>CM022297.1:49577205-52487026 GCA_011799875.1 Thinopyrum elongatum
GCGTGGTGGTGGAAGCAGCGGGATCTCGGCAGGGCTTCACCAAGCACCAACGAGAGGGAGAGGTGTCACGGGAGGAGAGGGAGGCGCCAGGGGCTGGGGTGTGTCCTCCCTCCCACCCCTCCACTATTTATAGGGGGAAGGGGAGAGGGGGCCGGCCCCCTCAGATCCAATCTGAGGGAAGGGGCGGCGGCCAAGGGGGTGGCTTGCCCCCCAAGCCAGGTGGAGGCGCCCCCCACCCCTCGGGTTCCCAACCCTAGGCGCAGGGGAGGCCCATAGGGGGGCGCACCAGCCCACCAGGGGCTGGTTCCCTTCCCACTTCAGCCCATGGGGCCCTCCGGGATAGGTGGCCCCACCCGGTGGACCCCCGGGACCCTTCCGGTGGTCCCGGTACAATACCGATTACCCCCGAAACCTTCCCGGTGGCCGAAACTGGACTTCCTATATACAATTCTTTACCTCCGGACCATTCCGGAACTCCTCGTGACATTCGGGATCTCATCCGGGACTCCGAACAACTTTCGGGTTACCGCATACTAATATCTCTACAACCCTAGCGTCACCGAACCTTAAGTGTGTAGACCCTACGGGTTCGGGAGACACGCAGACATGACCGAGACGACTCTCCGGTCAATAACCAATAGCGGGATCTGGATACCCATGTTGGCTCCCACATGCTCCTCGATGATCTCATCGGATGAACCACGATGTCGAGGATTCAATCAATCCCGTACGCAATTCCCTTTGTCTATCGGTACGATACTTGCCCGAGATTCGATCGTCGGTATACCGATACCTTGTTCAATCTCGTTACCGGCAAGTGTCTTTACTCGTTTCCGTAACACATCATCCTGTGAACAACTCCTTGATCACATTGAGCTCATTATGATGATGTCCTACCGAGTGGGCCCAGAGGTACCTCTCCGTCACACGGAGTGACAAATCCCATTCTCGATTCGTGCCAACCCAACAGACACTTTCGGAGATACCCGTAGTGCACCTTTATAGCCACCCAGTTACGTTGTGACGTTTGGTACACCCAAAGCACTCCTACGGTATCCGGGAGTTGCACAATCTCATGGTCTAAGGAAAAGTTACTTGACATTGGAAAAGCTTTAGCAAACGAACTACACGATCTAGTGCTAGGCTTAGGATTGGGTCTTGTCCATCACATCATTCTCCTAATGATGTGATCCCGTTATCAATGACATCCAATGTCCATGGTCAGGAAACCGTAACCATCTATTGATCAACGAGCTAGTCAACTAGAGGCTTACTAGGGACATGTTGTGGTCTATGTATTCACACATGTATTACGATTTCCGGATAACACAATTATAGCATGAATAACAGACAATTATCATGAACAAGGAAATATATTAATAACCATTTTATTATTGCCTCTAGGGCATATTTCCAACAGTCTCCCACTTGCACTAGAGTCAATAATCTAGTTACATTGTGATGAATCGAACACCCATAGAGTTCTGGTGTTGATCATGTTTTGCTCGTGAAAGAGGTTTAGTCAACGGATCTGCTACATTCAAATCCGTGTGCACTTTACAAATATCTATGTCTCCATCTTGAACATGTTCACGTATGGAGTTGAAGCGACGCTTGATATGCCTGGTCTTCTTGTGAAACCTGGGCTCCTTGGCAAGGGCAATAGCTCCAGTGTTATCACAGAAGAGAGCCATTGGACCCGACGCATTTGGAATGACTCCTAGGTCGGTGATGAACTCCTTCATCCATACTGCTTCGTGTGCTGCCTCCGAGGCTGCTATGTACTCCGCTTCGCATGTAGATCCCGGCACGACGCTTTGCTTGCAACTGCACCAGCTTACCGCTCCACCATTCAAAATATACACGTATCCGGTTTGTGACTTGGAGTCATCCGGATCTGTGTCGAAGCTAGCGTCGACGTAACCCTTTACGACGAGCTCTTCGTCACCTCCATATACGAGAAACATATCCTTAGTCCTTTTCAGGTACTTCAGGATGTTCTTGACCGCTGTCCAGTGTTCCTTGCCAGGATTACTTTGGTACCTACCTACCAAACTTACTGCAAGGTTTACATCAGGTCTGGTACACAGCATGGCATACATAATAGACCCTATGGCTGAGGCATAGGGGATGACACTCATCTCTTCTATATCTTCTGCCGTGGTCGGGCATTGAGCCGTGCTCAATCTCACACCTTGCAATACAGGCAAGAACCCCTTCTTGGACTGATCCATATTGAACTTCTTCAATATCTTATCAAGGTATGTGCTTTGTGAAAGACCTATGAGGCGTCTCGATCTATCCCTATAGATCTTGATGCCTAATATATAAGCAGCTTCTCCAAGGTCCTTCATTGAAAAACACTTATTCAAGTAGGCCTTTATACTTTCCAAGAATTCTATATCATTTCCCATCAGCAGTATGTCATCCACATATAATATGAGAAATGCTATAGAGCTCCCACTCACTTTCTTGTAAACACAGGCTTCTCCATAAGTCTGTGTGAACCCAAACGCTTTGATCATCTCATCAAAGCGAATGTTCCAACTCCGAGATGCTTGCACCAGCCCATAGATTGAGCGCTGGAGCTTGCATACCTTGTCAGCATTCTCAGGGTCGACAAAACCTTCCGGGTGCATCATATACAACTCTTCCTTAAGAAAACCATTAAGGAATGCCGTTTTGACGTCCATTTGCCATATCTCATAATCATAGTATGCGGCAATTGCTAACATGATTCTGACGGATTTCAGCTTCGCTACGGGTGAGAAAGTCTCATCGTAGTCAACCCCTTGAACTTGTCGATAACACTTAGCGACAAGCCGAGCCTTATAGATGGTCACATTTCCATCCGCGTCAGTCTTCTTCTTAAAGATCCATTTATTTTCTATGGCTTGCCGATCATCGGGCAAGTCAGTCAAAGTCCATACTTTGTTTTCATACATGGATCCTATCTCGGATTTCATGGCTTCAAGCCATTTGTCGGAATCTGGGCCCGCCATCGCTTCTTCATAGTTCGAAGGTTCACTGTTGTCTAACAACATGATTTCCAGGACAGGATTGCCGTACCACTCTGGTGCGGAACGTGTCCTTGTGGACCTTCGAAGTTCAGTGGTAGCTTGATCATGATCATTATCATTAACTTCCTCTCTAGCCGGTGCAGGCTCCACAGAAACATTTTCCTGTGCTGCGCTACTCTCCGGTTCGAGGGCCATCTCATCAAGCTCCACCTTCCTCCCACTTACTTCTTTCGAGAGAAACTCTTTCTCTAGAAAGGATCCATTCCTGGCAACAAAGATCTTGCCCTCGGATCTTAGGTAGAAGGTATACCCAATAGTTTCCTTAGGGTATCCTATGAATACGCATTTTTCCGACTTGGGTTCGAGCTTCTCTGGTTGAAGTTTCTTCACATAAGCATCGCATCCCCAAACTTTCAGAAACGACAGCTTAGGTTTCTTCCCAAACCATAATTCATATGGTGTCGTCTCAACGGATTTTGACGGTGCCCTATTTAAAGTGAATGCGGCAGTCTCTAAAGCATAACCCCAAAAGGATAGCGGTAAATCGGTAAGAGACATCATAGATCGCACCATATCCAATAGAGTGCGATTACGACATTCGGACACACCATTACGCTGAGGTGTTCCAGGCGGCGTGAGTTGTGAAACAATTCCACATTTCCTTAAGTGCGTGCCAAATTCATGACTCAAATATTCTCCTCCACGATCTGATCGTAAGAACTTTATTTTCTTGTCACGTTGATTCTCAACCTCACTCTGAAATTCCTTGAACTTTTCAAAGGTCTCAGACTTGTGCTTCATCAAGTAGACATACCCATATCTACTCAAATCATCGGTGAGGGTGAGAACATAACGATAACCACCGCGAGCCTCAACACTCATTGGACCACACACATCAGTATGTATGATCTCCAATAAGTTGGTTGCTCGCTCCATTGTTCCGGAGAACGTAGTCTTGGTCATCTTGCCCAAGAGGCATGGTTCGCATCTGTCAAATGATTCATAATCAAGAGACTCCAAAAGTCCATCTGCATGGAGTTTCTTCATGCGTTTAACACCGATATGACCAAGGCGGCAGTGCCACAAGTATGTGGGACTATCGTTATCAACCTTGCATTTCTTGGCATTCACATTATAAACATGTGTAACATCACGTTCGAGATTCAATAAAAATAAACCATTCACCAGCGGGGCATGACCATAAAACATATCTCTCATATAAATAGAACAACCATTATCCTCAGATTTAAATGAGTAGCCATCTCGCATTAAGCGAGATCCAGATACAATGTTCATGCTCAAAGCTGGTACTAAATAACAATTATTGAGGTTTAAAACTAATCCCGTAGGTAGATGCAGAGGTAGCGTGCCGACGGCGATCACATCGACCTTGGAACCATTCCCGACGCGCATCGTCACCTCGTCCTTTGCCAGTCTACGCTGATTCCGCAGTTCCTGCTTTGAGCTACAAATATGAGCAACCGCACCGGTATCAAATACCCAGGAACTACTACGAGTGCTGGTAAGGTACACATCAATTACATGTATATCATATACACCTTTGGTATTGCCGGCCTTCTTGTCCGCCAAGTACTTGGGGCAGTTTCGCTTCCAGTGACCGTTTCCCTTGCAATAAAAGCACTCAGTCTCAGGCTTGGGTCCATTCTTCGACTTCTTCCCGGCAGCTGGCTTACCGGGCGCGGCAACTCCCTTGCCGTCCTTCTTGAAGTTCTTCTTACCCTTGCCCTTCTTGAACTTAGTGGTTTTATTCACCATCAACACTTGATGTTCCTTTCTGATCTCTGCCTCCGCTGACTTCAGCATCGCATATACCTCAGGAATGGTCTTTTCCATCCCCTGCATGTTGAAGTTCATCACGAAGCTCTTGTAGCTAGGTGGAAGCGACTGAAGGATTCTGTCAACGACCGCGTCATCCGGGAGATTAACTCCCAGCTGAGACAAGCGGCTGTGCAACCCAGACATTTTGAGTATGTGCTCGCTGACAGAACTATTTTCCTCCATCTTACAGCTATAGAACTTATCAGAGACTTCATATCTCTCGATCCGGGCATGAGCTTGGAAAACCATTTTCAGCTCTTCGAACATCTCATATGCTCCGTGATGCTCAAAACGCTTTTGGAGCCCCGGTTCTAAGCTGAAGAGCATGCCGCACTGAACGAAGGAGTAATCATCGGTGCGTGTCTGCCAAACGTTCAAATCGTCTGGCAGTGCTGGGAGAGCAGGTGGGTCACCTAACGGTGCTTCAAGGACATATGATTTCTTGGCAGCTATGAGGATAATCCTCAGGTTACGGACCCAGTCCGCATAGTTGCTACCATCGTCTTTCAGCTTGTTTTTCTCTAGGAACGCGTTGAAGTTGAGGGTAACATTAGCGTTGGCCATTTGATCTACAAGATAGATATGTAACATTTAGACTAAGTTCATGACAATTAAGTTCATCTAATCAAATTATGTAATGAACTCCCACTCAGATAAACATCCCTCTCGTCATCTAAGTGATTACATGATCCGAATCGACTAGGCCGTGTCCGATCATCACGTGAGACGGACTAGTCATCAACGGTGAACATCCCCATGTTGATCGTATCTTCTATACGACTCATGCTCGACCTTTCGGTCTCTTGTGTTCCGAGGCCATGTCTGTACATGCTAGGCTCGTCAAGTCAACCTAAGTGTATTGCTGTGTAAATCTGGCTTACACCCGTTGTATTCGAACGTTAGAATCTATCACACCCGATCAACATGTAGTGCTTCGAAACAACGAACCTTCGCAACGGTGCACAGTTAGGGGGAACACTTTCTTGAAATTTTAGTAAGGGATCATCTTATATATGCTACCGTCGTTCTAAGCAAATAAGATGCAAAAACATGATAAACATCTCATGCAATCAAAATAGTGACATGATATGGCCATTATCACTTTGCTCCTTTTGATCTCCATCTTCGGGGCTCCATGATCATCATCGTCACCGGCATGACACCATGATCTCCATCATCATGATATCCATCATCGTGTCTTCATGAAGTTGTCTCGCCAACTATTACTTCTACTACTACGGCTAACGGTTAGCAATAAAGTAAAGTAATTACATGGCGAATTTCAATGACACGCAGGTCATATAATAAATTAAGACAACTCCTATGGCTCCTGCCGGTTGTCATACTCATCGACATGCAAGTCGTGATTCCTATTACAAGAACATGATCATCTCATACATCACATATATCATTCATCACATCCTTTGGCCATATCACATCACAAAGCACTTGCTGCAAAAACAAGTTAGACGTCCTCTAATTGTTGTTGCAAGTTTTTATGTGGCTGCTATAGGTTTCTAGCAAGAACGTTTCTTACCTACGCCAAAACCACAACGTGATATGCCAATTTCTATTTACCCTTCATAAGGACCCTGTTCATCGAATCCGATCCGACTAAAGTGGGAGCGACAGACACCCGCCAGCCACCTTATGCAACTAGTGCATGTCAGTCGGTGGAACCTGTCTCACGTAAGCGTACGTGTAAGGTCGGTCCGGGCCGCTTCATCCCACAGTGCCGCCGAATCAAGATAAGACTAGTAACGGCAAGAAGATTGACAAATCGACGCCCACAACTACTTTGTGTTCTACTCGTGCAAGATACTACGCATAGACCTAGCTCATGATGCCACTGTTGGGGATCGTAGCAGAATTTTAAAATTTTCTACGCATCACCAAGATCAATCTATGGAGTCATCTAGCAACGAGAGAGAGGGGAGTGCATCTACATACCTTTGTAGATCGCGAGCGGAAGCGTTCAAGAGAACGGGGTTGATGGAGTCGTACTCGTCGTGATCCAAATCACCGATGACCGAGCGCCGAACGGACGGCACCTCCGTGTTCAACACACGTACGGTTGGGAGGGACGTCTCCTCCTTCTTGATCCAGCAAGGGGAAGGAGAGGTTGATGAGGATCCAGCAGCACGACGGCGTGGTGGTGGAAGCAGCGGGATCTCGGCAGGGCTTCACCAAGCACCAACGAGAGGGAGAGGTGTCACGGGAGGAGAGGGAGGCGCCAGGGGCTGGGGTGTGTCCTCCCTCCCACCCCTCCACTATTTATAGGGGGAAGGGGAGAGGGGGCCGGCCCCCTCAGATCCAATCTGAGGGGAGGGGCGGCGGCCAAGGGGTGGCTTGCCCCCCAAGCCAGGTGGAGGCGCCCCCCACCCCTAGGGTTCCCAACCCTAGGCGCAGGGGAGGCCCATAGGGGGCGCACCAGCCCACCAGGGGCTGGTTCCCTTCCCACTTCAGCCCATGGGGCCCTCCGGGATAGGTGGCCCCACCCGGTGGACCCCCGGGACCCTTACGGTGGTCCCGGTACAATACCGATTACCCCCGAAACCTTCCCGGTGGCCGAAACTGGACTTCCTATATACAATTCTTTACCTCCGGACCATTCCGGAACTCCTCGTGACGTCCGGGATCTCATCCAGGACTCCGAACAACTTTCGGGTTACCGCATACTAATATCTCTACAACCCTAGCGTCACCGAACCTTAAGTGTGTAGACCCTACGGGTTCGGGAGACACGCAGACATGACCGAGACGACTCTCCGGTCAATAACCAACAGCGGGATCTGGATACCCATGTTGGCTCCCACATGCTCCTCGATGATCTCATCGGATGAACCACGATGTCGAGGATTCAATCAATCCTGTACGCAATTCCCTTTGTCTATCGGTACGATACTTGCCCGAGATTCGATCGTCGGTATACCGATACCTTGTTCAATCTCGTTACCGGCAAGTCTCTTTACTCGTTTCCGTAACACATCATCCTGTGAACAACTCCTTGATCACATTGAGCTCATTATGATGATGTCCTACCGAGTGGGCCCAGAGGTACCTCTCCGTCACACGGAGTGACAAATCCCATTCTCGATTTGTGCCAACCCAACAGACACTTTCGGAGATACCCGTAGTGCACCTTTATAGCCACCCAGTTACGTTGTGACGTTTGGTACACCCAAAGCACTCCTACGGTATCCGGGAGTTGCACAATCTCATGGTCTAAGGAAAAGTTACTTGACATTGGAAAAGCTTTAGCAAACGAACTACACGATCTAGTGCTAGGCTTAGGATTGGGTTTGTCCATCACATCATTCTCCTAATGATGTGATCCCGTTATCAATGACATCCAATGTCCATGGTCAGGAAACCGTAACCATCTATTGATCAACGAGCTAGTCAACTAGAGGCTTACTAGGGACATGTTGTGGTCTATGTATTCACACATGTATTACGATTTCCGGATAACACAATTATAGCATGAATAACAGACAATTATCATGAACAAGGAAATATAATAATAACCATTTTATTATTGCCTCTAGGGCATATTTCCAATAGAAACATCATAAGATCCAACTATAATAGCAAAGCTCGCGGTACATCAAGATCATGCCAAATCAAGAACACGAGAGAGAGAGAGATCAAACACATAGCTACTGGTACATACCCTCAGCCCCGAGGGTAAACTACTCCCTCCTCATCATGGAGGCCGCCGGGATGATGAAGATGGCCACCGGTGATGGTTTGCCCCTTCGGCGGGGTGCCGGAACGGGCTCCCGATTGGTTTTTGGTTTCTACAGAGGCTTGCGGTGGTGGAACTCCCGATCTAGGTTTTGTTCTGGGGTTTTTGGGATTTATAAGAGGTGTTGGCATTGGGGACAAGTCAAGGGGGCCCACGAGGCGACGACAAGGACGGAGGGCGCGCCCTAGGGGGGGCCGCGCCCTCCACCCTTGTGGTGGCCTCGGAACGCTTCTGGCCCAACTCTTTTACTTCGGGGGCTTCTTCTGGTCCATAAAAAATCACTATAAATTTTTAGGTCATTTGGACTCCGTTTGATATTCCTTTTCTGTAAAACTCAAAAACAAGGAAAAAATAGAAACTGGCACCGGGCTCTAGGTTAATAGGTTAGTCCCAAAAATCATATAAAATAGCATATAAAACATCCAAGATAGATAATATAATAGCATGGAACAATCAAAAATTGTAGATACGTTGGAGACGTATCAAGCATCCCCAAGCTTAATTCCTGCTTGTCCTCGAGTAGGTAAATGATAAAAACAGAATTTTTGATGTGGAATGCTACCTAACATATTTATCCATGTAATTTTCTTTATTGTGGCATGAATGTTCAGATCCATAAGATTCAAAACAAAAGTTTAATATTGACATAAAAACAATAATACTTCAAGCATACTAACAAGATAATTATGTCTTCTCAAAATAACATGGCCAAAGAAAGCTTATCCCTACAAAATCATATAGTCTGGCTATGCTCCATCTTCATCACACAAAATATTCAAATCATGCACAACCCCTGATGATAAGCCAAGCAATTGTTTCATACTTTTGATGTTCTCAAACTTTTTCAACTTTCACGCAATACATGAGCGTGAGCCATGGATATAGCACTATAGGTGGAATAGAATATGGTGGTTGTGGAGAAGACAAAAAGAAGGAGATAGTCTCACATCAACTAGGCGTATCAACGGGCTATGGAGATGCCCGTCAATAGATATCAATGTGAGTGAGTAGGGATTGCCATGCAACGGATGCACTAGAGCTATAAGTTTATGAAAGCTCAAAAAGAAACTAAGTGGGTGTGCATCCAACTTGCTTGCTCACGAAGACCTAGGGCAATTTGAGGAAGCCCATCATTGGAATATACAAGCCAAGTTCTATAATGAAAAATTCCCACTAGTATATGAAAATGACAACATAGGAGACTCTCTATCATGAAGATCATGGTGCTACTTTGAAGCACAAGTGTGGTAAAAGGATACTAGCATTGCCCCTTCTCTCTTTTTCTCTCATTTTTTTTGTTTTTTTATGGGCCCTCTCCTTTTTTTTGGCCTCTTTCTTTTTTTTCTTTCGTCCGGAGTCTCATCCCGACTTTTGGGGGAATCATAGTCTCCATCATCCTTTCCTCACTGGGACAATGCTCTAATAATGAAGATCATCACACTTTTATTTACTTACAACTCAAGAATTACAACTCGATTATTAGAACAAAATATGACTCTATATGAATGCCTCCGGCGGTGTACCGGGATGTGCAATGACTCAAGAGTGACATGTATGAAAGAATTATGAACGGTGGCTTTGCCACAAATACGATGTCAACTCAAGATGGCAACGGGGATGAAACCCATCGGGTTTTGCCTTCCCAAACCCATCCCCACGAGAAAATCGTAAACCCGTCCCCGTCCCCAGCACCGTGCGTGGGGCTAGTATTCCGCCCGTCGCCTAAACTCATCGGGTTTCGGGGAACCCACGGGGAACCCACGAGAAAATCAAAACATTTAAATAAACATAGTGGCGACAAAGAATAACATTTCAGCAGCAAAACAAGCACATTTCAGCAGCATAACTTGAGCAAATTTCAACAAAAAACAATAGTAGATGGTTCAACAGCTATATAGAGTGTATTTCAGCAGCATGATACCACATTTCAGCAACAAAGATGATCAGATTTCAGCAACAAAGATGATCAAATTTCAGCCATACATGGTTCAACAAGATGTGCTTGGTAGAAAAAATGTATTTTGCCGGGTTTGCCGGGTTTCGGGTTCGGGGACTACTGAAACGGGTGCAAACCCACGAAACGTGTCGGGTTGTACAATGTGCCCAACAACAGCCCCGCGGGGATGAAAAGACGCCCATCCCCGTCCCCTAATAGGGTAAAAACCCACGGGGACGCGGGTTTCGGGGTCCCATTGCCATCTTGAATGTCAACTACATGATCATGCAAAGAAATATGACAATGATGGTGCGTGTCATAATAAAACAGAACGGTGGAAGTTGCATGGCAATATATCTCGGAATGGCTATGGAAATGCCATAATAGGTAGGTATGGTGGCAGTTTTGAGGAAGGTATATGGTGGGTGTAATGCACCGGCTAAAGTTGCGCCGTACTAGAGAGGCTAGCAATGGTGGAAGGGTGAGAGTGCGTATAATCCATGGACTGAACATTAGTCATAAAGAACTCACATACTTATTGCAAAAGTTTATTAGCTATTGAAACAAAGTACTAAACGCATGCTCCTACGGGGATAGATTGGTAGGAAAAGACCATCGCTCGTCCCCGACCACCACTCATAAGGAAGACAATCAATAAATAAATCATGCTCCGACTTCATCACATAGCGGTTCACCATACGTGCAAGCTACGGGAATCACAAACTTTAACACAAGTATTTCTACAATCCACAATTACTCACTAGCATGACTCTAATATCACCATCATTATATCTCAAAACAATCATAAGGAATTGTAGCGACCCGACCCGAATGGATCGAATCTCTGTGCATAAGTGTCATCCCTGGATCGGTAATGCTGACACACACAGTACTTGAAGGATTTATAACAGAGTGCAATCACACACTTATTACATCAAAATCCTTGTAAAGAGAACTTGTTACAATAATATGGCTGAAGGCCATCTAAATAAAGTAATAGCGGAAGCATCAAAGGTAAATGAGTCCATCAACTCCAACGGCATAGCTAAGTGCACGACAACGACCTAGCGCACCTTACTCTTCGTCTGAAAAGAATGCAACATGATATGTTGCAGCCCAAAATGGGTTAGCACATGGAATATGCTGGCAAGATAACACTATAGAGCAATGAACAAAGTAAATGCTATCACTACATGCATATGTGGCTGGTGGAGGCTCTATGGTTATCATGATTTTGCGAAAAGCTAATTTTTTCCTACAACAAAGGAATATATTTTATTTACTACTGAGTTTGTTGAAAACATTGAGAAGGTAACCCCAACTCAATCCCAATTAAAAGTTAACAACCCAATCAAATTAAAAGTAATGTGATGAGATCAAGTCAATAATTCAAGTACCAGATACTCAAGATGTCCATAACCGGGGACACGGCTAATCATGATTAGTTTGTACACTCTGCAGAGGTTTGTGCACTTTTCCCCACAAGACTCGATCTCCTCCGTTGGATTTCTCGCACTACATGGTGTTTGAGAAATGGATGACCAAGACACAGTCTTTCAGAAGCATTAATTCTTTCGACGGGTAAACCGTACCACCTACATCCCCTACATCTGCTAGTTTACCACTGAAAGAGGTCACACAACATACTCAACTATGCCAGAGCCCATAATGGCTTGTGGCAGCACACGGAAGTTTCTAGCTTGAATAATCTTATGATCCCTTTGAGCCTGGGTGGCAAATCATAGGATGATCACACGGTAACCCCGGGATCTACTAGGACAACACTGGATTCCCTAGGTGTCCGGGCAAGCCACTGCTATCCCCAGGGTGCCCCAAACCATTCCACCCAGATGTGTATTAAAGTAGCCACCTTAAGTTAAACCTTAGTTAACAATAACTCTCACATCTTTCATGAATTCTCTCAAACCAAACCACGTCTACGAGCATAGCATAGCAAGGTAAGCATAACGTAAAAGTAACACCCAAGGTTTGATAATAAAGGGCAATAGGTTCTACCTCATCATCTACTTCCCAATACCCACAAGTTAATCACATCCTAATCATGCAGTGTTTGAGGATTGTAACTAATGCATAAAAACTGGGTAATAAGGAAGTATGATCAATGTGTTACTTGCCTTGCTGACGATCTGCAAACCCTAGAGACTCGTAGTAGCACGCCTCGCACTCCGGGAATTTTATCGCAAACAAACAATAGTATACATAAGCACTCAAGCATAGATGCAAGGGTAAACCTTAGATGAGAAAGATCAAATCTGAAAGTTCAACTGAAAAGCTTCGATTTGCAAAAAGAATGAAACGAATCGGAGCTACGGAACTGAAACTACGGTCAAAAGAACTTCAAACTCAAATCTGCTTGAAACCAAATTTTAAATTATCAAAACCATGTTCAAGTTGATTAACCAGAAAGAGGGGTTCGAGACGAAGATTTTGGCGTTGGTTTCACTGGATTTGGATAAACGAGTAAAAAGTTACGAGGGTTTGAAGATCAGGGGCTAATCTGCAATAAAAGTATTCGCGGACAAGTCCCTGGACGAAAATAAACAGAAAAAGAAAAATCTATCGGACGAACGTTCGCTAAACAGATCTACAGAACGAAAACGTTCACTAATAGATTCTAACTAACAAACGTTCGCTAACTAAACTAACCTAATAAAATAAACCGATCTAAAAAAAGAAAAACCGAAATTAGAAAAAAACCGGGGTGGTTCTCGATGGTTATACCGGTTCGGTGGGAAAAACCGGCGGCGGTGGCGACGACATCCGGCGGCGGCGGCGCGGCGCGGGCGGCGGGGCTCAGCGGCGGCGGGGTGCGGCGCGGGCGCAGCGCGGTGGCGGGGCAACAGCGGGCAGCGCCAGCGGCGCGCGGCGGCGGAAGTGCGGCGCCGGGCGGCGATGCTAGTGCGGGGCGGCGGCGGCGCTTGTGACGAGGGGAGAGAGGGGGTCGGGGCGGCTATATAAAGGGGGGCGAGGCTGGCTTGGGGGAGGGGCGAGGCCGAGGCCGTGGCGGCGCCGGACTCTGAGGGGAGTCCCGTTCGGGGACGGGAACGAAGGCGGTGGCGGCTGGGCCGCGGCCTGGCTTGAGCTGGGCCGGCCCAGTTTGGACGATGAAACTTTTTTTTAAATAAATAAATTCCGCCAAAGAATAATCCTAATAAAATATAAAAAAATTCTAAAAATGCCAAAAACAATTTTCACCGTCTAAATAAAATATTTAGAACAAAGTGAACATTTTTCTGGCCTAAAATGCAATTTTCAAAAATGCATATTTTTCTAATTCAAATAAAATAGCAATAGAATCCAAATAAAATTATTTATTTGATTTTAACATTTTTCCTCCAATATTTCTTTTATTTTGTAGAAGTCATTTTATCTCCTCTCTTTTTTTTATATTGGAAATATTTTGGAGAGAAAAATTATTAAAACCAAAATGATCCTCTTTTCAAATTTGAGAAAAATTCAAATATGAAAATATATGAAATCCCCAACTCTCTTCGTGGGTCCTTGAGTTGCTTAAGATTTCTAGGATCACAAACGAAATGCAAATAAAATATGATATGCATATGATGACCTATGTATAACATTCCAAATTGAAAATTTGGGATGTTACAAACCTACCCCCCCTTAAGATGAATCTCGTCCTCGAGATTCGGGTTGGCAAGAAAATAGGTGTGGGTGGTCTTTCCGTAGGTCTTCCTCTCGTTCCCAGCTGGCTTCATCCTCGGTATGGTGACTCCACTGAACTTTGCAAAACTTGATGACTATGCTGCGAGTAACTCGGCTGGAAAACTCGAGAATCTTGACAAATTTCTCCTCGTAGGTTAGGTCACTATCCAACCAAATAGCTTCCAGGGGCACTGTATCTCTTAGAGGAATATCGGCCATCTCTGCATGGCACTTCTTCAACTGGGAAATGTGGAACACATCATGAACTCCTGACAGTCCTTCGGGTAACTCCAACTTGTAGGCTACCTCTCCCATACGTTCCAAAACTTGGTATGGTCCTACAAATCTCGGGGCTAACTTTCCCTTAACTCCAAAGCGTTTAACTCCTCGCAGAGGTGACACACGAAGATATGCTCTGTCTCCGATTTCATAGACTACCTCCTTGTGTTTTGATTCGGCATAACTCTTCTGCCTGGACTGAGCTATCTTCAGTCTATCTCGAATCAACTTAACCTTCTCTTCAGACTCCTTGATCAAATCTGGTCCAAACAACTGACGGTCTCCAACTTCATCCCACATTAACGGTGTCCTGCACCTCCTTCCATACAAAGCTTCAAAAGGTGCCATCTTCAAACTTGCTTGGTAACTATTGTTATATGAGAACTCCGCATAAGGCAGATTGTCATCCCAACTAGATCCATAATCTAGCGCACAAGCTCTCAACATGTCCTCCAGAATCTGATTGACTCTCTCGGTCTGTCCATCTGTCTGCGGATGAAAGGCTGTACTAAACTCTAGCCTGGTCCCCAAAGTCTGATGCAACTGATGCCAAAACTTTGAAGTAAACTGTGTTCCTCTATCTGATACGATGGTCCTCGGAACTCCATGCAGACATATGATCCTGGTCATATATATCTTGGCCAACTTCGCACTCGTATGGGTGGTTTTCACTGGGATAAAGTGAGCCACTTTGGTCAAACGATCCACTACTACCCAGATAGAATCATATCCCGATCGGGTCCTGGGCAATCCGGTGATGAAATCCATGCCAAGTTTATCCCACTTCCATTCGGGTATCGGCATAGGCTGCAGTAATCCTCCTGGCTTCTGATGTTCTTCCTTCACTCTCTGACATACATCACATACGGCTACATACTCGGCAATATCCTTCTTCATACCAGTCTACCAGAAACGCTCTTTTAAATCCAAATACATCTTGGTGTTTCCGGGGTGTATCGAGTATGGCGAGTCATGGGCCTCCTAAAGTATTAACTTCCTGATCTCTGCATTATTGGGTACATATACACGGTCCTCAAACCATAAAGTGTCTAGCTCATCCTCACGAAAACCTTTGGCTTTTCCTTTGCTCATCTTCTCCTTTATCTCAGCAATCTCCTTGTCATCCTTCTGAGCTTCTCGAATCTTCCCCAATAATGTTGACTGAACTTCCATTGCTGCGACAAAACCTTTAGGGACTATCTCCAAACGAAGCTCCCTGAGATCTTCGGCTAACTCCTTTGGTAATCCTCCGCTTTCGAGGGTATTGACATAACTCTTCCGGCTCAAAGCGTCTGCTACGACATTGGCCTTTCCTGGATGATAATGCAGCTTCATGTCATAATCATTTATAAGCTCCAACCATCTCCTTTGCCTGAGATTCAGCTCCTTCTGTGTGAAAATGTACTTCAAGCTCTTGTGGTCCGTGTACACATCACAACGGTTTCCAATAAGAAAGTGTCTCCAAGTCTTGAGTGCATGCACTACAGCTGCTAACTCCAAATCATGCGTGGCATAATTCAACTCATGCGGTCGAAGCTGATGTGAGGCATACAAAACAACTCTTCCGTCTTGCATAAGTACTCCTCCAAGTCCTAAGCGAGAAGCATCGCAATACACATGGAAATCCTTGCGTACATCCGGTAGAATTAGCACTGGGGCTGTAACCAAACGCTTCTTCAGCTCCTGAAAACTTGCCTCACATTCCTTTGTCCATTTGAACTTGGTGTCCTTCTTCAACAACTCCGTCATAGGCTTCGCAATCTTGGAAAAATTCTCAATGAATCTCCGGTAATATCCCGCGAGTCCAAGAAAGCTGCGGATCTCTCCAACTGAGGTGGGTGTCAACCACTCAGTGACAGACTGAACCTTGGTAGGGTCTACGGCTATACCTTCTCCTGATATAACATGTCCAAGGAATCCAACTTCCTTCAACCAAAACTCGCATTTGCTGAACTTGGCATATAGTTGATGTTCCCTGAGCTTCTCGAGGACTAGACGCAAATGCTCCTTGTGTTCCTATTCATTCTTCGAGTATACCAAGATATCATCAATGAACACCACAACAAACTTATCCAAGAACTCCATGAACACCTTATTCATCATACTCATGAAATAGGCAGGAGCGTTAGTCAATCCAAATGACATAACCGTGTACTCATATAGCCCATACCTTGTGGTGAAGGCTGTCTTAGGTATATCCTGTTCTCGGATCTTCAGCTGGTGGTATCCTGATCACAGATCGATCTTGGAGAATACTTTAGCTCCTTGCAGCTGGTCAAACAAATCATTAATCATTGGTAGTGGGTACTTGTTCTTGATCGTCACTTCATTCAATGCACGGTAATCAACAACCATTCTCAAAGATCCATCCTTCTTCTCAACAAAGAGCACTGGGGCTCCCCATGGTGACGAACTTCATCGAATGTAACCTTTCTCCAATAACTCCTTAATCTGCTTCTTAATTTCCTCCAGATAATTTGCGGGCATCCGGTATGGTCTTTTCGATATCGGTCCGGTGCCTGGCAACAGCTCTATCAAAAAATCAATGTCTCGATCCGGCGGCATGCCTGGTAGTTCCTCTGGAAATACATCCGGGTAATCCTTCACTACAGGCACTTCCTCCTAAACAACTCCTGAGAGGGAATTTACTTGTGTCCTCTTCGGCACATGCCTGGATACATACTTAATCCTTTTTCCCTCCGGGGTGGTGAGCAGAATTGACCTACTAGCACAGTCAATGTTCCCTCCATACTTCGACAGCCAATCCATGCTTAGTATTATATCCAATCCTTATGACTCCAAAATTATTAGGTCTGAGGGAAATACATGGCTACCAATGGTTAAGGGTAACCGATCACACAATCGGCTGGCCATATACTCTGCACCTGGTGAACTTACTAATATGGGTGACCTAAGGGCTAAGGTGGGTAACTTAAACTTGTCCACAAATCCCCTTGATATGTATGAATGCGATGCACCAGTATCGAAAAGAACGAGAGCGGTAAATGACTTAACCAAAAACTTACCGATAACTGCATCAGGCTGCTCCTCAACCTCTTCCACGTTAACGTGGTTCACCTGACCTCTGGTGAAGGGATTGGGCTTCTTCCTAGAGCTTCCATTGCCATTGCCATTATTCAGCTCAGAACAATCATTGGCGTAGTGCCCAGTCTTCCCGCACTTGTAACAGGTGACATGGCTCAGATCCTTCTTGGCGGGTGTGGCTGGGTTGGAACGGTTCTGGTTACTGCTTGCTCCATTCCCATTTCCATTCCTGGGACCACTGTGGTTATGGGAACTTCCTCCAGTGTGAGTGTGTCCTCCATGGTTATGGGTAAATCCTCCCGGGTTAGGAGTAAAACGAGGCTTCTGCGTTGCTCCAGAGTTATACTTCCCTTGTCCATACTTCCTTTTGCGGCTTTCTATCTGCTGCTGCTTCCCTTCAATCATGAGGGCCTTGTCTACCAGCTCCTGGTAGTTGTTGAAAGTTGCCACCATCAACTGCATACTCAGCTCATCATTCAGCCCTTCCATAAACTTCTCCTGCTTCGCGGCATCTGTGGCCACATCATCCGGGGCATAGCGAGCTAACTTACTGAACTCATCCACATACTGCCCCACAGTACGATTTCCCTGGCGTAAGTTGCGAAACTCACGCTTCTTCATGCTCATAGCTCCTGCTGAGACATGTGATGTGCGGAATGCTTGCTGAAACTGCTCCCAAGTGACATTGGCTATGGGGAAAGTGGCTGTGTAATTCTCCCACCATGAGGCTGCGGGTCCATCCAATTGATGTGCGGCAAAACGCACCTTCTCAGCATCTGTGCAACCTGCGGTGGTCAACTCCCTTCCAATCCTGCATAGCCAGTCATCAGCAACAATCGGCTCGGTGCTACTGGAAAACACCGGTGGTTGCAACCTTAGAAAACGGGCTAAGTTGTCAACTGGAGGTGGTGGCGGTGGGTTGTTGTTGTTGTTGCCTTGGTTCTGGACTAGTAGCTGCATCAGGGCATTCTGCTGTTGGATCAACTGAGTGAGCTCCGGTGGGAAGACAAAACCGGGGTCATGTCTCGGAGGCATCTGATGGGTTTAGAGGGAAGAGATTAGAATAGAGTGAGGTCTAGTGAGAAAGCACTACCCATATGCACATGAGACAAACACATGCATAACACACCACTCAATTCAAACAAGGGCATACAAACGATCTAACTACCGTTACAAAAGTGCTCGGACTACTACTATATACATGGGGAAAATACTACTGATAATATGGTGGTCATCTAGAAATTTTGATCGGTGGAAGACTCCATGATATCCGCTCCAGCTTTGTCTTCATAATCATCATCACTACTGTCGGGGTCGGAGTCAGTGTCGTCGATGATGATGTAGTCTTCAGAATGAATGTCGTCGGGATGGTCGTCATCTCCTCCTGGCGCGGGGTCTCCCATGAATGCTCCTAGCTTCATCGTCAGGTCGTCATTCTTCTCCACTAGTATTGAGATTTCCTCCTCGTATCCATCACGTGTAGACTTGAGTTCCTCTTCTAGCTCCACGTTCCTGGTCATCACCTTCTTCAAATCTATCATGCTTGCGCACATTTGGTTCTCCTGGCGACGAATGTGTTGGTTTAACTCCTGGATGAAAGCTGCAATGGACCTGTCCCTCCTGGTGCTGATCATCTCCCATTGCTCATCTCGGCGCCCACATATCTGGTAGATGGTGTCCTTAAGATCCTCGTGATAAACTTTGTCGATGCGTCCCATGGCGATGTGGGCTGCCATGCTCTTTCCTAGACTCCAGGTTGGTGCATCAAAGGAAAACTCTATGGGCTCAGTAACTGGCGTGAATGTCCCTCCTGGAACATGAACTCGAATCGTCCAACGCTCCTCTTCTGGTACAGTGGCGGTGTATGTCCCGATGAAGCTTGGTATTCCGATATTCAGGTACCTAGTAACTTCCTTCAAGTGTCGTCCAAAAGGTGTGTCTTCATCCGGTTGAGTGAACTTGTTCCTTGAGTCCGTCATCTATAGAGTAGAAATGGGGTAGAGTCGGAAATGAGTAGAGAAGCGTATCCTGTGGCTTTTCCTAGTGGTCGCGTCCTATAGTCAGCGTGTGCTCTGATACCATGTTTGTAGCGACCCGACCCGAATGGATCGAATCTCTGTGCATTAGTGTCATCCCTGGATCGGTAATGCTGACACACACAGTACTTGAAGGATTTATAACAGAGTGCAATCACACACTAATTACATCGAAATCCTCGTAAAGAGAACTTGTTACAATAATATGGCTGAAGGCCATCTAAATAAAGTAACAGTGGAAGCAACGAAGGTAAATGAGTCCATCAACTCCAACGGCATAGCTGAGTGCACGACAACGACCTAGCGCACCTTACTCTTCGTCTGAAAAGTCTGCAACATGATATGTTGCAGCCTGAAACGGGTCAGCACATGGAATATGCTGGCAAGATAACATTATAGAGAAATGAACAAAGTAAATGCTATCACTACATGCATATGTGGCTGGTGGAGGCTCTATGGTTATCATGATTTTGTGAAAAGCTCATTTTTTCCTACAACAAAGGAATATATTTTATTTACTACTGAGTTTGTTGAAAACATTGAGAAGGTAACCCCAACTCAATCCCAATTAAAAGTTAACAACCCAATCAAATTAATTAAGTAATGTGATGAGATCAAATCAATAATTCAAGTACCAGATACTCAAGATGTCCATAACCGGGGACACGGCTAATCATGATTAGTTTGTACACTCTGCAGAGGTTTGTGCACTTTTCCCCACAAGACTCGATCTACTCCGTTGGATTTCTCTCACTACATGGTGTTTGAGAAACGGATGACCGAGACACAGTCTTTCAGAAGCATTAATTCTTTCGACGGGTAAACCGTACCACCTACATCCCCTACATCTGCTAGTTTACCACTGAAAGAGGTCACACAACATACTCAACTATGCCAGAGCCCATAATGGCTTGTGGCTGCACACAGAAGTTTCTAGCTTGAATAATCTTATGATCCCTTTGAGCCTGGGTGGCAAACCATAGGATGATCACACGGTAACCCCGGGATCTACTAGGACAACACTGGATTCCCCAGGTGTCTGGGCAAGCCACTGGTATCCCCAGGGTGCCCCAAACCATTCCACCCAGATGTGTATTAAAGTAGCCACCTTAAGTTAAACCTTAGTTAACAATAACTCTCACATCTTTCATTAATTCTCTCAAACCAAACCACATCTACGAGCATAGCATAGCAAGGTAAGCATAACGTAAAAGTAACACCCAAGGTTTGATAATAAAGGGCAATAGGTTATACCTCATCATCAACTTCCCAATACCCACAAGTTAATCACATCCTAATCATGCAGTGTTTGAGGATTGTAACTAATGCATAAAAACTGGGTAATAAGGAAGTATGATCAATGTGTTACTTGCCTTGCTGACGATCTGCAAACCCTAGAGACTCGTAGTAGCACGCTTCGCACTCCAGGAATTCTATCGCAAACAAACAATAGTATACATAAGCACTCAAGCATAGATGCAAGGGTAAAACTCAGATGAGAAAGATCAAATCTGAAAGTTCAACTGAAAAGCTTTGATTTGCAAAAAGAATCAAACGAATCGGAGCTACGGAACTGAAACTACGGTCAAAAGAACTTCAAACTCAAATCTGCTTGAAACCAAATTTTAAATTGTCAAAACCATGTTCAAGTTGATTAACCAGAAAGAGGGGTTCGAGGCGAAGATTTTGGCGTTGGTTTCACTGGATTTGGATAAACGAGTAACAAGTTACGAGGGTTTGAAGATCAGGGGCTAATCTGTGATAAAAGTATTCGCGGACAAGTCCCTGGACGAAAATAAACAGAAAAAGAAAAATCTATCGGACGAACGTTCGCTAAACAGATCTACAGAACGAAAACGTTCACTAATAGATTCTAACTAACAAATGTTTGCTAACTAAACTAACCTAATAAAATAAACCGATCTAAAAAAGAAAAACCGAAATTAGAAAAAAAAACCGAGGTGGTTCTCGACGGTTATACCGGTTTGGTGGGAAAAACCGGCGGCGGCGGCGACGAGATCCGGCGGCGGCGGCGCGGCGCGGGCGGCGGGGCTCAGCGGCGGCAGGGTGCGGCGCGGGCGCAGCGCGGTGGCGGGGCAACAGCGGGCAGCGGCAGCGGCGCGCGGCGGCGGAAGTGCGGCGGCGGGCGGCGACGCTAGTGCGGGGCAGCGGCGGCGCTTGTGACGAGGGGAGAGAGGGGGTCGGGGCGGCTATATAAAGGGGGGGCGAGGCCGAGGCTGTGGCGATGCCGGACTCCGAGGGGAGTCCCGGTAGGGGACGGGAACGAAGGCGGTGGCGGCTGGGCCGCGGCCTGGCTTGAGCTGGGCTGGCCCAGTTCGGACGACGAAACTTTTTTTTTAAATAAATAAATTCTGCCGAAGAATAATCCTAATAAAATATAAAAAAAATTCTAAAAATGCCAAAAACAATTTTCACCGTCTAAATAAAATATTTAGAACAAAGTGAACATTTTTCTGGCCTAAAATGCAATTTTCAAAAATGCATATTTTTCTAATTCAAATAAAATAGCAATAGAATCCAAATAAAATTATTTATTTGATTTTAACATTTTTCCTCCAATATTTCTTTTATTTTGGAGAAGTCGTTTTATCTCCTCTCTTTTTTTTATATTGGAAATATTTTGGAGAGAAAAAATATTAAAACCAAAATGATCCTCTTTTCAAATTTGAGAAAAATTCAAATATGAAAATAAATGAAATCCCCAACTCTCTCCGTGGGTCCTTGAGTTGCTTAAGATTTCTAGGATCACAAACGAAATGCAAATAAAATATGATATGCATATGATGACCTATGTATAACATTCCAAATTGAAAATTTGGGATGTTACAGGAATCAAACTTCTCATAGTATTCAATGCACTTAATATGGAAGTTTTTATTATATCCCTCTTGGATGCCCATCATATTAGGACTAAATTCATAACCAAAGCGAATTACCATGCTTTTTAGAGACTCTCAAAATAATATAAGTGAAGCATGAGAGTTCATCAATTTCTATAAAATAAAACCACCGCCGTGCTCTAAAAGGATATAAGTGTAGCACTAGAGCAAATGACAAACTACTCGAAAAGATATAAGTGAAGATCAATGAATAGTCAAATAATTATGTTGCTATGTGAGGACTCTCTCTCATAAAAGAATTTCAGATCTTAAGTACTATATTCAAACAGCAAGCAAAACAAAATAAAATGACATTCTAAGGATAGCACATATCATATGAAGAAGCAAAAACTTAGGCTCAACCAAAACTGACCGATCATTGTTGAAGAAGAAAGGTGGGATGCCAACCGGGGCATCCCCAAGCTTAGATGCTTGAGACTTCTTGAAATATTAACTAGGGATGCCTTGGGCATCCCCAAGCTTGAGCTTTTGTGTCTCCTTAATTCCTTTATATCATGGTTTCCCTAAATCTTTAAAACTTCATCCACACAAAACTCAACAAGAACTCGCGAGAAAGGTTAGTATAAATCAAATGCAAAACCTTATCATTCTCTACTGTAGCAAATCACTAAAATTATTATTTGACATTGCATACTAAATGCCTCTGCATATTTAATACTCCTATCCTCAAATAGAATCATTAAACAAGCAAACATATGCAAACAATGCAAACAAAACAGCAATCTGTCTAAACAGGACAGTCTGTAAAGAGTGCAATTGTACTCATACTTCCCTAACTCCAAAAATTCTGAAAACTTACCACACTTTAGAAAATTTGTCATTGCATGTTGTGTCAAAATTTCAAGCTTTTATCACTTTCTTACTTTTCTAGGGAATTTTTGCAATAGTGATAAACTTTCTGTTTTGAAACAGCAACTCATATACTTGTAAATTGAGCATGGTGAAGGCTATCCTTGACACTTTTATTGAAATAAAAGATGAAAAACATTAATCTAAATAACAGAAAGAAAATACTCATAAAATAAAATGTCACTCCAAGCAAAACTCATATCATGTGACGAATAAAAATATAGCTCCAAGTAAGGTTACCGATAATGTTGGAGACGAATGAGGGGATGCCATCCGGGGCATCCCCAAGCTTAGTTGCTTGGATCTTCCTTGAATATTACCTTGGGGTGCCTTGGGCATCCCCAAGCTTAGGGTCTTGTCACTCCTTATTCTCCTCATATCGATATCTCACCCAAAACTTGAAAACTTCAATCACACAAAACTTAACAAAACCTTCGTGAGATCCGTTAGTGTAATAAAACAAATCATTCACTTAGGTACTGTCAAGACAAGATTCATAACTTTTATCAAATGATTCCTACTATACCCTATCATTTATACAATTTATATTAAGCAATATAAGCCCTATAAAATAGAAAACAAGCAAACTATGCATTGAAAACAAAATCTGTCAAAAACAGAATAGTACGTAAAGATCTCAATTAAGGTCATACTTCTGTAACTCCAAATATTCTGAAAATTAGGACAACGTAGAAAATTTGTATATAAATACTCTGTAAAAAATTCAAAGTTTTTCCATGTTCCAGTAAAAGATAGCATTTTCTGTACTGGATGCAAAAGTTTCTGTTTTTGCACAGAATCAAATCAACTATCAATCACACTATCCCAAAGGCTTTACTTGGCACTTTATTGAAATAAAATCTATAAAACATGATTACTACAGTAGCTTAATCATTTGAACACACAAAAACAGTAGGGGTAAATATTGGGTTGTCTCCCAACAAGCGCTTTTCTTTAATGCCTTTTAAGCTTGGCATGATGATTTCAATGATGTTCGCACAAAAGTAAAGAATTGAAACACAAAGAGAGCATCATGAAGCATATAACTAGCACATTTAAGTCTAACCCACTTCCTATGCATAGGGATTTTGTGAGCAAACAATTTATGGGAGCAAGAATCAACTAGCATAGGAAGGCAAAACAAGTGCAACGTCAAAACTTTCAACACATAGAGAGGAAACTTGATATTATTGAGATATGCAAAAGCATAAGTTCCTCTCTCATAATAATTTTCAGTAGCACCATGAATGATTTCAACAATATAACTATCACATAAAGCATTATTTTCATGATCCACAAGCATGCAAATTTTACTACTCTCCACATAAGCAAATTTATTCACATGAATAGTAGTGGGAGCAAACTCAACAAAGTAACTATCATGTGAGGCATAATCCAATTGAAAATTAAAATCATGATGACAAGTTTTATGGTTATCATTATTCTTTATAGCATACATGTCATCACAAGAATCATCATATATAGCAATTTTATTCTCATAATCAATTGGAACCTCTTCCAAAATAGTGGATTCATCACTAAATAAAGTCATGACCTCTCCAAATCCACTTTCATCATTATTAAAATAAGAATCAACACCCTCCAAAATAGTGGGATCAATACTACCTAAAGTTGACACTCTTCCAAACCCACGTTCATCAATATAATCATGATAAATAGGAGGCATGCTATCATCATAATAAATTTTCTCATCAAAACTTGGGGGACAAAAAATATCATCTTCATCAAACATAGCATCCCCAAGCTTGTAGCTTTGCATATCATTAGCATCACGGATATTCAAGGAATTCATACTAACAACAATGCAATCATGCTCATCATTCAAAGATTTAGTACCAAACATTTTATTGACTTCTTCCTCTAGCAATTGAGCACAATTATCGGAATACTTATTTTCAAGAAAGACATTAAAAAGATGAAGCATATGTGGCACCCTCAATTCCATTTTTTTTTGTGGTTTTCTTTTATAAACTAAACTAGTGATAAAACAAGAAACTAAACGATTTAGTTGCAAGATCTAAAGATATACCTTCAAGCACTCACCTCCCCGGCAACGGCGCCAGAAAAGAGCTTCGTTGACGGGATGTGAGTGCCGCTTACCTAGCCTCCCCGGCAACGGCGCCAGAAAAGAGCTTGATGTCTACTACGCAACCTTCTTCTTGTAGACTCGTGTTGGGCCTCCAAGCGCAGAGTTTTGTAGGACAGTAGCAAATTTCCCTCAAGTGGATGACCTAAGGTTTATTAATCCGTGGGAGGCATAGGATGAAGATGGTCTCTCTCAAACAACCCTGCAACCAAATAACAAAGAGTCTCTTGTGTCCCCAACACACCCAATACAATGATAAATTGTATAGGTGCACTAGTTCGGCGAAGAGATGGTGATAGAAGTGCAATATGGATGGTAGATATAGGTTTTTGTAATCTGAAAATATAAAAACAGCAAGGTAACTAGTAACAAAAGTGAGCAAAAACGGTATTGCAATGCTTCGAAACAAGGCCTAGGGTTCATACTTTCACTAGTGCAAGTTCTCTCAACAATGATAACATAATTAGATCATATAACAATCCCTCAACGTGCAACAAAGAGCCACTCCAAAGTCACTAATAGCGGAGAATAAACGAAGAGATTATTGTAGGGTACGAAACCACCTTTCTGATCGATCTATTGGGCTATTCCTATAAGTGTCACAAACAGCCCTAGAGTTCATACTAAAATAACACCTTAAGACACACATCAACCAAAACCCTAATGTCACCTAGATACTCCAATGTCACCACAAGTATCCGCAGGTTTGATTATACGATATGCATCACACAATCTCAGATTCATCTATTCAAACCAACACAAAGAACTTCAAAGAGTGCCCCAAAGTTTCTACCGGAGAGTCAAGGCAAAAACGTGTGCCAACCCCTATGCATAAGTTCACAAGGTCACAGAACCCGCAAGTTGATCACCAAAACATACATCAAGTGGATCACGTGAATATCCCATTGTCACCACAGATAAACACATGCAAGACATACATCAAGTGTTCTCAAATCCTTAAAGACTCAATCCGATAAGATAACTTCAAAGGGAAAACTCAATTCATTACAAGAAGGTAGAGGGGGAGAAACATCATAAGATCCAACTATAATAGCAAAGCTCGCGGTACATCAAGATCGTGCCAAATCAAGAACACGAGAGAGAGAGTGAGAGAGATCAAACACATAGCTACTGGTACATACCCTCAGCCCCGAGGGTAAACTACACCCTCCTCATCATGGAGACCGCTGGGATGATGAAGATGTCCACCGGTGATGGTTTCCCCCTCCCGCAGGGTGCCGGAACGGGCTCCTGATTGGTTTTTGGTGGCTACAGAGGCTTGCGGCGGCGGAACTCCCGATCTAGGATTTGTTCTAGGGTTTTTGGGATTTATAAGAGGTGTTGGCGTCGGGGACAAGTCAAGGGGGCCCATGAGGCGATGACAAGGACGGAGGGCGCGCCCTGGGGGGGCGCGCCCTCCACCCTTGTGGTGGCCCCGGGACTCTTCTGGCCCAACTCTTTTGCTTCGGTGGCTTTTTCTGGTCCATAAAAAATCACCGTAAATTTTCAGGTCATTTGGACTCCGTTTGATATTCCTTTTGTGTAAAACTCAAAAACATGGAAAAAACAGAAACTGGCACTGGGCTCTAGGTTAATAGGTTAGTCCCAAAAATCATATAAAATAGCATATAAATGCATGTAAAACATCCAAGATAGATAATATAATAGCATGGAACAATCAAAAATTATAGATACGTTGGAGACGTATCAACCGACAGACATGCAACTAGTTTTGCATAAAGGTGGCTGGCGGGTGTCTGTTTCTCCTACTTTAGTTGAATCGAATTTGACTACATCTGGTCCTTGAAGAAGGTTAAAACACCAAACTTGATGAATCATCATTGTGGTTTTTTGCGTAGGTAAGAACGGTTCTTGCTAGAAGCCCGTAGCAGCCACTTAAAACTTGCAACAACAAAGTAGAGGACGTTTAACTTGTTTTTGCAGGGCATGTTGTGTTGTGATATGGTCAAGATATGATGTGATATATGTTGATGCATGAGATGATCATGTTTTGTAATATCGACAACCGGCAGGAGCCGTAGGGTTGTCTCTTTAATGTATGAAGTGCAAGCGCCATGTAATTGCTTTACTTTATCACTAAGCGTTAGCGATAGTTGTAGAAGCAATAGTTGGCGAGGCGACCCTGATGCAACGATGGAGATCAAGGTGTCGAGCTAGAGACGATGGAGATCATGATGATGCTTTGGAGATGGAGATCAAAAGCACAAGATGATGATGGCCATATCATGTCACATATTTTGATTGCATGTAATGTTTATCCTTTATGCATCTTATTTTGCTTAGAACGGCGGTAGCATTATAAGATGATACCTTCACTAAATTTCAAGATAAAAGTGTTCTCCCCGAGTATGCACCGTTGCCAAAGTTCATCATTTTGAAGCACCACGAGATGATTGGGTGTGATAGACTCTACATTCACATACAACAGGTGTAAGACAGTTTTACACATGCAGAATACTTGGGTTAAACTTGACGAGCCTAGCATGTACAGACATGGTCTCGGAACAGTGGATACGGAAAGGTCGAACGTGAGTCATATAGTAGATATGATCAACATAGAGATGTTCACCATTGATGACTACCCCATCTCACGTGATGATCGGATATGGGTTAGTTGATTTGGATCACGTATCACTTAGATAACTTGAGGGATGTTTATTTAAGTGGGAGTTCATTAGTAATTTGATTAACTTAACTTAATTTATCATGAACTTAGTCTTATAGTTTTGCATATCTATGTTGTAGATCAATGGCCCGAGCTACCGTTCCCCTGAATTTTAATGCATTCCTAGAGAAAGCTAAGTTGAAAGATGATGGTAGCAACTACACAGACTGAATCCGTAACTTGAGGATTATCCTCATTGCTGCACAGAAGAATTATGCCCTTGATGCACCACTACGTGAAAGGCCTGCTGCAGGAGCTGAAGCTAATGTTATGAACATCTGGCAAGCTCTATCTGATGACTACTCGATAATTCAGTGTGCCATGCTTTACAGCTTAGAACCGGGACTTCAAAGACGTTTTGAACGTCATGGATCATATGAGATGTTCCAAGAGTTGAAGTTAATATTTCAAGCAAAGCTCGGTTGAGAGATATGAAGTCTCCAACAAGTTCTATAGCTGCAAGATGGAGGAGAACAGTTCTGTCAGTGAACACATACTCAAAATGTTTGGGTATCATAACCACTTGACTCAACTGGGAGTTGATCTTCCAGTTGATAGTGTTATTGACAGAGTTCTTCAATCACTGCCACCAAGCTACAAAGTCTTCATGATGAACTATAATATGCTAGGGATGAATAAAACGATTCCTGAGCTCTTCGCAATGCTTAAGGTCGCAGAGGTAGAAATCAAGAAGGAGCATCAAGTGCTGATGGTTAACAAGACCACTAGTTTCAAGAAAAGGGGCAAGGGAAAGAAAGGGAACTTCAAGAAGAATGGAAAGCAAGTTGCCACTCCCGGGAAGAAGCCAAAAGCTGGACCCAAGCCTGAAACTGAGTGCTTCTACTGCAAAGGGAATGGTCACTGGAAGCGGAACTGCCCCAAATACTTGGCGGATAAGAAGGATGGCAAAGTGAACAAAGGTATATTTGATATACATGTTATTGATGTGTACTTTACTAATGCTCGTAGCAGCGCCTGGGTATTTGATACTGGTTCGGTTGCTCATATTTGTAACTCGAAACAGGAGCTACGGAATAAACAAAGATTGGCTAAGGACAATGTGACGATGCGCGTCGGGAATGGTTCCAAGGTCGATGTGATCACCGTCGGCACGCTACCTCTACATCTACATTCAGGATTAGTTTTAGACCTCAATAATTCTTATTTGGTGCCCGCGTTGAGCATGAACATTATATCTGGATCTTGTTTATTGCGAGACGGTTATTCATTCAAATCAGAGAATAATGGTTATTCTATTTATATGAGTAATATCTTTTATGGTCATGCACCCTGTATGAATGGTCTATTCTTGTTGAATCTCGATCGTAGTGATACACATATTCATAATATTGATGCCAAAAGATGCAAAGTTGATAATGATAGTGCAACTTATTTGTGGCACTGCCGTTTAGGTCATATTGGTGTAAAGCGCATGAAGAAACTCCATGCAGATGGACTTTTGGAATCACTTGATTATGAATCATTTGATACTTGCGAACTATGCCTCATGGGAAAGATGACTAAAACTCCGTTCTCCGGAACAATGGAGCGAGCTAATGACTTATTGGAAATAATACATACCGATGTATGCGGTCCGATGAGTGTTGAAGCACGCAGCGGGTATCGTTATTTTCTAACCTTCACAGATGATTTGAGTAGGTATGGGTATATCTACTTGATGAAACACAAGTCTGAAACATTTGAAAAGTTCAAAGAATTTTAGAGTGAAGTGGAGAATCATCGTAACAAGAAAATAAAGTTTCTACGATCTGATCGTGGAGGCGAATATTTGAGTTACAAGTTTGGCCTTCATTTAAAATAATGTGGAATAGTTTCACAACTCACGCCACCTGGAACACCACAACGTAATGGTATGTCCGAACATCGTAACCGTACTTTATTAGATATGGTGCGATCTATGATGTCTCTTACCGATTTACCACTATCGTTTTGGGGTTATGCATTAGAGACAGCTGCATTCACGTTAAATAGGCACTACCAGGGAAATGCTTATAGGTAGGACATCAGTAGTAGCACTGGAAAATAACAAGCGCTGCTGCTAATTAGCAGGAGCGCTGATCTGTGGCAGCGCTACAAGTAATGCTTTAGCAGTAGCGCTGGAGATGCAAAACGCGCTACTACTAAGTGGGACCCAACGAGCCCACCAACGCTAGCTGTAGTAGCAGCGCGGCCCAAAATACAGCGCTACTGCTAAGATTATAGATGTAGTGCTTTCTTTGACAACACCGCTACTGCTAATGGGCCCCACTTAGTAGTAGCGCTTCTCCTGGAAAGCGCTACTACTAAGCACCATAGTACTAGCGCTGTCTAGAAAACAGCGCTACTGCTAGGCGTGGGTGGTGCCACCTTTTGAACCGCCTCTCCCCCTCCCCCTCCTCCCCCCTTTGCCCTCTCCCCCTCCTTTCCTCTCTCCCCTCTCTAAGTTAGTTCTCCACCATTGTTGCCCTTCTTCTCTCTTCCCTCTACCTCTCTTCTCTCCCCATAAATGTCCCCCTCCACCATAACTCTCCTCCATAAATGGCCTCTCATCTCTATCTAGCTACCTCATTTATTTGGCTCTCCCTCCTTCCATACATATAGATCTAGCTAGCTCATCTCTCTCCCTCTCCATTAGTTAGCTAGAGTCATGTCTCCTCCCAACAACTAGATCTAGCTAGCTATTTAGTCATCCACACACTTTCGATCGTCCCTATAGGTAGCGAAGGCCTCATCTAACCGTGCTCGATCTCTCTCGGGAGATAGGTGAGTAAAAACTTCTGCATTTCAAGAATGGGAATATGTGTGTTTGAGATATGGAGAGATTTGTCCGAGTGACATGCCCTCGAGTTGCTTATGTTTTGCCGAAATGTCGATTTATTTCCGTTTCGATGAATTTCGAGCAAACTCGATATGTCCTATTTTTAGGCAAGGTCATGCCAAATTTTTATATGACTTTGATGCATGCATGCATTTTGTTTATAACCCTTTTTGCTTGTTATACCGTGCAGTCGGTCATGAAGGTGAGTGGATGGAAGGTGGAGCGATACTTGCAATCCGCGGTGATGGACATGTATGCAAATAATCGGACTAGGATTAGATGTCCGTGTACAAGATGCAAAGGAGTCATTTTGGACCCTTTTGATCGTGGCAGTTTGAAGGCAGACCTGCTGATGAATGGTTTCATGGATGGCTATACTCGGTGGATAAGTGAAGATGATGATGAGGACGTCCACATGGCAGGGAATAATGACATGGGGCTAGACGAAGAGATGACCGATCAACACAAAGACGATGGCGCCGGACATGGCGGTGGGGAAGAGTCCGGACATGGCAGCGGTGGAGAAGATTCCAGACACAGCAAAGAAGAGTCCAGACATGGCGGAGAAGAGGCGGCGGTCACGCTGCAGTCTTCGACGCTACTAAGTGCAGTCATGCAGGACCCTCATGTTCGAGACCTCCTTCGCAAGAGTACGACTAGTGAGAGAGCTGCTTCTAGAGAAGAGGCCAAGCTGGCGCAACTTGAAGTAGACTCGAAGACTTCATTGTATGATGGTTGCGATCCCGAGGTGACCCGCTTGAGTTTCACGCTTGAACTTCTAAAGACGAAGGCCAAAAACAAATGGACAGACAAAAGCCTCGATGAGCATTTGAAGTATCTACATAATAAAGTTCTTCCCGTGGGGAATCTGTGTCCTACTAGTGTCGAGGAGGCCAAGAAAATCATTTGCCCTTTTGATTTGCCGCACATTAGATACCACGCATGCATCAACGATTGCATCATTTATCGGGGGGAGCACGCGGAAAAAACCAGTTGTCCAGTGTGCAATGCTTCTCGATACAAGAAGGCAGGAAAGAAAGCTCCTCAGAAAGTTGTATGGTACTTTTTGATCACTCCCTGTCTGCAGCGGTATTTCGTAGATCCTAAGGAAGCAAAGCTCATGCGCTGGCACGCGGAGAGGTAGAAGCCCAACGATGGAGATGATCCGAAGCTGAGACACCTCGCAGATGCTAGCCAATGGAGAGCATTCAACGTCGTATATGGATTTGCTGCAGAAGATCCAAGGAACATTGTGCTTGGTGCGAGTACCGATGGCATGAATCCGTTTGGAAACCAGAACACCAACCACATCACATGGCCCGTCTTTGTATGGATGTACAACCTCCCCCCATGGAAGTGCATGAAGACAAAGTACATACACATGAGCATGCTGATTCAAGGGCCAAAACAACCGGGAAATAATATTAACATGTATATGGGGCTTCTGAAAGAGGAGCTAGACACGTTATGGAAAACACTGGCATGGACATGGGACGCCAGCAAAGGAGAGTATTTCTATATGAGAGCCGCGCTGATGACGACGGTGCACGACTATCTAGGTTACGGGTACACCTCTGGTCAGGTGTGCCATGGATACTGCGGATGCACGAGGTGCATGGATGATACAACGTCTCAGCAGCTTACGAAAACGGAAGATGGCGGGTCTGGGAAAATCGTGTACATGGGGCATCGTAGATGGCTCGAGAAGGATGACCCGTGGAGAAAACGTGGAGATCTATTCAATGGGTTGGCTGAGCATCGAGGACCTCCACGTAAGAGGAGCGGCACCAAAATCAACGAGTTGTTGAAAAACTGGGAACAGTGCCCCGTGCTGGGAAAGATGAAAAAGGCACCGGAGCCGCTGCTGAAGGTATGGAAAACGAGGTCTGTTTTCTGGGACTTGGAGTACTGGCCCAATCACGACACACCTCATTGCCTTAATCAAATGCATATCACGAAGAATGTCCTCGAGAGCTTGCTTGGCACACTGATGAACATGCCAGAGAAGACCAAGGATGGGCCGAAGGCAAGGAAAGACTTGGAAGATTTGAAGATCAGGAAAGATCTCCACATGCCGCCCCGTAAAAAGTTGACGGAGGAGACGGAGACGGAGACGGAGGAGGGGGAAGGGGGCAGAAAAGTCAACAAGAAGGAGGAGAATTATTGCCCCCCTTCTTGCTTCACCTTAAGTGCGAAAGAGATCGATCAATTCATCAAGTGCCTTACGGGAATCAAAGTCAGTTCCGGTTACTGTGGGAGGATAAGCAGATTTCTAGACACCAAGAAGAAAAGGTTCAGCGGGATGAAGTCTCATGACTGTCACATGATGATGACATAGATACTCCTGGTTGCCATTAGAGGGATAATGGACAAGCACATCCGTGACACGCTTACTAGTCTCTGCAACTTCTTCGATGTTATCTCTCGAAAGTCCATCAGTGTGAAGCAGCTCCGAAGGCTACAAGAAGAGATCGTTTTCATACTATGTGAGCTTGAGATGTACTTCCCGCCCGCGTTCTTTGACGTCATGGTGCATCTGTGTGTCCACATCATGGACGACATCATCGACCTCGAGCCGACATTCCTTCATAGCATGATGCCGCTCGAGAGGATGAATGGGGTCATCAAAGGATTCGTTCGTAACATGTCTCGTCCCGATGGGAGCATCGTCTAGGGGTATCTGACGCATGAGTGCATCTCCTTTTGCGAGAATTATATAGGCGTCGGAGACCCTGTTGTTGGTTTGCCCGTCAAGAAGCACGATGGGAGGCTCGGAGGAGAAGGTCACAACAACGGCTGGAGCGAATTGCACGTGGACTACTCGGATTGAAGAAACGACTTTGACAGGGCTAACTTAGTAGTGCTACGACACTTAGATGTGGTAGATGATTATGTGACACTGAAAAAAGAATCCATCGCAAAGAAGTACCATGATAAGGGGATGTGCAAGACGGACGACGAAGTTACTGTAGAGCACAACGCCACTTTCTTGCGTTGGTTCAAAGAGCAAGTTCTTGCTAATCCCCTGGAAGAGGGCATTTCGGACGGATTGCTCATACACGCCTTAGCACATGGCCCCGCGCCCAAACTCACGACCTATCAGGCATACGATATCAACGGGTATACGTTCTACACGGAGGCCAAAGACATGGACAGTGATTACCAGAGCTCAGGGGTGATGATTGAATGCGTGACCGACGCCAATGGCACAACTGAAAGATTCTACGGAATGGTCGAAGAGATCTGGGAGCTTGACTACGCTGGAATCCACGATGCGATGATGTTCTGTGTCAGATGGGCTAAGGACGTCATAAGAGAAAACAAGTATTTCACTACCATGTCTATACCCGACACGAAGAGCGCTACCGTGAATGTTAACGTCATCGCCAAAACTGAGTCATGGGTACATGCTAAGCACATGACACAATGCTTCTTCATAACCGACCCGACCAATCCCAGACGTGTTGTCGTGAGGAGAGGCAAAAGGAGCATCGTCGGAATGGATGGAGTCGCCAACGAGGAAGACTACGACCAATACGGCAACCCGATGAGGGAAGATGACGATGACGATGAAGCATACGTGAAAAGAAGAATCAATACTACATTACCTAAGAAAGATCGTACTCCATGGTGCCGGAAAAGTCACAAGGAGGGGCTCAATTATTCGACAATGAATAAGAAAGGGAAGAAGCTCAATGTGAAACATCGTCGACGCAGCTGAGAAACCATCATTTATATCTATGTATCTATTTTGTGTACGCACTTAAGTAACCGTTATCGGTCAAATGATGTATACATCGTATCCCCTTCAATTACCACCACATGCATGGTTCGGGTGATATTCGCGCAGTGTGAGAGGGAGACGCCATCGTCGGGAGAAAAACAAAAAAACAAAAACAAAAGGGAGAAAGCAATACAAAAGAAAAAGAAAAGTAAAAAGAAAAGAAAAGGAAAATAATAAAAAGAAAAGAAAACTATAAACTAGAAAAGGAAAATAATAAAAAGAAAAGAAAAATAGCGGTAGCGCTAGATTAGGAACCAACGCTATAGCTAAGTTAGCTATAGCGCTGGATCCTAATCCAGCGCTACTGCTATGAGTATTTTATAATTAAAAAACAAAAATTTGGAATAGTTAGCAGTAGCGCTAGATTAGGACCCTGCGCTATAGCTAAGTTAGCTATAGCGCTAGATCCTAATCCGGCACTACTGCTATTTTTAGTTAACACCCCGCCGCGCAGGCTCAAAATTTCACCAAGTCATTTCCCCCCTCTCCGACACCTCTCCCCCCACTCTGTCGCCGGCCGTCGCCCCCTGCCCACCGTCGACCTCGACGCCGGCCGTCGCCCGAGCCCTCCCTCGACCTCACCGTCGCCACGCGGGCCCGCCTTCAACCTCGCTACCGCCGCCCAGCCCTCGACCTCGCCGCCGCCGCCCTCGACCTCGCCGCCACCCTGTAAGCCTCTCCCTCTCCTCTCCCCTGCCCTCCTCTCTCTCTCTCTCTCTCTCTCTCTCTGCGCTCTCTCTGCTCTCTGCTCTCTCTCTCTCTCTCATATATGAACTCCAGCCTAGCTAGAAGTTGGATGTATGAACCCTAGGAGATGTAGCAGAGAGAGAGCAATTTAGTTTAGGGCAATTTTGCAAATTTGTTTAGGGCAATTTAGTTTAGGGAATATAAAGTACCTATAAATAAAAAACAGTAGCAATTTTTTGTTTAGGGCAGTAGCAGAGAGAGAGAGATCATTTAGGGAAAAAACAGTAGCAAATTAGTTTAGGGTAATTTAGGGCAATTTAGCAAATTTGTTTAGGGCAATTTAGTTTAGGGTATATAAAATACCTCTAAATAAAAAATAGTTGCAAATTTTTGTTTAGGGCAGTAGCAGAGAGAGAGAGCATTTAGCAATTTTTGTAGGTATATATAATAGCTATAAATAAAAAACAGTAGCAAATGTTTAGTGATGTCATTTTGCAAAGGTTTTTGGTTTTTGAAAAGACCACTATTTTGCAATGTTTAGTGAGGTCATTTCACTATGTGTACTTGCTTTATATATGTGCTCTTGTGATGCTCATATGTCATTGATGTTATATGATATATGTCATTGATGTTATATGATTTTGCAATGTTGGTTGAATGTCGAAGAATATCCGAGTGGCCTATGTTTTGCCGGAATCTTGATTCATTTCCGTTCCGGCAAATTTCAGGCGCTCCATATGTCCACTTTTTAGCAATGGTCATGCCAAAAATTTCCGTGATTTGTGCTCGAAACTAGGACATATGGAGTGCCCGGGATTTGCCGGAAGGGGAATGAATCATCATTCCGACCAAATATAGGCCCCTTTTTTCTCTTCATTATATCTTTTATTTACAATTATTGAATAGGAAACATGTCTAGCCACGCCGAAGCCGGGGGTTCTGGTCACCTCGAAGAAGACCCCGTCGAGGCAGCAAATCATTATTTCGATTACCTGGACGAACACCAGTTGCGGGTGCAGGGTGGCGACAGTGGCATCAACCCCAACACTGGCACCGGCACCGACACCACCCTCGAGACCGGCAACGATGTTGTCGTAGCCGGTAAAGCACCGAAGCAGAAGAGGACACGAAGACCAAACAAGCTCGGCATCGGACAAATTGTGGTCACGGAGATGCACCCCAAGAAATTAGAGCCAACAGCGCCGGAGGAAGCGCGCTCGTGCTGGGGCAATCAACTAGGATGCATCCTCAGGGAAACCGCCAACATCAATGACGAGAAGTTGAAGAAGATACCACATATGGAGCACATGCTCCTAAAGAAGTTGCACAATAGGTTCTGATGTCTACTACACAACTTGTTCTTGTGGACTCGTGTTGGGCCTCCAAGCGCAGAATTTTGTAGGACAGTACCAAATTTCCCTCAAGTGGATGACCTAAGGTTTATCAATCCGTGGGAGGTGTAGGATGAAGATGGTCTCTCTCAAACAACCCTGCAACCAAATAATAAAAAGTCTCTTGTGTCCCCAACACACCAAATACAATGGTAAATTGTATAGGTGCACTAGTTCGGCGAAGAGATGGTGATAAAAGTGTAGTAACAATAGTAGATATTGATTTTTGTAATAGGAACAATAAAAAAACAGCAAGGTAGCAAGTAACAAAAGTGAGCATAAACAGTATTGCAATGCTTGAAAATGAGGCGTAGGGTCCGTACTTTCGCTAGTGCAATCTCTCAACAATGCTAACCTAATTGGATCATATAACCATCCCTCAACGTGCGATGAAGAATCACTCCAAAGTTCCTATCTAGCGGAGAACATAAGAATAAATTGTTTGTAGGGTACGAAACCACCTCAAAGCTATTCTTTCCGCTCGATCTATCCAAGAGTTCGTACTAAAATAACACCAAAGCAAATTCGGATTCGTAATGCTCAAGCCAACACAAAGAACCTCAAAGAGTGCCCCAAGATTTCTACCGGAGAAACAAAGACAAGAACGTGCATCAACCCCTATGCATAGATTACCCCAATGTCACCTCGGGAATCCGCGAGTTGAGTGCCAAAACATATATCAAGTGAATCAATATAATACCCCATTGTCACCACGGGTATTCGTATGCAAGACATATATCAAGTGCTCTCAAATCCATAAAAGTATTCAATCCGATAAAACGAAATCTCAAAGGGAAAACTCAATTCATCACAACAAGATAGAGAGGGGAAAACACCATATGATCCGACTATATTAACAAAGCCCGCGATACATCAAGATTGTGCATCTCAAGAACACGAGAGAGAGAGAGAGAGAGAGAGAGATTAAACACATAGCTACCGGTACAAACCCTCAGCCCCTAGGGTGGACTACTCCCTCCTCATCATGGTGACCGCCGGGATGATGAAGATGGCCACCGGTGATGAACAGGGTCTAGATTGGATCTCATGGATATAGAAGCCTTGCGGTGGCGGAACTTCTGATCTAGGGTCTCCGCGAGGGTTTTTGGAATATTTGGCAATTTATAGGGTGAAGAGACGGTGCGGGAGGCCACCGAGGTGGGCACAACCCATCGGGGCGCGCCTTGGTGGGTTGTGCCCCCCTCGAGGCACCCCCCCAGGTGCTGCTCTGGCCCATTGGATGTCTTCTGGTCCATAAAAAATCCACAAAAAGTTTCGCCGTGTTTGGACTCCGTTTGGTATTGATTTTCTGCGATGTAAAAAACAAGCAAAAACAGCAACTGGCACTGGGCACTATGCCAATAAGTTAGTCCCAAAAAATGGTATAAAGTTGCTATAAAATGATTGTAAAACATCCAAGAATGATAATATAGCAGCATGAATACTTCATAAATTATAGATATGTTGGAGATGTATCAGCATCCCCAAGCTTAATTCCTACTCGTCCTCGAGTAGGTAAATGATAAAAGAAATAATTTATGAAGTGTGAATGCTAGCAAAGTGCATAAGTTTGATCAATGATAATTTCAATCACTTTTCCTAGCATCATAACAGCAAGTCTTTCTCATAAAACTCATCATGACAAAGTAGCAACCAATTCACATGTTAAGGTTCAAACAATGAATTCTCTTGAAACTCAACAACCTATATTCTTAGTCACCAAACAATTGCAATTCAACTTATTCAACAGAGCCTAAGTAAGAGCTCCACATACTCAACAATCATATAGTCTTCTATGATTGCTAACACTCACCGCATACACCTGAGCAAAACGTTTCAACCGGACACATAGAAAGATAGGGGCTTATAATTTCGCCTCCCAACGTATTCACCTCAAGGGTGATGTCAACAATAATAACTCATGCTACCCATATCCAACTGGATATATGTGCCTAAATCTTTCCTCACCACATGATGCTTGCCAAAAGAGAAAAATAAAAAGGAATAGAGAGAAAAACTTTGACTCTTGCATGAAAGTAAATACATAAAAGTAAAAGGTAGGCACTTCGCAGAGGGAAGCAGAGGTTGCCATGCGCTTTTTGTTTGTATGCTCAATCCCTTAGTGCAAAAGAACGTCACGTTATATTGCCCCTTATGATAGCAACCTTTATTATGCAGTCTGTCGCTTTTATTCTTTGCCATAACAAGTTCGTACAACACTCAATTTTCTCTTACACTAAATGATCTAACACTTTTAGAAGCAATTTTTATTGCCTTATTGCACCGATGACAACTTACTTGAAGGATCTTACTCAATCCTTAGGTAGGTATGGTGGACTCTTGAAAATAAGATTTTGGTTTAATGGTTTTTGGATGCACAAGTAGTATCTCTACTTGGTGCGGAATTTTTGGCTAGCAAAGATGGGGGGCAAGCACCACATGTTGAAGGATCTATGATAATATAACTTCTATGTGAATATGAACAAACATAAATCATTACGTTGTCTTCCTTGTCCAACATCAAGAATTTTGGCATATAATATTTTGATGGGGGCTCACAATCACAAAAGATTTCCAAGATAGTGTATTTGCATATGAAAGTTCTCTTCCTTATAGTAATCATTCATGAATTGCTTGTATGACCAATACTGTGATTGTCAAGCTTCAAAAGATTTCATTTTCTAAACCCAATGTGAAGCTACCACTAGGCATGATATGAACATATAAATTCAACTTCATGATATTCAATTCATTCAACAATTTACTCATAGGATATAAGTGAAGCACGATAGTAAATGACAAACTACTCCAAATAGATATAAGTGAAGATCAAGCGAGTAGTTAAGTAAAGGGGTAGCTAATTGAGGACTCTCTCGTATTTAAAAACTTTCAGATCTAAGTATTTTATTAAAAAAGCAAGTAAAACAAAACAAAATGACATTCCAAGAATAGCACAACTCAAGTGAAGAAGCAAAAACTTAGGCTCAACCGATACTAACCGATAATTATTGATGAAGAAAGGTGGGATGCCTACCGGGGCATCCCCAACCTTAGATGCTTGAGACTTCTTGAAATATTATCTTGGGGTGCCTTCAGCATCCCCAAGCTTGCACTTTTCCGTCTCCTTAATTTCTTTTATATCACGGTTTCCCTAAATCTTAAAAACTTCATACACACAAAACTCAACAAGAACTCGTGAGATAAGTTAGTATAAACCAATGCAAAAACCTTATCATTCTCTACTGTAGCAAATCACACAAATTATTATTCAACATTGCATACTAAATGCCTCTGCATATTTAATACTCCTATCCTCAAATAGAATCATTAAACAAGCAAACATATGAAAACAATGCAAACATAACAGCAATCTGCCAAAACAGTACAGTCTGTAAAGACTGCAAGAGTATCAATACTTCTTTAACTCCAAAAATTATAAAAATTTACCAAACTGTATAAAAAATTTCAGATCTTGCTGTGCAAAAAGTTTCAACATTTTATCACATTCTGACTTTTCTTGGGAATTTTTGCAACATGTTTTGAAACAGCAACTCATATACTTGCAAAATGAGCATGGTAAAGGCTATCCTTAACATTTTTATTGAAAAGAAAGATGAAAAACATTATTCTCAATAACAGAAAGCAAATCCTAACAAGAAAATGACGCTCCAAGCAAAACACATATCATGTGACGAATAAAAATGTAGCTCCAAGTGAGGTTACCGATAATGTTGGAGACGAAAGAGGGGATGCCTTCCGGGGCATCCCCAAGCTTAGTTGCTTGGATCTTCCTTGAATATTACCTAGGGGTTCCTTGGGAATCCCCAATCTTAGGGTCTTGTCACTTCTTATTCTCCTCATATCGACATCTCACCCAAAACTTGAAAACTTCAATCACACAAAACTTAACGGAACTTCGTGAGATAGGTTAGTATGATAAAGAGCAAACCATTTCACTTTGGTACTATCAAAGACAAGATTCATAATTGTTTACACACAATTCATACTTTAGCATATCATTTCCACAATTTATATTGAGCAATATAAGCCATAGAAACTAGAAAACAAGCAAACTATGCATTGAAAACAGAATCTGTCAAAAGCAGAACAGTCTGTAATAATCTGTACTCTAACCATACTTCTGCTACTCCAAAAATTCTGAAAAAATAGGAAAACGTAAAGAATTTGTATATCTATCACCTGTAAAAAATTCAGATCAAAATCACGTTCCAGTTAATTTTCAAAATTCCTGTACTGAGCGCAAAAGTTTCTGTTTTTGCACAGATTCAAGTCAACTATCATCCATACTATCCCAAAGGCTTTACTTGGCACTTTATTGAAAAAAAAGCAATAAAACATGATTACTACAGTAGCATAATCATGTGACCACACAAAAACAGTAGGGGTAAATGTTGGGTTGTCTCCCAACAAGCGCTTTTCTTTAATGCCATTTTAGCTAGGCATGATGATTTCAATGATGCTCGCATAAAAGATAAGAATTGAAACACAAAGAGAGCATCATGAAGCATATGACTAGCAAATTTAAGTCTAACCCACTTCCTATGCATAGGAATTTTGTGATCAAACAACTTATGGGAACAAGAATCAACTAGCATAGGAAGGCAAAACAAACATGACATCAAAACTTTCCACATATAGAGAGGAAACTTGATATTATTGAAATATGTAGAAGCATATATTCCTCTCTCATAATAATTTTCATTAGCATCATGAATGAAATCAACAATATAACTATCACATAAAGCATTCTTTTCATGATCCACAAGCATAGAAATTTTCTTACTCTCCACATAGGCAAATTTATTCTCATGAATAGTGGTGGGAGCAAACTCAACAAAATAACTATCATGTGATTGAAAATTAAAATCATGATGACAACTTTCATGGTTATCATTATTCTTTATAGCATACATGTCATCACCATAATCATCATAGATAGCAACTTTGTTCTCATAATCAATTGAAACCTCTTCCGAAATAGTGGAATCATCACTAAATAAAGTCATGACCTCTCCAAATCCACTTTCATAATTATTACAATAAGGTTCAACACCCTCCAAAATAGTGGGATCGTCATTACCTAGAGTTGACACTCTTCCAAACCCACTTTCATCAATATAATCATCATAAATAGGAGGCATGCTATCATCAAAATAATTTTTCTCATCAAAAATTGGGGGACTAAAAATATCATCTTCATCAAACATAGCATCCCCAAGCTTATGGCTTTGCATATCGTTAGCATCATGGATATTCAAAGAGTTCATACCAACAAAATTGCAATCATGCTCATCATTCAAAGATTTTTTGTCAAACATTTTATAGAATTCTTCTTCTATCAATTGAGCACAATTTTCCTTTCCATCATTTTCACGAAAGACATTATAAAGATGAACAATATGATGCAACCTCAATTCCATTTTTTCTGTAGTTTTCTTTTACAAACCAAACTAGTGATAAAACAAGAAACTAAAAGATTAAATTGCAAGATCTAAAGATATACCTTCATGCACTCACCTCCCCGGCAACGGCGCCAGAAAAGAGCTTCGTTGACGGGGTGTGAGTGCCACTTACCTAACCTCCCCGGCAATGGCGCCAGAAAAGAGCTTGATGTCTACTACACAACTTGTTCTTGTAAACTCGTGTTGGGCCTCCAAGCGCAGAGTTTTGTAGGACAGTAGCAAATTTCCCTCAAGTGGATGATCTAAGGTTTATCAATCCGTGGGAGGTGTAGGATGAAGATGGTCTCTCTCAAACAACCCTGCAACCAAATAATAAAAAGTCTCTTGTGTCCCCAACACACCAAATACAATGGTAAATTGTATAGGTGCACTAGTTCGGCGAAGAGATGGTGATAAAAGTATAGTAACAATAGTAGATATTGATTTTTGTAATAGGAACAATAAAAAAATAGCAAGGTAGCAACTAACAAAAGTGAGCGCAAACGGTATTGCAATGCTTGAAAATGATGCCTAGGGTCCGTACTTTCGCTAGTGCAATCTCTCAACAATGCTAATCTAATTGGATCATATAACCATCCCTCAATGTGCGATGAAGAATCACTCCAAAGTTCCTATCTAGCGGAGAACATAAGAATAAATTGTTTGTAGGGTACGAAACTACCTCAAAGCTATTCTTTCCGATCAATCTATACAAGAGTTCATACTAAAATAACACCAAAGCAAATTCAGATTCATAATGCTCAATCCAACACAAAGATCCTCAAAGAGTGCCCCAAGATTTCTACCGGAGAAACAAAGACAAGAACGTGCATCAACCCCTATGCATAGATTATCCCAATGTCACCTCGGGAATCCGTGAGTTGAGTGCCAAAACATATATCAAGTAAATCAATATAATACCACATTATCACCACGGGTATTCGTATGCAAGACATATATCAGGTGCTCTCAAATCCATAAAAGTATTCAATCCAATAAAACGAAATCTCAAAGGGAAAACTCAATTCATCACAACAAGATAGAGAGGGGAAAACACCATATGATCCGAATATATTAACAAAGCCCGCGATACATCAAGATTGTGCATCTCAAGAACATGAGAGAGAGAGAGAGATTAAACACATAGCTACTGGTACAAACCCTCAGCCCCGAGGGTGGACTACTCCCTCCTCATCATGGTGGCCGCCGAGATGATCTAGATTGGATCTCGTGGATACAGAGGCCTTGCGGTGGCGGAACTTCTGAACTAGGGTCTCTGCGAGGGTTTTTGGAATAATTGGCAATTTATAGGGCGAAGAGGCGGTGCGGGAGGCCACCGAGGTGGGCACAACCCACCGGGGCGCGCCTAGGGGCCTAGGCGTGCCCTGGTGGGTTGTGCCCCCCTCGGGGCACCCCCCCCCCCCCAGGTGCTGCTCTGGCCCATTGGATGTCTTCTGGTCCATAAAAAATCCACAAAAAGTTTCGCTGCGTTTGGACTCTGTTTGGTATTGAGTTTCTGCGATGTAAAAACAAGCAAAAAATAGCAACTGGCACTGGGCACTATGTGAATAAGTTAGTCCCAAAAATGGTATAAAGTTGCTATAAAATGATTGTAAAACATCCAAGAATGATAATATACCAGCATGAATACTTCATAAATTATAGATACGTTGGAGACGTATCAGGTTCCTGTTCCCCAGCCGGGATGAAAGATAATATTCGTGGGACGACGACGCCATGACAAAGATAAACAGCAAGGCGATTGTGACGTTCACCAACGACTTGTCCACCTGGAAAGTTAGGGTGAAAAAAGCGATTGCGAAGAATGAACCGTGGTCCAAGATTCATGCTGGCAATCCGTCACTAAAGGAAGAGGACTTTCAAAAATTCAAAGAGACTTGCGCTAAAGAAGAAGTCAAGTAAAGGTCGGAGAAAATGAAGGCGCTCCAGACCAGGAACACACCTCCCCACTGCCTCGGAAGCCGTGGTTATGAGGGGAAGAGGCACGTATGGGCCAAGGAGGACGCCGAACGTGAAAGTCACAGAATCCCAGACCCCTTGGCGGAGTTCACCGACCCGCTGGAGCGTGACTGGATCAGAGCCCGGTATAAGTGGGACAGCGTCAATAAGATCTTTTACACGGACCCGAACACCAGAGAGTTCATGAGACTTCTGGTAATTGTTATATTGCCACCTTATTATATTAGCTTCCCAATCAATTCAACTACAAGTTTTGTCACATTAGTAAACCATCCATGTTTCTTTTTCAGAAAGAGCAGCACCAAAAGGCAGCCAAAAGCGACGAGTCGTCACAGTCGTCGGCGAGGCCCAAGTGGGACACCCCTTTCAACCGGGCCCTGAACATACTGAAAAAGGTCCCGGAGAACAAACCGCCGTCGTATGGACGTGTGCACGGCGTCGGAGATGGCACCTCGTGGAAGACGTGCTACCATGAGCAGCTAGAGGAAAGAAGGAAGAGACAGTTGCTTACTCAACAGACCATCGACGAGAAGGTTGTGATTGCGGTCAATAAGACCAAAGCTGAGACCAAAGAAGAGTTGCTCGGTGTAGTCAATGCAGCGGTCAATGAAGCGGTAGCTGGCGTCATGGCTCACTTCCAATCTTCAATTATTACCAGCTTGATTCCGGCAATTATCGATTGGTCGAAGAACAATCCAGATAAAGGGCTAGCGGACTTTCCCCTTCCCAACTACGTCGGGAGCAATTCGGTGAACATCACACCACCAGCACCTGCTCAAGCAACCGCAAAAGGTCCCGCTCCTGTTCATAGCAGCCCGACCTCCGTCTCTGGCATGCTCGGCGGGGCTTCGTCTATGGATGAGCTCGACGCCCTCACGGTAATTACGCGTCATACCCTTTTCACCAGCATGTCTATAGTCTTCCGTTTCAGTTGCCTTTCGAATGTTTGATGTCGCAGACATGTCTTCGTAGGCCAACGATACCCCGTGCACCCTACTATACGACATCAATGGCCAGAAGGTGGCCGTGGGAAAGGCAACGATCGTGAAGCCGAAGGACCGCATGTTCCACAACCGAGAGATGCCCCATGGCATCTTCAAGGTTAACGTGGCCAGTGTCAAAGCGGGCTTCGAGGATTTGCCTCCTCTGGTACCAGTCGATGATGAGGAGACCCCTAAACGGATTGGCGCATGCAAGAGCTGGTTCTTGCCTTGGCCGAAGACTCTTCTTTGTGTCGAGGCGCCCGATATCACACCAACGACAGCTTCTCAAGAAGGTATGAACACCACCCCACCTACCAAATTACCTGCACCTGTCATGGTGGGTGATAGCGGATGACACGAGGCAGAGCCTACATTAGTGCCAGATGACGTCGCCCCCATCGAAGAATCAAATGCTGATGATTTCATGGAGGAGGAGGATGATGACCGTCTCAAGTATATCAATACCGCCTATGACGATGGAGGATTGATGGCTCGGGACTATGACTCAGGCTATGAGCGTGGAGATGATGACTTGATGTTGCCTGATTTGCCAGAGCCGGAACATCCTAAGGCGGAATGCAAAAAGTCTCTCTTCATGCGATCCTCGCAGGAGACGCCTACAGATGCCGCCTCTACCCAGCAACAACCCGAGGGCCATCCACTGATTAGCCCGACGACACTGGGGGTGGTGGTTAGGGAAGGTATGGTGGGCTCACTACTGCCACCCACCAAGAAGCAAAGGAGGAGACTGGACAAGAAAGGCCCTAAAGGCGCCAGAGCTGCTTCAAGCAGCCAGCCGCCTCTAAAGCCCCAGGAGGTAGACAGAATACCTATCGAAGGTGCGGAGCATTTCCATGTCGCCGGCCACCTGATCCTACCTCAGAAACCGCTAGAGCTCATACTGAACAATGATCTAAGGAGACTTCATGAAGATGTGCTGGCCAGAGAGAAAGGCCTTCTCATCTAGGAAAAACCAGGATACCTGCTTTATGCGGCTCAGGTGCCGGGCGGGAAGTTGTACGTCGAGAGATGGCCCGCGGATAAGTTCATCCAGCGATTTGACTACATCTACGACATGTTCCACATGACCAAGCTGGATTTTCAGTTCATCCACAAGTATGTGATGTATCTCAACTACATCATCAGGCGCGAGAACATAAAATATATCTGCATCACGGACCCGTACTATATGCACGAGAGCTTCTTGGCAGTCTGCAAAGAGCACCGTACTATGCGAGCAAGTACATCGACGAGTTCATGATCGCTAATAAGGACAAGGAATCGATTCTCCTGCCTTATCATCCCACGTAAGTCATCCACAGATATCCTTTCATAAGATTTAATCATTCCTTTGCAAGCATGGAGGCTAATTTGAGGTGTACTTATTATGCGTAGTGGGGGGGCGCCGTCCTCATCTGTCTGTACCTAGAATACTCCCATGCTATGTACTTGGACTCATCGAAGAACATCAAGAAAAAAGATTACACGCACATAAAGAGTGTTCTCGATAGTGCCCTGTTAACCTTCAGCCTGTCTGGTTGATATATCAAGGTGAAAAAGTACAGGAAGAACGGGCTGGGTTTCGGCCATAAGACCGACTTGTGCTGCATCCAGCAACCGTACACCAGTAAGGCTGATGGATTCTACCTCATGCATCACCTGATCGAGTACATAAGGGATAATCAACGCCTTCGCATGTCAACTACTACCAACGATGCCGAGATTGTCAACTAGGCCACAAGCATAGGAAAGACACCAGATCATCGAATACGAGCTGAGTTTTATCACATACAGTGTGAACTTGCCCAAGTGATCATGAAGGAGGTCCTCGAACTAACAGGGATGTTCTACCATGGGCCAATCACGCGGGATGATATCCGAGCACTGCTACTCGCTCAGCGTCTGGACCTGAAGCCTTTCAACAAGCTCGGGTGCTTCCTCCCTGACTACGAAGATTGGACCACCGACATGGACGACTGATTGTCGATGACAACGTGTCACTACTGTCTGATGACCCACAATTATAGGGGATCTATCATAGTCCTTTTGATAAGTAAGAGTGTTGAACCCAACGAGGAGCAGAAGGAACTGACAAGCGGTTTTCAGCAAGGTATTCTCTGCAAGCACTGAAATTATCGGTAACAGATAGTTGTGTGATAAGATAATTCGTAACGGGTAACAAGTAACAAAAGTAACTAAGTTGCATCAAGGTGGCCCAATCCTTTTTGTAGTAAAGGACAAGCCTGGACGAACTCTTATATAAAGCAAAGCACTCCCGAGGACACATGGAAATTGTTGTCAAGTTAGTTTTCATCATGCTCATATGATTCGCGTTCGTTACTTTGATAATTTGATATGTGGGTGGACCAGTGCTTGGGTGCTATCCTTCCTTGGACAAGCCTCCCACTTATGATTAACCCCTCTCGCAAGCATCCGCAACTACAAAAGAAGAATTAAGATAAATCTAACCATAGCATGAAACATATGGATCCAAATCAGCCCCTTACGAAGCAACTCATAAACTAGGGTTTAAGCTTCTGGCACTCTAGCAACCCATCATATACTTATTACTTACCAATGCCTTCCCCTAGGCCCAAATCATGGTGAAGTGTCATGTAGTCGACGTTCACATAACACCACTAGAGGAAAGACAACATACATCTCATCAAAATATCGAACGAATACCAAATTCACATGATTACTTATAACAAGACTTCTCCCATGTCCTTAGGAACAAATGTAACTACTCACAAAGCATATTCATGTTCATAATCATAGGAGTATTAATTATCATTAAGGATCTGAACATATGATCTTCCACGGAATAAACCAACTAGCATCAACTACAAGGAGTAATCAACACTACTAGCAACCCACAGGTACCAATCTGAGATTTTGAGACAAAGATCGGAGACAAGAGATGAACTAGGGTTTGAGAGGAGATGGTGCTGGCGAAGATGTTGATGGAGATTGACCCCCTCTCGATGAGAGGATCGTTGGTGATGACGATGGCGATGATTTCCCCCTCCCGGAGGGATGTTTCCCCGGCAGAATAGCTCCGCCGGAGCCATAGATTGGTTCTGCCCAGGTTCCGCCTCGAGACGGCGGCGCTTCATCCCGAAAGCTTCCTCTTGATTTTTTCCAGATCAAAACACACCATATAGCAGAAAGATGGGCATCGGGGGCATGCCAGGTGGCCCACAAGGCAGGGGGCGCGCCCAGGGGGGTAGGGCGCGCCCTCCACCCTTGTGGATGGTTGGTGGCCCCCCTCTAGTGCTTTCTTCGCCCAATATTTTTGATTATTTCCAAAATGACTCTCCGTGAAGTTTCAGGACTTTTGGAGTTGTGCAGAATAGGTCTCTAATATTTGCTCCTTTTCCAGCCCAGAATTCCAGCTGCCGGCATTCTCCCTCTTCATGTGAACCTTGTAAAATAAGAGAGAAAAGGCATAAGTATTGTGCTATAATGGGTAATAACAGCCCATAATGCAATAAATATCAACATAAAAGCATGATGCAAAATGGACGTATCAACTCCCCCAAGCTTAGACCTCGCTTGTCCTCAAGCAAAGCCGAAATCGAAAAATATGTCCACATGTTTAGAGATAGATGTGTCGATAAAATAAAATACGGACATGAGGGCATCATGATCATCTTTAGAACAGCAACATATATTGTCATATAATTTCTTATGCTAAAGTAACAATTCAATCACATGGTAAAGTATGAGTCAGAAACTTTATTGAAAACTAACAAACTACGATCTCAGTCATTGGAGCAATTGCAATTTTTCATAACATCGGAAAGAGTCAATTTAAGAGCTTTTCAGCAAGTCCACATACTCAACTATCATTTAGTCTTTCACAATTGCTAACACTCACGCGATACTTATGGGTTCAAAGCCTTAGTCGGACACAGAGAAAGATAGGGGCTTATAGTTTCGCCTCCCAACCTTTTACCTCAAGGGTAATGTCAACAGTAATACTTTATGATGACCTACATCCGAGTGGATATATATATCTGGATCTTTCTCCAACACATAGTGCTTGCCAAAGGAAAAAGTGTAAAAAGGAAAGGTGAAGATCACCATGACTCTTGTATAAGAGTAGAAGATAAAAGTAAAAGATAGGCCCTTCGCAGAGGGAGGCAGAGGTTGTCATGCGCTTTTATGGTTGGATGTACAAAATCTTAATGCAAAAGAACGTCACTTTATATTACCGCTTGTGATAAAGAACTTTATTATGCAGTCCGTCGCTTTTATTTCTTCCATATAACAAGTTCGTATAAAGCTTATTTTCTTCACACTAATAGATCATACATATTTAGAGAGCAATTTTTATTGCTTGCACGGATGGCAACTTACTTGAAGGATCTTACTCAATCCATAGGTAGGTATGGTGGACTCTCATGGTAAAACTAGGTTTAGGGATGTTTGGAAGCACAAGTAGTATCTCTACTTGGTGCAAAGAATTTGGCTAGCATGAGAGGGAAAAGCAAGCTCAACATGTTGGAGGATCCATGACAATATAACTTCTATTCGGATATAAGAAAACATAACTCATTATGTTGTCTTCCTTGTCCAACATCAACTTTTTAGTGTGTCATATTTTAATGAGTGCTCACAATCACAAAAGATGTCCAAGATAGTATATTTGTATGTGAAACCTCTCTTTCTTTATTACTTCCTACTAATTGCAACAATGACCAAAAGTATGTTTGTCAACTCCCAACAAATTTTATTCATCATACTCTTTATATGTGAAGTCATTACTCTCCATAAGATCAATATATGATCTTTTTATTTCATTTTATTTCTTTCTCTTATTTTTATTCCCTCAAGATCATAGCAAGAAAGCAAAGCCCTCAACTCAAAACTACTCTTTATTATATAGCTCACGAACTCGATTACATAGATAAATATCAAAACAAAACTCAAAGCTCGATCATACTAAAACTTTATTATACTAGATCAAGATATAACCAAAAGGATCGAACTAAGAAAAACGATAGAAGTAAAGGTGTGATAGTGTAATACGATACCAGGGCACCTCCCCCAAGTTTGGCAGTTGCCAAGGGGAGTGCCCATACCCATGTATTTATGTTTCTTTCTTCGGAGGTCGTGATGTTGGAGTTCTTGATGACGAAATTTTATCCTCCGTCTTCCAAGGCATGGGTTCACAATCGTAAAAAGATGAACGAGTCTCCGAGATCCTCAAATCTGCAGCCAAACTCATCCTCTTAAATCTATATTCATACTCACAGTTTTGGTTCTGCAGGTCATAGATCTGGGCTTGGAGATGCTCGATTTTCTCATGAAGCTTGAAGATGGCCTCCCCAATGTTCTCGGCATCCAGCTTGTGGCCACTAGTAAATTCAGTGATCATCATGTGGTTGGCGTTGACTCCGCGTTCCACCATCCCTTGGCACTTGAAGACTTGTAGCTCCACTGCTTCGAGCCTTGTCTCCACGCTTCCGGTCTTCTTAGACCCCTCAACATCGCGGATGTGCAGCACCCCCTCACGCATCTCAACGGTTTGAGGGTGTTGCAACACCTCCGCGAGATAAGGGTTGATGACCTTCTCGAAAAACTTGTCCTTGGGGGCGCTTGGAGACGTCATGGCAATTCGGATCTGTCAGAAAAACAGCTCGAAACAAGAACAGGAGATATTGCCGTGGTACGGTGGTCAAAATCTTCGAGAGATTATATAATGAATTTTTACTGACTAAAAGAAGTATTGTGCAAGAAAACGGAGTCCGGATGGCACATGAGGTGACCACAAGGCAGGGGGGTGTGCCCAGGGGGGTAGGGCGCGCCCTCCACCCTTGTGGTCTCCTCATGCAACTTTCGGACTACTTTCAATTTTCCTAATTTTTTAAATATTCCAAAACGGAGAAAAATTATCATTGGAAACGTTTTGGAGTCAGTTTACTTACCGTACCACATACCTATTCCTTTTCAGAATCTGAAACGTTCTGGAAAGTGTCCCTTATGTAGTCCTCCGGTGTTACGGTGTCAATTATATTGGTCTCAACATTTATGGGATTACCTGAGATATAATGTTTGATTCTTTGACCATTTACCACCTTCGGATTTGTGCCTTCGGCGTTGTTGATTTTTATGGCACCAGAACGATAGACCTCCTCGATAATGTAAGGACCATCCCATTTGGAGAGAAGCTTTCCTGCAAAAAATCTTAAACGAGAGTTGTATAGCAAAACATGATCACCTACATTAAACTCACGCTTTTGTATCCTCTTGTCATGCCATCTTTTAACTTTTTCTTTAAACAACTTGGCATTCTCATAGGCTTGGGTTCTCCATTCATCAAGCGAGCTTATGTCAAATAACCTCTTCTCACCGGCAAGTTTAAAATCATAGTTGAGCTCTTTGATTGCCCAATAAGCTTTGTGTTCTAGTTCAAGAGGTAAGTTACAAGCCTTTCCATAAACCATTTTATATGGAGACATACCCATTGGGTTCTTATAAGCAGTTCTATAAGCCCATAATGCATCATCAAGTTTCTTAGACCAATTCTTTCTAGATCTATTAACAGTCTTTTGCAAAAATCAATTTAATCTCTCTATTGCTCAATTCTACTTGACCGCTAGACTGAGGATGATAAGGAGATGCAATTCTATGGTTAACATCATACTTAGCAAGCAATTTACGGAAAGCACCATGAATAAAATATGAACCACCATCAGTCATTAAATATCTAGGGACTCCAAACCTCGGAAAAATAACTTCTTTAAGCATCTTAATAGAAGTGTTACGATCAGCACTACTAGTTGGAATAGCTTCTACCCACTTAGTAACATAATCAACAGCAACTAAAATATGTGTATACCCATTAGAGGAAGGAAAAGGTCCCATATAATCAAAGCCCCAAACATCGAATGGTTCAATAACAAGTGAATAATTCATAGGCATTTCCTGACGTCTACTAATATTACCAATTCTTTGACATTCATCACAAGACAAGACAAACTTACGAGCATCCTTGAAGAGAGTAGGCCAATAAAAACTGGATTGTAATACCTTGTGTGCAGTTATATCTCCAGCGTGGTATCCTCCGTAAGACTCGGAGTGGCACTTGCGTAGGATCTATTCCTGTTCATGCTCAGGTACACAACGTCTAATAACACCATCTACTCCTTCTTTATAAAGGTGTGGGTCATCCCAAAAGTAATGTCTTAAATCATAGAAAAACTTTTTATTTTGCTGGTATGTGAAACTAGGTGGTATAAATTTAGCAACAATGTAATTAGCATAATCAGCATACCACGGAGTATTACGAGGAGCATTTATGACAGCTAATTGTTCATCAGGAAAGCTATCATCAATAGGCAGTGGGTCATCAAGAACATTTTCTAACCTAGACAAGTTTTCTGCAACGGGATTCTCAGCTCCCTTTCTATCAATAATATGCAAATCAAATTCTTGTAACAAGAAAACCCATCTAAAAAGTCTCGGCTTAGCATCTTTCTTTTCCATAAGATATTTAATAGTAGCATGATCAGTGTGAACAGTAACTTTGGAATCAACAATATAAGATCTGAACATATCACAAGCAAAAACAACTGCTAAAAATTCTTTTTCAGTAGTAGCATAATTTCTCTGGGCACTGTCTAGAGTTTAACTAGCATAATGAATAACATTCAATTTCTTATCAACTCTTTGCCCTAGAACAGCACCAATAGCATAATCACTAGCATCACACATAATTTCAAAGGGTAAATTCCAATCAGGTGGTTGAACAATAGGTGCTGAAATCAAGGCTTTCTTAAGTATTTCAAATGCTTCTATACAATCATCATCAAAAACAAAAGGAACATCTTTTTGCAAGAGATTGGTGAGAGGCCTAGAAATTTTAGAGAAGTCTTAAATAAACCTCCTATAGAAACCAGCATGACCAAGGAAACTTCTTATACCTTTGATATCTTTAGGACACGGCATCTTTTCAATAGCATCTACTTTAGCTTTATCAACTTCAATACCTCTTTCAGAAATTTTATGCCCCAAGAAAATACCTTCATTAACCATAAAGTGGCACTTCTCACAATTCAAAACAAGATTAGTTTCTTCACATCTCTGCAAAACTCGATCAAGGTTGCTTAAGCAATCATCAAAAGAAGTTCCGTAAACAGAGAAATCATCCATGAAAACCTCAACAATCTTTTCACAAAAATCAGAGAATATAGCAGTCATACATCTTTGAAAGGTAGCAGGTGCATTGCATAAACCAAAAGGCATACGTCTATAAGCAAAGGTACCGAAAGGGAAAGTAAAAGTGGTCTTTTCCTGATCATCTTTTGACACAGGTATTTGAGAAAAACCAGAATAACCATCTAGAAAGCAAAAATGTGTATGTTTGGATAGTCTTTCTAGCATTTGATCAATAAAAGGTAGAGGGTAATGATCTTTTCTAGTAGCTTTATTTAATTTGCAAAAATCAATTACCATTCTATAACCTGTAACAATTCTTTGTGGAATCAATTCATTCTTATCATTTGGAACAACAATAATACCTTGCTTCTTAGGGACACAATGAACGGGACTTACCCATCTACTATCAGCAATAGGATAAATTATACCTGTCTCCAGAAGCTTTAGTATTTCATTTCTTACCACTTCTTTCATCTTAGGATTTAACCGTCGTTGGTGATCAACAACTGGTTTAGCATCATGCTCCAAATTAATTTTGTGCTGACATAGAGTGGGACTAATGCCCTTAAAATCATCAAGAGTATATCCAATAGCGGCACGGTGCTTCTTCAGAGTTTTCAATAATCTCTCTTCTTCATGCTCTGAAAGGTTAGCACTAATAATAACAGGATATATCTTCTTTTCATCAAGATAAGCATATTTCAAAGTATCAGGTAATTGTTTAAGCTCAAACACGGGATCACCCTTGGGTGGAGGAGGATCCCCAAGGATTTCAACAGGCAAGTTGTGCTTCAAGATAGGCCCTTGATTGAAGAATATTTCATCTATTTCCCTTCTTTCATACATAAACATATCATTTTCATGGTCTAGCAAATATTGTTCTAAAGGATCAGTAGGAGGCACGGCAATAGAAGCAAGACCAATAATTTCATCCTTACTAGGCAATTCTTTATCATGGGGTTGTCTACGAAATTTAGAGAAATTAAAATCATGAGACATATCCCCTAAACCAACAGCAACAATATCTTTCTTGCAGTCTATCTTAGCATTAACGGTATTCAAGAAAGGTCTACCAAATATAATGGGACAAAAGTCATCTTGTGGGGAAGCAAGAACAAGAAAAATAGTAGGGTATTTCATTTTCCCACACAAGACTTCAACATTTCTAACAATCCCAATCGGTGATATAGTATCTCTATTGGCAAGCTTAATAGTAACATCAATATCCTCTATCTTAGCAGGTGCAATATTATTCATAATTTCTTTATATAAAGTAAAAGGAATTGCACTCAGACTAGCACCCACATCACATAAGCCATGATAACAATGATCTCCTATTTTAACAGAAACAACCGGCATGCCAACAACAGGTCTATGTTTATCTTTAATATCGGGTTTAGTAATTCTAGCAGCTTCATCACAGAAATAAATAACATGCCCATCAATATTATCAACCAAGAGATCTTTAACCATAGCAATACTAGGTTCAACTTTGATTTGTTCAGGGGGTGTAGGTGTTCTAGTATAACTCTTACGAACCACAGTTGAAGCTTTAGCATGATCCTTTATTCTAACAGGAAAAGGTGGTTTCTCAATATAAGCAGTAGGAACAATAGGATCAACATTATAAGTAATAGTTTCTTCTTCAAATTTAATAGGTTCAACTACTTTAGCTTCAATGGGAGGATGATATTTAAACCACTTCTCCTTAGGGAGATCAACATGACTAGCAAATGATTCACAGAAAGAAGCTACTATCTCAGAGTCAAGTCCATATTTAGTGCTAAAATCACGAAAAGCATCGGTATCCATAAAAGATTTAACACAATCAAACTTAAGGTTTATACCTGACTCATTACCTTTGTCGAGTTCCCAATATTTAGACTTGCGTTTAATTCTTTCCAATAAATCCCATTTGAATTCAATATCCTTCTTCATAAAAGAACTAGTACAAGAAGTATCGAGCATGGATCGATCATTATGAGAAAGCCGAGCATAAAAAATTTGAATAATAATTTCTCTTGAGAGCTCATGATCATGAATATAACATTGACTTAAGCCTCCCCCAAGCTTGAGCGATACTTTCTCCTTCACGAGGCCAAAAATTATATATATAATTCCGATCACGATGAACCAGATGCATAGGATAAAACTTCTGATGAAATTCCAATTTCAATCGGTTGTAGTTCCAAGTCCCAATATCATTGCATAGCCTATACCATGTCAATGCCTTCTCCTTCAAAGATAAAGGGAAGACCTTCTTCTTGACTTCATCCTCGGGCAAACCTGCAAGCTTAAATAATCCACAAACTTCATCCACATAGATCAGATGCATATCAGGATGTAGTGTCCCATCTCCTGTATAAGGATGAGCTAGCAGTTTCTCTATCATACCCGAAGGAATTTCATAATAAATATTTTCAGTAGGTGCAGTAGGTTGAGGGGAAACTCTTTGCTCTTCCGGTCGGGGTGAAGATACCCCGAACAAACCCCTCAAAGGATTATTTTCCATAGTAACAAGTGACATAAATTTCAGCACACTCTATAAATGTTTCCTTACCAATTTCCACTTACCAAAGGCGCTTCACTCCCTGGCAATGGTGCCATAAAAGAGTCTTGATGACCCACAAGAATAGGGGATCTATCGTAGTTCTTTCGATAAGTAAGAGTGTTGAACCCAACGACGAGCAGAAGGAAATGACAAGCGGTTTTCAGCAAGGTATTCTCTGCAAGCACTGAAATTATCGGTAACAGATAGTTGTGTGATAAGATAATTCGTAACTGGTAACAAGTAACAAAAGTAACTAAGGTGCCGCAAGGTGTCCCAATCCTTTTTGTAGCAAAGAACAAGCCTGGACGAACTCTTATATAAAGCAAAGCGCTCCCGAGGACACATGGGAATTGTTGTCAAGTTAGTTTTCATCATGCTCATATGATTCACGTTCGTTACTTTGATAATTTGATATGCGGGTGGACCAGTGCTTGGATGCTGTCCTTCCTTGGACAAGCCTCCCACTTATGATTAACCCCTCTCGCAAGCATCCGCAACTACAAAAGAAGAATTAAGATAAATCTAACCATAGCATGAAACATATGGATCCAAATCAGCCCCTTACGAAGCAACGCATAAACTAGGATTTAAGCTTCTGACACTCTAGCAACCCATCATCTACTTATTACTTCCCAATGCCTTCCCCTAGGCCCAAATCATGGTGAAGTGTCATGTAGTCGACGTTCACGTAACACCACTAGAGGAAAGACAACATACATCTCATCAAAATATCGAACGAATACCAAATTCACATGATTACTTATAACAAGACTTCTCCCATGTCCTCAGGAACAAACGTAACTACTCACAAAGCATATTCATGTTCATAATCAGAGGAGTGTTAATTATCATTAAGGATCTGAACATATGATCTTCCACGGAATAAACCAACTAGCATCAACTACAAGGAGTAATCAACACTACTAACAACCCACAGGTACCAATCTGAGGTTTTGAGACAAAGATTGGATACAAGAGATGAACTAGGGTTTGAGAGGAGATGGTGCTGGTGAAGATGTTGATGGAGATTGACCCCCTCTCGATGAGAGGATCGTTGGTGATGACGATGGCGATGATTTGCCCCTCCCGGAAGGATGTTTCCCCGGCAGAACAGCTCCGCCGGAGCCCTAGATTGGTTCTGCCCAGGTTCCCCCTCGAGACGGCGATGCTTCATCCCGAAAGCTTCCTCTTGATTTTTTCCAGGTCAAAACACACCATATAGCAGAAGATGGGCATCGGGGGCATGCCAGGTGGCCCACAAGGCAGGGGGCGCGCCCTCCACCCTTGTGGATGCCTGGTGGGCCCCCTCTGGTGCTTTCTTCACCCAATATTTTTTATTAATTCCAAAATGACTCTCTGTGAAGTTTCAGGACTTTTGGAGTTGTGCAGAATAGGTCTCTAAAATTTGCTCCTTTTCCAGCCCAGAATTCCAGCTGCCAGCATTCTCCCTCTTCATGTGAACCTTGTAAAATAAGAGAGAAAAGGCATAAGTATTGTGCTATAATGTGTAATAACAGCCCATAATGCAATAAATATCAACATAAAAGCATGATGCAAAATGGACGTATCACTGTCTTTCTATGGCAAAACTTTGAATTTATGCACGGCGAAACTCTGTGATGTAATTAAACCGTCCTCCTGAACTAGCGTAGATCGCTCTAGTTAGTTAGTTTGGGTATGAGGAACTTCGTTATTTATGTTTACTATATGTTGCTTGTATTTTGCTAATTATGCCTATTTGTGTTTCTCAAGTACATTATGTTGCATATTATCGTTAAATTCATCAACTAACGATGCAGGTACATAGATCAGAGATGGCGAAGGACTGCTATGCCGTATTCGTTGGGAGGGTTCCAGGAGTGTACGGCCACTGGCCAGACGCTCAGGCCCAGGTGGACAAGTACCCGGGCGCTAGCCATAGAGGGTTCGACAGCAGAGCCGAAGCGGAAAATAGTTACTTGAGGTGGACGCTCCGGCAAGAGAGGGAGCAAAACCGGTGCCTCAAGAAGTATTACATAATCGCGCTCTTGCTCATGCTGATCGCTCTTCTCTTCTACATCATGGTTTAGATAGAGATGATGAAACTTGTGTGTGTGCCATGACCATGCAGTTGCATTTATTCGAGACATGACATGACTTGTGTATCGCTATTTTCAAGATGTGATGATATTTGTGTTGGATGATGATGGTATGACGAGACTACTGTATGTGTATGATATGATGAGAATAATGTATGTTTGTTATGATATGATGAAACTACTATATAGAGCATGCACAAATACATCACAAATACGTAGAGGGGAAATAAAAATATGAAAGCAGCAATATTAGCAGTAGCGCTGGTAGGCGTCTAGCGGTAGCGCTGGTTTAGCAGCAGTGTTTGCTTCGATGCAGCGCTACAGATAATTAGCTGTAGCGCTGGCTGAAGCAGCGCTACTGCTAACCATACTTACCAGTAGCGCTGGTCCGAGCAGCGCTACTGCTACAACTTAGCTGTAGCGCGTTAGCAGTAGCGCTGGACCAAGCGATACTGCTATAGGTATTTCCAGCGCTGCTAGTAGGCTTTCTCCTAGTAGTGAGGGCACCATCTAAATCCGTTGAGACGACACCGTATGAACTGTGGTTTGGCAAGAAACCTAAGTTATCATTTCTTAAACTTTGGGAATGCGATACTTATGTCAAAAGGCTTTAGCCTGATAAGCTCGAACCCAAATCAGAGAAGTGCGTCTTCATAGGATACCCTAAGGAAACAATTGGGTACACCTGCTACCACAGATCCGAAGGCAAGATCTTTGTTGCCAAGAATGGAACCTTTCTAGAGAAGGAGTTTCTCTCGAAAGAAGTGAGTGGGAGGAAAGTAGACCTTGATGAGGTAATTGTACCTTCTCTCGAATTGGAAAGTAGCACATCAGAGAAATCCGTTCCCGTGATGCCAACACCAACTAGAGAGGAAGCAAATAATAATGATCATGAAACTTCAGATCAAGTTGCTACTGAACCTCGTAGGTCAACCAGAGCACGATCCGCACCAGAGTGGTACGGTAATCCTGTCCTGGAAGTCATGTTATTAGACCAAGGCGAACCTACGAACTATGAAGAAGCTATGATGAGCCCAGATTCCGACAGATGGCTTGAAGCCATGAAATCTGAGATAGGATCCATGTATGAGAACAAAGTATGGACTTTGGCGGACTTACCTGATGATCAGCAAGCCATAGAAAATAAATGGATCTTCAAGAAGAATACTGACGCTGATGGTAATGTTACTGTCTACAAAGCTCGACTTGTTGCGAAAGGTTTTTGACAAGTTCAAGGAGTTGACTACGATGAGACTTTCTCACCCGTAGCGATGCTTAAGTCTGTCCGAATCATGTTAGCAATTGCCACATTTTATGATTATGAAATCTGGCAAATGGACGTCAAAACTGCATTCCTTAATGGATATCTTAAAGAAGAGTTGTATATGATGCAACCAGAAGGTTTTGTCGATCCTAAAGGTGCTAACAAAGTATGCAAGCTCCAGCGATCCATCTATGGACTGATGAAAGCATCTCGAAGTTGGAATATACGCTTTGATGAGGTGATCAAAGCATATGGTTTTATACAGACTTACGGTGAAGCCTGTATTTACAAGAAAGTGAGTGGGAGCTCTGTAGCATTTCTGATATTATATGTGGATGACATATTGTTGATTGGAAATGATATAGAATTTCTGGATAGCATAAAAGGATACTTGAATAAGAATTTTTCAATGAAAGACCGCGATGAAGCTGCTTATATATTGGGCATCAAGATCTATAGAGATAGGTCGAGACCCTTAATAGGACTTTCGCAAAGCACATACCTTGATAAAGTTTTGAAGAAGTTCAAAATGGACCAGTCAAAGAAAGGGTTCTTACCTGTGTTACAAGGTGTGAAGTTGAGTCAGACTCAAAGCCCGACCACTGCAGAAGATAGAGAGAAAATGAAAGTCATTCCCTATGCCTCAGCCATAGGTTCTATCATGTATGCTATGCTTTGTACCAGACCTGATGTGTGCCTTGCCATAAGTTTGGCAGGGAGGTACCAAAGTAATCCAGGAGTGGATCACTGGACAGTGGTCAAGAACATCCTGCAGTACCTGAAAAGGACCAAGGATATGATTCTCATTCTGGATGTGATGAAGAGCTCGTCGTAAATGGTTACGTCGATGCTAGCTTCGACACTGATCCGGATGACTCTAAGTCACAAACCGGATATGTGTTTATATTGAATGGTGGAGCTGTCAGTTGGTGCAGTTCCAAGCAGAACATCGTGGCGGGATCTACGTGTGAAGCGGAGTACATAGCTGCTTCGGAAGCAGCACATGAAGGAGTCTGGATGAAGGAGTTCATATCCGATCTAGGTGTAATACCTAGTGCATCGGGTCCAATGAAAATATTTTGTGACAACACTGGAGCAATTGCCTTGGTGAAGGAATCCAGGTTTCACAAGAGAACCAAACACATCAAGAGACACTTCAACTCCATTCGTGAAAAGGTCAAGGATGGAGACATAGAGATTTTCAAAATACATACGGATCTGAATGTGGCAAACCCGTTGACTAAGCCTCTTCCACGAGCAAAACATGATCATCACCAAGACTCCATGGGTGTTAGATTCATTACTATGTAATCTAGATTATTGACTCTAGTGCAAGTAGGAGACTGAAGGAAATATGCCCTAGAGGCAATAATAAAGTTGTTATTTTATATTTCCTTATTCATGATAAAGGTTTATTATTCATGATAGAATTGTATTGATCGGAAACTTAAATACATGTGTGAATACATAAACAAATACTGTGTCCCTAGTAAGCCTCTACTAGACTAGCTCATTGATCAAAGATGGTTAAGGTTTCTTAACCATAGACATGTGTTGTCATTTGATAACACGATCACATCATTAGGAGAATGATGTGATGGACAAGACCCATCTGTTAGCTTAGCATATTGATCATTCAGTTTATTGCTATTGCTTTCTTCATGTCAAATACATATTCCTTCGACTATGAGATTATGCAACTCCCGGATACCAGAGGAATACCTTGTGTTCTATCAAATGTCACAACATAACTGGGTGATCATAAAGATGCTCTTCAGGTATCTCCGAAGGTGTTTGTTGAGTTGGCATAGATCGAGATTAGGATTTGTCACTCCGAGTATCGAAGAGGTATCTCTGGGCCCTCTCGGTAATACACATCATAAGAAGCCTTGCAAGCAAAGTAACTAATGAGTTAGTTAGAGGATGATGTATTATGGAATGAGTAAAGAGACTTGCCGGTAACGAGATTGAACTAGGTATGAAGATACCGATGATCGAATCTCGGGCAAGTAACATACCGATGGACAAAGGGAATTACATATGTTGTCATAAGGTTCGACCGATAAAGATCTTCGTAGAATATGTAGGAGCCAATATGGGCATCCAGGTTCCGCTATTGGTTATTGACCGGAGAGGTGTCTCAGTCATGTCTACATAGTTCTCGAACCCATAGGGTCCGCACGCTTAACATTCGTTGATGATATAGTATTATATGAGTTATTTATGTTGGTGACCGAATGTTGTTTGGAGTCCAGGATGAGATCACGAACATGACGAGGAGCTCCGGAATGGTCCAGAAGTAAAGATTGATATATGGGATAATAGTGTTTGGTCTCCGGAAGAGTTCCGGAATTCACCGCAAGGGGTTTCGGATGTTTCCCGAAATGATCTGGTGCGAGAACACTTTATTTGGGCCAAGGGGTAAAGCCCACGAGGTTTTTGGAAAGTGCAAAAGGAGGTTTTGCGGAGACCAGAGGCCAGACGCCAGGGTCCCTGGCGTCTGGGCCCAGATGCCGGGAACCTTGGCGTCTGGCCCTGGAGTCCGAGAAGGACTCTTGACTTTCGGGCAATACCGACTTTGAGGAGGCTTTTACTCCAAGTTTCGACCCCAGGGCTCAACATATAAATAGAGGGGCAGGGCTAGCACCCAAGACACATCAAGATTCACCAAGCCATGTGCCAGCAACCCCGTCCCCTCTAGTTTATCCTCCGTCTAGTTTCTGTAGTGCTTGGCGAAACCTGCGGAGATTGTTCTTCATCACCAACCGTCACCACGCCATCGTGCTGCCGGAACTCATCTACTACTTCGCCCGTCTTGCTGGATCAAGAAGGCGAGGACGTCATCGAGTTGAACATGTGCTGAACGCGAAGGTGCCGTACATTTGGTACTTGATCGGGACGGATCGTGAAGGTGTATGACTACATCAACCGCGTTGATAAACGCTTCTGCTTAGCGATCTTCAAGGGTATGAAGATGCTCTCCCCTTCTCGTAGCTATGCATCTCCATGGATAGATCTTGCGTGTGCGTAGAAATTTTTTTATTTTCCATGCAATGTTTCCCAACAGTAAGAGATACAAAAAATTATTCTAAATAACAGCAAGCAAATCCTAATAAAATAAAATGATGCTCCAAGCAAAACACATATCATGTGACGAAGAAAAATATAGCTCCAAGTGAGGTTACCGATAATGTTGAATACGAAAGAGGGGATGCCTTCCGGGGCATCCCCAAGCTTAGTTGCTTGGATCTTCCTTGAATATTACCTTGGGGTGCCTTGGGCAACCCCAAGCTTAGGGTCTTGTCACTCCTTATTCTCCTCATATCGATATCTCACCCAAAACTTGAAAACTTCAATCACACAAAACTTAGAACTTCGTGAGATGGGTTAGTATGATAAAGACAAATCATTCACTTTGGTACTGTCAAGATAAGATTCATAATTGTTCTCACACAATGCCTACTGTACCCTAAAATTTCTACAACTTATATTGACCAATATAAGCCATAGAAATATAAAACAAGCAAACTATGCATTGAAAACAGAATCTGTCAAAAACAGAACAGTATGTAAAGATCTAAATTATGGTCATACTTCTGTAACTCCAAAAATTCTCATAAATTGGTACAACGTAGTAAATTTGTATACCCATCAACTGTAAATAATTCAGAATTTTTCAACGCCCCAGTGATTTTTAACAATTCTGTTACTGGGCACAAAAGTTTCTGTTTTTGCACAGAATCAAGTCAACTATCATCCACACTATCCCAAAGGATTTACTTGGTACTTTATTGAAACAAAAGCTATAAAAAATGATTACTACAGCAGCCTAATCATGTGAGCACACAAAAACAGTAGGTATAAGTGTTGGGTTGTCTCCCAATAAGCGTTTTTCTTTAATGCCTTTTTAGTTAGGCATGATAGTTTCAATGATGCTCACATAAAAGATAAGAATTGAAACACAAAGAGAGCATCATGAAGCATACAACTAGCACATTCAATCCTAACCCACTTCCTATGCATAGGTATTTTGTGAGAAAACAACTTATAGGAACAAGAATCAACTAGCATAGGAAGGCAAAACAAGCAAAACTTCAAGATTTTCAACACATAGAGAGGAAACTTGATATTATTGCAATATGTAGAAGCATATGTTCCTCTCTCATAATAATTTTCAGTAGCATCATGAATGAATTCAACAATATAACTATCACATAAAGCATTCTTTTCATGATCCACAAGCATAGAAATTTTATTACTCTCCACATAAGCAAATTTATTCTCATGAATAGTAGGGGGAGCAAATTCAACAAAATAACTATCATGTGATTGAAAATTAAAATCATGATGACAAGTTTCATGGTTATCATTATTCAATATAGCATACATGTCATCACCGTAATCATCATAGATAGCAACTTTGTTGTCATAGTCAATTGAGACATCTTTCAAAATAGTGGATTCATCACTAAATAAAGTCATGACCTCTCCAAATCCACTTTCATAATTATTACAATAAGATTCAACACCCTCCAAAATAATGGGATCATTACCTAGAGTCGACACTCTTCCAAACCCACTTTCATCAATATAATCATCATATATATGAGGCATGCTTTCACCATAATAAATTTTCTCATCAAAACTTGGGGGACTAAAAATATCATCTTCATCAAATATAGCATCCCCAAGCTTATGGCTTTGCATATCATTAGCATCATGGAAATTCAAAGAATTCATACCAACAACATTGCAATCATGCTCATCATTCAAGGATTTAATGCCAAACATTCTACTGAATTCTTCTTCTATCAATTGAGCACAATTTTTCGATCCATCATTTTCAAGAAAGACATGATAAAGACGAATAATATGAGGCCAACTCAATCCCATTTTTTTTGTAGTTTTCTTTTATAAACCAAACTAGTGATAAAACAAGAAACTAAAAGATTCAACTACAATATCTAAAGATATACCTTCAAGCACTCACCTCCCTGGCAACGGCGCGAGAAAAGAGCTTGATGTCTACTACACAACTTGTTCTTGTAGGCTCGTGCTGGGCCTCCAAGCGCAGAGTTTTGTAGGACGGCAGCAAATTTTCCTCAAGTTGATGACCTAAGGTTTATCAATCCGTTGGAGGCATAGGATGAAGATGGTCTGTCTCAAACAACCCTGCAACCAAATAATAAAAAGTCTCTTGTGTCCCCAACACACCGAATACAATGGTAAATTGTATAGGTGCACTAGTTCGGCGAAGAGATGGTGATACAAGCATAGTAATGATAGTAGATATTGATTTTTGTATAAGAACAATAAAAAACACCATATGATCCAACTATATTAACAAAGCTCGTAACACATCAAGATCGTGCCAAATCAAGAACACGAGAGAGAGAGAGAGAGAGAGAGAGATTAAACACATAGCTACTGGTACAAATCCTCAGCCCCGAGGGTGGACTACTCCCTCCTCATCATGGTGGCCGCCAGGATGATGAAGATGGCCACGGGTGATAATTTCCCCCTCCGGCAGGGTGCCGGAACAGGGTCTAGATTGGTTTTTCGTGGCTACAGAGGCTTGCGGCGGCTGAACTTCTGATCTAGGCTTATTTCTAGGGGTTTCTGTATTTATAGGATTTTTTGGCGTCGGTTTCACGCGAAGATGGGCTTCGAGGGCCCCACCCTCCACCAGCACATGGGCAAGGCCCTGGCATGCCCTGGTGGGTGGTGGCCACCTCCTTCACCTTCTGGTCCCCCCATGAAACTTCTAGTGCCTCTTTTGTTCCAAAAAAATCGTCAAAAAGTTTCAGCTCATTTGGAGAAGTTTCATTTCTGCACAAACAACAACACCACGGTAGTTCTGCTGAAAACAGCGTCAGTCCAGGTTAGTTCCATTCAAATCATACCAAAACCATATAAAATTGTTGTAAACATGGCATGAATACTTCATAAATTATAGATACATTGGAGACGCGCGCACGAATTTTCTCTCTACCGCAAGACTGCTCCACCACCACCTCTAGTCTCCAGTAGCTATTCATTCTAGATGGTGAAGCCACAGGCGAGTCCAGTGGGCAGGCTGAAGCCTGCCCTCCAAAAAAGCAGCCATCCCCGCCTCGCCATCCGGCCGGCGACGCGCCCACCTCTTGCAGGCGGCTCAACGATGCGCTCGGAGCGCATCCAGCAGGCAGCAGCAGTCCTTCCCGTAGCATCAAGCGCGTCGGGCGTTGGAGACCTCCCCGTTGGCTCTTGGCTGGAGAAGCGGAGGCGCCGGCAGCCGGAGCTACGATTCGGCTCGCACAGCCGCAGGCCGCCACCGACGCCACGCCCTGCTCCGAGGAGGTTGCGACCCATTGCTCACTGCATCCAGTTGTTTAATTTCTAAATTATTGGCTTCTGTTGCTTTCTCTATTTGTTAGTCTAGTGTCAATTACAGTTTGTCTACAAGCAGTAGTTCATGAACTATTAATTTATTTAGTGTCAATTACAATTTGTTTGCAGATTTGAAAATGAAGAGAAAGACTATGAATATGCATAGTTTTTTTGCAAGCAGTTCAACCCCTTCCCAAAGGCCTGCTCCAATCCCTACTGATGTCGAACCTAAACTTGACCCAACCAATGTGGCTGCAAACCCCCTTCGCTTAATTGTTGTGAGCACAATCCCCCCTGAACCCACAAATGAACCCCCAAATGTTGAGAGGAATCAGAACACAACTGATGAGAGTTATTGGACTGGTATAAGGACAAGAAAGAAGATGTGAAGGAAGCATTTGATAAGGGGCCAGGAAATGCACAAATGATTTGTTACGACATCCAGAAGGACCTTGCTACAGCTTGTGCAATGGAGGTAACCAAAGTTATTAAGAATGACATTGGAGATAAGAATTTCTCAATACTTATTGATGAGGCTAGAGATTGCGCAATAAAGGAGCAAATGGCAGTGATTGTGAGGTAATGCATACCATATTGTAGTGGTTTTAAAAATTGTACTACTGATGTTTACTAACTAATTTCTCGATGCATGTAGATTTCTAGATGATCATGGAGTGCTCCAAGAGAGATTCCTTGCAATTAAGCAAATCATGATACAATTCCAGAAAATGAGGGATCGGAAAGGACATTTTCCTCATGAGTTTAATGTGATTCCTTAGAGGTATAGATGACAGTGTTATTAGTTTTAATATTTAGTTGTGCATGACTTATTGTTGTATCACTAACGAGTGTGCTAATTTGGACAGATGGTTTGCGGTTGGTGACAATACCATTTGTAAGAAGGAACATCTCATTGTCTTTTCTTATTGCTTCTCTAGTATTATGATGCCTTGTTGTGTGAATTGTATGGATCTTTCTGGTATGATTAAACATGTTACAAGTATTTGTCTTGAAAATTCATGTTTTGAGCACTAGTTTGGCAGTTATTGTCTGTTTAAATTGGCAATACCAAATATTTAGTTCAAAATTCAATATTTTTCAAAAATTCCAGAAAAAATCCAGTAAATCCTATGTGTTTCCAGTAGTATTCTGAGGAAGTTTGAGCACATTTGGACAAATGGACTAGGAGATAATGGCCAATTAGCCAAGCAGATTCAAAATTTAGTTCAAAATTTAATATTTTTCAAAAATTCCAAAAAAATACAGTAAATACTATATGTTTCCAGTAGTATTCTGGAAAAGTTGGAGCATATTTGGCCAAATGGACTATGAGAAAATGGCTATTTAGTTGAGCATATTCAAAATTTTGTTCAAAATTTAATATTTTTTAAAAAAATTCAGAAAAAATCCACTAAATAGTATATGTTTCCAGTAGCATTCTGGGAAAGTTTGAGCCCATTTGGACAAATGGACTAGGAGATATTGGCTATTTAGGTAATCAGATTCAAAATTTTGGTCAAAAAATAATATTTTTCAAAAAATCCAGAAAAAATCAAGTAAATACTACATGTTTCCAGTAATATTTTGGAAAAATCTCAGTTTATTTGGACAAAATAATAATGAGACGATGTTGTTTTTCTTCAAGCAAACGTTTCGCTTTTTGCGGTTAACTTGAGCCTGCCCTCCAATTTCTTTCTGGATTCGCCACTGGGTGAAGCCATGCTAGATTGGTGATTTTGTACGCGCGGATAATGACATATGGATCGCTCCTTCAATCCTAGAACAAGAGAAATATTCTCATGGTTGAGAGGTTTAATCCTAGCTGCGGAAATCTGCATCAATGTCTTCACCAACTTCTTCTCACCCCCACGTAATTGGTAAAGATTAGATCTAATACCTCTTTGCATGTTCATAGCGATCCCGAGTTTTATAAGTAGGCTATTTTTTTCTACTACGTTTCCTAACATGGGCCCGGAGATTATTGATACGACTTTAATAAACAAATACCTTTTGATGAAGTGTTGGAGGAAACTTTACCAACCCAACTGCTATGAAACCCACTAGCACTAGTAGAAAAAGTGCTAGCCATAACTTCCGTTGGTGGCAAGCCATTTTTAACGAACGCCAGCACTATTTTTTTAAAATAGTAGTGGCTTCGGGAAATTTTGTACGACATAGATATTCTATTATTGCTGGCGTAGGAGTAATAGAAAACGCCACCTGTAAATGGGTCCCAACGTTCTACCATGTCCTAACTTAGAGCTGGCGTAGCAAAAGTCCCCTACGCCAGCACTAACCAGAATAGCTATGGCATCGCCGAGTAAGTTACGCCAGCAGTACATTTTGTGGGCCCATCAATTTTTAAGCCAACATAACACCGGCGTGGGCTTTGCCCGAACACCAGGGATACAAAGGATTCTAATGGTGTTCCCTACTTTTTCCATGCGAGTAATTACGTCGCAGCACTATTTACATTTGGCCCATAGCATCCATTTAGATATTTTTCTCCTTCTTCCTCCCTCTTTCCTCTTCCTCCTATCTCTCTCTCTTCTCTTCTTCTTGAGAAAAAGACCAAATTCTTTCTCTTGATTTATTAAGTAGGTAGTTAGCTAGATCTAGCTAACTTGTTGCTAGCCTTCACACACTCTCACTCGCTAAGCTAGTTCTCTTCTCCACCCACTCAAACACACACACACTTGCATTAAAATTTCCACCACACTCCATTAATAGCGCCTCCAATTTAGGTTCGGTCGGCCGCCCCCCCTCTCCCGCACCTTTGATGAGGTATAAAAGACCGAACTTCTCATTAATTATGTGCATATATACGATGCATTCGCATATGGATGGATATGTGATGGATGTGTGTGTCATTAGTTGCTAGCTATAGAAATTGCACAATGCTCGTGAACTATTATTGTGTTGTGCGATATCGATGTTTCATTTTGCACGAATGTCTAGAGCTAGAGTTGCCAATGTTTTGGCGAAACGTTGATTCATTTCCGTTTCGTCAAATTTCTAGCACTCATATGTCCCTTTTTTTAGCAAAGGTCATGCCGAAATTTTTTATGCCGTCATTGCTAATATATCTAATTATTTTAGTACTTTTACCTTTGCAGTGCAAGTTGATCACCTATCGAAAGATTCAATATGGATCAAAGTGTGAAGGGCTTTCTCAATTTCGCAGTGGCAAATATGGTACAAAAGGGTGAAGTGCAGATATTATGTCCATGTTCGACATGCGAAAATGGAGTTTTGCACAACCCGTTCGAAGGCTGCGTGCTGGCGCACTTGCTCTGTCGCGGTTTCGTTGAAGGTTATACATGATGGACAAAGGATGGTGAGGAGGATATTAGCGATGATGAAGGAGGAAACAATGATGCGGAAAACTTTGGCGATGAAGAAGAGCCGCGAGAAGGAGGAAACAATGAACATGCGCATGGAGGAGGAAATGATGAAATGCCACCCGAACATGAAGAGGATCATGGGACTGTCACACAGGATATGTCATTGGCTACAATGCTACAAGATCCTCATGTCAAAGATCTGCTTCGGAAGAAGACGACAACCGAGAGAGCTGCTATTAAAGAGGCTCTAAAGTTGGCACAATTGGAAATAGACGCGAAAACTCCACTGTATGAAGGTTGCGATCCTGAGCACACCCGCCTGCACGTCACGCTCAAACTTCTATACATCAAGGCAAGATTCAAGAGTACAGATGCAAGTCTGGATGCTACATTGGAATATTTACACAAAGTTTTCCCCAAGAAGAATTTGTTGCCTCGTAGTGTACATGCGGTGAAGAAGATCGTGTGTCCGCTTGATTTGCCGCACGTAAGATATCACACATGCATAAATGATTGCATCTTATATAGGAATGAGTATGAGAACAAAACAGAGTGACCAACTTGCAACGAACCCCAATACAAGCCTGGAAAGAAGGAACCTTGAAAGGTTGTATGGTACCTTCCGTTGATTCCTCGATTGCCGCGTTATTTCGCTGACCCGAAGGAAGCAAAGAACATGACTTGGCACAAGTCAAGAAAGTCTAAAAGTGATGGCATTCTGAGACATATTGCAGATGGTTGTCAGTGGAAAGCACTGGGTAATTTATAACCATAATTCGCAAAAGAAGCAAGAAACCCTAGGTTGGGTGTCAGTAGTGATGGACTAAATCCATTTGGCAACCAAAGTAGCACACATAGTACATGGCCCATATTTGTATGAATGTACAACCTCCCGCCCTGGCTCTGCATGAAACAAAAGTACATACACATGGTTATGCTAATTCAAGGGCCAATCCAACCTGGCAATGATATCAACACATATCTTGAGCTATTGAAGGAGGAGTTAGAAATATTATGGAAGCCCGAAGGGGTCAAAACCTGGGATGCTAGCACAGGAAATTATTTTCACGTGAGAGCAGCATTGCTCACGACCGTTCATGACTATTTGGGTTACGGATATATTTCCAGACAGGCGTGCCATGGACACTGCGGTTGCGTTAAATGTATGGATGACACATCTTTTTGGCAGCTATCGAAAAAGGGCAGTAGGAAAACAGTGTTCATGGGCCATAAAAGGTGGCTTGACAAAGATGACGAGTGGAGAACTTGTGGAGATCTGTTCGACAACACCGATGAGACTCGAGGGCCACCGCATAAGAGGCCTGGAGCAGAAATCATGCAAATGTTAATGAATTAGGAAGATTGCCCTAAGGCAGGAAAGAAAAGAAAGAAGTCCTCTGAGAAAATGCTGCTAAAATTATGGAAAAGGAAGTCTGTTTTCTGGCCTTGCAGTATTGGGAACTACTCAGTACGCCGCATTCTCTTGATATGATGCATATCACAAAAAATGTGTGCGAGAGTTTGCTTGGCACACTGTTTAACATGCCAGAAAAGAGTAAAGATGGTCCGAGGGCTAGACAAGACTTGAAAGATATTGGTATTAGGGAAGAGCTTCAACTCTCATCCATTAGAACCAAGGACACGGTGAAGGAAAAAAAAAGCCAAAGCCAATGAGTCAGCCCAGGGCAAAACTGTGTCCAAAACCAAAGATGATTATTGCCCCCCCCCCCCCCCCCTCTCCAGCTTGCTTCACACTCGACGAGGATGAGCTTTCTCAAGTTTTCAAATGCCTCGACGGCATGAAAGTTCCTTCTGGCTACTCGGGACTCATATGCAGGTATCTTGACTCGAAAAAGCAAAGGTTTAGCAACATGAAGTCGCATGACTGTCATGTGATGATGACACAATTACTTCCGGTAGCTCTCAGAGGGATAATGGACGATCACGTCCGCAACACACTTATTAGCTTGTGCAACTTTTTTGATGCTATGTCTCGAAAGTCGATCAGTGTGCGGCATCTGACACGACTACAAGAGGAGATCATTTCAATACTATGTGAACTAGAGATATATTTCCCACCGTCATTCTTTGATGTCATGGTCCATCTACTAGTTCATATTGTTGCGGAGGTTAAAGACCTTGGACGAAATTCTTGCATACCATGTTCCCGTTTGAACGGATGAATGGAACTGTGAAGGGATACATTCGTAACAAAGCCCGTCCGGATGGAAGCATCGTCCAGACCTATCTAATCGAGGAGTGTATATCATTCTGCAAGAATGTCATAAATGATGATATGGTTGAATGAACAAGATGTAATATGCATGCATGGTTTAGTTTAGCGAATATTTAATTAGTCATGATCGATAAGAACTAGCTAGTGTGTGATTAATATATGAACGCATGTGAATAAACGATGTGTGTATTAATGCAAATATCTTATCAAAATCAATGTGGGACAAAAACGTGTTTATATAAATTGGTAATAAATAACGCTGCCCTGGCAGCAACTTTTTACAGTTTTTCAAAACACTAGTAATGCCGTCCGGACAATGCGCAACGCCACAGAAGATTTATCTTATTACTGTCGTTACACTATGTCACACGCCATAGCTATGCTGATATTGCCGTCGTGTAGTTAAATCCAACGCCATAGGTATTCAGAATAGTGCTGGCATAGGCTCCAATGCCACCACATATTTTAACACTGCCGCCATATTGGTGGCGTCGGGCTCCTACGCCAGCAAGGCAGTTTTTGGCACGTCATAGCTAGGCTTTTCTGCACTAGTGTAGGGTCAACTCGTTAGTGCTAACATTTCTCAGATAAAGAATCCCTTTTCTCGTCACCATGTAGATGTTCCCAGTTCTAGAAACCCTTGGCTAAACTTTGTGATGAATTTCAGGAACATGTCAAATGTACCGTTGGTTCTAGATCGTCCACTAGGTTTTGGCTTGATTAGTGGACCAGGGATGGTCCGTTGAAGGATCACTCCTCTACTCTTTTCTCGTATTGTGGCAATCCTGTTGCACACATTTTCTGAGCTCCATGCTAGTAATTGGGACTTGGTTATTGATGTTCGTTGACACCTTGTGTGATGGACCAATGGCAACTGCTTATAACCTTACTTTGTAACCACTCAACTGACAAGGATATAGGGACTTGGCCTCATACCTCTTTCGGTAATTTCTCAGTTAAATCCTTATATAGCAGGCTTTGCTCCTAAGCTTGTACTACTAAATTCAAAGGTACTTGAAGAGCTTGTATCCCGTTTAAACCCAAAAATTTCCTATGGCAAGCGATTCAGGACACTTGCCATCCATTGGCCAAATTATAAAGTGACATTGACCAGCTAACGCAATATGCACTCTTTTGTGTAGAGATTAAGAATGTGGAGAATATTATGTATCGGCCCCCTAGTTAAATTCATGTGGAGTTGTGTGCCCTCATGGCTAAACATCACTTGGGATCCAAAAAACTTTGCTCAACTTCGTGGGTTCCTTGGTCCTCTATCTCCTCAACTGGGCGTCTTCGTTGGTGGCTTTTGTTGTTGTTGCTTGGTCTTTATGGACTGGACAACTATAGTAAATTCATTATTGAGCACATGTTTATTTTAGCCTACTGTCTGTCTTTTCAAACTGATTGTCATATTACAAAAACGGCGGACGGTCGCTAAAACGCGAGACACCCATGATGTGGAGCTCAAGATCGATTCTTCTACCGCTTCCATGGCATTGACGACTCTCTAGTTTCACCTTTTATACCTAGTTTGCTAGCATTTGTGGCATGCGCGCCCTATCATAGCCATGTTGGCCTTGTAACAACTCTAGTTTATGTTTGAACCTATTGTACTGTTGAACCGTGTGGATGTATGACTTGCTCTGTTATGTTTGGTTTTCCTTAGAGCATCTTCAAGAGACTCCTTTTTTTCCAACAAATTATTGGGAGCTCCCAGAAAACCACTCCTCACTATTTAGGAAAATTGGGCCTCTCCCAATACTCTCCCAATAAGTGTCACGCCAGCACACCGCCCGAGTAGCTTGTCGGAACACCGTGTCGCCATCCGGACCACCACGCCATCGCGGCGGACGCCGGACCACTACGCCACGTCATCATGGTCACCAGATCACCATGCCACCTCCGCCGCAGGTCGCCGAACTACCACGAAACCACCGTCGTGGGTTATCGGACCCTCGCTATCGTCACTGGACCACAACGCGACCACCAAAAGCCACCCACCGTAGATCGCTGGACCACCATCCTCGCCGCCCACCGCGGTCACCGCTCATTGACAAGTGGGCCACATGTGTTAGATTTAGTATTACTTAATTGTCCGTGCATACAATGAGACATACATATTCTAGTGGTTCAACATCAAATCGTGTCCGCCATATATACCTTACAACGACCATATTCTAAGTTTTGATAAGATTTGATTTGATTTAGTAGGAGAAGGCAAGGAAAGTTTTGATTTAGTTGATGATCCGATAAGATTTGAATTGATTTTGGTATGGATAGGGAACGCAAGCAAAGTTTAATTTTAGTTCAGGTTTTGGTAAGACTTGATTTGATTGAGTTAATGTAGGATATCGTGGAGAATTGACGTACAGGGGAAGAAAGTAAAACCGAAGAGAGATACGGTGGGTGGAGGCAAACGTACAACCACCAACTCTCTAGATTAAGAAAAAAATGATGTGATTTTGAGAAAACACCCAACTACAAATCCTTTCCAAATTATTGCGAGACCCTCAATAATTATTTATTGATGAAGACGTTTTTTTAGTTGTTTTTTAGTTGTCTTCGAGAAGCCATTATAAAGTCGGGCTATGGTCTTTTGTCTAGAAAAATGAAGATGCTATTATAAAGTTGAGCCATTGCCTTTTTTCCATACAAAGTGGGGAATAGTAGAGAGAGAGACTCGGGCATTGGGCGATTCGGCGTAGCAACTTGCAGAGTAAAGTGAGAAGAGACAGAGCAATGGCGTCCTCGCCGCCGCCGCCGCCGCACCCCCTCCCCACGCAGATCCCCCTTACCCCAAAGCCCGACCCCGACGCCCCCCAGTCCCCCAGCCCCGTCCCGTCCACCGCACTCATCCCCAAGCTCGAACCCGTTGCTCTTACCCCCGAGCTCTGCGATCTTTATCGTCGGGAGCTCGAGCCCTCCCCCGACGACCACCCGGACTTCACCGGCCACCTCCACTTCACACAGCAGCAGATCGACGCCGTCCCCGCCCACCTCCCCCTCGTCGTCTCCAATCCGCAACCCGAGCCCAACCCACAAGGTTCCATTCCCCCGCACTCTGACACATCCGTCTCCGCCTCTTCGTCGACCGCCAAGAAACGCGCCCGCGGCGGCGCCCGCGCCGGCGAGATGGTGCGCGTCAATACCGTCACGCCTCAAGACCACATCCACTTCCGCTCCCTCGTCCGCCGCGCGCGCCTCACCTTCGAGGCGCTCCGCGGGATCTACCAGCGCGAGGAGTCGTACGACGGCGGCCCCCGCAACCGCTTCGACCTGCGCGCCTCCAGCAAGATGCTCTCCCGGGGCCTCTGGCTCTACCGGGACGTACGCATCGTCGGGCCCATCCCCGGCGTCCTCGTCGGCGACGCCTTCCACTACCGCGCCGAGCTCTGCGTCGTCGGCCTCCACTGCACCCCGCAGGCCGGCATAGGCTACATCCCCGCCAGCCTCGTCAGCGAGGGCCACCCTGTCGCCACCAGCATCGTCTCCTCCGGCGGGTACCTCGACGACGAGGACAACGGCCAGGTCCTCGTATACAGCGGCAGCGGCGGCCGGCAGCGCAACCGCGTCGAGCACCACGCCGACCAGACGCTGGAGCGCGGCAACCTCGCGCTCCACTACAGCTGCCACTACGGCGTGGAGGTGCGCGTCATCCGCTGCCACGCCTGCGAGTCCAGCCCCAGCCGAAAGGTGTATGTGTACGACGGCCTCTACAAGGCCGTCAGCTCCACCTACGAGCCGGGCAAATCCGGCCGCCATGTCTGCAAGTACACGCTGGTGCGCATCCCTGGCCAGGAGGAGCTCGGCAGCAGCAACTGGTGCCTGGCCAAGGACATCAAGGACAAGCTGCTGGCCAACCAGGCCCTCCCGCCCGGCTACATCTCGCTGGACCTGTCCAACGGCAAGGAGGTGCTCCGTGTCCCCGTCTTCAACGGCGTGGACCAGGAGAGCTCTCTCCTCGACTTTGACTACATTGCGCGCCCAGAATTTCCATTGCCACTGGTGAAGCAGCAGCACTGGGGCTGCCATTGTGTGACCTCGCCGTGCGGGCCCGAGTGCGGCTGCGTGATCAAGAACGGCGGCGGTGGCCCGGTGTACAATGAGGACGGCACCCTCGTCAGGGGCAGGCCGGTGGTGTACGAGTGCGGCGCGCTCTGCGGTTGCGCCATGAGCTGCGTGAACCGGGCGACCCAGCGCGGGATGAAGCACACGCTGGAGGTGTTCCGGTCCATGGAGACGGAGTGGGGCGTCAGGACGCTCGACCTCATACAGCCGGGCGCCTTTGTGTGCGAGTACAGTGGAGACGTCGTGGTCACCACCGGCAACTGCGAGTTCGCCATGGACGAGGGCTCCATCATCGATCCAAGGAGGTTCCCCAAGAGATGGACCGAGTGGGGGGATGCCTCTGCTGCGCTTGGAGATGATGACCGGGTGCCCCGCCCCCAGTTCCCCCATTTCCAAGAGCCGGGCTATGTGCTCGATGTGTCCCACAGGAGGAACTTGGCCAGCTACATCAGCCACAGCTGCACTCCCAATGTCTTCGTCCAGTTTGTCGTCCGTGGCGGCGAGAACGAATCATGCCCTCACCTCATGGTGTTCGCCATGGATGCCATCCCGCCTATGCGGGAGCTGAGCATCGACTACGGCATTGATGATCAGCAAATCTGTGCATGATGAGACGGTCCAGCGACGCCAAGTTCGACTCGATGTACTGAAGGTGCACTGTCTGTGAAACTTAAGAGACTAGTGGAAGAATTTTTTGGTAGCTAGTGTTCGTGAGCAAATATACTGCTTTTCATCTTTTGCTGAAGGTTGAACCACCTCCCCCCTGAATTGTGAAAGTGAAACAGAGGGGAGCCCCCTAGCTAGTTGCTGACATTCGTGCCTCTAGCAGCCTGTAGGTTTTCACTTGCTAGCAATCCTTTCTTAGTGCTTGTAGCTTGGCTTACTTGCAGAAACTATGCTAGATCTTTAACTGCTATTGTACCACTGATATGGCCGGTACAATCTTAAACAGGTTCGTGTTCATGAATTTAGTTTACCTTTTAGCCAAGTGATCTTTCGCCTTGTCTGTGGCTTTATTATTTACAATGCGCAAAAGCTCGAAATCATAGTCTACAAGTGAACCTTTTTGTTGTCGACTTGTTTGTAAGATTCTGATGAAGAGCATGGGAGTGTATGTTTTGTCAAGCTTGATCGTCGGGCTGGATGTACTGGCCAGGAGCCAGCCTGAAAATCATAGTTAAGATGAAGAAGAAGAATACTGTGTGTGAAGGTCCTCTGGCCGGGTGTACTATCTGTACTAGTCGACTCGTACTAGTCAGTCCATGTAGTACATGTCTGAGTCATGAGCTGACTGCGATCTCAAATAGGGTGGTTGGTTACTTTTTTTTTTTTTTTTTTTTTTTGAGAAGGGTGGTTGGTTACTCGAACTGCTTCTTGTCCCATTTTTAGTGCTGAAACAGAGGGGAGCCCCCAGCTAGCTGTTGACATTTGTGATGTAGATTTTCACTTGCTAGCAGTCCTTTTTGAGTGCTGTTTGTGTTTGTAGCTTGGCTTAGTTGCAGAAAGTGCCGTCAGTTTATCTTTTAGCCTAGTGATATTTTGCCTTGTCTGTTGCCTTATTATTTACAGTGCGCAAAAGCTTGGAACCATAGTCGCAGACACACTACATGTAAGCCTGTTTGCTGTTGAGTTGTTTGTAAGATGATGGTCAAGAAGAGCTGAAGTTACTAGTCGGTCCATGTAGTACTGCATGTTTTGAGTCATGGGCTGACTGCAATCTCAAATAGGGTGGTTGGTTGGCTGGGGACGTGCCTGTTCTGATCTGAGCTCATAAGAAAATGAAAAAAAAAAGAAATTGTTTCCAAAAAAATCTATGTTTTGATGGGTTGCAAAGTTTCATCACCATATGACATTCTTGAAAAACGTGGCAAAAAAAATAAAATCGAAGCTCCAAAACGATGCAACCCATCAAAATATTTATCAATGTTTGGCAAGGAAAAAAACAGTTTTTACTGTTCACCTGAGCCCATGTGAGCTCGGGATCAGAACAACACGTTCGGGTTGGTTGGTTACTTGAACTGCTTTCATGTCCGGTGGGATGCTGCAGCTGGTGTTGAGTAGTAGTGAGTAGTAGTGCATATATATAGTGCGCCCGCGTTTCCCGAGGTTCAACTTTGACCATAAATTTAACCAACGAAACCGACTGCGGCGGAAGAAAAAATTATATAATTGAAAACTTCTTTTGAATACGAATTCACTGGTATAACTTTTACTCCCGTCGCAGTTGGTTAAATTTATGGTCAAAATTAAAGCACGAGAATAAAGAAAGCACTGTAGTTTGAAATGGAGGAAGTAGTTGCCAGTACACACGTGTTTTAGCAACATTCCACTGAAGCCACACACGTGATGTGTGCTTGGAGACAGTGGCAGCGCCACGGTAAGGGCGACTATGGTCGGCCGCCCCGGGTAGCCGAAATCCCGTATAAGAAAAATACGATTCGTTTTGTATATGGGCTGATACATGTGAGGATTTGCACTAGATTGCACGGTCACACACAAGCCCAGTAGCAGCCCGTAGCTCGACAGCTAGGAAATCCCAAAAAACGTACAGGCAGTCCCAGGAAATCCCCAAATCGAAAAAAAAAGAAATCCCCAAATCGAGCCAGGTAGCCAGCGCCCAGCGAGACTAACCTAGCCGCCGCCGGCTCGCCGCCACAGACCTCCGCCTCGCCGGGCCGCCAGCCACCGGCTGCCGGGCACCTGATTCAGATCCGCCGTCCGCGGATAGGCGAGCCAAAAGAAGATGTCCCGGGTGTGGGAGGAGGCGGCGGCGGCAGAGCATCGAGCTCGTGCAAACGCGCACCTACAGGTTGCAAAATCAGGAGCTTGTGGAGCTGTGCTTCGCGATAACAGAGGAGGCTTCATCAGGGCAGCTACGGCGAGACTTGACCACGTCCCAGATGTGGTTTCAACAGAAGCAGCAGCGCTGTTGGAGGGACTAAAACTAGCACAGACCACTGGATGCAACAATCTTTTAGTACGTATGGACAACCTGATAGTGGTGCAGGCGCTACATAATAATGAAGGACACTCGATGGTGGCGGCTCCTATTTTGCAAGAATGTCGAGTGATGTTGAGAGAATTCGGGAAGGCTGTGGTAGAACATTGTATTAGAGAGTCTAATATGGTTGCGCATGAGCTAGCTCAGTGGGGCGGTGCCAATACTCCTACCTTTTGGGTGTAGGCTCCGCCGGATTTCCTCTTTAAATTTTTAGCTGATGATGTAAGTGTCATTTGAGTTTTAATAAAGCTAGCCATGATGGCCTTCCTGTAAAAAAATTAAAAAATCAGCATGCACAATCAGCGGGTAGTCCAACTCCAATCCATTTCCTTCTGATGTTGATCTTCAATTTCTAGCCAATTATAGAACATTTTTCCAGCTTGAGAGACAGCAGAGACCATCTACCAAACCCTCCTCGTATACTTACAATTTAGCTTAAATTCTTTCAGTTTGTCTAATTCACATCCAGATGTTTTTTAAGAAAGTCACATTTAAGCTCCCACAAATATATAATGCAGCAACAAAAAAAAAACAGGACAAAAAAAATCACAAACAGAGTGGACATCAGTGTCACATCTAGATGTGTCCTAAACAGACTCAAATTCTTTTGTTATCTACTATTGTTTCAAACTATTTGCTTACTTGTTCTAAGACATATATTGATATCCAACTTGTTCACCTGCTGTAGGCATCTATTAGTCATGGAATTGGACATTTTGGGCCATGGAATGAACGATTCAAGCTACGGGAGTCATGAATTTTATGAGATTTGGTTCAGCAGACTTGCATTTGTCAATCAAAAAATTTGTACTTTAAATGTTCCGCCCCGGCTAAGTTCAATTTCTGGATCCGCCACTGCTTGGAGAGTCAGGACGATGGCACTCTACCCTGCATTCATTTTCGCTTCAGCCTTGAATTCATCTTTTCAGGAACTATCGTACGAAGAAGAGAAAGAAGGGCATCCTTTTGAGCGTTCATGCGCGAGCTTGTCACGTCTTAGAACTAAAACACAAAATGTTTTTAGAAACTGGGTAGCGGTGAACCTTAAGTTTCTCTCGTAATCTCGTGTACTTCCTTCATCGAGCGCTGGGCGGAGAATCCAGGAATTTCAAAAGTATTAATCCTAGTTGTAATTAATATCTCGTAATTTATGCATCCTCTCTCGTTTGACTCTTTCATCCAGCACTTTTAAACTTCTTGACTCCCCTTTTCATGCATTCACATCTCAATATTCCTATTCTCATACATCCACAATTAAATATTCCTTTCAATTGCGTTTTTTGAGGGCACATGACATGCTTGTTTCCACAAGCTCAAACATAACGCTGGGCTATCAAGGTGCCTCTTGGTCGTGATGCAGCTCCTTAAACGACATATGCACCTGAACAGAGGAAGTACATGCAATTCATGTTGATAATAGACAATATATTGGTTACATTGCACACTAATATTTGACAAGATCATAATTGCACGTTGATATTAGGTAATATATAATTAATTGATTAGTGCTAGCGCTGACATGATGTATGCTATTAATTAGGGGAGGATGTTACTCTTTTTTTTTTTTGACGTGGGGAGGATGTTGTTCTTGCTTGGTGTAAACACCGAAACAATATAGACCATTTGATAGACAGGGTTTAACGGGTGAGATGTGTTGGATCTCCACAACTCGCTCTTTTTATGTGTAACACCCCCGTGTAATAGCCACTGTGACACTCTGTTAAGTATGCCTAGTCATCTCCATTTGCAGTGCCTGATCACTTTGGTTAAGTATTCAATTCAAATTCTAATATGAAAATCAACTCAAAATTCAAAAGTGAAATATGAAGTTGCTTAAAACTTGTGGGAAAAATGTTCACATCATAGCAAATAATCTAAAACTATTAGCTGTTAAGGAACACAACATCATCATCTACCACAGAAGGGCCTAAGTATTTTAACAAAGCCCAATCAGCATTTATCATGCCCAAATTATTTTTGAATAAATTCAAAGGATTTCCAAAAGTGCCCAAATTTTTTGTGGCAGTGTTGGAAATTGCAATGCACATGTGTGACCAAGTTTCACACTTTGCTACTCCATTTGAATGCTCAAAATAATTCAAAACCTACTCTGTAAAAAGAAAAAGGCAGCAGCAGAAAATAAAAATAAAATGAGGCACTGTGCACTGGGCCTAAGTGCACAGTACCCCAAAACCGGCCTAACTGGCCCATCTCCCTCTCTCTCCTTCGTCGTGTCGGCCACTCCCTGGCCGAGTGCGCGCGCGCCGGCGAAACGTCGACAACGCGACACCACCGACGCCGCAAGGGGATAAGGACGGGCCGTTCATTCCCCCTGGCCTCCTCCATCACTCTCCCCCTTTCTCCCTCGCTCGCTTCGCTCCTCCTCTTCCCCTCAGATCCATCCCCGAGCGTCGCCGTCGCCGCGCTACATCACCGCCGTGGCCAGCGGCCTCCCCGCGTCGCCTGTATGTGCCTGGGAGGAGCGCCGTGGTCGGCCACGTCCTCTGGAGCAGCTGGAGGGAGCTGAGGAGCACGGCATCGCTCGGACGCGTCGTCTTCTTCCTCGGGATGCCGTCGATCCCCTTTTCTCTCCGGCGAGCTCTGCTGCTCCTAAGCTGTCAACGGCTTTCCATAGCCACGAGGTGAGCTTCACCTTCCTCTCCTCCCTCGCTGGCTACCAGTGCTTGTCCGTAGCCGCTTCGCCGCGTAGCCGTGCTCCACCGCTTGCTGTTGCCGTCGCCGCCGTAGCCATAGCTGTTTTCATGGCCGTACGAGCACGGCTCCGTGCTCCTGGTGTTTCCAGAAGCACGACGAGCACGCGCACGCACTCACCCGAGCTTCCTAGCCCCTAGCACCGCGAATGCCCGAATGCGCCACCGTCTCTGCTCGCCGCCGACGCCTCTCCGGTGACCTTTTGGTCTCGGACACGAGCCCGTTGTGCTCGCACGCTTACGTAGAGGCCCTCTGGCCAGTTGGTTTCGTCGCTAACGCGCTGCATCGTCGATTCCCCTCACGGCCGAACGCCGGCGTCCGGCGCGTCGCTCGCCGCCGTCGTTTTACCCCGTCTCCGGTCGAGCCAGTGCCACCACTGGATGTGGCTCTTTACACGCGTTCGAACGCGACCAGCCCCGCCCGAAACGGTCGCCGGAGCACGTTTTTCGGTGACGTCCGACGCGCGCCGCCGCGTTTTCTGGTCGCCGGCGTCGCCCCGGCGCCGTCGCCGACGTGGCATGACAGGTGGGGCCCCTGAGACACTAACGCTGGGCCCCACGAGTCCCAGTTGACTGGGTTGTCAACCTGCTGACTGGGCAACTCCAGCCACTGACAAGTGGGCCCTCCCAGATAATTAGCCTAATAAACATTTTATTAAATAAAAATAATAATTAGTTTAGACTAATGTCTCACTGACACCCGGGGCCCACACCCCCCCTAATTAACTCTGATTGATTTAAACTAAACTCTGTTAAACAACAGAGGCTGACATGTGGGACCCACATGTCAGGTTTGACCTGGTCAGCCGACCAGTTGACCTGCTGATGTCAGCATTGCATCATGCTGATGTCATATCTCCTTTTTTCTGTTAAATAAATAAATTCCAGAAAATGCAAAAATCTTTGAAAATTCATAGAAAATAAACCGTAGCTCAGATTGAAAAACTTAAAACATGAAAGTTGCTCAGAACGACGAGACGAATTTGATCGTGTCGTCTGTTTCGATGCCGGAACCCCCTACGTAGGAGAAACCATAACTTTCTATCCGTATCCGGTATATGAATAGTGCATTATCCCCGAATAATAAATCCCGCGTTAATCCTAAAATAACTAAAATGACTTAGGTGCATCTGTAGGCAACCCTGCACTGCATCCTAGCATAGCATACCCTTTATTGCATCGTTTGCCGTGCATTTATATGTTTCTTCCCCCTCTTCTCTCTTGGTAGACCCCGACGTCGACGTAGCTATCGAGACCGACGTAGCTTCGGAGGTCGACTACGCTCCTGATGATCAGACCCTTTCCGCCGAGCTACCAGGCAAGCACCCCCCTTTTGAGCATTCCGATATCGCCTACTCTTCTCTCTCTTATGCTTGCATTAGAAGTTGCTGCTGCTACTGTTATCCTATATCTGCTGCATAGCCTGTTTAATTGTAACCTGTTGTTGATACCTACCTGTTATCCTAAACTGTTTAGTATAGACTGGGTAGAGACCTATCAGAGACCCCACTCTATCCCGACTGCCCCGCTGGATTCTCAGAAGACCCGATCAACGGGATCGAAGACCAGGCCCCGACATTGCACGTCACTTCCCCCTTAATTGCTCGACACTACTGGGTTAATATCGAGTGCCGAGGGTGATACCTCGTCAGCACTTCTGATGATAACCTTGTAGGTTAGTTATTCGGTCGTGGTAAGCGAGGGTGATTCCTCCTACACCACCCCCGATAATGACATTGTCGTGCAACTGCTCAAGTGTGGACCTCGAGGGTGATGCCTCTTTAGTTCACCTTGATGTTTACGTCAGGTGGGAATCCAACGAGGGTGATGCCTCGGATTCCTTCTTGATATGGTAGCCACACGGATGCCTTTACATTGTGGTTGACACTGCTTAATTTGGATAAAGACGGGTCGGCCCTGAGGGGTACCCGCACGAGCTTAAATGCGAAAGTTGTGGAGTCGGGTGGACCTGGATGGTGCCCGAGATTTGAACACGAGGCGTGGTCGGGCATTCCTAGCCCTTGCCGCAAGTCCTCGAGACGGGGCGATGGGGTCACATCTTTCGTGAGTCTCTGCTCGTTACCGCACTACCAACACACTAATGGTTTGGATATTTGATCCGAGGGGCCTCTGGCCTGATAGCACTAACCATCACGTGGGCATAGTATGGGCGTTCTGCGTCGTATACTTCAGCCGAAGCTTAATAGACGTCAGCAACTGAGCGGCACACGCTGGGTTGGACTGGTAACGCAACCGCGCTTGTATTAAGGGGTTGCTAGGTCTGCTCACCGGCGGTGTACGCAACGTGCAGGAGCATCCGGGGCGATGGCCCAAGACCCCTGGGGGCATAGGTTAGGCCGGCGTGCTGACCTCTCTGTTAAGTATTCAGTCGGGTTGCGGCGTATCGTTTGGCCGAGGCCGGGCATGATCCAGAAAAGTGTGTCCGGCCGGAGTTAATCGAGCGTGGTGGGTAAGTTGGTGCACCCCTGTAGGGAAGAAACAATCTATCGATAGCCTGTCCTACGGTAACGGACACTCGGAGTTGTATCCCGATCGGAACAACTAGAACTGGTGACTTGAGATGAAATGGATAGTATGGCTCTGGGATTGCTTTCTCGCAGGGAGTCGAGGAAGGATCTCTGGCCGAGGTTGATGACATTACTACTACTTTACATCATGTTAAACTGCACTCTTCTAATGCTACAAGACCGATGAAGATGCTTGAAGATGCTAGTCTTCGATAGGACTAGGCCTTCCTCTCTATTCTGGCCTTTCTGCAGCCCAGTCCACATATATAGCCACCATTTGAAAATGTTGCATATGTAGTGTAGATCCTTGCTTGCTGAGTACTTCGGATGAGTACTCACGTTTGCTTTATTTTTTTTTCTCCCCATATCCACTTGTCGCAACCAGATGACGGAGCCCCTGGGATAGCTGCCCCCGTCGACGACTACGGCTACTACTTCTACCCTCCAGGCGAGTACTACTACGAGGAGCCGACAGACGACCAGGAGTAGGATTCAGAGGGTCCTAGGCAGGAGGCCTACGCCTTTCGATCGTAGTATTTTATTTTGCCCCGCCTTTCTAAAGGCCTATCTGTTTCTCTGTAATATATGTACCCAGATATCTGATGCTTCCGCTGACACTTGTATGCCATCGAGCCCTCGAGGCCCTGGCTTGTAATATAAAGCCTGTATGACTTTATTTATGTTTTAGAGTTGTGTTGTGATATCTTCAAGTGAGTCCTTAGGCTTGATCGTGTGCATTTGCGTGTATGATTAGTACACGATTAAGCCGGGGTTGTCACAGGTTGGTATCAGAGTCGACTACCTCTAGGAATCCCCCTATCCAATTCCTTGGCCGAAGTTGAGACTAGAAACCGAAAAACTCTTTTACTAACTTGGCTGTGTGGCTTACGGGCCCACGTTGCCAACTAGGTGGTATTAGGATCTTTTATTCCTCGTCTTTACTCTGGGACTCTGATCACTCTTCTATTCGGGTTTAATAAATTTACTAACGCCGACACTTAGGATCTCATAAATTCTGTCCACCCGGAGAGCTGGATATCTGTGCGATTTCCCTGTCATTGATCTGATTAGTCTGATAATCATTTTCCTTTCCATTGTTTTGTTTAACCTTTCTCTTCGAGATCTGTTATACTTCTCGTCGTCGAATGACAATCCTGAACCTCTTTTGTTTCAGATGGATCGTCTGTTTCCACCACGTCCTACGACGCAGCTTGTGCTTCGCACTTGGGCTCGAGATGCCCCTGGTTTCCTAGCTGTCCTGATCGCCCTCTTGACCAGGCTAGGTTACCGCTGGTATCCTGAGTACATGGTCTACGAGGTTTACCGCGAGTTCAACCAGGAGCAGTACTATGCTGATGTTCGCATCTATGATCAGTAGGATGACTCAGACACTGAGTTGTACCTTTTCCACGGTATCGGCGTGACGATTGAGATGGCAATCCATGATGCCGCTTACTCTGCTGTCGCACGCCTCCGAGGAGAGCTCAGCGCTAGCTTGGATGCCTCTGAGTTCAGATACATTCCGTATGCCCCTGCTGGAGATGCTACTGGATACTACACGGCCGCCTGTGCCCCGTACGAGCCTCATCGCTACGATCCACGAGTTCTGATTCAGTGTACTTAGGCTCTGGATCGCACTGTTCGGGCTCTTGTCGTCGAGTTGTTCGCCACTCGAGCACGACTCTACGAGGCTATGACGTAGTTGCTACCAGCTGTTCGTGCAGGGATACATCCGTAGCACATCCTTTACCCGCGCAAGACCGAGATGCCACCAGGGATCGATTGGCCTGCTGTGGGAGGTCACATGCCTGCACGTGGACCTCTTCTTTCAGCTCGAGACCGGGTTTTGCATCAGAGTGCACATGGAGCGCAGGATCCTTCCGCGATGAACATCCGTCGCCCGCACTTGCAGCTACCCCATTTCAGTGGTTTTCTTCGACGTTGATGTAGCCTTTGCTATGTCTCGTTGTGTACTTCCTTACCGCGTGCCTGCGTGCCGCCTAGCATGTCTAGCTTTTGAATTTACGCCATAATGCTGTCCGATTGTAACCGACTCTGTATGGATCTGTATGACTTGATGATTACTACTAAGCATCTGTTGCACTACTTGAATTCCATCGTGTTACATCATGCATGTTGCTAAACACTTGCAATGGCTTCTGCTAAACTACCCCTGTTGAAATTAGCAGGATGGGCGATAACAATCCACCACCACCGCCACCGCCTGACTATATGGCTGCTATGATGCAACAGTTTGAACTCAACCGTCAGTTCATGACGGGGATTATGGAACAATTCCCCCATCCCAATGCCAACCATCAGTCAGCCTCAATCACACTGCCAGAGTTTGTGCGACTCAATCCATCGGTATTCCGCAACACAGTTAATCCGCTGGATGCCGATGACTGGCTGCGTGACATCTTCTATGAGATGGAGTCAGCTGATGTTCCCCCTGTCAGCTATGTCACCTTCGCGACATACTTCTTGAAGGGACCCGCAGCATAATGGTGGGCAACTCACAGACAGACCCTACCTCCTGGAACTGTTGTCACCTGGGTGGAGTTCAAGACTGCTTTTCGCGCTCGCTATATTCCTCAAGCAGTTATAGCGCGCAAGAAGGCCGAGTTCCGCAACCTTGTTCAAGGCAACAAGACTGTGGAGGTCTACCACCGAGAGTTCCTTGACTTGTCTCGCTACGCTGAAGAAGACATCCCTACTGATGCTCGTAGGCAGGAGAAGTTCCGTGAAGGGCTACATCATGACATTCAGTTAGCTCTGCTCGTCCAAGACTATCCCGACTTCGCCACCTTGGTGAATAAGGCTATCATGGTCGAGACTGGTATGAAGAAGCACAAGGAAGCGACCAGACGCACTCGTGAAGCGGGCTCATCTTCGGGCTCGTCTTCCCGGAAGCGCCGTATTTGGATTCCACAAAGCATGTACCATCCAGCAGCTCCAGTGTACAGGCCTGCATATGCTGCACCTCGTCTGCCTCCTCCACCACCGAGGCAGCCTCTTCGAGCTCCACCACCTCGAGCTCCCGCACCACGTCCATACAGTGGACTCTGCTTTAAGTGTGGCCAGCCAGGTCACCGTGCCAGAGATTGTTCTCAGAATCAGAATCAGCTAGCTCTTCCTTCTGCTGGCCGTGGTAATGGCCGTGGAATTACCCAGCAGCGTAACAACAATGCCAGACCTCCTTATGGTCGTGGGCAGGCCTTCCATGTCAACATGAATGAAGACCCAGACCAACCAGCAACTGTGATGGGTACACTTCTTGTTAATTCAGTACCAGCATCTGTTTTATTTGATTCAGGAGCATCGCATTCATTCATGTCAAAACATTTTGCACTCCTGCATGACGTTAAATGTGAAACGCTACACCATCCGTTAGTAGTAAACACTCCCACGGGTCGGTGCCAAGCCACCATATTCAGCCCCGAAGTCACTGTTGAGATTGAAGAGAGAAAGTTTCAGGCCTTCCCCATAATTCTGAATAATTCCAACATTGATCTTATTCTGGGAATGGATTGGTTGAAGGCTCACTACGCCTCAATCAACTGTTCCACTAAGGTTGTTCATCTCCTTCACCCGTCAAATGAGCTAGTGAATTACCGTGCTCATATCACTCAGAACGCCGAGGCCCAGATTTATGCCTTGAATGCGTTGAACGCTTCTCCGCTTGAGGGGATCGAAAATGTTCCAGTGGTCTGCGAATTCCAGGATGTTTTTCCAGAAGAACTTCCAGGAATACCCCCTGCTAGAGCTGTCGAGTTCGTCATCGACTTGAAGCCTGGCACAACTCCTATTGAGAAGTGTCCTTATAAGATGCCTCCAGACCACCTTCTCGAGCTTAAGGAAGAAATCGATAAATCACTTAAGAAGGGCTTCATCCGTCCCAGTTCCTCTGCCTGGGGAGCACCTTCTCTCTTCGTCAAGAAGAAAGATGGTACGAATAGGTTGGTCCAAGATTACCGTCCTATCAACCAGGCAACCATTCAGAATAAATATCCACTTCCCCGGATCAATGACTTATATGATCAACTTGCTGGAATCGGTGTTCTCTAAACTCGACTTGAGGTTGGGTTATCACCAGATCCGTGTCCGTGAAGAGGATATCCCGAAGACTGCATTTGTTACTCGTTATGGCTCCTATGAATACACTGTCATGTCATTTGGCCTAACGAATGCTCCCGCTACGTTCTCCCGCCTGATGAATTATATATTCATGGATTACCTCAACAAATTCGTCGTGGTATATCTGGATGATATTCTGATATATTCGAAGAATAAGGAAGAACATGCCGAACATCTTCGCCTTGTTCTGGAGAGGCTTCGAGAGCACAAGTTGTATGCCAAGTACTCCAAATGTGAATTCTGGCTTTCTGAAGTGACCTACCTTGGACATGTGATTTCCAAGGACGGTATCGCCGTTAACCCGAAGCGTGTTCAGGCTATTCTTGACTGGACTCCTCCGAAGAATGCCAAGCAAGTCCGAAGTTTTCTCGGCCTTGCAAGTTATTGTCGATGATTCGTCGAAAACTTTTCCAAGATTGCCAAGCCCCTGACTAATCTGCTCCACAAAGGCGTTAAGTTTTAGTGGACAGACAAATGTCAGGAGAGTTTCCAGACCCTCAAGGACAAGCTTACTTCTGCTCCAGTGCTTGCTCCTCCAGATTCTCGCAAGGACTTTGTAATTTATTGCGACGCCTCTCGTCAGGGATTAGGCTGTATCCTAATGCAAGAACGAAAGGTAATTGCATATGCCTCGCGACAATTGCGTCCACATGAAGAGAACTATCCAGTGCATGACCTCGAACTCGCTGCTGTGATCTATGCTTTGAAGCAGTGGCGACATTACCTTCTTGGTAACCGGTGTGAGATTTATACTGATCATCAAAGCTTGAAGTATTTGTTCACTCAACCGGATCTTAATCTCCGTCAACAGCGATGGTTGGAAACAATCACGGACTATGACTGTGGTATTTATTATACCCCTGGCAAGGCTAATGTGATGGCTAATGCCCTGAGCTGCAAGTCTTATTGCAACAACCTTATGGTTAAGCAAGCTCAACCCGAGCTTTATGAAGAATTGCGTAAGCTGAACGTCTGTATCGTTTCGCAGGGTTCTCTTAATAACCTTGTGGTACAGCCAGACCTTGAGAAAGCTGTAAAGATTGCGCAAGCCAAAAATGCTGAAGTAGATCTGATGAAGAAAGAGCTTCACCTCGAGAAGTACAGGGATTTCTCAATTGCTGAAGATGGAACCTTGTATTTCAGAGACCGCATTGTGGTACCTCGATTCGAGCTTATGACTGACAAAGTCATGAAGGAGGCTCATGATACACCGCTGTCTATCCATCCGGGAAGCACTAAGATGTATCGTGATCTTCGTCAAAAGTATTGGTGGTCTAGAATGAAGCAGGATATCGCTAGATATGTTGCTGAATGTGACGTTTGCCGTCGCGTGAAAGCAGAACATCAAAAGCCTGCTGGAATTCTTCAACCGTTACCTATTCCTTTATGGAAATGGGATAAAGTGCAAATGGACTTCATTACTGGCCTTCCCAAGTCTTAGAAGGGTCACGATGCTATTCTTGTCATCGTCGATCAACTTTCCAAAGTTGCACATTTTCTGCCTGTCAAGGAGACTATCACTGCTAGTTAGTTAGCAGAACTTTACATCTCCAGAATTGTTTCACTCCACGGTATTCCGAAGGAGATCAGTTCGGACCGTGGCGGTCTTTTCACTTCCAAGTTCTGGGAAAGTTTTCAAGAAGCTATGGGAACTCACATTACCTGGAGTTCAGCATATCATCCACAATCCCAAGGCCAAGTCGAGCGAGTAAATCAAGTGCTTGAAGATATGCTTCGGGCTTGTGTTATATTGTTCGGTAAGAAGTGGGAAGAATCTCTCTCGTTTGCCGAATTCTCTTATAATAACAGTTATCAAGCCATCTTGAAAATGGCCCCCTTCGAAGTTCTTTATGGACGAAAATGTCGAACCCCTCTGAATTGGTCAGAAACTGGGGAACGACCTCTCGTGGGACCGGACATTATTCAACACGCCGAAGAACAAGTATGTATTGTCCGAGAGAATCTCAAGGCGGCTCAGGACCACCAGAAGAGCAACCATGATCGCAAATGATGTGGTCTGACTTATCAACAAGGTGATCAAGCTTATCTCCGGGTCACTCCTATGAAGGGCACTCGTCGTTTCGAAATCAAGGGCAAGCTAGCTCCACGCTACATCGGCCCCTTTCGCATCGTTGCCATACGTGGACAAGTGGCATACAAATTGGAGATGCCACCGCAATTCTCTCATATCCACGATGTCTTTCATGTGTCACAACTTCGTAAATGCTTAAGGAATCCCCTCACCAAGCGGTGGATCATGAGATGCTCGAGTTGCAAGATGATCTCTCTTATAAGGAGCATCCGATCCGCATTCTCGAGGAAACTGAACGTCGAACCCGTCAGAAGACAACCAAGTTCCTGAAAGTTCAGTGGTCGAATCACACTAAAGATGAAGCCACTTGGGAACGCGAGGATCATCTTCGGGAAGAATATCCCGACCTCTTTTCTTCTACCTCCTAAAATTCTCGGTACGAGAATTTCTTTTAGAGGAGGAGAATTTGTAACACCCCCGTGTAATAGCCACTGTGACACTCTGTTAAGTATGCCTAGTCATCTCCATTTGCAGTGCCTGGTCACTTTGGTTAAGTATTCAATTCAAATTCTAATATGAAAATCAACTGAAAATTCAAAAGTGAAATATGAAGTTGCTCAAAACTTGTGGGAAAAATGTTCACATCATAGCAAATAATATAAAACTATTTGCTGTTAAGGAACACAGCATCATCATCTACCACAGAAGGGCCTAAGTATTTTAACAGAGCCCAATCAGCATTTATCATGCCCAAATTACTTTTGAATAAATTCAAAGGATTTCCAAAAGTGCCCAAACTTTTTGTGGCCGTGTTGGAAATTGCAATGCACATGTGTGACCAAGTTTCACACTTTTGCTACTCCATTTGAATGCTCAAAATAATTCAAAACCTACTCTTTAAAAAGAAAAAGGCAGCAGCAGAAAATAAAAATAAAATGAGGCACTGTGCACTGGGCCTAAGTGCACATTGCCCCGAAACTGGCCCAACTGGCCCATCTCCCTCTCTCTCCTACGTCGTGTCGGCCGCTCCCTGGCCGAGTGCGCGCGCGCTGGCGAAACGTCGACAGCGCGACGCCACCGACGCCATCGACGCCGCAAGGGGATAAGGACGGGCCGTCCATTCCCCTTGGCCTCCTCCATCACTCTCCCCCTTTCTCCCTCGCTCGCTTCGCTCCTCCTCTTCCCCTCAGATCCATCCCCGAGCGCCGCCGTTGCCGCGCTACATCACCGCCGTGGCCAGCGGCCTCCCCGCGTCGCCTGTATGTGCCTAGGAGGAGCGTCGTGGTTGGCTACGTCCTCTGGAGCAGCTGGAGGGAGCTGAGGAGCACGGCATCGCTCGGACGTGTCGTCTTCTTCCTCGGGACGCCGTCGATCCCCTTTTCTCTCCGGCGAGCTCTGCTGCTCCTAAGCTGTCAACGGCTTTCCATAGCCACGAGGTGAGCTTCACCTTCCTCTCCTCCCTCGCTGGCTACCACTGCTTGTCCGTAGCCGCTTCGCCGCGTAGCCGTGCTCCACCGCTTGCTGTTGCCGCCGCCACCGTAGCCATAGCTGTTTTCATGGCCGTACGAGCACGGCTCCGTGCTCTTGGTGTTTCCAGAAGCACGACGAGCACGCGCACGCACTCGCCCGAGCTTCCTAGCCCCTAGCACCGCGAATGCCCGAACGCGCCACCGTCTCTGCTCGCCGCCGACGCCTCTCCGGTGACCTTTTGGTCTCGGACACGAGCCTGCTGTGCTCGCACGCTTACGTAGAGGCCCTCTGGCCAGTTGGTTTCGTCGCTAACGCGCTGCATCGTCGTTTCCCCTCACGGCCGAACGCCGACGTCCGCTGCGTCGCTCGCCGCCGTCGTTTTACCCCGTCTCTGGTCGAGCCAGTGCCACCACTGGATGCGGCTCTTTACACGCGTTCGAACGCGACCAGCCCCGCCCGAAACGGTCGCCGGAGCATGTTTTCTGGTGACGCCCGACGCGCGCCGCCGCGTTTTTTGGTCGCCGGTGTCGCCCCGACGCCGTCGCCAACGTGGTATGACAGGTGGGGCCCCTGAGACACTGACGCTGGGCCCCACGAGTCCCAGTTGACTGGGTTGACCCAGTCAACCTGCTGACTGGGCAACTCCAGCCACTGACAAGTGGGCCCTCCCGGATAATTAGCCTAATAAACATTTTATTAAATAAAAATAATAATTAGTTTAGACTAATGTCTCACTAACGCCCGGAGCCCACACCCCCCTAATTAACTCTGATTGATTTAAACTAAACTCTGTTAAACAACAGAGGCTGACATGTGGGACCCACATGTCAGGTTTGACCTGGTCAGCCGACCAGTTGACCTGCTGATGTCAGCATTCCATCATGCTGACGTCATATCTCCTTTTTTCTGTTAAATAAATAAATTCCAGAAAATGGAAAAAATCTTTGAAAATTTGTAGAAAATAAACCGTAGCTCAGATTGAAAAACTTAAAACATGAAAGTTGCTCAGAACGACGAGACGAATTTGATCGTGTCGTATGTTTTGATGCCGGAACCCCCTACATAGGAGAAACCATAACTTTCCATCCGTATCCGGTATATGAATAGTGCATTATCCCTGAATAATTAATCCCGCGTTAATCCTAAAAACTAAAATGACTTAGGTGCATCTGTAGGCAACCCTGCACTGCATCCTAGCATAGCATACCCTGTATTGCATCGTTTGCCGTGCATTTATATGTTTCTTCCCCCTCTTCTCTCTCGGTAGACCCCGACGTCGACGTAGCTCCCGAGACCGACGTAGCTCCGGATGTCGACTACGCTCCTGATGATCAGACCCTTGCCGCCGAGCTACCAGGCAAGCACCCCCCTTTTGAGCATTCCGATATTGCCTACTCTTCTCTCTCTTATGCTTGCATTAGAAGTTGCTGCTGCTACTGTTATCCTATATCTGCTGCATAGCCTGTTTAATTGTAACATGCTGTTGATACCTACCTGTTATCCTAAACTGTTTAGTATAGACTGGGTAGAGACCTATCAGAGACCCCACTCTATCCCGACTGCCCCGCTGGATTCTCAGAAGACCCGATCAACGGGATCGAAGACCAGGCCCCGACATTGCACGTCACTTCCCCCTTAACTGCTCGACACTACTGGGTTAATATCGAGTGCCGAGGGTGATACCTCATCAGCACTTCTAATGATAACCTTGTAGGTTAGTTATTCGGTCGTGGTAAGCGAGGGTGATTCCTCCTACACCACCCCCGATAACGACATTGTCGTGCAACTTCTCAAGTGTGGACCTCGAGGGTGATGCCTCTTTAGTTCACCTTGATGTTTACGTCAGGTGGGAATCCAACGAGGGTGATGCCTCGGATTCCTTCTTGATATGGTAGCCACACGGATGCCTTTACATTGTGGTTGACACTGCTTAATTTGGATAAAGACGGGTCGGCCCTGAGGGGTACCCGCACGAGCTTAAATGCAAAAGTTGTGGAGTCGGGTGGACCTCGATGGTGCCCGAGATTTGAACACGAGGCGTGGCCGGGCATTCCTAGCCCTTGCCGCAAGTCCTCGAGACGGGGCGACGGGGTCACATCTTTCGTGAGTCTCTGCTCGTTACCGCACTACCAACACACTAACGGTTTGGATATTTGATCCGAGGGGCATCTGGCCTGATAGCACTAACCATCACGTGGGCATAGTATGGGCGTTCTGCGTCGTATACTTCAGCCGAAGCTTAATAGACGTCAGCAACTGAGCGGCACACGCTGGGTTGGACTGGTAACGCAACCGCGCTTGTATTAAGGGGTTGCTAGGTCTGCTCACCGGCGGTGTACACAACGTGGAGGAGCGTCCGGGGCGATGGCCCAAGACCCCTGGGGGCATAGGTTAGTCCGGCGTGCTGACCTCTCTGTTAAGTATTCGGTCGGGTTGCGGCGTATCGTTTGGCCGAGGCCAGGCATGACCCAGAAAAGTGTGTCCGGCCGGAGTTAATCGAGCGTGGTGGGTAAGTTGGTGCACCCCTGCAAGGAAGAAACAATCTATCGATAGTCTGTCCTACGGTAACGGACACTCGGAGTTGTATCCCGATCGGTACAACTAGAACTGGTGACTTGAGATGAAATGGATAGTATGGCTCTGGGATTGCTTTCTCGCAGGGAGTCGAGGAAGGATCTCTGGCCGAGGTTGATGACATTACTACTACTTTACATCATGTTGAACTGCACTCTTCTAATGCTGCAAGACCGATGAAGATGCTTGAAGATGCTAGTCTTCGATAGGACTAGGCCTTCCTCTCTATTCTGGCCTTTCTGCAGCCCAGTCCACATATACAGCCACCCTTTAAAAATATTGCATATGTAGTGTAGATCCTTGTTTGCTGAGTACTTCGGATGAGTACTCACGTTTGCTTTATTTTCTTTTTCTTCCCATATCCACTTGTCGCAACCAGATGACGGAGCCCCTGAGATAGCTGCCCTCGTCGACGACTACGGCTACTACTTCTACCCTCCAGGCGAGTACTACTACGAGGAGCCGACAGACGACCAGGAGTAGGATTCGGAGGGTCCTAGGCAGGAGGCCTGCGTCTTTCGATCGTAGTATTTTATTTTGCCCCGCCTTTCTAAAGGCCTGTCTGTTTCTCTGTAATATCTGTACCCAGATATCTGATGCTTCCGCTGACACTTGTATGCCATCGAGCTATGTATTCGAACCATCGAGGCTCTGGCTTGTAATATAAAGCTTGTATGACTTTATTTATGTTTTAGAGTTGTGTTGTGATATCTTCAAGTGAATCCTTAGGCTTGATCGTGTGCATTTGCATGTATGATTAGTACACGATTAAGTCGGGGTCGTCACATTATGTTAATGTTGTAAGTAATAAAGTATAGATTTAATAAGCATCTATTCTCACTAATACATGAATACACAATGCCTTCAAATAGACTCCGATTTGATACACTAAGTTGTTTCGCAGTGGTTTGCTTTTTGCCTTCGAGTTGTCGTGACTCGGCGATTGACACACAAATGTTGCCTTTGACAGGCATGCGCTTCACACTATTTCCCCCTTTCATTATCATTATCTATATAAAATTCCAAGTGTTGAATGTGCAGTGACTCATTGGTCGGTAGGATGAGGTGCTATGTGAAATGTTGGCACGCTAAAAAGGCATTGACAAACGAGTGCGGCGCTACAGAAGCCGGGCTCCATGGAACCTGTTTTGCTAATAAATCAAAATATACTTTAAAGTTTAAAAAAATATCAAATTTACAAATACATATGCATGTTCGTCGAGTATCTAAAAAGTTTCATCGGGTAATTCGATTATTTGCATGCTACACAAAAAAAGATATATATCTGGCCCAAAAACAACAAAGATAAAGCCCATTGTAATCTGTGTATTTATCTTTTTTGTATATTTTACATGTGAACATATATGCTCATGAAATTTTATATGTGTATACTAAAAATAGACATCTATGTATATACTTTTTTTTCAGATTTATTCAATATCTGGAAATAGTATTTTCACCGATAAATAATAAAGAGCTCTATAGAGCTCGGCCTCTGCAATGCTTTTTCAATGGGCAAACCAAACACAAAGCCATCAACAACACGGAAAGTAAATAAAACAAGAAAATTGTCCCAAACCATCCCGACCCATTTGTCACAAAGGATAATGAGCGAGTTCCACATAGAGATGCCTCGCAACAAATTTTCAATTATATCGGGAAAGGAAAATAAAAATATATAAGAACTTTTGAATCAAGTACACAAATTGTGATAACAGGTATACATGTTCGAGATCTGCAAAATCAGAACATATTTATTTGTTTCAATGAATTTATTTAATGTTTTATCTAGTCGGTCTGCATGATATACCAAAGGCGCCATGAACCGGCACAATCGGTAGCAGGCACTATGCCTGGTGTTGAATTCAGCGTGTAAGTGTTGCAACATGTGTTCCCTCCCATTACATACTAGCTAAATATCCGTGTGTCGCTGCGAAATGGAAAAAGTATATCATAAGACATTGAGTCGAGATAGTTCTGTTATGAGCATGAGTGTCAAGCTAAATTATTTACCCCCTAGGATATGAGTTGATCCTCGTCTATGACAACCACCGTGACCTAATTAGCTTCTTCCTTTTATCTGTACTTACATTTTTTCCAACTCACATCATGAAAATGCACTCTTACCCCGCAAAAAAAGAAAATGCACTCTTTTTTGTAAATTGGTCTTTTGGCTTTGTTATTTGCTTAGCCAGATAAATAGACTCCCATTTGACACACTAGGTTGCTTTTCCAGTACATTTTCCTTCCGGGTCGAAGGTATAGGGGCTGTTGCTTAGCCAGAAAAATTTGGCGTTCACCAAGTGCCCAGTGCATGTTTGGATGGAGGCCAAGTAATTGGCTCGCTCGGGCTACGTGGGGTTCTCCATTTTATTTCTTTGGCAACTATTTTGGCGAGACGTGGGCAGCTGGATGGTCTGTAAATTTTTGGGTGCGCTGGTGGTTTGGTAGGGACAGAAGAGGCGGCATCCAAGCGCACCCATAGTGACTTGACACAACCAGAAGCAGGTGGTACACCCAATGTTGCCTTTGACAAATGTGCGTTTGAGGCTATTTCAATTTCATTATTTATCATACTAGTAAATGTGTGTGTGCAATGCACAGGGAAACACTTCCCTACAGTCGTCTGAGGAGAGGCACTCGTCAGACCAGTTAGACGCCGTCGATTAGTATTTTATCTCACGACTGAGAGATGTACTCAAATCATGCGCCAGATACTAATCTCCTGATTTTCCGGCCCACCCCGTAATCTCTCCCTGATTAATTGCCCGAAATAACTCTCCACATATCTCTTGCCAGTCCCGTAGACGTTGCCGAGGTCGCCATGCCCTGCGCTGCCCCTGCTCTCTCTCTCTCCCCCGGCATGAATTCCTGGCCATCCCATCTACTGCCTCCGTTCCATCTCGTCGGTGCATCATCTCGTCCATCGTCGGCGCAGGAACTGACCGACCACCTGCTCATGGACGAGCTTGTAAACTTCCACGCCGCCGAGAACTCCACCAAGATCGTCTGAACCACCTTGCCGGGGGGCCATCTGGTTTGGGAACGAGGTCAGCAAAGGATAGGCTCTCACGACATGCAGGAGGGTGACTTATCATGCGATGTTGTATCTCAGCAAGTCGCATCACATGCGCAAGTAGGTGACGAGGGTGAAGCATATGTGAGTCTCGATTGATGCATTAGACTGAATCTGGATTGCACGTATCATTCATTCATGAATGAATGGAGGATTATAGTTTGTATTGTTCTTTTCTCCATCAGGATATTTTCATTATTTTAAGCATTATAGAGTTCTTCTCCATTGTTCTTGGATTTGTTCATCGAACTATGCTAACACCGTTGCATGAATATGTCTCGGATTGCAGGAAGCACAGAAGAAGGTAGTAAGATGTAGCACGTCTTTCCACAGGCGACGGGGCGAGAGACAAGGTCTTGGCACTTTTCCGTGCAGTTCGTGTCACCGTCGTAGATGGTGCAGTGCTTCAAGATCACCATGAAAGCAAATTGTCCGCTTAACTGAGACAAATGTTTCACCCTTGTGAAAACATATTCCCATGCAGTCTAGATTATACTTTTTTCATTTTGATGTAAACAAATATATGCTTGTATGGAAGCAATTCTCTGATATATGTAAATATAGTATCATAATGATTTAGGAACAAAGTGTATCGTTGGAGCAAATCCTGATCATATGTGTCATTTTTTGTTGTATGGAAGCAAATCTTCATATTTTTTTAGATGCAAGTTCCTAATTCTTCGGAAGCAAATTCTCATTTCTTAGGATGCAAAACCAAATTCTTTGGAAGCAAAGTCCCAATTTAATCGATGCAAATACCAAATTCCATGACGTTGCCAGCTTGTCCCCTACGTCACCGTTTGTTGTTGTCAAGCCTACATTTGTGATCAATTCTGGTTGTTGTGACCGTAGAAGCAATTTATATGACCTGTCGAAACTATCAAGTTCTAAATAGATCGAAGCAATCACTCGTTACAATGGATGCAATATTTTATGGACTACTAAAATACACAAATTCTAACTAGATCAAAATGATTGCCGGTTGCCAAGCACTTTGTGCAATCGACCGAAGCACAAATTTCAACCAGATGGGAAATAATCTCCCGTTGCTTCGGAAGCAAATTCTAATAAGTAGTATTGAATGGAACCAAATTTGTATCTCATTGAGAGCTCTTTTATATGGTACACTCGAAATAATTTTCTAGTTGATTGGAACATATTTTTCTTTGCATACACTGGACACAAATACAATCAAACTAGATCGAAGCAATTGTCAGTTGCTGTGGATGCAAAAATTTCGGCTGACTGAAGCAAACAAATTCTAACCCTATGGAAGCATATCTTTCCATGGAAACAATTTCATAGGCTGGCCGGAAAAAAGGGTCAAGTGTACACGGCAATTAAAGTTTCATCCGAAATAAGGAATGGAAACAAATTGTATGGAAGCAAATCGCATGGCGCCTAATCAAATTGACATGCCCTGATTGATGGTAGTAGTTTTTAGGAAATAAATTGGTCGCAATTACTGCGGAATCACGCATGCTGCATGCAAATTATGGTGCTAAGCATGGGTCTGTACATGCTGGATCCGATGGTCATCATGGTTCTCATCCTACGATGGATGACTAGTCTGATACAACGCATGGGATCAGTAGTCTGATCCCTAGCGCCTCCCAAGAAAAATTGAGGTACTACTCAAAAAGATTACTAGGAAGAAAATTAATTGCACATTTATATTCGGTAGGATATCAATTATGCATTAATTATGTGATTAGCGCATACATTTATATTTGATATAGAGTTAATTACACTCTTGATACATAAAGTTGCACGGCAGGTACAAATTCATACACAAACTTGAAGAATGATTCAAATTGATCACTAAACTATCATTTTGGGTACAAATTGATACAAGATAATCCGAATCTGTTCAGGGGATGACACGTGGTTATCTTTTCTTACAAAAAGCTCTCTGAAACTTATGTAATTTATAGTGTGTGGTCCTCAGCCTTTAAGATCCCCAAATTCATCGCCATGGTCACGTTCGCTGCTGCTGTCCCCTATTCAACCTGCACATGTTTTGGTACTCGATCACTAGTCTTTTGATTTTCGTCCTCCTGCTCAACCTGTATTTGTTTCAAATCAAGTTCATCCATCGTTCTCCCTCAAAAAAAAAAAAGGTTCATCCATGGCTTAGTACGTACGCATGAGAAAATAATGATTGATTCATATAATGTTGCCAATGTGCATGCAGCTGCTTGATAACCCCAAAATCCCACAGAACACGTGTGCGCGCAACTACAAGGTGCGAGACTCGCATGGTGGTGTGGGTGTGGAAATGTGGATGTCACACCAGCCGGCCACCAAGAAACTGCCGTGGTTTGAGTCATATGTGCGGCCGGGGTTCATGGATATCGGGACATGTCCATGGTGCATGAGCTCCCCTACGACCACTTCATCTTGATCGAGAACCTCATGGTCATGGACCCAGCCCACGTCCCCATCTCACACCCCTCGCACCGGCAAGCATGAGGACACGCAGCCGCTCGCATTCAATCGTCACTGAGCGCATCACCCGTGGCTTCACTGACCACTGATGGCCCATGCGCGCGCCATACCTTCGTAGCTTGCTCCGCTTCAAGGAGCCCCGTGTCACTGTTGATCGCGAACATGCTCGAGTATGTGGACAAAGACGAGAGGAGTGTTGCTGCTCGACGTGGTTCCTGTGCCACTGTGCATGGTTGCCACCATTGCACGGGCCATCATTTGATGCCCACGAGACGGACTTATACCTCCGCGACGTTGCTTGACCAAAAAAAAGGCAAGACGCGTGACCATGGCAGCGAGGCAGCGCCTACCGACGGTGTTGTAGGTCACCGGCTATGAGCTGAGACATGGCAGCGTGTAGAGGAGGAACCATTGTCCATGGCGGCGTCGACGACTACTAGCTCGGCCCTGGTGTTGGAGTAGGCGACCTCGATGTTGCCCGCTACCGCTGCCCGCCCACCCGCACACTCTAACCGTGTCGTGCCACAACTCCCGCCAAGTTGCTCACTACACGGGAGCCACCCCTGCATGACTTGCTCGGTGCACATTCCATCAAACACGTCACGTGCATTCCAGGAAATAGTAGAATTCGTGTTTGCAATAGAAGAAGTGTCACGGAGTTTTTAGTAAAAGAAACAGCGCCACGTGTCAGCCCGTTAATGATTTTGTATCAATTTGAACCCGCAACTGAAGTTAAATGACCAATTTGTGTCATTTTTCAAGTTTTTGTATGAATCTGTACCCACCGTACAAGTTCATGTATCGTAGGTGTAATTAACTCTTTGATATAATATTAATTCACTAGTAGAAAATAGGGATTTAGTGCCGGTTCGTAAGGGCCTTAGTGCCGGTTCAGCAACCGGCATTAAAGGGTGGGGACTAAAGACCATTGAGTGCTCATCATTGAAGCAATCTAGGTCGTTGGATTGACATCGTTTGATGGCCGGGACTAATTGGATCTGCATCTTTGTGTCTTTTTATATTGTTATTATTATTATAGATTATAGATTATAGATATAGATATATACATGTCTCTTTACTATTAAAGTGGAGTTAGGCGTTCAGTTCCTCGCCACTCTCTACTACGATCGCTCCAACATATCTTAGTCGGCCCCTCTCAATCAAGTAATAACTTGCAAAAATCTGAATGAATCATAACTTTCTTTTCCTTCTCAACGATTCCTCTCAATCAAGTAATAACTTGCAAAAATTTGAGCGGGATCTTAACGTTCCTTTCCTCACAAAGATCCTCTCATCCCTGCTGAAAAATCTTTACTATTAAAGGGGAGTTGGTCGTTCGCTTCCTTGCCTCCAGGGTTTCCCTCCCTACTACGATCACTCACACATATCTCAATCGATCCCTCTCAATCAAGTAATAACTTGCAATATTTTGAATGGAATCATAACTTTCCTTTCCTTCGCGGCTAATCCTCTCAATCGAGTAATAACTTGCAAAATTTTGACCGGGATCGTAACTTTTCTTTCCTTGATAGAGATCCTCTCATCCATGCTGAAAAAGCAAGTGCTACAAAAACATACACACCGCGCGCGCGCATGCACACGCACGCACGCGCGCGCACACACACACACATGACTCACCCCAGCGAGCACTGGCGGAGCTATGTAGGAACAAAACAGTGCCATTGCCCGCCGAACATGAGACTAAAACATTGAAGTATGAAGGTAAAACTGGGCTAAAACAGTTGAAGTTTTGGGCTGCCTTCGGCCTAGCCCGCCCAAGAGATTCCTTGTAGCTCCGCCCTGCCAGCGAGGAACACCGTCCATCCGTTGATCCGCTGGTGGTCACTGATACATGGAGACAAGGAAATAATAAAATCTGATCCATATCTTCCTTCGATACTTGAGAGAGAGAGTGAGAGCCAAAAAATGCTCCTGCCTCTCCCAACAAATAGAAGAGAAAACAAAAAAGGCCTAAAAAGCACTGGGCCAAAAAACACTCCTAAAAATAATCAAGGAAGTCCATATTACACAACAGTAAAGTAGCCATGCTCTAGTGAATAAAGCTACCATATATTTTTGAAAAGATCAAGTGTACTACAACTAACGCACAAAAAGAGTTGACATGCTTGTACAAAATGTTATGTTACAACAAGTTCATAAAAATTGTCGTTATGTTGAAAAATCTGACCTGTATCTTCCTTCGGTAAGAGAATTTCAAAGGGAGGACCCCGATAACTGGCTTACGACCACTCCGGGGAGGAGCCCGAGTGAACAAATCATTTGGCCTGAAAAGGACAAGTTAGCGAATGATTTTGTTCGCTGATATATACCTCCCAATGCGAACCATGGGCCAAAAATTGCTCCTGCCTCTCCCAACAAATAAAAGAGAAAACAAAAAAGGCCTAAAAAGGCACAGGGCCACAAAAACACTTATAAAAAATAAAAGTCCATGCTACACAACAGTAAAGTTGCCATGCTCTAGTGAATAAAACTACCATATATTTTTGAAAAGATCAAGTGTACTATAAATAACGCACAGAAAGGGTTGCCATGGTTGTACAAAACGTTATATTACAACAAGATCATAAAAGATGCCGTTACGTTGAAAAATACACTTCATGGCAATTGACACTAGTGACGGTATCATGGTTGTAGCCCTTTGTTTCCAGTAGGTATTTGGATATTCCAGAAGTTTCCCCAAGTGCTCTTTGATTATATCTCTACCATTTGACTCCTCTATTGATAGAGCTCTGTGATCTTCCAGCATATCAAATAGCAAAATGAGCTCATTTGCATTGTTAATGTTCATAGATAAGTTGGAGATCTTTTTAGCCCATAACTTTAGTCCTTTTCTCAATCTCTTGAATTTGGCAACAATTTTGTGAGCAGAGGACTTAGCTACCACTGGTTGTTCCCAGATGTTTTTGACAGTTTCCTTAAAACCTTCCAAATGTAGCCAAAAAATTTCAAACCTGAACATCTTAGATTTGGGAATGTTTGTTCCAATTTGAATAAGGCAGGGAGTGTGGTCAGAAATTGGTTTATCAAGACATTTGTTTAATGTCTAAGCTTCAGAAGAAAAGCACCGGTCCAATTACCCTTTAGCATGGCTGCGGCGAAATGGAAGGCATGTTGTTTGGTTGCTGGCTTGTTTAAGCGCAAACACAGGTTAGGCTGTTTGGTTACATGCAATACATGTTGTCTGGTAACCTCCTCATGGAGGTGGTGACATTACCAGCACACTAGCAGGCAGAACAAACCAAAGACACACAAAATAGATAGCATAGGAATCAGTTCAACTTAGTACGAATCTTAAACAAGCAGTCTTAAAAAAGCATGACATAGTCTTAAACAGGCAGGAACCAGTTTAACTCTGAACACGAAGCTATCAGGAAACAGAGAGCTCTCTAGACGTTCAAGGCGAAGGTGTAACAACCCAAGAACAAAACCCCTATAATTATTGTAATATTTATTCAACTTGGATCCTATGTTATGTTATGGATGTTTGTGCATTATGTGTTTTTCTTATCCCTTCATCTTGCAACCTTGTGTGTCACCTCAACTTCACAACTTGTTCACTCTCTAAAAGTCTCATGCTCAGCTTCACACTTAAACCAACATCACTTCCAACTTTTCTTTCTTCTATTTTCTGAATTCTATGTTGCAATTTCACTTCCTTATAAAAACGTTCACTATTTTCCTATAGTTCAAAATTCATGTGTTTAGCCACCTCCAAGAGTTTAGCCCATTTGGGTTTGGTTTGGCTTAATTCTAAATTCAAACAAGTGTGAATTAAATCGAACTTGTTTAAATTTACAGTTTGCAAAAATCCCCAAACCTCTTCTATTAAATTTCTAATATTCCATGGGTTCCATAAATATGATCCGCCCCCTAATTCTACCCCAACCCCTCTGTTCTTTTTCTTTAACTAGTAAATGTGCCTGTGCGTTGCAACGGGAGAAGAAGCAAAAGGGCCGCTCAGAGAGGCGCCGTTCTTGATCCTTTGCTGATTGATTAATTAGTGAATTGTCATTTTTCTGGACCTTTGCTTCAATGGATGTGCAGGATGAATCAGTTAACACAGTCAGGGGAGCATATCCTAGTGGAGTGGGCGCGACCCTACTTGACCAGCAAGCGTCGCGTCTTCCCTATCCTGGACCTGTAGCTGGGCAAGCAATGCTCGCGCGCCGACACGCAGAGGTGACCGCTCTCGCGGGATGGAGCAGCAGGTGAGTGCGTCAGAGTGAACAGCGTCGTATGTAGGAGGTAATGAATCAGTTAATAGGATCCATAATAATTTGGTGGTATGAGTAGTTATGGCCTAAACAAAAACTTTACACCGCTACTGACACAGCATAAACAAAATTCAGTTCATCAACCTAATAGTTGCAATCATTCTAATAGATGCAATCAAAACTTGGAGACTCCCAGTTAAAGAAACAACAAGCAGTGAATAAAATGAGATGGAACATGCATGGTATTATTTTTGGTCAGCAATGGTATATCTAGAAAGAGGACCAAGAAACTAACAAAGAAGGTAAAGGTCACACCGATGCAGAACTTACGCCATATATCACAAATTCAAACTAAAAGTAAATCCACCCTTCCAAACATAGCAGACCAGTGAGAATAACATCTGCTAAAAGTGCATTCATATGAAAGGAAGTGACTGTTTTAGAGAGATCATAAAATCTCAGGTGGTTGGGAACAAACCATGCTAGAAAAGATTGCATTAGTATTCACTGTTCTTCTTGTGGTCAGAACACATATCTATACCTTCCCACTCCAATCTGAAGCCATTACCCTAAAAATGCAATTGGTTCTGCTAGACTACTTGGTCCACCTTTCCTCGCCCAGCAAAGCTTAAAAGATACAAAGATAACTCAATGAAAAAAATAAAGGACCCATTGTTTAAAAAAAAAGGCAATTTGCATTTATTAACCAACAGAGGACCAGATGCCAAGGGACAAATCAACTGCACCTTCTGAATACTCATCCAATGTATCAACTACTCAACTGTGGCCAACTTCTCAAAAAATTGATACATTGCAGGGACTGTTTTTATTTGTGAAGGGATTGATTTTCTTTGCTCCTGATATTTGCCTTCTCCCGGATAGCATTCGTGTAAACCTGCGACAAAACCAACGATCAATCTCTCAATTCGATGGATGTAAGATGCAATGCAGAGATGTCTTGCTTATCTGAATACGAAAAGAGAGGATCTGCGTACCATGTACCGAGGAGCTGGGCGCAGCATCATGCTCGGCTTGTCGTAGATCCAGCCGTCCGTGCCACTGAAGCTCATGGAGTTGAACCTGCAGGTGCAGTCCTATCCTTAGCAAGGAAAAAATCCTCAACTCATCCCGAACAAGAGGCTGATTCCAAAGCCATGAAGGCCATGGAATCGCCCAGATCCAGGTGCATCTCAAGATGGCAGAGGGAAGCAAGTGATGAGAGAGAGAGAGAGAGGAGGAAGAGATGAGGGATAGGGTGATATACCTGAGCCGTCGCGTCGACTCAAGGAGTCAGCGGCCGCGCTGGATCCCGACCGGATCCGCCTCGCGCCGACCTCCGCCTCTTCCCCGCATCCCAGAGCCAAGCCGCCGTCCTGCTCCCGATCGGACCGAGAGAGCCGCTGCTCGATCTGCAGCCCAAATAAATATCTCGAACCGTTTATGTTTCAGAGCACTCAACGGGAGAAAAAAAAATACCACATGTCTCTAGTCCAAGCAGAGTGTGTCCACGTTCTCTATTTCAACACAGTTCCCATATATGTCGCCGTTTATCCTCTATCTTCGGCAACAAATACTTTCATGGTCTAATTGATGAGCAGCTAGCACATAGAGAATACTTGATGGTAGTTAATTTAGTAACGTTGAAAAAAAGTAAGATTAATTATGCATAAGGTCTTGTACTCAGCTATAGCAGACTAAAATTTGAAGGAACCAAGTACTTCAACCAGCTCATTATTTAACAATACGCAGGTTCAGACTTTAACCCTATCACAAAATACTCAGAACAACGTATTGTGCAGCTCCCCCAAAACGAATAGAAGCAAAGGGTTTCAGTTCACCTAACCTAATCAACATGGTCTATGTAATGGAACATCCATGCTTGTTACGTGGTGGGCCTCGGAGGTTGGCTAGAAAAGGAAGATAAATGATAAACATTATTTCTAGCAAAAATAATTAAACAGAAGTAAACACTTCTTTAGATGTAAACAGAAGTAAACTCTGTACACTAAGAACACAAAATAGACAAAAGTTATGTCTAGACATTATTTATGCAAATTTATACAGGCATGGAGCAGACAAATAAGCTTCAAATTCTTGAGTGGGTGAGACAAAGGTGATAGTATAAAGTTAAAGCTCTAATAGTAGATAAACATCCAGCCAAATCAGACAGCCATAACATCTACCAGTAATATGATGAACAAAGAACACATTAGCTGGGGAAAAAAGAAGACCATATGCCAAGTAATTAATTCAGGTTAAGCACAGTATTTGAAAATTCAAATATGATTTAAGTTTGCATTGTCAGAGTGTGACTTACCAAGAAATTCTCAGATTTTTATATGGTGGTACCTATCATTGAGAGGGGGGGGGGGGGGGGGGGGGGGGGGGGGGGTGACATGTTTCGGTCTCGATCTGTCCGCAAATAATCCGTAACAACTATAACTTACTCAATTCGGTACCAAACATCTTCCATAGATAGAACATTTTCAGCATGCAGAGAGCATAGATACACATGATCCAAGTAAAACTACCAGATCATCCTTTGGGCTTGCTGAACTTCTAGCAGCTAGCTTGTGTGAGTCAAAAACAATGTAACTATGCAAGTGATCTATATTTCTTAATAAGAACAGAAACACATCAAATGATGGTATTCTGGTTAAAGAAACCAAAGCAAGTCCCACAAAAGAACAAAGCAAGAAAAGGACTATCTCCAGGAACGAGATATCAGACCAATACCAAAGCACACTATCAGCTAAACCAAAAGAAAATGTTCCTGCAGGAAACTACTTCGAATTGCTTACCTTTCATGGGAAAATTGCCCTACTTTTTAAGTGCACATCTATGTCTTGCATTTGAGGATAATAACCGATAACAATTATGCTGAAACTCAACCAGATTAATTAGGAGTACAGAAGCAAATATCTTGTGCTTTTCTAATAGAAAGGTACACAATTAGTATGGCAATGACATCTATTAGTTTATAGAAAAGGATATATAGAAAGGTCTAGTCACAGAGGCATCTCCATGAGCTGTCTTTACCCTCAGATATTTACACAAACTGTTATTGCACACAATCCAACCTCAAAATAGGAGAGCAAAAGAATGCTACAGATGAGACTGGAATTTCACGGCCGGGTGAGGAGGCTACATAAAGAACAACTGTTATACCTGAGCATGGTTCACGGGTCCTCGCCGGCTGAGGCGGCTCCCGCATGCTTGAGAGCTGTGGTGTGTGAGTGCTCACGTACTCGCTGGACATGGAGACTCCCGTGTCCTCGGAAGTTGCGGCGCCCACATGAGCTCGCGTCGTCGCTAGATGCGGTGGCGTCATCGTGAATCCGGGCCCGCGACGAAGGTGTGGGAGAAGAACGACACCGTGGTGGCAGCCGCAGGCCTCGGCCCACTTGGACGGCACCACAGGAAAAACAACTCTTCATAATGATTTATCACAAACATGACAATTTGTTAGGGCACACATCACACGCAGCTAACTACTCATAACAAACCCTAAACTCCCAAATCCTTGGGCTACTTGTGGAAAAATTAATCAAGGATCCCTTCATTCAAGCATCTCATATATCATAATACTCATACACGAAAAGAACTGGACATCAGCGTGGATGCGGTCACTGCTTAAGCATACTGTCGAACACTATAAGTGCAAACCAGTCATGGGGCATTCAACGAATATTTTTGAGGAAGAAGTAGAGCATTGTCGAGAGTACTGCACTCGGATTAGCATAGAGATGCAGGAGTGGCGTAGTTACATGCGAGACGCCGTCCTGAGCCTCACCTAAGCCGCCTCACCACTCTCTCGCTGCAGATTGATATAGTCAAGAATCAAATCGAATTGAATAAAACAACTTTTACAGATTGTACAAGGACGTACCTCAAGTGGGCACGGTTAGCAGGACGGCGTTCCGGTTAAGTCCATGTTCCGGCGAGATTAGAAGGGCTCGACAGCAGGAGGTTGGAGGTTGAGGAGGCTTCAGGTGGCGCCGGAGAAGATTGGGACGGATGGGGAGGGAAGGAGAACAGGGCGGCGGATGGCCGGAGAGGCCGCGCGCGGAGGCGGCAGCGGATGGCCGGAGAGGCCGCGTGCGGCGGCGGCGGCGGAGGCGGCGTACTCGTACGCATCGAAGGCGAGCCCTCGTGCTCGTGTGTGCTTGTGTTTTTCTTTTACAACTAGAACAATGCCCGTAACGCAACAGGATATAAATAATCAAGTTTGTGATTTACCTGTTAATAATAATACGATTATGTAAATAAATGTTTATCAAATTTTGTCCGTGAATTATCTTATATTTTGATTAAAAGTTTGGTAAGTAAATTAAAGTAGTATTTGGTTCAGAAGGTAAATAAATTAAAATGAATGATTATCATATATATGAAAGATTGGACGAAGGGGTGGTGGGAAGAAAGGTGAAATGTGAACCTTACGTTTTTTTTAAGTAGTAAAGATAAAGATTCTGCTCGCTCGTGTGTATTTCTTCTCGCTAATAAGGCCCAAGCCCATCCACGAAGCGTTTTCTCTACCTACTTAAAATAGCACTGCGGGTTGAATATGTAATTCATCAGGGTCTTTTTTGCAAAATTGCCGCGACAGTGAACCCGACAGATCCAATCCTTGCTTTATTATTAGAGAAAGATGAATATATATAAGTTATGTTTATTTTTGTGAACCAACCTGTTGTTGGATGGTTAGAGGGACTGTGATATCCTCAGCCGATCAGGGTTCAAGTCCTGGTGCTCGCATTTATTCCTGTAATTATTTCAGGATTTTCCGGCGTGAGTGTATGCGCGTGTATATGAACGCTTGCGTCTATACTATGTTCAAAAAAAAAAGTTCTGTTTATTTAAATAAAAATAGATAAAGAAAGAAAATAAACAGAGAGAGAGGCCCAACTAGCCTACCTGTTCATTGCAGCCCACCCCTGCACGAGTGCCTGTTCTTCTTCCTTCTGTACGGCAGTGCATCCACGAGGTCCACGCCGTCCTCCTCTTTGATTTGACGGCCGGAGAAGCTTCTCCTCGCCCTAGGGTTTCCGACCCATTCCGCCGCTCGCCTGCCCTCGCCGCCGCCAAGGTAAGGCGCCACGTCCACGCCGTCGCCATAGCTCGAGCTCGGGCTAAGCTCCGCCGCGTCCTACCTTTGTCCGCGGACACGGGAGGCACGGAGACCCTCGACGTCGTCTCCTTCCTCCACGCACGCGTCATCTCGAGCCCTGGATCGCCTCCACGCCGTCGTCCCCGTCGTCTGCTTCACGGATCCGAACTTCCGAAGTACACCGGCGTCAGCGAGTCCTCCACGTCCCTACGTCACCTCCTCGTCCTCGTATTCATGTCCCTCGTGGACTAGGTGAGCCAGCGCGTCTCCCTGCACCTTCCTGTCGTCTAGTACGTCGCGTAGGCGTCGTTAGCAGCATGCTAAGTTCGTGCCCATCATGCTCTCGCCGTGGCTAGAATAAAATTATCTCGCGGAGCTCCTGCTCCCTTCCGTTCCGTCCACGCGCACCCGTTGCTGCTGCGCGAGCACACACACGCCCACGCGCGCAAGGCCGATGACATCTGCTGCCTGCGAGTTCCTGCGACAACCAAGGCCGCCCTTTTGTTGATTTTTCATGGGCACGTTTCTGAAATTTGATCTATTTTCTGTTAGTGTAACTTGCAACACTGTATAAAATTGTTTAGCTACTATTTTCACTAGATTATGGTCACATGTTTATGCAAATTGTTATATTGGCATTAAAACTTTGGAATTTCATAACTAAATAACCGTAGATCCAATGCAAATAAATTATATATGTAAATTGCTTAGAATTGCATCAGTTTCTGTTTATGTAACTTTCACATGTGTTAAAACTTGTTTAGCTACTGTTTTAGCATAACTTTGCTCCTATAAAAATGTTGATGGTTAAATTGGACACTTAACTTTGGAAATTCATAACTTGCGTTCCAGGAAATCTTTTCCTATGATCTTCATATCCTTTTCAGCTGGTTTTCCCTCAAGAACCCAGTTATGGACTTGGTTTCCATAATTGGGCAATCTTTGTTCCTGTTTTGGATCAACACACCGCAACATGGTTTCATCCATATCTCGAGCGTCCCATATCCAAATCCATTTCGATCAACTTGACGCAAACAATCCAGAAATACACTTGGTTTTCCAAGTTGATGTTTTTATCTTCAATTCTTTCCTGTTTCGCGCTTAAACCCTTCTGTTTCTTGTTTCGATCGTATCTAGAGATCCATAATTCCGTTTACGATGTTCTCTATATGCACTTGCACTAGAATCCTGTGTAGATCATGAATTTTCCATGCCCATGGATAACCAGATTGACTGAGGGAGATACCTTGTGGAGTTACACTCAAATCAATACCCAGATAATAAGTGAGCAGACCAAGATCACTCATACTGAACTCCCTTTTCCTTTTGAAACCATTTATTTCCTCCATCCTTTCACCCGTTATGATCAAGTCATCCACATAAACACCTACCAGCAACTTCGACTAACCAAGGCTTCTCTTGTAAATAGCCAGCTCCACTGGGCATTTTTCAAAACCGAGTGCAGTGAGGGTCTTGTCAAGCTTAGCATTCCATGCCCACAGTGCCTGACGCAAACCATACAGGGGGGTGTGAGCAAGGTTGGTGTGAGCGATTGCTTGTGCAGTTGTGCAGGGAACGGCTATCCTTGAGGTTTGGGCCTGCTGTCTGAAATCCATTTCCTCTGCTAACCCAACCCTGCTTGTGTCCTTTTATTTGGGATTTGACCTTGCCATTGAAGGATATGAAGGGAATACTTGATTCTATTGGTGTCAAATGCATTGGTGTTAATGTTGGCACTTTTGATAAAGCCTGTTTTCTTGGTTTTATCCCGCATGAAAGAAACTCGTCGATTCTGGAACTAGAATCTGCATGGTGACAAACTGGTTGGTTCACGAAATTAATAGAAAAATATGTCTCCAAGTACAGATGCACATAGCTATCAAATAATTATTAGATATTGATCTCTTCATCCTTTTTGATTTTTTATATATCATGGAAAAAAGAGATGCCACATTGATTTTTGGAAAATTATTTAACATGTCACCGTGCCTATTGGCTCTGCTGAAACTTTATGCGGAAAACTTTTCTTTTATTAGATACCTCCAAGCACATATTGCTCAGACATGTTGAATTACTATTGATCTCCTCATCTCCTTATCCCCTCTCGTACCTTTTTTTTTATTTTGTTATGGAGGAGTATAAAGTAAGGCCAAACTGAATTTGGACGATGATTTAACCTGCCACTATGCCTATTGGTTTTGTTTAAACTGTTTTCTTGGAATTGGTATTCGTCTTGTCTGTGACATTTTTGTCATGGTTTGTGGCGACCACACCTCCCATCTCAGTCACTCACTACTTGTGTAAGACATGACACTCCATTATGCACTTTGTTCCATAATAAGCACCTATAATGTTAATGAATTTCTTCCAAGTGTGCACCACCATTTTAAATTTCTGATTTATTTATACATGGCTAGGATCCTAACTGGGATTGTTGTGAATGAAGCACAAAATATACACTACCGACTGATGTTCTTGAAGCTATGAAATAAATAAATCATCACACCGGCCCCTCGCTTCTTGTCCATGGATTCTGGCGAGGCACCTGAACCTGAACGGTGCGTGTGATGCCAGCCCCACCTTTCTTTTTAATTTCGCTCCATAGGATAGGAATGTGGAGACTGTAAAAATAATAATCGAATTTGGCAGGACTCGCGCAACTGGAGCAAGCTCAGATGCTGGAGACGAGCAGTTTGTGTGGCCCTGGATGGGTGTGCTGACCAATGTGCCTACCCAGTGGAGAGATAGTTGGATGCGGAGAGATGGGTATGACTGGAGAGGTGGAATTCAGGTCGGGGAAACCGAGAGCAGCCTGATGGAGCAGCTCTCACACTTCTACCCGCACAATGTCGTCCCTCTGTTCGACCAAGCAGGCCACACTGGGAGTGCTGTTGTCTTGTTTGGACAAGACCTTACTTGTCTCGGCAACGCCTTGGCGTTTGAGAATCATTTCAAGGCACAAGGGCGTGGCAAACAGTGCTGGCAGGAGTACGGGTGCGGGTGCCGACGACTACCGAAGCAGATGTTCGGATGGGTTGCCAGGGCTGATGATCGGAGCACTCCGGGGCTCATCGGGGAGTGTCTGCGAAGGCATGGTGGTCTTAAAACTATTGCACAGCTGGAGTCCGAGATGCAGAACCTTGCTAGGCTGCTTGGCACAAGGAAGAATCTTGACAAGGAGAAGAAAATGGTACGTGCCTAATGTCTCCCATATAAAACTAGGAAGTTTCTTTCAGTTTTAGTCACCAATCCCCTGTTTATAATATATACTATTTCTATATTACTACTCATACCAGAGTTCTACTAGGCAACTTTTTAATTCAGATTCCTCCAGTTCTGCAAATTCATGCTATCTTATTTAGTCCAACTGTCATCCCTTAGTGAAACCAATCAAATAACCAGTTCAAAAGGTTTTCGAATCTCCGTGTATTCATAAAACACGAAACAACATGGTCAGGCCGCGACTACATAAATGATAGCATATCACTTTTTCTACCCCAGCTAGGGATGCAAATTATATGTGAATGTAAAGTCACATCTGTTACTTGATACTGCAGTTACAGCAGAAACCGGATGCCACACAGAACCTTGAGTTTGAAATAAAGCAGCTGAAGGAAGAATTGGAAGTGATGAAGAAGAAAGACTCTGAATCAAAAGATGAAAATAGATGAACTTACTGAGTTGATACAAGAGAAGGATGATGAAATAAAGAGTGAAGTGCACTGTAGGTCCTCGAACTATTCAAGGGGTGTCACGTAGGTCCTCGAACTATGAAAATCGTCATCCAGGTCCTCGAAGTGCTGTAAGTGTGTCATTCAGGTCCAAAATCTGCCTCACCCCATCTGACTGGCCAGCTGGCGTCGTTATCATGAACAGTGAACCGATGAACAGTAAAAAAATCGTTCATGTCTAGTAACCTGATGAACAGTAATATCAAAAAAATAAAATAAAAAAGAAATTCGCGAATATTTTTTTAAAATGTTCGCAAACAATATTTGAAAATGTTTGCGGATATTTTCAAATATTGTTTACGAACTTTTTTAAAGTCGCGAACATTTTTTTAAAGTCGCGAACCACAAATATTGTTCGCGAGTATGGAAAAAATATTCGCGACTTTAAAAAAATATTCACGAACGATGAATTTGGAAAAAATATTCCAGACTTTAAAAAAATGTTCGCGAACGATAAATTTGAATATTGTTCGCGAACCACAAATATTGTTCGTGGGTATGGAAAAAATATTCGCGACTTTAAAAAATGTTTGCGAAAAAATATTTGCGACTTTAAAATAATGTTCGCGAACGATAAATATTAATATTGTTCGCGAACCACAAATATTTTTTGTGAACATTTAAAACAAAATATTGTTTGCTAACCATAAATTTCAAATTCATGAACCATAAATTTCAAATATTGTTTGCGAACATTTTAGACAAATATTCGCGGCTTTAAAAAAATGTTCAAGAACATTATTCCATATCCACGAATTTCTTTTTCTTTTTTTTTTTGATATTACTGTTCATCGGGCTACTGGACCTGGACGATATTTTACTGTTCACCGGTTCACTGTTCACAGTTAACGACGCCAACTGGCCAGTCAGATGGGGTCAGACAGATTTTGGACCTGGATGACACACTTACAGCACTTCGAGGATCTGGACAACGATTTTCATAGTTCGAGGACCTACGTGACACCCTTGAAATAGTTCGAGGACCTACAGTGCACTTCACTCTGAAATAAAAGACATGGAATCAGAACACGGGGTTCTGGTTACGAAGGACCTGATGAGCAACGATGAGTTGCAAGATGCTAGGAAGAAGCTAATAAAGGCAAGTTAGCTCATTGATTGAACACTTGCACCTGCCCAGTATTTTGCTTGAATTGCATCTTAGAGCTATCTGTTGCATATGCTGCAGGGCTTGGGGGATGTTACAAGTGGCCAAACAAGTATAGGCATTAAAAGAATGGGTGATCTTGATTCAAAATCATTTGTCAATGCTTGCAAACATAAGATGTCAGATATTGAGGCTACCCTTCTTTGCTCAGAGTGGGAGGATGATATTAAAAATCCACACTGGCACCCTTTCGGTGTTGGCCCTGATGACGGCAAAGGCAAACGTGAGGTAATAATCTTCACATTTGTTGTTCCCTATTAACTTGTAATCTTGAGCTTTCAATTTCACAGTGAAATTCCTTCTGTGCACACATTAACATGGTAGACGTAATTATAAGTAAATTGTGGTGAAAGCTGAAAATTGGAGACACCAAGTTTAATTACCCCCCTTGATATTCTTACATAAATATAGGGGGAAATAAGCAACAGAAATTCCCGCATTAATAAGAAAAATGGTGAAAATCAAATCTGTTGATCAAAGTATTATTGAAGGTAGAATACTACGGCATACAAACATTGGACTTATCTAGAGCTCTTAATAATGTTACCGTTTTGAATATTGTTGTATTTCAGCCTGTCCCAAAAACAGTACTTACATTAACAATTCAAATCCATTCCCTTCCATTCATATATTACTTCCTTGGTCTGCTTCATATATTACTTCCTTGGTCTCCTTCATTATGTGCAAAACATAGAGGAAAACAAGAAACTGACAACCACCAAATGTCATCAGCCAAGGGGCAATATTCTTGTGTCTGCGAAGTAATGTTTTTCATAGAAGTTTAAAAAAAATTGTTTTTCATGTTAGCGTGCTTGTAAGCTACACATGATGCTTTTTTACAATTAATCAATTAGCTAGTTATAGTTAGGCTGTGCCTTGAATAATTTGTTTTTTATGCATTAGTAATTATTCGATGGATGCTTGATGAAGGAATCAGGAATTTAGCCATGTGTGCCTATGCTTATAGTTACAGATTAGCTAAGTTTCATTTAGTACCTTGTCGAGAGTGCAGACAAATGCTTAGATTATGTGCTACTTCTTAATTGCCGGGAAGCAACAATGTTAAGTTCACAGGGGCAGAACCTTATGTTAATGTTAGCTGCTCTTGATTGAGATGTATAGCATCTAATTTAATAAATGGCAATTTGAATTTACTTGATACTGGATTTCTTCCTTTTGTCACTTTTCTCTCAAGCTGAGGTCAGTTGTATACCTGTTAAGTTATCTGTAATCTGTCAGTCCTTAGAACAGAGTTTATCTAGCATTTGCTCATGGAGCTGTGTTTGATGCAACCAAACTTTTCACTGATAAAAATCTTGCGACATTTTCGCATGGTAATAACAAGTTTATGATATTCCTTAGTCAGCTAAATTAGCGAGAGCAAATGGTATCCCTGCTTGGACTCGGCTGTGGCAAGTTTGTTGCAACAAGTGTTCATTTTCAGTTCCTTCTTGCTTGGCTAAGTTGGACACATCTCGTCTCTTAGCTATTGAAATTTGGCTTAATACATCGATAGTTGGAGCGCAAAGCTTGACAAGAGTTTTTTCCTGAACCTGTGGTAAGCATACAGTGTCTTCATCTTGCAACACCCATAATCAGTTTTTCTTTTTTCTTTTTTGAGAATGCATAAACAGTTTTTGTTCGCCATGTTTTGTTGTACTGTGGTACGTAGTAGTAGCATTTAAGGTTCACACAACATTTGCACGGTATGCAATTCCTCTTTGTATGAATAATTTGCTAGCCAGCCCAGCGACAAGGTCCTTGTAAGTTTTGAAGCTGTCTGTTAACATCTCCCTTTTTCAGAATGGACTTAGTATCTCTCATTTATCTAATCTAATGGTGCGTGCAATGGTGTTAGGTAATTCTTCTCGAGGATGATGAGAAGCTGCGAGAACTGAAAGAGAAGTGTGGCGAAGAGGCGCACATGCTGGTGGTTGGTGCTCTGCGTGATATGAACGAGTACAACCCTAGCGGCCGAACGCCCGTGCCCGTGCTGTGGAACAACAAGGAGAATAGGAAAGCGACCTTGGTGGACGGCATCGGGTACCTCCTCCAGCGGTGTGGCCTTAAGAGGAAACGCTAAGCATAGTGACATGCTTCAGTGGTTAAAAACTAGAGCTGATGCATCAATATGGTCACCAACATTGCTTGGCATTGACATGAATGCTGCTAATAGGAGATTGTGAACTAGCTATCTTTCAGGATCCCTGTGGTGGCACTTAATCCAAGATTGTGAATTGCCCTTTTAGGACCATGTATGTATTTTGTGCTATGTATGTTATGTGATATATGGATGAATGACGACTAGCTTATTGACTAGCATTTAGTGCGCGGCGGCATGCTGCACCATAAGAATTGATAAGGTATTCTTGTTTTAAGGCCGCGGCATGCTGCACCATATGAATTGAAGGTATTCTTGTTTTAAGGTTTGGTAATAGAATTGAGTTGCAACATAGTGGTTCATACAGAAGAGGGTTACCTCTAGTTTATATAGGCAAAGGTAATTTACCTCTAGTTTATATAGGCAAAGGTAATCTATGATACTCCCTCTGTAAACTAATATAAGAGCGTTTAGATCACTACTTTAGTATTCTAAACTCTCTTATATTAGTTTACGGAGGGAGTACATAGTAGTAGTAGTAGTAATTAATAGATCAGAAGATTAATGCATAGTAGTAGAGAGTGGCGATTTGGTGCCCGGGTTCAGATGAGCCCGGGCATGAACAGTACCGAGATTTGAAATAGAAAAAAAATTCAAAAAATTTCAAATTTTTTTGTGGTGCAAGATGCTCCTGTGCGTGAACTCCGCGCAAAATTTTGTGAAGTTTGGACATTCGAGGAGCTCGTGGCAAAAAAGTCAAGTTTCGGATGTCTAAGAAACTTTTGAAAATCACACTGTTCACGCCTGATTTTGTCTTTTTTGCCACGAGCTACTCAAATGTCCAAGCTTCACAAAATTTTGCACGGAGTTCACACACAGGAGTATCTTGCACCACAAAAAAAATTGGAATTTTTTTTAACTTTCCTTCTATTTAAACTGAGGCACTGTTCACCGGGCTCATCTGAGCCCGGGCTCACCTCGGCGCCGGCATTTCCGCTGAGTCTCCTGAGCGAATCGAAGATGATGACTGAGTGATGCCCTGTTCGTTCTTCCTCTTCTCTTAAGATTTGGGCATGTCGAGGCAGGACGCTGCATTGTCCAGGGAGGGGAGCAAGGGCGAGGTGTTGGACATGGACGGCCACGACGTCAGAAGCACCCCCTCCTCCTTGGCGCAAGGTAAGCAACGAATCATTTGCTTATAAATATTGTCATGCGCCAGCCATGGCCATGGCTTGAGCTGCTACGGCCGCCCGCCTCTCCCCTGCACTTTGGCGAAAAAAAGAGAGAGCAAACTGTATATACTGACATAAACAAACATGGCTAGAATGAACATTGTTCAGAAGCATCAACACTCACCCGATAGAGTTTCAATCCTTCAATCATACTTTCAGCCGTATATTGCTCATTTCAGAGGGACAATGAACTATATCTCAGACCACACACCGTTTCTTGTTTTTGCGATGTGTTTTTACATGAAAATGAACTAATGGAACAATACAGCACACACACATCTATTGGTCCAGCTCGTGAAAGATATGCTTCTACTGGGGAAAAGTTTTTTTTTAGAACATCAACTATGGAAAAAGTTTGAACGTCAACAGCATATGGCAGGGGTAAAGAATGGTACAATACACACGAATCAACAACATCGGCAGTGACATAGATCTCAACATGTGTGCAGAGTTGCCTCTGACTTCCAGCTCCTCGAGTGAGGGCAAGGCTTCCATAACAAATCCATTCTCTAGTGAAGCTGAAGTTATAGACGTTTCAACATATGTCTTTACTTAATGGATGAACTCTGTCCGGAATTCTCCTGCAAGTAGTACAACTCCAGTGTTTCAGACAATGGTAAATCATAAAATTACACCAAGCTGGAATTTGAGTTAATTCAAAAACCACGTACCTTAAGTAGAATGAAAAAAAATGCAAAGGCACATATAGTGTCGTGGTTTTGTCACGGCAGATGTCCTTGAAAAAGGACTTAGTCATGAGGCCATCGCAACTAGGTAGTAGCTTGGATGGGGTTGATCGGAATCGAGAGACGCGAGTTTTACTCAGGTTCGGCCCCTCGCGATCGAGGTAAAAGCCTACATCCTGCTTGATTGCTATTGATGATGATGATGATCTCGATTACAAGGACGGTGTTTCGCTGCCTCTGTCTCAAGAGCTACCAAAACATCTATTTTGAAACTTGTCTGTCTAAAACCCTATCTTTCTGATGACCCAGGGACTCCCTTTATATAATAGTTGAGTCCCTAGGGTTACAAGAGATTCCAGGTTATACGCGTAGTCGGAGTCCTACTCTAAGTCCTCTACATCCTCTATGTGATCCAAGTCGGGGTTCTCCTCTTGTATTTGGACTCCTGGAAACCAGGACTTGTCTCTCCAAGTTGGGACTCATCTGCAGAGCCGGGTCATCTCCATGAGCCGCCTTATCTCCAGAGCCGGATTATGTACATGAGCCGGCTTATCTCCAGAGCATGCTTATCTCCATGAGCCGGCTCATCCGTGAGCTGGCTTATCTGTCAGCTTAACCATGAGCCAGCTCATCTCCGTGAGACTGCTTAGCTTTGTGAGCCGGCTTATCCTTGAGCCGGCTTATCAATGAGCCGGCTTAACCATGATCCGGCTCATCTCCGTGAGACTGCTTAGCTCTGTGAGCCGACTTATCCATGAGCCGGCTCATCTCCGTGAGCCTGCTTAGCTATGTGAGCCAGCTTATCCATGAGCCAGCTCATCTCCGTGAGCCTGCTTAGCTCTATGAACTGGCTTATCCGTGAGCCAGCTCATCTTCGTGAGCCTCCTTAGCTCTGTAAGCCGGCTTATCTTCAGAGTCAGAAAACTTGTCTTGTAATAGGCTGGTCAAGATTGTAACCGGGTCATGATTGTAGTCGGTCGACTTAACTCCAGAGATGACTTAACTCCAGAAATGACTTAACTCCAGAGATGACTTATACTCAGAGATGACTTAACTCCAGAGATGACTTAACCTCATAGCCGGGTCTAGCCGCGGGTAATTCCCCCAACATTAGGCCCCATGTTAGCTTGAATACAGGCTTGGCGTGCATTCATGCTAAGCTTCTGAAATAAGAATAATTAGTACTTTTAAGTGGCCGACTCGCTCAAATGGCATCTTATTCAATGAACTGGCTCATGGCACGTCTGGGTCTCTTTTGTCATATCAACAAGCCGGTTTCACAGTCAACTTGCAGACGTTGGTTCCTCGCAGAAAAATATTGAGAATAATAACCCATGTGACATTGAGCTAGCTTCCAGTGCTTTCTGTGAATAACTTAGAGGAGATAAACTTTGCAAGCTTCAACCAAGAAAATGAGACCCAGCTTGCTCAAAACTAAGAGTTTAAAGGTGTTCTTCTGTTAATAACTTAGAGGAGATAAACTTTGCAAGCTTCAACCAAGAAAATGAGAACAACTTGCTCAAAACTGAGAGTTTAAAGGTGTTCTTCTGTTTTTTATCTCCATATTACCTGTAGCCCCCAAGCTCTGAGTTTATCAGTTCATGATAACTTGGTGCTTTGCATAAAAATAATATCTTGACTGTGTAGCCCCCAAGTGACGGGTTGTCTTGCCTGCAGCAACCTGGGACTTGTATTTGTCTTATACTTGTAAAACTTCAGCCAGTGTAGCCCCCCAAGTCTTCAAGAGTAGAACAGAGTGATAGCTTAAGACTTACTTAAATATAAATATTGCAACTTTTGGAGAAAACCAGGTTGTTCATCTGAGTCTCCAGTCATAAACTGAATGTTTTACATTTCACATGTGTAGCCCCCAAGGGCCGGCTCATCAGTATGTGATGGGCCGGGTCTTCAATTTGGACCTTCTAATCTGTTTAAACAACTGAACACTATAGCCCCCAAGTGTCTGGTCGTATGCCTTCAGCGACTCGGGACTTTCATGTACTTCTCCTTTGAAAAGAATAACATCATATGATGTAGCCCCCAAGTGTCGGGTCGCATGCCTGCAACGACTTGGGACTATGAGAATAATATAACCCATTTGTAATTATACAGGCAATGTTGAATCAAGCCGGCTCAGAAATTTCTGAGTTGAAGGTGCAGGACTTGTCACTTTATCTGGTAGTGCCATCATGCACTTCAGAAATTATTGCTACTTCTTCAGTTTACGTTGGTTTTTCCCTCGAAGAGGAAAGGATGATGCAGTAAAGTAGAGATAAATATTTCCCTCAGTTGAGAACCAAGGTATCAATCTAGTAGGAGGAACACATAAGTCACCAATGATTGCACCTACAAAAATAAATAAATAATTGCACCCAACGCGATAAAGGGGTTGTCAATCACTTCACGGTTACTTGCAAGGATGAGATCTGATAGTGATAGATATAAAAGATAAATAAAAGTGTCAAATAAAATAAAAGTAAATAAGTTGCAACAAGGTATTTTTGTGTTTTTATTTTATAGATCTGAAATAATATGATAAGAGATAGACCCGGGGGCCATAGTTTTCACTAGAGACTTCTCTTTTGAAAGAAAGCATATGGTGGGTAAACAAATTACTATTGAGCAACTAATAGAAAAGCACATGTATATAGGCATCACGTCCGTGACAAGTATGGTGGCATACCACTATCTAAGGCAATGATCATGTATATAGGCATCATGTCTGTGACAAGTAGACCGACTCCTGCCTGCATCTACTACTATTACTCCACACATCGACCGCTATTCAGCATGCATCTAGTGTATTAAGTTAACAAGAATGGAGTAATGCCTTAAGCAAGATGACATGATGTAGAGGGATAGATCTAATCAATATGAACAAACTCCATCTTTTTATCCTTAGTGGCAACAATACAGACACGTGTCATGTCCCTTTCTGTCACTGGGAATAAGCACCGCAAGATTCAACCCACTACAAAGCACCTCTCCCATTGCAAGAAAAATCAATCTAGTTGGCCAAGAGAAATAAATAGATCGGAGGGAAATACAAATCTATATTAATCATGCATAAAAGAATTCAGAGAAGACTCAAATAATATTCATAAATAATCTGATCGTAAATCCACAATTCATCGGATCTCAACAAACGCACCGCAAAAGAAGATTACATCGAATAGATCTCCAAGAACATCGAGGAGAACATTATATTGAAGATCAAAGAGAGAGAAGAAGCCATCTAGCTACTAGCTATGGACCCGTAGGTCTGTGGTAAACTACTCACACATCATCAGAAGGGCATCAAGGTTGATGTAGAAGCTCTCTGTGGTCGAATCCCCCTCTGGCAGAGTACCGGAAAAGGTCCCCAGATGGGATCTCACGAAGACAGAAACTTGCGGCGGCGAAAAAGTATTTTTGGTGTGCCCTCTGGTCTACAAGGAATATTTGAGTATTTATAGAAGAAGAATTAGGGCTGGAGGAGCAACAGGGGGCCCACAAGCTTGGGGGACGCCCCCCTAGGGCACGCCCTCCGAGCTTGTCGTCTCCTCGTGGCTCTTCTGGTCTCCTTCCGAAGCTTCCAGGGTGTCTTTTGGTCCAAGAAAAATCATCAAAAAGTTTCATTCCGTTTGGTATTGATTTTGTGTAATGACAAAAACAAGGAAAAAACAGTAACATGCACTAGGCATTAGGTTAATAGGTTAGTCCCAAAAAATGATATAAAATAGCATAATGATGCCTATAAAACATCCAAGGTTGATAATATAAAGCATGGAACAAGAAAAAATTATAGATACATTGGACACGTATCAAACATCCCCAAGCTTAATTCATGCTCGTCCTCGAGTATGTAAATGATAAAAACAGAGTTTTTGATGTGGAATGCTACCAAACATGTTTATCATGTAATCTTTCTTAACACTAGTGCAGAATTGGGCTTTAGTATCGGTTCGTAAGGCCCTTTAGTGCCTGTTCTGGAACCGGCACTAAAGGGTGGGGACTAAAGGCCACTAGTAGAAAACAGGGCTTTGGTCCAGGCAGGGCCAGCCCATTAATCCCGGTTCACTCATGAACCGGGACCAAAGGGGGCATCGGTCCCGGTTCGTCAGGCCAGGGGGCGGCCGGGCCTCTTGGGGCATTGGTCCCGGTTCGTCTGGCCCCTTTGGTCCCGGTTCCAGCCACGAACCGGGACCAATGGGCCTCGCTCCTGGCCCACAACCATTGGTCCCGGTTCGTGGCTGGAACTGGGACCAAAGGGGGACCTTTGGTCCCGGTTCCAGCCACGAACCGGGACCAATGAGATGCCTATATATACCCCCTCGCCCGCGAGCAGAGCAGTGGAGTGCTCTATTTTTTGGGTCGGCCGTGGGAGAGCTTTGTGGTGCTCTAGCTCACCTCGTATGCACATGAGGTGTTTGATGAAATGCCCGAGCCACACTTAAGTTTTCTCCTCTCGAAGCTCCTTGTCCAAGCTCCATTTTCCTCGAGATTTGTCTAGGTTTGGCGGTCCGTCCTGTTCCGTCCCCGTCCTCACCGCCGTCGATCGCCCGCGCCGATCTCGTCGCCGGCACCACAGTGGTGAGCCTCTTGGTCTTATCTTCTTTGTAAAAGAAAAAAGTTCTTATTTGTATGATTAAGATAGATACTTGTGTAATTTTCTTACTTTTATTATTGTTTGTTATTATATATATTTGAGAGAGGAAGAATGCCGACTATTGTCGTGGGGGTCGCTTCTGTTTGTTGAGTTTCCTGGTAGTTGCCTTCAATCAATTTTTTATCAACTATGAACATAGGAAATGTCTGACGACGAAAATGATTTCGGTATGTGCGAATACTGCGAAGACGAGCGCGGCCTGTGCGACAGAAATTTCTTATTTGGTGGTAGGCGCTTCAGCATCAAGCTGGATGAGACCTTCGAAGTGGATACAGTAAGTCACAACGACAAATCTTTTTTCGTAATTAAGCATGACTTCTGCTTCTTTTGCTTCAACTTATAATTTTAATTTTTTACTATTCTACTAGCGTATCCCCTGCCATGCAAGAATTTATGTCTTGGATAAGATTGGTTTCAGTCCTATGGAAACTATGGAGGTAAAGATAGTTCACTTGAGGACCGAGCATGGTTATACTTTTGCCGCAAAATTATACAATGCAGACACCTACACCTATTTTGAATGCAAAAATTGGAGATCACTATGCAAGGCTTATGCATTTGAGCCTGATATGCTTATCACCTTTGATATTCGTCCGGAAGATGATATTGAAGGTAATATCGACATCTGGGTCGATGTGCAGACGCCTCCAGTTCTACCATTATGTGAGTTTCTCAACCATATTTATGTCTTGGATATTGTTTATTCAAAAATAGTTGACAACTAATTTCTATTGACAGCTTATTTCCATTCAAGCAAACATGTCCAGCGCTTGGTAGACATGACCTACTACTGTCCCGGGGCTGAACTAAACTGCGAGGAGATAAGTCATTATGTTTCATGGCTTGAGGATCTTGATACTGTCAAGACAAATTATTTCCCTGGACTTGAAAATCTTAGTACTCAAAACGTGCGACCACTAGCGTGCGTATTGAACTACGGTCATATCTATTTAGGAAAGATGGTAAGATGTTTACTATTTGTCCTCAGTGCATCTTTTGCATACATTATTTTTTAAGCTAAACTTCATTGCTAAGTATGTTACTACGATGTTCTTCAACAGGGACTCCCAATGATAGTTGTGCCTCATTGGGTCGAGCCTAAAGGTCGCATGGCAATGGTTAGCTTACGGCCAAGACATCCTACATTGCACATGAGTGCATTCAGGATTTCTAAAAGCGAGCAAGTCTTAATAGTCAAAGACTGGAGCAAAATTGTGAAGGATCGCAGAGAAGTACTAGGGGGCAGCAATCAGAAGCGCAGCCCACAATTAGGAGACAGGTTCATCTGCATGCTCCAATATGATGAAGCAGGAGTGCTACACATGTTCTATGCTATTTTACCTGAGAGAGAGCAGCAGGAGTGATTAGCTAGCTAGAATGAGTTTGAAGATGATGATGTGCTACACTATGACTATGATGATTAAATAGCTAGTGTTGGTGGTAATGATTATGATGATTATTATTAGCTAGTGTTGGTGGTGATTAGATAGCTACACTATGACTATGATGATTAAATAGTGTTGGTGGTAATGACTATGATGATTATTGGCTTTGAATGGTGCATTTTGAACACACAAAAAGTCTGGAGTTCAAATAAGTTAAAAAAAATGAAATCCCTTTGTAACAGACAAGTTTCCGTATGAAACCTTGATACTTCGAAAGAGATTGCCCGTTTTGTACACGAAGTGCATCCAGTTTTTGCTGTAACCCTCTCAACTTTTTAGCACAAACTATGTGGGTGAAATGATGATACCATGCCAACTTTCAACCTTTTCAGAGTTCATTTGTAGTGCTTTTCAATTTCAGGGTCATTTAGCGCAAAAAGAATGAACTTAAAATAATCAATTAAAATATTCTGTTACGATCAACTAAAACAAAACTATAATATTCTTCAATAGCAAAAAGAATCAACTAAAAAGCTTTTATAAAACTCTAATAGCAAAAGGAATCAACTAAAAAGCTTTTATAAACCTCTAGTATTTTTGAAACTAAAATTATATAAAATTTATGCAACTAAAAATTATCAAAGTATTTTCTGTTCAAAACATTAATTGCAACAGAATTTTCATAAAGAATTTTTTTTGTAGAAACTTTATAGCAAAAAGATTATCATAAAGAATTTTTTGTTAGAACCTAAATAACAAAATCTTTTTTTGAATATAATGTTAAAACAATAATATTAAATAGCAGGAAAAAAATCACTCAAAATCTATTTTTATAGTAAAGTTATTCACAAACTAGTGATTCACACAAATTTCAAAGAATTCAAATTTAAACTATTCCAATTGGGAAAACTAATGGCACTAACAGAAAGTTTATAATTTTTGTGACCTAACAACAAAAAGAATTAAACAAAAACTATGGTCAAACTATTGTCAAATCTGGTCAAACTATGGTCAAATCTGGTCAAATTGTGGTCAAACTATGGTCAAACTACTTATTCAAGAAATATTAGTGTTAATAAATAATTATTGTTTTTTAGAATAATAATTTTAAACTCAAACGGTGCTTAATGCTCAAGTTCAACTCCTAAGGGTTAATAGGATTGACAACTTAGTTTTGTCAGGAAAACAACAAGTGCAGACTTGGAAACTAGGGGGAATAGAACTCGAAAGTTAAGCGTGCTCAGGCTGTAGTAGTGATAGGATGGGTGACCGGCCGGGAAGTTAGACGATTTGGAATGAGTGGTTCATAATTGAGCAGTGATGATGGGTGATTAGAGTGGGTGATTAGAGATTGAATTGTCAAATAATTCAGAAATTTGAAAATAAGAAAATATTAAAAAAAAATCAAAATTTTATTTATCAAAAAAATTCAGAAAAACAAAATTTCAAAAAAATTCCTTTAGTCCCGGTTGGTTTTACCAACCGGGACTAAAGGTGGAGCTCCAGAGAGCGGCCACGTGGAGGGCCTTTAGTCCCGGTTCGTAACACAACCGGGATTAAAGGGGGGGCCTTTAGTCCCGGTTTGGGAACCGGGACAAATGGGCCTTATGAACCGGGACAAATAAGCCTTTTTCTACTAGTGCCCCCCCCTTAGTCCCGGTTCAACACGAACCGGGACCAAAGGCCCACCACATGGCACGAGCACGCGCCGGGGGGCTGGGGGCTTTTAGTCCCGGTTGGTTAGGGGTTTTGGGTTTATGGTTTATTTTTCCTTTTATTTTTGTGTTTTCCATTTAATTCTTTTTCATTTCAAACATATTTTACGATACTACATATTGTACACGTTATGCATATATATAAATAGAATTTCTCGTAGAACCGATCCTATATATATATATCATCGAATGTCTCACACGACCATTCACACATACACATGTATATATATACAATTTGGTATATATATGCAATTTCTCCTACAATCTGCAGATCATTACATATGGAGGCATTACAGCTTGTAATAGTATTCTCCTTTGGGATCTATGACCTGGTCTAGCAAAAATCCAACTATTTCCTCTTGGATTGCTCGTACGCGAGCCGCTGGTAGGAGCTTATCCCGCATCTCCTTCATCTTTAAAGAAAGAGATCAATATGCATGTATTAGTTGTGTGTATATATATTAGATAATGATGTAAAAATTGTGAATAGTGTTCTGGCAAACGTACCCATTGTTCTCTATCAGTTCTGGTCCTTTCGGACACCATCATGCGGATGTTCTCGCAAACGTAGTATGCACATAAATCAGTCCCCGACGCCTGCTTCTGGGCCTTTACGAGAATAGAATTCAATCAGATAATAATTAATCAAGCAGGATAATGGTATTGAAACTAGAATTAAAGAGATGGTAGCTAGCTGGTACTAGGTACTTAATTAATTACCTTGGGTCGACACCATTTCAGCTCTTTTTTCCTTTGGCCATTAACCTGTTTGATGAACTTTTCCCAAGCCCTGCCCGCCGGCAAATAAAATGAATAAAGGAGTTATTAATTAGTTGATATCAGGAAATGATGAACTAAAGAGGCCGACATATAGTTCGATAATGATTGAAATTACCTGTCGACCATCCCCCTCACGATTGAGTAGTCATTAATGTCTTTAAGAAGTGAGTCCAGTACTTGAACTTTTCCCTCGTCAACTTCAATGATTAACAAGATCCAGTGGAAACTGCATGCGCACACGTTTGCATGTATAATTAAGCAGGCATGTGCATAACTCATCAACTACCCTAAACCCTCTATACACTAATTAACATCTAGCTAGTAAGCAAAAACAGAATTTGTAGTACAAGACAGTGTGACTCACCCGAAGTTGTAAGGAAGTAGTATTTCTGGATAGGTATTTAGGCGCACCAAGAACTCTAGCAAGCTTTTCTCTGTGTCTTTTCGTTCCCATGGACGCGCCCATGTCTCTTGATTAATGGTATTTGGGTCAATGAACCCAATGCCATAGCGTCTAGCTTTTTTCATTTCATACATCTTCATTCTGCATAATACCACAGAAAACAATATAGTGAGGATAATTACAGGTAATGATTAATGAGCACTACAGCTAGCTAGAGACTTAATTAAATTACAGAAAGAAATCACTTACAGACAATAGCAACTGACGATAGATTTTTCGAGTGCATCTTGATTGAATAACTGAAACAGTTCTGTAAACTCAACATACAGAGCATTTTCATGGTAGTAATGCTCTGGCCTGACTCTCACCATGAGGGACTCTCGATCGGTAGTCTTGGTTTCTTTCATATACCATTCATGCAATTCATACATTCTCGTTGATAGACTCTTGATCTCCTCAGGCTTGACCAGAGGTTGGCCGCGGGCATATTTTCGTTTTAGTTGCTCCTCGGTAAAAGTTTCCATGGGCTCGATGCCTAGGAGTTGTTCTACAGTGACACCGGCCTCTTCAGCCTGCCTTCTATGATCGTCGGTTATTACCAGCTGATCAGCGCCGGTACTCACATGTGTTGGTACAATGAGCGGGGGGATCGATTGCACCGCCTGTTCTCCCAGCTGGGGAACAGTTTTCCCGCTTTTTTGGCAGCTGCTTGGCTTGAGCTCGAGCTCGACTCCTTTTTTTGTGCTTGATATGACTTCTTGATTTGGCGTTCATAGTCTGATTCAACATGCTTGGGAGCTGGTGGTTGAGCCATACGAATAAAGTGGTCAATGACATGCTCAGGTACATTCTCCTTTGGCGGCGGGGGCGGTTTCGGTCCAAAATGGGCCTTCACTTGGGCTTGCACTTCGATCTCGTTTTCCTCTTCAGTCAGGTCGTAAGGCAACCGAGGAAGAGGCTTGGACCAAATTGGTATCTCTTGCCTCCTGTTGTACCGCTAGCCGCTGTAGCTGCGGCGCCTCTCTTCCGTTGTTGCTTAGGCGGCGGAGATGGCTGACGCGGTGCCTGACTTGGAGGAGGAGGACTGGGCTGACGCGGTGCCGGACTTGGAGGAGGAGGAGTGGGCTGCTGCGGTGCCGGACTTGGAGGAGGAGGAGTGGGCTGACGCGTTGGCGGACTTGGAGGAGCAGGAGTCTGCTGAGGCGGTGGCTGACTTGGAGGAGCGGGAGTCTGCTGACGCGGTGGCGGACTTGGAGGAGGAGCCGGCTGACGCGGCGTCGGTGGCCTTGGAAAGGAGATGCAATCATTTCTCCATAGAATGATACGATGTATGGCCTCTCCCAGTGTGCGCTCATCGTCACCTCCAGGAATGTCAAGCTCTAGCCCCGAATATTGTGCCACCACTTCATCAACCGCGACACGAGCATAGCCAGCTGGAATCGGATTGCAATGGAAGGTTGCTTCAGGGGGATTTGTATAAGCAACGCCGTCCGCCACCTTCATGGATATGTTCTTCATTCTAAAGTGTAGCTCACAATTAGTGTTATCCATGATGTCATCCACAGGGTATCTATCCAGCAGTGCCTCATCGCCCGGGGTGGAACCCACGCTGCTTCTCCGCATGGATGGGACAGTGCTATCCAATGCTGGATCCGCTAGCTACTGCCGCTGCTGAGACCCCCTTTCCTGGCTAAGTGAGTCGATCTGCTGCTGCTGCCACTGGAGAGTGAGTTCCAAATCCGCGTGCTTTGATTCTACGATGCGAAGGCGGTCTGCTTCCTGCTTCCTCTGCTCCTCCTCTAGCTTCCTCTTCTTCTCCTCCTGCATCTTCTTTCTCACACGGCTTCTGTAGTCGGCGTTCCAGTCCACAAACCCCTCAAACCACGGAACAATGCCTTTGCCTCGTGTTCTTCTCGGGTGTTCAGGATTCTTCAGGGCGCGCGTACGCTCATCGTTCTCTCTGTTGGGCGTGAACACCCCCGTTCGAGCCTCTTCTATTGCAACAATTAAATCGAGGTCGGCTCCTTTAAGACTTGCCCGCTCCAAAACCAAGTCCTGGACCTGGGGGGCCAGCTCAATGTAACTAGAGTGACCCCTGCATCCACCATCTGTTGCTCAGCGAGATCCCACTTAGGCCGGGCCACCTCGTAGCCACCTGGCCCTAGCTTATGGTGCCACTGCTTTTTCGCGGCATTGATCTTGTTTATTCTCGACCGTTCCTGAGCTACTTCCGATTCCTTGAATTTCACGAAAGCGTCCCAGTGATCTCTTGCCTTCTCCAGTGTTCCCTTGAATTCTGGAGTCTTCTTTCCTCCTTCGACGTACTTGACCCATATACTTTTCTTGTGGTTGTTGAATGCTATCGCCATCTTCCTAAGAGCAGCGTTCTTGACTTTCTCCACATCTGCATCTGTGAAATTATCTGGTAGGGTGAAATGTGACATGAGAGATTCCCAAAGCCGATCTTTTGCTCTTTGGTCGACAAAAGTAAGATCTGGACATTCCTTTGCTGGCTTTTTCCATTCTTGAATGGAGATCGGGATTTGGTCCTTCACAAGAACTTCACATTGACGAATGAACTTGTTCGCATTCTTCTTAGATTCGCGCGGTTCGCCATTAGGTTTGATGGCATCGATGTTGTACTTTACGCCATCCTTCAACTTTTTGGCCGGGCCTCGAACTGTCATGCTGCCTGTAGAAGATTTGCTCGATCCGGAGGGCTGAAAGAAGAAAGATCGATCCGTTAATATATATATATATATATACAAAATCAATTAAAACATGTGATGATCACCAGATGCCTGCTTCTATAAATATACCTCGCTGGTATTTGTTATTTGAAAATCATCATAGTTCTGGACTTCATCTATTCATTCGTCTTCATCGAATATCATATCACCCTCCCCGGTATTGTTCACATATTGTGAGCCGTCATCTTCTTCATTCTCATCTGGCCGGCTCAGGGAGCGTATGATCTCGAACAGGGCCTCTTCTCCTTCTCTGCCGGTATTGTCCGCCATAGCTTTTATTTAACTAATCCAGAAGAAATATAAAACAATTTAGTATTCAAACTAGAATGCATGCATGCAATCAATAAGGAAAAACTGAATCATAGTACATAATATGCATCTCGAATAATCCAGATAATTAATATGCATCATCGAATATAATCTCGAATACATCGTCTCGAATATTATCGAATAATATAATCTCGAATACATCATCTCGAATATCTCGAATACATCACTAGCTAATACAGATCGAATACTATCGAATAATCTAGTTCACTCGCGGTTCCTGAGGCGCGGGCGGTGGACACCCAAAGCGAAGGAACCATCACATGATCATAGCTCGGGTGAGATCCCCGAAGAACCTGCCAGGTATTGGAGAACCTGACGTCCAACGCATCCATGTAGCGACGGACGTGCTCGTCCTCCTCTCTGACACGGCGACATACAACCTCCGGCGGGGCCGGCTGCCTCTGCACGGAAAGTTGCCCACGCGAACGCCACCAAAGGAGCTCCGGGTCGACGACGGGACCCGGGGCCGGGTTCCTCACCAAGCGGCGCGCCCTTGAAGGTAGCACCTCCCAGTGCCAGCCCGGCGGAGCCCAGTCCCGGACATGGCTCCTCTGAAGCAGGACGTCGTTGCGAATGGGTCGACGGCGAGGATGCGGGTCGGGCATCGTTGACGTCGTGAACAAATTCTATGCAAATGTAACATTTTTTAAATGATTGGATTGTGATTTCTTATATACGAGGAAAACCTTTAGTCCCTGGCTATAGGAACAGGATTCAGAATCATAACGGATTCTCTTAACCTTTAAGGGATTTAACAAAATGGCGCCATTCTGGATGTGCAGAAAATGGTCCATATTTTTCCTGATCTCATCTACCCTTCTATATGTCACGTTGTCTAGTGTCAAAGGATTCAAGAAAACCATGGCTTCATCATTAGCCGGAAGTAACAGGCGCATGATGGTACGAAGCTCTCCAAACTTGTTTTGGAACGGAGTCCCGGATAGGATAATTCGCTTTTTGGTACGAAGTTCAGCAAGAGCCTTCCGAATATCGCTATTTGGAAGGCCTTTGCTGAACTTCGTAGCAAAAATTGAATTATCCTATCAGGAACTCCGTTCCAAAATAACTTTGGAGAGCTTCGTACCATCATGCGCCTGTTACTTCCGGCTAATGATGAAACCATGGATTTCTTCAATACTTTGACACAAGACAACGTGACATAGAAGCTAGGGTACGTAGATGAGATCAGAAAAAATGGATCAACTTGTGCACATCCATAATGGGGGCATTCTTTGATCATATTTCACTAGATCAAACTTTGACATATGATCAAATGTTGCATATGTCAAAATTCAAACTTTGACATATGATCAAATGTTGCATATGTCAAAATTCAAACTTTGACATATGATCAAACTTTGACATATGATCAAATGTTGCATATGTCAAAATTCAAACTTTGACATATGATCAAACTTTGACATATATACATCTAAAATTCATCTAACATTTCTATAACTAAAAGTATAAAAAACTAAAAAAAACATGCATCTAACATTTATATATCTAATTCATCTAACATTTATATAACTAAAAGTATCAAATTCCTTAACTTTTTTCTACATACATCTAATCATCTAGTGAAAAAAAATTGTCAAAATTCATCTAACTAACATTTCTATATCTAAAATTCATCTAACATTTCTATAACTAAAAGTATAAAAAACTAAAAAAACATTAATCTAACATTTATATATCTAATTCATCTAACATTTCTATAACTAAAAGTATAAAAAACTAAAAAAGAAAAAGAAAAAAAGAAAATGTGTGTGTGTGTGTGTGTGTGCGCGTGTGTGTTCATATGCATGTGTGTGTGTGCGGGCTTGATCTATGGGAGGGCGGCCATGGCGGCAGGGGCTCATAGCGGGGCGTCAGGGGCGGCGACGGCGACGGCGACGGCGAAGGCGCGTGAGCTCGAGGGAGGGGCGGCGCGCGGCGCGTCGGGGGACAGCGTGGGCGGTGACGGCGTCGATCGGGGCAGGCGGTGCGTCATCGACGGAGAGGAAGAAACAGAGGGAAACTGAAATTTTTTCAAGTGTTGTATATATAGGAGGGACCTTTAGTCCCGGTTGGAGCCACCAACCGGGACTAAAGGTCAGTTGGGGCCACCTTTAGTCCCGGTTGGTGGCTCCAACCGGGACTAAAGACCCCCCCTTTAATCGCGGTTGGAGTCAACAACCGCGACTAAAGGTGGTGCACTGCCACCCGCGGTGCACAAGTTTAGTCCCACCTCGCCGAGCGAAGGGCAGCCGCACTGGTTTATAAACCCAGCCGCGACTGCTCCTTCGAGCTCCTCTCTAAAGCAGGCCTTCTGGGCCTACCTCTGCTGCGCTGCCCTGTGGGCCTACTGGGCCTTGCGGGCCTGCATCCTGGCCCAACTACAGGTTGGGTTTCTAGTCGTATGCAGGCCGTTGTGGCCGAGTAGGTGGGCTTTTTTTGTTTTTAATTTTTTTGTTTTCTGCTTTATTTATTTTCTTTTATTTCTGAGTTGTTTTTTGCTTTATTTAGAGCTTCTTTGTGAATCTTTTTGCTTTAGGTAAAAAAATTATAAACTTTCTGTTAGTGCGAGTAGTTTTCAAATTTGAATAGTTTAAATTTGAATTATTTGAAATTTGTGTGAATCACTTGTTTGTGAATAACTTTACTTTAAAAATAGGTTATTTAGTGATATTTTTTCTTCTGTTTAATATTAGTGTGTTTTATCATTATATTCAATTTGGTAAAACTTAGATAAGTAAAAAAAAAATGAAATGCCTTTGTAATAGATGAGTTTTCGTCAGAAACCCTGATAATTCGAAAGAGATTGTCCATTTTGTACACGAAGTGGATCCAGTTTTTGCTGTAACCCTCTCAACTTTTTAGCACATGCTATGTGGGTGAAATGATGATACCATGCCAACTTTCAACCTTATCATAGTTCATTTGTAGTGCTTTTCAATTTCAGGGTCGTTTAGCTCAAAAAAATCAGTAAATGCATGAAAAATAGCAAATGAAGTCAGAAAGGGTTGATAATTGATGACGTGGCTTTGAATGGTGCATACTGAACGCACAACAAGTCTAGAGTTGAAATAAGTTTAAAAAAATGAAATGCCTTTGTAACAGATGAGTTTTCGTCTGAAACCCTGATACTTCGAAAGAGATTGTCCATTTTGTATACAAAGTGCATCATGTTTTTGCCGTAACCCTCTCAACTTTTAAGCACATGCTATGTAGGTGAAATGATGATACCATGCCAACTTTCAACCTTTTCAGAGTTCATTTGTAGTGCTTTTCAATTTCAGGGTCGTTTAGCTCAAAAAAATTAGTAAATGCATGAAAAATAGCAAATGAAGTCAGAAAGGGTTGAAAATTGATGACGTGGCTTTGAATGGTGCATACTGAATGCACAAAAAGTCTGGAGTTGAAATAAGTTTAAAAAAATGAAATGCCTTTGTAACAGATGAATTTTCGTCCGAAACCCTAATACTTCAAAAGAGATTGTCCATTTTGTACACGAAGTGCATCCTATTTTTGCCGTAACCCTCTCAACTTTTTAGCACATGCTATGTGGGTGAAATGATGATGCCATGCCAACTTTCAACCTTTTCAGAGTTCATTTGTAATGCTTTTCAATTTCAGGGTAGTTTAGCTCAAAAAAAATCAGTAAATGCATGAAAAATAGCAAATGGAGTTAGAAAGGGTTGAAAATTGATGATGTTTGTCCGAAGCACAAAAGTACACATTTCAAATGCCAAAACACATAATCACCCTAACTATTACAAAGATTCCCTACGGTTTGTCCAAAGTGGGACTTTCCAGATATATAAGTCCGGAAACTCACTAGAGAAGAAAGTGATGACAGTGAAGCCGGTCACATCCCAGAGTGGGATCTTTGGGTGTGAAACTTTTTCTTCGCGTGTGTCGTGGACTTAACACGGCAGATGCCCTAGCAAAAGGACTTAGGTGTGGAGCCATCGCAACTAGGTTAGCTTGAAGGGGTTGAACGGGTCAAAGGACACAGAGAGTTTACCCAGGTTCGGCCTGTCGGGGATATCGTGCGACATATGCCAGGGGGTGGCTTATCGAGGATGGGGACAAAAGTACGTCGCCGGGCTCTAGAAGCGGAAGTGAGCGAGACCGCGTACGCTTGTGAATCTTACCCAGGTTCGGGGCTCTCCTAGGAGATAACACCCCTAGTCCTGCTCTGCGGGGTCTCCGCATGATCACTACCTCAATAGGTAGCTACAAGCTTGCTCCTTGAGCTGTTTGGCTAGAGGAGGAAGAAGGGCAAGGCTAGCTCTACTCCACTCTCTCTGCGTGTGTGTGTGTGGTGCTGTGGGTGCTCGATGAGGCATCTGCCAAGGTGCCAACTGCCAACCCCTTGCATGGGGTGAACTAGGGGGTTTATATAAGCCTACCCCAGGGGTACAATGATAATCTGGCTAGATGCGGGGCCCGGCAGTCAGCGTCACTGGTCGCCGGCTTCTCCGCCGACCGCCGGGTCCCGCCGCCTGGTGGGTCCGCCGACTGCCGCGATCTCAGCCGACAGGTGGGTCCCGCCGTCTACGGGCCGTGTTGACTGCTTTATGCTGTAGCATTGCCCCTGATGACGAAGGCCTCATCAGGGGGAGCGTGGATACAGTCCCGCCGCCTGGCGGAGGCTCACTGTAGCCATACCCCGTCGTATCTGGTTAATGGCGCACAGACTTCAAGGGAGGAGGATGGCCGCCTGCTAGGAGCCGACCTCCCACTGAGCCGACTAGTCTGGGCTCGCCGCCTTCTGGCTTGTCACGGACAGGTAGGGCCCGCCGCCTGCGGGCCGTACTGGCTACCCGTCACGGGAGCATGGCTTCCTCTGCCATGGGTGATGTCATGAGCGGCATGGCAACAGTCCTGCATTGGGCGCAGGATGCCTACTTGGTACGCTGTACTGTGGCCACGTTCTACCCTGGATTCGGGGGTGGCAGGCCTGTACTATAGCCATGCCCTGTCTCATCATGTTTATGTTGGTGCTGACTTCGAGGGCGCGAGGGGCCGCCTGCTAGGACTCGGCTTCCCAGGAGGCCGCCTGCTAGGAGTCGGCCCACTTCATGGCCGTCTTGTGGACTCCGCCGCCTCCTGGTAGCCGGCTGCTTGGACCAGCCGGCCTCAAGAAGGCGGCCCTTTGTCCTTGATGTTTGAGGGGCGCAGCCTGCCCCGATGTCTTGAAATACCAAAGGGAGCTGATGGGGCTACCCGTGGTCATTTACTCCGACAGTAGTCCCCGAAGCTGATGAGGCGCTGCGGCTGAAGGGGCGAGAAGCCTCAACAGCTTCATATTCCGGGTCGCCTGGTATTCTGCTTCGTCCGTCTTCCGAGATGCCGACTGGTAGGTGTCGGCCATGACCAGGCAGGCCGCCTGGCGATTTCGAAACGTCGTGGTGGGGACCAGGTGGCATGCTAGCCAGACGTCAGGCTTGCCACCCGCGCATGTCGGCCACGTGGCGTCATCAGGTCAAGCCGGCCTGCCAGCCCACGCGCGTGACAGGACGGCGCCGCAGGCCGGGGCTCGCCACTACAGTGCCTCGGCACACGCGCGGATCCGCTACGGCCGAGGTGGACGGTTGGGCTTCTGCGGTAGTTAATTCGTGCCTTTACTGGCACCGCAATCGTGGGAACATGGGGGAGTGGGCGCAGTTAATCCCACGATCCCCCACGCCCCCGCCCCCTCAGCTTCGCCGCCTGGGGCTATAAGTAGGGGGAGGAGGGGGTCGGCAGATGCACGCGCGCCCTCCTCTCCCTTCACCGTTCTTCATCTTCTCCGCTGCCGTCGAAGTGCTGCCGCAGCCCGCCGTCGTCGAGCGTCCTCTCGCTGCGGCTTCCTTGCTCCGCCGCAGCCTCACCTGCTCGCCACCACGCCGCGCCTGCGACGAGCTCCTTCGTCCATGGCGCGCTCATGAGCCGGCGACTGGGACGGCTCCAACGTCCATGATGATCACATCTCCTTCCTCCGTGAAACACGGCGGCTGCCCCGGGAGGCGAACGTGCAGGTGCGCGTTCCCCCCGAAGCAGAAATCTCGCCAGCATCGGAGGACGATGAACGCGTCATCTTCCGGTCCCATTTCCTTCGCGGCTTCGGCCTTCCGGCGAGCGGCTTCCTCCGCTCCTTCCTCGATTTCTACCGAGTCCAGCCGCACCACCTCACGCCAAACACGGTGGTGCTGCTGGCCGCCTTCGCCACCATGTGCGAAGGGTACCTCGGCACTCTCCCCACCCTCGAACTCTGGGGGGAGTGCTTCTACCTCAAACTTGGCACCGCCGCCAAGGGCCAGGCGGCTCAATGCGGAGCCTGCATGGCGGTGCGGCGTCCGGGCACCAGGAACCGCTTCCCGCCCATCTCCCTGCTGCAGTCGGCCAAGCTATGGCAGAAATCCTATTTCTACGTCAAGAACATCCACCCGACAAGCGACTACGTCAACTTGCCGGCCTACGCAGCCGGCCCGCCAGCCGAGTCACGCGCCAACTGGCAGTACAAGTCGAGTTCCCTGTCGGCCGCCTCCTCCGCCGCCCTTTCCCGACTTCAGGTGATGACGGAGTCGGAGGGCCTGAATGGGTCGGACTTGCTGGCTGCCTTCGTGACGCGCCGAGTGCTCCCCCTCCAAGCTCGGCCTCACATCATCAGCTACATGAGCGGGCACCGGGACCCATGCCGGATGTGCACACGGGACCTGCCAGACATGGAGGTGGTCCGGCTGGTCAACTATATCTCCAACTGCAAGCTGTCGGAGGCGGACTGGCGGTTCGGCATGCGGCCGTACGACCACGCACATCCGCCGCCTGCGGTGAGTCTTGTAATTCTTTTCTCTTTGCTGGTCCGAGTTCTTGTTTTGCCGCCTGACCAGTCGGCCATGGTGCAGGTCCTCCCGGCCCAGTCGGCCACCGGCGCTCTGGATCCGGGTTAGCAGTATATGCCGGACCAAACGAGGAGCGACGTGGAAGACCCCGACTTGGGGGCGGCCGCCATGGAGGAGGACAACGCCACAGGTGGCGGCGGTGGAGCAGGCGCCTCCGGGGGAGGAGGCGGCCTTGAGGACTGGCCAGATGACGATGAGGAGGAGAACGAGCCGCGCCGCCCGCATGGCACTGACAGGGCGGGCGCGAGCTCCTCAGCCGCGCCGACCGCACCAGGCGGCCCACAAAAGCGCCGAGCCGGCTCGTTGCTGTTCGGCAGCTGGCCGAAGAAGTCCAAGAACGTGGCCGCCACGACCAGGTGGCAAGAGGCCGCCGCAAGAGCGGCCCAGTTCCAGAGGGCCCCGAAGCAGCCCCCGATGGTGTCCGTGTAAGTGCTTGGTTATGTTTTCCTTTCTTCTTCCTTGCAAACTTTTTCTGAGTTTTCTCTTGTCTTGCTTGAATCAGGGCCCCACTAACTCTAGAGCGGTCTGCCGCTGCTTCCATGATCGGGGAGGCGGAAAGCTCCGCCAATACCCGCCGCGTGGACCCGCTCGCCGACCTCCGGGCGGTGACGGAGAGGAACGCGCGGGAGGCGCATGAGGAGCAGGAGGAGGCGGAAAGGCAGGAGGCGGAGGCGGCCGAGGCAGCACGGGCGGACTTGGACGCGGCGGCCAAGGCTCAAGCGGACGCCGCCGCCAAGGCTCAGGCGGACGCGGCCGCTAGGGCGCAAGCGGAAGAAACCGCGCGCGGCCGGACCCCACAACTTGTCATTCCGTTGCGCGCGGCGCAGCCAGCGCCAGAGATCCCGGTGCCGACTGGAGGAGCCGGCGATGACTAGCCGATCGTGGAGAGGAGAGGAGGCAACACCATCGTCTAGGAGGCGGAGGTGCCCCCGCAAGCGCCGACTGCCGGGGCCCGAGGCAATCGGCCTGACGTGCCACCGGCGCCGCCGGTCAGTGGCGAGTTGGTGGTGAGGGCGACTCCCGTGATCTGCCCTTTGGCGCGCCGGCGTGCGGCGAAGGCGGCCTCGGCGCCGCGGGCGCAGGAGATCGGGGCCGTGAGCTCATCGACCCCAGACGTAGAGGCCACCAGTGCCGCCCCCCCAGAATGTACGCCTGGGGGCGGGACGGGCGTGCTGAATGAGGCCGCGCAGGACATTCAGGCCCAGCTCCAGGCCCAAGGCGCTGCCCTCCAGCAGTGTACGAAGGCGTTCTTGGCGACGCGGATGGCCGTTTGGGTATGCTTCTTTGCTTTGTTTTTTGATTCTTGCAGTCTTCCGTCGGGGCGCGCCAGCGCACCCACTGGGTGTAGCCCCCGAGTTCCGGGCCGGCTGCTGAGCAGGCGGCTCGGAACTTTAAGGTAGGTTCCGAGTGCTAACTTGTTTTCTCTTCTTTTGTCTTCGTTGCAGGACTACCACAACATCCGCGTAGCCGCCTTCAACTCCCAGGTCCAGGAGTTGGCTAAGCGGACCGCCGACCTCACCGAAAGCCGGCGTAAGCATTCTATCTACTTCCTCGCGGGGGCGCGTCAGCGCATCCGCTGGGTGTAGCCCCCGATATTCGGGCCGACTGCTGAGCAGTCGGGCCGGATCTTCTGGCAACCACTTTTCTTTTTTGGTCATCTTTGTTGATTGTCCTCTCTTTCTCATTTTTGCAGGAGCCAACGCCACATTGCAGCAGCATCTGGGCGAAGTCCAGACCGAGCTACGCATCAAGGAGGAGGAGTGCCGTAAGGCGGCCCTGGAGCGCGACCGTCTGGCCAAGAAGTTGGCGGACCAGGCCGACCAGCACAAGGCGGAGCTCCAGAAGCTCAAGGAGGCGGAAGGCGCCTTTCAGGCCGAGTTTGAGATCGAACGCTCAAAGTGGGCCGAGAAGGAGGCGATCCTCGCCGCTGGCTACGGCGAGATTGAGGACATGATCGACGGTAAACTTCTTTCTTTGGAATAGCTGTCGACTTCATCGGGAGTCGGCTTTTGATCTTTCTTTTTCTTTTGCGTAGACTTCTTTCCTGGCCACGCCGTCGCCGTCAGCCAGGCCATCGAGGTGCGGTGCGACCAGCGTAGGAGGGAAGGAGTGGAGATCCCGCTCGACGTGCCTCGGAACATGAACGAGCAGCTCCTGGCCGTCAGGACGCGCTTGCAGCCGATTCACCGTCTGCTCCGCCGCCTTCAGCGTGCCGGGTCTCAGCTGGTTTCTGCCCTCTGGCCAGGCGGCCAAGCTCCACGCACCCCCAGTTGGACCACCGACTGGTTGGAGGCGGCAATCGGCCGCTTCGAGGCTTGGAGGGGCTCCTCCGCCGGCCAGGCGCCCGAAGAGCATTGGAGTTCGTCAAGGCGTGGTATCCTGGGCTGAACCTAGCCCAGTTGGCCACGTTCCGGCAGGTGGCCATGGAAGTGTTGGTGGCAGCGGGGCCTGCGCTCACCCATCGTGCGGTGGCGATCGCCGAGTACATCGACACCAGTGTCTTCTTCCCCGAGCTGGACGAGGAGGGTGCCGAGGTGTTGATGAACTGGTTCGGGCTGAACCCGGATGACGGCGAGGACTCGGCGGAAGAAATCGCCTCAAGCGATGAAGGCGAGGATAAGGAAGATGAGGATGGCGAAGGCGACGCACCGGAGGGCAGAGTGGACGCCCAGCCTCAGCTTGATCGGGCCTCGAGCAACGAGCCGCGTGCGAGTGCACTGACTGCTGCTGAAGGCGACCAAGCCGAGACTCGCCAGACGGCCACTCCACCAGCTGGTGCCGCCGACTCCACCAACCTGCCAGACTGGCCTGTTGCTCCTTTGGCCTAGGCTGCCAACTTATCTTATCTTTTCCTGCTTTGGTAATCTTTAAAACAAACTTTGTTAAATTCGCGCAGTTCCACCCGCTGGGGGTGTATTCAAACTTTGTTGAATGCTAGCCAAGGGCCTCTTGCTATGTGATTTAATTCTCACACAAGATGTGCTTCGCCAAGCTCTGACTTGTCTTGCTTTCTGTTCTGTTGGCTTTTTCCTTTGCCGCTTTCCCTTGGCTGCCGCCTTGCTGGCCAGACAACCATTCTTCGGTCTGCTGGCCGGGTCAAGTACTTGACCATTTTGGGAAGACAAGTACTTTGGCCGCTTAGAACGTAGCAATTTAAGTGAGAAGCCGGCCGGCCGGCTGCTCAGCAACCGGACGGCTAGGTGAGGAGCCGACTTGGCCTATGTGGGTGCTTTCGTCCTTAGCCATTTTTCATGTGAGCACCATTTCCTGCCTTTGACTCTTGCCTGCCAGACAGTCGCTCTGCGAGCTGCGGCCTATGGCAAGGGTGGGCTTAGATGCCGGCACACTACTTGTCCGACTGCAGGTAGAGCCAACATAGTACAAGGCGGCAAGCCCCCGGGCCGACTGGTCGGACCCGGTGCTGGGCGGAGGAATGAAATAACATACTCACAGGCATGAAACTTATCATACAGATAAGAAAGGTAGCCCCCGAGTGCTTCTCGAGGGACCCGGTGCCTTTGCCCTTAGTACAAAAGGTAGCGTGGTACATACTGTATTTAACTGTAAAATCTTTGGAGGAGATTTGCGTTCCATGGGCGCTTTGTTTCCTTGCCGGAATCGTCCCTTTTGCGCGCCCTGGGCTTCTGCGCGTCGATGAGGTAGTAGGAGTCATTACCCAAGGCTTTGCTGATGATGAAGGGGCCTTCCCAAGGCGCCGAGAGCTTGTGCTGGCCGGCTGTTCGCTGGATCAGCCGGAGCACAAGGTCTCCCTCTTGGAAGGATCGTGGCTTCACCTTCCGACTGTAGTAGCGGCGTAGGCTCTGCTGGTAGATGGCAGACCGGCTGAGTGCTAACAGCCGGCCTTCTTCCAGTAGATCGATGCCGTCTTCTCGCGCTTCCTTCGCCTCCGCCTCCATGTACATGGTGACGCGAGGCGAGTCGAACTCGATGTCAGTTGGGATGACGGCCTCGGCCCCGTACACGAGGAAGAAGGGAGTGAAACCGGTTGATCTATTCGGAGTGGTGCGGAGGCTCCAGAGGACAGCCGGCAACTCGTCGATCCAGCAGCCGGCCGAGCGCTCTAGTGGCTCGACCAGTCGGGGTTTGATGCCGGATAAGATGAGGCCGTTTGCTCGTTCTACTTGGCTGTTTGACTGCGGATGGGCAATGGACGCTAAGTCCAGTCGGATGCCCTGTGTCGCGCAGAAACGGGCCAAGGCGCCTTTGGCAAACTTAGTGCCATTGTCGGTGATGATGCTGTGTGGTACACCGTACCGGACGGTGGTATCTGCAATGAAGGTCACAACAGTCGGACCATTTAGTTTCTTGATTGGTTTTGCTTCAATCCACTTGGTGAATTTGTCCACGGCGACAAGCAGATGGGTCATGCCACCGCGTGCTGTCTTGAATGGGCCCACCATGTCCAACCCCCAGACGGCAAAGGGCCAGGTAAGGGGGATGGTCTTGAGTGCAGAAGCCGGCAGATGTTGCTTGGAGCTGAAATTTTGGCACCCCTTGCATTTCTTGACCAAATCCTTAGCGTCCTCCAAAGCAGTCGGCCAGAAGAAACCATGGCGGAAAGCTTTGGCGACAAGGGATCTGGAGGCCGCATGGTGGCCGCACTCGCCTTGGCGTATGTCTCTGAGGATTGCCTTGCCTTTCTCTGGTTCGACGCAGCGTTGGAAAATGTCTATCACGCTGCGCCTGACAAGCTCTCTGTTTACTATCGTGTAAGCTCCTGCCCGGCGTTGCACCTGCCGGGCTGAGATCTCATCAGCTGGCAGCTCTCCGCTTACCAAAAAGTTGAGGATGGGCTGCGCCCATGATGGTGCTTCGACCCCATCCACTGTCATTACGGCCACTGAAACTAGGGCGATTGGGTTGGGAGGTGGCGGGGTGGAGTCGGCCGCGTCTTGCTGCATTGTTGAAGTCCCCGGGACGGCCGCTGTAGCCCCCGGGCCGAGTTGTAGAGTCCCTGGGCCAGGTGCGACTGCTGCAGTCCCCGAGCCGCTTGGTGAAGTCCTTGGGCCGGCTGCCGCAGCCCCCGGGCCGGGTTGCGAAGTCCCCGGGCCAGGTGCGACTGCCGTAGTCCCCGGGCCAGGTGCGACTGCCGTAGTCCCCGTGCCGCCTGCCGAACTCCCCGGGCCGCCTGCTGCAGCCCCCGGGCTGGGTTGCGAAGTCCCCGGGCCGGGTGTGACTGCTGCAGTCCCCGTGCCACTTGCCGAAGTCCCCGGGCCGGCTGCTGCAGCCCCTGAGTCAGATCCGACTGCTTCGGGAGCAGCCGGCACGAAGATGGATTCTGATTCCGGGGAAGGCTTGATAGACGGCTTGCGGAGGCACTGAAGGGACACGCCAGCTGGTATGGCTTGCCTGGTGGAGCCGATCCGTGCCAGGGCGTCTGCTTGCTCGTTGTCGGCCCGTGGCACATGAAGGAACTCGCACCCATCAAAATATCCGCTGATCTGCTGGACGAGGAAGCAGTAGCTCGCCATATTTGCATCCTTGGCGTCCCAGTCGCCAGACGACTGTTGGACCACCAAGTCCGAATCGCTGTAGCACAAAATCCGGCGGATGCCAATCTCCTTGGCCAGCCGGAGTCCGTGTACTAGCGCCTCGTACTCGGCCACATTGTTGGAGGCGGCAAAGTGGATTTGCAGTGTGTATCTGAGCTTGTCGCCTTTGGGAGAGGCGAGGACGACGCCGGCTCCCAAACCGGTGCGCATCTTCGAGCCATCAAAGTGCATCCGCCAATGAGTGGAGTCTGGAGCTGGCGGCAGGTACTGGGTCTCGGCCCAGTCGACGAGGAAGTTGGCCACTGCTTGGGACTTGATGACGGCGCGAGGCTGGTAGAAGATGGTGTAGGGGGCTAGCTCGATGGCCCACTTGGCCACTCGGCCCGATGCGTCTCTGCTGCCTATGATCTCCGCAAGCGGGGCGGTGCAGACGATCGTGATGGGATGCTCTTGAAAGTATGGCTTGACTTCTTGGCGGCAAAATGCACGTCATAGCACAACTTTTGGTAGTGGGGGTAGTTCTTCTTGGAAGCTGACATCACCTCACTCAAGTAGTAGACGGGCCTCTGGACCGGCTGTGCCTTGCCGTCCTCTCGGCGCTCTACCACCATAACTGTACTGACCACCCGGCTGGTGGCGGCGATGTAGAGAAGCATGGGCTCCTTGGCAGCCGGAGCGGCCAGGACGGGCGGCGTGGTCAACATCTTCTTGAGTTGTAGGAAAGCCTCGTCCGCCTTGTCGTTCCACTCGAAATGAGTGGTTTTCTTCATCAAATGGTACAGTGGAAGAGCCTTCTCGCCTAGCCGACTGATGAAGCGGCTGATGGATGCCAAGCAGCCGGTGAACTTCTGAATGTCTCGCAGTCGGGTGGGCCTCTCCATCCTCTCGATGGCCTTGATCTTGCCAGGGTTGCACTCTATGCCGCGCTCTGAGACAAGGAAGCCGAGGAGCTGGCCGGCTGGTACTCCAAAGGCACACTTTTTTGGGTTGAGCTTGATTTGAAAACGGCGCAGGTTATCAAAGGTTTCCTTGAGATCTTCCAGGAGGGTACCGCGCTTCTCCGTCTTCACCACAATATCGTCCACATAAACATGGGCATTTCTGCTGAGTTGCTTGAGGAGGCACTTCTGCATGCAACGCTGAAACGTGGCGCCGGCGTTTCTCAAGCCGAACGTCATGGTCAGGTAGCAGAAGGCTCCGAATGGTGTGATGAAGGCGGTCTTCAGGCGGTCGGCCGGGCTTAACTTGATCTAGTGGTACCCCGAGTAGGCATCCAAAAAACTAAACAGCTCGCATCCGGCTGTGGAGTCTATCACTTGGTCAATCCGAGGCAAGGCGAACGGATCTTTCGGGCAAGCTTTGTTGAGGCTGGTGTAGTTAATACACATGCGCCATTTGTTGTTCTTCTTTAGTACAAGGACTGGGTTGGCAAGCCACTCTGGGAAGAATACTTCCATAATGAAGCCGGCTGCTATAAGCCGGGCTATCTCTTCACCAACACTTCCTCTCTTCTCCTTCGACAGGCGGTGGAGGGGTTGCCTGACTGGTTTTGCATCTGCTCTGACATGTAGCTTGTGCTCGGCGAAATCCGTCGGAACACCCGGCATGTCCTTTCGAGACCACGCAAAGATGTCCCGATTCTCACGGAGGAAATCGACGAGCTCGCTTTCCTATTTGCTGTCGAGGCGAGCTCCTATGACAGTGAACCTCTCCGGGTGCTCCGGGTCCAAGGGTATCTTCTTGGTTTCTTTGGCCGGTTGGAAAGAGCCCTGAGCTTCTGACCCCTTGGGATCTCGCGACAGGTCCAGCTGCTCGCCGGCCATGGCCGCCACAACCCGGTTAAGGAGCCATTTCTCGGCAGCAATCACAAGGGACTCGGCCAGCCGACTGCTGGCAGTGGCACAGGCGGCAGACTTCTGGTAGTCGCCGGCTATGGTGATAATGCCCTTGGTGCCCGGCATCTTCATCTTGAGGTAGGCGTAGTGGGGGACCGCCATGAACTTGGCCAGGGCAGGCCGGCCAAGCAACGCGTGGTAGGGACTCTCAAGGTCAACCACCTCGAACCAGATTGGCTCTCGACGGAAGTGATTCTTGTCTCCGAAGAGGACATCTATCTTGATCTTGCCGATTGGTGAGCAGGATAAGCCAGGCACAATGCCATGGAAGACAGTCCGGCTGGGCTGGAGCTGTTTCTCTTTGATGCACAACTTCTCCATGGTGTCGCGGTAGAGGATGTTGATGCTGCTACCGCCGTCTATCAGAATTCGGGAGAAACGAGCAGCTCGCCTCTCTGTTGCAAAGGTGGCATCCAACACCAGGGCATAGGAACCCGAAGAAGGCATCACCTCCGGGTGGTCTGCTCGGCTCCAACTGATCGGCTTCTCCAACCAGTGCATGAACTCTGGGGCTTCAGAGGCGACAGTATTCACTTCTCGGCGCTGTTGACACCGGCTGTGCCTGTCGTCAGTCACGCTGGTGAAGACGACGTAAGCTCCATGCTCTTCAGGAAACTCATCTTGGATCGCGCCGACTGGTCGGACCGCCGGCTACTGGGGAGGCAGAGGCGGCGGGCCAGCAGGCGGCGGAGGCAGTCCTTCGCCTCTCGCGATGCGGGTGAGCCAGTGGCACTTCCGGGTGGTGTTGTTGGATGGCTTCGCGCCGCTGTGGAACTTGCAGGGAGCGTCGAGGGTTTGCTCAAACGAGAAGGCGGGCAACCAGGCAGGCTTGCCGCCCTCTGGCATTTGGGGCCGGGCTGCTCCTCTGGCTGCTGGTCTTCGACTATCGCCACCTGCCGGCTGGTAGTAGCCGGCTGCGGGGCCTTGCGCTTATTGTCGTTTGACTGTTGGCGCCGACTGGAATCACCAGCCGGTGTCTGAGGGGCCGGAGGGAGCATCTTTCCTGACGCATCCACTCGGAGTTCCGACTTCATGGAGGAGTCGACAGAGGCGTACTTGTCCGCTATGATCAGCAGCTCGTCGAGCGTGGCCGGCTCGTCGCAGAGGAGCCGATGCTCGAGTAGGGTGCCCTCTCGGCACCCGGTAGTGAAGTATTCAATGGCTTGCACCTCATGAACCCCTTCGCAGGAATTGCGCAGCTCGGCCCACCACGTTAAGTATTCGCAGGTGGACTCGATCGGGCCTTGGATGCACAGGGAGAGCTGGCGAGGCTTGGGCGGCCGCTTGTAGGTGCTGGTGAAGTTGCAGATGAAAACTTCGGTAAAGTCCAGCCAGCTGTTGACGCTGTAGGGCTTGAGGCTGTTCAGCCATGTCCGGGCCGTGCGCTGGAGCATGAGCGGAACATACTTCACGGCGACACGCTTGTTGCCGTTCGCTATGTTTACGGCAGTGGAGTAGTCGACCAGCCAATCTTCCGGCTTCACAGAGCCGTTGTACTTAGGAGTGTCCCGAGGGAGCGAGAACCCTTTGGGGAAGGGCTCGTCGCGAATGCAGGGGCCGAAACAAGGCTGGCCGATTGCATCTTCTTCTTCCAATGCCAGGGACCGAGCCAAGCGGTCGATCCGGTTGCGGGCGTCATTCTCTCCGACTCCTTCGCGGGGGCCCAACCGGCCTCCGAGAGTTGGATGCTCAACAGGCGGCGGGGAGGCGCGCCTCTCCCTGCGCGGGAGAGGCGGACGACCGTCCCGCCGTTCCACTGCTCGTGGGCGGCCATCTTGGTCGCGCTCGATGGAGATGTGGGTGCGGCTGCGGCTAGCAACCGGCTCTTGGTCTCCTCGGTCGCGGGCGCCGGCTGTCGATGTCCGGGAGGTCGCGCCATGCTCTCGGCGAGGGGGAAGGTTCCTAGCCTGTAGGCCGGGTTCCACCATGCGGCAGCCAGCTTCTTGCTGCGCGGCGGCCGCGTCGATGAGCTGCTGGACGCGCTCCGTCATGCAGCGGCCCTCGTTGCCCTCCAGGTGGTCCAGCTCATCTGCCGCTGCCTGGGCGGCGCGCAAGTTCTCCATGGGCGTGGCGTAGACCGGGCGGTCGGCCCCCAACATGCTGGCGATGGCGGCGCCGCGCTGCCGGACCGTGCCCACACAGCTGGGTTCGCCAGCAGCCGGTGCGCCACAGACGGCGCGGTCGATCTCGCGGTGGTAAGCCTCGATGAGGCGTCTCATGGCCGCCAACTTGTTGGCGCTGTCGAGAAGTGCGATACGGCATGCTTCCAGCGTTTCACCGCTCGCACCGGGCGCTACGGGAGCGGACAGGTCCCGCATTGCCGCCTGCAACGGGTCCCGGCCGGCCTAGTCGGAGGCTCCGTCGTGGCTGATGACCAGCACCTCAGTGACGTTGCTGGTGCTGGCGCTGCTGTCTGCAGCGGGAAGTGGGTCGTCGAAGATCACCACGTCACCGGGGAAGGCATCAGGAAGTGCGACGTCGGCGTCGGTGACCATGTCGACGAGCAGGTCGGTGGAGCCAACGGACTCCAGGTCGGAGACCGGCTCGTCGGCGATGTGAAGCTTGCCGAGGAGATCGACGAGGCAGCTCTCGGAGCTAGCTGCGCCCGCGTCGAGTGCGGGCTCGTCGAAGAGGCGGATCCCGCCGATGAGATCAGCGAGGCTACTTGCGGTGCAAACAACTTCCACGCCGTGCAGCGTGTCGGCGCAAACGCCGTCGGGCGTGCCGGGCTGGCTGCGCTCGCCAGGGAGGAAGAGAGTTCCCGTCCAGAATGTGTTTCCGGACGACGGTGCACCTAGCCCCATGGTGGGCAACAAATGTCGGGGATATCGTGCGACATATGCCAGGGGGTGGCTTATCGTGGATGGGGACAAAAGTACGTAGCCGGGCTCTAGAAGCGGGAGTGAGCGAGACCGCGTACGCTTGCGAATCTTACCCAGGTTCGGGGCTCTCCTAGGAGATAACACCCCTAGTCCTGCTCTGCGCGGTCTCCGCATGATCACTACCTCAACAGGTAGCTACAAGCTTGCTCCTTGAGCTGTTTGGCTAGAGGAGGAAGAAGGGCAAGGCTAGCTCTACTCCACTCTCTCTGCGTGTGTGTGTGTGGTGCTGTGGGTGCTCGACGAGGCATCTGCCAAGGTGCCAACTGCCAACCCCTTGCATGGGGTGACCTGGGGGGTTTATATAAGCCTACCCCCAGGGGTACAACGGTAATCTGGCTAGATGCGGGGCCCGGCAGTCAGCGTCACTGGTCGCCGGCTTCTCCGCCGACCGCCAGGGCCCGCCGCCTGGTGGGTCCGCCGGCTGCCGCGATCTCAGCCGACAGGTGGGTCCCGCCGTCTACGGGCCGCGTTGGCTGCTTTATGCTGTAGCATTGCCCTTGATGACGAAGGCCTCGTCAGGGGGAGCGTGGATACAGTCCCGCCGCCTGGCGAGGGCTCACTGTAGCCATACCCCGTCATATCTGGTTAATGGCACACAGACTTCAAGGGAGGAGGAGGGCCGCCTGCTAGGAGCCGACCTCCCACTGAGCCGACTGGTCTAGGCTCGCCGCCTTCTGGCTTGTCACGGACAGGTAGGGCCCGCCGCCTGCGGGCCGTACTGGCCGCCCTTCGCGGGAGCATGGCTTCCTCTGCCATGGGTACAGTCCTGCGTTGGGCGCAGGATGCTTGCTTGGTACAGTGTACTGTGGCCACGTTCTGCCCTGGATTCGGGGGTGGCAGGCCTGTACTGTAGCCATGCCCTGTCTCATCATGTTTATGTTGGCACTGACTTCAAGGGTGCGAGGGGCCGCCTGCTAGGACTCGGCTTCCCAGGAGGCCACCTGCTAGGATTCGGCCCACTTCATGGCCGTCTTGTGGACTCCGCCGCCTCCTGGCAGCCGGCTGCTTGGACCAGCCGGCGTCAAGAAGGCGGCCCTTTGTCCTTGATGTTTGAGGGGCGCAGCCTGCCCCGATGTCTTGAAATACCAAAGGGAGCTGATGGGGCTACCCGTGGTCATTTACTCCGACACGGCCCCTCTTAATGAGGTAAAAGCCTACGTCCTTCTTTCAGTTGTATTGCTGGAGTTTCGATTACCAGGGAGCGAATACGCTTGACCTAGCTTTCGATTGATTATTTTCTTGCCTTAAGCCGCTGCTGGGTCACCCCTTTATATACACAGGTTGATGCCCGGCGGCTTACAGAGTCTCGGCCGGCTCATACACAACGTGTCCGGCTCGGCGACTAACTATGCCTGCCTTATAATACTAGTTGATCACATGGCGGTTCATCCTCTTGGGCCTCAAGTCGCCTCTGGGTCTTGGGCCTTCAATGGGCTTGCTTCGTGACCCGCCATCTTCATTTGTAAGCCGCCAGTGGTATGACCCGGCCCCTCCTGGGCGGGTCATACCCAATAGTTATATCCCCAACATTAGGCCCCAGGTTGATTTGAACTCGTTCACTTCAATCTTCAGTACCTGACTTAGCAGAATCTTCCATCATCAACTTTATGAATTTTTCTGTAACCCACCATGACGTCAGTTCACAGAATCGTGTTAACCCGCCATGGCATCGTTGCACATCAATTTCGCACAAAGCCCAGAATATCTCCACAGATCTTTATCTTGATGGTCCTTCCAAAAATCGAGGCATTCACATAGCCACATAACCATTTTTCAGCCTCCTCAATTCCCGCGCATGCCATTTATTCAACTCCTTATAAATAGGGACAGGGGGCCCCTGTCTTCACTTTTACCTCTGCCTCTGCATCTTCTTCCTCCTGCGACTCCACAACGCCCGAGCTCCGCCGCCGCCGTCCGTCTCCAGCATCTTCAACTCCGGCCGCTGCATCAACCTGAACAGTCCAGAGCAACGCGGCGCACTCCCGCTGTCCATCAGCGTCGACAGGTACCCCTCTCGCTTCGCATCAGATCTGCACTAGGGTTTGCTCAGTTCATCGGAGTTCATCGCCGTTCCTCTTTTTCTTCTTTCGATCACATAGTTAGATCTAAACACCGTGCCAAAGTTATGCGGTAATGGTTTTAGCATTCATTTCCAATAGTAAAAGATACCCCTCTGAACAAAAATCTCATCTGGGCATACGAGTTCTTCTGCTGCCATCACCTTAGGTTTAGAATTTATTTCATTTTCTGAACTATTGCAGATCCAAAATTGTAGCGTCGATCTGTGGTATCTGTTTGTCCATCACTTAGCAAATCCTCACTTATAGATCTGAAATATGGCAACTATTTGGGCGGCTTAACTGACAAACCGTAACCCGCCATGTACCATTAGTTCCCTTGTTAAGCCGCCAATACGTGTTCACAATTCGTATGATCGAGCACTGCCTTCCGGTTTAATCATGTCAACCTTTATAATACTTACTTTTCAATCATTGGCCAGCTTAACAACATAATCTTAAACCGGCAATATTTTCCTTTCAGGCCTTCATCCTCAAAATGACCAAAACTGTCACCTCATGCAACTGGGTCGCTTCCACTGTCACGGAAGAAATCCTTACTGAATTTGTAAACGAAGGCGTCCAGGCTAAAAAGAGTGTGATCCACTGGAGGGCCCCAGGAACCAGGACCACCCCTGAACCAAAAGAGGGTGAAGTTGTAGTTTTCACTGATCACATGCTCCGGGGGTTCACTCCTCCCGGCTCAAAATTCTTTCATGATGTGTTGCACTTCTTTCAACTTCATCCGCAAGATATTGGGCCCAACTTTGTTTCAAACATCTGCAACTACCAAGTTTTCTACGAAGTATATCTTCAACAGGAACCCACTGTAGAGCTGTTCAGGGAATTCTATTACTTGAACCGCCAGACTGAGTTCATAGATGGGCCCAGCCTAGAACTAGGCGACATTTCAACCCAGAGGCGCAAAGACGCTACTTTCCCAGCTGCTGCACTTCCCAGTCATCCCAAGGACTGGAACCAGACTTGGTTTTACTGCCAAGACACATCTCCAGAAGGTGAAAATCCTTTGCCGGGTTATCGTCCGAGCCGGCTTAGCAACAGGCACCCCCTCCCTGATCGGATCAGCACAGTAGAACGAGCCAAATATATGCCCATTTTTGGAAAAATCAGAGCCTTAATGGCCAATGGCTTAACTAGAGTTGACCTAGTTCGATGCTGGGTCGCATGGAGAATTTTACCTTTAAGCCGCCGGACCGGCTTAATGTGCGAGTATACCTATGACGTCAAAGATCCACAATGCTACAGTCAAGTGCAATTGGACGATGAGAGCCTGAATAAGATGGTCAAGACATTGCTGAGTGAAAACTTGGCCAATTGCATCAAGACGGGGCTGAACCCTTTTTGCACCCTCAACAAGCCGCCAGTTGTGAGTATTTGTGAACAGCTTTTATTAACTCATTATCTGTCAATCTGCCTTTTCATTCTTACTTGAACCTCTGTAGGCTAACTCCCCCTTCTGGAAGAAAAGGCTTCAAGATAAACTAGCCAAGAAGACCAGGACCAAAATCTTGGCTAAGAAACCTGCCAAGAAGAAATCAGAAGTAGTTGATCCGTTTACTCTTGATGAAGAGTCAGAGGTAGAGCTTGATTCTCTTGGCTCCTTTTTTGTTCATCTTATTGACATTGATCACTATCAGGATGATACGGAAGGCAGCCATGCAGATGGTGAAGAGGTAACTATCCTTTCCTCCGACTCAGAACCTCTGCCAAGACAGAAAATTCATCAAGCAAGCCAGAAAGTAAGGTTTTCTCACCCTTTAGCTTACTTGGATCCCAACTTTATTTTGAAGAAGCAGCAGCATGAAGCTCGCCGCACAACCCGGAACAGTGGTGGCGGGATTCTTTCTTTCGGCTTACCAAACACGCCGGCTCCTCGCAAGCGTCGTCCAGAGGTTTCATATATTTCTGACTTAGCTTACCCCAAGGCGGGTCTTTTTCGCCAACCTCTTGACCCATCTGATTCAAACTATCAGGGGACCTCTCATTCTTCCTCTGGCGACTCAACTGGGACTCAAATTCCCTTGTTCAAAACTATTCCTGGGTAAGAAATACTTAAGCCTGTTTGCCTTAATACCTTATTCCATTAATACACTAATCTCATCATGAGTTGTTATTGTTAGCGCCATGGCCAAGCCCAGCAAAAAGCTTAAAGTTAACAAGCCGGCTGAAGATCCCAAGGCTACTGACCCGGAGAAGCAGACCGTGTCTGAATCCATGCCTCAAACTTCAAAAACGGCTATGGATGACCCGCCACCAGAAGAGCCTCTTGTTACTATGGACACCATGAATGTTGATGAAGAAATGGCTAAACCGCCCAGCCCCGCTCAGCCGGCTCAAGATACTGAAGATGTCATAGTCACTAGGATGGCTTATGTAGCACCAGGTAATCCCACCGTCTTATCCAAGCATAGCGCCAAGGAAGAATTTTCTGCTGTTGATAAGGGCAAGTGGAAAGTGGACTTGGAAGGCTATGCCCAGTTCAACGCTCAGGAGATTTATTCAGGCTATCTAAACCGCCTTCACACCAGTCGTGACTTTGAAGTCGGCCTGGTCAACCTTATGAAGGAACGTTTTGAGGTAACCACTACCATCTTTTCCATATATCTCTGCCAGCCGCCAAGTCTACTGGATATGATAGAATTGAATATACTATAGACTTCAAATAACCTCTTTAATCTTTCATTACTGTCATAGCATCTTGGGAGTTGCAGAATCAAAACGAGTAGCCCTCAAGGGCCGGCTTAAGCTGCATAGCTAAAACCGGGACTTCAAATTGTAGCTCTTAACTTCGCATATGTAGCCCCCAAGAGCCGGCTTAAACTGACAAGTTAAGCCGAGACTTCAAATTGTAGTACTCAGTTTCGCATGTAGCCCGCAAGGGCCGGCTTATTCAGCATCTATAAGCCGGGACTTATCACCATAATTGTGAACAAAATCCAAGTATGTAGCCCCCATGAGTTGGCTATAGTTATAACAGTGTAGCCGGGTCATCACATAATTGTCTTCAAGAAAAGAACAATGTGCATTAGCTCCCAAGTGCCAAGTAAAATACTTGTATTATGCTTGGGACTTAAAATAAAATGATCATCAGAACGTCATACTGCCTGCCTTTTTATGTGACAGGCTGAATTGAACATGAAGGAATCTCAAGTCAGCGATCTGAGGCAAAACATGCAGACCCAGCAATCTGAGACTTCCAAGGCCAAAGTAGAGCTGAAGACCACTTTGGAAAATATTGAAAAACTGAAAAAGGACTTCAGTGCTGAGAGAGACGGCTGGGAAACCGAGAAGGCAGCTCTACAAAAAAGAGCAGAAGATGCTGAGGCTGCCCTTAAGCCGGTTACCGATGAGTTATCCGATTTAAAACATCAAATCAATAGCATGACAGCCGCCATCTTTGGTAAGCGATAATATATTTCAACCTTTCATCATCCATGCCTTGAACAATCATTTAGCCAGTTTACCAATCTCTTTGGCAACGCAGGCTCGAGAATCTCCCACTTTGGCTCAGACATGCGCATGATGCTGAAAGCTTCCTATACTCTTAAAGAGCAATTATACACTGGCGCTCAATGAGCTATCTCTACCTCCACCCATAAGAAGCAACCGCCTTCCCTCATCAAGGAAATGTTGGAAAAGCTATCTGTGCTGCCACAAAGAATTGAAGAATTGAAACGATCAGCCGCCAGAGCCGGTGCCATCACGGCCTTGAGCCGGGCAAAGGCATGGCAAGCAGAACTTGACCCGGCAGAACTAGCCACCAACAGAACTAGCCATCGGCTGCCCGAGTTTAAAAGAAGATGGGTCTCCCTTCAGTGCCGAGGACTTCACAAAAATAGTAAGGAAAATGTGTCCCTTTGCAAGAAAATTGGCCCAAGAGACTGATCTCTCCAAATATCATCCGATTTACGATGCTGAAAATGCCAAAGTGATGGCGCTGGTGTATGAGGTTGTGGACCTTATCCCGCCAACGCGTAAGCACACCTTCGCTCCTGACATTGACCCGTCAACTCTTATAGATGATGAAGCTGCTTTCATAGCTTTGACTGGGATCGATTGGTCATCGCCTAACTTCCAGACGACAGAGGAGGAAGAAGAATCGGCGCAGGATGACCCGGTAGCCTCAACCCGCCAAGACCAAACCAACTAATGCAAAAGCCGGTTTACCATCCACATCATTGGATGCTGTGTGCATAAAAAACACTTGATTCTTTTGGGCCGTCCAATGCCTTGTAATAAGTAGTTGAAAAGAATGATCTACCATGCCATCGTGCATATTTATGTATACTACTTTTGAGCCACCGATCCGATGTTGAAGATCTGCCACTTATGCTCATAATATCGTCAATCATGCAGATCATGTTTATCATATTGCCTGCACACACAGATAACATTTTCCCTGGCGGTTTACCCCAGGGCGGGTCATAATACTCCGCAGAAAATCCACTGGTGACTGTATAGTCCATAACCAGGGCGTGATTGTACAAACCTCATACTCATAACAAGTGAATATCATACCTGTGATATTTGTTCATACTGCCGGCTTACCATACCATATGCAGTAAGGGTAATAGCCTAGCACCCTGTTCCATTTATTCATACCACCGGCTTACAACGCCGTACGCAGCAAGGGTACATCTCAAGGGCTTAGAGCGCAGAACTCCAAGCGTATAATCAAAACACACTGGCGACTTATCGTCCAGAACCAGGCCGGGTTATCAAAACTCCGGATATACTCAAACATGAGTTATAAGGATCAAGGCTACGTGGCCTAAATCAATTTCAAACCATATATCAATATGGTACAAAAGATGAACCCAAAAGATGTTCAAACAAAGATAAATCAAATAAAACAAGGCTTTCATAGGCTGCCAAGCCTCAACATCGAGTGCTATTCAAGGGCCGCACAGCCACTGAGTTAATCCTTCATTCAAACCTGTAAACCGGGCCTCACATGACCAATCACCGTTTTAACTTTGACAAGTTCAGGGTCTTTTTAAGATTGACTGTCAAGAGTACGGCGAGTCATTCCAGGATTACCTGGTCGGAGTGGCAGGTATACAAAGGCAAGATAACCCGGATTTTTGGTGAATACACCTGGTGTCCAAGCCTATTACACGGGACAACAAAGCTCTGTTTCATTAAACAAGAAGCCCCCAAGTAATCTTTCAACCCAGGCGTATAAGCCGGAGCAATAGGGTAGTCACAGCTATGCTCAATGAGCAGGAAGCCCCCATGTTATTTGTAACAAGGCATGCAAGCCGGATCAAGAGGGTAATCATAGCTATGCTCAGTGAGCAGGAAGCCCCCAAGTGATCTTATGAATTGACAATAAAGACTCAGATTCTTAGAAATGAAACGACAGAGGCCCTGAATTATCAGGGATGCCGGCTTTATTACACTAATCATAATATATACATTGGTAGAAATATGTACATCACAAGAGCTGGTGGCTCAGGTGTAATAGGGCCGAAGATGAGCAATGTTCCATGACCGGCGGGTCTCCTCCTCTGATGTGCGTGAGTCCTTGTGGTCTCGAACATCGATAAGGTAGTATGACCCGTTGTTCAGATTTTTGTTGACCACAAAGGGCCCTTCCCAAGGTGGGGATAACTTGTGCATATCAGTTTGATCCTGGATGAGCCGGAGCACCAAGTCACCTTCTTGAAAGGTCCGGGTTTTAACCCGGCGGCTATGATAATGACGCAGATCTTGCTGGTAGATCGCTGAACGAGCCGCCGCAAGGTCACGTTCTTCATCCAGAAGGTCAAGAGCATCCCGACGTGCTTTTTCATTATCAGCTTCAACATAAGCCGCCACACGGGGCGAGTCGTGACGGATGTCACTAGGGAGAACCGCCTCTACTCCGTAAACCATGAAGAAAGGCGTGTAACCCATAGATCTGTTGGGGGTAGTATTGATACTCCATAGCACCGAAGGCAACTCCTCAACCCAACAACCCAGCGTCCTCTGCAAAGGGACCATAAGCCGGGGTTTTATTCCTCTCAAGATTTCTTGATTGGCTCTTTCAGCTTGACCATTGGACTGGGGGTGGGCCACAGATGACACGTCAAGATGAATATGCTCTTGTTGACAAAATTCTTTCATAGCACCCTTAGACAGATTGGTACCATTATTAGTGATGATACTATGAGGGTATCCAAAATGAAAGATCACCTTTTTGATGAATTGAACCGCTGTCGCTGCATCACACTTGCTGACCGGCTCAGCCTCAACCCACGTTGTAAACTTGTCAACTGCCACCAGGAGGTGAGTCTTTTTATCTTTGGATCTTTCAAAAGGTCCAACCATGTCCAGCCCCCAGACTGCAAACGGCCAAGTAATTGGAATCATCCTCAATTTTTCAGCCGGCACGTGAGCTCATCTTGAATTTTTTTGACAACCATCGCACTTACTAACCAAATCCTCTGCATCAGCATGAGCCGTCAGCCAATAGAACTCATGACGAAAAGCCTTAGCCACGAGAGACTTAGAGCCGGCATGATGGCCACAATCTCCTTCATGAATCTTTCGTAGAATCTCACGGCCCTCCTCAGGAGAAACACAACGCTGAAACACCCCTGTAACACTGCATCGGTGCAACTCACCATTGACAATAGTCATTAACTTAGATCGCCGGGTTATCTGCCTGGCCAAAGTTTCATCTTCAGGTAACTCGCCCCGGGTCATATAAACCAAATATGGAACTGTCCAATCAGGAATAACATGGAGAGCCGCCACCAACTGTGCCTCTGGGTCAGGAATAGCAAGATCTTCCTCCGTAGGCAATTTAACCGAAGGATTATGCAAAATATCAAGGAAGATATTAGGTGGTACCGGCTTACGCTGGGACCCTAGCCGGCTTAACGCATCAGCAGCCTCATTTTTCATGCGATCAACATGCTCCACTTGATAACCCTTGAAATGACCAGCAATAGCATCAACCTCTTGGCGATAAGCTGCCATGAGTGGGTCCTTGGAATCCCAAGTGCCTGAAACTTGGTGAGCCACCAAGTCTGAGTCGCCAAAACACCTCACCCGGCTTAGATTCATCTCTTTAGCCATCCAAAGACCATGGAGCAAAGCTTCATACTCAGCTGCATTGTTAGTACAAGGGAACATCAACCTTAGAACATATCAAAATTTATCACCTCGTGGGGAGGTCAAAATAACTCCAGCCCCCGAGCCTTCCAACTGCTTGGATCCATCAAAATGAATAGTCCAATATGTGCTATCCGGCTTTTCTTCAGGCATCTGCAACTCTGTCCAGTCATTAATGAAATCCACAAGTGCTTGAGACTTGATAGCTGTCCGAGGCACATACTTCAAACCATGGGGTCCAAGCTCAATGGCCCACTTGGCTACCCGACCTGTGGCTTCTCTATTTTGGATAATATCTCCCAAGGGAGCAGAACTGACCACAATGATGGGATGACCAAGGAAATACTGTTTCAACTTACGACTAGCCATGAACACGCCATAAACTAGCTTCTCCCAATGTGGGTATCTCTGCTTATATTCAATGAGTACTTCACTGACATAATAAACCGGCCGCTGAACCGGATATTCCTTGCCTGATTCCTTTCTTTCCACAACAATTGCCACATTGACGGCTTGACTGTTAGCAGCTACATATAACAACAATGGCTCCTTATCGATAGGAGCTGCAAGGATTGGCGGCTCAGCCAACTGCTTTTCAATGCCTCAAATGCCTGATTAGCAGCATCACTCCAGACAAAATGATCTGTTTTCTTCATCATCTGATACAGAGGGATAGCCTTTTCGCCCAAATGGCTTATAAACCGGCTTAAAGCCGCAATACGACCTACCAGACGCTGGACATCATTAATACACGCTGGCTTAGCCAAAGAAGTGATAGCCTTGATTTTCTCCGGGTTAGCTTCTATGCCTCTTTTAGAAACCAAAAAACCCAACAGCTTGCCTGCTGGCACACCAAAGACACACTTGGCCGGGTTAAGCATCATCTTGTAGACACGGAGATTGTCAAAGGTCTCTTTTAAATCATCTATCAAAGTCTCTTTCTTCCTGGATTTCACAACAATATCATCGACATAAGCATGAACATTGCGTCCAATCTGGTCATGTAGGCAATTTTGAACACACCGCTGATAAGTTGCCTGGGCAGTCTTGAGCCCAAAAGGCATAGACACATAGCAGAAGGCTCCAAAGGGAGTGATAAAAGCTGTCTTCTCCTGGTCCTTAACTGCCATTTTGATCTAATGATAACCAGAGTAAGCATCCAAAAAACTCAAACGCTCACAACCCGCTGTAGCATCAATGATCTGATCAATACGAGGGAGAGCAAAAGGGTCAGCCGGACAGGCCTTGTTAAGGTCTGTGTAATCCACACACATACACCAAGTGCCATTCTTTTTTAGTACCAGCACCGGGTTAGCCAACCACTCAGGATGAAAAACTTCAACAATAAACCCAGCCGCCAAGAGCCGGGCCACTTCCTCACCAATGGCCTTGCGCCTTTCTTCATTAAAATGATGAAGGAATTGTTTGACCGGTTTAAATTTTGGATCAACATTGAGAGTGTGCTCAGCGAGTTTCCTCGGTACACCTGGCATGTCTGAAGGTTTCCATGCAAAGATGTCCTGATTCTCACGGATGAACTCGATGAGCGCGCCTTCCTATTTTGGATCCATATTAGCATTGATACTGAACTGCTTGGATGAGTCGCCAGGAACAAAGTCAACCAGTTTGGTGTCATCTGCCGATTTAAACTTCAACAAGGGATCATGCTCTGTAGTTGGTTTTTTCAAAGGCGTCATATCTACCGGGTCAACATTATCTTTGTAGAACTTCAATTCCTCTGTCGCACAAACAGACTCAGCATAAGCAGCGTCGCCTTCTTCACATTCCAGAGCTATCTTCCTGTTACCATGCACCGTGATGGTGCCCTTATGACCCGGTATTTTGAGCTGCAGATAAACATAACAAGGCCGCACCATAAACTTGGCATAAGCCGGCCGCCCAAATAAGGTGTGATAAGGGCTCTGAATCTTGACCACCTCGAAGGTTAACTTTTCAGCCCTATAATCGTGATCATCGCCAAAAGCTACCTCCAAAGTTATCTTACCCACTGGATACGGCGACTTACCAGGCACCACCCCATGAAAGACAGTAGAAGATGGCTTAAGATCTTTGCCAGTCAAATTCATACGGCGAAAAGTATCATAGTAAAGGATATTGATACTACTGCCTCCATCCATAAGTACTTTAGTAAACTTGTACCCTCCAACCTGAGGCGCAACCACCAAAGCCAATTGACCCGGATTGTCAACCCGGGGCGGGTGATCCTCACGACTCCACACAATAGGCTGTTCCGACCATCGCAAGTACCGAGGAACCGCAGGCTCAACCGCGTTCACCGCTCGCTTATGAAGCTTCTGATCACGTTTGCATAGGCTTGTGGTAAACACGTGATATTGACCGCTATTCAACTGCTTCAGATTACTCTGATAGCTAGACTGTTGCTGCTGATTCCCTTGACTAGATTGTTGATTAAAACCACCTTGATTGCCTTGGCCCTGAAAGCCGGAGCTTGAGCCGCCATGCCCAAAACCAGGTCCGTGAGAGCCGGATCCTGACCCGCCATGCGGGCCATGGTTATTCTGGAAAAAACTGGAATTTCTATATTCCTTCATGATGAAGCAATCTTTCCATAGATGGTTGGCCGGCTTATCCTGCGTACTATGCTTTGGACAAGGCTGATTCATCATCGCCTCAATGTTGAACTTTGGCCTGCCGAACAGGGGCGCTGATGACTTCCCCTTGCGACGCTGATTACTATTCTGCGTATTGGTGTTCGCCACAAAATCTGAACCGCCGTCCAACTGCTTGCGCTTACCATTGTTACCTTGACCCGCCGGACTATGTTGCTGTCCCTTTGCATTGCCATTCTTCTTCCCTTTCCCAACTTTCTCCTCATCGGACTCAGGGTCCTTGGTGCTATCAGAATCAGCATATTTGACAAGAGCCGCCATGAGCTCTCCCATATCATTACAGTGGCACTTAAGCCGCCCCAGTTTCGGCTTAAGGGGGAGGAAACAACAATTCTTTTCCAACATCATGACGGCTGAACCGGCGTTGATACTGTCCGACGAGTGAATAATAGTTGATATCCGGTGTACCCAATGGGTGGTTGACTCGCCCTCACCCTGGACGCAAGAGTCTAAATCAAGAATCGACATAGGCTGCTTGCACGTGTCTTTGAAATTTTGGATAAAATGCGTCTTCAACTCAGCCCATGAACTGACGGAGTTAGGGGGCAATCCCTTCAACCAAGTGCGCGCCGGTCCATCCAACATCATAGTGAAGTACTTAGCACACGCAGCATCACTAACATCCAACATCTCCATGGCCATCTCATAACTCTTAATCCAAGCCTCTGGGGGGGCTGATCCACTGTGTAATTAGGCACTTTGCGAGGGCCCTTAAAATCCTTGGGCAGGCGCTCATTACGTAAAGCTGACACAAAGCATGGCACCCCAAGGGTTCTAGAGGTTACTCCTGCCTCCATGGACGCCGATGGGTAAACCGGAGATTGTTGATGAGCTGTCAACTAAGCCGCCAGCTCAGCCTCCTGACGTGCCTTGCCCTGATCTACCAAAGTCTGAGCATCATTATCAACACGCGGCGGGTCATGCCTACGAGGCTGGTTATGGTGCCGCTCACTGCTTGAAACTGCTGGCGAGTCAATATGCCTGCTATAACTCGGGCTTGGCCGCGGGGTTGAATGAATCCGTTCCCGACTATATGAATAAGCCGCCTGCTGTGCCACCGCCGTCTGGAGAAGCTCTTCGGCTCTCTGTATCTCCATCGTGGCTGGTGACTTGCCTTCAACAGGGAGAGCCGCCAATCGCGTAGCTGCCGCAATCATATTGTCCAAGGGGTTAGAATAATGACCTGGCGGTGTTGGGACATGCCGGGGCGGGGTCAAATTCAAACAAGGTGGGTCTGCAGCACGTGGCTGAACCATCGCTCCCGTCCCGGTTGCCTCTACAACCCGGTTCACCACAGGTGGGTTACTAGTTCCAGCCCCAGGTGTGTTGAAAAGATTCCTTGCATCGTACTCCAGAGGTAAACGACTCTGGTGCCTCCTTCGCAGAACGGCGTTAGATGCATTCTGATCCAGGCTTAACCAGAAATTCTCTGCTTGAATCCATTGAGATGCAGCGTCCAGGGCGGCTCGTTCTGTCGCCATCCTAGTATTTTCAGCATTGAACTCCTCCTTGGCTTGAGCTATCTCATCTCGCAGCTTCGCAGCATCCACCTTATGCTGTGCTTGATTTTCTGGTGTTACCTCTGCAGCTAATAAGGTCGCCAAAGCCTCCAAAAGCTCAGATAAAACTTGAGACGACGGGCGCGCAGAGTTACTTGCCCTGGCCGCTGCCACGGCCGTTAAACCGGAAGTCATGGCTGCAGCAGTTGATGAATTGAGCACCGGTTGAGTGCCGGCCATGAAGATCGCGACTCTGTTCGGCGGCTCACTAGGGTCCGGAATACTGTCGCCATCGGAATAGCCCCCAAACCGGCCGTCTTGTAACTATACATTGACTCGGTCTCGCCGGTTGAGGACTCATCACCAGAGTAGATGGCCATCTCTCCACCGGATACAGTTCCTTCCTCAAGATCCACCCCTTGGATGCAACCAACAAAGGCACGTTTTATGGCGGGTTGAAACTTGGCAGGTCGTGCACGCTGAGCCGTCTCGACGATGTCGGTGCAGGTGTCCGGCTCAGGCTCCGACTCACCGATCTTGCCAATGAAGACATGGATTCCGCCGAAGGGGACCCGGTACCCGTACTCGATTGAGCCGGCCTCGGGGCTCCAGCCCGCGTCGTCGATGTAGAGCTTGCCGCAACGACTCTTGGTCATCCGGCCCACGGCGTATCCCTTGATCCCTGCGAAGTTGCCCTTCAAGAATTCAAAACCACTGTGCGCTGGCCCCACGGTGGGCGCCAACTGTCGTGGACTTAACACAGCAGATGCCCTAGCAAAAGGACTTAGGTGTGGAGCCATCGCAACTAGGTTAGCTTGAAGGGGTTGAACGGGTCAAAGGACACAGAGAGTTTACCCAGGTTCGGCCCCTCTCAATGAGGTAAAAGCCTACGTCCTGCTTTCAGTTGTATTGCTGGAGTTTCGATTACCATGGAGCGAATATGCTTGACCTAGCTTTCGATTGATTGTTTTCTTGCCTTAAGCCATCGCCGGGTCACCCCTTTATATACACAGGTTGATGCCCGGCGGCTTACAGAGTCCCGGCCGGCTCATACACAACGTGTCCGGCTCGGCGACTAACTATGCCTGCCTTATAATACAAGTTGATCACATGGCGGTTCATCCTCTTGGGCCTCAAGTCGCCTCTGGGTCTTGGGCCTTCAATAGGCTTGCTTCATGACCCGCCATCTTCATCTGTAAGCCGCAAGTGGTATGACCCGGCCCCTCCTAGGCGGGTCATACCCAATAGTTATATCCCCAACAGCGTGTGTCCCTTTGCGCCGTAACCATGGACAATCTTCATCATTTAACTGGATGCTCGGGTCAATATTCACTATGAAGGGAGAAATTTCACGAAACTTTTCATAATCTTCTGACATGTCTGTCTTGTCATCCACTCCCACGATGTTTCTTTTCCCTGGAAGAACTATGTGGCGCTTTGGCTCATCGTATGATGTATTCGCTTCCTTATCTTTTCTTTTTCTCGGCTTGGTAGACATGTCCTTCACATAGAAAACCTGCGCCACATCATTGGCTAGGACGAATGGTTCGTCTGGGTATGCAAGATTGTTGAGATCCACTGTTGTCATTCCGTACTGCGGGTCTTCCGTTACCCCACCTCGTGTCAGATTGACCCATTTGCACCAAAACAAAGGGACCTTCAAACCACGTCCATAGTCAAGTTCGCATATCTCCTCTATGTAATCATAATATGTGTCCTTTCCCCTCTTGGTTGCTGCATCAAAGCGGACACCACTGTTTTGGTTGGTGCTCTTCTTATCTTGGGCGATCGTGTAAAATGTATTCCCATTTATCTCATACCCTTTGAAAGTCATTATATTCGAAGATGGTAACTGGGATAGCAAGTACAGGTCATCTTCAACAGCGTCGTCATGCATGGCACGTGTCTGCAACCAACCGGCAAAAGTCCCCGTTTGTTCATGTGTAATCCAGTCGTCGGACTGCTCCGGGTGTTTGGAGCGTAGAATATTCTTGTGTTCCTCGATATATGGAGCCACCAAGGTGGGATTTTGTAGAACTGTGTAGTGTGCTTGAGTGAGAGAATGCCCGTCCATACATATTATTTGTTTCGGTCCTGGCGTGCCATTTCCACCCAGTCTGCCCTGATGCCGTGATTCAGGAACACCAATCGGCTTAAGGTCAGGAATAAAGTCAACACAAAACTCAATGACCTCCTCATTTTCATGGCCCTTGGAGATGCTTCCTTCTGGCCTAGCACGGTTATGAACATATTTCTTTAAGACTCCCATGAACCTCTCAAAGGGGAACATATTGTGTAGAAATACAGGACCCAGAACGGCAATCTCTTCGCATAGGTGAACTAGGACGTGCATCATGATGTTGAAAAAGGATGGTGGGAACACCAACTCGAAACTGACAAGACATTGCAGCAAATCATTCTCTAACCTTGGTATGATTTCTGGATCGATTACCTTCTGAGAGATTGCATTGAGGAATGCACATAGCTTCACAATGGCTAATCGAACGTTTTCCGGTAGAAGCCCCCTCAATGCAACCGGAAGCAGTTGCGTCATAATCACGTGGCAGTCATGAGACTTTAGGTTCTGGAACTTTTTCTCTGCCATATTTATTATTCCCTTTATATTCGACGAGAAGCCATACGGGACCTTCATACTGAGCAGGCATTCAAAGAAGATTTCCTTCTCTTCTTTGGTAAGAGCGTAGCTGGCATGACCCTGATGTATGCCGTCTTTTTCGTGCATACGTTGCTTGTCCTCCCGTGCCTCCGGTGTATCTTTTGTCTTCCCATACACGCCCAAGAAGGCAAGCAGGGTCATGCAAAGATTCTTCGTCACGTGCATCATGTCGATTGCAGAGCGGACCTCTAGGTCTTTCCAATAGGATAGGTCCCAAAATATAGATTTCTTCTTCCACATGGGTGCGCGTCCGTCAGCGCCATTCAGAACAGATTGTCCACCAGGACCCTTTCCAAAGATTACCTTTAAATCCTTGACCATATCATGTACATCATCACCAGTACGGTGGCAAGGCTTCGTCCGGTGATCTTCCTCACCTTTGAAATGCTTGCCTTTCTTTCTTACGGGATGCCTGCTCGAAAGAAATTGACGATGTCCCAGGTACACATTCTTCTTACAATTATCCAAATATATACTGTCGGTATCATCCAAACAGTGCGTGCATGCGCGGTATCCCTTGTTTGTCTGTCCTGAAAGGTTACTGAGAGCATGCCAATCATTGATGGTCACAAACAGCAACGCATGTAGGTCAAATTCTTCCTGATCGAGCTCATCCCACACACGTACACCTTTTCCATTCCACAGCTGTAAGAGTTCTTCAACTAATGGCCTTAGGTACACATCAATGTCGTTGCCGGGTTGCTTAGGGCCTTGGATGAGCACTGGCATCATAATGTACTTCCGCTTCATGAACAACCAAGGAGGAAGGTTATGCATACATAGAGTCATAGGCCAGGTGCTATGATTGCTGCTCTGCTCCCCAAAAGGATTAATGCCATCTGCGCTTAGACCAAACAATATGTTGCTTGCGTCATCTGCAAAGTCCCTCCACTTCCTCTCGATTTTTCTCCAGTGCGACCCGTCAGCAGGTACTCTCAACTTCCCGTCTTTCTTACGGTCTTCTTTGTGCCATCGCATCAACTTGGCATGCTCTTTGTTTTGGAACAAATGTTTCAACCGTGGTATTATAGGAGCATACCACATCACCTTGGCAGGAATCTTCTTCCTGGGGCGCTCGCCCTCGACATCACCAGGGTCATCGCGGCTGATCTTATAGCGCAATGCACCGCATACCGGGCATGCTTTCTAATCCTCATAGTCACTGCGGTAGAGGATGCAGTCATTAGGGCATGCATGTATCTTCTGCACCTCTAATCCTAGAGGGCAGACAGCCTTCTTTGCTTCGTACGTACTCTCGGGCAATTCGTTGTCCTTTGGAAGCATCTTCTTTAACATTATCAGCAACTTTCCAAATCCCTTGTTAGATACACCATTCTCTGCCTTCCATTGGAGCAATTCCAGTGTGGTGCCCAGCTTTTTTTTGTCAGCTTCGCAATTTGGGTACAACGATTTCTTGTGATCCTCTAACATGCGCTGCAACTTCAGCCTCTCCTTTTCACTTGCGCAGTTTCTCTTTGCATCGGCAATGGCCCGACCTAGATCATCAGCGGGCTCATCTGATGCCTCTTCTTCAGCTTCTTCCCGCATTGCCGGCTCAACTTCTTCCCCCATTGTTGTACCATCGTATTCAGGGAACCCATGGCCAGGATAGCTGTCGTCGTCCTCTTCTTCTTCATTGTCTTCCATCATAACCCCTCTTTCTCCGTGCTTGGTCCAAACATTATAGTGGGGCATGAAACCAGACTAAAACAGGTGCCAGTGAATGGTTCTTGAGTTAGAGTAATTGTGATCATTCTTACAGCCAGCACATGGACAACACATAAAACCATCCGCCTGCTTGTTTGCCTCAGCCGCAAGCAGAAAAGTATGCACGCCATTAACGAACTGGGGAGAGCATCGGTCATCGTACATCCATTGCCGGCTCATCTTAATTACACAACACCGAAAAGACCAAATTAATACAAGTTCATACACACTTATTCTCATAAAACAACATACAAACTCTCTAGCTAAAGCATTTAAATGCAACAACAAATGCGATCAAGATCGCAACTAAGCTAACAATTGATCCAACAGCATAATGATACCAAGCCTCATTATCAATGGCATATTTTCTAATCTTTCTAATCTTCAAGCGCATTTTCTCCATCTTGATCTTGTGATCATCGACGACATTGGCAACATGCCACTCCAATTCCATCTTCTCCTCCTCAATTCTTTTCATTTTTTCTTTCTAATACTTGTTTTATTTTTCAACTAAATTTAATCTCTCGACAATAGGGTCGGTTGGAATTTCCGGTTCACATACCTCCTAGATAAAAATATCTATGTCAACTTGATGGGCATAATTTGTCATAAACACGAAATGCAACAAATAGTTATAAAAGAGAATATACCACATCCGAATCATAAACCGGACGAGGGCCGACGGGGACGGATATCAAAACCATGGCACTATGTATAATAAACAACGTACGGGTAAGAAAATTATACAAGTAACTATATATCTAAATCACACAAACATGATTTTTTTATATAAAAAAGATAAGAACAAGAGGCACACCATAAGGTGGTGCCGGCGACGGGACGGTGCGGGCGATCGACGGTGGTTAGGACGGAGACGGGAAGGCACTAAGTAAACCACACCTACATATGCAAACTAAGAGTTATTTTGAGCTCAAATTGCATATAAATCAAATAAACTACCACATATAATTCCTCCCAAACTAAAACCCACAAATCACTATACTTATAGAGCATTGCAAGAGCTAATCTAGCAATGAGAGATGAAAGGACAAAGTTGCTAACCTTTGTGATCACTTGGATGGATGGGGTGCCTTCAAATCTTGACAATTTTTTGCAAAAATGGAGGATGAGCTCGAGAGGAGAGGAAGAAAACAGAGAGGAGAGGAAAGGGGAAGAACAGAGAGCTCGGGCTCAATGAAGGGTTTATATAGGATGATCTTTAGTCCCGGTTGGTTATACGAACCGGGACTAAAGGTGCACCTCTAGTACCGGTTCGTGCCACAAACCGGGACTAAAGGAGTTGGTGGGGCCCCAGCTTGACACCAGCCTGCCACCACCTCTTTAGTCCCGGTTCGTGGCATGAACCGGTACTAGAGGTTCGACATGAACCGGGACTAATGAGCGCCGCCCGCCTAGCCGTTGGAACCGGCACTAATGGTCACATTAGTGCCGGTTCATTTACAAACCGGGACTAATGAGCTGAACATTAGGTCCTTTTTCTACTAGTGTAATGTGGCATGAATATTCAGATCCATAAGATTCAAAACAAAAGTTTAATATTGACATAAAAACAATAATACTTCAAGCATACTAAAAAGCAATCATGCCTTCTCAAAATATCATGGCTAAAGAAAGTTATCCCTATAAAATCATATAATCTTGTCATGCTCTATCTTCTTAACACAAAGTATTTATCATGCATAACCCCGATGACAAGCCAAGTAATTGGTTCATACTTTTTAACACGCTTCAGCCTTTTCAACTCTCACACAATACATGAGCGTGAGCCATGGATATAGCACTATGGGTGGAATAGAATATGATGTTGGAGGTTGTGTGGAGAAGACAAAAAAGGAGAAAGTCTCACATTAACGAGGCTAATCAACGGGCTATGGAGATGCCAATCAATTGATGTCAATGCAAGGAGTAGGAATTGCCATGCAACAGATGCACTAGAGCTATAAGTGTATGAAAGCTCAAAAGAAAACTAAGTGGGTGTGGATCCAACTTATTTTCTCATGAAGACCTAGGGCATTTGAGGAAGCCCATCGTTGGAATATACAAGCCAAGTTCTATAATGGAAAATTCCCACTAGTAATATATGAAAGTGAGAAAATAGGAGACTCTCTATCATGAAGAACATGGTGCTACTTTGAAGCACAAGTGTGGAAAAGGATAGTAACATTGTCCCTTCTCTCTTTTTCTCTCATTTTTTTGTTGGGCACTTCGGCCTCTTTTTTCTTGGGCTCTTTTTGGCCTCTTTTTTTATTTTCTTTATTTTTATTTTCGTCCGGAGTCTCATCCCGACTTGTAGGGAATCATAGTCTCCATCATCCTTTCCTCACATGGGACAATGCTCCAATAATGATGACCATCACACTTTTTATTTACTTACAACTCAAGAATTACAACTCGATACTAGAATAAAAATATGACTCTATATGAATGCTTCTAGCGGAGTACCAGGATGTGCAATGATCTAGCGTGACATGTATAAAAAATATGAACGGTGGCGAAGCCACAAATACTATGTCAAATATATGATCATGCAAAGCAATATGACAATGATGATATGTGTCATAATAAAATGGAACGGTGGAAGTTGCATGGCAATATATCTTGGAATGGCTATGGAAATGCCATAATAGGTAGGTATGGTGGCTGTTTTGAGGAAGATATAAGGAGGTTTATGTGTAAAAGAGCGTATCATATCACGGGGTTTGGATGCACCGGCGAAGTTTGCACCACAACTCAAGGTGAGAAAGGGCAATGCACGGTACCGAAGAGGCTAGCAAAATGCGGAAAGGTGAGAGTGGGTATAATTCATGGACTCAACATTAGTCATAAAGAACTCACATACTTATTGCAAAAGTTTATTAGCCCTCGAAGCAAAGTACTACTACGCATGCTCCTAGGGGGATAGATTGGTAGGAAAAGACCATCGCTCGTCCCTGATGTCTGCTACACAAACTTGTTCTTGTAGACTCGTGTTGGGCCCCCAAGCGCAGAGTTTTGTAGAACAGTAGCAAATTTCCCTCAAGTGAATGACCTAAGGTTTATCAATCCGTGGGAGGCGTAGGATGAAGATGGTCTCTCTCAAACAACCCTGCAACCAAATAATAAAAAGTCTCTTGTGTCCCCAACACACCAAATACAATGGTAAATTGTATAGGTGCACTAGTTCGGCGAAGAGATGATGATACAAGTGTAGTAATGATAGTAGATATTGGTTTTTGTAATAGTAACAATAAAAAACAGCAAGGTAGCAAGTAACAAAAGTGAGCACAAACGGTATTGCAATGCTTGAAAATGAGGCCTAGGGTCCATACTTTCGCTAGTGCAATCTCTCAACAATGCTAATATAATTGGATCACATAACATTCCCTCAACGTGCGATGAAGAATCACTCCAAAGTTCCTATCTAGCGGAGAACATAAGAAGAAATTGTTTGTAGGGTACGAAACCACCTCAAATCTATTCTTTCCGATCAATCTATCCTAGAGTTCGTACTAAAATAACACCAAGCTATTCTTTCCGATCGATCTAACCAAGAGTTTGTACTAAAATAACACCATATGATACACATCAACCAACTCTAATGTCACCTAGATACTCCAATGTCACCCCGAGTATCCGTGAGTTGATTATATGAAATGCATCAAACAATTTTAGATTCATAATACTCAATCCAACACAAAGAACCTCAAAGAGTGCCCCAAGATTTCTACCTGAGAAACAAAGACGAGAACGTGCATCAACCCCTATGCATAGATTACCCCAATGTCACCTCGGGAATCCGCGAGTTGAGTGCCAAAACACATATCAATTGAATCAATATGATACCCCATTGTCACCACGGGTATTCATAGCAAGACATACATCAAGTGTTCTCAAATCCATAAAAGTATTCAATCCGATAAAACAAAATCTCAAAGGGAAAAATCAATTCATCACAACAACATAGAGAGGGGGAAACAACATATGATCCAACTATATTAACAAAGCTCGCTATACATCAAGATTGTGCCAACTCGGGAACACGAGAGAGAGAGATTAAACACATAGCTACTGGTACAAACCCTCAGCCCCGAGGGTGGACTACTCCCTCGTCATCATGGTGGCCGCCAGGATGATGAAGATGGCCACCGGTGACGATTTCCCCCTCTGGCAGGGTGCCGAAACAGGGTCTAGATTGGTTTTTCATGGCTATAGAGGCTTGCGGCAGCGGAACTTCTGATCTAGGGTTATTTCTGGGGGTTTCTGTATTTATAGGATTTTTTGGCGTTGGTTTCACGCGAAGATGGGCCTCGAGGTGACCACAGCCCACCTGCATACGGGCAAGGCCCCTGGCGCGCCCTGGTGGGTTGTGCTGACCTCCTTCACCTTCTGTTCCTCCCACGAAGCTTCTAGTGCCTCTTTTGTTCCAAAAAAATCGTCAAAAAGTTTCGTTGCATTTGGAGAACTTTTATTTCTGCACAAAAAACAACACCACAGTAGTTCTGCTGAAAACAGCGTCAGTCCGGGTTAGTTCTATTCAAATAATACCAAAACCATGTAAAATTGTTGTAAACATGGCATGAATACTTCATAAATTATAGATACATTGGAGACATATCAGCATCCCCAAGCTTAATTCCTACTCGTCCTCGAGTAGGTAAATGATAAAAGAAATAATTCATGAAGTGTGAATGCTAGCATAGTGCATAAGTTTGATCAATGATAATTTCAATCACTTTTCATAGCATCATAAAACTCATCATGATAAAGTAGCAATTGAAAGCGGAATTTTTGTTGTGGAATGCTATCATATTCATCATATACTCTTTCTTTTGTAGCATGGACATTTGGACTTGAATGATTCAAAGCAATAGTCTATAATTTCACATGAAGACATCAATACTCAAGCATACTAACAAGCAACCATGTCTTTCAAAATATCAACACTAAAGAAAGCTATCCCTAGCCCATTATGCTTAATCATTGATCCATTCATGAAACAATCTCAAATATTAGCTACATCCAATGCACAAGTATGACAATAGTGCTCTCTAGTTGGTGCTTTATAAGAGAAGATGGAGACTCAAATACAAATAAAAATTGCATAAAGTAAATAGATAGGCCCTTCACAGAGGGAAGCAGAGATTTGTAGAGGTGCCAGAGCTCAAAGCTTAAATTGAGTGATAAAATATTTTGAGAGGCATACTTTTCCCGTCAATGAAAACGACCGAGAATTCCCAACACTTTCTATGCTAGATACATCATAGGCGGTTCCCAAACAGAAAATAAAGTTTATTCCTTTTTCCACCATTCTTTCACAATCAATGGCTAGCCGTATCCACGGGTGCCTTCCATTCCAACACTTTCCAAGGAATTTATTATTGAACAACATAATTTATTTATTTTTGCATTTCGGGACTGGGCATCCCTATTACCTTTGCCACACTCTCGTGCAATGACAAGTGAATAAACACTCATCTTGAGCATAACACATCTAGCATGGAAAATATTGGCCACCCCTGCCGCTTCATGAGTGGTGTGGGCACACAAAAAGGAAATTTATTTTGAAAATTAGAGTTGGCACATACAAATTTACTTGGAACGGCACGGAAATACCGCATATAGGTAGGTATGATGGACTCATTTGGCACAACTTGGTTTAAGGAGTTCGGATGCACAAGCAATATTCCCGCTTAGTACAAATGAAGGCTAGCAAATAGATTGAAAAGCGACCAACCAAGAAACAAAAACGATCATAAACGAGCATTAAACATAACTAACACCGAATAATGCACCACAAGTAGGATGTAATTTCATTGCATAACTATTGACTTTCGTGCTTGCATAGGGAATCACAAACCTTACCACCAATATTCCTACTAAAGCACAATTACTCACCAACATGACTCACATATTATTATCTCCATATCGCAAAACTATTGCAAGGATTCAAACTTATCACATCCAATGATCTACATGAAAGTTTTCATTATACCCTTCTTGAACATCCATCACTTTGGGACCAATTTCATAGTTTGTGCAAATCGTCATCACTATTATCAACTCTCAAAATAATATAAGTGAAGCATGAGAGTGTTCGACAAACTACTCCAAAAAGATATAAGTGAAGATCAAATGAGTAGTTAAGTAAATAGGTAGCTATGTGAGGACTCTCTCTCACTTAAAAACTTTCAGATCTAACTATTTTATTAAAACAGCAAGCAAAACAAAATAACATGACATTCTAAGAATAGCACACATCATGTGAAGAAGCAAAAACTTAGGCTCAACCGATACTAACCGATAATTCTTGATGAAGAAAGGTGGGATGCCTACGGGGGCATCCCCAAGCTTAGATGCTTGAGACTTCTTGAAATATTATCTTGGGATGCATTGGGAATCCCCAAGCTTGAGCTTTTGTGTCTCCTTAATTCCTTTTATATCACGGTTTCCCTAAATCTTAAAAACTTCATCCACACAAAACTCAACAAGAACTCGTGTGATAAGTTAGTGTAAATCAATGCAATAACCTTATCATTCCCTACTGTAGAAAATCACTAAAATTATTATTTAAAATTGCATACTAAATGCCTCTGCATATTTAATACTCCTATCCTCAAATAGAATCATTAAACAAGCAAACATATGCAAACAATGCAAACATAACAGCAATCTGTCTAAACAGGACAGTCTGTAAATAGTGCAATTTTACTCACACTTCCCTAACTCCAAAAACTTTGAAAATTTACCACACAGTATAAAATTTATCATATCTTATTTTGCAAAAATTTCAACATTTTATCACATTCTCAAGAATTCATGCACTAGCGTGCAACTTTTTGTTTTCAAGCAGCAACACATAGACTTGTAAAATAAGCATGGCAAAGGCTATACTTGACATTTTTATTGAAGTAAAATATATCAAAAATTATTCTAAATAATAGAAATCAAATACTGAGAAAAGAAAATGATGCTCCAAGCAAAACACATATCATGTGACGAATAAAAATGTAGCTCCAAGTAAGGTTACCGATAATGTTGGAGACGAAAGAGGGGATGCCTTCCGGGGCATCCCCAAACTTAGTTTCTTGGATCTTCCTTGAATATTACTTTGGGGGTGCCTTGGGCATCCCCAAGCTTAGGGTCTTGTCACTCCTTATTCTACTCATATTGATTTCTCACCCAAAACTTGAAAACTTCAATCACACAAAACTTAACGGAACTTCGTGAGATGGGTCAGTATGATAAAGACAAATCATTCACTTTGGTACTGTCAAGATAATATTCATAATTTTTCTCACACAATTCCTACTTTACTATACAATTTCCACAATTTATAATAAGCAATATAAGCGATAGAAACTATAAAACAAGCAAACTATGCATTGCAAACAGAATCTGTCAAAAACAGAACAGTCTGTAAAGATCTGAATTAATGTCATACTTATATTACTCTAACCATTCTGAAAATTTTGGAAAACGTATAAAATTTGTATACCCATCATCTTTAAAAAAATTAGAATTTTTCAATGCTCCAGTAAGTTTTAACAATTCTGTTACTGGGCACAAAAGTTTCTGTTTTTGCACAGAATCAAGTCAACTATCATCCACGCTATCCCAAAGGCTTTACTTGGCACTTTATTGAAACAAAAGCTATAAAACATGATTACTACACTAGCCTAATCATTCGAACACACAAAAGCAGTAGTGGTAAATGTTGGGTTGTCTCCCAACAAGCGCTTTTCTTTATTGCCTTTTTAGCTAGGCATGATGATTTCAATGATGCTCACATAGAAGATAAGAATTGAAACATAACGGAGCATCATGAAGCATATGACTACCACATTTAATCCTAACACACTTCCTATGCATAGGGATTTTGTGATCAAACAATTTATGGGAGCAAGAATCAACTAGCATAGAAAGGCAAAACAAGTGCAACTTCAAAACTTTCAACACATAGAGAGGAAACTTGATATTATTGCAATATGTAAAAGCATATGTTCCCCTCTCATAATAATTTTCAGTTGCATCATGAATTAATTCAACAATATAGCTATCACATAAAGCATTCTTTTCATGATCCACAAGCATAGAAATTTTATTACTCTCCACATAAGCAAATTTATTCTCATGAATAGTAGTGGGAGCAAACTCAACAAAATAACTATCATGAGATACTTGTTTGGGATAATCATATTGAGCAATAAAATCATGATGACAATTTTCATGGATATCATTACTCTTTATAGCATACATATCATCACAATAATCATCATAGATAGCAACTTTTTTATCATAGTCAATTGAAACCTCTTCCAAAATAGTGGATTCATCATTAAATAAAGTCATGACCTCACCAAATCCACTTTTATCAATATAATCATCATAAATAGGAGGCATGCTATCATAATAATAAATTTTCTCATCAAAACATGGGGGTTAAAAATATCATCTTCATCAAACATAGCATCCCCAAGCTTACGGCTTTGCAAATCATTAGCATCATGAATATTCCAAGAATTCATACTAGCAACATTGAAATCATGCTCATCATTCAAAGATTTTGTGCCAAACATTCTATTGAATTCTTCTTCTATCAATTGAGCACAATTTTCCTTTCCATCATTTTGAAGAAAGACATGATAAAGACGAATAATATGAGGCCACCTCAATTCCATTTTTTTTGTAGTTTTCTTTTATAAACCAAACTAGTGATAAAAGAAAAAACTAAAAGATTCAATTGCAAGATCTAAAGATATACCTTCAAGCACTCACCTCCCCGGCAACGGCGCTAGAAACGAGCTTGATGTCTACTACACAAACTTGTTATTGTAGACTCGTGTTGGGCCTCCAAGCGCACAGTTTTGTTGGACAGTAGCAAATTTCCCTCAAGTGGATGACCTAAGGTTTATCAATCCGTGGGAGACGTAGGATGAAGATGGTCTCTCTCAAACAAACCTGCAACCAAATAATAAAAAGTCTCTTGCGTCCCCAACACACCAAATACAATGGTAAATTGTATAGGTGCACTAGTTCGGCGAAGAGATGGTGATACAAGTGTAGTAATAATAGTAGATATTGGTTTTTGTAATAGTACCAATAAAAAACAGCAAGGTAGCAAGTAACAAAAGTGATCACAAGCGGTATTGCAATGCTTGAAAATGAGGCCTAGGGTCCGTACTTTCGCTAGTGCAATCTCCCAACAATGCTAATATAATTGGATCACAATAACAATCCCTCAACGTGCGATGAAGAATGACTCCAAGGTTCCTATCTAGCAGAGAACATAAGAAGAAATTGTTTGTAGGGTACGAAACCACCTCAAATCTATTCTTTCCGATCAATCTATCCTAGAGTTCGTACTAAAATAACACCAAGCTATTCTTTCCGATCGATCTAACCAAGAGTTCATACTAAAATAACACCATATGATACACATCAACCAACTCTATTGTCACCTAGATACTCCAATGTCACCCCGAGTATCCGTGAGTTGATTATACGATATGCATCAAACAATTTCAGATTCAAAATACACAATCCAACACAAAGAACCTCAAAGAGTGCCCCAAGATTTCTACTGGAGAAAAAAAGACGAGAACGTGCATCAACCCCTATGCATAGATTACCCCAATGTCACCTCGGGAATCCGCGAGTTGAGTGCCAAAACACATATCAAGTGAATCAATATGATACCCCATTGTCACCACGGGTATTCATAGCAAGACATACATCAAGTGTTCTCTAATCCATAGAAGTATTCAATCCGATAAAACAAAATCTCAAAGGGAAAACTCAATTCATCACAACAAGATAGAGAGGGGAAAACACCATATGATCCAACTATATTAACAAAGCTCGCGATACATCAAGATCGTGCCAACTCAAGAACACGAGAGAGAGAGAGAGATTAAACACATAGCTACTAGTACAAACCCTCAGCCCCGAGGGTGGACTACTCCCTCCTCATCATGGTGGCTGTCGGGATAATGAAGATGGCCACCGGTGATGATTTCCCCCTCCGGTAGGGTGCCGGAACAGGGTCTAGATTGGTTTTTCATGGCTATAGAGGCTTGCGACGGTGGAACTTCTGATCTAGGGTTATTTCTGGGGGTTTCTGTATTTATAGGATTTTTGGCGTTGGTTTCACGCGAAGATGAGCCTCGAGGTGACCACAACCCACCTGCACACGGGCAAGGCCCCTGGCGCGCCCAGGTGGGTTGTGCTCACCTCCTTCACCTTCTGGTCCTCCCACGAAGCTTCTAGTGCCTCTTTTGTTCCAAAAAAAAATCGTCAAAAAGTTTCGTTGCATTTGGAGAAATTTTATTTCAGCACAAAAAACAACACCACGGTAGTTCTGCTGAAAACAACGTCAGTTCGGGTTAGTTCCATTCAAATTATACCAAAACCATAACAAATTGTTGTAAACATGGCATGAATACTTCATAAATTATAGATAGGTTGGAAATGTATCAGTCCTCGGCCGCCACTCATAAGGAAGACAATCAATAATAAATCATGCTCCAATTTCATCGCATAACAAGAGACCATATGTGCATGCTTCGGGAATCACAAACCTTAACACAAATATTCTTACTAAACCACAATTACTCACTAGCATGGCACTAATATCACGATCCTTATATCTCAAAACAAATGCAAGGAATGAGACTTCTCATATATTCAATGATCTTCATGAAAGTTTTTATTATATCCCTCTTGAATACCCATCATATTAGGACTAAATTCATAACCTAAGCAAATTGCCATACTATTTATAAGACTCTCAAAATAATATAAGTGAAGCATGAGAGTTCATCAATTTCTTTAAAATATAACCGCCGTCGTGCTCTAAAAAATACTCCCTTCGTCCCAAAATAAGTGACTCAACTTTGTACTAAAGCTAGTACAAAGTTGAGTCACTTATTTTGGGACGGAGGGAGTACAAGTGAAGCACTAGAGAAACTACCTAGCTCAAAAATATAAGTGAAGCACATAGAGTATTATAATAAATCCACGATTAATGTGTGTCCCTCTCAAAAGGTATGTCCAGCAAGGATGATTGTGGCAAACTAAAAAGAAAATAAAGAAAAGACTCATATAATACAAGACGCTCCAAGCAAAACACATATCATGTGGTGAATAAAAATATAGCTTCAAGTAATTTACCGATAGATTGTAGACAAAAGAGGGGATGCCATCCGGGGCATCCCCAAGCTTAGACGCTTGGTTTTCCTTGAATATTACCTTGGGGTTCCACGGGCATTCCCAAGCTTAGGATCTTGCCACTCCTTATTCCTTAGTCCATCGAAACTTTACCCAAAACTTGAAAACTTCACAACACAAAACTCAACAGAAAACTCATGAGATCCGTTAGTATAATAAAACAAATCTCCACTTTTAGGTACTGTTGTAAACTCATTCCAATTTTATATTTCATTATATCTTCTGTATTCTAACTTCACCATGGTTCATACCCCTCGATACTACCCATAGATCCATCAAAACAAGCGAACAACACAATGAAAGCAGAATCTGTCAAAAACAGAACAGTCTGTAAAGACCCAAATTAAGCTCATACTTCTGTAACTCCAAAAGATCTGAAAAATTAGGGCAACGTAGGAAATCTGTATATCAATCTTGTGTAAAAAATTCAGAATTTTCCATGTTTCAGAAAATTTTAACAATTCTGCTACTGGACGCAAAAGTTTCTGTTTTTTCTCAGAATCAAATCAACGGTCTTCCAAATCATCCCAAAGGTGTTACTTGGCACAAAGTAATCAAAATACTAAAAAACAATCATAACAGAAGTATAATTGCATATTTATTTAAAAACAAAAGAAAAAGCAAAATCATAAAATAAAATTAGGTTGCCTCCCAACAAGCGCAATTGTTTTACGCCCCTAGCTAGGCATATTGCATAGATCTAGGTATTGTAATAGAAGTGAGGGAGATCATCCATGCTCATCTCATACTCCCTCCTTTCAGCAGCAAGTTTCCTTTGTGGCAAGCAAAAATAATAGCAAAATTATCATTGTGTTCAGAAATTTTATCTATCAAAACAGATGGGGGAACCTTTTTTCTTAAATTTTCATTGTAAGCGGCATAATCTAGAGATTGTAATCTCCTTATCTCTTCTTGATTAAAAAGGATCTCCTCTATAGGAGGGCAACCACAATTTATATTGTAATGAGCAAATATTTCACGTCCTTCTTTCATAATATTCCCAAATTAATAAGCTAGAAATATAGTGGTAACACGCTTAACGGAAGGATCATGAATATTAGAAAATTCTAGAAGGATCCTTTGTATGGATGTGTAACACCCCCGGTGGTTAACTACAGTAATCACCCTTTTTATTATGCCATGTCATCATGTTTATCAGTGCCCTGTCATCATCTGCATCCATATTTCATTCAGCTCCTAACTAAAATTTCAAATTAAAACTAAAGTGGAAAATAAAAGTTGTCCAAACCTGAAAACTAAAATGTGCCTCATGTTGCAAATATTCCCAAAGCATTTATAAAAATGAAAGCAACATTTATTGGAGTTGAAAAAGGACTCAAACATCAAGGAACAGCAGCAAGACAACACTATTTAATCCTTTCTCAATTAAATAAAATCCAAATAAAAAGATATGGACACCAAACCATTTTATTGCAGAGGCATACAATGCACTGTGATTTATGGGCTAGGTCTCATATTTTACAAAAACCTTTTGGTACTCAAGCATTTAACAAAACAGAAAAGAAAAACAGAAAACAGAAAAGGAAAAGAAGAAAAGGGAGGAACTCACCTGTGCACTTACCGGCCTGCCCAACATAGTGTCGGCCCAGCCCGTTCCCCCCCCCCCACTTGTCTTCCTCCTCCTGCTCATCCCACGGCGCTGTCGCCCTCTGCACAGCCGCCGCGCCTGGCCCCCCATCTCCCTCTCTCGACAGCGCGCCCGCGCCCGTTCGCGCTGGATAAGAGCCACGCCGAGCCCCTCGCTCCCTCCTCTGGCATCGCCTCTCTTTCTCTCCCTCTCTGCTCCTCCCAACCGAGCGACGCCATGGCCGCCTCACCGTAGAACACGCAGCTGTCGACCGCCTCTCGTCCTGCCGACGTGTCCAGGAGTGCCCTCATCCTCGCCTACATCGACCCATTGGGGATCGGAGCCGTCACCGCAACACATTCGAGCTCGCCATCTTGTCAGGCACCGCCGTTCATCGCCGGTCGATTCGCTCAATGCCGACCGCCTCCGGCCTCCCCGAGCCTTCTCTGCATCCGCTGTGAGGCCCTCTTCTTTTCCCTCTCTCTCTGCGCTCCCGGTCGCCCTCCTAGCTAGCCGTCCCGACGCCGCGCTCCGCCGTCCGCCACGGTTGTCGCCGGCGTGGATACCATGGCCCTCTGTTGCTGCTAGTGCCGCCTACGCGCTTATGGACGCTCGCTGGAGTCAGCCAGCCCTCCAGCTCGTTGAATTGCTAGCTAAAACGCGCGCCCGCATTACCACCCGAGAGCTCCTCAGCCACCGCTCACCGTCGGCCACCTTTCTGGCCCCCACCGCTCCGACCAGCCGTGGCACTCGAAGCGCGCGCATCGCCCCGGTCACGTAGATGCTCTCGGTGGTCCAAACGGACCACCACAGCCGATTTCAGGCCGTTCCCGAGCGCGCCGTCGCGAAAATGGCTCGCCGGAGCCTCACCGCCGGCCGGCTCCGACGTGGCACGCGGGCCCCAGCCCCAGTGTCACTGCCCGTGGGCCCCCTGGCCCCTGTTGACCAGGGTCAACGCTGACTGGGCGGGCCCTGTGTCTATGACATGTGGGTCCCGCCGTTTAAAATGATTTTATTAAATAAATATTTGGTTAATTAATTAGATTAGTTAATTAAAACACTAATTACCCACTGACTGCTGGGCCCCACCTGCTAATTAGTTTGAATAGATTAAGCTAACTCTGTTTAATTAACTGAGTCACTGACATGTGGGCCCCACATGTCAGGTTTGACCTGGCCGGCCCCCTGTTGACTGCTGACATCATCCATGCGTCATGCTGACGTCACCCTGCTACTGTTTTGGATAATTCGAGTTTAAATAATTAAATAAATTCCAGAAAATCAATAAAACTTTAGAAAATCATATCTTTTAATCCGTAACTCCGATGAAAATAATTTATATATGAAAAATGATCAGAAAAATCCCACGAATCCGAATACGCTACCCACATACCTGTTAGATGCCTCTAACTATCTGAACATGCAACTTTTTGCCTGTTTCAGATAAATGAATAGTGCCTGGTTTTTATAAAATAATTCCAAACAAATTCCTAAAATAACTAGTTGACTTAGACATGTCTTCAGGCAACCCTGCACTGCACGTTAGCGTTGCCTGCTCCGTGTTTGCTTATGTTGGCTGTGTATTTATACTGTTTCCTCCCCCTCTTCTCTCTCGTTAGACCCCGACGCAGTTCCCGGTACCGACGCAGCTCCGGAGCCCGACGCCACCGTTGACGACCTTGCCCTTGCCGCCGAGCAACCAGGCAAGCCCCCCCTTTTGATCAACCCGGTATCGCCCATTCTAATTTCTCATGCTTGCATTAGAATTGCTGCTGCTACTGCTTTACCTATCCTGATGCATAGCCTGTTTACTGTAACCAGCTGTTGATAATTACCTGCATATCCTAAACTGCTTAGTATAGGCTGGGTAGAGACCTATCAGTGACCCCACTAGTCCTGACTGCCCCGCTGGATAATCCGAAGACCCGATCAACGGGATTGAAGACCAGGCCCCGGCACCGCACCTCACCCCCTTAGTTGTAACGACACTGCAGCGTTACCACCGAGTGCCGAGGGTGATACCTCGTGTAGCACTTCTGATGTTAACTCTGTAGAGTAGCTATTCGGTCGTGGTCATCGAGGGTGATTCCTCCTTCACCACTTCCGGTAACGACACTGTCGTGCAACACATCAAGTGTGAACCCATCGAGGGTGATTCCTCCGAGTTCACCTTGACGGATACATCGAGTGGGAATTCAATGAGGGTGATACCTCGGATTCCCCTGATGTTATAGACACACGGATACTTGGACTTTACACTGTTACTTGGATAGGCGGGTCGACCCTGAGGGGTACCCGCGTGCGCCTGAGAGGCGAGTGTTGTGAAGACGGGTGCCTGTGTGGTGCCCGAGTGAGAATACGAGGCGTGGCCGGGCATTCTTGGCCCTTGCCGCAAGTCCTCGAGACGGGGCGACGGGGTCACATCTTTCGTGAGTCTCTGCTCGTTACCGCAAGCCCTAGTCCATTAACGATTTGGATATTTGATCCGAGCAGGTCTCTGGCCTGATAGCACTAACCATCACGTGGGCATAGTATGGGCGTTCTGCATCGTAGCATCAGTCGAAAGCTCTGTCAGACGTCTAGTTCAGCCTTGCGGCCGAGACGGACCGGCGCCCCCCTGGTGCCTGGCTTCCCCCTGCACGCAACGACTCGGAGTGCACAGGGTGATGGCCCAAGACCTCTGAGCGCTTAGGATGTAGACCGATGGGGACCTCTCTGCTGAGCTCTAGGTAGGGTTGCGATGTGTCATTTGGCCGAGGCCGGGCATGACCCAGGAAAGTGTGTCCGGCCGGAGTTAATCGAGCGTGTTGGGTAAGTTGGTGCACCCTTGCAGGGAAGAAAACTTCTATCGATAGCCGGTCCTACGGTAAAGGACACTCGGAGTTGTATCCTGATTGATACATTTTAGAACTGGATACTTGGATACTATGGCTCTGGGATTGCTTCTCGCAGGGAGTCGAGAAGGGATCTCAGGACGAGGTTGATGACTGTATGGCTCTGGGATTGCTTTCTCGCAGGGAGTCAAGAAAGGATCTCTGGGTGAGGTTGAGACTTAATGATACTACTACATTATATTGTACTATTCTACTCTCTTCTATTGCTGTAAGACTCCTGAAGATGCTAGTCTTTGATAGGACTAGGCCTTCTCTCTATTCTGGCATTTCTGCAGCCCAGTCCACATATACAGCCTTCTCTTTGAAAATGTTGCATATGTAGTGTAGATCCTTGCTTGCTGAGTACTTCTGAGTACTCACGGTTGCTTTGTTTTTCTTTTCTTCCCTTATCAGTTTGTCGTGACCAGAGGACGGAGCCCCCTGAGACAGATGCCCCGTCGATCGGCTACTACTACTACCCCAAGGATGGATACGACTACGAGTTGACTGACGACCAGGAGTAGGATCGGAGGGTCCCAGGCAGGAGGCCTGCGCCTTTCGATCGTAGTGTTTTATTTTGCCCCGCCTTTCTAAAGGCCTTTCTGTTTCATATCTGTACTCAGATATCTGATGCTTCCGCTGACGCTTGTTCGCAAGCTTATGTATTCGAGCCCTCGAGGCCCCTGGCTTGTAATATAAAGCTTGTATGACTTTATTTATGTTTTAGAGTTGTGTTGTGATATCTTCCCGTGAGTCCTTAGGCTTGATCGTGTGCATTTGCGTGTATGATTAGTGCACGATTAAGCCGGGGGCGTCACAGGATGGATGCATGTGAACAAATTGTCTTTCAAGTTCCACTATAAGCAAAGATATTGCATCCGCAAGACTGGAGGTTTTATTAAGAATCGACCCTCATAGCATAGGTAATGTACCGGCACAAGTAAAGAAATCTTGAATAACACCTTTTCCAATAATATTACCGCTACTAAACGGAGTTTTTTAGTGTGCATGATAGTAGTTTCTTTCTCATCAGAACCATCATTAATAAAATCATCAAATTTTCCTCAAGATCATTACTAGTTTTTTCAACGGTAACCTCCCCAGATTCATACATTATGACAAAGCAATCTAACACACAAGCAAACAAAAAGCAAACGAAAAAGTGAACGGAAAGAAGGCGAATAAAAAGTCAATTTTTTTTTTGAAAATGTTTTACAAGCGGGGGAGAGGAAAACGAGAGGAAAATGGCAAATAATGTAAATGCAAGAGATGAGAGTTTATGATGGGTACTTGGTAGGCTTGATGTAGATACTCCCCGGCAACGACGCCAGAAATTCTTCCTGCTACTTCTTGAGCTTGCGTTGGTTTTTCCCTTGAAGAGGAAAGGGTGATGCAGCAAAGTAGAGATAAGTATTTCCCTTAGTTGAGAACCAAGGTATAAATCCAGTAGGAGGAACACACAAGTCACCAATGATTGCACCTACACAAACAAATAAATACTTGCACCCAACGCGATAAAGAGGTTGTCAATCCCTTCACGGTTACTTGCAAGGATGAGATCTGATAGTGATATATATAAAAGATAAAATAAAGTGTGAAATGAAATAAAAGTAAATCAATTGCAGCAAGGTCTTTTTGTGTTTTTGATTTTATAGATCTGAAAATAACATGATAAAAGATAGACCCGGGGGCCATAGTTTTCACTAGAGGCTTCTCTCTTGAAAGAAAGCATATGGTGGGTAAATAAATTACTTTTGAGTAATTGATAGAAAAGCGCATATTTATGACGATATCTAAGGCAATGATCATGTATATAGGCATCACATCCATGACAAGTAGACCGACACCTGCCAACATCTACTACTATTACTCCACACATCGATCGCTATCCAGCATGCATCTAGTGTATTAAGTTAACAAGAACGGAGTAACACCTTAAGCAAGATGACATGATGTAGAGGGATAGATCCGATCAATATGAACAAACCCCATCTTTTTATCCTTAGTGGCAACAATACAAATACGTGTCATGTCCCTTTCGGTCACTGGGAATAAGCACCGCAAGATTCAACCCACTACAAAGCACCTCTCCCATTGCAAGAAAAATCAATCTAGTTGGCCAAACCAAATCAATAGATCAGAGAGAAATACAAAGCTATCTTAATCATGCACAAAAGAGTTCAGAGGAGACTCAAATAATATTCATAGATAATCTGATCATAAATCCACAATTCATCGGACCTCAACAAACACACCGCAAAAGAAGATTACATCAAATAGATCTCCAAGAACATCGAGGAGAACATTGTATTGAAGATCAAAGAGAGAGAAGAAGCCATCTAGCTACTAGCTATGGACCCGTAGGTCTATGGTAAACTACTCACACATCGTCGGAAGGGCAGCAAGGTTGATGTAGAAGCATTCCGTGGTCGAATCCCCCTCCGGCAGAGTACCGGAAAAGGTCCCCAGATGGGATCTCACGAAGACAGAAACTTGTGGCGGCGAAAAAGTATTTTTGGTGTGCCCTCTGGTCTACGGGGAATATTTGAGTATTTATAGAAGAAGAATTAGGGCTGGAGGAGCAACAGGGGCCCCACAAGCCTGGGGGCGCGTCCCCCCTAGGGCCCACCCTCCGATCTTGTCGTCTCCTCATGGCTCTTCTGGCCTCCTCCCGAAGCTTCCAGGGTGTCTTATCGTCCAAGAAAAATCGTCAAAAAGTTTTGTTTTGTTTGGACTCCTTTGGTATTGATTTTCTGTAAAGACAAAAACAAGGAAAAAAACAGCAACTGGCACTGGGCACTAGGTTAATAGGTTAGTATAATATTGCATATAAAACATCCAAGGTTGATAATATAATAGCATGGAACAATAAAAAATTATAGATACATTGAAGACGTATCAATTATCTTGAACTGATATTAATTTGGCTTGAATGAATCCTTGACTGTGGTTGCAATGCAACCCAACAATTTATTGGTTTGTACAAATATCCTGGAATAATGCCTTTGTGTTTGAAATGAATCCTGGGCCGTGGTTGCAGTGCAACCCGGCAAATATGTATGGAGAAATCCATAAGTGTTGTAGTTTACTACAAAGCACATGTTGAATAGCCCAAAACGCAGTCAATTAAATGACCTGGCATTATATGTGACCCGGCAGATTTGTAACCTAGGAATTTAGAAAAATTGATGCCTGCAAAGAAAATGCATAAATAGACATACATACATACATACATACATACATACATACATACATACATACATATATATATATATAGAGAGAGAGAGAGAGGACTTTCGTGGCACGACATAAAGACCGGCTTTCGAGGCTCGAGTCTGATTTCCTTCTGTGAAGTAGGCCTTGTAGCCTCTTATGGTTTATCCTAGCTCTCTGAAAGCCGGCTCCCACGTGAGTTTAACCGGTGTTTTAACTTTGATAAGTTCAGGGTCAACAAAGTCCGTTATAGGCATCAGTGTGATTGACTTATGAAAAGTACAATTGGGTCACCTTTTCAGAGTAGCATCAAGCTAATGGGCAGGTTTAACCAAGTATTATGGTGGCATATGCCGGGTCAAGAGGGATGTTATTAGCTAAACTTGATGAGTTGGAAGCCCCCAAGTGACCATATGATCATGGAAAAACTCAGCATAGGATATACAGGAGACAATGCTACTACTGCAAAACATCTGTGGTCCAGATAAGCCGGTTTTATTCCATTGATCATAATATGATGAGCCAATAAGGCAGGATACCCATGTTTGAACTGCGCATCATGGCAGCTAGTCCTCTTTGGCAACCTTTTCTTTTTCACCAATAAGGCAGGATACCCATGTTTGAACTGCGCATCATGGCTGCTAGTCCTCTTTGGCAAACTCGGCATTTGATGACGCAGTATAAACCAACGAAGATTTGAGAATTGAAGACTTCAAGGTGGTAGACGACCCTGTAGGAGTCGCAACTCAGTAACCAAGTTGGTGTCGAGCTGGCGGCGGAAGCCGGCATTTTTTAGAGAAAAGAATTTTTTCTCAGAGATGGAAATCTCTGAGAGCCAGAATTTTCCTAGAGCTTGAATTTTTCTGAGAGGTTGAACTTCTGAGAGCCAGATTTTGGTGACAAGCCAGATTTTGGCGACAAGCCGGATTTTGGTCATAAGCCAGATTTTGGTCATAAGCCAGATTTTGATCACAAGCCGGATTTTGGCGACAAGCCGGATTTCTCTTGAGCCTGATTTTTCTAAGCCATATTTCTCTAAGCCGGACTTTCCTTGAGCTGGATTTTTCTAAGCCAGATTTTCCTTATAGAGCAGACCGCGAATTTCCTTGAGCTAGATTTCTTTAAGCCGGATTTCCTTGAGCCAGATTTGAGCTGGATTTTTCTTGAGCCAGATTTTGAGCTGGATTTTCCTTGAGCCAGATTTCTCTAAGCTGGACTTTCCTTGAGCCGGATTTTGAGTTGGATTTTCCTTGAGCCAGATTTTGAGCTGGATTTTCCTTGAGCCGGATTTTCCTTATCTAGCCAACCGCGAATTTCCTTGAGCCAGATTTCGAGCTGGATTTTCGTTATCCGTCCGACCGCGAATTTTCTCAATCCATGGGAGAGCTCCCTCCAAGAACACATCACCTTTGTACGCAAGCCCCATGGTGGACGCCAACTGTCGTGGTTTTGTCACGGCAGATGTCCTCGAAAAAGGACTTAGTCATGAGGCTATCGCAACTAGGTAGTAGCTTGGATGGGGTTGATCAGAATCGAGATACGCGAGTTTTACCCAGGTTCGGCCCCTCACAATCGAGGTAAAAGCCTACATCCTGCTTGATTGCTATTGATGATGATGATGATGATGATCTCGATTACAAGGGCGGTATTTCACTGCCTCTGTCTCGAGAGCTATCAAAACATCTGTCTCGAGACCTACCAAAACATCTGTCTTTAGTCTTGTCTGTCTAAAACCCTATCTTTCTGATGACCCGGGGACTCCCTTTATATAGTAGTTGAGTCCCTGGGGTTACAAGAGATTCCAGGTTATACCCGTAGTCGGAGTCCTACTCTAAGTCCACTAAGTCCTCCGTGTTATCCAAGTCGGGGTTCTCCGTCTTGTATTTGGACTCCTGGAAACTAGGACTTGTCTCTCCAGGTTGGGACTCATCCTCAAGCTGGGTCTCGTCTCCAAAGCCGGCTCATCTCCATGAGCCGCCTTATCTCTAGAGCCGGATTATCTACATGAGCCAGCTTATCTCCAGAGCATGCTTATCTCTGCGAGCCGGCTTATCTGCCAGCTTAACCATGAGCCAGCTCATCTCCGTGTGACTGCTTAGCTCTGTGAGCCGGCTTATCCGTGAGCCGGCTTAACCTTGAGTTGGCTCATCTCCGTGAGACTGCTTAGCTCTGTGAGCCGGCTTATCCATGAGCCGACTTATCCATCAGCCGACTCATCTCCGTGAGCCTGCTTAGCTCTATGAGCCGGCTTATCTTCAGAGTCAGAAAAATTATCTTGTAGTAGGCCGATCAAGATTGTAACCGGGTCATGATTGTAGCCGGTCGACTGAACTCCAAAGATGACTTAACTCTAGAAATGACTAAACTCCAGAGATGACTTATCCTCAGAGATGACTTAACCTCTGAGCCGGGTCTAGCCGCGGGTAATTCTCCCAACATATATTGTACTTGTGAAACTATTTCAGCTCATCTTTCTTACCTGATAGGTAAAGAACAAATGAAAAATGTAGATGTGGATGAAAATTCTAAATCTATAGTGAAAACGTAAATAGACAAAAGTTCCTCACAATAACCAAGCAAGATTGCAAGTATACATCATGAAATTCAGCTTGCATACTTGTGCCACAAATAAACTACAATATACAACAAAAGTTTGGACAATAATATGCCATGTTGATGCAAAATTGCATCAATTAGTCTGGACAACCAGAAGTAACAATGCAGTGCTCCTAAGAGAACCGTGGAAGTCAACCTATTGTAAAATTCACTTCTAAAATAACATAAAACTTCTAAGGTTATGCATGTACATAAATAATTCACTTTTAAAGTCCACTTGGTTCAGTTATGTAGACATGGCGTTATCATTGCCAGTTTCTAGCAAAGAGAGAGCATGCTTGAGTAACTGTAACAATCACTGGCAATATCTGCAAATTCACATAGAAATTAATAGTCAGTTTATGCAAGCAAGTACCTAATTTAGATGTTGTAAAGCTAGACTATTGGCACGTGGCCTAACCTTACACCATAGTATTTTGGTCAGTATGAGTGCTTTCTTAGTTTGAGTGGTACTAAATCATACATAATGTATATATGAGCAACATCTTGTATGTAAGACAATAGATAGCTTGATGAACAGTAATCAACGTGAAAGGGCCCAACACGATAAAATGTAAAAATATACCTGATTTATTAGTTAGCATAGTCTTTGCTTCAGTTACCATGGCATCAGGCTCCTGTAGGTGTCACTCTATTGATATTGAACCAAACATAACTGTGCATATGATTAACGAGCTCCCCAATAGAACATGTTAATTAAAGGCCCTTTCACTTTACCAAAATGCCATTGAACACAGATTAACGAGCTCCCCAACAGAACATGTTACTTCTCACTCATCTCAATCGCTATAACCAATAGTATGAGTGAGCCGCTAAAAATGATTGATGTGATGGATTCATTCTGCGCATACACATAACCTACTTACTTCAAAACAGATCAACCTTGCTACTATCATGGGATGGAAGGCGTGATCCACAGAGGTGGCGACAAGAACCTGCACCTGTTGTACTCTTGCTCAAGCTCATTCATCTTCTTCACCGTGCCATCCTTGAGACTGTACACCCCGACGGCGTGAATGTTAACCTCGTCATCATACCCAGAGCTGTGGGATCGCGAGGATAAATCATAGCGCATGCGAAATGTTGCATCTCCATGTCTGTTGTCAGTGAAATAGATGCAGCCAACCTCAATCTCCGGGCACCCCCTCATTGGGACATACAACGAGTTGTTCACCCCGACGAACACCGCAACATCGCCGATGTCCCTTGTCTCATTCCACTGCCCGTTACTGAGGACATGGACCTTGAAGGAACACGTCCACCGGCTCTGACCATACTTCTTCTTCGTCACATGGGAGTACATCAGCACCACCATCACCCGCACATCCAGCGCCACCACCAGGTACTTGAGAGGGCACGGCGAGCTGCCTTCTTCGATGGTCAGCCTTGGCGCGACTGCCGTGCTTGTGTACTCACTGGATTGTGCATCATGCTACCACACCTCACTACAAAAAAAATACACTTCCGTGATGATACGTGTTTGTCACAGTAGGTCACGTTTTCTATCATGCATGTACATCCATGACGATTTTATGACAGAATCAAGATAGTCATACCTGTGCTGTCATAGAAGTGTTCCATGACAATACCAAAATTATCATCACGAAAGTGTCCACTTCCATGACGAGAAATCGCGCGTCATGGAAGTGTTTTCGTTAAGGGTAACCGATACATGGCATCCACCGTAACGGGTCGCCGTTAAGCTATCGGGTTCCAGTTTGGATCCGATAACCCATTAACAGCCCTGACCAGTGGGGATTTTCCACGTGTAAAATTCTCATTCGCCAGAGTATCCACGTGTCAGCTCAGTGCTGGGACAGATGTCATCCAGGGAATGGACGGGACGCGCCTATGATACGTCGACACGTGGCATGGCCCAATAGTGGGCCATTCAGGTCAAAAAGCCGGCCTGTTTGAGTTAGTCAAAAGGTAGCAGCCCGGCCCACCGAAGGCCTGTTAACGTCCTGTTCGCATATAGCCTATTTATAGCCCGCTAACTCACGACCCGTTATAGCCTATCTGAATTAGGCCCAGTAGCGCCATATGGGCCGTCCAATATGATTCCAGCCCGTTGTAACTTCCGGCCCATGTATGGCCCATGACGTCTTTCGACCCATATGAGGCCCTTTCTAAATCTTGGCCCATAAATGGCCCGTGGTGAAACTGGCCCATAATGAACAGTATATAGCTTTATACCCATTAACGGCCCATTATTCCATTGGGCCGTTTCAGCCCGTGTTATCTTTCGGCCTTCTAAGGACCCATTTATTATTGGGCTCATTTCCGGCATTCGATTACATACGGTCCATTACTGGCCTGTTCCGCTTGTGGGCCAAATTCAGCCCGTGGTTAAAGTCGGCCCGTCTGTGGCCCTTTAATCCGTTGGGCCATTTTCATGGCGTCATCAAATATGGCCCATTAAAGACCCATTATGCCTGCTGTTGGAATTAAGCCCGTTGTACACATGGGCCTGTTAATGGCCCATAAACAGACGATTCCCATTATAGCCCATTTACGGCCCATATTGTGGTCCGTTAATTGTCCATGAAAGTACGGCCCATGTTTGGCCAATCGATCATACGGCCCGTAGAAGTCCCATTGAATCAACGGCCTGCAGAAGGCCCATGGATTGTACGGACCTTAGGAGGGCCACTACAGCAGGCAGCAGGACCATGGTTTCAACGGTCAGTATGTTGCCCATGTTTACTGTGGCCTAGTTCTAAATAAAAAGGTTACCGCGGAAAAAGAACTGCAGCGACAACTAGCAAAAAAATAAACAAGACAATAAGGAAATAAATAGCAAGAAACTTACGCTAGGCTATTACGACTGTTACAAATATTACATCCACTGGGCATCAAAGTTCGCCACCAGTGCAAATATAGTGAACAAAGAAACATATTACATACACTGGGCGTCTAAATTGGCCACCAGTGAAAATAAAAGCGGCAGCAAAACAAGTCCAGAACTGAAACCACTTCAGAAGAGCTCAAGAAACGATATCCTGGATACCCACCATGCTGGCAAGAAGCTTAGCAAGCTTATTAGTTTTCTCTTGTTTGGCGCTAAAATCGTCCAGCGCTTGCTATTGCACCAGAAAGTATGCATCTGAATTCTGTAGGAACTTCCTCAGTCCTTCAGCTTCTTGCCGCAGCACAGCTGGCTGATGCCTTTCAGCTTGTAGCTAAGATTGAAGAAGCCGAAGTGATTCAGGCAGCGAGTTCAAAGAGCTTGTGCCAGCGGTAGTGGCCAGTAACTCGAACACTACATCAACGCAGGACTTTGGGGTTGTCTCACTCTCTACAAGATAGTTTTTATCACCTTTCTTGGAGACCAACAGGGTTGTCTCACTATCTTGAACCTTATCTACATTACTTTCTCTACCATTTCATACTGGGGTGCTCTTCTCCAATATTCTGTTTGCATTCTACAAGAGAAACAAGCAGACACATCACAGGCTTAGCATGTAGTATATGAAACTCATTTTGATAAACCGATTAAGTAGTAAGGTGGACAGGATAACAGCATGAAACAAACATATATCTATGTACTATGGTCACTGTATTGTCCATATCATTCTAGTTTATGTTGCCAAATCAAGATAGAGACACAGTTCAAATCATATATTTTTAAGACACAGCAGCATAGACAGAATATAAGTGTGGGAAACTACACAACACTGACAACACTTGTAATGTGCATGACATGAGAACATAACTGTTTATACAACTAAAACTAAAATCAACACAGAGCAAGAAGTTAGAACATCAATCCAGTTAAAGAAATAGGTTTAAAACATACCTGTTGCGCCATTGGAGTTTCAATTGGATCCTTCAAATTCAAAATTAGTTGGTATGATTAAATATAGTGATGCAAGAGCAAAGGAGTATAGACCATAGCTATGGAATCTGACCTGTGAACAGTTGCTCTTCTACTTTAAACGTGGAGTTTGGGTTCGCTGTGGTGGTCTTCGTGCTTTGGGCATTGCAGTTGCTTTACAAACTGCTTGTGTGGGGCTACTCTGTGGTGGACATGGTGCTGTGTCAACTAGAAGTGGGTTACTATCCGCTAGGGTTGGGGTTAGATGGGGTGTAGGGTTCTCTGTCCAACGGTGTAAGTGTACAATCTGGAAGAGTCTCGATTATTTGTGGTGGGGCTAGTTCGTGGGCCAGTACAACCATGGTTCTATCTGCATCGACGGGTAGCACCGTCTTTTGTGAAGAACGGGTTTTTACTCCCGTAGATACTGCCATCACCCCCTCCAATTCAAATGGCTGATAAACAAGAAAAGAAATTGAAAGTACAGACATTGTATGATAGAAAGATGCGGTAATTCACATATATGTTGTCTAACCAAACAGGACAGCATGACACAATTTCACATATATGATGACTAACTAAACAGGACAGCATGACACAGTTTCAGATATATGATGGACAACTTAACAGGATATAATGGCATACTTCAACATATGATGAGTATCTAAATAGGATGACATGACAAAACTATATGATGTCTTTATAAAATAGGTTGGGATGATATAATTCACATACATGTTGTCTAAGTATACAGGATGGCATGATATAATTCACATAATTGATTCATATACTAAGCATCTGGCACTCGCATGTATGATCTCTAAACTAAGCAGATGGCATTGAATATTGTGTATATGATGTCTAAACTAAGCAATGCAAGACACCATATGCAGGATATGAAAAATATAAACATTGCAAGTTAGAGCATGCACCTCAGGTGGGATATAGGACTGGTCATCTGTCTCTGAATCCTCCTCTGAGGAGCTACTTGCAACCATCGAGATATATGTTTCAACAGGTACCATTGCCCGCTCTGAAGACCTTGTTTTGACTCCAGATTTTTCCATAACCGGCTCAAATGGCTGAGACATGAAGAGTAGTTCAATATACACATAATGTCGACAAATGGAATACATAATGAAAAAAAAGGATGGCATGAGATAATTCACATATATGATGCCTGGCTACATGGCGGTGCATAATTCACATATATGATAACTGGCTGAAAAACATGGCATTGCATAATTCACATATCTGATATAGAAAGCAAATAGGAGGCATTCACACAAAGCATGTCTAATCTAAGCAGATGGCATGGCAATGCAAGACACCATATGCATGATATGAGCAATACAACCCTACCAAGTTAGAGCATACACCTCGGGGGGGGGGGGGGATACGACTGGTCATCTGTCTCTGAATCCTCCTCTGAGGAGCTATCGGTAACCAGCAAGAAATCTGCATCGACAGGTAGCACTGACTACTCAGAAGACCTTGTTTTCACTCCAGATTTTCCCATGACCGACTCAAATGGCTGATGCACAGGAAGTGTAGATGAATGTATAAACATTGTTGACAAATGGAATACATTATGAAAAAAAATATTGCACGATACAATTCACATATACGATGACTGGCTAAACAGGATGGCATTACATGATTCACGTATATGATGCCTGGCTAAAGAAGATGGCATTGCATAATTCACATATACTCCCTCTGTTCCTAAATATTTGTCTTTTTAGAGATTTCAAATGGACTACCACATACAGATGTATGCAGACATATTTTAGAGTGTAGATTCAGTGATTTTGCTTCGTATGTAGTCACTTGTTGAAATCTCTAAAAAGACAAATATTTAGGAACGGTGGGAGTATGATATAGAAACCAAACAGGTGGCATTCACACAAAGCAAATCTAAACTAAGCTGATGACATATAAGATGTATAATGTAAGCAATGCGAGGCGCCATATGCATGATATGACCAACATCAGCATGCCAGGTCAGAGCAAACACCTCAGGGAGTAAATAGGAGTGGTCAGCTCCCTTTGAATCCCCCTCTGAACAGTTATCTTTCTCTAGAATACAATCTGGAATGGGGGGAGGCGGGCCCACTTCACCCACCATGGAGCGGCGTCTGCATGGCATTATATTCCCACACAACGATCTTCTCTTTTTCTCTACATGTTCAGTACGATTGTGTACAATAACTGACATGCATAATAAAAAAACATAGTTAGATTATGTAAGGCCTAAGGGGTGCATGCAGAATTCAAGACTGATGGTAGCAAATGAGTAGATAGATCCAAAACTAATGATAGCAGGCAGATTATAGCTTCAGTTTAAAAAGATAGACGATGGATCATCTACTGTTTGTTGCCCACCCAACATGAACCACATAGAAGACCCCGGATGAACCAGATAGTAGACAGATACTATTCGTTGCTGCCTCAATATGTGCCCCACAGGCATTTTAAAACTCAAGTTTGAACATTAGTTTGGACCTGACTCGGAGTCTAAGAGGTGAATAGGACGATAAAGTAGTAGGTAATAATAACCGATGTATAACGTAAGCAGACACGAAAGAGTGCGACCTCTCTTCCAGAATTGTGTAGTCCTCAGGTTCATCTGCTCAGTCGATGATGGTAATGGAGTTGGCGTGGTTGCCAGCAACGGGGAAGATGATCTGAGGCAGCGAAAGAAAAGTCTGCAGGGGGAATCTCTGCTGCAGTGAACGCTTCCGTCGATGGTGCACCTCAGGTGGGGTGGATGACGGCACGACAGGAGCAGAACATAACACACAGAGTTTTCTTTAACACCTATCTGAAAATGAAGTAAATCTATAAGGGCTCCTTAGAATTGGAGGATTCTATAAACGCAGGGATAGGAAAAACACAGGAATAGGATAGGAATGCATGTGCAAACCAGAGCATTTGCAAACGTAGGATTTCTGTCATCCTGGGTGTTTGGTTCACATGAATTGGAAGAACACAGGAATGGAGAAACATGGTCAAATTAAAGTCAAACCACATGAAAATGTAAAATAAGAATCTTATTATGCCAGTAATGCAATTTGTCCTGTTCTTCATGCATATTAATTTGCAAAGGACGTCCAAGTGGATATTAAAATTCCTACGTTTTTTCTTTGAAAGAGACACCAAAGGAAAAAATCCTCCAGTTTTACTTTGCTCCATTCCTTCTAACCAAATGCACTAATAGTAGTACCATAGTAAAGTTTCCAATTCCTATGTTTTCCTTCACTTTTTCTTTGAACCAGTGGCGATTCTAGTAGACAGTCTTCAACAGGCTGAAGCCTACCCTCGAAATATTTTGTGAGCTTAGATTTGGTCCACAGGAGTATCATATAATGGCTATCTTGCTAAACCGATTCAAATTGTGGTTCAAAAGAGCATTTAGTTTTCTCCCTGTTAACTTTGTGACCACGATTCATTTATTTCTAGATTTGCAACTGCTATGAACCAAAGGATCCCTGAGGGATAGACATGAATGCAGAGTAACAAAGTAATGCGACGAGTGTACAACCTCTTCGGCATAGCCTTGTCGACCTCAGCATCATTGGGCTGGACGTGGAGGATGGTGATGCTGGTGTGACTGTCGGAGACGGGGAAGAAGATCTGAGGCCTCTGGAGATGGCGCCGAGGGTACTGCTCCGTTGTGATGGACGGTTCCGTCGTTGGAGTAGCTCCGCTGAGGTGTACGACGGTGAGGCTGAAGCAGGACAAGACAGACAACGTTAATCTGAAGTGGGACTCTAATAGCATCTGCAATAGATGATGTAAAATACATCACCAAAAAGTGCTAGATGTAAAAAGCATTAGCCGCACCACAGCCGCTCCGACAGATGCTGTAAATACTGTTCACTCTGAACTTAACTGAAGAAACTGAACTTTACAGTCGAAACTGAATTTTACTGTCGAAACTGATTGAACTAGTAGCAGAGCATTGCAATAGAAGTTTAGGGCGTTCGAGCACTAGTAGCAGAGAAGCAGTGATCTAAATCAGCAGCCGCTTGATACGTCTCCATCGTATCTACTTTTCCAAACTCTTTTGCCCTTGTTTTGAACTCTAATTTGCATGATTTGAATGGAACTAACCCGGACTGACGCTGTTTTCAGCAGAATTGCCTTGGTGTTATTTTTGTGCAGAAATAAAAGTTCTCGGAATGACCTGAAACTTCACGGAGAATATTTTTGGAATAAATAAAAAATATTGGCGAAAGAATCAACAGAAGGGGACCCACCTGCTGTCCACAAGGGCGCAGGGCGCGCCCCCTGCCTTGTGGGTCCCCTGGACCTCCACCGACCTCAACTGCAACTCCATATATTCACGTTGGGGAGAAAAAAATCAGAGCGAAGGATTCATCACGTTTTACGATACGGAGCCGCCGCCACCTCCTGTTCTTCCTCAGGAGGCCAGATTTAGAGTCCATTCGGGGCTCCGGAGAGGGGAAATCGTCGCCATCGTCATCATCAACCATCCTCCATCACCAATTTCATGATGCTCACTGCCGTGCGTGTGTAATTCCATCGTAGGCTTGCTGGACGGTGATGGGTTGGATGAGATTTATCATGTAATCGAGTTAGTTTTGTTAGGGTTTGATCCCTAGTATCCACTATGTTCTAAGATTGATGTTGCTATGACTTTGCTATGCCTAATGCTTGTCACTAGGGCCCGAGTGCCATGATTTCAGATCTGAACCTATTATGTTTTCATGAATATATTTGTGTTCTTGATCCTCTCTTGCAAGTTATAGTCACCTACTACGTGTTATGATCCGGCAACCCCGGAGTGACCATAGTCGGGACACTTCCCGGTGACGACCGTAGTTTGAGGAGTTCATGTATTCACTAAGTGCTAATGCTTTGGTCTGGTTCTCTATTAAAAGGAGGCCTTAATATCCCTTAGTTTCCATTAGGACCCCACTGACACGGGAGGGTAGGACAAAAGATGTCATGCAAGTTCTTTTCCATAAGCACGCATGACTATATGCGGAATACATGCCTATATTATATTGATGAATTGGAGCTAGTTCTGTGTCACCCTAGGTTATAACTATTGCATGATGAATGCCATCCGACATAATTATCCATCACTGATCCATTGCCTACGAGCTTTTCACATATTGATCTTTGCTATGTTACTTTGCCGTTGCCACTGTTACAATTGCTACAAAACTGCTACTGTTACTTTTGCTACTGTTACTGTTACTTCCATACTACTTTGCTACTAAATACTTTGCTAGAGATATTAAGTCTTTCAGGTGTGGTTGAATTGACAACTCAGCTGCTAATACTTGAGAATATTCTTTGGCTCCCCTTGTTTCGAATCAATAAATTTGGGTTGAATACTCTACCCTCGAAAACTGTTGCGATCCCCTATACTTGTGGGTTATCAAGACCTTTTTCTGGCGCTGTTGCCGGGGAGCATAGCTTTATTCTTTGAGTCACTTGGGATTTATATCTGTTGATCATTATGAAGAATCTGAAAGATCCAAGAACCAAGATTTTTCCCTCCAAGACGAGGGGAGGTAAGGAACTGCCATCTAGCTCTGCACTTGATTCACCTTCTGTTTTGAGTAAGCTTGTGACACCTACACCTGCTATTGATTCTGATATGTCGCAAGTAATTGATGATGCCACTTCTACTATGAATGATGCTTATGATGCTACTACTTTGCTTGATAAAACTATGCCACTGGGTGAATTTCTTGATGAACAACCTGCTAGGGTTAGAGAAAATGAAATTACTGAAACGGAAGATTACGATTCTTCCCCTAGATATGAATTGCCTGTTGTACCTGAGGGTTATATTATGGATGAGGAAACTGCTAGAGAGTTTTTTGCTTGCAATGATAGAGAGGATCTTAAGAAACTGTTAGCTAAGCTGAAAGAAAAGTCTTTGAATGCTAGAATGCAATATGATCCTAAGTTTGCTACTTCACCTATCTTTGTTACTGATAAGGATTATGAATTCTCTATCGATCCTGAGTTAATTACTTTGGTTGAATATGATCCTTTCTATGGTTCTGAATCTGAAACTGTTGTGGCACATCTTACTAAATTGAATCATATAGCCACCCTGTTTACTCATGAGGAAAAAATTCGCTATTACTATATTCTTAAGTTGTTTCCTTTCTCGTTAAAGGGTGATGCTAAGTTATGGTTTAATTCTCTTGCTCCTGGTTGTGTGCGTAGTCCCCAGGATATGATTTACTACTTCTCTAAAAAATATTTCCCTGCTCATAAGAAACAAGCTGCTTTAAAGGAAATATTTAACTTTGTGCAATCTGAAGAAGAGAGTCTCCCACAAGCTTGGGGGAGGCTTCTCCAATTACTTAATGCTTTGCCTGATCATCCTCTCAAAAAAATGAAATACTTGATATCTTTTATAATGGACTAACCGATGCTTCTAGGGACCACCTAGATAGTTGTGCTAGTTGTGTTTTCAGGGAACGAACTGTTGAGCAAGCTGAATTGCTATTGAATACTATATTGAGTAATGATAATGATTGGACTCTTCCTGAACCACCACCTAAGCCAACTCCGAAGAAAAGAGGTATTCTATTTCTCAGTCCTGAAGATATGCAAGAGGCAAAGAAATCTATGAAAGAAAAAGATATTAAAGCTGAAGATGTTAAGAATTTACCGCCTATTGAAGAAATACATGGTCTTGATAACCCGACACAGGTAGTAGAGGTAAACTCTCTTTATAGATTTGATGAAGGTGATATTCCTCATAATAAGTCTGCTAGTCAATGCTTGGATGAGTTTGATAATTTTATTGTTAAACAAGAAAATTTTAATGCTTATGTTAGTAGACAATTGAAACGTAATGCTCACATGCTTGACCACTTGGGCAATTATATGAGTAGAACTGTTAATGATCTTAAGCTTATTAGTAAACATGCTTCCATGGTAAGAACTCAAGTAGAACAAGTACTTAAGGCACATGATGATTTGCTTAATGAGTTGAATAGTAAGAACAATGATAATGCTGTTAGGGTTATGACTAGAGGTGGTAAAATGACCCAGGAACCTTTGTATCCTGAGGGTCATCCTAAGAGAGTTGAGCAAGATTCTCAGAGAATTAATACTGATGCATCTAGTCCTAGTAATAAAAAGAAAAAGAAAACTGACAGGACTTTGCATGCTTCTAGTGAACCTGTTATAGACACACCTGAGAATCCAAATGATATTTCTATTTCTGATGCTGAGACACAATCTGATGATGAAAATGAACCTAGTGATAATGTTAATGATGATGTTCATGTTGATGCTCAACCTAGTAATGATAACGATGTAGAGATTGAACCTGCTGTTGATCTTGATAACCCACAATCAAAGAATCAGCGTTATGATAAGAGAGACTTCGTTGCTAGGAAACATGGTAAAGAAAGAGAACCATGGGTTCAGAAACCCATGCCCTTCCCTCCTAAACCATCCAAGAAAAAGGATGATGAGGATTTTGAGTGCTTTGCTAAAATGATTAGACCTATCTTTTTGCGTATGCGTTTAACTGATATGCTTTGTCGGAGTAAATGACCACGGGTAGCCTCATCAGCTCCCCTTGGTATTTCAAGACATCGGGGCAGGCTGCGCCCCTCAAACATCAAAGACAAAGGACCGCCTTCTTGGGGCCGGCTGGTCCAAGCGGCCGGGTGCCAGGAGGCGGCGGAATCCAGAAGACGGCCATGAAGTCGGCCGACTCCTAGCAGGCGGCTTCCTGGGAAGCCGGATCCTAGCAGGCGGCCCCTCGCGCCCTCAAAGTTAGCACCCACATAAATACGACGAGACGGGGCATGGCTACAGTACAAGCCTGCCGCCCCCGAATCCAGGGCAGAGCGTGGCCACAGTGCAGCTAGCGTACCAAGCGGACATCCCACGCCCGACGCGGCACTGTTGCCATGCTGCTCATGACATCACCATGGCAGAGGAAGCCGTGCTCCCACGACGGGCTGTCGGTATGGCCCTCAAGCGGCGGGTCCTACCTGTCCATGAGAGGCCAGGGGGCGGCGAGCCCTGACCAGTCGGCTCGGGGGAGGCCGGCTCCTAGCAGGAGGCCCTCCCCCTTCCTTGAAGTTTGTGCGCCATTAACCAGAAGAGACGGGGAGTGGCTACAGTGAAACGTCCGCCAGGCGGCGGGACTGTAGCCACGCTCTCCCCGACCAAGCATGCATCATCAATGGCACGGCTACAGTGCTACGCAGCCGACAGGACCCACAAGCGGCGAGCCCGGCTTGTCGGCCGAGTACGAGACAGCCGGGGGGACCCACCAGGCGGCGGGCCCCTACAGTCGGCGGAGAAGCCGGTGACCAGAGACACTGACGGCCGGGTCCTACGCCCGGCCGGATTACCATTGTATCACTGGGGGGTAGGCCTATATAAACCCCCCAGGTCTCCCCATGCAAGGGGTTGGGACCTGGGTAGAGAGGAGAAAGCCTCCTGAGTTCAGCACTCACACAGACACATAGGGAGAGGAGTAGAGCTAGCCTTGCCCTCCTTCCTCCTCCAGCAAAACAGCTCAAGGAGCAAGTTTGTAGCTACTTGTTAAGGTAGTGATCATGCGGAGACCCTGCAGAGCAGGACTAGGGGTGTTATCTCCAAGGAGAGCCCCGAACCTGGGTAAGATTCGCAGGCGTATGCGGTCTCGCTCATTCCCGCTTCCAGAGCCTGGCGACGTACTTTTGTCCCCATCCATGATAAGCCATCCTTTGGCATATGTCGCACGATACCCCCGACATTTGGCGCCCACCGTGGGGCTAGGTGCACCGTCGTCCGGAAACACGTTCTGGACAGGAACCCTCTTCCTTCCTGGTGAGCGCAGCCAGCCCGGCAAGCCTGACGATGTTTGTGCTGACACGCTGCGCAACACGGAAGTTGCTTGTGCCGCAATCAGCTTCGCTGACCTCATAGGCGGGATCCGCCTCTCCGACGAGCCCGCACTCGCCGCGGGCGCGGCCGGCCCCAAAAGCTGCCTCATCGACTCCCTCAGCAAGCTTCACATCGCCAACGAGCCGGTCTCCGACCTGGAATCCGTTGGCTCCATCGACCTGTCCGACGACATGGTCATCGACGCCGACGTCGCGCTTTCTGATGCCTTCCCCGGTGACGTGGTGATCTTCAACGACCCGCTCCCTGCTGCAGACAGCAGCGCCAGCACCAGCACCATCACCGGGTGCTGGTCGTCAGCCACGACGGAGCCTTCGACCAGGCCGGTCGGGACCCGTTGCAGGCGGCAATGCAGGACTTGTCCGCGCCCGTAGCGCCTGGTGCAAACGGCGAAACGCTGGAGGCATGCCGTATCGCACTCCTCGACAGCGCCAACAAGTTGGCAGCCATGAGACGCCTCACCGAGGCCTACCACCGCGAGATCGACCGTGACATCTGCGGCACGCCGGCTGCGGGTGAAACCAGCCGTGCGGGCACGGTCCGGCAGCGCGGCGCAGCCATCGCCAGCATGTTGGGGGCCGACTGCCCAGTATACGCTATGCCGATGGAGAACTTACGCGCCGCCCAGGCGGCGGCAGACGAGCTGGACCACCTAGAGGGCGACGAGCGTCGCTGCATGACGGGGCGCGTCCAGCAGCTCATCGACGCGGCCGCCGCACAGCAAGAAGCTGGCAGCCGCGTGGTGGAACCCGGCATGCAGGCCGGGAACCTTCCCCCTCGCCGAGAGCATGGCGCGACCTCCCGGACGCCGACAGGGGGCGCCCGCGACCAAGAGCCGGTTGCTAGCCGTAGCCACACCCGCATCTCCATCGAGCGCGACCAAGACAGCCGCCCACGAGCAGTAGAACGGCGGGACAGTCGTCCGCCTCTCCCGCGCAGGGAGAGGCGCGCCTCCCCGCCGCCTGTTGAGCATCCGACCCTCGGAGGCCGGCTGGGCCCCCGTGCAGGAGTCGGAGATAATGACGCCCGCCACCGGATCGGCCGCTTGGCTCGATCCCTGGCGTTAGAAGAAGAAGACGCGATCGGCCCGCCTTGTTTCGGCCCCCGCATTCACGACGAGCCCTTCCCCAAAGGGTTCTCGCTCCCTCGGGACACCCCCAAGTACAACGGCTCTGTGAAGCTGGAGGACAGGCTAGTGGACTACTCCACGGCCGTCAGCATAGCAAACGGCAACAAGCGCGTTGCCATAAAGTACGTTCCACTCATGCTCCAGGGCACGGCCCGGACATGGCTGAACAGCCTCAAGCCCTACAGTGTCAACAGCTGGCTAGACTTCACCGAAGTTTTCATCGGTAACTTCACCAGCACCTACAAGCGACCGCCCAAACCTCGCCAGCTCTCTCTATGCGTCCAATGCCCGACTGAGTCTACCTGCGACTACTTGACGCAGTGGGCTGAACTGCGCAACTCCTGCGAAGGGGTGCATGAGGTGCAAGCCATAGAATACTTCACTGCTGGGTGCCGGGAGGGCACCCTACTCAAGCACCGACTCCTCTGCGACGAGCCGGCCACCCTCGATGAGCTGCTAATCATAGCGGACAAGTACGCCACTGCTGACTCCTCCATGAAGTCAGAGCTCCGAGTGGACGCAGCAGGAAAGATGCTCCCTCCGGCCCCTCAGTCGCCGGCTGGTGATTCCAGTCGGCGCCAACAGCCAAACAACAACAAGCGCAAGGCCCAGCAGCCGGGTACCACCAGCCGGCAGGTGGCGACGGTTGAAGACCAGCAGCCAGGAGAGCAACCCGGCCCCAAGCGCCAGAAGGGCGGCAAGCCTGCCTGGCTGCCTGCCTTCTCGTTCGAGCAAACCCTTGACGCTCCCTGCAAGTTCCACAGCGGCGTGAGGCCATCCAACCACACCACCCGGAAGTTCCATTGGCTCGCCCGCATCGCCAAGGGCGAAGGACTGCCTCCCCCGCCTGCTGGCCCACTGCCTCCGCCTCCCCAGCAGCCGGTGATCCGGCCGGTCGGCGCAATCCAAGATGAGTTTCCCAAAGAGCACGAAGCTTATGTCGTCTTCACCAGCGTGGCTGACGACAGGCATAGTCAGCGTCAGCAGCGCCGAGAGGTGAATGCTGTCTCCTCTGAAGCCCCAGAGTTCATGCACTGGTCTGAAATGCCGATCAGTTGGAGCTGAGCTGACCACCCGGAGGTGATGCCTTCTCCGGGTTCCTATGCTCTGGTGTTGGATGCCACCTTTGCAACAGAGAGGCGAGCCGCTCGTTTCTCCAGGATTCTGATAGACGGCGGTAGCAGCATCAACATCCTCTACCGCGACACCATGGAGAAGCTGTGCATCAAAGAGAAACAGCTCCAGCCCAGCCGGACTGTATCCACGGCATTGTGCCTGGCCTTTCCTGCTCACCTATCGGCAAGATCAAGATAGACGTCCTCTTCGGAGACAAGGATCACTTCCGCCGAGAGCCGATCTGGTTCGAGGTGGTTGACCTTGAGAGCCCCTACCATGCGTAGCTTGGCCGGCCTGCCCTGGCCAAGTTCATGGCGGTTCCCCACTACGCCTACCTTAAGATGAAGATGCCGGGTGCCATGGGCATTATCACTGCGGCCGGCGACTACCAGAAGTCTGCCGAATGTGCCGCAGCCAGCAGTCGGCTGGCCGAGTCCCTTGTGATTGCTGCCGAGAAGCGGCTCCTAGACCGAGTTGTGGCCATGGCCGGCAAGCAGCCGGACCTGTCGCCAGATCCCAAGGAGTCAGAAGCTCGGGGCTCTTTCCAGCCGGCCAAAGAAACCAAGAAGATACCCTTGGACCCAGAGCACCCGGAGAAGTTCGCTGTCATAGGAGCCTACCTTGACAGCAAATAGGAAAGCAAGCTCGCTGATTTCCTCCATGAGAATCGGGACATCTTTGCATGGTCTCCAAAGGACATCCAGGTGTTCCGACGGATTTTGCCGAGCACAAGCTACATGTCAGAGCAGATGCAAAACCAGTCAAGCAACCCCTCCGCCGCCTGTCGGAGGAGAAGAGAAGAATTGTTGGTGAAGAGATAGCCTGGCTTCTAGCAGCCGGCTTCATTATGGAAGTGTTCTTTCCAGAATGGCTTGCCAACCTGGTTCTTGTACTGAAGAAGAACAACAAATGGCGCATGTGTATTGACTACACCAGCCTCAACAAAGCTTGCCCCAAAGATCTGTTTGCCTTGCCTCGGATTGACCAAGTGATAGACTCCACAGCTGGATGCGAGCTGCTGAGTTTCTTGGATGCCTACTCAGGGTACCACCAGATCAAGTTGAGCCCGGCCGACCGCCTGAAGACTGCCTTCATCACACCATTCAGAGCCTTCTGCTACCTGACCATGACATTCGGCTTTAGAAATGCCGGTGCCACATTCCAGCGTTGCATGCAGAAGTGCCTCCTCAAGCAACTCGGCAGAAATGCCCACGTCTATGTAGACGATATTGTGGTAAAGACGGAGAAGCGCGGTACCCTCCTGGAAGATCTCAAGGAAACTTTTGATAATCTGCGCCGTTTTCAAATCAAGCTCAACCCAGAGAAGTGTGTCTTTGGAGTACCAGCCGGCCAGCTCCTCAGTTTCCTTGTCTCAGAGCACGGCATAGAGTGCAACCCTGTCAAGATCAAGGCCATCGAGAGGATGGAGAGGCCCACCCGACTGCGAGACATTTAGAAGTTCACCGGTTGCTTGGCATCCATCAGCCGCTTCATCAGTCGGCAAGGCGAGAAGGCTCTTCCCCTGTACCAGTTGATGAAGAAAACCACTCATTTTGAGTGGAACGACAAGGCGGACGAGGCTTTCCTCCAGCTCAAGAAGATGTTGACCATGCCGCCCGTTCTGGCCGCTCCGGCTGCAAAGGAGCCCATGCTTCTTTACATCGCCGCCACCAGCCGGGTGGTCAGCACAGTCATGGTGGTAGAGCGCCAAGAGGAAGGCAAGGCACAGCCGGTCCAGAGGCCCGTGTACTACTTGAGTGAGGTGCTGTCAGCCTCCAAGCAGAACTACCCCAACTACCAAAAGATGTGCTACGGTGTGCACTTTGCCGCCAAGAAGCTCAGGCCATACTTTCAAGAGCACCCCATCACGGTTGCCTGCACTGCCCCGCTTGCGGAGATCATAGGCAGCAGAGACGCATCGGGCCGGGTGGCCAAGTTGGCCATCGAGCTGGCCCCCTACACCATCTTCTACCAGCCTCGCACCGCCATCAAGACCCAAGCGCTGGCTGACTTCCTCGTCGACTGGGCCGAGACCCAGTACCTGCCGCCAGCTCCGGACTCAACACATTGGCGGATGCACTTTGATGGCTCAAAGATGCGCACCGGTTTGGGAGCCGGCATCGTCCTCACCTCTCCCAAAGGTGACAAGCTCAGATACACGCTGCAAATCCATTTTGCCGCCTCCAACAATGTGGCCGAGTACGAGGCACTAGTACACGGACTCCGGCTGGCCAAGGAGATTGGCATCCGCCTGATTCTGTGCTACGGCGACTCGGACTTGGTGGTCCAACAGTCGTCTGGCGACTGGGATGCCAAGGATGCAAACATGGCGAGCTACCGCTCCCTCGTCCAGCAGATCAGCGGATATTTTGACGGGTGCGAGTTCCTTCACGTGCCACGGGCCGACAACGAGCAAGCAGATGCCCTGGCACGGATCGGCTCCACCCGGCAAGCCATACCAGACGGCGTGTCCCTTCAGTGCCTCTGCAAAGCCGTCTATCAAGCCTTCCCCGAAATCAGAATCCATCTTCGTGCCGGCTGCCCCCGAAGCAGTCGGATCCGACTCGGGGGCTGCAGCACCCGGCCCGGGGACTTCGGCAGGCAGCACGGGGACTGCAGCAGTCGCACCCGGCCCGGGGACTTCACAACCCGGCCCGGGGGTTGCAGCAGCCGGCCCAGGGACTTCGACAGTCGGCACGGGGACTGCAGCAGTCGCACCCGGCTCAGGGACTTCGCAACCCGGCCCGGGGGCTGCAGCAGCCGTCCCGGGGAACTTCACCAAGCGGCTCGGGGACTGTAGCAGTCGCACCCGGCCCGGGGACTCCACAACCCGGCCCGGTGGCTGTAGCAGTCAGCCCGGGGACTTCAACAACGCAGCAAGACGCGGCCGACTCCACCCCGCCACCTCCCAACCCAACCGCCCTAGTTTCAGTGGCCGTAATGACAGTGGATGAAGTCGAAGCACCATCATGGGCGCAGCCCATCCTCAACTTTCTGATGAGCGGAGAGCTGCCAGCTGATGAGATCTTGGCCCGGCAGGTGCAATGCCGGGCAGGAGCTTACACGATAGTAAACAAAGAGCTTGTCAGGCGCAGCGTGACCGATGTTTTCCAACGCTGCGTCGAACCAGAGAAAGGCAAAGCAATCCTCAGAGACATACACCAAGGCGAGTGCGGCCACCACGCGGCCTCCAGATCCCTTGTCACCAAAGCTTTCCGCCATGGTTTCTTCTGGCCGACTGCTTTGGAGGATGCCAAGGACCTGGTCAAGAAATGCTAGGGGTGCCAGAAATTCAGCTCCAAGCAACATCTGCCGGCTTCTGCACTCAAGACCATTCCCCTTACCTGGCCTTTTGCCATTTGGGGGCTGGACATGGTGGGCCCATTCAAGACAGCACGCGGCGGCATGACCCATCTGCTCGTCGCCATCGACAAATTCACCAAGTGGATTGAAGCAAAGCCAATCAAGAAACTGAATGGTCCGACTGCTGTGACCTTCATCACAGATATCACCGTCCGGTACGGTGTACCACACAGCATCATCACCGACAATGGCACTAACTTTGCCAAAGGCGCCTTGGCCCGTTTTTGCGTGACACTGGGCATCCGACTGGACTTAGCGTTCGTTGCCCATCCGCAATCAAACGGCCAGGTCGAGCGAGCAAACGGCCTCATCTTATCTGGCATTAAGCCCCGACTGGTCGAGCCACTGGAGCGCTCGGTCGGCTGCTGGATCGACGAGCTGTCGGCCGTCCTCTAGAGCCTCCGCACCACCCCGATCAAATCAACCGGCTTCACTCCCTTCTTCCTCGTGTACGGGGACGAGGCCGTCATCCCAACTGACATCGAGTTCGACTCACCTCGCGTCACCATGTACACGGAGGCGGAGGCGAAGGAAGCACGAGAGGACGGCGTCGATCTGCTGGAAGAGGGCCGGCTGTTAGCACTCAGTCGGTCCGCCATCTACCAGCAGAGCCTACGCTGCTAACATAGTCGGAAGGTCAAGCCACGATCCTTCCAAGAGGGAGACCTTGTGCTCCGGCTGATCCAGCGAAGGCCCCTTGGGAAGGCCCCTTCATCATCAGCAAAGCCTTGGGCAACGACTCCTATTACCTGATCGACGCGCAGAAGCCCAGGGCGCGCAAGAGGGACAATTCCGGCAAGGAAACAGAGTGCCCATGGAACGCAAATCTCCTCCGAAGATTTTATAGTTAATACAGTATGTACCACGCTACCTTTTGTATTAAGCGCAAGAACACCAGGTCCCTCGAAGAGCACTCGGGGGCTACCTCTCTCATATATACGATAAGTTTCATGCCTGTGAATGAGTTTTTTCACTCCTCCGCCCGGCACCGGGTCCGACCAGTCGGCCCGGGGGCTTGCCGCCTTGTACTATGTCGGTGCTACCTGCAGTCGGACAAGTAGTGTGCCGGCATCTAAGCCCTCTCTTGCCATAAGCCGCAGCTCGCAGAGCGACTGTATGGCCGGCAAGAGTCAAAGGCAGGAAATGGTGCCCACATGAAAAATGGCTAAGGACGAAAGCACTCACATAGGCCAAGCCGGCTTCTCGCCTAGCCGTCCGGCTGCTGAGCAGCCGGCCGGCCGGCTTCTCACTTAACTTGCTACGTTCTAAGCGGCCAAAGTACTTGCCTTCCCAAAATGGCAAAATACCTGACCCAGCCAACAGATCGAAGAACGGTTGTCTGGCTGGCAAGGTGGCAGCCAAGGGAAGGCGGCAAAAGAAGAAGCCAAAAGAACGGAAAGCAACACAAGTCGGAGCTCGGCAAAGCACAGCCTGTGCGAGAATTAAATTACATACCAAGAGGCCCTCGGCCAGCATTCAACAAAGTTTGAATACACCCCCAGCGGGCGGAACTGCGCGAATTTAACAAGTTTGTTCTAGAGACTACAAAAGCAGGAAAAGATAAGATGAAGCTGGCAGCCTAGGCTAGAGGAGCAGTAGGCGGGTCCGGCAGGTTGGTGGAGTTGGCGGCACCGGCTGGTGGAGTGGCCGTCTGGCGAGTTTCGGCTTGGTCGCTATCAGCAGCAGTCGGTGCACCCGCGCGTGGCTCATTGCTCGAGGCTCGATCGAGCTGAGGCTGGCCGTCCGCTCCGCCCTCCGGCGCGTCGTCTTTATCATCCTCGCCTTCCTCGTCCTCGCCCTCGTCGCTGGAGGCGATTTCTTCCGCTGAGTCCTCGCCGTCATCCGGGTTCAGCCCGAACCAGTCCGGCGGCACCTCGGCACCCTTCTCGTCCTGCTCGGGGAGGAAGACACCGGTCTCGGTGTACTCGGCGATCGCCGCCGCACGACGAGTGAGTGCAGGTCCCACTGCCACCAACTCTTCCCTGGCCTCCTGCCGGAACGTGGCCAACTGGGCTAGGTTCAGCCCAGGATACCACGCCCTGACGAACTCCAGGGCCCTTCGTGCGCCTGCCCGAGCGGAGGAGCCCTTCCAAGCCTCGAAGCGGCCGATCGCCACCTCTAACTAGTCGGCGGTCCGACTGGGGGTGCGTGGAGCTCAGACGCCTGGCTAGAGGGCAGAAACCAGCTGGGACCCGGTGCGCTGAAGGCGGCGGAGCAGATGGTGAATCGGCTGCAGGCGCGTCCTGACGGCCAGGAGCTGCTCGTTCATGTTTCGAGGCGCGTCGAGCGGGACCTCCACTCCTTCCCTCCTACGCTGGTCACGCCGCGCCTTGATGGCCTGGCTGACAGCGACGGCATGTCCAGGAAAGAAGTCTATGCGAAGAAAAAACAAAGATCAGAAGTCGGAAGCCGACTCTTGATGCAGTCGGCAGCTATTCCAAAGAAAGAAGATTACCATCGATCATATCCTCAATCTCGCCGTAGCCAGCGGCGAGGATCGCCTCCTTCTCAACCCACTTCAAGCGCTCGGTCTCAAACTCGGCCTGGAGGGCGGCTTCTACCTCCTTGAATCTCTGGAGCTCCGCCTTGTGCTGGTCCGCCTGGTCCGCCAACCTCTTGGCCAGACGGTCGCGCTCCTGGGCCGCCTTGATGCGCTCCTCCTCCTTGGCGCGCAGCTCGGTCTGGACCTCGCCCAGGCGCTGCTGCAGTGTGGCGTTGGCTCCTGCAAAATTGAGAAAGAGAAGACAATCAACAAAGTTGACCAAAAATAAAAGTGGTTGCCGGAAGATCCGGCCCGACTGCTCAGCAGTCGGCCCGAATCTCAGGGGCTACACCCAGCGGGTGCGCTGATGCGCCCCCGCGAGAAAGAAGACAGAATGCTTACTCCGGCTTTCGGTCTGGTCGGCGGTCCGCTTAGCCTGCTCCTGGACCTGGGAGTTGAAGGCGGCCGCGCGGATGTTGTGGTAGTCCTACAACGAAGACAAAAGGAGAGAAAACAAGTTAGCACTCGGAACTTACCTTAAAGTTCCGAGCCGCCTGCTCAGCAGCCGGCCCGGAACTCGGGGGCTACACCCAGTGGGTGCGCTGGCGTGCCCCCACGGAAGATCGCAAGAGAAAAGACAAAACAAACAAAGAAATGTACCCGGACGGCCGCTCGCGTCGCCAAGAATGTCTTCGTATACTGCTGGAGGGCGGTGCCTTGGGCCTGAACGTCCTGCGCGGCCTTGTTCAGCACGCCCGTCCCGCCCCCAGGCGTCCACTCTGGCGGGGCGGCACTGGAGGCCTCTGCATCTGGGGCCGACGAGCTTGCGGCCCCGATCTCCTGCGCTCGCGGTGCCGAGGCCGCTTTCGCCGCATGCCGGCGCCCCCGAGAACGGACCACAGGGGTCGCCCCCACCGCCAGCTCGCCTCTGACTGGCGGCGCCAGTGGCACGTTAGACCGACTGCCTTGGGCCTCGGTATTCGGCGCTTGCGGGGGCACCTCCGCCGCCGGGACGATGGCGTCGCCTCCTCGCCTCTCCACAACTGGCTAATCGTGGCCGGCTCCTCCAGTTGGCACCGGGTTCCCTAGCGCTGGTGGTGCTGCGCGCAGCGGGATGATGAGTTGCGGAGTCCGGCCGCGTGCGGCCTCTTCCGCTTGCATCTTGGCGGCCGCGTCCGCCTGGGCCTTGGCTGCGGCCTCCGCCTGGACCTTGGCCACAGTGTCGGCTTGGGCCTTGGCCGCCGCATCCGCGTTCGCCTGCGCTGCCTTGGCCGCCTCCGCCTTCTGCTGCTCCAACTCCTCCCGCTCCTCGCGCGCCTCCTGCGCGTTCCTCTCCGTCGCCTCCTGGAGGTCGGTGAGCGGGTCCACACGGTGGGTGTTGGCGGAGCCCTCCGCCGCCCCGATCACCGAAGCAGCGGTGGACCGCTCAAGAGAGAGCGGGGCCCTATCCAAACAAGATAGGAGGTAACTCAGAAAGAGTTGCAAGAAAGAAGAAAAGAAAACGCAAGAGAAACCAAGCACTTACGCGGACACCATCGGGGGCTGCTTCGGGGCCTTCTGGAACTGGGCTGCCTTCGCGGTGGCCTCCTGCTGCCTGGTCGCGGCGGCCGTGTTCTTGGACTTCTTCGGCCGGCTGCCGAACAGCAACGAGCCGGCTCAACACTTTGGTGCGCCGCCTGGCGCAGTCGCCACGGCTGAAGAGCTCGCGCCTGCTTTGTCAGTGCCGTGCGTGCGCCGCGGCTCGTTCTCCTCGTCGTTGTCATCCGGCCAGGACTCGATGCCGCCTCCTCCTCTGGAGTCGCCTGCTCCACCGCCGCCACCTGTGGCGTCATCCTCCTCCATGGCGGCCGCCCCCAAGTCGGGGTCGTCCACGTCGCTCCTTGTTCGGTCCGGCATGTACTGCTAGCCTGGATCCAGAGCACCGGCAGCCGACTGGGCCAGGAGGACCTGCACCATGGCCGACTGGTCGGACGGCAAAACAAGAACTCAGACCAACAGAAGAGAAAAAAGAATTGCAAGACTCACCGCAGGCGGCGGATGTGCGCGGTCGTACGGCCGCTTGCCGAACCGCCAGTCCGTCTCCGATAGCTTGCAGTTGGAGAAGTAATTGACCAGCCAGGCCACCTCCATGTCTGGCAGCTCCCATGTGCACATCCGGCATGGGTCCCGGTGCCTGCTCATGCAGCTAATGATGTGAGGCCGGGCTTGGAGGGGAAGAACTCGGTGCGTCACGAAAGCGGTCAGCAGATCCGAGCCCTTCAGGCCCTCCGACTCCGTCATCACCTGAAGTCGGGTGAGGGCGGCGGAGGAGGCGGCTGATAGGGAGCTCGGCCTGTACTGCCAGTTGGCACGCAGCTCGACTGGCGGGCCGGCTGCGTAAGGCAGCAAGTTGACATAGTCACTCGTCGGGTGGATGTTCTCGACGTAGAAATAAGATTTCTGCCACAGCTTGGCCGACTGCAGCAGGGAGATGGGCGGGAAGCGGTTCCCGGTGCCTGGACGCCGCACCGCCACGCAGGCTCCGCATTGAGCCGCCTGGGCCTTGGTGGCTGTGCCGAGTTTGAGATAAAAGCACTCCCCCAGAGCTCAAGGGTGGGGAGAGTGCCGAGGTACCCTTCGCACATAGTGACGAAGGCGGCCAGCAGCACCACCGTATTCGGCGTGAGGTGGTGCGGCTGGACTCGGTAGAAGTCAAGAAAGGAGCGGAGGAAGCTGCTCACGGGAAGGCCGAAGCCGCGAAGAAAATGGGACCGGAAGACGACGCGCTCATCACCTTCCGGCACCGGCGAGATTTCTGCCTCGGGGGGGACACGTACCTGCACGTTCGTCTCCCGGGGCTGCCGCCGTTTTTGGCGAAGGAAGGAGAGGTGATCCTCATGGATGTTGGAACTGTCCCAGTCGCCGGCCCGTGAGCGCGCCATGGGCGAAGGAACTCGTCATAGGCGCGGCGCGGTGGCGAGCGGGCGAAGCCGCGGCGGAGCGAGGAAGCGCTTCGACGAGAAGAAGCTCGATGGCGGTGAGCTGCGGCTGCGTTTCGGCAAGAGGAAGAGGCGCTGCGGCGGCGGAGAGAAAGAAGAATGGCGAGGGGAGAGGAGGGAGCGCGTGCGTCTGCCACCCCCCTCCTCCACCTACTTATAGCCCCAGGCGGCGGAGCCGAGGGGGCGAGAGCGTGGGGGATCATGGGATTAACTGCGCCCACTCCCCCACAATCCCACGATTACGGCGCAAGTAAAGGCGCGTATTAAATGCCGCAGAAGCCCAACCGTCTACCTCGGCCGCAACGGATCCGCGCGCGTGCCGAGGCACTGTAGTGGCAGGCCCCGGCCTACGGCAATGTCCCGTCGCGCGTGTGGGCTGGCAGGCCGGCTTGGCCTGCTGGCGCCGCGTGGCCGGCATGCACGGGCGGCGAGCCTGCCGTCCGACCGCCATGCCGCCTGGTCCCCACCACAGCATTACGAGATCGCCAGGCGGCCAGCCTGGTCACGGCCGACACCTACCAGTCGGCACTTCGGAAGACGGACGAAGCAGGACACCAGACAACCCGGAGTAAGAAGCTTCTGGGCGTCTCGCACTTTCGGCCGCAGCGCCCCACCAGCTTCGGGACTACTGTCGGAGTAAATGACCACGGGTAGCCTCATCAGCTCCCCTTGGTATTTCAAGACATCGGGGCAGGCTGCGCCCCTCAAACATCAAGGACAAAGGACCGCCTTCTTGGGGCCGGCTGGTCCAAGCGGCCGGTTGCCAGGAGGCGGCGGAATCCAGAAGACGGCCATGAAGTGGGCTGACTCCTAGCAGGCGGCTGCCTGGGAAGCCGGATCCTAGCAGGCGGCCCCTCGCGCCCTCAAAGTTAGCACCCACATAAATACGATGAGACGGGGCGTGGCTACAGTACAAGCCTGCCACCCCCGAATCCAGGGCAGAGCGTGGCCACAGTGCAGCGTACCAAGCGAACATCCCACGCCCAACGCGGCACTGTTGCCATGCTGCTCATGACATCACCCATGGCAGAGGAAGCCATGCTCCCACGACGGGCTGTCGGTACGGCCCGCAGGCGGCGGGCCCTACCTATCCGTGAGAGGCCAGGGGGCGGCGAGCCATGACTAGTCGGCTCGGGGGAGGCCGGCTCCTAGCAGGCGGCCCTCCCCCTTCCTTGAAGTTTGTGCGCCATTAACCAGAAGAGACGGGGAGTGGCTATAGTGAAACGCCCGCCAGGCGGCGGGACTGTAGCCACGCTCTCCCCGACCAAGCATGCGTCATTAGTGGCACGGCTACAGTGCTACGCAGCCGACAGGACCCGCAAGCAGCGGGCCCGGCTTGTCGGCCGAGTACGAGACAGCCAGGGGGACCCACCAGGCGGCGGGACCCTGCAGTCGGCGGAGAAGCCGGCGACCAGAGACACTGACGGCCGGGTCCTACGCCCGGCCGGATTACCATTGTATCCCTGGGTGGTAGGCCTATATAAACCCCCCAGGTCACCCCATGCAGGGGGTTGGGACCTGGGTAGAGAGGAGAAAGCCTCCTGAGTTCAGCACTCACACAGACACATAGGGAGAGGAGTAGAGCTAGCCTTGCCCTCCTTCCTCCTCTAGCAAAACAGCTCAAGGAGCAAGTTTGTAGCTACTTGTTAAGGTAGTGATCATGCGGAGACCCCACAGAGCAGGACTTGGGGTGTTATCTCCAAGGAGAGCCCCGAACCTGGGTAAGATTCGCACGCGTATGCGGTCTCACTCATTCCCGCTTCCAGAGCCCGGCGATGTACTTTTGTCCCCATCCATGATAAGCCATCCTTTGGCATATGTCGCACGATACCCCCGACATGCTTAAAATGCCTCCTTATGCTAAGTATATGAAAGATATTGTTACAAACAAAAGAAAGGTACCGGAGGCTGAAATTTCCACCATGCTTGCTAATTACACTTTTAAGGGTGGAATACCAAAGAAACTTGGAGATCCAGGAATACCAACTATACCATGCTCCATTAAAAGAAACTATGTTAAAACTGCTTTATGTGATCTTGGAGCCGGTGTTAGTGTTATGCCTTTCTCTTTATATCGTAGACTTGAATTGAATAAGTTGACACCTACTGAAATCTCTTTACAAATGGCTGATAAATCAACTGCTATACCCATCGGTATTTGTGAGGATGTGCCTGTTGTGGTTGCAAACGTTACTATCTTAACGGACTTTGTTATTCTTGATATTCCCAAGGACGACAGTATGTCGATCATCCTTGGTAGACCCTTTTTGAATACTGCAGGGGTTGTTATTGATTGCAATAAAGGCAATGTCACTTTTCATGTTAATGGTAATGAGCATATGGTACACTTTTCAAAGAAACAACCTCAAGTTCATAGAATCAATTCTATTGGAAAAATTTCAACTATTACTATCGGAGGTTTTGAATATCCTCTCCCTACTTTCAAAAAGAAATATGATATTCTTATTGTTGGGGATATGCATATCCCCGTTGAGGTAACCTAGTGTTATTCATAAATTCTCCGATTTCATGTTATTCGAAAGAGGTTTGTTAATAAGACTTGATCAACCTTGTTAACGGATTCCTTTTGATGAGCATGAGATGGATGAATTTAGAAAGCACAACCTTCTGTACCCACCTCTTACTTTCTGTTATTTAGATTAAATAAAGCAAAAATAGTATTTTCTGTCTGTTTTCTGAATTATTCGTCCAATAAAAAAAATGTGTCCCAAAAATAAAAGTTTTCCTAATGCCCTAAAAACTTAGTATGATTTTTTATAGAATATTTTAGAATTTCTGTCACTGAGATTGCACCAGGGGGCTGCACCAGTGGACCACAAGGGTGGAGGGCATGCCCCCCTACCTTGTGGGTCCCACGTGGGTCCCCCTCACTTATCCCAGCACCCATCCACTTCGTCTTCCTCCAGAAAAAATCATCCCGTACCTCAAACCACGTGTTCTTGCTCATCTTGCTGCCATTTTTGATCTCCTTGCGTAAAGCTCCATTTGCAAAACTGTTTTAGGGGATTGTTCTTCGGTATGTGACTCCTCCAATGGCCCAATTAGTTTTAGTTCTAGTGCTATGTTTACTGCAAATTTTTGCTGCTGTGGTGACCTTGTTCTTGAGCTTGCATGTCAGATTTATATGGTCCAAAGTAGTTTTGATGCATGATATAGCCTCTAGACACTTGTAGGAGTAGTTGCTATCAATCTTGTTGAGTTTGGTTCACTTTTATTTTGAGTCACTAAAAATTTCAAAAAAATTCAGAGAAAATGATGAGGAGATTGTTAAGAGGCTCTTCAAGTCGGGGTTCTGAAGAAAAGGAAAATGGAGAGAAGAAGAAGCCCTAGTACAACCTTCCTCGCACCGCGGAAGTTCGGCCGTGTGAATGGCGATGTGATGCATTCTTGGAGGCGGGCGGAATTTATGAGGATTTCTATTATTTGGCTAGGAATGCAGGCATCACTGACTTTCTCCATGATAAGTGTGATCAGTACCTCTTACTCACTAATACTTTCGTGCAAAATTTTCACTTTCATGCTAGGAGATCACCACCCACTGTAGAATTTTATTTATATGATGAGGATAAGGAGATGATGCTTTATGACTTTTGTGAGGTTTGCAAATTACCTTATGAAGGTAGCGTCGATGAGCCACGTCCTAGAGATGTGGAAGATTTTATTGATGAAGTTACCGTAGGGGAAAGGAGAAAGGTGTCGGAAGTGAGAGTGGCTAGTTTACATTTTCCTGTATTGCGCTATTACTCATTATTTGCGGGGAGATGTTTAATTGGTCGCGGGGAGAGTGGAGGTCTTAGTGCTCCTGACCTTGCTATTTTGCGCCATGCTTTACTTCGCGATAGAACTTTTAGTTTGGGTGCTATGGTTGCTCGACGGTTGAGTTTAAACCATACGAAGGGTCCTATCTTTGGAGGTATCTGTGCCTCTCGCCTCGCTAAATGCTTCGAGATACCCATTAGGCACAATGAGGGAGAGGAGAAGCTGCTGCCCACTATATACTTAGATTATGACAGTATGGTAGCACATGATTTTATTAAGAAAGATGATGACAAGAGACTCATCTATAACCTGGTATTTAGCGAGAAGACTTGTCAGATTATTACCTTGCCTGCACCTTTTTTGTTCGATATTCATTCAGGCAGGTACTTCATCATGCCCGCGGACATTTATGCATACTGGGAGGGGACGCGATCCCCAGTTCCTAAGCCAGAGCCATCACCTGATCCATATCAGGAGTCTATTTATCAGTGGGAACCACAGGAGCTCGCTAACCAGTGGAACCCCCACGATCCTCCTCAATATCAAGGAGAGGACTACTTTGATCCATGGGCGTAGACCAATTTAGGCCAAAAGCCTAAGATTGGGGGAGTACGTATTTCTCACCGACATTATATTCATGTTCACACACTCATTCCAGTTATCGGTGTTCATACTTTTTCATTGTATTATCCGTGTTAGTTTATTTTCTTTGTCCCGCTTTCTTATTGTGTGTTTGAAAAACCTTAAGAAAAACCAAAAAAAATTAGTTGTAGCCTATTTCCTTTCCATGTTTGCTTAGTTGTAGTATTAAAGAAAACCCAAAAAGATTTCTTGTTCTTCTTCTGCTTGTTGGGAGCTTTCCCATGTAAATAGTTTTTCTTGTTCTTGTTTTACCTTCTTTAGAAAAACAAAAACTCCGAAAACATTTCAGTGTGTTTCTTTGAAATTCTTTTATTTTCTTTGGGGGCTGAGAGGAGAAGACCATGATGAAAATGTTGAGTGGCTCTCATATGCATTATTGTTGATCTAACAAAGAGCCCATATTACCTTGTCTTGTCCTTTGAATAAATGTTTGCATATTCCAGCTTAGTCCAATGCACGTGCACTATTATTATTATCCACATCATTTGGTCATGCAAGTGAAAGGCAATAATGACGATATATGATGAAATGATTGAGAGGAGGAAAAGCTGGTATGAACTCGACCTATCTTGTTTTTGTAAATATGATTAGTTCATTGTTCCTAATTCAGCCTATTATGAATGAAACATGTTTACAATGACAATTAGAGATTATAGTTACTCATGCCATGCTTAATTAGCTAGGAGTTTATAATGGTTTACCTTGCGTGCCAACATGCTTTTAAAATGGTTGTGATGTAGTATGATAGGATGGTATCCTCCTTTGAATGATTCGAGTGGCTTGACTTGGCACATGTTCACGCATGTAGTTGAAACAAAATCAACATAGCCTCCATGATATTTATGTTCATGGTGATTTATATCCTACTCATGCTTGCACTCAATGTTGGTTAATCTCAATGCATGTTTATGGCTGTTGTCGCTCTCTAGTTGGTCGCTCCTCAATCTCTTGCTAGCCTTCACCTGTACTAACCGGGAATACTGCTTGTGCATCCACTTCCATAAACCCAAAGTTGTTCCATATGAGTTCAACATACCTTCCTATATGCGGTATTTACCTTCAAATAATAATCTGTTTTGTATGCCCGAATCGCTCATGTTGCGACTGGGGGCTGTCAGTATCTTCCATCCTAGGTGGGTTATTCTCACGATGAGTGGACTCCGCTCATCATTCATGAGAAAATGGCTGGTAATTGGGATGCCCAGTCCCATGCTCAAATTAAATCAAAATAATTTAAAACAAAACTCCCCCAGGATTGTTGATAGTTGGATGGTACCCGTTGTTTCGGACCAGCCGTGGAGTGTGCTTGTTGGTTGAGGGGGAGTAAAAACTTTACCATTCTGTTTGGGAACCGCCTATAATGTATGTAGCATGGAAGATACCGAGATCTCTTGGTCATTATGTTGACAATGAAAGAATACCGCTCAAAATTATATTCATCTCTGTTTCAAAAAGCTCGAGCTCTGGCACCTATTCAAATCCCTGCTTCCCTCTGCGAAGGGCCTATCTATTTACTTTTATTGTTGAGTCATCATTCTCTTATTAAAAGCACCAGTTAGAGAGCACCACTGTCATTTGTATGCTTTGCTATTAATTGATATTGAGTATGACTGTGACTGGATCTCTTTTACCATGAATTACAATGTCTAGTCAGTCCTTGATCTTCAGGGGTGCTCTGCATTTATGTTTTGTGGACTCAGAAAGGGCTAGCGAGATACCATCTTGTTATATGATATCATGATTGTTTTGGAAAAGTGTTGTCATCCGAGATTTATTATTATTGCTCGTTAGTTGATTATGCCATTGGTATGAGTAAATGTGAGACCTAAATATTATTGTGAATATGGTTAGTTTATAATCTTTGCTGAAAACTTGAATGCTGGCTTTACATATTTGCAACAACAAGATCAAACAGAGTTTGTAAAAGTTTTTCTTTATCACTTTCAGTTTATCAACTGAATTGCTTGAGGACAAGCAATGGGTTAAGCTTGGGGGAGTTGATACGTCTCCATCGTATCTACTTTTCCAAACTCTTTTGCCCTTGTTTTGGACTCTAATTTGCATGATTTGAATGGAACTAACCCGGACTGACGCTGTTTTCAGCAGAATTGCCTTGGTGTTATTTTTGTGCAGAAATAAAAGTTCTCAGAATGACCTGAAACTTCACGGAGAATATTTTTGTAATAAATAAAAAATATTGGCAAAAGAATCAACAGAGGGGGACCCACCTGCTGTCCACAAGGGCGCAGGGCGCGCCCACCCCCCTAGGGCGCGCCCCCTGCCTTGTGGGTCCCTTGGACCTCCACCGACCTCAACTCCAACTCCATATATTCACGTTGGGGAGAAAAAAATCAGAGAGAAGGATTCATCGTGTTTTATGATACGGAGCCACCGCCAACTCCTGTTCTTCCTCGGGAGGCCAGATCTGGAGTCCGTTCGGGGCTCCGGACAGGGGAAATCGTCGCCATCGTCATCATCAACCATCCTCCATCACCAATTTCATGATGCTCACCGCCGTGCATGAGTAATTCCATCGTAGGCTTTCTAGACGGTGACGGGTTGGATGAGATTTATCATGTAATCGAGTTAGTTTTGTTAGGGTTTGATCCCTAGTATCCACTATGTTCTAAGATTGATGTTGCTATGACTTTGCTATGCCTAATGCTTGTCACTAGGGCCCAAGTACCATGATTTCAGATCTGAACCTATTATGTTTTCATGAAGTTATAGTCACCTACTACGTGTTATGATCCAGCAACGCCGGAGTGACAATAGTCGGGACACTTCCCGGTGATGACCGTAGTTTGAGGAGTTCATGTATTCACAATGTGCTAATGCTTTCGTCCGGTTCTCTATTAAAAGGAGGCCTTAATATCCCTTAGTTCCATTAGGACCCCGCTGCCACGGGAGGGTAGGACAAAAGATGTCATGCAAGTTCTTTTCCATAAGCACGTATGACTATATTCGGAATACATGCCTACATTATGTTGATGAATTGGAGCTAGTTCTGTGTCACCCTAGGTTATAACTGTTGCATGCTGAATGCCATCCGACATAATTATCCATCACTGATCCATTGCCTACGAGCTTTTCACATATTGATCTTTGCTACGTTACTTTGCCGTTGCCACTGTTACAATTGCTACAAAACTGCTACTGTTACTCTTACTTCCATACTACTTTGCTACTAAATACTTTGCTGCAGATATTAAGTCTTTCAGGTGTGGTTGAATTGACAACTCAGCTGCTAATACTTGAGAATATTCTTTGGCTCCCCTTGTGTCGAATCAATAAATTTGGGTTGAATACTCTACCCTCGAAAACTATTGCGACCCCCTATACTTGTGGGTTATCACCGCTCGAGCAGGGAATGCACTAGCAGAGAGCAACTCGTGCAGCAGCACCGCAAGTGAGTGCTAAAGCAGCAACTCCTGTAGCAGCCGCAGGTCGTGCAGCAGCAGCAGCAGTAGCAGCGCGAGCAAGAGCAAGAGCAGAGCAGAGCAGAGCAGAGCAGCAGCACGAACGAGAGCAAGAGCAGAGCAGCAGCGCGACCGACATCAATAGAAGAGCAGAGCATCAGCACGAACGAAAGCAAGAGCAGTGCAGCAGCGCGACCGACAGCAAGAATAGAGCCGCAGCGCGAGCGAGAGCCGGAGCAGCAGCACCAGCAGCGCGAGCGAGAGCCGAAGTAGCAGCAGCTAGTGCTGGTGTGGAAGTCGCCGCCGAGGAAGCAACGACATGGGGAGAGACGCCATGGAGGAAGTGGCCGGCGATGGCGCCGTCGATGGAGACCCGCCATGGCTACTCGGTATCGAGCACCGGCAGCCCCGTGAGATCGAATAAAAGATAAAATGCAGCGGTGATTGCAGAACCTCCGTGGTGGCACCGTGTAGGCCTCGGCTTCATCGGAGGAATTGGTGAGGGTGCTGCGGTTCCGGTGGGGCAGGTCAAGATGACGCTGTGGGGATGGAGGTGGCGCGACAGATGAGGTGAACATCGGGGCAGCTCCTTGGAGGTGGAGGATGGGGTGGCTGATCCGGCGGGACGACGAGATCGACGACTGATCCTCATCTGGTGCGGTGGATGAGGGACGTCGAGTTGTTGCTGTGGATGACGTCGTCGGGGAAGAGTCTCCGGCTGGGCGGCGGTCGTGAGGCCGACGGAGGAGCGTGGGGTTTCGCGGGTTTTGGCGGCCTCGGTGTACGAATGGGGGGGGCGAAGGGGAAGATAGGGAGGGAGCCATCGCTTAGGGACGCACTTGTCCGAAATGTGGGGTAAGTTACGAACGTACCCCCACCGGTTTTGACCACGCGACCTCGAGGCGGCATTTCCGACTGAGGGGTCGAAGGGGGATGTCGTGTGTCTGGGCTACGGGACCGATTTCAGATGAGGAGGGAGTTTTCGCGTGCATCATAATTTCGGGATAACAAGGCGCGGCGCGGGTTGCAGAGGCGGGAGTTTCACAGTAGAAGAGACAAAAGATACTCGAGCTTGAAAATTTCGGGATAACAATGCGCGGATTCCATGTTCGGCAGAACAAACTTAACATGTAAAAAAAACAATTTAGACAAGACACAAGAGAGTCATGTCCCCTTTTACTATATTGCTATAAATGCCATTGAAAAAACTAAAAGAAAAATGCAAAAAAATCGGGAGAACAAGATTAGCCCGTACAGTACCAAATAAATTCGCATTTCCCTCAACAACAACAAAAAACAAATCAATTCCCACCACAAGAAAGAGTCATGTCCGTTTTTATATGATTACAAATGCCAGGATCTCGAATTTCAATTTTTGAATCCACGTTATGTTGAATTCGAATATATCGTTAGGTGATCTTGCGGTTTATAATGGATGTAGTCCTAAATTTTGATCTTCCATCTTATATGAACATTTTACTCCACCCTATGAATATATATATTGTCGTCTACCATATGGACTAAATTTGAATCAATTTTCCTTATTTGAATACGATTGTTGTCAAGTTATACCATCATTTAAATATTATCTTGATAACCGAAAACATGCATATAGTAGTAATCATATTTCAATATGAACTACATGTACCATATGATCTCCAATTCAAACCGGATCTTCCATCTTGCCGAATTGGAACAAGTTTTGGTATAAGCTTCTTGCAAACCGGAGCTTCTCTCAAGAAGGCTCATGGTTCTGAGAGGGAACGTGTCACCTTTGTGTGCGAAACGATATACGCTGCCCCCCCTTGATTTTCTTTACAGAGGCAACATAGAACTATATGAGTGTCATGTTAAATTTTGGAATTATTCCGTGTTGATTTGGCCTTTTTATACATTAATTGAGTTTCTAGTCATTTAATGTGCATAATTCAAATTTGAACTACAAGCACATGCTCCAGTGCACCAAAGTTGGTTGAAAAATAACATGCGTGTCCTCGGGTGAATTTCTAGGTCCCATGCAAGAAATGGGAATGAAATTCAAACATCTAGGCGTCGTGGCTTGGCCGAGAACATTGAGAAACTTGGTTTTTTAATTCTTGTAAATCCATAACACGCCTGAAAAACATGAAACTTGGCATGGAGTCATGTCATGGCACTAACATGTTGTGGTAAAAAATTGTCCGAATTGGCACAAGTTTTGGTATAAGCTTCTTGCAAACCGGAGCTTCTCTCAACAAGGCTCGTGGTTCCGAGAGGGAACGTGTCACCTTTGTGTGCGAAACGATATACGATGCCCCCCTTGATTTTCTTTATAGAAGCAACATAGAACTATATGAGTGTCGTGTTAAATTTTGGAATTATTCCGGGTTCGTTTGGCCTTTTTTATACATTAATTGAGTTTCTGGTCATTTAATGTGCATAATTCAAATTTGAACTACAAGCACATGCTCCAGTGCACCAAAGTTGGTTGAAAAATCACATGTGCATCCTCGAGTAAATTTCTAGGTCCCATGCAAGAAATGGGAATGAAATTCAAACATCTGGGCGTCGTGGCTCGGCCGGAAACATTGAGAAACTTGGTTTTTTAATTCCTGTAAACCCAAAACACGTATGAAAATCATGAAACTTGGCTTGGTGTCATGACATGGCACCAACATGTTGTGGTAATTTTGCTGTCCGATTTGCGAAGGCGCACACATTAACAATCAACAAAGTCATTTTGGAACAAGTGCTGTCACGTTACAATTGAAAACACAAGTATTATTGAAACGGTGGGCGTTCTACTTACCATTTACGTGCCGTCACATGTCCCCTTTTTTTATTGGCTAGGAGGCGCCGTGCGGGGTAGCTATTTGAGTACGGGACGAGTACGATCAGACCCCTGCACGTGCTTATCGGGAGGAGAGCCCTTTGACCTCCATCTGCCGCCCACCTCTCTCCCAAGGTCTCCATTAATGGCGCCCGAGCCCCTGTTTAATGGCGTGGCTATGTCTCACTCGACTGAGATTTAAGAGAGAAAAAAGAAAATCTGAAAAGAAAATTTTGCACAGATCTTGATGTAAGATCCGACGGACCTATATAGCATCTACTTCGACTTATAGCAAGACTGATGAATATATAAGGACGACGACAGTGGATAATAATTGTCTTACATATTTAGGAAGATAATTAGAAAAGCCACATGCGGCTACGCCCAAAATACACAAGGGCAAAAGAAGAAGGAAGACACATACAACGATCTGGCTCGCTGATCTCTACTTTCTTGATGCACTGCAGGTCGCGGAGACTAGTTCTCGCGGCGAGCGGCGATGATCTCTTTCATCAGTTTCATGTCCTTAATACGCTGCTTGGTAGCATCCACGGATTCCTCCACAAGCCTTTCACGCTCGATACGGAGCATGGCATTCTCGTCCATAAGTTTCTTGACGATGACGCCCGTCCTCTTCAACAAGGCAGCGGTCTCCTCCGCCTGCTTCGCCCTTCCGGTGATCTTCACCCTCAGCAGGTCGTGCTCGGTGCGGAGCTTCGCCTTGTCCTTCCCTAGTCCCCGGATGACAGCGGTAGCATTTTCAAACAAGGCATTCATCTCATCCTGCAGCTTCATCCAGCCGAAGATCCGACCCATCAGGCCATCGAGCATAGCGCGCATGCGCCTGTGAGAGTCCTCGCCTGCCTGCGAGACATTTTCCCAGGGCGTCGCGGCGCGGGAGGACCTCCCTGCTACATTCGCGGCGCGGCGGGACATTCTGCGGCTTCCGCGGCATGGCTGGACCAGTCTGCTGCATCAACGGCGCGGTGGGACCTCTGTGCTGCTTTGGCGGTGCGGCGGGACATCTGTGCTGCTACGGCGGTGTGGTGGGACATGTCGGCTGCTACGACGGCGAGGCGGGACATGTCGGCTGCTACGGCGGCGAGGCGGGACATCTCTCGTGCTTCCGCTTCCATGCTCGCCTCCCCCTGGTAGTAATCTCTCGACCCAGAACTCATGCGGGCCATGGCAGACGCAAGGGAACGATGATGAAAGACTTGTTTGTTTTTGTGGATGAGGAGTTAAGGAGGAATGTGCAATCATCTTGGAGTAGAGTATTTATAACCGAGTACTAATACGCTCCTAAGTGGGAAACCGTTTAGGTTTTGATCAGTGTGAATAGGTTTGCAATTAAATATTGTGTGGTAGTAATTTGGAATGTGATGGGACGCAAGCTCAAAATTTATTGACGGTTCTAGTTTTGAAGTGCGGCACTATCCCCGGATGGCGTAACGTGGGCACGCGTTCTCGGCCGTGGTGTAGCAGTTTTGTAATATGCCACGGTACTTCGTTTTCTACTACTGTGTATGTGCAATAACTGGCACCGTCGGATACATATCTTACGGTTATTGGGGCATTCGCTAGGAATAGCCTCGTGGCGAGCTATAGACTAGTCTTTTTTTCACACGCATTATGGCGACACATATCATCTCTCTCCCTCTTTCCCACGCACACACCTAGTCTCTCGGGACTTCTCGCACGCACCATCTCTAGCTCCCTAGGTTGATGCCACCCACATACACTTGTACTCTGAGTTTTGTATGTTATACATGAAGAGAAGAGGTGCACACATGCACTCATCCTCTCTCACACACGCATCTGTAGCTACGAATTGTAGTGTTCTCAACCATCCAATTGGCTCTATCATAGGTTCCCGTTGCTCCTTGGCCTTGAGATTGAGAAGTTTAAAACGCGGAGGCTAAGCTGGAGGCGCGAGGTTTTGGTTAATGTGCGGGCCGCACACGACACCAACACGACATGAGCTTCGTCTGCATGGTGCGCAGTCGGGTGAGTACTACTAGTAGTAGTACTACTTTGATGTGTCGCGTCAACTCGCAGAAGTATGCAACACTTCCTCAACAAACAAGCATATAAGCAGCTTATACTTCTTACCCAAAGGATCTTTATATCCAACAGACACAAAATATCCGTTCGACTGTTGGAAATTACTTTAACTGCTGATCTGATGTCGAAGTAATTGTTGCATCGTCACCAAAATCCACCATCTCTTAAGCTAAAGTAGACCGAGCTAACCCCTATATTAGCATATTACTAAGATAAATAGAAGGCAATGTAGAATCATTTAGGAGGTGAGCTTGTCAATCTGAATTTGGAGGGACATCGTCCTCGACAACCCAGCCCCGGCCAGAAGCTTAGGCATAACTGTGAAGAAGGTCAGCTCCTTCACGGCGACGTCGCCGAGATCCTTGCTGCTTGTCACCTCGATTTCCACCTTGACGGCATCGGTCCTGCCTTTGCGCTCCCCTGGCGGGCCGTTCGCCCACAACTTGGCCGTGTAGTGCGGCGGTGGGGATGCGCCCGCTCTGATGCAGATGACCGACACGGCGATAGCCACGCCGATGTCGAGCACGCCGCCGACCAAGAAATACGCGTGGCCATCCTCCTCCGCGAACAGCAAGAGCCGCGGCTCCGACACTGGCACTTGTAGCTGGAGCACCTTGCCGTACTGGGTCCTGTGCACGAGCATGGGATGCACGGTGCTGATGTGGTGGGGGAGCACCGGCGGCGGACCTTTATAGCCGCAGACGGGCACGGGGCATTTGCAGGGCGCGAGCGGACACACGCTCTGGTGATCGGCGAGCTTGTGGTAAGTGACGTAGCGCACAGCCTTCGTGCGGGCACACCACCCTCACCGAGGAGAGGACGGCATCCATCACCGTGTTCCGCACGTCGAAGCCGCCGCCGCGCTCGCACTTCTGGCACTGCTGCTGGTTCCCGGGGCGCTCGCCGCGGCAGTCCGCGCAGGCCAGGTTCCCTCCCTTGCACTGCACAAATCAATCAAACAGCACATCAATCAAGAAACCTGCACCTTGCTCGATCAGCTGAACAGACGAGGTGTATTCGAACCTCATACACTAGAGGCTTCAAGGGGCGGAGGCACAAGGGGCAGTGGAGCAAGGTGAGGTCCATAGAGACCATAGAGAGCTCCATCGTCGGGTCCTGTTCCGTTGGCATGATCTCGCCCTCCTCGTGCACCACCATCTCTCACTTTAGGCCTGGGGCATTAGAAAGTTTTACCATCGCATATTCATACTACTTCAAGGTGCATTAAATCAACACATGCAAGTATCAAAAGGAAAGTCACGGCATGCATGCATGCGTTGTAATTAATGCATCGGTAAATGCAAATTATTGAAATATATCGAGTGCACTGCTTTGATGTGTCGCGTCAACTCGTACAACAAGGAGAAGTTTGATTACAACGCCCTCTCCCTAGCCCATAAGCGTGGTGGCTCGCAGGACTAGGAGAAGCTTTCGCAACATGCTCTCCCTCCCGCACGCGGTGGACATGCAGCAGTTCATTTGGTGTCAGATGGCCAGAAGCATACTAGTAGTACTCCACTGTAGTAGTACCATCATTGTTTGACTTCCCGAAGAGGCGAAGAGCCAAGCGCAACCCGAACGCTCATGTGGCAGTTTCATGTGTAGGGGAGGTAGTATAGTAACATAGTCTAGGATAGCGTGTATCGTGCCTCTAAGCTTAAAATTGTTGGAGTCGGCTCCATGCTATGAGGCCGTCTCGAAGCATTTTTTTGATTAAAATAATCTTCTGGCCCTACCTGTCATCTTGGTTATTGTAGTTTGCACGCTGATCTGGTCAAGAGAGGAATATATATTTGAATTTGTGATGGGGTAAATGTTAGAGGTTGCAGCAAATATATTGTACACTGCGGGTCTTTTAGCCAAGTTTAGAGGCAAGCATGTGAGGCCAGTGCTATGATGTGTCACGTCAACTCGTAGAAAGAGAAGAAGCTTGATTTTACTACTAGTATGCCCTCTCCCTCGCCCATGCGCGCGGTGGCTCGCAGACGAGGAGTGGCTTTTGCTTACTACAGCAAGCTATCCCTCCCGCACGCGGTGGATGGACATGCAGCAGTTGATACGATACTGTAGAAGTAGTACCATCATTGTTTGTCTTCTCGAAGAGGCGAAGAGCCAAGCGCAACCTGAACGTGGCAGTTGCGAACGCTCGCGTGGCAGTCTTTGTGTAGGGGTGGGGAGTGGTGCGGCAGTTTTGTGGCAATTCTTTTCTACTGCTGTTTGTGTCCAATAGGTGCCACCGTCGGATGCAGATCTTATAGTTATTGTGGCGATTGCTAGTAATAGTCATCTTATGAAAATCAAATAATCCCAAAACAAACCCGACCATGTTTCTTGTTTCTAGACATGAATAAATAGGAATCAACCAATGAGAGACGTGGGACGTAGTACCTAGCACGGCATGTAGCGGTCAGTTCAGAGCAAGTACAATAGTGGGCTTATAGCCTCCTTACATGGCAACTTTGCCTATGTGGAGGAGAGAGACATAAAAAAGTTAATAATACAGCCAACTGCTGACTATAAGATGTAGCCATATCATTTATAGCCAACACATATAGTCACTTAGATATACAACAAGCTTAGCTATAAGGTTGGCTATAAGATTATTACTCTATCTCTTTCCTCACATTTATTGCATCTGCCTCTCATCTTCTCTCTATCTCTTTCTTCACATTTATTGCATCTGCCTTGGAGCACGCATATAGCCATGCTCTTGCATGAGAGCCCACTCCCCTTACTTATTTATGTCTCTCTACTCCACATAGACAAAATTGCCATATAAGCAGGCTATAAGCCCACTATTGTACTTGCTCTTAATAGTATAGCCCTACAAACCGGAAAGGAGGGACTACTCCCTCCGTTCCTAAATATTTGTCTTTCTAAAGATTTCAACAAGTGACTACTACACCGTAAATGAGTACATACGAAGCAAAATGAGTGAATCTACACTGTAAATAAATACGTATTAAGTTCTCTCGTTTTCCTCTCCGCCTTGGTCGAGGTGCACAATATTGAGTATACTACTACTGACTAGTCTCTTTTTGACACGCATCTATGTTGATACGGCTTGAATGCCAACGAGGGAGAGGGTAGCGGTTCCTGAAACATTGAACGGTCAATGATGCCTCCGCATTCAATTAGCATGCAGAGGTAAGTAATTGGAGAAGCAGAATGGAGCCAGCATGATGTGAATGCAATGCAGTTTGGACTCTCATATAAAGGCGCCCCACCACTCCAATCCATCTACTCCTAGTCTCTACGCAACACTGCCCACTCCAATCCAAGACCAAGACCAAGTGACCAGAAGCCACAAGCACCCATGGCGTCGATGGATGCGAGTGGCAGTCGGCTGTGCCGGATCGTCCAAGACACCGGCCTGCGGCCCCGCACAACGCAGCATTTCCAGACGGTGCTGGCGACCGCCGGTGTTATAGCCCTCATCGACGCCGGCTTCGCCTCTCGCATGTGCGAGATGATGGTCGGCTCCATCCGCAAGTTCACCACCATCGAGAAGCGAGCGGACGACCTTGCTGTACTGCTCCAGCCCACGCGCCCAGGCTCCTCGTTGCCTGCCACCCTCATCGGCCTCCAAGGTGACGAACTCTTTGAAGCACTGGTGGCCCTGCAGCTGCCGGAGGTCGCGACGAAGAATGTGCACCTCGAGGCCGCGCTCACCGCGCAGTGCCTCGCCATGCAAGAAACCATCGACCTGCATATCCACGTGTACGAGGAAATCATATACTTAGGCCACTACAAGGCCAGTGAGGCCATAAAGATGTTGGCCTTCTTCCAGCGGCTGGAATCTTTGGACGCCATTATTCAGAAGCACGTTGACCTGGCCATGAAAGCCGCTGCTACTTAGCCGCCGTTCGGTGGGCCGGCGCCCTGAGTCGAGGAGGTGGACGTCATCGATGGATGCATCTTTCTTCTTGCCTCCTGTAACCAGCACTGCATCGCCTCGTGGCCTTAATGTTTTATTAGTGTATGGCATTTTTATTCCAGTCGTAAATGACATGTGTGATCCCTTGCTCTTATTTGGCGTTAATTATATGTAGTATCACTGTCTTCGTCCAGGTGTACTATCTAGGTCCTGGTTTATTAGTCCCTTTTGTAATTTGTGCTAAATTTTGACCAAAGATTTAACTGACAAAATGTTAGTGCATGTCAACAAAAATTATATCGTTTGATTTGTATTTGAACATAGTTTTCAATGATATAATTTTGGTGACATGCATGAACCTTTTGTTAGTCAAATTTATGGTCAAAATTTGGCACAGATTACGATGGGGAGCAATAAACCAGGACGGAGGTAGGCTGGTCCGTCACCATCGTGTTTGGTGTCTAATTTTGACTTCAGCGACCCAACCTACATGGAGGGAGTACTGTATATATTGGCGCAACAACCAAACTTATATATTCAAAACTGAGTGTTACTACATGTCACGAGTTCAAAATGAGAAAGTGGAACAAGTACAGCATGCCTGTGCCGTTCACGTCGCACCCCCACACGGTCTGTCCGGCACGCCGCTCAAGCTAGGGAACGCTTGTTGTCTTAGCATTGTCACTGTCAGGTGGGGCCGCAGTTGAGCAAACTGACTATCAGCAAATCCCCACCCCGCCCACCATGCGTCGGCTGAGTTAGAATTAGAAGAGAGAAACAAGGGAGAAGAGCTAGCTGTAGCACGGACGCTGTTGTCAGATGGGACTCGTCTTGATAGAATAGGAGTACTGAGTACTCGTACCTCTTTTTTTAAGGGAAAAAGTAGAGTATAGGGGATCAATCGTAGTCCTTTCGATAAGTAAGAGTGTCGAACCCAACAAGGAGCAGAAGGAAATGACAAGCTATTTTCAGCAAGGTATTCTCTGCAAGCACTGAAATTATAAGTAACGAGTAGTTTGGTAAAAAGATAATTTGTAACGAGTAAGTAATGGTAATGGTAACAAAAGTGCAGCAAGGTAGCCCAGTCCTTTTGAGACAAAGGAGAGGCCAAAACGGTCTCTTATGATAAGCAAAGCATTCTTGAGGGTACACGGGAATTTCATCTAGTCACTTTCATCATGTTGGTTTGATTTGTGTTCGCTACTTTGATAATTTGATATGTGGGTGGACCGGTGCTTAGGTGTTGTTCTTACTTGAACAAACCTCCTACTTATGATTAACCCCCTCGCAAGCATCCGCAACTATGAGAGAAGTATTAAGAATAAATTTAACCATAGCATTAAACTTTTGGATCCAAATCAGTCCCTTACGGAATAGCGCATAAACTAGGGTTTAAGCTTCTGTCACTCTCGCAACCCATCATCTAATAACTACTCCACAATGCATTCCCTTAGGCCCAAATATGGTGAAGTGCCATGTAGTCGACATTCACATGACAACACTAAGGGAATCACAACATACATATCATCAAAATATCGAACACATATCAAGTTCACATGATTACTTGCAACAAGAGTTCTCCCGTGACCTCAAGAACAAAAGTAACTACTCACTAATGATAATCATGCTCAAGATCAGAGGGGTATTAAATAGCATAATGGATCTGAACATATAATCTTCCACCAAATAAACCATATAGTAATCAACTACAAGATGTAATCAACACTACTAGTCACCCACAAGTACCAATCTATAGTTCTGGTACAAAGATTGAACACAAGAGATGAACTAGGGTTTGAGAGGTGCTGGTGCTGTTGAAGATGTTGATGGAGATTGCCCTCCCCAAGATGGGAGAGTTGTTGGTGATGGTGATGACAATGATTTCCCCCTCCGGGTGGGAAGTTCCCCCGGCGAAATCGCTCCGCCGGAGGGCAAAAGTGCTCCTGCACAAGTTTCGCCTCGAGACGGCGGCGCTTCGTCCTGAAAGTCCTCCTCTTATTTTTTATAGGTCAAAATGAATTATATACCAGAAGAGGGGCACCGAATGTGGGCCGAGGAGGGCACAACCCACCAAGGCGCGCCTGGGCTCCCTGGCGCGCCCAGGTGGGTTGTGCCCACCTAGTGGGCCCCCTCTGGTAGTTATTTGCTCCAATAATTCTTATTTGTTCCATAAAAATCCCTCGTGAAGTTTCAGCTCATTTGAAGTTGTGCAGAATAGGTAGCCTGACGTAGCTTTTTCAGGTCCAGATTTCCAGCTGCCGGAATTCTCCCTCTTTGTGTGAACCTTGCATATAATGAGAGAAAAGGCATTATAATTGCTCCAAAAAGCATTATTATGCATAAAAACATCATAAATAATTGTAGGAAAACATGTTGCAAAATGGACGTATCAACTCCCCCAAGCTTAGACCTCGCTTGTCCTCAAGTAAAAACCGAAATCGAAAAACATGTCCACATGCTTAGAGAGATAGGTGTCGATAAAAAAAATACGGACATAGAAGCATCATGTATATTATTATAACAGCAACCAACTTTAATATAAAACTTTATCATAGAACTTTTATCATATAACTTCTCATGAACAAGTAACAATTCATCACAACATCGAAGTATAAAGCATAAACTCTATTGAAAACCAACAAACTATGTTCTCAGTCAACTTTGCAACTACAATTCATCATCTTTTCAGGAAGGGTCACATATCGGAGCCTTTTTGGCAAGTCCACATACTCAACCATCATATAGTCTTCTATGATTGCTAACACTCACCGCATACACATGAGCAAAACGTTTCAACCGGACACATAGAAAGATAGGGGCTTAAAGTTTCGCCTCCCAACATACTCACCTCAAGGGTGATGTCAACAATAATAACTCATGCTACTCATATCCAACTGGATATATGTCCCTAGATCTTTCCTCACCACATGATGCTTGCCAAAAGAGAAAATAAAAAGGAATAGAGAGAAGAACTTTGACTCTTGCATAAAAGTAAATACATAAAAGTAAAAGATAGGCCCTTCGCAGAGGGAAGTAGAGGTTGCCATGCGCTTATTTGTTTGTATGCTCAATCTCTTAGTGCAAAAGAACGTCACATTATATTGCCCCTTATGATAGCAACCTTTATTATGCAGTCTGTTGCTTTTATTCTTTGCCATCACAAGTTCGTACAACGCTCAATTTTCTCTTACACTAAATGATCCAACACTTTTAGAAGCAATTTTTATTGCCTTATTGCACCTATGACAACTTACTTGAAAGATCTTACTCAATCCATAGGTAGGTATGGTGGACTCTCAAAATAAGATGTGGGTTTAAGGGTTTTTGGATGCACAAGTAGTATCTCTACTTAGTGCGGAATTTTTGGCTAGCAATGATGGGGGGCAAGCACCACATGTTAAAGGATCTATGACAATATAACTTCTATGTGAATATGAACACACATAAATCATTACGTTGTCTTCCTTGTCCAACGTCAACAATTTTGGCATATAATATTTTGGTGAGGGCTCACAATCACAAAAGATGTCCAGGATAGTGTATTTGCATGGGAATCTTCTCTTCCCTTATTAATTCTTTGATGAATTGAATCATTGACCAATGCTATGTTTGTCAATCTCCAATAAAATTTTCTACTTATACTCTTCCTTATGTGATGTCATTACTTACCATAAAATTAGCATATGATCTTTTTCATTTATTTCCTTTCTTTTTATTGAACATGAAAGTAAAGAAAACAAAACTCAAACTAAACTTTATTATATATCTCACACATGATTACAAGGATAGATCACTAAGCAAACACTCGAAAAGAAAGGATCGAACTAAACTTTTATTCAGCTAAAGCAAAAGATAATTATGGATCGAACTAAGATAAGTAAAGGCAAAAGATAGTGGAGATGATACGATACCGGGGCACCTACCCCAAGCTTGGCACAAGCCAAGGGGAGTGCCCATACCCAATACTCAGGTTTCCTTTGGTGATGAAGAAGGAGGTGGTGGTGATGAAGTAGTAGATTCATCCTTTTTCTCCAAATTATTTCGAAGGTAAAAGTTATCTATCCTTAACTCTTCATTCTCCATCTCAAGCTTTATTATCCTCTTGCATAGCGCCTCCATGCTTTCATGCTTGAAACGAGAAGGGACTGGTTCATCTTCATCTTCTTCATCGGAGAACCATATATAGGGATAGGTATCCTTGAAGATATTTTTATCTAAAGGCTGATAAGAAACAGGGCACTCCTCCTCGGAATCTTGAGACGACATATTTTCAGATCTGTCAGGAAAACAACAAGAAAAGAAAACAGAAGATTTCTCCGTGATACGGTGGTCAATAGGTTCGGGGGGTATATAAAGATTTTTTATCTTGGGAAACAAGCAAACGAAAGAAAAACAGAGTCCGGAAGGTACCCCAGGTGGGCACAACCCACCTAGGTGCGCCTTCCTAGTTGTTTCTTATTTTCCTATTTTTTTTTATATTCCAAAACTGAAAAAAAAAATTGCAGATTTTTCGGAGTCCGTTTACCTACCGCATCACGTACCTCCTCTTTTTCAGTTATTCTGGAGTGTTCCAGAAGGTTTCCTTTATGTGTTCTTCCGGTGTCATAGTTTGGATAATATTGCTTTGAACATTAATGGGCGTACCTAAGATATAATGTTTTATTCGTTGCCCATTAACAACCTTCGGTTTAGTATCTTCGGCATTATTTATCTTGATGGCTCCGGATCAATAAACCTCCTCGATAACATAAGGTCCTTCCCATTTGGAAAGGAGTTTTCCTGCAAAGAATCTGAAACGAGAGTCGTACAAAAGAACATATTCTCCAACTTTGAACTCACACTTTTGGATTCTTTTGTCATGCTATCTTTTAACTTTTTTCTTTAAATAACTTGGCATTTTCATAGGCTTGGGTTCTCCATTCATCTAGTGAGCTAATATCAAATAACCTCTTTTCACCGGCAAGTTTGAAATCATAGTTGAGTTCTTTAATTGCCCAATATGCTTTATGTTCTAACTCAAGAGGCAAATGACAAGCTTTTCCATAAACCATTTTATACGGAGACATACCCATAGAATTTTTATATGTTGTTCTATAAGCCCAAAGTGCATCATCTAACTTCTTAGACCAATTCTTTCGGGACCTATTGACAGTTTTTTGTAATATTAATTTTATTTCTCTATTGCTAAGTTCAACTTGACCACTAGACTGAGGGTGATAAGGTGATGCAATTCTATGGTTAACATCATACATAGCAAGCATTTTACGGAAAGCACCATGAATAAAATGTGAACCACCATCAGTCATTAAATATCTAGGGACTCCAAACCTTGGGAAAATAACTCCCTTAAGCATTTTAATAGAGGTGTTGTGATCAGCACTACTAGTTGGAATAGCTTCTACCCACTTAGTAACATAATCAACAGCAACCAAAATATGTGTATACCCATTAGAGGAAGGAAAATGTCCCATGTAATCAAATCCCCAAACATCAAATGGTTCAATAGCAAGAGAATAATTCATAGGCATTTCCTGACGCTTTACAAATATTACCAATTCTTTGACATTCATCACAAGATAAAACAAACTTACGGGCATCCTTGAAGAGAGTAGGCCAATAAAAACCAGATTGCAATACCTTGTGAGCAGTTCTATCTCCCGCATGATGTCCTCCATAAGCTTCGGAGTGACATTTCCGTAGGATTTGTCCCTGTTCATGCTCAGGTACACAACGTCTAATAATACCATCTACTCCTTCTTTATAAAGATGTGGGTCATCCAAAAAGTAATGTCTTAAATCATAGAAGAATTTTTTCTTTTGTTGGTATGTGAAGCTAGGTGGTATATATTTAGCAACAATATAATTGGCATAGTCAGCATACTAAGGAGTGTTATGAGAAACATTTATTGCAGCTAATTGTTCATCAGGAAAACTATCATTAATAGGTTGTGGGTCATCAAGAATATTTTCTAACCTAGACAAGTTATCAGCCACGGGGTTCTCTTTCTATCAGTGATATGTAAATCAAATTCTTGTAGCAAAAGAACCCACCTAATGAGTCTAGATTTAGCATCCTTCTTTTCCATAAGATATTTTATAGCAGCATGATCAGTGTGAACGGTCACTTCAGAATCAACAATGTAAGATCTAAATTTATCACAAGCAAACACAACTGCTAAAAATTCTTTTTCAGTAGTAGCATAATTTCGTTGAGCACTGTCCAGAGTTTTAGTAGCATAATGAATAACATTTAATTTCTTATCGACTCTTTGTCCTAGAACAACACCAATAGCATAGTCACTAGCATCACACATAATTTCAAAAGGCAAGTTCCAATCAGGTGGTTGAACAATAGGTGCAGAAATCAAGGCTTTCATAAGTGTTTCAAAGGCTTCTACACAATCATCATTGAAAACAAATGGAACATCCTGTTGTAAAAGATTTGTAAGAGGCCTAGAAATTTTAGAGAAGTCTTTAATAAACTTCCTATAGAAACCAGCATGACCGAGGAAACTACGAATACCTTTGATATCTTTAGGGCATGGCATTTTCTCAATTGCATCAACTTTAGCTTTATCCACCTCAATACCTCGTTCAGAAATTTTATGTCCCAAGACAATACCTTCATTAACCATAAAGTGGCACTTCTCCCAATTCAAGACGAGATTAGTTTGCTCACATCTCTGCAAAACTCGATCAAGGTTGCTCAAGCAATCATCAAAAGAAGTTCCGTAAACGGAAAAATCATCCATGAAAACCTCAACAATCTTTTCACAAAAGTCAGAGAATATGGCAGTCATACATCTTTGAAAGGTAGCAGGTGCATTGCATAAAGCAAAAGGCATATGTCTATAAGCATAAGTTCCAAAAGGGTAAGTAAAGGTGGTTTTCTCTTGATCAGGTTGTGAGACAGGTATTTGAGAAAAACCGAAATATCCATCAAGAAAGCAAAAATGTGTGTGCTTTGATAGTCTTTCTAACATTTGATCAATAAAAGGCAAAGGGCAATGATCTTTTCTAGTAGCTTTATTTAGTTTTCTAAAATCAATTACCATTCTGTAGCCAGTGACAATTCTTTGTGGAATAAGTTCATTCTTATCATTAGGAACAATGGTAATACCTCCCTTTTTAGGGACACAATGAACAGGACTTACCCATCTACTATCAGTTATGGGATAGATTATACCTGCTACCAGAAGCTTCAGTATTTCTGTTCTTACCACTTCTTTCATTTTAGGATTTAAACGTCGTTGCTGATCAACAACGGGTTTAGCATCAGGCTCCATATTAATTTTATGCTTACAGAGAGTGGGACTAATGCCCTTTAAATCATCAAGAGAATATCCAATGGCAGCTCGGTGCTTCTTCAGAACCTTCAATAATCTTTCTTCTTCATGTTCTGAAAGGTTAGCACTAATAATAACAGGATAAATCTTTTTCTCATCAAGATAAGCATATTTCAATGTGTTTGGCAATTGTTTTAATTCAAACACAAGATCACCTTTAGGTGGAGGAGGACCTCCTAGAGTTTCAATAGGCAAATTGTGTTTAAGCAGAGGATGTTGTTCAAAGAAAATCTTATCTATTTCATTTCTTTCATACAGATGCATATCATTTTCATGGTCTAGCAAATATTGTTCTAGTGGATCGGTAGGAGGCAGAGCAATAGAAGCAAGACCAATTATTTCATCCTTACTAGGAAATTCTTCCTTATGATGCTTCCTACTAAACTTAGAAAAATTAAACTCATGAGACTCATCACCAAAACTAACACCGATGATTTGTTTCTCACAATCTATTTTAGCATTGACAGTGTTCAAGAAAGGACTACCAAAGATAATGGGACAAAAGTCATCTTGTGGGGAACCAAGAAAATTAGTAGGGTATTTTATTTTCCCACACAAGACTTCAACATCTCTAACAATCCCAAGTGGTGTGATGGTGTCCCTATTAGCAAGTTTAATAGTAACATCTATGTCTTCTATTTCAGCGGGTGCTATATCATTCATAATTTCTTGATATAAGGTAAAAGGAATGGCACTCATGCTAGCACCTATGTCGCATAAACCATGATAATAGTGATCTCCTATTTTAACTGAGACAACAGGCATGCCAACAACAGGTCTATGTTTATCTTTTTCATCGGGTTTGGCAATTCTAGCACCTTCATCACAGAAGTAAATAACATGCCCATCTATATTTTCAACCAAGAGATCTTTAACCATAGCAACACTAGGTTCTACTTTGATTTGTTCAGCAGGTTTGGAAGTTCTAATATAACTTTTGTTGACCACAGTTGAGACTTTAGCATGTTCCTTTATCCTAACAGGGAAAGGTGGTTTTTCAATATAAGCAGTAGGCACAACTGGATCAACATTGTAAATAATAGTTTCATCTTTAGCTATTACTGGCTCTTTAATTTCTTCTTTGATAGGTGGGTGATATTTAAACCACTTCTCCTTAGGGAGGTCAACATGAGTAGCAAATGATTCACAAAAGGAGGCTACTATCTCAGAGTCAAGCTCATATTTAGTGCTAAACTTCTGAAAAGCATCGGTATTCATAAAAGATTTAACACAATCATACTTGAGCTTAATACCTGACTCTTTACCTTTGTCGAGTTCCCAATCTTCAGAGTTGCATTTAATTCTTTCTAAAAGATCCCGCCGAAAGTCAATAGTCTTCTTCATAAAGGAACCAGTACAAGAAGTATCAAGCATGGATCGATCATCCTGAGAAAGCCGAGCATAAAAATTCTGAATAATAATTTCTCTTGAGAGCTCATGATTGGGTCATGAATATAACATTGACTTAAGCCTCCCCCAAGATAGAGCGATACTTTCTCCTTCACGAGGCCAAAAATTATATATATAATTCCGATCACGATGAACTAGATGCATAGGATAAATTTTTTGGCGAAATTCCAATTTCAATCGATTCCAATTCCAAGATCCAATATCATCGCATAGCCTATACCATGCCAATGCTTTTTCCTTCAAAGATAAAGGGAAAACCTTCTTCTTAGCTTCATCTCCGGGTAAACCTGCAAGCTTAAATAATCCACAAATTTCATCCACATATATCAAGTGCATATCAGGATGTTCGGTTCCATCTCCTACATAAGGATTAGCTAGCAGTTGTTCTATCATACCCGAAGGAATTTCATAACCAATATTTTCAGTAGGTGCAGTAGGTTGAGGGGTAACTAATTGTGGTTCCGGTCGAGGTGAAGATACCCCGAAAACCCCCTCAAAGGAGTGTTCTCCATAGTAACAAGTGACAATAAATTTCAGCACATAGTAATAATTTTTCCTTACCGATTTCCACTTACCAAGAGCGCTTCGCTCCCCGGCAATGGTGCCAGAAAAGAGCCATGATGACCCACAAGTATAAGGGATCAATCGTAGTCCTTTCGATAAGTAAGAGTGTCGAACCCAACGAGGAGCAGAAGGAAATGACAAGCGGTTTTCAGCAAGGTATTCTCTGCAAGCACTGAAATTATAAGTAACGAGTAGTTTGGTAGCAAGATAATTTGTAACAAGTAAGTAACGGTAACAGTAACAAAAGTGCAGCAAGGTAGCCCAATCCTTTTGAGGCAAAGGACAGGCCAAAACGGTCTCTTATGATAAGCAAAGCGTTCTCGAGGGTACACGGGAATTTCATCTAGTCACTTTCATCATGTTGGTTTGATTTGTGTTCGCTACTTTGATAATTTGATATGTGGGTGGACCGGTGCTTAGGTGCTGTTCTTACTTGAACAAACCTCCTACTTGTGATTAACACCCTCGCAAGCATCCGCAACTACAAGAGAAGTATTAAGAATAAATCTAACCATAGCATTAAACTTTTGGATCCAAATCAGTCCCTTACGGAATAGCGCATAAACTAGGGTTTAAGCTTCTGTCACTCTCGCAACCCATCATCTAATAACTACTCCACAATGCATTCCCTTAGGCCCAAATATGGTGAAGTGCCAAGTAGTCAACGTTCACATGACACCACTAAGGGAATCACAACATACATATCATCAAAATATCGAACATATATCAAGTTCACATGATTACTTGCAACAAGATTTCTCCCGTGACCTCAAGAACAAAAGTAACTACTCACTAATGACAATCATGCTCAAGATCAAAGGGGTATTAAATAGCATAATGGATCTGAACATATAATCTTCCACCAAATAAACCATATAGTAATCAACTACAAGATGTAATAAACACTACTAGTCACCCACAAGTACCAATCTATAGTTCTGGTACAAAGATTGAACACAAGAGACGAACTAGGGCCTGAGAGGAGATGGTGCTGTTGAAGGTGTTGATGGAGATTGCCCTAACCAAGATGGGAGAGTTGTTGGTGATGATGATGGCGATGATTTCCCCCTCCGGGAGGGAAGTTCCCCCGGCGGAATCGCTCCGCCGGAGGGCAAAAGTGCTCCTGCCCAAGTTCCGCCTCGAGACGGTGGCGCTTCATCCTGAAAGTACTCCTCTTATTTTTTCTAGGTCAAAATGACTTATATACCAGAAGAGGGGCACCGGAGGTGGGCCGAGGAGGGCACAACCCACCAGGGCGTGACTGGGCTCCCTGGCGCGCCCAGGTGGGTTGTGCCCACCTGGTGGGCCCCCTCTGGTAGTTATTTGCTCCAATAATTCTTATTTATTCCATAAAAAATCCTCGTGAAGTTTCAGCTCATTTGGAGTTGTGCAGTATAGGTAGCCTGATGTAGCTTTTTCAGGTCCAGATTTCCAGCTGCCGGAATTCTCCCTCTTCGTGTGAACCTTGCATATAATGAGAGAAAAGGCATTAGAATTGCTCCAAAAAGCATTATTATGCATAAAAACATCATAAATAACAGTAGGAAAACATGATGCAAAATGGACGTATCAAGTACAACTAGTTGGGTGCGTGCGACCTATACCTGTCATCACTTCAGGTCTCCTTTTCGAACCGCAGCTACGCTTCATAGTATATATTTTTTCACGCATTTATCCTCCTATATGTAATCCTAGGCTATTTCCACGTGCTTCCTTTCGCCGACATGTGGGACATAGAGCATCTGGGTCATAGTGCATGCACGACTCGGAGCATATGCAACCATGCCGGCGTACTTTACATTTCAGACCTCATGAATTACATGCATGTGTTTATATGTATAGGTTACTTCAAAGTACTGAGTCCATTGATGCAATGTGGTCAAACTGTACCATCGATATCTGAAAGCAAAAATAGTTCAATCTTGTTCGTTCTATATAAATACTAGTACTGTATGTTTATTCACCCGTGGGGTTGTTCAATGAATGGAGGGCCGGGGAGCACAAGTGAACAATACTACTCCCTCCGTCTAGGTGAATAAGTCATCTTAGGTTGTGTACCGTGACCAAGAAGGAGCAGTAAGTAGGAGTCATACAGTTAGTCACGTTAAATAGAGAGTTTCCTTTCTTTAATGCCACGTACACAAATTGAAACGCTTGTTGTGGAGAGAAAAAGATAATCACTCCACAATATATATAGGCAGGGGCCTGAGCGCTTGCTTTACTAGGGTTGCTCTCTTCATTCTCTCATCCTCTCCAGATCTAAACAAGACAGCGGTAGCGACATTTTCTCTCTGCTCACCACTGGTCACAGATCCGGCCGGATCCCTTCAGCCGGTGTGTGTAGAGGACTAGGTGCATTGTTCACGCGGTCATCGGCGGTGAGGGAGGAAACCCACAGCTGCCGGCGGGTCCCGATCTTCTGCCCGTGCCGTTCTCTCCGACACAGCGCCGGCTCGGGAGGTCCTCCGACCCTTCTTCCTCCCTGCCATATTGTGCACAGATCCGACCTGCCGCCGGCCTCCTAGCCACATCCCGATGACCCTCAGGTATAAGTTCCTTCGAAAGTGGCCTTGCTCTACTGCCCCAGCTCCCCATGTGTTTGCATGTGGATCTTTTTCTAGTTCCATCAGCTCTTCCAAAGCCACCTAAATTTTTAGTATTATTGGCGGTAAAGCTACTTCATGCAGTCGAATCTAGGACTTGGTTCAAACAACGAAGAAAGGGGGGAAAGTCGTAGCATGAATCTAGGACTTGATTCAAAGAGGAAATAACAGGGGGAATGTAGTAGAGACTGGATACCCAACCGGTCTCTTGGTTGAAAAGGGAAATAAAGGGAAAAGGCAGTACAAACTGGATAAGGAACAGATCTATTATTGGTTGAAAAAAGGATAGAAAGTGGCGGCTGGTGGACAATTCAACAGAGTATGTCCAGGATTAGATTTGCTACCCTCACATAGTAAAAGGTCTACAGGATTAGATTTGCTACCCTCACAGAGTATGAGGAAACTCGGCATCACCACTTTATGCCTCCTTGTAGGTACATTGTGCTGATGCGTCCACTGTCGCATGTCCTTATACCAACTTTTTGCTGTTGTTAATGTAAGGGCGCATGTAAAATGAAGCAATCACACTATTACCGTAAGGACATGTCTAACCAGTGTTATTGTTAATCTAATGCCTCCAGTAATATGATGCAATTAAACTGTGTTACAAATGGTACTCCTACTGTTTTCCCTAGTATGATAAGTAAGTTGCTTCTTTACGCTGCTGAGTGTCCTGGTGTCCCCACTGTCCCATGCCCTTAAAACCAACTCTTTAGCTGCTGTTGATCTACTGTATCTGGTAAACAAGCAATGCCACCATTAAAGTAATCCCATATTTGACGAATGTCATTGTTGATCGTAATGCTTCCGCTAACATGAAGCAATGATGCTGTTTTAAAATTTCTACTGTCCTTGCGTGATTGCCATGAACATAATCAAGATGCTTCTTTTCATTTCGTGTATGTTTCGTATCTTGTTATTGACTAGCAAATGTTTTCTTTCTATCTTTTCATGCGGATAGGGATATCCATTTCACCTCGTTGCTATTGTGACCTTTTGGTGAACTGCACAAAACACTTTTTTTAATGAGTGTCTTGTGCAGTTCAACTAAAATGTCACGTGGGCAACGTCTCTCAATTTTGGTGGAACTGCACAAAATGGTGATTGGAGTTTCCAAAATCTCCGTCAAACTCTGCTGGTAATCTCGTGCAACATTTTATTAGCCTTTGCGAGATGAGCCGTCACTGTCACCACAATGGTACTTTATTTTAGTAGAACTGCACAAAAGAATAAGCAAATTATAGTTGCACCTTACATGAGCAGGACATCCAACCTTAATGTTGCTCAATTTTAGTGCAACTACTAAAGAAGAACCTGCCACCTCATGAGAGCAACTACTTCTTGCAAGCTGAATGATGCAATCTTTGCTTCATTTCAGGTGAACTGCAGAAAAAGTCGCATGAATTGAATCATGGAGCTGCAGGTTGACCTTATCGAGTCGTGGCGGTGTAGGGGCCCCTCTCTCAGTTATGGTTCCCATGACCAGGTATGTTCCTTTTTGTTTGATTTTGACACTGCATCCAGCTAGTGATCTTGTGCTACTGTTTTGACACTGCTACTGCCACTGATAAAATGAAGTAATAATACATTTAAAATAGAGCTACTGTCTTAGCTACCATTTCATTTCCAATGTAGATAATTTGCAGAATGCCTATCCGGCAGAATGAAGTCCATGTGCACTGCATCAATCACATAGCTGCACTGAACCAGTTGAGTCCATCAGGCCTACTGTTGAGGTGGCACGGGCCCCCTCTCTAACTGGTGGGCGCCATAATTTTAGTTGAACTGCACAAAAAAGTTATTGAAATGAGTCAACGCTCCTCCTTCTACTGCCACACTGAGGTGTTAATGAATGTCAATGAATCGCTTTCATGGCAAGATATGGGGACATGAAGAATAACTTGATCTCCCAAAGTCATCTCACACAGGTGAGTACTATCCTTTATCAACATGATTGTGCTTTGTCATACTGTGCTAACGTTGTATTTTTTAAATAAAGCTATTCTATCGCAATATTTTCTCGTTTTGGAAATAAAGTTTGCTTCAACTAGTGCCACTATTATGGTAATCATGCTCTTTCTTATCTGTGCAAACAGGAATACTCAACTACAGATGTTGTGATGGTCAAGAGCATTCATCAAGTTCTTGGGTTGTATGACATGGCTAGCCAAGATGGATTTAATCCCTATATTCAATTTATCAAAAGGCTCTAATGGGTTGGTTCTGAATCTTGCAAGCTGGGAATCAATGAGATGTGTAGGCATCTTTGTTGTACTTATTATTTGAATCTTATTTGTTGGTTCTGAATCTGGCAAGCTGGGAAACACGGCATGATGATGCAGAGGACAGCAACCATAACAAACTGTTCAAACTTGGTAGTATTGTCTGTGTGAAAGTGCAGCAAATGTGCTGATTGTGTGCGTCCTGAGAATAATAATTCTAATTGTTGTGCATGTTGATCCTGTGGCACTGATAGAACGAGCCAATGCTTTGCTTGTTTTAAGAATAAATTTTAATTAAATCTAATTAAATTTAAGTAAAGTGACAACTAACACTTGTTATTACAATACCAATACAGACCCGCTCGTGAACCGACGTGTGGACGGAATAGGTTTCTTAATGGAGGTGTTTGAATGCGCCGAGGGTGCATGTTCTGCCGGGCGTGCAGTGGGCGAGGGAGGGGTAGTAACTGTTGTCGCCTATACACACTCAGTTTACTGTTGAATCCAGTTCCCCAAGAGCTGAAAAATGAACTGCTGCCGCCGCCTACCCACTTGTTCACTTGAAGAGATTCCAATGGCAATCCGAGGGGTGAGCCTGCTGGATATGGACTTCATCAAGGAGTTCACCTTTGAGTTCGCCGTTCAGACCCATGGCAGCACAAAGTTGAATGTGATGTACACCAACGATCCAGACTCGGTGAAGCTCTGCCTCACCGAGTTCAAGCAGTACCTACAGGAGGAGAAAGCACAAGATCACAGGACTAGACCTTGTGCCCATCCATTCGTCTCCTGACAGGGACCAGCGGATCGCCGTTGCCCAGGTATGCCTGCGGGACGAGGTTCCCGTCTACCACTGCTGTAGGGCCATCAGAGGTTCTGGAGCATTCGCCCGTTTCATCGGCAGCGCCGACTGCGCCTTCGCTACGGTGGAGAGAAGGAAGAACACGATGATTCGGCCATCTGGTGCAACAAGCTTGTCGACATCCAGAAGCAATACAAGATCATCAGCAACGGCCAGGAGAAGGACTCCGTGGTTGACCTCGTCGCGACCATCATCGACTCCTGCTACACCAACATGAAAGAAGATGACGATACCAAGGACCTGAACAAGTGGGAGGTACCTCTGAATCTAGCCTACATAACCTACGCGGCCGAGGATGCATATGCATGCTACGACATGTACAGGCGGATCTTCGACATGAGGGCGTGTCTGCTTCCCGTAACCGACGAGTACACGGACAGCCGCAGCGTCATGATCAAGCGTGCCAGGAAGGTCTAGATGATGTACTTTATCTGTTTAAGCACCTTTATCATCTGAGTGTTTCATGCATTAGCCTATGTGTCGTAATTATCTGTTTTGTCCGAAATATTTCGTCTAAGAACCCATTAACCTGTTTGCTTTTTTTAGTGGCTATTTGCTTATGTATGTAACTAGTTCACTGGGCTGTCGTGCTTTGAATCTCCTTCCTCCCAACATATTCCCCTTCTCAGGTGGACCCAGTAGGTCTCGTACACAGACATCTGGGACCAACCACCTATCCATTTGTATTTCTTTATTTTGTTCAATCTTTCGTCCTCTTCCTACAGCGGCTGGGGGCGCTGCCGCGCATGCCTCGGCGACCCATCATAGCCTATGGTGCTGGCCAGGCCATCCCTCTACTCCCACACATTCTCTGGCGGCGGAAGCTCCATCGCCCACCCTGCACCCGAACAAGTCAACCCTCGTACTCCCCTCCGCCTGCGTCTTCCCCCGCTCCGGTTCGTTCGGTCCGAGGTCTTGATGTTGTCCTCCGCCTTGGTGCTCTCGTCGTGGCGCCGCCTTCTGTCGTTCCCAACATGGTCAGCAAAACAAGAGGAATCAGGAGACGACTGTTTGTCGAGAGGCTGACAGTCCTGGTCCCACTAGGTCCATGGCCTAGGTTTTGTTGTTTAACATGCGCAACCCACGACATGCAGACACAGTTGATCCAGCTGGTTTCAACCTTTATTTGGGTCCAGTAGGTATCAAGCGGCCACTGGACCTCCCAGCCTAGCTTGTCTATAACATCAGCAGCCCAAGTTATGTTTGTTTTTTCAAGACGATGCACAGCTCAGTTCTATTTTTCTATAAGAATGCAAAACTGAACCTATATTTTTCCCTTCTATAATAGTATATATATTTACATTTATATTTATATCTTATTTATTACATATATATAATAGAAACAACATAACGTTCCGTTAAACCTGTCGTTCGTCCAACCATTGTATAGACCTTCCCACTTCCTTTATTTTTTGTTTTATCAATACTATATCTGAATTTTCTCCCACTTTCTTTTTCGATGTAATCTGAGTTTTCTCCCAGTACTTCTCCCTAGAACCAACTCAACTGTCCCACGTCTAGCCTAAAAAATAATAATACCCCACGTCCTATTAACTCATCAACTTAAAATGATATTTTATTTCATAAATCGAATGTTCTTACAAAATAATAATAATAATTGTTTATATATAACTTGGCAAGTTAACTCTTGGTGATTGCATACATAAGCTTGCAAAGATTTTACTGACCAATGCAGTAATAGACGTGCAATCATGTGTTTATGTTTTTATAACATTTCTCCGTCCAGCCCAACATGATATTTTCACCCAGCCCAGCAAGTCCGCGGATTTCGAGAAAAATGCAAATGGGCTTTAAATTCTAACATAATATATAAACGGGCTACATAGACGCTACATCATTATTTCACCCAGCCCACCAAATGGACTAAAAAAACCAAATGGATTGGCTGACATGTGGGTCAGTAGGTCGAAGCCTAAGCACTTTCGCAAAAAATAAAAATACAAAGGTCGAAGCCTAAGCAAGGCGTTGGATTTACATCCAACGGTCGGAATTCTTCTTCAATCTCTCGTCTTCTTCCCCCAACGCTGCCGGGACCGCCTGCTCCAGCCTCTGGCGTCCAGCGGCGCTGTTTTGCACGCCTTGCAGCGAAATGCTACCCCACCGACAGCCAGGCCATCCCTCCACTCCTCCGCACCTCCTGTTATTCTCTGCCGAGTGTAGGCCCACCCCGCACCCGAACCTGTCAAGTTTCCCACTCCTCTCCGTCTGCGACTCCACTGCCGCATCTTCCCCATCTCCGGGGCCTCACCGTCGTTCACCGGCCTTTGTGCGCTCTGCACGGTGTGGTCAACGTGGTCAACAAACGAGAGTCATCGGAAGATGACTATATGTGGAGAGGCTAACAGTGGGGACGCACCACGCCCATGGACGCATGCATGCAACTGCATCCTTTTTACCCTGAAAATTAATGTTTTCTCCCCATTACAGCTGGGACCCACCAGCTACATCTTCGCACGCAAGGAAGTGCGTCCTTATTAGGGGCAAAAAATGATTCTTCCCCCTGACAGCTGGGACCCACCAGCTATATCTTCGCATGAAAGGAAGTGCGTCCTTATCCTCCGTGATAGCTGGGACCCACCTGGTCAAAGCGTACGTAGTGTTGTCTGTGTACATACCGGTCGATCGATCTGTCTGCCACGATGAACCGTGGCCGAGTAAGGAGCGGTAGTAGTTCAGGCAGTCCAGTCAAAACCGTGTACACGTACATACAGCCAGATGCCAAAAAATACGGCCACGTATTTATATACGGGCGAGGTCTCGAAAGCGTACTCGCGCATATGTACGGCCAGGGCTCGTGTACATGGAGAGGCAACGGATGGCAGCAACGGCATCCTGTTCATCGGAAGCCAACCGGCTGGGTCGGAACGGAGAAACTGTGCCGTGTTCATCGGGAGGCAACGAAATGCGTCGTGTTCATCGGGAGGCAATGGAATATGTCGTGTTCATCGGGAGCCAACCGGCTTGGACGGAATAGCCGAAACGAGGTCTGGCGTACCGTAGAACAGAGGAAATGGGCCTTCTGTTCGACCGCGTACGGTCGAAACAGGGTCCTGTTCATCGGGAAGGGTCTTGCGTACCGCAAAACTGAGGAAACGGACTTCTGTTCGAGTGCCTACGGTCGAAACGGGGTCCTGTTGATCGGGAGGGGTGTGGCGTACCACAAAAAGGAGGAAATAGACTTCTGTTGGAGCGCCTACGGTCGAAACGGGGTCCTGTTCATCCACCGTCTACTGCCTCGCTCCAGCCTCCATGGGCTACTGTTCATCCACCGTCGACCTCCTCCACCCTCCACCAGCAACTGTTCATCCAGCCTCCACTGGCTACTGTTCATAGAGCATCCACGGGGTCCTGTTCATCCACCCCCAACCGGCTGGGGTGCGGCGGCCTCCTCGGGGTCCTGTTCATCCAGCGACAACGGCCTACTACCACGGGGTCCTATTCATCCAACCCCCACAGGGATCTGTTCATCCACAGCCAACCAACCGGCTCGACTCACCACATCTCGACTCGTTCTACGTACCGCGCGCACGGTAGCAACAGTCACTGTTCATCGAGAGGCAACCAACACCGGCTGGCTACGTCTCGCACGAGGGCTCGATCGGCTTCAGTAAGCAGCAGCAGTGATCGATCGCTCGGTTCAGTTAGCAGCAGCAGCGAAGGAATCGCTCGGGTTCAGTGAGCAGCGAATGAATCGCTCGGGTTCAGTTAACAGCCAAGGGATCAATCACTCGGGTTCAGTAACTTAGCTAGCAGTGCGATCGCTTGGGTTCGGTTATAGCCCAATGCCTTGCACACACGTGCGTGCGTATACGAGAGAAAACGTGCAAACCTCCGTGCGTCGCTCTGCCCCGACCACCCACCGTAACCGGGAACTCCCCGATATTTTCCTCGCCCTCGCTTCTACCACAATTTTTTCCGTCATGGACGGCCCAAAGAATGTCATGCAGGTGCGTCTCCGACCCGCCCAGGATGAAAAGCCCATTTTCTGTCATGATTTTTTGTCATAGAAGTAGGAGCCCACCACATCTATGATGATACCGGCTTTTGTCACAATTTCGTTCAGGCCAAAATGTCACAGATGTGTCTTTTTTTTGTAGTGCCTTGACGACGCCAAAGTAGGAGATGGAGTAAAACTGGCCATCGTGGTGGATGGCGTCCTCGACTTTGTCCTCCGACCGCGCCAGCTTCCACACGCCATTATCACGCGAATGGACGACAAAATTCAAGCATGTGATCTCTTTCTGTTGCTCCACATGAACTTGCACAACGCTGAAAGCACAAGTGCTCCCTGGGTGATTTTGGTAATTAATGTCAACATATCTCTTGTTGGATTAATATTTTTATCTAGTGTATTTCAGACAAGTTCAACAATGGCATGGAAAGGCCAAGAGGATGTGGAACCCCCTCAAAATGCTAAGGACATATATTGGCAAAAGCTCAAGACTCTTCATCTTTGTTTGAGTGATCCAAGATCACATTGAGTCCATAGGAAAGCCAATACTATTAAAAGGGGATGAGGTGCTGCTTAATGGCTTGCTTGCTCAAATGATTAGTGATATTGCTCCAAAACCCTCAACCACTTTCTCCATCCAAATATGTCAAAACCCTAAACTCCAACTCGGCCCCACCGATTCTTTCTATCCAGCGCCACCGAGTTCATATGACATAGCCACAGCCAGAAACCCTAACAGTTCGGTCACACTGATACGGATCTCAGTCTCACTGAGATGGCCTTGCCAACTACCTGTTATCAGTTGCAATTATTTCGGTCTCACCGAAATGGCTTGACCAATTCTCTATTGCCCTATTGCTTCACTTCGGTCTCACCGAGTTGATGCAATCAGCGCCACCGAGATGAGGTTTGCCCTAAGCCCTATCACATCGGTCCCACCGAGTTCTTCCAGTCGGTCCCACCGAGATTCCTAACATTCACATTTTTGAACTAATCGGTGCCACCAAGTTTAGCTATTCGGTCTCACCGAGATGGGTCAGATGTGTGTAACGGTTGGATTTTGTGTGGAGGCTATATATACCCCTCCAGCCCCTCTCCATTTGTGAGAGAGCCATCAGAACATGCCTACACTTCCACCATACATTTTCTGTGAGAGAACCACCTACTCATGTATTGAGATCAAGATATTCCAATCCTACCACAAGAATCTTGATTTCTAGCCTTCCCCAAGTTGCTTTCCACTCAAATCATCTTTCCACCATATCCAAATCTGTGAGAGAGAGTTGAGTGTTGGGGAGAATATCATTTGAAGCCCAAGATAAAGGAGTTCATCATCAACACACCATCTATTACCTTTTGGAGAGTGGTGTCTCCTAGATTGGTTAGGTGTCGCTTGGGAACCTCCGTCAAGATGTGGAGTTGAACCAAGAAGTTTGTAAGGGCAAGGAGATCGCCTACTTCGTGAAGATCTACCTGAGTGAGGCAATTCCTTCATGGGCGATGGCCATGGTGGGATAGACAAGGTTGCTTCTTCTTGGACCCTTCGTGTGTGGAGCCCTCCGTGGATTCGCGCAACCGTTACCCTTCGTGGGTATCAACGTGGATATACGATAGCACCATCTATCAGAACCACGCCAAAAATCTCCATGTCTTCATTGCGTTTGCACACTCCAATCCCATCCCTTTACTTCTTGCAATTTGCATGCTTTACTCTTCCTGCTGCATATACTCTTGTCATGCTTGCTTGAAATGTATTGTGAATGCTTGAACTTGTGCTAAAACTCTACCTTAACTTGAGAAACTTAAAAACAGCCACTTTTACTTGTGAAGGGTCTAATCAGCCCCCCTCTAGGCCCCTTCTCGATCCTTTCAATTGGTATCAGAGCCTATCAGCTCGACCGAAATACAAGGTTTCCTTGCATATAGTTCATCGGTTCAACCGACAAGGACTAGCTCGGTCTCACCGATGAGCACCTTCTGTGACTCTGTCATCTCGGTGTCACCGACGGAACCATATCGGCATCACTGATTTCAACTCTGAGAAAACCTTTTGCGATTTCTTATTGCCTATTTTCTTCAGCTCCACTCAATGATTCTTTTCTCTATCAGCATCCTAAGCTACCTGCTGCTTTGTAGTGACTCTCAAGGACCACACCTACCTAGCTCAGATTCCAGAAGTACCCTTCTTGGAAATTGATGTCAAAGGGGAGAGTACATCAAAGCTTATCAAATGAGCACATCTAAGCTCTTCTAAAGATGCTTGTTAACAAAGAGGAAAGAATTCACATGTCTTTAAGAGGGGAAGACATGCTAATATGCTTGATCCTAGCTATTGATGTTGATAATTTCTTTTTGCTCTGATTTTATTTGCTCTTATCTTATTTGCTCTGATTTTTATCTCACCCTACCTTCTCCCATTATCCAATGTCAGATTCAAGGGGAGAAAGAGTCTATGCCTAAGGGTAGAAAAATCCTTGGAATTTATTGCACACCTTTGAATCTTTGGGCACATGTCTATATCTAAATGAAGTACTTACTTGTAGTACTCACCCATTACATGTCATCCCAGTCTTGGTATTCTTGTGATTCCTTAATGCTGCTTTGCCTGGAGTGTTCTTGTGTTATCTAACCCTGTTTTCTCAAGTCTACTCTCTCTAAAGTCAGCTCAAGACCACAAGGTAAGTATATGCATCACACTCATGTGCCTGATGATCTCTTGCTGTTGTACATATTGTTTGCAAGAGGGATTCATAAACATGGAGGTATGTTTCTCAACCATATCATTTGCTCTGATGCATATAGCCAAGATACATGTAACTCTCTGCTTACTCTGTCATGTTATGCATTCACATGATTGTATACATGTAGGGGGAGCATATGCATGTTACATGTTCCTCCAAAGCTTTACTTGCTACTCTTCATATCCTTTACTTAAAGCCTTAAAGCTTTGATGTATGTTGTCATCAATTACCAAAAAGGGGGGAGATTGAAAGCACAAGTGCTCCCTGGGAGATTTTGGTAATTAATGTCAACATATCTCTTGTTGGACTAATGTTTTTATCTAGTGTATTTCAGACAAGTTCAACAATGGCGTGGAAAGGACAAGAGGATGTGGAACCCCCTCAAAATGCTAAGGACATATATTGGCAGAAGCTCAAGACTCTTCATCTTTGTTTTAGTGATCCAAGATCACATTGAGTCCATAGGAAAGCCAATACTATTAAAAGGGGATGAGGTGTTGCTTAATGGCTTGCTTGCTCAAATGATTAGTGATATTGCTCCAAAACCCTCAACCACTTTCTCCATCCAAATATGTCAAAACCCTAAAGCCCAACTTGGCCCCACTGATTATTTCTATTCGGCGCCACCGAGTTCATATGACATAGCCACAGCCAGAAACCCAAATAGTTCGGTCACACCGATACGGATCTCGGTCTCACCGAGATGGCCTTGCCAACTCACTGTTATCAGTTGCAATTATTTTGGTCTCACTGAAATTGCAATCAGTCTCACCAAGGTGGCTTGACCAATTCTCTGTTGCCCTATTGCTTCACTTCGGTCTCACCGAGTTGATGCAATCGGCGCCACCGAGATGAGGTTTGCCCTAAGACCTAGCACATCGATCCCACCGAGTTGTTCCAGTCGGTCCCACCGAGATTCCTAACGTTCACATTTTTGAACTAATCGGTGCCACCGAGTTTAGCTATTCGGTCTCACCGAGATGGGTCAAATGTGTGTAACGGTTGGATTTTGTGTGGAGGCTATATATACCCCTCCACCCCCACCTCCATTTGTGAGAGAGCCATCAGAACGTGACTACACTTCCACCATACATTTTCTGAGAGAGAAACAGCTACTCATGTGTTGAGATCAAGATATTCCAATCCTACCACAAGAATCTTGATTTCTAGCCTTCCCCAAGTTGCTTTCCACTCAAATCATCTTTCCACCATATCCAAATCTGTGAGAGAGAGTTGAGTGTTGGGGAGAATATCATTTGAAGCACAAGAGCAAGGAGTTCATCATCAACACACCGTCTATTACCTTTTGGAGAGTGGTGTCTCCTAGATTGGTTAGGTGCCGCTTGGGAGCCTCCGTCAAAATGTGGAGTTGAACCAAGAAGTTTGTAAGGGCAAGGAGATCGCCTACTTCGTGAAGATCTACCCGAGTGAGGCAAGTCCTTCGTGGGCGATGGCCATGTTGGGATAGACAAGGTTGCTTATTCGTGGACCCTTCGTGGGTGGAGCCCTCTGTGGACTCGCGCAACCGTTACCCTTTGTGGGTTGAAGTCTAAATCCACGTGGATGTACGGCAGCACCACCTATCGGAACCACGCCAAAAATCTCCGTGTCTTCATTGCGTTTGCACACTCCAATCCCATCCCTTTACTTTCATGCGATTTGCATGCTTTACTCTTCCCGCTGCATATACTCTTGTCATGCTTGCTTGAAATGTATTGTGAATGCTTGAACTTGTGCTAAAACTCTACCTTAACTTGAGAAACTTAAAAACGGCCACTTTTACTTGTGAAGGGTCTAATCACCCCCCCTCTAGACCCCTCTTCTCGATCCTTTCAAATGCAAACTTCATGATGATCACCACTTGATGCCATCCTCCATGGGTCATATGAGATCTTCCTTTTGATGCATGACCATGAAAACATACCATGGGGTCACTTGATCCCACTCAGTACATCTTCTACTCTTTGTGTGTTGATCAACTTAAATCCATTCTTTGTACTTAGTCTTGATCAACCTTGTATCTTATCTTCTCTCTTCACAAGGATGATGTCTTGAAGGCAACATGAATGTTCACATAATCTTCTTCTTCAATACATGTTTGCAATAGACTCAACTCTCACACGACCAATTTTTGGATAACACCTTGAACAGTACCTTGGTCAACACATAATCTTCTTCTTTCAACCTTGAAAAAAACATATGGTCTTCAAGCAATGCCTATGGACAAACCTTAAAGTATAACTCAAAGCAACCATTAATTAGTCCATACGGATTGTCATCAATTACCAAGACCAAACATAGGGCACCATGCTCTTTTAACAGGCATGCTAACAACTCTTTTATTCTTATCATGTTTAGTTCTAACAAGTTTAGCAATTATGGCAGCATCTTCACAGAAAATATATAGCATGCCCATCAAAATATTATCAACCAAAAGATCTTTAACCATTGCAATTGAAGGTTCTACTTTAATTTGTTCACAGGGTTTAGGTGCCTTAATACAACTCTTATGAACCACAGTTGTAGCATTAGCATGTTCCTTAATTCCAACAGGGAAAGGAGGGTTTTCAATATAAGCAGTAGGCACAACAGGATTAGCAGTATAAACATGTATTTCAGTTTTAACAATAGTAGGTTCTTCACAAAAATCTTAAATGGGTTCATGATGTTTAAGCCACTTCTCCTTATGAAGATCAACACGAGCAACAAAGGAATTACAGAAATTAATTAATATCAGAATCAAGTCCATATTTTGCGGTAAACTCATGAAAAACATGGGTATCTACAAAAGACTTATCACAATCATATTCAAGTTTTATAACTGACTCTTTACCTTTCTCGACCTCCCAATCTTCAGAGTTGTGTTTAATTCTTTCAATAAGATCCCATTTGAATTTATTATTTGTTTTTGGGAATGAACCAGGAGAAGAAGAATCAAGCATTTCTTTATCGCGAAGAGAAAGCCTTAGCATAAAAGTTATGAACAATAATATCTCTCGAGAGCTCATGATTCGGGCATTTGAGCATTAAGTCCTTAAGCCTCCCGAAGATTGAGCGATACTTTCTCCTTCAGGCGGCCAAAAATTATAGATATAATTCCGATTCTGGCGAATCAAGTGCATATGATATTTTTTTGATGGAATTCCAGCTTCGTTCGGTTCCAGTCACATGAATCAAAATCATCCAATAACCTATACCATGCCAAATCTTTTACCTCCAAAGATAAAGAGAATTATTTTCTTTTAACTTCATCCCTCGATGATCCTGCAAGCTTAAATAATCCCAAAGTTCATCCATAAAAATTAAGTGCATATCAGGATGTATTGTTCCACCTCTTGCATAAGGATTATCATGCATTTTTTTCATAATACCAACGGGGATTTCATATAAATTGGTTCAGTAGGTGGAGGCTCATCTCTTACCACTTGTGCTTGAGGTGAGGATACCCCGAACAAGCCTCTCAAAGGGTTGTCTTCCATAGTAGCAAGTGTAGATAAAATTCAGCATGTATAATAAATGTTTCCTTACCAAATTTCACTTACCAAGAGAGCTACACTCTGTAGCAATGATTTCAAAAAGAGTCTTGATGATCCACAAGTATAGGGTATCAATCGTAGTCCTTTCATAAGAGTGTCGAACCCAACGAGGAGTTGATATGCGGTTTCAACAAGGAATTCTCTACCAGTGCTGTAAGATAGTTTGATAGCAAGGTAATCGGTAACACGTAACAAGTAACAAAAGTAGCAAGGTGCAACAAGTGGCCCAATCCTTAATTGTGCTAAGGACAAGTCGGTGATGTTTCTAATAGTTATTAAAACGCTCTTGAGGACACACAGGAATATCGTCTAGTTACTTTCACCATGATTCATTAACCTAGCATTCATTGTTTTGATAAGTGTTATGTGGGTGGATCAGAGCTAAGGTACTATTCGTACTTGCACAAACACCTACTTATGATTATACCCTCTATGGAAGCATTCACAAAATACAAGAGAATTAATTAAGATAAATCTAACCATAGCATTAAACATATGGATCTAAAATAGCCCCTCACGAAACAATTCATAAACTGGAGTTTAGGTTTTAGTCAATCCCGCAACCCATCATCTACAAACTAATTCCACAATGCTTTCTCCTAGGCTCAAAGATGACGAAGTGTCATGTAGTCGATGTTCACCCGACACCACTAGAGGAAGGACAACACAACATATCATTAAAACATTGAATGGTGATCAACTTCACATAATTAATAACAAGACTTCTCCCATGTCCTCAAGAGCAAATAGAACTACTCACAACTCATGGTATTGAGCATGTTCAGCAGGTATAAATATGAGTTTAACAATCTAAACATATGAATCTCCCACCAAGTAAACAAACTAGCATCAACTACAAGATGTAATCAACACTACTGGCAACCCTGGGTACCAATCTTAGGTTTGATACAAAGATTGAAGACAAGGGATGAACTAGGGTTTATAGATGAGATGGTGCTGGGCAAGGTGTTGATGATGATGAAGTCTCGCACGATGGGAGGAGCGTTGGTGATGACGATGGCTTCGATTTCCACCTCCCAGAGGGAAGTTTCCTCGGCAGAATCGCTCCGTTGGAGAGCAAAAGTGCCCTTCCCTAGTTCTGCCTTGAGATGGCGGCGGCTGGTCCCGAAAGTCTTTTTTTCAGGACAAATGACTTCATATAGGGGAAGATCATTAGTAGTGGACCTCTATATGGCTGACAAGCCTGGGTGGCGCGGACGGCGGGGGGAAGGGCGGTGGCGGTGGCCCCAGGGCTTCTAGGCCCACCGAGGCTCTTCTCTAGTACTTTTTCTTTCTAGTATTTTTAATATATTCCAAAATAAATTTTCATAAATTTTCACGTCATTTTGAGTTCCAGAGAATTGCTATCTCCGCAGTAGCTTTTCCAGGTCAGATTTTCAGCTGCCGGTAATCCCTCTCTATTGGTGTATCTTGCATTTTAAGAGAGAAAGGCATTATAATTGCATCATAATATGAAATATAACTTCAAAAATAAGATAAATAACAGTAGAAAATCATGATACAAAATGGACGTATCATACACCACAATGGTGCACGTCGCTGGAGGGGCGGAAAGGGTCATGGCCAACTGGCTCCCCCTGGCACTAAAAGGAGCGGCCTAGTGTGGCTCATGAATCTCCCCCCGGCATCCATAGGCTCATGCCAAGTTTGGTGCAATCAGTTTGTTGATAACTTCTACCCAATATAAAGGATTACCTCTATGGGTTGAGCATATAATCTATATCTATACATAATAATAAAGGCATTAGTGCTTCTGGCAGACGTCAAATAAATTGCCTCCAAAGTTGCAAAATATTACCCACCGATGCCACCTATAAGTGACAAAGAATGTTTCACACAAGAACCCCCCCCCCACCCCCCGGCCGCCCGCCTGGGCCGGGCCACGCATAGGGACCAAATTCTCTGAATATTATAAAAAATGAGAATTTTCAAATAAAATGTTTAATAAATCATAAAATGTTTGTGGATTCAAAAAAAGTTCGTAACTTTTTTTAAAATATTGGCATATTTAAACAATGTTCGCAATTTTGAAACCAAATGTTTGGGAAATCGAAAAATGTTCATGATTTTTTTTAAAAAAATAGTGAATTGTTTTTTTAATGAAATTGAACAAAATGTTGTCGATGATGCAACAAAATATTATCATGGCCATTGGAGATTATGATTTTTTTTTCTCCCGTTGCAACGCACGAGCCCTTTTTGCTAGTAATTTACAAATATGTTTTTACACAAAATAGTGTGTATAACTATATACAAGTATGTATGCATGCATGGATTCGATGGTTATGGGCGGGAGTATTCTTTTGAGGAGAAATATGACTACGTTATAAGAAAGAAGGATGTGCTTACAGGGAATTTTGCCATAAACCATAAAAGTCAGGTTTGAGAAGATCTTTTTTTTTTGCCTCTTGCGGCTCTTCTCCCGTCCCCTTTCTGCAAGCTGTATCTGAACCACAGTTTTAAATAGCCGGCTATAGCTTCGCTATAGCCTTTTTAGCAGGGTGCCGCTAAATGGTCGCCTTCACAAATAGCCCGCTATAGCTGATTTGGAGGCCCGCCGCTATTTTCCATAGCCCGCTATTTAAAACATTGATCTGAACCCTAGCTACCTTCCCCGGATTGGCACAAATCCGCGCCCAATCTGAAAACTGTGTCCATCCCCTCCTCGCGCACACCCACTCCACTCCAGCCCATCCATCTGTAGGAGTAGGTGCCGGCATGCCGTCGCCCAGAAGCAAGCGCGCCGCCGCCGCCCCCAGGTGTTGCCTGGGCCTCCTTCCGGAGCTGCTGGCCAACATCCACGACCGCCTGGAGTTCCTCGACCGCATCGCCTTCGCCGCGGTCTTCGCCGCATCCTGCGATGGCGACGGTGACGACAGCGTTTTCAAGCCGTCCGCGCCGTGGCTTCTCCTCCCTGGCAGGAACGAGGAGACCGTTGAGCTCCTCTCCGTCGCCGACCGGCGCGCCGCCACCGCGCGCGCATCGGGCCCCGCGCTACGCGGCCACTTCGTCCTCGGCTCCTCCCGCGGGTGGCTCGCCACGGCCGACGACCAGGGCCAGATCAACCTCGTCAACCCCGCCAGCGGCGAGCAGCACGCGCTCCTGCACATCGCCACCATGGGCGTCTTCAACAACCGCAGTCGGCCCAACGACTGGCTCGCCGTGCGTCTTCTCTGCTTCCTGACCATCCAGTACGGCCGCGGGCCGCCGTTCCCGGATAGTTTCTTGGGGCGTGAGGGGTACGGGACCTACTCTTTTGCCCCCAACCAGATGTTCTACCGGAAGGTTGTCCTGTCCCCGCACTGTGCCGGCAGCTACGGAATAGCCATGCTGATCCTGGAACAAAATTTTGGTGCCCCGGCCTTCGCCACGGTGGAGGACACCGCGTGGAAGCTGGCGCAGTCGGAGGACGGAGTCGAGGACGCCATCTACCATGATGGCCAGTTTTTGTTGGAAAATTAGGCAAGTTCATGATTAATTCCAGTAAATAATTCATGACTAGAACAGATACTAGCATGCAACAATCTAGCAAACTAGAAGAACAACAAGACATGCATAACAGCAGCGAATACGAAACAATAGCTGTAGAGACAGACATGAACAGATGATGTTGGACGTACTGTTCGTTAGCTATTGTGGGTGCGACGGTGTTGATGATGATGTTGGCGACAATCTGCTGCTGATGGCGATGAAGACGACGATGAGTAGCACCGCCCGACTTGGACGGAAGACGACCCGTGATGACGAATTTGAGCAGTCGCGCAGAGCGCTTCCCAAAAACCTAATTCGTCCTCTCCCGGTGCAGGATCGCAAGGACGAATGGTTCCGGAGACCTGCTCTCCCACGCGCTGATGCACGCCGGCGTTTGGGATGAAGTAGACTATGACGGCGGCGCAAGTTGCGAGATGAGGCAAAACCCTAGGTGTTTTTCAGTGTGTCTTTGGCCGCAGCCGGTAGCTGTATATATATTAGGACCAGAGGCGGTATTGTGTCGCTATCACAATCCCAAACCGACTCGGTTTCTAATTCGTATACTTACCGGACAAGAAATCAAAAACTTGTGTGCCAAGACAAAAAATAAAACGGCAAAAGGAAGCTGCGCCCCTGCAAGGAGACGGATCGGATTTCGGCGGACCATTCACGCGCATGTCGCACGTACGCGCCGCCTCGCCTCGCCACGCCACGGCTAGGCGAGGCGAGGCGAGCGATCACGCGTGTGTGGTCTTTCCTTTCTCTTCTCACACACCACTTAGAGTGGTGGAGAGAACCCACTATATAAAGAGGTCCAACTCTTCTTCAACTTCCAGGGTGGGACTAAACTTTAGCACCACCACATGCCATTTTACACATGGGCTTTGAGATTTCAGAAATTGCTATGGGCCTAGCCAATTAATTCTAACAATCCCCCACCAGATCTCAAATACCCATTTAGAGATTTACCTTCTCTCACCACTTGTTTAATATACCAGTGTTTCAGCAGAGACTGTTAAGTTGAACTTCTGCCTAGAACTTTAAGCTACATCCATTCACAACTTGACAATGGACTATGCCTTGAATTGCTAGTTTTGTGTGAACAGGTTTCACTCAAAGTCTTAACCAGTACCTGACCGCCAGTAGGCTACCCCGTGGTTTGGAGCTTATACGTCATAGTCCCTGGTCTCTTCGTGAGCTTACTAGAGATCACCCAAATCTCATAGACTGCGACGTTTACAGTCAGAACTCATATAGGTGTGTTCTTTCAAGACTGCTCTGTAGGACAGCATCTTTGCTAATTATAGCCAATAGAACTACATTAAGGCATGTTGCCAACCTGCCTTACAGCTCTGAGAGTTTTGCATCTTCACTTAGAGACGGTCATTAGTTATTACTCTCCTCAGTTAACCAATAGCTTGTTCTTCCCAGATTCTAATTCACGGGATCTCCGATCACAAAGGTTGGGTTACTACTATGGTGTAACATCTATGGGTCTCATACCCATCTCCCTCGATGCAATATCTATCACATTTTGTGATAGTCCCTTTGTAAAGGGATCTGCCAGGTTTTTGTCTGTTTGAATATACGTAACAGTTATTACTCCGGAGTTTCTCAACTTCCTGACAGACTTCAAACGTCTCTTCATGTGTCTTGATGACTTCGCATTATCTTTAGAATTGTTTACTTTAGCGATAACCGTTTGGTTGTCACAATTCATAAGAATAGCCGGTACAGGTTTTTCAACCACAGGCAAGTCCATTAAGAGCTCACGCAGCCATTCTGCCTCAACAGTAGCTGTGTCTAAAGCAGTTAATTCTGCTTCCATAGTTGACCTCGTCAATATGGTTTGCTTGCAAGACCTCCATGACACTGCGCCACCTCCATGAGTAAATACATACCCAATTGTTGCGTAGAGTACATCAACATCGGAGATCCAGTTTGAATCACTATATCCTTCTAGCACAGCAGGATGCCCTGAATAAGTACCTCTCAGATAGCGCAAGACCCTTTCTAGTGCATGCCAATGATCATCACCCGGGTTGGACATGAATCTACTCAGTTTGCTCACAGCAAAAGAGATATCTGGTCTTGTAGCGCTAGCTAAGTACATGAGTGAACCGACAATTTGAGAGTATCTTAATTGATCTCTTGTTTCTTTCTTATTCTTTCTGAGTGTCACACTGGGATCATAAGGTGTTGGAGAAGGCTTGCTATCCATAAATCCGAACCGGCTCAAGACCTTCTCAACATAGTGAGATTGCGTTAGAGTAATCCCACTCTCATCCTTAATAAGTTTGATGTTTAGAATTACATCGGCTTCTCCCAGATCTTTCATGTCAAAACTTTTTGATAGAAAAGACTTGACCTCATTGATCGCATTAATGTTTGTACCAAAGATCAGTATGTCATCCACATAGAAACATAATATGACACTATTGCCCCCACCATGACGATAGTAAACACACCTATCAGCCTCGTTAATGACAAATCCTGCAGAAGTCAGAGTTCTTTCAAACTTCTCATGCCATTGCTTAGGTGCCTATTTCAGGCCATACAAAGATTTTAACAACTTGCACACTTTTCTCTCTTCACCCTTTACCACAAACCCGTCAGGCTGATCCATATAGATTTCCTCTTCCAACTATCCATTGAGGAAAGCTGTCTTTACATCCATTTGATGAATGATAAGACCATAAGAGGCAGCCAAGGAAAGTAACACTCGAATGGTGGTCATTCTAGCAACGGGTGAATAGGTGTCAAAGTAATCTTCGCCTTCTTTCTGAGTGTAGCCCTTGGCCACTAGCCGCGCCTTGTACTTATCAATAGTACCATCAAGCTTTAGCTTCTTTTTGAACACCCACTTACAGCCCACAGGTTTACAACCATATGGTCTATCAATTAGTTCCCAAGTTCCATTAGAAAGAATTGAGTCCATCTCATTATGAACAGCTTCTTTCCAATCATCTACATCCGGAGATGCATATGCCTCTGCAATCGTCTTGGGTGTGTCGTCCACAAGGTATACAATGAAATCATCACCAAAGGATTTTGCAATCCTTTGTCTCTTGTTCCTTATAGGAACTTCATTGTTATCCTTCTCAAGGACTTCCTCATGTGATTGTTCGAAATATTCATCAGTTGTACTAGATTCAGGAATTATCTCAGAAGAAAATCTAGCAATGCTATGCATATCTTTCATAGGAAATATGTTCTCAAAAAATGTTGCATCACGAGATTCCATTATAGTATCAACATGCATATCAGGTACTTCAGATTTTACCACTAAAAATCTATAAGCAATGCTCCGTTGAGCATACCCTAGAAAGACACAATCCACTGTCTTTGGTCCAAGTTTGCGTTTCTTAGGAATAGGAATATTGACCTTTGCCAAACATCCCCAAGTGCGCAAATTAGAAAGTGATGGTTTTCTCCCAACCCACTCCTCATAAGGGGTTTTCTCCTTATTATTGTTAGGAACTCTATTCAGGACATGACATGAAGTCAATAGAGCCTCCCCCCACCATGCCTTAGATAAACCATCAGTGTCTAACATGGCATTCACCAAGTCAGTCAATGTGCGGTTTTTCCTCTCGGCAACTCCATTTGATTGAGGTGAATAGGGAGGCGTCCTCTCATGAATAATACCATGTTCCTCACAAAATTCATCAAATACTTTGGGAAAATACTCTCCACCACGATCGGACCTAAGACGCTTGGTCTTTCTCTCTAGTTGATTTTCAACTTCAGCTTTATAGATTTTAAAGTAGTCTAATGCTTCATCTTTAGTTTGCAACAAATAAACATAGCAAAATCTAGTCGCATCATCAATCAAAGTCATGAAATATCTCTTTCCACCTTTTCTCAACACACCATTCATCTCACAAAGATCAGAATGTATGAGTTCTAGAGGTGCCAAGTTTCTCTCCTCGGCAGCCTTATGAGGCTTTCGAGGTTGCTTCGATTGCACACAACTATGGCACTTAGAACCTTTGGCAACAGTGAAATTCGGAATTAAACTCATAATGGATAGCCGAGACATTAAACCAAAATTAATATGATATAAACGAGAGTGCCAAATACTTGCACCATCATTAACACTAGCACAAATTTGGTTTACTGACTTATTGCAAAAATCTGAAAGAGAAAAGCGGAACAAGCCTCCGCACTCATAGCCTTTGCCTATAAATTGTCCAAATCTTGACACGATTACTTTATTCGACTCTAAAACTACCTTAAACCCATCTCGACATAGAAGGGAGCCGCTAACTAGATTCTTGTTCATAGTAGGGACATGCTGCACGTTCCTTAATTGCACGATCTTTCCCGAAGTAAACTTTAGATCCACCGTGCCAATGCCACGAACAGAAGCATGTGACACATTCCCCATTAGGACGGAAGAATCCCTTGCGACCTGATAAGAAGTAAACAGGGAGACGTCAGCACACACATGAACGTTAGCACCCGAATCAATGCACCATGAAGATGATTGAAATACTGAAAGCACAATAGGTAAATTACCATACCCATCAGTATTGCTAGCGGTCACCATGTTGACAGTCTTGGAGCTCGTTTTCCCTCTGCGGTCTGCATGTTCAGGGCATTCCTTGGAAGAGTGTCCGGGCTTCCCACAGGCGTAGCACTCTAGCTCAGCCTTGTTGAACTTCTTCTTCTTGAAGGTAGTGGTCTTAGTAGGCTTGTTGAAAACAGGTTTGTTTTTCCTTTTGTTCTTATTCTGTGGGTACCTCTGCACCATATTGGCGGTAGGCTGAACCTCACCTCCTTTCTCAGTAGTGTCTTTAGCCCAAGCTTTTTCTTCAACATCAAGAGATGCAATCAGATTTTCAACTGATATCTCCTGTCTCTTATGTTTCAGAGTTGTGGCAAAATTCCTCCATGAAGGAGGCAACTTTACAATCATGCACCCAGCCACGAATTTGTCGGGTAGAACACACTTAAGGAGTTCAAGTTCTTTCACAATGCACTGTATCTCATGAGCTTGTTCAACCATAGAACGGTTATTCACCATCTTGTAGTCATGAAAACTCTCCATGATGTACAGTTCACTGTCTGCATCTGTTGCACTGAATTTTGCATTCAGTGCATCCCACAGAGTCTTTCCGTCATCTATGTGCATATACACATCACACAGATGGTCAGCAAGAACACTCAGAATGCATCCCACAAACATAGTATTGGCTTCCTGGAATTTTCTCTGATCTTCGTCAGACATTCCCTCTGGAGCACCAACACTAACGTGGAAAACTTCCAGAGCAGTAAGCCAGAGCGTGGTCTTCACCTGCCACCTCTTAAAGTGCACACCGGTAAATTTATCCGGCCTCAGTGCATCAGCGAATCCAGCCATAGTTAACTCAGGAAATTGCCTACAATTAGGTTTTTGGATTGTTGGAAAATTAGGCAAGTTCATGATTAATTCCAGTAAATAATTCATGACTAGAACAGATACTAGCATGCAACAATCTAGCAAACTAGAAGAACAACAAGACATGCATAACAGCAGCGAACACGAAACAATAGCTGTAGAGACAGACATGAACAGATGATGTTGAACATACTGTTCGTTAGCTATTGTGGGTGCGACGGTGTTGGCGACAATCTGCTGCTGACGGCGATGAGTAGCACCGCCCGACTTGGACGGAAGACGACCCGTGATGACGAATTCGTCCTCTCCCGGTGCAGGATCGCAAGGACAAACGGTTCCGGAGACCTGCTCTCCCACGCGCTGATGCACGCCGGCGTTTGGGATGAAGTAGACTACGACGGCGGCGCAAGTTGCGAGATGAGGCAAAACCCTAGGTGGCGCCCCTGCAAGGAGACGGATCGGATTTCGGCGGACCATTCACGCGCATGTCGCACGTACACGCCGCCTCGCCTCGCCTCGCCAGGCGAGCGAGCGCGCGCGTGTGGTCTTTCCTTTCTCTTCTCACACACCACTTAGAGTGGTCGAGAGAACCCACTCTATAAAAAGGTCCAACTCTTCTTCAACTTCCGGGATGAGACTAAATTTTAGCGCAACCACTTGCCATTTTACACATGGGCTTTGAGATTTCAGAAATTGCTATGGGCCTAGCCCATTAATTCTAACAGTTTTACTCCGTCTCCTACTCGGGCATCCTTGAGGCGTGGCAGCGTGACGCAGAGTCCGGCGAGTACACAAGCACGGCTGTCGCACCAAGGCTGATTTTCGAAGAAGGCAGCTTGCCGTGCCCTCTCAAGTACCTGGTGGCGGCACCGGGTGGGCGGCTGAGGGTGGTGCTCAAGTACACCCTTGTGACCAAGAAGCGATACGACCGGGACAGGTGGACGTGCTCCTTCAAGGTCCATGTCCTCGGCGATGAGCCGATGACGGGCAGTGGAATGAGACAAGAGACATTGGTGACGTCGCGCTGTTTGTCGGGGTGAACAACTCGCTGTGTGTGCCGACGAGGGGGCGCCCGGAGATCGAGGCTGGCTGCATCTATTTCACCGATGATAGACAATGAGTTGTGCTCGCAGGTACATAGATCTGGGGATGATGACGAGTCCGACGTTCGCTATGTCGGAGTATACAACCTCAAGGACGGCACGGTGAAGAAGATGGAGGTGCTCGGGCAAGAGTACAGCAGATGCAGGTTCTTGTCGCCGCCAGTGTGGATCATGCCTTCCATCCCATGATAGCAGCAAGTTTGATCTGTTTTAAATTAACTAGGTTCAATGTTTTACCTTAAGATTGGTAGTAGGTTCAAGGTAAACAGATGTGTGTGTGTGTGTGTTCCGAATGAAATGTTTCAATCATCATTCTTAGCTGCTCACTCATATGTTGGTTGCTCAACTCACCCCCCTCTGAATGGGATCCAAAGAAGTGAGTTCGGGTCCGTTTTGGGCCATGTGGAAGGAGAAGTGTATTCGTCGTCCTGCAATGATATCATATTATTCTGTTGCCGCACTGGAAACTGTGGAAGGAGATGCTTCAGGCTGAAACTGAAACTGTGGAAGGAGATGCTTTTGCTGTGCAGGAGTTATAAGTCAGAATGCAAACTGGGTTTCTTTTCTTTTAATACACTTGTGTGCTAAGCTAAGATGTAAACTGAAACAGTGGCTGCTTTTTTTTTTCTTTCCGGGAGTTAATATGTGAGGATGTTATGTTGGGGAGCTGGTCTTTATCTTTCTTGAAAATGTTATCTTCTCTGTTAACAAAAATCCGGGCTCCCTGCGGGCCTGCGGCCATCGTCCTTTGCAGCTTAAGGATCTGAGGTATGTACATTTCTTCTGCTATTCATATGCACAGTCATGTTTGGTTCTTCCGATTAACCAGTGGCATTTGGGAAAGTGAAAGTGCCTTTAAAATGTCAAATTGAACTTTTTGATGGCATTACTAGTTTTGTTCATGTTGCTCATTCTGTCTTGCTGCAATCCACATTGTGGCAATTCTCTTCTGAGTAAAATGCATCATAAGTCCTATAACTATTTGAGTTGTGTCAAGTTAGTCCTAAAACTTCAAAAGTGCAGATTCAAGTCCTAAAAGTTTATAAGTTGTTCATCACAGGTCCTACGCAGGCCAGACCGGGTCTGACTTTCTTACGTGGCAAGTTGACCACCGCCACGTCGGCACGCGCGCCACGTCAGCGACCTGTTCACAACACTGTACATACATATCGAGTTTTCCTACATTTTTTTAAATTCATTTTCTACAAAAAATTACACGAATGCACTGTTACGCGCTGTTCATAATCTGGAATTTCCCAAAAACTCTGAAAAAGTTCATTTTCTGGGAAAAAATCTCCGAAAAGTCTGGAAAATTCATTAAAAATACGTTGTTATGCACTGTTCATATCTGGAAATTTTCAAAAAATGATGAAAAATTCATTTTTGGGGAATCTGAAATTTCTAAAAACACTGTTCATAATATGAAATTTCCCAAAAACTCTGAAAAATTCATTTTCTGGGAAAAAAAATTCCCCAAAAAGTCTGGAAAATTCATTAAAAATACGCGGTATGCACTGTTCATACTTGGAAATTTCCAAGAACTCTGAAAAATTCATTTTTGGGGAATCTGAAATTTCCCAAAACACTGTTCATAATCAGAAATTTCTCCCAAAAAATGAAAGTTTAAGTTTCTACAAAAAATATTCCACGAAAAACCCGAAAATAAAAAATCTGGAATTATGAACAGTGTGTAAACAGTGCATTCATGTAATTTTTTTGTAGAAAATGATTTTTTAGAAAAATGTAGGAAAACTCGATATGTATGTATAGTGTGATGAACGGTGCTGCCGACGTGGCGATGGTCAACTTGCCACATAAGCAAGTCAGACCCGGTCTGGCCTGCGTAGGACCTGTGATGAACAACTTAAAAACTTTTAGGACCTGAATCTGCACTTTTGAAGTTTTAGGACTAACTTGACACACCTCGAATAGTTATAGGACTTATGATGCATTTTACTCTTCTCTGAAAATAACAGTCTTGATGTGTGCTGCTTGGTAACAGGTTAGTTATCTCAATTGAACCTGCATGCGATGTTTTGTGATTATATTTGCACGAAAATAGGCAATCATGGAGTCAATGGCAAGTGCTACTCTAAACATTGGGTCAACTACAGCAATGGGAGTTGAAGATGATAGCAGCGCAGCTTCGCCATAGCAATTTTGTTGCTGTATTGGTTAACCTGTGTCATGCCATTATTATCACTTGATGATACCTTCAGAGCATTGTTACAATGTAGATTGTAGGAAAATAAAATCAGGAGCATGAACAAGTATTCGTTTCTTAAAGTTAAGCTCAACATGAAAAAAAAAACACTTTCCGTTCAAGATCAATAGAGTGAAACACAATAAATGTGTATAGTGTACTTCCAGTTTGTACCACAAATCCCAGGTACTGATTTATTCATGGGAAACACTTTCTCTCATACGTCTGATGTTTTCCCTGCGTCAGACCAATTCTGTACCGTAGATTCGTTTTCCATCGTATGGCCGAAAACCTCGTCCTCTCTCTTCACTAAATGCACGCATTAATCTATAGAACGGAAGCTGCCCCACCAACCCGTTAATTATGCACCCACAGTTAGGAAAAGCATAGTGCGCACCACTCCACCACTGTTCTGGCTACGTTCGGCGATCCCTCCTGCCGCCGTGCGCGTCAGCCCATCCTGGTGGTCCACAGCGCCGACGTCCTCTGCCCTCGTAGCGCATCAGCCCATCCTGGTGGTCCGCAACGCCGACGTACTCTCCTACACGCGACCATGGTGGCCTCAATGGTGAGCACCTCGCCAATCTTGGCATGATTTCGCTCCTCCGTCCTCATCTCGCTACAGCGCCTTTGCTAACCTAGCGGTCCGTGTGAACCTTCAAAATCTGCGCACCAAGCTGTCCGGGAGCCTCACCAACGTAGCAGAGGAGGACGATGTTACTGGTGTCTAGCTCCGGCGTCCGTTGTTCACAACGAGAAAAGGATTATGCATCGCTAGTCCATACGACGTGCTACATGAGTGCCCTACCTTTGCATCTTCAATGCGTATAGGTGTGTTTAGTTTAGCTTTCTCTCCATGCTTCGTACATATTATCGACAACGAATTGTTTCTTCCTAATTTCCCACATATTATGGACAAGATGGCTATCACCCCCCTTCATGATCTGGTTTTGAATGACTACCATAAATATTTTGTTATTCCCACTTTTAAAAATCTATGCTTCCACTACGCAGATTATGTTGGATTGCATGATACGATGCTTCCAAAATTTCATGCTTCATACATTTAGTTTGCCTCATAAGCACCATAGTTGTGTTTCTTCATCAGTTTCCTTCATATGTTTGAGGCATGTGCTTCTATACTATTCAGTTTGCTTCATTTCCATTTTTCATATTGTTTTGTAGGCGTTCTATTTGTTGTCAAATCAAACAATTCATGCCTCATAAATTTCTCCAACACGGATGTGAGTGGAAGAAAATACATTGCCGATGGTTAGCATGGAGCGGTGGTCATTGGTGGGAATGACGTGTGGAAAGAAATTGAGCATCTCAGTGGATATTGTACTCTTCATCATCCTAGAAGCAAACTTTGTAATTGTTACGTTGCACATCTTGGAGCAAATTTTGTAATCGACCATCGGCTTTGTAAGCACATGGTCATTTTGTTTGTAGCAGGTCTAATTGTTACGTTCCACATCTTGGAGCAAACTTTGTAATCGACCATCGGCTTTGGAAGTACATGATCATTTTGTTTGTAGCAGATGTAATTGTTAAGTCGCACATGTATGTTACACCATCTTCTAAATTTTGTATCCAACGTATGTCTATATTTGCTTCCTACCCACAAAAATGAAGCTTCAGTTGCAAAATAACCAAGCGGTGTAGGTTTTACAAAACATTTATGCTTCCTACATAGTTGAACAAAGTTACGGTTAGACACTAATCATGCTTCGAACAATATCACACTATGCTTCCTATGCATCCAAATAATTTATGCTTCTCTTACACATTAATCAGGCATATGCTTCCACCATTGCTGCCTAATGCTTCAAGTGTTCAGATTATATACAACGGGAACAGATTTTTGGAGCATCTTTATTTTGGACAGTTTTTTTCGAATAATATGTTTATATCGGATGAGCTTCCATGGATAAAAAAAATGTTTCCATACCACTTTGCGTTGCAAAAACAAAATCTACATAAACAATTAATTTTATTTAGTATTTGTTTGTTGGAAGCAAATCCCTAATTAGCGGGACGCATTATTTTCTGTATTTGTTTGTGGGAAGCATTAGGCAGCAATGGTGGAAGCATATGCCTTATTAATGTGTTTTTGGAGCATCTTTATTTTTGGACAGTTTTTTTTCGAATAATATGTTTATATCGGATGAGCTTCCATGGATAAAAAAAAATGTTTCCATACCACTTTGCGTTGCAAAAACAAAATCTACATAAACGATTAATTTTATTTAGTATTTGTTTGTTGGAAGCAAATCCCTAATTAGCGGGAAGCATTATTTTCTGTATTTGTTTGTGGGAAGCAATCATGATTTACCAAAACAATAAACCTGTTTTCTAGGAAGCAGATATTAACTAAAAGGACAGAATTAGGAAGGGTGGCGAGGTCACGGGAGGACATGCTATATACGTGGGACTGGTCACTAGTAGCAGTTAATTAGGAAGGAGAAAACTCAGCGCCTATAACCATCATAGACATCAGATCGGACGGTTATCATGGTATTAATCCTAGGGCTATCCACTGGTCTGATGGGAAGCAAGGGATCAGTTGTCTGATCCCTAGCATTCCCTGTCATATGCAGGCGAGTAAATCACAATAAATAAGAAGGATCAGAAAAGAGAGGACCTCGCTTGTGTATTTTTCAATCTTACTGCTGCAACTGAGGATAGACATTTACTCTTACAAGTTATAATTGCACATCATAAATCGATTCGGTGCTAATATTCGTATTCCCAATGCCACTGATTTCAAGCGAATTGGGAGGAAATTACACCCAACTTTAAAAGAACAAACTACAAGGACAACTCATGGATAAGGGAAAAAGAGAACATACCCATCAAACCTGGCCAAACAGGCCGGTCTTAGCGTGCCGGCCCGATAGCCCGCGTGCCTGGCCTATGTGGGCTTGACCTGGCATGTTTATAATCGGGCCGTGCCGTCACGTGGCCCGCCTAGGGCCGTGCCTGGGCCGCGAGGCTGGGCACAAGTGCCGGCACGGCACACCCGTTTACTTTTTTTAATATTTTATAATATATTTTTTATTTTTTGAAGTAATACGTAGTGTGGTAGTGTGCATACGTGGTACCTAGAACAGAACAACGCAGCTAAAAAAAACAGGTCGAACCTAGTGTGTTGTGCGTGGTGTGCAACGAACGAGCGTGCAACGAACAAACGTGCGTCCAGGCACGAAAAGAACGAGCGTGTGCCTCGATGTGCCACTGATGCCTAAGAGCATCTCCACCGCCTCCGAGAGCCCCACAGGACACCTTTTTTATCGCTTGCGCCAAAAAACCCGTCTAGACGTGTCTCCAGAAGCTCAAAATTTGTCGATTTGGCTTGAAATTGGCGTCGGTGGACCTAGACCGAACCCAACGCGCTGGGAGTCGACCGGGGGCGTCGAAGGAAAGAAAAATGGCGCTAAAATATCCCGCGCCAGATTCCCACCCTATGGGCCCGACGAGTCAGCGACTAGGCTTCGTCGTCCTCATCGCTTCGCCTCGGCTCCCGCGCGAATCAATGCCAAAGCTGCCGCCGGTCAGCCTTCTATTGATCACGGGCAGTGCAGTGATTGCGAGCCACCGCCGCGCGTCCCGCCCTTTTTCGCCACGCGTCCACACCACTGTCGCCCTCTCGCCGCTATAAACGCCGACCTTCGTCGCCGCTCGCCGCACACTCGCCAAAGCCATCTCTCTCTCTCTCGCCTGCACCGCTCCAGCGCCGACGACCTTTCTCCTCTCTCCTTCACCGTCCTCAAGCACTCGCCATAGCGGAGAGGTTCCCCGGCGACAGTGCGGCAGCTAACGGCTTTGGCCGCCGCTGGCTGCATGAGTGGGAGGCGCGCCTGCTGCAGGAGGCAAACTACCCGACGCCGCCCGACATGCGCGTGCTCGGCGCATGGCGGCTAGGCGCAGGCGGCGTCCCCGTGCCTCCGCCGCCCTCCGACGCGGAACGCCACGCCGAGATCGCGGCGATCCGGGCCAACATGCCGGAGCAAGCGCGCCAACAACCATGATACGCGGCGAACAACCACGTGCTCTGGACCGCCTACTTCGAGCGGTGCCGCGCCGAGCAGCTGGCATCCACCAACGGCGCCCTGGCGCCGGGGAGGGGGGGCGCCACAACTCAGAGGGCCGCCGTCAATGGTGGGGCGCGCCCGGGCGGACTCTCTCTACCGTGCTCGCGCACATCGAGGGCACAATGAGCCGCCGCTGGAGTACCCAGCGCCCTCCTTCTTTCGCCGCCGCGGAAGCTCCTGGACGCCGAGGCTCATGGACACGCCGTCCTCGAGATCCCGCTCCTCCGGGTCGGCGCTCCTCCCCGTCAAGCCCGAGCCACAGGAGACGCCGCTCCGTCGGCGCAGCCGCGGCGGCAACCTCGTCATCAACGAGGGCGACCGCGTCCCTTCCCCTCCCCACGGCTACTTCCGCCTGGTCAAGCCGAAGAAGGAGCCGACGGCGACCGTCATGGTGAAGAAGGAGCACGAGGCCATGGCCGCCGACCTCGAGAGCGGCCTCCTCTGGTCGCGGTAGGACTACGTGGCGCAGGAGATGGAGCGCCAGCGCCGCACCTTGGAAGAAATCGCCGCGCGGCGCCGCGGCCGCGACGAGGGCGGCGTCGTCGTGCTCTCCGACAGCGACGACGAGGTCAGTGCGCCGAGCCAGGCAGTCCGCAGCGGCGATCCAGGACGCCTCGAAGGACGGAGCGCCGAGCAATGGCGGCGGCGGCAACGACGACTACACCGCCTTCTACAAACTCCTTGGCATGGAATAGGCCTAGTTTTGAAGTTTTTTATCTATGTTTTTTTACTCACCAAAATATCAATGTAATTCGTCCAAATTTCGTCCAAAATGACTAAATTTCTTCGAGTTTGGGCGTTTCAAATAGGTTTTGACCTTCTGTCGTGCGTTCATGGCTGGAAATCGCATGCCTCCCACACCGAAAATTTCCCGGCGGCGCCCCAAAAGGCGCTATTTTCGTCCCAAAAACGCCCTTGAGGGGCCAAACGGCTGAAGATGCTCTAACGTGCTAGCGTGCCAAACGGGCCGCCGTGCTGGCCCATGTAGTGCAGGGGCCGTGCCTGGGCCAAGAAGGACAGCACGCGTGCCGGCCCGGCACGGCCTGTGTATTTAGCATGCCTGGCCGGGCCGGGCCGGGCCTGGCCCCTTTAATCCTGGACGGGCCGTGCCGTGCCGGCCCATCTGGCCAGGTTTGTCCTTGATCCTTGAACTGCAGTAGACCATCAACTCATGTGTCGATATAACATCCACGTACCAGAGAAATAGCGTGACGCAAACGAGCCATCAATGCCAAATACTTCAATGTGGCAATCGCTTTAGTTAAGAGGAACACAAGGCGATTAAGCTTCTATGTCACAGATCCCCGCCGATATACAATCGACATCTCGGAACTATAGCGTCGACGAACCATCGATGTCAAATACTTCAATGCAAGCAGTCGCCTTTTTAGAGAAAAGGCATCAACCGAGTCCGAGGGGCTCGAGCCTAGCCCGACTTTAAATTAACAAAGCCATCAATCGACTAGGATTACAAGCACACGTCCTCAGGCAAAGAGAAGAAAATACATGGCAAAAAGATACACAAACGATGGACAGCATCACACTAAACCTCACACACTACAGCAACTAAAGATAAGCAATGGAAGATGAAGCCGTAGCTGCCGAGGTCCTCAACCGAGAATGTTGCACCAGGAGCAAGATCGCACAGGCTCAGGGGAGAGGGGGACCGGCACCAGCGGGGCATGCCGTCGCCATACACCTACGAACCCCAGCATGACACATCCAACAAACCATCTTCGAAAGAGGCCACTACCTCCTCGCCTGGATCGAAGGCGCCGCACCGTCGCAAGATGGCGTGGATGCCGCCGGAAGTGCCACATAGAGAGGGTCAGCGCATCCCCCATGAGCCGCCGGAAGCTCTCCATGAGCAGAACAACGCCGCTGCAAACATCCAGCACCGGAAGAGGGGAAGTATCACGCCAGGATGAAGAGGGCCACACCGCCGACGCCACCGACCACCCCCGAGCGCCCACCAACCACAAGGCTCCCAAGACGGCGCCCTCAAGAAGGGAGCGGCGCAGGGAGCGCTGCCGCCGCCCAACAGAGTTAGGGCTTTCGCCCGGGAGATCTAGGGAAAGGGGAAGTGGGGAGGAACAGTCCATACTGACGCCTCCAAGGAGGGAAACGACGCCCTCAAGCGTCGCCGTCGACGCGGCCGGCCAAGGCCGGCCAGGGATTTTGCCCGGACTGCCCCCACGCCACCAGCCGCGCCCTCCTGACTAGGAACCGACGACCATGGGAGCACGGCCTGGCCAGAAGGACCTGCACGCCAAACAGGGGAGGGGGAAGGCGCCAGATCTCGCACCGCCAGCCGCCAGAGCAGCCACCAGCCGCCTGCCTCCACCACCGAGATCCCGCCGCCCACGCGACCAGGGACCCGGATCCACCGTCTGCACCGCCGGTCGCCGCAGATCTGGCGATGCCTCACCAGGGGAGCCGCCGCTCCAGATCCATGGCTCCCCACACGAGGGCAGGACCGCCGAAGGACCTGCTGCCACCATCCTTGGCAGCGCCCCGGGCTTGCCCGGCGACTGCCTTAGGCGGCGGCGAGGGAGGGAGGATGGGGAAGGGGTCGCCTGGCGGCGGCCGAGGGTTGTCGCCCCCGAGTCGGCCAAGCGGGGTGATGCGGGGGTGGGTGGGGTGGGTCCTCAGTTCAATTATGTCCACGCAATCGCTTTAGTTGAGAGGAACACAAGTCGATTAAGCTTCTATGCTGGAGATCACCCCCTAGGTACAAGAGAGGGAGGAGATGAAGATCCTTGCCTAGTAAAATGGGCCTAATTGACCTCACCAAAGAAATATAACTGTATAAGTAGAACTTTAATTATGTATACATCATAATATCTTTCATATCAATATGAAATATCAAGAATCGTACCTATTCTTTGTCGCATAGTATCACTTAAATAACATCATTCTTTTAGTGATTTTTTAAATAAAACCTCCAATAATAACCTCTTCTCCAATATACTTCACTAGCAAGTGCTATTGTGGCCAAATCATCAAGTCTTTGTTCTATCGTGATAGTGTGCATATAGGATTAATAACTTAAATTTAGAAAACTTAGTTCCGCCGATGTAACAGTCACAGGGATGGTCAACAAAACTCTATATGCAATACTTGCATTGGGAAAACAATCATGCCACTTTGGACACTTCAGAATTTCAATGGGTCCAATATTTTCTTTCGGAATAACACCTTGAAGAAACCTCAACTCCACATACAGTTCATTGGCATCTATGTTAGATTTGCCATCCTTTCTAAGAGCAACCTCAAGATTAATTATCACAAGAAGATTTCAAGCTCTCATTATCCAATGACTGCAATGTTTCAGAGGTAAATAAGAAACCAATTTTATGCGGTAACCTTGATATTGTTCAAATCTCCTTATGAGAGTGAGATAATTGCTTGGTCAACAATACATATAAAATAGTTGAATCTAAATTATTCATCTACAGACTCGTGGCAACATTTGTTTCATCTGGGTTCTCATCAAAACATTTTTGTCTTCTAATTTCTTTTCTTTTACGAAATGTTGTGCCAATATCCATCTCAAGTGCAATTCATTCGATTGTCTACATTGCTTCTAAAAACCCATTTTCCCTATACCTTTTGAAGAAAGAAACCAACCCTTGCACTTTCTCAATAGCAACATCAATAAGCATATCCTTTTCTTGCAAGTGTTTGCTTACTAAATTAACCACATAAAGTACCATACCAAATGACTATTGCCACTATAAACCCATACCCTTCAAGTTCATTATGTACCAAACCTTTTTAGCTTCGTTGCTTGTTTTTATATCATTATCAGTCTCAGTTACTTGAAATGATAATAAATTAAATATATGCCATAGTTTGAGATAGCCAAAGGAATTATATCATTCTAATATAAAAATATAGGGTACCTAAAGTTGGGCATCCCGAATGTCTGCACATTGAAATCGAAGATCTTTCACACTATCAACATGACTCTCAATGTGTAGCTGACTTGGGAGTTAATCATGTTACATTATTGTTCATAGCATGCCATTTCTTAGTAGAATTAGCAAAAGTTGTATATATGCATTGGATAATTCCAAACAAGTCTTTAGATTTAGCGTGGGTCTTGGCCATATCACAGACTATCAAAATAAGGCTATGACAACCACAAGCGAATAGAAAGCTCTAGGATTTACATTCGAACGTCTCGTTTTTGACGTGTGCAATCATGTCTTTAAGTCTATTGCCAAGATGTGTCCAATCATTACACCCCTCATTTGCCAATTGACCCTTTCGATGCCCTTTTGTAAATAATTTACGACCAAAGAAAAAGACATTATCGAGTTCCTTCAAATAGACAAGCCAATATTTATCATAATGCTCCCCATTTGATAGAATTCTATTTTAGTATAACGCAGAAAACCTTCTAGAATATATATCCGTATGACCTTACTTAATTGTGCTAAAATGTAATCTGTTTAGAATCAAGGGAATTCCAATTTTCTGGATCAAATATATCAAGCTGAAAAGAATCACCAACATCCCAATTAGGTGGAGTATTCAAGTTAACATCAATACTACTAGCCCTGATGCTATCAAAATTTTCTTCAACCTCAACATTATTTGATGTCTCTTTCTGACCATCTCTAGGACAAGGGTCATTGTCAGCATTATTATCAGGTACATTGCCTTGAACAAGTGGTTGATTATCAGAGTTTTATACTAGTCATATCTATATCTCTTTTCTGAGAATGAGTCAAAACCTCTCTTCTTTGTTTATTTTCTTAAGCTTTTGATGGCCTGATTCATGCTTTCTAGAAAGACATGACTTAGTCTTGGTTCTTGAAAGTTGAAACACTAGACGCCTAACACCAGAATAATACAATCGGCACACATGCACATCATATATTATCTACGCTAGAATAGATGATAATGTGATTAGCCCATGATTAAACAGATTCCACAATAGAAAAACTAGAACTCATGTACATGTCTTTTTTCTAGAGGAAAAATATATAGGCTTGCTGTTGTGTATGTAATGTGGAATCCAAATTATGCAGGATGTACATAAATACATGGAAGGAGAGAAAGGGGAAAACAAGAATCATCGGCCACAATCCCTTGGAGGAAGCATATGGTCACGTACTCGTCTAAACTCACTATCCACATCGATTCAATATGGGTCACCTAGGCAACACCTTGAACCACCTAGTATTTTGGTAACAAGGTTCAAACAGAAAGAAAGAACGGGATCCTAAACAGAGATCGGTACTGCTTCCAGCCATAGAGTACTTCAAAGTCACAACCTTGTGGTTCAGCCATCATCCTTTGGATGAAATCACCCCAGTTGCGATGCAAACAACCACCAAAGGTCGAGTGTGGGGGAAATAAGCTGCATGTTTAAAGAGTACGTAAAAAGCATCATTTTATGATTAAATGTATGAATAAAATTGGAGTTTAGTGTTGGTGTAATGCCTTGCCCCTTGTGTTTTGGAGATTGTTGTTAGAAACAATGAGGAACTAATGTATTTGCTAGTGCACATAGAGAGAATAGGCCCCTGGAGTACAGAGGAGTTTGGTATAAACTTAGAAGATTATTATCTGCAAAGAAGATAAGAATGCTAAGCTTTGAGAAGTTTGCTACTAAGAAGAATCCTACTTCCAGGTTTGCTATAAACTTCTGCGGAAGTTATCTGCATAACATAGAAGATTGCTAAACTTCGAGAAGTAGAAGATTGCTAAGCTTCCAGAAGTTTGCTACCAAGAAGATTGCTACTTCCGCGAAGTTTGCTATAAACTTCTGCGAAAGTTATCTGCATAACAGAGAAGATTGCTAACCTTCGAGAAGTTTGCTACCAAGAAGATTGCTACTTCCGAGAAGTTTGCTATAATTTTCTGTGGAAGTTATCTGCAAAGCAAAGAAGATTGCTACTTCCGAGAAGTTTTCCATAAACTTTTGCGAAAGTTTTCTGCGCTACAAAGAAGATTAATATGTCTCGAGGAGATTGGTATTGAGAAGATTGCCTGTGAAAAGATTGTTGATGTGAAGAAATTGGTACACGAGGCGTCCGAGAGAAAATGACTACAATAGTGAAGAATGAAGGTGAAGTGAAGGCATAGGATTTTTTCATCATTTCATTTTCTTCCATTGAGTGATAGGATCACCGTAGTATTAAAAGGGGTTCAAGTATTTCGAGACTTTTGTCTATTATGATGCTTAGCCAAAACCCATGAGAGTTGAGAGAAATCTCTTTGTGCGTCGAAAAATTACTTGCCAGCCAGAGACGTTGATCTTCTGGGCTGCGAGAGATATGTTTCAGCAGATGAGTTAGCTTTACTTGTTTGTCAAGTAAAGTTGCCGCGTGCGTTTGAAATCCAAGCGTTGAAAATATGTCAGTTGGCCATTGGCTAGACAGTGTGTCCTAATTGGTCATTTCCCATCTGGGAAGGCTGCGGCTATAAATAGCCACCCCACACCACCATTGTTCACTAGTTTCTGCTTGAGATTCTGAGAAGATTAATTGAGCACCCCTCTCCGAGAGATATGAGTAAATTCACTAAGAGAAAACCAAGAGCCAAAACTTAGATATTGGTTGAGCATCTTAGTAGATCTGAGTTGAGAGTCCTTATGTCTATTACTCTTGAGAGCTGGAACTCTTTAGACGGTTAGGGCTCTGCTTGAGTGATGAAAAGTAATTGTCGTATCCAAGTTGAAGTCTTCAACAACCAATAGTCAGTTGTTTGCGAAGAGTGACCAAGACTATTTGTGGTCACCAAAGACAAAGTCTGTCGAAGGTTTAGAGATTGACAAGAAGAATCTACCATGAGTAAATCAACAAAAGTTTGAGGAACTAGCCGTTGAGGAGAATAGGATGGAGAGAGTTTATCTCCTGTGTTCAATCACAATTCCCTCCAATCTAACGTAACACATTTGTAGAAGAGTGAACTGTCTACCAAATCTCCTGTCGCCATCGAGCACCACTGGTCATTTCTATTCTATTGCATTTCTTTCAGTAGTTTATTTTGGTGCTCTTTGTTGTCGATAGATATCTATCTATGTACTACGATACTTTATCTTCCAAGCATTCCTTTCAGTACTGTGACAATGTTATTTTGCATATTTGCTTTCGCATTAGTTAAGTTGTTTGTCTGTATGTTCATCTGCTTTTCATATGTTGCTACTTAGTCATTCTGCCAAGTCTTGCCCAGGTGAACATTTTGTAGTAGTGTGCATTATTTGTATTTGTGATGTGTGTAATTGTTTCGTGTGTGCAATTCTATCCATGTTGGTAGTTTTGTTTCCATTCCTCATAATTGTCATTATTCTCAAAGTATTGTGTTTATATAGCTGCAAAATTATCTTCTCCTTCATTGAATCGATTGTCTAATCTATCAGGTTTAACTTTTGAATTGATTTGTTTTCTGCCTTGAGTAGTTTTTCTTCACAAACTTGTTCCTACTTTATTTTCATTCCATAGTAGTTTTGTTTCGTAGAACTGAAACTGCTTAGTTTTCTTCCCACACTAGTTTTGTTTCATAGAACTGAAACACCTTAGTTTATTATCCATTGTGTTGTCTTGAGAGTATTAAACTTTTCGAAAGAAAGTTTGAATCTCCCATTCACCCCTCCTCCTCTTGTCGATATACTCCGGTCCTACATTTAGAATTTCTGAAGCTGTTGATAAATTGTTTGACATTCATGTTTGCGTCTTGCTAGTATGTGTTATTCATCCATTAGTTTGATATGCCCATGTGTGAACTTTGTAGGAATAGTTTATGTGATTCAGATCATTTTAGAGGGTGGATGATAAGATGCTAAAAGTAATCTGTGATGCATATAATGTTGCGTGTTATGTTTGCTAATTACCATCTTTCTCACTTTGTTTTCCTCCCATATTCTTAGCTTCAGTGATTAGGATTGGTGTGTCATTGATGTGATTCGTGTCTAGATTGAATTCAACTTAACGGACTAGTGAAAAATATGTACAAATGTATGTGTTAAAGTTCCGTGTCTCATCTTGCTAAATTTAAAAATGAGCTAGTGTATGCTCCTATGACTACATGGACTTTGTTTTAGATCTAGATGTATACTTAATATATAATTAATTGTCTTGGCATGATAAGAACTCATGTGCAGAATAATCTGAGGCTAAAACGTGTTTGGTTTTGCTTCTAGGCATAAATTATCAGACTATATTGTAAAGTATAAACCAATTAGCAATCCACCATCTAATCTTACCATGGATTAATGCATGCCAAAAAAACATGGAAAGTAACCCTCCCTTCTATGTAGATTATACGAACTTAAACCAAATCATGTTATACTATGAATATTTTGTATGTTTTGTGTTCCAAAAGAAAATGGACGGAACACCAAAGAACAATAAGCATGGGATACATCAGGAGAACTCAAACCATAGCATCATCCAGTGTTATATGTTGAACAAGGGTTGTAGCCTTCCATCGTGTTCCCATGCACACCGCTCTTAGGCCCTCTTTACTTCCTCTCGATGTATCGCAATGGAATTCTCATATCATCTGAACATATCCACATATATGTTTAGTTTTCCAGCTAAACGATTTAGCAAACAAAAAGGAAGAGGAAGGAGCGCTTAAGAATGATAGGAATGAGAGGCGTCGGGAAATACCAAACATGATTTCCACCTCAACACAAGAGGTGAAGAACCGGTAAGTGGTTTTCCTCCATGTTCTCATTACCATTGCTCTTAGGCCCTCCTTTTCTTCCTCTTCCTAGCTCGCTTGTGAGATTTCACATCGATTATGTGCACACAATAAGCTAAAGCAACGAAGCAAGCCAAAAAATCAAGATGACGAGTGATTTAGAACAATAGGAATGGGAGGTATCGGGAAACACCAAACTAAATTATCACCTCCAACACTAGAGGTGAAAACAAAGAATGTTAGGCTTTCCTCCATGTGTCCCATTCCCACTACTCAGATCCTCTATTCTTCCTCTTACGGGCTCGTCTTGGAGGCACTACAAAAAAAGACACATCCATGACATTTTGGGCCGAACGAATTTTTTTCCTGTCATGCTTAAGACACTTCTATGACGATAATTGTGACAAAAACACGTATCATCATAAATGTGGTGGGCTCCTACTTCTATGACAAAAAATCATGATAGAAAATGGGCTTTTCGTCCTGGGCGGGCCGGGGACGCACCTGCATGACATTCTTTGGGCCGTCCATGACGGAAAAAATCATGGTAGAAGCGAGGGCGAGGAAAATTTTGGGGAGTTCCCGGTTACGATGGGTGGTCGGGGCCGAGCGATGCACGGAGGGATTGCGCGTTTATCTCGTACATGTACGCGCGTCTGTGCGAGGCGTTGGGCTCTAACTGAACCCGAGCGACGAGGTGTTCGCTTACTGAACCCGAACGATCGATCCCTCGCTGTTAACTGAACCCAGCGATTCCTTCGCTACTGCTGCTAACTGAAGCCGATCGAAGCTGCCTCTTGATGGACAGTCCCCTGTGGGGGCTGGATGAACAGTTCCCAGTGGGGGTTGGATGAACAGGATCCCGTGGTAGTAGAGGCCGTTGCCGCTAGATGAACAGGACCCCGATCGACGTGGTGGGGGTGGATGAACAGTAGCCGGTGGAGGGACCCCGTGGAGGGCTGGTTGAACAGGACCCCGTGGTGGGCTGGTTGAATAGGACCCTGTGGAGGGCTAGTTGAACAGGAGCCGGTGGAGGCTGGTTGAACAGGACCCCGTGGAGGGCTGGTTGAACAGTAGCCGGTGGAGCCTGGATGAACATGACCCCATGGATGAACAGTAGCTGGTGGAGGCAGGAGGAAGTCGACGGTGGATGAACAGTAGCAGGTGGAGGCTGGAGGAAGTCGACGGTTGATGAACAGTAGCCCCGTGGAGTCCCGTTTTGCGGTACGCCACACCTCTCCCGATGGACAGGACCCCCGTTTTGATCGTAGGCGCTCCAACACAAGTCTGTTTCCTCCGTTTTGCGGTACGCCACACCCCTCCCGATCAACAACACCCCGTTTCGACCGTAGGAGCTCAAACACAAGTCTGTTTCCTCCGTTTTGCGGTATGCCAGACCCCGCATCGGCTGTTCCGTCCAAGCCGGTTGGCTCCCGATGAACACGACGCATTCCGACCCAGTCTGTTGCCTCCCGATGAACACGACGCTGTTTCTCCGTTCCGACCCAGTCGGTTGGCTGCCGATGAACAGGACGTCGTCGCTATACGCGTTCGAGACCCCGCCCGTATGTACGTACGTAGCCATAATTACTTTCTTGCAGCGTGGCTGTACGTACGTGTACACGATATAGATGGGACTGAAGGAAATATGCCCTAGAGGCAATAATAAAGTTGTTATTTTATATTTCTTTATTCATGATAAAGGTTTATTATGCATGCTAGAATTGTATAGATCGGAAACCATAATACATGTGTGAATACATAAACAAACACCGTGTCCCTAGTAAGCCTCTACTAGACTAGCTCGTTGATCAAAGATGGTTAAGGTTTCCTGACCATGGACATGAGTTGTCATTTGATAACGGGATCACATCATTAGGAGAATGATGTGATGGACAAGACCCATCCGTTAGCTTAGCATAATGATCGTTCAGTTTTATTGCTATTGCTTTCTTCATGTCAAATACATATTCCTTCGACTATGAGATTATGCAACTCCCAGATACCGGAGGAATGCCTTGTGTGCTATCAAACGTCACAACGTAACTGGGTGATTATAAAGATGCTCTACAGGTATCTCCGAAGGTGTTTGTTGAGTTGGCATAGATCAAGATTAGGATTTGTCACTCCGAGTTTCGGAGAGGTATCTCTGGGCCCTCTTGGTAATACACATCATAAGCTTGCAAGCAAACGGCTAAGGAGTTGGTCACGAGGTGATGTATTACAGAATGAGTAAAGAGACTTGCCGGTAACAAGATTGAACTAGGTATGAAGATACCGTTGATCGAATCTCGGGCAAGTAACATACCGATGGACAAAGGGAATTACGTATGTTGTCATAACGGTTCGCCCGATAAAGATCTTCGTAGAATATGTAGGAGCCAATATGAGCATCCAGGTTCCTCTATTGGTTATTGACTGGAGAGGTGTCTCGGTCATGTCTACATAGTTCTCGAACCCATAGGGTCCGCACACTTAACGTTCGTTGACGATATAGTATTATATGAGTTATTTGATTTGGTGACCGAATGTTGTTCGGAGTCCCGGATGAGATCACGGACATGACGAGGAGTCTTGAAATGGTCGAGAGGTAAAGATTGATATATAGGATGATGGTATTCGGATACCGGAAGTGTTTCGAGGGTACCGGGTACATATCGGGTCACCGGACACCACCGGCAAAAGATATGGGCCTTATGGGCCAAGAGGGGAAACGCACCAGCCACAAGGGGCTGGTGCGTCCCCCATATGGGCTGAACCAGGAGGAGAAGGAAAGAGGGGAAGGGAAAGGAAAGGGGGGGGGGGATTCGGCCTCCCCCTTCCTTCCCTCCTCCCTCCTCTTTCCTTCCCCCTCCGGCAAATATGGCAGGAGGGCGCGGCCAAGGCGAGACCCCAAGTAGGATTCGGACTACTTGGATGCCTCCTGGCAGCCTCCCCTCTCCCTCCCACCTATATATATGCGAGGGGGGGGGGGCGCCCTAGCACACACCAGATCAATTGTTAGCCGTGTGCGGCGCCCCCTCCACCGTTTACACCCCCGGTCATATCTTCGTAGTGCTTAGGCGAAGCCCTGCGAGGATCACTTCACCATCACCGTCACCACGCCGTCGTGCTGATGGAACTCATCTACTACCTCGACATCTTGCTGGATCAAGAGGGCGAGGGACGTCACCGAGCTGAACGTGTGCAGAACGCGGAGGTGCCATACGTTCGGTACTTGATCGGTTGACGTGAGAAGAAGTTTGACTACATCAACCGCGTTGTGAAATGCTTCCGCTTACGGTCTACAAGGGTACGTAGACACACTCTCCCCCTCGTTGCTATGCATCTCCTTGGATAGATCATTGCGTGTGCGTAGATTTTTTTTTTGTTTTTCCATGCAATGATTCCCAACAGTGGCATCATGAGCCAGGTCTATGCGTAGATGATATGCACGAGTAGAACACAAAGAGTTGTGGGCGGTGATAGTCATACTGCTTACCACCAATGTCTTATTTTGATTCGGCGGTATTGTGGGATGAAGAGGCCCAGACCAACCTGACATGTCCACGTACATGAGACCGGTTCCACCGACAGACATGCAACTAGTTTTGCATAAAGGTGGTTGGCGGGTGTCTGTTTCTCCTACTTCAGTTGAATTGAATTTGACTACGGCCGGTCCTTGAAGAAGGTTAAAACAGCAAACTTGATGAATCACCGTTGTGGTTTTTGCCGTAGGTAAGAACGGTTCTTGCTAGAAACCCGTAGCAGCCACGTAAAACTTGCAACAACAAAGTAGAGGACGTCTAACTTGTTTTTGCAGGGTATGTTGTGATGTGATATGGTCAAGACATGATGTGATATACGTTGTTGTATGAGATGATCATGTTTTGTAAGTTATCGGCAACTGGCAGGAGCCTTATGGTTGTCGCTTTATTGTATGAAATGCAAACGCCATGTAATTGCTTTACTTTATCACTATGCGTTAGTGATAGTTGTAGAAGCAATAGTTGGCGAGACGACCACGACGCAACGATGGAGATCAAGGTGTCGAGCCGGTGAGAATGGAGATCATGCTGATGCTTTGGAGATGGAGATCAAAAGCACAAGATGATGGCCATATCATGTCACATATTTTGATTGCATGTGATGTTTATCCTTTATGCATCTTATTTTGCTTAGAACGATGGTAGCATTATAAGATGATCCCTTCACTTAATTTCAAGATAAAAGTGTTCTCCCTGAGTATGCACCGTTGCTACAGTTCATCGTGTTGAGACACCACGTGATGATCGGGTGTGATAGACTCTACGTTCACATACAACGGGTGTAAGACAGTTTTACACATGTAGAATACTTGGGTTAAACTTGACGAGCCTACCATGTACAGACATGGCCTCGGAACACTGGAGATCGAAAGATCGAATGTGAATCATATAGTAGATATGATCAACATAGAGATGTTCACCATTGATGACTACCCCATCTCACATGATGATCGGACATGGGTTAGTTGATTTGGATCACGTATCACTTAGATGACTTGAGGGATGTCTATTTAAGTGGGAGTTCTTAAGTAATTTGATTAATTGAACTTAATTTATCATGAACTTAGTCTTGATAGTTTTTGCATATCTATGTTGTAGATCAATAGCTCGCGTATAGCTCCCCTGTTTTATTTTGATATGTTCCTAGAGAAAACTAAGTTGAAAGATGATAGTAGCAATGACACGGACTGGGTCCATGATCTGAGGATTATCCTCATTGTTGCACAGAAGAATTATGTCCTTGATGCACCGCTAGGTGGTAGACCTATTGCAGGAGCTGATGCAGACGTTATGAACGTTTTACAAGCTCAATATGATGACTACTTGATAGTTTAGTGTTCCATGCTTTACGGCTTAGAATCGGGGCTCTAAAGACGTTTTGAACGCCACGGAGCATATGAGATGTTCCAAGAGCTGAAATTGGTATTTCACACTCATGCCCGTGTTGAGAGGTATGAGACCTCTGACAAGTACTTTGCCTACAAGATGGAGGAGAATAGCTCAGCTAGTGAGCATGTGTTCAGAATGTCTAAATACAACAATCGCTTGAATCAAGTGGGAGTTAATCTTCCAGATAAGATAGTGATTGACATAGTTCTCTAGTCACTATCACTAAGCTACTAGAACTTCGTGATGAACTATAATATGCAAGGGATGATGAAAACGATGCCCAAGCTCTTCGCGATGCTAAAATCGGCGAAGGTAGAAATCAAGAAAGAGAATCAAGTGTTGATGGTTAACAAGACCACTAGTTTCAAGAAAAAGGGCAAGGGAAAGAAAGGGGAACTTCAAGAAGAATGGCAAGCAAGTTGTCACTCCCGTGAATAAGCCCAAAGCTGGACCTAAGCCTGAAACTAAGTGCTTCTACTATGAAGGAAATGGTCACTGGAAGTGGAACTGCCCCAAATACTTGGCGGATAAGAAGGATGGCAAAGTGAACAAAGGTATATTTGATATACATGTTATTGATGTGTATTTTACTAGTGTTCATAGTAGCCCCTGGGTATTTGATACTGGTTCAGTTGCTAAGATTAGTAACTCAAAGCAGGAGTTGCAAAATGAACAGAGACTAGTTAATGACGAGGTGACGATGTGTGTTGGAAGTGATTCCAAGGTTGATAAGATCACCATCGCACACTCCCTCTACCTTCGGGATTAGTGTTGAACCTAAATAAATAAATGTTATTTGGTGTTTGCGTTGAGCATGAATATGATTGGATCATGTTTATTGCGATACGGTTATTCATTTAAGTCAGAGAATAATTGTTGTTCCGTTTACATGAATAAAACCTTCTATGGTCATACACTCAATGTAAATGGTTTATTGAATCTCGATCATAGTGATACACATATTCATAATATTGATGCCAAAAGATGCAAAGTTGATAATGATAGTGCAAGATATTTGTGGCACTGCCGTTTAGGTCATATTGGTATAAAGCGCATGAAGAAACTCCATGCCGATGGGCTTTTGGAATCACTTGATTATGAATCATTTGATACTTGCGAACCATGCCTCATGGGCAAGATGACTAAAACTCCATTCTCCGGAACAATGGAGGGAGCTAATGACTTATTGGAAATAATACATACCGATGTATGCGGTCCAATGAGTATTGAAGCACGCGGCGGGTATCGTTATTTTCTCACCTTCACTGATGATTTGAGTAGATATGGGTATATCTACTTGATGAAACACAAGTCTGAAACATTTGAAAAGTTCAAAGAATATCAGAGTGAAGTTGAGACTCATCGTAACAAGAAAATAAAGTTTCTATGATCCGATCGCGGAGGCGAATATTTGAGTTACGAGTTTGGCCTTCATTTAAAACAATGTGGAATTGTTTCACAAGTCACGCCACCTGGAACACCTTAGCGTAATGGTGTGTCCGAACGTTGTAACTGTACTTTATTAGATATGGTGCGTTCTATGATGTCTCTTAGCGATTTACCACTATCGTTTTGGGGTTATGCATTAGAGACAGCTGCATTCATGTTAAATAGGGCACCGTCTAAATCCGTTGAGATGACACCGTATGCATTATGGTTTGGCAAGAAACCTAAGCTATCATTTCTTAAAGTTTGGGGATGCGACGCTTATGTCAAAAGGCTTCAGCCTGATAAGCTCTAACCTAAATCAGAGAAATGCGTCTTCATAGGATACCCTAAAGAAACTATTGGGTACACCTTCTACCACAGATCCAAAGGCAAGATCTTTGTTGCTAAGTTTGGGTCCTTTCTAGAGAAGGAGTTTCTCTCGAAGAAGTGATTGGGAGGAAAGTAGAACTTGATGAGGTAATTGTACCTTCTCTTGAATTGGAAAGTAGCATATCACAGAAAACCGTTCCCGTGATGCCTACACCAACCAGAGAGGAAGCTAATGATGATGATCATGAAACTTCAGATCAAGTTACTATAGAACTTCGTAGGTCGACCAGAACTCGTTCCGCACCGGAGTGGTACGGTAATCTTGTCCTGGAAGTCATGTTATAAGACCATGGCGATTCTACGAACTATGAAGAAGCTATGATGAGCCCAGATTCCGACAGATGGCTTAAGGCCATGAAATCTGAGATAGGATCCATCTATGAGAACAAAGTATGAACTTTGGTGGACTTGCCCAATGATCGGCAAGCCATAGAGAATAAATGGATCTTCAAGAAGAAGACTGACGCTGATGGTAATGTTACTGTCTATAAAGCTCGACTTGTCACAAAAGGTTTTCGACAAGTTCAAGGGATTGACTACGATGAAACTTTCTCACCCGTAGTGACGCTTAAGTCCGTCCGAATCATGTTAGCAATTGCCGCATTTTATGATTATGAAATCTGGCAAATGGACGTCAAAACTGCATTCCTTAATGGATAATCTTAAAGAAGAGTTGTATATGATGCAACCAGAAGGTTTTGTCGATCCTAAAGGTGCTAACAAAGTGTGCAAGCTCCAGCGATCCATCTATGGACTGGTGCAAGCATCTCAGAGTTGGAATATACGCTTTTATGAGGTGATCAAAGCATATGGTTTTATACAGACTTTCGGTGAAGCCTGTATTTACAAGAAAGGAGTGGGAGCTCTGTAGCATTTCTGATATTATGTGGATGACATATTATTGATTGGAAATGATATAGAATTTCTGGATAGCACAAAAGGATACTTGAATAATCATTTTTCAATGAAAGACCTCGGTGAAGCTGCTTATATATTCTGCATCAAGATCTATAGGGATAGATCGAGACGCTTAATAGGACTTTCACAAAGCACATACCTTGATAAAGTTTTGAAGAAGTTCAAAATGTATCAGTTAAAGAAAGGGTTGTTGCCCGTGTTGCAAGGTGTGAAGTTGAGTAAGACTCAAAACCCGACCACGGCAGAAGATAGAAAGAGAATGAATGTCATTCCCTATGCCTCAGTCATAGGTTCTATAAAGTATGCCATGCTATGTACAAGACCAGTTGTGTGCCTTGCCATGAGTTTGGCAAGTGGTACAATAGTGATCCAGGAGTAGATCACTGGACAGCGGTCAAAATTATCCTTAGTTACCTAAGAGGACTAAGGAAATGTTTCTCGGTTGTGGAGGTGATAAAGAGTTCGTCGTAAAGGGTTACATTGATACAAGCTTTGACACCAATTCAGATGACTCTGAGTCTCATTCTGGATACATATTGAAAGTGGGAGCAATTAGCTAGGGTAGCTCCATGCAGAGTATTGTAGACATAGAAATTTACAAAATACATACGGATCTGAATGTGGCAGACCCGTTGACTAAACTTCTCTAATAAGCAAAACATGATCACACCTTAGTACTCTTTGGGTGTTAATCACATGGCGATGTGAACTAGATTATTGACTCTAGTAAACTCTTTGGGTGTTGGTCACATAGCGATGTGAACTATGGGTGTTAATCACATGGCGATGTGAACTAGATTATTAACTCTAGTGCAAGTGGGAGACTGAAGGAAATATGCCCTAGAGGCAATAATAAAGTTGATATTTTATATTTCCTTATTCATGATAAAGGTTTATTATTCATGCTAGAATTGTATTGATTGGAAACCATAATACATGTGTGAATACATAAACAAACAGCGTGTCCCTAGTAAGCCTCTACTAGACTAGCTCGTTGATCAAAGATGGTTAAGGTTTCCTGACCATGGACATGAGTTGTCATTTGATAACGGGATCACATCATTAGGAGAATGATGTGATGGACTAGACCCATCCGTTAGCTTAGCATAATGATCGTTCAGTTTTATTGCTATTGCTTTCTTCATGTCAAATACATATTCCTTCGACTATGAGATTATGCAACTCCCGGATACCGAAGGAATGCCTTGTGTGCTATCAAAGGTCACAACGTAACTGGGTGATTATAAAGATGCCCTACAGGTATCTCCGAAGGTGTTTGTTGAGTTGGCATAGATCGAGATTAGGATTTGTCACTCCGAGTTTCGGAGAGGTATCTCTGGGCCCTCTCGGTAATACACATCATAAACTTGCAAGCAAACGACTAAGGAGTTGGTCACGAGGTGATGTATTACGGAATGAGTAAAGAGACTTGCCGGTAACGAGATTGAACTAGGTATGAAGATACCGACGATCGAATCTCGGGCAAGTAACATACCGATGGACAAAGGGAATTATGTATGTTGTCATAATGGTTCGACCGATAAAGATCTTCGTAGAATATGTAGGTATTAACCAGAGAGGTGTCTCGGTCATGTCTACATAGTTCTCGAACCCGTAGGGTCCGCATGCTTAACGTTCGTTGACGATATAGTATTATATGAGTTATGTGATTTGGTGACCGAATGTTGTTCGGAGTCCCAGATGAGATCACGGACATGACGAGGAGTCTGGAAATGGTCGAGATTTAAAGATTGATATATAGGACGATGGTATTCGGACACCAGAAGTGTTTCGAGGGTACCAGGTACATATCGGGTCACCGGACGGGGTTCCGAACACCCCCGGCAAAAGATATGGGCCTTATGGGCCAAGAGGGGAAACACACCAGCCACAAGGGGCTGGTGCGCCCCCCATGTGGGCTGAACCAGGAGGAGAAGGAAAGAGGGGAAGGGAAAGGAAAGGGGGAGGGGGGATTCGGCCTCCCCCTTCCTTCCCTCCTCCCTCCTCTTTCCTTCCCCCTCCGGCAAATATGGGTGGGGGGCGCGGCCAAGGGGAGACCCCAAGTAGGATTCGGCCTACTATGGCGCCTCCTGGCAGCCTCCCCTCTCCCCCCCACCTATATATATGTGAGGGGGGCGCCCTAGCACACACCAGATCAATTGTTAGCCGTGTGCGGCGCCCCCCTCCACCGTTTACACCCCCGGTCATATCTTCGTAGTGCTTAGGCAAAGCCCTGCGAGGGTCACTTCACCATCACTGTTACCACGTCGTCGTGCTGACGGAACTCAACTACTACCTCGACATCTTGCTGGATCAAGAGGGCGAGGGACGTCACCGATTTGAATGTGTGCAGAACGCGGAGGTGCCGTACGTTCGGTACTTGATCGGTTGATGTGAGAAGAAGTTCGACTACTGTCGGGGTACGACACCTATGGGATCCCGAGAGACCCCTTTACGATTCGGCTGGGGGAGAGGTATACGCAAAGAGCAGAACCAGTGATCGACGCGGGAGGTTTTTACCCAGGTTCGGGCCGCTGATCAGCGTAAAACCCTACTCCTGCTTTGTGTTCTTATTGATGTTCTTGAGCCCAGCCTTCAGGAGCGCTCGCAATGAACAGTACGTTCAAATAGCAGCTACGCATGCAGAATGGGCCAGAAGTTCTCCTCCTCTGTAGCAGTTGCCTTGGGCATCCTTTTATATGCTAAAAGGGGTCTCCACAGTGGCAAAATGTACATATATTGAGGTGTAAAGTAGCTACAGGGTATCATACCTAACCCCTGACGGATTAGGACAAGCGCATTTAATGCACCGTGAGGTGTCCGTTTAGGTGTCCTCACTTTCTTGGGGATGGAAAAAGGGGCCATCCCATCAGCACCGCTCAAGCTCTCCTCCACTGGCATGCCGCCACGCACCCAGGGAAGGAGCCAGAATGTCAGACTTGTTACTGTGCCGAAGCGGTGGCACAGTGGCGGAATCTCGCCAGGCGCCGATCCTTGCCGGGCACCAAACCTTGCCGGGCGCCAGGCCTTGCCGAGAACCAAATCTTGCCGGGCGCCAAGCCTTGCCGGGCTCCACAGCCATCCCGGCAAGGATCTTGCCGGGGAAGCTGGCCTTCGATTTCCAGCTTTGCTTATCTGCTGATTCTCAGATCTCTGACTTGATGATTTCCTTGATGACTTGAATCGACCTCGAGCTGATCCCAGCAAGCCTTGCCGCGAGGACGGCTACAACTGCCCGTGCACAAGTAAGGGGTACTAGTGGCCCAATACTTAGTACACCGACATGAGCCCCCGGGCCTGGGCCATATACGAGTGCGAGGCGTTGTTGGGCTAGGCCCAAATAGTGCACGGGCACGCGTGGCAGGGAATTAACTGCTCATAAAGATCTTGTTTTACTGTGCCCCCACTACGCGCACGGAGCGAGCGATGTGGGAAGTGTGCCAAAAAGGCTGCAAACTGTTTCGCGCCCATAGAGGCGCATTCATATTGGGGGATAAACAAGGTGGCCCCGCTCCTTCCCCATAAAAAAGGAGAAGTCGTGGAGGCGCAAACCTATTCACCCCCCTCTTCTTCCCAATCTGTCCATCGTCATCGCCTTCCTCTGCTCGAGCTCAGAGCGAAACCTTTCTTCTCTTCTGCTCGCTGCTCCCATGCTCGTTCCGTCCTCCGGCTTCCATTTCCACAGTCGCCATGCCGCCCAAGGCCAGCAAAGGCAAGGGCACGGACAAGGAGGCGAAGGCTAAAGTTCCGGAGAGCGAACTGGTGAAGATGCGGAAGAGGCTCGTCGTCTTCCCTCCGACGCTCGACGCCGAAACTCTGAAGGGATGATACCAATGCATGTGGGTGAAGGGAACGCAAGCTCACCCCGCCACACGCGTAATCGCAGGTGCTAGTTCCAAAGGCGGATCGGACAGATACCCCTTCTTCACTGCGTACTTTTATTGCGGGCTCTGTCCACCTTTTTCCGATTTCTTCAACGACATCATGTATACATACGGCTTCCGCCTTCTTGATTTCACGCCGAATGCCGTATTTTGCATGTCGATCTTTGCCCACCTTTGTGAAAATTTCGCTGGCGTGATCCCCAATTCTGCTCTTTTCCGCCACTATTTCTATCCTCGAATCCAAAAAGGAGAGGCTCTTTCTGGATCTATTGCTTGGATTCCAAGGGCCTGGAACAAAGAGATATACCCAGATGGAGTTTACCGCGAAAAGTGGGACGAGTGGCGGGCCGAATGGTGCTGGATCCAGGAAGCAGATCCTCATCCTTTTTGTCATCCCCGGCGACAGAAGGTGGTCCGCGGCAAGGATTAGGGCGATCTCGCCGCAGAAGACGAGAAGCTCACAATCGCCACTTCCAGGATCCTCCGCTTGAAGGCTGCCGGGCTGACAATGGAGATGATCGGCTTCGACTTCCTCCGCCGCTGCATCGCCCCTCTGCAGAATAGGGGGAGGCCAGCCTGGGAGTATAAGAACGCAGCGGATGTCAAGAGGCTACGCCCCGGGCTGAACAATAACCTGACTGCTATGCAGCTTGGCGCTCTCCGCCAAAAGTTATTCCAGCGCGAAGACAAGTACCGACTGCCGGCAAGGATCGTCCCCTTGTGCAACAACTCTGCATTGGGGTCGATCATTGCCTTCTTGCCGATGTTCAACGCCCACGGCCTTGACCCGACCTGGGTCGAGCCAAGCGAGGAAGAAGCACAGAAATTCTTCGACAATCTGACGGAGAAGCCTGTCCGGCAAGAGTCAGATCTTATTCGCGCCACCACAGATCAGGAGGTAGCATACATCGCTACCAGAGTGGAGGAAGCGAATCTTGCCGCGGAGGCCGGTAGCGTTGGCTTCACAGAGTGGGAAGCCAGCGATGCAGAGGTGGTAGTAGAGGCAAAACCTGCCGAGGAGAGCAAGGTTGCCGGGGAAGAAGGCGGCGCAGTCGCTGAAAACTCATCCGGTGAAGACACGACCGAAGAGGAGATGCGAGAAGAGCCCTCGCCCCCGAAGAAGACAAAGCGTGTCCTTCGGAAAGCCGCATCAGGCGTCCCGGCAAGCCAGCCTACATCGAGCGGCGAATCCCCCAGCAAGAAAGTGGCCGGCAAGACCGGACCGCGGCAGGGGGCCTGTCAACAGCCCGCGCGGCGCGCGAGACCCACACCAGCGACCACCGCCGGAGCGGCAGGAGGGTCTCGTACAACCGTGCCAGAGGCTGCCCCGGCGCCTGCCACAGCCAGGCGGCCCAGGACCCCTCCTCCGCCTCCCCACTCAGACATCGCAACGGAGGTCGACTTCGACATCTCCGGCTTCAGTCCGGAGCGAGAGGAAGAAGTGTGACTACCTGTCACAACTTCCACCTTCCAATCTGCATCAGTCTTACTGACTTACTTGTATTGTTTCTGCAGTGACACAGAAACCTTGCTGGAGAGGATGGCGAAGAGGTCAATGACTTCTACGGGCGACGAGCCCCCGGCAGGCTCCACTAGCGTGCCAGAGACCGTCATTGTGAGCCCGGAGCCTAGTCCTCAATGCAGCCCCCAGCGTAAGTTCATTGTCCCTTTTTCTGTTGGCTGGTGCCGAGGCTTTCATTCTTGTCGCTGATATCTTTGGGTTTGCAGGAGAAGAACGGCAACAAGGAGAAGATTGCCCCATTGTGCCTCCTTCATCGACCGCTCCGCCCACAAGCACATCCCCGGCAAGATATCCTGCTGACGAGCCCGTTCGGATTGAGGAGGAGCCGACAAGCACGGACTCCGGCAACCCACCCCCGGCAACCGGAGTTGCCGGGAGAGGCGAAGCCACCTCTCGACAGCCCGACGCAGGTACTCGATCGCCTCAGAGTGCTAGTTATTCTTTTCCCCCTACTTCTTTATCTTTGGTCACTTCAAAATCTAAAAACTCGATCTTATTCTGACCTCCTCCTTCACCCTTCAGAGTTTTCTGCGATGGAACATATGGACGTCGACGCCGTCATCGAGGAGACCGCCAGGGATGCTGCTGCCGAAGTGGACAGGATCACTGCCAGCGAGGCCACCAAGGATGATGTTGCCGGGGCTGGTGATTCTCTTGACGGGGAGGCCGCCAAGACAGCACAAAAGGAAATCATGGAAGAACCTGCTGAAGAGGGCGACGGGGAGGCTGGGGACCATACTGACGGCATTCCTGCCGCAGGAGCGCCAGGCGCTGCATCGGCCGCGGAGCCCCCTGTCACTGGTGAGGCGGCCACTGAAGACCAGCCATCAACATCTGACGAGCCCTCATCCAGCAAGTATCTCAAGGTTGGCGAAAACCTATTCATCAACTTGCCAGGGACGGCAAGCACCGAGGCACCAGCCGAAGGAGAAATTTTTGAGGAAATTATTGCCGCTGCCGGGCTCGAAGTTGTTGACGATCCCAGCGCTAGCAGTGGCAAGTCTGAAGAGGATCAGCTCCTTCAGGCCATGGGCGAGAACTTCTGCAAACTCCAGGCTCTCCATCGTGCCCGAAAAGAGAAAGCGGACTCCAGAATGGCAGTTGTCGATGCAGCCGAATTGGATTTTCAAAGGCGCGTCGCACAAATGCAAATCTGGCATGCCGAGGCCCTTCAAGAGCTGGTTGCCGGTCGAGAACAAGTGAGCCAGCAATGGAATGAGGTCCTCCTGAAGCAATCAGACATGGAGAAGGCACATGATGAAGCTGTTCAAAGGATCGCTGCCGAAGATGCTCTCCTGACGGGGCACCGCGTTGCTCTTGACACTTTCGAAGAAGATCTCACCGCACATGAGCAGGCGCTCGCCGCCAAGCTTCGTAGCAAGGATGAAGACATTGAAAATCTTGTCGCGCGGCAGACCCAGGAGCTGGAGCAGAAGCACAATGAGGCGGTCAAAGCTCTAACTGCAAGTCACGCCGGCAAGCTCAAGGAGGCCGTCGATGCTGCCGAAGTTGCAGAGGCCGCCAAGAATGAGCCGAGCGACAAAGTGAAGAGGCTGGAGACAGATCTTGACGAGCACGGCAAGGAGCTCTCGATGCTCAAGGGGGACAGGGAAAAAACCCTCCACTCCTTGGCGGAGATGCAAGTCACCCTGTCCGACAAGACCAAGCAGCTCTCCTCTGCGGCTGATGATATTGCAGTTCTGGAGCTGAAGCTGACCACGCTGCAGAAATCTCTCGAGGCCGGCAGGGCCCGTGAGAAGGCTCTACTCAAGGATCTCCAAGGAGAGAGGAACCTGCTCAAGAGCGCCGCCGCTGCCCAAAACGAGTACGAGAAGGGAGTGGAGATCTGGACTGGTCGTCTCATTGCTGCCGCGGAGAAGCTTACCGCAGAACTGTCAACCATGGGCTTGTCGAACTTCAGATATTCTTCCGAGGAAAGAATATCCCCAAGCGCCAAATTGACGATGTTCTTTGAAAGCATCATCAACGCGTTGAGGGCTCACCAGTCTAGCCGGGCGACCCAACTGGCGAACGAGACTTGCCGGCTTTGCCGGGCCGTCCTTCGCAAGGTGCTCCTCAAGGTGGTGCACAGCAATCCCGGCATCGACCTCTCGAGCGCACTCGGCCACCTGCCAAAGGATGCAAATGTTGAGGCGCTTGAGAAGTGCATCGCGCCAATCCTTGAGAAGGTGGACTCCATCAAAAGGATCGAAGGCCAGCGCAGGGATTGAGTGCTCCTCTTTTATTCTTGCCGCCATCATCTCATGTAGAAGACAGTTAAGTCTCAAGTTAGGACTGCGACAACTCATGGATGTAATATAATTTGACTATGTTTAGGCTCATGCTAGCTACTTTCCTTGTCTGATTCCTTTATGTATGGAGTTCATCCTACGCTTACTGAAAAACTTGCCGGCGCGCAACCTGCCGCGAGCGCTGGGTGCGGGACTTCAGCAGCCTGCCGGAGGCGCAGCGGCCGGCAAGACTCCTTGGCGTTCTCAGTGCAGCCACTTAAATCGTTGAGCAGACACGAAACAAAATAAGGGCGCAACTGATTACAACAAGGGTTCCTTCGCGTGCAGATTTTCCATACAAGGGTCGGAATCGTCCAAGGAACTTGGTACTAAAAGAAAAAACTTGCTCTAAGCTTTTAGGACTTAGCTTTCTGGCTTTGTTCTTCCTCCGGCAAGCATACGATTCCGAACGTCACCAACTGGTATTCATGTCTCCCTTCCCCCCCGGCAAATGTGCACGCGAGGAATCCTTCTGTCTTTAAGAAAAAGAAAGAAGAGAAAATAAAGAGATGAAACCTTGGCGGTTCGTTAGAACTTACCGAGACCAGGTGTCATACAACATCTTAGACAAACATGCATATATGAATGTGAACATGAGAATCAATAAGGAAATGTACAACACTTAAATTTATTCATCTGTGCTCAGGGTCTGCGCCTGGCTTTGTACAAAGGATCACATGCCTTGCCGGCAAGACTTGTACAAAAAGGTGGTTGCCGGGAGCCCCCGGCAACCGCGCCTTATGGATAGAACTTGCGAAGATGTTCGATATTCCAGGAATTACTCACTGGAACGCCATCTTTGGTCTCCAGGCGGACGGCGCCAGGCCTGGTGACTCGTACTACCCGATAAGGGCCTTCCCACTTTGGCGTCAACTTGTTTGAATTCTTGGCGGACTAAATCCGTCGAAGAACAAGGTCGCCTTCCTTAAGGCTTCGGGCATGAACTTTGCGGCTATGATAGCGGCGCAAAGCTTGCTGGTAGCGTGCAGCTCGCGCAGCAGCCTGAAGACGATTCTCCTCAAGGAGCACAACGTCATCTTGGCGCAGTTGCTCTTGCTCGAGCTCATCATAAGCGAGCACTCGAGGAGATCCGTATATGAGTTCCGTGGGGAGAACTGCTTCCGCTCCATACACCAGAGCGAAGGGCGTCTGGCCGGTGGCTCGATTTGGTGTCGTTCTAATTGACCAAAGAACCGCCGGCAACTCATCAATCCAGCGTCTTCCGCACTTTTTTAGCCTGTCAAAAGTTCTGGTCCTGAGACCGCGCAGCACTTCAGCATTGGCCCTCTCCGCTTGGCCGTTGCTTCTCGGGTGAGCAACAGAGGCAAAACAAATCTTGCCGCCAAGGTCTTGGACGTACTGCATGAAGGTGCGACTTGCGAACTGCGTGCCGTTGTCGGTGATGATCCTGTTAGGCACACCGAAATGGCAAACAATTCCTTTGAAGAACTTGACAGCCGACTGCGCTGTCACCTTCCTCACTGCTTCCACCTCCGGCCACTTTGTGAACTTGTCGATAGCGACGTACAAGTACTCAAAGCCCCCGGTAGCACGGGGAAAGGGGCCCAGTATGTCGAGCCCCCAGACCGAAAATGGCCAGGAGAGAGGGATTGTTTGAAGAGCTTGAGCTGGCTGATGTAATTTCTTCGAATGAAACTGGCACGCTTCACACCTGGTTACTAGTGCAGTCGCATCCTGGAGGGCGGTAGGCCAAAAGAAACCTTGCCGGAATGCTTTCCCGGCAAGCGCTCTTGACCCTATGTGAGAGCCACACATGCCCCCATGTATCTCTGCCAACAGCTCTAGTCCATCCTCCCGAGGAATGCACTTCAATTTTACACCATTTGGTCTCTTTCTGTATAGGACGTCATCGACGAACTTGTACATAACAGACCGACGGGCTACTCTCTCTGCTTCTTCTTGTTCCTCAGGGAGTTCACCTGTCTGAAGGAAGTGGACAATGTGCTGCGCCCATGCTGGAGCCTGAGGCTCGACAACTAGGACTAAAGGCATCTCATCCGCCGGGGAAACATTTGTCTCGACAGCAAGGGCCTGAGGCCCTGCCGGAGCCTGTTGTTCCCCAGCAAGCATGTCGATCCTGGCAACTTCCTTGCCGGCTGCTCCGGGGAGCTCTGCCGGGAAGTACTGGCCAGAGTTCAACTTTCTTCTCTTTTCTTGTCGCATTGATGGTGCCACGGATTGTTGAGTAAATTGGAGCACAAAAGTTCCTGGTTCCACAGGCAACTTGAGGGCAGCACGCTTTGACAGGTCGTCAGCAACGCTGTTCTCGGCACGAGGGACATGCTCCATTTGGAGACCGTCAAAGCGCTCTTCCAATTTCCTTACTTCATCTACGTAGGCTTGCATCAACGGACTTTGATAGTTCTTGTTGACCTGCCTGACGACAAGCTGTGAATCACCTTTGATAATGAGCTTTTTAATACCAAGGTGTGCCGCGATCCTAAGACCGGCAAGCAAACCTTCGTACTCTGCAGTGTTGTTGGTTGAACTCTCCCGGGGAAAATGCATTTGGACTACATACTTGAGGTGCTCTCCGGTGGGTGCGACAAGCAGCACACCAGCACCGGCGCCTTGCAGCGAAAAAGCCCCGTCAAAGTACATAACCCATTGCTGATCGGTTTCCTTGCCGGGGAGACTTGATTCTTGAACTTCTTCGTCTGGCGTCGGGGTCCATTCTGCAATGAACTCCGCCAAGGCCCTGCTCTGGATCGTCGAAGTGCTTTCAAACTTAAGACCAAAGCTGGACAGCTCCAACGCCCACTCCACGATCCTGCCGGTTGCCTCCGGATTTTGCAAAATCCGTTGCAACGGAAAGCGAGTGACGACGGTGATCTCATATGCTTGAAAATAACGGCGCAGCTTTCTTGAGGCCATAAGGAGACCGAAAAGCAACTTCTGCACACCGGAATATCTTGATCTAGCTCCCTGCAAGAGGGAGCTAACAAAATAAACTGGGCGCTGCACCACCTTTTTCTTCTGCACAAGTTCTTCTGTTTGTGCAGATCCTATCTTGCCGGGATCAACCCTTGCCGGGGAAGATCTTGCCGCGTCATCTGGCGGTCCTGCCGCTGATGTTGCCAACTCATCAGCTTCCCTCCGCGCCACCAGCGCAGCACTAACCACTTGATTTGTCGCCGCCAGATACAGCAGCAACGGTTCTTGTGGTTTAGGTGCGACTAGCGTCGGCGGAGAAGAAAGGTATTTCTTCAAATCTTGTAGCGCCGCCTCCGCTTCCGGAGTCCATTTCATTGGACCTGCCTTCTTCAAAATTTTGAAGAAGGGCAGGGCGCGCTCAGCAGATTTGGAAATAAACCTGCTTAGAGCAGCAACACAGCCGGCAAGACGACGCACATCCTTGACGCGTCTCGGCGCTTCAATTTGCTCAATGGCTTTGATCTTGTTGGGGTTAGCTTCGATTCCCCGGCAAGATACAAAGAATCCGAGGAGCTTGCCGGAAGGAACACCGAACACGCACTTCTCAGGATTGAGCTTCAAGTTGATCTTGCGCAAGTTCGCAAATGTTTCTTCTAAGTCTTGAATGAGCGTTGCTTTATCCTTAGTTTTGACCACTATGTCGTCCATATATGCCTCCATATTTCTATGGAGTTGTGGCTCAAAACCAATCTGGATTGCTCTGGCGAATGTTGAACCAGCACTTTTCAACCCGAAAGGCATCCGTATAAAACAATACGTACCACATGGGGTGATAAAGGCGGTCTTCTCTTCATCTTCCTTTGCCATAAAAATCTGATGATACCCTGAATAGGCATCAAGGAAGGACAGGAGATCACAACCAGCAGTGGCATCCACAATCTGGTTGATGCGCGGCAAGGGAAAAGGATCTTTTGGACAAGCTTTATTGATATCTGTATAATCGATACAAAGCCTCCATTTCCCGTTCGCTTTCCGCACTACAACCGGATTGGCCAACCAGGTTGGATGAAGCACTCCTTTGACCAGTCCTGCCGCCTCCAGCTTCTTAATTTCTTCGGCAATGAATTCTTGCCGCTCCAAAGCCTGTTTCCTCACCCTTTACTTGACGGGCCGCGCATGAGAACAGACAGCAAGGTGGTGCTCAATTACTTTCCTGGGAACGCCGGGGATGTCAGACGGTTGCCATGCGAACACGTCGACATTCACCCGCAGGAAAGCAACGAGCGCGCTTTCCTATTTGTCATCTAGGGTGGAACTTATGGTGAAAGTTCCCCCCGTCCCGTCCTCCCTGGCAGGCACCTTCTTGGTTTCCGGCGGGGCAGCCTTGGACTTCTTGTTCTTGCCGGTGGAACTCTCTGGCATGTCCTCGACAGAACCGCAGCACTTCGAGGAGGTGCGCTTGCCGGAGTTGGCGCCAAGGTTCCTGCCGGTCTTCTTCTTCCCCCCGGGAGTTCCAGCGGCAGGAGCAGATGCCTTGATGGCAGGTGCTGCAACTGCTTCCCGGTAAAGTTGGTCGGCACAGATGAGCGCATCCTTCTTATCGGAATGGATAGTGATGATGCTCAACGGCCCAGGCATCTTCAAGATGTTGTACGCGTAGTGTGATGCCGCCATAAACTTAGCCACCGCTGGTCGACCAAGGATCCCATTGTATGACATGGGGATCTTGGCGACATCAAACACCACCTTTTCGGTCCTGAAGTTAAGCTCGCTGCCAAATGTTACTGGCAGCATGATCTTGCCCTTAGGCTGGGTTCTTCCCGGGTTGACCCCTTGAAACGTACCCGTTTCCTCGAGGTCTTCGTCGGGAATCTGAAGCTTTGTGAGCACATCTGGTGAGATTAAGTTTAGGCCGGCCCCGCCGTCAACTAACATCTTCGTCACCTTGAGGTTGCGAATTGTCGGGGAAACCAACAATGGCAAACACCCGACCGTAGTTGTGCGATCAGGGTGATCCTCGGCGTCAAAGATGATAGGCGTGCTGGACCACTTCAGAGGCCTACATGCATCGGGGGATGGCTCTGCCGCATTAACCTCTCTTATTCGGCCTTCTGCTTCTCGGCAAGCTGCTCAACTTGCCGGCAGTTCTGGAGATCGTGGCCCTTAGTGCGATGGATCTTGCAGTACTGCTTGCCGGAGTTCTCTGACTTGTCGGCAGCCGCCAAGGCCTGACAGGAAGGGCACCCGGCAAGATCCTTGCCGGGGTCGCCAACCTTGGCCTTCTTGGCGGCGCCAGGGTTGCCGGATTCCTCGATGGCAAACACGGCCTTGCCTCCGCGCTTCCTATTCCGCCGCTGGCCTTTCCTTGACGGAGCCGCGGCATCTTCTTCTTCTGAGTCGCCTGTCGCACCAACAGCTTCACCGGGGAGTTTCCTTCCCTCTTCAGCTCGAGCACACTTGTTGGCCAAAGTGTAAAGCTCGGCAATACTCCTCACTTTGTTCATTGCCAGCTCTTTCCGCATCCTGCGGTTACGCACGTTCTGATGGAACGCGCTAATGACAGCAGCAGGATGAACATCAGGAATATTGTATTGCACCCGGCTGAATCTCTGCATAAACTTGCGCAGGGACTCGCCCTCCCTCTGAGGGATGATGTGCAAATCACTTTCTTGGCCAGGAGCTTGGTGGCCTCCAACAAAGGCGCCAACAAACTGATGGCATAGATCTGACCAGCAAGAAATAGAATCCTCCGGCAAATGCATCAACCACGACCTGACGTTGGGTTTGAGCACCAACGGGAAGTAGTTGGCAAGTATCTTGTCATCTCGGCCCCCGGCAGCCTGCACCACAATGGTGTAGATGCTCAGGAACTCCGAGGGATGAGTCTTGCCGTCGTATTTCTCTGGGACCTCTGGCTTGAAGTTTCGGAGATTAGGCCATTGGACTTGCCGCAGCTCACGGGTAAACGCCGGAGGTCCTACCTCGTAAGGCAAGTCTCCTACGTTCCCTGGCGCAGGCTCGTCGACAACCGGCCCCGCGCGCTTATCAGACTGATAGCGCGCTTCCCACCGCCGCTCGATGGTTGTTCGAGCATCTTCCTTGCCTCTTTCCTGGAGAACCAGACGCTGATCACGGCGCATCCGTGGATCGGACGACGCCGTGGAAACTTCCTCATGGCGGTCAACTTGCTGAGTCGTCGGCCGCCGCTGATGTCGCGGAGGAGAGTGCACTGTAGTTGCACCACCTCCAGTTTTCTCTGCACAGGCTCGCATCGGATCGATGGGCCTCCGCTGAGAGGGCCCTGCCTCTTGTGGTCCATCCTTGTTAGCGAAGCCGATAAGGCGCTGGATAGTAGCTCGCCACTCCTCCATCTTCTCCGGGGCGGGAGGAAAATCGAGGAGCAGCTGTGCACGTGCCAAGGCTTCCGCTGGCGTAGGTGGTGGCGACAGGTGCGAGGTGCGTGAGGTGCTCCGACTCCTAACCAAGTTAGAAGGAGCACCGCCACGGTCACGCGACCGCGCACCACCTTCGCCGGCAGCTCGGTGTGCATGCTGGTCCCGCGCATCTTGGGATCTATGCGCAGAAACCTTTTCGTGGGGACGCCCCGAACCACCAGCGCCATGATGTCGCTCATCTCGCACGACCTGGGCAGGTTGCGAGGCTCGCGCCGGCGCGGGAGCTCCAGCAGGCGCTCTTCGATCCCTAGAGTTTGTTGTGCCACCTGTAGGCAACACAACACCATCTCTAGATCCAGCGGCGCGCAAGTTACCACTGCCACTGCGAACAATACCGCTCGCTTGGCTTGGGTCACCAGAACGCCGCGGGGGTTCTAGTCCTCTTCCTTCTGCACCCACACCATCGCCTGTCTGCGAAGGCGCGGGCAAAACGGACCCGGACGGTTGTGCTGTCGCAGCGTTCTTCTTCTTGGGCGGCATGATGATGAAGATGATGAAGGAACTAGGGCGTCGACCACCAGATCAGGTTCACGCAAACTTCAATCCCCCTACCTGGCGCGCCAAAGATGTCGGGGTACGACACCTATGGGATCCCGAGAGACCCCTTTATGAAACGGCGGGGGGAGAGGTATACGCAAAGAGCAGAACCAGTGATCGACGCGGGAGGTTTTTACCCAGGTTCGGGCCGCTGATCAGCGTAAAACCCTACTCCTGCTTTGTGTTCTTATTGATGTTCTTGAGCCCAGCCTTCAGGAGCGCTCGCAATGAACAGTACGTTCAAAGAGCAGCTACGCATGCAGAATGGGCCAGAAGTTCTCCTCCTCTGTAGCAGTTGCCTTGGGCCTCCTTTTATATGCTCAAAGGGGTCTCCACAGTGGCAAAATGTACATACATTGAGGTGTAAAGTAGCTATAGGGTATCATACCTAACCCCTAACGGATTTGGACAAGCGCATTTAATGCACCGTGAGGTGTCCGTTTAGGTGTCCTCACTTTCTTGGGGATGGAAAAAGGGGCCATCCCATCAGCACCGCTCAAGCTCTCCTCCACTGGCATGCCGCCACGCACCCAGGAAAGGAGCCAGAATGTCAGACTTGTTACTGTGCCGAAGCGGTGGCACAGTGGCGGAATCTCGCCAGGCGCCGATCCTTGCCGGGCACCAAACCTTGCCAGGCGCCAGGCCTTGCCGAGAACCAAATCTTGCCGGGCGCCGAGCCTTGCCGGGCTCCACGGCCATCCCGGCAAGGATCTTGCCGGGGAAGCTGGCCTCAGATCTCTGACTTGATGATTTCCTTGATGACTTGAATCGACCTCGAGCTGATCCCGGCAAGCCTTGCCGCGAGGACGGCTACAACTGCCCATGCACAAGTAAGGGGTACTAGTGGCCCAATACTTAGTACACCGACAACTACATCAACCGCGTTGTGAAACGCTTCCGCTTATGGTCTACAAGGGTACGTCGACACACTCTCCCCCTCGTTGTTATGCATCTCCTTGGATAGATCATTGCGTGTGCATAGATTTTTTTTGTTTTTCCATGCATTGATTCCCAACAGAGACTGCCTGAATAGCTACCGCTCCTTACTGGGCCACGATTCATCGTGGCAGAAAGACCGATGGACCAGTATGTATGTACATGTTTGCGACCAGAATGAAAACACTACATACGCTTCGACCGGGTGGGTCCCGGCTGTCAGGGAGGATAAGGAGTCACTTCCTTGCGTGCGAAGATATTGATGGTGGGTCCGAGCTGACAGGGGGAGGATTCTGTTTTTTGCGTGTAATAAGGTGGCACTTCCTTGCGTGCGAAGATGCAGCTGGTGGGTTTATCTGTCAGCCTCTCCGCGTATAGTCCTCGTCTGATGGCTGTCGTTCGTTGACCACGTTGACCACGCCGTGCGGACAGCACCAGGTGGTGGATGACGGTGAAGCACGGAACGACGCAGAGCCTCGGAACACGCGAAGGGTAGTACGAGGGTTGACTGGTTTGGCTGCGGTGTGAGGCTGCCATCACCGCAGAATAACATGGGGTGTGGGTGAGTAGAGGGATGGCCTGGCCAGCGGTGGGAGTAGTAGGGGGCGTTGAGGCCTGCGCGGCAGCACAGCCGACCATGGGAGGTAGGAGCACGCAGTGGTTTGGACGGCTGGAGCAAGAAGATCAGAGGTTGAAGAAGCAGGACGACCATTGGATGTTAACAATCCAACGGTCACTGGTGATAGAATCGTTTGTTGACTAAGTTGACAAATCCCTGCGTACGCGTCAACTTAGTAGGGCCATAAGTCAGCCTCCAAATCTGGTGGGCCCTAGCTGTCATGGGGAGCACTCGTGATTTTTCGCTTAATAAGGAGGCACTTCCTTCCGTGCCAAGATATAGCTGGTGGGTCCCAGCTGTCATTGGGAGGATTCATTCATTTTGGCATAATAAGGAGGTACTTGCTTGCGTGCGGCCATGGACCATGTGGGTCCCAACTGTCAGCCTCTCCATGTACATCCCTCTTCCGATGTTGTCGTTTGTTGACAACGTTGACCACGCCCTATCGAGAACACCAACGCGATGGACGACGGCGAGACCCAGGAAGGGAATGACCCGGAGGCGGCGAAGCCGCAGCAGTGGAGGGATGTGGGTGAGTAGAGGGATGGCCTGGCCAGCGGTGGGAGTAGTAGGGGGCGGTGAGGTCTGCGCGGCAGCACAGCCGACCACGGGAGGCAGGAGCACGCAGTGGTTTGGACGGCTGGAGCAAGAAGATCAGAGGTTGAAGAAGTAGGACGACCATTGGATGTTAACAATCCAACGGTCACTGGTGATAGAATCGTTTGGTGACTAAGTTGACAAATCCCTGCGTACGCGTCAACTTAGTAGGGCCATAAGCCAGCCTCCAAATCTGGTGGGCCCTAGCTGTCATGGGGAGCACTCGTTATTTTTCGCTTAATAAAGAGGCACTTCCTTCCGTACCAAGATATAGCTGGTGGGTCCCAGCTGTCATTGGGAGGATTCATTCGTTTTGGCATAATAAGGAGGTACTTGCTTGCGTGCGGCCATGGACCATGTGGGTCCCAACTGTCAGCCTCTCCATGTACATCCCTCTTCCGATGTTGTCGTTTGTTGACAACGTTGACCACGCCCTATCGAGAACACCAACGCGATGGACGACGGCGAGACCCAGGAAGGGAATGACCCGGAGGCGGCGAAGCCGCAGCAGTGGAGGGATGTGGGTGAGTAGAGGGATGGCCTGGCCAGCGGTGGGAGTAGTAGGGGGCGGTGAGGTCTGCGCGGCAGCACAGCCGACCACGGGAGGCAGGAGCACGCAGTGGTTTGGACGGCTGGAGCAAGAAGATCAGAGGTTGAAGAAGTAGGACGACCATTGGATGTTAACAATCCAACGGTCACTGGTGATAGAATCGTTTGGTGACTAAGTTGACAAATCCCTGCGTACGCGTCAACTTAGTAGGGCCATAAGCCAGCCTCCAAATCTGGTGGGCCCTAGCTGTCATGGGGAGCACTCATTATTTTTCGCTTAATAAAGAGGCACTTCCTTCCGTACCAAGATATAGCTGGTGGGTCCCAGCTGTCATTGGGAGGATTCATTCGTTTTGGCATAATAAGGAGGTACTTGCTTGCGTGCGGCCATGGACCATGTGGGTCCCAACTGTCAGCCTCTCCATGTACATCCCTCTTCCGATGTTGTCGTTTGTTGACAACGTTGACCACGCCCTACCGAGAACACCAACGCGATGGACGACGACAAGACCCAGGAAGGGAATGACCCGGAGGCGGCGAAGCCGCAGCAGTGGAGGGATGTGGGTTAGTAGAGGGATGGCCTGGCCAGTGGTGGGAGTAGTAGGGGGCGGTGAGGCCTGCGCGGCAGCACAACCGGCCATGGGAGGCCGGAGCAGGCGGTCCCGCCGGCGCTAGATTTGGCGGCTGGAGCAAGAAGATCAGAGATTGAAGAAGCACGATGGCCGTTGGATTGACATCCAACGGTCACGTCTGCTAGAATCGTTTGTTGACGTATATAATAAGTAAAAAAATCTTGCATACGCGTCAACTTAATAGACCCACAAGTCAGACCATTCCCTATTTTTTTAATAATTTACAGCTCATTGCAACTTCTTATGCAATTTATTGCAGTCCATTTTTTTATTGGCCAGGGCCATGGTTAAAAATTTAAACGAAATTTCGCATATTTCGGTGGGGTCCAAACTATTTTTAATACCGAAATGTCGAGCCAGATTTAAAGTACTTTGAAGATATATTTAAATTGGGTTAAAGCCCAGTGAAATTGGAATCTGAAAATGTGAAAAAATTCAATAATTTGAATGTAATTGCCAATTTGTCGTCTGTTTTTTATATTTAGAGCCATTTCATATTACTTTCAAGATTTGCAGCCGTCTTGAAAGAGTTGCAGCCCAGCAGGGCGTAGAAAAATAAGTAGGCCTGGATTGGGTATTCTTCAGAAAAAATACACCGAGCTCATTTTCACAAAGAAAAAATAGCTGGGTTGGTCATGTGGTGAACGTAAAATAGAAGCCTGGGCTAGACGGGCCAGAACCCAGTTGAAACCCTGCTCCATCTCAACAATAACAAAAAAAATACTGCTCGAGCAGCTACGTCCCAGGTGTCAGCCGATCTTGTGCTGTTCTCTTGTTTATTGACTATACGCTGACAATGTCGTGGGTCCCAGATGTCACCAAACAACTAGGAGGAAGCATTTTCTTTTTCTATACACTGACAATGGAGTATATAACAAAAAATGAGGAACTTTCTTGCGTACGGCCATGGACATGGTGGGCCCCTATTGTCATCCTCTCCACGTACAGTCCTCTCCTAATTCCTCTTGTTTGTTGACCATGTTGACAACGCGAGAGGGCGGCACCGCGGCGAGTGCACCAAAGCACGCGGAGGACGACGACGAGGCCTCGGACATCAGCGTTAACGATTTAGGAGACGGTGGGGCGGTGATGCGTGCGCTGAGGCACAGCCAGCCGTGGGAGGCAGAAGCAGGCGGCCACGCCGGCGCTGGTTTGGTTTTGGCGGCTGGAGGAAGACAGGACTGAAGAAACACGACAGACTGTAAAAGCAGCAGGAGTACTTAATAACCTTAACTAAAACCAGCAGGGGCACTTAACAACCATAGCTGAAAGCAGTATGAGTACTTATACAGGTTCAACCATACAAAGCACGCCTCGAACAGTGCTACTTTGCCTACAGTTAACCAAGGGTGAGGCCACCAAGCCCCAGGACAAGGCCCAGGCGCCACCCCGCGCATCCACAACCTTCTGAAAGCGGCTTCATCTCGCAATGTGGTCAATAAACAGGATATTCGCTTTAGAGCCATAGAAAAGCATGAGCATAACCTTCTGTCCTATTCTCCAAGATGGACGGTCCTTCATTATTTGAGACCACCCATGAATAAGTATCTTTTCACCTCCAAGGGAAATGGAGTAGGTCGACATAAACATCATGTTGTGACCAAGCGCAAGTCTGCCCCGACCATGGCCAGGCATCTGTATAGGAACAATAGAACTGGGTAGTTTCTGTTTCAAGAAGATCACAGCTGTAAAACTGTGTATAAGCAAGAGTTTATGAACAACATATATAACAGAAAACAACTCGTACCATAAGTTTCTCAACACAGTTGGACCTGTTCAACGTGTGCAGCAGTGGCACACATATCCCACATGGCCTTCCACCATTGAAACAACCCACAAGGACCTTAAGATGATCAATAAAGTGTAGGAACTGGTGGATGTCGTCCCAGTCAACTTCAGTGCCATCAGTAACAGTCGAGTTCTTATAGAATAACAAATGAGTAGCGTGCTTAACTTTGAAATAACCTACACATGCCACCAATTATAAGAAATATTAGTTAGAAGTAGCATCTTTGTGAGAGAAGGGAATCACAAATCGTTGCTACTTCTAAAGTTAAATTGTGATTAGTTAGACAGAATAGGCGGATTAAGAAGTAATCAAGGCAACATGCAAGAACCAGATACAAAACTAACATGGATGAACTACTGGAACGCCGTCGGGGTGGAAGATCACAGTGAAGATGAGACCAGGTTCTGCTATTTCCATCAACATTCGTGCGCCAACTTCCAGTCTGTAACACTTGAGAAAGTTTATCCAAGTTCGGCCATAAAAAAGCAGCGATCTTCTTGGTTCATTAACCCAACTCGGAACTTATATCCATGGCTTGTCTTCAATGTGACCATTAAACTAGTGTATTCAGTTATGGCAAGGCCGACCATCTTGAGTACATGTGTTCTGGCAGAGCAAGGAATGCACTGCAGGAAAAATAATATGAGAACACAATGTATTCGCTATCCAAATCTAGAAATAATTTCCTCCTTCACGTCAGTGTTGACCATGGTACTAGTACTTTTTATCAGAATATAGCAATCCAAATTTCCAAATTAGTCGACAGCATGTTCAAAAAACCCCACCCTCCCGGATAGAAAAGAGGATTCTAGGAACATACTGTGCGCGTTTTAAAATCCTGTCTTAGGATGAGAAGGAACAAGTGTGGCGTCTCGCCGAGGGCGCAGAAACCTGTAGGGTCCTCGCACTTTGAGCACTGCAAATGAAACACACTAGATTCAGTAGGAAGAAAAATGCATCAACGACGGCGGCTGCCATTCTAGGATTACCCGCGACCAAGGGACTAGGATTTATCGGGGATGGATGAAGAATTCTTACCTGGTTCTCCATGAGAAAACCCTATGCAATCGCCGAGAGGGGGTTTTCTCTGAACAAGTAGACGAGGGAGAAGGGGATTCAGGCCCAGTGAAATATTGCTGCTTCGTCCGTCCAGCTTACTACTAAAGCTGGAAAGGTGGGGTTTTTTGTGATTTGATGGCTCCTTGGGCATTACTGCGGCGCTACGACCGGGGTGAGCCTACCATGCAGTTGTGCACTAATTTGGTGCATGGCACGTGGACCCCGTTGCCGGATGCCCCACATATCAGCGAAAGGAAGTAGAAAGGCAGGAGTAACTAGTTACACATAAATATATTTTTGACAGAGAGATACTCCCTATGTAAAGAAATATAAAAATCATTTATATCACAACTTTATACATAAGAAAAATCAAGGGGAATATATATAACATAATATGGGGGTTCAGCTGAGAATATAATACTCAGACAGGCTCACGGTTCTAGACTTTGGGCCACAGGCCGGTGGGCCTGCATGTTTGGGGGCCCATGTGTTCTAACTCAGCGCATTTCATATTGCAAGCGATCGGTACGGCGCTGGTTTTAGATGCTGTCGCAAGGCGAATACAGAAAATTAAATAAAGCATGGCAGCTGTTAGAATGAAATCGAACGACAGTTCCTAACCAGCAATCAGAGTTGCAATTCTTTCACGATATCCTACGTGATAAATAATACTCCCTCCGTCCCAAAATTCTTGTCTTAAATTTGTCTAGATACAGATGTAAAAATTCTTGTCTTAGATTTGTCTAAATATGGATGTATCAAGTCATATTTTAGTATTAGATACATCTGTATCTAGACAAATTTAAGACAAGAATTTTGGGAGGGAGGGAGTACTGTCTTAGTACTTATACACACAGGACACTTGTTTCACCATGCCATATTATTACATCAAAAGCTCTCGGAGGATAGATCAGTTCGGCAGTTGCATGCTGCTACTGAAGAATTTCAAAGTTGATTTGGACCAGCTCTCCATGCCGAGAAAGTTCGATTTTGACATCATCCCCTACCGCAAGATTTGATAGAGTTTTGAATCTTGAACATCCTTTAGCATCAATCATCATGCGACCATCCTTTGTACTTATGGTATATTGATTAGGTTCATTCACACCAAGGCTGCGCATGGTAAGAGAAACTTGGCCACGGTCGCCCGGATTATTGAACGACTCCCTCGTTGCTCTAGGAATTCTCTGTTTGCAAATAAGAAGACATACACAAACAGTTAGATCAACACAGTGAATCATGTGAAACAACATGGAAAGAAAAAGAACGAAGCACTTAGGCGGCCAATGCTTACCAAGAAGGTGGAGATGTCGGTTTTTGTAAGGACTTCGGTATATGCAGTGCGAACTGCAGCCTAGTCTATTGCCGGTGCAACTACTGGTTCCGTTGCCGCTGCACGGGCCGAAGCAGATGCAAGTGCAACTTCAAGTGTTGATGCAGGTGCTGGAGCCGTTGCTGGTGCCCGTGCCGGTGCGACTGGTAGTGCCGCCGCTGCTGCCGGAGATGGTGCTCCTTGTAGAGCTGATGCCGGTGTCGGAGCAGGTGCTCGTGTCGGTGCCCGATCCTCCGGTAGATCAGCCTGATCTGCTGATGCGGTCGGTGCCCAATACTCTAGTGGATCAGACTGAGCTACTGCCGCTGTCAGTGCTAGAGCCAGTGCCGTCTGAGAAGGTGTCGGTGCTCGATTCGATGCTGAAGGTGGTACCGATGTGCGAGACAGCAGCAATCGTCTCTGGTCTGCTATGATTTCATACTTCAGCTTTCTAACTTCACTAGGCTCCGTGACCTTGACCAGTCTTTTTCTTCACTTCTTTTAAATGCCAGAAGGACTAATTGTGGCATGTTTGTTAAACCAAATTGCAGTTCATCATAGGGCTTCAGATTGTACTCAGACAACAGACTGATCCAATTGTGTCCAGTAATATAAGTGATGGACAGTGCCTTCATTACTGACACGACATAAGAAGTGAAACCTGCAAAAATAACCATCATATAGCAAACCAAACGGTTTATTCTGTAACGAATGTGACATGGCAAAACCTGCATCGTAAAATTGCAGCAAAAGTAAGAAAACATGACAGTAAATCAATAAGATTTACTTGATGTAACACGAGTGAATCCTTACCAGGAAATCACTATGTTCAAGTTCTAAACATAAGGTTGATCTTCCAATTACGGGTGGCATGGAGGGCCCCCGCTTACTCCCACAAGCAGGACAGTCCAAAGGTCGTGACAAATCGTATGGACTGAACATCCATGGGACTGGAAATCCTGGTGGGTGCGATAAACCCTGCAATGCATACAGATATTGGAGTGTAACCATAATTGATAAACCGTCCTCACAAAAAAGATGATCTGGATACTTCAAAATATACAGACTAAATTGAGTGGACAGACATTAACATAGACTATTCTCAGGACTCACCACACAACAAAAGCGGCAGTACTAAACAATACAGGGTTCACACACACAAATCAAGTACTGAACAATAGTACTTACTACAGACAAGCAAAGTTGCACTAATTAAACTCTGCAGACTATTTCTTGCCACCGACCTACGGGATGTACCCCACATAACTGACTAGGCCATGGACTTCATGAGAGATTTCTACCGGCACCATTGCCAGCTCGTCAACCTTGGAGAACCTAACAGAGTGGTCTTTCCATGCATAAACATGACGATGAAGACAGTCCGCATTAGATTTGTCAGAAAGCTTTACAAGAACCACACCCTTTGTAATCGAAGGCACAGCTAGGAAATTGTTGTGGTGAAGTACACCCTAGAGAACACGCCTGACAACAATGCTACAGGAAAACACTAGTTCACGACACGTGGCGACAAGGACACAGCAGCTGGATAGTTTAGTTGTAGAACTCATCCTCACGTCTTCCAGTTCACACGGCATGACTTTGAGAACTTCATCTCCAACGGTGTACTAGCCAGACCCGGGCTCGTGTTGATCCTCAAAAAAAAACCTGGGCTCGTGTCCTTCTGGTGGCGTGCGTGGTACGCACATTAGCCAACACCAACCACTCGAGCCTCCGCGTTTCGAGTCGAAATATCTGGCGGCCAGAATTCCAGCCCTAGGAAATTCCCCTAATGTCCCCGGTCCATAATGACTACTGATGAACAATGGAGGGATGCTTTAGTAACTAGACAACATTACCTACCGTGCTTGTGCACGGTTCAATTCCCTCGGTCGCCGCTACCCAAGGTCACCCATTAACTCCATTGCCTAGTACTAATAGGAGTACTACACCAGGATGAACACATAATTGAGCCCCGTTTGTTCGTGCCTAGTACTTGAGTTATATCAGGCAATGCACTGGTACGGAGGGATTATCCTTTTACTCTGCATATATAACTTGTCTGAAGTCTAACTAAGCAAAATGTTTGACCAAATCCTTTCTTAAGAAATATTAACATCTACAACAGTAAAGATGTATCGCTTGAAAATTTATTGCATGATGCAGGTTATGATATTTTTTCGAATCCTGGATTTTAAATTTCAGAAAATCCAAAAGTGACCTAAAATTCATGAAACTGAGCATGGTCTTGTGATATGGCATAAATATGCTGTTGTAATTTTTTGTTCAATTTGAGACAAGCTGCTTATGAAAAGTTGCACAAATGAAGAGCCAAGGTATTTTGGAACAAAGACCTATCACGTTAACGCGAACGCTTTCACTATTCAAACCATGGGCGTTATGTGCCGCCACGAGTCCCGCTTCTCATTGGCAGGTGCCGTCCGAGCAAGCGTGTGAGTCGAAGGGAGGCGTGCGAGCAGACCGCTGCGCCGGCTGACCGGGAGGCGTGCGAGCAGGCCGCTGCGCAGGCTCACCGGGAGGCGAGCCCTTTGACCAGGCATGGCCGCCACCTTCGTCCCAACTGCCCCCACTTTTAATGGTGCCGGTGACACAGTTTAAAATCACCCCCGCACTACCCGGTATCGCTACAATCTTCTCGCTTCCTCTCCAATTCTCCTGTCATCTCCCTCCAACCAGCCTGACCTAACCATACGCCATGCCGCATCACGATGGTCTGCCCTTAGTCTTCCAGTTTCCTAAGGAAGACACCCAGCCGGAGTCTCAAGAACATAAGGCGCTTTGGGACAAGCTTGAACTGGCCTCGCGGGAAGACGCCACGCCTGTCCCCGCTCCCGTTCCGGCTCCCGTCGCCCCGACTGCGCCTGCGAAGCTCGAACTGGCAATGATGGGCTGGGAGCCGCACATTGTCGCCAAGCTTGATGCCACGGGGTTCCACAAGTTCCCCGCCGACTTTCACGCGCCCGTGCACCTACTAGGTTATGCGCCTGCGCGTGCACTGACGTGCGCGCCCGTGCCGGTGACCGTGCACCTGCCAGCGCATGCGCCTGTGCGTGCACTGACGCGCGCGCCCGTGCCGGTGCCCGTGCACCTGCCAGCGCATGCGCATGCACTGACGCGTGCGCCCGTGCCGGTGCCCGTGCACACGAATGTCTCCGCCACGCCATTGCCAGTGCCTGTCCCCGCGCAGGTACCCGTGCCCCCCTCAGCGGCATGGATCGCCGCCGTCGACCGCTTCCTTGCACCAATGCCATTCGTCTCCTCCGGCCAGTTGACTCGCTCCTGGAGACCGAAATCCAGAACATTCTGGCATTCCTTGAAGCTAGGGCCAACGTCCAGGAGTACGCCAACAACAGCGCAAGACGCCGCCATTGCCGTCGCCGTCGGTCAGTGGCCTGACGGCACACAGAGCACGACAGAGGAGCCGCTTCCTACCGCAAGATGCCCCCGTCGCCGCCGCGTAATCTAAATTTTCTATGAAAAACGTTCGGATTGCCATGCTTAAAATCCGAACATTTGGGATTTATCATTTCTGTTTATTTTAGTTCGATCGTCGTATGAATGTAAAGTCAGAGTCAGACTGAATGAAATCTATGGTTTGCTCGATTGAATGTTCTACTAGAGCCGTATCAAATTAAATATAAAACGTCATCAAGCCACATGTATTCCTTCTCATCGCAAACATTTCATATTAAATACCACGTCAATTCCAAATATTTTTTTAGGGAAGTCAATTCCAAATACTTGTAGGGCGCGACTAGTCCCCTTGTTCGAGCACTAGGCGATACATCTATTTATCCACGCATTTAATTATGACGGAGTAGTAGATAAATAGTACTACAACTAGCCTAACTTGTCTGTCACGGTCACTTTTGTTCCTAAACTTGTTACATGTATAATACTACTAGTACGTGAAAAAGGTGCCGTAACTTGTGAACGCGTCCAGATATGGTCAACGGCAACATCGCCCGTGCGTCCTTCGTGTTTGCCCGTGCGTCTAAACGTAGAAGGGGAGGAGAGAGAGAGAGAGAGAGCAGACATGGAACCCACCAGTAAGTGAAGGCAAATAGTACGTGCTAACGAGCCGGTCCCACTAATGTACTAAAATTAATATTAAAACATGTTATCCATTAAATAGGTTGCGGTAATATAAAAACATTATATCAACAAAGGGGGGGTACAACAAACGTTGCTACTATGTTGCCTATTGACGTGCGGCTTTAAGGCCCTGGTCGCATGTTCGATCCTTGTCCTTTTTCATTTTTAATTTATATATGGGTGCAAATTTTTTCCATGATAGGTGGGCCCCTCGGTGTGTAGTTTGTAGCACTTTAATTTGTGGGTCGAAATTTGTTCCATTACAGGTGGACTATCGGTGTGTAGTTTGTAGCTTATTTATAATAATTAAAGAGAACAATAGAGTTTTTTGCAAAAATACCATGGTGCGACGTGGAAGGTGAGAAAGGACATGCAAGAGAGCGGTGACCGAGCTAGAGGGAAATCAATTGGGGGAGGTGCGGGGGTGGCAACGGTGTTTGGAGTAGTTGTGGGCCGAATGCTACGAAAATATAATCTAAACCCACCGGAATAAATGCCTTCACAAATTAATCCAAGGTTGGAGTCCCCCTTGCAATGTAAATAGCTCCGGCTCTGCGAGGGATGGAGAGGTAGCTTCAATGTGTGGAAGATACGGTGTGAGAAAGCGAGGTCAATCGAGACATGGATAGATAGAGAGACAAAGTGAGTGTGGTCCGGCATTCGTTGAAAAGATATATATGCTCTGGAGAGATATTGTCCGATTGAGCTTTTGGGAAGGGTGAGGGCTATAAGATAGAGCTTGAGAGATGATCCAGTCACAGACATGTAGATATATTTTGTGCGTGGGAGGAAGCAAGGTCAATCGATACATAGTTAAAGGGAGAGAGATTGAGCGAGTGTGGGTCGTCATGCGATCGAAAGAGTGAGACGGGTTGGAGAGAGTGACCTTGATAGACAATGTGCGTGAGAGAGTATACAATATGAATATGTCGAATTGGGCTCAAACATGGAGATATATCGTTTGTGTCTGAGAAAGAGCGAGGTCAATCGAGACATATATATATATATATATATATAGAGAGAGAGAGAGAGAGAGAGATTGAGCGAGCGTGGCCCGCCATGAGGTCAAAAGAGCGGGGGCGGCTTGGATGGACTGACCTAGATAGACAATCTGCGTGAGAGAGTATAGAGTGTGTCGATCGAGGCCCGAATAGGGAGATATATCATTTGTGTGTGAGAGAAAGCAAGGTTAATCGAGACTTAGATAAAGAGAGAGAGATTGAGCGAGTGTGGGCCACAGTGCGGAAGAAAGAGTGAGACAATCTCGAGAGAGTGACCTAGATAGACAATGTGCGTGCGTGCGCATGAGAGGGGGGGTCTAGATAGGCAATGCATGTATCTAGCGAGAGAGGGTGGGAGGGAGAGAGAGAGAGAGCTCGGCATGGAGTGCAATGGCGGCTGTGTGAGAGAGATACATTTGGTAACAGAGTGGAAAAAGGGGGTTGTGTATTTGAGAGAGTTAGAGATCGAAACATGGAGAGAAAGAATGAACGTGTGTCGGAAACCGATAGCTTTCTAAGGTGGTTAGGAGAGGAAGATTGATCGATACAGGAAGTATGTAGCGTGTGTGCCGAGGGGGGTGGGGCTAAAAACAACATTTGAATGTAGATAGTACGAGACTTAATATCAATGTTTCAATTTATTGTACATTGTAAGATTTGAATTGAGGACCATGCATATGGCTTCCATAATTATTTCGAATTCATGTCATACTAGGTTTGGAAAAGTTGACATTGACTCGATTGTTGTGCTATTTTGTAGGTCATATGTTTGAATCCATCCAAAGTTTTCTCACTACCATGGTGTTCATCTTATACATATGAATTTGTATTAAAAAAGTAGTGTGGATACTGTGAAATGTGAAATCCACGTTAGAATTGGAGATCGCTATGTGACACACACTCTAATTCAAATAACTCCTCATTAATTAATTTATAGTATCTCATTTTGAATGACTAATTATTTGCAAGGAAAACACGGGCATGGTAATACATACATATTCGTTTGCAAATAAAAGAAGATTCATTTGCATTCTCAAATGTAGGCGCACCAGGAAGACCAGGGTCGTGTCGTGGTGGTCGCGTGTGTCGTACGGACGCTAGCACCCAGCCACCCACGCCCCCTCCCTCCGTCCCCCCCCCCCCAGCCCCCAAAAAAAAAGAACGACGACAAAAAAAGTTCGCGCTTCCATATTTCGGATTGAAATATCCGGCGGCCCCAATTCCAGCCCTGCAAAATCTCCCTTCTCCACCGTCCCCTTCCGCGCCCAGAGCGCTCAAATCCCTAATTCGCCGCCAACCCAAGCAAAGTTCGAATCGCCCCTCGTCTTGTCTCTTTCCCCACCTCTGTGCCGGACGACGACGATGAAGACGACGGTCACGCTTCGCCACTGCACCGGAGCTACCTCATCTACGCCCTCGTCCACCGCACCGGGTGGTCACCGACAACTTTGGCCGCCGCAACCGACGTGCCTCACAGACACCGACTTCCAGCACATCAGGTGCGCTTCACCGACACCGTCTCCCACCTCACCAGGGCTACTTCACCGAGCACATCGTCGCACCTCCACCCCACGAGGCCGTTGGGGCTTCACCAACGGTCTCGTCCACCGCCTTGTAGCACTCCACTGCCGCTCAAGATCCGCATCTGTGCGCGGCCAGCCAACCCCAGCGCATCACCCTCAACGACTCTGAAGTGACCCGCACTCTAGCTAGGCGAGCATGCCCAAACGCCGGCCCGAACTAGGTATCCATATATCACTCCCTTGTGCACTGTTCCGACGATATTTGGATATCCTTTTACAACTCTCTTAGCTTAGACGCCTATGCAACTCTGACTTTAACTCTTATTTCTTCTGGAGATATCATCTGAAACAAGCAAAACCATTTTTTAGCGAAGCATGACGGCGCTACGGGATCTGGTACACATCCTGCACACCAGTATAACCTTGTAAGTACCTATCCTCTGGTACAACAGCAAGGCCGATTCCTCTTATTTGATCAACCATTCGTCGTGTCAAAAATGCAAAGGGGGATGCCAGGAGCACAAGGCATGCACATCCAAGGAAGTGGTAACATGGACTTGTACATGGAACATCCCAAGCGCAAGCAGAGCTACAGTGAGCCTATACAATGAGCTAGCGTAAGTCCCTGCATTTCATTTAATTCGTACTGGCCTGCGTATATGATTTGTGTGCATTGGCGGATCCACGAATTCAAGTTACCAGGGGCGAAAATTTAACTTAAAAAATACGAAGGCACTTGCACTCCAGAAATCAACATAACTTGAGAAATGTGAAGCTACATGCACTTTGAAAACCAGCTAATGATCCAAAGTAGTTCCATAATATAAAACACTAAATGATGTAAGCACCAAAAAACACAAAATGCAATATGGTGTACAAGGACTACTAACATGGACTGTACCTGCTTGAATTATTCGTTCTCTGGCTGAAAATATCGAAGTGTAATTGCACCTATAACTAGTGCGCAAACTGCATATCAATATATCTATCCTGTACAAGTATGTCAATAGTTTCAAACAACAGATTAGAAAAGTATTTATGCTACGTTGTCATGATACGGGGACTTTCTGGTAGATGGCCTCGATGTTTCCTCAAGCCATGCAAATGTACTATAATTTGCTTGTCATCAATTCCTGCAAATCTCTATCTCTCTCTCAACATAGCAGATCATCATTAGACACTAAATCCTTCAATGGGAGCTTCCAAAATGCTTGCATTAGATCCCTCATTAGACACTATATGTTCATCACCAGGAGCATGTAAAATGTTTGCATCAAATCCTTCATTAGCAGTCTGTTCATTAGACACTTCAGGCTCAAGAACAACATGAGCTTGTATGTTTGCACAGGAAACTTGGTTAGACACATCAGGTTCAGTTAGTTCAGTATTGATTGGGGGAGTTATAAAATAAGCAGAATTTGGTTTCATTTTCTTATAGATTCCCTACATACAAGCAGTTTTACAACACCATCAGGTTTAACTATTGGCCAGAAATTGAACAGTTGAATTGGATATAATCAGGGATGTGATGTACCTGCTCGTTGCGCATGCTGCTCTTGCAAGCTGTGACTGTCGATTTGCGCAAGCTCGATGCCATGCCCGTGTTGCCGCCACTGCCTCCCACGCAGGCTACACCCAGGGTTGGATCTTCATCTTCTTGTCCTTCCATTCGCTTGAAGCCCAGCGACCGGTGTCCAATGAGGGCGCGAGGAACTGCTGTGTCGGTCTGTCCAGTAGCGGCTAGGTTAGGAAAGAACCAGACTGAAGGCTGGAGCAAACGAATTGGGATTTTTCCTACTGTCGATCAATATGGGAGGCGCTCATTTGGGCCGCGAGCCTGCTATAGGGTCTGCCTTGCACTTACATTATTGGCCCATCAAAATTGAAACGTTTTTCTTCATTTTTTTACTTGCCTGCTCGTGCGCTGGGACGAACAAAACTAGCTTAGGCCAACCTGGACGACTCAAACTAGGTGCACACTTTCCAGCCACCCGAGGCGGCCGCCCATACCAGCCCCTACGGTGGCATTGCCCCTTTTTGCATGTATGATTGGGGTAGTGAAAAATATTCCAGTGGCGCTTTTGATTTACCAACAGAATGGTTGAATTGCTTGTTTCTATGAACTAAGTTCGTCAATAATGTAAAGGATGCCAGTCTTTTCATCCTATTGTAGATTGCTTAGATCTTGATATGCCAAATGTAATCGCATGAAATATACAGTAAAAGCCAATGTGATGTGTGTTGCTACAACTAGTCTGACAACCCGTCCTCATATAACATATCAAGGATGCACCATCTTATCAGATTAGCCATTTGACTTACCAATGCAGTGTGGGAAGAAAGAAGTATTGGGACTGCGTATCCAAGCAATTGATGCCATGGACTCCTTCGTAGAACCTTGTAAGCGAAAAAGAAGTTGCAGTGTGCCTGTACAAAGAGCTAGCGTAAGTTCAGTTACCTGCTTCTCGGAATTTTAGTTTGCCACTTATTGCAAAATTGTTCAATTACGTTGCTTGGTTTAATTTAGTTTGCTACTGATTACATAATGCCATAGCCTGTTAATCCTATTATAGACTGCGCCTATCTATGTGTTTGATACTTACTGTTAAGAATTACCTGTTTGCCTGAACTTAAATAACTACTTAAGCACGTAGATAGCTGGTCATATGTACTTCTAGGGTGCGGCAAAATTTACGTGTAATTTACGTTCTGATACCCTGTTTGTTTAAATGATTTGCTGTTATCACTTGTAGCACTAGTAATGTTTGCATGTTCATAGATAGACAACTGTCAGGTTTATATGAGGGATACCATCTTCTTAACTTATATATATATATATATGTGTGTGTGTGTGTGTGTGTGTGTGTATGTGTCAGAATCATTTTGCTTACATCAAAGAAATTTACAGATGTCTGTGTTGCTGGTAAATGGTACCGACTTGTTACTTTAATACGTTGCCAAGAACTTGTTAGTTTTACTAGTTCATGTGTAATTAAATACGTTGCCAAAACTGGTTAGTTTTTGTGGCACCTCGGCTCAGAGTAAACCGGAATGCCCCGTATTCCATCCCAGGGACAAGTCCTCTGAAATACGGCACTGTTGACAATGGACAAATCAGCTCTTTATTACAATGGATTTGGTTACAAAGGGTACAAGGATTACATCGGCACGGCGACACTACGCCTGCCCGGGGTAGCTCTATGCTAACAGTGGAGTAACTCTCTCTGCAGTGGAACAGCGACGGCGGTGATGGACTCCATTCCGCAGGGACTCTGGCTAGAACGTGTATCCTAGGTCGCAAACTCAGGATCCTCGACAAGCAAGCAATCATGGCATGACCTGCAAACTTGCATGACACGCCAGGTGAGTACTTTGAATGTACTCGCAAGCTCAGAACAAACATCAGCATTAAGGCAAGACAACATCATAGCAAGATAGCTACTGAAGTACATGCAGTAAGGTAAAGCATAATAAGTAGTTCAATCCATACTCCGAATAATCTCAGGATCCGATCTGAACCTGTTCCAAGTCCAATCCCAATCATATGGTCATCCGACCACTCATCTCATAGCCATCCCATGGCTAACATATCATATTCCTGATACCGTCTGCAATACAAGTCTGACAAACTTACTCTCTTCCGGGTTGCCTCACAACCCTCAGAATACTCATGATCCACCGAGTACTTCTGATCTTACGACGAGTTCTTCCATCCTTATCACTACTATGGTTGACTGTCTAGTGAGGTCTGGACGGACTGTCCAATACCGTGGACATGGCTGTTCGAATAGATTTTACACTCTACAGAGGTTGCGCACTTTACCCACACCATGGAGCACCTGACCTCGTGATCCCATTCAGGTGGACCAGCGTTGCTCCAACGAAACCTGCCTAACCCGTGACTCTCCCATCGTACCACCGGCGATCATCCTCCCCCGGAGTCCTGCCCTGGGTGGCCCCTGTGTCACCGCATGACACCTGCCACCGTCGTGGCTAACAACTGTCCCAAACGGGGACCTGGTACCATATAACTCAACTGGGCTCACAAGGTTATCGCCGCCTACCGAGCCAGCGTAGCGCGCACGCATAACCTTCCCTGTCGGGCGGTACCGGTGAAAGAGCACGCGATCAGACCAAGTCAAGGTCGTCCCATACAGGGAAATGTGGTTGCAGGGATAAGTCCAGACAGGTGACTCAAGGTCAACCGACTAAATATCACATCTCCGAATAATATTTCCGTCATAGCTGACCTTCCGATATCCAGTATACTTAAGTCACTGCTACTAATTCATCTTCTCGAACTGCCGGATGAACTCCGAAATAATCATAGACAGTGATCTCGACATCATAGTATCAACAGGTGGGTAAACTGCTAGTTACTAGTAATCCGGTACTCAGCATGGTAGTCACCTATCCAAGAATTAACTCCAGCAGTGCATAATCCAATTCATTTCACAAGTAACTCATACTTGCTGATAAAGTAAATAGTTAAACTATGACATTGCAATGCGATGATGCAGATGAGAGTTGTGGCTTGCCTGGATATGAAGGGACCATCGAGAAGGAGTGCGGAGAGTCCGCGGAGTTGACTGCCGGAAATAGTTCTCTCTCGGACGGGGCTGTTTACGGCAAGGGCAAAATGGTCATTTTCACTGTGGAACCACATAGTGAAAATGATACCAACATGTCGGGCTCGAAGAGACGAAGAAGTGGGCTTTGGATTCACCTCGATCGAAATTACGGTTAAAAAGTTACAGAGGTTTCCCTGCTAGGGACTAATCTGCAGAAATAATAATTACATTCAGGTCCCTATCAGTTCGGCCGGTTGCGCACCTGGGAGAAATACGTTTTCCTGCGCGGAAAACGTACCACTAGCCGGGGCGCCTCCACTTAAATGACGTGGCGGGGCGTGGCCCGGCTGCTGGTCACTTACGGGTGGGTCCCGCGCCATCTTCTCTCTCCTCCCTCCCCTTCTTCCTCCTCCTTCTCTGGTTTCCCCGACGCAGCGGCAGGAGCTCCGGCACTGGTGTGGCCCCGGCGCTCCGGTGGCCCTCCAGGGCGGTTGAGGCCATGGACGGGTGCGCCGGCGAGCACCTCGTCCAGGGGTGGGTCGCACGGCCGGCGGGGACGGCCGGAGATGCTGTGGCGCAGGGCGGCAGAGGCTCGGCCCCGACGGGATTCCGGCTACCTGGGGGTCTTCCGGGGCGGCCAAATGGATGGGCGGGCTCGCCAGAGGACGGCACGCTCGGGGATGAGTTCGGGCGGAGCCGGAGACGGGCATGGCGATCAAATTTTTGGCGGCGGCCGGTGATGGTCATGGCGGTGGTGGAGGCGAATTGGAGAGCTAGGGCTCGAGCACTTCTGCCAGGAGGGATCCAGAGAGGCGAAGGGGAGTGGTGGGTGCTCGGGGAGGGGCTCGGGGCCGCAGCTTATATAGCCGGCCGTGGCAAGCTTATCGCCATCCTGGTGCTTCCGGCGAGCTGGCGAGCAAGGGTTGGTGCCGACCTGACATCAATAGAAGGAGGGAACTGCGCTGGTGAGCTCGAGAGGGTTCGGCTTGGATGTATACGGCGGTCACGGGTGAGCAGTGCCGCGGCGGTGATCGCTGTGGCGTGAAGAGAGGGAAAGAGGAGGGGGAGAGGCTTCCAGAGCGAAGACAAGGCCAAGGGGAAGCTACTGGACATGGTTAGGTGGCGAGGGAGAGGAGGAACGCGACGAGGCCGAAAAGGTTCCATCGCCAAAGCGCGCTGGCTGGCATGCCAGCCGCGTGGTCACCGCGTGCACTAGCGCACGCGTTGCACCCTGACCGGCCACATCATGCCCAGTGGGTAGTCCCTCCAAGGCACAGTCTCAGGGAGGTGATGGATCTATGAGGGGCATTGTGGTTGGATGTGAGTGATCATCTGAAGTTTACTGCATCCAACTGTTGCCTGAAACTGTGATCAACAGGAAAGGGATAAGAGCTAAGTGTGATGTCTGAGAGGTTTAGGGTAGGAAGGACTACAATACTGTGAAATTTGGAGAGAAATGGACCAATATTTAATATAGTTGCTTTGCAACTGACCAATCTGGTCCAGAAGCTAAATCTTAATGTGGCACTCACATGGAGTAGCAACTTGAGCTGAAATTTGGTATACCATGATGATTTGGTCATATGAGAGTGCCATAGAAGTTTCAGGCCATTTGGACAAGCCAAATTGGTACTTCCTTCACAAGGAACCTCTCTGACCAGAATCTTAGAAAAACTCTAGGGAATAATTGGGGAGTTTAAATGAGCCCAAATTTTGTGGAGATAGGTTATATGGGTAGGAGAATGCTCTGGTAAATTTTCAGCAATTATGGAGCAATATAAAATATAGTTGCTTCACAATGTGAAAATCTGACCAGAAGCCAAGATTTGAGGCTGTGCTCACATAGATGATTGGATAGGGTTGAAACTTTGTGGAGTGTCAAGATTTGAGCATAAGAACATGCTTACAAAATTTCAACTTATTTGGATACTCCTAGCTGGCACTTGCTTCACAAAGATTCTAGTTGCCCAGAAACTTTGGAAATTAGCCAAGAGAGATTTAATATCCAAATAAAGTTGAATTTTGGCATGTGGAAATGATATGGATAGGAAAGATTGCCCAAAAAGTTTGAGAGCAAGCAAGCAAATATAAAGGGTATTTGCTTCTCAATCTGACAGCTAGGGCAGAATCAGAAAAGGAATATTTGTGAAATATTTTTGAACATGTCAAGGAAGGGTTTGACATATTTGTGGAAGATATGACCCAAACAATTTATGAGAATTATTTTGGAATTTTGGGAATGATAGAAATGTGGGTTGCTTTACAACCCAGGACAAACAGGGTTATTCCTTTAATAGAAAAAGGAATATTCCAAGGAAAAGAATATTGGGATTGGTCCAAGATGGAAATGACATGGTCCTGGGATGGTTTTGAGGTTGGCAAGCCACTCAGGAAGAGGAATGAAGAGTGATCCTCCAGGTTAAAAGACTACTAAGTCACAGAAAAGCGAATCCAGACCAAAATCAAAAGAAAAAAGAAAATGGGCAAAATCCAGGGTGTTACAAACCTACCCCCCTTAAAGAAATCTCGTCCTCGAGATTTGGTTGCTCAGGGATCAAACATGAATATTCCCACTTGAGGAAACCGTTTCCAACTCGGGTTTCCTTTTACCTTTGTATAATGCTCCCACTGAGTTCATATGACTGACTGCCTTGCTTCGGGGTGGTTTGCTTCACTGGACCCTTTTTCTGGCAAATCTTACCTCATATGTTACTCTGACTCCAATCCTTTTATGTCTGCTGACCTGTCTGGGGTAATAAATTATCCGGACCGAACTATGTGCCCTGCTCGTAAGTCCGAGGGTGGTTCCTCATGGACGTATCGTGACGAGGTCCAATATGATTGACTGTTTACTGAGTTGTGAGCAGATTCTCTTGGTGGACATGAAATCCTTTACTCTTTGCATTGGGTGACTTCAAATGGTTGTGTGTCCTTCAGGCTCAAAAACAATACTGTGAATTTTACCGTTCTCCTGGCAGAATCTGACTTCTTGCAATAATTGCTGGAACATCTTGGGTGTCTTCACTGTCTTGGGTATAAAGCTCCTACCAAATATTTGACTGTCACCTGTCGTGACTAGCATAAAGGTATATGATCTTATTGTGATATTATCCATAGACTTGACTGACAGTGGTCCTGGCAGCGGAATCTTGTTCATGGCAGGTTAGTCTTTAACGGTTTCCCATCTGTGAGGACACATGCTTCGAGACTGTTGTTCATCCTTCTGATTATTCAGTTTGTCGGTATCTCCATATGGATGGTAGGCCGTGTAATGCTTGACCATGGTTGTTGAATTTGAATTGCTGAGTTAATCTTTCAGCTGACCTGACCAGCTTGGTTGCCCTCTTTTGACAATTTTGAGCATACCTGGTTGGCTGGGCGGGTTGTCTCGATATGGTGTCCTCGCAAATGGAATAGACCCCATGGTGTGTACCCATGGTGACTGGTACCGAGCCAGACTATCCGGAGTATTTGTACCATTACCATACCTGGATGGACAACCTTGCTTTTGCATTATAATTCTCTTTGCTTGGATCCTTTGCTGAAAGAAGTTGGCCTTATGTGTTCTTGATTCTTCGTGTGACCATAGGTGTTGTCAGGTGCAATATTCTGGCAGGCATATTACTTTACAAGTTGTAGCTGTAGGGTAACGATCGTCTGAACCCTTGAATAAAACCGGCAAATAAACCAGTAGCCACCAGAACGGTCTTTACAACTCAGATCTGGGACATTACTGGAGTAACTCAACCCCGACTCAAGACGGCTGAAAAGCAGCTCAGAGCATGAGACGGTGTTGATAAGAAGAAAGTAGCAGTTCCCTAAGACGGCCGAAGAACAGCTCAGAGCATAGGGTCACTGCTATGGAGAGAAATTCAACAGCTGCCCGAGACGGCCGAAAAGCAGCTCAGAACACGGGCCAGTTGCTGACAAAAGAAATAAAAGTCGGCATCCACCCCGGACGGCCGAAAATAGCTCAGAATACAGGCGTGGTGCCATCACCAAAAAAAAAGACAGGCAAGGGTTCATCCGTGTCCCAAATAGCTCACTATTATGCATACAGGGTATTCGGCTATCCTTCTTATTGAACACTAAGTTCATAGCTCATGTTGGCTTGCTTTCAAAATATAGCAGGTTTCAAATCATACTCATAGCAGACTCAAACCTTGTATATATGAATCATACCTTTGACTCGGAATGCACTGTGGATCAAATACACGGTTTACCTTCTTGCTGGTTCGATCATTACTACTGTGAAAGTTGCGCTGATGCATACTTGATGCTGATAACCAATCCAGCCAGGATATCATTTCTATTCAGGCCCGATATTCCCGATATAACACAGTCTGCTGAAAATTCCATATTGCTGAGCTAAGCTTCCAAATGAATGTCTCTTCACTGACTCTTTGAGTCCGGTGTCGAGGAGCAACTTCCATAAGGGGAAAATAAGGTAACACCAATGGCCCAAAAAAAACAAAGGAAACGACTAAAACAAAAGCACACAAAGCAGCAAGATCACACACACAAGCAATATCACATTCTACAGCTATTCACAGATATAATATGCATTCCTACTTAAGCACACAAATCTCGCAAGAACTCCGGTATTACGGTCTAACATGCTGTGGCGATGTGCACGAAAGTGAATCAATGTGTGGAAGAAAATTGGTGTAAACAAGGCTACACCAAATACGAGCTTAACACCGGTTCCATTTGGACACGGAGACAAGGACGAACTTGGTGATTGGGGTCTGAGCACAGAAGTTACGACCACGTCATCATCAAGCATACGGAGGGAAACCGTACACGTCCAAAGAATAGGTGGCGGAATGAGATAGTGGTGGAGAGAAAGGCTTGCATGCATTGCCCTTTTCTGATAACAAGGATCAGTAAGGGTTGCCAAAGCGGCTAGTGGAATGGCATGATCCGGGATAGAACTTGTCTATCACCGAAACGATAGGGGTAGCTGAAGAGAATATATTGGTGTGGTACCGGTGCATCAATCTTGCTAGTGATCGACACCCCTAAGCACCTTGGCATCACTCCGCTGGGACGGAGATGACACCACACCAAGGAAAAAATAGGCAAACTAGAGAGCGCAGGTAGGGAATCGAAACCGATGTCACCTACACTCACCAGATCCATCGTTAGTGATAAGATATCTAGTCTATATGCATGCTATGCACAAACAAATGCAACAAACAAGTGTAGCAAAACAACTGGATCCTATACTACCGGTTACTAACGCTCATGCCTAGACCGCGCATCCTATAGCCAGACCTGCTCTGATACCAACTTCAGTGGCACCCCGGCTCAGAGTAAACCGGAATGCCCCGTATTCCAGCCCAGGGACAAGTCCTCTGAAATACGGCACTGTTGGCATAGAACAAATCAGCTCTTTATTACAATGGATATGGTTACAAAGGGTACAAGGATTACATCGGCATGGTGACACTACGCCTGCCCGGGGTAGCTCTATGCTAACAGCAGAGTAACTCTCTCGGCAGCAGAACAGCGATGGCGGTGATGGACTCCACTCCGCAGGGACTCTGGCTAGAACGCGTATCCTAGGTCGCAAACTCGGGATCCTCCACAAGCAAGCAATCATGGCATGACCTGCAAACTGGCATGACACGCCAGGTGAGTACTTTGAATGTACTCGCAAGCTCACAACAAACATCAGCATTAAGGCAAGACAACATCATAGCAAGATAGCTACTGAAGTACATGCACTAAGGTAAAGCATAATAAGTAGTTCAATCCATACTCCGAATAATCTCAGGATCCGATCTGAACCTGTTCCAAGCCCAATCCCAATCATGTGGTCATCCGACCACTCATCTCATAGCCATCCCATGGCTAACATATCATATTCCTGATACCGTCTGCAATACAAGTCTGACAAACTTACTCTCTTCCGGGTTGCCTCACAACCCTCAAAATACTCATGATCCACCGAGTACTTCTGATCTTACGACGAGTTCTTCCATCCTTATCACTACTATGGTTGACCGCCTAGTGAGGTCTGGACGGACTGTCCAATACCATGGACACGGCTAGTCGAATAGATTTTACACTCTGCAGATGTAGCGCACTTTACCCACACCATGGAGCACCTGACCTCGTGATCCCATTCGGGAGGACCAATGTTGCTCCAACGAAACCTGCCTGACCCGTGACTCTCCCATCGTACCACCGGCGATCATCCTCCCCCGGAGTCCTGCCCTGGGTGGCCCCTGTGTCACCGCATGACACCTGCCACCGTCGTGGCTAACAACTGTCCCAAACGGGGACCTGGTACCATATAACTCAACTGGGCTCACAAGGTTATCGCCGCCTACCGGGCCAGGGTAGCGCGCACGCATAACCTTCCCTGTCGGGCGGTACCGGTGAAAGAGCACGCGATCAGACCAAGTCAAGGCCGTCCCATACCGGCAAATGTGGTTGCACGGATAAGTCCGGACAGGTGACTCAAGGTCAACCGACTAAATATCACATCCCCGAATAATATTTCCATCATAGCTGACCTTCCGATATCCAGTATACTTAAGTCACTGCTACTAATTCATCTTCTTGAACTACGGGATGAACTCCGAAATAATCATAGACAGTGATCTCGACATCATAGTATCAACAAGTGGGTAAACTGCTAGTCACTAGTAATCCGGTACTCAGCATGGTAGTCACCTATCCAAGAATTAACTCCAGCAGTGCATAATCCTATTCATTTCACAAGTAACTCATACTTGCTGATAAAGTAAATAGTTAAACTATGACATTGCAATGCGATGATGCAGATGAGAGTTGTGGCTTGCCTGGAGATGAAGGGACCATCGAGAAGGAGTGCGGAGAATCCGCGGAGTTGACTGCCGAAAATAGTTCTCTCTCGGAGGGGGCTGTTTACGGCAAGGGCAAAATGGTCATTTTCACAGTGGAACCACATAGTGAAAATGATAACAACATGTCGGGCTTGAAGAGACGAAGAAGTGGGCTTTGGATGCACCTCGATCGGAATTACGGTTAAAAAGTTACAGAGGTTTCTCTGCGAGGGACTAATCTGCAGAAATAATAATTACATTCAGGTCCCTATCAGTTCGGCCGGTTGCGCACTTGGGAGAAATACGTTTTCCTGCGCGGAAAACGTACCACCAGCTGGGGCGCCTCCACTTAAATGACGTGGCGGGGCGGGGCCCGGCTGCTAGTCACTTACGGGTGGGTCCCGCGCCACCTTCTCTCTCCTCCCTCCCCTTCTTCTTCCTCCTTCTCTGGTTTCCCCAATGCGGCGGCAGGAGCTCCGGCTCCAGTGTGGCCCCGGCGCTCCGGTGGCCCTACAGGGCGGCCGAGGCCATGGATGGGTGCGCCGACGAGCACCTCGTCCAGGGGTGGGTCGCACGGCCGATGGGGACGGCCGGAGATGCGGTGGCGTAGGGCGGCAGAGGGTCGGCCCCGACGGGATTCCGGCTGCCTGGGGGTCTTCCGGGGCGGCCAAATGGATGGGCGGGCTCGCCAGAGGACGGCACGCACGGGGATGAGTTCGGGCGGAGCCGGAGACGACCATGGCGATCAAATTTTTGGTGGCGGCCGGCAATGGTCACGGCGGTGGTGGACGCGAATTGGAGAGCTAGGGCTCGAGCACTTCTGCCAGTAGGGATCCAGAGAGGGGAAGGGGAGTGGTGGATGCTCGGGGAGGGGCTCGGGGCCGCAGCTTATATACCCGACCGTGGCCACCCGATAAGCTTGCCGCCGTGGTAGGCTTATCGCCGTCCTGGTGCTTTCGGCGAGCTGGCGAGCAAGGGTTGGTGCCGACCTGACATCAACAGAAGGAGGGAACTGCGCTGGTGAGCTCGAGAGGGTTCGGCTTGGATGTATACGGCGGTCACGGGTGAGCAGTGCCGCGGCGGCGATCGCCGTGGCATGAAGAGAGGGAAAGAGGAGGGGGAGAGGCTTCTAGAGCGAAGACGACGCCAAGGGGAAGCTACTGGACATGGTTAGGTGGCGAGGGAGAGGAGGAACGCGACGAGGCCGAAGGGTTCCATTGCCAGAGCGCGCTGGCTGGCATGCCAGCCACGTGGTCACCGCGTGCACTGGCGCACGCGTTGCACCCTGACCGGCCACATCATGCCCAGTGGGTAGTCCCTCCAAGGCACAGTCTCAGGGAGGTGATGGATCTATGAGGGGCATTGTGGTTGGATGTGAGTGATCATCTGAAGTTTACTGCATCCAACTGTTGCCTGAAACTGTGATCAACAGGAAAGGGATAAGAGCTAAGTGTGATGTCTGAGAGGTTTAGGGTAGGAAGGACTACAATACTGTGAAATTTGGAGAGAAATGGACCAATATTTAATATAGTTGCTTTGCAACTGACCAATCTGGTCCAGAAGCTAAATCTTAATGTGGCACTCACATGGAGTAGCAACTTGAGCTGAAATTTGGTATACCATGATGATTTGGTCATATGAGAGTGCCATAGAAGTTTCAGGCCATTTGGACAAGCCAAAATGGTACTTCCTTCACAAGGAACCTCTCTGACCAGAATCTTAGAAAAACTCTAGGGAATAATTGGGGAGTTTAAATGAGCCCAAATTTTGTGGAGATAGGTTATATGGGTAGGAGAATGCTCTGGTAAATTTTCAGCAATTATGGAGCAATATAAAATATAGTTGCTTCACAATGTGAAAATCTGACCAGAAGCCAAGATTTGAGGCTGTGCTCACATAGATGATTGGATAGGGTTTAAACTTTGTGGAGAGTCATGATTTGAGCATAAGAACATGCTTGCAAAATTTCAACTTATTTGCATACTCCTAGCTGGCACTTGCTTCACAAAGATTCTAGTTGCCCAGAAACTTTGGAAATTAGCCAAGAGAGATTTCATATCCAAATAAAGTTTAATTTTGGCATGTGGCAATGATATGGATAGGAAAGATTGCCCAAAAATTTTGAGAGCAAGAAAGAAAATATAAAGGGTACTTGCTTCTCAATCTGACAGCTAAGGCATAATCAGAAAAGGAATATTTGTGAAATATTTTTGAACATTTCAAGGAAGGGTTTAACATATTTGTGGAAGATATGACCCAAACAATTTATGAGAATTATTTGGGAATTTTGGGAATGATAGAAATGTGGGTTGCTTCACAACCTAGGGCAAACAGGGTTATTCCTTTTATAGAAAAAGGAATATTCCAAGGAAAAGAATATTGGGATTGGTCCAAGATGGAAATGACATGGTCCTGGGATGGTTTTGAGGTTGGCAAGCCACTCAGGAAGAGGAATGAAGAGTGATCCTCCAGGTTAAAAGACAACTAAGTCACAGAAAAGCGAATCCGGACCAAAATCAAAAGAAAAAAGAAAATGGGCAAAATCCAGGGTGTTACTGTTTTACTAGTTTGACGTTAGTTTCTTATGGCTGTTGCAACACTTTATTTATGATTGCTAACATTCAAGTTTGCAGGATCCTACTGAAACTCCGTTGGCACAACAGGTATGTTTTCAGAAACTTCCTTGTTTACCTGGTTTGCTGCTGTAACTTGTTGTTGTAATCATCTTACCAACTTCAAGTTTTCAGGATCCAATTGGAAGTCCAATTGCACAGCAGGTACATTTTCAAAAATATATTTGTGTAACAGGTTTGCTGCTGTAACTTGTTGCTCTAATCAAGTTACTGACTACTCAACTTTTCAGGATCCAAGAAAACTCCAATGCCACGACAAGTTCCTTTTGCAAAACTTGTTTGTTTATCTGCTTTGCTGCTGCAACTGGTTGCTCTAATCACGTTACTGGCTACTCAACTTTTCAGGATCCAAGAGAAACTCCAATGCCACAATAGTTACCTTTTGCAAAACTTGTTTGTTTAACTGCTTTGCTGCTGCAACTGGTTACAATGATGTTAATAACTACTTTTCAGCATCCAATCGAAACTCTTTAATTCCTTGTTTGTTTAACTGGTTTGCTGTTCTAACTCCCAGTTGAAATGTTTTGCTAACTTCAACTTTTCGGAATCCAATCGGAACTTTACTGGCAAAACAGGTTAGCCCAAGATCAAAGAGCGAGGTCCCCATGGACGTTGTATCATCCCACAGCAGTGGCACCGGCCCAATCGTGCTTCATGAATTGCAAACTGCTGATGCTCTAGAGGCTAAACTATTGGTACAAAGAGATTATGCTTCTGTTCTTAGAGATGAAGTTGATATGTTGAGGAAGCTAACAGCACAATCACAAGCAGTACTCAGGACAACCATTAAATATTTGGTGGATTTCAAAACGAAGCAAGCTGAGACTGACCGCATTGTTAAGGTCCTGAAGGAAAAAAGGAAATTAAATTCCCACTTGGTAAATCATAGGTGAAATGTTTTTTTCATCGTTGAATAACCTCTGTGTTGTTTGTTCATGTAATCGATCAAACCATTTGTTTTAGAGATCATGTAATAATTGTTTTTTGGTTTTTGGTTTGTAATTTTTTTAGCACGAGTCTGTATTAATTGATAAGACTCTGAGACATTTCATTTTGATTGTTGTGCCAGACCTACAAATATGCCAATCGGGCTGAATGTGCATTCAACAATAATAGTAGTATAGATGGTCCTTAAGTGGCACGCATCTGAAAGGGCCAAGATGCTGTACTAGCTTCGCTAAAAAAATGATGCTCTTCTAGCAAAAAAAGTACAGCGGCCTGGCTTATGTATGTTAGTTGATATTATTGATCCATATACTCTATAAGTGTTTATATGTCTGTTAGTTTTGTACATTATTGGTTGATTGACTCGGTATTATGAATCTTGAGACATCGCTTGTGTACATATCTAAAGGGGAGTACACATTATGCTGCGTGTGACACTTGAGTTGGACATAAAGTAGTTTCAAATATTCGAATTCACCTTAAACTGGATTCTAGCTTCTGAATTTGAGTATCGGCGTTTGTAAATCACATTCATATATGACAGTGGAATACATCTTTGTTGTGCTTTTGAAGATATATAAAAACACATAGAAAGATCTATAAAAATTCGTATAAGAATACAAAATGGATTCGAATTTAGTTGCCAGGGTAAACGTGGATGCTTATTGTCCAAAAATTCGAAAAAGTGGCAAAATATCCACTCCCACGTCGGCTGCCCGAAGCCAGTGTTTGCGAGATGGAAATTACTGTCTACCACTTACACGGACAATCCATCGGCCCGATTTCCACTGCTCTCAATAGGGGTAGGTTAGTAACTTCAATTAGACGTGACACGACTGCCTCTGAGCCCATTCAGACATGGTGGGTGCCAAACGTGGGCGGCAAAACACATTTGATTCAAGCTCGTCCGAAAGACCTCTGTCTCTCCCTCCATTTCCCCATTCATACACGGTGGGCGGCAAAACAAACTCGACTCGGCCGAAATTGATGTAGGCAAATATTTTCAATAGGGGCAGGTTTGTAACTTCACTCAGACGTGACACAACCGCCCTACCTGTTAGCCCCATTCATACACCGTGGGCGCCAACCGTGGGCGCCAAAACACCCTCTCGTTGCCCAAAATTGCTCTGGGCAAATATTGGGGAGATGCGAGATTACCGTCCTATCCCCAACCGACGAGACTTCCAAATTTTAAACGGGGGCTAAGTTCGTAACTTTTCCATATTTCAGACAGGCGCGTCCCAAAAACATGGTTCCCCGTACCTCTCCCTCAATTTTCCCATTCATACACCATCCGCGCTAGAACACCATCCCCACACTAGCCTCCTCCATCCGCCACCCCATCCATCGCTGTCGTCCTCCACCCCATCCATCGCCGCCGTCCTCCACCATGCCGGAGCGCCTACCAAGACCGCGTCGTCCACTGCTAGAGATGGACATTTCTCATCCACGGCGACAGACCAGGAGCCTTGCATCGCGTCCTCTTGCTTCATCGGCACCGTCGTCCTCCTTGCCTGGGCCGCTCCCACGACCTTCTCGTCCACCGCAATGGGACTTATCCCCTGATGCACCTGTCTACCGTCGCAGATCTGCTTCAACGCCACCGACAGCCATCACACCCCCGATGCCTACACGGTGCCACAAGAGAGGTGGTACTACTTCATATCTGCTCAACTTTTTGATCTCAACCAGAAAATAGATCGTAACTTGGTTACTGTACTTTATTTTCAGCTCTTATAATTTAGTTCTTAGTTCGAAGCAAACAATGGTTGCTAAATAGCATTTCAGCGGTTTGCAGCTTCAAATCTGCCATGGCACAGTCATAATAGGGTTTAATTGATCATGCTTAAGGTTTCCCCCCTTTTATGATCACTATATGATCAGCATACGTGCTTCGTGTCATAATAGCACTGCTCCACCCATCAAGCTAAACAAGCTTAGTTGTTCAAATATGAATCTAATATTATTAAAATAGAGTCGTTTAATTGGTCAGCTAAATGTTCCTAATTTAGTTTCAAAAATGCATGTACGCCGTTCGGGTGTGGATCTACAGGGTGCCCATGGTGCGCCGCGGCCCACCCTGGGATTTTATGTCAGCCCAGGCCCCGATTTCCCTTAGTTCTGCTGCGCTTCCAATCTCTACTCGCCCCCAGCTGCCTACCTCGCCGGCGACTTGCCGTCCCCGGACGGCATGACTCTAGGAGGAGACGCCGGACTAACAGGAGGTCAGGAGCCGCTCGCCCAACAGCGTCACCGCTGCTCGGGCGCGCCACCGTGCCTAACTTCCCAGTCCGTTCAGGGCTCAGGCATGCAGCAGCCACTAAGCCAACCCGATTTATCCTGAGATACGTCCTCAACACTCAGCAGCCACTCCTCATCACCTATTTTCTAATTGATTCATTACTTATTAGGCAGGACTGTCATTAGGGTTTGTCGTGTATTGAGTGCTACCTACACTTAATGGTTCAAATGTATTTCAGTAATCTTTAGTACCTATAAAGTTCACAGGGTTTCAAAATTCCGGCCCTAGGAATAGACACTAGTCATTTTGGATTGTTGGTCATAGTGACATTGACCCAGATTACTACTGCAGGCCAGGTTTGTTGACAATTTTACTTGTCTTTCTTACTCATTCGATATGATATCCAATTATTCACGTCAATTAGTTGCAAACAATAAGTGCTAGACCAACTTCTTGATTCAGATTTTGGACGGTCTCTTACTGCAGTTACAATTCTGCATACTTGTCCTAGTAAGCTCACAAGTAATGATTGATTCACTACCTCTATGCTTGCCTTGTCATATTTGTTGTCAATATTCTTTTAGGGTGGACCACCCTGTTTCAAAATACTGGAACCGCAGACATGAGTGAATAGTATTTCTCTGTGTGATCTCTTCCATCATGTGTGGGCAACGAACACTGCATTGTATAGAAAGAAAGTGTCATATCCACCTTTTACATAGACTACGATCTTTTACATGGAATACAATCTGCCTACTTGCTTTGTGTCGCACTACCAGCACTCCACCCTTGAAGCCAAACATTATGCCACTCATAATTCCTTAGTTTATTTGTTCAAATACGAATTTGATATGATTCTAATGTTCCTACTTCAGTTTTGAAATGTGTGTCTGCCTGTTATAGAGACATAAGAGGTTTGTATTTCTGTGTGTGGTCTAGTCAGCACAGTTGGGGGTGAACTTTGCATACTTAGGGTTTTATAGGGAGACACTCTTCGAGTTGAATCCGCAATGCATTCCATAGATAATCTGACTACTTTTTATGTTTTCATGAATCTCAGATACTGAACAGCATCATAATGATTTTGAGCTTACGCGCATGAAAAGAATAAAGCAGAACAATGCCATGGCTGTCAAACTTGGCATTAAGGGACTGAAATCAAGTCTGGATGCAATGGAATGCAAACGCTCTCCACCTACAGATTCATGCTCAGAATATGATCCTAACAGTGATTCTGAGCTAGAGGGAGACCTAAGTCAATGTAGCTCCCTAGTGGAAGAGTCAGAGGCAGATGCCCTATCTTATTCAAGGTGCTTGCTCTAACTTTCCAAGGTTATATTGGCCGCACATATCTTGCAACTGATGCTTTGCATTGCTTCTACTTTGTTGCACTGCCATTAGCTTAGTTTACACATCGTGTATGTGAATACACCCTGCCTATCCATTTTCAGTACATATTCCATCTGTCATCATACCATATTTATCCATTCAAATGTTGTTCTTGTGTATCAGACGTTCAAAAGGAAGAGGGCGATTGCTGATCGCGGAGGAGCACGAACAAAGTATTTGGAAAAGGTAGTGACACCTGATAAATCAAATAGCCCATTAGGTGTAGTTGCAATATCACCAGACCCAGAAAACATGGCCACAACTCTAGCAGACTCTAGCCCTACTACACTGGCCATCTCTGATGCCCCAACTCAGCAGACCCCAACTGCCGCAAACAGTATGATGATGCCAGTTGACATAGCACCAGCTCTACGACGCAAAACCCCCATTCCAGCAAAGAGTACACCAAATCCAGTTGCCAAATCCCTTTTCGAACGAGAGAGAGCCCCAATTGCAGCAAATAGGACTCCTGTTCTACTTCTTCCCAGTTTAAAAGACGAAGCTTATATTGTTGTCAGGAACTTTGTGCGCATCTTTCCTTCATGGAAAGATTATACCACAGACAAAGAACAATTTCCAATCTTCCTCCGCAACTTATGCGTAAGTAATGTACTAATGTTATTCATGGTAAATACTGCATACGTTTCTGCTGACAGAAGACACAAGATTTCATTCTTTTAAATAGGCGATGACCAAACTGGATAGTCAAGACGAGCAAGGGTTGGTTGCTCTTTTCAAGCACTCATTGATGAAGTATCATTCCTACCTGAGGCAAGCGCACTTCGATGGCAAGCCTCTAAACAAAATTTCTGTAAAGTCTCCGGTGCTACATTTATCAGACAGTGACTGGAATAATATTGTTACACATTGGTCTCGTCTGCAGCGTAAGGTACTGTCTATGATATCACATCACAATTTGAACTACATTTCTGCATGTGCCTTAACGTCTCACTTGTACGAAAACTGTTTGCAGAAGAACATTCATTCTCAAGGGACCATAGAATCTCGCAACTATACTGCACACTACATTGCTCTTGTGAGTACCTCTTGCCCTATATGACCATACTTACTTTCATAGCTGGTTGATTATGTAGCATCACTGCACATGTTAGCCTCGTTATCCTCCATTTGGTGGACATTATAAGATCCGTATCGACTCTTACATAAATTTAGAATCAACCCAATGCTTTTGAAGAGGTTTAGCTCTGCAGTCCTCTTATAAGGACTGAACGTCGTCTATCACTATACTTACATTAACAGCTACTCCCTCTGTCCCATAATATAAGAGCGTTTTGTACAGTACACCAGTGTTGAAAACACTCTTATATTATGGGAAGAGGGATTGGTTCATTGTGTAGCATTCTGCATCTTATCTCCCTCACCCACCATTTACTAAAAAATATCATTTCTATATTTAATCTTACCAAAAAGTTGAATACACAGACAATGCCAGTGCAGAAGTGTAGCCCATTGCTCTTGTCAGTACATTTTGTCCTGTAACGCTTGTACTTCCAGGGATTGGTAGTTGATTATGTAGCATCAATCTGCATCTTATCTTCATTATCCTCTATCCCTTCCAGTATTATCATATCTATAATTACTCTCTAAAAATGTAGAGTACAGGCAATGCTTATGAAGAAGATTATGTGCTGAAATTCTTGAGTTATCCTTCCCTTGACATGGAGAAGGGCATTATAAAGCTGGTGTTAACTGTTAATGTAAGTCAGTCCTTCTAAAGCCTTTATGCTCAACTGCTGTTTAATTTGCTCATACTCCCTATCGTCAACTGCTGTTTAGTTTACTGTTTCTATCAAAATGCATATTCACAACAACTGTAAGTTCCAAGTTTTACTTGTAAAACCAAATTCCTTATTCATACCACGCACATTAATCAATACTCCCTATATGTATGCTTGTTTTTGTGGATCTATAATCCAGTGTGTGGTGAAGCAGCCCACGTTTGCACCTTGTCATCTCCTGTTTTATCTTACTGATGTGGCTGATGATATGAACAACATGCCATGCACATTAACAAAAATAAATACAATGATTGTCTTTGCCCTTCATCTATGCTTGTTTTGTTGACATGGTAATCCAGTAGTGTGGTGAAGCTCCCCGCATTATGAACAATGCCAAATTATGCTATTGATATTTTGAACTTACTCTTTATTTTCGAATTTGAAATTGGATGGAATTGACCGCACAGTTACCATCTTTGTTTATACACATGCAAAATCTGTCATCTCTCTGCTTGTTTCAGGGTGATATGCCTGATGGCATGCACAAGTCTGCTGAAGGCTGTGAGACAAACCCAACATATATTGCAGCAAAGAAGGCAAAACATCTTGAAGATAGCGAGACAACCCCAAAGTCTTATCTTGATGTAGTGTTCAAGTTACTTGAGACTAGCAGTCAGAAAAGCTCACAGAATTCGCTCTCTGAATCAGTTCGACTTCTTCAGTCCCAAGTTCTAGCAGAAAGGCATTCTGCAACTCAACTTTGACTTGAAGTCCTATCTCTAAGAGAGATTGCGGAGAACACCAATGAGAACCTCATTGCTAAACAGCTACACCTAGAAGCTATGACCGACATGCTAGGCCGGTCTCACAGCCTTGCTCAGCAGCTTGCACAGTAGTTCCCGCGCAAGGCTAACCTTTCTTGAACTGTCTTGGAAGTGGTCTTGGTTCAGTATTATTTTGTTACGCTGCAATGGCGCCCAGTTTTTGTAATCTGCTTCTTCGTTGCGCTTTATGATCACTGATGGCGAACTTCGATGCCCAGTGGATGTAATATACCATAAATCCTTTATTGTATAGTGTAGGTTTATTCTAAGTTACTATGCCGTAATTTCTTTATTATATAGAGTAGGTTTGTTCTTAATTCCTACTAGTTACCGTATATGCCATCATTCGCTATCTGAAAAAAAATGGCGAAAATCTGATGTAGTCGACCGGGCCGAAACATTCACCTCTAACGGGCCTGCATTTTAACCGGCCACAATTGGGCCGGCCTGCAACTTTCTTGGGCCTAAAAGGCCATTGGGACCTTCACACTTTGCGCCAGGCCCACAACTTACACGGGCCTATATTCGGCCCAAAGTTTAGTTGGGCCTTTAGTGGACCCAGCGCTTAGTTGGGCCCATGTAGCTTCGGGCCATTAACAGGCTGAATATTCTGCTGGCCTGTTACGGCCCAGAAGAAACCATGGGCCTTTAGCAGGTCGAAATGCATGTTGGGCCTCAATTTTCACTAGCCGTCGACGGGCCTTCAGCAGGCTGAAATGTAGACTGGGCCATTATTGGCCCAGTTATATGACGGGCCATTACTAGGCTGAAACATATCTCAGGCCTTAGTTGGCCCATTGATATCATGGGCCTTTAAGAGACCGAAAGCTTAGTAGAGGCATCAACGGGTCGAATTATACGACAGGCCTTTAACAGGCCCAAAGTCACGTTGGGCTGAACTGTTGCCACCTTGATCACGGGCCGTTAGAGGGCCGGATGTCGCGTCAGACCATATATGGCCCATGGGCAGCACGGGCCATTCCCAGGCCGAAAGACACACCGGGCTGAAATGGACCCATGTCTACATCGGGCCTCTAACAGGCCGAAATGTCACTGGGCCGTAACTGGGCCCAAATATTCGGCGAACAATTAACGGGCCAGATCTGGCTTCGGGCCATAAATGGGCCATGTTTAAACAGGCCGTTAGTGGGCTGGCCCACTAGTACCTGAGTAAATACTATGGGCTTTTGACTGGGCCGGCCTTTTTAACCTATATGGGCCTCTGTTGGGCCCTGCCACGTGTCGACGTATCATAGGCACGTCTCCTCCATTGGACAGACGACATCTGGCCCACCGAGGAGCCGACACGTGTTTCCTCCAGCCAATGATGATTTTAACGGGTTATCGGATCCAAACCGGAACCTGATAGCTTAACGGCGACCCGTTACGGTGGATGCCACGTGTCAGTTACCCTTGACGAAAGCACTTCCATGACGCGCCATTTATCGTCATGGAAGTAGACACTTCCGTGATGATAATTTTGGTATTGTCATGGAACACTTCTACGACAGCACAGGTATGACTATCTTGATTCTGTCATAAAATCGTCATGGATGTACATGCATGACAAAAAACGCGACCTACTGTGACAAACACGTATCATCACAGAAGTGGGTTTTTTTTGCAGTGAGGTCTCATGTTATCTAAATATGTGGACACATGTCCATGGTTTCTCCATCGGAACTATTGCGTAAGACAAAAGGAAGAGGAAGGAGTGCACAAGAACGATAGGAATGGGAGGCATCAGGAAAGGTTTCATGCCAAATATTTGCACATCCAACACTAGAGATGCAATTAAACAAGGAGGGCTTTCCTCCATGTTCCCATTCCTATTGCTCTTGAGCTCTCTCTTTCTTCCTCTTCCCAGGTTACTCCCAGTGCCTACAAATCTAAGGACACAAAACTCTCAAAGAACAAGCTTGAATTACTGGACAAAGTGTTTCAACTTTGAGGTATAAATAATGGGTGGTGCATCATATGCAGAACCTTTGAGAAGTAAGCAATGAAGACACCCGACGAATGGGGGCACCATTCTACAATCAATGATAATGAGGCCACATAACCACCGGCCATGTCCTATTGTCCACTACTCTTAATTAAGGTCATGCGGCTAAAGATATCTTTTGCTTACCTTTATTACCCATATCCAAAACTGGTACATAATTCAGCCGTTTTCAGAGCAATATATGTATCAACTTGAGCATTTATAGTGTCACAATAACTAGCAAGAAGTTATGAGCTAAAAATAATATGAAATTGACAAAATTAAACCCTGTAAGTAAACTTGGAAAAATTACAAAACAATGACCAAAGAACTACTAAGGTGACAATTAATTGGAACACAAGGTACATCGAACATGAGTTGCGTTATATAGATGATAGGGTGTGATTAAACCATGATGAGAGAGATCTCATATCAGCAAAACCAAAATGTTTATATGCATTTTATTAAGAAAAAATATGTATAGTCCTATTATTCCGTAAGTAATTTAGTATCCAAATTTTGATGGTTGTGCACAACTGCAAACAATAGGAAAGAAATATAGGAATGCATATCTCCAAGAAAACCATCGGCCACAACCCCTAGGAGGAAAATACATGAAGGTATAATGATCATATATTCAGGCTAAACTCACTGTACACATCGGTTTAACATGGATCGTGTAAGCAATTCTTCTTGCTACTAAGATATTTTTTGAGGGGGTGCTAGTAAGATATGTCCCCGGTACTTGATAGATAGGCATTGATAGGGCCCATTAAGCGAATATAGCCAACGTAGCAAGTGAAACCAGAGAAATTTTTTTCATAGCAATCGATTTATTGGTCGGTTTCTAAAAAACATGACATTTCTTAAAAAAACACCTGTTTTGAAAAGTTGCACACATTTTAAAAAATGTTGCGAACATTTTAAAAAATCTGACCATTTTTTCGATTTTTTTTCAAATATTTAAACATTCTATGAAAAATGCATTTTTTGTAAATTGTGAAAACCAGGAACATTTTTTGTTTTATTTTTGTAAATCGCATTTCTGTGAAATTCCAAACATTTTTAAATCCAAACAAAATTTGAAATTCCAATTTTTTTTTAATATCCAAACAAATTTATATTTTTAACATGTTTAAAATAATTAAAACATTTAAAAGAATTCCAAACAATTTTGAAAATTTCTGAAGATTTTTTGAAAAAGAAAAAACGGAACACAAAACAACAGAAAAAACCGAACGAACCAGTAAAGAAAATAAAGGGAGAAAGAAAAACAGAAAAAATACCAAACCGGTAAAAAACGAGACAAAACCTTCTGGATGATTGGCAAAAACCTGAATGCTGTAGTCTCTACGCTAGCTAAAATATCCCAGCCCACCCAAGCGCTAGTGTCGCTCCATCTGTGCGAAACCCCAACATTATCACGCTCAATGCGTCAAATAAGATTTGCCCCCTCCATTCCTTTCGACTTGCTACTCACGCTCCTCCTCTCCCAAAATCTGATGCCGGCATGCTCGGTCCCCTCCGCCGCATTCTTCCCGCTCCCACTTTTTCTCTCCCTTCTCAGTCTCGCCCTACGATCCATCACGCCACTATAGAGTGGATGACCGTTCAAGGCTAGTGAGAGGCAGAGAAATGCTTAATCACAATGTTAATAGTCCGCCCATATATAGCAAAATTCACGCAACGTGAGAATCAATTCGAAATCAAGCCTCAAGACGGTTTTTAAGATAGTTTAGCATGTCAGGCAGAAAAGCAGGGAAAAAATGTTCGCTTCTATAAAGGCAGATCTGAAGAAAAATGCTCAATGGACAAGGAACTTCCGACCAATCAAAGTTAATAAAAACAAGACTAGCTAAACAAATCAACTGGTGTGTGACGGTCCGAAGGGTGCAAGGTTATTTGCAAGCAACCATCCAATTTAGGCAAAACCATACAAGCAAAATTAGCACCAAATCACTGAAACAGGAAATGTGATGGTCCAAATACAAGTACATAGAAATGTGGCTGCACACAGAAGGAGAAGAAACTAGGCAAAAGAGCATCAGAAACTCGATTTTGCATCATCCATTGTGATGTCCTGAAGGAGAATCCGAGTTAGGTCATCATCTCCTTAGCGCCAATATTGACACAGGAGAGTGAGCAAAACATTGCAAACTGATAAGCCAGTACACCAACTACACACAAGTCAGTACACCCAATCCTGCTGGGGAAAAGCAACTTGCACCCACAGCTGGATCCGTAATTCTGCATGATAACAATGGAAGGGAGAACATGGATGGAACCCCCAAAATTAAAAAGATATGCAATTTTGGTGGTTTCCTGGTTTTACATAACAGGTATACAGAAACAGAGAAGAAAACACTTTTCATCAGAAAGATATAAAGGCAGCTCCCCAACATAACATGCTAACATATAACTCCCGAAAAAGGGAAGCAAAATAAAAGCAGTAAAGCGTCACCCGTTGATTTTTCCTGAAGCTTGACGAGGCCCCCACCGAAACCAGTCTGAATTTTCTCCTCACAGCTGTTCTCTCCAGCTTAGCATACAGTGTATTAGAATCAGAAAAGGAAGAAACCTAGGAGGGGTTCCTGGTTTACATCCTCACTTGTAACTCCTACAAGATTGCACAACAAAAGGCAGCAGCCTCATTAGTTGATTTCGTGAAGCGAGGTCAGTTTCAGCCTGAAGCTTCTCCTTCCACAGTTTTCTCCAGTTCCGCAACAGAATGATATGAGACCATGCCGATAAATATGACTTCATTGCGAGCTAGCCACATTGCCCAAAACTGTTGTATTTACCTTCAACCTGGTACCCATCTTAAGCAAAAACGTCGAGGGGGTGAGTTGAACAGGTTACTTCTCACTCATCTTAATCAGCATTCAGCAACCAACATATGACTGAGCAGCCAAAAATGACGACCAAAACATTTCATTCGGCACACACACATCTGTTCACCTTGAACTTAAGATCGCTAGCAGGTTCAAGGTGAACAGATGTGTATGTGTGTGCCTATCATGGAATCATGGGATGGAAGGAGTGATCCACACCGGTGGCGACGAGAACCTGCACCTGCTATACTCTTGCCCGAGCGCCTCCATCTTCTTCACCGTGCCGTCCTTGAGACTGTACACCCCGACCGCGCGAATGCCAACCTCGTCATCATCCCAATGCGAATAAAACTCCTTGCGCACGCCACTGAGTCTGTCGTCAGTGAAATAGACGCAGCCAGCCTCGATCTCCGGGCGTCCCCTCGTCGGCACGCACAGCGAATTGTTCACCCCGACGAACAGCGCAACGTCACCGATGTCTCTTGTCTCATTCCACTGCCCGTCGTCGCCAAGGACATGAACCTTGAAGGAGCACGTCCACCCTTTCTGGTCGTACCGCTTCTTGGTCACACGGCCGTACTTGAGCACCACCATCAGCCGCCCACCGGGTGCTGCCACCAGGTACTTGAGAGGGCGGCGCGAGCTGCCTTCTTTGATGGTCAGCCTTGGCGTGACAGCCGTGCTTGTGTACTCGCCAGACTCCGCGTCACACTGCCACACCTCGACAACACCCGAGTAGGAGACGGAGTAGGGGGTGATCTGATCACGGGTTAGGCAAGGCAACGAACAAGAGCTACTGTGTGAGGATGGACGCCCGAGACGTGCGATGGCGGGTCTCCTTCGCCGCCGACCTCATGGGGCGCGCTCTCACTTTCGCCGATGGGAGATCATTCTCCGACGAGAGGCGCTTCGTCTCGTGCTCCTGGACGAGCGAGGTATCACCATTGATGCGAGTTATCTGCGCGAGGGCGAATCCATTGACATAGGAGATATGGTTTCGTTCCCCTGCCATTTTGCTAAGATTCGAGATCGCTCGCCGACGGCGGGCTCGTCGCCGGGGATTGCGGCGGAGGAGGCGGGGCAGACAGGTGCGGTACACGGGATCGATGCGGGGCGGTGCACGGGTGGCCAGGTTCGAAGCGACGCGGCCCGACCTCCCGCACCCACCCATCCATGGCGGATGTGCGACACGTGGGTGCACATCCAGACCTCCGTTCACATCCTCGGGCACACCGCGGGGGTATAAAACCTCAGCCTCGCCCGATGCTTGACCTAGACTCGCCCACTTCTGGACGGCGGCGAAAAACCCTAGATCGAGATCCTCTGGCGATTGGGGGTGGTGGAGAGGCAAGGTAGGCGGAGATCCCCACTCATTCGCGGAGGTGGCTGCCTCGCCTCCCATGGCGGCTGATGCGGGGCGCGGGTACCACGGGGAGCGGCGCCAGGGCTTCGATGCGGGCCGCGCGGGGCGCGGCGCAGGGAGGAATTCCGGCCGCGGGAACGGCCGCGGTGGAGACAAGAGCAAGTACTCCTGGAAGCGGAGCGAGGACGACGGCGACCGCACCATCTCCGCTTCGTCCAACCTCGCATCTGCATCAGGCGACACCTCTCGTTGGGAAGCTGCGGCGGCGCCAAGGCGCCATGAAACCCAGGACGGAGGCGTCTGGGTGGAGAAGAAGCAGACGGCGACGGCATCGGAGGGCACAGGGAGCGGGCATCAAACCTCCTCCCCGATCCGCCGCCCACATGGAAAGCAGAACATCACTCAGGTGCCTCCTACCAAAAATCATGTCCCATGCCCTATCTGCAAGTCGCATGAGCACCTCCCTGCTCGATGCCCTCAAGCTTTCTGTGAGCGATGTAACAATCTAGGGCATCTTGCATCTGTTTGCACTGCTTTTCTTCCTTGGGAGTGCATTGCCCCGATTTGTGCATTTCAATCTAAGGGGCAGGGTTTCTATTACATTCATGATTCCTGCACGGCCAATCATCTTAAGGAAAGATCAAACAGTATTGTAGTGACCATTGTTGAGGTGAAGACTTCGACTAGGCAGATGGAACTGGATCTGTCTGATTACCTTGCCACGGGCTGGCGCTGTTCAGCCCATGCCATAGGCCTTGGGGTGTTTGTTGTTCGGTTTCCTAATTGTCTCCAACGTATCTATAATTTTTTATTGTTCCATGTTGTTAAATTATCAATCTTGGATGTTTTACAATCATTTTATAGCAACTTTATATCATTTTTTGGGACTAACCTATTGACATAGTGCCCAGTGCCAGTTGTTGTTTTTTGCTTGTTTTTTACTTCGCAGAAAATCAATACCAAATGGAGTCCAAATGCAGCGAAACTTTTTGGTGATTTTTTCTGGACCAAAAGACACAAGTTAGGCCAAGGAAGTACCAGAGGAGTGCCCCGAGGGGGGCACAACCCACCTGGGCACGTCTGGGGGCCCAGGCGCGCCCTGGTGGGTTGTGCCCACCTCGGTGGCCTCCCGTACCGCCTCTTCGCCCTATAAATTCCCAAATATTCCAAAAACCCTCGAGGTAACTCTAGATCAGAAGTTCCGCCACTGCAGGCCTCTGTAGCCACGAAAAACCAATCTAGACCCCGTTCTAGCACCCTGCCGGAGGGGGAAATCATCACCGGGGGCCATCTTCATCATCCCGGCGGCCACCATGATGAGAAGGGAGTAGTCCACCCTCGGGGCTGAGGGTTTGTACCAGTAGCTATGTGTTTAATCTCTCTCTCTCTCTCTCGTGTTCTTGAGATGGCACGATCTTGATGTATCGCGGGCTTTGTTAATATAGTTGGACCATATGGTGTTTCACCCTCTCTATCTTGTTGTGATGAATTGAGTTTTCCCTTTGAGATTTTGTTCTTATCGGATTGAATATTTTCATGGATTTGGGAGCACTTGATATATGTCTTGCATATGAAGACCCGTGGTGACAATGGAGTATTATATTGATTCACTTGATATATGTTTTGGCACCCAACTCGCGGATTCCCAAGGTGACATCGGGGTAATCTATGCATAGGGGTTGATGCACGTTTTTGTCCTTGTGTCTCCGGTTGAAATCTTGGGGCACTCTTTATGACGCCCCCGGCTTAATCATACACGCAAATGCACACGATCAAGCCTAAGGACTCACTTGAAGATATCACAACACAACTCTAAAACATAAATAAAGTCATACAAGCTTTATATTACAAGCCAGGGGCCTCGAGGGCTCGAATACATAAGCTTGCGAACAAGCGTCAGCGAAAGCATCAGATATCTGAGTACAGATATGAAACAGAAACAGAGAAGCCTTTAGAAAGGCGGGACAAAACAAAAGCTACGATCGAAAGGCGCAGGCCTCTTGCCTGGGACCCTCCGAACCTACTCCTGGTCGTCAGCAAGCTCGTAGTAGTAACCACCCTCGGGGTGGTAGTAGTAGTCGTCGGCGGGGGGCAGCTGGCTCCGGGGCTCCGTCGTCTAGTTGCATCAAAAAGGATATGGGGAAAAAGAAAGCAAAGCAACCGTGAGTACTCATCCGAAGTACTCAGCAAGCAAGGATCTACTCTACATATGCAACATTTTCAAAGGAATGTTGTATATGTGTACTGGGCTGCAGAAAAGCCAGAATAGAGAGAGAAGGCCTAGTCCGATCGAAGACTAGCATCTTTAGCATCTTCAGCGGTCTTGCAGCATTCGAAGAGTGCAGATTAGCATAATGTAAAGTAATAGTAGTGTCATCAACCTCGCCCAGGGATCCTTCCTCGACTCCCTGCGAGAAAGCAATCCCAGAGCCATACTATCCAGTTATCATCTTAAGTGTCAGGTTCTAGTTGTATCGATCGGGATACAACTCTGAGTGTCCGTTACCGTAGGATAGGCTATCGATAGATGTTTTCTTCCCTGTAGGGTGCACCAACTTACCCACCATGCTCGCTTAACTCCGGTAGGAAACACTTTACTCGGTCATGCCCGGCCTCGGCCAAACGATACGCCGCAACCCGACCGAATACTTAATAGAGAGGTCAGCACGCCGGACTAAACCTATGCCCCCAGGGGTCTTGGGCCATCGCCCCGGGAACTCCTGCACGTTGTGTGGGCGGCCGTGAGCAGACCTGGCAACCCCTTAATACAAGCGCGGTAGCGTATCCTGTCCAACACGGTGTGCGCCGCTCAGTCGCATGACGTCTATTAAGCTTCGGCTGAAGTATACGACGCATAACACCCATACTATGCCCACATGATGGTTAGTGCTATCGGGCCAGAGGCCCCTCGGATCAAATATCCAAACCGTTAGTGAATTAGGAGCACGCGGTAACGAGCAGAGACTCACGATCGATGTGACCCCGTCGCCCCATCTCGAGGACTTGCTGCAAGGGCTAAAAATAACCGGCCACGCCTCGTAATTATCTCGCGGGCACCCTCCAGGTCAACCCGTCTCCACATCACTCGCATCACATGCTCGCGCGGGTACCCCTCAGGGCTGACCCGTCTTTATCCAGTTTAATCAGTATCAATAGTGATGTAAAGGCAGTCCGTGTGGCTACCACATCAAGAAGGAATCCGAGGCATCACCCTCATTGGATTCCCACCTGATGTAAACATCAACTTGAACTTAAGAGAAAATCACCCTCGAGGTCCACACTTGAGGTGTTGCACGACAGCGTCGTTATCGGGAGTGGAAAAGGAGGAATCACCCTCGATGACCACGTCCAAATAGCTACTCCACAGAGTTAACATCAGAAGTGTTAAACGAGGTATCACCCTCGGCACTCGATAGTAACCCAGTAGCGTCGAGCAACTAAAGGGGGAAGTGATGTGCGGTGCCAGGGCCTGGTCTTCGATCCCGTTGATCGGGTCTTCTGATAATCCAGCGAGGCAGTCGGGACAAAGTGGGGTCTCTGATGGGTCTCTACCCAGTCTATACTACACAGTTTAGGATAAACAGGTAGGTATCAACAGTAGTTACAAAAGCAGGCTATGCAACAGAAGTAGGATGAACAGTAGTAGCAGCAGATTCTAATGCAAGCATAAGAGAGATAGAGTAGGCGTCGGTATGCTCAAAATGGGGGTGCTTGCCTGGATGCTCTGTGGCAAGGGTCTGGTCGTCAGGGGCGTAGTCGACCTCCGGAGCTGCGTCGGCCTCGGGGACTACGTCGGTGTCGGGGTCTATCGAGAGAGGAGAGGGGGAGGAAACAAATAAATACACAGCAAACATATGCGGCACAGAGTATGCCATGCCTATGGTGCAGTGCAGAGTTGCCTAAAGATTTGTCTAAGTCATTTTAGTTATTTTAGGATTAAAGTGGGATTTATTAACCGGTGTATATGCACTATTCATCTACCGGAAACAGAAGGAAAGTTGCGGGTTCACCTCCGTAGAGGGTTCCGACATGGAAACAGATGACACGATCAGATTCGTCTCGTCGTTCTGATCAACTTTCATGTAGAAAGTTTTTCGATCTGAGCCACGGTTTATTTTCTATGAATTTTCAAAGATTAAAAATATTTTTTGGAATTATTTATTTAACAGAATTAGATTATGACGTCAGCATTGCGTAGGGATGATGTCAGCAGTCAACAGGTCGGCTGACCAGGGTCAAAAAACCTGACCTGTGGGTCCAGTGGGACCCACATGTCAGCCTCTGTGGAGTTAACAGTGGATTAAATTAATCTAACTGAGCTTATTAGGGGTGTGGGCCCCACATGTCAGTGAGTGATTAGGCTAACTAGTTAATTTTATTTATTAAAGCGTTTATTAGACTAATTAATCGAGGGAGGCCCACATGTCAGTGGCTCGGGCTGCCCAGTTAGCACGTTGACTGGGTCAACCCAGTCAACGGGCCCCCCCGGACCCACTGGTCAACGACCCAGGAGCGGGTCCCACCGAGCCACGTCGGCGTCGGCGCCGGAGAGAGCTCCGGCGACCATTTGCGTGGCAGCTGAACGCCGAAGCGCGTCGGAATCGCGCTAGGGGGCACCATTTGGCGCGCGGTTAGGTTCTTTCGAACGGGTTCTCGCCCGCGCATCGACCTATGGCGGCGGTTTGGCCGGAAACGGCCGGAGACGATGGTGGCGAGCGGCGAAGCGGACGCCGGAGTTCGGGCGTCGGCGGATCCGGCGCTGCAAGGCACAGGGAGGCATGCTAGGGTTCGCACTGGACTCGCATGAGCTCCAGGAGCTCGATGCTGGGTTCGGCCACTTGTGTCTGTATCGGATACCACGGCGGCGAGGTGATCTGTGGCGGTGAGCTCACGGGCACGACATCGAGCTAGCTACGGCGCGCGAGGAGGTTAACGGGGAGGAGCAGGAAGCAGAGGAGCTCACCGAGCGGCACGCAAGTGGCCCTTGGAGGATTAGGAGCAGCAGAACGTCGCCGGGGAAGAAGGGGATCGCCGGCGACCCGAGGAAGATGACGACGCGTGCGGGCGATGCAGAGCTTCTCGGCTCCCTCCAGTGGCTCCAGAGGACGTGGTAGTCCACGGCGATGCCGACGAGCACGGCCAGGCCGCGTGGAAGGCACGGTGGCCGCGGGGGCGACGAAGACACGGCGGCGATGGCGCTCGGGCGCCGGTGAATCTGAGAGAGAACGACGGAGAGGGAGAGGGAATGGATGGGGAGACCAGGGGGAGGCACTGGCTCGGCCTTATCCCCTCGACAAGCCACGGCGTCGGTGGACGCGCGCTGTCGACGCGCTGCCGGCGCGCGCGCGCTCGTCCAAGGCGGCGGTGACAGCGCGATGGAGAGAGAGGGAGAGGGGCCTGGTGGGCTGGGATTCTGGCACTGTGCACTTGAGACAGTGCACAGTAGCCTTTCCCTTTTTCCATTTTATTTTTCTATTTTTTTTTCTTTTTCCAGAGAGGGTTTTTAACTAAAAGGAGCTGCCAAATACTGTTGTACCAATGTGAAACTTGGTCACATAAATACAATAGAATATTCCACATTGCCGCAAAAAGTTTGGAAATTTTTTGGAGCTTATTTGGATTTTATTCAAAAATGAATAGGCATTTAAGTGTTGTTTTGGCTATGTTAAAATGCATTGGGTCCACTTAGAGTTGATGATGATGTTGTGTTCCTTAACAGCAAATAGTTTTGGATTATTTGCTATAAGGTGGACATTTTTCCAACATGTTTTGGGCAACTTCATTTTGCACTTTGAATTTGAGTTGAATTTCAGAGAAGGATTTGATTTGAATCTTTAACCAATGTGACTAAGCACTGCAAATGAGAATGACTTGGCATTATTAGCAGATGATCCCAGTGCTTATTACATAGGGGTGTTACAAATTCTCCTCCTCTAAAAGAAATTCTCGTCCCGAGAATTTAGGAGGTAGAAGGAAAGAGGTCGGGGTATTCATCCCGAAGATGATCCTCGCGTTCCCAAGTGGCTTCATCTTCAGTGTGATTCGACCACTGCACTTTCAGGAACTTGGTTGTCTTCTGACGGGTTCGACGTTCAGCTTCATCGAGAATGCGGATCGGATGCTCCTTATAAGAAAGATCATCTTGCAGTTTGAGCATTTCATGATCCACTGCTCGGTGCGGAGATCCCTTGAAGCATTTACGAAGTTGCGACACATGGAAGACGTCGTGAATATGAGAGAATTGCGGTGGCAACTCCAATTTATATGCCACCTGTCCATGTCTGGCAATAATGCGAAAGGGGCCAATGTAGCATGGAGATAGCTTGCCCTTGATTCCGAAACGACGAGTGCCCTTCATAGGAGTGACACGCAGATAAGCTGGATCACCAGGCTGATAAGTCAAACCCCATCATTTGCGATCGTAGTTGCTCTTCTGGCGGTCCTGAGCCGCCTTGAGATTTTCTCGGACAATGCGGACTTGCTCTTCAGCGTGTTGGATAATATCCGGTCCCACGAGTGGTCGTTCCGCAGTTTCTAACCAATTCAGAGGGGTTCGACACTTATGTCCATAAAGTACTTCGAAGGGGGCCATTTTCAAGCTGGCTTGATAGCTGTTGTTATATGAGAACTCGGCGTAAGGGAGAGATTCTTCCCATTTCTTACCGAACGATATAACACAAGCCCGAAGCATGTCTTCAAGAACCTGATTGACTCGCTCGACTTGGCCTTGGGATTGGGGATGATAAGCTGAACTCTAGGTAATGTGAGTTCCCATGGCTTCTTGGAAACTTTCCCAGAACTTGGAGGTGAACAGACCACCACAGTCTGAACTAATTTCCTTCGGAACGCCGTGGAGTGAAACAATTCTGGAGATATACAACTCTACTAACTGACTAGCAGTGATAGTCTCCTTGACAGGCAGAAAGTGTGCAACTTTAGAAAGTTGGTCGATGACGACAAGAATAGCATCATGACCCTTCTGTGACTTGGGAAGGCCAGTAATGAAATCCATTTGCACTTTATCCCATTTCCACAAAGGAATAGGAAGCGGTTGCAGAATTCCAGCAGGCTTCTGATATTCTACTTTCACGCGACGGCAAACATCACATTCAGCAACATATCGAGCAATACCCTACTTCATTTTGGACCACCAGTACCTTTGACGAAGATCACGATACATCTTGGTGCTACCCGGATGGATAGACAATGGTGTATCATGTGCCTCCTTCATGACTTTGTCAGTCATAAGTTCGAAGCGAGGTACCACAATGCAGTCTCTGAAATACAAGGTTCCATCTTAAGACAGCGAGAAATCCCTGTACTTTTCAAGGCGAAGCTCTTTCTTCATCAGTTCTACTTCGGCATCTTTAGCTTGCGCATACTTAACAGCCTTTTCAAGATATGGCTGCACGACAAGGTTATTAAGAGAACCCTGCGGAATGATTCGAAGGTTCAACTTGCGCAGTTCTTCATAAAGATGGGGTTGAGCTCGCTTAACCATGAGGTTATTACAGTAGGACTTGCGGCTCAAGGCATCAGCCATCACATTAGCCTTGCCCGGGGTATATGAAATACCACAGTCATAGTCCGTAATTGTTTCCAGCCATCCCTGTTGACGGAGATTAAGTTTCGGCTGGGTAAACAAATACTTCAGACTCTGATGATCGGTATAAATCTCACACCGATTACCAAGGAGGTAGTGTCGCCACTGCTTCAAAGCATAGATCACAGCAGCAAGTTCAAGATCATGCACTGGATAGTTTTCTTCATGCGGACGCAATTGTCGCGAGGCATACACAATTACTCTTCGTTCTTGCATTAGGACACAGCCTAATCCTTGACGAGAGGCGTCACAATATATCACAAAGTCCTTGCGAGAATCCAGAGGAGCAAGCACTGGAGCAGAGGTTAGCTTGTCCTTGACGGTCTGGAAACTTTCCTGACATTTATCTGTCCACTCAAACTTAATGCCTTTGTGAAGCAGATTAGTCAGGGGCTTGGCAATCTTGGAAAAGTTCTCGACGAATCGGCGGCAATAACTTGCAAGGCCGAGAAAACTTCTGACTTGCTTGGCATTCTTCGGAGGAGTCCAGTCAAGAATAGCCTGAACATGCTCCGGGTTAACAGCGATTCCGTCCTTGGAGATCACATGTCCAAGGTAGGTTACTTCAGAAAGCCAGATTTCACATTTGGAGTACTTGGCATACAACTTGTGTTCTCGAAGCCTCTCCAGAACAAGACGAAGATGTTCAGCATGTTCTTCTTTATTTTTCGAGTATACCAGAATATCATCCAGATAAACCACGACGAACTTGTCGAGGTAATCCATGAAGATATAATTCATCAGGTGGGAGAACGTAGCTGGAGCATTTGTTAAACCAAACGACATAACGGTGTACTCGTAGGAACCATAACGAGTAACAAAGGCGGTCTTCGGAATATCCTCTTCACGGACACGGATCTGGTGATAACCCAACCTCAAGTCGAGTTTGGAGAACACCGATGATCCAACAAGTTGATCATATAAATCATTGATCCGAGGAAGCGGATATTTATTCTGAATGGTTGCCTGGTTGATAGGACGGTAATCTTGGACCAGCCTATTCGTACCATCTTTCTTCTTGACAAAGAGAGAAGGTGCTCCCCAGGCAGAGGAACTAGGGCGGATGAAACCCTTCTTAAGAGACTTGTCGATTTCTTCCTTAAGCTCGAGAAGGTGATGCGGAGGCATCTTATAAGGATGCTTCGCAACATGAGTTGTGCCAGGCTTCAAGTCGATGACGAACTCGACAGCTCTAACAGGGGGTATTCATGGAAGTTCTTCTGGAAAAACATCCTGAAAGTCACAGATGACTGGATGTTTTCGATCCCCTCAAGCGAAGAAGCATTTAACGCATTCAAGGCATAAATTTGAGCCTCGGCATTCTGAGTGATATGAGTATGGTAATTCACTAGCTCATTTGATGGGTGTAGGAGGTGGACAACTTTAGTGGCACAATTGATTGAGGCATAGTGAGCCTTCAACCAATCCATTCCCAGAATAAGGTCAATCTTGGAAGATTTCAGAATAATGGGAAATGCCTGAAAGTCCAACCCTTCAATCTCAATAGTGATTCGGGGGCTGAATATAGAAGTTCGGCATCGACCCGCGGGGGTGTTTACCACTAAAGGATGTTGTAGCGTTTCGCATTTAATGTCATGCATGAGTGCAAAATGTTCTGATATGAATGAATGTGATGCTCCTAAATCAAATAAAACAGAAGCTGGTATTGAGTTAACAGGAAGTGTACCCATCACAGTAGCTGGTTGATCTGTTTCTTCACTCATGTTGACATGATAGGCCTGCCCTCGACCATAAGAAGGCATGGCATTGTTGTTACGCTGCTGAGGAATTCCATGGCCATTACCACGGCCAGCTGGAGGAAGTGCTAGCAGATTCTGACCCTGAGAACAGTCTCTGGCACGGTGACCTGGCTGGCCACACTTGAAGCAGAGTCCACTGTCGGGACAGGGTGCAGGAGCTTGAGGTGGTGCAGCTTGAAGAGGCTACCTCGGTGGTGGAGGAGGCAGATGAGGTGCAGCATATGCAGGCCTGTACACTAGAGCTGTGGGACGGTACATGCTGTGAGGAATCCAGATGCGGCGCTTCTGTGAAGACGAGCCCGAAGATGAGCCCGCTTCACGGGTGCGTCTGGTCGCTTCCTTGTGCTTCTTCAGACCAGTCTCGACCATGATAGCTTTGTTCACCAAGGTGGCGAAGTCGGGATAGTCTTGGACGAGCAGGGCTAGCTGAATGTCATGGTGTAGCCCATCACAGAACTTCTCCTGCCAACGAGCATCAGTGGGGATGTCTTCTTCAGCGTAGCAAGACATGTCAAGGAACTCTCACTGGTACACTTCTACAGTCTTGTTGCCTTGAACGACGCTACGGAACTCGGCCTTCTTCCGATCTATAACCCCTTGAGGAATATACCGGGCACAAAAAGCAGCCTTGAATTCCACCCAGGTGACGACAGTTCCAGGAGGTAGGGTCTGTTTGTGAATTGCCCACCATTGTGCTGCGGGTCCCTTCAGGAAGTATGTCGCGAAAGTGACATAGCTGACAGGAGGAACATCAGCTAACTCCATCTCATAGAAGATGTCACGCAGCCAGTCATCGGCATCCAGCGGATTAACAGCGTTGCGGAATGTCACTGGGTTGAGACGCACAAACTCGGGCAGCGTAATTGAAGCTGGCTGCTGGTTGGCATTGGGACGAGGGAACTGATCCATAATCCTAGTCATGAACTGACGGTTGAGTTCGAATTGTTGCATCATAGCTGCCATATAATCTGGCGGTGGTGGATTATTGTCACCCATCCTGCTAAATTAAACAGGGGTAGTTTAGCAAAAGCTATTGGGGGAGTTTAGTGATAGGCACGATGTAACATGACAATAATTAAGTAATGTAATGGATACTTAACAATAGTCAATTAAGACATACAGATCCATACACAGTGTTGGTTACATGCGGACAGCATAACGGCGCAATTTTTTAAAAGCTAGACATGGTAGGCGGCGCGCAGGCACGCGGTAAGGAAGTACACAACGAGACATAGCAAAGGCTACATCAACGTCGGAGAAAACTGATGGAGCGAGGATTCTGCAAGTGACAACACAGGGTTCCCTCGACAAAAGGATCCTGTAAGCAGAACCTGGCCCACAATCTCAAAGCAAGGGGGTAATTTCAGAACTCCGGGTGGATGTGCTCATGAGAACCTAATGTTGGAGTTAGTAAAATCTTAACCCGAATAGAAGAGAGATCAGAGTCCCAGAGTATAGACGAGGAATAAAAGATTCTAATACCACCCAGTTGGTGACGTGGGCCCGTAAGCCCCACAGCCATGTTAGTAAAATAGTTTTGGATCACTAGACTCAACTTCGGCCAAGGAGTTGGAAAGGGGGATTCCTAGACGCAGTCGGCTCTGATACCAACCTGTGATGCCCCCGGCTTAATCGTGCACTAATCATACACGCAAATGCACACGATCAAGCCTAAGGACTCACTTGAAGATATCACAACACAACTCTAAAACATAAATAAAGTCATACAAGCTTTATATTACAAGCCAGGGGCCTCGAGGGCTCGAATAGATAAGCTCGCGAACAAGCGTCAGCGGAAGAAATAAATATCTGAGTACAGATATGAAACAGAAACAGAGAAGCCTTTAGAAAGGCGGGACAAAACAAAAGCTACGATCGAAAGGCGCAGGCCTCCTGCCTGGGACCCTCCGAACCTACTTCTAGTCGTCAGCAAGCTCGTAGTAGTAACCACCCTCGGGGTGGTAGTAGTAGTCGTTGGCGGGGGCAGCTGGCTCCGGGGCTCCGTCATCTGGTTGCATCAAAAAGGATATGGGGAAAAAGAAAGCAAAGCAACCGTGAGTACTCATCCGAAGTACTCAGCAAGCAAGGATCTACTCTACATATGCAACATTTTCAAAGGAAGGCTGTATATGTGTACTAGGCTGCAGAAAAGCCAGAATAGAGAGAGAAGACCTAGTCCTATCGAATACTAGCATCTTCAGCATCTTCAGCGGTCTTGCAGAATTAGAAGAGTGCAGATTAGCATAATGTAAAGTAATAGTAGTGTCATCAACCTCGCCCAGAGATCCTTCCTCGACTCCCTGCGAGAAAGCAATCCCAGAGCCATACTATCCAGTTATCATCTCAAGTGTCAGGTTCTAGTTGTATCGATCGGGATACAACTCCGAGTGTCCGTTACCATAGGATAGGCTATCAATAGATGTTTTCTTCCCTGCAGGGGTGCACCAACTTACCCACCACGCTCGCTTAACTCCGGCAGGAAACACTTTACTGGGTCATGACCGGCCTCGGCCAAACGATACGCCGCAACCCGACCGAATACTTAATAGAGAGGTCAGCACACCGGACTAAACCTATGCCCCCAGGCGTCTTGGGCCATCGCCCCGGGAACTCCTGCATGTTGCGTGGGCGGCCGTGAGCTGACCTGGCAACCCCTTAATACAAGCGCGGTTGTGTATCCAGTCCAACACGGCGCGCGCCGCTCAGTCGCATGACGTCTATTAAGCTTCGGCTGAAGTATACGACGCAGAACGCCCATACTATGCCCACGTGATGGTTAGTGCTATCGGGCCAGAGGCCCCTCGGATCAAATATCCAAACCGTTAGTGAATTAGGAGCGTGCGGTAATGATCAGAGACTCACGATCGATGTGACCCCGTCGCCCCGTCTCAAGGACTTGCTGCAAGGGCTAAGAATGCCCGGCCGCGCCTCGTAATTATCTCGCGGACACCCTCCAGGTCAACCCGTCTCCACATCACTCGCATCACATGCTCGCGCGGGTACCCCTCAGGGCCGACCCGTCTTTATCCAATTTAATCAGTATCAATAGTGATGTAAAGGCAGTCCGTGTGGCTACCACATCAAGAAGGAATCCTAGGCATCACCCTCGTTGGATTCCCACCTGATGTAAACATCAAGGTGAACGTAAGAGGAAATCACCCTCGAGGTCCACACTTGAGGTGTTGCACGACAGCGTCATTATCGGGAGTGGAAAAGGAGGAATCACCCTCAATGACCACGTCCAAATAGCTACTCTACAGAGTTAACATCAGAAGTTTTAAAATGAGGTATCACCCTCGGCACTCGATAGTAACCCAGTAGCGTCGAGCAACTAAAGGGGAAGTGATATGCGGTGCCGAGGCATGGTCTTCGATCCCGTTGATCGGGTCTTCTGATAATCTAGCGAGGTAGTCGGGACAAAGTGGGGTCTATGATGGGTCTCTACCCAGTCTATACTACACAGTTTAGGATAAACAGGTAGGTATCAATAGTAGTTACAAAAGCAGGCTATGCAACAGAAGTAGGATGAATAGTAGTAGCAACAGATTCTAATGCAAGCATAAGAGAGATAGAGTAGGTGATATCGGTATGCTCAAAATGGGGGTGCTTGCCTGGAAGCTCTGTGGCAAGGGTCTGGTCGTCAGGGGCGTAGTCGACCTCCGGAGCTGCGTCGGCCTCGGGGATACGTCGGTGTCGGGGTCTATCGAGAGAGGAGAGGGAGAGGAAACAAATAAATACACAGCAAACATATGCAACACAGAGTATGCCATGCCTACGGTGCAGTGCAGAGTTGCCTAAAGATTTGTCTAAGTCATTTTCGTTATTTTAGGATTAAAGTGGGATTTATTAACCAGTGTATATGCACTATTCATCTACCGGAAACGGAAGGAAAGTTGCGGGTTCACCTCCGTAGAGGGTTCCGACATGGAAACAGGCGACACGATCAGATTCGTCTCGTCGTTCTAATCAACTTTCATGTAGAAAGTTTTTCGATCCGAGCCACGATTTATTTTCGATGAATTTTCAAAGATTAAAAATATTTTCTAGAATTATTTATTTAGCAAAAATAGATTATGATGTCAGCATTGCGTGAGGATGACGTCAGCAGTCAACAGGTCGGCTGACCAGGGTCAAACCTGACCTGTGGGTCCAGTGGGACCCACATGTCAGCCTCTATGGAGTTAACAGTGGATTAAATTAATCTAACTGAGCTAATTAGGGGTGTGGGCCCCACATGTCAGTGAGTGATTAGGCTAACTAGTTAATTTTATTTATTAAATCATTTATTAGGCTAATTAATCGAGGGGGGGCCCACATGTCAGTGGCTGGGGCTGCCCAGTCAGCACGTTGACTGGGTCAACCCAATCAACGGGGCCCCCCGGACCCACTGGTCAGCGACCCAGGAGCGGGTCCCACTGAGCCACGTTGGCGTCGGCGTCGGAGAGAGCTCCGGCGACCATTTGCGCGGCGGCCGAACGCCGGAGCACGTCGGAATCGCGCTTGGGGGCACCATTTGGCGCGCGGTTAGGTTCTTTCGAACGGGTTCTCGCCCGCGCATCGACCTGTGGCGGTGGTTTGGCCGAAAACGATGGCGAGCGGCTAAGCAGACACCGGAGTTCGGGCATCGGCGGATCCGGCGCTGCACGGCACGAGGAGGCATGCTAGGGGTCTCGCTGGACTCGCACGAGCTCCAGGAGCTCGATGCTGGGTTCGTCCACTCGTATCTGTATCGGAGACCACGGCGGCGAGGTGATCTGCTGCGGTGAGCTCACGGGCGCGACATCGAGCTAGCTACGGCGCGCGAGGAGGTTAACGGGGAGGAGCAGGAAGCAGAGGAGCTCACCAAGCGGCACGCAAGTTGGCCCTTGGAGGATTAGGAGCAGCAGAACGTCACCGGGGAAGACGGGGATCGCCGGCGACCCGAGGAAGATGACGACGCGTGCGAGCGATGCAGAGCTTCTCGGCTCCCTCCAGCGGCTCCAGAGGACGTGGTAGTCCACGGCGATGCCGATGAGCACGGCCAGGCCGCGTGGAAGGCACGGTGGCCGCGGGGGCGACGAAGACGCGGCGGCGATGGCGCTCGGGCGCCGGTGAATCTGAGAGAGAGAGAACGACGGAGAGGGAGAGGGAATGGATGGGGAGGCCAGGGGGAGGCACTAGCTCGGCATTATCCCCTCGATGAGCCGCAGCGTCGGTGGACGTCGCGCTGTCGATGCGCTGCCGGCGCCCGCGCGCTCGTCCAAGGCGGCAGCGACAGCGCGATGGAGAGAGAGGGAGAGGGGCCTGGTGGGATGGGATTCTGGCACTGTGCACTTGAGACAGTGCACAGTAGCCTTTCACTTTTTCTGTTTTATTTTTCTGTTTTTTTTCTTTTTCCAGAGAGGGTTTTTAATTAAAAGGAGCTACCAAATACTGTTGTACCAATGTGAAACTTGGTCACATAAATACAATAGAATATTCCACATTGCCACAAAAAGTTTGGAAATTTTTTGGTGCTTATTTGGATTTTATTCAAAAATGAATAGGCATTTAAGTGCTATTTTGGCTCTGTTAAAATGCATTGGGTCCACTTAGAGTTGATGATGATGTTGTGTTCCTTAACAACAAATAGTTTTGGATCATTTGCTATAAGGTGGACATTTTTCCAACATGTTTTGGGCAACTTCAGTTTGAACTTTGAATTTGAGTTGAATTTCATAGAAGCATTTGATTTGAATCTTTAACCAATGTGACTAAGCACTGCAAATGAGAATGACTTGGCATTATTAGCAGATGATCACAGTGCTTATTACATAGGGGTGTTACACTCTTTGAGGTTCTTTGTGTTCGATTGAGTATTATGAATCTAAAATTGTTTGATGCGTATCGTATAATTAACTCATGGATACTTGTGGTGACATTGGAGTATCTAGGTGACATTAGAGTTGGTTGATGCGTATCATATGGTGTTATTTTAGTACGAACTCTTGGATAGATCGAACGGAAAGAATAACTTTGTGTTATTTTAGTACGAACTCTTGAATAGATCGAACAGAAAGAATAACTTTACGGTGGTTTCGTACCCTACAAACAATTTCTTCTTATTTTCTCCACTAGATATGAACTTTGGAGTGATTCTTCATTGCACGTTGAGGGATGGTTATATGATCCAATTAGATTGGCATTGTTGAGAGATTGCACTAGCGAAAGTACGGACCCTAGGCCTTGTTTTCAAGCATTGCAATACCGTTTGTGCTTCGTTTTACCAATTACTACTTTGCTGTTTTTTATTTTTAGATTACAAAAATATATTTCTACCATCCATATTACACATTTATCACCATCTCTTCGCCGAACTAGTGCACCTATACAATCTGCCATTTGTATTGGGTGTGTTGGGGACACAAGAGACTTTTTATTATTTGGTTGCAGGGTTGTTTGAGAGAGACTATCTTCATCCTACACCTCCCACGGATTGATAAACGTTAGGTCATCCACTTGAGGGAAATTTGCTACTGTCCTACAAAACTCTGCGCTTGGAGGCCCAACACGAGTCTACAAGAACAAGTTGTGTAGTAGACATCACTAATCCTCGGGCTGTCGCTCAAATTTGCTATGTGGGTACAGTCACTCTGAAAAAAAGTGGTGTTGTTATCCATCCTACTCCTTGGTCTTCAGCAGTGGGTGCGAAGGGGGTGATGGAAATGGCTTGGGTCAAAGTGAGTAATGTTCCTTTGGACAAGAGAAGTGAAAGGAATCTAGCGTATGTCACCTCGTTGGTGGGAGTTCCCCTTGAGATAGATGCAGCAACCCTGCACTGCCCTGCATCTGTTCGTGTGAGACTGGGGTGCAGGGATGTTGATGCTATACCTGGGGTGGCTGAGGCAGTCCTAGGTGGGCACTTTTATGATTTTTACTATGAGGTGGAGCAGGCGCTGGTGAGGGATCCGAACTGTGAAAAAAAAGCTGTGAATATTTCTCCTCGCTCAGGTGGAGGAAATCCAAAAAAACTATGTAGTATGTGACTCCTAGAGCTAATGTGGGCAGCTCTTCGATTGGGCTTGGGGAGAAATCTCTTCCCATTTCCCAGGGAGAAGTGCATGACCCGATTCGGGAGTCGCAGGAGAGTATGGAATCTGATGATTCTCTCCATACTACCCTGCTCATTGACACCATGACATGTGATCAGCAGTATGAGGAGAAAGAAAAAGTAAGCTCACCTCTCCAGCAAAACTCTGTGGTGCAGAACTCTGCTAATAAAAATAGAATGAAAACCTGCTCTGATGTGGTCCAAACCTTTCCTCAGGTCGTGGAAGTGGTTGGGCAGCATGACTCTGCTTTGAAAGTGATCAGTGAATACAGGGTGGAGTCCCCGGAGATAAATGTTGAGGTGATCCTACTCCCCCTTTGGTCACTGTCGTGGACTTGACACGGCAGATGTCCTAATGGAAGGACTTAGTCGAGGAGCCATCGCAACTAGGTTAACTTGAAGGGGTTTAAATGGGAAAAAGACACAGAGAGTTTACCCAAGTTCGGCCCCTCTCAATGAGGTAAAAGCCTACTCCTGCTTTGTGTTGTATTGCTAGGGTTTCGATTACCAGGGAGCGAATACGCTTGACCTAGTTCTCGATTGTTTTTCACCTATCCCTAAACCGCCGCCGGGTCGTCCCTTTATATCCACAGGTTGACGCCCGGCATTTCACAGAATCCCGGCCGGCTCATAAACGTGTCCGGCTCGGTCTCCACTCTCTCCTATCTTACAATACAAGTCATATACTTATGGCGGTTTACATCTATGGACCCTAACTCGCCTTTGGGCTTTGGGATTTCTTATTAAGTCTCCTTCGTAAGTCGCCATCTTCTATGTCTTCATGGGCTTCAATACAGGTAAATCACTATGAGCATAACCCGGCCCCTCCTGGGGGGTTTATACTCAATAGTTACATCCCCAACATTAGGCCCCAGGTTGATGTGAACTTGTTCATATCAATCTTCAATACTTGACTTAGAAAAAATCCTTCCTCATCAGTCCTTATGAAAATTTATAACCCGCCACGACGTCTGCTCACAAAATTGTGCTAACCCGCCATGATGTCATCTTGCATTAATATCGCATGAGGCCCAAATTTCAGCCTCCTTGACTCCCGCGCATGCCATCTATCCACTGCCTTATAAATAGGGATAGGGGTCCTTTTCATTTTCCCCCCTTACCTCCTCGTCTTCATCCTCTTCCTTGCCACACCACACGCGCCCGAGCTCCGCCGCCGTCGACCTCATGAGCTGCCTCCACTCCGGCCGCTGCATCGTCCTGAACGCACCGGAGCACCACCGCGCACCACCGCTGTCCAACAGTCCTGGTAAGTCCTCTTCCTTCCTTTTCTCCTAGATCCCATTAGGGTTTCCACGAGTTCATCGGAGTTCATCTTGGTTCATCTTTGTTTCTCCATAGACCATGTAGTTTTTGATCTAAATATAGTACCAATCTTGTGCGATAGCAGTTTAGCACTCATTTTTAATATCTGAACGCCTCCCCTCCATAGGAGATCCCATCTGAGCACGTGAACTGTCCTGCTGTCGATACTTTAGGTTAGAATTTTTCTTCATTATCTGAACTGTTATAGATCCAAAATTATAACACCAATCTGTGAAACCTGTTTTTCACCACTTAGCCATTTTCCAACTTCAGATCTATGCTTTCAATATCCGTGTAGGCGGTTTAACCTCAGAAAATAATAACCTGCCAGGTACCATTAGTCCCCTCTTAAACCGCCAAGTGCCCGTCCTTGTGATTTGATAACGTCACAGTCCGGTTTAACATTTATGCATGCTTCAATACTTTCTGCCTGTTAAACATGAACCTTAAACCGGCACAAATCTTTTCCAGGTTATCGTAGAAATGGCCAAATCCTTTTGTTCCTATAATTGGGTCCAATCCCGGGTTACAGAGGAAGAATTGAATGGGTGGGTTGCAACCGGCGCTTTAGCGAAAAAGGAAGACATCCACTGGAGAGCCCCTGGTCCAGAAAATCCTCCTGAGCCCAAGGATGGGGAAGTGATCGTTTTTGTTGATCATCTGAGTCGAGGGTTCAGCCCTCCCGGATCAAAAAAAATCCGTGATGTGCTTCACTTCTTCCAACTTCACCCTCAAGATATTGGGCCTAACTCCGTGTCCAATATTTGCAATTTTCAAGTGTTTTGGGAAGCCTACCTGCAAGAAGAGCCCACAGTCGACCTGTTCAGAGATTTCTTCTATTTAAACCGCCGTACTGAATTTACGGATGGGCCCAATACTGAACTTGGCGGGGTTTCAATTCAGAAGAGAAAAGACGTCAACTTCCCTCACGCTAGGCATCATAGCCATCCCAAAGATTGGAATCAAACTTGGTTCTATTGCCAATATACATCTCCAGCTGGCGAGAATCCTCTGCCGGGTTACCGTGCTCACCGGCTTACCGATGCACATCCATTCCCCCAAAGACTCAATGCAAAGGAACGGTCCAAATATGCACCACAGCTCTCAAAGCTCAGAGCCTTTATGGCAAACGGTTTGACAGGCATTGATTTTGTCCATTGCTGGGTATCTTGGAGCATTTCGCCTTTAAGCCGTCGCCTCGGTTTAATGTGTGAGTACACAGGGGATGTGAAAGACCCTCAACGCCACACTGATATTCAGCTGACTGATGCTGAAATTACTGAATCTGTCAAGAAGATGTTGGATGAACCAGTGACCGACTGTAGCAAAACAGGACTTAGTCCTTTCTACGCTTCAAATAAATCGCCAGCTGTAAGAATTGCCCCACTCCTGCTTTAATCCATATTCTTAATACTCCCTTATGATTTTTTCAATCTTTAAACAGGGTGATGATCCGTTCTGGAAGAAGAAACCGCAGGATAAACCGGCCAAAACACTTCGTGTCAAGACCAAGGTCAACAAGAAGCCCGCCAAGAAGAAAAACACCGAGCCTACCAAGTTAAATATTGACGATGATAATCTGGAGTCAGAGGTAGAACTTGATTCACTTGGCTCTTTTTTCATACATCTCATTGACGATGATTCTTATCAGGACGACGCAGAAGCTAGCTGCGCAAACGACGTAGAGGTAACTATTCTCTCATCCAGTTCAGAACCTCTGCCCACACAGAAAACCCGACAAGCAAGCCGGAAAATAAGATTTTCTCACCCCCTAGCTTACTTGGATCCAAACTTTCTTTTGAAGAAGCAGCAACACGAAGCTCGCCGCACAACCCGGCATAGCGGCCATGTGGTCACTTCTTCCGGTTTACCGAACTCGCTAGTTTGTAAACACCGCCCAGAGGTCTCTTCTATTTCTGACACGTCTTATCCCAAGGCGGGTTATTTCCGACAACCTCTTAATCCGTCTGATTCAAACTACCAGAGAACTTCCCTTTCATCCTCTGGCGAATCCACAGGGACACAAATTCCAACCCTCAAAACTGTTCCTGGGTGAGCATTTTTAATTAACCCCTTGTACCTTATGCTTGATCATTACACTAACCTGTTATTTGCGTCTCTGTCAGAGCCAAGGCCAGGCCCAGTAAAAAGGCCAAATTGAACAAAACGGCTGATGACAGCGCGCCAACTGATCCGGAAGAGAACCCGGAACAGTTTGAAACAAATACTGAAGCTATTTTTTGATGATCCGCCACCGCAAGATCATGACACCTTTGTTGAGCAGATGGAAATTGATCCGATAGGTCATGCTGATAAACCGCCAAGCCCAACTAAGGCTGCTAATGATAAAGCTGACGATGTTGTAGTTACTGGTGTTGGGTATACAGCCCCAGACAACCCCACTGCTCTGTCAAAACATAGTGCCAAAGAAGAATTTTCTGCTGTTGACAAGGGCAAGTGGAAGGCGGACTTGGAAAGCTATGCCCACCTCAGCGCCCAAGATATTCATTCTGGGTTTTTAAACCGTTTGTACACAAGCCGTGATTATGAAGCCGGTTTACTGAACATGATGAAGGAGCGATATGAGGTAAATGCTGTTAACTCTGCATAAATATTCTTCCCTTAGCCGCCAAGTTTACTAGACATAAAAGAATAGAATGTTCTGCAAACTTTCAAGAACCATATAGATCAACTCCACTAGCCCGCAAGGGCCGGTTTATAATGTCAATATGAACCGGGACTTTAGAATAATAACTCTTCAATTTCGCCTATGTAGCTCCCAAGGGTCGACTTAAGAAATATGTTAAGTTGAGACTAATTATGCTATAAGGCTCAAAATTCTTACTCAGGACCTTTATAATCCGGTTGACCATCAAGCTGATAGTTGTTATGTGCTTGGGACTTGTAAAAAAAATTTGATAAGAAGCAATAGACATTAGCCCCCAAGTGCCAAGTATATTACTTGTTATGTGCTTGGGACTTTGAATATGCACTGCTATGTAATTAATTACATGTCTCTTGCAGGCTGATCTTAACAAGAAGGAATCTCAAATCGCCGACCTTCAAGAAAACATCAAGTCGCAACAAGCCGAGATCTCCAAAGCCAAGGAGGAACTGACCAGTGCCTTAACAGCAATGGAGCAACTGAAGGAGAGCTTCAAGAACGAGCGGGCAGGTTGGGATATAGAAAAGTCAACTCTGCTGAAGAGGGCTGAGGATGCTGAGGCTGCCCTTAAACCGGTAGCTGAAGAGCTGACTGGCTTGAAATAGCAAATAAATGCCATGACCGCTGCCGTATTTGGTAAATAACTTCTTCATAAGCTTTGAACATGTATTATGTAAGAGACTGTCGGTTTACCGATGTTTTTGATGATGCAGGAACTCGCATTGCTCATCTTGGCTCAGATATGCGGCAAAAACTGAAGGCCGCCTATACACTTATAGAGCAATTATATATCGGCGTACAATAGGTTAACTGCACAGCTTCCCATAATAAACCGCCACCAACCTTGATCAAGGAGACGTTGGAAAGGTTGGCGATGATGCCTGCACGGTTTGAAGAGCTAAAGAAATCAGCCGCCAGGGTGGGTGCTCTTACTGCACTGACTCGGGCCAAAGCTTGGATAACTGATCTTGATCCGGCCGATGTGGGAAACGGCTACCCGAGCGTAAAGGAGGACGGGTCAAGGTTTAATAACGACGACCTCAGAGCCTTGACGAGGGAAATGCGCCCATTGGCCAGCAAATTGGCTGAAGTAACCGATCTTTCACATTATCAGTCGATTTATGATGCCAACAACAAGAGAGTTAACGTGTCAACTTATGATGCTCCAAATCTTATTCCTCCAATCCGTAAGCATACCTATGCCCCTGATGTTGACCCCTCCACACTTATAAGTGATGAAGCTGTATTCAAGGCCTTAACTGGGATCGATTGGACCACCATTGACTTCCAGCCACTGGGTAGAGAGGAGGAAGATGAACCGGCGCTGGACGATCCGCAACCTTCAAGTCAGCCAGGCCAGGACTCGTAAACCGGGGGCCGGTTTAGCAGCTGCTTCCTTTAAGACTTGTTAAAACAATTATTCTTTTGGGCACCAAACGCCTTGTAATAGGCTAGCCATCGTGCATATTTACTTTGCATGACACTGCCAATCCACCATGTTAAGATATGCCACTTATGCTTATAATATTAACAATGTGGAATCTGTTCCTGCATGCAAAGGATTAAAGGTGTCCTGGCGGTTTACCGCTGGACGGGTCATAACGCCCAATATAAAACCATGGAAACTAACATAGCTTGTACCCAAGGCTGGACTTTAAGAATAACCAAATTTGAAATATATCATACCTGTGATATTTGATCACACTGTTGGTTTATCAAACCGGTGTAGTAAGGGGAGAACCCAAACTTTGAGCACTGGTAGTCATCATAGATTTGCTTGGCTTATGAACAAAACCAGGCCGGGTTAATAAACACCGGATATTATCTTATCTCATACTGGCGACTTATAGTCAAAAACCAGGCCGGGTTAATAAACACCGGATGAATTATGATCATAAAGCATTATAAGCCTTATCAAATAAACCTCAAAAACTGTGGAATAAAACAAACGAAAAAACGAGGCTTTTCATGGGCTGCCAGGCTAAAAATCGAGTGCTTTCACGGGCCGCACAGCCACGGAGTTAAACCTATATACAAACCTTATAAGATGGACCTCACATAACCAATCGTCGTTTTAACTTTGACAAGTTCAGGGTCTGTATAAGATTGACTTGTCAAACGTTCGGCGGGTCATTCCAGGAATACCTGGGCGGAGTGGCTTACTTAAAAAGGCAGGATAACCCGGGGTTTTAGGTGAATACACCTGGCTTCCAAGCCTGGCTTTTAAGCCTATTACAAGGGTTATACAAACTCTTTGTTCTTTAGAATCAAGGAGCCCCCAAGTAATATTTTTGAGCTGTGCTCAAGGGGCACCTATGTTTGAGCTGTGATTTTGCAACAGACTCTCTTTGGTACCTTTAACCTGGGTAGCAAGCCCCCAAGTTTTTTTTTTGGCTTATAAGCCGGTTCAAAGGGTAATCATAACTTCGCTCATAAGCCGGAAACCCCCAAGTAACCAAAAACTCATTAAGAAAAAACGACAGAGGCCTTGCTTTAGCAGGGGTGCCGGTTTAATATATACATTGTCAAAAATATGTACATCAGAAGAGCCAATGGCTCAGGTGTAGTAAGGCCGAAGATGAGCAATATTCCACGGCCGGCAAGTCTCTTCCTCTGACGTGCGTGAGTCCTTGTGGTCTCGAACATCAATAAGGTAGTATGACCCGTTGTTCAGATTCTTGCTGACCACAAAGGGTCCTTCCCAAGGTGGGGATAACTTGTGCATATCAGTATGATCCTGGATAAGCCAGAGCACTAAGTCGCCTTCTTGAAAGGTTCTGGTCTTAACACGGCGGCTGTGATAACGACGTAGATCTTGCTGGTAAATCACCGAACGAGCTGCTGCGAGATGACGCGCTTCATCTAACAGGTCAAGTGCATCCTGACGTGCCTTTTCATTATCAGCTTCAACCCGGGGATGAATCGTGACGGATGTCACTGGGGAGGACCGCCTCCGCTCCATAAACCATGAAAAAAGGCGTGTAACCCGTAGATCTGTTGGGTGTTGTGTTGATGCTCCATAGCACCGAGGGTAACTCCTCTACCCAACAACCCGGCGTCCTCTGTAAGGGAACCATAAGCCGGGGCTTGATGCCTCTTAGGATCTCTTGATTGGCTCTCTCAGCTTGATCATTAGATTGGGGGTGAGCCACCGATGATACATCAAGCCGGATATGCTCACATTGACAAAATTCTTTCATAGCACCCTTGAAGAGATTAGTGCCATTGTCTGTTACAATGCTGTGTGGGAAGCCAAAACGGAAGATCACCTTCTTCATGAATTGAACCGCCATTGCCGCATCACACTTACTGACTATCTCTGCCTCTACCCACTTAGTGAATTTATCAACCGCCACCAAGAGGTGGGTCTTCTTATCCTTGGACCTCTTAAAAGGTCCAACCATATCAAGCCCCCAAACTGCAAACGGCCAAGTGATTGGAATCATTCTCAACTCCTGAGCCGGAACATGAGCTCGACGTGAAAACTTCTGACAACCGTCACATTTTTTGACCAAGTCCTCAGCATCAGCATGAGCCGTCAGCCAATAAAAACCGTGATGAAAAGCCTTGGCTACAAGAGATTTAGAGCCGGCGTGATGACCACAATCTCCTTCATGGATCTCATGCAGAATCTCACAGCCTTCTTCAGGAGAAACACAACGCTGAAACGCCCCAGTAACACTGCAATGGTGCAGCTCTCCATTGACAATTGTCATTGACTTGGACCGCCGGGTTATTTGCCTGGCCAAGGTTTCATCCTCAGGTAACTCGCCCCGGGTCATATATGCCAAATATGGAACTGTCCAATCAGGAATAACATGAAGAGCTGCCACCAACTGAGCTTCCGGGTCAGGAATAGCCAAATCCTCCTCTGTAGGTAACTTGACCGACGGGTTATGCAAAACGTCAAGAAAGACATTAGGTGGCACCGGTTTACGTTGAGAACCCAACCGGCTTAAGGCATCAGCCGCTTCATTTTTACTCCGATCAACATGCTCAACTTGATAACCCTTGAAGTGACCAGCAATAACATCCACCTCTCGTCGATAAGCCGCCATGAGGGGATCCTTACAATCCCAAGTACCAGAGACTTGTTGAGCCACCAAATCTGAGTCACCAAAGCACCTTACCCGGCTTAAGTCATATCCTTAGCCATCCGAAGACCGTGGAGCAAGGCCTCATATTCAGCTGCATTGTTAGTACAAGGGAACATCAAACGGAGAACATAACAAAATTTATCACCTCGAGGGGAAGCAAGCACAACTCCAGCCCCCGAGCCCTCCAATTGCCTGGACCCATCAAAGTGAATAGTCCAATACATGTTATCTGGTTTTTCCTCAGGCATCTGCAGCTCTATCCAGTCATTGATGAAATCCACCAGTGCTTGAGACTTGATGGCCGTGCGAGGCATATACTTCAAACCATGAGGCCCAAGCTCAATGGCCCATTTGGCAACCCGGCCTGTTGCTTCCCTGTTTTGTATGATATCTCCCAAAGGAGCAGAGCTAAACACAGTAATGAGGTGACCCTGAAAATATTGCTTAAGCTTCCGGCTTGCCATGAAAACCCCATATACAAGCTTCTGCCAATGTGGGTATCTCTGCTTGGACTCAATAAGCACTTCGCTGATATAATAAACTGGCCGTTGAACCGGATATTCCTTGCCTGCCTCTTTCCTTTCAACCACAATAGCCACACTGACAGCCCGGCTATTAGCAGCCACATATAACAACAGTGGCTCCTTATCAACGGGCGCAGCTAGGACCGGCGGCTCAGCCAGCTGCTTCTTAAGCGCCTCAAATGCCTCATTAGCAGCGTCACTCCAGACGAAGTCATCTGTCTTTTTCATCATCTGATACAAAGGGATGGCCTTCTCTCCGAGGCGGCTTATGAACCGGCTTAGCACCGCAATACGACCCGCCAGACGTTGAACATCATTGATACATGCCAGTTTAGCCAGAGAAGTAATGGCTTTGATCTTCTCCGGATTAGCTTCAATGCCCCTGTTAGACACCAGAAAGCCCAAAAGCTTGCCCGCCGGCACACCAAAAACACACTTGGCCGGATTAAGCATCATCTTATAAACTCGGAGATTATCAAAGGTTTCCTTCAAGTCGTCTATCAACGGCTCCTTCTTTCTGGATTTCACCACAATATCATCCACATAAGCATGAACATTGCGTCCAATCTGATTATGAAGACAATTCTGCACACATCGCTGGTAAGTCGCCTAGGCACTCTTGAGCCCAAAAGGCATAGACACATAGCAGAAGGCTCCAAAGGGAGTTATGAAAGCTGTCTTCTCCTGGTCCTTAACTGCCATCTTGATCTGATGATAACCAGAATAAGCATCCAAAAAACTCAAACGCTCACAACCCGCCGTAGCATCAATAATCTGATCAATACGAGGGAGAGCAAAAGGATCAGCCGGACAAGCTTTGTTTAAATCCGTGTAGTCCACACACATGCGCCAAGTGCCGTTCTTCTTAAGTACCAGCACCGGGTTAGCCAACCACTCAGGATGAAAAACCTCAACAATAAACCCAGCCGCCAAGAGCCGGGCTACCTCCTCACCAATGGCCTTACGTCTTTCTTTATTGAAACGACGAAGAAACTGCTTGACCGGTTTAAACTTGGGATCAATATTGAGAGTGTGCTCAGCGAGTTCCCTCGGTACACCTGGCATGTCAGAAGGTTTCCATGCAAAGATGTCCCGGTTCTCATGGATGAACTCGATGAGCGCGCTTTCCTATTTTGTATCCATATTAGCATTGATGTTGAACTGCTTGGATGAATCGACAGGAACAAAATCAACCATCTTAGTGTCATCTGCCGATTTAAACTTCAAAACCGGATCATGCTCTGTAGTTGGCTTTTTCAAAGACGTCATATCCGCCAGATCAACATTGTCCTTGTAAAATTTTAACTCCTCCGTTGCACAAACCGACTCAGCAGAAGCCGCATCACCCTCTTCACATTCCAAGGCTATCTTCCGGCTCCCATGTACTGTGATGGTCCCCTTATAACCCAGCATCTTGAGCTGCAAATAAACATAACAGGGCCGCGCCATGAACTTGGCATAAGCCGACCGTCCAAACAGAGCGTGATACGGGCTGTGAATCTTGACTACTTCAAAGGTCAATGTCTCCGACCTAGAATCATGATCATCTCCAAAGGCAACCTCCAGAGCTATCTTACCAATAGGGTACGCCGACTTACCAGGCACCACACCATGGAAAACTGTATTCGATGGTTTAAGATTTTTATCTGTCAACCCCATACGACGGAAAGTTTCGTAATAAAGGATATTGATGCTGCCCCCTCCATCCATGAGTACCTTGGTAAACTTATACCCTCCAACCTGGGGTGCAACCACCAATGCTAGGTGACCCGGATTATCAACCCGGGGCGGGTGATCTTCCCGACTCCACACGATGGGCTGCTCGGACCAGCGCAAGTAACGGGGAACAGCCGGTTCAACGGCGTTCACTGCCCTTTTATGAAGCTTCTAATCCCGTTTGCATGAATTTGTGGTGAAGACGTGGTACTGCCCACTATTCAACTGCTTTGGGTTACTCTGATACCCAGATCACTGCTGCTGATTCCCCTGACCTGGCTGTTGATGGTAGCCACCCTGATTGCCTTGATTGCCCTGATTACCTTGGAATCCAGAACTAGAACCGCCACCGCCGTAACCCGGCCCATGAGAACCAGACCCTGAACCACCACCCGGTCCATGATTGTCTTGAAAAAGATTGGATTTTTTATACTCTTTCATGATGTAGCAATCCTTCCAGAGGTGGCCAGACGATCTTTCTCGCGTCCCATGCTTTGGGCAGGGCTGATTTTGCATCTGCTCAAGATTAAAGCCTGACCCTCTAGCCCGTGGGGGCGGTTTACCTTTACGACGCTGGCCGTTATTCTGTGTGTTGGTGTTAGCCACAAAGTCCAAACTATTATCAGCTTTGCACTTACCATTGCCTCCCTAATTCGCCGGATTATGATGCTGTCCTCTGGTGCTGCTGCTCTTCTTTCCCTTTCCTGGCTTGTCATCATCAGACTCGGGGTCCTTGGTACCATCAGAGTCAGCGTACTTAACCAGAGCCGCCATCAGCTCTCCCATGTCATTGCAGTGGCGCTTGAGCCGACCCAACTTCTGCTTAAGAGGCGTAAACCGGCAATACTTCTCCAACATTATGACCGCTGAACCGACATTGATGCGATCCGATAAATGTAAGATGGTCGAAACTCGGTGCACCCAATGGGTTGTGGACTCACCCTCTTCTTGGACACAGGCATCCAGATCCACAATTGACATCGGCTGCTTGCACGTATCTTTGAAATTCTGGATAAACCGGGCCTTTAACTCGGCCCATGACCCAATGGAGTTGGCAGGGATCCCCTTCAACCAAGTGCGAGCCGTTCCATCCAACATCAGGGGAAAATATTTGGCACATGCCGCATCGCTAACATCTAGCAATTCCATGGCCATCTCATAACTCTCGATCCATGCTTCAGGAGGTAAATCGGCTGTATAGTTAGGCACCTTGCGAGGACCCTTAAAATCCTTGGGCAGACGCTCATTACGTATGGCCGGCACTAAACATGGTACGCCCAAATTCCTAAAGGTTACACCTGGCTCCACCGAAGTTGTCGGATGAACCGGAGAAGGTTGACGAGCCACATGTTGCGCCGCCAGCTCGGCCTCTCGACTCGCTCTACCTTGATCCACCACATTCTGAGCATCAGCACCACCGCCCGCCGGGTTATGCCCACGAGGCTGGTTATGATTCCGCCCACTGCTTGACACAGCTGGTTCATCAATATGCCTACTGTAACTCCGGCTTGGGCGAGGGGTGGAATTGATCCGGCTTCGACTGTAAGAATAAGCCTGCTGCTGAACCAATGCTATCTGAAGGAGCTCTCTAGCCCTCCGCATCTCAACCGCCGTTGGAGACTCGCCTTCAACCGGGATAGCCGCCAATCGTGACGCCGCAGCGATCATGTTATCCAAAGGGTTAGAGTAATGACCCGGTGGTGTTGGCATGTGTTGCGGCGGGATATTGTTCTAACGAGGCGGATCCGTGGAGTGCGGCTGAACCGGCATTCCCGTCCCAGGCGTTTCAACCCGGTCCGCCACTGGCGGGTTACTGGTTCCTGCTTCGGGCGTGTTAAAGAGGTTCCTCGCCTCGTAAACCGGTGGCAGGCGAGACTGATGCCTCCTCCTCATGACTTTGTTTGAAGCGTTCTGATCTAGCATTAGCCGGTAAGACTCCGACTGAATCCGCTGTGCCTGCGCATCCAACGTAACCCGCTCCGCAGCCATCCTGGCATCTTCAGCTGCCAGGTCTTCTTTAGCTTGAGCTATCTGATCTCGCAATTTCACGACTTCCGCGTTATGCTGATCTTGATTACCCGGGTTAACCTCCGCCGTCAGCAGTGTTGCCAAGGCGTCTAGTAACCCAGACAAGACTTGAGCCGGCGGGCGCGCAGGGCCTCCTGCCCCGGCTGCCGTCGCCGCTGCTGACCCGGAAATCAATGCCGCTGCAGTTGAAGAGTGCTGCACTGGCTGCGTACCGGCCATGAAGATTGCAACCCGGTTCGGCGGCTCGTAGGGGTCCGGAATACTATCGCCATCGGAATAGCCCCCAAGCCGACCGTCTTGCAGTTGGTACAATGACTCGGTTTCACCGGTGGATGACTCGCCATCAGAGTAGACAACTGTCTCACCGTCAAATACCGATTTATCCTCAGATCCCGCACCATTGATGAATCCCACGAAGGCACGACTCATGGCGGGCTGAACTCGGGTGGGTTTTGCACGCTGAGCCGTCTCGATGATGTCGGTGCAGGTGTCCGGCTCAGGGCCCGGTTCGCCGATCTTGCCAATGAAGACGTGAATTCCACCGAAGGGGACCCGGTATCTGTACTCAATTGAGCCGGCCTCAGGGCCCCAGCCTTCGTCGTCGATGTAGAGCTTTCCGCGACGACTCTTGGTCATCCGGCCCACAGCGTATCCCTTGATCCATTCGAAGTTGCCCTTCAAGAACTCGAAACCACCGTGCGATTGCCCCACGGTGGGCGCCAACTGTCGTGGACTTGACACGGCAGATGTCCTACGGAAGGACTTAGTCGAGGAGCTATCGCAACTAGGTTAACTTGAAGGGGTTTAAACGGGACGAAAGACACGGAGAGTTTACCCAGGTTCGGCCCCTCTCAATGAGGTAAAAGCCTACTCCTGCTTTGTGTTGTATTGCTAGGGTTTCGATTACCAGGGAAAGAATACGCTTGACCTAGTTCTCGATTGTTTTTCACCTGTCCCTAAACCGCCGCCGGGTCGTCCCTTTATATCCACAGGTTGACGCCCGGCGGTTCACAGAATCCCGGCCGGCTCATAAACGTGTCCGGCTCGGTCTCCACTCTTTCCTATCTTACAATACAAGTCATATACTTATGGCGGTTTACATCTATGGGCCCTAACTCGCCTTTGGGCTTTGGGCTTTCTTATTAAGTCTCCTTTGTAAGTCGCCATCTTCTATGTCTTCATGGGCTTCAATACAGGTAAATCACTATGAGCATAACCCGGCCCCTCCTGGGCGGTTTATACTCAATAGTTACATCCCCAACAGTCACTGAGGAGAATCTTCGCTTCAGTTTGAGGAATGTGCAGAGTAAACTGGAGCGGGTGGATGACAAGGTTGCGGCTGCGGCTAAGAAGAGAGATATGGAAGATAACTCCAAAAACATCAATTCCTTTGATACTTTATCTGATCATGTTCTCATACTTAAAGCTGTTAAGATGGGTGTAGACATACCTGATTCTGATTTTGCTAGTATTGATATTCTAAGAGAACTGGAAAAAGCTAGACATAAAGATTCCTTAGAAGATAAAAAGGATAATAATGATCAAAGGAATAGTATTCTGTTATTGACTAATGGTAAGGGAGATCAGATCCCTCTTGATATGAGATGGAGTGAGGAAAATGATATAGATGAGGAAACCTTTAGTATAGTCCGGTCTAGAAAGAAAAAGGATAGGAAGGTTAATGTTGTCATATCTAGACCTGTGACTAAAAGTCAAAAAAATAAAAAAAATCCCTGATAATAACAATGGTAACCCTACTCTGCCCCCTGGTGGGAATGCCAAACAGGGAAAGAAACCTACTGTTATTAAATGAATGGCCTCTTTTGGAATTGCAGAGGGGCAGGGAAGAAAGGAATGACTACCTGCTTCTCTGACATTATTAAAGATCATTCCCTAGTCTTTATTTGCCTTCAAGAGACTATGCAAAAAAAAACATTCCTACTAAGAGTCTCAGGAAAATAGACCCTATGGATAGATTTGAATGGAACTAGGTGCCTTCTATTGGCAAGGCAGGTGGCATTCTGTGTGGTGTAAAAAAATAAACCTTGGAAGTTGTTTCCTGGATCCCTGGCAAGTTTTGCTTGCAAGCCAACCTATATGACATTAACCTCAAATGTGTTTGGCACTCATAATGGTTTATGGGGCAGCCCATGATGACAATAAAGATGAATTCCTTGCGGAGCTAGCCTCGATGTGTTCTCACATTCAAGTCCCCTATATAGTTGGTGGTGACTTTAATATCCTGCGAGAAAACTGTGATAAAAACAAGGCCATGAACCGATCCCCTTATTTGGATAAGTTCAACTCTATCATTAATTCCTTAAGCCTTCGGGAGATACATATGGGAGGGGGCAAAAATACGTGGACCAACAATCAAAAGCACCCTACCTTGGAGAAACTTGAGAGTCCTAATGAGCTTCGAGTGGGAGGACTTGTTCCCTTTGGTTACAGTCCGTAAACTAGTTAGAGATGTATCTGACCATAATCCGCTCCTATTATCCTCGGGGATGAAGAAACCCGACACCTCTCACCAGCGTGAGTTCAGGTTTGAACTCAGCTGGCTGAGGGATGAAAACTTTTACTCTATTGCTAAACGGATCTGGGAGCAACCAGTCCGAGCGAAAGACCCCATTGATATTCTTAATATCAAATTGAAACGCTTCAAAAACTATTTTAAAGGGTGGGGTTCTAATGCCTTCTAGAAAAAAGAAGAAATGCATTAAAATGGAGTTGGAAAAAATTGAACAAATGGAAGAGGAGGGACCTCTCGATCCCGATACATATGAGAGAAAGATATCTTTGCAAATAGAGCTCAATGATATCCTTATTAATGAGGAGCTGTTCTGGCTACAGCAATCTAATGAACGATGGCTTTTAAAAGGTGACCTCAATACTGCCTTTTATCATCGAGTGGCGAATGGGAGAAAGCGAAAAAACACCATCCAATCCTTTACTGATGGGGATGTGGTGATTGAGGGGACCACCAACCTCTTAGCTCATGCCACATCCTACTATAAAGATCTGTTTGGCCCTGCTAGAGGAAATCTCTTCCACCTATCCCCTAATATGTGGTCTGAGAGTGAAAAACTTAATGAGGATGATAACATTCTTCTCACTGGAAAATTCACGGAAGAAGAAGTGACAAAAGCTCTATTTGGCATGGATAGTAATCGAGCTCCTGGGCCGGATAACATACCAGCTGAGTTCTATAAACATTGTTGGGACTTTGTTAAGGATGATATTTTGCGTTTATTTGATGCATTCCACAACAATACTTTGGATGTTGCCCGTCTTAATAATGGAGTGATCACTCCTATCCCTAAAATGAGTGGAGCCAAGAAAATTCAGTAATACAGACCAATTTGCCTCCTCCGCTGCCCATACAAACTACTCACTAAAGTTTTGGACAACAGAGTGGCTGTATTTGCTGATAAACTTATCAGTAAGCATCAAAATGCCTTTATTAAACATAGGAACATTACGGATGGCATTCTGACCCTCCATGAAGTGCTTCGCCACACTCACCACAAAAAGAAAGTTGGTGTGGTGTTGAAACTAGATTTCGAAAAAGCTTACGATAAAATCAATTGGGATTTCCTCCTTGAATGTCACAAGAACAGGGGGTTTGGGCCTATGTGGTGTGGTTGGGTCCAAAAAATTCTGAATAATGGGACAGTTAGTATCAAACTGAATAATGAAACAGGGCCTTATTTCCAAAGTTACAAAGGGGTGCGGCAAGGGGACCCGTATTCGCCTTTCTTATTCAATATGGCTGTGGAAGCCTTGTCTAAAATAATCCTTAATGCTCAAAAGGAAGGCATGTTGACAGGCCTTGCTCCGGGCCTGATTGATGGTGGTGTAGCCATTCTTCAATATGCTGACGACACTGTCATTTGCTTTGAGCACGATAGGGAAGCTGCGGTCAACTTGAAACTCCTTCTCTATATCTTTGAACTCATGTCAGGACTTAAAATAAACTTCCTGAAGAGTGAAATCCTGTGTGTAGGGGGGGATGACGACCTGCTAACATTCTATTCTGATCTTTTCAATTGCCATATTGGGCACTTCCCTATGAAATACCTAGGAGTGCCTATGAGCTATTCCACCCTTCGTGCTCTAGACTGGAGCATTGTTGATGACAAATTCCTCAGATGTTGTGAATCCTGGATTGGTAACGCGGCGTCTTCGGGGGGAGGATTGACCCTCCTTAATTCCTCCCTCACAAGTGTCATTTATTACTATATTTCTATGTTTATGCTTCCTAAGAAGGTCATTGAGAAATTGGATAAGCATCGAAAAAAGTTCTTTTGGCAAGAGAACAATGGTCCTAGAAGATATCACTTGGTAAAATGGTCTAGGATATGTAGATCTAAGAATAAAGGAGGCTTAGGGGTGAAAGATCTCCATAGACAAAATATCAGCCTTCTCACCAAGTGGTGGTGGAAACTTGAAACTCAACAAGGCCTTTGGCAGGATGTGATCCGTGCTAAATACCTTAGAAATGATACGGTGCCTTCGGTGAAAAGTAAGTTTGGGGATTCCCCCATCTGGAAAGCCATTATGAAGGTGAAGGAGGTGTATTTGGCAGGGAGAGAGGTGGTTCTGAACTCTGGTAATATAGCCAGAGTGTGGAGTGGCACAATCAGGGGTGGAGCTCCTTTGCGAACCCAATTCCCTACTTTATTCAGTATTTGTAATCACCAGGAAATCACGGTTGCTGATTTCAAAAAATTTGAAGGCGGTGATCTCTTTAGGAGACACCTGCACCCTCCCCTTGCAGATCAGTGGAATGATCTCGTTAAGACGGTGAATTCCTGGCCCTTATCTACTGAATCTGACCAGATTAGTTGGGCTTTAGATAAAAAGAAGTGATTCTCGACCAAATCGGTTTATACCTATTTGGAAAGACACCTGGCAGGATGTGATTATAGGTGGATTTGGAAAGCCAGGATCCCCCTTAAAATTGAAAAAAAAAATTATGGCAACTATTCCAAGATGCTATCCTGACTAGAGAAGTCATGAAGAAGCGGAACTGGGCTGGTAATCCCAGGTGCTCGTTCTGCAGAGACGTTGAAACGTCGCAACATCTCTTTTTCACTTGCCCCGTCGCTCGGGTGGTTTGAAGGACGGTCGGGTGTGTGCTGGGCACGAATCTATGTCCGAACAACATTTGGCAATACTTCTCCTGGTGCTATGTTTTCCTACCAGATGGGGCCAGGTTCTATACCTTTAGCCTGGCAGCTGTGTGCTGGGCGATCTGGAATTGTCGCAACCAGGCCACCTTCGAACAGAAACAGCTTAAGACTCCATTTAACGTGGTATATTCTGCTTGTGGTTTTTTGACATAGTGGGCAGGTTTGATGACTGGTGCTGACCGGGAAGCCATGAAGCGTGGAGCCAAGATGCTCAGGACGAATGCTTCGACGATGATGAGAATCTGTGCGGCTCTAGCTGAGGCAGCGATGGAATGATGCTCTTTTCAACATTGCTGTGGACGGGGGGCCTTCCTCCCTGTTCAGTCTCATTATATCCTGCTAGTCTCCGCTCCTGCGCGAGTGTTTACCCGCTCGCTTGTGAGCCTTTTGGGTCGTGAGTTGCTGTTGGCTTCCTTTTTTGCGTGTCGAACTGTTGAAGTCTCTAGGTTTTAGCTTGATTTGTGGTGTCACTGGGTTTTCGTCCCATAGTGGGCTGCTCGATGATGAGTGCTCGCGGTGGGTTTCCCAGTGGTGCTTTGAACTCGCTTTCCCCTTTCTAGTTTCCTTAAGTCAGTTGGTCTCGGAAGTGTGGTGATACTGAACTATGTGTATTTCTGTTATGATAAGTAATGGAAAGGGGTTGTGCCCGGTTCAAAAAAAAAGTAGGAGACGGAGTAAAACTAGCCGTCGTGGTGGATGGTGTCCTCGACTCCGTCCTCCGACCGCGCCAGCTTCCACACACCGTCCTCCGCCGTGGCGAAGGCCGGGGCGCCAAAAACTTGCCAGAGGATAAGCATGGCAGTGTCGTAGGTGCCGGGGCGGCACGGGGACAGGACAACCTTCCGGTAGAACATATAGTCGGGGGCGAACGAGAAGCAGGGCCACCGTACCCCTCACACCCCAAGGAACTATCTGGGAACGGCGGCCCGCGGCCGTACCGGATGGTTTGGAAGCACAGTAGACGCACGGTGAACCAGTCGGTAGGCCACCTGCGGTCGTTGAAGACGCCCATGGTGGCGATGTGCGGGAGCGCGTGCTGCTGGCCCGTGGCGGGGTTGACGAGGTAGATGAAGATCTGGCCTAGGCCGTCGGCCGTGGCGAGCCACCGGCGAGAGGAGCTGAGGACTAAGTGGCCGCCCAGCGCGGGGTCCGAGGCGCGCACTGTGGCGGCCCGCCTGTCGGTGACGGAGAAGAGCTCGACGGTCTTCGTGGTCTTGCCAGGTAGTAGGAGCCGCGGCGCGGACGGCTTGAATACGTCGTCGTCGCCGCCGCAGGATTCTGCGAAGACCGCGGCGAAGGCGATGCGGTCGAGGAACCCCAGACGGTCGTGGATGATGGCTAGCAGCTCCGGCGGGAGGCTGGGGCAGCACCTGGGGGCGAGGGCTTCCCTGGCGGCTGCCGGGGTCTTCCGTGGCACGCTGGCACGTAGTCTCCTACAGATGGATCGGGTGAGGACGGCGATCGTGTGTGGATTTCTGCCAGGTTAAGATACGATTATATGTCTCGATCCGAATTACAATAGGTAACAGCACAAGTGCCTCGTTCTCCGACGCGGAAACCACTACAACCGCTCCCCTCTTAACCTGGTAGATCAAAGCCGCTCCACCTCCCCCTATAGCCGCTCGGCGTGGTCGAAAAGCTCCTGACAAGACTGCTCGATCGCTAGTCCTAAGAGAGTGCTCCAAGAATGGATGTGGTGATCCTTCGCCTCTTCGATGCAGAGAAGATGCTCATGGTTTCTCTTCTCCTCGGCCTCGATTTTTTCATGGCAGTCGAGACGCGCGCCCACAGCACGTGTTGATCCATGAGCGCATCGACCTTATGATCGCGCGTTTCCAAGGTGTTCTCAGCCTGGCGGAGAGCGTTCTCACGCTACTAGAGCACCTACTCCAGTGTGACGGTGTCTATCTCACAGATATACACTTGCTCATCGCGGTGGTTGAACTTGGTTTCCCGCTCAAGTTGCTCGACGCCCTGCTACTTGAGCTCATTCTCCCACTCCTGAACCTCCACCTCATGAGCAGACATCTGCTATATGAGCTTAGAGTTTTCCATAGCCACCTCAACGACCTCGGTGTTCCTGTATTGCCTCTTGCTAATTTGGATCTGTGCGGCGAGGGCTTCCTCGGCCTGTGCAAGCTTGACCGCATGCCCCTTCCAGGGTCGCCTTCTGCGCCTCGTTGGCCTCACGCATGTCCTGCAATGCCTTCGAGGCGGAGTTGAAGCTATCGGGGACAACCACCGGAATCACGCCGCCACGATGCACACAACTTGATCCAGCTGAGGCGGTTGGGCTCGTCCCTGCTCTGGCTTCAGGACGGGGTGGAAAGCTCCCTAGGGAGAAGGGGCACTCATTTTCCACGTCCACTGCGGGTTGCACATCTTGCTCCGCGTCCACCAAAGGCTGTGTCTCCTGCTCCGTGTCCGTAGCTAGCTGCACCACCCGCCTCGCGTCCATTGGAGCCTGCACCTGTGCACCATGATGAATGATATTTTGCAGTCATTCCACCATTGTTCAAACAGGATAATCCCGAAATATCCAAGAATCACTTCGATACTGGTGCTAATGACTAATGAATGCAAGAAATTATGAGGTCTTTTTTTTAATGTGTTTCCTCAGAAAATGGACCCAAACATGAAAGAAAATCATCACATGGAAGGAAACACCAAGTGTGGGATCCAAGCCAAACCGCCAAGGGTTGCACAATGTGGAGAGAGAGAGAGAGAGAGGGAGAGAGAGAGAGTTGAGAGAGAGAGAGAGAGAGTTGAGCTCATCACCTTGTAATCGGTCACACACATCAACATCAACAATCGAGCAAGAATAGGGTATTACACCTTCATGGTGGCCTGAACGTGGGTAGAAATTATCATCTGTGCTTACTCGTAAGAAAGAAGATTTATGCAGTGTTTAAGCCCCTTGGCCGAACGAAAAAGGGGTTATCTCTGATCCCGGCATAGACGATATCACCGCCAACAATGTGAAACTTTTTTCAGATACAGCTTGAACATTAAAAAAACATGATTAAAATTTTTCAAATACACTTTGTACATTTTTCCTATATAGTTGAACATTTTTTTATACACGTTGAATATTTTTCAAATACCATGAACATTTTTTTGAATATATGTTACAATGTTTTGAATGAACGTTCAACATTTTTTGACTGTATGTGAAACTTTCTTTTGAATCCTATGAACATTTTCCAAAAGCTGCGCGAACAATTTTTTTACACTGGATGAACATGTTTTAAACGAGTGAACAGTTTTGTGCTGATTGATTTTTTTGGATGATATGAATAATTTTTTAAAATTACACATTTTTTTTAAATTAATCATAACTTTTTTAATTGCGTTATTAAAAAATAAATTAAATTATTTCCAAAATATAAAAAATAAATAAAAATAAAAAGAAGAAATGAACGAAAATCAAAAGCGAGAGAAACGAGCGAAGCAAAGCGACAACGCCTAACTGGACCGGCCCACTGCAACTTTCCATGAGGTGAGCGGCCATTCTGTCTCGTATGAGGCGAAACATTGAGGCGCCCGAGGGCGGGGCTATGTCTTATTTCTTGTGAGACAAACCATCCGCTCGGCTGAGCTGACGTGGTAATGGGCCAGCCCTGTAGCGCTATTCGCTCGATCGTTTTTCATTCGTTCCTTTTGTTTGATCTCATTTTTCTTTTTATTTCATTTTTATTTTTTAATTTTTGTTATATATTCGAAAAAATAATCCAAGCTACAGATATTTGGAAAAAACTTAAGTTTGAAAAAAAATGTTTGTGCAGTGTTAAAAAATGTTGGTGCAACTATAAAAAATTGTTGATAGTATCTAAAAAAAATGATTGTGCAGTGAGAGAGAGAGAGAGAGAGAGAGAGAGAGAGAGAGAGAGAGAGTTGAGCTCATCACCTTGTAACCGTTCATACACATCAACATCAACAATCAAGCAAGAAACCGGTATTACACCTCCGTGGTGGCCTGAACGTGGGTAAAAAATATCATTTGTGCATACTCATAAGAAAGAAGATTTATGCAGTGTTTTAGCCCGCTAGCCGAACGAAAAGGGGTTATCTCCAATTGCTGGCATAGACGATATCACCATAAACAATGTGAAACTTTTTTCAGGTACACCTTGAACATTAAAAAAACATGTTTAGCAATTTTACAAATACACTTTGCACATTTTTCCAGTATGCGTTAAACATTATCTTGATGCACGCTAAATATTTTTCAAACACCACGAACATTTTTTGAATATATGTTAAAATGTTTTGAATGAACCTTCAACATTTTTTAAATGCCCGTGAAACATTTTTTTTAAGTTGCACGAACTATTTTTTTTACACTAGATGAACATCTTTAATCAAGTGAACATTTTTTAATGTGATGTGTGCTTTTTCGATGAGATGAACAAACAATTTTTATATTGTCCCTAAGTTTTTTAATGCACATTATTAAAAACTGAAGTAAATATTTCTTTAAATATAAAAAAAATAACAAAATAAAAAATGAACAAAAACGAACAAGCGAAAGAAACGAGCGAAGCGAAGCAACAACGCCTGACTGGGCCCACCCACTACAAAGTTCTGTCTCGCACGAGGCGAGGCTAGGCCTCCTTGTCGTCATATCTCGTTTGGCCAACCACATGACGGATATTATATCCCACTAGTTGTGGTCTTTGATAAATAAAGATTAGTTTTATCCCTCAACAAAAAAAAATGAGGCCGCGCTGGGACGGCCCATCTGATGTTTTTTCTCTAGGTCTTAATTCACCAGAAAAGCGCACCGTGTGTGAATCAAAGAATCAAACCAACGACCTCCCTCCTCGAGGTACGCTGGTGCAAACACCACGCCACCAAGCTGAATCTGGTAACCATTATCATGTCTCCTCTTTTATTTGTTCCTTTTCCTTTTTTTCCTTTTTTCATTTATGTTTTTTCCTTTTTTGTTTTCTTTTTTTTCTTTTTTCTCCTTCCTAGATCGATGAATTTCTCATAAATACGTTAATATTTTTTTCAAATCAATGAACTTATTCTAATTTGCTAAACTTTTTTGCAAATCGGTGAACTTTTTTTCAAAATCAATGAATTTTTTTTAATTTCAATGAACTTTTTTCACATTCGATGAACTGTTTTTCAAGTTTGATGAACATTTTTTTCATTAGCAAGGATTTTTTTTTATATTTCATGAACTTTTTTTCAAACTTGATGAACTATTTTCAAATTTGTTGAAATTTTCTTAAAGTTGGTGAACTTTTTTCAAATTCATCAAATTTTTGAAAATTGTGAATTTTTTTTAATTAGTGACTTTTTTCAAAACTGATAAACTTTTTTCGAAATCGGTAAACTTTTTTTCAAAATCATTGATTTTTTCCCCAAATTTGTGTACTTTTCCAAAATGGATGACCTTTTTTCATTATTGACAAACATTTTCTATTTTCTCAAACCTTTTCTATTTTTTGAACTTTTTTCAGAATTCATGTTTTTTTGTGAATTACTTTCAAATAATTAATTGAGGTATATAATATATCTCTAGAAGAAGGGTCAGATAGATCTCGTTTTTGAAAGTTGACAAGCTTGGCAACTCGGTTTGGTGGTTGTCGTGTTTGATTTCTCTTTGATCGGTTAAGACTTAAGAGTATGATTCCCAGTTCTCCCATATTTATGCCAGTAAGTATATTTTTACAGTTTTTTCTGCGTGAATCAGCCGGCCCGCTATCTTCCGTTGCGATCGTTGTTAGCGTCAACCGGCTCTTACAACGACGAATAGGACCTCCCTCGAGCGATCTCTTATTTGACGCATTCTGCGTCATATTGTCGACGCACCGCACACATTCGGTTTACACGGCCCGGCCCATTTAGTAGCCATACGTGGATCCAATGATCCCGGTTTTGGGAACGTTCGGGAAGGTTTCCAGCCGATTTTTCCGGTTCTGGGAACCTTCCAGAAGGTTCATGAACTATTTTTTTTCTATATCTTTTTCATTTTCCTATCTAATTTTCTGTATATTTTTTCCTTCTTTCTCCTTTTTCCGTTTCTTTTTTCATTTTTATTTTTCTGTTTCCCATTTCTTCCTTTCTTTTTTTATTTTTATTTTTTCCTTGTTAATTTCTTTCCTTTTCATCGAATGTTCAGAAATTTAAAAAATGTTCGTATTCTTTTATTTGGTTCATTTTTTTAAATGTTCCTGCTTAGAAATTTTGTTCAGAAATTCAAAAAACTTTAGAATTTCAAATTTGTTTGCTTCGCTTAGAAGAATTATTTGAAAATTCAAGAACAAAATTTAATTTTAGATTCTTAAAAGGTTCAGATTTTGTGTTGTTGTTCACAAATTCACAAAATGATCTGGAAATTCAAAAAATATTCTCAATTTCAAAATGTGTTCACAAATTTGAAAGAACATCATCTTTTTGAAAATCTGTTCACAAACTCGAAATATGTTCGAGGAATTTGGAAAAAATTCTCATTTATAAAATTTTGTCATGAATTCAAAAATGTTCGGTCATTTTAAAAACTGTTCTAGCTTTTCCAATTTTGTTCGCGTATTCCAAAAATGTTCATATTTTTAGAATTTTAGAATAAGGTGCGTTTTGAACAAATTGGTCGTAATTTTAAAAAATATTCATGTTTCTAAAACATTGTTCGTAATTTCTAAAAATATTCACGTTTTCAAAAAAAATCACAACTTCCAAAAATATTCAGGAATTTCAAAACATGTTCTAGCATTTTCAAATTTGTTCACACATTCAAAAAATGATCATGTTTTCAAATTTTGTTCGCAAAGTTTAAAAATGTTCGGGGAATTTTCCAAAAAAAATTGCATTTTTTAAAAGTTGTTCATAATTTTGAAAAATGTTAGCATTTTCAAATTTTGTTCCCATTTTTCAGAAAAAATGTATATGTACTTTAAAAGATTGTTCATAATTTGAAAAACAGTTATCATTTTCAAAAAGCTTCCTTTTATCAAGAAATATTTGAGAAACCCAAAAGTGTTCACATTTAAAGGAAATGTTTGAGTTTTTAAGAAGTTGTTCATAAATTTGAAAATATTCACGTTTCAAAAAGTATTTACGTTTGAAAATATTCATGTTCCAAATTTCTAATTTTGCAAAAATTATTGCGACATATAGTTCATATGTACTGGGTTGCTATTTAGGCACAAGTTATAGTGAGTAGCGATTTTAGTTCACTAGCGTCAAATCATTTAGATTTTTGCCAATGTCGTTTGTTTCATTAACAACCACGTTGTATATCTCGCAGAGGATGTTGTTGTTCCGAGCGGCTAGCACAGCGCGCGCTCCACAACCTAGTCTAGGGTTCGAATGCCAGTTCTAGCTCGCTATTTTTTGAAGTTTTTTCACCTAGCAAAGTGCCACTACATAATGGGGCGGCGCAGGTGAGTCTTGCCATGTGCAAAAGGTTGACTCTCTGACGCAGAGGGCGTCACATAGGACCCTCCCGCGAGGCTATGTCTCGCTTTAGAGTGACAAACCGTCCACTTTCCTGAACCGACGTGGTAATGGGCCAGCCCAGTGGCGCTATTCGCTCAATCATTTTTTGTTCGAATCCCAGTTCTAGTTCGCTATTTTTTGAAAAAAAAATCTCCTCGCGAAGTTCCACTGCATAATGGGCCATTACTAGGGAAAACCTTATACACATGAGCTTACCAGTAGCGTTTTTTAAAGGGCAGCGCTGCAACTATTTAGCAGTAGCGCTTGCGCAGAAAGAGCGCTGCTACTATGCATATAGCAGTAGCGTTGTAGTTGTAAAACACGCTACTACTATAATTGCCAGACCGTTGCCGGTAGGCTAGGTATACTAGTAGCGCTCATACCTGAAAAGCACTACTGCTATTGTACTTAGCAATAGCGCTTTCCTCCAACCAGCGCTACTGCCAAATTCAGTCCCCTCCTATGACCAAAGTTTAGTCCCACCTCGCTCCGCGAACAGAATGTTTACCACCTTAAATATGGTCCGTCTTAAACTATCACAACCACTTGGTCTTCATTGTACTCTATGTGTAGGATCGATCTGTGGCAATATGAATCTTCACCGGTTCCTAAACCGGCAAAGATTCATACTGATAATTTAGATTCTACACAAAAAGATCAATGATGACCAATGTTTTTTTTAATTTGATGCTTTTTTTTACATGCTAATGATCATAGCCTTAGTAGTAGCACTGGTTCCACAAAATGCTACTGCTAATGATCATAGCAGTAGGGCTTGTTCTCTTAAAGCGCTACTGCTATGGAGCTTAGCTGTAGCGGTGGTTACTAACCAGCGCTACTACTACGGGCACCTTATCCACCCCGGCCCGCGCGCGTCCTCACTCTCCCCCTCACACTCTCACTCGCCCACTCCGCCGCGCGCCGTCGCCCCCAAGGTATCTGCCTCCCTCCCCCCTCCTCCTCTCGCCGCCCTCCTCTCTTCTCCCTCCGGCGGCCCTCCTCTCTCCTCCCTCCTCATGCCGGCGGCCCTCGCTCCACCCTCCTCCCTCGTCCGACCGCCGCCCTGCTCCCTGCTCCCTCCTCCCACTGCCCTCCTCTTTCCTCCCTTCCCCAGCCGCCCGAAGCCCTCACTCCTCCCTCCTCCTCCTCCTCCTCCCACTGCCCTCCTCTCTTTGTATAAAAATTTAGGTATAAATTTTTTTAGTAAAAGAATTTAGTAATAGAAATTTTTAGGTACAAAAATGTATTATGCTATATGAGATTATTTTAGTAAATGTAGGTTTTCTGAATAGAATTGAAAAAAAATAAGTAAATGTAGGTCTTTTGAATAGAATAGGAATTTTTCTAAGTTATGTGAAATTAGGGCATTTTTCTATGATTCAAGAAGTAGACAGTAGTTAAAAAACCAGGGCATTTTTCTAGGATTTATGAGGATATATAGATAGATGGATGGATGGACAGATGTTAGGGCTAGAACTAGGGTATTTTTAGTAAATGTATATAGGTCTTTTCAATTTTTCCGTGAATTTTGGCATGACTTGTGCTAGAATATGTAGGAAATATCGAGTCACCCGGATTTTGTAGAAAGATAATTAAACGACATTTTGGGTTGACTTTAAGTCTGTCGAGACTCCATACATGACAGTCAACAAATGAGTGAGGGAGAAAGTCTGCATCATATATGAGAGAAAAAGAATCCCGACTGTTGTCGTGGGGGTCGTTTCTTCTTTTTCTTCATGTGCTAGACCTTTGTTATGCACTAGGGGAAGGAGGAGTAACGACCATCACCGACGATCGCAAATGTCAGAGAGGAATCAGTGAGGGAGAGTCTCCACCATATATGAGAGGACAAAGAATCCTGACTGTTGTCGTGGGGATCGCTTCTCCTTCGTTCCCGTGTGCTAGACATTTTGGTGTAATACACTTGGGAACGAAAGGAGGAGCGACCATCACCAACGGTCGAATGTATACACCACGTGAGCTGAGAGTTTTCAAGAAAAGACTCGACAGACCGATAGTCAACCCGTGATGAATAATAATTATCTAATTTAGTTTTTGTAGTACATATATTTAATTGTACAAGTTTAATCTTTGAATTATGAACATAGGAAATGTCGTCGGACGACGAAAGTCTCCTGGAGTGCGACTGGTGCGGCGATGACCGGGGTCTGTGCGACAGGCCTTACCTGGTAGAAGTTCGGCGCTTCAGCATTAAGCTCCAGGAGACCTTCGATGTTGAAATGGTACACAACGACGACAAGTGTTTTTTCGTAATTAAGCACGACTTTTGCTTCTTCAACGTGTAATTTTCGTCTTTTACAATTCGACTAGCTTATTCCATGCCATGCAAGACGCTATGTCTTGGAGAGGATGGATTTTAAAGATCATGAAAGTATGGAAACAAAGATAGTTCACCTAAGGACCCATCATGGTTTTGATTTTACTGTAAATCTATACAATTCTGAGAGCGTATCCCATTTTGGTTGCCCGAATTGGGAAGCACTTTGCAAGATGTATGATTTTCATGAGGGTATGCTTGTCACCTTGGATCTTGGTGATCCTGACATCGACGAAGATAATATAGACATTTGGGTCCTTGTTGATACGCTTCCAATTCTACCGCTATGTGAGTTTCTCAAACATAATTATTAAGTAATTTATATTGTTTATTTCAAAATAGTTGACAGCTTATTTCCATTGATAGCTTATTTTGATTCTTCAAAGAATGTACAGAAGATGGTAGACAGAACCTACTACACCGATGGCGCAGAATTAACTTATCAGGAGAAAGATCATCTTATCTCATTTATTATTGATGTTGAGAATTACAATATCAATTATCATATTCCTGCACATTATGGTCAATACGTGCCACTAGTGCACGTGTTGAACTACGGTAACATCTATGGAGATGGCATGGTAAGATTATTTACTATTACGACATCCGTGCATCTTTTGCATAAATTCTTCTAAAACTAAACTACATTGCTAACTACGACGTTATTACTATGTTTTTCAACAGAAAATCCCGAAGGATTGTGTGCCTCATCTCATGCTTCCGAAAGGTCACCTTGATGTTATTAGCTTACGGCCAGGTCTGCTTAGGCTTCACTACTGTTCATATATACCGGATTTCTAAAACCGATGAAGACATGGCAATCAAAGCATGGAAAAAAATGTATGGACAATGAGCTACTTGGAACTAACATTGTGCGAAGCGCAAGAATTGGAGACAGGATAATCTCCATTCTCCATAATGGAGAGTCAGGGCCTATCTTGTTTTATTCTATTTTACCTTAGAGAGGGTAGTTAGGTCCTAGGTAATACTCATGATCATGTGCTAAGAACAATTAGGTAGGGTTGGTTAGATGACTATGATAATGATGAGTATGACTTGTTATTATGATAACGAGTAGAAGTTGTATGATGATGATGAGTAGGACTTGTTCTTATGATACCAATGATGAGTTATTTATTATTATGATGATGCATAATGCTAAGTTGTTATATGAGCATGATGAGTTATTATATATATCAGTGGGTGAAATGAACGTGGATTAGATTCAAGTGGAGGCAACATGCGGTGCACATCGAAAGTACTACTAATCCAAACTTATATATAATAACTAATCATGGTCATAAAATCATATGATAAAACTACTGTATATAAAACCTATACAAATACAGCGACAATAAACTGCATTTTCCAAAATACAGGAAAATTTAGCAGTAGCGCTTTTCAAAAGAAACGCTACTGCTACTTACTGTTATCAGTAGCGCTTTTTCCTGCAAGCGCTACTGCTAACTAGGTATAGCAGTAGCGCTGGTTTTCCAGCGCTACTGTTACAAGTTAGCTGTAGCGCCTTACTGGTAGCGCTTGTACAAGTGCTACTACTAGCTATAAAACAAGCGCTACTACTAGGGTTATCCCTCGTAGTGGGCCGGGCCAGGTGAGGCGTGCCCTGTGCGAAAGGTCGACTCTCTGACGCAGAGAGCGTCACATAGGAGCTCCCCTCCTGCGAGGCTATGTCTCGCTTCTAGAGTGACAAACCGTCCATTTTCCTGAACCGACGTGGTAATGGGCCAACCCAGTGGCGCTATTCGCTCAATCGTTTTTGTTCGTTCCTTTCGTTCGTTCTTTCATTCGATCTCGTTTTTCTTTTTCTTTCCATTTTTATTTTTTACTTTTTGTTACATTTTCCAAATAATATTCCAATATACAGATATTTCAGAAAAATACTTAAGATTGAAAAAAAATTGTTTGTGCAGTGTTAGAACAGGTGTTGGTGCAACTATAAAAAAATGTTGATAGCATCTGGAAAACGTTTCAATACTTATTTCAAAAAACTATTTCAACACTTATTTAAAAAAACTGCTTCACACATATTCGAGCAACAATGTTGAAAAACATGTGTTTGAAAAATTGTTTATCATGTATTTGAAAATTTTGAAACCTATATAAAATCAATAATTCAGTTGTATAAAAAAAATGTACAAATGTGTGAGGTACAAAGTAGACATCGAAACTTGTATTTCAAAAAAAAAAATCATTGTATTTAAAAATGGTAATCATGTTCTTAAAAATTGTTAAACGTGTATAAAAAATATCCTTGATTTATACAAAAATGTAAACATCAAAATATACATTTTAAGTATATCTTAGTCTTGGATTTTTTAAATATTGAACATGCATAAAAATAATGTTTCATATGTATACGAAAAATGTACAAGGTGTATGGGCAAAAAATTAGAGATCAGAACATATATAATGAAAAAATAAACATAAAAAATATAAGTTTGCAAATATGTTAATCATGTATTGAGAAAATGTTAAAGGTGTATAGCACTCCGACGACAAATCGACTGATTCCAGTGAGGGAACAAGATTCTTTGGCGAGATTTCGATCTTCACTGGCTGTTTCCCATCGGTGTAAGCATGAAATAGAGGAAGATGGAGAGAGACGACATCATGCAACAAGGGAGGACGAGAGGGAGAGGCGGCGTGAGGAGGAAACCTAGATTTTCTGCCAACTGTGCACCATACGGAAGCTTTAGTAGGAGAATAGCAAGATGGTCTTGTGGTTTAATGGGCTAGGCCAGCCCATCCAGCTTATTCCTTCACGCAACAGTACAAACGCCTAATTGCACCTAATTTTGCCTAACCATGCCTAAGCTTGAAAAGCGCAAGTAGGTGGCCAAACACATAATTAACGCCTAGCGCTCTTTTGAACTTTGCAACTACACATTGGCCATGTTGCAATTTCAGGCTGAGCTCCCAGACACGTGATACGTATCCAACGTATCTATAATTTATGAAGTATTCATGCCATGTTTACAATAATTTTATATGGTTTTGGTATGATTTGCATGGAACTAACCCGGACTGACGCTGTTTTCAGCAGAACTACCGTGGTGTTGTTTTTTGTGTAGAAATGAAAGTTCTCCAAATGAGCTGAAACTTTTTGACGATTTTTTTTGGAACAAAAGAGACCCCCGAAGCTTCGTGGGAGGGCCAGAAGAGCCACGAGGAGGGCACAACCCACCACGGCACGCCAGAGGGGCCTGGCTTGCCCCGGTGGGTTGTGCTCACCTCGAGGCCCATCTTCGCGTGAAACCGACGCAAAAAAATCCTATAAATAGGAAAACCATCAAAAATAACCCTAGATCAGAAGTTCCGTCGCCGCAAGCCTCTGTAGCCACGAAAAACCAATCTAGACCGCGTTCCGGCACCCTGCCGGAGGGGGAAATCATCACCGGTGGCCATCTTCATCATCCCGGCGGCCACCATGATGAGGAGGGAGTAGTCCACCCTCGGGGCTGAGGGTTTTTACCAGTAGCTATGTGTTTAATCTCTCTCTCTCGTGTTCTTGAGATGTCACGATCTTGATATATCGCGGGCTTTGTTAATATAGTTGGATCATATGGTGTTTTCCCCTCTCTATCCTTTTGTGATGAATTGAGTTTTCCCTTTGAGATTTTGTTTTACCGGATTGAATACTTTTATGGATTTGAGAGCACTTGATCTATGTCTTGGCACTCAACTCGCGGATTCCCGTGGTGGCATTGGGGTAATCTATGCATAGGGGTTGATGCACGTTTTTGTCCTTGTTTCTCTGGTAGAAATCTTGGGGCACTCTTTCAGGTTCTTTGTGTTGGATTGAGTATTATGAATCTGAAATTATTTGATGCATATCGTATAGTCAACTCACGGATACTCGCGGTGACATTGGAGTATCTAGGTGACATTAGAGTTGGTTGATGTGTATCATATGGTGTTATTTTAGTACGAACTCTTGGTTAGATCGATTGGAAAGAATAGCTTGGTGTTATTTTAGTACGAACTCTAGGATAGATTGATCGAAAAGAATAGCTTTGAGGTGGTTCCGTACCATACAAACAATTTCTTCTTATGTTCTCCGCTAGATAGGAACTTTGGAGTGATTCTTCATCGCACGTTGAGGGATGGTTATATGGTCCAATTATATTAGCATTGTTGAGAGGTTGCACTAGCGAAAGTACGGATCCTAGGCCTCATTTTCAAGCATTGCAATACCATTTGTGCTCCGTTTTATCAATTGCTACCTTGCTGTTTTTTATTGTTCCTATTACAAAAATCAATATCTACTATCATTACTATGCTTATATCACCATCTCTTTGCCGAACTAGTGCACCTATACAAATTTCCATTGTATTTGGTGTGTTGGGGACACAAGAGACTTTCTGTTATTTGGTTGCAGGGTTGTTTGAGAGAGACCATCTTCATCCTATGCCTCCCACGGATTGACAAACCTTAGGTCATCCACTTGAGGGAAAATTGCTAATGTCCTACAAAACTCTGCGCTTGGAGGCCCAACACGAGTCTACAAGAACAAGTTGTGTAGTAGACATCAAGCTCTTTTCTGGCGCCGTTGCCGGGGAGGTGAGTGCTTGAAGGTATATCTTTAGATCTTGCAATTGAATCTTTTAGTTTCTTGTTTTATCACTAGTTTGGTTTATAAAAAGAAAATTACAAAAAAATGGAATTGAGGTGGCCTCATATTATTCATCTTTATAATGTCTTTCATGAAAATGATGGAAAGGAAAATTGTGCTTAATTGATAGAAGAAGAATTCTATAAAATGTCTGACAAAAAATCTTTGAATGATGAGCATGATTGCAATGTTGTTAGTATGAATTCTTTGAATATCCATGATATTAATGGTATGCAAAGCTACAAGCTTGGGGATGCTATGTTTGATGAAGATGATATTTTTAGTCCCCCAAGTTTTGATGAGAAAATTTATTATGATGATAGCATGCCTCCTATTTATGATGATTATATTGATGAAAGTGGATTTGGTAGAGTGTCAACTCAAGGTACTAATGATCCCACTATTTTGGAGGGTGTTGAATCTTATTGTAAAAATTATGAAAGTGGATTTGGAGAGGTCATGACTTTATTTAATGATGAATTCACTATTTCAGAAGAGGTTTCAATTGACTATGATAACATAGTTGCTATCTATGATGATTATAGTGATGACATGTATGCTATATTGAATAATGATAACAATGAAACTTGTCATCATGATTTTAATTTTCAATCACATGATAGTTATTTTGTTGAATATGCTCCCACTACTATTGATGAGAATAAATTTGCTTATGTGGAGAGTAATAAAAATTCTATGCATGTGGATCATGAAAATAATGATTTATGTGATAGTTATATTGTTGAATTCATTCATGATGCTACTGAAAATTACTATGAGGGAGGAACTTATGCTTCTACATATCTCAACAATATCAAGTTTCCTCTCTTTATGTTGAAAGTTTTGAAGTTGCACTTGCTTTGCCTTCCTATGCTAGTTGATTCTTGCTCCCATAATTTTTTTCTCACAAAATCCCTATGCATAGGAAGTGGGTTAGACTTAAATGTGCGAGTCATATGCTTCATGATGTTCTCTTCATGTTTCAATTCTTATCTTTTATGCGAGCATCATTGAAATCATCACGCCTAGCTAAAAACTCATTAAAGAAAAGCGCTTGTTGGGAGACAACCCAACACTTTTACTTAATGTTTTTGTGTGTTCACATGATTAATCTACTGTAGTAATCATGTTTTATAGCTTTTGTTTCAATAAAGTGCCAAGTAAAGCCTTTGGTATAGTATGGATGATAGTTGACTTGATTCTGTGCAAAAACAGAAACTTTTGCTTCCAGTAACAGAATTGTTTAAATTCACTGGATCGTCTAAAAACTCTGAATTTTTTACAGATGATTGAACTACAAATTTCCTACGTTGTACTAAATTTTTAGAATATTTGTAGTTGCATAAGTATGACTAACATTCAGACCTTTACGTACTGTTCTGTTTTTGACAGATTCTGTTTTCAATGCATAGTTTGCTTGTTTTATAGTTTCTATGGCTTATATTGCTTAATATGAATTGTGAAAATTGTAGAGTACAATAGGCATTGTGTGAGAACAATTATGACTCTTATCTTGACAGTACCAAAGTGAATGACTTGTCTTTATCATACTAACCCATCTCACGAAGTTCCGTTAAGTTTTGTGTGATTGAAGTTTTCAAGTTTCCGGTAGATATCGATATGAGGAGAATAAGGAGTGACAAGACCCTAAGCTTGGGGATGATCAAGGCACCCCAAGTTAATATGCAAGGAAGATCCAAACAACTAAGCTTGGGGATGCCCCTGAAGGCACCCCCTCTTTCGTCTTCAACATTATCGGTAACCTCACTTGGAGCTACATTTTATTCATCAGAGCATAATTTTATTTTATTAGGATTTTCTTGATGTTATTTATAATAATGTTTTAAATCTTTTACTTCAATAAAAATGTCAAGCATAGCCTTTGCCATGCTTATTTTGCAAGTCTATGAGTTGCTGTTTCAAAACAGAAAGCTTATCGCTGTTGCAAAAATTCTCTAGAAAAGTCAGAATGTGATAAAATGTTGAAAGTTTTTGCGCAATAAGATATGATAAATTTTGTACTGTGTGTTAAATTTTAAGAATTTTTTGAGTTAGAGAAGTATGGATCTTCTTGCATTCTTTACAGACTGTCCTGCTTGACAGATTGCTGTTATCTTTGCATTGTTTGCATATGTTTGCTTGTTTAATGATTCTATTTGAGGATAGGAGTATGAAATATGCAGAGATATTTAGTGTGCAATGTTAAATAATAATTTTAGCGATTTGCTACAGTAGAGAATGATAAGGTTATTGCATTGATTTATACTAACTTATCTCACGAGTTCTTGTTGAGTTTTGTGTGGATGAAGTTTTTAAGATTTAGGGAAACCATGATATAAAAGGAATTAAGGAGACACAAAAGCTCAAGCTTGGGGATGCCCAAGGCATCCCAAGATAATATTTCAAGAAGTCTCAAGCATCTAAGCTTGGGGATGCCCTGGTAGGCATCCCACCTTTCTTCATCAACAATTATCGGTTAGCCTCGGTTGAGCCTAAGTTTTTGCTTCTTCACATGATGTGTGCTATTCTTAGAATGTCATTTTATTTTTTTTTGCTTGTTGTTTTAATAAAATACTTAGATCTGAAATTTTCTAAATAAGAAAGAGTCCTCACATAGCTACCTATTTACTTAACTACTCGCTTGATCTTCACTTATATCTTGTTGGAGTAGCTTGTCATTTACTCTCATGCTTCACTTAGATTATTTTGAGAGTTGAAAATTTTAAAGAAATACTTATGCTCTCGTGCTTCACTTAAATTTATTTGAGAGCTTGTTAGTAGCAATGGTAATATATAAATTTAGTCCCAAAGTAATGGATATTCAAGAGGGATATAATAAAAACTTTCATGTAGATCATTGGATATGATAAGTTTGATTCCTTGAAATAGTTTTGAGATATGGAGAATAATATGTGAGTCATGTTGGTGAGTAGTTATGCTTTAGTAAGAATATTGGTGTTAAGGTTTGTGATTCCCTATGCAAGCACGAAAGTCAATAGTTATGCAATGAAGTTACATCCTACTTGTGGTGCATTATTCGGTGTTAGTTATGTTTAATGTTCGTTTACGATTGTTTTCGTTTCTTGGTTGGTCACTTCTCAATCTATTTGCTAGCCTCCATTTGCACTAAGTGGGAATACTACTTGTGCATCCAAAATCCTTAAACCCAGTTTTGCCACATGAGTCCACCATACCTACCTATATGCGGTATTTCCGTGCCGTTGTAAGTAAATTTGTATGTGCCATCTCTAATTTTCAAAATGAAATTCCTTTTTGTGTGCCCGTACCGCTCATGATGCGGCAGGGGGTGGCCAATATTTTCCATGCTAGATGCGTTATTCTCAAGATGAGTGTTTATTCACTTGTCATTGCACGAGAGTGTGACAAAGGTAATAGGGATGCCCAGTCCCGAAATCCAAAAAAAAAATTATGTTGTTCAATAATAAATTCCTTGGAAAGTGTTGGTATGGAAGGCACCCGTGCATACGGCTAGCCATGGATTATGAAAGAATGGTGGAAAAAGGAATAAACTTTATTTTCTGTTTGGGAACCGCCTATGATGTATCTATCATGGAAAGTGTTGGGAATTCTCGGCCGTTTTCGTTGACGGGAAAAGTATGTCTCTCAAAATATTTTATCTCTCAATTTAAGCTTTGAGCTCTGGCACCTCTATAAATCTCTGCTTCCCTCTGCGAAGGGCCTATCTATTTACTTTATGCAATTTTTATTTTTAATTGAGTCTCCATCTTCTCTTATAAAGCACCAACTAGGGAGCACTATGATCATACTTGTGCATTGGATGTAGCTAATATTCGAGTGTGTTTCATGAATGGATCAATGATTGAGCATAATGGGCTAGGGATAGCTTTCTTTAGCGTTGATATTTTGAAAGACATGGTTGCTTGTTAGTATGCTTGAGTATTGATGTCTTCATGTCAAATTATAGACTATTGCTTTGAATCATTCAAGTCCAAATGTCCATGCTACAAAAGAAAGAGTATATGATGAATATGATACGTAGCTTTCCACAACAAAAATTCCGTTTTCAATTGCTACTTTATCATGATAAGTTTTATGCGAGAGAGTTGATGTTATGATGCTAGGAAAAATGATTGAAATTATCATTGATCAAACTTATGCACTTTGCTAGCATTCACACTTCATAAATTATTCCTTTTATCATTTACCTACTCCAGGACGACTAAGAAGTAAGCTTGGGGATGCTGATACATCTCCAACATATCTATAATTTATGAAGTATTCATGCCATGTTTACAACAATTTTATATGGTTTTGGTATGATTTGCATGGAACTAACCCGGACTGACGTTGTTTTCAGCAGAACTACCGTGGTGTTGTTTTTTGTGTAGAAATGAAAGTTCTCCAAATGTGCTGAAATTTTTGATGATTTTTTTGGAACAAAAGAGACCCCGAAGCTTCGTGGGAGTGCCAGAAGAGCCACGAGAAGGGCACAACCCACCACGGTGCGCCAGAGGGGCCTGGCTTGCCCCGGTGGGTTGTGCTCATCTCAAGGCCCATCTTCGCGTGAAACCGACGCCAAAAAAATCCTATAAATAGAGAAACCATCAGAAATAACCCTAGATCAGAAGTTCCGCTACCGCATGCCTCTGTAGCCACAAAAAACCAATCTAGACCCCGTTCCGGCACCCTGCCGGAGGGGGAAATCATCACCGGTGGCCATCTTCATCATCCCTACGGTCACCATGATGAGGAGGGAGTAGTCCACCCTCGGGGCTGAGGGTTTGTTCCAGTAGCTATGTGTTTAATCTCTCTCTCTCTCTCATGTTCTTGAGATGGCACGATCTTGATGTATCGCGGGCTTTGTTAATATAGTTGGATCATATGGTGTTTTCCCCTCTCTATCTTGTTGTGATGAATTGAGTTTTCCCTTTGAGATTTTGTTTTATCGGATTGAATACTTTTATGGATTTGAGAGCACTTGATCTATGTCTTGGCACTCAACTCGCAGATTCCCAAGGTGACATTGGGGTAATCTATGCATAGGGGTTGATGCATGTTTTTGTCCTTGTTTCTCTGGTAGAAATCTTGGGGCACTCTTTGAGGTTCTTTGTGTTGGATTGAGTATTATGAATCTGAAATTGTTTGATGCATATCGTATAATCTACTCACGGATACTCGCGGTGACATTGGAGTATCTAGGTGACATTAGAGTTGGTTGATGTGTATCATATGGTGTTATTTTAGTACGAACTCTTGGTTAGACCGATCGGAAAGAATAACTTGGTGTTATTTTAGTACGAACTCAAGGATAGATTGATCGGAAAGAATAGCTTTGAGGTGGTTTCTTACCATACAAACAATTTCTTCTTATGTTCTCCGCTAAATAGGAATTTGGAGTGATTCTTCATCGCACGTTGAGGGATGGTTATATGATCCAATTATATTAGCATTGTTGAGAGATTGCACTAACGAAAGTACAGACCCTAGGCCTCATTTTCAAGCATTGCAATACCGTTTATGCTCCGTTTTATCAATTGCTACCTTACTGTTTTTTATTGTTCCTATTACAAAAATCAATATCTACTATCATTACTACGCTTGTATCACCATCTCTTCGCCGAACTAGTGCACCTATACAAATTTCCATTGTATTTGGTGTGTTGGGGACACAAGAGACTTTCTGTTATTTGGTTGCAGGGTTGTTTGAGAGAGACCATCTTCATCCTACGCCTCCCACGGATTGACAAACCTTAGGTCATCCATTTGAGGGAAAATTACTAATGTCCTACAAAACTCTGCGCTTGGAGGCCCAACACGAGTCTGCAAGAACAAGTTATGTAGTAGACATCAAGCTCTTTTCTGGCGCCGTTGCCGGGGAGGTGAGTGCTTGAAGGTATATCTTTAGATCTTGTAATTGAATCTTTTAGTTTCTTGTTTTATCACTAGTTTGGTTTATAAAAAGAAAATTACAAAAAAATGGAATTGAGGTGGCCTCATATTATTCATCTTTATAATGCCTTTCGTGAAAATGATGGAAAGGAAAATTATGCTCAATTGATAGAAGAAGAATTCTATAAAATGTTTGACAAAAAATCTTTGAATGATGAGCATGATTGCAATGTTGTTAGTATGAATTCTTTGAATATCCATGATGTTAATGATATGCAAAGCTACAAGCTTGGGTATGCTATGTTTGATGAAGATGATATTTTTAGTCCCCCAAGTTTTGATGAGAAAATTTATTATTATGATAGCATGCCTCCTATTTATGATGATTATATTGATGAAAGTGGATTTGGAAGAGTGTCAACTCTAGGTACTAATGATCCCACTATTTTGGAGGGTGTTGAATCTTATTGTAAAAATTATGAAAGTGGATTTGGAGATGTCATGACTTTATTTAATGATGAATCCACTATTTCGGAAGAGGTTTCAATTGACTATGATAACAAAGTTGCTATCTATGATGATTATAGTGATGACATGTATGCTATATTGAATAATGATAACAATGAAACTTGTCATCATGATTTTAATTTTCAATCACATGATAGTTATTTTGTTGAATTTGCTCCCACTACTATTGATGAGAATAAATTTGCTTATGTGGAGAGTAATAAAAATTCTATGCATGTGGATCATGAAAATAATGCTTTATGTGATAGTTATATCTTTGAATTCATTCATGATGCTACAGAAAATTACTATGAGGGAGGAACTTATGCTTCTACATATCTCAACAATATCAAGTTTCCTCTCTTTATGTTGAAAGTTTTGAAGTTGCACTTGCTTTGCCTTCCTATGCTAGTTGATTCTTGCTCCCATAATTTGTTTGCTCACAAAATCCCTATGCATAGAAAGTGGGTTAGACTTAAATGTGCTAGTCATATGCTTCATGATGCTCTCTTCATGTTTCAATTCTTATCTTTTATGCGAGCATCATTGAAATCATCACGCCTAGCTAAAAACTCAGTAAAGAAAAGCGCTTGTTGGGAGACAACCCAACACTTTTACCTACTGTTTTTGTGTATTCACATGATTAAGATACTGTAGTAATCATGTTTTATAGCTTTTGTTTCAATAAAGTGCCAAGTAAAGCCTTTGGTATAGTATGGATGATAGTTGACTTGATTATGTGCAAAAACAGAAACTTTTGCTTCCAGTAATAGAAATGTTTAAATTCACTGGACCGTCGAAAAACTCTGAGTTTTTACAGATGATTTTCCTACAAATTTCATACGTTGTCCTAAATTTTCAGAATTTTTGGAGTTCCATAAGTATGACTAAAATTCAGATCTTTACGTACTGTTCTGTTTTTGACAGATTCTGTTTTCAATGCATAGTTTGCTTGTTTTATAGTTTCTATGACTTATATTGCTTAATATAAATTGTGGAAATTGTAGAGTACAGTAGGAATTGTGTTAGAACAATTATGAATCTTATCTCGACAGTACCAAAGTGAATGACTTGTCTTTATCATACTAACCCATCTCACGAAGTTCCGTTAAATTTTGTGTGATTGAAGTTTTCAAGTTTCCGATAGATATCGATATGAGGAGAATAAGGAGTGACAAGACCCTAAGATTGGGGATTCCCAAGGCACCCCAAGGTAATATTCAAGGAAGATCCAAACAACTAAGCTTGGGGATGCCCCTGAAGGCATCCCCTCTTTCGTCTTCAACATTATCGGTAACCTCACTTGGAGCTACATTTTTATTCGTCAGAGCATAATTTTATTTTATTAGGATTTGCTTGCTGTTATTTATAATAATATTTTAAATCTTTTACTTCAATAAAAATGTCAAGCATAGCCTTTGCCATGCTTATTTTGCAAGTCTATGAGTTGCTGTTTCAAAACAGAAAGTTTATCGCTGTTGCAAAAATTCTCTAGAAAAGTCAGAATGTGATAAAATGTTGAATTTTTTTGCACAATAAGCTATGATAAATTTCTACAGTTTGGTAAATTTTCATATTTTTTTGAGTTAGAGAAGTATGAATCTTCTTGCATTCTTTACAAACTGTCCTGCTCGACAGATTGCTGTTATGTTTGCATTGTTTGCATATGTTTGCTTGTTTAATGATTCTATTTGAGGATAGAGTATTAAATATGCAGAGATATTTAGTGTGCAATGTTAAATAATAATTTTAGTGATTTGCTACAGTAGAAAATGATAAGGTTATTGCATTGATTTATACTAACTTATCTCACTAGTTCTTGTTGAGTTTTATGTGGATGAAGTTTTTAAGATTTAGGGAAACCGTGATATAAAAGGAATTAAGGAGACACAAAAGCTCAAGCTTGGGGATGCCCAAGGCATCCCAAGATAATATTTCAAGAAGTCTCAAGCATCTAAGCTTGGGGATGCCCCAGTAGGCATCCCACCTTTCTTCATCAACAATTATCGGTTAGCCTCAGTTGAGCCTAAGTTTTTGCTTCTTCACATGATGTGTGCTATTATTAGAATGTCATTTTATTTTGTTTTGCTTATTGTTTTAATAAAATACTTAGATATGAAATTTTTTAAATAAGAAAGAGTCCACACATAGCTACCTATTTACTTAACTACTCGCTTGATCTTCACTTATATCTTGTTGGAGTAGCTTGTCATTTACTCTCATCCTTCACTTAGATTATTTTGAGAGTTGAAAATTTTGAAGAAATACTTATGCTCTCGTGCTTCACTTAAATTTATTTGAGAGCTTGTTAGTAGCAATTGTAATATATAAATTTAGTCCCAAAGTAATGGATATTCAAAGAGGGATATAATAAAAACTTTCAAGTAGATCATTGGATATGATCAGTTTGATTCCTTGCAATAGTTTTGAGATATGGAGAATAATATGTGAGTCATGTTGGTGAGTAGTTATGCTTTAGTAAGAATATTGGTGTTAAGGTTTGTGATTCCCTATGCAAGCACGAAAGTCAATAGTTATGCAATGAAGTTACATCCTACTTGTGGTGCATTATTCGGTGTTAGTTATGTTTAATGCTCGTTTATGATCGTTTTTGTTTCTTGGTTGGTCGCTTCTCAATCTATTTACTAGCCTCCATTTGCACTAAGTGGGAATACTACTTGTGCATCCAAAATTCTTAAACCCAGTTTTGCCACATGAGTCCACCATACCTACCTATATGCGGTATTTTCGTGCCGTTCTAAGTAAATTTGTATGTGCCATCTCTAATTTTTAAAATGAAATTCCTTTTTGTGTGCCCGTACCGCTCATGAAGCGGTAGGGGTTGGCCAATATTTTCCATGCTAGATGCTTTATTCTCAAGATGAGTGTTTATTCACTTGTCATTGCACGAGAGTGTGGCAAAGGTAATAGGGATGCCTAGTCCCGAAATGCAAAAAAGATACTTAAGTTGTTCAATAATAAATTCCTTGGAAAGTGTTGGTATGGAAGGCACCCGTGGATACGGCTAACCATGGATTGTGAAAGAATGGTGGAAAAAGGAACAAACTTTATTTTCTGTTTGGGAACCTCCTATGATGTATCTAGCATGGAAAGTGTTGGGAATTCTCGGCCGTTTTCGTTGACGGAAAAAGTATGCCTCTCAAAATATTTTATCTCTCAATTTAAGCTTTGATCTTTGGCACCTCTACAAATCTCTGCTTCCCTCTGCGAAGGCCCTATCTATTTACTTTATGTAATTTTTATTTTTATTTGAGTCTCCATCTTCTCTTATAAAGCACCAATTAGGGAGCACTATGATCATACTTGTGCATTGGATGTAGCTAATATTCGAGTGTGTTTCATGAATGGATCAATGATTAAGCATAATGGGCTAGGGATATTTTGAAAGACATGGTTGCTTGTTAGTATGCTTGAGTATTGATGTCTTCATGTCAAATTATAGACCATTGCTTTTGTAGCGACCCGACCCGAATGGATCAAAGTCTCTGTGCTTAAGTGTCATCCCTGGATCGGTATGCTGACACACACAGTACTCGAGGATTTATAACAGAGGTAAATCACATGTATAAAGTAACGTAAATACTATTACCTCAATCCATATAGCGGAAGTAACAACAAGGTTGTGGATTCCCATCAACACCAACGGCAAAGTTGAGTGTAGAAATCGTAACCCTAACGTATCACTTACTCGTCGTAAGAATCCTGCAACATGAGACGTTGCAGCCCGAAATGGGTCAGTACATTGAATGTACTGGCAAGATAACACAGTAGAGCAATGAACAGAATAAATGCTATCACTACATGCATATATGGCTGGTGGAGGCTCTACGGTTAATATGTTTTGCGAAAAGCCAATTTTTCCCTACATCAAAGGAATATATTTTGTTTAACTATCATGGTGGTTGTTGAACATTGAGAAGGTAAATCCCCCTCTCAATCCCAATTAAAAGTAATCATTAATCCCAACAAATTAATTTAGAGTGATGGGATTCAATACGATGATCCAAGAACCAGATACTCAAGATGTCCATAACCGGGGACACGGCTAATCATGATTAGTTTGTACACTCTGCAGAGGTTTGTGCACTTTTCCCCACAAGACTCGATCTCCTCCGTTGGATTTCTCGCACTACATGGTGTTTGAGAAACGGATGACCGAGACACAGTCTTTCAGAAACACTTACTCTTTACTCTGGGTAGACAGTTACACCTACTTTCCCCTACATCTGCTAGCCTACCACTGAAAGAGGTCATGTAACATACTCAACTATGCTAGAGCCCATAATAGCTTGTGGCTGCACACGGAAGTTTCTAGCATGAATAATCTTATGATCCCTTTGAGCCTGGGTGGCGAACCATAGGAGGATCACACGGTATATCCCCGGGATCTCCTAGGACAACACTGGTATATCCCCAGGTGCCCAAACAAGCAATCCACCCAGATGTGTATTAAAGTTGCCACCTTAAGTTGAACCATTAATTAAAAATCTCACATCTGTCATGGATACACTCAAACCCAATCCACGTCTACGAGCATAGCATGGCAACATAAGCATAGCGTAGAAGTAACTCCCAAGGGTTTTATAATAAAAAGGGCAATAGGTTCTACCTCATCATCTACTTCCCAGTACCCACAAGTTAACCACATCCTAATCATGCAATGTTTGAGGGTCGAAACTAATGCATAAAAACTGGGTAACGAGGAAGTATGATCAATGTGTTACTTGCCTTGTACTGTTGATGAAGATCCTTCGCACTCATAATTCCTGATAGTTCTACTCGTCACACTCCGTTCAATCTAACGTGAGCAAGCAATTGCATACATAAGCACTCATGCAAAAGAATCGAAGAAAAGATCTCGAAAAACTTCGAAAACTAGCAATTAACTCTTGCAACAGAAAACAATTTCTAACAGTACCAAAATTGGGTGGATTTGGTCTTATCAGAAAGTTTAGGTCAAGAGCTTCAATTAGCAAAAAGAATCAATTAAATCGGAGTTACGAAACTCAAACTGCGAAAGAAACAAGCTTCGATTACTAATCTGGACTAAAGTCAAATTTTACAGTAGCAAAAACTTGTTTAAGTTGGTTAAACAGAAAGAGGGCTTCGAGACGAAGATCTAGGCGCTTGAATCGCCTGATTCCGACAAACGAGCGAAAAGTTGTACTAAAACGAAAATCGGATCAGAAATCGCGATCGAAAATAATCGCGGAAAATCCGAGAAAAAGAAAACTAACGAACAGGCTAACGAACGAACGTTCGCTGTCTGCGGTTAAACGGTGAAAACCGTTCGTTAAAACGAACGTACGGACGAACGTCCGCTAAATAACTAAACCGACGGAAAACCGATCTAAAAAAAGAATAAACCGGAATTTAAAAAAAAACCGAATCTAGATCTAGGGTTTAAACAAAAACCGATCGGTTTTCTCGCGAAAACCGAGGCGGTTACCTCGGGTCCGGCGGGTCGGCGGCAGCGTGGCTCCGGCGGGCGGCGGCGGCTCCGGCGAGGGGCGTCCGGCAGCGGCGGCAGCGGCCGCAGCAGCGGCGAGGCGAGGCGGCGGCGGCGTCCGGCGGCGGCGGCGGTTTAGGGTTTCGGGTGGTGGCGGCGGTAACGGGCCTCGGGGCGGCGGCTTAAAGGCCTGGCCCGAGTCCTGGCCGAGTACGCCCTAAGTCGGTCGCGCGTTTTTTTTTTTTGAATAAAACAAAAAAAAGAAAACGGAAAATAAGAAAATTTCCATAGGCATATTATATATCAAAATTTTCAGAAAAGATTTCCTAAAAGATGAACATATTTTCAGTGGAAATAAATTTCACAAAAATTTAAATAAAGCAAACAGTGCTACTGCTGCAATAAAACCTAATAAAAATCATTTAAAAATACCAAAATGATTTCAAATTTATTTCCCTCTAATTTTATATGAAGGGAATCATTTTACCCTAATTTCCATATATTTATTTTGGATAAAAACAATTGAATAAAAACCAAATAAATCCAAATGAAAATAATTTCAAGGGACTTTAAATTCGATTGTTTTAAACTTCCAACTCATATTTCATATAATTTGAAGAAGTCATTTTATCTCCTCTCATGAAAATCATTGAGTTGCATAAAGTTTTCGAATTTGGAATATTTCCAAATGGAATTCAAATCTTTTCAAAACCCTTTTTAAAATAGAAGAAGTCATGTTATCTTCACTCTAGGGTTTGTAATGAAATAAATTTGAATTCAAGGAGATCATAAATGCAAGGTGAAAGTTTTGGGAAAGTCATTTTATTCCCTCTCATTCAACTTTCAAAAAGTTTCCAAATTTCACTCAATTTCACACAAGCAACCACACCACAATCAAACAATCAATCAAAACTATTTATTTAATATAACATTCCAAAATTTAGAATTTTGGGATGTTACAGCTTTGAATCATTCAAGTCCAAATGTCCATGCTACAAAAGAAGAGTATATGATGAATATGATAGGTAGCTTGCCACAACAAAAATTCCATTTTCAATTGCTACTTTATCATGATAAGTTTTATGAGAAAGAGTTGCTGTTATGATGCTAGAAAAAATGATTGAAATTATCATTGATCAAACTTATGCACTTTGCTAGCATTCACACTTCATAAATTATTCCTTTTGTCATTTACCTACTCGAGGACGAGTAGGAATTAAGCTTGGGGATGCTGATACATCTCCAACGTATCTATAATTTATTAAGTATTCATGACATGTTTACAACAATTTTATATGGTTTTGGTATGATTTGCATTGAACTAACCCGGACTGACGCTGTTTTCAGCAGAACTACCGTGGTGTTGTTTTTTGTGCAGAAATGAAAGTTCTCCAAATGAGCTGAAACTTTTTGACGATTTTTTGGAACAAAAGAGACCCCCGAAGCATCGTGGGAGGGCCAGAAGAGCCACGAGGAGGGCACAACCCACCACGGCGCGCCAAAGGGGCCTGGCTTGCCCCGCTGGGTTGTGCTCACCTCGAGGCCCATCTTGGCGTGAAACCGACGCCAAAAAAACTTATAAATAGGAAAACCATAAGAAATAACCCTAGATCAGAAGTTCCGCCGCCGCAAGCCTCTGTAGCCACGAAAAACCAATCTAGACCCCGTTCCGGCACCATGCCGGTGGGGGAAATCATCACCGGTGGCCATCTTCATCATCCCTACGGTCACCATGATGAGGAGGGAGTAGTCCACCCTCGGGGCTGAGGGTTTGTACCAGTAGCTATGTGTTTAATCTCTCTCTCTCTCTCTCTCATGTTCTTGAGATGTCACGATCTTGATGTATCGCGGGCTTTGTTAATATAGTTGGATCATATGGTTTTTCCCCTCTCTATCTTGTTGTGATGAATTGAGTTTTCCCTTTGAGATTTTGTTTTATCGGATTGAATACTTTTATGGATTTGAGAGCACTTGATCTATGTCTTGGCACTCAACTCGCGGATTCCCGAGATGACATTGTGGTAATCTATGCATAGTGATTGATGCACGTTTTCGTACTTGTTTCTCCGGTAGAAATCTTGGGTCACTCTTTGAGGTTCTTTGTGTTGGATTGAGTATTATGAATCTGAAATTGTTTGATGCATATCATATAATCAATTCACGGATACTCGCGGTGACATTGGAGTATCTAGGTGACATTAGAGTTGGTTGATGTGTATCATATGATGTTATTTTAGTACGAACTCTTGGTTAGATCGACCGGAAAGAATAGCTTGGTGTTATTTTAGTACGAACTCTGGGATAGATTGATCGGAAAGAATAGCTTTGAGGTGGTTTCGTACCATACAAACAATTTCTTCTTATGTTCTCCGCTCGATAGGAACTTTGGAGTGATTCTTCATCGCACGTTGAGGGATGGTTATACGATCCAATTATATTAGCATTGTTGAGAGATTGCACTAGCGAAAGTACGGACCCTAGGCCTCATTTTCGAGCATTGCAATACCGTTTGTGCTCAGTTTTGTCAATTGCTACATTACTGTTTTTATTGTTCCTATTACAAATATCAATATCTACTATCGTTACTACGCTTGTTTCACCATCTCTTCGTCGAACTAGTGCACCTATACAAATTTTTATTGTATTTGGTGTGTTGGGGACACAAGAGACTTTCTGTTATTTAGTTGTAGGGTTGTTTGAGAGAGACCATTTTCATCCTACGCCTCCCACGGATAGATAAATCTTAGGTCATCCACTTGAGGGAAAATTGCTTATGTCCTATAAAACTCTGCGCTTGTAGACCCAACACGAGTCTACAAGAACAAATTGTGTAGTCGACATCAACACGCACCACACGTCTCATGCTACCCTCGTCCTTTGCAACATGAGCCATGTTGCAAGCATAGGCTGAGCTCCCACATTGCCGGACACGTACCTTTGAACATGACCTACGTTGCAATTGCAACATGACCCGTATTGCAAAATCCGAATGAGCTCCCACAAAGACATGTGGCAGGGCCGCTGACGACACGACTTGCAACACGTTGCAAAATCTGACTGAGCTCTTTCAAGGACATGGCACGACGCAGTTGAGCGCTAGCCTTTTTGTAAAAGAAAATCATTTCTGGTAGTATTATCATAGTGGAGGAACATTGTATATATCTACTAAAGTGTATACTTTGAAATAAATAGACACGTGTTGCAGCTATGTCCATCCAGATTTAGGTGCACACGTCCATAATTAGCCCGCGGAGGCCGGGTGCCGCCTAGCATGCATGCATGCAGAGGATAAAATGGATCCATCCATGGAGCTCACCGGCCGGACGTCCCTCGTTCTGTCCAACTAATTAGTACGCGCGTTTCTGTTTCGATCCACGTACCTGCGCAGGCGCGGCGCGGGCATCGATGAAGGCCAACGGCAGCAAGAGCATGTCGGCGCACCTGACGTGTAACCTGGCGCCCAGCCGCGGCGCCGGCGCCGGCGACGACGGCCGGCCGCAGCCGCAGACGGCCACCTGCTGCACGGCGCTGCAGCGGGGCTTCCCGGCGGACGGGAAGCCGACGCAGTCGCGGTTCGCCCCGGTGAGGACGCCCGGCTCGGCGGCCTTGATGCTGCACGCCGACGACAACGGCCCTATAGAGGAGGAGGAGCCGGAGGAGGGGGACGGGCAGCAGCAGCAGAAGCAGCTGCAGAAGCAGGCCACGACGCCGACGAAGAGGGCGGCGGCGGCGACCAAGACGATGATCAAGAAGATGGTGCGCAAGTGCAAGTCGTCGGTGGCGGACGTGGACGTGGCCCGGCTCGGCGACGGGGCCCCGCAGACGCCGCGTCTCCGGCGCAGCGGCGCCATCCGCCGGGACTGGAGCTTCGAGGACCTCCGCGGCGGCAACAACGCCGCCTAGGCACCTATGAAATAAATAAATAATCTTGGATCCGTCCGGAAAAGCCATGCATGATCCCACAGTTCGAATCAAGATCGACATGCATGCAAGTATGTGTGACTGCCCAGCCAGGCAGCTTTGATCCGATTGGCCTGCATCAATGCTGATAGTATACAACAAATTTTCTCATGGTAAAAGATTCTCCATTCGGTTAACAACAAATTTCTCTGCGCGGGGTAGTGGTTCGAGTATATATGTTATGTATATCTGTATAGTGCAAGATAACTGTTCTCTACGGTGCAATGTACATATGAATGTTATTCATTGTTGCGAATAATCGTCCGTTTTCCATACCCACTTGCTTGGGACCAAAGGTTGTTGTTGGAATCCCAAAACAAGAAAAATTACAAACATATCCTTTGAGCCTTTCGGCACCAGTATCTCGTTGGACGCTACCTTGCTCTCATTGTCTAGGCCAAGGAATTCACCCGAAGTCGACTGCTGATTTGCCAAAATAGCATGCACTTTGTCGATTGTTTGCATTGATGACCACAATTAAAGCCAACCTCAAAAGATGGAGACAATCATCTTTGTGCATATTTGTAGGGGATTCACCCCGGGCTTGACACGACATAGATCTAGTTACTACCATCTCCTGCACCGGTTAACGTGCATTTCGTTAACGGGCGCCTGCAGTGCACACCACCTTCCCGCTAGCTGGGCCGGCCCGTTTAATTTTTATTCTCATTTGTTAAATCGCAAAAATAATGCGCTCCTGGTGAATCGAACTACAGACCTCCCTCATATTACCACGCTATGTTTACCAACCCACCACCAAAACAAATCTGGTAAGAAGGAACGAAGTGGTGGAGCTACAGTACCAAACCTGGGCGGGCCGGTACAAACGAAGGCCCACTATTTTTATTCGCATGGCCCAATTTACTGTCAATCTCAACTACATTTCCAATGGGCTGGGCGGGCCATGGCCGGTTTTACTAATACATATCTCCGCCAGTGCTCGCACACATTGCTCCTCGGAGCTGAAACTCCATCACTTATCGATGGTGGTGACTGATCAGCTGTCGAGACAAAGACCAAATGAAAGGACTTAATTCCGGACGTCGCCGATCCACCTCGTTCATGATGTCACAGACAACATCCCCAAGCTCCACCATGGCACTGTTAGGGAAGCCATCGAAGCCATAAAAACCAAGGATAAACAACATAGTGTGTCGTTCAGTATCCCCACAACTGAAGCAAAATGATTGGCCTCCAAACCAAACTTTAGTACCACTTGCCTTGATAATGCGAGTGCCGATGCCACTGCAGGGGTCAAATAGCTGGACAATCGCCCACTTCGGCCTAATGTGGAGTGGCCAATTTACATTTTGGTAATTTTAGATGAAAGAAATATATTAATTAAATATTAAAAAAATCTGAAAATGTTAATAAAATATTTTGTTAAAATAAATTCAAATCTTTAGAAAAATATCACAAAAAATTATTCAAAAAGGAATTCAGTGTGTACATATGAAACGTTAAATGTGTATTTAGAAAACCATATTCGCTGTATTTTAAAAATGCTGTCATACATTAAAAAAAGTTCACTCTATATTAGCAAAGTTCAATGTATATTAGAAAAAAGTTCAATACATATTTGAAAAGTGTTCATTGTATATTTTTTTAAACAATTGTACAGAAAAAAAAGAAGAATATGAAAAAAACAGAATAAACAAGAAGAAACCAGGAAAAATGAAAAAGGAATCCCAACAAGTAAAATAAAAGAAAAAGAAATCTGCTGAAAACCCGGATGAAACAAAAACAGGAAAAAGAATCGGATTAAACATTTTGCACGCGCGATCTTGGGCCAGCCAAGGTGCGGGGCGGGTCTCCCTTGTGTTTTTTTCAGTTTCTGGTTGTTTTTTGTATCCTTTTCTGTTTATTTTTTCTTCTTAAAAAAATCTCTGAATTTCTAAAAAATGCATAGAATTTCAAAGAGATGTTAATTAATCTTATAATAATTTCAGGAAATTCAAAAAAGTTGATGAGTTCAGAAAATTTCACAAATTCTTAAAAATGAACCTTTTTAAAATTTTGATAAACAAAATTCGCATTTATTATGAATATTTTTTTAGTTTTGATGCACATTTTTTGTATTCTATCAAGAATTTTTGAATTTAGTTAAAATTCTTTTGAATTTAAAGAATTATCTTGAATTCAGGAACTTTTTTCAATTTGATGGACATATTTGGATATGATAAACATTTTCAATTTGATGATTTGTTTTGAAATCGATGAATAAATTTTGAATTTCAAAAAATCTTCCCAAATTTCAAAAAATGTTTGTGAACTTGGAAACAAAAAAATGAAATGGAAAAAAACAAAAAAGTGATGGGTAACACTAAAAAGAAAATAGGAAAAATGTAAGTAAAAACAAGGATGAGAAAAAAAATGAGAAACCCCGGTTTGGGAAGGTTCTAGAACCTTCCCAAAACCGAAAATGAGCACTTGGGCCAGCCTAGACCACACGACCATGCGCTGCGAGAGTTTTTTTTTTTTGAGAAACTGCATCCTTTATTAAAGTTCAAATATTCATAGGGATACAGATAATGTCGGGCAATACAGAAAGCCACACATGGCACCCGAAAGGAAGAGAAGAAGCTGCGTTAGCAAGGGAGTGAGCTTCCCCATTAAATTCACGCTTCTCGTGGATGAACTCGATAGCATGAAACGAGCCTCGGCTATGATTGATCTCTCGAAGAATAGCAACGTACCAGCATGGTGTTTTGTAATTGATATTGGCGACAACTTCTACGCAATCCGAAGCGATGCAAATTGACCCAGTATGAAGATCCGTTGCGAGTGCCAATGCTTCGTTGCATGCTCGGACTTCTAGTGTCGCCGGATCAACGAGGCCCTCAAGAACCAGCACCAATGCCCCCAAAAACTTGTCGTGCTTGTCCCTACACACAGTCGCTGCCGCGCCTCTGCGTCCATCCTTGGAAATCCCTCCACCAACATTCACCTTCGCCTGATGCTCAATCGGTGGCCTCCATTTTTTTATTCTGATTATGCGAGTTTGTTGCATGCAAGTCCTCTGAAATAGCATGCAGGTCCCTGGTCATTGATGGGAACCTGGGGCTGCGATCTATTCTTGTAGGCGCGACTTCCAGATCCTATAAGAAGCTGTTAACGAAACAAGCCGTACTCATGGGACTCTGAAACTACTCGTCTGTTGGGGAACGTTGCATGGGAAACAAAAAAATTCCTACGCTCACCAAGATCAATCTAGGAGATGAACATCTACGAGAGGAGAGATTGCATCTACATACCATTGTAGATCGCTAACCGAAGGCGTTAAGAAACGCGGTTGATGTAGTTGTACTCTTCGCGATCCGATCACGATCCAATCCGATCTAGCGCCGAACGGACGGCACCTCCGCGTTCAGCACATGTACGTCTCGATGACATCTCCTCCTTCTTGATCCAACAAGCGAGGGAGGAGAAGTAGATGGGATCTCAACCAGCGCGATGGTGTGGTGGAGATGGTGGTGGTGCAATCCCGGCAGGGGTTCGCCAAACGCTGCCGGAATCATTCTGAGGAGAAAACGGAGTGTTGGGAGAGGTAGGGCTGCCGCCGGGGCATGGGATTTGGTGTGTCCAGCCACTACCTCACCCCCACTATTTTATAGGAGGCAAGGAGGAGGGTTGGGGTGCAGCCTTGGCCCCTCCTCCAAGGGAGGTGGTGCGGCTAGGCCTAGGGAGGAATCCTCCCTTCCCAAGGCACCTCGGCACTACAACAGGAACCCCCCTACAACAACGCAACGATGTGTTGTCGTATGTCCATACAAGCGTTGCTAAGGTCTACACAAACAGATTTAGATGTGTTGTCGTCGGTGGCGTTGCAAAGGTCTACGACAACGTATATCCATGCGTTGGTAAACACCACGAATAAGTGTTGTAAGGTACCAACGTATAGAGGTAGAGCCTAACAACACTTCATATGCGTTGGTGGCGACCCAAAAAAATGGCATTATAACGACTAAAAATATTATCGCATTGCTTGAAATTCAATGGTATTTCATATATCCCCACCCAGTATTTTTGCCAATGCTGATAGTGCATAAGAGACAACATAATAATCATAAATGTCTCATATATTAAAAAATTCGGTTGATTTACATAGAACATGATACAAAAGATTACAAAATACGGAGTATGAAGCTATCTAGTAGTAGTCTGCTTCTTGACCTTGCAATCAACATCTCAGCCATTCTAAAACATCTTGTTTGAAACATCAACCCTGAAAATTACATTGTAAGACCTAATATGAAACTATCTAGTAGCAGCTGCCTTCTCGATCTTGCGGTCAACATCTGAGCAATGAATCATCAATTTATCTTGGTAATCTACAACAACAAAGAAGTGAGAGCAGTAAGTACCGTCAAAGTAAATCAGGCTATTAGGACAATATAATTTAAACCAAGAGCAACATACAAAGGCCATGTGATAACTATTCTTGCTATATGAACAATAGTTTTCACCTTTTTTGGTGGTCGTATCAACTTATCAGAATTTTCTCATCTAGCATTAACTCGCATTACCAAGTTTAACACTCAGTTTTTGTTTTATATTCAACATCAGTACTTTGGAGTGTAGCAGGAGCAATATTCTTGAATATCCCAAGCTAAGCAAGAACTATAATAAACATTCATATTGCAAAAAGAATGAGCAATAATAAATTGCTGCTCAACCAAACAATATAGAAATGAGCACACCTTATATGTAGTTGGACGTTTGTTTGATGCTTGTGTCTCCATATAATAGAGAAAGCTTCACTTTAGATACAATACGTTGCTTCCCTGAACACATTAGTTTAAGTATCACTTCTCTGAACACATTAGTTGAGAAAGCAAGCACCAGAACAGAACAATCGTTCCATCAGCCTAAATACGTCATCACATATGATATATCATAATTTGTCCGAAACACCTTTTACAGTCACAACATAGCACTAAACTCTTTATTAGACAGAAAAAGAGCACTGACTTACACTGTTCAACCATCCTTGATCTTTCCTTCTTATGAACATATTAGCCATATGTTAATTGAGTTAAACACCTTAAATATAAGAGAATCCTTCATTGCAAATGTAGATCTGCAGTCTAAAAAATACATATAAATGCAGAGATTTGAGAATTACCAGAAGTACTTGAAATTGAGAGAAAATAACTTGCACTAAGCTAAATTTAGATGTAACTGTATTAAATGTTAACAAGTGTGTTTTCTCTTGACTCTGATTTATACAGATGATTGCCAATAATAATAATCTGAATAGTAAATACATAAAACTTTTTCAACAAAATTTTAAAACAATATTTCAGATTATGTCACGTAAATCACCTACAACTTTCAAGCCTATGGGAATCATAGAGTCGTACCTCTCTCTGCAAAAGTAGCCCGTGATATATGCCCTGATCTTTTATGTAGGAAATTTTGGTACTGCAAAGAATTATGAACTCTTTTCATAAGCACGTGCCAGCACATTTAAGTTTTACAAATCTAAATCAGAGGATGATAAGACAAAAGCATTAGCTAGTATTATCATTCAGAACCTTAAGGGTTACATGTTAAGAGGAAGAACAAACACACAAATGTTGCCTGCATTAAGTATTATACAATAAAGAGAAATATTAGGACAAAGAGATACATATGGGGCTTATTCATATAGTTTTACAGAGCATGTGAAAAGGAAACTATAAGGATTTGACACAGTACTCAGTGGTGGGGCCACCGCCCGGCGACCCTGGGAAGGTGCCGGGGCTCTACCTAGCAACCACCGTTGCACTTGCACAAATAAACTAGAAAGTGGTCAGAAGTTTTATGGGCAAATGGTTGTCAACCAGGGGCCTTATTGCTCATGCCCAGGCCATACTTATGATCTGGCTCTGCCACTGACAGTACTGATAAAAAGATATTCATATTCTCTCCCAGAGATAGTCATGACGTCATAGACAATATATATATATATATATAGTGCAAACCTTTTAACCGATACTATAATGTTTTTTGATAACTAGTCATAATCTCGCAGCTAGCATATCCGAAGATACTGTCAGCTTATTTAGTTAACTGATTTACAGGGATGATCTTCACAAAAATTATATTGATTAATTATCCACGCGCTAGCAGCAAGAAAAATTAAAACCTAATGCATCACGGTAAGGAACTATTGGTAAGAATGGGAAGCAATCATTCTTTCCTGAATTAACACATACATACAGGTGGTGAATCACTCAATCATACAAGCAAATAGATCATCCCGAATAGAGACAACTTTCATGCGTACAACTAAATCACAAATTCAAAGATGCAAGCCCGAAACTGAAATTGAAAGCTGACTGAAGTGGGATTGTTGGGCCTCCATCATGGTCACTCACCATGATGGGTTGTTGTCCAGCCGTTGCATTGGCCAGCAAGGATTAGGCATGGCACGATGGCCATGCCACACAATCCTCCAGAGAGGGTAAGAGCAGAGGGAGGAGTGCTGAACCGTCACGTCCGAGTCGAGGTAGCGGAGGTGGAGCAGCACCGTGGAGCCCTAGCCGGCACCCGTGTGTGCGGATGCGCGGAGGTTATTAGGCCGACAAAGTAGAGGCGCAAGAGGAGCGCCAGTGACCCGTAGCGCCTAGGGTTTCTACGGTGGCGCGTGCAGAGACGTGGACGCCACGACGGTGGGGACTCAGAGGAGAATGGTGGGGGGATGGGCCGGTTAGGGGTGGTGCAGGGGGGCATCGGAGCTCCTTGGAATCGATGGCGGCGGTGGCTCGTGTGGTGATGGATCTCAGGTGAAACCTTGAGAGATCTGAATCAAGGGGAGAGAGGTGGTGGAGAGAAAAGGTTTGGATTTTTTTCACGCTTGGCTGCCTGATAATACGGTGGAGGTGGGCACCCCTTCGTGGAGAGGTGGAAGTTCTTTTAGGGATGAGGGAGGTGGGAGTTTTTTTTTACTCAACAACATATATGTTGTCTTCGTTGCTAGATATCCGTTGCTATAGGTGGGTTTTTGTTGTAGTGCGGGGGGTGCCTTCCACCCTTAGGACTCTTCCTTTATCCTCTCTCTTGGCCCATGGGCACCTTAGGGCTGGTGCCCTTGGCCCATATAGGCCAAGGCGCACCCCCTACAGCCCATGTGGCCCCCCCGGGGCAGGTGGACCCCCTGGTGGACCCCTTTCGGCACTCCCGGTACAATACCGATAATGCCCAAAACTTTTCCGGCAGCCAAAATATGACTTCCCATATATAAATCTTTACCTCCGGACCATTCCGGAGCTCCTCGTGATGTTCGGGATCTCATCCGGGACTCCGAACAACATTCGGTCACCAATATGAATATCCCAATACTACCCTAGCGTCATCGAACGTTAAGCGTGCGAACCCTACGGGTTCGAGAATAATGTAGACATGACCGAGACACCTCTCCAGTCAATAACCAATAGCGGAAACTGGATGCCCATATTGGTTCCTACATATTCCATGAAGATCTTTCATCGGTTGAACCATGATGCCAAGGATCCAGCTAATCCCGTATGCAATTCCCTTTGTCCATCTGTATGTTACTTGACCGAGATTCGATCGTCGGTATCTCCATACCTAGTTCAATCTCGTTACCGGCAAGTCTCTTTACTCGTTCTATAATACGGCATCCCGTGAATAACTCCTTAGTCAGGCTTGCAAGCTCATTGTGATGCTGTATTACCGAGAGGGCCCAGAGATACCTCTCTGTCATACGGAGTGACAAATCCCAGTCTTGATCCATGCCAACTCAACAGACACCCTCGAAGATACCTGTAGAGCACCTTTATAATCACCCAGTTACGTTGTGACGTTTGATACACACAAGGTACTCCTCCGGTGTCAGTGAGTTGCATGATCTCATGGTCATAGGAACAGATACTTGACATGCAGAAAACGATAGCAATAAACTTTATACGATCATATGCTACACTTATAGTTTGGGTCTTGTCGATCACATCATTCGTCTAATGATGTGATCCCGTTATCAAATGACAACTCATGTCTATGGCTAGGAAACCATAGCCATCTTTTATCAACGAGCTAGTCCAGTAGAGGCTCACTAGGGACATGTTGTTGTCTATGTATCCACACATGTATTTTAGTTTCCGATCAATACAATTCTAGCATGGATAATAAACGATTATCATGAACAGGGAAATATGATAATAACCAATTTATTATTGCCTCTAGGGCATATTTCCAATAGTCTCCCACTTGCACTAGAGTCAATAATCTTGTTCACAGCACCATGTGATTAACACCCAATGAGTTCTGGGGTTAGATCATGTTATGCTTGTGAGAGACGTTTTAGTCAACGGGTTTGCAACATTCAGATCCGCGTGTACTTCGCAAATCTCTATGTCATATTGTAGATGCTGCTACCACCCTCCACTTGGAGCTATTCCAAATGGTTGCTCCACTATACGTATCCGGTTTGCTACTCAGAGTCATCCGGATTGGTGTTAAAGCTTGCATCGACGTAACCCTTTACACTGAACACTTTATCACCTCTATAACCGAGAAACATTTCCTTATTCCTCCAAGGATAATTTTGACCGCTGTCCAGTGATCCACTCCTGGATCACTCTTGTACCCCCTTGCCAGACACGTGGCAAGGCGCACATCATGTGCGGTACACAGATAGGCATACCGTATAGAGCCTATGGCTAAGGCATAGGGGACGACCTTCGTCCTTTTTCTTTCTTCTGCCGTGGTCGAGCTTTTGAGTCTTACTCAACTTCACACCTTACAACTCAGGCAAGAAATCCTTCTTTGACTGATCCATTTTGAACTCATTCAAAATCATGTCAAGGTATGTGCTCTCTGAAAGTCTTATTAGGCGTCTTGATCTATCTCTATAGATCTTGTTACCCAATATGTAAGCAGCTTTACCAATTCTTCCTTTGAAAAACTCCTTTCAAACAACCCTTTATGCTTTCCAGAAATTCTACATCATTTCCGATCAACAATATGTCTTCCACATATACTTATCAGAAATGTTGTAGTGCTCCCACTCACTTTCTTGTAAATACAAGTTTCCTGCAAACTTTGTATAAACCCAAAAGCTTTAATCACCTCATCAAAGCGTATGTTCCAACTCTGAGATGCTTCCTCCAGTCCATAGAAGGATCGCTGAGCTTGCATACCTTTTAGCATCCTTAGGATCGATAAAACCATCTGGTTGTATCACATACAACCTTTCCTCACGGAAACCATCAAGGAAACTTTGTTTTGACATCCATCTGCCAGATTTCGTAATTGAAAATGTAGCAACTCCTAACATAATTCCAATAGACTTTAGCATCGCTATGAGTGAGAAAGTCTCATCACAGTCAACTCCTTGAACTTGTCAGAAACTTCTTTGCGACAAGTCGAGCTTCATAAATGGTGACATTACCATCAGCGTCTGTCTTCTTCTTAAAGATCCATTTATTCTCAATGGCTTGTCGATCATCGGGCAAGTCCACCAAAGTCCATACATTGTTCTCATACATGGATCCTATCTCGGATTTCATGGCTCCTAGCCATTTTTTGGAATCCGGGCCCACCATCGCTTCTTCATAGTTCGTAGGTTCACTGTTGTCTAACAACATGACCTCCAAGACAGGATTGCCGTACCACTCAGGGACGGTACGAGTCCTTGTAGACCTACGAGGCTCGGTAGTGACTTGATCTAAAGCTTCATGATCATCATCATTAGCTTCCTCTTCACTTGGCGCAGGTGCCACAGAAACATCTTTCTGCATCGTGCTACTTTCCAACTGAAGTGACAGTTCAACAACCTCATCAAGTTCTACCTTCCTCCCACTCAATTCTTTCGAGAGAAACTCCTTCTCTAGAAAGGATCCATTCTTGGCAACAAATAACTTGCCTTCGGATCTGAGATAGAAGGTGTACCCAACTGTTTCCTTAGGGTATCCTATGAAGACACACTTGTCCGCTTCGGGTTCGAGCTTATTAGGCTGAAGCCTTTTCACATAAGCGTCGCAGCCCCAAACCTTAGGAAACGACAACTTAGGTTTCTTGCCAAACCATAGTTCATAAGGTGTCGTCTCCACGGATTTAGATGGTGCCCTATTTAAAGTGAATGTAGTTGTCTTTAACGCATAACCCCAAAATCAAAGTGGTAGATCGGTAAGAGACATCATAGAACGCGCCATGTCCAATAAGGTACGATTACGATGTTCGAACACACCATTACACTGTGGTGTTCCAGGTGGCGTCAACTGTGAAACAATTCCACATTGTCTTAAGTGATTGCCAAACTCATACCTCATATATTCTCCCCTTCGATCGGATCGTAGGAATTTAACCTTCTTGTTACGATGATCTTCAACTTCACTATGAAATTGCTTGAACTTTTCAAACATTTCAGACTTATGCTTCATTAAGTAAACATACCCATATCTACTCAAATCATCGATGAAGGTGAGGAAATAACGATATCCACCGCACGCGTCAACACTCATTGGACCGCACACATCAGCATGTATGATTTCCAATAAGTCACTTGCCCATTCCATTGTTCCGGAAATCGGGGTTTTAGTCATCTTGCCCATGAGGCATGGTTCGCATGTGTCAAGTGATTCAAAATCAACTGACTCCAAAAGTCCATCAGCATGGAGCTTCTTCATGCGCTTTACACGAATATGACCTAAGCGGCAGTGCCAGAAGAAAGTGGTACTATCATTATCAACTCTACATCTTTTGGTATCAATGTTATGAACATGTGTATCACTACGATCGAGATTCAATAAACCATTCACATTGGGTGCATGACCATAGAAGGTCTTATTCATGTAAACAGAATAACCATTATTCTCTGACTTAAATGAATAGCCGTATTGCAATAAACACGATCTAATCATGTTCATGCTCAACGCAGACACCAAATAACATTTATCTAGGTTCAACACTAATCTTGAAAGTAGAGGGAGCGTGCGATGGTGATCACATCAACCTTGGAAACACTTCCAACACACATCGTCACCTCGCCCTTAGCTAGTCTCCGTTCATTCCGCAGCTTTTGTTTCGAGTTACCAATATTAGCTGAACCGGTATCTAATACCCAGGTGCTACTAGGAGTACTAGTAAGGTACACATCAATAACAAGTATATCAAATATACTTTTGTTGAAGTTGCCAGCCTTCTTATCTATTGGGGTAGTTCCGCTACCAATGACCGTTCCCCTTACAATAGAAGCACTTAGGCTCGGGTTTGTGTTCAACCTTGGGTTTCTTCACTGGAGCGGCAACTGGCTTGCAATTCATGAAGTTTCCCTTTTTTCCCTTACCCTTCTTGAAACCAGTGGTCTTGTTAACCATCAACACTTGATGCTCCTTCTTGATTTCTACCTTCGCGGCCTTAAGCACCGTGAACAGCTCCAGGATCATCTCCATCCCTTGCATGTTATAGTTCATCACGAAGCTCTAGTAGCTTGGTGATAGTGACTGGAGAACTCTGTCAATCACTATCTTATCTGGAAGATTAACTCCCACTTGATTCAAGCATTGTAGCACCCATACATTCTGAGCACATGCTCACTGGCTGAGCTATTCTCCTCCCTATTGCAGGCAAAGAACTTGTCAGAGGTCTCATACCTCTCAATATGGGCATGAGCCTGAAATACCAATTTCAGCTCTTGGAACATCTCATATGTTCCATGGCGTTCAAAATGCCTTTGGAGCCCCGATTCTAAGCCGTAAAGCATGGCGCACTAAACTATCAAGTAGTCATCAGAACGTGTCTGCCAGATGTTCACAACATCCACAGACGACGCTAGAGGGGTTGGCGCACCAGCGGTGCATCAAGGACATAAGCCTTCTGTGCAGCAGTGAGGACAATCCTCATACTACGGCTCTAGTCTGCATAATTGCTTACAATATCTTTCAACTTAGCTTTCTATAGGAACGCATTGAAATTTAGGGGAGCTACTGCACGAGCCATTTATCTACAACATAAATTTGCAAAGGCAACTTTAGACTATTGTTCATGATAGTGAGTTCAATTAATCATATTACTTAAGAACTCCCACTCAAATCAACATCCCTCCGGTTGTCTGAGTGTAACACGATCCAAATTCACCAACCCAAGTCCGATCATCACGTGAGATGAGGTGGTTTCAATGGTGAACATCTTCATGTTGATCATATCTACTATATGACTTGTGTTCGACCTTTCGGTCTCTTGTGTTCCGAGGCCATGTCTGGACATGCTAGGCTCGTCAAGTTTAACCCAAGTGTTCCGCATGTGCAACACTGGCTTGCACCCGTTGTATGTGAACGTAGAGTCTATCACACCCGATCATCACGTGGTGCTTCGAAACAACAAACTTTCGCAGCTATGCACACTTGGGGACAACACAATTTTATCTTGAAATTTTAGTGAGGGATCACCTTATAATGCTACCGTCGTCCTAAGCAAAATAAGATGCATAAAAGGATTAACATCACATGCAAATCATAAGTGACATGATATGGCCATCATCTTGTGCTTTTGATCTCCATCTCCTAAACACCGGCATGATCTCCATCATCATGTCACCATCGGGGTTGTCATGTCAACCATGCTTCTACTACTATTGCTACCGCTTAGAGATAAAGTAAAGCATTACATAGCGTTTAATGATTGACACGCAGGTCATACAATAATTAAAGACAACCCTATGGCTCCTGCCGGTTGTTGTATTCATCGACATGCAAGTCGTGATAAACTATTACAAAACATGATCATCTCATACATCAAATATATCTCATCATGTCTTTGGCCATATCATATCACAACATGCCCTGCAAAAACAAGTTAGACGTCCTCTAATTGTTGTTGTATGTTTTACATGGCTTCTATGGGTATCTAGCAAGAACGATTCTTACCTACACAAAGCCACAACGGTGATACGCAAGTTGCTATTTAACCTTCTACAAGGACCGCCTTTGTCGAATCCAATTCAACTAAGGTGGGAGAGACAGACACCCGCCAACCATCTTTATGCAACAAAGTCACATGTCAGTCGATGGAACCGGTCTCATGAACGTGGACATGTAAAGTTGGTCCGGGCCGCTTCATCCCACAATACCGCAGAATCAAGAAAAGACCAAGGAAGGAAGCAATCTAAATATCAAAGCCCACAAATGATGGAAATATGCCCTAGAGGCAATAATAAAATGGTTATTATTATATTTCCTTAATCATGATAAAGGTTTATTATTCATGCTAGAATTGTATTGACCGGCAACTTAAATACATGTGTGGATACATAAACAAATACCGTGTCCCTAGTAAGCCTCTACTAGACTAGCTCGTTGATCAAAAGATGGTTAAGGTTTCCTAACCATAGACATGAGTTGTCATTTGATAACGGGATCACATCATTAGGAGAATGAGGTGATGGACAAGACCCATCCGTTAGCTTAGCATATGATCGTTCAGTTTATTGCTATTGCTTTCTTCATGTCAAATACATATTCCTTTGGCTATGAGATTATGCAACTCCCGAATACCAGAGGAATACCTTGTGTGCTATCAAACGTCACAACGTAACTGGGTGATCATAAAGATGCTCTACAGGTATCTCCGAAGGTGTTTGTTGAGTTGGCATGGATCGAGATTAGCATTTGTCACTCTGTGTATCGGAGAGGTATCTCTGGGCCCTCTCGGTAATACACATCACAAGAAGCTTGCAAGAAAAGTGACTAAGGAGTTAGTTGCAAGATGATGTATTACAGAACGAGTAAAGAGACTTGCCGGTAACGAGATTGAACTAGGTATGAAGATACCGACGATCGAATCTCGGACAAGTAACATACCGACAGACAAAGGGAATTACGTATGTTGTCATAAGGTTTGACCGATAAAGATCTTCATAGAATATGTAGGAACCAATATGGGCATCCAGGTTCTGCTTTTGGTTATTGACCGGAGAGGTGTGTCGGTCATGTCTACATACTTCTCGAACCCGTAGGGTCCGCACGCTTAATGTTCATTGACGATATAGTGTTATATGAGTTATATGATTTGGTGGCTGAATGTTGTTCGGAGTCCCGAATGAGACCACAGACATGACGAGGAGCTCCCGAATGGTCCGGAGGTAAAGATTTATATGTAAGATGATACTATTCGGACACAGGAAGAGTTTTAGAGTGCACCGGGTAGTCATCGGATCGCCGGAAGGGGTTCCGGACACCCCGAGGAGGTCTATGCGCCTAATGGGCCAAGGGGAGAGACACACCAGCCCACAAGGGGGCTGGCGCGCCCCTCTCCTTGGCCATCGGCTCTAGGGAAGGAAAGGGCGAGGGTTGGCCCCTCCTGCCTTTCCCTCCTCATGTGAGAAAGGAAAGGGGGTGCGCCACCTCCCCCTGCCTTCCTCCCGCACACAAACATGGCAAGAGGGCGCGGCTAGGGGCAGGAGACCAAGTGGGATTCGGCCCCACTTGGGGCGACTCCTGGCTGCATCCTCTCTCTCCCCACCTATATATATATTTATGGGAGGGGGCGCCACACATAGCCCACGACAATCTCTTAGCCGTGTGCGGCTCCCCTCTCCATAGTTTCATCCCTCGGTCATATTTTCGTAGTGCTTAGGCGAAGCCCTACGGAGATAGCATCACCACCATCGTCACCACGCCATCGTGCTGCCGAAACTCATCCACTACTTCGCCGTCTTGCTGGATCAAGAAGGCGAGGACATCACTGAGCTGAACGTGTGCTGAACGCGAAGGTTGGATCGCGAAGAAGTTCGACTACATCAACCGCGTTACTAAACGCTTCCGCTTACGGTCTACGAGTGTACGTAGACACACTCTCCCCTCTCATTGCATGCATCTCCATGGATAGATCTTGCGTGTGCGTAGATTTTTTTTTGTTTTCCATGCAACGCTTCCCAACAGTGGCATCATGAGCCAGGTCTATGCGTAGATGATATGCACGAGTAGAACACAAAGAGTTGTGGGCGGTGATAGTCATACTGCTTACCACCAACATCTTATTTTGATTCGGCGGTATTGTGGGATGAAGTGGCCCAGACCAACCTTACATGTCCACGCACATGAGACCGGTTCCACCGACTGACATGCAACTTGATTTGCATAAAGGTGGCTGGCGGGTGTCTGTTTCTCCTACTTTAGTTGAATCGAATTTGACTACGGCCGGTCCTTGAAGAAGGTTAAAATAGCAAACTTGATAAATCACCGTTGTGGTTTTTGCGTAGTTAAGAACGGTTCTTGCTAGAAGCCCGTAGCAGCCACGTAAAACTTGCAACAACAAAGTAGAGGGCATCTAACTTGTTTTTGCAGGGCATGTTGTGATGTGATATGGTCAAGACGTAATGTGATATACGATGTTGTATGAGATGATCATGTTTTGTAATATCGACAACTGGCAGGAACGTTAGGGTTGTCTCTTAATTATTGTATGAAATGCAAGCGCCATGTAATTGCTTTACTTTATCGCTATGCGTTTGCAATAGTTGTAGAAGCAATAGTTGGCGAGATGACCCCGACGCAACGATGGAGATCAAGGTGTCGAGCCGGTGACGATGGAGATCATGACGATGCTTTGGAGATGGAGATCAAAAGCACAAGATGATGATGGCCATATCATGTCACATATTTTGATTGCATGTGATGTTTATCCTTTTTGCATCTTATTTTGCTTAGAACTGCGGTAGCATTATAAGATGATCCCTTCACTAAATTTCAAGATAAAAGTGTTCTCCCCGAGTATGCACCGTTGCCAAAGTTCGTCGTTTCGAAGCACCTCGTGATGATCAGGTGTGATAGACTCTACGTTCACATACAACTGGTGTAAGATAGTTTTGCACATGCAGAATACTTGGGTTAAACTTGACGAGCCTAGCATGTACATACATGGTCTCGGAACACTGGAGACCAAAAGGTCGAACGTGAGTCATATAGTTGTTGCGGAACGTTGCATGGAAAACAAAAAAAAATTCTACGCACACGCAAGATCTATCCATGGAGATGCATAGCAACGAGGGGGGAGAGTGTATCAACGTACCCTCGTAGACCGTAAGCGGAAGCGTTTATCAACGCGGTTGATGTAGTCATACACCTTCACGATCCGCCCGATCAAGTACAGAATGTACGTTTTCTTGATCCAGCAAGACGGGCGAAGTAGTAGATGAGTTCCGGCAGCACGACGACGTGGTGGCAGTGGTGATGCAACTATCTCCGCAGGGCTTCGCCGAGCACTACGAAAATATGACCGAGGATGAACTATAGGGAGAGGGGTGCCGCACACGGCTAGGGAATCGTGGTGTGTGTTGCCCCTCTCCCTCCTCTCATATATATAGGTGGAGGGGGGAGGGGAGGTAGCCCCTAGGGTGCCCCAAGTGGCGGCGGCTGCCCTAGGGCGCCTGCCCTGGCTGAACCCCCCCCTTCCATATTTATTTATGGGGGAGGAAGGAAAGGGGGCTGGCTGCCTTTGGGGCGCCTGCCCCTTCCTTCCCTCCTTCTTTGGTGCATGGGCAAGGGGTGGAGGGGTGCACCAGCCCCCTTGTGGGCTGGTGTGCTTCCCCCCTTTGGCCCATAAGGCCCACCGCTTGCCGGTGGCCTCCTGGAACCCCTTCCGGCACCCCGATAAAATACCCGATACTTCTGAAACCTTTCCGGTGACCAAATACTATCGTCCTATATATCAATCTTTACCTTCAAACCATTCCGGAGCTCCTCGTCATGTCCCTCATCCGGGACTCCGGACAACATTCGGTCATCAACTCACATAACTCATACAATACTCTATCATCAACGAACGTTAAGCGTGCGGACCCTACGGGTTTGAGAATGATGTAGACATGACCGAGACACCTCTCCGGTCAATAACCAATAGCGGAACCTAGATGCCCATATTGGTTCCTACATATTCTACAAAGATCTTTATCGGTCGAACCTTATGACAACATACGTAATTCCCTTTGTCTGTCGGTATGTTACTTGCCCGAGATTCGATCGTCGGTATCTTCATACCTAGTTCAATCTCGTTACTGGCAAGTCTCTTTACTCCTTCCATAATACATCATCTCATAACTAACTCCTTAGTCACTTGTAGGAGATATGAACTAGAGGCAATAATAAATGTTATTGATTATCTCCCTATTCATAATTAGGTTTATGTTCCATGCTATAACTGCTATGGTTCTCGAGTCTGCAATAACCACGAGGCTCGGAGGAAGACTCATATGCACGTGTGGAATAATAAACGGTAAAATGTATTCCTAGTCTGGCCTCTAAGACTAGCTCAAGTGTTGCATGATGGTTCTGTTTTCCTGATCGTGGGCATGTCTATGCCACCAACTTTGAGGGCACAATGTTAGAAGAACATTTGTGTTGAATCGACCCGAATTGGTGTTATGCTATGAGATACTTTCGTCACAAGTTAATGGTTAATTACACAGAGATGGTTAATGTTTGCATAATTCCTTAGACCATGAGAGTATCGAGTTTCTTCATACTTGCTTCATGAACTTTGCAGTTTGTTAAATGTCATCCGTAAATGGGTGGCTATTACGGCGGCTTACGGGTTCATGGAAAAGTGTGTCAAGTAACTTGATAGCTCAAGATTGGGATTTGCTCCTCCGACGATGGAGAGATATCTCTGGGCCCTCTCAGTGTTACGGTATCCATCATCGTCTGGCCAAACACTTTGTGATTTGATCACGGGGATGCCGGAACACGGTAACGAGAAAAGAGAACAATACCGGTAACAAGGTAACTGGCATAGTGGACAAGTTGTTGACCCACGGGGATGCCAACATGTCTCACCTCGGGTATTTGTAACATATCGCGAAGCAACAGGAATAGCACACGGCAACTGGAGGTTCACTCGAATATTCTTTCGTGTGGGTATATGGGTCAATATGGGTGTCCACGGCTCCGATGTTGATCATTGATCGGAAGGGGTTCCGGGTCATGTCTATACTTCACCAAACCTATAGGGTCACACGCTTAAGGGTCATCTATCTGCTGAATACTAGACAGACAATCTGAGAGAAAGTTTCCGGAAAAAGTTTCAGAGACAGCGGAAAAGTTCCGAAGAAAGAGGTCACCGGATGAGTTCCGGTGATACTAAAAAGTTGTTTCAGAGGATACCATAAAGTCAAATTGGTTCGACACATGCCTGATAATTCTTGGAGGGTGCCAGAATCATTCTGGAAACTTCTGGGAATTTTCCGGGATGAAAACCGGAAATGTTCCGGAGCTGCCGGAACCGCTTCAGATGCTTTTCGCAGATGAAAATCATTAATCCGGAATTGTTCCGGATCTCGTTGAAAATTATTTTAGTGGGTACTGGAAATGTTCTAAGCCCACATAAATATTTTCAGCTCGAACGGACGCTGAAAAATGTCGTTGTGAATAGTGAAAGTGCTTTTTGGGATTTTTATGGAAAGCACCTTTTGGGATTTTCCCAAAAGGCTTCTAGAATGCCTTAGGCACTAAGGAAGCCCCCTTGGGGGGGGGGGGTCCCCCATGAGGGTGGCCGGCCATGGTGGAGCTCCTCCATGGAGCTCCACATGGCACACCTTTTTGCCTTTTATTCTTTTATGTATGACATAAAGTAGGGGCACTTTGTTACTTTTGTATGCCAATTTTGCCCCTTGGCTTTCCTATAAATAGAGATGGATGGGCTGCCCCAAACAACAATCCCTTCTCACATACAAGTGCCATGCATGATCTGGCTTCTCTCTCCCTCCCAGCGAAATAGTTTCGTAGAGCTGAAATGTTGTCTGGGTTCCGGCAGGAACTAGTTCTGGACGGCGAAGCCCTACCGGATAGATGACACCGTATGTGTGCAACTCTGTAGAGAGATCATAGTTTCGGCCTCCCGAAGGGCTGTCCGAGTGACCATCCGAGATTCAGAGGTCCTCCCGAAGGGCTATCCGCGACACCGTCCGAGGGACTGTCCGACCGCCTCCCGGAGGGCTGTCTGAGGGGCAGACAAGGGTATACATCCTCGCGGTTGGGAGGTTGTAAATCCTAGCTGCGGGGATCTGCACCGCCGATTGTCATCGACTCTACTTCCGCTGTGCTACGAGTCGGTAACGAAAAAGATCAAACCTTGTATGCAGTCTCCATAGTGGTTCTGGGCTGGTGCGTAGGTCAAAAAAAATTTGTTTTCTTCTGTGTTACCCTACAGTGGCGATTTTTTTTCAAAACTATGATGAATATTATAGCAAATTTGAAAACTATAGGGCCCAATGCAAAAAATGCAGAAATAGCACCTCGTCGGCCTGCGGTAGGCCGAAGAGCAGCCTGTCGGCCTGCAGTGGGCCGAAGAGGGGCCCGTCGGCCTGCTGTCGGCCACCAGGCGGCCGAAGAGAACCCGTCGGCCTCCAGGCGGCCGAAGAGCCCCTGGATAAGGCCGAGCGGCTCCTTTCTTCATCCTTTGGTCACTAGCTCCTCCCCTCTCTCTCGTTGCTCTCTGTACATTCGTCCCCCGCGCCGATCTCTTCCCTCCTCCACCCATTTTTCTATCGAATCCACAGAAACAATAGATCATAGCATTCTCCGCTGGCCTACGGTATTTTTTTTGCTATGGGGTAGTTTTTTGTGCGTGAAGAGGAGCCATGGTGGGGTGGAGGAGGTGTGGCTGGTGAGGAGGTGGTGGGGTGGAGGACGTGCGGGTGTGGAGGCAGTGGTGGTGAGGAGGAGGTGGTGGTGAGGAGGAGTTCTGGTGGTGTTGTCCGGTAGTGCAAGGAGTCCACGAGGTGGCCGGTGCCGCTGAGTTGAAGAGAGGAGGAAGAAGAAGGGGACACACGCGTCGAAGGTATAACAATGTCATCATAAATTTTCTATGAGCTGTACAGTTTATTTAGTGTACATAGTCATTTTAGCGGATAGTTAGTGCAGCCGGTAATAATTATGTTCGTTGCGATTAATGAGAAGGTGGCAATGTCTGACAGGTGAAAATGTCTGAATCAGTAAATTTGACTGTTTACTACGGCCCTGGTAATGTTCGATATAATGAGTTGGGGGTTGATCTTAGCGAGTTTAAAAATGGCGTCATGACACTTTCAAACCCGGACAGACTGGACATTAGACAGTTGAAGCACTGGTTGACTACTAGTTTTGGGCTGGATCCTGAAGTATTTTCCGTCAGTATTCATGCATTGTGGACCAAATCCTGTAAAAATGTCAAGTGGGAGTTGATGCCGATAGATAGGAGCCATCATTGGTTGACCATGTTAAGTCGTTGCCGAGACCGAAGAATCCACCCATATGCCCTAGTGCAACCAGTGGCGAAGGAGGAGAATACCGTACAACTCCACGTGGGGTATGAACCCGGCCAGGGTAGTCAAGTGGCTAACGAGATTTATTTATCCGGGTCACAGCCACAGGATGTGGATGCTAGCCAAGAGTCAGACTACGTGCCACACAATGTTTGTGGTCATGATACTGGGCAGAGTCAGTCGATAATATTAGTTGGTTCTGGTGTTGCTGATGGGGATGAGGAAGGCGATGAAATGCAGAGGGTGATGGAGGAAGAGGACGAGGATGGATTTGCGGAGGATCTGGATTCTGAAAATTCCGAGGATGAAGTGGAGGTACCAATTCCTTCTGCATGGGATCAGGACATATCCACCGGTCTTACTATCAACGATGGCCATGAGACTCCATGGAAATATAATCTGAACCAAGTCCAGATAGGGGCTATGTTTGATACAAAGAAAAAATTGAAGTATGCGGTGATAAAGTGGGCTATGTCTACGCAGAGGGTTTTCCGGACACACATATCAAGTCCAACAAACTATACCGTGAAGTGTGTTGAAACAGATTGTCCTGCGAAGGTGCATGGGCACGTGCCGAAGTATAACATCCACTGGGTTGTCACCAATGTGGTCCCACATAATTGTGTGAGGAAAAACCTGTTGGTTCGTCATCCAAACCTGACTTCAACTCTCATTGCGCAACTCATGTATACTGAGATAGTGGAGAAGAAAGATATGGAAGCAAAACACATCCAGACAGCAGTGAAGGTCACATGGAATTATGACATTCCTTATGGGAAGGCTTGGAGGGTTAAGCAGAAGGCTATGGAGGAAAGGTTTGGGACGTTCTTCGACTCATATGATAATGTTGTCCGTCTCCTTGACATACTGAATGAGAGGAATCCCGGCACTTATGTTAACATACAACACACGAGGTTGGAGAGTATACCAGATTTCAAGGTGTTGAAACGAGTATTCTTCTCTTTCTCTATGTGCATCGAAGCTTTCCAGCATTGTCCTCCTGTGATGTTTGTGGATGGTACATTCCTGAATGGTCAGTACAAAGGGCAAATCCTGACTGCTATTGGTGTGGACGGGAACAATCAAATCATCCCACTTGCCATGGCATTTGTGGAGGGTGAGAACTTTCCGAGCTGGGTATGGTTCTTCCGTCAAGTTAAAATTGCGATCGTGAAAGACTGACCAAACGTGTGTGTCATTCATGACAGACATGCTGGTATATTGAAGTCCATGAAGACACTAAGGAATCCAACAGCTGACGAACCAACACCTTGGAAGGACTTGCAGAGCCGGTGGTGCATGCGCCATCTTGGGGCTAATTTTTTCTCATAGTTTAAGAACAAACAGTTGATGAACTTATTCAAAAAATTATGCAACCAGAACCAGCAGCGCAAATACGAATTTATTTGGTCAAAACTAGATGAGTTTACTAAGAAGCAGGTCCGTGCGAGGAAGAAAATTGAAAAAGATCAGGTTAAATTAGCAGCACTCATCGCGGAGCTAGAGGAGCCAGTAGGTCTTTGTGACTGGCCAGCAATTGACCCTCCTAATACTTAGAGAAAGAAGGGCAGGGCAATAAAGAATTTTTCTGAGTGGATAGAGAAAGAGCCTCCGGTGAATTGGTCTTTGCTGCATGACACCCATGGAGCAAGGTATGGCCACATGACAACCAATCTTGCAGAGGTGTATAACTTTGTACTCAGAGGGAATAGAGCATTGCCACTCACAGCTATTGTAGAGGCTGTATTCCATGGCACTTTGAGATATTTCAGAGAAAGGCACGAGTTAGCAAAGAAGCATATTGCAGATAACCAGAACACACCTTATTGTAGCCGTGTCATGGAGTACATGGCAAAGAAGATAGAGAAAGCAAAGAAGCACACTGTCAGACTCATAGGTAATCAGGAAAGGAGGTGTGAGGTTCAGCTTCCTACAGATGGTTTTGGTTCTGCAAATGAGGTGAAGACGCACAAGGTAAAAATTGGAACGGAATTTTATCCAACTTGTGAGTGTACATGCAACAAACCGAAGTTATTGCACCTGCCTTGCTCACATGTGTTGGCTGCCTGTGGCCAGATTGAGTTGGACGCTATCTCCTTTGTGTCCCCATACTATTTAAAAGATGCAGTACTCAATGTCTGGACATGTGAGATGACAGGGTTTAGAGTCGTCGGCAATTTCAATAAGGTAAACGATGGGGAGAGAGTATACATCTTGAATCCAGAACTTCGGTGAACAAGCAGGGGCAGACGTAAGGTAAAGCGCATCTGAAACGATATGGACCAATCTGAAGCTGGTGAAGCAACCAGACAATGTTTGCTATGCGCGGCTTATGGGCATAGGATGAAATATTGTCCCGACCTGAACAAAGACGGTGCTTCCACATCGACGAGTGCTTCTACATCAATGACTGCGACAACAGTAGGAAGAGGCGAACGTGGTCGTGGCAGTCGAGGCCGAAGGGGTGGACGAGGAAGAAATAACTCAGAAGCTATATAATGTGTTGGACTATGTTTTAATTTGTAATATGTGTTGGACTATGTTTTAATTTGTAATATGTGTTGGACTATGTTTTAATTTGTAATATGTGTTGGACTATGTTTTAATTTGTAATATGTGTTGGACTATGTTTTAATTTGTAATATGTCTGGACTATGTTTTAATTTGTAATATGTCTGGACTATGTTTTAATTTGTAATATTATTTGACTATGTTTTAATTTGTAATATGTCTGGACTATGTTTTAATTTGCATCTGAGATTTGTTGTTCGAATTACAGATATGGCTTCGTATCCGTTGCTTAATGGTAATATCGATAGAGGGCACCGGGCCGCACTTATGGAAGCGGGCAAGAACTTAGACGTGTTGGTCACTCGCACCCCAAAGTCTAATTGGATGATACACGACTCATGGGTTAATAGGTATGTGTCCGTAAAATGACTTACTATGTTTGACATACTTTTGATAGCCGGTATAATGACTCTCTTTATTTTGTAGGTTAAGTTGGGCTGGACTTCTACCCTTGGCACGGCTGGTTGAGGGTACATTGGATGAGTGGGTTGAACATCCGCAATTGGATGAGATAGGTGAACCAATGTAGTTACATAAGAGGCAAGTGAAACGTTTCTCTTACGACAAGTCACTCCTTACCTGCTTAGTAGATAGATGGAGACCAGAGACACATATGTTTCACTTTCCCTGGGGAGAGATGGCGCCTACTTTACAGGATGTGTCTTACTTGTTGGGATTACCTCTGCCGGTGCTGCCATAGGTCCTTTAGAGGCAGAACCTGGTTGGCTAGCATCGATGTAGGCCCATTTTTTGGCTGCAGTGCCAACTGCTACGGGCCTAGACAACGATCCTCACGGGCCTCATTTTAAGTGGTTGCGCCGACAAATATCTGGGATGAGATTCTGCCCTTTGACTAGGACAAGTACGGGTTGTATCTGCAGTGTTACCGGCATAGCATGAGGATCTACTTGGTTCCATTAGCAGCTCCTGATCAGATCGAAGCCCCTCTCACCAGCGATCTGTTCCCAACTGCCTCTGTTGTGGGAACCAGACACCACGCGGTACGTGCTATGGTTCTCACTTGTTCAGTTTTTTCTTAACCTGAACATATACAATTGGTTCACTAATCATGTTGTCTGCCATACAACGATGATCTAATTGGTTAACTCTCCGTGTACAGGGTGACTTGACATGCGAGGCGCTACAGGAGGTTTCCACTTTAATTCAATGCTTTGAGAGGGGAGATAATATTCCACCGAGAGAGAACGTCTCATGGTTGAGGCGACTTGATGAGAAGCTACGCGGGATTTACGCAGCTGTTACATGTAGACGATCTTCGGATGTTGCTATTCCTCATCCAGCACATAGTCCGCCACGCCCCTCTCTGCAGCGTTCAGAACCCTGACCCTCTGTGCACCGTTCGGAACCACGACCCTCTGTGCAGCGTTCAGAACCACAACCTTCATAACCAGGGAGCTCTTCCTGGCACCAGACACCTCCTTCACAACCAGGGAGCTCTTCCTGGCAGCAGACACCTCCTTCACAACCAGGGAGCTCTTCCTGGCAGCATACACCTACTTCACAACCAGGGAGCTATTTCTGCCAGCAGCCAGCTCCTTCACAACCAGGGGGCTCTTCCTGGCATAATCAGATGGACCTAGGTAACACTACTTTGTACATTCTTTTAAACATTGTAGGTTCGCAAATCAATTTTACATGTTTTACTTTACCGCAGGCGGCAGCCATTCGCAACCGTTCATGCATTCAGTCCATTCACTGATACTTAGTGGTGCTGTTCGTTCTTAGACGGCGACGACGATGATGATGACCGAGCTGCAAACACCTATGAGTTCTTGCAGACAGTTCTTCACACTCCACCACCACCATGGACGCAGGAGACACAAACACTGACAGACCAGGTTGTCTATGGTTGTGGTCATCGTTTGACTCGTCCACTGGCTGAGCGCTTATCGCCTTCCGGTCCTCGTCTGAGGAAGCCCAAGATTCGTCATCGTCCCCAGCAGTGATATGGTTATCTATGTATGAGTCATTATTTATGTATGAGACATGCTTGATGTATGTGTTACTATCGCACTTGCTTCTATCAGAGTTGGAGACATATATCGACCTATGTATGCGAGAAACATATTACTATTAATTCACATTGTCATTCCAGTTACATTTCCAAAGAGACTGCAATAGTTCATTCAGATACAGGTACATCTGAATTAAATGGTAGGGCTGAACTTAAAAAAATGAAGCTTACAGACTACATGAAGGCATCATCATCATCCTCCGTCGATGCGGTACTCTTGCCCTTCGACGATGCGGTACTCTTGCCCTTCGACGATGCGGTACTCTTGCCCTTCGTGCTCGGCATGAAGATATCATCTTCGTCTTCGCTGTCGGCAGTCCATAAATATGTATGCTCTGCTGCAATCCTTAATAAAGTTTCACTCTTCGTCTGCACTACCTTCTTCCACCTTCCATGCAACCTAAGAAGTTCTTTACGTACCTCCTCATAGGTCCTTCCAGGCCACCCAGATCTACGTAATGCATGAGCCAACTCATTCAGTATGGTGTCACTACCGATGAGTTCGTCCCATGGAACTATCCTATTGTCCATCCTAAAATTGGTGGCTAGTCTCAGAAGACATTTGCTCATCTCAGGGTGAAAACTACGATCAAAAGGATAGTCAGACATCTCGAGTACACTACACTACACTGGTTACCCACCTTACTGTCAAGGGGGTCTTATAGGTAGAGAGTAGAAAATGGTGGGAAAGGATGGCGGGAAAATATTCCGGGAAAGCTATGGCGGGAAAGGGATGGCGGGAAAGTATGGCGGGAAAATATGGCGGGAAAGGGATGCCGGGAAAATATGGAGGGAAAGAGTTGCACGGAAGCATAAATAATATTTTTACAATGTTTATAAGGCGGGCAATCGTTGTACATCATTATTAAATTAAAATTAAAAAAACATTTCGGACTAGTAGAGGCCGACAGGCCACCCCTCGGCCAGCCAGAGGCCGACAGGTCCCCCTTCGGCCAGCCAGAGGCTGACATGTACCTCTTCGGCCCACCGCAGGCTGACGGGGTTATAGTTTTGATTTTTTGGCGTTCAACCCTATAGATTTCATATTTGCTATAAATCCCGTCATAGTTTTGAAAAAAATCTACAGTGGCATCATGAGCTGTGCTATGCATAGATGCAAGTTGCGATCTAGAATACATAGAGATGTATGGGTGTTGCACAATATAATTAGGTAGTAGATGAGTTCTATTACTGAAAATTATTTGTGCGGGTAGCAGTTGAAATCTGCTACCCGATGTTCCTGTTGCTTCCCTTGAATTTGCATAATCCTGATCTTGACGACATGGTGGAATCTCACAAAGTTCTAGCAATCCGCGATCCTTTCATGCTGCTCCTGAGTATGTTGATTGACAGATCAACGAAGTGCTAACAGTTCTTTGGGTTCCACCATAGTTAAAGAAAGATGGCTGTTTCGCAGACGAAAGGGCAATGCAGATATGATCTACACGGGGGTCATGCGTATGACGAAGTTTAGTATGGGGTTTGAGATTTTATTATCTCGTGCTTCATACACCCCGCAAATTTAATCTAGCGCCTTGAATTATCATACTTGATGATGGATGTTGGTAGCTTCGGTTTGTTTTGAAACCTTAGAAGCCACGTAAAACAGGTTTTTGCATGAACCGATTAGAGGCGTCTAACTTGGTTTTGCAGGAGGGTTTGCATGTGCATGTGATGTGGTATTACAGTGCTCATAATAATTTGATTATGTATGAGATGACTATAAAATGTAAATTGATTAACATGACCTGCGTGTCATGATTCGGCATGATGGCTGGAGCCATATGATTGTCACTTTAATAAACTATGTGTCAACCTTAAGTAATGCACTTATTTTATTAGCTATAGAGATAGCAATATTATCTGGTGCATCGACAAGGTGGTGGCAATCTTCGTGAAGGTGAACACCGACGCGAATGCCGAAGACGAAGAAATACAAGACTTCTCCGTCAGAAAGGGCTATACTATATCATGCTATTATGAATTGCCTGAGATGTTTATCCCTTATGTTGCACCCTTCTTGATTGCGCAGTAGTCGCTTTTTATTAGGGTGATCTCTCACAAAAATATCAAGTAGTTAGTGTTCTCCCAAGTGTAGCACCGTCACGGCACCTAACTTTTCGGGGTGCGCCATGGTTGCATGGGTACGAACGATTAGGGATGTGTGAGGCGGATGAGGTCAGACCTCACAGCAAGATCACTTGGTTGTCTTGACGTTCATGGCAGGATCGTCCTGAGCTCGGAACACATGCATCAAAAGATGAACAAGAGTCACATAGAGATGTGACCGGCAAGTTGGCCTACCGATTAAAATTCCCGTCATGAGATGATGATTCTATGGCGATGAATTGAAGTCTGGATCTTGTATCACTCAAAATCAATTATGAGAGATTTGAGTGGGAGCGCACTGTTGAATTAACTTGTTTAATTCTCAGTGCAATTAATTTTGAACACTGTCTAAGTGTGATTTGCATAATAGTTGTAGAATAATGGCTCGCGTTTCCACCTTCCCTGTTAATTTTGAATAGCTATTAAATATATGGTTAAAACTTTACGGTTGGTAAAGTAATGTGAGGATTGTCCTCAAGAGTGCCGAGAAGGATTTTGTCCTATTGCATACTTTGGTATTCTCTTGCTTATGCTATGGATCATGTGACTCTCGTCCTTCGATCCAAAAGCTAGAATTCCTTTTCAGTCAAAGTGCAATATGTTTGTTTCCATGAGACCCGAACTTCGAAAGTTTGGATAGTTATGTGATATTCATGGAATCTGAAAATCATTTTCAGAGACAAACAAAAGCTAAAAGATATGAGATATCCAAAGCAATGTTTGTTTGCAAACTACTAGTAAAGGTGTTTACTATGCATTAGACTGATAAGAGAGGGATCCAGGAGAACGCCTGTCATATGATGAAAGGTGAATAAAACAACAACTTAAAGAGAAAGGAAGTGTCCGAAGGTTGTTAGTGAAACTTTCACGCCTAGGAAGTCCGGGGCCAATGCCACTCATAAGTTAAGTCCTTCTTCTGAGAGTAGGAGAAGTACTGAAAGTTAAACTGTTAGAAGTATAAAGGCAATAACAGAGAAGACTGGAATATCCAGCTCATGTATGAATGTCATACAAATTATTGATGTATGGAGGGCTGGTCAAAGATATAGTTCTTGGGAATCATGGTTAAACATGTTAATCACTAATTCTTGGGTATTGTGAGTTGATCACAAAGATACCCGCTCGATTGCATTCTGTTGCAACTCGATGCAAGAACTACTATGGCCTAAAAGACTTGCCAGTTATGAGGTTTAGGTATACACAGGGAACATAGTAAATGTTGCTATACCTTCCATCGGTGTATTACCGTCTGTATTTACTCTCATAATTCATTTTAGAGTTTCACATTCTAGCCCTTTGCATAAGGTATCTTGCAAGAAGGTTATTCATAAGAGAACTTTTGATGTTCGGTGTTATGAATAACATAAGGGCCATACTTTCATTGAGAATGAGATGTATGTTATGAATAATGATAATAATATATTACCTCTGGATTTACTTTCATAATTCATTTCAGAGTTTCATACACTCTAGCCCAATGCACAATGTTTGTTGCAAAAGAGTTGTTCATAAAAACAATAATTGTTGTTCAGTATTATGAATAACATGAAGGGCCATGCTTCCATCCACGATGGGATGTATGTTATGAATATTGATAGTAATATGATACATCCATGACACTGACGCTAAATGTCGCAAGACTAAAAGAATACCACACATGTGTGGCACTGCATTTGGTCACATTGGAGAAACCCGCATGGATAAATTCCATTATGATGGATTTTGAAGTCGTTTGATTTTGAATCATCTGACACTTGCAACTTTCCTCCAAAAAGAGAAGTGACTGAAATACCATTCACAGGCCATAAGGAACGGACAACAAACTTATTGGTGATCATACATTTGATGTGTGTAGTCCGATAAATGTTGTTAGTAGTGGATTTATCTATCTTCAGAAATGACTCAAGTAGATATATGGATATTTACTTGATGAGACGTAAGTCTGAATCTTTTGAATTCATTTGAAAGGTTTTCAAATATGAAGTAGAAGTTATTGTAACAAGAAAATTATGTTTCTACAATTCGATTGCAGACAGGAATATTTGAGTTACAAGTTTAGCGAATGTCTGATGAGTTGTGAAAGGGGTTTCATAAGTTGCACCTCCCAGAACACCACTTCAAGTGGAAAGTCCGTGAAGATGTAATCGAACCATTTATGAAATGGTAAGATCAAAGATGACATAAATAAATTTGCCATTATCCCTTTTAAGAGTGATGTTTTAGAGACTGTGGCTTTTACACTGAAAAGAGCTCCATCAGGTCTGTTGAAATGACGCCATGGTATGGTATGCCCAACCATGTTATATCTTTTCTTAAAATTTGGAATATGGGGCTTGTGTAAAAGGTTACAAACCTATTCCAAATCAGACAAGTGCTAATTTGTAGGTTATCCCAAGTCATTGGGTATTCCCCCACCACTATACCGAGGCAAAGGTTTTTGCCACAAAACGATATTGCTTTAAAAGAGAATAGTGCTTGCAAAAGGTGAGTGGGAGGACAGTGCAACTCGAGGAGATAACCAGTATCTTCGTCATCAGGTCAAAGGAAAGGAACCTTGGAAGTGATTCCAGAGTTTCCTACTGTGATTGATACGGAAGTCTCTACAATAAAATGTATGGACTTCGGTCGAACTTGCAGCTGAACCACGTAGGCAAGGCTCGGGCAAACCTCTCAGGTGCACAAACGAGATATTGTTGTTAGACAACAGTATACCTACGATACACAAGGAAGCATTGATGGGCCCTGACTCCAGAATTGGCTAAATGCCAATACAATCCGAGATAGTTTCCATATAAATGTTTCAAGATTAAAATCTTGATACACCTTTCGGAAGACTTAGGGTCTGACGAATATTTATGGAACTAAAAACTGATACGGATAAAAATGTTTAATCCATAAAGCTCGACTTGTTGCAATAACAAGTTCAAGGACTTGACTACGATGAGGTTGTTTCACCGTAGCCACTACAACAAGAACCCTCCTATACCAACACATCCCTAGCAACGAACCAAGAAAATCTGTTGGGTCAAACAAACCTCCCACCTTCCCACGAAAGGCTAACCTCCCCGTACCCCACCTCCACCTTATAATGTGTACCCCATCGTAAAAATATCAACAGCCAAGCATAAAAAAAAGTCCCAGGCACCTCTCTTCCCCGATTCACATCTCTCACCGAGCGCCATGTCAACAATGCTGCTGCTGCCACCATCTCCGATTCCAGGCAGCTCTGACTCTCTCGTGCACCGCCCTTCACTGACCTAGCTTCCCCTCATTGTTCTCCTCTGACACTCCTCGGCTGCGGTGTCCTTTGCGCCCCTGCACGCGCCCCCACGACAACCCTAGGCACCATGGGTCGTCGGCGCTCTTGCGCCTCCGGTTTGTCGGTGCACTAACCCCGCGTCTTTGAAGGTGCGGATGCGGTCTCGGGCTCTACGATACTACTCCTCCTCGGTGACCTCTACTCCGATGTCTATGGTTCAGTAAGACACTTCTCCCCTCTGTTCTTACCCTTTCTGCCCTTGGCTGTCGTGGCGTCGTGGATCGCGACTGGATACACTAACAACCGCAGCCACTCTCTCCCATGTAGGCTGCCATGGTTCCCTACAGCCTACCCGACTCCTCACTTAGACTCATCTGGCTCAAGAAGGTGATTGTTCTCTTATCCCCAACAATATGTTCTCCCTAATTTTACAACATGGTGGATCCTATAATTCCATTGGCATTTGGTCCCCCAACTTCTGTAACCTTCCACTTGTTCCATTGATAGACTAGTTAGGTAATAGATTGGACAACATGTCTATCCCCTTACAATTCAATTGGTCCATGAATAGTGGTACTAGTACTTCTGTCATGGCTAGCGATCCTCTTTTTTCCGAGGAAACTTGTTCCTCTAATTTTTCATGCAAGTTTTTGCTGGTGATCCTCTGTTTTAGTTGTGCAGACCACAATTGTGTTTGCACGTATGCCATCCAGATGTATTTCCCTAGATGTCTATCATATTTTGGAGTGCCAAATTATACTGCATAACAAACTATTTTTTTGCCTCGGATGATTATTCACTAGTCTTGTTTGGATATTAGTGCTTGCATCTTCTGATGCTTGTCAGGAGAGAATTTAGTTTTCCATAGAAACAGGTGTTCTTGCGCATTATTTCTTCAATCCTTTTACAGTCATTCTTATATCAGAAGGATGTATCACCACATAAATGCTTCGTGCCACACTACATCTTTTATTCTCCACTAGTATGTGAATTTTAAGCTGCTACTTAGGGAACTATGGTCTTGCAGGTTTACACAAAATATTAAAGATGCAAAGCGCCTAGTCCTCTTTGAATCTCCGCATAGCGCATATTCCCTGCATTGTTTCCCTATTGTCTTGTGCCACTCCCAGTTCTAGGCAACCATCATCAATGGTATCCCCTCATTGGATAAGAACTTCGATTAATTATCAACAGTGCAGGGGCAGGGGTGGTGTCTCCTTTATGGGCTGAAAAATTGGAGGTTCGATGGCAGCTCCCTGACGCACAGTGGCGGTGCAGCGACTCCGAGATGCACATGGGCGTCGTGGCCAATCCCATACGTACAGTGGCAGTACGGCCACCCCAAGCACAATGGTGGCGCGATGACTCCCAGATGCACAACAGCAGCATGGTGGATCTATAGTGATGGTATGTATTATTGCACGGCCGGTTTGCCATTTGCCTCATACCGTCCAATCCAGTCCCATAAATTAGTCACCTAGGCTGATTTGTCTGTTCATAGTTCTAATTTCACATTAATGCATCTCTGATTGCTGGTTGACACTTATTGTAGTTTTTTTGCGGCTCTCTGGGTTTGTGTTTCTTGTATTTGTATCGATTAAATTTCCTTGGAGGAACTTAGCCATATTCCTACGGTATAATGCACGATGCAGCAGCTAGAAGTTATACAGATATTACTAGGTGTAGTTGTGGCTATTTGTTTTGTACTACTATAGTTATTCTGCCAACGAGAAAAACTTAGATGCCTATACATGTATGAAACTGGCTGCACGGTGTTCGACTTTGCATCAATTTTTTGGTTGAAACTAAACTAATTACTATTCAAAATTTAGCTTGCCAATTTGGACAGTAATCTTTTACTTGAAAAACTGAACCATCTCCCCTAGCAAAGTTTATTTATTAATTAAATATATTAGCAATACCAACGCGCATCAATTTCTCTATATTTCAAATTGAGTTCATATTCAGAGATGAACCATTTAGCTAGATCTCCGTATGACTGGCAGCCGATCTACTGTGTGATTTGTAAGTGCATAACTTAAATTATACGTCTACCCCAGGTATTGGCTTATGTTTTCTCGCAAGCGGAGATCATGAAGAGTTCGTTGTAAAAGGTTACATTGGTACAGTCTTCATCCATGGTCCAAGCGATTTTTGATTTAAGTTAAGGGTTTTGTGCAATACACAATATGGTGGCACGGTAGTTGGAAATTGTTCCAAACAGGTTACTGTGGCGAATTCTATGACAAATGGCTAAGTATGTTGGAGCTTTAGAAGCGACAAAGAAGTTGTTGAATCATATAGTTCATTCATGAACTTATTGTGGTTCCAAGATGGCTTTGGTCAATGGGACACTATTGCAGATAGTTGCTCCATAGCTCAGTCTGAGGAATCAGGTTTCGACCAATGATTCACACATATGCAAAGCCAAGTCCACACAAAATATGAATTTTGTGAAAGCGTGAAAACGCGAGGATATGCAAAGATACACACGGAGCTGAAGTCGTTAGATCCGTTGGACATCAGGCTATACCACAAGCGAAGCATATTTACACCGGTGTGCCACAGGTGTAAAGTGCATTAGCATTAACTAGATTATTGACTCTAGTGCAAGTGGGAGTCTGTAAGAGATATGCCCTAGAGGCAATAATAAATGTTATTGATTATCTCCCTGTTCATAATTAGGTTTATGTTCCATGCTATAATTGCTAGGGTTCTCGAGTCTGCAATAACCACGAGGCTCGGAGGAAGACTCATATGCACATGTGGAATAATAAACGGTAAAATGTATTCCTAGTCTGGCCTCTAAGACTAGCTCAAGTGTTGCATGATGGTTCTGTTTTCCTGATCATGGGCATGTCTATGCCAGCAACTTTGAGGGCACAATGTTAGAAGAACATTTGTGTTGAATCGACCCGAATTGGTGTTATGCTATGAGATACTTTCATCACAAGTTAATGGTTAATTACACAGAGATGGTTAATGTTTGCATAATTCCTTAGACCATGAGAGTATCGAGTTTCTTCATACTTGCTTCATGAACTTTGGGGTTTGTTAAACGTCATCCGTAAATAGGTGGCTATTACGGCGGCTTACGGGTTCATGGAAAAGTGTGTCAAGTAACTTGATAGCTCAAGATTGGGATTTGCTCCTCCGAGGATGGAGAGATATCTCTGGGCCCTCTCAGTGTTACGGTATCCATCATCGTCTGGCCAGACACTTTGTGATTTGATCACGGGGATGCCGGAACACGGTAACGAGAAAAGAGAACAATACCGGTAATGAGGTAACTGGCATAGTGGACAAGTTGTTGACCAACGGGGATGCCAACATGTCTCACCTCGGGTATTTGTAACATATTGTGAAGCAACAGGAATAGCACACAGCAACTGGAGGTTCACTCGAATATTCATGCGTGTGGGTATAGGGGTCAATATGGGTGTCCACGGCTCCGATGTTGATCATTGATCGGAAGGGGTTCCAGGTCATGTCTATACTTAAACGAACCTATAGGGTCACATGCTTAAGGGTCATCTATCTGCTGAATACTAGACAGAGAGTCTGAGGGAATGTTTCCGAAAAAAGTTTCGGAGACAGCGGAAAAGTTCCGAAGAAAGAGGTCACCGGATGAGTTCTGGTGATACTGAAAAGTTGTTTCAATGGATACCATAAAGTCAAATTGGTTCGGCACATGCCTGATAATTCTTGGAGGGTGCCAGAATCATTCTAGAAACTTCTGGGAATTTTTCGGGATGAAAACCGGAAATGTTCCGGAGCTGCCGGAACCGCTTCAGATGCTTTTCGCAGATGAAAATCACTAATCCGGAATTGTTTCGGATCTCGTTGAAAATTATTTTAGTGGGTACTGGAAATGTTCTAAGCCCACATAAATATTTCCAGCTCGAACGGACGCTGAAAAATGTCGTCGTGAATAGTGAAAGTGCTTTTTGGGATTTTTATGGAAAACACCTTTTGGGATTTTCCCAAAAGGCTTCTAGAATGCCTTAGGCACTAAGTAAGCCCCCTTGGGTGGGTCCCCCATGAGGGTGGCCGTCCATGGTGGTGCTCCTCCATGGAGCTCCACATGGCACACCTTTTTGCCTTTTATTCTTTTATGTATGACATAAAGTAGGGGCACTTTGGTACTTTTTTATGCCAATTTTGCCCCTTGGCTTTCCTATAAATAGAGGTGGATGGGCTACCCCAAACAAAAATCCCTTCTCACATACAAGTGCCATGCATGATCTGGCTTCTCTCTCCCTCCCAGTGAAATAGTTTCGTAGAGCTGAAAGGCTGTCTGGGTTCCGGCAGGAACTAGTTCTGGACGGCGAAGCCCTGCCGGATAGATGACACCGTATCTGTGCAACTCTGTAGAGAGATTGTAGTTTCGGTCTTAGTTCGAGAATGCCTCCTGAAGGGCTGTCTGTGTGACCGTCCGAGATTCTGAGGTCCTCCCGAAGGGCTGTCCGCGACACCGTCCGAGGGACTGTCGGACCGCCTCCTAGAGGGCTGTCTGAGGGGCAGATGAGGGTATACATCCTCACGGTTGGGAGGTTGTAAATCCTAGCTGCGGGGATCTGCACCGCCGATCGTCATCGACTCTACTTCCGCTGCGCTATGAGTAGGTAACGAAAAAGATCAAACCTTGTATGCAGTCTCCATAGTGGTCCTGGGCTGGTACGTAGGTCGGAAATTTTTTGTTTTCTGCTGCGTTACCCTACATCACTTTGCTTGCAAGGCTTCTCATGATGTGTATTACCGAGAGGGCCCAGAGATACCTCTCCAATACACGGAGTGACAAATCCTAATCTCGATCCATGCCAACTCAACAGACACCTTCAGAGATACCTGTAGAACATCTTTATGATCACCCAGTTACGTTGTGACGTTTGATAGCACACAAGGCATTCCTCCGGTATCCGGGAGTTGCATGATCTCATAGTCAAAGGAATATGTATTTGACATTAAGAAAGCAATAGAAATAAACTAAATGATCATATGCTAAGCTAACGGATGGGTCTTGTCCATCACATCATTCTCCTAATGATGTGATCCCGTTATCAAATGACAACTCATGTCTATGGTTAGGAAACCTTAACCATCTTTTGATCAACGAGCTAGTCTAGTAGAGGCTCACTAGGGACACGGTATTTGTTTATGTATCCACACATGTATTTAAGTTTCCGGTCAATACAATTATAGCATGAATAATAAATCTTTATCATGATTAAGGAAATATAATAATAACCATTTTATTATTGCCTCTAGGGCATATTTCCGTCAGTCTCCCACTTGCACTAGAGTCAATAATCTAGCTCACATCGCCATGTGATTAACACCCATAGTTCACATCACCATGTGTCCAACACCCAAAGAGTTTACTAGAGTCAATAATCTAGTTCACATCACCATGTGATTAACACCCAAAGAGTACTAAGGTGTGATCATGTTTTGCTTGTGAGAGAATTTTAGTCAACGGGTCTGTCACATTCAGATCCGTATGTATTTTGCAAATTTCTACGTCTACCATGCTCTGCATGGAGCTACTCTAGCTAATTACTCCCACTTTCAATATGTATCAAGATTGAGATTCAGAGTCATCCAAATCGGTGTCAAAGCTTGCATCGACGTAACCCTTTACGATGAACTCTTTATCACCTCCATAACCGAGAAATATTTCCTTAGTACTCTTAGGTAACTAAGGATAATTTTGACCGATGTCCAGTGATCTACACCTGGATCACTATTGTACCCCCTTGCCAAACTCATGGCAAGGTACACAATAGGTCTGGTACACAGTATGGCATACTTTATAGAACCTATGGCTGAGGCATAGGGAATGACTTTCATTCTCTCTCTATCTTCTGCCGTGGTCGGGCTTTGAGTCTTACTCAACTTCATACCGTACAATACAGGCTAGAACTCCTTGTTTGACTGATCCATTTTGAACTCCTTCAAAATCTTGTCAAGGTATGTACTCATTGAAAATCTTATCAAGCGTCTTGATCTATCTCTATAGATCTTGATACCTAATATGTAAGCAGTTTCACCGAGGTCTTTCATTGAAAAATTCTTATTCAAGTATCCTTTTATGCTATCCAGAAATTCTATATCATTTCCAATCAGCAATATGTCATCCACATATAATATCAGAAATGCTACAGAGCTCCCACTTACTTTCTTGTAAATACAGGCTTCACCATAAGTCTGTATAAAACCGTATGCTTTGATCAGCTCCTCAAAGCGTATATTCCAACTCTGAGATGCTTGAACCAGTCAATAGATGGATCGCTGGAGCTTGCACACTTTGTTAGCACCATTAGGATTGACAAAAACTTCCGGTTGCATCATATACAACTCTTCCTCAAGAAACCCGTTAAGGAATGCATGGTTTTTTGACATCCATTTGCCAGATTTCATAATCATAAAATGCGGCAATTGCTAACATGATTCAGACAGACTTAAGCATCGCTACGGGTGAGAAAGTCTCATCGTAGTCAACCCCTTCAACTTGTCGAAAACCTTTTGCAACAAGTCGAGCTTTGTAGACAGTGATATTACCGTCAGCGTCCGTCTCCTCTTAAAGATCCATTTATTCTTTATGGCTTGCCAATCATCGGGCAAATCGACCAAAGTCCACACTTTGTTCTCATACATGGATCCTATCTCAGATTTCATGGCCTCAAGCCATTTTTTGGAATCTGGGCTCATCATAGTTTCTTCAAAGTTCGTAGGTTCGCTGTTGTCCAACAACATGACTTCCAGGACAGGATTTTCGTACTACTCTGGTGCGGAACGTGTTCTGGTCGACCTACGAGGTTTAGTAGTAACTTGATCTGAAGTTTCATGATCATCATCATTTGGTTCCTCTCTGGTTGGTGTAGGCATCACGGTTACGGCTTTCTCTGATGTAATACTTTCCAATTCGAGAGAAGGTACAATTACCTCATCAAGTTCTAATTTCCTCCCACTCACTTCTTTCGAGAGAAACTCCTTCTCTAGAAAGGACCCATTCTTAGCAACAAAGATTTTGCCTTCGGATCTATGGTAGAAGGTATACCCAATAGATTCTTTCGGGTATCCTATGAAGACGCACTTCTCCGCTTTGGGTTCGAGCTTATCAGGCTGAAGCCTTTTTTGATATAAGCGTCGCATCCCCAAACTTTTAAGAAATGACAGCTTAGGTTTCTTGCCAAACCACAGTTCATACGGTGTCATCTCGCCGGATTTAGACGGTGCCCTATCTAACGTGAATGCAGCTGTCGCTAATGCATAACCTGAAATTGATAAAGGCAAAAATGGTAAGAGACATCATAGAGCGCACCGTATCTAATAAAGTACGGTTACAACATTCGGACACACCATTACGCTGTGGTGTTCCAGGTGGCGTGAGTTGTGAAACAATTCCACATTTTCTTAAATGAAGGCCAAACTCGTAACTCAAATATTCGCCTCCGCGATCAGATCGTAGAAATTTTATTTTCTTGTTAAGATGATTCTCTACTTCACTCTGAAATTCTTTGACCTTTTCAAATGTTTCAGACTTGTGTTTCATCAAGTAGATATACCCATACCTACTCAAACCATCTGTAAAGGTTAGAAAATAACGATACCCGCCGCGTGCCTCAACACTCATTGGACCGTATACATCGGTATGTATTATTTCCAATAAGTCATTAGCTCGCTCCACTGTTCCGGAGAAAGGAGTTTTAGTCATCTTGCCCATGAGGCATGGTTCGCAAGTATCAAGTGATTCCAAAAGTCCATCCACATGGAGTTTCTTCATGCGCTTTACACCAATATGACCTAAATGGCAGTGCCACAAGTATGTTGCACTATCCTTATCAACTTTGCATCTTTTGGCATCAATATTATGAATATGTGTATCACTACGATGGAGATTCAATAAACCATTCACATTGGGTGTATGACCATAGAAGGTTTTATTCATGTAAACAGAACAACAATTATTCTCTTAATTAAATGAATGACCATATTGCAATAAACACGGTCTAATCATGCTCATGCTTAACGCAAACACCAAAAAACATTTATTTAGGCTTAACACTAATCCCGAAGATAGAGGGAGTGTGCGATGGTGATCATATCAATCTTGGAAACACTTCCAACACACATCGTCACCTTGCCCTTTACTAGTCTCCGTTTATTCTGCAACTCCTATTTCGAGTTACTAATCTTAGCAACTGAACCGGTATCAAATACCCAGGGGCTACTACGAATACTAGTAAGGCACACATCAATAACATGTATATCAAATATACCCGGGCATTTTCTTGAAATATTAATTCCAACTCTTGGAATATCTCATATGCTCCATGACGTTCAAAACGTCTTTAAAGTCCCGGTTCTTAGCCATAAAGCATGGCACACTGAAATATTGAGTAGTCATCAGACCGTGTTTGCCAGGCGTTCACAACGTCTAGATTAGCGGGAGCGGGTTTGTCACCTAGCGGTGCATCAAGGACATAATTCTTCTGTGCAGCAATAAGGATAATCCTCAATTTACGAACCCAGTCCGTGTAATTGCTACCATCATCTTTCAACTTAGCTTTCTTTAGGAACACATTAAAATTCAGGGGAACGGTAGCTCGGGCCATTGATCTACAACATAGATATTCAAAACTATTAAGACTAAGTTCATGATAAATTTAAGTTTAATTAATCAAATTACTAATGAACTCGCACTTAAATAAACATCCCTCAAGTTATCTAAGTGATACATGATCCAAATCAACTAACCCATGTCCGATCATCACGTGAGATGGGGTAGTCATCAATGGTGAACATCTCTATGTTGATCATATCTACTATGTGACTCACGTTCGACCTTTCGGTCTCCAGTTCCGTGACCATGTCTGTACATGCTAGGCTCGTCAAGTTTAACCCAAGTATTCTACATTTGCAAAACTGTCTTACACCCGTTTTATGTGAACGTAGAGTCTATCACACCCGATCATCACGAGGTGCTTCGAAACGATGAACTTTGGCAATAGTGCATACTCGGGGAGAACACTTTTATCTTGAAATTTAGTGAAGGGATCACCTGATAATGCTACCGCCGTTCTAAGCAAAATACGATGCATAAAGGATAAACATCGCATGCAGTCAAAATATGTGACATGATATGGCCATCATTATCTTGTGCTTTTGATCTCCATCTCCAAAGCATCGCCATGATCTCCATTGTCACCGGCTCGACACCTTGATCTCCATCATTGCGTCGGAGTCGTCTCGCCAACTATTGCTTCTACAACTATTGCTAACGCATAGCGATAAAGTAAAGCAATTACATGGCATTTGCATTTCATACAGTAATTAAGAGACAACCCTAAGGCTCCTGCCGGTTGTCGATATTACAAAACATGATCATCTCATACATCAACATATATCACATCATATCTTGACCATATCACATCACAACATGCCCTGCAAAAACAAGTTAGATGTCCTCTACTTTGTTGTTGCAAATTTTACATGGCTGCTACGGGCTTCTAGCAAGAACCATTCTTAACTATGCAAAAACAATAACGGTGATTTATCAAGTTTGCTGTTTTAACCTTCTTCAAGGACCGGCCGTAGTCAAACTCGATTCAACTAAAGTAGGAGAAATAGACACCCGCCAGCCACCTTTATGCAAAACAAGTTGCATGTCAGTCGGTGGAACCGGTCTCATGTGCGTGGACATGTAAGGTTGGTCCGGGCCGCTTCATCCCACAATACCGCCGAATCAAAATAAGACGTTGGTGGTAAGTAGTATGACTATCACCGCCCACAACTCTTTGTGTTCTACTCGTGCATATCATCTACGCATAGACCTGGCTCGGACGCCACTGTTGGGGAACGTTGCATGGAAAACAAAAAAAAATCTACGCACACGCAAGATCTATCCATGGAGATGCATAGCAACGTGAGGGGGGAGTGTGTCTACTTACCCTCATAGACCGTAAGCTGAAGCGTTTATCAACGCGGTTGATGTAGTCATACACCTTCACGATCCGCCCGATCAAGTACCGAACGGACGACACCTCCATGTTCAGCACACGCTCAGCTCGATGACGTCCTCGCCTTCTTGATCCAGCAAGACGGGCGAAGTAGTAGATGAGTTCTAGCAGCACGACAGCGTGGTGACAGTGGTGATGCAACTATCTCCGCAGGGCTTCGCCGAGCACTATGAAAATATGACCGAGGATAACTAGAGGGAGAGGGGCGCCGCACACGGCTAGGGAATCGTGGTGTGTGTTGCCCCTCTCCCTCCTCTCATATATATAGGTGGAGGGGGAGGGGAGGCAGCCCCTAGGGCACCCCAAGTCGCCGACGGCTGCCCTAGGGCGCCTGCCCTAGCCGAATCCCCCATTCCATATTTGTGTATGGGGGGGAAGGAAAGGGGGGCTTGCTGCCTTTGGGACGCCTCCACCTTCCTTCCCTCCCTCTTTGGTTCATGGGCAAGGGGTGGAGGGGCGCACCATCCCCCTTGTGGGCTGGTGTGCTTCCCCCCTTTGGCTCATAAGGCCCACCGCTTGCCGGTGGCCTCCCGGAACCCCTTCCAGCACCTTGATAAAATACCCGGTACTTCCGAAACCTTTCCGGTGACCAAATACTATCGTCCTATATATCAATCTTTACCTCCGGAGCTCCTCGTCATGTCCGTGATCTCATGTGGTACTCCAAACAACTTTCGGTCTGATACGTCTCCAATGTATCTATAATTTATGAAGTATTCATGCTGTTATATTATCATTCTTGGATGTTTTACAATCATTTTAAAGCAACTTTATATCATTTTTTGGGACTAACCTATTGACCCAGTGCCCAGTGCCAGTTGCTATTTTTTGCTTGTTTTTTACATCGCAAGCAATCAATATCAAATGGAGTCCAAACACCGCGAAACTTTTTATGGATTTTTTATGGACCAGAAGACATCCAATGGGCCAGAGCAGCACCTGGGGGTGCCCCGAGGGGGGCACAACCCACCAGGGCGCGCCTAGGCCCCCAGGCGTGCCCAGGTGGGTTGTGCCCACCTCGGTGGCCTCCCGCACCCCCTCTTTGCCCTATAAATCACCAAATATTCCAAAAATCCTCGGGGCGGCCCTAGATCAGAAGTTCCGCCGCCGCAAGCCTCTGTAGCCACGAAAAACCAATCTAGACCCCATTCCGGCACCATGCCGAAGGGGGAAATCATCACCGGTGGCTATCTTCATCATCCCGACGGCCACCATGATGAGGAGGGAGTAGTCCACCCTCGGGGCTGAGGGTTTGTACCAGTAGCTATGTGTTTAATCTCTCTCTCTCGTGTTCTTGAGATGTCACGATCTTGATGTATCGCGGGCTTTGTTAATATAGTCGGATCATATGGTGTTTTCGCCTCTCTATCTTGTTGTGATGAATTGAGTTTTCCCTTTGAGATTTCGTTTTATTGGATTGAATACTTTTATGAATTTGGGAACACTTTATGTATGTCTTGCTATGAATACCCGTGGTGATAATGGGGTATCATATTGATTCACTTGATATATGTTTTGGCACTCAACTCACGGATTCCTGAGGTGACATTGGGGTAATCTATGCATAGGGGTTGATGCACGTTCTTGTCTTTGTTTCTCCGGTAGAAATCTTGGGGCACTCTTTGAGGTTCTTTGTGTTGGATTGAGTATTATGAATCTGAATTTGGTTTGGTGTTATTTTAGTACGAACTCTTGATAGATCAATCGGAAAGAATAACTTAGTGTTATTTTAGTACGAACTCTTGATAGATCGATCGGAAAGAATAACTTGGTGTTATTTTAGTACGAACTCTTGGATAGATCGATCGGAAAGAATAGCTACAAACAATTTCTTCTTATGTTCTCCACTAGCTAAGAACTTTGGAGTGATTCTTCATCCCACGTTGAGGGATGGTTATATGATACAATTAGATTAGCATTGTTTAGAGATTGCACTAGCGAAAGTACGGACCCTAGGCCTCATTTTTAAGCATTGCAATATCGTTTGTGCTCCGTTTTATCAGTTGCTACCTTGCTGCTTTTTATTGTTCCTATTACAAAAATCAATATCTACTATCATTACTACACTTTTATTACCATCTCTTCGCCGAACTAGTGCACCTATACAATTTACCATTGTATTTGGTTTGTTGGGGACACAAGAGACTTTTTGTTATTTGGTTGCAGGGTTGTTTGAGAGAGACCATCTTCATCCTATGCCTCCCACAGATTGATAAACCTTAGGTCATCCACTTGAGGGAAAATTTCTACTGTCCTACAAAACTCTACGCTTGGAGGCCCAACACGAGTCTACAAGAATAAAGTTGCGTAGTAGACATCAAGCTCTTTTCTGGCGCCGTTGCCGGGGAGGTGAGTGCATGAAGGTATATCTTTAGATCTTGCAATTGAATCTTTTATTTTCTTGTTTTATCACTAGTTTGGTTTATAAAAGAAAACTACAAAAAAATGGAATTGAGGTGGTCTCATATTATTCATCTTTAAAATGTCTTTCGTGAAAATGATGGAAAGGAAAATTGTGCTCAATTGATAGAAGAAGAATTCTATAAAATGTTTGGCATAAATGATGAGCATGATTGCAATGTTGTTGGTATGAATTCTTTGAATATCCATGATGCTAATGATATGCAAAGCTACAAGCTTGGGGATGCTATGTTTGATGAAGATGATATTTTTAGTCCCCCAAGTTTTGATGTGCCAATTTGTTATAATGGTAGCATGCCTCCTATTTATGATGATTATGTTGATGAAAGTGGGTTTGGAAGAGTGTCAACTATAGGTACTAATGATCCCACTATTTTGGAGGGTGTTGAATCTTATTGTAATAATTATGAAAGTGGATTTGGAGAGGTCATGACTTTATTTAGTGATGAATCCACTATTTTGGAAGAGGTTTCAATTGATTATGACAACAAAGTTGCTATCTATGATGATTATGGTGATGACATGTGTGCTATAAAGAATAATGATAACCATGAAACTTGTCATCATAATTTTAATGTTCAATTTGATTATGTCAATCAAGTAGCACGTGATAGTTATTTTGTTGAATTTGCTCCCACTACTATTGATGAGAATAAATTTGCTTGTGTGGAGAGTAAGAAATTTTTTATGCTTGTGGATCATGAAAAGAATGCTTTATGTGATGGCTATATTGTTGAATTCATTCATGATGCTACTGAAAATTATTATGAGAGAGGAACATATGCTTGTAGGCCTCTCACTAATATCAAGTTTCCTTTCTATGTGTTGAAAATATTGAAGTTATGCTTGTTTTGCCATCCTATGCTAGTTGATTCTTGTTCCCATAAGTTGTTTGCTCACAAAATCCCTATGCATAGGAAGTGGGTTAGACTTAAATGTGATAGTCATATACTTCATGATGCTCTCTTTGTGTTTTAATTCCTATCTTTTACGTGAGCATCATTGAAATCTTCATGCCTAGCTAAAAAGGCATTAAAGAAAAGCACTTGTTGGGAGACAACCCAACACTTTTACCTACTGTTTTTGTGTGTCCACATGGTTAGGCTACTGTAGTGATCTTGTTTTATAGCTTTTGTTGCAATAAAGTGCCAAGTAAAGCCTTTGGGATAGTGTGGATGATAGTTAACTTGATTCTGTGCAAAAACAGAAACTTTTGCGTCCAGTGCAGAAATTCCTGCCTTTTGCTGGAACGTGGAAAAATTCTGAATTTTTTACAGTTGATGGGTAGAAAAAATTTCTACGTTTTTCAAAGTTTTCAGAATTTTTGGACTTACATAAGTATGACCTTAATTCAGATCTTTACGTACTGTTCTGTTTTTGACAGATTCTGTTTGCAATGCATAGTTTGCTTGTTTTATGGTTTCTATGGCTTATATTGCTTAATATAAATTGTGGAAATTGTATAGTAAAGTAGGTATTGTGTGATAACAATTATTACTCTTATTTTTACAGTACCAAAGTGAAATGGTTTGCTCTTTATCATACTAACCTATCTCACGAAGTTCCGTTAAGTTTTGTGTGATTGAAGTTTTCAAGTTTTGGGTGAGATGTCGATATGAGGAGAATAAGGAGTGACACGACCCTAAGCTTGGGGATGACCAAGGCACCCCAAGGTAATATTCAAGGAAGATCCAAGCAACTAAGCTTGGGGATGCCCCGGAAGGCATACCCTCTTTCGTCTCCAACATTATCGGTAACCTCACTTGGAGCTACATTTTTATTCGTCACATGATATGTGTTTTGCTTGGAGCGTCATTTTATTTTATTAGTATTTTCTTCCTGTTATCTATAATAATGTTTTGCATCTTTCTTTTCAATAAAAATGTCAAGGATAGCCTTTACCATGCTTATTTTGCAAGTATATGAGTTGCTGTTTCAAAACAGAAAGTTTATCGATGTTGCAAAAATTCCCGAGAAAATTCAGAATGTGATAAAATGTTTAAAAATTTTGCACAGTAATCTCTCATAAATTTTCTACAGTGTGGTAAATTTTCATAATTTTTTGGATTTAAATAAGTATTGATACTCTTGCATTCTTTACAGACTGTACTGTTTTGGCAGATTGCTGTTATGTTTGCATTGTTTGCATATGTTTGCTTGTTTAATGATTCTATTTGAGGATAGGAGTATTAAATATGCAGAGGCATTTAGTATGCAATGTTGAATAATAATTTTTGTGATTTTCTACAGTAGAGAATGATAAGGTTTTTGCATTGGTTTATACTAACTTATCTCACGAGTTCTTCTTGAGTTTTGTGTGTATGAAGTTTTTAAGATTTAGGGAAACCGTGATATAAAAGGAATTAAGGAGACGCAAAAGCTCAAGCTTGGGGATGACCAAGGCATCCCAAGATAATTTTCAAGAAGTCTCAAGCATCTAAGCTTGGGGATGCCCCGGTAGGCATCCCACCTTTCTTGATCAACAATTATCGGTTAATATCGGTTGAGCATAAGTTTTTGCTTCTTCACTTGAGTTGTGCTATTCTTGGATTGTCATTTTATTTTGTTTTGTTTGCTGTTTTAATAAAATACTTAGATCTGGAAAAAATTTAAATAAGAGAGAGTCCTTAATTAGCTACCCCTTTACTTAACTACTCGCTTGATCTTCACTTGTATCTTTTTGGAGTAGCTTGTCATTTACTCTTGTGCTTCACTTATATCCTATGAATAAATTGTTGAATGAATTGAATATCATGAAGTTGAAATTATATGTTCATATCATGCCTAGTGGTAGCTTCACATTGGGTTTAGAAAGTGAAATATTTTGAGGCTTGACAATCACAATATTGGTCATACAAGCAATTCATGAATGATTAGTAGAAGGAAGAGAACTTTCACATGCAAATACACTATCTTGGAAATCTTTTGTGATTGTGAGCCCCCATCAAAATATTATATGCCAAAATTGTTGACGTTGGACAAGGAAGACGACGTAATGATTTATGTTTGTTCATATTCACATAGAAGTTATATTGTCATAGATCGTTCAACATGTGGTGCTTGCCCCCCATCTTTGCTAGCCAAAAATTCCGCACTAAGTAGAGATACTACTTGTGCATCCAAAAACCCTTAAACCCAAATCTTATTTTCAAGAGTCCACCATACCTACCTATGGATTGAGTAAGATCCTTCAAGTAAGTTGTCATCGGTGCAATAAGGCAATAAAAATTGCTTCTAAAAGTGTAAGATCATTTAGTGTAAGAGAAAATTGAGCGTTGTACGAACTTGTGATGGTAAAGAAATAAAAGCGACAGACTGTATAATAAAGGTTGCCATCACAAGGGGCAATATAACGTGACGTTCTTTTGCACTAAGGGGTTGAGCATACAAACAAATAAGCGCATGGCAACCTCTGCTTCCCTCTGCGAAGGGCCTATCTTTTACTTTTATGTATTTACTTTTATGCAAGATTCAAAGTTTTTCTCTCTATTCCTTTTTATTTTTCTCCTTTGGCAAGCATCATGTGGTGAGGAAAGATCTAGGCACATATGTCCAGTTGGATATGGGTGGCATGAGTTATTATTGTTGACATCACCCTTGAGGTGAATACGTTAGGAGGCAAAATTATAAGCCCCTATCTTTCTATGTGTCCGGTTGAAATGTTTTGCTCATGTGTATGCGATGAGTGTTAGCAATCATAGAAGACTATATGATGGTTGAGTATGCGGAGCTCTTACTTAGACTCTGTTGAATAAGTTGAATTGCAATTGTTTGGTGACTGAGCACATAGGTTGTTGAGTTTCAAGAGAATTCATTGTTTGAACCTTAACATGTGAATTGGTTGCTACTTTAACATGAGAAGTTTTATAAGAAAGAATTGTTGTTATGATGCTAGGAAAAGTGATTGAAATTCTCATTGATCAAACTTGTGCACTTTGCTAGCATTCACACTTCATAAATTATTTCTTTTATCATTTACCTACTCGAGGACGAGTAGGAATTAAGCTTGGGGATGCTGATACGTCTCCAACGTATCTATAATTTATGAAGTATTCATGCTATTATATTATCATTCTTGGATGTTTTACAATCATTTTATAGCAACTTTATATCATTTTCTGGGACTAACCTATTGACCCAGTGCCTAGTGCCAGTTGCTGTTTTTTGCTTGTTTTTTACATCGCAGGAAATCAATATCAAACAAAGTCCAAACACCGCGAAACTTTTTATGGATTTTTTATGGACAAGAAGACATCCAATGGGCTAGTGCAGCACCTGAGGGGGTGCCCCAAGGGGGGCACAACTCACCAGGGCGCGCCTGGGCCCCCACACGCGCCCAGGTGGGTTGTGCCCACCTCGGTGGCCTCCCGCACCCCCTCTTTGCCCTATAAATCACCAAATATTCCAAAAACCCTCGGGGCAGCCCTAGATCAGAAGTTCCACCGCCGCAAGCCTCTGTAGCCACGAAAAACCAATCTAGACCCCATTCCAGCACCCTGCCAGAGGGGGAAATCATCACCGGTGGCCATCTTCATCATCCCGGTGGCCACCATGATGAGGAGGAAGTAGTCCACCCTCGGGGCTGAGGGTTTGTACCAGTAGCTATGTGTTTAATCTCTCTCTCTCGTGTTCTTGAGATGTCACGATCTTGATGTATCGTGGGCTTTGTTAATATAGTCAGATCATATGGTGTTTTCCCCTCTCTATCTTGTTGTGATGAATTGAGTTTTCCCTTTGGGATTTCGTTTTATTGGATTGAATACTTTTACGGATTTGAGAACACTTTATGTATGTCTTGCTATGAATACCTGTGGTGATAATGGGGTATCATATTGATTCACTTGATATATGTTTTGGCACTCAACTCGCGGATTCCCGAGGTGACATTGGGGTAATCTATGCATAGGGGTTGAAGCACGTTCTTGTCTTTGTTTCTCCGGTAGAAATCTTGGGGCACTCTTTGAGGTTCTTTGTGTTGGATTGAGTATTATGAATCTGAATTTGCTTTGGTGTTATTTTAGTACGAACTCTTGATAGATCGATCGGAAAGAATAACTTAGTGTTATTTTAGTACAAACTCTTGATAGATCGATCGGAAAGAATAACTTGGTGTTATTTTAGTACGAACTCTTGGATAGATCGATCGGAAAGAATAGCTACAAACAATTTCTTCTTATGTTCTCCGCTAGATAAGAACTTTGGAGTGATTCTTCATCGCATGTTGAGGGATGGTTATATGATACAATTAGATTAGCATTGTTGAGAGATTGCACTAGCGAAAGTACGGACACTAGGCCTCATTTTCAAGCATTGCAATATCGTTTGTGTCCGTTTTATCAATTGCTACCTTGCTGTTTTTTATTGTTCCTATTACAAAAATCAATATCTACTATCATTACTACACTTTTATTACCATCTCTTCGCCGAACTAGTGCACCTATACAATTTACCATTGTATTTGGTGTGTTGGGGACACAAGAGACTTTTTGTAATTTGGTTGCCGGGTTGTTTGAAAGAGACCATCTTCATTCTACGCCTCCCACGGATTGATAAACATTAGGTCATCCACTTGAGGGAAAATTGCTACTGTCCTACAAAACTCTGCGCTTGGAGGCCCAACACGAGTCTACAAGAATAAAGTTGCGTAGTAGACATCACGGTCATCAACTCACCTAACTCATACAATACTATATCGTCAACGAACGTTAAGCGTGCGGACCCTACGGGTTCGAGAATGATGTAGACATGACCGAGACACCTCTCCGGTCAATAACCAATAGCGGAACCTGGATGCCCATATTGGTTCCTACATATTCTATGAATATCTTTATCGGTCAAACCTTATGACAACATACGTAATTCCCTTTGTCTGTCAGTATGTTGCTTGCCCGAGGTTCGATCGTCGTTATCTTCATACCCAGTTCAATCTCGTTACTGGCAAGTCTCTTTACTCATTCCGTAATACATCATCTCGTAAATAAATCCTTAGTCACTTTGCTTGCAAGGCTTCTCATGATGTGTATTACCGAGAGGGCCCAGAGATACCTCTCCGATACACAGAGTGACAAATCCTAATCTCGATCCATGCCAACTCAACAGAAACCTTCAGATATACATGTAGAGCATCTTTATGATCACCCAGTTATGTTGTGACGTTTGATAGCACTGAAGGCATTCCTCCGGTATCCGGGAGTTGCATGATCTCATAGTCGAAGGAATATGTATTTGACATTAAGAAAGCAATAGCAATAAACTGAACGATCATATGCTAAGCTAACGGATGGGTCTTGTCCATCACATCATTCTCCTAATGATGTGATCCTGTTATCAAATGACAACTCATGTCTATGGTTAGGAAACCTTAACCATCTTTTGATCAACGAGCTAGTCTAGTAGAGGCTCACTAGGGACACGGTATTTGTTTATGTATCCACACATGTATTTAAGTTTCCGGTCAATACAATTCTAGCATGAATAATAAATCTTTATCATTATTAAGGAAATATAATAATAACCATTTTAATATTTCCTCTAGGGCATATTTCCATCAGTCTCCCACTTGCACTAGAGTCAATAATCTAGTTCACATCGCCATGTGATTAACACCCATAGTTCACATCACCATGTGACCAACACCCAAAGAGTTTACTAGAGTCAATAATCTAGTTCACATCACCATGTGATTAACACCCAAAGAGTACTAAGGTGTGATCATGTTTTTCTTGTGAGAGAAGTTTAGTCAACAGGTCTGTCACATTCAGATTCGTATGTATTTTGCAAATTTCTACGTCTACCATGCTCTGCATGGAGCTACTCTAGCTAATTGCTCCCACTTTCAATACATATCCAGATTGAGATTCAGTGTCATCTGAATCGGTGTCAAAGCTTGCATCGATGTAACCCTTTACGATGAACTCTTTATCACCTCCATAACCGAGAAATATTTCCTTAGTCCTCTGAGGTAACTAAGGATAATTTTGACCGATGTACAATGATCTACACCTGGATCAATATTGTACCCCCTTGCCAAACTCATGGCAAGGTACACAATAGGTCTGGTACACAGTATGGCATACTTTATAGAACCTATGGCTGAGGCATAGGCAATGACTTTCATTCTCTCTCTATCTTCTGCCATGGTCGGGCTTTGAGTCTTACTCAACTTCATACCTTACAATACAGGCTAGAACTCCTTGTTTGACTGATCCATTTTGAACTCCTTCAAAATCTTGTCAAGGTATGTACTCATTGAAAATCTTATCAAGCGTCTTGATCTATCTCTATAGATCTTGATGCCTAATATGTAAGCAGTTTCACCAAGGTCTTTCATTGAAAAATTCTTATTCAAGTATCCTTTTATGCTATCTAGAAATTCTATATCATTTCCAGTCAGCAATATGTCATCCACATATAATATCATAAATGCTACAGAGCTCCCACTCACTTTCTTGTAAATACAGGCTTCACCATAAGTCTGTATAAAACCATATGCTTTGATCACCTCCTCAATGCGTATATTCCAACTCCGAGATGGTTGCACCAGTCCATAGATGGATCGCTGGAGCTTGCACACTTTGTTAGCACCTTTATGATTGACAAAAACTTCCGGTTGCATCATATACAACTCTTCCTCAAGAAACCCGTTAAGGAATGCAAGGTTTTTTGACATCCATTTGCCAGATTTCATAATCATTAAATGCGGCAATTGCTAACATGATTCAGACAGACTTAAGCATCGCTACGGGTGAGAAAGTCTCATCATAGTCAACCCCTTGAACTTGTTGAAAACATTTTGCAACAAGTCGAGCTTTGTAGATAGTGATATTACCGTCAGCGTCCGTCTCCTCTTAAAGATCCATTTATTCTTTATGGCTTGCCAATCATCGGGCAAATCCACTAAAGTCCACACTTTGTTCTCATACATGGATCCTATCTCAGATTTCATGGCCTCAAGCCATTTTTTGGAATCTGGGCTCATCATGGTTTCTTCATAGTTCGTAGGTTCACTGTTGTCCAACAACATGACTTCCAGGAAAGGATTGCCGTACTACTCTGGTGCGGAATGTGTTCTGGTCGACCTACGAGGTTTAGTAATAACTTGATCTGAAGTTTCATGATCGTCATCATTTGCTTCCTCTCTGGTTGGTGTAGGCATCATGGTAACGACTTTCTCTGATGTAATACTTTCCAATTCGAGAGAAGGTACAATTACCTCATCAGGTTCTACTTTCCTCCCACTCACTTCTTTCGAGAGAAACTCCTTCTCTAGAAAGGACCCATTCTTAGCAACAAATATTTTGCCTTCGGATCTGTGGTAGAAGGTATACCCAATAGTTTCTTTCGGGTATCCTATGAAGACGCACTTCTCCGCTTTGGGTTTGAGCTTATCAGGCTGAAGCCTTTTTTGATATAAGCGTCGCATCCCCAAACTTTTAAGAAATGACAGCTTAGGTTTCTTGCCAAACCACAGTTCATACGGTGTCATCTCGCCGGATTTAGATGGTGCCCTATCTAACGTGAATGCAGCTGTCGCTAATGCATAACCTGAAATTGATAAAGGCAAAAATGGTAAGAGACATCATAGAGCGCACCGTATCTAATAAAGTACGGTTACAACATTCGGACACACCATTACGCTGTGGTGTTCCAGGTGGCGTGAGTTGTGAAACAATTCCACATTTTCTTAAATGAAGGCCAAACTCGTAACTCAAATATTCGCCTCCGCGATCAGATCGTAGAAATTTTATTTTCTTGTTAAGATGATTCTCTACTTCACTCTGAAATTCTTTGACCTTTTCAAATGTTTCAGACTTGTGTTTCATCAAGTAGATATACCCATACCTACTCAAATCATCTGTAAAGGTTAGAAAATAACGATACCCGCCGCGTGCCTCAACACTCATTGGACCGTATACATCGGTATGTATTATTTCCAATAAGTCATTAGCTTGCTCCATTGTTCCGGAGAATGGATTTTTAGTCATCTTGCCCATGAGGCATGGTTCGCAAGTATCAAGTGATTCCAAAAGTCCATCCACATGGAGTTTCTTCATGTGTTTTACACCAATATGACCTAAACGGCAGTGCCACAAGTATGTTGCACTATCATTATCAACTTTGCATCTTTTGGTATCAATATTATGAATATGTGTATCACTAGGATCGAGAGTCAATAAACCATTCACATTGGGTGTATGACCATAGAAGGTTTTATTCATGTAAACAGAACAACAATTATTCTCTGAATTAAATGAATGATCGTATTGCAATAAACACGATATAATCATGCTCATGCTTAACGCAAACACCAAAAAACATTTATTTAGGCTTAACACTAATCCCGAAGATTGAGGGAGTGTGCAATGGTGATCATATCAATCTTGGAAACACTTCCAACACACATCATCACCTTGCCCTTTACTAGTCTCCGTTTATTCTGCAACTCCTGTTTCTAGTTACTAATCTTAGCAACTGAACCGGTATCAAATACCTAGGGGCTACTACGAATACTAGTAAGGCACACATCAATAACAAGTATATCAAATATACGTTTGTTCACATTGCCATCCTTCTTGTCCGCCAAGTATTTAGGGCAGTTCCGCTTCTAGTGACCATTCCTTTTGCAGTAGAAGCACTTAGTTTCAGGCTTATGTCCAGCTTTAGGCTTCTTCACGGGAGTGGCAACTTGCTTGCCATTCTTCTTGAAGTTCCCTTTCTTTCCCTTGCCCTTTTTCTTGAAACTAGTGGTCTTGTTAACCATCAACACTTGGTGCTCTTTCTTGATTTCTACCTCCGCGGCCTTAAGCATTGCGAAGAGCTCAGGAATCGTTTTCGTCATCCCTTGAATATTATAGTTCACCACGAAGCCTTTGTAGCTTGGTGGCAGTGATTGAAGAACTCTGTCAATAACACTATCAACTGGAAGATCAACTACCAGCTGAGTCAAGTGGTTATGATACCCCGACATTTTGAGTATGTGTTCACTGACAGAACTGTTCTCCTCCATCTTGCAGCTATAGAACTTGTTGGATACTTCATATCTCTCAACCCGGGCATTTTCTTGAAATATTAATTCCAACTCTTGGAACATCTCATATGCTCCATGACGTTCAAAACGTCTTTAAAGTCCCGGTTCTAAGCCATAAAGCATGGCACACTGAACTATTGAGTAGTCATCAGACCGCATTTGCTAGGCGTTCACAACGTCTAGATTAGCGGGAGCGGGCTTGTCACCTAGCGGTGCATCAAGGACATAATTCTTCTGTGCAGCAATAAGGATAATCCTCAAGTTACGGACCCAGTCCATGTAATTGCTACCATCATCTTTCAACTTAGATTTCTTTAGGAACGCCTTAAAATTCAGGGGAACGGTAGCTCGGGCCATTGATCTACAACATAGATATTCAAAACTATTAAGACTAAGTTCATGATAAATTTAAGTTCAATTAATCAAATTACTAATGAACTCCCACTTAAATAAACATCCCTCAAGTTATCTAAGTGATACATGATCCAAATCAACTAACCCATGTCCGATCATCACATGAGATGGGGTAGTCATCAATGGTGAACATCTCTATGTTGATCGTATCTACTATGTGACTCATGTTCGACCTTTCGGTCTCCAGTTCTGAGACCATGTCTGTACATGCTAGGCTCGACAAGTTTAACCCAAGTATTCTGCATGTGCAAAACTGTCTTACACCCGTTGTATGTGAACATAGAGTCTATCACACCCGATCATCACGAGGTGCTTCGAAACGACGAACTTTGGCAATAGTGCATACTCGGGGAGAACACTTTTATCTTAAAATTTAGTGAAGGGATCATCTGATAATGCTACCGCCGTTCTAAGCAAAATACGATGCATAAAGGATAAACATCACATGCAGTCAAAATATGTGACATGATATGGCCATCATCATCTTGTGCTTTTGATCTCCATCTCCAAAGCATCGTCATGATCTCCATTGTCACCGGCTCGACACCTTGATCTCCATCGTTCCGTCGGGGTCATCTCGCCAACTATTGCTTCTACAACTATTGCTAATGCATAGCGATAAAGTAAAGCAATTACATGGCGTTTGCATTTCATACAGTAATTAAGAGACAACCCTAAGGCTCCTGCCGGTTGTCGATATTACAAAACATTATCATCTCATACATCAACATATATCACATCATATCTTGACCATATCACATCACAACATGCCCTGGCAAAACAAGTTAGATGTCCTCTACTTTGTTGTTGCAAATTTTACGTGGCTGCTACGGGCTTCTAGCAAGAACCATTCTTAACTACGCAAAAACAACAGCGGTGATTTATCAAGTTTGCTGTTTTAACCTTCTTCAAGGACCGGCCGTAGTCAAACTCGATTCAACTAAAGTAGGAGAAACAGACACCCGCCAGCCACCTTTATGCAAAACAAGTTGCATGTCAGTCGGTGGAACCGGTCTCATGTGCGTGGACATGTAAGGTTGGTCCGGGCCGCTTCATCCCACAATACCGCCGAATCAAAATAAGACGTTGGTGGTAAGTAGTATGACTATCACCGCCCACAACTCTTTGTGTTCTACTCGTGCATATCATCTACGCAAAGACCTGGCTCGGATGCCACTGTTGGGGAACGTTGCATGGAAAACAAAAAAAATTCTACGCACACGCAAGATCTATCCATGGAGATGCATAGCAATGAGAGGGGAGAGTGTGTCTATGTACCCTAGTAGACCGTAAGCTGAAGCGTTTATCAACGCGGTTGATGTAGTCATACACCTTCATGATCTGCCCGATCAAGTACTGAACGTACGACACCTCCGTGTTCAGCACACGTTCATCTCGATGACGTCCTCGCCTTCTTGATCCAGCAAGACGGGCAAAGTAGTAGATGAGTTCCGGCAGCACGATAGTGTGGTGACAGTGGTGATGCAACTATCTCCGTAGGGCTTCGCCGAGCACTACGAAAATATGACCGAGGATAACTAGAGGGAGAGGGGCGCCGCACACGGCTAGGGAATCGTGGTGTGTGTTTCCCCTCTCCCTCCTCTCATATATATAGGTGGAGGGGGAGGGGAGGCAGCCCCTAGGGCACCCCAAGTCGCCGGCGGCTGCCCTAGGGCGCCTGCCCTGGCCGAATCCCCCCTTCCATATTTGTGTATGGGGGGGAAGGAAAGGGGGCCTTGCTACCTTTGGGACGCCTCCCCCTTCCTTTCCTCCCTCTTTGGTGCGTGGGCAAGGGGTGGAAGGATGCACCAGCCCCATTGTGGGCTGGTGTGCTTCCCCCCTTTGGCCCATAAGGCCCACCGCTTGCCGGTGGCCTCCCGGAACCCCTTCCAGCACCCTGATAACATACCTGGTACTTCCGAAACCTTTCTGGTGACCAAATACTATCGTCCTATATATCAATCTTTACCTCAGGACCATTCCGGAGCTCCTCGTCATGTCCGTGATCTCATCCGGTACTCCGAACAACATTCGGTCATCAACTCACATAACTCATACAATACTATATCATCAACGAACGTTAAGCGTGCGGACCCTACGGGTTCGAGAATGATGTAGACATGACCGAGATACCTCTCAGGTCAATAACTAATAGCAGAACCTGGATGCCCATATTGGTTCCTACATATTCTACGAATATCTTTATCGGTCGAACCTTATGACAACATACGTAATTCCCTTTGTCTGTCGGTATGTTACTTGCCCGAGATTCGATCATCGGTATCTTCATACCAGTTCAATCTCGTTACTGGCAAGTCTCTTTACTTGTTCTGTAATACATCATCTCGTAACTAACTCCTTAGTCACTTTGCTTGCAAGGCTTCTCATGATGTGTATTACCAAGAGGGCCCAGAGATACCTCTCCGATACACGGAGTGACAAATCCTAATCTCGATCCATGCCAACTCAACAGACACCTTCAGAGATACCTGCAGAGCATCTTTATGATCACCCAGTTACATTGTGACGTTTGATAGCACACAAGGCATTGCTCCGATATCCAGGAGTTGCATGATCTCATAGTCGAAGGAATATGTATTTGACATTAAGAAAGCAATAGCAATAAACTGAACGATCATATGCTAAGCTAACGGATGGGTCTTGTCCATCACGTCATTCTCCAATTGATGTGATCCCGTTATCAAATGACAACTCATGTATATGGTTAGGAAACCTTAACCATCTTTTTATCAATGAGCTAGTCTAGTAGAGGCTCACTAGGGACACGGTATTTGCTTATGTATCCACACATGTATTTAATTTTCCGGTCAATACAATTCTAGCATGAATAATAAATATTTATCATGATTAAGGAAATATAATAATAACCATTTTATTATTGCCTCTAGGCATATTTCCATCAGTAGTAGATATGATCAACATAGAGATGTTCACCATTGATGACTACCCCATCTCACGTGATGATCGGACATGGGTTAGTTGATTTGGATCATGTATCACTTAGATAACCTGAGGGATGTTAATTTAAGTGGGAGTTCATTAGGAATTTGATTAATTGAACTTAAATTTATCATGAACTTAGTCTTAATAGTTTTTGCAAATCTATGTTGTAGATCAATAGCTCGCAACATAGCTCCCCTATTTTTGATATGTTCCTAGAGAAAACTAAGTTGAAAGATGATAGTAGCAATGATGCGGACTGGGTCCGTGATCTGAGGATTATCCTCGTTGCTGCACAGAAGAATTATATCCTTGATGCACCGCTAGGTGACAGACCTATTGCAGGAGCAGATGCAGACGTTATGAACATTTGGCAAGCTCGATATGATGACTACTTAATAGTTTAGTGCGCCATGCTTTACGGCTTAGAACCGGGACTTCAAAAATGTTTTGAACGCCACGGAACATATGAGATGTTCCAAGAGCTGAAATTGTTATTTCAGACTCGTGCCCGTGTCGACAGGTATAAGACCTCCACTTTGCCTACAAGATGGAGGAGAATAGCTCAGCCAGTGAGCATGTGCTCAGAATGTCTGGGTATTACAATCGCTTGAATCTAGTGGGAGTTAATCTTCCAGATAAGATAGTGATTGACAAAGTTCTCTAGTCACTATCACCAAGCTACTAGAACTTTGTGATGAACTATAATATGCAAGGGATGACGAAAACGATTCCCGAGCTCTTCGCGATGCTAAAATCGGCGAAGGTACAAATCAAGAAAGAGCATCAAGTGTTGATGGTTAAACAAGACCACTAGTTTCAAGAAAAAGGGCAAGGGAAAGAAAGGGAACTTCAAGAAGAATGGCAAGCAAGTTGCCACTCCCGTGAAGAAGCCCAAAGCTGGACCTAAGCCTGAAACTAAAGTGCTTCTACTACAAAAGGAATGGTCACTAGAAGCGGAACTGCCCTAAATACTTGGCGGATAAGAAGGACGGCAATGTGAACAAAGGTATATTTAATATACATGTTATTAATGTGTGCCTTACTAGTATTCGTAGTAGCCCCTATGTATTTGATACCGGTTCAGTTGCTAAGATTAGTAACTCGAAACAGGAGTTGCAGAATAAACGGAGACTAGTAAAGGGCAAGGTGTCGATGTGTGTTGGAAGTGTTTCCAAGATTGATATGATCACCATCGCACACTCCCTCTACATTCGGGATTAGTGTTAAGCCTAACTAAATGTTATTTGGTGTTTGCGTTGAGCATGAACATGATTCGATCATTTTTATTGCAATACAGTTATTCATTTAATTCAGAGAATAATTGTTGTTCTGTTTACATGAATAAAACCTTCTATGGTCATACACCCAATGTGAATGGTTTATTGAATCTCGATCATAGTGATACACATATTCATAATATTGATGCCAAAAGATGCAAAGTTGATAATGATAGTGCAACATACTTGTGGCACTGCCATTTAGGTCATATTGGTGTAAAGCGCATGAAGAAACTCCATGTGGATGGACTTTTGGAATCACTTGATTATGAATCATGTGATACTTGCGAACCATGCCTCATGGGCAAGATGACTAAAACTCCGTTCTCTGGAACAATGGCGCGAGCTAATGACTTATTGGAAATAATACATACCGATGTATACGGTCCAATGAGTGTTGAGGCACGCGGCGGGTATCGTTATTTTCTAACCTTTACAGATGATTTGAGTAGGTATGGGTATATCTACTTAATGAAACACAAGTCTGGAACATTTGAAAAGTTCAAATAATTTCAGAGTGAAGTGGAGAATCATCGTAACAAGAAAATAAAGTTTCTACGATTTGATCGCGGAGGCGAATATTCGAGTTACGAGTTTGGCCTTCATTTAAAACAATGTGGAATTGTTTCACAACTCACGCCACCTGGAACACCACAGCGTAATGGTGTATCCGAACGTCGTAACCATACTTTATTAGATATGGTGTGTTCTATGATGTCTCTTACCGATTTACCAATATCATTTTGGGGTTATGCATTAGAGACAGCCACATTCACGTTATATAGGGCATCGTCTAAATCCGTTGAGGTGACACCGTATGAACTGTGGTTTGGCAAGAAACCTAAGCTGTCATTTCTTAAAATTTTGGGGATGCGAAGCTTATGTCAAAAAGGCTTCAGCCTGATAAGCTCGATACCAAAGCGGAGAAGTGCGTCTTCATAGGATACCCGAAAGAAACTATTGGGTATACCTTCTACCATAGATCCGAAGGCAAAATCTTTGTTGCTAAGGATGGGTCCTTTCTAGAGAAGGAGTTTCTCTCGAAAGGAGTGGGAGGAAAGTAGAACTTGATGAGGTAATTGTACCTTCTCTCGAATTGGAAAGTAGTACATCAGAGAAAGCCGTTCCCGTGATGCCTACACCAACCGGAGAGGAAGCAAATGATGATGATCATGAAACTTCAGAACAAGTTACTACTGAACCTCGTAGGTCGACCAGAACATGTTCTACACCAGAGTGGTACGGCAATCCTGTCGAGGAGGTCAACTATGAAGAAACTATGATGAGCCCAGATTCCAAAAAATGGCTTGAGGCCATGAAATCTGAGATAGGATCCACGTATGAGAACAAAGTATGGACTTTGGTGGATTTGCCCGATGATCGACAAGCCATAAAGAATAAATGTATCTTTAAGAGGAAGATGGACGCTGACGGTAATATCACTGTCTACAAAGCTCGACTTGTTGCAAAAGGTTTTCGACAAGTTCAAGGGGTTGACTACGATGAGACTTTCTCACCCGTAGCGATGCTTAAGTCTGTCTGAATCATGTTAGCAATTGCCGCATTTTATGAGAATGAAATCTGGCAAATGGATGTCAAGGTAACACTAAAAAGAAAATAGGAAAAAATGTAAGTAAAAACAAGGATGAGAAAAAAAATGCGAACCCCCGTTTTAGGAATGTTCTATAACCTTCCCAAAATCGAAAATGAGCACTTGGGCCAGCCCAGACCACACGACCTATGCGCCGTGAGAGCCTTTTTTTTTTGAGAAACTGCATCCTTTATTAAAGTTCAAATATTCATAGGGATATAGATAATGTCGGGCAATACAGAAAGCCACACATGGCACCCGAAAGGAAGAGAAGAAGCTGCCTTAGGAAGGGAGTGAGCTTACCCATTAAATTCACGCTTCTCATGGATGAACTCGATAGCATGAAACGAGCCTCGGCTATGATTGATCTCTCAAAGAATAGCAGCATACCGGCATGGTGTTTCAGAATAGATATTGGCGACAACTTCTACGCAATCCGAAGCAATGCAAATTGACCCAGTATGAAGATCCGTTGCGAGTGCCAATGCTTCGTTGCATGCTCGGACTTCTAGTGTCGCCGAATCAACGAGGCCCTCAAGAACCAGCACCAATGCCCCCAAAAACTTGTTGTGCTTGTCCCTACACACAGTCGCTGCCGCGCCTCTGCGTCCATCCTTGGAAATCCCTCCACCAACATTCACCTTCGCCTGATGCTCAATCGGTGGCCTCCATTTTTTTATTCTGATTATGCGAGTTTGTTGCATGCAAGTCCTCTGAAATAGCATGCAGGTCCCTGGTCATTGATGGGAACCTGGGGCTGCGATCTATTCTTGTAGGCGCGACTTCCAGATCCTGTAAGAAGCTGTTAATGAAACAAGCCGTACTCATGGGACTCTGAAACTACTCGTCTGTTGGGGAACGTTGCATGGGAAACAAAAAAAATTCCTACGCTCACCAAGATCAATCTAGGAGATGAACATCTACGAGAGGAGAGATTGCATCTACATACCCTTGTAGATCGCTAAGCGGAAGTGTTAAGAAACGTGGTTGATGTAGTCGTACTCTTCCCGATCCGATCACGATCCAATCCGATCTAGCGCCGAACGGACGACACCTCCGCGTTCAGCACACGTACGGCTCGATGACGTCTCCTCCCTCTTGATCCAGCAAGCGAGGGAGGAGAAGCGAATGGGATCTCAACCAGCACGACGGCATGGTGGAGATGGTGGTGGTGCAATCCCGGCAGGGCTTCGCCAAACGCTGCCGGAATCAATCTGAGGAGAAAACGGAGTGTTGGGAGAGGTAGGGCTTCCGCCGGGGCGTGGGATTTGGTGTGTCCAGCCCCTACCTCTCCCCCACTATTTATAGGAGGCAAGGAGGAGGGTTGGGGTGCAGCCTTGGCCCCTCCTCCAAGGGAGGTGGTGCGGCTAGCCTAGGGAGGAATCCTCCCTTCCCAAGGCACCTCGGGGGGTGCCTTCCACCCTTAGGACTCTTCCTTTATCCTCTCTCTTGGCGCATGGGCCCCTTAGGGCTGGTGCCCTTGGCCCATATAGGCCAAGGCACACCCCCTACAGCCCATGTGGCCCCCCCGGGGCAGGTGGACCCCCTGGTGGACCCCCGGACCCCTTTCGGCACTCCCTGTACAATACCGATAATGCCCGAAACTTTTCTGGCAGCCAAAATATGACTTCCCATATATAAATCTTTACCTTTGGACCATTTTGGAGCTCCTCGTGACGTCCGGGATCTCATCCAGGACTCCAAACAAGATTCAGTCACCAACATGAATATCTCAATACTACTCTAGCGTTATCGAACGTTAAGCGTGCGGACCCTACGGGTTCGAGAATAATGTAGACATGACCGAGACACCTCTCCGGTCAATAACCAATAGCGGAACTTGGATGCCCATATTGGTTCCTACATATTCCATGAAGATCTTTTATCTGTTGAACCACGATGCCAAGGATTCAGCTAATTCCGTATGCAGTTCCCTTTGTCCATCGGTATGTTACTTGCCCGAGATTCGATCGTCGGTATCTCCATAACTAGTTCAATCTCGTTACCGGCAAGTCTCTTTACTCATTCCGTAATACGGCATCCCGTGAATAGCTCCTTAGTCACATTGCTTGCAAGCTCATTGTGATGCTGTATTAACGAGAGGGCCCAGAGATACCTCTTTGTCATACGGAGTGACAAATCCCAGTCTTGATCCATGCCAACTCAATAGACACCCTCGGAGATACCTGTAGAGCACCTTTATAGTCACCCAGTTACGTTGCGACGTTTGATACACACAAGGTACTCCTTCGGTGTCAGTGAGTTGAATGATCTCATGGTCATAGGAACAGATACTTGACATGCAGAAAACGATATCAATAAACTTTATACGATCATATGCTACGCTTATAGTTTGGCTCTTGTCCATCACATCATTATCCTAATGATGTGATCCCATTATCAAATGACAACTCATGTCTATGGCTAGGAAACCATGGCCATCATCAACGAGCTAGTCTGGTAGGGGCTCACTAGGGACATGTTGTTCTCTATGTATCCACACATGTATTTTAGTTTCCGATCAATACAATTCTAGCATGGATAATAAATGATTATCATGAACAGGGAAATATGATAATAACCAATTTATTATTGCCTCTAGGGCATATTTCCAACATCGTCATGTATTGCTCGCCGTCGAGCCCACCATATCGCCCACATCATGACGAGAACATGATTGAGATCCGCCGGAGGTAAAGTATCGAGCAACCAAAACATCCAAATCTTGGCATCGTCCGTGTGGTTTGAGATGATGGTCTCTGTCAGGTCCTCATCTGCTAGTGCCCAGACACACTTTGCCATCCTACAATCAAATAGGGAATGACACCATGAATCAAAATCGGCGTTACAAATTGAGCATGCAGCAGTCTCGGCCATCTTTTTATGGTTGCGAACGTCGCCCGTTGGTAGGAATGTTCGTGCTAGGCGCCACACGAAAACTCTAATTTTTGACGGTACGTTCAGGCACCAAAGTTTTGCCCATGATTTTCGGTCAGCCTCAACATGAGAGTGTCCAGGAACATGCTCTAACCAATCCGTGCATTGCTTCTTTGTTGATGACAATAATCTGTAAGCTGCACTCACCGTGAAGACCCCCTTATTCTCATAATGCCATGACCAGAAGTCCTCTTGTACCCTAGTACTTAAAGGAATATTGAGAATAGCCTCTTTGTCCGTTGCAAAAAGTGTTCATCCAGCAAGGACGAGTCCCGTGAAGCTGAATTATGATCGATAAGCTCTGAGACCTTTTGGGGAGGGTTCGGCGACTTTGGGCAAACCGGTTTAAGCTTGAAATCCCTAGGAATCCAATTATCCTACCAAATATTAGTATCTTCCCTCATGCCTATCCTCTTAATCAATCCCAACTTGAGAGTATCTCTGCCTTCAACAATGGACCGCCATACTTGCGAGGGGTGATTGCCCAACTCCGCATCAAGAATAGAACATGTGGGGTAATATACTGATTTGAGGATTCGTGCACTTAGCGAGGTAGGATCCTGCAACAGACGCCAAGCTTGGCGAGCAAGCAATGCAAGATTAAATAACTCAATGTCACGGACACCCATACCTCCCATGAATTTGGGTTGTGTCATGACCTCCCACGAAACCCAAGCAGTCTTCCTCTCACCCTTCTTTGATCCCCACCAAAATTTCCGGAGAAGTCCGTTGATGTGCAAGCATAAACCACGATGGAGCTTGAAACAGGCCATAGAATATGTCGGGATAGCTTGTGCCATTGATTTGATGAGCATTTCTTTACTTCCCACAGATAATGCTTTCTCCATCCACCCTTGAACATGCTTCCAAATTCTGTCCTTCAGATATCTAAAAGAACCCTCCTTTGCTCTTCCCACATCAGATGGTAGCCCCAAATATTTTCAGATAACTTCTCATTTTGTACATCTAGAACTTGCTTAATTTCCTGCCTCAGCATGTTAGAACACCCCTTACTGAAGAAGATAGAAGACTTATCTCTATTAATACGCTTAAGCATGACCGTCTTCGGATATGATAAACATTTTCTTTGTTTCTTTCTTGGATTTATTCCCTTCAATTTTATTTTATTTTTTATTTTTTCTTTGGCTTAATTTGTCTCTTTTTCGGTTTTCGTTTTTGGGTTTCCTTTGTTTCTTTTTATTCTCATTCTACATTTTTTGTATATGTGAACAACATTTTTCTAATACACGTTTAACATTTTTTCAATACAAATTTAATATTTTTTAATATATGATCAACATTTTTTCTATACACATTTAAAAACAAATCAAATGCTTTATTAACATTTTTCAAACAAGATTAATATTTTCCGAATGCACTATTGATTAACATCTTCTATACATTTTTAACACTTTTTTAAATGCTTGATTAATTGTTTTCAAATAAAAAGATTTTTTTAATAGACAATCAACATTATTTCTATACACAATTAACATTTTCCAAACACTTGATAAAAGAATTTCAAATACTTGTCGACATTATTTCAAACGCTTGATTAACACTTTTATATACATGATCAATTTTTTCATCATTTCTCTAATACATGGTCAACATTTTTTCTATACACATTTAACATTTCCCAAATGCTTGATTAACATTTGTCAAATAGTTGTTCAATATTTTTTTCAAATTCTAGATTAATATTTATATATATATATATATATGATCGAAAAAATCATCATTATTTTAATACATGATCAACAATTCTTCTAAACACGTCCAATATTGTCCGAGTGCTTGTTCAACAATTTTTATATACTTGTTCAACATTTTCCAAATACTTGTTCAATATTTTTCATATACTTGTTCAATATTTTTCAAACATTTTTATACAGTGTTTTTTGTAATATATATTTAGAATATTTTAAAGTATAATCCAAGTACAAAAAATAGAGCAAAAATGAATAACAGAAAATGTAAAATAAAAAACTGAAAAAAAGAGGATGCGGCCTCCCGCGCACGTGTGCCGACCCATCTCGCTCGCTGCTTCAGCGAATCGGAAGTTACACTCGCGAGAGCAAATAGTTGGCGAGCACTCCTTCGGGAACCTCCCAACGATCAATTGGGGGTGGGCTGAGAGCGCGCCAAGTGGTGCGCTCTCAGCTGTCGCCACGTCTCGCGCTCTGGGCGCTCCCTTCAGATTTTTTTTTGCACGCTTTTTCGGCATTCTAGATGGTTTTTTTGGGGTTTTTTTTTTACTTTTTGGATTTTCACCGGTCTTTTCTAGCTTTTCGACAAAAAAAATTTAGGCGCAAAAATCTCGTTGTTCTTTTTTTTTCTTTCGTGAGAGGCACGGTTTGGCTTCCGCGAGAGGCACGGCACGGCCGTGCCTCTTCGAAACGAAAAAAACATGTTTTTTTTTTCTTTCTTTCGTGAGATGCACGGTTTTGCTTCCGTGAGACTCGGAAACGTAAAAAACCCATGTTTTCTCTTTTTTTTTTCTTCCACGAGAAACACGGTTTTGCTTCCGTGAGAAGCATGGCCGTGCCTCTCAGAAAAGGAAAAAAAAAACAATTTTCTCTTTTTTTTTCTTCCGTAAGAGGCATGGTTTTGCTTCCGCTAAATGGGAATTTTTTTTTTCTTCCATGAGAGGCGCGGTTTTGCTTCAGCGAGAGGCGCGGATTTGCTTCCGCGAGAGGCACAACCCTGCCCGTGCCTCTCGGAAACGGCTTCCGGAAAGGGGAAAAAACGTGCTCCCGGTTCGCGTCCGGTTTTTGGGTGAAAAAAAAGTTTGCAAAAACCTATCAACATAGGATCTAGTTTTGAAGATCTTGATGCAAGGAATCCAACGGTGAAAATGGTTCGAGATTTGGACGCACGGTTTTAGAGGTAAAACTTTTTGAATAAACAGATTTAATCGCAATCTGGGGAGATGTAAGTTATATTTGGAAGGAGTACTCCCCAATTAGTAATTTCGTAGACTCGCTGAATAGAAGATATAAGGGGCGCCCGTGGAATGGTCCCTAAGGCAACGTTAATTGTAGCCCATTAAGAGTCGTTGCTGGTGTTTTGGAAACCTTTTGAGGGTATTCTCAAAAAACAAATTTTAAGGGCAGCACTATGTCTCGCTTAAGGCGCATCCCGAAATGGGCCAGCCCAGGAGCCCGGGAGGCTATGGCCCTGTTTTGTTGTTATTTTTCGTGTTATTTGTTTTCTTTTTAAATTCTTTATTCTTTACCTCGTTTATATTTCTTAATACTATAAATAAATATACAAAAAAAACACTTTACATTAAAACATTTGAAAAAATGTTAACCAAGCAAACAAAAATGGTTAAATATGTATAAAGAAAATGTTTCTCATGTATACAAAACATATAATACCTCCATTCAAAAATATCAATATCTCCAATACCTAATAGTTAAAATATGAAAATACTTCCCATGATGGATTAGCATATATAAATTTGGCATTGTAGATATTGATTTTTTCTAGTAACTGGTCAAGCATGCACACGTTTGACTTTTTTTTTTGTATGTGAGGATGTACAATGTATGTGAAAAAGTTGATCATGTATTTCAAAATTATTACTCAATCTTTGAGAAAATGTAAAACAAAATTTTGAAACACGTTAATCATGCATTAGAAAAAATTAAATGTATATCAATTTTTACCATGTATTCAAACAATTTTTAATATGTATTTCAAAAATGTTAATCAAGCATTTCAAAAATGTTGACCATGTAATAAAGAAACAGTTAATCTCGTATTGCATAAAAAAAGTTAAAAACTTTATGGGAAGAAAGTTTTGAAAAATGTGAAATGTATATAGAAAAAATGTTGACCATTTAATGAAAATAGTTAATCTTGCATTTGAAAAAAATCAAGCATGTAAAAAATGTTAAATGTGTATACAACAAACATTGACCATGTAGTAGAAAAATGTTAATCAAGCATTTGAAAATATTAAAAATGTTTATAGAAAAAATATTGCCCGTGTGTTAAAAAATGTTAATTTTTCATTTCAAAAATGTAATCAAGCATTTGAAAAAATGTTATAAACAAATATTAAAAAATATGGACCATGTATTCAGAAACCAAGAAAAAACAAAGAAACAAAAAAACCGCTGATAACCAGGAAAAAAAAGCAAAAAGCAAAATGAAACAAAAAAACCAAGGAAAACCAATAAAGAAACAAAGAAAGATGAAGAAGAACGAAAGAAAAGAAAAATCAATGAATACCGTGAAATGAACAAAGAAAAACATAAGACTGAAAATAAAACCTGGTGAAGAGATATAGAAAACCTAAAGAAAAAAAAACTGGAGGAGACCAATACATCAACCACTATGGGCGATCTCCTAGATCGGAAACAGCGAAAGAGAAAAAAAAAGATGAAAAACGGACCGGCCTAGTATTGTAGCGGGGACGAAAATGCTTCAAATCAGATCAAAGAAACGGGCGACTCTTATTTGGCACGCGGGTCTCCGCGGAACGACCGCGCGCGTAACCACACCCCCCCCCCCCACCCTCGCGCTCTGGTTTTCCTAAGGGCCGGTGCATTTCCAAGTCGCGAAACCTGTTTTGGGAAGGTTCTAGAACCTTCCCTAAACCTGTTTTTTCTAGTTTTTTCTTTCCTTTTACCTTTTCTTTTTAATGTTCCTTTTCTGTTTTCTTTTCTTTATTTTTTTTCTTCTGTCACTCTTATTCTTGTTTTCTTCAATTTATGAAAATATTTTAAATTCTAGACCACTTTTTAAAATGTGAACATTTTTTGAAATGATAAACATTTTTTTAAGTCATCTTTTTTTTAGAAATTCTTTAAAATTCTCTCAAATCATGAACATTTTAAGAACGTGGATATTTTTTGAAGTGGTCACCTTTTTCAAATTCATAAATAATTGTTTGAAATCATGAACATTTTTCAAAATACATGATTTTTTTTGAATTTGCGAACATTTATATGAAATCATGAACGTTTTTTGAATTATGAACATTTATTAAATTAAGGAACAATTTTTTTAAATTGTGAACATTTTATATAATCATGAAAATTTTCTGCAGATTCGTGAGCAGTTTTGAAATCGTGAACATTTTTTGAAATCATGGACATGTTTTAAATTTATGAAGATTTTTTAAAAATTTGTGAACATTTTTTGAATTCCCGAACAATTTTCTGAAATCATGGACAGTTTTGTGGATTCATGATTATTATTTTCAATATTCACAACTTTTTTGACCCCATGAATTTTTTTTTTTGAAATTGAGATTTTTTTTTGAAATCCCGAATTATTGAATAGAAAACAGGAAAAGAAACAAAAGAAAATTTTGTACGCCGAATAGGAGGTCCCAAAGAAACCCTCGCTTTAAGCGAGATGTAGCCTTTGCATATTTTTTAGGCTAATAAAGGATGGATTGACGGATTTGGTTAGCCCGGTAGTGGTTTTGGCCCATATAACCCACCCAACGAACAGTTCAGCGAAATGAACGCAAAGATAAAGGCAAACGATGCCTTAAAAAAATTAAAACAATTGCCGAGCAAACAACACCTGCGACGACTTCTACAAACCGGCCAGCGCAACATCGTCTATGTTACGGGCACTGCTTCGGCAACATGGCCGTGCTACTGGGCACCGGCGCTCCAAGCTCGCTGATGACCCACAAGTATAGGGATCAATCGTAGTCCTTTCGATAAGTAAGACTGTCGAACCCAATGAGGAGCAGAAGGAAATGACAAGCGGTTTTCAGCAAGGTATTTTCTGCAAGCACTGAAATTATCGGTAACAGATAGTTTGGTTGTAAGATAATTCGTAACGGATAACTAGTAATAAGTGTAGCAAAGGTGCAGCAAGGTGGCCCAATCCTTTTTATAGCAAAGGATAAGCCCGTACGAACTGTTTGAAGGAAATATGCCCAAGAGGCAATAATAAAGTTGTTATTTATGTTTTCTTATATGATGATAAATGTTTATTATTCATGCTAGAATTGTATTAACCGGAAACTTGATACATGTGTGAATACATAGACATAACACAGTGTCCCTAGTATGCCTCTACTTGACTAGCTCGTTAATCAAAGATGGTTAAGTTTCCTGACCATAGACATGTGTTGTCATTTGATGAACGGGATCACATCATTAGGAGAATGATGTGATGGACAAGACCCATCCGTTAGCTTAGCATTATGATCGTTAAGTTTTATTGCTATTGCTTTCTTCATGACTTATACATATTCCTTTGACTATGAGATTATGCAACTCCCGAACACCGGAGGAACACCTTGTGTGCTATCAAATGTCGCAACGTAACTGGGTGATTATAAAGATGCTCTACAGGTGTCTCCAAAGGTGTTTGTTGGGTTGGCATAGATCGAGATTAGGATTTGTCACTCCGAGTATCGGAGAGGTATCTCTGGGCCCTCTCGGTAATGCACATCACTATAAGCCTTGCAAGCAATGTGACTAAAGAGTTAGTTACGGGATGATGCATGACGGAACGAGTAAAGAGACTTGCCGGTAACGAGATTGAACTAGGTATGAAGATACCGACGATCGAATCTCGGGCAAGTAACATACCGATGACAAAGGGAATAACGTATTTTGTCATTGCGGTTTGACCGATAAAGATCTTCGTAGAATATGTGGAAACCAATATGAGCATCCAGGTTCCACTATTGGTTATTGATCGGAGATATGTCTCGGTCATTTCTACATAGTTCTCGAACCCGTAGGGTCCGCACGCTTAACGTTCGATGACGATTTGTATTATGAGTTATGTGTTTTGGTGACCGAAGATTGTTCGGAGTCCCGGATGAGATCACGGACATTACGAGGAGTATCAAAATGGTCGAGAGGTAAAGATTGATATATTGAAAGGTAGTATTCGGACACCGGAAGGGTTCCGGAGTGTATCGGGTACATACCGGAGTACCGAAGGGGTTACCGGAACCCCCCGGTGGAAGACATGGGCCATATGGGCCATAGGAGGGAGGCTAACCAGCCCATAATGGGCTGGTGCGCCCCCCACAAGGGAGGAGGCCGAATTGGACTAGGGAAGGGGGTGGTGCCCCCCTTTCCTTCTCCCTCTCCCTCTCCTTCCCTCTTTCCACCTTCGGAGAAAGGAAAAGTGGGGAGGGGGGGGGGGGCGAATCCTACTAGGAGTGGAGTCCTAGTAGGACTCCCCCCCATGGCGCGCCCCCTTTGGTGGCCGGCCTCCTCCTCCCCTCCTTTATATACGGGGGCAGGGGGCCACCCTAGAACACAACAGATATTCTCTTAGCCGTGTGCGGTGACCCCCTCCACAGTTTACTCCTCCGGTCATAGCATCGTAGTGCTTAGGCGAAGCCCTACGTGGATCACATCACCATCACCGTCACCACGCCGTCGTACTGACGAAACTCTCCCTCGACCTTCTGCTGGATCAAGAGTTCGAGGGACGTCATCGAGCTGAACGTGTGCAGAACTCGGAGGTGACGTACGTTCGATGCTTGATCGGTTGGATCGCGAAGACGTTCGACTACATCAACCGCGTTAAGCTAACGCTTCCGCTTTCGGTCTACGAGGGTACGTGGACACAGTCTCCCCCTCTCGTTGCTATGCATCTCCTAGATAGATCTTGTGTGAGTGTAGGAAAATTTTGAAATTGCATGCTACGTTCCCAACAGTGGTATCAGAGCCAGGTCTATGCGTAAATGATATGCATGAGTAGAACACAAAGAGTTGTGGGCGATAATAGTCATACTGTTTACCACCAACGTCTTATTTTGATTCGGCGGTATTGTTGGATGAAGCGGCCCGGACCGACATTACATGACCGCGTTCATGAGACTGATTCTCCCGATGTGCTTTGCACACTGGTGGCTGGCGGGTGTCTGTTTCTCCAACTTTAGTTGAATCGAGTTTGACTACGGCCGATCCTTGTTGAAGGTTAAAACAACACACTTGACGAAAAATCGTTGTGGTTTTGATGCGTAGGTAAGAACGGTTCTTACTAGAAGCCCGTAGCAGCCACGTAAAACTTGCAACCACAAAGTAGAGGACGTCTAACTTGTTTTTGCAGGGCATGTTGTGATGTGATATGGTCAAGACATGATGTCATACACGTTATTGTATGAGATGATCATGTTTTGTAAAAGTTATCGGCAACTGGCAGAAGCCTTATGGTTGTCTCTTTATTGTATGAAATGCAATCGCCATGTAATTGCTTTACTTTATCACTATGATTTAGCGATAGTCGTAGAAGCAATAGTTGGCGAGACGACAACGACGCTACGATGGAGATCAAGGTGTCAAGCCGGTGACGATGGAGATCATGACGGTGCTTTGGAGATGGAGATCAAAGGCACAAGATGATGATGGCCATATCATGTCACATATTTTGATTGCATGTGATGTTTATCTTTTATGCATCTTATTTTGCTTAGTACGGCGGTAGCATTATAAGATGATCCCTCACTAAATTTCAAGGTATAAGTGTTCTCCCTGAGTATGCACCGTTGCGACAGTTTGTCGTGCCGAGACACCACGTGATGATCGGGTGTGATAAGCTCTACGTTCACATACAACGGGTGCAAGCCAGTTTTGCACGTGCAGAATACTTGGGTTAAACTTGATGAGCCTAGCATATGCAGATATGGCCTCGGAACACTGAGACCGAAAGGTCGAACGTGAATCATATAGTAGATATGATCAACATAGAGATGTTCACCATTGAAAACTACTCCATCTCACGTGATGATCGGACATGGTTTAGTTGATATGGATCATGTGATCATTTAGATGACTAGATGGATGTCTATCTAAGTGGGAGTTCTTAAGTAACATGATTAATTGAACTTAATTTATCATGAACTTAGTCATGGTAGTATTTGCAAATTATGTTGTAGATCAATAGCTCGCGTATAGCTCCCTTGTTTTATTTTTGATATGTTCCTAGAGAAAACTAAGTTGAAAGATGATAGTAGCAATGATGCGGATTGGGTCCGTGATCTGAGGAATATCCTCGTTGCTGCACAGAAGAATTATGTCCTTGATGCACCGCTAGGTGACAGACCTATTGCAGGAGTAGATGCAGACGTTATGAACGTTTGGCAAACTCGATATGATGACTACTTGATAGTTTAGTGCACCATGCTTTACGGCTTAGAACCGGGACTTCAAAAATGTTTTGAACGCCATGGAGCATATGAGATGTTCCAAAGATATGACATTGGTATTTCAGACTCATGCCCGTGTCGAGAGGTATGAGACCTCTGACAAGTACTTTGCCTACAAGATGGAGGAGAATAGCTCAGCGAGTGAGCATGTGCTCAGAATGTGTGGGTACTACAATCGCTTGAATCAAGTGGGAGTTAATCTTCCAGATAAGATAGTGATTGACAGAGTTCTCTAGTCACTATCACCAAGTTACTAGAACTTCGTGATGAACTATAATATGCAAGGGATGACGAAAACGATTCCCAAGCTCTTCGCGATGCTGAAATCAGCGAAGGTAGAAATCAAGAAAAAGCATCAAGTGTTGATGGTTGACAAGACCACTAGTTTCAAGAAAAAGGGCGAGGGCAAGAAAGGGAACTTCAAGAAGAATAGCAAGCAAGTTGCTATTCCCGGGAAGAAACCCAAGTCTGGACCTAAGCCTGAAACTGAGTGCTTCTACTGCAAAGGAAATGGTCAATGGAAGCGGAACTGCCCCAAATACTTGGCGGATAAGAAGGATGGCAAAGTGAACAAAGGTATATTTGATATACATGTTATTGATGTGTATTTTACTAGTGTTCATAGTAGCCCCTGGGTATTTGATACCGGTTCAGTTGTTAACATTAGTAACTCAAAACAGGAGTTGCAAAATGAACAGAGACTAGTTAATGACGAGGTGACGATGTGTGTTGGAAGTGATTCCAAGGTTGATAAGATCACCATCGCACACTCCCTCTACCTTCGGGATTAGTGTTGGAGCTAAATAAATGTTATTTGGTGTTTGCGTTGAGCATGAATATGATTGGATCATGTTTATTGCGATACGGTTATTCATTTAAGTCAGAGAATAATTGTTGTTCTGTTTACATGAATAAAACCTCCTATGGTCATACACTCAATATAAATGGTTTATTCAATCTCGATCGTAGTGATACACATATTCATAATATTGATGCCAAAAGATGCAAAGTTGATAATGATAGTGCAACATATTTGTGGCACTGCCGTTTAGGTCATATTGGTGTAAAGCGCATGAAGAAACTCCATGCAGATGGGATTTTGGAATCACTTGATTATGAATCATTTGATACTTGCGAACCATGCCTCATGGGCAAGATGACTAAAACTCTGTTCTCCGGAACAATGGAGCGAGCCAATGACTTATTGGAAATAATACATACCGATGTATGCGGTCCGATGAGTGTTGAGGCTCGGGCGGGTATCGTTATTTTCTGACCTTCACAGATGATTTAAGCAGATATGGGTATATCTACTTAATGAAACACAAGTCTGAAACGTTTGAAAAGTTCAAAGAATTTTAGAGTGAAGTGGAAAATCATCGTAACAAGAAAATAAAGTTTCTACGATCTGATCGCGGAGGCGAATATTTGAGTTACGAGTTTGGCCTTCATTTAAAACAATGTGAAATAGTTTCACAACTCACGCCACCTGGAACACCACAGTGTAATGGTGTGTCCGAACGTCGTAACCGTACTTTATTAGATATGGTGCGATCTATGATGTCTCTTACCGATTTACCACTATCGTTTTGGGGTTATGCATTAGAGACAGCTGCATTCACGTTAAATAGGGCACCATCTAAATCCGTTGAGACGACACCGTATGAACTGTGGTTTGGCAAGAAACCTAAGCTGTCGTTTCTTAAAATTTGGGGTTGCAATGCTTATGTGAAAAAGCTTCAGCCTGATAAGCTCAAACCTAAATCGAAGAAATGCGTCTTCATAGGATACCCAAAGGAGACTGTTGGGTACACCTTCTATCACAGATCCGAAGGAAAGATATTCGTTGCTAAGAATGGATCCTTTCTAGAGAAGGAGTTTCTCTCTAAAGAAGTGAGTGGGAGGAAAGTAGAACTTGATGAGGTAATTGTACCTTCTCCCGAATTGGAAAGTAATTCATCACAGAAATCAGTTCCAGTGATGCCTACACCAATTAGTGAGGAAGTTAATGATGATGATCATGAAACTTCGGATCAAGTTACTACCGAACCTCGTAGGTCAACCAGAGTATGTTCCGCACTAGAGTGGTACGGTAATCTTGTTCTGGAAGTCATGTTACTAGACCATGACGAACCTATGAACTATGAGGAAGCGATGATGAGCCCAGATTCTGCAAAATGGCTTAAGGCCATGAAATCTGAGATGGGATCCATGTATGAGAACAAAGTATGGACTTTGGTTGACTTGCCTGATGATTGGCAAGCCATAGAGAATAAATGGATCTTCAAGAAGAAGACTGACGCTGAAGGATTGTTACTGTCTACAAAGCTTGACTTGTTGCGAAAGGTTTTCGACAAGTTTAAGGAGTTGACTACGGTGAGACCTTCTCACCTGTAGCGATGCTTAAGTCTGTCCGAATCATGTTAGCAATTGCCGCATTTTATGATTATGAAATCTGGCAAATGGATGTCAAAATTGCATTCCTTAATGGATTTCTTAAAGAAGAGTTGTATATGATGCAACCAGAAGGTTTTGTCGATCCTAAAGATGCTAACAAAGTGTGCAAGCTCCAGCAATCCATTTATGGACTAGTGCAAGCCTCTCAGAGTTGGAATATACGCTTTGATAGTATGATCAAAACATATGGTTTTATACAGACTTATGGTGAAGCCTGTATTTACAAGAAAGTGAGTGGGAGCTCTGTAGCATTTCTGATATTATATGTGGATGACATATTGCTGATTGGAAATGATATAGAATTTCTGGATAGCATAAAAGGATACTTGAATAAGAAATTTTCAATAAAAAGACCTCGGTAAAGCTGCTTAAGTATTGAGCATCAAGATCTATAGGGATAGATCGAGACGCTTAATAGGACTTTCACAAAGCATATACCTTGACAAAGTTTTGAAGGAGTTCAAAAAGGATCAGTCAAAGAAAGAGTTCTTGCCTGTATTCAAGGTATAAAGTTGAGTAAGACTCAAAGCATGACCACGGCAGAAGATAGAGAGAGAATGAAAGTCATTCCCTATGCCTCAGCCATAGGTTCTATAAAGTATGCCATGCTGTGTACCAGACATATTGTGTACCTTGCCATGAGTTTGTCAAGGGGGTACAATAGTGATCCAGGAGTAGATCACTAGACAGCGGTCAAAATTATCCTTAGTTACCTAAGAAAATGTTTCTCGGTTATGGAGGTGATGAAGAGTTCGTCGTAAAGAGTTACGTCGATGCAAGCTTTTACACCGATCCAGATGACCCTGAGTCTCAATCTGGATACGCATTGAAAGTGGGAGCAATTAGCTAGAGTAGCTCCATGCAGAGCATTGTAAACATAGAAATTTTGCAAAATACATACGGATCTGAATATGGCAGACCCGTTGACTAAACTTCTCTCACAAGCAAAACAAGATCACCCCTTGCTACTCTTTGGGTGTTAATCACATAGCGATGTGAACTAGATTATTGACTCTAGTAAACCCTTTGGGTGTTGGTCACATGGTGATGTGAACTATGGGTGTTAATCACATAAGGATGTGAACTATTGGTGTTAAATCACACGTCGATGTGAACTAGATTATTGACTCTAGTGCAAGTGGGAGACTGAAGGAAATATGCCCAAGAGGCAATATTAAAGTTGTTATTTATATTTCTTTATATCATGATAAATGTTTATTATTCATGCTAGAATTGTATTAACCGGAAACTTGATACATGTGTGAATACATAGACAAAACACAGTGTCCCTAGTATGCCTCTACTTGACTAGCTCGTTAATCAAAGATGGTTAAGTTTCCTGACCATAGACATGTGTTGTCATTTGATGAACGGGATCACATCATTAGGAGAATGATGTGATGGACAAGACCCATCCGGTAGCTTAGCATTATGATCGTTAAGTTTTATTGCTATTGCTTTCTTCATGACTTATACATATTCCTTTGACTATGAGATTATGCAACTCCCGAATACCGGAGGAACACCTTGTGTGCTATCAAACGTCACAATGTAACTGGGTGATTATAAAGATGCTCTACAGGTGTCTCCGAAGGTGTTTGTTGGGTTGGCATAGATCGAGATTAGGATTTGTCACTGCGAGTATCGGAGAGGTATCTTTGGGCCCTCTCAGTAATGCACATCACTATAAGCCTTGCAAGCAATGTGACTAAAGAGTTAGTTACGGGATGATGCATGACGGAACGAGTAAAGAGACTTGCCAGTAACGAGATTGAACTAGGTATGAAGATACCGACGATCGAATCTCGGGCAAGTAACATACCGATGACAAAGGGAATAACGTATGTTGTCATTGCGGTTTGACCGATAAAGATCTTCGTAGAATATGTGGGAACCAATATGAGCATCCAGGTTCCGCTATTGGTTATTGATCGGAGATATGTCTCGGTCATGTCTACATAGTTCTCGAACCGGTAGGGTCCGCACGCTTAACGTTCGATGATGATTTGTATTATGAGTTATGTGTTTTGGTGACCGAAGATTGTTCGGAGTCCCGGATGAGATCACGGACATGACGAGGAGTCTCGAAATGGTCGAGAGGTAAAGATTCATATATTGGAAGGTAGTATTCGGACACCGGAAGGGTTCCGGAGTGTATCGGGTACATACCGGAGTACCGGAGGTGTTACCGGAACCCCCCGGTGGAAGATATGGGCCATATGGGCCATAGGAGGGAGGCTAACCAGCCCACAAGGGGCTGGTGCGCCCCCCACAAGGGAGGAGGCCGAATTGGACTAGGGAAGGGGGTGGCGCCCCCCTTTCCTTCTCCCTCTCCCTCTCCTTCCCTCTTTCCACCTCCGGAGAAAGGAAAAGTGGGGGGGGGGGGCGAAACCTACTAGGAGTGGAGTCCTAGTAGGACTCCCCCCCATGGCGCGCCCCCTTTGGTGGCCGGCCGCCTCCTCCCCTCCTTTATATACGGGGGCAGGGGGGCACCCTAGAACACAACAGATATTCTCTTGGCCGTGTGCGGTGCCCCCCTCCATAGTTTACTCCTCCGGTCATAGCGTCGTAGTGCTTAGGCGAAGCCCTGCGCGGATCACATCACCATCACCGTCACCACGCCGTCGTGTTGACGAAACTCTCCCTCGACCTTCTGCTGGATCAAGAGTTCGAGGGACGTCATTGAGCTGAACGTGTGCAGAACTCGGAGGTGCCGTACGTTTGGTGCTTGATCGGTTGGATCGCGAAGACGTTCGACTACATCAACCGCGTTAAGCTAACGCTTCCGCTTTCGGTCTACGAGGGTACGTGGACACAGTCTCCCCCTCTCGTTGCTATGCATATCCTAGATAGATCTTGCGTGAGTGTAGGAAAATTTTGAGATTGCATGCTACGTTCCCAACACTCTTATATAAAGCAAAGCACTCCCAAGGACACATTGGAATTATCGTCAAGTTAGTTTTCATCATGGTCATATGATTCGCGTTCGTTACTTTGATAATTTGATATGTGGGTGGACCGGTGCTTAGGTGCTGTCCTTACTTGGACAAGCCTCTCACTTATGATTAACCCCTCTCGCAAGCATCCGCAACTACGAAAGAAGAATTAAGATAAATCTAACCATAGCATGAAACATGTGGATCCAAATCAGCCCCTTACGAAGCAACGCATAAACTAGGGTTTAAGCTTCTGTCACTCTAGCAACCCATCATCTACTTATTACTTTCCAATGCCTTCCCCTAGGCCCAAATCATGGTGAAGTGTCATGTAGACGACGTTCACATAACACCACTAGAGGAAAGACAACATACATCTCATCAAAATATCGAACGAATACCAAATTCACATGATTACTTATAACAAGACTTCTCCCATGTCCTTAGGAACAAATGCAACTACTCACAAAGCATGCTCGTGTTCAAGATCAGAGGGGTATTGAATATCATTAAGGATCTAAACCTATGATCTTCCACCAAATAAACCAACTAGCATCAACTACAAAGAGTAATCAACACTACTAGCAACCCACAGGTACCAATCTGAGGTTTTGAGGCAAAGATTGAATATAAGAGATGAACTAGGGTTTGAGAGGAGATGGTGCTGGTGAAGATGTTGATGAAGATTGACCCTCCCGGAAGGAACTTTCCCCAGCAGAATCGCTCTGTCGGAGCCCAAGATTGCTTCTGCCCAGGTTCCGCCTCGAGACGGTGGCGCTTCGTCCCGAAAGCCTCCTTATGATTTTTTCTAGGTCAAAACCCTTCATATAGTAGAAAATGGATACCCAGGGCTGGCCAGGGGGCCCACAAGCTCGGGAGGCGCGCCCTGGGGGGTAGGGCGCCCCCCCAGGCTTGTGGCCACCTGGTGGGTCCCCTTCTGTTCTTTCTTCGTCCAATATTTTTTATATATTCCAAAATAGTTCTCCGTAAAGTTTTAGGACATTTGGAGTTGTGCAGAATAGGTATCTCAAATTTGCTCCTTTCTGGTCAAGAATTCCTGCTGCCGGCATTCTCCCTCTTCATGTAAATCTTGTAAAATAAGAGAGAAAATGCATAAGAATTGTATCGTGAAGGGAAATAACAGTCCATAATGCAATAAATATCAACATAAAAACATGATGCAAAATGGACATATCACTCACCGAGTTGCAACATCTCCCATCTTGTGAATGCTACTTCGGCAACATGACTAGTGCTGCGAGTTCGCTGGATTCACCAATGTCGCGTCCGCTGCTTCAGCAACATGGTCGGTGCTTCACCGGTGCTACGGCAACATAGCCGGTGCTTCCGCGGCATGCTCGTTATTGCGCCCGCTGCTTCGATAACATGGTCGGTGTTGCGGCAACATAGTCGGTGCTTTGCCGGTGCTGCGGTTACATGGTCGGTGCTTTTCCGGTGCTGCGGCAACATAGCCGGTGCATCTGTAGCATGCTCATTGCGACGGCCGCTGCTTCGACAACATGGCTGGTGTTGCGACAACATAGTCGGTACTTCGATGGTGCTGCGCCAACATGGCCGATGCTTCGCCGTGCTTCCGCAGCATGCTCATTGCTGCGGCCGTTGCTTCGGCAACATGGCCGGTGTGGCGGCAACATGGCCAGTGCTTCGCCAGTGCTGCGGTAACATAGTCGGTACTTCACCGGTGCTGCGCCAACATGGCCGGTGCTTCGCTGTGGTTCTGTAGAATGCTCGTTGCTACGATTGTTGCTTCGACAACATGGTCGGTGCTTCGCCGGCGCTGCGCAACATGGACGATGCTTCCACAACAGGCTGATTGCTGTGAAAGTGGGTTGTTGGTTGTGATTGCGCTGCGGCCGGGGATATTGCTTGGTTGTGATAGCCTTGGGGCTGGTGGCGTGTGCGTTTCGGCCAAAAGGGCGACACCATCGCCAGGCGAAGCCGTCCGGGTGCTTGATTGTGCTCGATCCAAGGGCTCACGGTCCGACTGATTTTTGTGAGAAATCAGCCGGATGACGCGTAGCATCACCCAAAAAAATATGGGTTCAAGATTCTGGGAGAAGCTGGGTGGAGGGTCGATTCTCAAGATTATGGGAGAATCGGCCCAAAGAATTGGGCCCTAGTTTTGTCCCACGCCCAAGTGGTGTGGACCCACCTTGTAAATATGTACTATACTTGATTCTTTAATACATGTGCAGTAGGGGTTTTCCCCTACTGTTTACTGGTAAAAAATAAATTCAATAACAGCAGAGATCACCCAATTTCACTGATTTCAGTTTTGGTTTTGGCAGAAGGAACGAATTTCCCGCTGGAATATGTTTCAAATCCAACCAAATTCTTCCCCATCAGATGCGACGACATTAACCTGCCTGACCTCCTGACGGTGTTCCCGGCAAAAATTGCTTCATTCCCAGCAAAAAATTTGGGTCTTCCCCTGCAAATCTGCAAGCTTTGTAAGGTCCACCTTCAACCACTAATCAACAAGGTCCATGGGAAACTGCCTAGGTAGAAGGGCAAGAACATCGCCAGAGTGGGTAGGGTGGCTCTGGCCAAGTCCTCCCTATCCTCAATCGCCACCTTCCACATGACGGTCATCCCCTGTCAAAGTAGGCCAGTGCCAAGGTGGATAGGATCATGTGCAATTTCATTTGGGCCGGAGACGAAAGTGATAATGCCAGCGGCGGGCATTCGCTTGTAAACTGGAAGACGCTTCGGGAGGGCGCTAAGACTTCGTTTATTATGCCATCAATGGAATGACCCTGCGCGACCATGGGCCGGATCCCCGCTGCCTTGTGATGCTTCTGACTTCGTCCTGTTCGGGGCCTCCACGACAATCACCCTTGGGGACGGAAAAAAGGCCTCCTTTTGGCACGAAAAATGGTCGAGAAAGGGGGCCCTACGGCACCTGTGCCCCAGTCTATTTGCCATTGCAACTAGGAAAAATAGGTCGGTACACGATGAGCTCCGTGAGGAGGCCTGGATCTATGATGTCGCCAAGATGAATACTCTGGCCCAACTATGTGAATTCATCGAGCTGGCTTCGACCGTCACCTCGACCTCCCTTGACCCTAACACTCCGAATGCCATCTCCTGGAACTGGAACCCCAACGACGAATATTCGGCCACCTCGGCACATCAGGCGAAATTTCTCGGATCTTATCTGAGATTCTTCAGCGACAAAATCTGGAAGGCACATGCGGAACCAAAATGCAAGCTTTTCTCTTGGCTGGTCCTCCACAACCAAATCCTTACGGCTGACCGACTCGCCTTGGCGTGGCTGGCCACATGACCCCGTCTGCCAACTATGCCTTCGCACAAACGAGAATGTAGAACACCTTTGCTAGACCTACTCGTTCACTTCTGCAGTCTCCACCCTTATCCTGAATTAGATGGGGGAGCCATTTACGTTTGCCCCGGCTTCTGCTTCCCCCTTAGTCGACGCCTAGTGGGATGCTGGCCTCAAAAACTCCGACAAGAATTTGAGAAGGCGTCGCAGCGGCTGCCTAATCTATATAATGTGGAATGCCTGGAAGGAGAGGAACCGACGAATCTTCGAAGGCACAAGATTGACTTACATCGAGGTTGCACACCTAACCTTTGAGGAGATCATGCAGCGCGACATGGCCTTCCGGCAAAGAGTGACCCAAATTCATGAGTAGTTAGCATGCGGCACTTAGTGTGATCCTTCAGATCTTGGGGTTTCCGGCATGTCCCCTTTCAAAACATGCCACACTGTACATAATTCCCTCCACTGAATGAAAAGGCAGCGCTCCTGCTAGTTCCTAAAAAAAAATCAAACCAAATATGTTTGAAAATCAATAAATGGTCTGAAAATTTTGTGTGTGCTAGGGTGATGGCGGAAATATTTCATCCAAAAGGCAATTATTATAGTATCCACCAAAATGACTGAAATTTCTATTAGGTTTCATTTGAAGTGAAACCATGCTAAGGCAACTTATGGTTGTTCGAGAGGGGTGTACAAGACTAAATTTCATAGCAGGAAAACAAAGCCCTCGCGCCGCCTTGGAGGCAGCTCGGGCGGATATTCCTAGCCGCTGTCAGCCGCACACTCTTTTCATCCTCCCTCCCAATTCCGCCGTCAAATGGCTAGGCCGAGCAAAGCTCGTGTGGACGGTGTTAATGGGCCTCCTATGGCTATTTTTCTCATAGATTCATTTTGTTGGAGGATGTGGTTTTCATCCTCTTCCTCTTGTTTCAGCTTTCGTTTTTGCCAAAGGATGAAAATTTTCCCTTGAATTTGATTGAAATCAAACCAATTTTTTTTGAGAAAATATTAAAATAATTTGAATTTTTTGCGTGTGCTAAGTTATTTGCTGATTTTTATCCAAAAATAATCATTTCGGTATCGACCAAAATGATTAGGATTTCCAAAGTTATAGTGAATTTCAATCAAAGTGAAAATCATACTAAGGCTTCGTGTGCATCAGTGGTCTACCCTGCACAAATTAGGTGATACATATTGATTTTCTTTTCCAATGGTTATGTGATTGTCCCGTTAATACAACATAGTGGAACCGGCCCAAACGGGTATCTTGTGTAGAGTTTGTTTTCCGTTATTTTACACCAAGTTTTTATGAAACTACGGACCGTGTTCCAAGCTAATCTGGTTTCACAATGTGTGAATGTGTTTGGAATGATTTACAGTCTTACTGATGTAAATAACACAGCCCTTGATGCCCTGTTGTGTTTATTTCATTGCTCCAACACAAGATATTCCAGGTTCATGATCAATCGAATTAATTTCATAAAACCACCACATCGAGGGCTAGGTTTGCAGAAGACACCGATCTACGAATTTGTGACTAAAAACACCACATTTATGGGTAAACTTGTTGCAGGACACTAATCAGCGGATCAGAGTGTTTTAAGCATGTTTATGACAGACGGCCCCGCTTTTGCTAACGTGGCATAACGATACATCAAGAGAGAGGGGATTATGCTACTGCAAAAATTGTCTGTGGGGGAAACTCTGGCGCCTAGTCTGCTAGTTAGAAAAAAAACATAGCAAAAGTGTTAAAAAAAGTAGATACATTTGAGAAGTATGTGACACAACAAACTTGTGGCAGGTGAAAAGCAAGGTCGAATAAATAACAAAGATGTCCCGATCCTCGACGATGAAGACGAGTAGATGTCCTGAGCTAACGAGGAGTAGGTCACGTTTTGTAACCAATACTAAGTTGTTTAGGTGTTTTGAAACTGTTATGTATCTTTAGGTGTGTTGAAATTGTTATGTATCTTTAGGTGTTTTGAATCCGCAGAACAAATTTTGTTGCATTCAAAAGTTCCAGTTCGGTGCAACCTACAAAAGTTTCAATTAGCTAAATTCTAAAAGGTGCCATTTTTTAAATTCAATGCAATTTGCAGAACAAAGTTTGTTGCATTCTCTAATACAAACAAGCAAACATATTTTGCAATACATGTCCACAAATAACGAATAATTAAAATGTGTTCCACAAATTGTAAAACACAACAACAGCCACAAGTTGAAAGTACAAAACAACAACATGCACTAGAAGTTCACTACTTTAGTCGAACAACTCACAACACATATATTTAATCTTCCTCATCTTCTCCTTTGCAACATCCTTTTGTTCAGCAAATCTACAATCGTGCATTCCATCTTATTTTTTGCCTCCTTTAGTATATCTCTCTCCTTCTTTACCTTCATCCTCATCACCTTGTGTATATTTGTGGTTGAACCATCACCCAACTTCTTCTTGTCCATCTCGGCATTCACTTTAAGAAATGTTTGTTCTATCATCTCCTTTTGATCCAATGTCTCCTACTTGTCAGCCACAACTTTAGCAAAATTAGCTTTGAAGTTTCTAAGCTCACAGTGTAACATTCTCTTCTACCCTTCTAGGTTGTAGTTTTACGATTCTAACTTTCTCCTCTCTCCTACTAGCTTGAAGTTTTCTTCAGTACCCACAACATTCTCTCTTATCCCGACTCTCCTCCTGCCCATACACAACCTAGCTAGACACATTTTCAAAGAATTTGGCCACTCACAGTCAACCCATACCACATAGCCATTGTTTTGTCCTTCCTACAGGTTCAACATACATGAAAAAATAGGGACAATTCCATTTCTGCCCCTAACTGGAACCCACTACTCAAATTTGCCCCTAATTTCAATGTGTGCTCAAATTTGCCCCTCTACCGTTAGTTGCCCTTATAGAAATGCCCTTCTGCGCCGTTACCGTCCGGTCAAACAGCTTTGACCATCTCGAAAAAATAGCAAAAAAATCAAAAAAATCTGAAATTTTGTGGGATCGAAGGTACTCAGGTTCGCAAGGTGCGTGCAAAATTTCGTGTTGTTTGGGCATTCTAGGAGCTCGTGGCAAAGGAAGAACAGTAAATATGTACGCGTGTGAACAGTACATTAAAAAAAAGCAAGAAAATTCAAAAAAATATGATTTTTTGGCATCCAAGATGCTCCGATGTGCAAGGTGTGTGCAAAATTTTGTTGTGTTTGGACATTGTAGGAGCTCATGGAGAAAAAAACAAAATTTGTCTCAGAAAAAAACTTGTAAAAAATACACTATTTTGTTTTTTTTTGTGAGAGCTCCTCGCATGTCATTTGATAACAAAATTTTGCACACACCTTGCGCACCCGAGCATCTTGGATGCCAAAAAATTTCATATGTTTTTAAATTTTCTTGCTATTTTTTTGAATTTACTATTCAAAGATGTACATATTTCTTGTTTTCCTTTGCCACGAGCTCCTGGTATGTCTAAATAGCATGAAAATTTGCGCGCACCTTGCGCATATGACTACCTTCGATCCCACAAAATTTCAGATTTTTTTGATTTTTTTGCTATTTTTTTCGAGATGGTCAAAGCTGTTTGACCAGACGGTAACGGCGCAGAAGGGTATTTCTGTAAGGGCAACTAACGGCAGAGGGGAAAATTTGAGCACACATTGAAATTAGAGGCAAATTTGAGTAGTGGGTTCCAGTTAGGGGCAGAAATGGAATTGTCCCAAAAAAATATAAGAGACTTGCAGTTACTCCCTCTGTAAAATAATATAAGATCGTTTGGATCACTAAGTAGTGACGATCTTATATTAGACTAAGTAGTGATCTGAATGATCTTATATTAGTTTACAGAGGGAGTAATCATAAAGCTCATAACTCAAGATAACTTCTATCAACTAGTTATTTATTGGCTGAGCACTATAAACATAACACACACATATTGTATAAGATTGGTCAATTAAAAATTGTTGCATTTAGTAATGACTTGTTATGGCAATCAAGCTCAAGTTGCATATATTTTATAAGATGGGTCGATTGAATGTTGTTGCATTTTAACGACCTATCAAGGTAATCAGACTCAATGCATCAATCGAGCATCATGAATATATTTTATAGGATGGGCCAAGCTGAATGCAGCAACATAGCAACACGCATATACTTTATAGGATGGGTCAATCTAAAGCACTCACATTTACACATGTCCTCATTTGCTAAACAAGCTCAATCTTGCACTTACTAAACAACTACATTGCAGTTACTAAAGACAAATGATTGCACTTGCTAAAACAACATAACATTGATTTACTAAAACAACTAGAAATGACTTTAAAACCACTCACATGGCATGAACATCCTAGAAAATTTCTTCCGGTGTCAACTGATTCAAAAGCCAACAACTTTTCGCAGGGGGAACTTATGGAGGCATAATGCAGAGTAATCTTCTGCTAGCCCGCTCCAATCCTTGTAGGAAATCATATATGACATCTAAATTACCAACCAAATCGATCCAATACAGGAAACAGGAAAGGCCAAAATCGATCAAACCCGACCCTAATCCGAGACGTGAAAACCTGACATACCTTGCTCCTCATCGAATCATCAGAGTTAGTGACGGGGTCGGAGTAGGAAGATGCTCCTCCATCATTCCAAGATGGGGTGGTTACGGTGCATAATTCCGACTTCGACGACAAGGGTGGCAGCCCCCATGGAGGTGGAACTTCTATCCGGGCGAAAGTGGCCACACAAACTAGAGCTATTGGATATGTAACAAGTTGGTGACTGCGAGTTCCAATAGCATAGACCACAGGGTATTAGCAAAAGTGTGGGCACTAAGTGCGTCGCCAGCTCAGCAAACAGATCCCTGTGTCTGCCAAATGGCACGGTGTGATTGGACAAGGATTTTTCTACCACATCATACTAAGTTTTTATATCTGTTTACTACACTTTACTAAGTACAACCAAGTACTAATATACCATATTATAATAGGCTAAGGTGTATATTAAGAGTCACATTTGAAGTATATGATGTAGATTTGATTCATGTCATTCATCTCAAAGAAAATTGGATTATAGCTATAGAATGTCGTATGACTTTGTGATATATACTTGACAAAATTGAAGTTAAATTTATAAGAACGGGAAACATTTCTGGCCGGCAAGCCGGCCAAAGATTGGGCCGGTCGCATGCGATCGCTCTGGATCATGCGTCACGCAGGCCATGGGAGCGCTCCTCATACGAAATGTTTTTTCCACCATCTTCTTCTTCCCCACAATGTGGCACTAGGGCTTGTTGCATATGCTATTTTTCCTCCATCTCCGCCACTGTGGAGCGCACCGGCATAACGAGCCATTGCTGCTAGGGCGAGTGATGTAGGGCAGAACCCTAGGGGCTGATCTTTCACTATTTGGAGGGGGATTCCCGAAGATCACGACGAACACATGAGGGGAACACGAGGGACAACGAGAGGAAATACTCAAATCAATGAGAAACGAGCACACATGTGCTAGATCCATGAACACAAAGAGAGATACATGATTCAAATCCAACAAAGGGGGATACAAAGGTCACTAGTTCATCTCCTAGAAGGTGGTCTTGAATCCACTAGGCGATCTTCTCCGTGAGGAGGGCTTGAATCCACTTGGGGGATCTTCTCCTAGATGGAGGACTTGGCCTCCAATGGAGTAGGTATCAAGTGGATGAGCAAAGCTCTGTCTCTCATATGAGCTAAACCAATGCTAACCCTCAAACGTTGGGGAAGGAGTATATATAGTCTAGGGGGCGAAGGGGTACATGGGCTTCAGCCCTTTCACTGTGCGCAGACAGGGGCCAGATGTTCGTGCGTCGGGACGAATGTCCGAGCTTTCAGGACTGGTCGGATGTTCGGGCTGAGGGGACTGGATGTTCGGGGTGGCTTTGGTTGTGTTCTGTTAAGAATGCCGGATTTCCGGGCTAGGGCCGGTTGTCCGGGGCACGCGTCGGGCCGAATGTCCGGGGCAGGGGCCAGATGCCCAGGCCCTGTAGCTTGCCGGCTGGGCGGCTGCTGTGGACACCTTCAGGGGTCGGATGTTTGGGGTCATGGCCGGATGTCCGGGTCCTGGGAGCTGTTCTCGGTTCCTTCCGTTGGTCCTCTTCATCCATGAACTTGGGGACTTGTCCGTCTTCATGTACGTCTTCGAGAGGGTCCTCTTGGTACCTAAGCACACATAGCATTCCGGCTTTAGGTAGTAGCCATATCTCAAATGGGTCATATGGAATATCACTAAGGAGAGATGTCACCTCGGTCTCGAGAGCTCTTGCACGTGCTCATGTCATCAGTCCGCTTAGCATTTGGTGAGATGTAGGTAGGTCCATTGGGATAACCTTAGGATGCTCCGCATCATCTCCCCCTCTGGGAAAGAGCCGAGCTCGGATCGAAATCCTCATCACCATGGTAGGAAGTCCTTGACGTTGAAGATATCGCTGACGTTGTACTTGTCGCGTGGTATGTCAATCTTGTATGTATTGTTGTTCTAGCATTCTAGCACCTTGAAGGGTCCGTCGGCTCGGGGTAGAAGCTTGGACTTGCGTTCATTGGGGAAGTGGTCCTTGCGAAGGTGTAGCCACACAAGATCTCCAATGCTGAATATCATGTGTTTCGTGTTGACGTTGAGCTTGGTCGCGAGGTGTTGTACTTGGCGCTCGAGTGCTTGTCTTGTATCTTCTTGCAACTTCTTGAGATAGGTTGCTCTCGCGCTCGCGTCCATGTTGATACGTGATGCGGCTTGAAACTGCGTCGGTATTTCCCCAAAGAGGAAGGGATGATGTAGTACAGCTACGGTAGGTATTTCCCTTAGTTATGAAACCAAGGTATCAATCCAGTAGGAGAACCAAGCAACACTATGTAAATGGTACCTGCACAAAAAGAACAAATCCTCGCAACCCAATGCGTAAGAGGGGTTGACAATCCCTCCTTAGTAAAAAGATAGATTGTTTTGTATGTGTTTGGATAAATAGATCAGAATAAAACGTGAAATAAAAGATGCAAATAAAAAGTGCAGCAAAGTATTTTTGGTTTTTTAGAATAATAGATCTGAAAACAAATGCGATGAAAAATAGATCGGAAAGCAGTATGATAAAAGATAAACCCGGGGGCCGTAGATTTCACTAGTGGCTTCTCTCGAGAAACTAGCACACGGTGAGTAAACAAATTACTGTTGGGAAATTGATAGAAGATCGAATAATTATGACGATATCCAAGGCAATGATCAATATATAGGCATCACGTCCAAGATTAGTAGATCGACTCCTGCCTGCATCTACTACTATTACTCCACACATCGACCGCTATCCAGCATGCATCTAATGTATTAAGTTCATGGAGAAACGGAGTAATGCAATAAGAACGATGACATGATGTAGACAAGATCTATTCATGTAGGAATAGACCCCATCTTGTTATTCTTAATAGCAACAATACATGCGTGCCTCGCTGCCCCTTCTGTCACTGGGAGAGGACACCACAAGGTCGAACCCATCACAAAGCACCTCTTCCCATGGCAAGAAAAATCGATCTAGTTGGCCTAACTAAACCAAAGATTCGAAGAAGAAATACGAGGCTATAAATAATCATGCATATAAGAGATCAAAGAAAACTCAAATAATATTCATGGATATAGACCTGATCATAAACTCAAAGTTCATCGGATCCCAACAAACACACCGCAAAAAGAGTTACATCAAATAGATCTCCAAGAGACCATTGTATTGAGAAGCAAAAAGAGAGAGGAAGCCATCTAGCTACTGCCTACGGACCCTTAGGTCCATGGTGGACTACTCACACATCATCGGAGAGGCACCAATGAGGATGATGAACCCCTCCGTGATGGTGTAGATTGGATCTCATGGTTCTGGAACTTGCGGCGGCTGGAATTGTGTTTCGTCGACTCCCCTAGGGTTTCTTGAAAATTTGGGAATTTATAGGGCGAAGAGGCGGTGCAAGAGACCTCTGTGGGGGCCACAACCCACCTGGGCGCGCTTGGGCCTCCTGGCGTGCCCAAGTGTCTTGTGGTCCCCACAAGGATCCCCTCTGGTGCTTTCTTGGCCCCCAAGGTGTCTTCTGGTCCAAAAAAAATCTCCAAAAAGTTTCTTTGCATTTGGACTCCGTTTGGTACTGATATTCTGCGAAGTAAATAACAAGCAAAAAACAGCAACTGGCACTGGGCACTATGTCAATAGGTTAGTCCCAAAAAATGACATAAAGTTGCTATAAAATGATTGTAAAACATCCAAGAATGATAATATAACAGCATGGAACAATAAAAAATTATAGATACGTTGGAGACGTATCAGCATCCCCAAGCTTAATTCCTGCTCGTCCTCGAGTAGGTAAATGATAAAAACAGAACTTTTGACGTGGAATGCTGCCTAACATGTTCATCACATATTCTTTTCTTTTGTAGCATGGACATTTGGACTTTTAGATGGTTCAAAGCAATAGTCTATATTTGACTTGATAACTTCAATACTCGAGAATATCAACAAGCAACTATGTCTTTCAAAATATCAACACTAAAGAAAGTTATCCCTAGCCCATCATGCTCAATCATTGATCCATTCATCAAACATACTCGAATATTAGCTACATCCAATGCACAAGTATGATCATAGTGCTCCCTAGTTGGTGCTTTATAAGAGAAGATGGAGACTCAAATAAAAATAAAAATTGCATAAAGTAAATAGATAGGCCCTTCGTAGAGGGAAGTAGGGATTTGTAGAGGTGCCAGAGCTCAAAGCTTAAATTGAGAGATAATTTTTTTGAGAGGCATGCTTTTCCCGTAAACGAAAACGATTGAGTAATTCTCAACACTTTCCATGCTTGATATATCATAGGCGGTTCCCAAACAGAAAATAAAGTTTATTCCTTTTTCCACCATTCTTTCACATTCCACGGCTAGCCGTATCCACGGGTACCGTCCATACCAATACTTTCCAAGGAATTTATTATTTGACAACATAAAGTAAATTTCTTTTTCATTTCGGGACTAGGCATCCCTATCACCACCATACTCTCGTGCAATGACAAGTGAATAAACACTCATCTTGAGAATAACACATCTAGCATGGAAAATATTGGCCACCCCCTGCCGCTTCATGAGCGGTACGGTCACACAAAAAGGAAATTCATTTTGAAAAATTAGAGTTGGCACATACAAATTTGCTTAGAACGGCATGGAAATACTGCATATAGGTAGGTATGGTGGACTCATATGGCAAAACTGGGTTTAAATATTTTGGATGCACAAGTAGTATTTCTACTTAGTACAAGTGGAGGCTAGCAAAAAGATTGAGAAGCAACCAACCAAGAAACAAAAATTCACATAAGCGAGCATTGAGCATAACTAACACCGAATAATGCACCACAAGTAGGATGCAATTTCATTGCATAACTATTGACTTTCGTGCTTGCATAGAGAATCACAAACCTTAAAACCAATATTCTTATTAAAGCATAATTACTTACTAACATGACTCATATATTACTATCATCATATCTCAAAACTATTACAAAGAATCAAGTTTATTTTATCCAATGATCTTCATGAAAGTTTTTATTATATCCCCTTGAATATCTATCACTTTGGGACTAATTTCATATGTTGCAATTGCTTTTGACAAGCTCAAATAAACTAAGTGAATAACATGAGCATAAAAGTTTTCTTCTCTCAAAATAATATAAGTGAAGTATGAGAGAATTTCTTCAAAAATTACCTAACTCTCAAATTAATCTAAGTGAAGCATGAGAGTATTTCTTCAAAAATATTAAATTACACCGTGCTCAAAAAGATATAAGTGAAGCACTAGAGCAATTCCATAGCTCAAAAAATTTAAGTGAAGCATAAAGAGCAATTCTAACAAATCATAGCATAATTTTGGCTCTCTCAAATACGTGTGTCCAGCAAGGATACTTGTGACAAACTAAAAAGCAAAACAAGCAAAGACTCATATAATACAAGACGCTCCAAGCAAAACTCATGATATATGATGAATAAAAATATAGCTCCAAGTAAAATACTGATGGTCGTTAGAAGAAAGAGGGGATGCCTTCCGGGGCATCCCCAAGCTTAGTTGCTTGGTTCTCCTAGAATATAAACTTGGGGTGCCATGGGGCATCCCCAAACTTAGGCTCTTTCCACTCCTTATTCCTTCATCCATCATGATCTCACCCAAAACTTGAAAACTTCAATCACACAAAACTTAACAAAACTATCGTGAGATCTGTTAGAATAAGAAAACCAATCTTTACTTTAAGTACTGTTGAAAACCCATTAAAATTTTGTTATTGCATTATATCTACCATATTCTAACTTTTCCATGGCTTATACCCCCCGATACAATCCATAGATTCATCAAAATAAGCACACAATGCAAAGAAAACAGAATTTGTCAGAAACAGAACAGTCTGTAAATATGCGAATTGTTCTCATACTTCTATAACTCCAAAAATTCTGAAAAAATAATAAAATATAGGCAATTTGTATATAAATTGTTTGTAAATAATTCAGAAGTTTTAGTCGCTTCTGTAAATTTAAACAATTCTATTACTTGACGCAAAAGTTTCTGTTTTTCAACAGGATCAAATCAACTATCACCAAAGCTATCCCAAAGGCTTTACTTGGCACAAAAACTAATTAAAACATAAAAAACACAATAATAACAGAGGCATAATTGTTCAAACACTCAAGAACAGAAAGAAAAAGGCAAAATTAAATTTTATTCATTGGGTTGCCTCCCAACAAGCGCTATCGTTTTATGCCCCTAGCTAGGCATAATGCATAGATTCAAGTATTGACATCTTTAGTTTTTGATCCATAGGATGCCCTCATGATTGATTCATATGGTGGCTTAATTCTTCTTCTAGGGAAGTGTTCCATACCTTTTCTTAGTGGAAATTGAAATTTAATATTGCCTTCTTTCATATCAATCACGACACGAATAGTACGTAAAAACGGTCTACCAAGTATAATTGGACAAGACAGATTGCAATCAATATCAAGAAAAATAAGGTCTATGGGAACATAATTCCTATTTGCAAGAATAAGAACATCATTAATTCTTCCTAAAGGCTTTTTAATAGTAGAATCCGCCAAGTAGGGAACATTCTTCAATATCGGTAAGACCAAGCACATCACATAAAGAATTCAAAATTGTGGAACACTAGCACCCAAATAAAAATAAAGCAAAGCACTCATAATTTTTAAACTTGATTTTGATGGTAGGTTCCCATTCATCATGTAATTTTCTAGGAATTGAAATCTCTAGTTCCAACTTTTCTTCTAAGGCTTTCATCATGGCATCTACGATATGTTTAGTAAAAGCTTTATTTCGTTCTTAAGCATGGGGTGAATTTATCATGGATTGCAACAAAGAAATGCATTCAATCAAAGAGCAATTATCATAATTAAAGTCTTTGTAATCCAAAAGAGTGGGCACATCACTAGTTAAAGTTTTGACTTCTCCGAACCCACTTTTATCGATTTTTTCATCAAGATTTTCACCCTCCAAATTATCGGGACGCCCTCTAACGAAAGTTGACTCTTCTTCAGTCCTCTTATCATCAATTTTAATTTTACTAAACAAGGAATCAATAGAAGAAACACCAATTACTTTAAGATCTTCATCATTTTTATGAAAGCAATCACTAGAAAACGCTCTTTCTAAAAATTCTCTTTTAGCTCTAAGCATAGCGGTTCTTTTCTTACTTTCATCCATAGAAAAATATAAAGCTTTAATTGATTCATTGATATCAACCTTGGGTGGAAACATTTTAGTCTTGAGATTTTCTACATCATGAGAAATTCTATCAATGCTTCTAGACATATCATCAATCTTATTCAACTTTTCTTCTATCATAGTATTGAAAACCTTTTGAGCATTGATAAATTCTTTAATATTACTCTCAAGATCAGAGGGGTTCCTATTATTATTGTAGGAAGAATTACCATAGGAATTACCATAATTATTAGAGGAATTTCCAGGAAAAGGCCTAGGATTAAAATTACCTCTATAAGCATTGTTGTTGAAATTGTTTCATGAGACAAAATTCACATCTACGGGATCACTATTTTGCTCAATAAAAGTAGACAAAGGCACATCATTAAGATCAATAGCAGCACTTTTACTAGCAACCAATTTCATAAGAGCATCAACTTTTTCACTCAAAGTATTAATTTCTTCAACCGAATTAACTTTTTTACTAGCAGGTGCTCTTTCGGTATGCCATTGTGAATAATTTTCCATGATATTATCTAGCAATTTAGTAGCTTCGCCCAAAGTAATTTCCATAAAAGTACCACCCGCGGCGGAATCTAAAAGATTTCTAGAAATAAAATTCAATCCCGCATAAAAATTTTGTATGATCATCCAAAGATTTAAACCATGAGTATGACAATTTCTTAGCATCAATTTCATTTTTTCCCAAGATTGTGCAACATGTTCATGCTCAAATTGCTTAAAATTCATGATTTGAGTTCTAAGGGAAATAATTTTCACGGGCGAAAAATACTTAGTAATAAAAGCATCTTTGCACTTATCCCAAGAATCGATACTATTGCGAGACAAAGAAGAGAACCAAATTTTTGCATGCTCCCGCAAAGAGAAAGGAAATAATTTCAACTTCACAATATCATTGTCCACATCTTTTTTCTTTTGCATATCACACAATTCTACGGATGTGTTTAGATGGGACGCGGCATCCGCATTAGGAGTACCGGAAAATTGATCTTTCATAACCAGATTCAACAAATTGGCATTAATATCACAAGATTCCGCACTAGTGGCGGGAGGAGCAATCGGAGTACTAATAAAATCATTGTTATTGGTATTGGAAAAATCACACAACTTGGTGTTTTCTTGAGTCATCGTGACTACGCAAACAAGATTGCAAACAAAAAGATAGATCTGACAAGAAAAAGGCGAACGAAAGAGAGAAGGCAAATAAAACGGCAAAATTTGTGAAGTGGGGGAGATGAAAACGAGAGGCAAATGGCAAATAATGTAAATTACAAGGATATGAGATTTGTGATTAGGAACCTGATAGATGTTGATGATGTCTCCCCGGCAACGGCGCCAGAAATTCCTTTTGATGCGGCTTGAAACTGAGTCGGTATTTCCCCAAAGAGGAAGGGATGATGCAGTAGAGCTACGGTAGGCATTTCCCTCAGTTATGAAACCAAGGTATCAATCCAGTAGGAGAACCAAGCAACACTATGTAAACGGTACCTGCACACAGAGAACAAATCCTCGCAACCCAACGCGTAAGAGGGGTTGTCAATCCCTCCTCGGTAAAAAGATGTTTTGTGTGTGTGTGTTTGGATAAATAGATCTGAATAAAATGCGAAATAAAAGATGCAAATAAAAAGTGTAGCAAAGTATTTTTGGGTTTTTAGAATAATAGATCTAAAAACAAATGCGATGAAAAATAGATCGAAAAGCAATATGATAAAAGATAGACCCAGGGGCCGTAGATTTCACTAGTGGCTTCTCTCGAGAAAATAGCACACGGTGGGTAAACAAATTACTCTTGGGCATTTGATAGAAGATTGAATAATTATGACGATATCCAAGGCAATGATCAATATATGGGCTTCCCGTCCAAGATTAGTAGACCGACTCCTGCCTGCATCTACTACTATTGCTCCACACATCGACCGCTATCCAGCATGCATCTAGTGTATTAAGTTCATGGAGAAACGGAGTAATGCAATACGAACGAAGACATGATGTAAACAAGATCTATTCATGTAGGAATAGACCCCATCTTGTTATCCTTAATAGCAACGATACATGCGTGCCTCGCTGCCCCTTCTGTCACTGGGAGAGGGCACCGCAAGGTCGAACCCATCACAAAGCACCTCTTCCCATGGCAAGAAAAATCGATCTAGTTGGCCTAACTAAACCAAAGATTTGAAGAAGAAATACGAGGCTATAAATAATCATGCATATATGAGATCAAAGGAAACTCAAATAATATTCATGGATATAGATCTGATCATAAACTCAAAATTCATCGGATCCCAACAAACACTCTGCAAAAAAAGTTACATCAAATAGATCTCCAAGAGACCATTGTATTTAGAAGCAAAACGAGAGAGGAAGTCATCTAGCTACTGCCTACGGACCCTTAGGTCTATGTGTTGGGAATCGTTGCATGGAAAAAAAAATCTACCCACACGCAATGATCTATCCATGGAGATGCATAGCAACGAGGGGGAGAGTGTGTCTACGTACCCTCGTAGAACGTAAGCGGAAGCGTTTCACAACGCGGTTGATGTAGTCGAACTTTCTTTGCGCTCCAACCGATCTAGTACCGAACGCACGGCACCTCCGCATTCTGCACACGTTTAGCTCGGTGACGCCCTTGCCTTCTTGATCCAGCAAGACGGGCGAAGTAGTAGATGAGTTCCATCAGCACGACGGCGTGGTGACGGTGATGGTGAAGTGATCTCCGCTGGGCTTCGCCTAAGCACCGTGAAAATATGACCGAGGGAGTAAACGGTGGTCGGGGGCGCTGCACACGGCTAAGACAATGTTGTGTGCTTGTGTGGCGCCCCTCCCCACATATATATAGGTGGGAGGGGAGGAGGGAGCCCCTAGGGCGCCCCAAGAGAATTGGCGGCAGCCCTAGGGCTGCTGCCATGCCCTGCGCCCGCCCTTTCCTTATATGAAGAAGGGGGAAGGAAAGAGGGGAGGAGAGGGAAGGAAGGGGGAGTCCTACTCCACACTTTCCTTTCCCTCCCCTCTTTACTTCTCCTCCCCATAGGCAGGCCTCTATAGAGGGCGCACCAGCCCCTTGTGGGTTGGTGTGTTCCCTCTTCTGGCCCATAAGGCCCATATCTTTGCCGGGGGTGCCCGAAACTCCTTTTCGGTGACCCGATAAGTACCCGGTACCCTCCGGAACACTTCCGGTGTCCGAATACCGTCGTCCTATATATCAATCTTTACCTCTCGGCCATTTTGAGACTCCTCGTCATGTCCGTGATCTCATCCAGGACTCCGAACAACATTCGGTCACCAAATCACATAACTCATATAATACTATATCGTCATCGAACGTTAAGTGTGCGGACCCTACGGGTTTGAGAACTATGTAGACATGACCGAGACACCTCTCCGGTCAATAACCAATAGCAGAACCTGGATGCTCATATTGGCTCCCACATATTCTACGAAGATCTTTATCGGTCGAACCGTTATGACAACATACGTAATTCCCTTTGTCAATCGGTATGTTACTTGCCCGAGATTCGATCGTCGGTATCTTCATACCTAGTTCAATCTCGTTACCGGCAAGCCCCTTTACTCGTGGATAAGGACGCCCTCGACCTCGCCTCGAACACTAGCACCTCCCCATTCCATCCCTCTCTCCCCCGCGCGCTCGTCCGCCTCCCCTCCTCAGATCCCCTTTCACCCGATCACTCCGGTGGTCGCCGGCGTGCACCACCGTGGCGACTGGCACTCCCGCGCCCTCCTGCCGCGTCCACGAGCCCCTCCGCCATCTGCCTCATCGACCTCGACTTCCGGTTCGAGCCCAGCGCCTAAGCATCGACGGCGAGGTTTCCGTCTTCTACCTCGGGACCCGCCGCCGTTCGCCGTCGTCCCCGTCACTTCCGCAGCTACTAAGCCCCCGCAGGCCTTACGTGTGCCGCTGCGGTGAGCTCCGCTGCTCCTTCCTCCGTTTCCTCCTCGTTGAGCTCCCTCTAGTCGTCGTCCCCGTCGTAGCCGAACCTGTCACCATACTCCGGCCATCGCCATGGTCGAAGGCCTCCATGCCCTGGAGCCCTTCCGTCCACGCACGCCACACCATAGTGCTCCTGGAGCTCCCCGCGAACGAGTGTGCTGCTCTGTTTGGTTTGAATCGGGCTGAAGCCCCGTGGCCCGTGCGCACCCGAGCGCCACCGCCGCCCAGCTCGCTGCTGCTGCCGCTACGGCCCATCCCCGGCCACCTCGATTCCATCCCTGGATGCGCCGCGCCGAGCTCGAACCATCTGTGCCACCAGCGCGGCCCCTCATCACCGGAGTCGGCCGCACGGCCACCGCCGGCGTGCCCTGCCCTGCCGTCGTTAGCGCTCCGGCGTGCCGCTGACGTGGCTATCATTAGCCACTAAATAGATCTCCCTAATTAGCCCCCGTTGTGTATTACAGTTGGGCCCCATGCGGCTTAATTAACTCCTAATAAAACTGTTAAATCAAATAAATAAAACTGACATGTGGGGCCCCTGCTACTGTTCAAATGGATAAAGTCCAGCACAGTCAGCTGCTGACTGGGCCCCCTGGCCCCACCAGTCAGTGACTGTGGCTGGCTGGGGCTGAGTATAAAAAGTAATTCACTACTGTTCTGGATAATTCGAATTTAATTGATTTAAATAATTCCAGAAAAATGTTTAAATCTTTAGAAAATCATATAAAATAATCCGTAGCTCGGATCGAAAAACTTTGTACATGAAAGTTGATCAGAACGACGAGAAGAAGCTGACCGTGCCATCTGTTTCCATGTTGGGACCCTCTACGGAGGTGAACCCATAACTTTTAGCCTTTTTCCGGTAGATGAATAGTGCATAACCACCGGTTAATAAATCCAACCTAAATCCTAAAATAACTAATATGACTTAGACATGTTTTTAGGCAACCCTGCACTGCACGTTAGCGTAGCCTGCTCTGTGTTACTTTGTCTGCCTTGTATTTATCTGTTTCCTCTCCCTCTTCTCCCCGATAGGCTGCGAGAGCGCTGATGATCCGGTGGACGACTACCTCACCATAGAAGATCCACTTTTTGTCTGCAAAGCAACCAGGCAAGCCGCCCCCCTTGAGCATCCCGATATCGCCCATTCTATTCTCTCCTGCTTGCATTAGATTTTGCTGTTGTTACTATTATCCTATTTCTGCTGCATATCCTGTTTATTGTAACCTGCTATTGATACCTTCCTGTTCATCCTAAACTGTTTAGAATAGACTGGATAGAAACCCATCAGTGACCCCCCACTTGTCTCGACTGCCCCGCTGGATTCTCAGAAGACCCGAGCAACGGGATCGAAGACCAGGCCCCGGGACCGCACCTCACTTCCTCCTTAGTTGCTCGACACTACTGGGTTACTATCGAGTGCCGAGGGTGATACCTCGTCAGCACTTCTGATGATAACCTTGTAGGTTAGTTAATCGGTCGTGGTCAGCGAGGGTGATTCCTCCTACACCACCCTCGATAACGACGAGGTCGTGCAACACCTCAAGTGTGGACCTCGAGGGTGATTCCTCTTTCGTTCACCTTGACGATAACATCAGGTGGAATTCCATCGAGCGTGATTCCTTAGGGTTCCCTTGGTGTTAGACACACGGTTGCTATGGTTACTATGAATTTACAACTGATACCTGGAAAGGCGGATCGACCCTGAGGGGTACCCACGAATGATGGGATGTCGGGTTGACCTGGAGGTTACCCGTGAGACGAATACGAGGCGCGGCCGGGCATTCTCAGCCCTTGCAGCAAGTCCTTGAGACGGGGCGACGGGGTCACATCGATCATGAGTCTCTGCTCGTTACCGCAAGCCCCTAATCCACTAACGATTTGGATATTTGATCCGAGCCGGCCTTTGGCCGGATAGCACTAACCATCACGTGGGAAGAGTTATGGGCACTCTGCATCGTAGCATCAGCCGAAAGCTCTGTCAGACGTCTAGTTCAGCACTACGGCCGGGCTGGGCCGGCACCATCCGGTAGTGGTGGAGCCTGGTTCGCCTTGCACGCAATGACCCGGAGGGCGAGGGGCGATGGCCCAAGACCCCCTTGCGCTTAGGAGGTAGACCGACGGGGACCTCTCTGCTGAGCTGTAGGTAGGGTTGCGGTGTATCGTTTGGCCGAGGCCGGGCATGACCCAGAAAAGTGTGTCCGGCCGGAGTTAAGCAAGCGTGGTGGGTAAGTTGGTGCACCCCTGCAGGGAAGAACTAATCTATCGATAGCCTGTCCTACGGTAACGGACACTCGGAGTTGTATCCCGATCAATACAACTATAACTTGTGATGATAACTGGATATGATGGCTCCGGGATCGCTTTCTCGCAGGGAGACGAGGAAGGATCTCTGGGCGAGACTGTTACTTGACACAACCACTACTATATTATACTGTGCGGATCTACTCTCTTATATTGCTGCAAGACCATTGAAGATGCTAGTCTTCGATAGGACTAGGCTTTCCTCTCTATTCTGGCATTTCTGCAGCCCAGTCCACATATGCAGCCTCCCTCTGATAATGTTGCATATGTAGTGTAGATCCTTGCTTGCTGAGTACTTCAGATGAGTACTCACGGTTGCTTTGTTTTCCTTTTCCCCCATATCCTTTTGAAGCAACCAGATGACGGAGCCCCGGAGACAGTTGCTCACGTCGACGACTACTAGTACCACCTCGAGGGTGGTTACTTGTACAAGCTGGCCGACGTCCAGGAGTAGGATAGGAGGGTCCCAGGCAGGAGGCCTGCGCCTTCCGATCATAGTGTTTTATTTTGCCCCGCCTTTCTAAAGGCCTTTTTGTTTCTCTTTTATATCTTTACTCAGATATCTGATGCTTCCGCTGATGCTTGTATGCCATCGAGCTATGTATTTGATCCCTCGAGGCCTTGGCTTGTAATATAAAGCTTGTATGACTTTATTTATGTTTTAGAGTTTTGTTGTGATATCTTCAAGTGAGTCCTTAGGCTTGATCGTGTGCATTTGCGTGTATGATTAGTGCACGATTAAGCCGGGGCGTCACATCTTCATACCTAGTTCAATCTCGTTACCGGCAAGTCTCTTTACTCATTCCGTAATACATCACCTCGTGACTAACTCCTTAGTCATTTGCTTGCAAGCTTATGATGTGTATTACCGAGAGGGCCCAGAGATACCTCTCGGAAACTCGGAGTGACAAATCCTAATATCGATCTATGCCAACTCAACAAACACTTTTGGAGATACCTGTAGAGCATCTTTATGATCATCCAGTTACGTTGTGACGTTTGATAGCACACAAAGTATTCCTCCGGTATCTCGGAGTTGCATAATCTCATAGTTGAAGGAATATGTATTTGACATGAAGAAAGCAATAGCAATAAAACTGAACGATCATTATGCTAAGCTAACGGATGGGTCTTGTCCATCACATCATTCTCCTAATGATGTGATCCCGTTATCAAATGACAACTCATGTCCATGGTTAGCAAACCATAACCATCTTTGATCAACAAGCTAGTCAAGTAGAGGCTCACTACGGACACGATGTTTGTTTATGTATTCACACATGTATTTAGGTTTCCGATCAATACAATTCTAGCATGAATAATAAACCTTTATCATGAATAAGGAAATATAAAATAACAACTTTATTATTTCCTCTAGGGCATATTTCCTTCAGTCTCCCACTTGCACTAGAGTCAATAATCTAGTTCACATCGCCATGTGATTAACACCCATGGTTCACATCGTCATGTGACCAATACCCAAAGAGTTTACTAGAGTCAATAATCTAGTTCACATCACCATGTGATTAACACCCAAAGAGTACTAAGGTGTGATCATGTTTTGCTTGTGTGAGAAGTTTAGTCAACGGGTCTGCCACATTCAGATCCATATGTATTTTGCAAATTTCTATTTCTACAATGCTCTGCATGGAGCTACTCTAGCTGATTGCTCCCACTTTTAATATGTATCCAGATTAAGACTCAGAGTCATCCAGATCGGTGTTAAAGCTTGCATCGACGTAACCCTTAACGACGAACTCTTTATCACCTCCATAACCGAGAAACATTTCCTTAGTCCTCTTAGGTAACTAAGGATAATTTTGACCGTTGTCCAGTGGTCCACTCCTGGATCACTCTTGTACCCTCTTTGCCAGATAAGTGGCAAGAGATACATCAGGTGTGGTACACAGCATGGCATATCGTATATAACCTATGGCTGAGGCATATGGAATGACTTTCATTCTCTCTCTATCCTCTGCCGTGGTCAGGCTTGGAGTCTTACTCAACTTCACACCTTGTAATACAGGCAAGAACTCCTTCTTTGACTGATCCATTTTGAACTCCTTCGAAATCTTGTCAAGGTATGTGCTTTGTGAAAGTCCTATTAAGCATCTCGATCTATCCCTATAGATCTTGATGCTCAATACGTAAGCAACTTCACTGAGGTCTTTCATTGAAAAATTCTTATTCAAGTATCCTTTTTATGCTATCCAGAAATTCTATATCATTTCCAATCAACAATATGTCATCCACATATAATATCAGAAATGCTACAGAGCTCCCACTCACTTTCTTGTAAATACAGGCTTCACCATAAGTCTGTATAAAACCATATGCTTTGATCACCTTATCAAAGCGTATATTCCAACTCCGAGATGTTTGCACCAGTCCATAGATGGATCGCTGGAGCTTGCACACTTTGTTAGCACATTAGGATCGACAAAACCTTCTGGTTGCATCATATACAACTCTTCTTTAAGATATCCATTAAGGAATGCAGTTTTGATGTCCATTTGCCAGATTTCATGATCATAAAATGCGGCAATTGCTAACATGATTCGGACGGACTTAAGCATTGCTACGGGAGAGAAAGTCTCATCGTAGTCAACCCCTTGAACTTGTCGAAAACATTTCGCGACAAGTCGAGCTTTGTAGACAGTAACTTTACCATCAGCGTCAGTCTTCTTCTTGAAGATCCATTTATTTTCTATGGCTTGCGGATCATCGGGCAAATCCACCAAAGTCCATACTTTGTTCTCATACATGGATCCTATCTCAGATTTCATGGCCTCAAGCCATCTGTCGGAATCTAGGCTCATCATAGCTTCTTCATAGTTCATAGGTTCGCCATGGTCTTATAACATGACTTCCAGGACAGTATTACCGTAACACTCTGGTGCGGAACGTGTTCTGGTCGACCTACGAAGTTCTGTAGTAACTTGATCTGAAGTTTCATGATAATCATCATTAGCTTCCTCTCTGGTTGGCGTAGGCATCACAGGAACTTGTTTTCTGTGATGTGCTACTCTCCAATTTGAGAGAAGGTACAATTACCTCATCAAGTTCTACTTTCCTCCCACTCACTTCTTTCGAGAGAAACTCCTTCTCTAGAAAGGTTCCATTATTGGCAACAAAGATCTTGCCTTCAGATTTGTGGTAGAAGGTGTACCCAATTGTTTCCTTAGGGTATCCTATGAAGACACACTTCTCCAATTTGGGTCCGAGCTTATCAGGCTGAAGCCTTTTGACATAAGTGTCACAACCCCAAACTTTAAGAAACGATAGCTTAGGTTTCTTGCCAAACCATAGTTCATACGGTGTTGTCTCAACGAATTTAGACGGTGCCCTATTTAACGTGAATGCAGCTGTCTCTAGTGCATAACCCCAAAACGATAGTGGTAAATCGGTAAGAGACATCATAGAACGCACCATATCCAATAAAGTACGGTTACGATGTTCGGACACACCATTACGCTGTGGTGTTCTAGGTGGCGTGAATTGTGAAACTATTCCACATTGTTTTAAATGAAGGCCAAACTCATAACTCAAATATTCGCCTCCGCGATCAGATCGTAGATACTTTATTTTCTTGTTACGATGATTCTACACTTCACTCTGAAATTCTTTGAACTTTTCAAATGTTTCAGACTTGTGTTTCATCAAGTAGATATATCCATACCTACTTAAATCATCTGTGAAGGTCAGAAAATAACGATACCCACCGCGTGCTTCACCACTCATCGGACCACATACATCGGTATGTATTATTTCCAATAAGTCATTAGCTCAATCCATTGTTCCGGAGAACGGAGTTTTAGTCATCTTACCCATGAGGCATGGTTCACAAGTATCAAATGATTCATAATCAAGTGATTCCAAAAGCCCATCTGCTTGGAGTTTCTTCATGCGCTTTACACCAATATGACCTAAATGGCAGTGCCACAAATATGTTGCACAATCATTATCAACTTTGCATCTTTTGGCATCAATATTATGAATATTTGTATCACTATGATCGAGATTCAATAAACCATTTACATTGAGTGTATGACCATAGAAGGTTTTATTCATGTAAACAGAACAACAATTATTCTCTGACTTAAATGAATAACCGTATTGCAATAAACATGATCCAATCATATTCATGCTCAACGCAAACATGAAATAACATTTATTTATTTAGGTCCAATACTAACCTCGAAGGTAGAGGGAGTGTGCGATGGTGATCTTATCAACCTTGGAATCACTTCCAACACACATCGTCACCTCATCATTAACTAGTGTATGTTCATTTTGCAACTCCTATTTCGAGTTACTAATCTTAGCAACTGAACCGGTATCAAATACCCAGGGGCTACTATGAACACTAGTAAAATACACATCAATAACATGTATATCAAGTATACCTTTGTTCACTTTGCCATCCTTCTTATCCGCCAAGTATTTGGGGCAATTCCGCTTCCAGTAACCATTTCCTTTGCAGTAGATGCACTCAGTTTCAGGCCTGGGTCCAGCTTTGGGCTTCTTCATGGGAGCGACAACTTGCTTGCCATTCTTCTTGAAGTTCCCTTTCTTTCCCTCGACCTTTTTCTTGAAACTAATGGTCGTGTCAACCATAAATACTTGATGCTCTTTCTTGATTTCTACCTTCACCGATTTCAGTGTCCTGAAGAGCTCGGGAATCGTTTTCGTCATCCCTTGCATATTATAGTTCATCACAAAGTTCTAGTAGCTTGGTGATAGTGACTAGAGAACTTTGTCAATCACTATCTTATCTGGAAGATTAACTCCCACTTGATTCAAGTGATTGTAGTACCCAGACATTCTGAGCACATGCTCACTGGCTGAGCTATTCTCCTCCATCTTGTAGGCAAAGTACTTGTCAGAGGTCTCATACCTCTCGACACGGGCATGAGTCTGAAATACCAATTTCATCTCTTTGGAACATCTCATATGCTCTGTGGCGTTCAAAACGTTTTTGAAGTCCCGGTTCTAAGCCGTAAAGCATGGCGCACTAAACTATCAAGTAGTCATCATATCAAGGTTGCCAAACATTCATAACGTCTGCATCTGCTCCTGCAATAGGTCTATCACCTAGCGGTGCATCAAGGACATAATTCTTCTGTGCAGCAATGAGGATAATCCTCAGATCATGGACCCAGTCCGCATCATTGCTACTATCATCTTTCAACTTAGTTTTCTCTAGGAACATATCAAAATAAAACAGGGAAGCTATACGTGAGCTATTGATCTACAACATAGATATGCAAAAACTATCAAGACTAAGTTCATGATAAATTAAGTTCAATTAATAAAATTACTTATGAACTCCCACTTAAATAGACATCCCTCAAGTCATCTAAGTGATACGTGATCCAAATCAACTAACCCATGTCTAATCATCACGTGAGATGGGGTAGTCATCAATGGTGAACATCTCTATGTTGATCATATCTACTATATGATTCATGTTCGACCTTTTGGTCTCCAGTGTTCTGAGGCCATGTCTGTACATGCTAGGCTCGTCAAGTTTAACCCAAGTATTCTGCATGTGTAAAACTGTCTTACACCCGTTCTATGTGAACGTAGAGTCTATCACACCCGATCATCATGTGGTGTCTAGAAACGACGAACTTTTGCAACGGTGCATACTCGGGGAGAACACTTTTACCTTGAAATTTAGTGAAGGGATCATCTTATAATGCTACCGCCGTACTAAGCAAAATAAGATGCATAAAAGATAAACATCACATGCAATCAAAATATGTGACATGATATGACCATCATCATCTCGTTCTTTTGATCACCATCTCCAAAGCATCGTCATGATCTCCATCGTCACCAGCACGACACGTTGATCTCCATCGTTGCGTCATGGACGTCTCGCCAACTATTGTTTCTATAACTATTGCTAACGCATAGCGATAAAGTAAAGCAATTACATGGCGCTTGCATTTCATACAATAAATAGACAACCATAAGGCTCCTGCCGGTTGTCTGATATCTTACAAAACATGATCATCTCATACAATAACGTATATCACATCATGTCTTGACCATATCACATCACAACATACCCTGCGAAAACAAGTTAGACGTCCTCTACTTTGTTGTTGCAAGTTTTACGTGGCTGCTACGGGTTTCTTGCAAGAACCGTTCTTACCTATAGCAAAAACCACAACGGTGAATTATCAAGTTTGCTGTTTTAACCTTCTTCAAGGACCGGCCATAGTCAAATTCGATTCAACTAAAGTAGGAGAAACAGACACCCACCAGCCACCTTTATGCAAAACAAGTTGCATGTCAGTCGGTGGAACCGGTCTCATGTACGTGGACATGTAAGGTTGGTCCGGGCCGCTTCATCCCACATTGCCGACGAATCAAAATAAGACATTGGTGGTAAACAGTATGAACATCACCGCCCACAACTTCTTTGTGTTCTACTCGTGCATATCATCTACGCATAGACTTGGCTCGGATGCCACTGTTGGGAATCGTTCCATGGAAAAAAAATCTACCCACACGCAATGATCTATCCATGAAGATGCATAGCAACGAGGGGGAGAGTGTGTCTATGTACCCTCGTAGACCGTAAGCGGAAGTGTTTCACAACGCAGTTGATGTAGTCGAACTTTCTTCGCGCTCCAACCGATCTAGTACCGAACGCACGGCACCTCCGCGTTCTGCACACGTTCAGCTCGGTGACGCCCTTGCCTTCTTGATCCAGCAAGACGGGCGAAGTAGTAGATGAGTTCCGTCAGCACGACGGTGTGGTGATGGTGATGGTGAAGTGATCTCTGCAAGGCTTCGCCTAAGCACCGCGAAAATATGACAGAGGGAGTAAACGGTGGACGGGGGCGCCGCACACGGCTAAGACAATGTTGTGTGCTTGTGTGGCTCCCCTCCCCACATATATATAGGTAGGAGGGGAGGAGCCAGCCCCTAGGGCACCCCAAGAGACCTGGCGGCAGCCCTAGGGCTGCTGCCTTGCCCTACGCCCCCCCCTTTCCTTATATGAAGAAGGGGGAAGGAAAGAGGGGGGGAGAGGGAAGGAAGGGGGAGTCCTAGTCCACACTTTCCTTTCCCTCCCCTCTTTACTTCTCCTCCTCATAGGTAGGCCTCTATAGGGGGGTGCACCACCCCCTTGTGGGTTGGTGTGTTCCCTCTCCTGGCCCATAAGACCCATATCTGTGCCGGGGGTGCCCGAAACTCCTTTCCGGTGACCCGATAAGTACCCGGTACCATCCGGAACACTTCCGATGTCCGAATACCATCGTCCTATATATCAATCTTTACCTCTCGACCATTTCGAGACTCCTTGTCATGTCCATGATCTCATCCGGGACTCCGAACAACATTCGGTCACCAAATCAAATAACTCATATAATACTATATTGTCATCGAACGTTAAGCGTGCGGACCCTACGGGTTCGTGAACTATGTAGACATGACCGAGACACCTCTCCAGTCAATAACCAATAGCGGAACCTGGATGCTCATATTGGCTCCCACATATTCTACGAAGATCTTTATCAGTCGAACCGTTATGACAACATACGTAATTCCCTTTGTCAATCGGTATGTTACTTGCCCGATTTTCGATCATCGGTATCTTCATACTGTAGGAGATATGCCCTAGAGGCAATAATAAATGTTATTGATTATCTCCCTGTTCATAATTAGGTTTATGTTCCATGCTATAACTGCAATGATTCTCGAGTCTACAAATAAAACGAGGCTTGGAGGGAAACTCATGTGCACGTGTGGGATAATAAACGGTAAAATGTATTCCTAGTCATGCCTCTAAGACTAGCTCAAGTGTTGCATGATGATTATGTTTTCCCAATCATGGGCATGTCTATGCCATCAACTTTGAGGGCACAATGTTAGAAGAACATTTGTGTTGAATCGACCCGATTGGTGTTATGCTATGAGATTCATTCGTCACAAGTTAATGGTTAATAACACAGAGATGGTTAACGTTTGCATGATTCCTCAGACCATGAGAGTATCGAGTTTCTTCATGCTTGCTTCATGAACTTTGGGGTTTGTTAAACGTCATCCGTAAATGGGTGGCTATTACGGCGGCTTACGGGTTCATGGGAAAGTATGTCAAGTAACTTGATAGCTCAAGATTGGGATTTGCTCCTCCGACGATGGAGAGATATCTCTGGGCCCTCTCGGTGTTACGGTATCCATCATCGTCTGGCCAGACACTTTGTGATTTGATCACGGGGATGCGGAACACGGTAACGAGAAAAGAGAACAATACCGGTAACGAGGTAACTAGCATAGTGGACAAGTTGTTGATCCACGGGAATGCCAACATGTCTCACCTCAGGTATTTGTAACATATCGCGAAGCAACAGGAATAGCACACGGCAACTGGAGGTTCACTCGAATATTCATTCGTGTGGGTATAGGGGTCAATATGGGTGTCCACGGCTCCGATGTTGATCATTGATCGGAAGGGGTTCCGTGTCATGTCTATACTTCACCGAACCTATAGGGTCACACGCTTAAGGGTCATCTATCTGCTGAATACTAGACAGGGAGTCTGAGAGAAAATCACCGAAAAAGTTTCGGACACCGAAAAGTTTCGGACAGCGGAAAAGTTCCGCAGAGAGAGGTCACCGGATGAGTTCCGGTGAAACTGAAAAGTTGTTTCAGAGGATACCATTAAGTCAAATTGGTTTCGGCACATGCCTGATAATTCTTGGAGGGTGCCAGAATCATTCTGGAAACTTCTGGGAATTTTCTGGAAGAAAAACCGGAAATGTTTCGGAGCTGCCGGAACCGCTTCAGATGCTTTTCGCAGATGAAAATCACTAATCTGGAGTTGTTCCAGAACGCGTTGAAAATTATTTTAGTGGGTACTGGAATTGTTCTAAGCCCACATAAATATTTTCAGTTCGAACGAACGCTGAAAAATGTCGTCGTGAATAGTGAAAGTGCTTTTTGGATAATTTTTGGAAGCCACCTTTTAGGGCTTTTGCTAAAGGCTTCTAGAACGTGATGTGGATGGATGAGAACCCCCTTTGGGGGGGCCCTCATGGGGGAGTGGCCGGCCACACTAGGGGCTCCACCTTGGAGCCCCTCTTGTTCCTTGGTTTCTCCTTTAGGTCCTTGTGGAAGGACTTCCCTCATATGCCTTTGGGTTTTATTGGATAACTACCCTACCCCTTGGCTTTCCTATAAATAGAGGTGGAGGGGCAGCCCTCCACACTCATCCCTTGCTCTCATACACATGCCAAGATGTTATCTGGCTTCTCTCTCCCTCCCACGAAAAGAGTTTCGTAGAGCCGAAAGGCTGTCTGGGTTCTGGCAGGAACTAGTTCTGGACGGCGAAGCCCTGCCGGATAGGTGACACCGTATGTGTGCAACTCTGTAGAGAGGTCGTAGTTTCGATCTTAGTGCCCGAGGGGCTGTTCGAGAGTGCCTCCCGAAGGGCTGTCCAAGTGACGGTCCGAGTTCTGTGAGTCCTCCCGAAGGGCTGTCTGAGTGACCATTCGAGTTTCGAAGGTCCTCCCGAAGGGCTGTCCGCGACATCGTCCGGGGGACTGTTCGACCGCCTCCCGGAGGGCTGTCCGAAGGGAAGACGAGGGTATACATCCTCGCGGTTGGGAGGTTGTAAATCCTAGCTGCGGGGATCTGCACCGCCGATCGTCATCGACTCTACTTCCGCTGCGCTACGAGTCGGTAACGAAATGATCAAACCTTGTATGCAGTCTCCATAGTGGTCCTGGGCTGGTGCGTAGGTCAGAAATTTTTTGTTTTCTGCTGCGTTACCCTACAGTGGCATCAAGAGCCGTGCTATGCGTAGATGCAGGTTGCGATCTAGAATACATAGAGATGTATGGGTGTTGCACAATATAATTAGGTAGTAGATGAGTTCTATTACTGAAAATTATTTGTGCGGGTAGCAGATGAAATCTGTTACCCGATGTTCTTGTTGCTTCCCTGGAATTTGCATATTTCTGATCTTGATAACAGTATGGTGGAGTTTCAAAGTTCTGGCAATCCGCGATCCTGATTGATCAACGAAGTGCTAACAGTTCATTGAATTCCACCGTAGTTAAAAGGAAAGATGAAATTTCGCAGACAAAAGGGCAATGCAGATATGATCTGCACGGGGGTCATGCGTATGACGAAGTTTAGTATGGGGCTCGAGATTTTATTATCTCGGTTTTCATACACCCTGGAAAGTTAATCTAGCGACTTGAATTATCATACTTGATGATGGACGTTGGTAGCGTCGGTTTGTTTCGAAACCTTAGAAGCCACGTAAAACAAGTTTTTGCATGAACCGATTAGAGGCGTCTAACTTGGTTTTGCAGGAGGGTTTGCATGTGCATATGATGTGGTATAGCAGTGCTCATAATAATTTGATTATGTATGAGATGACTATATGATGTAAATTAATTAACATGACCTGCGTGTCATGATTTGGCATGATGGCTGGAGCCATATGATTGCACTTTAAATGACCTGCGTGTCAACCTTGTGTAATGCATTATTTTATTAGCTATAGAGATAGCAATATTATCTGGTGCATCGACAAGGTGGTGGAAATCTTCGCGAAGGTGAACACCGACGCGAATGCCAAAGACGAAGAAATACAAGACATCTCCGTCAGGAAGGGCTATACCATATCAAGCTATTTTGAATTGCCTGAGATGTTTATCCCTTATGATGCACCCTTCTTGATTGCGCGGTAGTCGCTTTTATTAGGGTGATCTCTCACAAAAATATCAAGTAGTTAGTGTTCTCCCAAGTGTAGCACCGTCACGGCACCTAACTTTTCGGGGTATCACAGGATCTCCCTGGGTGCGAACGATTAGGGATGTGTGAGGCGGGTGAGTTGAGACCTCGCAGCGAGATCACTTGGTTGTCTTGACGTTCTGGAAGGATCTCCCTGAGCTCGGAACACGCCCATCGAAAGATGAACAAGAGTCACATAGAGATGTGATCGGCAAGTTTGCCTACCGATTGAAGTTCGCGCCATCAGTGTTCATCTCGTTCAATGGCGTTGAATGTAAATGCGGGTCTTGAATCACTCACAATCAATTATGAGAGATATTGATTTGAGTGGGAGCGCACTGTTGAATTAACTTGTTTAATTCTCAGTACAATTAATTTTGGACACTGTCTAAGTGTGATTTGCATAATAGTTGTAGAATAATGGCTCGCATTTCCACCTTCCCTATTAAAATTGAATAGCTGTTAAATATCTGGTTAAATCTTTACAGTTGGTAACGTAATGTGAGGATTGTCCTCCAGAGTGCCGAGAAGGACTTTGTCCTATCGCATAATAGTTCGAACGGACGCTGAAAAATGTCGTCGTGAATAGTGAAAGTGCTTTTTGGATAATTTTTGGAAGCCACCTTTTAGGGCTTTTGCTAAAGGCTTCTAGAAGGTGATGTGGATGGATGAGAACCCCCTTTGGGGGGGCCCTCATGGGGGAGTGGCCGGCCACACTAGGGGCTCCACCTTGGAGCCCCTCTTGTTCCTTGGTTTCTCCTTTAGGTCCTTGTGGAAGGACTTCCCTCATATGCCTTTGGGTTTTATTGGATAACTACCCTACCCCTTGGCTTTCCTATAAATAGAGGTGGAGGGGCAGCCCTCCACACTCATCCCTTGCTCTCATACACATGCCAAGATGTTATCTGGCTTCTCTCTCCCTCCCACGAAAAGAGTTTCGTAGAGCCGAAAGGCTGTCTGGGTTCCGGCAGGAACTAGTTCTGGACGGCGAAGCCCTGCCGGATAGGTGACACCATATGTGTGCAACTCTGTAGAGAGGTCGTAGTTTCGATCTTAGTGCCCGAGGGGCTGTTCGAGAGTGCCTCCCGAAGGGCTGTCCAAGTGACGGTCCGAGTTCTGTGAGTCCTCCCGAAGGGCTGTCCGAGTGACCATTCGAGTTTCGAAGGTCCTCCCGAAGGGCTGTCCGCGACATCGTCCGGGGGACTGTTCGACCGCCTCCCGGAGGGCTGTCCGAAGGGAAGACGAGGGTATACATCCTCGCGGTTGGGAGGTTGTAAATCCTAGCTGCGGGGATCTGCACCGCCGATCGTCATCGACTCTACTTCCGCTGCGCTACGAGTCGGTAACGAACATGATCAAACCTTGTATGCAGTCTCCATAGTGGTCCTGGGCTGGTGCGTAGGGCGGAAAATTTTTGTTTTCTGCTGCGTTACCCTACAGTGGCATCATGAGCCGTGCTATGCGTAGATGCAGGTTGCGATCTAGAATACATAGAGATGTATGGGTGTTGCACATTATAATTAGGTAGTAGATGAGTTCTATTACTGAAAATTATTTGTGCGGGTAGCAGATGAAATCTGTTACCCGATGTTCTTGTTGCTTCCCTGGAATTTGCATATTTCTGATCTTGATAACAGTATGGTGGAGTTTCAAAGTTCTGGCAATCCGCGATCCTGATTGATCAACGAAGTGCTAACAGTTCATTGAATTCCATCGTAGTTAAAAGGAAAGATGAAATTTCGCAGACAAAAGGGCAATGCAGATATGATCTGCACGGGGGTCATGCGTATGACGAAGTTTAGTATGGGGCTCGAGATTTTATTATCTCGGTTTTCATACACCCTGGAAAGTTAATCTAGCGACTTGAATTATCATACTTGATGATGGACGTTGGTAGCTTCGGTTTGTTTCGAAACCTTAGAAGCCACGAAAAACAAGTTTTTGCATGAACCAATTAGAGGCGTCTAACTTGGTTTTGCAGGAGGGTTTGCATGTGCATATGATGTGGTATAGCAGTGCTCATAATAATTTGATTATGTATGAGATGACTATATGATGTAAATTAATTAACATGACCTGCGTGTCATGATTCGGCATGATGGCTGGAGCCATATGATTGCACTTTAAATGACCTGCGTGTCAACCTTGTTGTAATGCATTATTTTATTAGCTATAGAGATAGCAATATTATCTGGTGCACCGACGCGAATGCCGAAGACGAAGAAATACAAGACTTCTCCGTCAGAAAGGGCTATACCATATCCTGCTTTTATGAATTGCTTGAGATGTTTATCCCTTATGATGCACCCTTCTTGATTGCGCGGTAGTCGCTTTTTATTAGGGTGATCTCTCACAAAAATATCAAGTAGTTAGTGTTCTCCCAAGTGTAGCACCGTCACGGCACCTAACTTTTTGGGGTATCACAGGATCTCCCTGGGTACGAACGATTAGGGATGTGTGAGGCGGGTGAGTTGAGACCTCGCAGCAAGATCACTTGGTTGTCTTGACGTTCTGGAAGGATCTCCCTGAGCTCGGAACACGCCCATCGAAAGGTGAACAAGAGTCACATAGAGATGTGATCGGCAAGTTTGCCTACCGATTGAAGTTTGCGCCATCAGTGTTCATCTCGTTCAATGGCGTTGAATGGAAATGCGGGTCTTGTATCACTCACAATCAATTATGAGAGATATTGATTTGAGTGGGAGCGCACTGTTGAATTAACTTGTTTAATTCTCAGTGCAATTAATTGTGGACACTGTCTAAGTGTTATATGCATAATAGTTGTAGAATAATGGCTCGCGTTTCCACCTTCCCTATTAAAATTGAATAGCTGTTAAATATCTGGTTAAAACTTTATGGTTGGTAACATAATGTGAGGATTGTCCTCAAGAGTGCCGAGAAGGACTTTGTCCTATCGCATACTTTCGGTATTCTCTTGCTTATGCTATGGATCATGTGACTCTCGTCCTTCGATCCAAAAGCTAGAATTCCGTTTCAGTCAAGTGCAATATGTTTGCTTCCATGAGACCCGAACTTCGAAAGTTTGGATAGTTATGTGATATTCATGGAATCTGAAAATCATTTTCAGAGATAGACAAAGGCTAAAAGATATGAGATATCCAAAGCAATGTTTGTTTGCAAACTATTAGTAAAAGAGTTTACTATGCATTAGACTGATAAGAGAGGGATCCAGAAGAACGCCTGTCATATGATGAAAGGTGAATAAAACAACAACTTAAAGAGAAAGGAAGTGTCCGAAGGGTGTTAGTGAAACTTTCACTCCTAGGAAGTCCGGGGCTAATGCCACTCTTAAGTTGGGTGCTTCTTCTGAGAGTAGGAGAAATACTAAAAGTTAAACTGTTAGAAGTATAATGGCAGAAAGAAAGAAGACTGGAATATGCAGCTCATGTATGAATGTCATACAAGTTTTTGATGTATAGAAGGCTAGTCAAAGATATAGTTCTTGGGAATTATGATTAATTTGTTAATCACTGATTCTTGGGTATTGTGAGTTAATCATAGAGATACCCGCTCGATTGCATTCTGTTGCAACTCGATGTAAGAACTACTATGGCCTGAAAGACTAGCCAGGAATGAGGTTTAGGTATACACATGGAACATAGTAAATGTTACTATGCCTTCCATCGGTGTATTACCGTCTGTATTTATTTTCATAATTCATTTTAGAGTTTTACAAACTCTAGCCTTTGCATAAAGTAATCTTGCAAGAAGGTTGTTCATAAGAGAACTTTTTATGTTCGATGTTATGAATAACATAAGGGCCATACTTTCATTGAGAATGAGATGCATGTTATGAATAATGATAATAATATATTACCTCTGGATTTACTTTCATAATTCATTTTAGAGTTTTACACACTCTAGCCCATTGCACAATGTTTGTTGCAAAAGAGTTGTTCATAAAAGAACAATTGTTGTTCAGTATTATGAATAACATGAAGGGCCATACTTCCATCCAAGATGGGATGTATGTTATGAATATTGATGGTAAAATGATACATCCATAACACTGACGCTAAATGTCGCAAGACTAAAAGAATACCACACAAGTGTGGCACTGCATTTGGTCACATTGGAGAAACCCGCATGGAAAACTCCATTATGATGGATTTTGAAGTCGTTTGATTTTGAATCATCTGACACTTGCAAATTTCCTCCGAAAAGTGAAGTGACTGAAATACCGTTCACAGGCCATAAGGAATGAGCAACAAACTTATTGGTGATCATACATTTTGATGTGTGTAGTTCAATAAATGTTGTTGCAAGTAGTGGATTTATCTATCTTCAGAAATGACTCAAGTAGATATATGGATATTTACTTGATGAGACGTAAGTCTGGATCTTTTGAAATCATTCGAAAGGTTTTCAAATATGAAGTAGAAGTAATTATAACAAGAAAATTATGTTTCTACAATTCGATTGCAGAAAGAAATATTTGAGTTACAAGTTTAGCGAATGTCTGATGAGTTGTGAAAAGAGTTTCATAACTTACACCTCCCGGAACACCACTGTGAGTGGAAAGTCCGTGAAGATGTAATCGAACCATTTATGACATGGTAAGATCAAAGATGACATAAATAAATTTGCCATTATCCCTTTTAAAAGGTGATGCTTTAGAGACTGCGGCTTTTACACTGAAAAGAGCTCCATCGGGTCTGTTGAAATGACAGCATGGTATGGTACGCCCAACCATGTTATATCTTTTCTTAACATTTGGAATATGGGGCTTGTGTAAAAGGTTACAAACCTATTCCAAATCAGACAAGTGCTACTTTGTAGGTTATCCCAAAATGTTGGGTATTCCTCCCTCACTATACCGAGGCAAATAGGTTTGCCACAAAGAACGGTATGCTTTTTGAAGAAAATGGTTCTTTCAAAAAGGTGAGTGGGAGAATAATGCAACTCGACGAGATAACCAGTATCTCCGTCATCACGTCAAAGGAAAGAGACCTTGGAAGTAATTCCAGAGTTTCCTACTGCCACTGATACGGAAGTCTCTACAATAAAATGTATGGACTTCGGTCGAACTTGCAGCTGAACCATGTAGGCAAGGCTCGTGCAAACCTCTCAGGTGCGCAAATGAGATATTGTTGTTAGACAACAGTATACCTACGATACACAAGGAAGCATTGGTGGGCCCTGACTCCGGAATTGGCTAAATGCCAATACAATCCGAGATAGTTTCCATATAAGTGATTCAAGATTAAAACCTTGATACACCTTTCGGAAGACTTAGAGTCTGACGAATATTTATGGAACTATAACTGATACGAATAAAAATGTTTTATCCATAAAGATCGACTTGTTGCAATATACAAGTTCAAGGAGTTGACTACGATGAGGTTGCTTCACCGTAGCGATGCTTAAAGTCGGTTCGGGTTGAACTAGCAATTAATACATATTTCAATCATGAGATATGAAACAAGGATGACGAAAGGATTTCCATCTGATGGAAATAAAACCAAGGACTTGCATGTGATACAATCCAAGGTATTTTGTCAGTCAAAAGGATGCTAGTAAGTATGCAAACTTCAGAGTTCCAGCGATGGATAGAAGAGAGCAAAATGGAGTTGGAATCTTCGTGTTTTGATGATATGGTTAAAAGGGTTTTGACTTCATCAATGGGTAACGAAGATGCTTGTGATTCAAGAAAGTAAGTGGGAGCATAATAATATTTCTAAAAACGTTGTGTGCTTGACACATTGTTAATTGGAATTAAATTTCTTGACACGAATCAGGACTTCATTTAAAAAGGGGTTTTTTTATGAAGTGCTTGGGCTAAATAGCCTTAATATTAGGCATGATGATCTATGGAGATAGATTTACCTGATGGGGCTGAGCAAAGATACATATTGACAAAATGCTAAAACCTTTTAGTATTAAAAAACTTCAAGGAGTGATTCTTGCCGAAGTCACATGGAAAGAGTTTTTGCAAGACTCGGTGTCCCAAAACACTGATGAGCAAAATACATGATGGAGATTCCACACACTCTTGTGTTTGGATTAATCATGTATTCCATGGTATGTAAAACAACCAGATATGTCCAATACTCCCAAAGTTGTTGCGAGTATAGATACCAAAGTGATCAAAATTACTGATCATAGGACAACAGTGAAAAGTGTCATTGAATGCTAGAGTAGCACTGATGACATGTTTTCTCGCAAGTGGAGATCATGAAGAGTTCGTTGTAAAATGTTACATCGATACAGTCTTCATCATTGCTCCAAGCGATTTTCGATTTAAATAAAGGGTTTTGTGTAATACAAAATATGGTGGCACGGTAGTTGGAAATTGTTCCAAACAAGTTACTGTGGCGAATTCTATAACAGAGGCAAAGTATGTTGCCGCTTTTAAAAGCGACAAAGAAGATGTTGAATCATATAGTTCATTCATGAACTTAGTATGGTTCCAAGATGGCTTTTGTCAATGGGACACTACTGAAGGTAGTTGCTCCATAACTCAGTCTGAGGAATCCAGGTTCGACCTGTGATTCACATACATACAAAGCCAAGTCCACACAAAATATGAATTTTGTGAAAGCGTGAAAACGCGAGGATATGCAAAGATACACACGGAGCTGAAGTCGTCAGATCCGTTGGACATCAGGCTATACCACAAGCGAAGCACATTTACACCGGTGTGCCACAGGTGTGAAGTGCATTAGCATTAACTAGATTATTGACTCTAGTGCAAGTGGGAGTCTGTAGGAGATATGCCCTAGAGGCAATAATAAATGTTATTGATTATCTCCCTGTTCATAATTAGGTTTATGTTCCATGCTATAACTGCAATGATTCTCGAGTCTACAAATAAAACGAGGCTTGGAGGGAAACTCATGTGCACGTGTGGGATAATAAACGGTAAAATGTATTCCTAGTCATGCCTCTAAGACTAGCTCAAGTGTTGCATGATGATTATGTTTTCCCAATCATGGGCATGTCTATGCCATCAACTTTGAGGGCACAATGTTAGAAGAACATTTGTGTTGAATCGACCCGATTGGTGTTATGCTATGAGATTCATTCGTCACAAGTTAATGGTTAATAACACAGAGATGGTTAACGTTTGCATGATTCCTCAGACCATGAGAGTATCGAGTTTCTTCATGCTTGCTTCATGAAATTTGGGGTTTGTTAAACGTCATCCGTAAATGGGTGGCTATTACGGCGGCTTACGGGTTCATGGGAAAGTATGTCAAGTAACTTGATAGCTCAAGATTGGGATTTGCTCCTCCGACGATGGAGAGATATCTCTGGGCCCTCTCGGTGTTACGGTATCCATCATCGTCTGGCCAGACACTTTGTGATTTGATCACGGGGATGCCGGAACACGGTAACGAGAAAAGAGAACAATACCGGTAACGAGGTAACTAGCATAGTGGACAAGTTGTTGATCCACGGGAATGCCAACATGTCTCACCTCGGGTATTTGTAACATATCGCGAAGCAACAGGAATAGCACACGGCAACTGGAGGTTCACTCGAATATTCATTCGTGTGGGTATAGGGGTCAATATGGGTGTCCATGGCTCCGATGTTGATCATTGATCGGAAGGGGTTCCAGGTCATGTCTATACTTCACCGAACCTATAGGGTCACACGCTTAAGGGTCATCTATCTGCTGAATACTAGACAGGGAGTCTGAGAGAAAATCACCGAAAAAGTTTCGGACACCGAAAAGTTTCGGACAGCGGAAAAGTTCCGCAGAGAGAGGTCACCGGATGAGTTCCGGTGAAACTGAAAAGTTGTTTCAGAGGATACCATTAAGTCAAAATGGTTTCGGCACATGCCTGATAATTCTTGGAGGGTGCCAGAATCATTCTGGAAACTTCTGGGAATTTTCTGGAAGAAAAACCGGAAATGTTTCGGAGCTGCCGGAACCGCTTCAGATGCTTTTCGCAGATGAAAATCACTAATCTGGAATTGTTCCAGAACACGTTGAAAATTATTTTAGTGGGTACTGGAATTGTTCTAAGCCCACATAAATATTTTCAGTTCGAACGGACGCTGAAAAATGTCGTCGTGAATAGTGAAAGTGCTTTTTGGATAATTTTTGGAAGCCACCTTTTAGGGCTTTTGCTAAAGGCTTCTAGAAGGTGATGTGGATGGATGAGAACCCCCTTTGGGGGGGCCCTCATGGGGGAGTGGCCGGCCACACTAGGGGCTCCACCTTGGAGCCCCTCTTGTTCCTTGGTTTCTCCTTTAGGTCCTTGTGGAAGGACTTCCCTCATATGCCTTTGGGTTTTATTGGATAACTACCCTACCCCTTGGCTTTCCTATAAATAGAGGTGGAGGGGGAGCCCTCCACACTCATCCGTTGCTCTCATACACATGCCAAGATGTTATCTGGCTTCTCTCTCCCTCCCACGAAAAGAGTTTCGTAGAGCCGAAAGGCTGTCTGGGTTCCGGCAGGAACTAGTTCTGGACGGCGAAGCCCTGCCGGATAGGTGACACCGTATGTGTGCAACTCTGTAGAGAGGTCGTAGTTTCGATCTTAGTGCCCGAGGGGCTGTTCGAGAGTGCCTCCCGAAGGGCTGTCCAAGTGACGGTCCGAGTTCTGTGAGTCCTCCCGAAGGGCTGTCCGAGTGACCATTCGAGTTTCGAAGGTCCTCCCGAAGGGCTGTCCGCGACATCGTCCGGGGGACTGTTCGACCGCCTCCCGGAGGGCTGTCCGAAGGGAAGACGAGGGTATACATCCTCGCGGTTGGGAGGTTGTAAATCCTAGCTGCGGGGATCTGCACCGCCGATCGTCATCGACTCTACTTCCGCTGCGCTACGAGTCGGTAACGAAATGATCAAACCTTGTATGCAGTCTCCATAGTGGTCCTAGGCTGGTGCGTAGGTCGGAATTTTTTTGTTTTCTGCTGCGTTACCCTACACATACCTAGTTCAATCTCGTTACCGGCAAGTCTCTTTACTCGTTCTGTAATACATCACCTCATGACTAACTCCTTAGTCATTTGCTTGCAAGCTTATGATGTGTATTACCAAGAGGGCCTAGAGATACCCCTCCGAAACTCGGAGTGACAAATCCTAATCTCGATCTATGCCAACTCAACAAACACCTTCGGAGATACCTGTAGAGCATCTTTGTGGTCACCCAGTTATGTTGTGATGTTTGATAGCACACAAAGTATTTCTCCGGTCTCCGGGAGTTGCATAATCTCATAGTCGAAGGAATATGTATTTGACATGAAGAAAGCAATAGCAATAAAACTGAACGATCATTATGCTAAGCTAACGGGTGGGTCTTGTCCATCACATCATTCTCCTAATGATGTGATCCCATTATCAAATGACAACTCATGTCCATGGTTAGGAAACCATAACCATCTTTGATCAACGAGCTAGTCAAGTAAAGGCTCACTAGGGACACGATGTTTGTTTATGTATTCACACATGTATTTAGGTTTCCGATCAATACAATTCTAGCATGAATAATAAACCTTTATCATGAATAAGGAAATATAAAATAACAACTTTATTATTGCCTCTAGGGCATATTTCCTTCACTATGGTGGACTACTCACGCATCATCGAAGAGGCACCAATGAGGATGATGAACCCCTCCATGATGGTGTAGATTGGATCTCATGGTTCTGGAACTTGCGGCAGCTGGAATTGTGTTACGTCGACTCCCCTAGGTTTTCTTGAATATTTGAGAATTTATAGGGCGAAGAGGCGGTGCAGGAGACCTCCATGGGGGCAACAACCCACCTGGACGCGCCTGGGCCTCCTGGCACCCCCAGGTGTCTTGTGGTCTCCACGGGGATCCCCTCTGGTGCTTTCTTGGCCCCCAAGGTGTCTTCTGCTCCAAAAAATCTCCAAAAAGTTTCGTTGCATTTGGACTCCGTTTGGTACTAATATTCTGTGAAGTAAAAAAAAGCAAAAATAGCAACTGGCACTGGGCACTATGTCAATAGGTTAGTCCCAAAAAATGATATGAAGTTGCTATAAAATGATTGTAAAACATCCAAGAATGATAATATAACCGCATGGAATAATAAAAAATTATAGGTAGGTTGGAGACGTATCAATGCGCTCTTTGTAGTGGTAGCGGTAGAATGTCCAATGGGGACAAAGGATTGGAACCGTAGAGGACCTCGAAGGGGGACTTGCCGGTAGTCGAATGTCCTGCGTGGTTGTAGGCATACTCGGCGATGGGTAGACACTCCTCCCACTCCTTGATGTTCCGCTTGATCAACACACGTAGGAGAGTGGATAGCGGCCGGTCCGTGACCTTTGTTTGGCCGTCGGTTTGTGGATGATATGCCGAAGAGAATAGGAGCTTGATTCCGATCTTGGCACATAGGGTCTTCCAAAAGTAGCTTAGGAACTTGACGTCGCGGATTGAAACAATAGTCTTTGGCACTCCATGTAGATGTAATATTTCCCTACAAAAGAGATTTGCAACATGTGAAGCATCGTCTATCTTGTTGCATGGAATAAAATGGGCCATCTTAGAGAAACGATCCACAACAACAAATACGGAATCCTTTCCATTTTGGGTTCAATGCAAACCAAGCACAAAGTCCATACTAATATCTTCCATGGGTGATATGGAATAGTAAGTGGCATATAGAGACCATGGGATTGAACTTTAGACTTAGCTTTGCGACATGTAGAGCATCGGTTGGTGTAACGTGACATGTCAGTAGAGCATCGGTTGGTATAACGTGAGATGTCACAGAACATCTTGGGCCAAAAATAGTTCTTGGAGAGCGTAGCGAACGTCTTGTCAGGTCCAAAGTGACCCATAAGTCCTCCTCCATGAGCCTCTTCCAAAAGTAACAAATGAAGAGAAGACTCGGGTATACAAAGTTTGTTAGCTCTCACCAGATAATCATCTTTGATGTAATATCGTTCCCAAGATGTATGCGTCAAACATTTGGAATAAGGAATAGCAAAAGTAGGATCATGCGCATACAAGTCTTTTATGTGCTCAAAGCCAATGGCATTCAATTCAAGTTGAGTTCTAAGCATGCATTTGCGGGAAAGAGCGTCCGCCACAACATTTTCCTTACCTTTGATGTACTTGATAACATAAGGAAATGACTCAATGAACTCACTCCATTTGGCATGTCGCTTATTCAATTTAGTTTGACCCTTAAAGTATTTAAGCGTTTCATGATCCGTATGGATGACAAATTCATGAGGGCAAAGATAATGTTCCCACACATGCAAGACACTCACTAAAGCATATAATTCTTTGTCATAGATGCGATAGTTAAGTTGCGCTATGGATAGTTTTTCACTAAAATAAGCAATTGGGTGCTTCTCTTGCATCAACACACCTCCTATGCCATTACCACTAGCATCACAATGAACTTCAAAAGTTTTATCAAAGTTGGGTAATGCAAGAAATGGGGCATGTGTAAGCAAATTCTTAAGCTCATGAAATGCGGTATCTTGGGATGGTCCCCAAACAAAGGGTGCATTCTTCTTACTCAAGGCATGCAAAGGTGAGGCAATAGTGCTAAAGTCCTTAACAAATCTATGACAGAAACCGGCTAAGCCAAGGAAATCATGCACTTGTTGCAAGTTGGTTGGTTGTTGCCAAGTTTTAATAGCATCAATTTTAGCTTCATCGACATGAACACCCTTAGACGACACAATGAAACCCAAGAAAACAAGCTTGTCAACACCAAAAAGGCATTTCTCCATATTGTCATAAAGGCGCTCTTTTCTAAGAGTTTGCAAAACGGTTCTAAGATGGGTGACATGATATTCTAGAGACATGCGAAACACAAGAATATCATCAAAGTAGACTGATAACCCACAAGTACAGGGATCGCAACAGTTTTCGAGGGTAGAGTATTCAACCCAAATTTATTGATTCGACACAAGGGGAGCCAAAGAATATTCGCGAGTATTAGCAGTTGAGTTGTCAATTCAACCACACCTGAAAGACTTAATATCTGCAGCAAGTATTTAGTAGCAAAGTAGTATGATAGTAACAGTAATAGTAGCAAAAGTAACAGTAGCAGTTTTGTAGTGATTGTAACAGCAACAATGAAAGTAACTTAGCAAAGATCAATGTGTGAAAAGCTCGTAGGCATTGCATCAGCGATGGATAATTGTGTTGGATAATATTCATCATGTAGTAGTCATAACCTAGGGCAACACAGAACTAGCTCCAATTCATCAATATAATGTAGGCATGTATTTCGTATATAGATATACGTGCTTATGGAAAAGAACTTGCATGCCATCTTTTGTCCTACCCTCCCGTGGCAGCAGGGTCCATAAGGAAACTAAGGGATATTAAGGCCTCCTTTTTATAGAGAACCGGAACAAAGCATTTGCACTTAGTGAATACATGAACTCCTCAAACTACGGTAATCACCGGAAAGAATCCCAATTATTGTCACCTTGGGGTATGCGGATCATAACACATAATAGGTGTCTACAACTTGCAAGATAGGATCAAGAACACACATATATTCATGAAATCATAATAGGTTCAGATCTGAAATCATGGCACTTGGGCCCTAGTGACAAGCATTAAGCATAGCAAAGTCATAGCAACATCAATCTCAGAACATAGTGGATACTGGGGATCAAACCCTAACAAAACTAACTCGATTACATGATAAATCTCATCCAACCCATCACCGTCCAGCAAGCCTACGAAGGAATTACTCACTCCCGGCGGTGAGCATCATGAAATTGGTGATGGAGGAAGGTTGATGATGACGATGGCGATGGATTCCACCCTCCGGAGCCCCGAACGGACTCCAGGTCGGCCCTCCCGATGAAGAACAGGAGGTGGCGGCGGCTCCATATCGTAAAACACGATGAATCCTTCTCTTTGATTTTTTTCTCCGCGAATAGGTATATATGGAGTTGGAGTTCGGGTTGTAGACAGTCCAGGGGCCCACAAGCCAAGTAGGCGCGCCCTGGGGGGTAGGCGCGTCCCCTGGGCTTGTGGCCCCTGGGTGGCCCCCCTCTGGTATCTTTTTCTGCCAGTATTTTTTTATATATTCCAGAAATATTCTCCGTAAATTTTCATGTCAATTCGAGAACTTTGATTTCCGCACAAAAATAACACCATGGCAATTCTGCTGAAAAAAGCGTCAGTCCGGGTTAGTTCCATTCAAATCATGCAAATTAGACTCCAAAACAAGGGCAAAAGAGTTTGGAAAAGTAGATACGATGGAGACGTATCATCGACCACAACAAATACGCCAATGTAAGGGCGAAGAACATAGTGCATCACACGCATAAAAGTAACGGGTGCTTCGGATAGGCCCATAGGCATAACTAGCCATTCATACAAGCCAAACTTGGTTTTGAAAGCGGTTTTCCATTCATCACCTTCTTGAATGTGTATTTGGTAATAGCCACTTTTGAGGTCAATTTTAGAGAAAAATGTGTCTCCGCTAAGCTCATCTAGCATATCATCAAGTCGAGGAATAGGATATCGATAACGAACGATGATAGCATTGATAGGACGGCAGTTGGAACACATGCGAAAACTACCATCTTTCTTAGGCACAAGAATGACCGGGATGGCACAAGGACTTAAGCTTTCATGTACATGTCCATTGTCAATGAGTTGTTGTACTTGCCTTTGGATTTCTTTTGTCTCGTCTGGGTTGACGCGGTAGGGTGCCTTGTTTGGTAATGGTGCATCGGGGATGAGGTCGATTCGGTGTTCGATGCCTCGTAGTGGAGGTAGTCTGGGAGGTAGCTCATCAGGGAAGACTTGCTTGAATTCCTGCAATATAGTAGACATCATTAAAGGTAGATGGTGAGAGGTGTTAGTCCTTGCCGCTTCATCTTTGCACAATAGGACATAGTGGGTGACACTAGATGGGTTCTCACACACTTCTCTCATCTCTCTTTTGTTGGATAAGAGGACTAAGTTTTTCTTGTCGCTCATCGTGGAGGCACTCAATTTGGGCTTGTGGCGCTTGCTCTCCTTTTTGTGGTTCACTCTCTCACTATCCTCTCCATGATGGGTGGTTGCTTGCTTGTCGGTGATCACTTGGCTTGGTGATATAGGTCGTAGCACATACACCTTTCCCTTCATCTTGAAGCTATAGTGATTGGTTCGCCCATTGTGAATGACGCCGTAGTCGAATTGCCAAGGTCGTCCAAGTAGGAGATGGCAAACGAACATGGGAACCACATCACACTCCAAGGTGTCTTCGTATGCTCCAATCTTGAAGGAGACTTGAACGGTGTGCTCCACTTGAATGGTGCCGGCATCGCTAAGCCATTGGACCTTGTAGGGACGAGGATGCTTCATCTTGATTAATTGTAGCTTGGAACATAGCTCTTCACTTGCCAAATTGTGGCAACTTCCTCCATCGATGATGACCTTCACGGAACGATCATTGATGCCCGCTTTGGTGTGGAAGATGTGACAACGTTGGTCTTCCTCTTGTTGGTGTTGAAGCGTCAAGACATTGGAGACAACAAGAGCGGGGCTCGAATCATTGTCACAAAAGACTTGATCGTATTTGTCTTTGTTCACTTGTTGGTGCATGGACACATGCTCAAGGGCTTCCATTTCTTCTTCACTCATAGAGTCATAGGTGCCGTCATCGTTGGCGATCATGGTGCGCCGGTTGGTGCACTCAAATGTCTTGTGGCATCGGCCTCCGCATGTGAAGCATTTGATGGAACTTGTCTTGACGGTCTTGTCCGTTGGAGTTGTAGAAGATGAAGCTCTTGGCTTGAAGTTGCTTGTAGTTGGAGGACGACTTGAGGTTGTCAAAGTTTTCTTGAAACTCGACTTTTCGTTCTTGCTTGGGGAAGCTTTGGTCAAAGTAGAAGGCGTCGTAGTCGTTGAAGCTTGATTATAGGATCCGTAGGTCTTGGAAGAGTACTTGGCATACTTGTAGTATTCTTGCACTTGACTCTCCGCCTTGGTAGCTTGGTGCACTAGCTCGATGAGGTTGGAGTAAGGTTAGAAGTCGGTGATCTTCTTGATAGGATGGTTGAGGCCATTCAAGAAACGTGCCATGATTTGCTCCTCATCTTCCGTGACATTAGCTCATATCATGGCAATCTCCATTTCCTTGTAATATTCTTCAACGGACTTTGTTCCTTGCTTGAGCACTTGCAATTTCTTGAAGACGTCGTGGCTATAGTATGTTGGGACAAAGCGTGCTCGCATGACATCCTTCATTTGATTCCATGTTGTGATGGGTGGATCACTTTTTGCTTCTCGATGCTCAATGACTTGCTCCCACCATATGAGGACATAGTCTTGAAACTCTAGTGATGCCATGGCAATCTTCTTTTCCTCTTCATAGTTGTGCAAGCGAAAGATCTTGTCAACTTTCAATGCCCATGAAAGGTAGTCTTTGGGATCGTTGCTTCCTGAGAACTTAGGCATGGTGAACTTGAGCTTGCCGTAATTTTGCTCGTCATTATGGTTGGGACGATTGTGATTGTGATGACGCTCTTGCAGTGGAGGAGGATCTTGAACCGTTTGCTCCACGTGCTCTTCATGATTAGCTTGACGTTGAGGGCGTGGAATTCTTTCACGGTTCCTCATTTCTTGGAGCTCCTCAAGGCATGTGGCTTCTTCTTGTCGCTCTCGGCGGAGGGCCTCTTCTTGTAGACGTACTTGGCGGTTGCGTTCATTGACGGCTTGTGTTGCTTTACGTAGAGCACGTTGGGCTTGAAGGTTTTGTTCCTCACAACAATGTTGCTCTTGTCGAGGGGCATCACCATCTTGTTGTTTGTGTTGTAGGGCATCGCCATCTTGTTGTTCGTGCCGTATTGGAGCTTGCTCTTGGACCGGAGGATCATTATCTTGTCGACGTAGTCGTTCACGTTCCCGAAGGCGGCCTTGTAAACCATTGCCATGAAATGGGTTTTGCGGATCTTGATGATCTTCATGGTTTTGATGACATTTTGAACGAGCTCGTGGGGGACTTAATTCCGAGGAGGTGTACGATGAATGTCGGCTTGAATGGTGCCGTCTTGAATATGTAGAAGATGTGGATGAACGGTTGACCAACAAGGTACGAAGTTCCTCCATTTGAGTAGACATCCTTGCGTCGATCTCATCCGTTTGTGTGGAGAGCTTGTGGTCGAGGTAGTCTCTTGTACATTGCTCAGATTGTAGCAAGTCAGTGGCGAGTAGGTCGATGTGATCGTTCAACACTTCATTCTCTTGATGTAAAGCTCTTTGCACGCTGAAGAGGTGGTTCTAAGTGACATAGTTTTTCGGGTCCGCATCTTGCTCAATGAAGAGTGGGTTGGTAGAAGTAGTTGTCCTATCCATCATCTCAAGAAAATATGTGAGTGGAAGAAAGGAAAGAACTAGACCAAATGTACCTTATCTAATGTTGAGAATGGATCAATGATCACTCAATAGTGTAACAAGGAAATAGCACAATTGGTACCGTATCTTTTCGATGCTCACACCTACACAAATAAAGCTTTTGGAGTAGCTTGGTGAGGACGGTGGCACAAAATTTATGCAATTGTTAGCGAGATTCAAATAATGTTGGAAAAGATTCGCAAATTTGCAAATGCAACAAGTAGACCAATAGCAAAATGGTACACGGAAACACAAACACAGATAGATAAATGGGGTCGTGCAACCAAGGAACGAGCTCAAAATGTGGAATCCACGGAAAATTCTCTTGTTGCCCAACTCTATAGAGACGCTAGCATGCTTGCACAATAGGAAGATATGACACTTGTGCACAACCTACAAAGCAAAAATGCAACGACTTCCTATCCCAAGTATGCTATTATGTATGGAGTTCTGGTGATACGATCCAAGATGATCGACTATGACAATCTTAAGTGCAATGTAGTATGATGCTATGGTTCTTTCTTAAAAGCTCTTTGCTTATCTTTCTCTTTTGCTAAAAAGCTTTTTGGCTCTTTCTCTTTTATCTTTTTCTTTGGCCACTTATGCACAACTTCACGAACTAAGATAGCAATTGTGTATGCGGGAACAAAATGTTTGCACTAGTGATGATAAGATGATACCAAGATACGGATACCAAGATGAAATGGTATGTATGCAATGGAGACGATGATCCCTAATGTGCACAAGTAGCGTGGCCCGGCAATACTCAAATGACTAGTCTCAATAGGCAAGTGACGAAAAATGGGCTAAGGGTTAACAATCCAATGTCAAGGGATAATGTACAATAGTGTCGTCGAGGTTACCGTCCTTGCTTATGGTTGGTGGTATCAAATGATGAAGTGGTCAATGTCAATGATGAAGATGAGTGGCGGTGATGTCAGTGTCGAACCGTCCCTAAGTAGCCGAAACACGTTAGGAAACGGAAACTGAAACTCAAGTTCTCAAAGAACAAAACGTGTCAAAATTGTCGGAGGTGGTAGCGGGTAAGCGATGGTGGTTGCGGAAAGCAGTGGTGGTATGCAGAAGTATTGGTGGAAACCCGGTCAAAATTGGCTAAAATTAGGCAGAAAAACAAGTGGTGAAGGAGGTATTGCTGCCAAGGGCCGGATGTCATGGATTGTGGGCCGGATGTCCGGGGCCACGTGCCAGATGTCCGCACTACAAAAAAAACACTTTCCGTGATGATACGTGTTTGTCACAGTAGGTCACGTTTTCTATCATGCATGTTCATCCATGACGATTTTATGACAGAATCAAGATAGTCATACCTGTGTTGTCGTAGAAGTGTTCCATGACAATACCAAAATTATCATCACGGAAGTGTCCACTTCCATGACGATAAATGGCGCGTCGTATAAATGCTTTCGTCAAGGGTAACTGACACATGGCCTCCACCGTAACGGGTCGCCGTTAAGCTATCAGGATCCGGTTTGGATCCGATAACCCGTTAACTACCCGGACCAATGGGGATTTTCCACATGTAAAATTCTCATTGGTCGTAGCAATCACGTGTCAGCTCCGCGCTGAGGCAGATGTCAACCGCGCAATGGATAGGAGGCGCCTATGATACGTCGACACGTGGGAAGGCCCAACAATAGCCCATTCAGGACAAAAGGCCGGCCCATTTGATTTGGTCAAAAGGAAGCAGGCCGGCCCACGGAAAGCCCGTTAAAGGCCTATTCGCATATAGCCCATTTACAACCCGCTAACTCACCGACTTTTACGGTCTATCCGAATTAGGCCCAGTAACGTCATCCGGGCCGTCCAATATGATTCAGCCCGTTTTAACTTCCTGCCCATGTATGGCCCATGATGTCTTTCGCCTAGATGAGGCCCTTTGTAACTCTGGGCCCATTAAAGGCCCGTGGTGAAACTGGCCCGTAATGAACAGTGTATCGTTTTATGCCCATTAACGGCCCATTATTCCATTGGACCGTTTCCAGCCCGTGTTACCTTTTGGCCTTCTAACGGCCCATTTATTCTTGGGCTCATTTCTAGCATTCGGTTACTTACGGTCCGTTACTGGCCTGTTTCGCTTATGGGCCAAATTCAGCCCGTGGTTACAGTCGGCCTGTTTGTGGCCCGTTAACCCGTTGGGCTACTTTCAAAGCGTCATCAAATACGGCCCATTAACGACCCATTAAGCCCGTTATACATATCAGCTTATTAACGACCCGTTATGGTCTGGCGATAAACAGACGAATTCCACTCTAGCCCGTTTACGACCCATATTGCGGACCGTTATTGGTCCACGAATAGTACAGCCCATGTTTGGCCAATCGATCATACGGCCCGTAGAAGGCCCAATGATTCTACGACCCGTAGAAGGCCGAATGATTCTACGGCCCGTAGAAGGATCATGGATCCTACGGCCCGTAGGACTCCCATGGTCACTACGGCAGGTAGCAGGACCATGGTTACAACGGTCAGTATGTTGCCCATGGTTATTGTGGCCTAGTTAAAAAAAATATTTGGCGCTAAAAAGCAGTGACTACAACCAAACAAATAAACAAGACAATAAGGAAATAAATAAGCAAGCAAATTGCACTAGGCTATTACGGCTATTACACATATTACATCCACTGAGCATAAAAGTTCGCCACCAGTGCAAATATAGGGAACAAAGCAGCATATTACATACACTGGGTCTAAATTGGCCACCAGTGCAAATAAATGCAGCAGCAAAACAAGTCCAGAACTGAAACCACTTCAAAAGAGCTTAAGAAACGATATCCTGGATACCCACCGTGCTGGCGAGAAGCTTAGCAAGCTTATTAGTTTTCTCTTGTTTGGCGCTAAAATCCTGCAGCGCTTGCCGTTGCACCAGAAAGTATGCATCTGAATTCTGCAGGGACTTCCTCAGTCCTTTGGCTTCTTGCCGCATCACAGCTGACTCATGCCTTTTAGCTTGTAGCTGAGACTGAAGAAGCCAAAGTGATTCAGGCAGCGAGTTTGAAGAGCTTGTGCCAGCGGTGGTGGCCAGTAACTGGAACACTACATCAACACAGGACTTTGGGGTTGTCTCACTGTCTACAAGATAGTTTTTATCACCTTTCTTGGAGACCAACAGGGTTGTCTCGCTATCTTGAACCTTATCTGCATTACTTTCTCCACCATTGCATAATGGGGTGCTCTTCACCAATATTCTGTTCGCATTCTACAAGAAAAACAAGTAGACACATGAACGGTTTATCATGTAGTATATGAAACTCATTTTGGTAAACCGGCTCAGTAGTAAGGTGGATAGGCTAACAGCATGAAACAAACATATATCTATGTACTATGGTCGCTGTATTGTCTATATCATTCTAGTTTATGTTGGCAAATCAAGATAGAGACACAGTTAAAATCATATCTTTTAAGACACAGCAGCAGACAGAATATAAGTGTGGGAAACTACACAGCACTATCAACACTTGTAATATGCATGACATGAGAACATAACTGTTTATACAACTAAAACTGAAATCAACATAGAGCAAGAAGTTAGAACAGCAATGCAGTTAAAGAAATAGGTGTAAAACATACCTGTTGCGCCATTGGAGTTTCAATTGGATCCTTCAAATTCAAAATTAGTTGGTATGAGTAAATATAGTTATGCAAGAGCAAAGGAGTATGCACCATAGCTACGGAATCTGACCTGAGAACAGTTGCTCTTCTGCTTTAAATGTGGAGTTTAGGTTTGCTGTGGTGGTCTTTGTGCTTTGGGCATTGCAGTTGCCTTACAAACTGCTCGTGTGGGGATACTCTGTGGTGGACATGGTGCTGTGTCAACTAGAAGTGGGTTACTATCTCCTGGGGTTGGGGTTATACGGGGTGTAGCTGGTTCTCTGTCCAACGGTGTAGGTGTACAATCTGGAAGAGTCTCGATTATGTGTGGTGGGGATAGTTCGTGAGCCAGTACAACCATGTTTCTATTTGCATCAACGGGTACCACCATCTTTTGTGAAGAACGGGTTTTTACTCCCTTAGATACGGCCATCACCCCCTCCAATTCAAATGGCTGATAAACAAGAAAAGAAATTGAATGTACAGACATTGTATGATAGACAGATGTGGTAATTCACATATATGTTGTCTAACCAAACAGGACAGCATGACAGAATTTCACATATATGATGGCTAACTAAACAGGATAGCATGTCACAATTTCAGATATATGATGGATAACTTAACAAGATATAATGGCATAATTCAACATATGATGAGTATCTAAACACGATGACATGACATAACTATAGGATGTCTTTCTAAAATAGGTTGGGATGAAATAATTCACATACATGTTGTCTAAGTATACAGGATGGCATGATATAATTCACATAATTGATTCATATACTAAGCAGCTGGCACTCGCATTTATGATCTCTAAACTAAGTAGATGGCATTGAATATTGTGTATATGACGTCTAAACTAAGCAATGCAAGACACCATATGCATGATATGAGAAATATAAACATTGCAGGTTAGAGCATACACCTCAGGAGGGATATAGAACTGGTCATTTGTCTCTGAATCCTCCTCTGAGGAGCTACCTGTAACCATCGAGATATATGCTTCAACAGGTACCATTATCTGCTCTGAAGACCTTTGTTTCACTCCGTATTTTTCCATAACCGGCTCAAATGGCTGATGCACATGAAGAGTAGTTCAATATACACAGATTAACGACAAATAGAATACATAATGAAAAAAAGTATGGTGTGAGATAATTCACATATATGATGCCTGGCTACACGGGATGGCGGTGCATAATTCACATATCTGAAATAGAAAGTAAACATGAGGCATTCACACAAAGCATGTCTAATCTAAGCAGATGGCATGGCAATGCAAGACACCATATGCATGATATGAGCAATATAACCCTGCCAAGTTAGAGCATACACCTCAGGGGTGGAATACGACTGGTCATCTGTCTCTGAATCCTCCCCTAAGGAGCTATCTGTAACCAGCAAGAAATCTGCATCGACAGGTAGTACTGACAGCTCAAATGACCTTGTTTTCACTCCAGATTTTCCCATCACCGACTCAAATGGCTGATGCACAGGAAGAGTAGATGAATGTACAAACATTGTCGACAAATGGAATACATGATGAAAAAAATAGTATGGCACGATACAATTCACATATATGATGACTGGCTAAACAGGATGGCATTGCATGATTCACGTATATGATGCCTGGCTAAACAAGATGGCCTTGCACAATTCACATATATGATATAGAAACCAAATAGGTGGCATTCACACAAAGCAAATATCAACTAAGCTGATGACATATAAGATGTATAAAGTAAGCAATGTGAGACGCCATATGCATGATATGATCAACATCAGCATGACAGGTTAGAGCAAACACCTCAGGGGGTAAATAGGAGTGGTCGGCTCCCTCTGAATCACCCTCCGAATAGTTATCTTCCTCTGGAATACAATCTGGAATGGGGGAGGGGGGGACCCACTGTGCCCACCATGGAGCGGCGTCTGCATGACATTATATTCCCACGCAACGGTCTTCTCTTTTTCTCTACATGTTCAGTATGATTGTGTACAATAACTGACATACATAATAAAAAAAACATAGTAAGATTATGTAAGGCCTAAGGGGTGCATGCAGAAATCAAGACTGATGGTAGCTAACGAGTGGATAGATCCAAAACTAATGATAGCAGGCAGATGATAGGTTCAGTTTAAAAATATAGTTGATGGCTCGTCTACTGTTTGTTGCCCACCCAACATGAACCACATAGAAGACTCGAGATGAACTAGATAGTACACAGAGATACTATTTGTTGCTGCCTCGATATGTGTCCCGCAGGCATTTTAAAACTCAAGTTTGAACATTAGTTTGGACCTGACTTGGAGTCTAAGTGGCGAACAGGACGATAAAGTAGCAGGTAATAATAATCAATGTATAACATAAGCAGACACAAAAGAGTGCGACCTCTCTTCCGGAACTGTGTAGTCCTCAGGTTCATCTGCTCCGTCAATGATGGTAATGCAGTTGGCGTGCCTTCCGGCAATAGGGAAGATGATCAGAGGCGGCGAAAAAGGTCTGCAGGGTGGATCTCTGCTGCGGTTGACGCTTCCGTCGATGGTGCACCTCCGGTGGGGTGGATGATGGCACGGCAGGAGCGGGACAAAACACACAGAGTTTTCTTTGACATCTATCTGAAAATGAAGTAAATCTGTAAGGGCTCCTTAGAATTGGAGGATTCTAAAAACACAGGGACAGGAAAAACACAGGAATAGGATAGGAATACACGTGCAAAACAGAGCATTTGCAAACACAGGATTTCTGTCAACCTGGCTGTTTGGTTCACATCAATTGGAAGAACACGGGAATGGAGAAACATGGTCAAATTAAAGTCAAACCACATGAAAATGTAAAATACGAATCTTATTATGCCAGTAATGCACTTAGTCCTGTTCTTCATGCATATTAATTTGAAAAGGACGTCCAAGTCGATATTAAAATTCCTACACTTTTTCTTTGAAAGGGACACCAAAGGAAAAAAAACTCCAGTTTTTCTTTGCTCCATTCCTTCTAACCAAATGCATGAATAGTAGTACCATAGGAAAGTTTTCAATTCCTATGTTTTCCTTCACTTTTTCTTTGAACCAGTGGCTATTCAAGTAGGCAGTCTTCAACAGGCTGAAGCCTGCCCTCGAAAAAATTTGTGAGCTTATTTGGTCCACATGAATATCATATAATCGTTATCTTGCTAAACCGGTTCAAATTGTGGTTCAAAAGAGCATTTAGTTTTCTCCCTGTTAACTTTGTGACCACGATTCATTTCTTTCTAGATTTGCAACTGCTTTGAACCAAAGGATCCCTGAGGGATCGACATGAATGCAGAGTAAAAAAGTGATGCGACGAGTGTACAACCTCTTTGGCATAGCCTTGTCGACCTCCTCATCATTGGGTTGGACGTGGAGGATGGTGATGCTGGTGTGACTGTCGGAGGCGAGGAAGAAGATCCGAGGCCTCTGGAGACGGCGCCGAGGGTACTGCTCTGCTGTGATGGATGGTTCTGTCGTTGGAGCAGCTTCGATAAGGTGTACGATGGCGAGGCTAAAGCAGGACAAGACAGACAACGTTAATCTGAAGTGGCGTTCTAATAGCATCCGCAATAGATGATGTGAAATACATCACCAACAAGTGCTAGATGTAAAATGCATCAGCCGCGGCCTCTCCAACAGATGCTGTAAATACTGTTGACTCTGAACTTAGCTGAAGAAACTGAACTTTACATTCGAAACTGAATTTTACTGTCGAAACTGAATTTTACTGACAAAACTGATTGAACTAGTAGCAGATCACTGCAATAGAAGTTTTGGTCGTTCGAGCTCTGGTAGCAGATGTCGGATTCAGGGCTCCACAGACCCAAGAAAGGTTCGAACTCTGGGGCTTGTGCGAAGAACTCAACCTCTCCAGCCAACCAACCCGCTGTCCTACAGCCTAGCTCGATGAACAAGGAAGAAGAAAAACACGGTAGTTTACCCAGGTTCGGGCCACCTTGCGGTGTAAGACCCTACTCCTGCTTTGTGGTGGATTGGCCTCACGAGGGGCTGAGGATGAGCTAGTACAGTGGATGAACAAGCTCGCGAGGCTCGCTCTGGTGTGGGTGGAAAGGATCCGATCGGGGTCGGGGTCCGATCTATGGTGGTGGCTAACCTATATTTATAGCGGCCCCGGTCCTCTTCCCCGAAAATGTAGGCAGGAAGGGATTCCACAATGTCCAATTTGAAATGGGACAGGTAGTACATCTTATCCTGACGAAAGGTGGTCTTCTCCTACAAAGCTCTGGTCGTGACGCGGTGGTGGGCCCGGCGATGACATCCATCCTGCCGTCCTAGCGGTCTTGGTCTTGTTGCACGGGAATGGAAACATTTGGCTGATTCCTCGGGACCCCGCACCTGCGCTTGCCTCCTTAGCATGAAAGAGGCAACCTGCTCCTCTGCGCCCGCTGGTGCCCACCTGGCCTTGGTCGTCATGGCTTACGTCACCGCAACCTCATGAGGTTGGTCACTTGCATAGGAAACTCCGCTCCTCAGGAGCAGCCCGGGGGTGGCCGCTCCCTCAAGAGGTCTTGGTGCCATCTGCCTCATGAGGCTTGGCCCCCCGCGAGGGTCTTGCCTTGTTGGTGTCGAAACTGGGCCGTACCAGGCCGTCGATGGAGCCACGTCATGGGCCGCAGGCAGGCAAGTCTGGGTACCCTGGTTCCTAGAACGCTGATAGTAGCCCCCGGGCCCAAGGCATGCTCGGACTCGGCTTCGAGGCGAAGCCAAAGGGCAAGGGCGAAGCGCCGCGGGTGCCAATCGCCTGCGGACTAGGCTGACGTGTGGCGCTTTGATGGGGCATTGTCGCTCTTCTTCAAGGTCTTCAGAGAGGACGGCCGACGTCTGGAGTGCTGCCCCAAGGGAGGCGATCGAGGCGGCGAGGCCACCAGCGGTGAACTTGCCCTTGGCCTTGTCCGCGACTCCTCCAGCAGCAGCGACGCCTCCTCCGAACCAAGCTCGGGCTTGAGGGAGGAATGGCGCCGGCCAGGCGTCATGGGCGACACCGCCTAGGTCGCGATCCTCTGGAGGTCCTTTCCTTTCGTTTCATTCCTGCGCAAAAGTCATGAAGGGCCCCGCGGGGGTGTGTAAAGATCGTGACACTTTCGCGTTAATGTTAGCGTCCCCATCTTATGTTGTGTTTGCGTCTCTCGCTTGGGCACGGTTCCCCCTTTTTATTCTTGCGGTAGCTTAGTGCTCTACGCCTATAGGACCCAGTCCCCAGGCAAGCTTCGGCCGTCGCTGGTATGCTAGGTCGCGATGTCATGGTCAAGGCCAGGAGGTGAGCGGCCCGAGGTCCGGTAAGAGCCCCCGAGGCGCGATGCTTAGGAGGTCCCCTTTGGCGTGCAAGCGGCTCCTGAAGGACTGAAAGGGGAGTTCCCTTGCCCGAGCGAAATCACGAGAGATGAAATACCGATTATGGGGTTCGCGCCCGGGTGTGCGAAGGGACTTATCTTGGCGAGCCTACGGTGGTTTCCTTGTCACGAGGGCGAGCTTCTTGTGCGACGTTAGGCTGCGCACTTCTTCTGATGGCGCCCCCCCCCCCCACGGGGCTCCTACCGACTCCATCTCTCCCGCTTGTCAGGATGCTCTACGTCCTCGGGACCCGGCTCTCGAGTGAGGCTCGGCCGCCACTGGTATGCCAGTTCGCGATGCCGTGGTCAAGGTCAGGGGGTGAGTGCTCAAGGGTCGGTAGGAGCCCCCGAGGCGCGGAGCTCAAGGCCCCCCCCCTTTAACGTGCAAGCGACTTGCGCGAGAAAAGAGTGGCTGGCTCCGAGGGGGTACCTAGGACGGGTTGCGCCCCATGGCACATAGCGCGGTATCCTTCCGCGGTGGCGAGGTGTTGGCGAAGCTGCTCATGATCCTGCCTTCGGAGGTTCCTACAACATTTACCGTGCCTCATGGAGGCGTAAGACTTCTGTTTAAGTTTGTGGAACAATATGTGCTTGTAATAATTATTAGGACCCCGTGGGTTCCTTATTGCACCAAGTTTCCTTCGTGCTTACTTTTGTGCTCTGCGTCGGCAGGGCCCAGCCCCGTGCATACCTCGACCGCCGTTGGGGCGTCCGGATCGCCAGGACGACACCAAGGGCGATGGGCTACGTGACTAGTGAGGCCCCTGAGTCGCGATGCTTAGGAGGTCCTGCTTGACGTACAAGCAGCCCTCATGAAGGAAACATGGATGCCGGGGTGCAGGACTTCGCGCTCTGTGTCGGCGGGGCCTAGCCCCGCGCATACCTCAACCGCCATTGGGGCGTCCGGATCACCAGGACGACTCCAAGGGGCGAGGGGCTACGTGACTAGTGAGGCCCCTGAGTTGCGATGCTCAGGAGGTCCCCCTTGACGTGCTAGCAGCCCTCATACCTTTAACCACCAGCTTTCACCTAGGGCGAACGCGAGAAGACCAGGTACTCGGACCTGGTAGCATGTGCCAGGTGAGGCCTGAGCATAGCCCCTGTGTCTATCCCCCTCGCGCGATCCTACCGAGGGGGAAGCTGTGGGGTGTTGCCGATCGTAGAGCCGAGAGGCTATCCTGAGGTTGGTGCGGCCACAGGGGCCACCCTCAGTTGTTTATTCACCAGCGCGGAGCATGGTGCTTCCACTTTAGCTTGGGCATAGCTGCTCCTCGACCGTGTCGTCCACCAGCGCGAAGCATGGGGCTTCCACTAGTGCGTGGGTGGGAGTTCCCTCTGAGGGTAGACTCCGGGGCGTGTACAGCCCCGTCCGGACACATGGCTTGCACGGCCGGACTGGAGTAGCTGTATATGGGCACCCATGAGTCAGTGCGGGAATCACGAGGCACTACCTCATGGCGGGTTGCGCCTGAATTTTGTTACGGGGTGCCTGCAAAAATCATGAGAGATGTTGAGTGGCCTGCGCCGAGTGAATCTCCGGAGGACATTGCATGAGAAGGACAAGCACCAACGACCCCAGGAGGTGATGTGAACGGGGCCAGCCCACCAGACAGAGCTCAGCCATTGGGTTTATCAATGCTGCAGGGATGGACCCGAGCACAGACGCCGTGCCCAGCCTTCTCATGCAACAATCCCACGGAAAAATAGCCGGCGCACGGCTCCCACTGTGGCGAAGCGGCGAACTGCGGTTGTACGAACCGGGCCGTGCGCCCACACTTGCCCACACGCGATTAGCTCATGCGAGAACAAGGCACCAAGGACCACGGGAGGTGATGCGCATGGGAGCTGGCCCGCGGGACAGAGCTCGGTCGCTTGGGTTTGTGGACGCTGCAGGGACGAACCCGAGCACAGACGCCGTGCCAGTCCTTAATCATGAGGCGATCGCGGGCGGATTCGCGAGGGCGTAGCGACATCATAGTGATGAAGCACTGGACAGGCAGTTGAGATAGTTAAGAAACTCATGAAGGCAAAGCTAGTTCTGGCTGAGGATGATGCAGCCCGAGGGGAGCCCTCAGTTGAACAAACCAAAAAGTCACATGGCACCATCGTTGTAGAAGTGTTGAAGTAGCTGAAGAAGCATGCTGCGGAGGTCGCTCCTCACGAGCCAGCTCGCTCCTGAGGCTTGGGTGGCTCTGGAGGTCCGGGAAGCTCGCGAGGGTCCGGCACCTCCTCTGTCAGGATCGACTGGCGCCAGGCCTCGTGAGCCGCCAGGACACCCTGCATGTAGCGCTGGTGCAAGGCAGCCATGTTCAGCAGGCCGAACGGCATGCGAACATAGCTGCGGGGGCAGCCCCCACTCCGCCCATTACGGGACGGCCAGAAGAGCTCCTGAGAGGCAACCCTATTGAGACCTGGGATGTTGACGTAGACGTGCAGCTCACTACCGATGTCAGGGGCAGCAGCTGCACTGGATGATGCCGGGCGACGCTCGCCACGCATGGCTCACGCCTCCTGGAGCTCCTCGATCGCCTTGGTGATGAACTCCTGAGCGCCTGGCGCCTCGCGCCTTGCGCCTTGCTCACGGAGGCGCGCGTCGAAGCATACCCCCATGTGGTGCCTAAACGCCTCCCTCATGAAGCTGGTCAGGTCAGAGGCCCTCCAGAGGAGAGCCCCCGTGCCCGTCCTAAGAGGGGCGCCGGACGCGCATTCCTATGCGAGAGGGAAAGGCGCCCCAGTAGTGGGCGCGGGGCCTGAGGCACGGCCGTCAGGCGCGCCAGCCTCCTGACGTCCCTTGGGGAGGAGGTGCTTCTACGCTAGGGAGCCTGATCTCGACGCCCGCGCGCCGCTGCCTTTGGCGGTATGCGGTCTTGACGTGGCGGTGCTTGAAGCGCACGCGCTTCTCCTTGGGGCCGCTGCACAACCTGGCAGCTTTCTTCATCACGGGCCGACGCCCTACACGGTAGGTCGCGCCGGGGTGCTTCCTGCCTGGGCTCGGGACCCACCCATGCAAAGGAGGAGGAGGAGGCGCGTCGTGAGCCACGTCACCTGCCGGGGATGGCGGAAGGCGAAGCGAGCGAGACGGCGCAGGGGCCTCGCCAGCGGCGTTGACGAGTTCGGCGATGCGGGCAAGCCAGTCGTCGTAGAGGTCGTTGGCTGGACGATAGCGCAAAAGCTCGCGTGCCATGAGCAGCGCAGACTGCGTGTTCGCCGGCCCATGACGGCCATGAGAAGACGACGCCGTGGCTGGAGTGGGTGATGGATTCGCGGTGCGGCCGTCGCGCTGCACGGACGGTGGCAGAGACGAGTCCTGCTGTTCGCGGGCAGCAGGGTCGGTGGCGGCGTTAGCCACCAGAGAGGCAAAGCGGCGAGGGGCGCCGTTACCCACGGGTGCCGTCTGGGCGACACGAGCAGCCCGGCGCTCAGCCCGAACACGGCGAGCGTCGGCCATTGGAACGGCGGAACGGCGGTGGAGCGAGTAGCGGGAGAGAAGCTTCGACACGGCCCCACCTGGCGCGCCAAATGTCAGATTTAGGGCTCCGCAGACCCAAGAAAGGTTCAAACTCTGGGGCGTGTGTGAAGAACTCAACCTCTCCAGCCAACCAACCCGCCGCCCTACAGCCTAGCTCGATGAACAAGGAAGAAGATGAACACGGCAGTTTACCCAGGTTCAGGCCACCTTGCGGTGTAAGACCCTGCTCCTACTTTGTGGTGGATTGGCCTCATGAGGGGCCGAGGATGAACTAGTACACAGGATGAACAAACTCGCGAGGCTCGCTCTGGTGTGGGTGGAAAGGATCCGATCGGGGTCGGGGTCCAATCTATGGTGGTGGCTAACCTATATTTATAGCTGCCCCGGTCCTCTTCCCCGAAAATGTAGGTGGGAAGGGATTCCATAACGACCAATTTGAAAGGGGACAAGTAGTACATCTTATCCTGACGAAAGGTGGTCTTCTCCTGCAAAGCTCTGGTCGTGACGCGGTGGTGGGCTCGGCGATGACATCAGTCCTGCCGTCCTGGCGATCTTGGTCTCGTTGCACGGGAATGGAAACCTTTGGCTGATTCCTCGGGACCCCGCACTTGCGCTTGCCTCCTTAGCACCAAAGAGGAAACCTGCTCCTCTGCGCCCGCTGGCGCCCGCCTGGCCTTGGTCGTCATGGCTTACATCACCGCAACCTCATGAGGTTGGGCACTTGCATAGGAAACTCCGCTCCTTAGGAGCAGCCTTGGGGTGGCCGCTCCCTCAGGAGGTGTTGGCGCCGTCTGCCTCACGAGGCTTGGCCCCCCACGAGGGTCTTGCCTTGTTGGTGTAGAAACTGGGCCATACCAGGCCGTCGATGGAGCCACACCATGGGCCGCAGGCAGGCAAGTCTGGGTACCCTGGTTCCCAGAACACCGATAGCAGAGAAGCAATGATCTAAATCAGCAGCCACTCGAGCAGGGAACGCACTAGCAGAGAGCAGCTCATGCAGCAGCACCGCGAGTGAGTGCTAAAGCAGCAACTCCTGTAGCTGCCGCAGGTCGTTTAGCAGCAGTAGCACGAGCGAGAGCAAGAGCAGAGCAGAGCAGCAGCATGAATGAGAGCAAGAGCGGAGGAGCAGCGCGACCGACAGCAAGAGCAGAGCAGAGCCGCAGCACGAACGAAAGCAAGAGCAGAGCAGCAGCACGATCGACAGCAAGAGCAGAGCCGCAGCGCGAGCGAGAGCTGGAGCAGCAGCAACTAGTGCTGCTGTGGAATTCGCCGCTGAGGAAGCAACGACATGGGGGAGAGACGCCGTGGAGGAAGTGGCCAGCGACGGCGCGGTCGATGGAGACCCGCCATGGATGCTCGGTATCGAGCACTGGCAGCCCCGTGAGATCGGATAAAAAATAAAATGCAGCGGTGAGTGCAGAACCTCCTTGGTGGCACCGAGTAGGCCTCGGCTTCATCGGAGGAGTCGGTGAGGATGTTGCGGTTCCGGTGGAGCAGGTTAAGGCGGCGCTGTTGCCGGGGCCGGATTTCGGGGACACAAAATATCCCAGAAATTAACCCCTCGTGTCATCACCAGCCCAGGATTACTATTACTGGTGGACACGTCCTTGTTACAGAACTACCGAGCTATTACAAGAATTGGATACAAGACCATAAAGGTCTAATAATACAATAGGGATTCCGGTGGTGGATAACGGAAATGACTCGTGGTTCTCCAGCGTCGATGGGGCTCCATTCCCACAGGAACAGCTGACCCGGATAATTCCTATCCGCGTGGCTGCTATCCTAGGCTCCGCACGGTCGTCGTTGTGGTACTCCACGTAGAACTTCTGACCTGGCCACGTAAATAGCCAGGGACAAGCCTATGAGTACGTTGGAATGTACTCGCAAACATCATGAACAAAAGATATACCGAATGCAGCAGTTAATATATGATCATGATGAACTAAACTATATGCATATGCTCATGATGGGCTCATATTTAATGCATGCTGTCAGGAATTAAATCATGGCATGATAACGTATTAGCATGTACAAATAAATGAATATATAAAAATATTAATGATAAACAAGGAAACTTAAAGGAAAATAAAATAAAAGAAATGTCGGTCGGATGTCAAGTGACACCACGGTAGGTCTTGAAGAGAAATGCCAATCGGGTGTCTACAAGAGTAGTGGCGGGACCGCCTGTAAACTCAAGAGACGCCACGAGAGGTCTTGAAGAGAAATGCCAGTCGGGTGTCAAGTGACACCACGGTCGGACTTGAAGAGAAATGCCAATCGGGTGTCCACAAGAGTAGTGGCATGATAAACCGCCTGTTAACTCGAGGGACGCCACAAGAGGTCTTGAAAATAAAATTGAGTGCCCGGGGTAGTCTAGCCAGCCCCTGAGACACTCAGGAAATTAAAATAAGAGAAACGGGTTAGTCCATAGTAATATGCATGACCACAGCAATGTTAATATGCATGACCATATCATTCATGATAACCAAAAATATTCATGATAGCATCAGTGGTGACAATAATTATCCAGCAAAGTAATTCATGCTCAATTTAATTATTTCCTCCGGAGGCCGACACTAAGACCGATACTTGACCAACCCAGACTGTAGCCCTTAACCGCGGACATGGCTATTCGAATAGGTTTTAAAACTCTGCAGAGGGTGTACTCTTTACCCACAAGTAAAGGATTTCCTTAGTCAGCACCGAGACACTGACTAATTCCTATTACGGTCTTTGGGTTGAAAACACACCTAACCCGCACATACCAGTTTTTACTTACCAAAGCCAGGAATCACCCAAGGCAATGATGGAGTAAAACTCTAAGTGGGAAGGCTACAACCTCCAATAGCATGGGATCACAATATTTATATCGGCGCGCAAATAGGGGTGCGACCCCTCTCCGACTACAATCAGAGACACCCATGCCCCCGGACCGTATCTTTTCGATTCTCACACCTACACAAATAAAGCTTTTGGAGTAGCTTGGTGAGGACGGTGGCACAAAATTTATGCAATTGTTAGCGAGATTCAAATAATGTTGGAAAAGATTCGCAAATTTGCAAATGCAACAAGTAGACCAATAGCAAAATGGTACACGGAAACGCACACACAGATAGATAAATGGGGTCGTGCAACCAAGGAACGAGCTCAAAATGTGGAATCCACGGAAAATTCTCTTGTTGGACAACTCTACAGAGACGCTAGCATGCTTGCACAATAGGCGGATACGACACTTGTGCACAACCTACAAAGCAAAAATGCAACGACTTCCTATCCCAAGTATGCTATTATGTATGGAGTTCTGGTGATATGATCCAAGATGATCGACTATGACAATCTTAAGTGCAATGTAGTATGATGCTATGGTTCTTTCTTAAAAGCTCTTTGCTTATCTTTCTCTTTTGCTTAAAAGCTTTTTGGCTCTTTCTCTTTGATCTTTTTCTTTGGCCACTTATGCACAACTTCACGAACTAAGATAGCAATTGTGTATGCGGGAACAAAATGTTTGCACTAGTGATGATAAGATGATACCAAGATACGGATACCAAGATGAAATGGTATGTATGCAATGGAGACGATGATCCCTAATGTGCACAAGTAACATGGCCCGGCAATACTCAAATGACTAGTCTCGATAGGCAAGTGACGAAAAATGGGCTAAGGGTTAACAATCCAATGTCAAGGGATAATGTACAATAGTGTCGTCGAGGTTACCGTCCTTGCTTATGGTTGGTGGTATCAAATGATGAAGTGGTCAATGTCGATGACGAAGATGAGTGGCGGTGATGTCAGTGTCGAACCGTCCCTAAGTAGCCGAAACACGTTAGGAAACGGAAACCGCAACTCAAGTTCTCAAAGAATAAAACGTGTCAAAATTGTCGGAGGTGGTAGCGGGCAAGCGCTGGTGGTTGCGGAAAGCAGTGGTGGTATGCGGAAGTATTGGTTGAAACTCGGTCAAAATTGGCTAAAATTAGGTGGAAAAACAAGTGGTGGAGGAGGTATTGCTGCCAGGGGCCGGATGTCTTGGATTGTGGGCCGGATGTCCGGGGCCAGGGGCCAGATGTCCGCACTACAAAAAAAAACACTTCCGTGATGATACGTGTTTGTCACAGTAGGTCACGTTTTCTATCATGCATGTACATCCATGACGATTTTATGATAGAATCAAGATAGTCATACCTGTGTTGTCGTAGAAGTGTTCCATGACAATACCAAAATTATCATCACGGAAGTGTCCACTTCCATGACGATAAGTGGCGCGTCGTAGAAATGCTTTCGTCAAGGGTAACTGACACATGGCATCCACCGTAACGGGTCGCCGTTAAGCTACCAGGATCCGGTTTGGATCCGATAACCCGTTAACTACCCGGACCAATGGGGATTTTCCACATGTAAAATTCTCATTGATCGTAGCAATCACGTGTCAGCTCCGCGCTGAGGCAGATGTCAACCGCGCAATGGATAGGAGGCACCTATGATACGTCGACACGTGGGAAGGCCCAACAACAGCCCATTCAGGACAAAAGGCCGGCCCATTTGATTTGGTCAAAAGGAAGCAGGCCGGCCCACGGAAAGCCCGTTAACGGCCTATTCGCATATAGCCCATTTACAACCCGCTAACTCACCGACTGTTATGGTCTATCCGAATTAGGCCCAGTAACATCATCCGGGCCGTCCAATATGATTCCGGCCCATTTTAACTTCCTGCCCATGTATGGCCCATGATGTCTTTCGCCCAGATGAGGCCCTTTGTAACTCTAGGCCCATTAAAGGCCCGTGGTGAAACTGGCCCGTAATGAACAGTGTGTCACTTTATGCCCATTAACGGCCCATTATTCCATTGGACCGTTTCCAGCCCGTGTTACCTTTTGCCTTCTAATGGCCCATTTATTCTTGGGCTCATTTCTAGCATTCGGTTACTTACAGTCCTTTACTGGCCTGTTTCGCTTGTGGGCCAAATTCAGCCCGTGGTTACAGTCGGCCTGTTTGTGGCCCGTTAACCCGTTGGGCTGCTTTCAAAGCATCATCAAATACGGCCCATTAATGACCCGTTGTGCCTGTCGATCGAATTAAGCCCGTTATACATATCAGCTTATTAACGACCCATTATGGTCTGGCGATAAACAGACGAATTCCACTCTAGCCCGTTTACGACCCATATTGCGGACCGTTATTGGTCCACGAATAGTACAGCCCATGTTTGGCCAATCGATCATACGGCCCGTAGAAGGCCCAATGATTCTACGGCCCGTAGAAGGCCGAATGATTCTACGGCCCGTAGAAGGATCATGGATCCTACGGCCCGTAGGACTCCCATGGTCACTACGGCAGGTAGCAGGACCATGGTTACAACGGTCAGTATGTTGCCCATGGTTATTGTGGCCTAGTTTAAAAAAATATTTGGCGCTAAAAAGCAGTGACTACGACCAAACAAATAAACAAGACAATAAGGAAATAAATAAGCAAGCAAATTGCGCTAGGCTATTACGGCTATTACACATATTACATCCACTGAGCATAAAAGTTCGCCACCAGTGCAAATATAGGGAACAAAGCAGCATATTACATACACTGGGTCTAAATTGGCCACCAGTGCAAATAAATGCGGCAGCAAAACAAGTCCAGAACTGAAACCACTTCAAAAGAGCTTAAGAAACGATATCCTGGATACCCACCGTGCTGGCGAGAAGCTTAGCAAGCTTATTAGTTTTCTCTTGTTTGGCGCTAAAATTCTGCAGCGCTTGCCGTTGCACCAGAAAGTATGCATCTGAATTCTGCAGGGACTTCCTCAGTCCTTTGGCTTCTTGCCGCATCATAGCTGACTCATGCCTTTTAGCTTGTAGCTGAGACTGAAGAAGCCGAAGTGATTCAGGCGGCGAGTTTGAAGAGCTTGTGCCAGCGGTAGTGGCCAGTAACTGGAACACTACATCAACACAGGACTTTGAGGCTGTCTCACTGTCTACAAGATAGTTTTTATCACCTTTCTTGGAGACCAACAGGGTTGTCTCACTATCTTGAACCTTATGTGCATTATGTTCTCTACCATTGCATAATGGGGTGCTCTTCACGAATATTCTGTTCGCATTCTACAAGAGAAACAAGTAGACACATCAACGGTTTATCATGTAGTATATGAAACTCATTTTGGTAAACCGGTTCAGTAGTAAGGTGGATAGGCTAACAGCATGAAACAAACATATATCTATGTACTATGGTCGCTGTATTGTCTATATCATTCTAGTTTATGTTGGCAAATCAAGATAGAGACACAGTTAAAATCATATCTTTTAAGACACAGCAGCAGACAGAATATAAGTGTGGGAAACTACACAGCACTATCAACACTTGTAATATGCATGACATGAGAACATAACTGTTTATACAACTAAAACTGAAATCAACATAGAGCAAGAAGTTAGAACAGCAATGCAGTTAAAGAAATAGGTGTAAAACATACATGTTGCGCCATTGGAGTTTCAATTGGATCCTTCAAATTCGAAATTAGTTGGTATGAGTAAATATAGTTATGCAAGAGCAAAGGAGTATGCACCATAGCTATGGAATCTGACCTGAGAACAGTTGCTCTTCTGCTTTAAACGTGGAGTTTAGGTTTGCTGTGGTGGTCTTTGTGCTTTGGGCATTGCAGTTGCCTTACAAACTGCTCGTGTGGGGATACTCTGTGGTGGACATGGTGTTGTGTCAACTAGAAGTGGGTTACTATCTCCTGGGGTTGGGGTTATACGGGGTGTAGCTGGTCTCTGTCCAACGGTGTAGGTGTACAATCAGGAAGAGTCTCGATTATGTGTGGTGGGGCTAGTTCGTGAGTCAGTACAACCATGTTTCCATTTGCATCAACGGGTACCACCATCTTTTGTGAAGAATGGGTTTTTACTCCCTTAGATACGGCCATCACCCCCTCCAATTCAAATGGCTGATAAACAAGAAAAGAAATTGAATGTACAGACATTGTATGATAGACAGATGTGGTAATTCACATATATGTTGTCTAACCAAACAGGACAGCATGACAGAATTTCACATATATGATGGCTAACTAAACAGGATAGCACGTCACAATTTCAAATATAAGATGGATAACTTAACAAGATATAATGGCATAATTCAACATATGATGAGTATCTAAACACGATGACATGACATAACTATATGATGTCTTTCTAAAATAGGTTGGGATGAAATAATTCACATACATGTTGTCTAAGTATACAGGATGGCATGATATAATTCACATAATTGATTCATATACTAAGCAGCTGGCACTCGCATTTATGATCTCTAAACTAAGTAGATGGCATTGAATATTGTGTATATGATGTCTAAACTAAGCAATGCAAGACACCATATGCATGATATGAGAAATATAAACATTGCAGGTTAGAGCATACACCTCAGGTGGGATATAGAACTGGTCATCTGTCTCTGAATCCTCCTCTGAGGAGCTACCTGTAACCATCGAGATATATGCTTTAATAGGTACCATTGTCTGCTCTCAAGACCTTGTTTTCACTCCGTATTTTTCCATAACCGGCCCAAATGGCTGATGCACATGAAGAGTAGTTCAATATACACAGATTATCGACAAATAGAATACATAATGAAAAAAAGTATGGCGTGAGATAATTCACATATATGATGCCTGGCTACACGGGATGGCGGTGCATAATTCACATATCTGAAATAGAAAGTAAACATGAGGCATTCACACAAAGCATGTCTAATCTAAGCAGATGGCATGGCAATGCAAGACACCATATGCATGATATGAGCAATATAACCCTGCCAAGTTAGAGCATACACCTCAGGGGTGGAATACGACTGGTCATCTGTCTCTGAATCCTCCCCTGAGGAGCTATCTGTAACCAGCAAGAAATCTGCATCGACAGGTAGCACTGACTGCTCAAATGACCTTGTTTTCACTCCAGATTTTCCCATCACCGACTCAAATGGCTGATGCATAGGAAGAGTAGATGAATGTACAAACATTGTCGACAAATGGAATACATGATGAAAAAAATAGTATGGCACGATACAATTCACATATATGATGACTTGCTAAACAGGATGGCATTGCATGATTCACGTATATGATGCCTGGCTAAACAAGATGGCCTTGCACAATTCACATATATGATATAGAAACCAAATAGGTGGCATTCACACAAAGCAAATCTCAACTAAGCTGATGACATATAAGATGTATAAAGTAAGCAATGTGAGACGCCATATGCATGATATGATCAACATCAGCATGACAGGTTAGAGCAAACACCTCAGGGGGTAAATAGGAGTGGTCGGCTCCCTCTGAATCACCCTCCGAATAGTTATCTTCCTCTGGAATACAATCTGGAATGGGGGAGGGAGGGCCCCACTGTGCCCACCATGGAGCGGCGTCTGCATGACATTATATTCCCACGCAACGGTCTTCTCTTTTTCTCAACATGTTCAATATGATTGTGTACAATAACTGACATACATAATAAAAAAACATAGTTAGATTATGTAAGGCCTAAGGGGTGCATGCAGAAATCAAGACTGATGGTAGCTAACGAGTGGATAGATCCAAAACTAATGATAGCAGGCAGATGATAGGTTCAGTTTAAAAATATAGTTGATGGCTCGTCTACTGTTTGTTGCCCACCCAACATGAACCACATAGAAGACTCGAGATGAACTAGATAGTACACAGAGATACTATTTGTTGCTGCCTCGATATGTGTCCCGCAGGCATTTTAAAACTCAAGTTTGAACATTAGTTTGGACCTGACTTGGAGTCAAAGTGGCGAACAGGACGATAAAGTAGAAGGTAATAATAATCAATGTATAACATAAGCAGACACAAAAGAGTGCGACCTCTCTTCCGGAACTATGTAGTCCTCAGGTTCATCTGCTCCGTCGATGATGGTAATGCAGTTGGCGTGCCTTCCAGCAACAGGGAAGATGATCAGAGGCGGCGAAAGAAGGTCTGCAGGGTGGATCTCTCCTGCGGTTGACGCTTCCGTCGATGATGTACCTCCGGTGGGGTGGATGACGGCACGGCAGGAGCGGGACAAAACACACAGAGTTTTCTTTGACATCTATCTGAAAATGAAGTAAATCTGTAAGGGCTCCTTAGAATTGGAGGATTCTAAAAACACAGGGACAGGAAAAACACAGGAATAGGATAGGAATACACGTGCAAAACAGAGCATTTGCAAACACAGGATTTCTGTCGACCTGGCTGTTTGGTTCACATCAATTGGAAGAACACAGGAATGGAGAAACATGGTCAAATTAAAGTCAAACCACATGAAAATGTAAAATACGAATCTTATTATGCCAGTAATGCACTTAGTCCTGTTCTTCATGCATATTAATTTGAAAAGGACGTCCAAGTCGATATTAAAATTCCTACGCTTTTTCTTTGAAAGGGACACCAAAGGAAAAAAAAACTCCAGTTTTTCTTTGCTCCATTCCTTCTAACCAAATGCATGAATTGTAGTACCATAGGAAAGTTTTCAATTCCTATGTTTTCCTTCACTTTTTCTTTGAACCAGTGGCTATTCAAGTAGGCAGTCTTCAACAGGCTGAAGCCTGCCCTCGAAAAAATTTGTGAGCTTATTTGGTCCACATGAATATCATATAATGGTTATCTTGCTAAACCGGTTCAAATTGTGGTTCAAAAGAGCATTTAGTTTTCTCCCTGTTAACTTTGTGACCATGATTCATTTCTTTCTAGATTTGCAACTGCTTTGAACCAAAGGATCCCTGAGGGATCGACATGAATGCAGAGTAAAAAAGTGATGCGACGAGTGTACAACCTCTTTGGCATAGCCTTGTCGACCTCCTCATCATTGGGTTGGATGTGGAGGATGGTGATGCTGGTGTGACTGTCGGAGGCGGGGAAGAAGATCCGATGCCTCTGGAGATGGCGCCGAGGGTACTGCTCTGCTGTGATGGATGGTTCTGTCGTTGGAACAGCTTCGATGAGGTGTACGATGGCGAGGCTAAAGCAGGACAAGACAGACAACGTTAATCTGAAGTGGCGTTCTAATAGCATCCGCAATAGATGATGTGAAATAAATCACCAACAAGTGCTAGATGTAAAATGCATCAGCCGCGGCCTCTCCAACAGATGCTGTAAATACTGTTGACTCTGAACTTAGCTGAAGAAACTAAACTTTACAGTCGAAACTGAATTTTACTGTCGAAACTGAATTTTACTGACAAAACTGATTGAACTAGTAGCAGAGCACTGCAATAGAAGTTTTGGTCGTTCAAGCACTGGTAGCAGATGTCGGATTCAGGGCTCCGCAGACCCAAGAAAGGTCCGAACTCTGGGGCGTGTGCGAAGAACTCAACCTCTCCAGCCAAGCAACCCGCCGCCCTACAGCCTAGCTCGATGAACAAGGAAGAAGATGAACACGGTAGTTTACCCAGGTTCGGGCCACCTTGCGGTGTAAGACCCTACTCCTGCTTTGTGGTGGATTGGCCTCACGAGGGGCTGAGGATGAACTAGTACAGTGGATGAACAAGCTCGCGAGGCTCGCTCTAGTGTGGGTGGAAAGGATCCGATCGGGGTCGGGGTCCAATCTATGGTGGTGGCTAACCTATATTTATAGCGGCCCCGGTCCTCTTCCCCGAAAATGTAGGCGGGAAGGGATTCCACAACGGCCAATTTGAAAGGGGACAAGTAGTACATCTTATCCTGACGAAAGGTGGTATTCTCCTGCAAAGCTCTGGTCGTGATGCGGTGGTGGGCCCGGCGATGACATCCGTCCTGCCGTCCTGGCGGTCTTGGTCTCGTTGCACGGGAATGGAAACATTTGGCTGATTCCTCGGGACCCCGCACCTGTGCTTGCCTCCTTAGCACCAAAGAGGAAACCTGCTCCTCTGCGCCCGCTGGCGCCCGCCTGGCCTTAGTCGTCATGGCTTACGTCATCGCAACCTCATGAGGTTGGTCACTTGCATAGGAAACTCCGCTCCTCAGGAGCAGCCCGGGGGTGGCCGCTCCCTCAAGAGGTCTTGGCGACATCTGCCTCACGAGGCTTGGCCCCCCGCGAGGGTCTTGCCTTGTTGGTGTCGAAACTGGGCCGTACCAGGCCGTCGATGGAGCCACGTCATGGGCCGCAAGCAGGCATGTCTGGGTACCCTGGTTCCCAGAACACCGATAGTAGCCCCCGGGCCCAAGACACGATCGGACTCGGCTTCGAGGCGAAGCCAAAGAGCAAGGGCGAAGTGCCGCGGGCGCCAATTGCCTGCGGACCAGGCTGACGTGTGGTGCTTTTATGGGGCGTTGACGCTCTTCTTCAAGATCTTCAGAGAGGACGGCCGATGTCTGGAGTGCTGCCCCAAGGGAGGCGATCGAGGCGGCGAGGCCACCAGCGGTGAACTTGCCCTTGGCCTTGTCCGCGACTCCTCCAGCAGCAGCGACGCCTCCTCCGAACCGAGCTCGGGCTTGAGGGAGGAATGGCGCCGGCCAGGCGTCATGGGCGACACCGCCTAGGTCGCGATCCTGTGGAGGTCCTTTCCTTTCGTTTCATTCCTGTGCAAAAGTCATGAAGGGCCCCGTGGGGGTGTGTAAAGATCGTGACATTTTCGCCTTAATGTTAGCGTCCCCATCTTATGTTGTGTTTGTGTCTCTCGCTTGGGCATGGTTCCCCCTTTTTATTCTTGCGGTAGCTTAGTGCTCTACGCCTATAGGACCCAGTCCCCAGGCAAGCTTCGGCCGTCGCTGGTATGCTAGGTCGCGATGTCGTGGTCAAGGCCAGGAGGTGAGCGGCCCGAGGTCCGGTAAGAGCCCCCGAGGCGTGATGCTCAGGAGGTCCCCTTTAGCGCGCAAGCGGCTCCCGAAGGACTGAAAGGGGAGTTCCCTTGCCCGATCGAAATCACGAGAGATGAAACACCGATTATGGGGTTCGCGCCCGGGTGTGCGAAGGGACTTATCTTGGCGAGCCTACGGTGGTTTCCTTGTCGCGAGGGTGAGCTTCTTGTGTGATGTTAGGCTGCGCCCTTCTTCTGATGGCGCCCCCCCCCCCCCCGCGGGGCTCCTACCGACTCCATCTCTCCCGCTTGTCAGGATGCTCTACGTCCTCGGGACCCGGCTCTCGAGCGAGGCTCGGCCGCCAATGGTATGCCAGTTCGCGATGCCGTGGTCAAGGCCATGGGGTGAGGGCTCGAGGGCCGGTAGGAGCCCCTGAGGCGCGGAGCTCAAGGCCCCCCCCCTTTAACGTGCAAGCGACTTGTGCGAGAAAAGAGTGGCTGGCTCCGAGGGGGTACCTAGGAGGGGTTGCGCCCCATGGCACATAGCGCGGTATCCTTCCACGGTGGCGAGGTGTTGGCGAAGCTGCTCATGATCCTACCTTCGGAGGTTCCTACAACATTTACCGTGCCTCGTGGAGGCGTAAGACTTCTGTTTAAGTTTGTGGAACAATATGTGCTTGTAATAATTATTAGGACCCCGTGGGTTCCTTATTGCGCCAAGTTTCCTTCGTGCTTACTTTTGTGCTCTGCGTCGGCAGGGCCCAGCCCCGTGCATACCTCGACCACCGTTGGGGCGTTCGGATCACCAGGACGACACCAAGGGGCGATGGGATACATGACTAGTGAGGCCCCTGAGTCGCGATGCTCAGGAGGTCCCGCTTGACGTACGAGCAGCCCTCATGAAGGAAACATGGATGCCGTGGTGCAGGACTTCGCGCTCTGTGTCGGCGAGGCCCAGCCCCGCGCATACCTCAACCGCCATTGGGGCGTCCGGATCACCAGGATGACACCAAGGGGCGAGGGGCTACGTGACTAGTGAGGCCCTGAGTTGCGATGCTCAGGAGGTCCCCCTTGACGTGCGAGCAGCCCTCATACCTTTGACAACCAGCTTTCACCTGGGGCGAACGCGAGAAGACCAGGTACCCGGACCTGGTAGGGTAGCATGTGCCAGGTGAGGCTTGAGCATAGCCCCTGTGTCTAGCCCCCTCGCGCGATCCTACCGAGGGGGAAGCTGTGGGGTGTTGCCGATCGTAGAGCCGAGAGGCTATCCTGAGGTTGGTGCGGCCACGGGGGCCCCCCTCAGTTGTTTATTCATCAGCGCGGAGCATGGTGCTTCCACTTTAGCGTGGGCATAGCTGCTCCTCGAACGTGTCGTCCACCAGCTCGAAGCATGGGGCTTCCACTAGTGCGTGGGTGGGAGTTCCCTCTGAGGGGAGACTCCGGGGCGTGTACAGCCCCGTCCGGACACATGGCTTGCACGGCCGGACTGGAGGAGGTGTATATGGGCACCCGTGAGTCAGCGCGGGAATCACGAGGCCCTACCTCAAGGCGGGTTGCGCCTGAATTTTGTTACGGGGTGCCTACAAAAATCATGAGAGATGTTGGGTGGCCTGCGCCGAGTGAATCTCCGGAGGACATTGCATGAGAAGGACAAGCACCAACGACCCCAGAAGGTGACATGAACGGGGCCGGCCCACCAGACAGAGCTCAGCCATTGGGTTTATCTGTGCTGCAGGGACGGACCAGAGCACAGACGCCGTGCCCAGTCTTCTCATGCAACAATCCCACGGAAAAACAGCCGGCGCACGGCTCCCACTGTGGTGAAGCGGCGAACTGCGGTTGTACGAACCGGGCCGTGCGCCCACACTTGCCCACACGTGATTAGCACATGGGAGAACAAGGCACCAAGGACCACAGGAGGTGATGCGTACGGGAGCTGGCCCGCGGGACAGAGCTCAGTCTCTTGGGTTTGTGGACGCTGCAGGGACGAACCCGAGCACAGACGCCGTGCCAGTCCTTAATCATGAGGCGGTCGCGGGCGTATTCGCGAGGGCGCAGCGACATCATAGTGACGAAGCACCGGACAGGCAGTTGAGATACTTAGGAAACTCATGAAGGCAATGCCAGTTCTGGCTGAGGATGATGCAGCCCGAGGGGCGCCCTCGGTTGAACAAACCAAAAAGTCACATGGCACCATCGTTGTAGAAGCATTGAAGTAGCTGAAGACGCATGCTGCGGAGGTCGCTCCTCACGAGCCGGCTGGCTCCTGAGGCTTGGGAGGCTTTGTAGGTCCGGGAAGCTTGTGAGGGTCCGGCACCTCCTCTGTCAGGACCGCCTGGCGCCAGGCCTCGTGAGCCGCCAGGACACCCTGCATGTAGCGCTGGTGCGAGGCAGCCTTGTTCAGCAGGCCGAACGGCATGCGAACATTGCTGCGGGGGCAGCCCCCACTCCGCCCATTACGGGACGGCCAAAAGAGCTCCTGAGAGGCAACCCTATTGAGACCTGGGATGTTGACGTAGACGCACAGCTCACTACCGATGTCAGGGGCGGCAGCTGCACTGGATGATGCAGGGCGGCACTCGCCACGCATGGCTCGCGTCTCCTGGAGCTCCTCGATCGCCTTGGTGATGAACTCCTGAGCGCCTGGCGCCTGGCGCCTTGCGCCTTGCGCCTTGCGCCTTGCTCACGGAGGCGCGCGTCGAAGCATACCCCCACGTGGTGCCTGAACGCCTCCCTCATGAAGCTGGTCAGGTCGAAGGCCCTCCAGAGGAGAGCCCCCGTGCCCGTCCTAAGAGGGGCGCCGGACGCGCCTTCCTATGCGAGAGGGAAAGGCGCCCCAGCAGTGGGCGCGGGGTCTGAGGCACGGCCGTCAGGTGCGCCAGCCTCCTGACGTCCCTTGGGGAGGAGCTGCGTCTACGATAGGGAGCCTGATCTCGACGCCCGCGCGCCGCTGCCTTTGGCGGTATGCGGTCTTGACGTGGCGGTGCTTGAAGCGCATGCGCTTCTCCTTGGGGCCGCTGCACCACCTGGCAGCTTTCTTCATCACGGGCCGGCGCCCTACGCGGCAGGTCGCGCCGGGGTGCTTCCTGCCTGGGCTCGGGACCCACGCCATGAAAAGGAGGAGGAGGAGGAGGAGGCACGTCATGAGCCACGTCGCCTGCCAGGGACGGCGGAAGGCGAAGCGAGCAAGACGGCGCAGGGGCCTCGCCAGCGGTGTTGACGAGTTCGGCGATGCGGGCGAGCAAGTCGTCGTAGAGGTTGTTGGCTGGACGATAGCGCAAAAGCTCGCGCGCCATGAGCAGCGCAGACTGCGCGTTCGCCGACCCACGACGGCCATGAGAAGACGACGCCGTGGCTGGAGTGGGTGATGGATTCGCGGTGTGGCCGTCGCGCTGCACGGACGATGGCAGCGACGAGTCCTGCTGTTCGCGGGCAGCAGGGTCGGTGGCGGCGTTAGCCACTAGAGAGGCAAAGCGGCGAGGGGCGCCGTTACCCGCAGGTGCCGTCTGGGCGACACGAGCAGCCCGGCACTCGGCCCGAACACGGCGAGCGTCGGCCATTGGAACGGCGGAACGGCGGTGGAGCGAGTGGTGGGAGAGAAGCTTCGACACGGCCCTACCTGGCGCGCCAAATGTCGGATTCAGGGCTCCCCAGACCCAAGAAAGGTTCAAACTCTGGGGCGTGTGTGAAGAACTCAACCTCTCCAGCCAACCAACCCACCGCCCTACAGCCTAGCTCGATGAACATGGAAGAAGATGAACACGGCAGTTTACCCAGGTTCGGGCCACCTTGCGGTGTAAGACCCTACTCCTGCTTTGTGGTGGATTGGCCTCATGAGGGGCTGAGGATGAACTAGTACAAAGGATGAACAAACTCGCGAGGCTCGCTCTGCAGTGGGTGGAAAGGATCCGATCGGGGTCGGGGTCCAATCTATGGTGGTGGCTAACCTATATTTATAGCTGCCCCGGTCCTCTTCCCCGAAAATGTAGGTGGGAAGGGATTCCATAATGGCTAATTTGAAAGGGGACAAGTAGTACATCTTATCCTGACGAAAGGTGGTCTTCTCCTGCAAAGCTCTGGTCGTGACGTGGTGGTGGGCTCGGCGATGACATCAGTCCTGCCGTCCTGGCGATCTTGGTCTCGTTGCACGGGAATGGAAACCTTTGGCTGATTCCTCGGGACCCCGCACCTGCGCTTGCCTCCTTAGCACCAAAGAGGAAACCTGCTCCACTGCTCCCGCTGACGCCCACCTGGCCTTGGTCGTCATGGCTTACGTCACCGCAACCTCATGAGGTTGGGCACTTGCATAGGAAACTCCGCTCCTCAGGAGCAGCCTTGGGGTGGCCGCTCCCTCAGGAGGTCTTGGCGCCGTCTGCCTCACGAGGCTTGGCCCCCCACGAGGGTCTTGCCTTGTTGGTGTAGAAACTGGGCCATACCAGGCCGTCGATGGAGCCACACCATGGGCCGCAGGCAGGCAAGTCTGGGTACCCTGGTTCCCAGAACGCCGATAGCAGAGAAGCAATGATCTAAATCAGCAGCCACTCGAGCAGGGAACGCACTAGCAGAGAGCAGCTCATGTAGCAGCACCGCGAGCGAGTGCTAAAGCAGCAACTCCTGTAGCTGCCGCAGGTCATGTAGTAGCAGTAGCGTGAGCGAGAGCAAGAGCAGAGTAGAGCAGCAGCACGAACGAGAGCAAGAGCGGAGCAGCAGCGCGACCGACAGCAAGAGCAGAGCAGAGCCGCAGCACGAACGGAAGCAAGAGCAGAGCAGCAGCGCGATCGACAGCAAGAGCAGAGCCGCAGCGCGAGCGAGAGCCGGAGCAGCAGCAACTAGTGCTGCTGTGGAATTCGCCGCTGAGGAAGCAACGACATGGGGGAGAGACACCGTGGAGGAAGTGGCCAGCGACGGCGCGGTCGATGGAGACCCGCCATCGATGCTCGGTATCGAGCACTGGCAGCCCCGTGAGATCGGATAAAAAATAAAATGCAGTGGTGAGTGCAGAACCTCCTTGGTGGCGCCGAGTAGGCCTCGGCTTCATCGGAGGAGTCAGTGAGGATGTTGCGGTTCCGGTGGAGCAGGTTAAGGCGGCGCTGTTGCCGGGGCCGGATTTCGGGGACACAAAATATCCCAGAAATTAACACCTCGTGTCATCACCAGCCTAGGATTACTATTACTGGTGGACACGTCCTTGTTACAGAACTACCAAGCTATTACAAGAATTGGATAGAAGACCATAAAGGTCTAATAATACAACAGGGATTCCGGTGGTGGATGACGGAAATGACTCGTGGTTCTCCAGCGTCGATGGGGCTCCATTCCCACAGGAAGAGCTGACCCGGATAATTCCTATCTGCGTGGCTGCTATCCTAGGCTCCGCACGGTCGTCGCTGTGGTACTCCATGTAGAACTTCTGACCTGGCCACGTAAATAGCCAGGGACAAGCCTGTGAGTACGTTGGAATGTACTCGCAAACATCATGAACAAAAGATATACCGAATGCAGCAGTTAATATATGATTATGATGAACTAAACTATATGCATATGCTCATGATGGGCTCATATTTAATGCATGCTGTCAGGAATTAAATCATGGCATGATAACGTATTAGCATTTACAAATAAATGAATATATTAAAATATTAATGATAAACAAGGAAAGTTAAAGGAAAATAAAATAAAAGAAATGTCGGTCGGATATCAAGTGACACCACGGTAGGTCTTGAAGAGAAATGCCAATCGGGTGTCTACAAGAGTAGTGGCGGGACCGCCTGTAAACTCGAGAGACGCCACGAGAGGTCTTGAAGAGAAATGCCAGTCGGGTGTCAAGTGACGCCACGGTCGGACTTGAAGAGAAATGCCAATCGGGTGTCCATAAGAGTAGTGGCGTGATAAACCGTCTGTTAACTCGAGGGACGCCACGAGAGGTCTTGAAAATAAAATTGAGTGCCCGGGGTAGTCTAGCCAGCCCCTGAGACACTCAGGAAATTAAAATAAGAGAAATGGGTTAGTCCACAGTAATATGCATGACCACAGCAATGTTAATATGCATGACCATATCATTCATGATAACCAAAAATATTCATGATAGCATCAGTGGTGACAATAATTATCCAGCAAAGTAATTCAGGCTCAATTTAATTATTTCCTCCGGAGGCCGACACTAAGACCGATACTTGACCAACCCAGACTGTAGCCGTTAACCGCGGACAGGGCTATTCGAATAGGTTTTAAAACTCTGCAGAGGGTGTACTCTTTACCCACAAGTAAAGGATTTCCTTAGTCAGCACCGAGACACTGACTAATTCTATTACGGTCTTTGGGTTGAAAACACACCTAACCCGCACATACCAGCTTTAACTTACCAAAGCCAGGAATCACCCAAGGCAATGATGGAGTAAAACTCTAAGTGGGAAGGCTACAACCTCCAATAGCATGGGATCAAAATATTTATATCGGCGCGCAAATAGGGGTGCGACCCCTCTCCGACTACAATCGGAGACACCCATGCCCCCGGACCAAGTGGCATGCCTACCAGTGATCAATGGTATCTTCCACTATGGCCTCTCTGTACGGTGTGTGCAGGAAAGGGGTTAACAACTTACTGAACCATATCCTACCTGTGGTGGGGACATGTGGTAGCACGGATCAAGTTTGGGGGTTACCGGAACAAGACTCGATCTACGGTCGACTCAGGAGGCTCAATTATTTCCTGCAGTGGTTAGCACAACAAGTATTTTCTCAACAGTAATAACAAATGGGGTCACAACCCTTGCATGCTCCACATATATCACGTGACACCATCGTGTCAAAAATGGCCCGTGCCCACTGGCACGTCCAAGGCAGGAGCACGCTCCTGGATTCTCACAATTTCTGCAGGTCAGAACTTGAGTGGAGTGCATGCAAGAGAAAATATATACATCATCATGCATGCATGCAAAAATTGCCATATGCCAAATTTTATTAGAATTCAAATTATTCATAATTCCACTATTCATGCAAATAACCAACCATGCATTCACCATATCAAGTGTTCGAGATGCTTGCCTTAAGTGTGCAGAAGGATTTGGGGCACTCCAAAAGTTTTGAGAATTATATCTTCCCTCCATTTCCTATTGTAACACCCCTGTGTAACAGCCACTATGATCAACTGCTGATAATGCCAAGTCATCTCATTTGCAGTGCTTAAACATAGAGGTTAATCAAAGCAAATCAACTCCATTTTGAAAATCAACTCAAATTCAAAAGTGAAATATGAAGTTGATCAAACACTGTTGGAAAAATGTTCATTAAATGGCAAATAATCCAGGAACATTTGTAAAATCATCATCAGTAAAGTTGGAGTTAGATAAGTGACTCTAACAAGATGAAACAGAACCAAAACAGGATATTTAAATCCATTTTAAATCATTTCAAATACAAATGAATTCCAAATCTGTCCAAACCAATTTTTGGTGAAAGACAATAATGCAATGCAATATTTGGGTCAACTCTCATATTTTACAAAAATGCAAAAGTGCTCTAACTATTTCAAAACAGAAAAGAATAAAAGAAGAGGTAGCAGAGAAATAAAAAAAGGAGAAAATCCACTGTTGGCTGGGCCTAAGTGCACAGTGTGCAGGCCCAGTCCAACAGCAGCCCACCTGGCCCGTTACCCCTTCTCTCTCCGTGCGTGTCGCCGCCGCTGTGGTCGAGCGCGCGCGCGCCGGCCGCGCGCCGACACGCCGACGCCACCGACGCCCGCGGCCGACGAGGGGATAAGGGCGAGGCCCATTCACTCCCCCTGGCTCCTCCCGTCACTTCCCCATCCACTCCTCGCCCGCTCCGCCCTCTGTTTCCCCCTCAGATTTGAGACGCCGAGCGCCGCCGTCGCCACGCCTTGCCACCGCCGTGGCCACCGGCCTCACCGCGTCGTCTAAGCGTGCCTAGGAGGAGCTCCGTGGTCGACTACATCTTCCGGAGCAGCTGGAAGGAGCGGAGGAGCGCTGCTTCGCCCGCGCGCGTCGTCTTCATCCTCGGGACGCCGTCATTTGCCTCCGTCTCCGGCGACCGTTCTGCAGCTACTAAACCCCCGACGAGCCCCCGTGTGCTCCCTTGGTGAGCACCCCGTCCGGCCCTCACCCTGCTGCTTCTCCTTATAGGCCGTAGCTCGCCCCCGACGCGCCCGTGCTTCCGCCACCGCGGTCGAGCTCGCCGGCGTGGCCCTTGTGGCCGCAGTCCGCGCCCGTGCTCACAGGCGGATTCAGCGCCCTCGTCCGAACCCGTAGCGCCTGTCCGCAGCCCACGCCAAGTCCCGTAGCCACAAATCCGATGGTTGCCGAACTCCGGCGCCCGCTGCAGAGCTCGCCGCCGGTGATACACGCCGTTTCCGGCCACACCACCGCCACCATTCGACGCGCTGTCGAATGGCCGTTCGAACGCACCCGGCCCGTCCCTTTTGGTGGCCTGTGTGCGAAGTCCGACGAGCGCCCGAGCCGCGCCGCCGCTGTTTTGGTCACCGGCGACCTGCCGCCGGTCGCCGCCGACGTGGCGAGGCTGGGCCCCACCTCAGGGTGGCTGCCAGTGGGCCCTGGGGGCCCCGTTGACTGGGTTGACCGAGTCAACGTGCTGACTGGGCAACCCCAGTCGTTGACTTGTGGGCCCCCGCGGCTAAATAACCTAATTAAACATTTAATTAAATAGAACTAATTAGTTTAGCCTAATGTCTCACTGACAAGTGGGGCCCGCCCCCTAATTAACCCTGTGGATTAAGTTAATTCGCTGATTAAGATAAACAAAGATTGACATGTGGGTCCCACATGTCAGGATTGACTCTGGTCAGCGCCTGTTGACCGCTGACGTCACAGCGACGTCATGCTGACGTCATAATTCACTTTTCTGTAAATAAATAAATTCCAGAAATTGAAATTAACTTTGAAAATTAATAAACTTTTAAACTGTAGCTCGGATCGAAAAAGTTAAAACATGAAAGTTGCTCAGAACGACAAGACAAGTCTGATCGTGCCGTCCGTTTCTTTGTCGGAACCCCCTACGTAGAAGAACTCGTAACTCCGGACCCGTATCCGGCAGATGAATAGTGTACACACTTCGGTAAATAAATCCCAGATTAATTCTAAAAATAACTAAAATGACTTAGATGCATATTTAGGCAACCCTGCACTGCATCATAGCATCACACGCACCGTATTGCATTTGTTTGCATTATGTTTACCTGTTTCTTCCCCCTCTCCTCTCTCGATAGACCCCGACGTTGACGTAGCTCCCGAGGCAGACGCAGCTCAGGAGTACGACTACGTCCTCGACGACACCACAGGCGACCTTGCCCTTGCCCCCGAGCAAACAGGCAAGCACCCCCATTTTGAACATACCTATATCGCCTATTCTCTTCTCTCTTATGCTTGCATTAGAACTGCTACTACTACTGTTTTCCTATATCTGCTGCATAGCCTGATTATTGTAACCTGCCTTGCTACCTTTCTGGTTATCCTAGACTGATTAGTATAGGCTGGGTAGAGTCTCGACAGAGACCCCCACTTGTCCCGACTGCCCCGCTGGGGAATCAGCTTCTTTGCCGTCTGCCATGGCAGACGGCAAAGGCATGAATGGCGGTCGGCAAAGCTCTTTGCCGACTGCTAGCTGTCGGCAAACAGTCCGGCTCAATTCCTGCCGGTAAAGGCCTTCTTTGCCGTCTGCTTCAGAGAAGCGGACGACAAAGGTTTATGCCGTCAGCCGTTTGCGGCCAGCAGACGGCAAAGAGCGTAGACGGCAGTGAGGTGAGGTGGGAGCCGTTAGGGGTTAACGGCGTGCTTTGCCGTCAGCCGGCAGACGGCAAAGAGGCTAAGGTCTTTGCCGTCTGCTGGCGGACGGCAAAGAGCCCAAATAGGAGTCACTAGGAAGCTGCCACGTGGCCTTATTTGCCGTCAGCCGGCAGACGGCAAAGAGGCTAAGGTCTTTGCCGTCTGCTGGCGGACGGCAAAGAGCCCAAATAGGAGTCACTGGGAAGCTGCCACGTGGCCTTATTTGCCGTCTGCTAGCTGTCGGCAAAGGGATTTGAATCTTTGCCGTCTGCCAGCAGTCGGCAAAGACCTTAGCCTCTTTGCCGTCTGCCAGCTGACGGCAAAATGCCCAAATAGGCAACCCATGTTTCCCAGGTTGCACAGGTAGCTGCCACGTGGCCTTCTTTGCCGACTGCTAGTTGTCGGCAAGCACTTTGCCGACTGCTAGCAGACGGCAAAGCTCTTTGCCGTCTGCTAGCAGACGGCAAAGAGCCTATATAACCCCTGTTTTTAATTGAATTCATTCAATTTGACAAAATTCATAGATTACACAGATAATACATATATACCACACAAAGCATATCCAACAATATATTTCCACAGTCCAACATATATCCATATGCATAGAAGTTTCAACAACATATCCATAGTGACATACACATCCAAACAAGTTCCCAAACATGTTTTCATAAACAAAAGGAAGCACAAGGAGAATATTGAGTCCATCAATGCAAGCTTCCTCATCTCAAGCAAATCTCAAATTGGGAAAGATGAAAGTTAGAAGAAGAAGAAGAAGAGGAAAAGAAGAAGAAGAAGAAAAGAAGAAGAGGAAAATAGAAGAAGATTTTATATTCTCTTTCTTTCTCTCCTCCCCCTCTTCTTTATCTTGTTCTTTTCCAACAAATGTAGTTAAAAAAGCCAATTTGAGCTAAGCTAGGTAAATAGGTCATTTTGGAGATAAGCTAAGTTCAATGTATCATATTGGAGCTAACCTACATAAACTTGGTCATTTTGGAGCTAAGCTAAGTTAAATGGATCATATTGAGCTAACCTAGGTAAACTTGGTCATTTTTGAGCTAACCTACGTAAAAATGTCATTTTTTGCTATGCTAGGTAAAAATGCTAAGTGTGTAGGTCAATTTAGAGCTAACTTAGGTAAATAGTATTTTGGAGCTAACGCGGGTAAAATTGATCATATTGTAGCTAACTTAGGTAAACTTGGTCTTTTTGGAGCTAACGTAGGTAAATGGATCATATTGGAGCTAACATAGGTAAACTTGGTCATTTTGGAGCTAACCTGGCTAATTAGTGCCATTTTTGACATTACTAAGCTTATTGTGTCATTTTAGAGGACAACAAGCTAAGTATATGACATTTATGAGGTTAGCAAGGTTATTATGCCATTTACGAATAAAAAACAAGTAAGAGGAGAAAAGAAGAAAAGAAGAAGAAGAAAGAGAAGAAGAAGAAGAAGAATAAGAAAAGAAGAAGAATAAGAAAAGAAGAAGAAATGTTCTTCTTCTTCTTCTTTCTTTCTTCTTCTTCTTCTTCTTTCTTCTCTCCTATCCTTCTTTTCTTCCTATTCCTTGATTTTCTTCATCTTATTATTCATTTGTGGACTAAATAGCTAAATTATGTCATAAATGGGCTAAATAGGCTAAGAAAGAGGAGGAAAGAAGAAGAAGAAGAAGAAGAAGAAGAATAGAAAGAATAATAATAAGAAAAGAGAAGAATAAGAAAAGAAGAAGAAATGTTCTTCTTTTCTCTTCTTTCTTATTCTTTCTTCTTCTTCTTTCTTCTTCTTCTTTCCTATTCCTTCTTTCTCTTCCTATTCCTTGATTTTCTTCATCTTATATAGTCATTTGTGGACTAAATAGGCTAAATTATGTCATAAATGGACTAAATAGGCTAAATAGAGGAGGAAAAGAAGAAGAAGAAGAAGAAGAAGAAGAGAATAAGAAAAGAAGAAGAAGAAAGAAGAATAAGAAAAGAAGAAGAAGAGTTCTTCTTCTTAGTTCTTCTTCTTAGTTCTTCTTCTTCTTTTCTTATTCTTCTTCTTCTTCTTCTTCTTCTCTTCCTATTCCTTCTTTTCTTCCTATTCCTTGATTTTCTTCATCTTATTATGTCATTTGTGGACTAAATAGGCTAAATTATGTCATAAATGGACTAAATAGGCCAAATAAGAAGAAAAATACCGTTATCACGGAGGTGAAGGACCGGTCGGGGCTGCGCCAGTGCCAGACTGAGGTGAAGGGCCGGTCGGGGTTCCACCAAGGCCAGACGGAGAAGCATCGGTTGATGCTTGTCGGGAAGCATTCTACACCAAAGATCATTTCCAATGTCTCGTTAGCATGATGCAACATAAATGTGAATACTAGTAACTAACGACCATTCAAATCAAACTCACCGTGGTCGCCGGAGCAATCTGGGGCATCGGCGGAGGGGTCTGACCGCTTTTCTCGCACATGCTCTACACATTTGGTTCTCACGAGTTAGTCATATTAGTTAGTAATGGAACAAACATTATGTGCATGATTTGGCTAATATGCAGGAGAAACGTACCACCAAGATGTCGTATAGGGCCCGGTTTTGAGCATCGTTCCGGTTCCTCTCCTCCTCCAACAGCCTGGCCGTCCTCTCCTCCAGCTCCCTCTCCCTCTCCTCCGCCTGCCTTCTTGCCGCGTCCAAAAGCGTCTGCGTGTTTGCTCTCTCTTTCTCAAGAGCAGCCTGCAACACACCACTCCTCGTTAGCATTGTAATCATCGACGGACGCACACACAATGTAATGGATAGGAAAGGTATCCGAGTCTGTATAACTAACCGCCATGGCGAGCTTCGATGGCCGTGCACGAGGCATTATCTCAGGATCAGAGCTACTCTGGCGCTTCTTGATCTGTGTGAGAGTCTTAGGACAACGTATCAGTCCATCACCAATGGCTATCGAGCCATGGGACCTCCCACCACCAGATATCATAACCAGCTCTGTATCAAAAGGATCCTGGCTCGGGTTAAAGTCCTCCCCTTTCCTTGCCTTCCCCTCGTCTCTGTACCTCACGAGCTTGTTGCGGGAGGAGATGTTGGTGAAGGTCTCTGGATGATCTAGGTCAGACTCCGAGAATGCCTTGGCCTTCTTGTACGGGGCACTATGGGCCATGCCATAGAGGTCGAACAGACTTGGCACGGGCTTCTTGTTGTGGTGCGACTGAGAGAGAGGAACAAAATATTAGTCAAGGGCTCAAGCTAGCATGAAGATTGAAATTGCTATGTAAATAAGGTCATTTTGGAGCTAAGTAAGGTTATTATGTCATTTTTGAGGAAAAAAAGCTAAGTTTAGGTCATTTTGGAGGTAACCAAGATTATTATGCCCATTTTGACCAAACTATGCTAATTATGTCATTATTGAGCTATCCAAGGTAGTAATGCCTTTTTTTAGCTAACTAAAGCATATTTAGGCATTTTATAGAGCTATCTTAGGTTATTATGTCATTTTAGAGCTAATTATGTCATAAATTAACAAGCTAAGATTATTTTACATCATTATTGAGCTATCAAAGGTAGTTATGCAATTTTTTAGCTAACTAAAGCATATTATGTCATTTTAGAGCTAATTATGTCATAAATGAACGAGCTAAACTAAGTTTAGGTCATTATTGAGCTATCCAAGGTAGTTATGCCATTTTTTAACTAAGTAAGCATTATTGAGCTATCCAAGGAAAAATGCTATCATGTAGAATGAAATTGCATGAATCATGAATCATGAAGCAAACCACATACCCAGTGACCCCCGTACTCAAACAGGTCGGAGCTCCCTTGATGGTGTGGCACACCAACCATTTGGGCACGCTTATCCTTGGCCCTTTGGTGTTCGACTAGCCATTTGGGAGAGCACCACTCATCCACCAACGCCTCCCAACAGTCCATCCTATCCGCACACCATCTCGGGGGCACCTAAGTTAGTCAAGAGAAATTTCAGCGCTACGCCTACGAATCAAATCAAGAGAACTAAGTTCAAGGCCTTAAGAATAGGTAATTACCAGCATGTACTTCTCCTTAGTCAGAAACTTGCCGCGACACTTCTTCTTCGCCCTCCTAATACCCTTCGAGGCGTAGTAGTCTCGAACGGCCTGCAGCCGAGCCTCGTGCCGTAAGTTCTTAAGTAGGCGCTTGCACTCGACTTCGACAACCGAAGCCGCAGCCTCCTGCTCTCCATCTGAAATCCTGTAGAAGGTCTGCAGTCAAACAAGACAACGCTGATTAGTAAAATCACTACGTACTGTTGATCTTTAATTCTGTAAAGGAGAAATTACCCAGAACCGACGGAACACAATGTCGGCCACCGTCTCGCACTCGACACCGGCGACCATCTCCCCCGGCGGGGCCGGGGCAGCCTCGTACAGCTCCCAGCTAAGTGCTAGCTGTGGAACCTGACCCTCACCGGGCAACGTGACCCACCCAGGGAAGTGCTGCCGGCAAAGCACACCAAAGACCTGGTTGGGCCTGCGGACACCACGGGGGTGTACCCAGCCCCTGCAGTATGTCAAGGCCAATGCATTAGATATTAATTTGAAGAAACATGAAGGCAAAAGGTTAAAAAAGAGTAAATTCACTTACTTCAACCCATTAGGCTGTATCAACCACCTCTGGTCGGGGGTCGTCGGCACGGGCGGGAGCTTTGTACCGCCACGCTGGTAGACCTTCTTGCCCTTGTCAACCATCTCGCCCTCACTGTAGCTATCATCAGAGAAGGTGTCCTCGCTATCATCAGTAGGGCCACTAGCATCTGGAGTCTCGTGCGAAGAAGACTCCGGGACTGGAGTCTTCTGGGACGAAGACTCTGGGACCGGACTCACGTGGGGCGAAGGAGAGGCGCCCAGAGTCTGGTGGCGCGAAGGATCAGTGACCCCAGTCTGGTGGGGCGAAAGATCCACGACCCGAGTCTGGTGGCGCGAAGGAGAGGCGACCCCAGTCTGGTGGGGCGAAGGATCCGCGACCCGAGTCTGGTGGGCCGAAGAATCGACGACCGGAGGCTCATGGACCGGAGTCCGAGGTGGGTCCACGTCAGACGGAGCGGTCCTGTGGTCGGGTGAATCAGCTAGGGGTGGCGGCGAGGAAGGCGTAGCAGCCTTCCTACCTCTCCCGCTGCCACGTCCACCTCTAGCAGCCTTCTTCGTCCTCCCCCGACCTCTGCCGGCCGAAGAAGAAGGGCCCGCCGGTGCTGACTGCATACTGTCTAGCAGCGCTCTCCAGAGGGGCTGGGCTGGAATAATGGAAGCACCCCTCCCAAGAGCGCTCGCACGAGGCTCGGAGCGCTCTGGACCCTTGCCCACCATCCTGTCAACACCTGCAATGACAAAAAGTAAACGACATTAGTATAACATAAAAAATTTGAATAACTGACATGAATACTATGTATATAATTTAAGAGTATCATCATCATGAACATAATAAAAAATTGAATACCTGACATTACTAATATTACTCTGAATCGTCTATATATGCTCCGGGATCATTAAATGCATCATCATCATCACTATCAGTGATGAGCTCATCATCATCATTAATAAATGCATCAACATGTGGAAGGCCTCCTTTACGTAATTGTTCAAGCATTGAAAGGTCATCTGCAGCAGTAACTTCTTCTTGTTCCGGCTCTTCTTGTTCCGGCTCAGGGGTGAAGTCGGATTCACTATCACTGTCTACTTCAATGTTCAGGGGTACAGTTGAGCGGTTCTTGAAATGTTTTTTGGAAAGACGTGTTTCTTGGAAGAATTCTCCTTCGTCATATGTGTCTTGGTCATAATCCTCTTCATTGGGGGGAGGTGGTCTAACACGTGGCGGCACTTCATAAACGACATCCCAACCACTGAGATTTGAATCACTTTGACAGGCCCACGGTAGATAGAAAACTTGGGTTGCCTGTTGAGCCGTAATATAGACATCGGGAACATCCAAATGGGTGCTTTGTTTGATTTCGACTAGCCCTATATGTTCATGAGTCCTTCTAGTATCCTTCGGCTGGAACCAATAACATCTGAAGACTACGACGTTTGGTGGGTTTTCACCATAGAATTGAAGTTCATAAATTGCTTCAACTCTTCCATAATACTCAATACCTCCTTCGCCGATAGCAGAGACACAACAATTTGTAGACTTTCGGTCGGCCATAGATAGCTCTTTGCCATAGGTACGAAAGCGATACCCGTTGATGTCGTATTTGTCAAATGAACGGACCTTATAGTCAAAACCATTATCTACTTGTCTCAATTCGGCATCCATAATCTCTGAATTAGCCTACAAGTTTAATACGAAAGGATTGTTGCATTAGTCGCAAATTAGCCAAAGAAATGAAATGGTCTAATGGAAATTACCGTTTGTTTGAACCAAGAGATGAAACCGGGATAGGCGCCTCCTTGCTTTGCGAGAAGCTCATACTCTTCGATGGAATCCTTTTGTATCACTGCACCATACGAGAATATGGCGACGTATCGACTGCATCAAATATCCCGGAATAAGAGCAGTTCAAAGGAATTAGAAATTGCGAAACAATGTACGGAGATCTTACTCGATGTACGGCCGCACTTCTGTTAGGTTGTTGAAGAGATACAGCGAAATGGTCCGCCATTCTTCAACACCCAACGGTACTGGTTTCCAACCACTGGCTGGTGCGAGATCCCCTTTGAATAGGCTGAGGTTGGATTGACCCTTTTTAGGGTCGTCAGCATTGTACCGAGGCTTCGGATTATGCAAATGACGATTTTTGGCTTCGTAGTGTGCTGTCACGAAGTTTGCCGCCTCCTCAGTGATGAATGCCTCGGCCATCGATGCTTCAATTCTATGTTTGTTTTTACATTTTGCTCGAAGCGTCTTCTGCATTCTCTCAGTTGAGTAGCACCAACGATTTTGCACGGGCCCTCCCAATCTTGCCTCGGTCGGGAGATGCAAAATCAAGTGCTGCATTGGATTAAACATGCTCAGCGGAAAGATTTTCTCTAACTTGCAGATCAACTCTGGTGCCAACTGTTCCATTTCTTCGAGGAGGCCAGGCGATAGTTCTTTCGCACAAAGAACACGGAAGAAATAGCTCAGCTCTGCCAGTACTAGCCATTCATCCTCAGGGATGAAGCCACGCAACATCACCGGCATTATCCGCTCAATCCATATGTGCCAATCATGACTTTTTAGACCAAATATTTTCAATTTTTCAAGACTCGGTCCCCTCTTTAGATTTGCTGCATACCCATCGGGGAACATCAACTGCATTTTCACCCACAGAATAATTTCCCTCATAGCTGGCCTTCCAAGATTGAACCATGCCTTTGGCTTCGTGAAGTTCCGCTTTCCTTTCGGATCTTGCATGTTTTGTAACGGTCTATCACATAGCTCCTCTTAATCGACTCTAGCCTTAGGATTATCCTTTGACTTCCCCTCTATGCCGAACAATGTGCCAAAAATGGCTTCGGCGATGTTCTTTTCGGTGTGCATCACGTCGATGTTGTGTGGGCAAAGGAGGTCTTTGAAGTAAGGCAGATCCCATAAGCATGTCTTGTGAGTCCAGGCGTGTTCCTTATTATACCCCTTGAAATACCCTGGACGCACTGGATCTGGCTCGAGAGCGTTTAACTGATCTAGGGTTTGTTGGCCTGTCAACGCAGGTGGTGCAGAGTGTTTGACAACTCTACCTTTCATGAAGTTCTTTTTGTCTTTCCTGAACTTATGGTGAGGATCCAGAAACGGTCTATGCAAGTCAAAGCAACTATACTTGTGCCCTGCGGTCAGCCAACGAAACTCAAGAGCTCCCTTGCATGTGGGGCACGGGAACCTTCCATGCACACACCAGCCAACGAATAGCGCATACGCCGGCAAGTCATGCGTCGAGTACATGTACCAGGCACGCATTATGAAGTTCTGTTTGCTAAAGGCGTCGTATGTCTTGAACCCATTATCCCAAGCTTCTTGCAATTCGTCCTTAAGCGGCTGCATGTACACATTCATATTCTTCCCCGGATAGTTGGGCCCTGGAATTATCAACGTCAGGAAAATGTTCTTTCTTTGCATAATCTGTCCGGGGGGGAGATTGAGTGGAATGACAAACACGGGCCAACAACTGTATTGGGTTGCCGTCTGACCATACACACTGAACCCATCCGTGCTGACGGCGACTCGAGGATGCCTTGTCTGCCGTTTTTTCCTTATGTAATGCTCGAAGCGCTTCCCGCTTCACCATCCGATGTGTGCACCATCATCACATTCCCATCTGCTCACGTTCGTCTTGTGCCTTTTTGTGCCATGTCATATGTCTGGCCGTCTCTTTGACCTGAAAAGACGTTGAAGTCTTGGTACGATTGGCAAATACCGAAGAACATTAACGGGTATTTTGGTCTGCGTCTTCTCACCCATACCATTGTCTACCACAACATACCTGATGACTCGCAAATGGGACATAGTTCAAGTCCTCATACTGGTGCCTAATAAGAACACATCCTTCTCACAGGCATGTATCTTCTCATAGGGCATCTTAGAGCACGGAGGATTTTGTCTGACTGGTACAGGTTTGTAGGTAGCACATGGCCTTTGGGTAGAAATCTTCCGAATACTGTCATCATCGCGTCGTAGCATTCTCTACCCAAGTTGAACTGAGCCTTCAAAGCCATGATTTGTGAGATGGCATCCGCTGACAAAGCTCAGTGTGCTCGTGGAGAGGACGTTTTGAGGACTCCAACATTTCAGTGAAGGCCTTTGCAGATTCCTCATCTCCTCGTCCGAGTCCCGAGCATCGTCAAAGTCTTGCACCATTCTTCCATCCCGGTACCATGCTCGTCGGTGCGACGACGAACCACCTCAGGTCTGGCACGTTGGGCAACTCACCATGAAATGTCCAGACCGTGTAACCAGGCGTAAAACCAAACTTCTGCAGGTGTTTACTCTTTCAAGCTCGTCCCTCTTATTAAAGTTGTCGCACCGGACACAGGGGCACCAGCTTAATCTCTGGCCATTAGCAAATGCGGCTCTAACAAACTTTGGTTTTGGTTAACCATCACCGGTCCAAACTTTCTGACTAGTGTAACCGGTGTACACATCCACGCACGATCACCATGGACTCCTACAGACAGACAATAAATCATCATAAGCAAACCATACCATTAGTTATTGAGTTTGTCAGTTCTCTTACGTCCATGCAACCTACATGCTAATAGGTAAAGATAGGTCCTAATCCCACCCGAGTATGTGTAGATTGAGTTCGTTTTCCCATGCTCTGCTCCGGATCCGACGCAAAATTTCGGCAGCACCTCCCCGCTGTTCTCCTGATCACGTCTCGGCAATAAGCAGAGAGGATGTGTACCCGGAGAACAACAGGGAGGCACTGACGAAATTCTGCATCGGATCCGGAGCAGAGCATATAGGAAAACGAACCCACATCTCACATACTCGGGCTGTCCATGGATAACGCTGGACAATTCGAAAGAATCACGATTAAATATGCAATCCATGCATATTTTAGATGTACCCCTTTCGAACCGGGAGACGCATAGTGGTTACGCATACTGATGACGGACACCTATAGCTAGCTAGTTTCATTGGCACGAAGACCGAATAGAGCAAATGTAGGGGGGAGAGGAGATGTCATTTGTGCTCACCAAGGAAAGCAGGGGCGGAGCTCGTCGAACGCACGGGGAGGTCGTCAACACCCACACCCTTGCAGCGACGAAACACTGCACATTTTAAACCTCCACCTGATTAACACAAATATATATGATTTTTTGCATAACAAATCGAAAAATATACGACCTAACTCATAATTCACAAATATATGACCCCGTCGGGGTCGGGGGGGTCGGGGCAGGGTCGGGGTGTGTGTCAGGGTGTAGTGTCGATCGGGATGTCAGGATGTCGTATGTCGGGGTCGATCAGGGTGTCGATCAGGGTTCGGGGTCAGGGTCAGGTGAAATTTTCATGAGAGAAGACATAAACATCAAGTGAAACAATTAACATTGTACAAAGTTGAAAACTTGCTACTACGACGAGGTAAGTTCCTTTGCGAAATCTATATGTCTTGAAAGCGATATATAATAGCATCATCATCAACCTTTGCAAATATTTCTCGCTCAGTAATTATTTGGTCAGTAGCAACAACGATAAGCAGTACTGCAGTAGCAAATACTAACATTATAGCAGCAGATCAAAAAATGTTCAATCTACAAAATTTTACAACACAACAGCCAAGGCAGTAGCAGTCAATGTAGCACAATGCACATGCACATATTATCCTGTCGTGAGTGAGTGAGTCTGTCCATTACCAATCCGGCCTTCAGTGCGGCTGCGGCTGCGGCAGACGGCGTGGCGGACAGGCGAGTCGCTGAGAACCAGGGCAAGGGAGGCCGACCCGAGCAAAGCCGGCGTGCAGAGCAGTAGAGCCGCAGCCCGCAGAGGAGATCCGGAGAAAGGGAGAGCGGCGAGCGGGCGGCGTCAGTGGCGGAGCGTGAGCCGGCGAGCACCGGGGGGCAGCGGCAGTGGAGGAGGGGAGGGGGCACCGGTGGTGGAAGGGGAGGGGGCCACGGTGGTGGAGGGGGGGGGGGAGGGGCGGCGATGGAGGCAGGGATGGAGGGGGGCGGCGGTGGAGGGAGGAAGGGAGGGGGCGGCGTGGGGGGGGACGTGGGGGGGCTGGGGGGGGGTGCGGGGTGGAGGAGGGAGGAGGGAGGCGGGGGTGGAGGGGGAGGTGGGAATGCTGGCGGTTTTGTATGTGTTTTTGTAAGCGTCTTCTGTCATTGTTTATTTATTTTTCTGTCTTTCGTTTCCCCCCCCACCCGTTTTCTTTCTTTTGTTTACTTCTTTTTGTTTTTCTTCTTTTCTTTTTTCTTTCTTCTTCCTTCTTCCTTCTCTTTCTTTCTTTGTTTCTTCTGGATTAATTTCTTTGTTTTTTCCTTCTACTAGTCTCTTCCTTCTTCTTCTTCTTCCTTTTTGCTTTATTTTTTTTTTTTTTAATTCTTGTCTTCTTTCATATTCGCTTGCTCCGGGTTAGTCTTTTTCTTCTTCTTCCCTTTCCCTTTGTCTTTTATTCTGAAATTCTTTTTTTTTCTTTATAAATATTCTCTCTTTTTCTTTCTTTCTTTCTTTCCTGCTCTTATCACCCTGTTTTTCCACCTTACCCCCCTCCCTTTGTTTCCCTTCCTTTGTTTTTGTTGTTTCCTTTTTACCTTTTCTTCTTTACGGACGGCAAAGAATTCTTTGCCGTCCGCCAGCAGACGGCAAAGAGGATGACCGTTAGACGGCCACCGCCGTGAAACTGTGGGCCCCTCTTACCTCTTTGCCGTCTGCTGGCAGACGGCAAAGAAGTGGCCCGTGTGACCTACCCAGTGCAGTACCCCCGTGGGGTCCACTTTGGACTTTGCCGTCTGCTGGCGGATGGCAAAGAACTCTTTGCCGTCTGCTGGCGGACGGCAAAGAGCTCGCAGATGGCAAAGACCCTGTTTGCCATCAGCTGGTTCTTTGCCGTCTGCTTTGAGAAGACAGACGGCAAAGAGCCTCTTTGCCATCAGCTGGCAGACGGCAAAGAGCTGGCAGATGGCAAAGACCCAGATTCCAGTAGTGGGACTCTCAGAAGACCCGAGCAACGGGATCGAAGATTAGAACCTGGCACCGCACGTCACTTCCCCTAAGATGCTCGACACTACTGGGTTACTATCGAGTGCCGAGGGTGATACCTCGTCAGCACTTCTGATGATAACCTTGTAGGTTAGTTAATCGGTCGTGGTAAGCGAGGGTGATTCCTCCTACACCACCCCCGATACCGACGCCGTCGCGCAATCTCTCAAGTGTGGACCTCGAGGGTGATTCCTCCTTCGTTCACCTTGACTTTAACATCAGGTGGAATTCCATCGAGGGTGATTCCTCAGGGCTCCCCTGGTGTCAGACACACAGATACTGTTGTTGATTTAACTAGCACTAAACCATGTTACTAAAGACGGGTCGGCCCTGAGGGGTACCCGCGCGAGCTTAATGCGAAGTGATGTGGAGTCGGGTTGACCTGAGAGGTGCACGCGAGATAAACACGAGGCGTGGCCGGGCATTCTTAGCCCTTGCCTCAAGTCCTCGAGACGGGGCGACGGGGTCACATCGATCGTGAGTCTCTGCTAGTTTCCGCGCGCTCCTAATCCACTACGGTTTGGATATTTGATCCGAGGGGCCTCTGGCCCGATAGCACTAACCATCACGTGGGCATAGTATGGGCGTTCTGCGTCGTATACATCAGTCGAAGCTTATTTGACGTCAGTAAGGAGCGGCGCACGCCGAGTTGGACTGGAAACGCAACCGCGCTTGTATAAGGGGTTGCTAGGTCTGCTCTCGGTGGCCCCATAACGTGCAGGAGTTCCCGGGGCGATGGCCCAAGACCCCTGGGGGCATAGATTTAGTCCGGCGTGCTGACCTCTCTTTTAAGCCTAGGTCAGGTTGCGGTGTGTTGCTTAGCCGAGGCCGGGCATGACTCAGAAAAGTGTGTCCGGCCGGAGTTAAGCGAGCGTGGTGGGTAAATTGGTGCACCCCTGTAGGGAAGAAACTTCTATCGATAGCCTGTCCTACGGTAACGGACACTCAGAGTTGTATCCCGATCGGTACAACTAGAACATGTGATGAGAACTGGATAGTACGGCTCTGGGATTGCTTTCTCGCAGGGAGTCGAGAAAGGATCTCAGGTCGAGGTTGATGATACTACTACTACTTTACATTACATTGATCTGCTCCCTTCTATTGCTGCAAGACTGCCGAAAATTGTTGAAGATGCTAGTCTTCGATAGGACTAGGCTTTCCCCCTCTATTCTGGCATTTCTGCAGCTCAGTCCACATATACAGCCATTCCTTTGAAAATGTTGCATATGTAGTGTAGATCCTTGCTTGCTGAGTACTTCGGATGAGTACTCACATTTGCTTTACTTTCTTTTTCCCCATATCCATTTGATGCCACCAGACGATGGAGCCCCTGAGCCAGATGCCCCAGTCGACGACCAGTACTACTACCCGCCTGGCGAGTACTACTACTACGAGGAGCCGTTTGCCGACCAGGAGTAGGATCGGAGGGTCCAGGGCAGGAGGCCTACGCCTTTCGATCGTAGTATTTTATTTTGCCCCGCCTCTGTGAAGGCCTATTTCTCTCTCTGTAATATATCTGTACTCAGATATCTGATGCTTCCGCTAACGCTTGTATGCCATCGAGTTATGTATTCGAGCCCTCGAGGCCCTGGCTTGTAATATAAAGCTTGTATGACTTTATTTATGTTTTAGAGTTGTGTTGTGATATCTTCAAGTGAGTCCTTAGGCTTGATCATGCGCATTTGCGTGTATGATTAGTGCACGATTAAGCCGGGGTCGTCACAGGTTGGTATCAGAGCCGACTGCCTCTAGGTATCCCCCTTCCCAATTCCTTGGCCGAAGTTGAGTCTAGTCGTCAAAAATTGTTTTACTAACTTGGTTGTGTGGCTTATGGGCCCACGTCGCCAACTGGGTGGTATTAGGATCTTTTATTCCTCGTCTTTACTCTGGGATTCTAATCTCTCATCTATTCGGGTTTAATAAAATTTACTAACACCGACATTTAGGTTCTCGTTAATTCTATCCACCCGGAGAGCTGGATTCAGTGCGATTTCCCTGTCTTTGATCTGATTAGTCTGATAATCATTTTCCTTTCCATTGTTTTGTTTAACCTTTCCTTCTGAGATCGGTTATATTTCTCATTGTCTTATGACAACCCTGAACTTCTCTGTTTCAGATGGATCGACTGTTTCCACCGCGGCCTACGACCCAACTTGTGCTTCGCACTTGGGCTCGTGATGCCCCTGGATTTCCAGCTGTTCTGATCGCCCTCCTGAGTAGACTGGGTTACCGATGGTATCCCGAGTACATGGTCTATGAGGTTTACCGCGAGTTCAACCAGGAGCAGTACTATGCTGAAGTTCGGATCTATGATCAGCAGAACGACTCAGACACTGAGCTACATCTTTTCCACGGTATAGGCGTGATGATTGAGATGGCAGTCCATGATGCCGCCTACTCAGCTGTCGCATGTCTCCGAGGAGAGCACAATGCTAGCTTGGATGACTCTGTGTTTCGGTACATTCCGTATGCACCTGTTGGAGATGCTACTGGATACTACACAGCTACCTGTGCCCCGTACGAGTCTCGACGCTACGACCCGCAGATTCTGATTCAGTGCACTCAGGCTCTGGATCGCACTGTTCGGGCTCTTGCCGTCGAGTTGTTCACCACTCGAGCATGCTACTACGAGGCTATGACACAGTTGCTATCAGCTGTTCGTGCAGGGATACATCCGGAGTATATTCTTTACCCACGCAGGACTGAGATGCCGCCAGGTATTGATTGGCCTGCAGTGGGAGGTCACACGCCTGCACGTGGACCTCTTCTTACAGTTCGAGACCGGGTTCTGCATCAGAGTGCACATGGAGCACAGGATCCTGCCGCGACGAACATTCGTCGTCCGCACTTGCAGTTACCCCGTTTCAGTGGTTTTCTCCGACGCTGATGTAGCCTTTGCTATGTCACGTTGTGTACTTCCTTACCGTGTGCCTGCGTGCCGCCTAGTGTGTCTAGCTTTTCAATTTGCGCCGTTATGCTACCCGATTGTAACCGACTGTGTATGGATCTGTATGTCTTAATGACTACTTTTAGCATCTATTGCACTCTTTCAATAATGTCGAGATACATCATGTTTATTGTTAAACACTTGCATAAGCTATTGCTGAAATACCCCTGTTGAAATAGCAGGATGGCTGACAACAACCCGCCACCGCCGCCACCACCTGATTACATGGCAGCGATGATGCAACAGTTTGAACTCAACCGCCAGTTTATGACGGGAATTATGCAGCAATTCCCTCGTCCTGATGCTAATCAGCAGCCACTATCCATCACCTTGCCAGAGTTTATGAGGCTCAGTCCATCGTTTTTCCGCAACACAGTCAACCCACTAGACGCAGATGATTGGCTGCGTGACATCTCCCATGAGATGGAGTCTGCTGGTGTCACCCCTGCCAATTATGTCACTTTTGCGACATATCTTCTAAAGGGTCCCGCATCCCAATGGTGGGCCACCCATCGACAGACTCTGCAGCCTGGTACTGTCGTCACTTGGGCGGAATTCAAGATTGCTTTCCGTGCCCGCTACATTCCTCTAGCTGTCATAGCTAGGAAGAAGGCTGAGTTCCGTAGTCTGGTTCAAGGCAACAAGACTGTGGAAGTCTATCAGCGCGAGTTTCTAGACTTATCTCGCTATGCTGAAGAGGACATTCCTACTGATGAATGCAGACAGGAGAAGTTTCGTGAAGGACTGCACCATGATATTCAGTTAGCCCTGCTTGTTCAAGATTACCCTGATTTCGCCACTTTGGTGAATAAGGCTATTATGGTCGAGACTGGATTGAAGAAGCATAAAGAAGCGTCCAGACGCACCCGAGAAGCGGGCTCATCTTCGGGCTCGTCTTCCCAGAAGCGACGCATCTGGTTCCCTCAAGGCATGTTCCGTTCAGCAGCTCCTGCGAACAGGCCCTCTTATGCTGCACCACATCTGCCCCCTCCACCACCGAGGCAGCCTCTGCCAGCTCCAGCACCTCGAGCTCCAGCACCTCGTCCTGACAGCGGACTATGCTTCAAGTGTGGCAAGCCAGGTCACCGTGCTAGAGATTGTTCTCAGAATCAGAATCAACTGGCTCTTCCTTCTGCTGGCCATGGTATTGGCCGTGGTATTCCTCAACAGCGCAACAATAATGCCAGACCTTCTTATGGTCGTGGGCAGTACTACCACATTAACATGTCTGAAGCTCCAGATCAACCAGATACTGTGATGGGTACACTTCTCGTTAATTCAGTACCAGCCTCTGTTTTATTTGATTCAGGAGCATCGCATTCCTTCATGTCAGAACATTTTGCACGCATGCATGACATTAAATGCGAATACATGAACACACCCTTATTGGTACATACTCCCGCGGGCGGTTGCCGAACCTCTGCGGTTAGCTATAATGTTCCCGTTGAAATCGAAGGCTTGGAGTTCAGTGCCTCTCCCATTATTCTGAAATCGTCCAAGATTGACCTTATTCTGGGAATGGATTGGTTGAAGGCCCATTAAGCCTCAATCAATTGCGCCACCAAAGTTGTTCACCTCTTGCACCCCTCGAATGAGATAGTGAATTACCATGCTCATATCACTCAGAACGCTGAGGCTCAAATCTATGCCTTGAACGCGTTGAACGCTTCCCCGCTTGATGGGATCGAGAATATCCCAGTTGTCTGTGACTTCCCGGATGTTTTTCCAGAAGAACTTCCAGGAATACCCCCTGCTAGAGCTGTCGAGTTCGTCATCGACTTGAAGCCTGGCACCACTCCTATTGCGAAGCGTCCCTACAAGATGCCTCCGCACCATCTTATTGAACTCAAGGAAGAAATTGATAAATCCTTAAGGAAGGGTTTCATTCGCCCTAGTTCCTCCGCTTGGGGAGCGCCTTCTCTCTTCGTTAAGAAGAAGGATGGAACTAACCGTTTGGTTCAAGACTATCATCCTATCAATCAGGCAACCATTCAGAATAAATATCCGCTTCCCCGAATCAACGATTTATATGATCAACTCGCAGGATCTTCGGTGTTCTCTAAACTCGACTTGAGGTTGGGTTATCACCAGATCTATGTCCGCGAAGAGGATATTCCAAAGACTGCATTCGTTACCCGTTATGGCTCATACGAGTACACTGTCATGTCGTTTGGCTTGACCAACGCTCCAGCTACCTTCTCCCGCTTAATGAATTACATATTCATGGATTACCTCGACAAATTCGTCGTGGTATATCTGGATGATATTCTGGTTTATTCAAAGAACAAAGAAGAACATGCTGAGCACCTTCGTCTTGTTCAGGAGAGACTACGAGAGCACAAGTTATATGCCAAGTACTCTAAGTGCGAATTCTGGCTTTCTGAGGTAACCTACCTTGGACATGTCATCTCCAAGGATGGTATCGCAGTTAACCCGGAACGAGTTCAGGCTATTCTTGACTGGACCCCTCCGAAGAATGTCAAGCAAGTCAGAAGTTTTCTCGGGCTTGCAAGTTATTGTCGTCGATTCATCGAAAATTTCTCCAAGATTGCCAAGCCCCTGACTAATCTGCTCCACAAAGGCGTTAAGTTTGAGTGGACAGACAAATGTCAGGAAAGCTTCCAGACCCTCAAGGACAAGCTGACTTCAGCTCCAGTCCTTGCTCCTCCAGACTCTCGCAAAGATTTTGTGATCTTCTGCGACGCCTCTCGCCAAGGACTAGGTTGTGTCCTAATGCAAGAGCGAAGAGTAATTGCTTATGCTTCAAGACAACTGCGTCCACATGAAGAGAATTACCCAGTGCATGATCTTGAACTTGCTGCTGTGATTTATGCTTTGAAGCAGTGGCGTCATTACCTCCTTGGTAATCAGTGTGAGATTTACACCGATCATCAGAGCTTGAAGTACTTATTCACTCAACCGGAACTTAATCTTCGTCAGCAGCGTTGGTTGGAAACAATCACCGATTATGACTGTGGTATTTCCTACACTCCTGGCAAAGCTAATGTGATGGCTGATGCTTTGAGCCGCAAGTCATATTGTAGTAACCTCATGGTAAAGCAAGCTCAACCCCAGCTATATGAAGAATTGCGCAAGCTGAACCTTTGTATCATTCCGCACGGTTCTCTTAATAACCTTGCAATACAACCAGATCTTGAGAAAGCTGTCAAGATTGCGCAAGCCAAAGATGCTGAAATTGGTCTAATGAAGAAAGAGCTTCACCTTGAAAAGTACAGGGATTTCTCGATTGCTAAAGATGGAACCTTGTACTTCCGAGACCGCATTGTAGTACCTCGCTTCGAGCTGATGACTGACAAAGTCATGAAGGAGGCCCATGATACACCGCTATCTATCCATCCGGGTAGTACCAAGATGTATCGCGATCTTCGTCAAAGGTACTGGTGGTCTAGAATGAAGCAAGATATTGCTTGTTATGTTGCCGAGTGTGACGTTTGTCGTCGCGTGAAGGCAGAACATCAGAAACCTACTGGAATTCTGCAACCACTTCCTATTCCTCTGTGGAAGTGGGATAAAGTGCAAATGGACTTCATTACTGGTCTTCCCAAGTCTCAGAAGGGTCACGATGCTATTCTTGTCGTCGTTGACCAACTTTCCAAGGTTGCACACTTTCTGCCAGTTAAGGAGACTATTACTGCTAGTCAGTTAGCAGAGCTATATATCTCCAGAATTGTTTCACTCCATGGTATTCCCAAAGAAATCAGTTCAGACCGTGGCAGCATTTTCACTGGCCATTTCTGGGAAAGTTTCCAGAAAGCAATGGGAACTCATATTACCTGGAGTTCAGCTTATCACCCACAATCCCAAGGCCAAGTTGAGCGCGTTAATCAAGTGCTTGAAGATATGCTTCGAGCTTGTGTTATATCCTTCGGTAAGAAATGGGAGGAATCTCTCCCGTATGCCGAGTTCTCTTATAACAACAGCTATCAAGCCAGCTTGAAAATGGCCCCCTTTGAGGTTCTTTATGGTCGTAAATCTCAAACCCCTCTGAATTGTTCAAAAACTGGGGAACGACCTCTTGTTGGACCGGACATCATTCAGCATGCCGAAGAACAAGTCAGAATTGTCCGGGAGAATCTCAAAGCAGCTCAAGACCGTCAGAAGAGTAATTATGATCGCAAGCGATGGGGTGTGATCTATCAACCTGGTGATCAAGCTTATCTTCGTGTCACTCCAATGAAGGGCACCCGTCGTTTCCGAATCAAGGGCAAGCTAGCTCCTTGCTATATTGGTCCTTTCCGCCTCATGGCTAGACGTGGACAGGTGGCATATAAATTGGAGTTGCCACCGCAATTCTCCCATATTCATGATGTCTTCCACGTGTCGCAACTTCGTAAATGCTTCAAGGAATCTCCACACCGTGCAGTGGATCATGAGATGCTCGAGCTGCAGGATGACTTATCTTATAAGGAGCATCCGATCCGCATCCTTGATGAAGCTGAACGTCGTACTCGTCAGAAGACGACCAAGTTCCTGAAAGTGCAGTGGTCGAATCACACTGAAGATGAAGCCACTTGGGAACGCGAGGATCATCTTCGAGAAGAATATCCTGGACTTTTCCCTTCTACCTCCTAAATTCTCGGGACGAGAATTTCTTTTAGAGGAGGAGAACTTGTAACACCCATGTGTAATAGCCACTATGATCAACTGCTGATAATGCCAAGTCATCTCATTTGCAGTGCTTAAACATAGAGGTTAATCAAAGCAAATCAACTCCATTTTGAAAATCAACTCAAATTCAAAAGTGAAATATGAAGTTGATCAAACACTGTTAGAAAAATGTTCATTAAATGGCAAATAATCCAGGAACATTTGTAAAATCATCATCAGTAAAGTTGGAGTTAGATAAGTGACTCTAACAAGATGAAACAGAACCAAAACAGGATATTTAAATCCATTTTAAATCATTTCAAATACAAATGAATTCCAAATCTGTCCAAACCAATTTTTGGTGAAAGACAATAATGCAATGCAATATTTGGGTCAACTCTCACATTTTACAAAAATGCAAAAGTGCTCTAACTATTTTAAAACAGAAAAGAATAAAAGAAGAGGTAGTAGAGAAATAAGAAAAAGGAGAAAATCCACTGTTGGCTGGGCCTAAGTGCACAGTGTGCAGGCCCAGTCCAACAGCAGCCCACCTGGCCCGTTACCCCTTCTCTCTCCGTGCGTGTCGCCGCCGCTGTGGTCGAGCGCGCGCGCGCCGGCCGCGCGCCGACACGCCGACGCCACCGACGCCCGCGGCCGACGAGGGGATAAGGGTGAGGCCCATTCACTCCCCCTGGCTCCTCCCGTCACTTCCCCGTCCACTCCTCGCCCGCTCCGCCCTCTGTTTCCCCCTCAGATATGAGACGCCGAGCACCGCCGTCGCCACGCCTTGCCACCGCCGTGGCCACCGGCCTCACCGCGTCGTCTGAGCGTGCCTAGGAGGAGCTCCGTGGTCGACTGCGTCTTCCGGAGCAGCTGGAAGGAGCGAAGGAGCGCTGCTTCACCCACGCGCGTCGTCTTCATCCTCGAGACGCCGTCGTTTGCCTCTGTCTCCGGCGACCGTTCTGCAGCTACTAAACCCCCGACGAGCCCCCGTGTGCTCCCTTGGTGAGCACCCCGTCCGGCCCTCACCCTGCTGCTTCACCTTATAGGCCGTAGCTCGCCCCCGACGTGCCCGTGCTTCCGCCACCGCGGTCGAGCTCGCCGGCGGGGCCCTTGTGGCCGCAGTCCGCGCCCGTGCTCACAGGCGGATTCAGCGCCCTCGTCCGAACCCGTAGCTCCTGTCTGCAGCCCACGCCGAGTCCCGTAGCCACAAATCCGACGGTGGCCGAACTCCGGCGCCCGCTGCAGAGCTCGCCGCCGGCGATACACGGCGTTTCCGGCCACACCACCGCCACCATTCGGCGCGCTGTCGAATGGCCGTTCGAACGCACCCGGCCCCGTCCCTTTTGATGGCATGTGTGCGAAGTCCGACGAGCGCCCGAGCCGCGCCGCCGCTGTTTTGGTCATCGGCGACCTGCCGGCAGTCGCTGCCGACGTGGCGAGGCCGGGCCCCACCTCAGGGTGCCTGCCAGTGGGCCCTAGGGGCCCCATTGACTGGGTTGACCCAGTCAACGTGCTGACTGGGCAACCCCAGTCGCTGACGTGTGGGCCCCCGCGGCTAAATAACCTAATTAAACATTTAATTAAATAAAACTAATTAGTTTAGCCTAATGTCTCACTGACAAGTGGGGCCCGCCCCCTAATTAACCCTGTGGATTAAGTTAATTCGCTGATTAAGATAAACAGAGACTGACATGTGGGTCCCACATGTCAGGATTGACTCTGGTCAGCGCCTGTTGACCGCTGACATCACAGCGATGTCATGCTGACGTCATAATTCACTTTTCTGTAAATAAATAAATTCCAGAAATTGAAATAAACTTTGAAAATTAATAAACTTTTAAACCGTAGCTCGGATCGAAAAAGTTAAAACATGAAAGTTGCTCAGAACGACGAGACGAGTCTGATTGTGCCATCCGTTTCTTTGTCGGAACCCCCTACGTAGTAGAACTCGTAACTCCGGACCCGTATCCGGTAGATGAATAGTGTACACACTTCGGTAAATAAATCCCAGATTAATTCTTAAAATAACTAAAATGACTTAGATGCATATTTAGGCAACCCTGCACTGCATCATAGCATCACACGCACCGTATTGCATTTGTTTGCATTATGTTTATCTGTTTCTTCCCCCTCTCCTCCCCAACGTTGACGTAGCTCCCGAGGCAGACGCAGCTCAGGAGTACGACTACGTCCCCGACGACACCACAGGCGACCTTGGCCTTGCCCCCGAGCAAACAGGCAAGCACCCCCATTTTGAACATGCCTATATCGCCTATTCTCTTCTCTCTTATGCTTGCATTAGAACTGCTACTGCTATTGTTTTCCTATATCTGTTGCATAGCCTGATTATTGTAACCTGCCTTGCTACCTTTCTGGTTATCCTAGACTGATTAGTATAGGTTGGGTAGAGTCCCGACAGAGACCCCCACTTGTCCCGACTGCCCCACTGGACTCTCAGAAGACCCGAGCAACGGGATCGAAGATTAGAACCTGGCACCGCACGTCACTTCCCCTAAGATGCTCGACACTACTGGGTTACTATCGAGTGCCGAGGGTGATACCTCGTCAGCACTTCTGATGATAACCTTGTAGGTTAGTTAATCGTTCGTGGTAAGCGAGGGTGATTCCTCCTACACCACCCCCGATACCGACGCCGTCGCGCAATCTCTCAAGTGTGGACCTCGAGGGTGATTCCTCCTTCGTTCACCTTGACTTTAACATCAGGTGGAATTCCATCGAGGGTGATTCCTCAGGGCTCCCCTGGTGTCAGACACATAGATACTGTTGTTGATTTAACTTGCACTAAACCATGTTACTAAAGACGGGTCGGCCCAGAGGGGTACCCGCGTGAGCTTAATGCGAAGTGATGTGGAGTCGGGTTGACCTGAGAGGTGCACGCGAGATAAACACGAGGCGTGGCCGGGCATTCTTATCCCTTGCCGCAAGTCCTCGAGATGGGGCGACGGGGTCACATCGATCGTGAGTCTCTGCTCGTTTCCGCGCGCTCCTAATCCACTACGGTTTGGATATTTGATTCGAGGGGCCTCTGGCCCGATAGCACTAACCATCACGTGGGCATAGTATGGGCATTCTGCGTCGTATACATCAGCCGAAGCTTATTTGACGTCAGTAAGGAGCAGCGCACGCCGAGTTGGACTGGAAACGCAACCGCGCTTGTATAAGGGGTTGCTAGGTCTGCTCTCGGTGGCCCCGTAACATGCAGGAGTTCCCGGGGCGATGGCCCAAGACCCCTGGGGGCATAGGTTTAGTCCGGCGTGTTGACCTCTCTTATAAGCCTAGGTCGGGTTGCGGCGTGTTGCTTAGCCGAGGCCGGGCATGACTCAGAAAAGTGTGTCCGGCCGGAGTTAAGCGAGCGTGGTGGGTAAGTTGGTGCACCCCTGCAGGGAAGAAACTTCTATCGATAGCCTATCCTACGGTAACGGACACTCAGAGTTGTATCCCGATCGGTACAACTAGAACATGTGATGAGAACTGGATAGTACGGCTCTGGGATTGCTTTCTCGCAGGGAGTCGAGAAAAGATCTCAGGTCGAGGTTGATGATACTACTACTACTTTACATTACGTTGATCTGCTCCCTTCTATTGCTACAAGACTGCCGAAGATTGTTGAAGATGCTAGTCTTCGATAGGACTAGGCTTTCCCCCTCTATTCTGGCATTTCTGCAGCCCAGTCCACATATACAGCCATTCCTTTGAAAATGTTGCATATGTAGTGTAGATCCTTGCTTGCTGAGTACTTCGGATGAGTACTCACGTTTGCTTTACTTTCTTTTTCCCCATATCCATTTGATGCCACCAGACGACGGAGCCCCTGAGCCAGATGCCCCAGTCGATGACCAGTACTACTACCCGCCTGGCGAGTACTACTACTACGAGGAGCCGTTTGACGACCAGGAGTGGGATCGGAGGGTCCAGGGCAGGAGGCCTACACCTTTCGATCGTAGTATTTTATTTTGCCCCGCCTCTGTGAAGGCCTATTTCTCTCTCTGTAATATATCTATACTCAGATATCTGATGCTTCCGCTGACGCTTGTATGCCATCGAGCTATGTATTCCAGCCCTCGAGGCCCTGGCTTGTAATATAAAGCTTGTATGACTTTATTTATGTTTTAGAGTTGTGTTGTGATATCTTCAAGTGAGTCCTTAGGCTTGATCGTGCGCATTTGCGTGTATGATTAGTGCACGATTAAGCCGGGGTCGTCACACCTATTTTCAAAAATGTTTAAATTACCACATATAGCAATAACAGTGCCAAAAATTGTTTCAAATATTTTTGAAATAAGCACTAAAATAAACTAGCTGAAAAATGAAAAATAACAGAAAAGAAATGAATTTATTTGGAGTTAATATGAATTACTTATGGAATTTCTAAGTTGGAAATAATTAAAGAAGGGGACTATTTAATTGCTCCCAACAGAAACAAGGCATGGGAAAAATGTTCACCTAGGCTGGAATAATAGGGCATGAATTTAGAAGCATGTAGAAATTTGAATCATCAAATTTGGACTTGAAATGTATGATGTGGAATTATTTTGCTCTTGCTGGAAAGGAAAAAGAGAAGAGCAATAGCACGCCCTGGCGGGGTTTAGCAGCAAAACACCACTGGGCCGAGCCCAGTCGATCTACTGCGCGGAAGGGCATCGACGTCGAAGACGTATTCCTGAAAATACGTTTTCTTCGCGCGGAAACGGTTCCGAGGAGAACCTGTCTCCACTTATCCACGCGGCGCGGGTCACTGACAGTGGGCCTGCCTGGCCCACTGGTCAGGTTTGACCAGCGCTCACGCGTGTCTCCTCCGTGGCAGAACAGAGGCGGCTCTCCGGCGAGCCTCGCCGGCGAACCGTGGCGCCGTTCGGGAAGATGGGACTACCTACGTGTTCAGGAGACCGTGGCGGCTCGTCCGGTGCTTGTCACGGCAGTTGTGGTGGACGGAGTCGCCGGTGATACTGATTCCGGCGGACGGCAGCGTCCGACAGAAGGGGAATTATGCCCATGGGCTACCCCGAGCCAAATTGAGAGGTGGAATAGATTCGTGGATGTTCCAGGAGGCCATTGGTGGAGAGATTTTGGAGGGGCAGGGCCGGACGGCGTCGGAACCATCCGATCGGTGGCGGCGTTAGTAACTGCCAGAATCGGAGAAGATGACCGTGTCCGGTCGTTCGACTGCTCGAGCTGGTTCCCAGGGAGGAGAGGAGTGATGTGTCGAGGGGTTGAGCGAGCGAGGGGGTCCTTTATAGCACGGGGAAGGCGGTTCCGTGCCTTCCAGTCGAAGAAACGATGGCGGCGGCCATTGATGGCGCCGGAAGGGTGGTTGTGGCCGTTGTGGCCGTTGCGGCCGGTGGCACCGGTCGGCGGGGTCGGTGGGGGCTGAAAGTTAATGCTCGGGGTGCTGGCGCTCGCTGGTTGGACTAGGTGCCCGCGTGACAGCGATGTGCAGGATCGGTGGCGGCGCTGGTCAAGAGAGGGCGGCGCCAGAGGACGAGACCAGGTGTGGGGGAGGCTCAGCCGGTGCAGGTGGAGTGCGGGAGAAGAGAGGAGTAAGCCGGGGAGGTAGTTAAGCGGCAGTAGCGTGGCGAAGGAGGACTCGTCGGGTGGCGGTGAACGGCGGTGGTGGATGGTGGTGGACGGCGCTAGTGGCCAAGGAGAGGTGTTGGCGTGGTTGCCGGTTTGTCCGCGAAGACACCTGAGGAAGCTGGTGTGCAAGAGCAGCAGCCGAGGAGCAGCAATGGTTAAAGCCAGAGCCTGCAGTCCGGGCGCTCTGCTCACGCGCTGGGCATGCACATGTGATGCTCGACAAAATGCCAGGGGTAGCTACCTTGATCCAATCAGGCTAATTTTTGGCAGGTGGAAGATTATAAGGATGTCCAGGCCTCTGGACATGCTTGTTTTGCCAGAGGAGCAAGTTGTGTGTGTAGTTTAGGTAGAGACAGTATTTCTGTCATGCTCACAACCTGCTTGAGGAAATGCTAAGACAACCTAGGCATTTTTGATGACTGTGAAAATTGCCAGGGTGATGTCTCATTAGATGATGGATATGGTGGTGGGGTTTATTTGGCAATAAAAGAAACTTGTCAGTGCAAGTTTTAAAGAAATTCACTTCTGGACAGAAAATTAAGAGGAATATTTGGTGAACTAAAATGATTCCGATGGAGCTAGAATTTTGGACTTAAGGGTTTAGTTGGAAGGCCTATGAGTGGGAAAAATTTCAGGATTTTTAGAGCAATGAAAATTGGGGTTGTAGTGCAAAGTCAAAAACAGGATAGAAATGAAAAGAGGTTGGTTCACTCAAAATTTCCAAGACACCAAGAAGGGTTTTTGCATAAAAGTGACCTATAGGCATCACATGACACCTCATAATTTTTGTGGGGTTTTAAAACAATTATTTAAAGTGGTTACACTGCAACAGAGGCATTTAAAGTATTGAAAATGCTATTAAAAGAATTGTTTAGAGGCAAATTTTATTCTGAAAATAATTCTTATTGTTGTTAAAGTAATAAAGAAATGGTTTAAGAAAACTCCCCAAAGCCACACTATTATTTTCAAAATTTTCTATATGGAGGGAAGAATATTGAAAAGCAGAAACAACAAAAAGTTCAGAAATTAATAAAAGACCTAGCAAAAATTCAAAAATTTTAATTCTGGCCAAATTTTATTTAGTAAAAACATGATTAAATTTTTGGGGTGTTACAGCTGTGGGGATCGAGCAGCTGCAATAGACGAGGCGATCATCGGAGCAGCTCCTTGGAGGTGGAGGACAGGGCGGCTGAACCGGCAGGACGACGAGATCAACGACGGATCCTCATCCGGGGCGGTGGATGAGGGACGTCGAGCTGTTGCGGTGGACGACGTCATCGGGGAAGAGGCGCCGGCTGGGCAACGGCGGGGTCGCGGACGGCGGAGGGTGGGGTTTCATAGCTGGAGCAGAGATGTTATGGCGGCCTGGGTTTTCGAATGGCGAAAAGGAGGTGATGGAAGGGGGGAACCATGACTTTAGGGACGCGCTTGTCCAAAATGTAGGGTGTGTTACGAAAGTACCCCCACCGATTTGAACTAGCGGTTCTTTCGGCTCAAGGTTAGAAGGGGGATTTCGCGTGTCGGGATTTGGCAGCTGGAGGGAGTTTTCGCGCTTGTTGTGATTTCGGGATAGCAAGGCACGGGTTGTGAAGGCGTGAGTTTTCGGAGCACAAACAGACAAAGCGATATCTGAATTTTCGGGATAACAAGGCGCGGGTTGAAATTTTAGGACAAGCCTAACATGTAATAATGTACGTACCAAATCAATTCGCACTTCCCTCGACAAAAAAAAACAAAAACTATTCGCACCACACAAAGGGAGAGTCTTGTCTCGTTTTACTGTACAAATGCTATTCAAAACTATGAATCCATGGTATGTCCAATTAAAAAATTTCGCTACCTATATAAGCATGTAACCTACTCATACGAACATTTTAGTGCATTCCAAATGTTCATGATTCTACCACTGCAATTCGAACTAAATTTGAATCCATTTCTCTATTTTTATAAGAATCTACAATCATGATTGTTGCCAAGTTAAACCATCATCTATATACTATCTTAAGAACACACCACATGATTACTATAGAGTTCGATATGAACTATGTCTACTATATATATGAACTCGAATTCAAAATTTTGAATACACTTCATGTTGATTCCAAATAATAGTACATTTGATGTACTAGCTAGATCTTCATACTAAACCATGTTTCATATGTACACTGTGTTTATCACACAAAGTATAATGCCCCGCCCCCTACATTATGACAAGTATTTAGCCCTGAGCTGCAAAAGCCACACATTATCACAAATTCAAATAAATTGTTATATAGTATAACATGTTCATAAGCACACCATGCGTATCACCATTATAATCATGTATGCGTGGGTTTAGAACACTATGATCTCTTATTCAAATATCTGAATCCACTATGATCAAAGCGTGCCTACCACAAACACACGCTTTCCATCTTCTCTTCTCACCATCCATATCCCCCTCTGTCTAATACGGTTCGACGCATGTGTACACTCCCGCCCCTCTTTTCATCGATCTCATACTCACACACTCCTGCCCCCTCGATATAGTAGGCCTCTCGCACCACCTCCTAGCTGCATCCCTCTCTCTCTCTCTATCCGTCTCTCCGGGCCTTATTTGCTTCTAACACATGCATGCATGTATACCGATCGATCTCCCTACACGTAGCTAGGTCGACTATAACTATTTTTCCCAACGCACGATCGACGTACCTCACTAGTTATGTCTCTCCCTTTCTCTAATATGCGACGATTGATCTTCCTATGTAGTTACATCTGCTTACCACAACCATATCGTCCCCCCTCATCATCCGTGCATGCCTCCCGACCCGTCTCTCACACGCACGTGTACAGACAGGCAAGCATAGCCTCTCTTATTGATATTCCAGTCGTACCCTCCATTTGTCTAGCAGGCCTCTCCCACCATTTGTGAGAAGCAACTCCACCACCAACCCTCCGACACTCTAGCTCTGTCTCTCTCCCAACCTTATTCCTCTCCTACACATATGCATGGATGCCGATCGATCTCCCTCAATACATAGCTAGGTCTCTCTCCTTCTCCACACATATACCAGTCGATCTACCTCTCTATATTTTCGGTTCTATGCCCCCCCCCCCCCCCCCCCCCACACACACATACACACCTATAGTCGAACGCTATAGGTAGGTATCCATGCCACAGAGACAAACTGCACCTCTCCCCTCTCACGTTCCAGTAGGCTAGCCTCCCTATATCTTTGACGTGGGCACACACAAATTCGATGGCACTCTGTATCGATCGCCCACCCACACACTTCATCCCTCTCTTTGATTCGATCAATATCTCACGCCGATGATCCCTCCACTCTCTTCTCATGGATTGCCCCCTCAATATATGATATATCCAGGCCTCTGTTTCACACACATTGCATATGTTACATTTTTTGTTTCAGATATCATCGACACATTTCCTCTGCTTCGCACACACCATCTCTCTCACACACACCCACGTACGTGGGGTACCTGCACGTAGAGAAGAGGTGCACGCACGACGCACATACTCAGGTATCGTTCCCGGCCACACCCGTGCGGGTACACGATGGAGCTCATTTCTGTACGAAAAGGCAGTCCACGTGATAATTTGACGCGTGTAGCGGTTGTTTACTTGAAGGAGGGTCGGGTATCACGCGTACACGGAACAAAGTTTGACTTGACGCGTTAGTTTTAAATAAAGTTATATTCCTCAATGGCACGTACAGAATATAAAACGATAGTTATCGAGAAAAAAGAAATCCGCTCCACTATATACAATGGAGCCTGCCTTGTCGGGGTTTGTCTCTCTTCATAGTATCTCACACAAGGCGGCGGTGGTCTTTCTCTCTCTCTCTCTCACCGTTGGTCACTGATCCGGCCGCATCCCGTCCGCCGGCGGAAAGGGAGGATGTGCATCATTTCTCCGTTCGACGGCGTCGAGGTAGCACATCCCAATCTGCGGTACCCGCCGTTCTCTCTGACCAAGCTCCGGCACGGTAGGGCCTTAGCCACTTGCTCGCTGCCGCAATATGGGCAGATCCTGCCCGCCGCCGCCCTCCTAGTTACATCCTGACAACCCCCAGGTATAGCTTCCTCCCCTCCGGGCTTGCTCCGTAGCCCATCTTCCCATGTCGCTGCATGTGGATCTTCCCTAGTTCTTTGCCCAAAATGTAGCTCGTCCGGCGTACTTTTCATATTGCAATCTCATCCTCACACCATTTTAGATAAACAATCATGCTGCTATCTTCCCTTAGGACAAGGAATATGATTCTTCTTTGTCGTCGAATGTGTCATCAACTGTTATTGGCCAGTAATTGTTTCCTATCTACCTCTTTTTTGCAAACAGGGCTATCCATTTCACCTCGTAGCTATTGCAACCTTTTGGTGAACTGCACAAATCACTTTTTTCTTAAGAGTGTCTTGTGCAGTTCTACTAAAATGTCACACGGGTAATGTCTCTACATTTCAGTGCGACTGCACAAAGGAAGATTGGTTTTGCTATCCTCCCCATCGAACTCCGAGCCTAATCTTCTCCAACAAGTGGTTAGTTTCATGATAGATTGCAAAGGTGACCGGCCTCTACTTGTGTGTGTATGTTTCATCAACTACTACTGGTGCCAGTATTAATGTAAGCACACTTGTTCAATATCTTTGCAAATAGGGATGTTCGGCTCGATTTTAGTGGAATTGCACAAAATGATCGGATGGTCCATGTCCTCCATAGAATCCTTTCTTGGCTAACATGTCTTGTTCACTTCCACAGAGCTGCGTGAAACTAGCTGCCAACCAATGAACAGCAGGAAATGGAACCATGCCTACGGACATCATCCTTCATTTTTTTATTTTTCTTTATTTGTACACATTGTCACAACTTTGTATTCAGTTGTGATGTAAATATTGACGGTTTTTCAGATGCATTAGCATGCATGTTAATTTCCTTTGTATTAGATGGAATGTTGTAACGAGACAACTTTGGAGGCAAGAGGACACATGAAACCAAAGTTGAAAGCTTCACAGCATTACAGCACAATTTCATTATGCTGGAAAATTATGTGTACATATAAACATATCCCGGAAGCTTGATAGTAATGACACAAATCATTCAAACTTCCTTTCGCCCACATGTGGGACATCCAGAATCCGGGTCCACGTGCCATGTACTGCTGGCAAGGTTCACCCCGCTCGGTTCGCCGCAGTAATGATGACTAATGAGCAGTCAAATAATAGAGCCCCACATTTCACGCAATACTAGTAAAAGTTGCTCGGGCGAAGAACCATCATTTCACTCTTTGTTGAATGCGCTCGTATTCCAATATCCCAAGAGTAAAGTTGCTCGGACGAAGCAACCATAAGTACACGCGAATATTAGACGGTAGCCGCACAACAACAAGTGTATGGGTTTACGGGGCTCAATTCAAAAATTGAAACCAACCAATGAAGTACTAGATGGTGAGCGTTTAGAGCAAGTACAATAGTAGGAATGACGTAGGCGGGCTGTAAGACTATAAATACTAGTGTCAAAATTTCAGTTTTTCTGTTTTATAAGTCACATTTTTATTAATTCCCATCACATGTTCAGATTTCGAGGTGCATTAAATCTCTGCCTACAAGAATTAAGATAAAACTCACCAATACATGTAAAGCTTCTTGGTCCTCTTACGTGGGTGTGCGGCCACGGGCGGCGATGAACTCAGCACGGCGGGACGCCATCGCTTCCTTATCCTTAGCAGTCTGCTCTGGGGCGGAGTGGCCGGACAACCGTATAGTGCGGTGGTTTTAGGAAAATGACGCAGGAAATTCGGATTCCCCTACAATCTTGGTCATTTACTATCGCACACGCTTCGTTTCCGTCGCCTCTGAAAACTGTGTGCGCTCACCCGACTGGGTTGCGTTGTAATTGGCCGGAACCCCAGGCACGCGGATCGCGCATGTGCACCGTAGGATGCACCGCGATCGAATGGCAATCCATGTCCCTCTCATCACACCCATGTAGCTGTAGCTGGGTTTTGATGTATCTGGGCTAATAAAGTCTAGAGAATGCACATAATGAGCTCGGAAAAGTGCCAAATTTGAACAAGTCACCTTACGAGAAACTGGACCCACTCACGGCACGCCTATCACGTTGTCCGCCGGTCAAAGCGCTTACTATTGTCATATCACTATTCTTTTAAGATTTAGAATGCTATTGGCATATCTCTAACATGTGGGAGCGAGTGTGAGCGAACCGACCTCAATCGACGGCAAAATCGCCTGCCAGACGCACTTTGAGAGAGACGAGGAGCGAGAAGCGATACGGGCTGGTGGATTACTAGAGCTACGTGTCGCACAGAGGCCGAGAAATATAGTGATAGCGTGCGGTGGGTATGTACGTATGATGTAACTACACAAGGCTTGCTGTGTTTCCTACTCCTCCGGTCTAAATGTGTAGAAGATATGGTTGATTCTATAGTATTACTAAAAAGTTTAGCAACTATAGCCTCCAATGCACCGGTGCTAACATGAGGTGCTAAGCACACTAAAAAGTTTAGCAACTAAAGCCTCCAATGCACTGGTGCTTTAAGTTGTTGTAGCTAAGCAACCTTCATTTAATGATTTAGCATTGGGAGGGGCCGAGTGCAGACGCTCCACCGGCGGTTCCTTGGTGCTTCTCGGTCATTGGAAATAGTTCTTCCTCCTTTTGCCGACACATGGGACATCCAGCATCCAGGTCGTGTCAGAGCAAGTATAACAGGGTGACATAAGCGGGCTATAAGGGTTGCCACCTCAGTTTTCTGATGACGTGGAGAAGAGAGGAGAGGAAAGAGAAGAGGGGTGGGCTGTAAACTTGTAGCCAGCTACAGCACAAGCTCCAATGCACTTTGTGAGAGAAGAATGTGGGGTCAAGTATTAACTACATAGTGTATAGGGTCAGCAACTATTATATGAATGGGCTTCTAGGTTGGCTATAAGTGAGGTGGCACAAAGATAGAGCTAGCAGCTGGCTATGTTATTAATCTTGCTCTCATGCAAGAAAATGGTTGGTCTCATGTTTAAAACTTGCTGTGCATAGATGTAGATGTAGATGTAGATGTGGTGTAGACATAGATGCAGATGTAGATGTAGGGATGTAAATGGTGCGGATAATTTCTGTTCCGAATCCACTTCCGCATCCGTTTTTAAGGATATGGTATGCACTTACACAAATCGGGCGGATATGGATGCGGATACGGATATTGGTCAACCGGATATCCGGCGGATACGGTAGAGGATATGGTATTGGTAATATCCGGCGGATATGGATTATCCGGTATTTTTTGCGGATTATCCGTGGTTGTCAAATAGGATTATCCGATAAATTTAGCCCAATTAAGAAGCCCAAATGCCCACGCGGACCACTAATAAAAATCACCACATATAAATAGAATTTAACCTAAGCCTAGTACGTGACCTGAATCACAATTCACACGCAGCCGTCGACCTTGCTCATCTTAGCGTTGTCTTTTCTTGCGCCGCCAGTGGCAGCCGCATCTCTTCGGCAAGTCGGCTTTCCGGCACAATGAGCAAAGATGCCGGCGTCGATCCAAGCAACGGAGGTGAGCAAGCACTCTAACCTTTCATGTTTTTTTAGATGCAATGAATCATGCAAGTTTAGGGCGTCGAAGGACGAAGGTAGGTATGTTGTATCCATGAATGCATCCACGGCTCGACGCCATGCAGGTGCAGCTTCTCTTCTCTGCATGCACAGCGGGTCATGGTGGTAGTCTGGTAGATCACCGTGAGCGAAATTGGTGCTGGTCGTGGCCATGATCTACACTACACGTCTACACCCATACATGACGAGGGGTAATCCACATATACGCCGATGGCATTGAGACGATGCTCTGCGTAGTGCGTACATATATGTCGATGGCGTCGAGATAACGCTCTACGTACATATATATATGCCGGCGCCGGCGCGGGCGCATCCGACGGAGGTCTGTGACTGCATACATATACGCCGGCGGTGCATTCTGAACGGTGTTCTACGTACATACACACTTAGGAATACTGAGTATGAACTAGTATGAACAATGGTAGTGGTTCCTTCTTCCTTGCATGCAGTCACGTACAAGTATGAATATCAAGTTAATTTGTAGTCGAGTAGAGTAAGCTTCATCTTAGTAAACTACAAAACAGTATGAATCTATGATGTTTACTATCTTACTTGCTACAATGTCTAAGATATTAATTCCTTTGATCAAGGTTACTAGTTACCTATATATTGTTGTTCTTTCTGTAGATCGTCTGAAAATGATATTGGTAAATCATGTCTCTTTGCACGTATCATCCGATATTTTTTGGCCGTTTCCGGTCCGAATCCGCTCCGCCTCCGCTCCGAATCCGTAGTCCGATATAATCCGCATTCGAATCCGCATCCGGTCATTATCCGCTCCGCTCCGAATCCGACGAAAAAATATGGTAAAGGATATGGTAAAAGCATTATCCGATCCGATCCGTTTACATCCCTATGTAGATGTACATGTAGATAAGTAGAGATAAGTGAGACTCACCAACGGTCACCAACGTAGGATGAGTACGTGCACGAATCACCCACAAAAAAAGGAGTACGTGCACGAAGAGAAGAATTCCACGCACGGACGCACGTACTCTTTGCCTCTTTACCTAACACACAAGCGAGGGTACACGGTGGAGCTCATTTCTAGATGAAGAGGCAGCTCACGTGATAATTTGACGCGTGTAGTAGTTGTTCACTTAGTGGAGGGTCGGGAACCACGCGTGAACGAATCAAAGTTCCACCATGACGCTCTGGCATGTTTTTTTTTTAATTCTTCAATGGCACGTACGCAATTTGTTTCTTCAATGGTACATGAATCGTGCACATACTCAATGACAGAGCACGAGATGGGATGGTAGCCATGGACATGGCCGGCCCTCTTTGGAGACGACTACACTACTACTTTAATGTACGTTAAAAAAACTAATACTACTTTGATGTGTCCTGTCAACTCGCAGAACGATGAGAAGCTTGCTTACTACGCCCTCTACGTAGCACACACTATTGTACTACAGTAGTACTAGCAATTGGAGTATGGGAGCACCGAAAGGATGGGGGAACCTGATATTTCCCCGTTCGGACCGATCCCAAGCTGGCTTCTCACCTTCCTGGCCCACCAAAAACCCATCCCCCCCTCCCGCACGCGCTTCCCGTCCAGCGCTAGCTGAGCCCGCCGCTCCACATTGATGGCAAGTTAGGGCGACGCGACCTCTCACTGCATCCGCCATTGAAGCGGCATGCCGGCCGAGGGCGCCACGCGCTGCAAGCCCGGAATTAGACTACTCACAGTGGAGAGTAACTTTAGAGCCAGTCTAATAAGGCCTAGTCAACAGGCTATAAGACTTGCGATGTCACTAAAATGTAGTACTAGACAAGAGAGAGAGAGAGAGAGAGAGAGAGAGAGAGAGAGAGAGAGACGAAGAGAAGAGGTGCATGCACGCACTCGTCCCCTCTCGCACACGCGCGGGTACACCCACGGTGGAGCGTGTTTGCACACGAAGCGGCAGCTAACGTGATAATTTGACACATCTAGTTTTCCACTTAATGTAGGATGGGGACCACATGTGAGTCATACAAAGTGCGACCTAAACGTGGTGGCGCAGTTATTGATCGAGTTTTATCTACATCTCTTCTCTTCTCTATCTACCTACTACTAGTACGTGGGTACGTGCACGTGCAAATTTCAATTTGTTAATAAAATCATGTGATGCCTTGGGACACATGGGAAGCAGTACTTGACACGCTCCAAGAGAAGGATAGAGATGGAGCAGCAAGCTGGGCCCCTTGCTGCTCCCCCTATCTCCGCCACTATAGCTTGCTGCGTTAGCTTGTCGAACACTGGAACATCACCTACATTTTTACTAATAGAGGGAAAAAGGTACTACAGAGGCTGGATAACGAACCGATCTCTTGGTTGAAAAGCAAAATAAAGTGGGGTTGGGGCGGGCCTGACCAGGCTCTTGGTCGAAAATGGAAAGTGAGGGAGTGTTGGGTTGACAATGCAACTGAGAATGAGCACGTCTATATTTCTTGTGGTCACATAGGAAAAGGTCACAAGAACAAAAATGGCACAAATCTAGTCATAAATTAATACTTAACGGACGCCTTAATTACTCAGCCATTCCCGATTATTTTGGATAGTGGGGCTATTATTGACTTGGACGTGGGGTTTACTCACACGACCAACCTAACAGGCTCTACCCTAGCCGCCGCTATATCATATGGTTTCGCACCGTTCCAGATCACAGCGTCGCCACGCAAGTCTTCTCCATCCCTCCTTCCGGCGTGTACCATGAGAAGGGACAGCAGTCCTCTGGAACCCCGCCTTTCGTGATCCTGTACGGGAGAGGGGCGATTAGGTTTTCGGGGAGCACACTTGTGCGACTGCTGCTAGCGACAACTTCCTCAACGACAACCTTCTTCCCCGACCACGGCAACCTCTTCATCAACGACATGAGTGACAACATCAACCACAGCGGTTCTGCTCCCGCTGCACAGTATGTGATTATGTCCTCCTGGTTTAGTCCGTGTCATTACTTTGATCTTTGCAATTGTCGTCGTGATCTATTTACTATTTATTTGGATTAAATCTCATAGTAATTTGCTCATATATTCAACAATTCAATCCAAAAACCTGATTATAGGCAATTTACTCCGAGTGGTTTTGCTGCGCTTTTGAAGCCGCCTACCTTTAGGGGGGTGCAATATAAAAGTTGGCGCACGAGAGCGGTTTACTGGTTTCAGATCATGTACTACTATGACGCCACTAAGGCCAAGCCTGAGGGCGATCTTAATCCTACACAGCAGGAAGCTTTTGAGAACATGGATACCCTCTTCAAAGGCACCCTTCTGAGTGTTCTTGACGATTCCATTGTGGATTCATATATGTTGTTTGACAGCGGCAAAGAGATGTGGGCTGCGCTCGAGGCCATGTTTGGGGCCTCGGACGCTGGCAGCGAGTTGTACGTCATGGAGCAATTATGTGACTACAAGATGACTGATAAGCGCTCTGTTGTTCAGAAGGCTCATGATATACATTCACTCACTAAGGAACTTGAGTACTTTAAGTGTGTGTTGCCGGACAAATTTGTTGTTGGGACCATCATTGCCAAGCTTCCACCTTTGTGGAACAATTTTGCTACTTCTCTGAAACACAAGAGACAGGAGTTTTCCATTTCGGATCTCATTAGCACTCTTGATTTTGAAGAGAAGACGAGAGCAAAAGACACACGTGCTCGAGTCTCTGAGGGAGCTTCTAGTGCCGACATGGTACACGAGAAGAACTTCCAGCCCAACAAGCCCCAAAACAACAAGAACAAATCTCAGGGGAAAGGCAAGTTTGATGCAGAGAACAAGCCGTCACATTGTACCAACTTCAAGAAGAATTCTCATAAGAAGGGGAAGGGACACAAACCTCAATTTTTGTAGAACCGCACAAAATTATATGGCTGCATCTACCTGCTGTCAGCTAACCTCATGGTGCTCCAGGTATTCCTACATTCATAACTAGGTACAATGACCAGCAAAAGATGAAATAAGCTTATTCGTACGTTGACTTGCTGATTGCAGTGTGGAACGAGCCTGTCATGTGTGGAGGAGCAAACAAGTAGTGCAGCCACAATGTCACCGCAAGATAAAAGATTCCAGAGTCAAATACGGCCTGGCTGGCGAGTAGTGGAGGAGCAAACATGCAGCTAGGTGTGGAGTTGCCAACATGCTCAAAGTGCTCGCAACATTGAGAAGAAACAAGCATGCCCAGGAAATTAATGCGTACGCAGGGAGGCCCTTTGCTCAGAGAAGCATCGATCGTTTTTCTTTATTTCTGCACCTTCTCACAGCTTTGTCTTGGTTATAGTATGGTGAATCATTAAGATGCATAAACATGTTGAACTTTTGTGCTTGTGAATGTTAGTATGCATACCGTATCTTCTGAAGCTTAGTTTAATGTGAATGTTGATACCTCATTTGACACCTCATTTTGCCGCGCTATGACCAGTGTGAGTGTTTGCATGTAGTACCGCATCCTCTAATTTGGTGGATGGCAAGCGGGCCCGAGAAGGAGCCATATTTTTTTTAAGTTGAAAAAGGTTACCGATGAGGAGCGATAAGCTAGAGGGCATCTCTTTTTTTCTTTCGAATGGGCAATAAGCTAGGAGAGCTGGATAGCGTCTCTTATGGACTTCCTCTAGTGTTAAGACCGTCCAGGACGAGAAACACGACGGCAACCGACTAGGCCGATACAAAAGCCAATCCATCTTAAAGCCCATTAGTTTTTTTGCGAGGAAAAGCCCATATTTCTTGAATTGGGGCGCTCCCGAAAAAACCCTCCATCCCGCTGGACTATCCCCCTTCCGTTGCCCCCTAATTCCCTGCGCTCCCCTTCTTCCTCACTCGTACAGAAAACCCCCGCTCACCTTCTTCCTCGCTCGTACATAAAACGCATGTTCCCCTTCTTCCTCGCTCGTACAGAAAACACATGTTCCCCTTCTTCCTCGCTCCTACAGAAAATGCATGTTCCCCTTCTTCCTCACTCCTACAGAAAACCCCAGCCCTCCTTCTTCCCCACTCGCACTGCCATTAGGCACGTCTCTTGTTGCTCTGCTCAAACCCGTGAGCTCGACGCGACGCCCGCAAGGAAAATGGAGTCGGCTGGCTCCAGCGCCAAGAAGATGAGGGTCCCGCCAGCGGTGACGCCGGTTGTAGATCCCGCACCAGGCAGCGCAGGGAGAAGCGGCGAGCCCCCACCCCTCAGATCTCCCGGATGCCTTGGGGAGATCATCTCGCTTCTCCCCACCAAGGATTGCTGCCGCACCCAAGTCCTCTCAACTCGGTGGCGCCCTCTATGGCGCGCCAAGCCCCTTAATCTCGGCCGTCGTCAGCTATCTGTCATTCATGATTTTGAACTCCTCAGATCCATCATCTCCTCCCACCAGGGCTCCGTTCAACGCCTCTGCATCCCGACACACTACCTGCTGTCCATATCATGCACGGTGGATGCCTGGTGTTTCTTCTATTGATTCCTTGTTTAGTAAAATTAAAATTGATGATAAAGGGACTGAAGAAGAGTCAACTTTAGTTAGAAGGTGTCCCGATAATTTGGAGGGTGAAAATCTTGATGAAAAAATTGATAAAAGTGGGTTTGGAGAGGTCAAAACTTTAACTAGTGATGTGCCCACTCTTTTGGATTACAAAGACTTTAATTATGATAATTGCTCTTTGCTTGAATGTATTTATTTGTTGCAATCCATGATAAATTCACCCCATGCTTATGAACAAAATAAAGCTTTTACTAAACATATCGTTGATGCCATGATGAAAGCTTGGGAAGAAAAATTGGAGTTAGATATTTCAATTCCTAGAAAATTACATGATGAATGGGAACCTACCATTAAAGTAAAGATTAAAAATTATGAGTGTTTTGCTTTATGTGATTTGGATGCTAGTGTTTCCACAATTCTGAAATCTTTATGTGATGTGCTTGGTCTTACCGATATTGAAGAATGTTCTCTTAATTTGCACTTGGCAGATTCCACTATTAAAAATCCTTTGGGAAGAATTAATGATGTTCTTATTCTTGCAAATAGAAATTATGTGCCCATAGATTTTATTGTTCTTGATATTGATTGCAATCCGTCTTGTCCAATTATAATTGGTAGACCGTTTTTACGTACTATTGGTGCCGTGATTGATATGAAAGAAGGCAATATTAAATTTCAATTTCCACTAAGAGAGGGTATGGAACACTTCCCTAGAATGAGAATTAAGCCACCATATGAATCAATCATGAGGGCATCCTATGGATCTAAAACTAAAGATGGCAATACTCGAATCTATGCTTTATGCCTAGCTAGGGGCATAAAACGATAGCGCTTGTTGGGAGGCAACCCGATGAATAAAATTTATTTTTGTTTTTTTATTTATGTTATTGAGTGTTTGCACAATTGTGCCTCTGTTATGGTTGTTTTTTTATGTTTCAGTTAGTGTTTGTGCCAAGTAAAGCCTTTGGGATAGCTTTGGTGATAGTTGATTTGATCCCGTTGAAAAACAGAAACTTTTGCATCCAGTAACAGAATTGTTTAAATTCACAAAAGCGACAAAAAATTCTGAATGTTTTACACAATATTGATATATAAATTTCCTCTGCTTTTCTAAATTTTAAGAAGTTTTGGATTTAAAGAAGTATGAGAACAATTCGTATCTTTAGAGACTGTTCTGTTTTTGACAGATTATGTTTTCTTTGCATTATGTGCTTATTTTGATGAATCTATGGATTGTATCGGGGGTATAAGCCATGGTAAAGTTAGAATACAGTAGATATAATGCAATAAAAAAATTTGAATGGGTTTACTACAGTACTTAAAGGAAAGATTGGTTTTCTTATACTAACGGATCTCACGAAGGTTTTGTTAAGTTTTATGTGATTGAAGTTTTCAAGTTTTGGGTGAGATCACGATGGATGAAGGAATAAGGAGTGAAAAGAGCCTAACCTTTGGGATGCCCCATGGCACCCCAATTTAATATTCAAGGAGAGCCAAGCAACTAAGCTTGGGGATGCCCCGGAAGGCATCCCCTCTTTCTTCTAACGACCATCGGTATTTTACTTGGAGCTATATTTTTATTCATCACAAATCATGAGTTTTGCTTGGAGCGTCTTGTATTATATGAGTCTTTGCTTGTTTTGATTTTTAGTTTGTCACAAGTATCCTCGCTGGACACACCTATTTGAGAGAGCCAAAATTATGCTATGATTTGTTAGAATTGCTCTATATGCTTCACTTATTTTTTTTAGCTATGGAATTGCTCAAGTGCTTCACTTATATCTTTTTGAGCACGGTGTGCTTTTATAATTTTTGAAGAAATACTCTCATGCTTCACTTAGATTTATTTGAGAGTTAGTAAATTTTTGAAGAAATTCTCTCATGCTTCACTTATATTATTTTGTGAGACGAAAAATTGAATGCTCATGTTCTTCACTTAGATTTGTTTGAGCTTGTCAAAAGCAATTGCGGTATATGAAACTAGTTCCAAAGTGATAGATATTCAAGAGGGATATAATAAAAACTTTCATGAAGATCATTGGACAAAATAAACTTGATTCTTTGTAATAGTTTTGAGATATGATGATAGTGATATGTGAGTCATGTTGGTGAGTAATTATGCTTTAGTAAGAATATTGGTGTTAAGGTTTGTGATTCCCTATGCAAGCACGAAATTCAATAGTTATGAAATGAAATTACATCCTACTTGTGGTGCATTATTCGGTGTTAGTTATGCTTAATGCTCGTTTATGTGATTTTTTGTTTCTTGGTTGGTTGCTTCTCAATCTTTTTGCTAGCCTCCACTTGTACTAAGTAGAAATACTACTTGTACATCCAACACCTTTAAACCCAGTTTTGCCACATGAGTCCACCATACCTACCTATATGCGGTATTTCCATGCCGTCCTAAGCAAATTTGTATGTGCCATCTCTAATTTTCAAAATAAATTTTCTTTTTGTGTGCCCGTACCGCTCATGAAGCGGCAGGGGGTGGCCAATATTGTCCATGCTAGATGTGTTATTCTCAAGATGAGTGTTTATTCACTTGTCATTGCACGAGAGTGCGGCAGTATTAGGGATGCCCAGTCCCGAAATGAAAAAGAAATTTACTTTATCTTGTCAAATAATAAATTCCTTGGAAAGTGTTGGTATGGACAGTACCCGTGGATACGGCTAGCCATGGAATGTGAAAGAATGGTGGAAAAAGGAATAAACTTTATTTTATGTTTGGGAACCGCCTATGATATATCTAGCATGGAAAGTGTATTACTCGGTCATTTTCGTTGACAGGAAAAGTATGAGTCTCAAATTTTTTTATCTCTCAATTTAAGCTTTGAGCTCTGGCACCTCTACATATCCCTACTTCCCTCTGCGAAGGGCCTATTTATTTACTTTATGCAATTTTTATTTTTATTTGAGTCTCCATCTTCTCTTATAAAGCACCAACTAAGGGGCACTATGATCATACTTGAGCATTGGATGTAGCTAATATGCGAGTGTGTTTCATGAATGGATCAATGATTGAGCATGATGGGCTAGGGATAACTTTCTTTAGTCTTGATATTTTGAAAGACATGGTTGCTTGTTGATATGCTTGAGTATTGAAATCTTCATGACAAAACTAGACTATTGCTTTGAACCATATAAAAGTCCAAATGTCCATGCTACAAAAGAAAAGAATATGTGATGAACATGTTAGGCAGCATTCCACATCAAAAATTCTGTTTTTATCATTTACCTACTCAAGGACGAGTAGGAATTAAGCTTGGGGATGCTGATACGTCTCTAACATATCTATAATTTTTGCTTGTTCCATGCTGTTATATTATCATTCTTGGATGTTTTACAATCATTTTATAGCAAATTTATATCATTTTTTGGGACTAACGTATTGACATAGTGCCCTGTGCCAGTTGTTGTTTTTTGCTTGTTTTTTACTTCGAAGAATATCAGTACCAAACGGAGTCCAAACGCAGCGAAACTTTTTGGAGAATTTTTTTGTACCAGAATACATAAGATGGGCCAAAGAAGTGCCAGAGGGGAGGCCCGAGGTGGGCGCAACCCACCAGGGCACGCCCTGGTGGGTTGTGCCCCCCTCGGTGGCCCCCCGCACCGCCTCTTCGCCCTATAAATACCCAAATATTCCAGTAACCCTAGGGGAGTCGACGAAACACAATTCCAGCCGCCGCAAGTTCCAGAACCACGAGATCCAATATAGACACCATCACGGAGGGGTTCATCATCCTCATTGGTGCCTCTCCGATGATGCGTGAGTAGTCCATCATAGACCTACGGGTCCGTAGGCAGTAGCTAGATGGCTTCCTCTCTCTCTTTTGATTCTCAATACAATGGTCTCTTGGAGATCTATTTGATGTAACTCTTTTTTGCGGTGTGTTTGTTGGGATCCGATGAACTTTGAGTTTATGATCAGATCTATATCCATGAATATTATTTGAGTCTTCTTTTGATCTCTTATATGCATGATTATTTATAGCCTCGTATTTCTTCTTCAAATCTTTGGTTTAGTTAGGCCAACTAGATCGATTTTTCTTGCCATGGGAACAGGTTCTTTGTGATGGGTTCGATCGTGCGGTGTTCTTTCCCAGTGACAGAAGGGGCAGCAAGACACGCATGTATCGTTGCTATTAAGGATAACAAGATGGGGGCTATTCCTACATGAATAGATCTCATCTACATCATGCCATTGTTCTTATTGCATTACTCCGTTTCTCCATGAACTTAATACACTAGATGCATGCTGGATAGCGGTCGATGTGTGGAGTAATAGTAGTAGATGCAGGCAGGAGTCGGTCTACTAATCTTGGACGTGATGCCTATATATTGATCATTGCCTTGGATATTGTCATAATTATTTGATCTTCTATCAATTGGCCAACAGTAATTTGTTTACCCACCGTGTGCTATTTTCTAGAGAGAAGCCACTAGTGAAATCTACGGCCCCCGGGTCTATTCTTTATCATATTTGCTTTGAGATCTATTTTTATTCGCTTTTGTTTTCAGATCTATTATTCCAAAAATCCAAAATACCTTGCTGCACTTTTTTGTTACTTATTTTATTACGCGTTTTATCGAGATCTATTTATCCAATCTACACAATTTTTATCCCGTCAACTTCACAATTTCTGGCACTGTTACCCGTAGAGGGATTGACAACCCCTCATAAGCATCGGGTTGCAAGTATTTGTTATTTGTGTGCAGGTACTGTTTACATAGTGTTGCTTGGTTCTCCTACTGGATTGATACCTTGGTTTCATAACTAAGGGAAATACCTACCATAGATGTATTGCATCATCCCTTCCTCTTTGGGGAAATACCGATGTAGTTCAAGCGACATCGCGGGATTGCTTGTTCCCTCCTCCCGTGGCCGGCTGTACTGTCGCGCAGGCCTCACCGGCCCACCCTACTCCCACCGCTGGCCAGGCCATCCCTCTACCCACCCGCACCTCCTGTTATTTTTCGGCGACGTCAGCCTCACCCCGCAGCCGACCAGTCAGCCATCGTACTCCCCTCAGCGTGGGCATCCACTGTTGTGGCTTTGCTGGCTCCGGGTCATTCACTTCCTGGGCCTCGCCGTCGTCCACTACGTTGGTGCTCTCGGCGCGACGTGGTCAACATGGTCAACAAACGACAGCCATCGGAAGAGGGATGTAAGTGGCGAGGCTGACAGTATGGACCCACACAAGCAAGTGCCTCCTTATTACGCGAAAAAAATGATTGCTCCAGCTGAGTGCTGGGACCCACCGGCTATATCTTCGCACGGAAGGAAGACCCTCCTTGTTATGCGAAAAAACTATTCCTCCCGATGATAGCTAGGACCCGACAGATTTGGTGGCTGACTTGTGGGCCTACTAAGCTGACGCGTACGCAGGGCTTTGTCCACTTAGTCAAGAAAGGATTCTAGTAGCTGGACCATTGGATGTTAATCCAACAGCCATGCTGCTTCTTCAACCTCTGATCTTGCTCCTATCTCCCGTGGGCGGCAGTGCTGCCACGCAGGCCTCACCGCCCTGCCCTACTCCCATCGCTGGCCTGGCCATCCCTCTACTCACCCACACCTCCTGTTATTCTCCGGCAACGGTGGACGAACCAGTAAACCCTCGTACTCCCCTCCGTGTGGGAAACAACTGTCGAGTCTTCCCCGGCTCCGTGTCGTTCCATTCCTAGGCCTCGCCGTCGTCCACCGCCTTGGTGCTCTCGTGAAGGAAATATGCCCTAGAGGCAATAATAAAGTTGTTATTTTATATTTCCTTATTCATGATAAAGGTTTATTATTCATGCTAGAATTGTATTGATTGGAAACTTAAATACATGTGTGAATACATAAACAAATACCGTGTCCCTAGTAAGCCTCTACTAGACTAGCTCGTTGATCAAAGAGGGTTAAGGTTTCCTAACCATAGACAAGTGTTGTCATTTGATAACGGGATCACATCATTAGGAGAATGATGTGATGGACAAGACCCATCCGTTAGCTTAGCATATGATCGTTCAGTTTATTGCTATTGCTTTCTTGATGACAAATACATATTCCTTCGACTATGAGATTATGCAACTCCCGGATACTAGAGGAATACCTTGTGTGCTATCAAATATCACAACGTAACTGGGTGATCATAATGATGTTCTACAGGTATCTCCAAAGGTGTTTGTTGAGTTGGCATAGATCGAGATTAGGATTTGGCACTCCGAGTATCGGAGAGGTATCTCTGGGCCCTCTCGGTAATACACATCATAAGAAGCCTTGCAAGCAAAGTGACTAATGAGTTAGTTGCAAGATGATGTATTAAGGAACGAGTAAAGAGACTTGCCGGTAACGAGATTGAACTAGGTATGAAGATACCGACGATCGAATCTCGGGCAAGTAACATACCGATGGACAAAGGGAATTACGTATGTTGTCATAAGGTTCGACCCATAAAGATCTTTGTAGAATATGTAGGAGCCAATATGGGCATCCAGGTTCCGCTATTGGTTATTGACCAGAGAGGTGTCTCGGTCATGTCTACATAGTTCTCGAACTCGTAGGGTCCGCACGCTTAACGTTCGTTGACGATATAGTGTTATATGAGTTATATGATTTGGTGACCGAATGTTGTTCGGAGTCCCGAATGAGATCACGAACATGAAGAGGATCTCCGGAATGGTCCGGAGGTAAAGATTGATATATAGGACGATGATATTCGGACACCGGAAGAGTTTCGGAGTGCACCGGGTAGTCATCGGGTCACCGGAAGGGGTTCCGGACACCCCGGGAGGTCTATGGGCCTAATGGGCCAAGGGGAGAGACACACCAGCCCACAAGGGGGCTGGCGCGCCCCTCTCCCTGTCCGCCGGCCCTAGGGAAGGAAAGGGGGGAGGGCTAGCCCCTCCTGCCTTCCCCTCCACATGGGAGAAAGGAAAGGGGGGGGCCACCCTCCCCTGCCTTTCCCTGCGCGCCTAGAAAGTCAAGGGGGGCATGGCTAGGGGCAGGACCCCAAGTGGGATTCGGCCCCACTTGGGGCGCCTCCCTTGCTGCTCCTCCCTCCCCCCCACCTATATATATATATATGTGGGAGGGGGCGCCACACATAAGCCACGACAATCTCTTAGTCGTGTGCGGCGCACCCCTCCACAGTTTTGTCCCTCGGTCATATTCTCGTAGTGCTTAGGCGAAGCCCTACGGAGATAGCATCACCGTCACCATCACCACGCCGTCGTGCTGCCGGAACTCATCCACTACTTCGCCGTCTTGCTGGATGAAGAAGGCGAGGACATCACCGAGTTGAATGTCTGCTGAACGCGGAGGTGCCGTACGTTCGGTACTCGATCGGTTGGATCGCGAAGAAGTTCGACTACATCAACCGCGTTACTAAACGCTTCCGCTTATGGTCTACGAGGGTATGTAGACACACTCTCCCCCTCGTTGCTATGCATATCCATGGATAGATCTTGCATGTGCGTACAATTTTTTTTGTTTTCCATGCAACGTTTCCCAATAGTGGCATCCGAGCCAGGTCTATGCGTAGATGATATGCACGAGTAGAACACAAAGAGTTGTGGGCGGTGATATTCATACTGCTTCCCACCAACGTCTTATTTTGATTCGACGGTATTGTGGAATGAAGCGGCCCGGACCAACATTACATGTCCACGCACATGAGACCGGTTTCACCGACTGACATGCAACTAGTTTTGCATAAAGGTGGCTGGCGGGTGTCTGTTTCTCCTACTTTAGTTGAATCGAATTTGACTACGGCCGGTCCTTGAAGAAGGTTAAAACAACAAACTTGATAAATCACCGTTGTGGTTTTTGCGTAGTTAAGAATAGTTCTTGCTAGAAGCCCCTAGCAGCCACCTAAAACTTGCAACAACAAAGTAGAGGACGTCTACCTTGTTTTTGCAGGGCATGTTATGATGTGATATGGTCAAGATATGACATGATATATGTTGATGTATGAGATGATCATGTTTTGTAATATCGACAACCGGCAGGAGCCTTAGGGTTGTCTCTTAATTATTGTATGAAATGCAAGCATCATGTAATTGCTTTACTTTATTGCTATGCATTAGCAATAGTTGGTGAGATGACCTCGACGCAACAATGGAGATCAAGGTGTCGAGCCGGTGATGATGGAGATGATGATGATGCTTTGGATATGGAGATCAAAAGCACAAGATGATGATATATCATGTCACATATTTTGATTGCATGTGATGTTTATCCTTTATGCATCATATTTAGAACGGCGGTAGCATTATAAGATGATCCCTTCACTAAATTTCAAGATAAAAGTGTTCTCCCTGAGTATGCACCGTTGCCAAAGTTCATCGTTTCGAAGCACCTCGTGATGATCGGGTGTGATAGACTCTATGTTCACATACAACGGGTGTAAGACAGTTTTGCACATGCAGAATACTTGGGTTAAACTTGACGAGCCTAGCATGTACAGACATGGTCTCGGAACACTGGAGACCGAAAGGTCGAACGTGAGTCATATAGTAGGTATGATCAACATAGAGATGTTCACCATTGATGAGTACCCCATCTCACGTGATGATCGGACATGGGTTAGTTGATTTGGATCATGTATCACTTAGATAACTTGAGGGGTGTTTATTTAAGTGGGAGTTCATTAGTAATTTGATTAATTGAACATAAATTTATCATGAACTTAGTCTTACTAGTTTTGCATATCTATGTTGTAGATCAATGGCCCGAGCTACCGTTCCCCTGAATTTTAATGCGTTCCTAGAGAAAGCTAAGTTGAAAGATGATGGTAGCAACTACACGGATTGGGTCCGTAACTTGAGGATTATCCTCATTGCTGCACAGAAGAATTATGTCCTTGATGCACCGCTAGGTGACAGACCTGCTGCAGGAGCTACTGCAGATGTTATGAACGTCTGGTTGGCTCAATCTGATGACTACTCGATAGTTCAGTGTGCCATGATGTACAACCTAGAACCGGGACTTCAAAGATGTTTTGAACGTCATGGAGCATATGAGATGTTCCAAGAATTGAAGTTAATATTTCAAGAAAATGCTCGGGTTGAGAAATATGAAGTCTCCAACAAGTTCTATAGTTGCAAGATGGAGGAGAATAGTTCTGTCAGTGAACACATACTCAAAATGTCTGGGTAACATAACCACTTGACTCAGCTGGGAGTTGATCTTCCAGTTGATAGTCTTATTGACAGAGTTCTTCAATCACTGCCACCAAGCTACAAAGGCTTCATGATGAACTATAATATGCAAGGGATGAATAAAATGATTCCTGAGCTCTTTCCAATGCTTAAGGCTGCGGAGGTAGAAATCAAGAAGGAGCATCAAGTGTTGATGGTTAACAAGACCACTAGTTTCAAGAAAAAGGGCAAGGGAAATAAAGGGAACTCGAAGAAGAATGGCAAGCAAGTTGCCACTCCTGGGAAGAAGCCCAAAGCTAGACCCAAGCCTGAAACTGAATGCTTCTACTGCAAAGGGAATGGTCACTGGAAGCGGAACTGCCCCAAATACTTGGCGGATAAGAAGGATGGAGAAGTGAACAAAGGTATATTTGATATACATGTTATTGATGTGTACCTTACTAATGCTCGTAGTAGCGCCTGGCCGGTATTTGATCCTGGTTCAGTTGCTCATATTTGTAACTCGAAACAGGAGCTGCAGAATAAACGAAGATTGGCTAAGGACGAGGTGACGATGCGCGTCGGGAATGGTTCCAAGGTCGATGTGATCGCCGTCGGCACGCTACGTCTACATCTACCTTCGGGATTAGTTTTAGACCTCAATAATTGTTATTTGGTGCCCGCGTTGAGCATGAACATTATATCTGGATCTTGTTTATTGCGAGCCGGTTATTCATTTAAATCGGAGAATAATGGTTGTTCTATTTATATGAGTAATATCTTTTATGGTCATGCACCCTTGATGAATGGTCTATTCTTGATGAATCTCGATCGTAGTGATACACATATTCATAATATTGATGCCAAAAGATGCAAAGTTGATAATGATAGTGCAACATACTTGTGGCACTGTCGTTTAGGTCATATTGGTGTAAAGCGCATGAAGAAACTCCATGTGGATGGACTTTTGGAATCACTTGATTATGAATCATTTGATACTTGCGAACCATGCCTCATGGGCAAGATGACTAAAACTCCATTCTCCGGAACAATGGAGCGAGCTAATGACTTATTGGAAATAATACATACCGATGTATGCGGTCTGATGAGTGTTGAAGCACGCGGCGGGTATCGTTATTTTCTGACCTTCACAAATGATTTGAGTAGGTATGGGTATATCTACTTGATGAAACGCAAGTCTGAAACATTTGAAAAGTTCAAAGAATTTCAGAGTGAAGTGGAGAATCATTGTAACAAGAAAATAAAGTTTCTACGATCTGATCACGGAGGCGAATATTTGAGTTACGAGTTTGGCCTTCATTTAGAACAATGTGGAATTGTTTCACAACTCATGCCACTTGGAACACCACAACGTAATGGTGTGTCCGAACGTCGTAACCGTACTTTATTGGATATGGTGCGTTCTATGATGTCTCTTACCGATTTACCACTATCGTTTTGGGGTTATGCATTAGAGACAGCCGCATTCATGTTAAATAGGGCACCGTCTAAATCCGTTGAGATGACATCGTATGAACTATGGTTTGGCAAGAAACCTAAGCTGTCGTTCCTTAAAGTTTGTGGATGCGATGCTTATGTCAAAAGGCTTCAGCCAGATAAGCTCGAACCTAAATCGAAGAAGTGCGTCTTCATAGGATACCCAAAAGAAACTATTGGGTACACCTTCTACCACAGATCCGAAGGCAAGATCTTGGTTGCTAAGAATGGATCCTTTCTAGAGAAGGAGTTTCTCTCGAAAGAAGTGAGTTGGAGGAAAGTAGAATTTGATGAGGTAATAGTACCTTCTCTCGAATTGGGAAGTAGCTCATCACAGAAAACCGTTCCCGTGATGCCTACACTAACTAGAGATGAAGCTAATGATGATGATCATGTACCTTTAGATCAAGTTACTACTGAACCTCGTAGGTCGACCAGAGCACGATCCGCACCAGAGTGGTACGGTAATCCTGTCATGGAAGTTATGTTATTAGACCATGGCAAACCTACGAACTATGAAGAAGCTACGATGATCCTAGAATCCGATAAATGGCTTGAGGCCATGAAATCTGAGATAGGATCCATGTATGAGAACAAAGTATGGACTTTGGTGGACTTGCCCAATGATCAGCAAGCCATAGAAAATAAATGGATCTTCAAGAAGAAGACTGACGCTGATGGTAATGTTACTGTCTACAAAGCTCGACTTGTCGTGAAAGGTTTTCGACAAGTTCAAGGAGTTGACTACGATGAGACTTTCTCACCCGTAGCGATGCTTAAGTCTGTCCGAATCATGTTAGCAATTGCCGCATTTTATAATTATGAAATCTGGCAAATGGACGTCAAAACTGCATTCCTTAATGGATTTCTTAAAGAAGAGTTGTATATGATGCAACCAGAAGGTTTTGTCGATCCTAAAGGTGTTAACAAAGTATGCAAGCTCCATCGATCCATCTATGGACTGGTGCAAGCATCTCGGAGTTGGAATATACGCTTTGATGAGGTGATCAAAGCATATGGTTTTATACAGACTTACGGTGAAGCCTGTATTTACAAGAAAGTGAGTGGGAGCTCTGTAGCATTTCTAATATTATATGTGGATGACATATTGTTGATTGGAAATGATATAGAATTTCTAGATAACATAAAAGGGTACTTGAATAAGAATTTTTCAATGAAAGACCTCGGTGAAGCTGCTTATATATTGGGCATCAAGATTTATAGGGATAGATCGAGACGCTTAATAGGACTTTCACAAAGCACGTACCTTGACAAAGTTTTGAAGAAGGTCAAAATGGATCAGTCAAAGAAAGGATTCTTGCCTATGTTACAAGGTGTGAAATTGAGTCAGACTCAAAGCCCGACCACTGTAGAAGATAGAGAGAAAATGAAAGTCATTCCCTATGCCTCAGCTATAGGTTCTATCATGTATGCTATGCTGTGTACCAGACTTGATGTGTGCCTTGCCATAAGTTTGGCAAGGAGGTACCAAAGTAATCCAGGAGGGATCACTGGACAGCAGTCAAGAACATCCTAAAATACCTGAAAAGGACTAAGGATATGTTTCTCATTTATGGAGGTGAAGAAGAGCTCGTCGTAAATGGTTACGTCGATGCTAGCTTCGACACAGATCCGGATGACTCTAAGTCACAAACCGGATACGTATTTTTGTTGAATGGTGGAGCTGTCAGTTGGTGCAGTTCCAAGCAGAGCGTCGTGGCGGGATCTACGTGTGAAGCGGAGTACATAGCTGCTTCGGAAGCGGCACATGAAGGAGTCTGGATGAAGGAGTTCATATCCAATCTGGGTGTAATACCCAGTGCATCGGGTCCAATGAAAATCTTTTGTGACAACACTGGAGCAATTGCCTTGGCGAAGGAATCCAGGTTTCACAAGAGAACCAAGCAAATCAAGAGACGCTTCAACTCCATTTCTGAAAAGGTCAAGGATGGAGACATAGAGATTTGCAAAATACATACGGATCTGAATGTAGCAGACCCGTTGACTAAGCCTCTTCCGCGAGCAAAACATGATCAGCACCAAGACTCCATGGGTGTTAGATTCATTACAATGTAATCTAGATTATTGACTCTAGTGCAAGTGGGAGACTGAAGGAAATATGCCCTAGAGGCAATAATAAAGTTGTTATTTTATATTTCCTTATTCATGGTAAAGGTTTATTATTCATGCTAGAACTGTATTGATCGGAAACTTAAATACATGTGTGAATACATAAACAAATACCGTGTCCCTAGTAAGCCTCTACTAGACTAGCTCGTTGATCAAAGATGGTTAAGGTTTCCTAACCATAGACATGTGTTGTCATTTGATAACGGGATCACATCATTAGGAGAATGATGTGATGGACTAGACCCATCCGTTATCTTAGCATATGATCATTCGGTTTATTGCTATTGCTTTCTTGATGACAAATACATATTCCTTCGACTATGAGATTATGCAACTCCCGGATACCGGAGGAATACCTTGTGTGCTATCAAGCATCACAATGTAAATGGGTGATCATAAAGATGCTCTATAGGTATCTCCAAAGGTGTTTGTTGAGTTGGCACAGATCGAGATTAGGATTTGTCACTCCGAGTATCAGAGAGGTATCTCTGGGCCCTCTCGGTAATACACATCATAAGAAGCCTTGCAAGCCAAGTGACTAATGAGTTAGTTGCAAGATGACGTATTACGGAACGAGTAAAGAGACTTGCCGATAACGAGATTGAACTAGGTATGAAGATACCGACGATCGAATCTCAGGAAAGTAACATACCGATGGACAAAGGGAATTACGTATGTTGTCATAAGGTTGGACTGATAAAGATCTTCGTAGAATATGTAGGAGCCAATATGGGCATCTAGGTTCCACTATTGGTTATTGATCGGAGAGGTGTCTCGGTCATGTCTACATAGTTCTCGAACCTATAGGGTCCTCACGCTTAACGTTCGTTGACGATATAGTGTTATATGAGTTATATGATTTGGTGACCGAATGTTGTTCGGAGTCCCGGATGAGATCATGGACATGACGAGGAGCTCCAGAATGGTCCGGAGGTAAAGATTGATATATAGGACGATGATATTCGGACACCGAAAGAGTTTCGGAGTGCACCGGGTAGTCATCGGGTCACCGGAAGGGGTTCCGGACACCCCCGGGAGGTCTATGGGCCTAATGGGCCAAGGGAGAGACACACCAGCCCACAAGGGGGCTGGCACGCCCCTCTCCCTGGCTGCCGGCCCTAGGGAAGGAAAAGGGGGGAGGGCTAGCCTCGCCTGCCTTCCCCTCCACATGGGAGAAAGGAAAGGGGGGGCGCCACCCTGCCCTGCCTTTCCCCGCGCGCCTAGAAAGGCAAGGGGGCGCGGCTAGGGGAAGGACCCCAAGTGGGATTCAGCCCCACTTGGGGCGCCTCCTTGGCTGCTCCTCCCTCCCCCCACCTATATATATGTGGGAGGGGGCACCACACATAAGCCACGACAATTTCTTAGCCGTGTGCGGCGCCCCCTCCACAGTTTTGTCCCTCGGTCATATTCTCGTAGTGCTTAGGCGAAGCCCTGCGGAGATAGCATCACCGTCACCATCACCACGCCGTCGTGCTGCCAGAACTCATCCACTACTTCGTCGTCTTGCTGGATCAAGCAGGCGAGGACGTCACTGAGCTGAACGTGTGATGAACACGGAGGTGTCGTACGTTCGGTACTCGATCGGTTGGATCGCGAAGAAGTTCGACTATATCAACCGCGTTACTAAATGCTTCCTCTTACAATCTACGAGCGTACGTAGACACACTCTCCCCCTCGTTGCTATGCATCTCCATGGATAGATCTTGCGTGTGCGTGGAATTTTTTTTGTTTTCCATGCAACGTTTCCCAACACCTCGGTGCGTCATGGTCAACATGGTCAACGAACGACATCCATCGGAAGAGGACTGTACGTGGAGAGGCTGACAGTTGGGTCCGCGGCCGCACGCAAGGAAGTGCCTCCTTATTAAACTCAAAATAATTATTCCTCCACCTGACAGTGGGGACCCACCAGAAGGGCCTCTATATTTCGCGAAAAAACATTTTCCCTGACAGCTGGGACCCACTAGCTACGTCTTCGCACGGAAGGAAGTGCCATATTACCCCCTGACAACTGGAACCCACCATGTCGAAGCGTATGTAGCGTTATCCTGGTCGCGAACGTATGTTAAAAAATCCTGGTCGCGAACATGTATGTACATAGCGGTCAATCGGTCTCTCTGCAGCGATGAACCGTGGCCGACTAAGGATCGGCACGTGTTGTAGTAGAACTTCCGTCACTCAGTCCCTTCTATATTGTGTACATGTACGTATAGCCACGCTGCAAGAAAGTAAATACGGCTACTTACGTACATACGGTGGGGTCTCGAACGTATACAGCGACGGTGTCCTGTTCATCGGCAGCCAACCGGCTGGGTCAGAACGGAGAAATTGCGTCGTGTTCATCGGGAGGCAACGGAATGCGTCGTGTTCATCGGGAGCCAACCAACTTGGACAGAACAACCGAAACGAGGCCTGGCGTACCACAGAATGGAAGAAACGGCCTTCTGTTCGACCGCCTACGGTCGAAACGGGATCATGTTCATCGGGAGGGGTCTGGCGTACCGCAAAACTGAGGAAACAGACTTCTGTTGGAGCGCCTACCGTCGAAACGGGGTCCTGTTCATCGGGAGGGTTGTGGCGTACTGCAAAACGGGACTCCACAGGCTACTGTTCATCCAACGTCAACTGCCTCTCCAGCCTCCACGGGCTACTGTTCATCCACCGTCGTCCTCCAGCATCCACCGGCTACTGTTCATAGAGCCTCCACGGCGTCCTGTTCATCCACCCCCAACCGGCTGGGGTGCGGCGGCCTCCTCGGGTCCTGTTCATCCAGCGGCAACGGCCTACTACCACCGGGTCCTGTTCATCCAACCCCCACCGGAAACTATTCATCCACAGCCAACCAACCGGCTTGACTCACCACGTCTCGACTCGTTCTATGTACCACTCGCATGGTAGCAACGGTCACTGTTCATCGAGAGGCAACCCAACACCGGCTGGCTACGTCTCGCATGGGGGCTCGATGAGCTTCAGTAAGCAGCAGCAGTGATCGATCGCTCGGGTTCAGTTAGCAGCAGCAGCAAAGGAATCGCTCAGGTTCAGTCAGCAGTGAATGAATCGCTCGAGTTCAGTTAATAGCCAAGGGATCGATCAATCGCTCGGGTTCAGTAACGTAGCTAGCTAGTGCGATCGCTCGGGTTCAGTTAGAGCCCAACGCCTCGCACACACGCGCATACGAGAGAGAAACGCGCAAACCACAGTGCATCGCTCGGCCTCGGCCACCCACCGTAACCGGGAACTCCCCAAAATTTTCCTCGCCCTCGCTTCTAACACGATTTTTTCCGTCATGGACGGCCCAAAGAATGTCATGCAGGTGCGTCCCCGGCCCGCCCAGGACGAAAAGCCCATTTTCTGTCATCATTTTTTCTCATAGAAGTAGGAGCCCACCACATCTATGATGATATGTGGTTTTGTCACAATTATAGTCATAGAAGTGTGATAAGCATGACAGAAAAACTTTTCGTTCGGGCCAAAATGTCACGGATGTGTCTTTTTTTGTAGTGCCGGGTCCTGGATCCGTGGATGAACTCGGTGGATCTCGATGGAAAAGAAAAAAATTGGGGCAAAATTCGAGGTATTTCGTGGATGTAATTGAAGGAAAAGTTAGGGGAAGCTAGATCTACTAGTAACACATCAAATCCACAGAGCAAATTCAACAAAACATCATCACACCAACAAATCACAAAAAAATTTGGGAGGGCTATTTTTGTGGGGATTTTAAAAATTGGGACAAAACACAAAAAAATTAGGCTAGAAAACAAAGGGGAAGGCTCCAAAATCGTGATCAACCTTGGCTCATGATACGAAGATGATGTAGGGCGGAACCCTAGGGGCCGATCTTTCACGATTTGGAGGGGGATTCCCGAAGATCACGACGAACACACGAGGGGGAACACGAGGGGAAACGAGAGGAAATACTCAAATCAACGAGAAACGATCACACATGTGCTAGATCCATGAACACAAAGAGAGATACATGATTCAAATCCAACAAAGGGGGATACAAAGGTCACTAGTTCATCTCCTAGAAGGAGGTCTTGAATCCACTAGGGGGTCTTCTCCGTGAGGAGGCCTTGAATTCACTTGGGGGATCTTCTCCTAGATGGAGGACTTGGCCTCCAATGGAGTAGGTATCAAGTGGATGAGCAAAGCTCTATCTCTCATATGAGCTAAACCAATGCTAACCCTCAAACGTTGGGGAAGAAGGAGTATATATAATCTAGGGGGCGAAGGGGTACATGGGCTTCGGCCCTTTCACTATGCGCAGACAGGGGCCAGATGTGCGGGCGTCGGGCCGGATGTCCGTCTTTCAGGACGGGCCGGATGTCCGGGCTGAGGGGGCCGGATGTCCAGGGTGGCTTCGGTTGCGTTCTGTTAAGAATGCCGGATTTCCGGGCTGGGGCCGGATGTCCGGGGCACGCGTCGGGTCGGATGTCCGGGGCAGGGGCCTAATGTCCGGGCCCTATAGCTTGTCGGTTGGGCGGCTGCTGTGGATACCTTCAGGGGCCGGATATTCGGGGTCATGGCCGGATGTCCGGGTCCTGGGAGCTGTTCTCGGTTCCTTCCGTTGGTCCTCTTCATCCATGAACTTGGGGACTTGTCCGTCTTCATGTACGTCTCCGAGAGGGTCCTCTTGGTACCTAAGCACACATAGCATTCCGGCTTTAGGTAGTAGCCATGTCTCAAGTGGGTCATATGGAATATCACTAAGGAGAGATGTCACCTCGGTCTCGAGAGCTCTTGCACGTGCTCGTGTCATCGGTCCACTTGGCACTTGGTGAGACGTCGGTAGGTCCATGGGGATGACCATAGGATGCTCCGCATCAGCGAGCCAGGGGGAGGGGGTGGAGAAGTTGCGACGACGGGGAGCTACAAGAGGCTGCGCACGGCGCTGGTGACTGTTGATGGTGCGTGACCAGCCGTGGCGTGTGACAGCGAAGGCAATGTTGGAACCGTTCATTTGAAAAGCTTCCACCGGCGGTATATAGAGCTTCAACCGGACACCGTGCAACTGAAAAAGCTACAATCATTCAAATGAAAGCTTCAATTGTAGTTTGGAAAAGCTTCGATCAGACCACCGTGCAACTGAAAAAAGCTTCACAAGAAGACGGATTTTGGGGGGCGGGCACTATGCAACCCTAATAGTTGCAACCGATGACGAGAATGATTGTAGCCATGGCGCCCGAAAGCGGGGGCGATGCTGGAACCATTCATATGAAAAGCTTCTAGCGTTTGATTTGAAAGCTTCAACCGGCAGTATATAAAGCTTCAACCGGACACCGTGCGACTGAAAAAGCTACAATCGTTCACACGAAAGCTTCAATTGTAGTTTAGAAAAGCGTCGACCGGACCACCGTGCAACTGAAAAAGCTTCAACCAGAAGCCGAATTTTGGGGGACGGGCACTGTGCAACCCAGAAAGCTGGAACCGGCGACGAGAACCATTGTAGTCATGGGCTCATGGCGCGCGACAGCGGGGGTGATGCTGGAACTGTTCATATGAAAAGCTTCCATCATTTGATTTGAAAGCTTCAATCGGTGGTATATAAAGCTTCAACGGGACGGGCACTGCGCAACCCCGAAAGCTGCAGCCGATGACGAGAAAAGCTTCAACCGCGACGAAAAAAGTATCAACCATAGACAACGAAAGCCATGGACGACAACGAAAAGCTACAACTGCCGGTGACAAAAGCTGCAAGCGGCAATGAAAAAAGCTTCAACCATATCACGTCTCAGATGCGTCCCGTGATGGCAGCGATGATGTTTTGCTGTAACCGTCGTAGGTTTTTGCTACGATAGTCGATGAATTTTGCTACAATCATTTTCATGGCTGCCATGGTGCTACAAGCGCGGTGAGAGCACAAGTTGTTGGGGATGGGATGTTGCGTACTACAACGATCAAGTGTGTAGCGGCGGGGCTGCGTGCTCTTGCGCCGCCGACGACGAGAACTACGACGTTGCAACCTTGGGGCCGGCAGGGCTCTGCTGCTTGCCGGAGCTGCGCATGGCATGCGGAGCTGAGTGACGACGGGGCGGGGGTTCCCGAGGGCTGAGAAAGGGAGGGAGGCACCATGGCGGAGGGTGCGTAGCTCGATAAGGAGGGATTGACCTGCGCCTGAGAGAGAAGGATCTAATCTGGACAGTTGTGATTAGGCCAATCGTACGCTGGCGCGGCGACCGGCCCAGCGGCAGGCGCCTAGCACTGGCGAGAATACTTGAGCAGTCTCTCTAGAAAGATAAATGGATTTTAGGAAGATGTTGCCTTATCCTTGAACCAAAACAAAAATCATTAAAAAATAATTCTTTTGGAAGGGATTTTTTGTCAATTAAAGTATGAAAGATTCTAGAACAAATGAGAAGTGTCTATTTAGTGTCTATAGTGTGCATAGTAAATAATAAAATTAAAAAGAATGTCAATTCTTTTATAGTAGAGAAAAATTATAGAATTAAAGTATGAGAGTGTCAATTCTTTGTTTTAAAAAAAAGAGACCAACCCGAACTAGACTAGCCTGTTGGCATTTTTTATAAAAAGAATTCCGTGAGCATCAAGTGCTCGAGCCGAGACTCGAACACTGATGGGTTGGCTGCGAACTCCCACGCCTTACCAACTGAGCTACGCTCTGTTCTTGTCAATTCTTTGTTTTGAGAACTGTGCATGTTATGCATGATGCTTCAGGCATAGAATCCTCAAAACATTACACATGCCAGAATCCGGTGTAGCGAAGAAGGTATCAAACTGTCAACGCTACTCAGATTGACCATCTCACAACCATTAGATCGGCTTCTTCCAGTGAACAATATTGTACATTATTCATGCAATATTGTTCACTAGAAAGAAGTTCATGGACCAAACGATCACATGCATGTGTGTCAAATTTATAGAGTGCATGTATTAGGACATCTCCAATGCCCGACTTTCAAACCGTCTGAACCGCGGAATTCATTCAACGCAGGTTTGTATTGGTCTACCGAACGGTTCGGACGTGTTTTCTCCCGTAAATCTGGGGGCTTGCGGGCGTTTGGACCGCTCCCAAACCCGCGTCTGGCTGCCCTGACCTACCCAAACCCCCTTCCTCGCACGTGCGCGCTTCCTGTTCGAAATAGTCAGCATCACTCCAGAGCGTCAGTGCCGCATTCATTCCCGGTCAGAGCGTACGCGACCTCTCGCTGGCGCCGACATTGAAGTGGCGTCGGCCGAGATAGCGCCGCCCGCACCGCTTCCCGATGCACGCGACTGCTCCGCTTTCAAACGACACGTCGACCGTTCGTCCGTCCGTCGGTCGCCCACATTAATGACACACATTGCTGAGGTGGCTACTCCAGTGCCACCCGCCCGTCCCTCCGCCGTCCACCATTGTTATATAAACTGCTGCACCAGCCATAGCCGCAGTCATCTGCCTCCAATCCAACTCTCCTCTCCGCACTACTCCCACCATGGCTTTCTCGTGCTCGAAAGCTCTCTAGGACAGGCTGACGACGGACTAGAAGAAGGAGTTAGCCGCCATTGCTGCCGGAGGACGACGACGTCCCAATGGAAGACGCGGCCGACGACGAGCCGGCGCCACGCTCCTCGTCCGTGCCACCCTCCTCCGCGCCACCCTCGCCACTGCATTGCACCATGACCATCGACGACGTCCGTGCCCATCACATGGACATGGTGCGAGAGGAGCAGTTCCGGGAGGCATTGGCCGAAGCCCCCCTAAAACCACCAGCTCCTCCAGGAGCACCAGCGGGCGAAGGAGAAGCTCGCCGCCGGCAGGGTGATGCGCCGGACGCGGACCTAGCGGAGTAGGCGGCGATGCTCGAGTCCTACCGCTCCGCCCGCGAGATCCGCCTCGCCCGCTGGCGGTACCGCCAGCGTAATGCGAAACTGGAGGCCGCCTATAAGGAGTTCGACGAGGCGGCGCATGAGGTGTGGGGCAAGACCGACGACGAGGCGGAGGACACAGCTGAGGCTGCGCCCCGCCGCGACGACCACGAAGCCGGCACGTCCGCGGGCACCGTTGGCAACGAGGAAGAGTAGAACATGGTAGTTCGCTGTTGCTCGGGTCCCAAGAAGGCCACCGCTCCTTCCCTCCCGTTGAAGCCAAGCTTGGTGGGCTGGACATCAACGGCCGATTAGCAGCTTAGCGGCGACGTGGAGACGGACGGCTTCACTTTCCGGGGCTCCGAAGGTGGAACTGGAGAAGGCAAAACTTCAGTTCTTGGGGCTAATGGCCAGACACAAGGAACGTGCGCCTGCGATCATAAATTAGATTAATTAATTATTATACCTTCAGAGTCGGACATGTAATGAAATCCGTTATGTTTATTTAAAATCCAGTCGTGTTTGAACGAATTTTTTTGAGTTAATTTAAATTGTTGTCCAAATGTATGTACGTAAGATTGGATAGCGGCCTTCCATATTCATGTATGTAGACTGATCTCTGTCCGCGGACGGATGCGGAAAAAATTTGCGGTTGAAGATGCCCTTGCTCAAGAATCTTTGGGCGATCGTGGAGACACGGCACCCGTTGCCGCCGCCGTACCCGAGGCTCGGCGACAAAGCTTGCACAGCAGCTGGTTATCCAGATCCAGGCATCCCGGCAGTGGGTTCGGTCGTGCCCGCCCGCGCGCTGCACACGGCGCGCACTGCCCCCATCAAAACCATCGAAATTGGCGCGATCCTGCTCTCCCCATCCCCCACCCCGCAGTTCCCCATGCGCACGTTACCTCCACCAGCCCCTCCCAAACACCGAGACCAGGAAACGTTAAGATATTGTCACCCACGCTCCCGGCTCTCCCTTTTCCCAGAAAGGAAGAGAAAACGATGCTGCCACCAGCACTGCTGCATCTCTTTGTCCAACGCCCGTCCCTGTCTCCGGCCTTGTTCCTGGTGAAGAAGGGGGAGATATGAGCCCAAAGCATACGACATTTGCATGACTTGCATAGAGAGGGAAAGCGAGAGGTCGGGCGCCAAGAACCACAGCCGTAACTTACATGCATGCACTCGTGCGCACTGCACATACTGATCGACGACATACAATAGCAATTGTTGTGTTTGAAGATATTGAAGTGCTATATATATTGTACTATGTTGTTAGTGGCTTTAGTTTTCCTTGGGGTAGCTTAATTATTTGAGCATCCCTTGTCAACTTGAGAACTACTAGCTGGTTGGCTAATTTATTAAATTCAACTCAATTATTATGGCCAGGACAGCGATCTGCAGATGTATCGCGATAGAGACATGTAGGGGTACCAAGGCAGCTTATAGTTATTTAAGCTCGCGCCCACAGGCTCTCTCATCACCCTGGTCAACTGAGACTGCGGTACTGCTCCGGCCTTTCTTCCGCAATCTACTCCTCCACTGGTCAGTTTCATTTACACCTACAACATGACTAGCTAGGCTGCCCCAGCTAGATCCTGTGCACGCCGAGCTCACCAAAACCACAGCTAGCCATGTTAGAGCATTTCCAAGGCTAGTCACCACATGGACCTCAGCATCTACTACAATCGGACTTCAGAGCATCTACAAACGGACTGAGTAAATTCGGGCCCTGTACGTCCGCGGACGTGACCGGATGTGACCCTGGACAGCGCCGGTCTGGCCCTCTCAAATGTCCCCGTTTGTAACCACAACCTCTATGTTTGAAATTTCAAATCCATACAAACACATGGACGTCGATCGTCAACACACAAACGATGAGTAGCGCACACAAGAACAAAGCTTTGCTCATCCACAAGCGACGTTGAAAGAAACCTTCATGGTATGTTGGATCCGGTGTGAAGTGGTCCTTGTACAGAAGCCGTGCGCCAGCGATCTTATCCCGGGGAATAACTCTCCTGCCCTTTATCGAACCCTTGAAATTCAGTACATGATCCTCTTCCTTCCCCGTTTCTTCCTCGATGTTATCCATCATCATCATTTCAGCATCTTCGTCATCTGAATCTGACGATTCGATGAACTCTCTATATATGAATCCGTCAAGGTTCGTGTTTTCATAGGCATCATTCGACGACGAATCCATCGGTGACCCGCAAATGACCTACTTTATATAAAAATATCAACATTCACAATATGGAATCAATATCATTAGCTGCATCATGAATTTAATTTTCATATTGTTTAAATTTAGTATTGTAGATGTTGATATTTTTTAAATATAAATATGATCAAACTTTATGAATTTTGATGTCAGACAATTCTTACATGCAAAGTAGAGAGGACCGGAGGGAGTATATATATCATCAAAGTTATACCATTAAAAGAATAGAACATTTGTAGTTTCTAATGATATTAAATTCATGTTTAGTTGATTTAATCTTTGACCTAGGGAATGTGCGGACCTTTTAAACCGGAAAGGAGGTAGTATTTGTCTTGCACCATGTCCAACGAAGAAAGCAGATAGAGGGGAAGAAAATCATGGGTTTGTGGTGGGTTCTGAGACTGAGTTGGCGGTGACGGCGAATGCCGAACTCTTCTAGAGCTACTACCGATTTGATGACGGTTTGTGGGATTTCAGACAGTCTAAACATTTGTGGTCATTTTGGCAACCCATGTGGCAGGGCTAAAAGTGTCCAGGTTGTCCGATCTAGACATTTTGGTGATTTTTGTCTTCAAACATTAAAAATAATTCAAATATAGATATTCCAATCCAAACATCAAGTTTCTCTCTAAAAAAATCCAAACATCAAGTTTCCAAGTAACATGGTTCAAATTAATATTTAATCTATTTGGCCAAATGCTCTAATTATTTGAGAACACAACCATAAATTGCTGGATCCTAAATCTGATGACGCATCTAGAGAAATTCTCTAACATCGTCTTCTTTTTGTCCTGGAAGCTAGAAATGTCCACCCATCAGTTCGAAATCTTGAACATTGTGAATATTCTCAACCCCATGTTCCACAACCATGTTGTGTAGGATCATACAACATGTCCTTCATCTCCCATATTATCTCTGGATCCATTGTTTAGTAGGTTCGCGAACAACTACATACATTCTTGGAGCACTTCAAATGCCCTCTCCGCATCCTTTTTAGCACCTGCTTGTCGTTGGGAAAAGTGAGATTTCTTGTTACCTACTCCCTTTGTCCAAGTTTATTAGGCCCTCTTTTATTTTGGGTCAAAGTTTGACAATATATCTAACTTAAAAACTATATGTCACAAAAATTAAATTGTGGAAAACCTCTTCTGAATACAAATCGAAGAATATACATTATGTTGGCTATACTCCATATTTTCTAGTAATATTGATGGTCAAAGTTGGGGATGGTCTTGACAAACATCGCCCACAGATCACATCGACAAGGTAGCACTGCATGTTGTAGCCATGCCGATTGATGGTATAGTTGCATTCCGGAGCATTACCATAACAATTCACAAACAATAGAGAATATGTCATTGCGAGACCATGACATGTCAAAGAAAGAGGGTTAAATCCAGAGGTCTTGTGATGTAAATGCTTCAAGAATGATGGTGTGAGTGTTAACATGGCCCATGGTAGTTCACATGTTCAGCATACAAGCAATTCTTTCATTTTTAGTGCATGAAATCAAGGGATCCGAGCATAAATGAAAACCCTCTTGATTCTGCAAGTGCCAAAGGCCTTGATTTATCTTTGGCATTTGGTTATCTCAAGTACTTCGTTCCAAACACATTCACCACTGCAATAGAAAAATTGTCCGTTGCTTTCAAACATGTGTTCTCAGACATCCGAAGGTACTCATCCCACTGGTCCGTGGGAGAGAGTGCAGCCGTGGCATCAGGCTCCAAGAGCGGGGACAGAGAGCGAAGGAGGGGGAGGGATGGCGTGTGAAAAATGAAGGGGGTCTAGGTATTTGTTTTTATTTGGAGGGTCCGAGTTGTCAGGGTTTGATGTGACGGACGTCCGAACTACTCTTAACTCGCTCCGCCCCTCTATTTAACGCTCGCCTGGGGATTCCGGATATCCGGCCCAAAGTAGAAGTCTGCGTTGAAGCTTTAGAAGTGTTTGAATAGTTTGGCCTGAACAGTTGAAAACATAATGGCGTTGGTGTTGGAGATGGCCTCGTTGGAGAGCGGGTAGATACCAGGTGACACCACCCTTCACATGCTCCCATGCTCTAAAAATTGAAAAGTCACATTTAGATGTTTTAAAAGATTCTAAAAACATTTTTGGTTGTTCACATGACATATGTCTATATAACCCCTAAAAAATTCAGGTCCAAATTCGAAACACAGATTGAGAAGCAAAAAAGATAAATGGAATGAATAGTGTCAAAAGAATACAAAACATGAATTGTATTGTTTTTTAGGGTTTGTAGTCACATGTCTTGTAAAAATTCAAAAATAAAATCAGATTTTTTTCAAAACATTTAAATGCGACTTTTGACAAACTAAAGCATGGTAGCATGTGAAAGATGGTATCATCTGATATTTTCCGTTTCAGAGGGCTTCTCTACACAGCTACTCCTACATTTCATGAAAAAAATGGAGATCAAGTAGTACTATAGCTTAGCTAGATCCCTAACAGAAGGCCTGGAAGGGAAAAGAAAAAGGCAAGCAGGGAAGAAGATGCCAGCCAGCCAGCCAAAGTAGTACTTGCACCAGTACCAGTGTACCACTCCACTGAAGTAGAAGTACTACTATAGTCAGGCTCAGGCAGCGGTAGGGCAGCTCCCTCCCCTTCTATATTCTCCCAATCAACGCCCACACAGAAAAAGAAGGCAGGAAAAGCAGCCGCGAGGTAGAGAAAGGAAGAAACATCAACTCCACTCAGAGCAGTGTTCTCCTCTCCTCCAACGGTGAGAGAGAGGATCGGAGAGATGGCGTGGTGGGCAGGGAGCATGGGCGGCCTGGATCTCCGCAACCACCTGGCGCAGTTCGGCGGCCCAGCCGGCGGCGGCGCTGCCATGGGCGGCGCCGAGCAGGCCCCCACCACACCAAACAGCAGCGGGAGCAATAACCACGACGACTCCTCCGGCGCAGCGCAGGACTCCCCCACCGCCGGCACGGGGGACAACTCCCCGAACCCCAACGCCGCCATCTCAGGCTCAGGCCCGTCTGGAGGTAGCGGTGGCGGTGGGGGGTCGTCCTCAGGGAGGCGGCCGCGAGGGAGGCCGGCGGGATCCAAGAACAAGCCCAAGCCGCCCATCATCATCACGCGGGAGAGCCCCAACACGCTGCGCTCCCACGTGCTGGAGATCGCCAGCGGCGCCGACATCATGGAGGCCGTCGCCACGTTCGCGCGCCGCCGCCAGCGCGGGGTCTCCGTGCTCTCCGGCAGCGGCGTCGTCGGCAACGTCACCCTGCGCCAGCCCGCCGCGCCGCCGGGGTCCGTCGTCACGCTCCACGGCCGCTTCGAGATCCTCTCCCTCTCCGGCGCCTTCCTCCCGTCGCCGTGCCCGCCAGGGGCCACCGGCCTCGCCGTCTACCTCGCCGGTGGCCAGGGCCAGGTCGTGGGAGGCACGGTCATCGGGGAGCTCGTCGCGTCTGGGCCCGTCATGGTCGTCGCGGCCACCTTCTCCAACGCCACCTACGAGCGCCTCCCGCTCGCCGATGAAGAGCCTGGCGAGGCGGCCGCGGCGGCCACCGGATCCGACGGCATGCAGCTGCCGGACGGGCCTGCTCCGGGAGGAAATAACGGCGGGATGGGTGCGGCCGTGGGCGTGCCCGGACTGCCAGACCCGTCTTCGATGCCATTCTACAACTTGCCGCCCAACCTGCAGATGCCTAATGGCGGCGGTCAGATGGCGCACGATGTGTTTGGCTCCTTCCGGCCGCCACCGCCGGCCTTCTAGCTCTAGCTAGCGAGCGAGGTGTCTCGACTCTCGATCCTCCTCTTTTTCTTCTTGTTCCTTTCTTCTTAATTTCCAGCTTCACAAATCAGTGTTGTGATCTCCTTGTTTTGTTGTTAGGTGTTCCTATACTGTTTAATTACTATAGTTAGATTTGATTGTTTGCCAGTGCGCTCATGGATGAATCAAGGAGAAACTGCAATTTGATCTCGTGGTGACTAGTGAGTACAGTTTCGTTTCTTTGTTGAAGTTTTAAGTGTGCGTCTACTTCTCATCCAGAGACTCATATCTAACTCCTATACTATTTGGGAGACTCATCTAACTCCTACACTATTTGATCTTACGCGGAGTTTCGTATGATTTTTTTTCTTTTATTTCCTTGCTTGATTAATTAAATAGTGTGGGAGTTTGATGAGACTTTCCTTGCTTGATTAATTAAATAGTGTGGGAGTTAGATGAGACTTTGTTAATTCTCATTTTGATGAGAATTAGCAAATCCGAAGTTTAAAAAGCCGGCTATAGCGTATTAGCGTTTGGCATCTTGTATAATTTAATTATCGGCTTCAAAGGCATTTGGCATAGCGTCTATTTAGCGTGTCTTGAGGTCGCCACTATTTTTCATTGCTCGCTATTTAAAACTTTGATCCGAATGCTATCTATCATATGGTAGGCCACATGCCATGTCATGGTTTTTCTCTTGACTTTTTTCTCCCCAAAACCGGTTGAATGGAACCCGGCCGGTTTCTTCTACGTCTTCGCCCCGCCGGTCCTGTTCATCTCTCGTCCAAACCATGCCACACATTAGTTCTTTGAGATCGATATCCCGAGACGGCGCAGGGGCGTCATCGTCAATGATCATCAAAACTGGAGATGCAGTTGGTGCACAAATTTCTTACCCTCCAATGTTTGATCTTGTAGCTCAGTTTTTCCCGTTGGTTATGTTTATTTATTTGGCTAGGGGTAGATTTCTTTTGGTGTTGGGCGGACTGTCTTAGTCAACGTATCAGGGTGAGACAGTGGTTTAGGACAGACCATCATTTATTAGCAAGTTATGTTTTGTTAATTAGCTTCCTTGTTTAGTACCTGGATGCAACCACAATAGCCTATCAATAGTTGAAACAGATGATTAAGCACGCTTTGCTGTTCCTGGGAACATGTAGATGTAGGTTTGATATGCGTTGGGAACTCTGAAGTAGATATGATACCACAGTAGAACCGAGACATGGATCGGCCCCAATTCTACCCATAGCTCACTGAGAGGCCACTGTTGATATAACTGATGTATAATCAACATACAGAAGGAAATAATGCATACTGTTGATAAATCAGTACTTCAAAACCTTAGTGGACCACTGAGCTGTTGCCAAATGATTTGCAGATAACAAAATAATCAACATACAAATAGAGCATCAACATAAGAAGATCTGCAAATACAGCAGCTAAAACATTGGTTCAATTATATAATGAAATACACACTACCACATGACAATGTTTATCAAGACATCACATAATGAAACACAAGTCACTCTATTTACAAACTTTCATTTTCCCTAGGCAATTAGACATGCTACTAGCTAGTATTAGAGAAGATAACAGAAGTGAATAGAATATATATTATGAAGAAAGTGACAATGAACAACAACCTCTCTCCAGTTCTAGTTGCGATGAAGCTTCCGATGATACCTGATCTCCAATTCCCAACTGTAGGTGCGTGAAAGAGATTATGCACTTACAAATCCAAATAAATGTTAAATAGTATGTTATATATTGAATAGTATGTGAAAACAACCGTTAAGACGCCATCTTATATTCTTGTCTTTCTTTAGCATGCACAGAGAATTATCACACAACATTTTATGGGTTGGTCGTAATATATTATTCCCACTGGACCGGAATTCCTTGGTGCTTTACTAACTTTATGAGTGAATTATTGATAGTGTAAGTTAACAGACACCTCTTCCCACTTTCACAGGTTGCATAGCATAAAAATGACAAAATGGTACCAATATTTGCGAATCTACTAAAGGTCTCTCGATTTTTATATTTCTCTACTAATCATGATGGAGGATATAATAATCTGAAATCCAATTGTATGAAGCTTAAAACATTTGAGATGGTCCACTTACATGCACCAAAGGCAAAAGTGCGAAGCGACGGATATGTGGGGAAGCAACATAAATTACCTTATGTGGTATTTGAGATGTGGCGACGAGGTAGATTGTAAACAAAAACCACCAAAATAACCAAAACTCAAGTTCGACCGAAGTCTATATATCTCACATGTAAGGGCTTCCGTATTAGTTGAAGTAGGGAAACTTCAGAAGTACTTTTGGTGTTTCTTTACTTTGAACTGATGATGAAGATTCTTTATTCTCGTCGAGCTACACTTTTCTCCCACTCTGTAGCGATCCGACCCGAATGGATCGAAGTCTCTGTGCATAAGTGTCATCCCTGGATCGGTAATGCTGACACGCACAATACTTGAAGGATTTATAACAGAGTGCAATCACACACTTATTACATCGAATATCTCAAAAGAGAACTTAATACAATAATATGGCTTAAGACCATCTAAATAAGATAACTGCGGAAGCATCGAAGGTAAGTGAGTCCATCAACTCCAACGGCATAGCTGAGTGCACGACAACGACCTAGCGCACCTTACTCTTCGTCTGAAAAGTCTGCAACATGATATGTTGCAGCCCGAAACGGGTCAGCACATGGAATATGCTGGCAAGGTAACACTATAGAGCAATGAACAAAGTAAATGCTATCACTATATGCATATGTGGCTGGTGGAGGCTCTATGGTTATCATGATTTTGCGAAAAGCTAATTTTTTCCTACAACAAAGGAATATATTTTATTTACTACTGAGTTTGTTGAAAGCATTGAGAAGGTAACCCCAACTCAATCCCAATTAAACAGTGATTAGCAACCCAGCAACATTAATTAAGAGTGATGAGATCAACATGATAATCCAAGAACCAGATACTCAAGATGTCCATAACCGGGGACACGGCTAATCATGATTAGTTTGTACACTCTGCAGAGGTTTGCACACTTTTTCCCACAAGACTCGATCTCCTCCGTTGGATTTCTCGCACTACATGGTGTTTGAGAAACGGATGACCGAGACACAGTCTTTCAGAAGCATTAACTCTAACCCTGGGTAGACAGTACCAACCTACATCCCCTACATCTGCTAGCCTACCACTGGAAGAGGTCATGCAACATACTCAACTATGCTAGAGCCCATAATGGCTTGTGGCTGCACACGGAAGTTTCTAGCATGAATAATCTTATGATCCCTTTGAGCCTGGGTGGCGAACCAAATGGACAGCACTGGTATATCCCCAGGTGCCCGCAACCAATCCACCCAGATGTGTGTTTAAGTAGCCACCTTAAGTTAACCATTAATTAACAATCTCACATCTGTCATGGATACACTCAAACCCAATCCACGTCTACGAGCATAGCATGGCATAAGCATAGCGTAGAAGTAACTTCCAAGGTTTGATAATAAAGGGCAATAGGTTCTACCTCATCATCTACTTCCCAATACCCACAAGTTAATCACATCCTAATCATGCAGTGTTTGAGGATTGTAACTAATGCATAAAAACTGGGTAATGAAGGGATATGATCAAAGTGTTACTTGCCTTGCTGACGATCTGCAAACCCTAGAGACTCGTAGTAGCACGCTTCGCACTCCGGGAATTCTATCGCAAACAAACAATAGCATACATAAGCACTCAAGCATAGATGCAAGGGTAAAACTCGAATGAGAAAGATCAAATCTGAAAGTTCAACTGAAATGCTTCGATTTGCAAAAAGAATCAAATGAATCGGAGCTACGGAACTGAAACTACAGTCAAAAGAACTTCGAATTCAAAACTGCTTGAAACCAAATTTTAAATTGTCAAAATCATGTTTACGTTGATTAAACAGAAAGAGGGGTTTGAGACGAAGATTTTGGCGTTGGTTTCACTGGATTTGGACAAACGGTTTAGAAACGGCGAGGGTTTGAAGATCAGGGGCTAATCTGCGATAAAAATAATCGCGGATAGATCCCTGGCCGAAAAAGAAAATAAAAAGAAAAATCTATTGGACGAATGTCCGCTAACAGAGACGAACGGACGAACGCGTTCGTTTAAGACGAACTAACGAGCGGGCGCTTGCTAAATAACGAAACCGAAGAAAAACCGAACCGATCTAAAAAAATCGAACTAGGGTTTTTAAAAAAAACCGGCGGTTTTTACCTAAAACCGAAAAAAAACCAGGATGGCGAGATCCGACGGCGGCGGCTCGGATTCCGGCGAGGCGGGCGGCGAATGGCGAGGCGGCGGGCTCCGCGGGCGGCTGCGCGGGGCGTTGGGGCAGGCGGCGCGCGCCGCGGGGTGGCGAGCGGCGAGGCGGCTGCGGCGGCTGCAGCGCGTGCGGCGGCTGCGGCTGCTGCTGCTGCTGGTGGCGGCTGGGGGGCTGGGTGGAGGAGAGGGGGGCGGCTCCGGCTTTAAAGGCCCGGGGGGGCGGTGTGACTTGCGGGAGGGGGCGGCGCCGGCGGCTTGGGGTCGGACTCCCCGAGTCCGTCACGAGCACGACGATGGGAGGCGGCGCGGCCTGGCTCGGCTGGGCCTTCGGCCCAGTCGGGCGAATTTTTTTTTAAATAAAATTCCGTCGAAAGAAAAACCTAATAAAATAAAAAAAATTCTAAAAATGTCAAAAACAATTTTCACCGTCTAAATAAAATATTTAGAACAAAGTGAACATTTTCTTGGCCTAAAATGCACTTTTAAAAAAATGCATATTTTTCCTAATTCCAATAAAATAGCAATAAAAATCCAAATAAAATATTTATTTGATTTTAACATTTTTCCTCCAATATTTCTTTTATTTTGGAGAAGTCATTTTATCTCCTCTCTTTTATTTTTGATATTGGAAATATTTTGGAGAGAAAAATTATTAAAACCAAAATGATCCTCTTTTCAAATTTGAGAAAATTCAAATATGAAAATAAATGAAATCCCCAACTCTCTCCGTGGGTCCTTGAGTTACTTAAGATTTCTAGGATCACAAACGAAATGCAAATAAAATATGATATGCATATGATGACCTATGTATAACATTCCAAATTAAAAATTTGGGATGTTACAAACCTACCCCCCTTAAGATGAATCTCGTCCTCGAGATTCGGGTTGGCTAGAAAATAGGTGTGGGTGGTCTTTCCGTAGGTCTTCCTCTCGCTCCCAGGTGGCTTCATCCTCGGTATGGTGGCTCCACTGAACTTTGCAAAACTTGATAACCTTGCTGCGTGTGACTCGGCTGGCAAACTCGAGGATCTTGACAGGTTTCTCCTCGTAAGTCAAATCACTATCCAACTGAATTGCTTCCAGTGGCACTGTATCTCTCAGAGGGATATCGGCCATCTCAGCATGACATTTCTTCAACTGGGAAACGTGGAACACATCATGAACTCCTGACAAACCTTCGGGTAACTCCAACTTGTAGGCTACCTCTCCCATACGTTCCAAAACATGGTATGGTCCTACAAATCTCGGGGCTAACTTTCCTTTAACACCAAATCTTTTAACTCCTCGCAGAGGTGACACACGAAGATATGCTCTGTCTCCGATTTCGTAGACTACCTCCTTGCGTTTTGTGTCGGCATAACTCTTCTGCCTGGACTGAGCTACCTTCAGTCTATCTCGAATCAACTTAACCTTCTCTTCGGACTCTTTGATCAAATCCGGTCCAAACAACTGACGGTCTCCAACTTCATCCCACATCAACGGTGTTCTGCACCTCCTTCCATACAAAGCTTCGAAAGGTGCCATCTTCAAACTGGCCTGGTAGCTATTATTGTATGAGAACTCCGCGTAGGGCAAATTGTCATCCCAACTAGATCCATAATCTAGCGCACAAGCTCTCAACATGTCCTCCAGAATCTGGTTGACTCTCTCGGTCTGTCCATCGGTCTGCGGATGAAAGGCTGTACTGAACTCTAGCCTGGTTCCCAAAGTCTGGTGCAGCTGGTGCCAAAACTTTGAAGTGAACTGTGTTCCTCTATCTGATACGATGGTCCTCGGAACTCCATGCAGACATACGATCCTAGTCATGTATATCTTGGCCAACTTCACACTCGTATAGGTGGTTTTCACTGGGATAAAGTGAGCCACTTTGGTCAAACGATCCACTACTACCCAGATAGAATCATAACCCGATCGGGTCCTGGGCAATCCGGTGATAAAATCCATGCCAAGCTTGTCCCACTTCCATTCGGGTATCGGCATAGGCTGCAGTAATCCTGCTGGCTTCTGATGTTCTGCCTTCACTCTCTGACATACATCACATACTGCTACATACTCGGCAATATCCTTCTTCATTCCTGTCCACCAGAAATGCTCCTTTAAATCCAAATACATCTTGGTGTTTCCGGGGTGTATCGAGTATGGCAAGTCATGGGCCTCCTGAAGTATTAACTTCCTGATCTCTGCATTATTGGGTACATAAACACGGTCCTCAAACCACAAGGTGTCGTGCTCATCCTCATGAAAACCTTTGGCTTTTCCTTTGCTCATCCTCTCCTTTATCTCGGCAATTTCTTTGTCATCCTTCTGAGCTTCTCGAATCTTCCCCAATAATGTTGACTGAACTTCTAATGTTGCAACAAAACCTCTTGGAACTATCTCCAAACGAAGCTCCCTGAGATCTTCGGCTAACTACTTTGGCAATCCTCCGCTTACGAGGGTATTGACATAACTCTTACGGCTCAAAGCGTCTGCTACGACATTGGCCTTTCCTGGATGATAATGCAGCTTCATGTCATAATCTTTTATGAGCTCCAACCATCTCCTCTGCCTGAGGTTTAACTCCTTTTGCGTGAAGATGTACTTCAAGCTCTTGTGGTCCGTGTACACATCACAACGGTTTCCAATAAGAAAATGTCTCCAAGTCTTGAGTGCATGCACTACTGCTGCTAACTCCAAATCATGCGTGGCATAATTCAACTCATGCGGTCGAAGCTGACGTGAGGCATACGAAACAACTCTTCCGTCCTGCATAAGTACTCCTCCAAGTCCTAAGCGAGAAGCGTCGCAATACACTTGGAAATCCTTGCGTACATCCGGTAGAATTAGCACTGGGGATGTAACCAAACGTTTCTTCAGCTCCTGAAAACTTGCCTCACATTCCTCTGTCCATTTGAACTTGGTGTCCTTCTTCAACAACTCCGTCATAGGCTTCGCAATCTTGGAGAAATTCTCAATGAATCTCTGGTAATATCCCGCGAGTCCAAGAAAACTGCGGATCTCTCCAACAGAGGTGGGTGCCAACCACTCAGTGACAGACTGAACCTTGGTAGGGTCTACTGCTATACCTTCTCCTGATATAACATGTCCAAGGAATCCAACTTCCTTCAACCAAAACTCGCATTTGCTGAACTTGGCATATAGTTGATGTTCCCTGAGCTTCTCGAGGACTAGACGCAAATGCTCCTTGTGTTCTTCTTCATTCTTCGAATATACCAAGATATCATCAATGAACACCACAACAAACTTATCCAAGAACTCCATGAACACCTTATTCATCATGCTCATGAAATAGGCAGGAGCGTTAGTCAATCCAAATGACATAACCGTGTACTCATATAGCCCATACCTTGTGGAGAAGGCTGTCTTAGGTATATCCTGTTCTCGGATCTTCAGCTGGTGGTATCCTGATCGCAGATCGATCTTGGAGAATACTTTAGCTCCTTGCAGATGGTCAAACAAATCGTTGATCATTGGTAGTGGGTACTTGTTCTTGATCGTCACTCCATTCAATGTCCGATAATCAACAACCATTCTCAAAGATCCATCCTTCTTCTCAACCAAGAGCACTGGGGCTCCCCATGGTGACGAACTTCGTCGAATGTAACCTTTCTCCAATAACTCCTTAATCTGCTTCTTAATTTCCTCCAGATCGTTTGCGGGCATCCGGTATGGTCTTTTCGATATCGGCCCGGTGCCTGGCAACAGCTCTATCAAAAATTCAATGTCTCGATCCGGCGGCATACCTGGTAGTTCCTCTGGAAATACATCCAGGTAATCCTTCACTACAGGCACTTCCTCCTGAACAACTCCTGAGAGGGAATTTACTTGTGTCTTCTTTGGCGCATGCCTGGATACATACTTGATCCTTTTTCCCTCCGGGGTGGTGAGCAGAATTGACCTACTCGCATAGTCAATGTTTCCTCCATACTTCGATAGCCAATCCATGCCTAGTATCACATCCAATCCTTGTGACTCCAAAATTATTAGGTTTGAGGGGAAAACATGGCTACCAATGGTTAAGGGTATCCGGTCGCACCATCAGCTGGCCATATACTCTGCTCCTGGTGAGCTTACTAGCATGGGTGACCTAAGGGCTAAGGTGGGTAACTTAAACTTGTCCACAAATCCCTTTGAAATGTATGAATGCGATGCACCAGTATCAAAAAGAACGAGAGCGGTAAATGACTTAACCAAAAACTTACCGATAACTGCATCTGGCTGCTCTTCAACCTCCTCCACGTTCACGTGGTTCACTTGTCCCCTGTTGAAAGGGTTGGGCTTCTTCCCAGAGCTTCCATTGCCATTACCATTCTTTGGCTCGGGGCACTCATTGGCGTAGTGTCTAGTCTTCCCGCACTTGAAACAAGTAATGTGACTTTGGTCCTTCTTGGCGGGTGTGGCTGGGTTAGAGCGGTTCTGATTGCTGCCTGCTCCATTCCCGTTTCCATTCTTGGGGCCACTGTGGTTATGCGAGCTTCCTCCATTGTGGGTATGGCCTCCATGGTTATGGGTATAACCTCCCGAGTTCGGGGTAAAACGGGGCTTCTGCTGAGCTCCTGAATTGTACTTCCCTTGTCCATACTTCCTTTTGCGGTTCTCAATTTGCTGCTGCTTCCCTTCAATCATAAGGGCCCTGTCTACCAACTCCTGGTAGTTAGCAAATGTTGCCACCATCAACTGCATACTTAGCTCATCATTCAGCCCTTCCATAAACTTCTCCTGCTTTGCGGCATCTGTGGCCACATCATCCGGGGCATAGCGAGCTAACTTACTGAACTCATCCACGTACTGCCCCACAGTACGATTTCCCTGGCGTAAGTTGCGAAACTCACGCTTCTTCATGCTCATCGCTCCTACCGAGACATGTGCAGTGCGGAATGCTTGCTGAAACTACTCCCAAGTGACATTGGCTATGGGGAAAGTGGATGTGTAATTCTCCCACCATGAGGCTGCGGGTCCATCCAATTGATGTGCGGCAAAACACACCTTCTCAGCGTCTGTGCAACCTGCGGTGGTCAACTCCCTTCCAATCCTGCGTAGCCAGTCATCAGCAACAATCGGCTCGGCGCTGCTGGAAAACACCGGCGGTTGCAACCTCAGAAAACGAGCTAGGTTGTCGACTGGAGGGGGTGGCGGTGGGTTGTTGTTGTTGTTATTGCCTTGGTTCTGGACTAGTAGCTGCATCAGAGCATTCTGCTGTTGGATCAACTGAGTGAGCTCTGGTGGGAAGACAAAACCGGGGTCACGTCTCGGAGGCATCTGATGGGTTTAGAGGGAAGAGATTAGAATAGAGTGAGGTCTAGTGAGAAAGCACTACCCATATGCACATGAGGCAAACACATTCATATCACACCAATCAATCCAAACAAGGGCATACAAACGATCTAACTACCGTTACAAAAGTGCTTGGACTATTACTATATACATGGGGAAAATACTACTGATAATATGGTGGTCATCTAGAAGTTTTGATCGGTGGAAGACTCCATGATATCCGCTCCAGCTTCGTCTTCATAATCATCATCACTACTGTCGGGGTCGGAGTCGATGTCGTCGATGATGATGTAGTCTTCAGAACAAATGTCGTCGGGATGGTCGTCATCTCCTCCTGGCGCAGGGTCTCCCATGAATACTCCTAGCTTCCTCGTCAGGTCCTCATTCTTCTCCACTAGTATTGAGATTTCCTCCTCGTATCCATCGCGTGTAGACTTGAGTTCCTCTTCTAGCTCCATGTTCCTGGTCATCACCTTCTTCAAATCTATCATGCTGGCGCACATTTGGTTCTCCTGGCGACGGATGTGCTGGTTTAACTCCTGGATGAAAGCTGCAATGGACCTGTCCCTCCTGGTGCTGATCATCTCCCATTGCTCATCTCGGCGCCCACATATCTGGTAGATGGTGTCCTTAAGATCCTCGTGATAAACTTCGCCGATGCGTCCCATGGCGATGTGGGCTGCCATGCTCTTTCCTAGACTCCAGGTTGGTGCATCAAAGGAAAACTCTATGGGCTCAGTAATTGGCGTGAATGTCCTTCCTGGAACTTGAACTCGAATCATCCAACGCTCCTCTTCTGGTAAGGTGGCGGTGTAGGTCCCGGTGAAGCTTGGTATTCCGATGTTCAGGTACCTAGTAACTTCCTTCAAGTGTCGTCCAAAAGGGTGTGTCTTCATCCGGTTGTGCAAAATTGTTCCTTGAGTCCGTCATCTATAGAGTAGAAGATGGAGAGAGTCAGAAATGAGTAGAGAAGAGTGACCTATGGCTTTTCTTAGTGGTCGTGTCTTGCAGTCAGCGTGTGCTCTGATACCATCTTTGTAGCGACCCGACCCGAATGGATCGAAGTCTCTGTGCATAAGTGTCATCCGTGGATCGGTAATGCTGACATGCACAGTACTTGAAGGATTTATAACAGAGTGCAATCACACACTTATTACATCGAATGTCTCAAAAGAGAACTTAATACAATAATATGGCTTAAGACCATCTAAATAAGATAACTGCGGAAGCATCGAAGGTAAGTGAGTCCATCAACTCCAACGGCATAGCTGAGTGCACGACAACGACCTAGCGCACCTTACTCTTCGTCTGAAAAGTCTGCAACATGATATGTTGCAGCCCGAAACGGGTCAGCACATGGAATATGCTGGCAAGGTAACACTATAGAGCAATGAACAAAGTAAATGCTATCACTATATGCATATGTGGCTGGTGGAGGCTCTATGGTTATCATGGTTTTGCGAAAAGCTAATTTTTCCCTACAACAAAGGAATATATTTCATTTACTACTGAGTTTGTTGAAAACATTGAGAAGGTAACCCCAACTCAATCCCAATTAAACAGTGATTAGCAACCCAGCAACATTAATTAAGAGTGATGAGATCAACATGATAATCCAAGAACCAGATACTCAAGATGTCCATAACCGGGGACACGGCTAATCATGATTAGTTTGTACACTCTGCAGAGGTTTGCGCACTTTTCCCCACAAGACTCGATCTCCTCCGTTGGATTTCTCGCACTACATGGTGTTTGAGAAACGGATGACCGAGACACAGTCTTTCAGAAGCATTAACTCTAACCCTGGGTAGACAGTACCAACCTACATCCCCTACATCTGCTAGCCTACCACTGGAAGAGGTCATGCAACATACTCAACTATGCTAGAGCCCATAATAGCTTGTGGCTGCACACGGAAGTTTCTAGCATGAATAATCTTATGATCCCTTTGAGCCTGGGTGGCAAACCAAATGGACAGCACTGGTATATCCCCAGGTGCCCGCAACCAATCCACCCAGATGTGTGTTTAAGTAGCCACCTTAAGTTAACCATTAATTAACAATCTCACATTTGTCATGGATACACTCAAACCCAATCCACGTCTACGAGCATAGCATGGCAATATAAGCATAGCGTAGAAGTAACTTCCAAGGTTTGATAATAAAGGGCAATAGGTTCTACCTCATCATCTACTTCCCAATACCCACAAGTTAATCACATCCTAATCATGCAGTGTTTGAGGATTGTAACTAATGCATAAAAACTGGGTAATGAAGGGATATGATCAAAGTGTTACTTGCCTTGCTGACGATCTGCAAACCCTAGAGACTCGTAGTAGCACGCTTCGCACTCCGGGAATTCTATCGCAAACAAACAATAGCATACATAAGCACTCAAGCATAGATGCAAGGGTAAAACTCGAATGAGAAAGATCAAATCTGAAAGTTCAACTGAAAAGCTTCGATTTGCAAAAAGAATCAAATGAATCGGAGCTACGGAACTGAAACTACGGTCAAAAGAACATCAAATTCAAAACTGCTTGAAACCAAATTTTAAATTGTCAAAATCATGTTTACGTTGATTAAACAGAAAGAGGGGTTCGAGATGAAGATTTTAGCATTGGTTTCGCTGGATTTGGACAAACGGTTTAGAAACGGCGAGGGTTTGAAGATCAGGGGCTAATCTGCGATAAAAATAATCGTGGATAGATCCCTGGCCGAAAAAGAAAATAAAAAGGAAAATCTATCGGACGAACGTCCGCTAACAGAGACGAACGGACGAACGCGTTCGTTTAAGACGAACTAACGAGCAGGCGCTTGCTAAATAACGAAACCGAAGAAAAACAGAACCGATCTAAAAAAACTGAACTAGGGTTTTTAAAAAAACCGGCGGTTTTTACCTAAAACCGAAAAAAACAGGACGGCGATATCCGACGGCGGCGGCTCGGATTCCGGCGAGGCGGGCCATGAACGGCGAGGCGGCGGGCTCCGCGGGCGGCGGCGCGGCTGCGCGGGGCGGCGGGGCAGGCGTTGCGCGGCGCGGGGCGGCGATCGGCGAGGCGGCGGCGGCGGAGCAGCGGCGGCGGCGGCTGCGGCTGCTGCTGCTGCTGGTGGCGGCGGCGGGGCTCGGTGGAGGAGAGGGGGGGCGGCTCCGGCTTTAAAGGCCCGGGGGGGCGGTGTGGCTTGCGAGAGGGGGCGGCACCGGCGGCTCGGGGTCGGACTCCCCAAGTCCGTCGCGAGCACGACGACGGGAGGCGGCGCGGCCTGGCGAAGGCCCAGTCGGGCGAATTTTTTTTTAAATAAAATTCCGTCGAAAGAAAAACCTAATAAAATAAAAAAAAATCTAAAAATGCCAAAAACATTTTTGACCGTCTAAATAAAATATTTAGAACAAAGTGAACATTTTCTTGGCCTAAAATGCACTTTTAAAAAAATGCATATTTTTCCTAATTCCAATAAAATAGCAATAAAAATCCAAATAAAATATTTATTTGATTTTAACATTTTTCCTCCAATATTTCTTTTATTTTGGAGAAGTCATTTTATCTCCTCTCTTTTATTTTTGATATTGGAAATATTTTGAAGAGAAAAAATATTAAAACCAAAATGATCCTCTTTTCAAATTTGAGAAAATTCAAATATGAAAATAAATGAAATCCCCAACTCTCTCCGTGGGTCCTTGAGTTGCTTAAGATTTGTAGGATCACAAACGAAATGCAAATAAAATATGATATGCATATGATGACCTATGTATAACATTCCAAATTGAAAATTTGGGATGTTACACACTCACTGTTTTCACAAGAAAACCTTTTCTTTGAAAACACACAGTTGTTAGTGACATCAATTTTTTCTATTTTTATGCACACTTTTAAAAATTGTTCAGCAATTTTGAAATTGTTCTTTTCATATTTTTGTTCACATCTTTAAGATATGTTTGCGGTTAAAAAAGTATTCATGAATTTTAAAAATATTTGTGGTTGCAAATTTTTGTTCATACTTTTCAAGAACCGATAGGAATTTGTTACTAATTTTTAAAAATGTAATGTATTTTTTCACAATTTTCATAAACAATTTCGAATTGGATAATTGTTGACAAATTTTCATGTTGATTCATCATGATGAAATGTAATTTGTTTCAATAACAAAAGCATTCAAAATTGAAAAAACCACGTGGTCATGTATGCATCCATTGGGCTAGTCCGGCGACAGGTCCTTTCGTTTATCGGCCTTTTGTCACACAAAAAAAACTCTAGAAACTTCAAAACTTGTCGAAAACCTAAACAACTTGGCATGGAGCCACTAGTAGAAAACAGGGCTTTGGTCCAGGCGGGGAAAGAGCTTTAATCCCCGTTCTGTTACGAACTGGGACCAATGGATGCATCAGTCCCGGTTCGTGAGGCCAGGGCGCTGGCCGGGCCAGGGTCCCGGTTCGTCTGACCCCTTTGGTGCCGGTTCCAGACACGAACCGGGACCAAAGGGCCTCGCTCCTGGCGCAGCCCCTTTAGTCCCGGTTGGTGGCTGGAACCGGGACCAAAGGTCAGTATTCTGTCCCGGTTCTAGCCACCAGTCGGGACTAAAGAGATGTCTATATATACCCTTGCCCCTGCCCACCTTCCCCTCTGTTTTTTGGCCGTGTGGGAGGTGTGTGCATGCGCTGCTCTGTTCTCCCTTCTATGCATGCACATGAGATGTTCGATGAAATGCCCGAGCCACACTTAAGCTTTCTCCTCTCCAAGCTCGACCTCCAAGCTCCATTTTCCCCAAGATTTGTCTAGGTTTGGCGGTGCATCAACTACACAAGCGTTCTAAAAGGTTAGCTACTTCATTCTTTCATCTCTCACTGCTAGCTTAGCTTATTTGAAATGCTCTAGAAGTAGAGTGGTTTGTGGGTTTTAGTGTTGGAGTGTATGTGGGAGTTCTTTTGATTTAGATGCACAATTTGAGCTCAAATTAACTTCTTAGAGTCTGCACATGTGTAGGGTGCCGTCCCGTCCCCGTCCTCACCGTCCTCGATCGCCCGCGCCGATCTCGTCGCCGGCACCACCGTGGTGAGCCTCTTGTTCTTATCTTCTTTTTAAAAGAAAAAATGCTTACTTGTATGATTTAGATAGATATACTTGTATAAATTTCTTACTTTTATTATTGTTTGTTATTATATAGTGCCATGGTTTTGGTATCCGCCCCCGTCGGCCCTCGTCCGGTCTATGATTCGGATGTGGTATATTATCTTTTATAACTATTTGTTTCATTTAGTGTTTATGACAATTATGCCGACCAACGTGACATAGATGTTTTTATCTAGGAGGTATGTGAACCGGAAATTCCAACCGACCCTCTTGTCGAGAGGTTAAATTTAGTTGAACAAGAAAACGAGTATTTGAAAGAAAAATTAAAAAGAATTGAGGAGGAGAAGATGAAATTGGAGTTGCATGTTGCCGATGTCGTCGATGAACACAAGATCAAGATGGATGCAATGCGCTTGAAGATTAGAAAGATAAAAAAATATGCCATTGATAATGAGGCTTGGTATCATTATGCTGTTGGATCAATTGTTAACTTAGTTGCGATTATGATCGCATTTGTTGTTGCATTTAAATGTTTTAAATAGTTGTATGTTAGTTTCAATGTATGTTTTAATTAGATGCTCTAGAGAGTTGTATGTTGTTCTATGAGAACTATGTATGAACTTTATGTATTTATTTTTTCAGTAATAACATTTGATCACTACTGTACTTTGGTTTTAATGTGATGATGAACTTGTATTAATTTGGTCACTTTCTCTATTCATGATGTTCTGTAATGGTTTTTGATACACTTAATAATATAATGCACGCAGATGAACCGGCAATGGATGTACGGTGACCGACGCACCTCCGAGTACATTGAGGGCCTGCATAATTTTCTTGAAGTGGCTGAGGCAAACAAGCAGAATGGTTTTATGTATTGTCCATGCCCTATCTGTGGGAATACGAAGGATTACTCTGACTCGAAAACCCTTCACATCCACCTGCTTGAGAAGAGTTTCATGCCACACTATAATGTTTGGACCAAGCACGGAGAAAGAGGGGTTATGATGGAAGACAACGAAGAAGAAGAGGATGATGACAACTATCCCCCTGAATACGGTGATACTGCAACGGGGGAAGCTGAAGATCAAGAGGAACCAGACGATGTGCCCGATGATGATCTTCGCCGGGTCATTGTTGATGCAAAGAGACAATGTCAAAGTGAAAGGGAGAAGTTGAAGTTCGATCGCATGTTAGAGGATCACAAAAAAGGGTTGTACCCAAATTGCGAAGATGACAACACAAAGCTTGGTACCATACTGGAATTGCTGCAATGGAAGGCAGACAATGATGTATCTGACAACGGATTTGGGAATCTACTGAAAATAATGAAGAAGAAGCTTCCAAAGGATAACGAATTGCCCGACAGTACGTACGAAGCAAAGAAGGTTCTATGCCCTCTAGGATTGGAGGTGCAGAAGATACATGCATGTCTTAATGACTGCATCCTGTATCACGGTGAGTACGAGGATTTGAACACATGCCCGGTATGGCGGTGCATTGCGGTATAAGATCAGACGAGATGACCCTGGTGATGTTGAGAGCGAGCGCCCCAGGAAGAGGGTTCCTGCCAAGGTGATGTGGTATGCTCCTATAATACCACGGTTGAAACATTTGTTCAGAAACAGAGAGCATGCCAAGTTGATGCGATGGCACAAAGAAGACCGTAAGAAAGACGGGAAGTTGAGAGCACCCGCTGACAGGTCGCAGTGAAGAAAAATCGAGAGAAGATGGGGGGACTTTGCAGGTGACGCAAGGAACGTATGGTTTGGTTTAAGCGCAGATGGCATTAATCCTTTTAGGGAGCAGAGCAGCAATCATAGCACCTGGCCCGTGACTCTATGTATCTATAACCTTCCTCCTTGGTTGTGCATGAAGCGGAAATTCATTATGATGCCAGTGCTCATCCAAGGCTCTAAGCAACCCGGCAACGACATTGATGTGTACCTAAGGCCATTAGTTGAAGAACTTTTACAACTGTGGAATGGAAAAGGTGTACATGTGTGGGATGAGCACAATCAGGAGGAATTTGACCTACATGCGTTGCTGTTTGTAACCATCAATGAGTGGCCTGCTCTCAGTAACCTTTCAGAACAGACAAACAAGGGATATCACGCATGCATGCACTATTTAGATGACACCGAAAGTATATATTTGGACAAATGCAGGAAGAATGTGTACCTAGAACATCGTCGGTTTCTTCTGACCAACCATCAATGTCGAAAGAAAGGCAAGCATTTCAAAGGTGAGGCAGATCACCGGAAGAAGCCCGCCCTCCGTACTGGTGATCACATACTTGATATGGTCAATGATTTACAAGTAATCTTTGGAAAGGGTCCTCGCGGACTATCTGTTCCGAATGATGCTGAGGGACGCGCACCCATGTGGAAGAAGAAATCTATATTTTGGGACCTACCCTATTGGAAAGACCTAGAGGTCCGCTCTGCAATCGACATGATCTGCCAGCCAGATCTGCAGGGTGGCTTCGTGGCTCCCGGCAGCACGCCGGCTCCCGGTGGCTTGGCGACTCCCGGCAGCGCGGCTACTTCCGGCTGCGCGGTAGCTCCCGGTAGCATGGCGGCTCCCGGCGACGTGGCTGCTTCGCGCCGCGCGTCGGCTCCTAGGCGGTGTCTTCTGTGGGTGGCGGCCACGGAAGCTTCGTCGGCGAGCTCCGGGCTCTGTCCTGGCTGCTCCTCACCGGTGAGTGGGGTGGTATGGCGACCCCCTTCGCGCTTCTTTGAGTTTCGGCCGCGCATGCAGCGATGCTGCGTTTTCGGTCATCCCGGTGACCATGGCGGGTGGCAACGAGGAGGATGCGTTGAGTGGTGATCCCTGTGTGGCGATGGCGTGGTTACTGTGTAGGGGTGTGCGGGCCAGCGAAGGTGTGGGCCGACTTTGGTCGGCTGCTTGAGGGTGTTCATGAGTTTGCTCGACTTTGGCCGGCCGGCGATGGTGGCGTCTCAGGCATCATTCCCCTTCTTGAAGGCATCGCCGTGGAGTTCTTCAATCAGCTTCATCCTCGGATCTCGTTCTTCAGATGAAAGTCTAGACCCATCTGGGTCGGGCAATGACGTCATCCCAACGCCATTTCCCTCTTTGGGGTGTTGCTTTGAAGACCGATGATCCTCCCTTGGGCTGGATGTGCACGGCATCACGGTTGGCAGGCACCCAACCGGTGATGCAAGTGGTTGGCGTTGCGACTTGTGTGGCGACGACGATGATGGCATGTGGAGCTAGGTCGTGGCTTGTCCTTCTGATGTCGACGGTCCGGTCGCCAACGAGTGTGCCTATGCTGGTTTCTCACTGTGATAGAGAAGTCGGAGCTGCGTGTGGTGGGGCCCGTGCAGCAACAATGACTCCATGAGGGCGGTATCAGCGGATGGTGTTCTTCGGAGGTTGCGCTAGGTTAGGTCAGTGCGAGGCGTGCACCTTTCTCCTGTGAAGCGCATCACCAAAATCGGAGCTACCGGTCCTCGACGTCTTTGGTCGATTGTTTGGCTTTGGCTGGCGAGGTCATCGTGTGTTGTTCGTTCTAAGTGGTCTTGACGGGTCGTTCGCGGCGAAGTCAGAGTCGCCTACTCGGGGAGAGGTGATGACGATGACAATGCATGCAACCTCGATGGTGCCCTGTGCTCGGCGGTGTGTGTGGTCTTGTTGGTGCCAGGTCGGCTGATTGCCCTTTCTTGAGGGCGTGTTTTAACTGTTTTCGTCCGGGTTTTCGTAAATTAACTGGGCAACTCTATTCTACCTTTTTTTAATGAATCGGGCTCTAAGGGACCGCGTTTCAAAAAAAAATGTAATGAATGTGCTCTGGATTGTACGAAAATCATCCAATTTTCATGTAATTCGTCTGGTTTGTTGAAACCCAGCTAGAAATGTATACGGATAGCGTTGGATGGCCAGCTTCCGCATTCGTGTCCGCGGACGGATCTCGGAGCAAATTTGCGGGTTGGAGATACCCTCACGTAAAAAGATTACCAATAAGCAGTAGCGGTCCAAGTAAAAGTGACGCCCCAGGCAAACAATGTATGTACAATGACAAACAGTAAAAAATACTGTAGCTATGCCTGCAATCAATGAAACAACGGCCAGCCACGGCCCAGGCCGAGGCCCTGGCTGCCTGGGGCCTGGGTCCGCCACTGCCAACAAGTCTCTATACAGAATTCATATCAAAATATAGCAATATTTGTTTGCCATTACAAAAGAAAGCTAGTAAGCATGTCCCTTTCAATTAAATAAATTTTAGCTGCACGGCTGTGATTTAACAGCATGATGCGACTTAAGCAAGGCAAGTAAAGTAAAGGACTGTTCCTCGTCCTTGACAACACGCTAATAACCATGAACTTTGTGAACTTTACTACTCCCTCTGTCCCACAATTTAAAAGCGTTTTTGACGGAGGAGTAATAAACATGCTAACATAATAATCCAACAGAAAGATCACTGGTTGACCATGTTAACATGTTGATAATCTGACAAGAAAAACGGGATCGCAGACTCGTATACCGGTGTACCTTTTGATGTATAGAAGACTTAGAGGCAGCGGGGTCAAGCGGGGACGTTCGTCTGTTGTATCAAGCGGCAGACCGGCGGTGTTCATCGGTTGAGGGAGTGGACGGCGTCGCCTGCCGACCGACGACTGGCGGCGGTGCTTTGCGAAGGTGGAGCGGCGACAGGTGCCCTAGTCGATCTGCGCGTAAACATGCTGGCCGTACAACGGGCTAACAGGCCAATCAGTACAGCCTTCCACGATGGGTTAACAGGCTGCATTGGTGGGCTCGAGTGCAAGGCTACCGTATTTTGGGCTTCGAACAGCAATCAGTTGATTATCCAGGCAATTTTTATCTTGAAAAATATCAACGGCAGGCAACAAGTAGCTCAAAAGATAAAACAAATTGAATCAAGCGAGTATGCCTCAAATAGAAGAGGCTACGCACATGGCCGGGTGTAGTGGGTCGGCACACTGTCGTTGCGTGATGCGCTCCCTTGGGCCGATTTCCTTTTTTTGGTTTATATAGATGAATTGCCTTGAAAAAAACAAATTGTTCGATCTTTGTATGGATTTTAGTATTTTATTTATATTTTTAAGTAATTAATAAAATTTTATCATCTATTAAAAAATGTTCAACCTGTGGAAATATTATATCAAAAAATATCAACATATATTAAAAATGCTCATTGTATATTAAAAAGCTGCTCCACATATTTTAATAAAATATTCATTGTGTATATCGAAAGTGTTGACCATATATAAAAAAAATTATCATACAGAAAATTGTAGAAAAGGAAAAATGAAAAAGTGGAAGAAAAATAAAAAAGTTGGAGGAAAAAACATAATAAACAAGAAAACAGAGGAAAAAATAAAAAAGTGCAAATATCAACTAAAAACCAGAAGGACCGGAAAGATAAAGAAAAACCCGTATAAGAAAGAAAAAACAAAAATAGAAATGAAAAAATAAAGGAAAATTGATAGCTCACTGCAAAAATTGGAAAAAAAAATAGAAACCAGCCAAACATAGTAGAGAGTGAAAAGAAACTGAAAACACGACTATAAAAAACAAAAGGCGGAAAAGAAGCAATCGCAACTGAAAACACGGCTATAAAAAAACAAAAACGCAATATGATTTTTATGGTCTTCGTCGACGATGTTCTTGCGGCGGGGTGCGACGTCGGTGAGAATAATGTTACTCTTGTTCTTCTCCTTATGTGACGATGCCTTATCGGGTAGCGCCATAGAGCCAGAGTTGCCTTGTCTTTGCAAGTCCAATCTTGTGGAATCTCGGATTTTGTGCTCACAGATGCGTTCATGCGGATCTGGTGAGTTTTTGTTTGTGTATGCATGGTTCTTTTCTTAGTCTGATCGCTTTGTGGCTTTGGTGTGCTTTCTCCGGCATCTTGGTGAATATTTTATGATTCGACGATCTGCACCTAGGGAATCCCCGGCACAAGTACGTTCAACGCTCACAGCTTCTCATCTTTTTATATTGGCGAATCATGTGGCTTTCAGAAACCTATCCGAATGGCGGTGCCATGACTCCGGTCTGATTGCATTATCTTTGTTGAGCCTTTGGTAGCAGGTCATGTTGCAAGGATTGTCAACACACAGAACGTGTCTCGAAGAAATATCTTTGCCACTCGCAAAAAAAAAAAAGGTTAAAACAACACTCGAACTTTTTATCATTGTAATTCTTAGTAATAGGAGTTATTCTGTAATTTTTTGGATTTATGATCCAAAGCATCGTACTACCTGTAATGGTTGTCCAGTTTGAATAAACATCACACAGAAGAACTCCCATAGCACCCTTTCTGAGTGCACATCAAATGAATGCATCAATGTTCAGTTTGTAGCAGCCAGGCAGACACAGGTTTAGTCCATCTGTCCCCTCGAGCAGGTATTTGTTTCCACCTGCCAATACAAAGGCCATCCAAACAGCTGAATTGGAACCTCCCAATACCAATTCACAATTCGGAGCCTGAATACATACATCCAAACGCAGTGTTATACTCATTGCAATTGCAGCCTTGGACGTAGTTCCAACTCCCTCTTCATGAGTTATTTCCCACCGCATAAACGAACATGCTACCATGATGGTCTCGATGGTGGGGTTAGGAACAGTTATCTGAATCTCATCTGGACGCTCAGAACATACCAGCTCTTTCAACACCGCTGCTCCAGATCGGTTGCTGCAATGTTTTTTTTTTCAACAACACATTTCTGTGATAAGGAGTTAGTGTTATCTATCTGCTAGGAAAAGATGAGTTCGATTGGTTACCCGACCTGTCATGTACAGTACCTTTAATCCGTAGAGGCAAAATAGCCACAAATCCATTGTCGTCCAGCCCGGTTAGGATACCTGGCTTTCACCCAGGCGACCCGGGTTCTCAAATCCCGGCAATGGAGACCTTTTTTTTTTTATTTCTTTTTCCTATTTTTACTTCTATGGTGTGCTGCCTTTTATTTTACTACACCCAAAATGCAGCACTTGCTAGCTGTACAAAAACCATCCATATCACTAATTATTGCTGCTAAGTTTAAACTTTTTTTAGAAAAGGTCATCATGGTTCAAATCCCAGCAATGGAGGGTTTTTTTTTTTTTCACTTTTCGCTATATCCAAGTGAGCGTGAAATACAAGCTGAATGCTTGAGGTTGTCTGTTGTGCATCTGCCTCGGATTGCAATACAGTACCTATAATAATTGACATCATAGACAAGAAGGCCTCGTGTTTCGTCATAACATTATATGGCAAAGGGACATGATGCTAAACAGTACGTAGACTCCAAGCAAAAATTCTGATGGCCAGCATGGTCTTGATTTTTTGCTACTAAAAGTAACATAATCATTGTCTAGCCTTACAGGAAAACACGCACAAACTGTTGCTGTTTGCTACTGAAAGTGTGGATTCTCTTGTTTCATAACGGGTTGACATATTAAGGATGTCATCTGTTTCATAACATAGCCCATAGCATAATCAGTGGAAGTGCACAACTTTACTCACCAACAAGCAGACAAACAGTGGAGTGCATGTATTGCGACTTCAAGTTGTCAGCCACAACTCCACAGAAAATCAAGATTTTACCTTGCTATTTTAGGGATACCCTTTTTCAGATCTTGTTGTCAAAAAAGAGAATATAATGTCAAGGTTGCAGTTGGTAGGCTGAAGCTAACATGCTGGGTGCTGCTATTCGGTGATCAACATAGACTCAGGAATAATGCAGTTCCAACAAAAAAGACCAGAACCAATGGTGTACCAAGCATATACTATTCTCAACTTATTTTCATTTGGAAAGTACTCCCTCCGTTCCAAATTAGTTGACTTGGATTTATCTAGATACGGATGTATCTAACACTAAAACATGTCTAGATATATCCGTATCTAGATAAATCTGAGTCAACTAATTTGGAACGGAGGGAGTATGTCTCAAGCCCTATACTATTCTCAACTACTCCCTCCGTTTCAAATTACTTGACTTTTATTTGTCTAGATACGGATGTATCTATACTTGTTTAGTGTCTAGATACATCCGTGTCTAGACAAATGGAGGTCAATTAATTTGGAACGGAGGGAGTAACTTTCATTTGGAAAGTATGGCTCGATACTTTCCGCGACATACCATGGACAGTTAGCAGAACAAGACAGTTACACGTTCAGAGTTCCTACCAGCAACTAGAAATCAATCTCAAAATGGAGATAATTGTCCATTACTAACTAGCATCCTGAAGCCTTTACTGACACAACTACTAAACAGATGAACGAGGTTCCGGTTCAGGCTGACAAGCTATCTTTCCTATATCAGGCAGGGAAGTCCAAATGGTCAGGTACTGCAATTCAAATTGTGGATAAACAGTGAGCATGTAAAGAGAAGGAGCTTCCATGTGATAGCACATTATCAGATATATTTATCCTTCACTAAGTAACACGTCAGTAAAAATGGTCACTCAACTTGTTATGTTACTTTACATAAAAAATCATGTAGTTTCGTTCCTATCGAAGAATCAGATTCGATATAAACAAGATTGTTGAGGAACTATGCTAGCTACTACTACAAGACTTCTATTTCAAGTACCACCTACAGCAACACAATATGCTAGCTTGTTTCTTACTACCTCTCTACCAAAATATAAGACATTTTTGTAGTTCAATTTGAACTGCAAAATTGACTTATATTTTCGTATGGAGGGAGTACTTCATACTGACATTTGAGGCTGGTCTTGGATCTTGAGGGTTCTTTGCAGATGTCGTTGTCGTCGCCACCAACCGCCGGTTCTGTCTGTGCCGCACCGGCGAAGCATTCCTCCATCAACACAACGGGTAGGGATCAGAGGGAGGCTGCGGCGCCGGCGAATCCCTCCTCCATCGCCGCCTGCAGTGCAGAATCAACGAGGAACTGAAGCAGATCGCACCTGCATTCTTTACCCCGAGTTGCTTGAGAAAAACACATCGGACGTGGTGTTTCTGTGCCCAAGCTCAAATGAGCTTGAGTGAACAGTAAAATCCGAAAAATATTGATTTAAAAAAACAAATTCTTTTTTGGTGCAAACATTGACAAATGTTTTCACTGCTCACAAAATTTCATTGTGAAATGACATTCGTGGAAGTCGTGGCAAAAAGAAAACAAAATCAATGCTCCAAAAGTGTAATTTTCAAAAGCATTTTGAAGTGTTGATTTTGGTTTTTTTTCACGACTTCTACGAATTTTATTTCACTATGAAATTGCAAGCACTGAAAATTGTTGAAGTTCACCACAAAAAAAATTCAGAATTTTGACTTCATTTTCATGTTTTTGCGATTTTACTGTTCATCGCGAGCTCAAATGAGCTCGGGAGCAGAATATGACTTTTTGCATTCAGGCTTTGAACAGATGGAGTATAAGACATCCACGTGCTGTACATCGGTATATATATGGGGAATCTTACGATTAGTCACCAATCCATTGTCGTCCAGCCCGGTTAGGATACCTGGCTTTCACCCAGGCGACCCGGGTTCAAATCCCGGCAATGGAGACCCTTTTTTTGTTTCTTTTTAACTTCTGTGGCGTGCTGCGTTTTACTTTGAATGTACCCAAAATTTAGCCCTTGCTAGCTAGCTGAGCTACACAAATATATAAGTTCAAACTTGCTTTTTATACGAGAAAAAACTTGGCTGTTTTCCATTGATGTAGACATTTTAGCCGACCAAGATCATCGTTTGCCTCTCGGAACTGAATTCAATGGCTATCTTGGGCAAATCAGTTTCTCATGATAGATATGTCACAGCCTCAGCCGCGACAGCACACCGAGGTTACAGTAGAAGGCTGGAACAATGAAGGTACCACACAAGATACACGTATACATGGGTTTTACAGAGCAACAGACTGGACAAGATCACTGAGATTCATGCTTGATTGCGCAAGCACAACTAGGGGTGGCTCTACTTGCGCCTTGCCAATATCGGCACAGCAGTCCTTGCACTTCCAGAACCGGCGCTCTGCCGCGACCACGACGACGGCTTTGCCCTGCCCGCCATCAGCGCCGACGCTGCACTAGCTTTTATATTCCGCCTCTTCAGCGTGAGGTCTAGCTTGTCTCTCGAAGCTGAGCCTGATGGCTCTGGGAAGATGGAGGCGGCCTTGATCGCTGCTCTCTTGTCCTTTCTGTTCTTCTCGAAATTCGAGGCGAACCTCACACGAGCTGCAGCGGCGGCATCCTCTGCGGAGGGTGGCAGAAGGCGTACTCCGAGTCCCATCTTCCTCGCTGATTTCTTCTCTTCAGCAACTCTCTTCTTTTGGCTCTACATAAATAGGACAGCAGGTGGATAAGAATCTCGACAATTTAGTAAGTTACTGAGAAATAATTATACAGAGGAAGTCATTGGATGACCCTAAGGCGATCGCGGAGGGTTCTGTTCAGCAAATAATCATCGGAATGACGGCTATCAGAGAGGCGCTGAAGCCGAACTAAAACAGGTTCCTCTTCTTTCTTCTTCCGAATATCCTCTCCCTGGTGTTCAAGCTTATACATAGGATCCGCAAGCTTGTCTCTTTCTGAAGCAAGTACAATAAAGCATCAGGCATTTGAAACACAAGGAAAACCATCAAAGGAAATAAATCTGTATTAGGTGTCAGAACCTTCATCCGCAGGGAGCAGGAGCGTCTCTGCATCTTCAACATCGAAATCTTCAGTCTTCCGCTGAGCCCCACTGATTATAACATACTCAGTATTCTTCGGGTCCGTATGTATGACTATCTCATGCTGGCAACATGGTGATTTCATACTGAAGCTCCATATCTGGCATAGGAAGAAGTTGTGAAACAATATCAGAACAGCATATAGGTAAATGATTTAAGCAGATTAAGCAGAATCTGTTACAACTGTGGAGTAGAAAATTATAGTACTGCAGTTTCTCAGGGAATAAACACAGAAAATATATAAGACCCTAGGTCATTAGAACTTATTGGAGATTCTTTAACACATACATTACACAGCTAGCAGAAGCAAGTACAACTGGGTTCTTTTCTAATGATATTAGCATGGCATAGAATCTTTTCGGAAATACTCCCTCCGTCCGGAATTACTTGTAGCAGAAATGGATAAAAATGGATGTATCTAGAACTAAAATAAGTCTAGAACTCTAGATACATCCATTTCTTCGACAAATATTTCCGGACGGAGGGAGTATGTAAGTAGAACTTTAAGACCATACTAGAAAATAGAAAATCCTGTTTCAATTCAAGCCATTATAACTTTCTACAATCAAAACGAATATTTATTTATATATACTCAGGGACCCTTAAACATTTTATGATTTTCTGCAATCCTCTTGTGAATGTACACAACAAAACACAATTGGATGTTATAAGGCACGAGCTTTCTGATCTCGAAGGAAAACATAGGGTTCTTTAGTTCTTGAAAACAAAGGAAAGCGCAATGGATTTTTTTCTGAATATTAACAATGCTCCCCAAGTTACTAGAAAATCCAAAGAGCAGAAATATTTTGCCAAGGGGCAACATAAAGAACATAACTAATTATGGGATGCATTACATGAGATGACAATGCATTAGAAACACTACTTGGGATAACAATATAATTCTTTTTTTTATGCAGTTAAATGAGAGCACCTTTTTAGGTGTAACAACATCTCGGAATTAGCACATATTCCAACTATCTAGGTTCCACAGTGCAGCAACCACAAACTAGCCCTTACGGTGATGACAAAAATCTCACAGATCTTCCCTTTTTGTCAGAAGAACAGCTGTGTACAAATACAACACATATATATCATAGGCATGCAAATCTGTGACCCTCAGGGTACCCTCGGACCCACCTTAGTTCAACCAAATGAACTAAATTTTCAGAATTTTCAATGCAGAGAAAGAAGCTAGGGTGAAAGGAGGCAAGGCGATGGGCCCTGATTGTATCCCCATTGAGGTGTGGAGAGGCCTTGGAGACAGCGATAGCATGGCTAACTAAGTTTTTCAACCTCAATTTTCGGTCAAACAAGATGACCGAAGAATGGAGGCGGTGTGTATTAGTGCCAATCTTCAAGAACAAGGGGGATGTTCAGAGTTGTACTAATTACCGTGGAATTAAGTTGATGAACTATACAATGAAGCTATGGGAGAGAGTCATTAAGCACCGCTAAAGAAGAATGACAAGTGTGACCAAAAATCAATTTGGTTTCATGCTTGGGAGGTCGACCATGGAAGCCATTTTCTTGGTACGGCAACTTATGGAGAGATACAGGAAGCTAAAGGACCTACATATGGTGTCCAATGACTTGGAGAAGGCCTATGATAAGATACCGCGGAATGTCATGTGGTGGGCCATGGAGAAGTACAAAGTCCCAACAAAGTACATTATCCTCATCAAGGACATGCATGATAATGTTGTGACAAGTGTTCGAACAAGGGTCAGCTTTGAGCCCTTATCTTTTTGCTTTGGTGATGGATGAGGTCACAAGGGATATACAAGGAGATATCCCATGGTGTATGCTCTTAGCGGATGATGTGGTGCTAGTCGACAATAGTCGGACGGGGGTTAATAGAAAGTTAAGAGTTGTAGAGACCTTAGAATCGAAAAGGTTTTAGGCTTAGTAGAACTAAAACTGAGTACATGTGGTGTAGTTTCGGTACTACTAGGCACGAGGAGGAGGAAGTTAGCCTTGATGGACAGGTGGTACCTCAAAAGGTCACCTTTCACTATTTGGGGTCAATGCTACAGAAGGATGGTGATATCGATGATGATGTGAGCTATCGAATCAATACTGGATGGCTGAAGTGGCACCAAGCTTTGGCGTTCTCTGTGATAAGAGGGTGCCACAAAAGCTAAAAGGTTCTGTAGGACCGCGATTCGACCTGCAATGTTGTATGGCGTTGAATGTTGGCCAACTAAAAGGCAACATGTCCAACAGCTAGGTGTAGCAGAGATGCGCATGCTGAGATGGATATGTGGCCACACAAGAAAGGATCGGGTCCAGTATGATGATATACATGATAGAGTTGGGGTGGCACCGATTGAAGAGAAGCTTGTCCAACATCGTCTGAGATGGTTTGGGCATATACAGTGCAAGCCTCCGGAAGCACCAGCACATAGCGGACGGTAAAGGCGTGCTGATAATGTCTAAGACAGGTCGGGTGTAGACCAAACATGACATGGGAGGAGTCTGTAAAGAGAGATCTGAAGGGACTGGAATATCAGCAAAGATTTAGCCATGGACAGGGGCGCGTGGAAGCAAGCTATCCACGTGCCAGAACCAGAAACATGACTGTGTTGCTGTTGGGTGTTTGAAAATCTTCTAAACAATACACCTTTCCAATTCATCGTAATTTGTACCAACATACTCCTATAAACTATCTTTATGGAGACAAAATTTGAATATTCAGATTGATTTGGTGGATGTATAAGATTCGAAGGTTGCTCTGGAGCTTCAATGTAGATGGGACATCCTACAACCGAAGAAACTCAGTGCTCTCTATTTTGATCTCCTGAAGAAACTTTCTGTTGTCTTAGTTTCTTTTTGCATGTAGCATTGATCATTTGCATCCCTAATAAATCCTAAGGCAACATCAGGTTGAGAAGCTATCTGGTTCGTTAACTCAACACAGTATACATGGCTTCAATTCACACTAGCTTCGATGCTGACACCAATTTACAGCATGATTTTTTTTCAGAATTTACCAGATCACATTTTGATCATTTTATCCGATTACCCTTGTGACTTGTGCGCGCAAAAGGTAGTTTAGGATATGATTTGAGGATAGCACAGATCAACTAAGTATTAAAGATGATCAGCTGAGGCTGAACCAATTTACAAATTTTGGCAATTAGACACGGCATTAAGCCTTTTGCACTAACATAGCTAGAAGGCACATAACTTGATGATGCAACTAAATTATGTAAAGATGATAAACCATAAAACCAAGATTCAAATGCTCTGATAAGTGATAACATAGGGAGATGATTTCAGAAAGAAAGAAAAAACATAGGCAGAGCACATACTGCACTAGTTCATGCACAAACAGCTTCTGACGTGCACGGAAGAGAAAGTCAAATGAACAGCAGTGATGATGCAGTACATGTTAAAATCCGACACAAACCTTGGTAGAGTAGTAATTTCCAACTTGTTTCTTTTCAGCATTAAACCTTACTCCCTTCCCTATCATGGAACTGCATCCACCACACCAGACATTGAAAGGCATCTCGAATCTGCAGAACAGAACATATAAAATTGAGTTAATAAAGCTAGATAAACTCTTCGACAAGATGTTTCTACAGAAAAAGAATAAGCATAAAGGTAAAATCAACTGTAACATGCGTCAAAGGAACGATCGCTCTGTCACGTACTAATGTATTATGCCAGATAAAACATATGGAGATAGATATGTGCCAAACTGGGCAGAAGAATGAGTTCATACATGATTCATAGCACTTAAGGCAACCAAGCAAACTGCCAAATCAACCAAACAGTATTTCACAATTCTCAACAAAATTGGTTAACTAATTGGTATATGACCATGAAAAACTAACAAAATTGATTTGCCAGACAGATATTTTGAGATGAATCTATCTTCTCAGCACGGTTTGGTAACGGAACAATGTCAACAGTTGTCGTAATATCTGTAAAATACAAAGCATGGCCCAACTTTTTGGTGGCGCAGACTCTTCCCCTATTCCTCCTAATCCACACCCTCTTACTTTGGCATCCCACCATTATTTAAACCTCATCAACCCACATATCTCCAACTCCATTGCCCAACCATCCACATTATAGTTTATTTAGATAAAAGGCCCCATGTCCGACGCATTTCTAGCTTCACATCATCATGTTGTGTAGGAATGTACAATCGAATACGAAAGCAGGTAATATCACAGGAAGCAAACCTTATGATCAGGATGCCCTGGTCCAGCTTCCTCGCCCGCTCCCTGAGGGCATGTTGGCCGTGGAATTTGTTCAGCCCACCCTGATCAATCACCAAACAGGACAAAAACGCGAGCACACAGCGGCATCAGCACCCACAAGCAAGCAGAACAAAATAAAGCACTGCAAGAATCGCCGAGGGAGATCTGTACCTTCTTCGGGCTCCATTCGGGCGGGTAGTAGAAGTTGTCGGCCCTCGCCGCGGCAAGCGTCGACTGCAGGAAGCAAGATACAACAGATCAGTCGAATCGTCTCGGCGGACATGAAGGATCCCCCAGATTTGGGAAACCCTAGGATTTGGGGCTGAGGAGAGGTCGAATCGAGAGAGGCGAATAGGGCTGATCGTACCATGTTGTCTCCGGCGAGGAGGCGGAGGACGAGGAGGATATCAGCGGGGAGACGAGCGGAGGTGCGGAGGCGCCGGCAGATCGGCGACGACGGGGAGGTCTCGGGCGAGCGGCGGCGACGGGGAGGTTGCGGGTGAGCGGCGGGCAGAGGAAAAGGAGATTTGTGTTTTGTTTTGACTCTTCTTATTTTGACACGACGACGGGGGTCTGTGGATGCGTCGGTTCAGGGACGTGCCGATCCAAGTTTACGGTGGGAAACTCTGTTAAAGAAGTGACGGATCGAAACTAAACACTAATCCATTGTCGTCCAGCCCGGTTAGGATACCTGGCTTTCACCCAGGCGACCCGGGTTCAAATCCCGGCAATGGAGCCCTTTTTTATTTCTTTTTCGTTTCAACTTTAATTTTCACTATGACCCAAATTGCAGCACTTGCTAGCTATACAAAAACCATCCATATCACCAAAAATTGCTGCTAACTGCAAAAATGTCCAACAATTCATCGAAGCAATTCATGATGTAGGTTAACTTAACCCGCTCTCCTTAAAATCAATTATCCACCAAAGCTACTTCCTCGTCTAGGACCGCATGGGTGGAGGAAGAGACGCTACCAGTGCAACAACCGTTGGCAGATGGGCATGGTGTCTCTATCTTGGAATCCCTCAGCTTGATTTTTCTTGTCGTTTTTTCGTATGCTACTGTTTCTCGGTCTTAGATAGTTTATGGGGAGGCTTTGGGGGAAAAGTAACAGTTGAAGATTTATGTGAGACAAGATTTGAAAATAACCAAGTCTTATAAGATTTTTCCCTGAAAATTTATTAGCTAAATTTTTAGACTGTCAACACACTGGCATGCCAAATATTAGCATCAAACCAAGTAGTCTTACTTTCGTTGCCCTTTCAACTGCTCCCACGCGAGGCGAAGAGGGAAGCGACCAAGTCCCCATCATCCTCCAGCCGGCCGGCCTCACTACTAGGGATTTGAACCCGGGTCATAATAATAATAATAATAATAATAATAATAATAACAACTCCTCATCATCATCATAGTCATAACCAACACTAGTTAATTGTTCTTAGCACATGATGAGTACTAGCTAGGACTTGCTACTCTCTCTAAAGTAAAATAGCATAAAACAGGATAGCCTTTGACTCCCCATTATGGAGAATGAAGATCCACCTGTCTCTAATTTGTGGGCTTCGCACCATCTTGCCTGCATGTAGCTCCCTACGATTATTCATAACTTCTCTCCATTCTTTGATTGTGATGTCTTCATCTCTTCGAGAAATCGAGTATGCACAGCGGTGAACCGTAGGCAGATATTTTGACAGTATATGGTGGACACTCCCACACAGATATTTCGACCGTCGGTGATGGTCTCTCCTCCTTTCTTTCGAAAGTGCATTACACCAAAATGTCTAGCACTTGCGAAAGAAGAAGAAGCGACCCCCACGACAACAGTCGGGATTCTTCCTCTCTGAAAGTCACACGAGGAGCCCTGGCAGAATGACAGTCAACCCGTTACATACATCGAGTAATGACATAAAAAAATGGCCTATGGTTTGCCGGAATGTCGTTTAATTCCTGTTCTGGCAAATCAGGGCACTCGATATTTTCTACTTTATATCACAAGTCATGCTGAAATCCATGGAAAATTCCGGCATGACCTTTGCTAAAATAGGACATATCGAGCGCCTGAAATTTGCCGGAACAGAAATAAATCAACACTCCGGCAAAACATAGGCCACTCGGAGGTGTTCCCTGCAAACAATAAAAACGAAGATAGCACTTGGGCAAACACATACACTTGTAGTAGACATATCCAACATATCATTTTTCCAAAATATCAATGTTTGACAACACTAGTACTACACAAACACTACTCCACATATCACATGTCCAAATAGACCATCTTTACTCGCTAGATGGCTGTCGAGGATGCGGGTGTCGTCGGTGATCTTCTGGGCGTCGTCGAGCGGCTCGTCAGTGATCTACCCTGCACCACATGAGCAGTCACACATGAGCATTCAACATTATCTCCATGTAGAACTAGCAAATGCAAAAATGTGATTCCAACTCAAAATTGTGATTTTGTTTTAATTTCCTTCCCACCAATTTTCCAAGTTCTATATCATATCACATGAGAGCAAAGAAATTGTAATGCCCATTCTCCCATGTCTCAAAATCATGCAAAGGACCTACGATAGTCAACTATTGTTGCTCCTTTCTAATGTCAAATTGTGCAAGACACTAACCTTTTTCGCGATGGCCTAAGTGCTCGCGTTTTCATTTCAGAAAAATACTAGATTCAATTTTTCATTTCAAAAAAAAATACTAGCTTCAAATTTTCATTTGAAAAGAATACTAGCTTCAATTTTTTTTTTAAATACTAACTTCACATCTTCACAGCTACTCATCTACTACTACTACATCTATCTATATCTATACCTACTAATAAAGCAAGGTGTGTTTCACCAATTTTTTCATCCGTTAACCAATATTTTTATTTTTTATTTTTTGAGATTTTGTTTCTATGCGAGGTGGTACTAATTTTTTGCGCACATTATTATTATTACTTTTGGGCTTAGGTCTGCGTGTTGTATCGGGCCCTGGGCTACAAAAACTATTCACACGTTCAGTCTTGGGCTGCCGAAAAATCAGAGGCGGAAGAGAGCGAACTCACGGGCTGACTAAAAAAATAAATAAAGAGGGCTGGTACAGTGGTTCAAACCCACAATCTTTCCTTATTTGTCTAAGGCTATAGCCAAACGCACTAGCATACGCTTGTGCAATATGGCGGCTGCTAGGAATCAGGAACTGGTGACACTATGACAGCCCAATGATCTGGCGCTGGTGCCCGTCGATCATCCGCCTAATTAGCCGTCCGATCTAGCGTTGGTGCCCGTCGATCGCAGCAACACATCCCGTTGTTTGTTCTCCTCTCGTCTCCCATCCACACCGCGTCTCCTCTGTAACGAAAACGGCAACGATGTAGAGAACTGATGCACCCACCGTGGCACCTGTCAGAGACCTCGCAGCACCGGTGCCGCCGGCAAGCACTGCATCACAGCTCCAGGAGCCACCAGCGACCGTTGCATCGCAACACCAGGAGCCACCAGGTGCTGCTCCCATGGCGACACCGAGCGCAGCAAAAAAGTTCAATGCAGCACTGATGACAGCCCAACGAAGCTCCATTGCAGCCCTGGTTGCACTCCATTGTAGCCCCGGCAACCCGCCGGCGCTCCATTGTAGCCTCGGTGACCTCGGCGGGCGCTTCAACGCAGCACCGGCGGCCTTGGCGGCGCTTCAATGCAGCACCGGCGACGCCACCGTGAAGCTCCATTGCAGCCTCGACGGCGCCCAATTGCAACTCCGGCGACCCCCTCGGTGCTCCATTGCAACCACATCGAAAGCTTCAACGACCCTGATGACGCTCCATTGCAGCCTCGGGTCACTTCTAGGAATCGGAATGCTGCACCATTGAAGGCTTGCAATGGAATGTTGTACAGGGGTCGGCCGCCCGCAACGGTGGTGCTGCTTCAAAGACCGGCAGGGTTGAAAACCGGAGCCCCGCTCCTGTGAGGGTGAGCAGCGTTGCTTGTATGGTGCTGCGAAGCAGAGATGAGGTGTGTTGCGAGCGTCCGAGGCGTGGTGGCTGCAATTGGAAAGGGGCCGCCGCAAGGCTCTGATGCCTCTTGCCGGATGTGGCCGAGAAAGAAATTCCGGCGAGATTCATCAAGGTCGCGCGTGGGAGGAGAAGGAAGAAAGGGTGTGGTCCTTGAGCGGTTTCCAGAAAAACAAAAAGAGATGCGGGATGTGAGGCTGGGACTGGAGTAGTTGACAGAGCGCGAGATGCATCAACGTGAGTAGGCCAAAGACGCGTGGCGCGCAGACGACCAGGCTGATTTCTTCCCGAAATCATCCGGATGAATTAAAGGGTTTCATGTGCAATATTGGGTTAGATAGGCACAAATAGTACCACATCGGTCCTTTACACTGAAACCTGTCAATTTATATACGTTCGAGTTGCACGAGTATTAACAAGCAGCGCCAGGAAAAAAGAAACGGAGGGTGAGGTGCCGGTCCTGGTGATGGGCTTAGGCCGAACAAGAATTAGGTTTCTATGTTTCTCTATTTACTCCCTCTGTTCCATAATATAAGGTGTATTGATTTTCGTGTCCTCAACCACTTGAATGTTTGACCAAGATTATAGAATAAAATAACAATATCTGCAATACCTAATTGATAAAACTTGAAACTACTTTTCATGATGGATCAAATGATATAGATTTTGTATTGTGGATATTGATATATTTTTCTAAAAACCCGGTCAAACATGCACTCGTTTGACTTTTGAAAAAACAAATACACCTAATATAAAGTAACAGAGGCAGTATTTTTCATTAAACTTTTGGATTGCTTGAACATCCAAACTTTATTTAGAAGCCTTGTGGATTTTTAGTAGGCTTATTATATGTACCATTAAAGATCTAAATAATATATTTACATATTATACATAGTTGAGCAAAATACAAACTCAATATTACACATAGTTAATATTTTCTCTTTTGAAAATACAAACTCAATTTATTTCGTCACCCGTGGCTGGGTTCATCCTGCATGCTTTAAGTACCAAAAAAACCAGCTTGGGTGCCCAGCCCTAACATAAAGGGTCACAACTATTTTGCCATTTGATCCAACAAATTCAAAAGAAGGGAAATTAGGCTACATTTACCATTTGTTTTGTTCTCTACGCTTTCCATCTTTGCTGCATGCAAAAAGTCTGCCAAATTAATGTTTAGAGATAAAGCAAGAGACTGCACTATTAACTTGACCTTTTAAAAGAAAAGCCAAGCGCCCTAATTGAGCACTTTTCAATTATATGAACATAACCGAGCAGTTTTCACTTATATGAATTTCTTTTACACCTTGGCGTGCGCGCTGCTGCCACGTGACACTGTTTAGATGTTATCGTAAAGTGAGGACTACATTATTAATTTGATTTTTTAAGAGAAAAAAACAAGCGCACTAATTGAGCACCATTACTGGTATGCATTTTTTTTATACCTTGGCGTGCACGCCGTCGCTGGTTGACACCATTTAAATGTTGTCGTATCGCGCAGATGTATTTCAGTGGCAATGTTAGTCCTCTCTCCCCCGTTGCAACGCACGGGCATGTTTGCTAGTGAAAACCTATGAAAACATGCATATAACAGGAACATTTAGCAATTCATTTCCATTTAGACCTAGAACTTGAAGAAATGCTAGAACTTGAAGAAAATCCCCAAAACCTAGGGAGAAGGGGGGAGGGGGGAGGGAGGAGGGGCAGCTGGTTGAGGAGAGAGGAGGGGCAGCAGCGGCTGGAGAAGGGAGGAGGGGCGCCCGGTGGCTGGAGGAGGGAGGAGGGGCGGCGGCTAGCTGGAGGAGGGAGCTAGGAGGGGCGGCGGCTAGCTGGAGGAGGGAGGAGGGGCGGGGGCTGGACGAGGAAGGAGGCTTATCGAGCAGGACGGCTGTGCGGCATCGGCGGCGACGACGCGGGAGGTGAGGAAGGTAGAGCAGAGTGGAGAGCAGAGTGGAGAGCAGAGTGAGCAACGGGCGCCGTAGAGGATAAGGCTGGCTTAGCAGTAGCACGGGTCACAGCCCAACGCTACTGCTAAACCCATTAGTTGTAGCGCGGGCTCCAGGACAGCGCTGCTGCTAAGTGGGGACGGGCAGCTGGGCCCGGTGTGATGCCCCGACTTAATCGTGCACTAATCATACACGCAAATGTGCACGATCAAGATCGAAGAATCACGGGAAGATATCACAACACAACTCTAGACACAAATTAAAATAATACAAGCTTTATATTACAAGCCAGTGGTCTCGAGGGCTCGAATACACAAGAGTCAGCGGAAGCAACAATATCTGAGTACAGACATAGGTAAACAAGTTTGCCTTAAGAAGGCTGAACAAAACAATGACATCTGGATCGAAACACTAGTGTAGAATCAGGCTTTAGTGCCGGTTCGTAAGGGCCTTTAGTGTCGGTTCAGCAACCGGCACTAAAGGGTGGGGACTAAAGGCCCCCTCTTTAGTCCCGGTTCAACACGGCCCGGGACCAAAGGCCCACCATGTGGCACGAGCCGGCGCCGGGGGTTGGGGGACCTTTAGTCCCGGTTGGTAACACCAACCGGGACTAAAAGGATTAGGGGTTTATGAATTATGGTTTATTTTTTCTTTTAATTTTGTGTTTTCCATTTAATTCTTTTTCATTTCAAACATATTTTACGCTACTACATACTGTACACGTTATGCATATATATATAAATAGAATTTCTCGTAGAACCGATCATATATATATCATCGAATTTCTCGTACGACCATTCACATACACATATATATATATACAATTTCTCCTACAATTTGCAGATCATTACATGCAGGCATTAGGTGTAATAGTATTCTCCTTTGGGATCTATGACCTGGTCGAGCAAAAATCCCGCTATTTCCTCTTGAATTGTTCGTACGCGATCCGTTGGTAGGAGCTTATCCCGCATCTCCATCATCTTTAAAGGAGATCAATATGAATGTATTAGTTGTGTGTATATATATTAGATCATGATAAAAAGAATTGTGAATTGTGTTCTGGCAAATGTACCCAAAGTTGTCTTGAAGATGTGCTCCTTTCGGATGCCATCATGTGAATGTTCTCGCAAACGTAGTACGCACATAAATTATTCCCCAGCGCCTGCCTCATGCACTTTACGAGAATAGAATTCAATCAGATAAAATTAATCAAGCATGATAATGGTATTGATCAAAGTAGAATTAAAGAGATGCACAGACGTAGCTAGTAGTACTTAATTACCTTAGGTCGCACCCATTTCAGCTGTTGTTTCCATTCGCCTTTAATCTCTTTGATGAACTTTTGCCAAGCCGTGCCCGCCGGCAAAATAAATAAATAAAGGAGTTATTAATTAGTTGATATCAGGAAATGAACTAAAGAGGCCGACATAGTGCGATAATGATTGAAATTACCTGTCGACCATCCCCCTCACGATTGAGTATTCATTAGTATCTTTATATAGTGAGTCCAGTACTTGAACTTTTCCCTCGTCAACTTCAATGATTAATAAGATCCAGTGGAAACTGCATGCGCACACGTTTGTATAATTAAGCGGGCATATGCATAACTCATCAACTACACTTATTAACATCTAGTAAGCAAAAATAGAATTTGTAGTACAAGATATAGTAACACTCACCCGAAGTTGTAAGGAAGTAGTATTTCTGGTTGGGTATTTAGTCGCTTCAAAAACTGTAGCAAGCTTCTCTCTGTGTCTTTTCTCGACCATTCTTGTGACCATGTCTCTTGATTAATGGTATTTGGGTCAATGAACCCAATGCCATAGCGTCCACCTCTTTTCATTTCATACATCTTCATTCTGCATAATACCACAGAAAAGAATATAGTGAGGATAATTACAGGTAATGAACGAGCACAGCTAGTTAGAGACTTAAATTACAGAAAGAAATCACTTACAGACAATAGCAACTGACGATAGATTTGTCGAGTGCGTCTTGATTGAATAACTGAAACATTTCTTGAAACTCAACCCACAAATCTTTTGCATGGAAGTAATGCTCTTCCTTGACTTTCACCATGAGGGACTCTCGCCCGTTGTTTACTTCTCTCAGGTACCACTCGTGCAATGTGTGCATTCTCGTTGATAGAAGCGGGATCTCCTCGGGCTTGACCAGAGGTTGGCCGGGGACAAATTTCCATCTTATTTCCTCCTCTTTAAACCCGAGGAGTTCCTCGATGCCTAGGAGTTGTTCAACAGTGACACCGACCTCTTTGGCCTGCCTTATATGATCGTCGGTTATTACCAGCTGATCGGCGGTACTCACATGTGGTTGTACAATGAGCGGGGCGATCGATTGCACTGCCTGTTCTGCCAGCTGGGGAACAGTTTTCCCACTTTTTTTACCAGCTGCTTGGCTCGAGCTCGAGCTCGACTCCTTCTCTTTTTGTGCACGATATAACTTCTTGATAGAGCGCTCATAGTCTGAGTCCTTTTGCTTCACAGCCGGTTGAGCATTATCAATAAAGTGTTGTACCACTTTCTCAGGTACTTTAAATCCTTGGCGGCGCGGCGGGGGGGGGGGGGGGGGGGGGGGTGGGGGGGGGGGGTGGGGGGGTTCGGTGCAAAATGGGCCTTCACTTGGGCATCCCTATGGCCGTGTTTTCCTCCTCAGTATAGTCGTAAGGCAACTTTGGAAGAGGCTTGAGGCTTGGACCATATCTGAATTTCTTGCCTCCTGTTGTACCGCTAGCTGATGACCCACAAGTATAGGGGATCAATCGTAGTCCTTTCGATAAGTAAGAGTGTCGAACCCAACGAGGAGCAGAAGGAAATGATAAGTAGTTTTCAGCAAGGTATTCTCTGCAAGCACTGAAATTATAAGTAACGAGTAGTTTGATAGCAAGATAATTTGTAACGAGTAAGTAACCGTAACGGTAACAAAAGTGCAGCAAGGTAGCCCAATCCTTTTGAGGCAAAGGACAGGCCAAAACGGTCTCTTATGATAAACAAAGCGTTCTTGAGGGTACACGGGAATTTCATCTAGTCACTTTCATCATGTTGGTTTGATTTGTGTTCGCTACTTTGATAATTTGATATGTGGGTGGATCGGTGCTTAGGTGCTGTTCTTACTTGAACAAACCTCCTACTTATGATTAACCCCCTCTCAAGCATCCGCAACTACGAGAAAAGTATTAAGAATAAATCTAACCATAGCATTAAACTTTTGGGTCCAAATCAGTCCCTTACGGAATAGCGCATAAACTAGGGTTTAAGCTTCTGTCACTCTCGCAACCCATCATCTAATAACTACTCCACAATGCATTCCCTTAGGCCCTAATAAGGTGAAGTGCCATGTAGTCGACGTTCACATGACACCACTAAGGGAATCACAACATACATATCATCAAAATATCGAACACATATCAAGTTCACATGATTACTTGCAACAAGATTTCTCCCATGACCGCAAGAACAAAAGTAACTACTCACAAATGATAATCATGCTCAAGATCAGAGGGGTATTAAATAGCATAATGGATCTGAACATATAATCTTCCACCAAATAAACCATATAGTAATCAACTACAAGATGTAATCAACACTACTAGTCACCCACAAGCACCAATCTAAGGTTCCGGTACAAAGATTGAACACAAGAGATGAACTATGGTTTGAGAGAGGATGGTGCTGTTGAAGATGTTGATGGAGATTGCCCTCCCCAAGATGGGAGAGTTGTTGGTGAAGGTGATGACGATGATTTCCCCCTCCGGGAGGGAAGTTCCCCCGGCTGAATCGCTCCGCCGGAGGGCAAAAGCGCTCCTGCCCAAGTTCCGCCTCGAGACGGCGGCGCTTCATCCCGAAAGTCCCCTCCTCATTTTTTCTAGGTCAAAATGACTTATATACCAGAAGATGGGCACCGGAGGTGGGCCGAGGGGAGCACAACCCACCAGGGCGCACCTGGGCTCCCTAGCGCGCCCAGGTGGGTTGTGCCCACCTGGTGGGCCCCCTCTGGTACTTATTGGCTCCAATAATTCTTATATATTCCATAAAAATTCTCCGTGAAGTTTCAGCTCATTTGGAGTTGTGCAGAATAGGTGGCCTGACGTAGCTTTTTCAGGTCCAGAATTCTAGCTGCCGATATTCTCCCTTTTTGTGTGAACCTTGCATATTATGAGAGAAAAGGCATTAGAATTACTCCAAAAAGCATTATTATACATAAAAACAATATAAATAACAGTAGGAAAACATGATGCAAAATGGACGTATCAACTCCCCAAGCTTAGACCTCGCTTGTCCTCAAGCGAAAAACCGAAATCGAAAAACATGTCCACATGCTTGGAGAGAGAGGTGTCGATAAAAACAAAATACGGGCATAGAAGCATCATGTACATTATTGTAACAGCAACAAACTTTAACATAAAACTTTATCATAGAACTTTTATCACATAACTTCTGTCATAAACTTCTCATGAACAAGTAACAATTCATCACAACATCAAAGTATAAAGCATAAACTCTATTGAAAACCAACAAACTATGTTCTCAGTCAACTTTGCAACTACAATTCATCATCTTTTCAGGAAGGGTCACGTATCAGAGCCTTTTTGGCAAGTCCACATACTCAACCATCATATAGGCTTCTATGATTGCTAACACTCACCGCATACACATGAGCAAAAAGTTTCAACCGGACACATAGAAAGATAGGGGCTTATAGTTTCGCCTCCCAACATGCTCACCTCGAGGGTGATGTCAACAATAATAACTCATGCTACTCATATCCAACTGGATATATGTGCCTAGATCTTTCCTCACCACATGATGCTTGCCAAAATAGAAAAAATAAAAAGGAATTGAGAGAAATACTTTGACTCTTGCATAAAAGTAAAAGATAGGCCCTTCGCAGAGGGAAGCAGAGGTTGCCATGCGCTTATTTGTTTGTATGCTCAATCTCTTAGTGCAAAAGAACGTCACATTATATTGCCCCTTATGATAGCAACCTTTATTATGCAGTCTGTCGCTTTTATTCTTTGCCATCACAAGTTCGTACAACACTCAATTTTTTCTTACACTAAGTGATCCAACACTTTTAGAAGCAATTTTTATTGCCTTTTTGCACCGATGACAACTTGCTTGAAGGATCTTACTCGATCCATAGGTAGGTATGGTGGACTCTCAAAACAAGATTTGGGTTTAAGGGCTTTGGATGCACAAGTAGTATCTCTACTTAGTGCGGAATTTTTGGCTAGCAAAGATGGGGGGCAAGCACCACATGTTAAAGGATCTATGACAATATAACTTCTATGTGAATATGAACAAACATAAATCATTACGTTGTCTTCCTTGTCCAACGTCAACAATTTTGGCATATAATATTTTGATGGGGGCTCACAATCATAAAAGATGTCCAAGATAGTGTATTTGCATGTGAATCTTCTCTTCCCTTATTAATTCTTTCATGAATTGCATTATTGACCAATGCTATGTTTGTAAATCTCCAATAAAATTTTCTACTTATACTCTTCCTTATGTGATGTCATTACTTACCATAAGATTAGCATATGATCTTTTTCATTTATTTTCTTTCTTTTTATTGAACATGAAAATAAAGAGAACAAAACTTCAAACTAAACTTTATTATATATATCTTGCACACTATTACAAGGATAGATCACTAAGCAAACACTCAAAAAGAAGGGATCGAACTAAATTTTTATTCATCTACAGCAAAAGATAACTATCACTACTGGAATCAACTACTTTGCCGTCTGCCATAGCAGACGGCAAAGGCATGTCTGGTGGATGGCAAAGCCTTTGCCGTCTGCCAGCAGATGGCCAACAGTCCGGCTGAACAGATAACGGCAAAGGCCACTTTGCCGTCTGCTAGCGGACGGCAAAGAAGCAAAGTTCTTTGCCGTCTGCTAGCAGACGGCAAAGCCACTGCATAGGGTTAGCTCCGTTAGGTGGCTAACGGGAGGCTTTGCCGTCAGCCTCCTACAATCACAGACGGCAAATAATTTTGTTTATTAAAATAAATAAATAGTCTAAGTGCAGAGGCTACAAAGAACAAACGGACAACGACGAACACGACATTATCCATCCACACTTTGTTCCAAGAATCGAAGACGAACGGACAAATTTCACAATACAAAATTACAATATTTACACAGAATACATCATCACTTGCTGATCCTAAGGCAAAACTGCTCTGTGCCCATGGTCTAGCACCCGCAGCCATCCTAAGGCAAAACTCCTCTGTGCCCGTGGTCGCCGGAGCAGGAGCAACTAGCAGCCGTGCCCTCTCACTTCTCCTCGAGGCCGGGGCCGGGGTTCGAGGCCGGCGGGGCTGACGGAGCCGGGGCCGATGGAGGCCGGCAGGGGAGACGGGGCGCAGAGGCCGCCGTGGTCAACGAGCGATGAGACGCGGATGCAGGCGGGGGCGACGGGCGACGGGGCCGGGGCCGGCGGACGATCAGGCGGCCAGTGAGGCCGGGGCCGGCAGGCGAGATGGCGGCCAACGAGGTGGTGGCAGGCGTCGGCGGGCCTATGGGGGCGACGAAGGAAGTGGCCGGGGCCGACGGTGAAGGGGGAAGTGGACGCGGCCGGCGGAAGAGGTGGTGGCCGGCGAGGCTGGAACCGGCGGGCGAGGTTTGGCCGGCAAGGCCGGGGGTCGAGGCAGTGGCGGGCGCCGGCCGGCCGGTGTGCCGATTTGGATCGAGAGGGAGAGAAAGGAGAGAGAGAGAGAGATGTGGTGCTGTGGGGATAAGGGACAGAGAGAGACGTGGTGGGGTGGATGCTGCCCTCGGGGCGTGTGCATCGTGGGTGCCTGGGTGGGGTGTGCGTTCGATGGGGTGGGTGGGGATGTGCGTATAAGATGTAGCCAAGTCATCGATCCACATGATCGATCCGGGTGTTGTGCTTCTTCTTTGCCGTCCGCCTCGGCTTTGCCGTCTGCCTATTTGTTCTTTGCCCGTTAAGTGGCCCCTCTTTGCCGTCTGCTAGCAGACGGCAAAGAGGTGATTGTTAGGGCTCGCCCACGTCACTTCTTTCCCGTCTGCTAGCAGACGACAATGGTGGGACATTGCCGTCTGCTAGCAGACGGCAAAGAAGTTGACCTAGCCACGCCGTGCCCCGTGGGGCCCACCAGGCTCTTTGCCGTCTGCCTTTTCCCTCTTTGCCGTCAGCTGGCAGACGGCAAAGAGCCAGCTGATGGCAAAGACTCTCTTTGCCATCTGCCAGCTCTTTGCCGTCTGCTATCCCAAAGAAGACGGCAAAGAGCCTCTTTGCCATCAGCTGGCAGACGACAAAGAGCTGGCAGATGGCAAAATGCCAGATTCCAATAGTGTATAGATCGAACTAAGATAAGTAAAGGCAAAAGATAGTGGAGGTGATACGATACCGGGGCACCTCCCCCAAGCTTGGCGCAAGCCAAGGGGAGTGCCCATACCCGATACTCAAGTTTCCTTTGGTGATGAAGAAGGAGGTGGTGGTGATGAAGCAGTAGAGATCTCGGCCTTCAAGCTCAAATGATACTCCATTCTCCGGATGATGCTTCGAAGGGTGATGATATGTTCTTGCAATAAAATACTTTCACGAGTGAGATATTTGTTTTGAACACGAACTGTTTCAATGATCCTAAAAGCTTCAATCTCAGTGGGAGTGAGATATTCATAGTATGGCTGAAGGATATCTTCTTCCTCTTCCTCCGCAGGCAAGCCCTGCCCTACTGCTGGAGCTTGATTTCCTACAACTTCCTTGCCCTCGTCCTCCTTGCAGGCTTATTTAGGTTCTTCTTTCTTCAACTCCATCTTCATCAACCAAGCATCCTCTTCCACGTTGTTGGAGGAGGGAGAAGACATGGTGCCTGGCTTGACAGATCTGACTGAAAACAGCGAGAAAAGAAAAGAGAAGATTTCTCCGCGATACGGTGGTCAATAGGTTCGGGGGGTATATAAAGATTTTTTTATCTTAGGAAACAAGCAAACGGAAGAAAAACAGAGTCCGGAAGGTACCCGAGGTGGGCACAACCCACTTGGGCACGCCTGGCAAGCCAAGTGTGCCCTGGTGTCTTGTGCGCACCAGGGGCGCCTTCCCGGTTGTTTCTTATTTTTCTAATTTTTGATAAATTCTAAAACTGACAGAAAATATTTTTGCAGATTTTTCGGAGTCCGTTTACTTACCGTATCACGTACCTCCTATTTTTCAGTTATTCTGGAGTGTTCCGAAAGGTTTCCTTTATGTGTTCTTCCGGTGTCATAGTTTGGATATATTGCTTTCAACATTAATGGGCGTACCTGAGATATAATGTTTTATTCTTTGCCCATTGACGACCTTCGGGTTAGTACCCTCGGCATTATTTATTTTGATGGCTCCAGATCAATAAACCTCCTCGATAACATAGGGTCCTTCCCATTTGGAGAGGAGTTTTCCTGCAAAGAATCTGAAAAGAGAGTTGTACAAAAGAACATATTCTCCAACTTTGAACTCACGCTTTTGGATTCTTTTGTCATGCCATCTTTTAACTTTTTATTTAAATAACTTGGCATTTTCATAAGCTTGGGTTCTCCATTCATCTAGTGAGCTAATATCAAATAACCTCTTTTCACCGGCAAGTTTGAAATCATAGTTGAGTTCTTTAATTGCCCAATATGCTTTATGTTCTAACTCAAGAGGCAAATGACAAGCTTTTCCATAAACCATTTTATAAGGAGACATACCCATAGGATTTTTATATGCTGCTCTATAAGCCCAAAGTGCATCATCTAATTTCTTAGACCAATTCTTTCTAGTCCTATTGACAGTTTTCTGTAATATCAACTTTATTTCTCTGTTGCTAAGTTCAACTTGACCACTAGATTGAGGGTGATAGGGTGAAGCAATTCTATGGTTAACATCATATTTAGCAAGCATTTTACGGAAAGCACCATGAATAAAGTGTGAACCACCATCAGTCATTAAATATCTAGGGACTCCAAACCTTGGGAAAATAACTTCCTTAAGCATTTTAATAGAGGTGTTGTGATCAGCACTACTAGTTGGAATAGCTTCTACCCACTTAGTAACATAATCAACAGCAACCAAAATATGAGTATACCCATTAGAGGAAGGAAAAGGTCCCATGTAATCAAATCCCCAAACATCAAATGGTTCAACAGCAAGTGAATAATTCATAGGCATTTCTTGACGCTTACCAATATTTCCAATCCTTTGACATTCATCACAAGATAAAACAAACTTACGGGCATCCTTGAAGAGAGTAGGCCAATAAAAACTAGATTGCAATACCTTGTGAGAAGTTCTATCTCCCGCATGATGCCCTCCATAAGCTTCGGAGTGACATTTTTGTAGGATTTGTCCTTGTTCATGCTCAGGTACACAACGTCTAATAATACCATCTACTCCTTCTTTATAAAGATGTGGGTCATCCCAAAAGTAATGTCTTAAATCATAGAAGAATTTTTTCTTTTGTTGGTATGTGAAGCTAGGTGGTATGTATTTAGCAATAATGTAATTAGCATAGTCAGCATACCAAGGAGTGTTATGAGAAACATTTATTGCAGCTAATTGTTCATCAGGAAAACTATCATTAATAGGTTATGGGTCATCAAGAATATTTTCTAACCTAGACAAGTTATCAGCAACGGGGTTCTCATCTCCTTTTCTATCAGTGATATGCAAGTCAAATTCTTGTAGCAAAAGAACCGACCAAATGAGTCTAGGTTTTGCATCTTTCTTTTCCATAAGATATTTTATAGCAGCATGATCGGTGTGAACAGTAACTTTAGAATAAAAAATGTAAGATCTAAATTTGTCACAAGCGAACACAACTGCTAAGAATTCCTTTTTAGTAGTAGCATAATTGCGTTGAGCACTGTCTAGAGTTTTACTAGCATAATGAATAACATTTAACTTCTTATCAACTCTTTGTCTTAGAACAGCACCAACAGCATAATCACTAGCGTCACACATAATCTCAAAGGGCAAGTTCCAATCAGGTGGTTGAACAATAGGTGCAGAGATTAAGGCTTTCTTAAGTGTTTCAAAGGCTTCTACACAATCATCATCAAAAACAAATGGAACATCCTTTTGCAAAAGATTTGTAAGAGGCCTAGAAATTTTAGAGAAGTCTTTAATAAATCTCCTATAGAAACCAGCATGACCGAGGAAACTACGAATACCTTTGATATCTTTAGGACATGGCATTTTCTCGATTTCATCAACTTTAGCTTTATCCACCTCAATACCTCGTTCAGAAATTTTATGTCCCAAGACAATACATTCATTAACCATAAAGTGGCACTTCTCCCAATTCAAGACAAGATTAGTTTGCTCGCATCTCTGCAAAACTCGATCAAGGTTGCTTAAGCAATCATCAAAAGAAGTTCCGTAAATGGAAAAATCATCCATGAAAACCTCAACAATCTTTTCACAAAAATCAGAGAATATAGCAGTCATACATCTTTGAAAGGTAGCAGGTGCATTACATAAACCAAAAGGCATACGTCTATAAGCAGAAGTTCCGAAAGGACAAGTGTAGGTGGTTTTCTCTTGATCAGGTTGTGAAACAGGTATTTGAGAAAATCCAGAGTATCCATCAAGGAAACAAAAGTGTGTGTGCTTAGATAGTCTTTCAAGCATTTGATCAATAAAAGGTAGAGGGTAATGATCTTTTCTAGTAGCTTTATTTAATTTTCTAAAATCAATTACCATTCTGTAGCCAGTGACAATTCTTTGTGGAATAAGTTCATTTTTATCATTAGGAACAACAGTAATACCTCCCTTCTTAGGGACACAATGAACGGGACTTACCCATCTACTATCAGCTATAGGATAAATTATACCTGCTTCCAGAAGCTTCAATATTTTAGTTCTTACCACTTCTTTCATTTTGGGATTCAACCGTCGTTGGTGATCAACAACGGGTTTAGCATCAGGTTCCATATTAATTTTATGCTGACAGAGAGTGGGACTAATGCCCTTTAAATCATCAAGAGTATATCCAATAGCATCTCGGTGCTTCTTCAGAACCTTCAATAATCTTTCTTCTTCATGTTCTGAAAGGTTAGCACTAATAATAACAGGATATATCTTTAAAAATCTCATCAAGATAAGCATATTTCAAAGTGTCTGGTAATTGTTTTAATTCAAACACAGGATCACCTTTAGGTGGAGGAGGACCTCCTAGAGTTTCAATAGGCAAATTGTGTTTAAGCAGAGGTCATTGTTCAAAGAAAATTTTGTTTATCTCATTCCTTTCATGCATATGCATATCATTTTCATGGTCTAACAAATATTGTTCTAGTGGATCAGTAGGAGGCACAGCAATAGAAGAAAGGCCAATTATTTCATCCTTACTAGGCAATTCTTTCTTATGATGTTTTCTACTAAACTTAGAAAAATTAAACTCATGAGACTCATCACCAAAACTAACACCGACGATTTGTTTCTCACAATCTATTTTAGCATTAACGGTGTTCAAGAAAGGTCTACCAAAGATAATAGGACAAAAGTCATCTTGTGGGGAACCAAGAACGAGAAAATCAGTAGGATATTTTATTTTCCCACACAAGACTTCAACATCTCTAACAATCCCAAGTGGTGTGATGGTGTCTCTATTAGCAAGTTTAATAGTAACATCTATGTCTTCTATTTCAGCTGGTGCTATATCATTCATAATTTCTTGATATAAGGTAAAAGGAATAGCACTCACGCTAGCACCTATGTCGCATAAACCATGATAACAGTGATCTCCTATTTTAACTGAGACAACAGGCATGCCAACAACAGGTCTATGTTTATCTTTTTCATCGGGTTTGGCAATTCTAGCAGCTTCATCACAGAAGTAGATAACATGCCCATCTAAATTTTCTACCAGGAGATCTTTAACCATAGCAACACTAGGTTCTACTTTGATTTGTTCAGCAGGCTTGGGTGCTCTAATATAACTCTTATTAACCACAGTTGAAACTTTAGCATGCTCCTTTATCCTAACAGGGAAAGGTGGTTTTTCAATATAAGCAGTAGGAACAACTGGATCAACATTGTAAATAATAGTTTCATCTTTAGCTATTACCGGTTCTTTATTTTCTTCTTTAATAGGTGGGTGATATTTAAACCACTTCCCCTTAGGGAGATCAACATGAGTAGCAAATGATTCACAAAAGGAGGCTACTATCTCAGAGTCAAGTCCATATTTAGTGCTAAACTTTTGAAAAGCATCGGTATTCATAAAAGATTTAACACAATCATACTTAAGCTTAATACCTGACTCTTTACCTTCGTCGAGCTCCCAATCTTCAGAGTTGCGTTTAATTCTTTCTAAAAGATCCCACCTGAATTCATTAGTCTTCTTCATAAAGGAACCAGTACAAGAAGTATCAAGCATGGATTGATCATCACGAGAAAGCCGAGCATAAAAATTCTGAATGATAATTTCTCTTGAGAGCTCATGATTGGGGCATGAATATAACATTGACTTAAGTCTCCCCCAAGCTAGAGCGATACTTTCTCCTTCACGAGGCCAAAAATTATATATATAATTCCGATCACGATGAACTAGATGCATAGGATATTTTTTTTTGGTGAAATTCCAATTTCAATCGATTCCAAGTCCAAGATCCAATATCATCGCATAGCCTATACCATGCCAATGCTTTTCCCTTCAAAGATAAAGGGAAAACCTTCTTCTTAGCTTCATCTCCGCGTAAACCTGCAAGCTTAAATAATCCACAAATTTCATCCACATATATTAAGTGCATACCAGGATGTTCAGTTCCATCTCCTGCATAAGGATTAGCTAGCAGTTGCTCTATCATACCCGAAGGAATTTCATAACCGATATTTTTAGTAGGTGCAGTAGGTTGAGGGGTAACTAATTGTTGTTCCGGTCGAGGTGAAGATACCCCGAACAAACCCCTCAAAGGATTGTTCTCCATAGTAACAAGTAACAATAAATTTCAGCACGTAGTAATAATTTTTCCTTACCGATTTCCACTTACCAAGAGCGCTTCACTCCCCGGAAACGGCGCCAGAAAAGAGCCTTGATGACCCACAATTCTAGGGGATCAATCGTAGTCCTTTCGATAAGTAAGAGTGTTGAACCCAACGAGGAGCAGAAGGAAATGATATGTAGTTTTCAGCAAGGTATTCTCTGCAAGCACTAAAATTATAAGTAACGAGTAGTTTGATAGCAAGATAATTTGTAACGAGTAAGTAACGGTAATGGTAACAAAAGTGCAGCAAGGTAGCCCAATCCTTTTGAGGCAAAGGACATGCCAAAACGGTCTCTTATGATAAGCAAAGTGTTCTTGAGGGTACACGGGAATTTCATCTAGTCACTTTCATCATGTTGGTTTGATTTGTGTTCGCTACTTTGATAATTTGATATGTGGGTGCACCGGTGCTTAGGTGCTGTTCTTACTTGAACAAACCTCCTACTTATGATTAACCCCCTCGCAAGCATCCGCAACTACGAGAAAAGTATTAAGAATAAATCTAACCATAGCATTAAACTTTTGGGTCCAAATCGGTCCCTTACGGAATAGCGCATAAACTAGGGTTTAAGCTTCTGTCACTCTCGCAACCCATCATCTAATAACTACTCCACAATGCATTCCCTTAGGCCCTAATAAGGTGAAGTGCCATGTAGTCGACATTCACATGACACCACTAAGGGAATCACAACATACATATCATCAAAATATCGAACACATATCAAGTTCACATGATTACTTGCACCAAGATTTCTCCCGTGACCTTAAGAACAAAAGTAACTACTCACAAATGATAATCATGCTCAAGATCAGAGGGATATTAAATAGCATAATGGATCTGAACATATAATCTTGCACCAAATAAACCATATACTCCCTCCGTCCCAAAATTCTTGTCTTAGATTTGTCCAGATACGGATGTACCTAATACTAAAACGTGACTTGATACATCCGTATTTAAACAAATCTAAGACAAGAATTTTGGGACAAAGGGAGTAGTAATCAACTACAAGATGTAATCAACACTACTAGTCACCCACAAGCACCAATCTAAGGTTCCGGTACAAAGATTGAACACAAGAGATGAACTAGGGTTTGAGAGAGGATGGTGCTGTTGAAGATGTTGATGGAGATTGCCCTCCCCAAGATGGGAGAGTTGTTGGTGAAGGTGATGACGATGATTTCCCCCTCCGGGAGGGAAGTTCCCTCGGCGGAATCGCTCCACCGGAGGGCAAAAGTGCTCCTGCCCAAGTTCCACCTCGAGACGGCGGCGCTTCGTCCTGAAAGTCCTCTCCTCATTTTTTCTAGGACAAAATGACTTATATACCAGAAGATGGGCACCGGAGGTGGGCCGAGGGGAGCACAACCCACCAGGGCGCGCCTGGGCTCCCTAGCGCGCCTAGGTGGGTTGTGCCCACCTGGTGGGCCCCATCTGGTACTTATTGGCTCCAATAATTCTTATATATTCCATAAAAATTCTCCGTGAAGTTTCAGCTCATTTGGAGTTGCGCAGAATAGGTGGCCTGACGTAGCTTTTTCAGGTCCAGAATTCCAGCTGCCGGTATTCTCCCTTTTTGTGTGAACCTTGCATATTATGAGAGAAAAGGCATTAGAATTACTCCAAAAAGCATTATTATACATAAAAACAATATAAATAACAGTAGAAAAACATGATGCAAAATGGATGTATCACTAGCTGCCGTAGCTGCGGCGCCTCTCTTCCACTGTTGCTGAGGCGGCGGAGCCCGCTGAGGCAGCGGAGACGGCTGACGCGGTGCCGGACTTGGAGGAGGAGGAGTCGACTGACGCGATGCTGGACTTGGAGGAGGAGTCGGCTGACGCGGTGTCGGACTTGGAGGAGGAGGTGTCGGCTGACACGGTGGCGAACTTGGAGGAGCAGGAGTCGACTGACGCGGCGCCGGACTTGGAGGAGCAGGAGTCGACTGACGTGGCGGACTTGTTGGAGCAGGAGTCGGTGGCCTTGGAAAGATGATGCAATCATTTTTCCATAGAATAATACGATGTATGGCCTCTCCCAGTGTGCGCTCCTCGTCACCTCCAGGAATGTCAAGCTCTAGCTCGTAATATCCTGCCATCACTTCATCAACCCCGACACGAGCATAGCCAGCTGGAATCGGATTCCAATGGAAGGTTGCTTCAGGGGGATTGTTAAAGCATAGCCGTCCGCCACCTTCATGGATATGTTCTTCACTTTCATGTGTAGCTCACAAGTAGTCCTATCTTTGATATCACCCACAGGGTATCTAGCCAGCAATGCATCATCGGCCTGGGTGGAACCCACGCTGCTTCTCAGCATAGATAGGACGGTGCTATCCAATGCTGGATTTGCTTGCTGCTGCCGCCGAGACGCCCTTTCCTGGCTAAGTGAGTCAATCTGCTCCTGCTGCCACCTAAAATTCCAACTCCGCATGCTTTGATTCTACCAGTTGAAGGCGGTCTGCTTCCTCCTTCCTATTCTCCTCCTCCAGCTTCCTCTTCTCCTCCTCCTGCTGCCTCTTTCTCGCACGGCTTCTGTAAGTGTCATTCCAATCTGCAAACCCCTCAAACCACGGAACAACGCCTTTGCCTCATGTTCTTCCCGGGTGTTCAGGATTCTTCAGGGCGCGCGTAAGCTCGTCGTTCTCTCTGTTGGGCGTGAACACCCCTGTTCGAGCCTCTTCTATTGCAACAAGTAAACCGTCGGAGGCTTCTTTAAGACTTGCCGCTCCAAAACCAGCCATGTCTTTGGGTCCAACTTCCCCCCATGCGCATAAAACCAAGTCCTGCACCTGGGGGCCAGCTCAATGTAACTGGAGTGACCCCTGCAGCAATCATCTCTTGCTCAGCGAGATCCCACTTAGGCCGGGCCACCTGGTAGCCACCTGGCCCCAGATTATGGTGCCACTTCTTTTTCACAGCATTAATCTTGTTTATTCTGGACCGTTCCTGAGCTATTTCCGATTCCTTGAACTTCACGAAAGCGTCCCAGTGATCTCTTGCCTTTTCCAGTGTTCCCTTGAATTCTGGAGTCTGCTTTCCTGCTTTGACGTACCCAGACCATATATTTTTCTTGTGGTTGTTGAATGCTATCGCCATCTTCTTAAGAGCATTCTTCTTGACTTTCTCCAGATCTGCATCTGTCAAATGATCTGGTAGGGTGAAATGTGACATGAGCGATTCCCAAAGCAGATCTTTTGCTCTTTGGTCGACAAAAGTAACTTCTGGATCTTCCTTTGCTGGCTTTTTCCATTCTTGAACGGAGATTGGGATTTGGTCCCTGGCAATAACTCCGCATTGACGAATGAACTTGTTCGCATTCTTCTTAGGTTCAAGCAGTTCCCCATTAGGTGTGATGGCATCGATGTTGTACTTTACGCCAGCCTACAACTTTTTGGCCGGGCCTCGAACTTCCCTGCTGCTTGTAGAAGATTTGCTCGATCCAGAGGGCTAAAATAAGAAAGATCGATTCATTAATATATATACAAATCAATTAAAACATGTGATGATCACCTTGCAGATGCCTTATATAAATATACCTCGCTGGTCTTTGTTATTTGAAGAACATTTCCTTCGTCATCATTGTTGTGGACTTCATCTATTCGTTCGTCTTCATCAAATATCATACCCTCACCTGTATTGTTCAGATATTGCGAGCCGTCATCTTCTTCATTCTCATCTGGGCTCGGGGAGCGTATGATGTCGAACATAGTCTCTTCTCCTTCTCTGCCGGTATTGTCCATAGCTTTTATTTAACTAATCCTGAAGAAAGATAAAATAATTTAGTATTCAAATTAGAATGCATGCAATCAATAAGGAAAAACTGAATCATAGTAGATAATATGCATCTCGAATAATATCACTAATATATACATCTCGAATAATCCAGATAATATGCTTCATCGAATATAATCTCGAATACATCGTCTCGAATATTATCAAATAATATAATCTCGAATACATCGTCTCGAATATTACGAATAATATAATCTCGAATACATCGTCTCAAATATTATCGAATAATATAATCTCGAATACATCGTCTCGAATATTATCTCGAATACATCACTAGCTAATACAGATCGAATATTATCGAATAATCTAGTTCACTTGCGGTTCCTGAGGCGCGGGCGATGGACACCCAAAGAGAAGGAACCATCACAGGATCATAGCTCGGGTGAGATCCCTGAAGAAACTACCAGGGATTGGAGAACCTAACGTCCAACGCAATCATGTAGCGACGGACGTGCTCGTCCTCCTCCCTGACACGGTGATGTACCACCTCCGCAGGGGCCGGCTGCCTCTGCACCGAAAGTGGCCCACGCGACCGCCACCAATGAAGCTCCGGGTCGACGACGGGAGCCCGATTCCTCACCAAGCTGCGCGCCCCAGAAGGTAGCACCTCCCAGTGCCAGCCCGGCGGAGCCCAGTCCCGGGCATGGCGCCTCTGAAGTAGGATGTCATCGCGAACGAGTCGACGACGAGTATGCGGGCCGGGCATCGTAGACGTCGAGAACAAATTCTATGCAAATTTAACATTTTTTAAATGCTTGATTGTGATTTTTTTAATTCTACATCATATCCAATATATACATCATTCTACATATATCCATCATCCAATCTACTTTTGTCCATCTAATTATAACTTATCCATAATCATTCTACATATATACATCATTCTAACATAACATTCATCTACACAAATATACATATAAATTTGCAAAAATACATCATCTACACAAAAATACATCATTCTAACATAACATTCATCTACACAAAAAAATATGTGTGTGTGTGGGGGGGGGGGGGGCTCGGGGAGGGGCGGCCATGGCGGCAGAGAGAGGAGAGGGGGAGGGGCTCACAGCGGAGCGACGACGAAGCGAGGCAAGTCGACGGTGACGGCGCGCGAGGTCGAGGAGGAGATCGTGGGGGGCGGCGAGGTCAACGCGTGACGGCGATGGCGATTCGACGGTGACGGCGAGGCGAGTCGACGGCGACGACGGCGGGGTGCTGATCCGGCAGCCTGGCGGTGTCCTGTTCGGCGTCGTCGAGGGGGGAAAGCGATGAGTTCTGAAATTTTGCAAACTGCCGCTTATATACAAACACCCAGTCGAAGCGGCGGGAAGCGCAGGCCTTTAGTCCCGGTTGGTGGCTCCAACCGCGACTAAAGGGGGGCCTTTAGTCGCGGTTGGAGCCACCAACCGGGACTAAAGGCCTGTGCTTCCCGTGTCGAATGTTTAGTCCCACCTCGCTAGTTGAGAGGAGCTCACACCGGTTTATAAGCCCCGCCGCGGCTACCGTGTCGAGCTCCTCTCTAAGCAGGCCTTTGTGGGCCTATTGAACCTGTGCTGCCCTGTGGGGCCTACTGGGCCGTACGGGTCTACATCCTGGCCCAACTAGAGGTTGGGTTTCTAGTCGTATGCAGGCCGTGACGGCCCAGTAGGCGAGCTTTTTTAATTAATTTATTTTTTTGTTTTCTGCTTTATTTATTTTCTTTTGTTTCTGAGTTGTTTTTTTTGCTTTATTTAGAGTTTCTTTGTGAATATTCTTGCTTTAGGTCACAAAAATTATAAACTTTCTGTTAGTGCCAGTAGTTTTCAAATTTGGATAGTTCAAATTTGAATTATTTAAAATTTGTGTGAATCACTAGTTTGTGAATAACTTTACTTAAAAATAGATTTTTCAGTGATTCTTTTTTCTGCTATTTAATATTAGTGTGTTTTATTATTATATTCAATTTGGTAATTCTTAGGTAATTTTAAAAAATGAAATGCCTTTGTAACAGATGAGTTTTCGTCCGAAAGCCTGATACTTCGAAAGATATTGTCCATTTTGTACACGAAGTGCATCCAGTTTTTGACGTAACCCTCTCAACTTTTTAGCACATGCTATGTGGGTGAAATGATGATACCATGCCAACTTTCAACCTTTTCAGAGTTCATTTGTAGTGCTTTTCAATTTCAAGGTCATTTAGCTCAAAAAAATCAGTAAATGCATGAAAAATAGCAAATGAAGTCAAAAAAAGTTGAAAATTGATGACGTGGCTTTGAATGGTGCATACTGAACGCACAAAAAGTCTGGAGTTAAAATAAGTTTAAAAAAATATAATGCCTTTGTAACAGATGAGTTTTCGTCCAAAACCCTGATACTTCGAAAGAGATTATCCATTTTGTACACGAAGTGCATCCAGTTTTTGCCGTAACCCTCTCAACTTTTTAGCACATACTATATGGGTGAAATGATGATACCACGCCAACTTTCAACCTTTTCAGAGTTCATTTGTAGACTGTAGTGCTTTTCAATTTCAGGGTCATTTAGCTCAAAAAATCAGTAAATGCATGAAAAATAGCAAATGAAGTTAGAAAGGTTGAAAATTGATGACGTGGATTTGAATGGTGCATACTGAATGCACAAAAAGTCTGGTGTTGAAATAAGTTTAAAAAAATGAAATGCCTTTGTAACAGATGAGTTTTCGTCCGAAACCCTGATACTTCGAAAGAGATTGTCCATTTTGTACACGAAGTGCATCCAGTTTTTGCCGTAACCCTCTCAACTTGTTAGCACATGCTATGTGGGTGAAATGATGATACCATGGCAACTTTCAACCTTTTCAGAGTTCATTTGTGGTGCTTTTCAATTTCAGGGTCATTTAGCTCAAAAAAAGTAAGCAACAACAAATTTTCTACACTGTGGTATTTTTTCAGAATTTTTGGAGTTAGAGAAGTATGGATCTTCTTGCATTCTTTACAGACTGTCCTGTCTTGCATTCATTTGTAGTGCTTTTCAATTTCAGGGTCATTTAGCTAAAAAAAATAGCAAATGAAGTCCTATATAATGCATGAAATAATTTGTTTGTACATAATATTTCTTCGCGTTTCAAATGCCAAAACACATAAGTACCCTAACTATTACAAAGATTCCCTCTGGTTTGTCTGAAGTGGGACTTTCCAGATATATAAGTCCGGAAACTCACTAGAGAAGAAAGTGATGACTGTGAAGCCGGTCACATCCCAGAGTGGGATCTTTGGGTATAGAACTTTTTCTTCGCGTGTGTCCCTTTGCACCGTAACCATGGACAATCTTCATCAATTAAATGGATGCTCGGGTCAATATTCACTGTGAATAGAGCAATTTCATGAAACTTTTCATAATCTTCTGACATGTCTGTCTTGTCCTCCACTCCCACGATGTTTCTTTTCCCTGAAAGAACTATGTGGTGCTTTGGCTCATCGTATGATGTATTCGCTTCCTTATCTTTTCTTTTTCTCGGCTTGGTAGACATGTCCTTCACATAGAAAACCTGCGCCACATCATTGGCTAGGACGAATGGTTCGTCTGCGTACGCAAGATTGTTGAGATCCACTGTTGTCATTCCGTACTGCGGGTCTTCCTTTACCCCGCCTCCTGTCAGATTGACCCATTTGCACCGAAACAAAGGGACCTTCAAACCACGTCCATAGTCAAGTTCCCATATCTCCACTATGTAACCATAATATGTGTCCTTTGGCCTATTGGTTCTTACTGCATCAAAGCGGACACCACTATTTTGGTTGGTGCTCTTTTTATCTTGGGCGATCGTGTAAAATGTATTCGCATTTATCTCGTACCCTTTGAAAGTCAATATATTCAAAGATGGTAACTGGGACAGCAAGTACAGCTCATCTTCAACAGCGTCGTCATGCATGAGACATGTCTGCAACCAACCGGCGAAAGTCCCCATTTGTTCACGTGTAATCCAGTCGTCAGACTGCTCCGGGTGTTTGGAGTGTAGAATATTCTTGTGTTCCTCGAAATACGGAGCCACCAAGGAGGAATTTTGTAGAACTGTGTAGTGTGCTTGCGCCCAGGAATGCCCGTCCATACATATTATTGCTTTCGGTCCTAGCGTGCCTTTTCCACCCAGTCTGCCCTCATGCCGCGATTCAGGAACACCAATCGGCTTAAGGTTAGGAATAAAGTCAACACAAAACTCAATGACCTCCTCATTTTCAAGGCCCTTGGAGATGCTTCCTTCTGTCCTAGCACGGTTATGAACATATTTCTTTAAGACTCCCATGAACCTCTCAAAGGGGAACATATTGTGTAGAAATACAGGACCCAGAATGGCAATCTCTTCGACTAGGTGAACTAGGATGTGCGTCATGATATTGAAGAAGGATGGTGGGAACACCAACTCGAAACTGACAAGACATTGCACCAAATCATTCTCTAACCTTGGTATGATTTCTGGATCGATTACCTTCTGAGAGATTGCATTGAGGAATGCACATAGCTTCACAATGGCTAATCGAACATTTTCCGGTAGAAGCCCGCTCAATGCAACCGGAAGCAGTTGCGTCATAATCATGTGGCAGTCATGAGACTTTAGGTTCTGGAACTTTTTCTCTGCCATATTTATTATTCCATTTGTTGGGGGATAGACCCCGGGTAGCCTCATCCGGACCTAATAACATTTCAAGACATCGGGGCTAGCAAAGCCCCTCATGGCTTCCGGGCATGCGGCCGGTTCCTTGGTCCAGCTAGGACCAAGTGGCCGGCTTCCAAAAGACGGTGCACTCATAGAAGGCGGTTCTTGGGGGAGGCCGGCTCCTAGCAGACGGCCCCTCCTCCCCTCGGAGTCCGCACTCACCTACTCCGACGAGACGGGGCGTGGCTGCAGAGCCAACTACTCCCCCGAATCCCGGAGGAGCGTGGCTACAGTGTAGGCTGACCGAGCGGCCACCTACCCGCCTGGCGCAGGACTGTAGCCATGCGACTCAGGACATGGCCCTCGTCAGCAAGGGTCATGCTACAGCAAAAGGCGATCAGTACGGCCCGCAGGCGGCGGGCCCTACCTGTCCGTGAGCTACCAAAAGGCGGCGCACCCCTAGAAGGCGGCGTTGAGGGGCGGGCCGGCTCCCGGCAGACGGACCCTTCCCTCCCCTTGGAGTCCGCACTCACCCACTACGACAAGACGGAGCACGGCTATAGTGTGCGCTGACCAAGCGGCCACCAACCCCCCTGACGCGGGACTGTAGCCATACGACTCCTAACGAAGCCTCCGTCATCAAGTACAAAGCTACAGCAAAAGGCAATCAGCGTGGCCCGGAGGCGGCGGGCCCTACCTGTCGGCCGGATTCTCGGCAGCCGGCGGGGCTCTCCAGAGGCGGGCCCCAGTAGCCGGCGGAGAACCGGGCGACCTTAGACACTGACGTCCGGGTCCTACACCCAGCCGTATTACCATTGTACTCCTGGGGGTGGGGGGGGGGGTTGGCCTATAAAACCCCCCAGGGTTCACCCATGCAAAGGGCTCAGCCTTCATTCCCATACACCACCATAGCTAGGAGAAGAGAGGTAGCTCTACCCATCTTCCTCCTCTAGCGACATAGCTCAAGGAGCAACCTTGTACACTCTTGATCATAGTCATCACGCGGAGACCCCGCAGAGCAGGACTAGGGGTGTTATCTCTCCGGAGAGCCCCGAACTTGGGTACGTCTCGTGTGCGATCGAGCTCGTGCTCGTGCTCACTCCCGCTTCCAGGGCCCGACGACGTCCTCTTAGCTCCACCCATGATAAGCCACCCCCTGGAATCTGACGTGAGAATACCACGACAGTTGGCGCCCACCGTGGGGCCATTCGCGGCGTCGGCCGGAGACACGTTCTGGACGGGAACCGCCTTTCTCTCCGGCGAGCACGTCGCGGCCGGCCTGATCAGCCAGCCCGATACGTTCGCTTGCGCTTGCACTAGCGCCTCGCCCGACATGGGGGCTGTTTGCCCCATGAGCTGCCTCGTCGACCTCTTCGGGAAGGTCAGCCTCTCCGACACAGACGCCACCAGCGGGTTCCCCGGCGACGTGGTGGTAATCGACGACCCGCTCCCTCCTGCCTCTAGCATCGCCTCTGCCGGTGCGCTCGACGCTGGCGTCTTCATGGAGGTGATGGTCACTGGCCACAGCCAGGCCTCTGGCAGAGCCATCCAGGACCCATTGCGAGCAGCGATGCATGACCTGGCGGCTCCCGTTGGAGCCAACGCTAACGCGGCGGCGCTAGAAGAAATTTGCGTCAAGCTCCTCGACAGCGCCACCAAGATGGCGGCCATGAAGCGCCGCGCTGAGGCCAACCAGTGCGAGATCGACCGCATAGCTGGCGGCACGCCGGCTACGGCCGAGCCTAGCCGAACCGGCGCCATCCGGCAACGCGGCACGGCCATCGCCAGCATGCTGGGAGTCGGACGTCCGATCTACGACACCCCCGTGCAGAACCTGTGCGCCGCACAGGCGGTGGCAAAAGAACTCGAGAACCTGGAGAGCGACGAATGGCTCAGTCAGCTAGACCGCCTCTAGGAACTCCTCAACGCTATAAACACACAGCAAGACGCGTGCAACCGCGTGGTGGGAACCGGCCGGCATGCCGAGCTCCCGGAACGGAACCCTCCACACCGCCGCGAGAATGGAGCGACCTCCCGGTCCCCTAGTGGCAGCGGCCATGGCCAGTAGGACCCGGAGCCGGCAGCTAGCCGCAGCCGGCGCTCTCACCAGATGGTTGTGGGCAGCCGGGAAGTTCCTCCGAACCCGGAGGGCCGGTGCCAGCAGGACGAACGACCGCCTCCCCCCAGCAGCGAGAGGTTGGCTTCTCCAGCGCCGGTTGAGCACCCAACTTTGGGGGGCCGGCTAGGCCTCCGCGAAGCAGTCGGCGAGAATGACGCTCACCGCCGGATCGAGTAGCTAGCTTGGTCCCTAGCAATGGAGGACAAGGATACAGTCGGCCCGGCCTGCTTCGGCCCCCGCATCCGCGATGAGCCCTTCCCCAAAGGATTCTCGCTCCCTCGCAACACTCCCAAGTACACCGGCGCCATGAAGCCGGAGGACTGGCTGACCGACTATGCCATAGCATTCAGCATAGCAAATGGCAACAAGCGCGTTGCCGTGAAGTATGTTCCGCTCATGCTCCAGGGCACGGCTCGGACATGGCTGAACAGCCTCAAGCCCAACAGCATCAACAGCTGGTTGGACTTCAGCGACGTCTTCGTCTGCAATTTCACCAGCACCTACAAGTGGCCTCCCAAGCCTCGCCAGCTCTCCATGTGTGTTCAGGGGCCGGACGAGTCCGCTCGTGACTACCTAACGCGCTGGGCCGAGTTGCACAACTCCTGCGAAGGGGTGCACGAGGTGCAGGCCATCGAGTACTTCACCGCCGGGCGTCAAGAAGGCACCCTGCTCAAGCACAAGCTTCTGTGCGATGAGCTGGCTACCTTGGACGAGCTTCTGGTTGTGGCGGACAAGTACGCCACGGCCGACTCTTCCATGAAGTCGGAGATCCAGGTTGACGTGTCCGGGAAGGTGATCCAGCTGGCTTCCCAGCCGCCGGCTGGTGACTCCAACCGGCATCAGCACCCGAACGACAACAAGCGCAAGGCCCAGCAGCCGGTTTCTAGCAACCGGCAGGTGGCTACTGTTGAGGACCAGCAGCCGTCATGTCAACCCGGCCCCAAGCGTCAGCGGGGCGACAAGGGGGCCTGGCTGTCGGCCTTCTCCTTCGAGCAGACCCTCGACGCTCCATGCAAGTTCCACAGCGGCGTGAAGCCGTCCAACCATACAACCCGGCAGTGCAACTGGCTCGCCCGAATCGCTAAGGGTGAGGGTTTGCCGCCTCCTCCTCCTGGCCCGGTGGCTCCGGCTCCTCAGCAGCCGGCCCGTCCTATCGGCATGCTCCAAGATGAGTTCCCCGACAAGAAGGCCACCTACATCGTCTTCACCAGTGAAGCCGATGACAAGCATAGTCGGCGTCAGCAGCACCGCGAGGTGAATGCTGTTGTGTCAAAGGTCCCCCAATTTATGCACTGGTCCGAGAGGCCCATCACCTGGAGCCGCGATGACCATCCAGCCGTGATGCCCTCACCAGGTGCTTATGCCATGGTGCTGGACTCCACCTTCTCAATCGAGAGGCGGGCTTGCCGCTTCTCCCGGATCCTGATAGACGGCTGTAGCAGCATCAACATCCTCTACCGCGACACCATGGAAAAGCTGGGCATCAAGGAAAAGCAACTCCAGCCCAGTCGGACCATGTTCCATGGCATTGTCCCTGGGCTTTCCTGCTCTCCAATCGGTAAGATCAAGATTGACGTCCTGTTTGGTGACAAGACCCACTTCTGCCGCGAGCCAATCTGGTTCGAGGTGGTTGACTTGGACAGCCCCTACCACGCACTCTTGGGCCGACCTGCGCTGGCTAAATTCATGGCGGTTCCGCATTACGCGTACCTGAAGATGAAGATGCCGGGTCCCAAGGGCATCATCACCATTGTCGGCGACTACCAGAAGTCGCTCACGTGCGCCGTGGCCAGCTCCCGGCTGGCCGAGTCCCTCGTCATTGCTGAAGAGAAGCGCTTCCTTGACCAGGCTGTGGCCATGGCCAGTGAGTAGCCGGCCATGCCATCCGACCCCAAGGAGGTTGAGGCCGAGGGCTCCTTCTAGCCGGCCAAGGAAACCAAGAAGATCATCTTGGACCTGGCGCACCCGGAGAAGTACGCTGTCATGGGGGCTAACCTCGACAGCAAATAGGAAAGCGAGCTCGTCGACTTCCTCCATGAGAATCGGGACATCTTTGCATGGTCCCCCAAGGACATGCCGGGTGTTCCGAAGGGTTTCGCCGAGCACAAGCTGCATGTGCGGCCGGATGCTAAGATGGTCAAGCAACCCCTCCGCCGCCTATCAGAAGAGAAGAGAAGGATCGTTGGTGAAGAAATCGCCCGGCTTCTGGCAGCCGACTTCATCATGGAAGTGTTCTACCCGGACTGGCTTGCCAACCCAGTCCTCGTTTTGAAGAAAAACAACAAGTGGCGCAGGTGTATCGACTACACAAGCCTCAACAAAGCCTACCCCAGGGATCCGTTTGCCTTGCCCCGGATTGATCAAGTGATCGACTCCATGGCCGGCTGCGGGCTTTTGTCCTTTTTGGACGCCTACTCCGGCTACCACCAGATCAAGCTAGACCCGACCGATCGACTGAAGACCACCTTCATCACCCCTTTTGGCACCTTCTACTACATCACCATGACGTTCGGCTTGAGGAATGCCAGTACCAGCTTTCAGCGCTGCATGCAGAAGTGCCTCTTGAAGCAACTCGGCAGAAACACCCACGTCTATGTGGATGACATAGTGGTGAAGACAGAGAAGCGCGGTACCCTTCTGGAGGATCTCAAGGAGACCTTCGCCAACCTGCACCGCTTTCAGATCAAGCTCAATCCGGAGAAGTGTGTCTTCGGAGTACCAGCCGGCCAGCTCCTTGGTTTTCTTGTTTCTGAGCGTGGGATTGAGTGCAACCCCGTGAAGATCAAGGCCATTAGCGGATGAAGAAACTGACCCGGTTGCGGGACGTCCAGAAGTTCATCGGGTGCCTAGCCTCTCTCAGCCGGTTCATCAGCCGGCTGGGCGAGAAGGCCCTCCCACTATACCAGCTAATGAAGAAGACCACATGCTTCGAGTGGACCGATCAGGCGGACGAGGCATTCCTCCATCTCAAGCGGATGCTATCCACGCCGCCTGTTCTGGCCGCTCCAGCTGCTAAAGAGCCCATGTTCCTCTACATCACTGCTACCAACCGGGTCGTCAGCATGGTGATTGTTGTCGAGCGCCCAGAAGCCGGCAAGGCACAGCCGGTCCAGAGGCCGGTCTACTACCTGAGCGAGGTGTTGTCCGCCTCCAAGCAGAACTACCCCCACTACCAGAAGATGTGCTACGGCATGTACTTTGCCGCCAAGAAGCTGAAGCAGTACTTCCAGGAGCACACCATCATGGTCGTCTGTACCGCCCCCCTTGCCGAGATCATGGGCAACCGAGATGCCTCGGGCCGGGTGGCCAAGTGGGCCATCGAGCTGGCTCCCCACACCATCCTCTACCAGCCCCGCACCGCCATCAAGTCCCAAGCGCTGGCCGACTTCCTTGTCGACTGGGCCGAGACCCAGTACCTGCCGCCTGCGCCGGATTCCACGCACTGGCGGATGCACTTCGACGGTTCGAAGATGCGTACCGGCTTGGGAGCCAGCATCCTCCTCTCCTCTCCCAAAGGTGATAAGCTCAAGTACACACTACAGATTCACTTTGCCGCCTCCAACAACATGGCCGAGTACGAGGCACTCATTCACGGGCTTCGACTGGCCAAGGAGATCGGCATCCGCTGCATCTTGTGCTACGGCGACTCGGACCTTGTGGTCCAACAGTCTTCTAGCGACTGGGATGCCAAGGACATCAACATGGCCAGCTACCGCTTCCTCGTCCAGCAGATCAGCGGACACTTCGATGGGTGCGAGTTCCTCCATGTGCCACGAGCCGGCAATGAAGCAGCCGATGCCCTGGCACGGATTGGTTCTACCTGGCAAGCCATACCAGCCGGCGTTTCCCTCGAGTGCTTGCACAAGCCGTCTATCCAGCCTTCGCCTGAATCAGAATCCATCTTCATGCCGGCTGACCCCAGAGCAGCCGTATCCGGCTCGGGGACTTCAGCAGCCGGCCCGAGGACTTCTGCAGGCGGCCCGGGGGTTGCAGCACCTAAACCCGGCCCGGGAACTCCAGAACCTGGCTCGGGGACTACTGTAGTCGGCCCGGGGACTTCAACGACGCAGCAAGTAGCGGCCGGCTCTGACCCGCCGCCTCCCAACCCGGCCTCCCTAACGCCGGTTGCTGTCATGACGGTGGTGCAAGCTCCGTCTTGGGCGTAGCCCATCCTCAACTTTCTGGTGAGCCGCGAGCTACCAGCCGATGAAGTCTTGGCCCGGCAGGTGCAATGCCGGGCGGCCGCATACACGATCGTCAACAGAGAGCTCGTCAGGCGCAGCGCGACTGGCGTCTTCCAGCGTTGCGTCGAGCCGGAGAAAGGCATTGCTATCCTCAGAGACATCCAGCAAGGTGAATGTGGCCACCATGCCGCCTCCAGAGCCCTCGTTGCCAAAGCTTTCCGCCATGGTTTCTTCTGGCCGACTGCTCTGGACGACGCCAAGGAGTTGGTCCGAAAGTGCAAGGGGTGCCAGCATTTCAGCACCAAGCAGCACCTGCCGGCCTCAGCACTCAAGACCATTCCCAACACTTGGTCGTTTGCCGTATGGGGGTTGGATATGGTGGGCCCATTCAAGATAGCACGTGGCGGCATGACCCATCTACTGGTTGCTGTGGACAAGTTCACGAAGTGGATTGAGGCAAGGCCGGTCAAGAAGCTGAACGACCCCACAACCGTCACATTCATCGCGGACATCACCGTTCGATACGGCATCCCGCACAGCAACATCACCAACAATGACACGAATTTCGCCAAAGGCGCCCTGGCCCGTTTCTGCGCGATGCAGGGCATTCGACTGGACCTCGCGTCGGTTGCTCACCCGCAGTCAAACGGCCAGATGGAGCGAGCAAATGGCCTCATCCTGTCCGGCATCAAGCCTCGGCTGGTCGAGCCGCTGGAGCGCTCGGCCGGCTGCTGGATCAAGGAACTGCCGGCCATCCTTTGGAGTCTCCGAACCATGCCAAATCAGTCAACCGGCTTCACGCCTTTCTTCCTCGTGTACGGGGCCGAGGCTGTCATCCCAACAGATATCGAGTTCGACTCGCCTCACGTCACCATGTACATGGAGGCGGAGGCCAAGGAGGCGCGAGAAGACGGCGTCGACTTGCTCGAAGAGGCCCGGCTGCTAGCACTCAGCCGGTCCGCCATCTATCAGCAGAGCCTGCACCGCTACCACAACAAGAAGATCAAGCCGCGTGCTTTCCGTGAGGGCGACCTTGTGCTCCGGCTGATCCAGCGACAGCCGGCCAGCACAAGCTCTCGGCTCCTTGGGAGGGGCCTTTCGTCATCAGCAAGGCACTGGGCAACGACTCGTACTACCACATCAACGCACAGAAGCCCAGGGCACGCAAGAGGGACACAGCCGGCCAAGAGTCGGGGCGCCCGTGGAACGCGAACCTTCTCTGCCCGTTTTACAGTTGATGCGGTGTATGTACCATGCTATCTTTTGTATTAAGCAAAGACAACAGGTCCCCCGAGGCGCACTCGGGGGCTACCTTTTTATCTATGTGATAAGCTTCACCTATGAATGAGTTTTTTCTTCCGCCCTGTCCGGGTCCGGCCAGCCGGCCCAGGGGCTCGCCGCCTTGACCTAAGTTGGCGCCACCCGAAGTCAGCTAAGTAGTGTGCCGACGCCAAAGCCCTCTCTTCGTCCCAGCCATAGCTCGCAGCGCGACTCTCCGGCTGGCAAGAGCTAAAGGCCAGAAACGCTATCCACACGAAAAACGACTAAGAAAGAACGCCAGTTCAGGCCAAGCCGACCTCTGGCCTACCCCGTCCGGCTGCTCAGCAGTTGGCCAGCTGACTTCTTGCTTGACTAGCCACGCTTTAAGCGGCTGAAGTAATTTGCCTACTCTAAATGGCCAAGTCCCTGACCCGGCCATAGACCGCAGCATGGCTGTCCGGCTGGCAGGGTAGCAGCCAAAGGAACATGGCAAAAGAAAAAGCCAAAGAAAGCAAAGGCAAAATCGAGTCAGAACTCGGCAGAGCTCGCAAGCATGTGGGAAAATAAATTCATTTACTTTGCAAAAGGCCAGTGGCCGGCATTCATCACTACTAGGGAAAACCTTATACACAGAATCTTAGCAGCAGCGTGGGTCAGGAAGAGGCGCTACTGATAATTAGCAGTAGCGCGGGCCCCAAACAGGCGCTACTGCTACCAACTTAGCAGTAGCGCGGCTCGGCGGAACCACGCTGCTACTAAAATTGACCGACCGTTCCCGCCACCCTAGGTTTAGCAGTAGCACGCCCGCGCTAACCGCGCTACTGCTAAAGTAATAGTAGTAGCACACTTTTTTTGCAGATCGCTACTGCTAATTTTGAAACTGGCCACATGGCGGGCCCTGCTTAGCAGTAGCGCGTGTGCCAAAAGAGCGCTACTGCTACCTTATTAGCAGTAGCACGTGTTACGCCCAGTGCTACTGCTAAGCCGCAGCCATACCACCTTTTTTCTCCCCTCCCCCTCCCCCATCCTCTCTTCCTCACTTTCCCCTAGCTCCCACCTCCTCTCTCCCTCACTTTGCTTCTTCCTCACTACTTCTCCCACCCATTACTCTCCTTCTTCTACCTACCTTTCTCTCTCTTTATTACTCCTAGCTAACTACACCACCTCCATTAATGCATCTCCTTTCTCTTTTTCCTTCCTCCTCCACTAGTTGAACTTGTCTCCTCCCAAACTAGCTAGCTAGGTAGATGTAGCATTTAGTGAAGTGACCTATGTACCCCCTAACTAGATCGAGCCTTGTCAAGAAGAGCTTTGTCCACTTTTGATCTCCCTAACTACATCATCATCTCACCGTGCTCGATCTCGAGATAGGTGATTAAAAATTTATGCTTTTGCAAGAATGGAAATATGTGTATGTGTGTGCGATATGACATAATCGGGTGATATGATGGAAATTGTGTGTGTGTCATGAGTTGACGCCGAATTGTGCTTGTGAGTTGCCTATGTTTTACCGAAATGTCGATTTATTTCCGTTTCGGCGAATTCCGGGCAAACTCTATATGTCCTATTTTTAGGGAAGGTCATGCCAAATTTTTGTATGACTTTGATGCATGCATGCATTTTTATAATAAATTTGTTTATTATTACCTTGCAGGCGTTCATGATGGTCAGTGGAACGATGGTGGACAGGTGGTTGCGGTCGGCGGTGCAGGACATGAAAAAAAATAACCTGACGGAGGTTTTATGTCCGTGTCGAAGATGCAAAGGACGAGTTTGGCTTGACCCCTATGACGATGGTCGTGTCGAAGCGCACCTGCTCATGACTGGTTTCATGGATGGCTATGCTCGGTGGATAATTGAAGATGAGGATGATGATGTTGAGGACGCCGACGGGGTAGGCAATGACGACACGGGGCAAGACGAAGAGATGATCGATAATGGCAGCGGAGAAGGGGCCGGACATGGCAGCGGGGAAGAGGCCGGACATGGCGGAAGAGAAGGGGCCGGACATGGCGGCAGAGAGAACATGGACTCCACGCCACAGAATTCGTCGGTACTAAGTTCAATCGTGCGGGACCCTCATGTTCAAGCACTGCTTTGCAAGGAGACGAGTACTGGGAGAGCTGCTTCTAGAGAGGAGGCCAAATTGCAGCAACTGGTGGTAGACTCGAACACTCCATTGTATCATGGTTGTAATCCCGAGGTGACCCGCTTGAGTTTCATGCTCGAACTCCTGAAGACGAAGGCTAAAAACAAATGGACCGACACTAGCCTCGATGAGCTTCTCAAGTACCTAAAGGATGTTCTTCCCGCGCGGAATCTATGTTCTACTAGTGTGGATGAGGCCAAGAAGATCGTGTGCCCTCTTGATCTGCCGCACGTTAGATACCATGCATGCATCAACGATTGCATAATTTATCGGAAGGAGCACGCGGAAAAAATAAGCTGTCCGGTGTGCAATGCTTCTCGATACAAGAAGGCCGGCAAGAAATCTCCCCAGAAAGTTGTATGGTACTTACCGATCACTCCCTGTCTACAGTAGTATTTCGTAGATCCCAAGGAAGCAAAGCTCATGCGCTGGCACGCGGAGAGGAAGAAGCCCGACGATGGAGATGATCCGAAGCTGAGACACGTCATGGATGGAAGCCAGTGGAGAGCGTTCAACGGCGAATATCGGTATTTCGCATGTGATGCAAGGAATATCGTGCTCGGCGCATGTACCGATGGCTTGAATCCGTTTGGCAACCAGAACACCAATCATAGCACATGGCCCGTGTTTGTATGGATGTACAACATCCCCCCTGGTTGTGCATGAAGTCAAAGTACATACACATGAGCATGCTGATTCAAGGGACGAAACAACCAGGAAATAATATTAATCTGTATCTGGGGCTACTTCAAGAGGAGTTAGACACGTTATGGAAAACACCGGCCAAGACATGGGACGCCAGCAAAGGCGAGTATTTCTATATGAGAGCCGCGTTGATCATGACGGTGCACGACTATCTCGGTTACGGATATGTTGCAGGCTAGGTGTGCCATGGATATTGCGAATGCACGCGGTGCATGGATGATACGACATCTCAGCAGCTAACGTCAAGGAAAGATGGCGGGTCTGGGAAAATCGTGTACATGGGGCATCGAAGATGGCTCGAGAAGGACGACCCGTGGAGAAACCGTGGAGATCTATTCAATGGTGAGGCTGAGCATCGAGGACCTCCACGTAAGCGGAGCGGCGCCGAAATCGATGAGCTGTTGAAAAACTAGGAACAGTGCCCCGCGCCGGGAAAGACGATGAAAAAGGCGCCGAAGCTGCTGCTGAAGGTATGGAAGACGAGGTCTGTTTACTGGGACTTGGAGTACTGGCACATACTCGACACGCCTCATTGCCTTGATCAAATGCATATCTGTAAGAATATCCTTGAGAGCTTGCTTGCGACACTGATGAACATGCCGGATAAGACCAAGGATGGGCCGAAGGCAAGAAAAGACTTGCAAGATTTGAAAATCAGGGAAGATCTGCACATGCCGCCCCGTAAAAAGTCAGAGGAGACAGAGACGGAGACAGAGGCGCGGGAGAAGAAGGGCAAAAAAGTAAAGGAAGAGGATTATTGCCCTCCTTCTTGCTTCTCCTTAAGTCCGGCTGAGATCGATCAATTCTTCAAGTGCCTTACCGGAATCAAAGTTAGTTCCGGTTACTCTGGCAAGATAAGTAGATATCTAGACATGAAGAAGAAAAGGTTCAGCGGGATGAAGTCCCATGACTGTCATGTGATGATGACGCAGATACTACCTGTTGCCCTTAGAGGGATAATGGACAAGCACGTCCGTGACACGCTTATTGGTCTCTGCAACTTTTTCGACGTCATCTCTCGAAAGTCGATCAGTGTGAAGCAGCTCCAAAGGCTACAGAAAGAGATCGTTGTGATACTAAATGAGCTTGAGATGTACTTCCCGCCCGCGTTCTTTGACGTCATGGTGCATCCGTGTGTCCATATTGTGGACGACATAATAGACCTGGGGCCGTCATTCCTGCACAACATGATGCCGTTTGAGAGGATGAATGGGATCATCAAAGGATTCATTCGTAACATGTCCCGTCCGGATGGAAACATCGTCCAGGGCTATCTAACACAAGAGTGCATCTCTTTCTGAGAGAATTTTCTATATGGCGCAGACCGGCCACCTGGTGTTGGTTTGCCCGTTAACAAGCACGATGGGAGGCTCAAAGGAGAAGGTCACTCCAACGATCGCAGGGAACTGCATGTGGCCTACTCAGATCGACGCAACGACTTTGACAGAGCAAACTAGGTAGTGCTACAATGCCTAGACCAGGTAGATCCTTTCGTGGCACTGCACAAAGAAACTATCGCAAAGAAGTATCATGACCGGGGGGTATGCAGGGCAGACGCCGAAGTTACTAGAGAGCACAACTCCACTTTCCTGCATTGGTTCAAAGAGCATATTATTGCTAATCCCCCGGAAGTGGGCTCTAAGGACGGATTGCTCATATACGCCTTAGCACATGGCCCCTCGCCCAACCTCGTCACCTATCAGGCATACGATATCAACGGATACACGTTCTACACGGAGGCCAAAGATATGGACAGTGATGATCAGAACTCAGGGGTGACGATGGAATGCATGACCGGCAGCGACAACGGCGCAACTGAGAGATTTTACGGAAGGGTCGAGGAGATCTGGGAGCTTGACTACTCTGGACTGCACAACGCGACAATGTTTCGTGTCAGATGGGCTAAGAATGTCGAAAGAGAAAACTGGTATTTCACTACCATGACTATACCCGACGCCAAGAGCACTACCATGAACGCTATCGCAAAAAATGAGCCATGGGTACACGCTAAGCACGTGACACAATGCTTCTTCATAACCGACCCGTGCAATCCCAGCCGTGTTGTCGTGAGCAGAGGCAAAAGGAACATCATTGGAATGGATGGAGTCACCAACGAGGAAGACTACGACCAGTACGGCAACCCAATGAGGGAAGATGACGATGACGATGAAGTATACATCAAAAGAAGAATCAATACTACATTACCTAAGAAAGATCATACTCCATCGAAAAGGAAAAGTCACAATGAGGGGCTCAATTATTCTTCAACGAACAAGAAGGGAAAGAAGCTCACTCAAAAACGAAAACGTCGACACTGAGAAACCGTTATCGGTCAAATGATGTAATATATATGTTTCTATTTTGTGTACACACTTAACCGTTATGCATGCATGGGTCAAATGATGTAATATATATGTTCCTATTTTTTATACATACTTAACCTTCAAATGATGCAATATATATCGCCTTAGTTATATACATTGCATCACCTTCCCTTCGTTCCTACTCTCGGAAAAAAGGAAAAGAAAAGAAAAAGAAGAAAAGAAAAGGAAGAGAAAATAAAGGAAAAGAAAATAGGAGAAACAAAACAGAAAAACTGCTATAGGTACTGGTTATAGCAGTAGCGCTTTTCTAAAAAAGAGCTATAGCTAGTCAACATAGCTGTAGTGCCCTTTGGGGAAACGCGCTATAGCTACCGGTGATAGCAGTAGCGCTGCTGGTCGAAACGCGCTACTGCTATGTTCACTTAACCCCCCCCCCCCCGGCGTGCTTCCCGCCTCTGCTTCTTCCACCAAATCCACACTCTCTCTTCTCCCCCCTCGTCGCCGCTAGAGCCCTGCCCTCGCCGCGCCCCTGCCTCAAGCGCCGGAGCCCTGCCCTTGCCCTCGACCTCGCCGGAGTCCTGCTCTCGCCCCCGACCTCGATGCTCGCCCCCGACCCCGGCGACCTCGCCCTCGCCCCCGACCCGGGCCCCGGCGCGCCACGCCTCCCTCCTCTGCTTCCTTCCCTCCCCACCTCGGCCGTCGTCGGGCCTGCCTCCTCGCCCCTGCACCCTCTGTCGTAATAAGCCCCCCACCGCTCCTCCTCTCTCTACTAATTTCGCTAGGGTTCTTTGGTTAATTTAGTTAGGTTTTAGTTAGGGCAGTAGGTTAATTAGGTTAGGTGTTTTAGGTGTAGTTAAAAGAAAAAATAGAATTGATTATATAGGTTTCTTGCATTTTTTAGTTTAAGCAATTGTTGCTATTTAAATTTTATAGTGCTAGTTAGTTAATTAGAATTAGTATGAAACCTAGGACAGATTAGTTAAAGCAACCGTTGCTATTTAAATTTTTTAGTTTAAGCAATTGTTGCTATTTAAAAAAACAGAATTAGTATGAACCCTAGTTAAAATAATTTTTTTTAGTTTCAAATTTAGGTAGGCTGAATTTAGTTTCAAATATTGTGAAGAAAAATGACTTCTTGCATTTTTCTTCAAGTTCTATATTTTTCTTCCTTTTATATGCAAATTTGAAGCGGACATGTGATATGTGGACATGTGATTTGGACATGTCATATTTGGAATTTGGACATGTCATATTTGGACATGTGATGTTTTGGACATGTCATATTTGGAAAATGATGATTATGTGCAGGGTAAATGATCCGAGTGGCCTATGTTTCACTGGAATGTTGATTCATTTCCGTTCCAGTGAATTTCAGGTGCTTAATATGTCCACTTTTTAGCAAAGGTCATGCCGAAATTTCCCGTGAATTTTGGGATGACTTGTGCTAGAAAGTAGGCATATCGAGTGCCGGGATTTGCTGGCAAACGGCATTCCGGCAAACCATAAACCTTTTTTTATGTCATTTTATTATAGTTTTAGAATTAAACGAGGAGACTTAATCATAGGAAACATGTCGAACAACGAAGAAACCGGGCCTTCTGACCAAGATGCAGACGAGATGGATTATGAGGGTGAACAACAGTACCTCGACTTTCTGTCTGCTAAACATAGTCAAGGTTTCCAGGTCGGCCTCGATGATGGTACTGACGCCGACATCGACACCGACGGCGCCGAGACCGGCAGGGAAGGTACTGGCGCCAATGCCGCTACCAAAAAGAAGAAGCAGAGGATACGAAAACCTAACAAACTCGGCATCGGACGACTGGTGATCACAAAGATGGCCCCTGGCAAGTTTGAGCCATTAGAGCCGGAAGAACCTCGCAAGTGATATGGGAACCAAGTAGGATGCATCCTACGGGAATGCGTGAGCATTAACGATGATGACTTAAGGAGTAAAGAACATTTGAGGCAGTTGCTCCTGATGAAGTTGCACAAGAGATTCAAGTTCCCCGACCGGGATGATAGCATAGAACAACTGTGGGATGATCCGAAGATGAAAAAGATTAACAATCATGCCATGGGCATGTTCAACAATGATTTGGCCTCCTGGAAAGGGAGGGTGAAATGAGCTATTGAGGCTGAGGAACCCCTGTCCAAGATTCTGGAGGAAAATCCGACACTTACGGAAGAGGAGTTCGAAAAGTTCAAGGACACTTGCGCTACCGAGGCAGCCAAGGCTAAGGCTGCGAAATTCAAGAGCCTTCAGCAAAGGAACACGGGGAAGCGTCGCCTCGGAAGCTGTGGCTACCTTGGCAAAAGGCCCATATGGGATAAGGAGGACACGGAACGTGAAGCCGTGGGTCTCCCAGACCCCTTCGCAAAGTTCACCAACCCCTTGGAGCATGACTTCATCAGGGCCCGCTACAAGTGGGACAAGGAAAAGAAGGTTTTTTACACGGACCGGATCATGAGGAAATTGATTAGAATACTGGTAATTATTCTCTTACCACCTTACATTTAGCTTCTGATCAAGTCGACTACACATTCGTAAACGGTTCATGTTCCTTCTGCAGGAGAAGAAACACCAGCTTGCAGCAGAAAGCCCTACTACGCCGATGAGGCCCAAGTGGGACACCCCTCTCAACCGGGCCTTGAACGAACTTAAGGGTCTCCATTTGGGCCAGCGGCCGCAATATGGACGTGTGCACGGCGCCGGAGACGGCGCCACGTGGAAGGTGTTTTTACAACGAGGGTCCGGAGGCCAAGAAGCAGAAAAAGAAGTTTAGTCAGGCGGACATCGACGAGAAGGTGAAGCTTGCGTTCAAGAAAAAAGCAGCTGAGGACGCGAAAAAAACAGCCGAGGAGAAAAATGAGTTGCTACAGCAGGCAGTCGATGCAGCTGTACATGCCTGCAGAAATGATTTCGCTACTAACTTGATCCCAGCTATCATCAACTGGACGAAGGATAATCCAGACAAGACGGTAGATGATTTCCCCATGCCCAGTTTCGTCGGGAGCAACTCGGTGAACAACACCACCGCACCATCACCTGCTCACGCAACCGGGCCTGCTCCCGCACCCGCACCCACTCATAGCAGCCCGTCCTCAGTCTCTGGCACGCTAGGCGGGCCTTCGTCTTTGGCTGAGCTCGACGCCCTCACGGTAATTACATGTCGCACCAACATATATCTAGAATATTCCATTTTCATTGCTTTTCGGATGTTTTACGCCGCAGACATGTGTTTGCAGGCCGACGAAACCCCATGCACCGTACTCTACTTGATCAAAGGCCAGAAGGTGGACGTGGGAAAGGGGGTGATAACAAAGCCCTTGGAACTTACGTTCCACGGCCAGCCGATGCCCGGTGGGCACTTTAGGGTTACCTTGTCGAGTGTGAAATCGGGGCACGAGGATTTGCCTCCTCCAGTACGGCTAGGTGGAGAGGACGACGAGACCCCGCTGCGGATTGGAAGCTGCAAGGGTTGGGTGCTGCTATGGCCGAAGAATCTTCTTCGTCTGGAGCCGGGCGAGAGCACACCAATAACCACACATTAACAAGCAGGTATGGACACCACCACCCCGCCTACGCAATTACCAGCGCCTGTAGTGCCGAGTGAGAGCGGCGGACAACGTGATGAAGGGGGTCCAATAGTGGCTGATGTGATCGCCCCCGTAGAACAAAGAATGGATGATGAGATGGAGGAGGACGTAATGAGGTTCCTCAATACAGGCACCTATGACGGTGACTTAGATATGATGAGTCAGCCATATGACGACTCGGGCTATCAGCATGCTAATGAGGATATGGATGATCTGCCTAGGCAGGAACGTCCTAGCAGGGATTGCAAGAAGTCACTCTTCATGCGATCCTCACAGGACACTCTTGAAGATGCCGCCTCAACACAGGCTCAACTAGCCGGGGGTCGTACAGTGCTTAGCCCGACAACACTGGGGCAGGGGTTAAGGAAGGGTCTGGAAGGTTAGCCCAAGAAAAAGGAGAGGAAGAGACCGGGGAAGATAGGCTCAGCTGCCTACAAACAAGCCAGAGCACATAGCAGCCAGACGGTGGATTTTGAAGAGCCTGTACCCGTCAAAGGTGCGGCCATGTTCCATGTCACGGGCGAGCCGATGCTACCGCCGAAACCGCTAGAGGCACTATCAGGGGATCTCAGGAGACTGCACGACCATGTGCTGTCGACTGAGAAAAGCCTATTAGCCTCGAAGGATCCAGGATATCCGACATACGTGGCTCGTGTGCCTGAGGGGAAGTGCTACGTCGACACACGGCCCGCAGAGGTGTTCTTCCTGCGGTTTGACCATATCTTCGAGATGTTTCTAACAAGGCGGCTCAATTTTACAATCGTCCGCCTTTTTGCACTACATATGAGCTCCGTCATGAAGAGATAAGAAGTCTCACAAATCTGTGTGGCGGATCCATACTACATGCATGAGTCCTTCTTGAGTCTCGGCGTCTTTGAGCGTCAAACTGCTAGGGAGTACCTCGAAAACTTCATGGTACAGAATAAGGACCAGGAAATTGTTGTCCTGCCTTATCATCCAAAGTAAGTCAGTGCCGGACAACCCTTTCGTACATTTCAATCATTCCTTCTCGCTCATATGGAGAATAATTTGAGGTGTTTTTTTCCCGCAGCAACGGGCGCGCCATCCTTATCGTTATTTACCTGCGAGTCTCCCACGCCGTGTATTTTGACCCTACCAGAAACTACGAGAAGAAGGACTACACCCACATAATGAATATTCTAGATGATGCTCTCCAAGGCTTCAGCTTGAGGGGTGGCCAACTGCAGATCAGGAAACAAAGGCACAAGAAGACGGGTTTCTCGCATAAAACTAACTTCTGCTGCATCCATGTCCCAAAACCAAGCAAGAACGATGGATTCTACCTCCTCCATCTCATGATGGAGTTCAGAACGGATCACCAAAAGCTTCGCATGACAAGCAGAAATGATGATCATGTCCGCAAGTGGGTAGAATCTCATGGAGAAGTAGATTAAAAACTTAGAGATGACTTCTTTCGCATCCAAAGGGACATTGCGACGATCATCATGAAAGAAGTCGTCGATGAGAAGGGGATATTCCACCACGGCCCTATATCGTGAGCTGATGTCCGAACTCACATAGGCATGCAACGTCAAGACCTCACGCCGTTCAAGAAGCTAGGGTCCATCCTCGATGATATGGAAGGATGGAACTTCTAGTGATTTATGATGCCGATGATGATGATATGTGTCGATTGAACTTGTATAGTTTCTGTAGTGATGAAACTTTGTGATGTCCACGGTCCCTGCCGAACTTGCATAACGCTACTTTGTTAGTTTGGGTACGATGACCTGCGTACCTCTAGTTAATTAGTTTGCGTACGATGAAACTGTGTTCATTATTTGTATGTTTACTATATGTTGCATCTAGTTGCTAATCCTTTCTTTTTCGTGTTGCTCAAGTATATTTTGTTGCATATATGATTGTACATTCTCTTGATGAAGATGCATCTCTAACAGGTACCTAGATTCTTGATGGCGAAGAAGCAGTGCTATGTCGTGTACAAAGGGAAGGTTCCGGGAGTGTACGGCGAGTGGCCTGAGTGTCAGGCGCAAGTGGAGGGGGTCTCGGGCGCCAGCCATAAAGGCTTCAAAAGCAGACAAGAAGCAGAAACTAGTTACTTGAGGTTCACGCTAGCGCGAGAGAGGACTCATAACCGCCGCCTCATGTACTGCATAGTTCTGCTCTCACTCATAGTGATAGCTCTTCTCGCGTATATCATTGTTTAGATGGATGATGATGTAGTTGCAAGTATTCGAGACTTGTATCGCTATTTCCGAGATGATGACGAGAGACCACTTTGTGTTGGATGATGATTATGATGATGACATGATTTGATGAGACTTTTTGTATGTATATGCTATGATTACATTTGTATGTGTATGATGATGACATTTGTATGTGCTAAAGATTATTGTATAAAGCCTGTTCAAATACAAAACAAATATGCAGAAAAAAAAAATCAGAAACAATAAAACTAGTAGCAGCGCGGCTTAACCAAAAGCGCTGCAGCTATTAGCAGCAGCGCGTTGCTGCAAAGCACGCTGCTTCTACCGAAGTATAGCAGTAGTGCGGTACAACACAAAGCGCTGCAACTATTAGCAGTAGCGCATTGCCGCAGAGCACGGTACTGCTACACATGTATAGCAGTAGCGCGGGCCATCACGCGCTACTGATACAGGTTAACTGTAGCGCCGTATCAGTAGTGAGGGACCCCGCGCTACTGATATACCTAAAACCCACACTACTGCTAGGCTTTTCCCTAGTAGTGCATCAAGGTTTAAAATACACCCCCAGTGGGTGGAACTGCGCATAACTAACTTGTTCTTGAGCATAAGACAAAAAACTTAAAGAGATAAGGGCCTCCTAAGCCGGAGGCACTACGGGCTGCTCAGATGAGTCGGCGGTGGCGGTGGCACCGGTTGGCGGGGCCTCTGGCTGGTCGGTCTCGGTCTGGTCGGCGGCTGAGGCCAGATCGGGCTGATTCCGGCTGGTCGCTCCGTCATCTGGCGCAACGCCATCGCCTTCCTCGTCCTCGTCCTCGTCCTCCTCTGTGGCTTCGTCGCTAGAGGTGATCTCCTCCGCCGGGTTCTCCCCCTCGTCTGGGTTCAGCCTGAACCAGGATGGCGGCACCTCGGTGCCGTCTTCTGCCCGCTCCAAGATGAAGACGTTGCCGTCGGTGTACTCGGCGAGGGCCGACGCGCAAATGGCGATCTCCTCGCGCTCTGCCTCCAGCTCTGGTGCCGCCTCCTAGCGGAAGGTGGCGAGCTGCGCCAGGCTTACGCCCAGGTACCACGCCTTCACGAACTCCAGCGCCACCTTGGCGCCGGCCCGTGCCGCGGCGCCCTTCCAAGCATCGAGCCGCTCCCCCGCCACCTCCAACCAGTCAGCGGTCCAACTAGGAGTCCGGGGGACCGGCACACCCGGCCAAAGCCCTTCCAAGACCTGCAATCCGGCGCGCTGAAACCGGCGGAGCAGGTGGCGCACCAGCTCAAGACGTAGCCGAACGGCCAGGAACTGTTCGCCCAAGTTCCGGGGCCGGTTCGGCGCAATCTCCATGCCCACTCTCCTCTGCTGGTCACGCCGTGCCTCAATCGCCTGGCCAATGGCACCAGAGCAATCCGGTAAGTACTCTGTCCAAAAGAAGGCAGAAGAATTAGAAGCCGGCTGACCACGGTAGCCGGCAACTAACCAATCAAGGAAGAAAGAAAAACCTACCTTCGAGCAGATCCTCAATCACCGAGTAGCCCTCTGATAGGTACTTCTCCTTTTCGGCCCAGCCCGAGCGCTGGGACTCGAACTCAGCCTTGAGGCGCTCCTCCTCGTCCTTCAGCTGCCGGACCTGCACCGCATGCCGGGTCGCCAGGTCGGCCAGCTCCTTCTCGAGCCGGTTGTGCTCCGCGGCCGCCTGGCTTCGTTCTAGCTCTTTGGCCTGAAGCTGGCCCTCGAGCTCATGCACACGGTCCCACAGATGGGCGGCGGCCTCTGCAAAGGCAAAGAAGAATCATCAGCGATAGCATCAACAAAGACAAGAAGTCGCTGGAAGATCCGGCCCGATTGCTCAGCAGTCGGCCCGAATCTCGGGGGCTACACCCAGTGGGTGCGCTTTGCGCGCCCCACTGAAAGCCGGCCTACGTACCTCGGCTCTTCTTCAACTCAGCGGTCTGGTTGGCAAGCGTCTGGTTCTGGGAGTTGAAGGCGGCCGCACGCAGGTTGTGGTAGTCTTGCGGCAAACACAAACATCTCAACATCTAGAAACACACCTAGAAGTTCCAACTCGCCTGCTCAGCAGCCGGCTTGGAACTCGGGGGCTACACCCAGTGGGTGCGCTGGCGCGCCCCCAACTGAAGATCGAAAAAATAAAAAACAAGATCAAGAACATACCCGGACAGATGTCTGCATCGCCACCATCTCGCTCCTCGCCTTCAAGAGGGTGGCGCCGTGGGCGGAGAACTTGTCCAGGACATCTTGCACCGCGAGGTTCAAGGCGGCCGGGCCGGCTCCTGGTGCCCAACCAGGCGGAGCAGAGCTTGTGGCTTCGGTGTCGGCTCCCGGCGAGCTCGCTGCCTCGACCTCTATCAGCCTCGGCGCGGAGGCTGCCCGCGATGGGCGCAGGCGCGCGTCGTCAGGGCCTGGCTCATCGCCAGCCCGGCGCCGGCCAAAGGCCCCTCCGGCCCTTCGAGATGGCTGCCTCCCCACTCGCCAGCACCCGGCGCCCGCTGAACCACCTCCGCCTCTGGGTCGACGGGGCCGGTCGCCCCCTGCTCTGGGGCCGTCTGGTCGGCTCTGGCTGTTCTAGGCGGCGCCTGGATCTCCACCACCGGCAGCTCCAGCTGCTCGAGGTTGGCGGCCTCCGGGATCCCGCCACTAGCCGGATCCTCCGCGGCCTTGGCGTCGGCCTCCGCCTGCGCCTTGGTCGCCGCCTCCGCCTGCGCCGCGGCCTGGGCCTCTGCCTGTGCCGATGCGGCGGCCTGGGCATCGACCTCCACCTGCGCTGCGGCCTCCCACTCCTCCCGCGCCTCCCACGCGTTCCTCTCCGTCGCCTCCAGAAGGGCGGCGGCCGGGCCCACGTGTTGGGCCTCCTCAGAGCCGCCTGCTGGTCCGATCAGCGAGGCGGACGAAGCTCGCGATATGGAAAGGGGAGCCCTGCGCGGCAAATCAAGCAAAGATAAGAAGCTTGCAAGAAAGAAATAATCAAGACAGTGCGCCTAACGCACTTACCCGGACACCGTTGGGCGCTCCTTCGGGCCCCGCCAGATGGCGGCTGTCTTCGTGGCCTCTTGCCACTTGGTCGTGGCCGTCGACTTGGCCTTCTTGGGTGGCTTGCTGCCAAACATCCCCTCGGCACGGCGTTTAGGCGCGTCGGGTGCACCAGTCGGCGCTCTGCCTGTCGGTCGCGCCGTCAAGGAGCCGGCGCCTGCCCTGTCGGCGCCTTCGGGGCGGTGTTGTCCGTCGCCGTCTTCATCATCATCCGACCAATCCCGGACATTGCTGCCTCCCACGGCTCCGCCTGCTCCAGCGCCGCCTCCCTCGGTGGCATCGTCCTCTTCCAACGCGGTAGCCCCCAGCTCGGGGTTACCCACGTCGCTCTCCTCGCGGTCCGGCATCCACTGGTGGCCCGGAGCCGGCGCGCCGGCAGCTGTCTGACCAGGGAAGCGCTGCCCCGCGTTTGGGTGGTCAGGTCGGATGAAGAGTACTGCATAAGAAAAAAACGGGGACCAGATACTAACCGCAGGCGGCGGGTTGGCGCGGCTGTATGGCTCCTTGCTGAATCTCCACTCAGTCTCACTGAGCTTGCTATCGGAGAAGTAGTTGACATGGTGGACTACCTCCACAGTCGGCAGCTCCTTGGTCGACATCCGACATGGGTCCCGGCGGCCGCTCATGTCACAGATCAGGTGTGGCCGAAATTGGAGGGGCGAAACCCGGCGGTGGATGAAGGCGGCCAGCAAGTCCGCCGACTTGAGGCCCTCTGAGTCCGTCATCTCTTGCAGCCGAATGAGGACGTTGGTGATGGCAGCCGGCAATGGTTTGGAGGGTTGCTGCCCCCAGTTGTTCCGTGGCTGACCAGGCGGGCCGATTACGAAAGCCAGCAAGTTGATGTAATCTCGAGTCGGGTGGATATTGCGGACATAGAAGTATGACTTCTGCCACAGCTTCGCCGACTCCAACAGAGCGATGGGAGGAAAGCGGGTCCCGGAGCCGGTGCGCCGCACGGCGACGCAGGAGCCGCATTGGGCTGGCTCACCCTTGGCCTGGGTGCCCAGCTTCAGGTTGAAGAACCTTCCCCACAGCTCGAGCTTTGGCAGGACGCCAAGGTAACCTTCGCAGAAGGTCACGAAGGCGAAAAGGAGCACCACCGTGTTGGGGGTGAGATGGTGAGGCTGAAGATGGTAAAAGTCGAGGAAGGAGCGGAGGAAGCCGCTCGCCAGCAAGCCGAATCCGATGAGGAAGTGGCTTCGGAAGACGACGAACTCACCAGCCCTCGGCGCCAGCGAGATCTCCCGCGCGTCAGGAAGGCGCGTCCCCACGACCCCCTCGACGGGAATCCTACGCGTCGCGCAGAGGAACTCAAGGTGCCCGTCATGGACATTGGAGCCGTCCCACTCGCCTTGCGCTATGGCTCGCGGTGGCCTGGCGGCGGCGCCGCGACGTTGGGCAGTGGCGAGTCTGCGGTGGCGCGGCAAGGCTGGACGGCGACGATGCCGCAGCGGCACTTCAGCGGCGGGCGGTGCGGCAGCGCAGCAGCAACAAGGATGCAGAGCAGCGAGGAAGAAGAGAGAAGAGGGGGGCACACGTGCGTTTAGCCGCCCCCTCCCTCCTATTTGTACGGCAGCGGCGGCGGGGCCGAACGCAACGCTTCGCGGGGGACATGGGGATTAACTGCGCCCATGTCCCGCACGCCCCCACATATCCCGCGCCTTAATGGCACGCAATCACTCCGCCCCGGAAGGGCAACCGTCTGCCTTAGCCACAGCGGATCCGCGCGCGCGCCGAGGCTGCGTAGTGGTGGCCCGGGCCTGCGGCGGCGTCCCGTCGCGCTCATGGGCTGGCAAGCCGGCCTGGCCTGCTGGCGACGCGTGACAAGCGTACAATAGGCGGCAAGCGCGCCACCCGGAGGCATACCACCCGGTGCCCGCTGCGGCGATTCAAATCAACCAAGCGGCCGGCTTTGCCTTGGCCGGCTCCTGGCAGGCGGCTTCTTCAAGCCGGACGAAGCAAAGGCACAAGATCTCTCAAAGGAGGAAACTACTGAGGCACTCCGGCTTTGAGCCGTGGCACCTCACCAGCTTCGGGGACTACTGTCAGGGGGATAGACCCCGGGTAGCCTCATCCAGACCTATTAACATTTCAAGACATCGGGGCAAGCAAAGCCCCTCATGCCTTCCGGGCATGCGGCCGGTTCCTTGGTCCAGCTAGGACCAAGTGGCCGGCTTCCAGAAGACAGCGCACTCATAGAAGGCGGCTCTTGGGGGAGGCCGGCTCCTAGCAGACGGCCCCTCCTCCCCTCGGAGTCCGGACTCATCTACTCCGACGAGACGGGGCGTGGATGCAGAGCCAACTACTCCCCCGAATCCTGGAGGAGCGTGGCTACAGTGTAGGCTGACCGAGCGGCCACCTACCCGCCTGGCGCAGGACTGTAACCATGCGACTCAGGACATGGCCCTCGTCAGCAAGGGTCATGCTACATCAAAAGGCGATCAGTACGGCCCACAGGCGGCGGGCCCTACCTGTCCGCGAGCTACCAGAAGGCGGCGCACCCCTAGAAGGCAGGGTTGAGGGGCGGGCCGGCTCCCGGCAGGCAGACCCTTCCCTCCCCTCGGAGTCCGCACTCACCCACTACGACAAGACGGAGCGCGGCTACAGTGTGCGCTGACCAAGCGGCCACCAACCCCCCTGATGCAGGACTGTAGCCATACAACTCCTGACGAAGCCTCCGTCATCAAGTACAAAGCTACAGCAAAAGGCAATCAGCGTGGCCCGCAGGCGGCAGGCCCTACCTGTCGGCCGGATTCTCGGCAGCCGGCGGGGCCCTCCAGAGGCAGGCCCCAGCAGCCGGCGGAAAACCCGGTGACCTTAGACATTGACATCCGGGTCCTACACCCGGCCGTATTACCATTGTACCCCTGGGGGGTTGGCCTATAAAACCCCCTAGGGTTCACCCATGCAAAGGGCTCAGCCTGCATTCCCATACACCACCATAGCTAGGAGAAGAGAGGTAGCTCTACCCATCTTCCTCCTCTAGCAACACAGCTCAAGGAGCAACCTTGTACACTCTTGATCATAGTCATCATGTGGAGACCCCGCAGAGCAGGACTAGGGGTGTTATCTCTCTGGAGAGCCCCGAACCTGGGTACGTCTCGTGTGCGATCGAGCTCGTGCTCGTGCTCACTCCCGATTCCAGGGCCCGACGACGTCCTCTTGGCTCCACCCATGATAAGCCACCCCCTGGCATCTGACGTGAGAATACCACGACACCCTTTATATTTGATGAGAAGCCAGATGGGACCTTCATACTGAGCAGGCATTCAAAGAAGATTTCCTTCTCTTCTTTGGTAAGAGCATAGCTGGCATGACCCTGATGTATGCCGTCTTTTCCGTGCATACGTTGCTGGTCCTCCCGTGCCTCTGGTGTATCTTTTGTCTTCCCATACACGCCCAAGAAGCCTAGCAGGTTCACGCAAAGATTCTTCATCACGTGCATCTCGTCGATTGCAGAGCAGACCTCTAGGTCTTTCCAATAGGGTAGGTCCCAAAATATAGATTTCTTCTTCCACATGGGTGCGCGTCCGTCAACGTCATTCGGAATAGATTGTCCGCCAGGACCCTTTCCAAAGATTACTTTTAAATCCTTGACCATATCAAGTATATCATCACCAGTATGGTGGCGAGGCTTCTTCCGGTGATCTGCCTCACCTTTGAAATGCTTGCCTTTCTTTCGACAGGGATGCCTGCTCGGAAGAAATCGACGAAGTCCCAAGTACACAATCTGCTTGCATTTATCCAAATATATACTGTCGGTATCATCTAAACAGCGTGCATGCGTGGTATCCCTTGTTTGTCTGTCCTGAAAGGTTACTGAGAGTAGGCCAATCATTGATGGTTACAAGCAGCAACACATGTAGGTCAAATTCCTCCTGTTTGTGCTCATCCCACGCACGTACACCTTTTTCATTCCACAGCTGTAAGAGTTCTTCAACTAATGGCATTAGGTACACATCAATGTCGTTGCCGGGTTGCTTAGGGCCTTGGATGAGCACTGGCATCATAATGAACTTCCGCTTCATGCACAACCAAGGAGGAAGGTTATACATACATAGAGTCACAGGCCAGGTGCTATGATTGCTGCTCTGCTCCCCAAAAGGATTAATGCCATCTACACTTAAACCAAACCATACGTTCCTTGCGTCATCTGCAAAGTCCTCCCACTTTCTCTTGATTTTTTTCCACTGTGACCCATCAGCGGGTACTCTCAACTTCCCATCTTTCTTACGGTCTTCTTTGTGCCATCGCATCAACTTGGCATGCTCTTTGTTTCTGAACAGACATTTCAACCTTGGTATTATAGGAGCATACCACATCACCTTGGCAGGAATCTTCTTCCTGGGGCGCTCGCCCTCAACATCACCAGGGTCATCGCGGCTGATCTTATAGCGCAATAGACCACATACCGGGCATGCATTCAAATCCTCGTACTCACCGTGGTAGAGGATGCAGTCATTAGGGCATGCATGTATCTTCTGCACCTCTAATCCTAGAGGGCAGACAGCCTTCTTTGCTTCGTACGTACTGTCGGGCAATTCGTTGTCCTTTGGAAGCATCTTCTTTAACATTATCAGTAACTTTTCAAATCCCTTGTGAGATACACCATTGTCTACCTTCCATTGCAGCAATTCCAGTGTGGTGCCCAGCTTTTTCTTGTCATCTTCACAATTTGGGTACAACAATTTCTTGTGATCCTCTAACATGCGCTGCAATTCCAGCTTCTCCTTTTCACTTGCGCAGTTTCTCTTTGCATCGGCAATGGCCTGACCAAGATCATCAGCGGGCTCATCTGATGCCTCTTCTTCAGCTTCTTCCCGCATTGCCGGCTCAGCTTCTTCCCCCATTGTTGTACCATCGTATTCAGGGAACCCATGGCCAGGATAGCTGTCATCATCCTCTTCTTCTTTATTCTCTTCCATTAGGACCCCTCTTTCTCCATGCTTGGTCCAACAATTATAGCCAGACATGAAGCCGGACTCAAACAGGTGGATGTGAATGGTTCTTGAGTTAGAGTAATTTTGATCATTCTTACAGACAGCACATGGACAATACATAAAACCATCCGACCGCTTGTTTGCCTCAACCGCAAGCAGAAAAGTATGCACGCCATTAATGAACTAGGGAGAGCATCGGTCATCATACATCCATTGCCGGCTCATCTTCATTACACAACACCGAAAAGACCAAATTAATACAAGTTCATACACACTTATTCTCATAAAACAACATACACGCTCTCTAGCTAAAGCATTTAAATGCAACAACAAATGTGACCAAGATTGCAACTAAGGTAAAAATTGATCCAACAACATAATGATACCAAGCCTCACTATCAATGGCATATTTTCTAATCTTTCTAATCTTCAAGCGCATTGCATCCATCTTGATCTTGTGATCATCGACGACATCGGCAACATACAACTCCAGTTTCATCTTCCGTTCTTCAATTCTTTTCAATTTTTCTTTCAAATACTCGTTTTCTTTTTCAACTAAATTTAACTTCTCGACAAGAGGCTCGGTTGCAATTTCCGGTTCACATACCTCCTAGATAAAAATATCTATGTCAACTTGATGGGCATAATTTGTCATAAACACGAAATGCAACAAATAGTTATAGAAGAGAATATACCACATCCGAATCATAAACCGGACAAGGGCCGACGGAGACAGATATCAAAACCATGCCACTATGTATAACAAACAACGTACGGGTAAGAAAATTATACAAGTAACTATCTAAATCACACAAACATGATTTTTTTTATAAAAAGGATAAGAACAAGAGGCTCACCAAGGTGGTGCCGGCGACAGGACGGTGCGGGCGATCGACGGTGGTTAGGACGGGGACGGGAAGGCACTAAGTAAACCACACCTACATATGCAAACTAAGAAGTTAATTTGAGCTCAAATTGCATATAAATCAAATAAACTACCACATATAATTACTCCCAAACTAAAACCCACAAATCACTATACTTATAGAGCATTGCAAGAGCTAATCTAGCAATGAGAGATGAAAGGACAAAGTTGCTAACCTTTGTGAACACTTGGATGGATGGGGGCCTTCAAATCTTGACAAATTTTGGCGAAAATGAAGGATGAGCTCGAGCAAAGGGGAAGAACATAGGAGAGGAATGAAAGGGGAAAACAGAGAGAATGGGCCCGGGCTCGACGAAGGGTTTATATAGAGGCACATTTAGTCCTGGTTGGTTATACAAACCGGGACTAAAGGTACACCTCTAGAACCGGTTCGTGACACGAACCGGGACTAAATGTGCTTGTGGGGCCCCAGCTTGACAACAGCCTGCCACCACTCCTTTAGTCCCGGTTCATGGCACGAACCGGTACTAGAGGTTCAACACGAACCGGGACTAATGATTCCCGCCCCCCTAGCTGTTGGAACCGGCACTAATGTTCACATTAGTACCGGTCCGTTTCCAAACCGGGACTAATGGGGCTCATGTAAAGTCATTTTTCTACTAGTGAAAAGGCGCAGGCCTCCTGCCTAGGAGCCTCCTAACTACTCCTGGTTGTCAGCGATCTCCATGTAGTAGCAGGCTCCGTCAGGGTAGTAGTGGTCGTCGCCGGGATCATCTGGCTCCTGGGCTCCATCATCTGATCGCAACAATCGGGTATGGGGAAAAGAGGTAACAAAGCTATCGTGAGTACTCATCCAAAGTATTCGCAAGACTTATCTCAGATCTATGCTAAGTATGCATCGGTATCAAAGGAATGGGGCTATATCTTTGGACTGAACAACAGAAATGCCAGAAGAGAAGGGAAAGGCCTAGCCTATCGAAGACTAGCATCTTGAAGTATCTTGCAACATTAGAAGAGTGCAGATCAGCATATTATAAGTAGCAAGTATGTTGTAGTAACGCCCAGAGATCCTTTTTCGACTCCCTGCGAGAAAGGAATCCCGGAGCCATCATATCCATTTCATGTCTCCAGTATCCAGTTCTAGTTGTATAGATTGGGATACAACTCCGAGCATCCATTACCATGGACATGGCTATTCGAATAGATTAACTTCCCTGCAGGGGTGCACAAACTTACCCAACATGCTCGATTAACTCCAGGCGAACACACTTTCCTGGGTCATGCCCGGCCTCGGCTGATCGACACGCTGTAGTCCTACCTAGGCTCAACAGAGAGGCCAGCACGCCGGTCTACATCCTAAGCGCGCAGGGGTCTTGGGCCCATCGCCCTTTGCACTCCTGCACATTGCATACGCGGCCTAGAGCAGACCCACCCCCTTAGACAAGTGCAAGTGGTTACCGTCCAACCGGGCGTGCGCCTCTCCATCGCTGACGTCCGAAGAGCTTTCGGAGAATCATACGACGCAGAGTGCCCATACTTATTCCCGCATGGTGGTCAGTGCGAAAAGGCCAGAGGCCTACTAGGATCACATATCCAAATTGTTAGTGTCTTGGGAGCGCACGGAGATGATCAATGATCCATGATCTGTGGTCCCGTTGCCCCGTCTTGCGGACTTACGGCAAGGGCTACGAATGCCCGGCCGTGTCGCGTTGTTATCTCGCGGGTACCCTCCAGGTCAACCCGACTATAGTAACTCTTGCGGGTACCCTCACGGTCAACCCGACTTCACATTTCTCACGGGTACCCCTCGGGGCCGACCCGACTTCAACATGGTTCTGGGGTAAAGTCAAAGTAACCGTGTGTCTATAACATCGAGGGGGAAATACGAGGAATCACCCTCGATGGATTCCCACTCGATGTGACCGTCAAGGTGAACTTGGAGGAATCACCCTCGAAGGGTTCACACTTGAGGTGTTGCATGACAGAGTCGTCATCGGGAGTGGTGAAGGAGGAATCACCCTCCGTAATCCATGACCGATTAGCTACACTACAGAGTTATCATCAGGAGTGCGTTACAAGGTATCACCCTCAGCACTCAATAGTACCTCTGCAGAGTCGTACAACTAAGGGGGCATGCGGTGATGTGTCGGGCTCTGGACGTCGATCACGTTGATCGAGTCATCGGTAATAAAGCGGGGGCAACAGGGACAAGGTGAGGGGTCACTGGTGGAACACTAACCAACCTATACTAACATATAGGATAAGCAGGTTGGTAACAATAGCAGGTTACAAAAACAGGCTATGCATCAGAATAGGTACAAACGAATAATAGTAGCATAATCTAATGCAAGCATGCGAGAAGGAATTGGGCGATGTAGGAATGATCAAGGGGGTTTTGCTTGCGTGGAAGCTTTGCAGACAGACTCAGACCCTCGTCGGTGAAGTAGTCGATCACCAGATCAATTTTGTCTCGGGGTTTACAGGAGAAGAAGGAGGGGGGAAGAAATAATAAATAACAGCATACAAATGCAACAAAAAGCATGACATGACAGTAGGCTATGCTAGAGGTGACCTAACACAATGCTAAGTGTTATAGGTGGAGCGGGAAAATATCCGGGAATGTTTTCCGGTGTTTGGCAGTTTTCGGAAAATTGAATCAGAGGGGATGGATCCATGTTCATCATGCTAGAGGCATGTGACAGATGAGTGGATAGCATATTCGGATTCGTCACATTTTTCTGAGCAACTTTCATATACAAATTATTTTCATCTGAGCTGCGGTTTAATTTCTATTAATTTTCAAAGTTTTATTAATATTCAGAGATTGTTTTAATTATTTGATTCGAATTTAAATAGTACTAATTCCTTTTATACCCAAAATGAGCAAGCCACAGTCACTGCTTGGTGGGCCCAGTCAAAGCTGACTGTGCAGCGGTCAAAGATGACACGTGGGCCAGCAGGGTTTATTATTAAACCTAAACAAATATCTTAATTGGTTTAATTAACGGGTGATACGTCTCCAACATATCTATAATTTTTTATTGTTCCATGTTGTTATATTATTAATCTTGGATGTTTTATATTAATTTTATAGCAACTTTATATCATTTTTTGGGACTAACTAATTGACATAGTGCCCAGTGCCAGTTGTTGTTTTTTGCTTGTTTTTTACTTCACAGAAAATATATACCAAACGGAGTCCAAATGCCACGAAACTTTTTGGAGAATTTTTTCTGCTTAGAAGACACCAGGGGAGCCCAAGAAGTGCACCAAAGGAGGCCCGTGGGGCCCACTAGGCACCAGGGCGCGCCAGAGGCCCCTAGCTCGCCCTGGTGGGTAGTGGGGCCCACGGGAGGCTTCTCCACCGCCTCTTAGCTCTATAAATACTCTAATATTCCAGAAACCCTAGGGGAGCAGAGAGAAAATAGTTTCCGCCACCGCAAGTTCCAGAACCACGAGATCCAATCTAGAGGCCTTTTTTGGCACTCTGCTGGAGGGGTCAATGATCACGGAGGGGTTCTTCAACATCACCCTTACCCCTCCGATGAAGCGTGAATAGTTTACCACAGACCTACGGGTCCGTAGGTAGTAGCTAGATGGCATCTTCTCTCTTTTTGATCTTCAATGCAATGTTCTCCTCGATGTTCTTGGAGATCTATTTGATGTAATGACTTTTTGCGGTGTGTTTGTTGGGATCCGATGAATTGCGAGTTTATGATCAGTTCTATCTATGAATATTATTTGAGTCTTCTCTAAACTCTTTTATGCATGATCTTTATAGCCTTGTATTTCTTCTCTGAAACTTTGGTTTGGTTTGGCCAACTAGATTGATTTTTCTTGCCATGCGATGGTTTGCTTTGTGATGGGTTCGATCTTCGGTGCTCAATCTCGGTGACAGAAAGATACATGACACGCATGTATCGTTACCATTAAGGATAAAAAGACGGGGTCTATTCCTACATGAATAGATCTTGTCTACATCATGTCATCGTTCTTATTGCATTACTCCGTTTTTCCATGAACTTAATACACTAGATGCATGTTGGATAGCGGTCGATGTGTGGAGTAATAGTAGTAGATGCAGGCAAGAGTCGGTCTACTAATCTTGGACATGATGCCTATATACATGATCATTGCCTTGGATATCGTCATAATTATTTGCTCTTCTATCAATTGCCCAACAGTAATTTGTTTACCCACCGTATGCTATTTTCTTGAGAGAAGCCTCTAGTGAAATCTACCGCCCCCGGGTCTATTTCCTATCATATTATTTCCAGATCTATTAATCCAAAAATCCAAAAATACCTTGCTGCACTTTTTTCTTTATTTATTTTATTTTGTGTTTTTGTTAGATCTATTCAACCAATCTCATAAAATTTAATCTATCTCAATACCGAGGAGGGATTGACAACCCCTCTTATGCGTTGGGTTGCAAGTATTTGTTATTTGTGTGCAGGTACTATTTACATAGTTTGGGTGGATACTCCTGTTGGATTGATAACCTTGGTTTCATAACTGAGGAAAATACTTACCGTTGATGTGCTGCATCACCCTCTCCTCTTCGGGGAAATACCAACGCAGATACAAGCAATCAGGAAGAATTTCTGGCGCCGTTGCCGGGGAGGATCACGTCCAGATCTATCAAGTACCCAATCTCAAATCTCATCTCCTTGCAATTTACTTTATTTGCCATTTGCCTCTTGTTGTCATCTCCCCCACTTCTAAAACATTTTCAGAAAAAACACAAAAATATTTGCCTTCTTTTCGTTTGCCTTTTTCTCGTTTGATCTCTTGTTTGCGTAGTCACGATGTCTCAATAAAATATCAAATTGTGTGATTTTTCCAATACTAATAATAATGATTTTGTTAGTACTCCGATTGCTCCTCCCGCCGCTAGTGTGGATTCTTATGATATTAATGCCGCTTTGTTGAATCTTGTTATGAAAGAGCAATTTTACGGTAGTCCTAATGAGGATGTCGCGTCCCATGTAAACACTTTCGTAGAATTGTGTGATATGCAAAAGAAAAAAGATGTGGACAATGATATTGTGAAGTTGAAATTATTATTTTTTCTCTTTGAGGGATCGTGCAAAAATTTGGTTCTCATCTTTGCCTCACAATAGTATTGATTCTTGGGATAATTGCAAAGATGCTTTTATTACTAAGTATTTCCTGCCCGTGAAAATTATTTCCCTTAGAAATCAAATCATGAATTTCAAGCAACTTGAGCATGAACATGTTACACAATCATGGGAAAGAATGAAATTAATGTCAAGAAATTGTCCTACTCATGCTTTAAATCTTTGGATGATTATACAAAAAATTTATGCTGGATTGAATTTTGTTTCTAGAAATCTTTTAGATTCCGCTGTTGGTGGTCCTTTTATGGAAATTACTTTGGGTGAAGCCACTAAATTGCTTGATAATATTATGGCAAATTATTCACAATGGCATACCGAAAGAGCACCTACTAGTAAAAAAGTTAATTCGGTTGAAGAAATTAATACTTTGAGTGAAAAAGTTGATGCACTTATGAAATTGGTTGCTAGTAAAAATGCTCCTATTGATCTTAATGATGTGCCTTTATCTACTTTGATTCAGCAAAATAGTGATCCTGTAGATGTAAATTTTGTCTCGTGAAACAACTTTAATAACAATGCTTTTAGAGGTAATTTTAATCCTAGACCTTTTCCTGGAAATTCCTCTAATAATTATGACAATTTCTATGGTAATTCTTCTTACAATAATAATAGGATGCCCTCTGATCTTGAGAGTAATATTAAAGAATCTATCAATGCGCAAAAAGTTTTGAACACTGCTATAGAAGAAAAGTTGAATAAGATTGATGATAAGTCTAGAAGCATTGGTAGAATTACTCATGATGTAGAAAATCTCAAGATTAAAATTTTTCCGCATAAGGTTGATGTCAATGAATCAATTAAAGCTTTATATGTTTCCATGGATTAAAATAAGAAGAGAACCGCTATGCTTAGAGCTAAAAGAGAATTTTTAGAAAGAGCATTTTCATCCGATTGCTTTCATAATAATGATGAAGATGTTAAGATGATTGGTGTTTCTTCTATTGATTCCTTGTTTAGCAATATTAAACTTGATGATAAGGGGATTGAAGAAGAGTCAACTTTAGCTAGAAGGCGTCCCCATAATTTGGAGGGTGAAAATCTTGTTGAAAAATTTGATAAAAGTGGGTTTGGAGAGGTCAAAACTTTAACTAGTGATGTGCCCACTCTTTTGGATTACAAAGACTTTAATTATGATAGTTATTCTTTGATTGAGTGTATTTCTTTGTTGCAATCCATGATAAATTCACCTAATGCCTATGAACAAAATAAAGCTTTTACTAAACATATTGTGGATGCCATGCTAAAAGCCTTAAAAGAAAAGTTGGAGTTAGAGATTTCAATTCCTAGAAAATTATATGATGAATGGGAACCCACCATTAAAGTCAAGATCAAAAATTATGAGTGCAATGCTTTATGTGATTTAGGTGCTAGTGTTTCCACAATTCCGAAATCTCTATGTGATGTGCTTGGTTTTACCAATATTGAAGAATGTTCTCTTAATTTGCACTTGGCGGATTCTACTATTCAAAAGCCTTTGAGAAGAATCAATGATGTTCTTATTCTTGCAAATATGAATTATGTGTCCATAGAATTTATTGTGCTTGATATTAATTGCAATCCGTCTTGTCCCATAATACTTGGTACACCGTTTTTACGAACTATAGGTGTCGTGATTGATATGAAAGAATGGAATATTAAATTCCAGTTTCCTCTAAAGGAGGGTATGGGACACTTACCTAGAACTAAAATTAAGCCAACATATGAATCAATCATGAGGGCATCCTATGGAACAAAAACTAAAGATGACAATACTTGAATCTATGCATTATGCCTAGCTAGGGGTATAAAACGACAGCGCTTGTTGGGAGGCAACCCAATGAATAAAATAATTTTTTTCTCCTTTTCTTTCTATTTTTGTGTGTTCACACAATTATGCCTCTGTTATGATTGTGTTTTTTATGTTTTAATTAGTGTTTGTGCCAAGCAATGCCTTTAGGATGGCTTGGGTGATAGTTGATTTGATCTTGTTGAAAAACAGAAACTTTTACGTCCAGTAGCAGAATTGTTGAAAATCACTCGAGCGACGGAAAACTCTGAATTGTTTACACAGGATTGATATATGAATTGCCTCTGTTTTTCCAAAATTTCAGAAATTTTGGAGTTACAGAAGTATGAGTAAAATTCGACTCTTTATAGACTGTTCTGTTTTTGACAGGTTCTGTTTTCGTTGCATTGTGTGCTTATTTTGATGAATCTATGGACTATACCAGGGGGTTTTAGCCGTGGTAAAGTTAGAATACAATAGGTATAATGCAATAACAAAATACGAATGGGTTTGTAATAGTACTTAAAGCAAAGATTGGTTTTCTTATACTAACGGATCTCACGAAGGTTTTTGTTGAGTTTTGTGTGATTGAAGTTTTCAAGTTTTGGGTGAGATCACGATGGATGAAGGAATACGGAGTGAAAAGAGCTTGGGGATGCCCATGGCACCCCAAGGTAATATTCAAGGAGTACCAAGCAACTAAGCTTGGGGATGCTCCGTAAGGCATCCCCTCTTTCTTCTAACGACCATCGATAATTTTACTTGGAGCTATATTTTTATTTGTCACATATCATGAGTTTTTCTTGGGGCGTCTTGTATTATATGAGTTTTTTCTTGTTTTGCTTTTTAGTTTTTCACAATTATCCTTGCTGGACACACCTATTTGAGAGAGCCATAATGATGCTATGATTTATTAGAATTGCTCTATGTACTTCACTTAAATTTTTTAAGCTATGGAATTGCTCTAGTGCTTCACTTATATCTTTTTGAGCACGGTGGTGCTTTAATTTTGAAGAAATATGCTCTCATGCTTCACTTAGATTATTTTGAGAGTTAGTAATTTTTTTAAGAAATATCCTCTCATTGCTTCACTTATATTATTTTGAGAGATGAAAATTGTTTTGAAGAAATATGTGCTGTCATGCTTCACTTAAATTTATTTGAGAGCTTTGTTAGTAGTAATGGTAATATATGAAATTAATCCAAAAGTGATAGATATTCAAGAGGGATATAATAAAAACTTTCATGAAGATCATTGGATATTATAAACTTGATTCCTTGTAATAGTTTTGAGATATGAAGATAGTAATATGTGAGTCATGTTGGTGAGTAATTATGCTTTAGTACGAATATTGGTGTTAAGGTTTGTGATTCCCTATGCAAGCATGAAAGTCAATAGTTATGCAATGAAGTTACATCCTACTTGTGGTGCATTATTCGGTGTTAGTTATGTTTAATGCTTGTTTATGATCGTTTTTGTTTCTTGGTTGGTTGCTTCTCAATCTATTTGCTAGCCTCCATTTGTACTAAGTAGGAATACAACTTGTGCATCCAAACTCCTTAAACCAAGTTGTACCAAATGAGTCCACCATACCTACCTATATGCAGTATTTCCGTGCCGTTCCAAGTAAATTTGTATGTGCCAACTCTAATTTTCAAAATGAATTTCCTTTTTGTGTGCCCGTACCGCTCATGAAGCGGCAGGGGGTGGCCAATATTTTCCATGCTAGATACTTTATTCTCAAGATGAGTGTTTATTCACTTGTCATTGCACAAGAGTGTGGCAAGGTAAATAGGGATGCCCAGTCCCGAAATGAAAAAAATATATTTATGTTGTTCAATAATAAATTCCTTGGAAAGTGTTGGTATGGAAGGCACCCGTGGATACGGCTAGCCATGGATTGCGAAAGAATGGTGGAAAAAGGAATAAACTTTATTTTCTGTTTGGGAACCGCCTATGATTTATCTAGCACGGAAAGTATTGGAAATTCTTGGTCATTTTCGTTGACAGGAAAATCATGCCTCTCAAAACAATTTTATCTCTCAATTTAAGCTTTGAGCTCTGGCACCTCTACAAATCTCTGCTACCCTCTGCGAAGGGCCTATCTATTTACTTTTATGCAATTTTTATTTTTATCGAGTCTCCATCCTCTCTTATAAAGCACCAACTAGGGAACACTATTATCATACTTGTGCATTGAGCATAGTTAATATTTGAGTGTGCTTCGTGAATGGATCAATGATTGAGCATAATGGGCTAGGGATAGCTTTCTTTAGTGTTGATATTTTGAAAGACATGGTTGCTTGTTGATATGCTTGAGTATTGATGTCCTCATGTCAAATATAGATTATTGCTATGAATCATCTAAAAGTCCAAATGTCCATGCTACAAAAGAAAATATTATGAGATGAACATGTTAGGCAACATTCTGTTTTTATCATTTACCTACTCGAGGACGAGCAGGAATTAAGCTTGGGGATGCTGATACGTGTCCAACGTATCTATAATTTATATTGTTCCATGCTGTTACATTATCAATCTTGGATGTTTTATATTCATTTTATAGCAACTTTATATCAATTTTTGGGACTAACCTATTGACATAGTGCCCAGTGCCAGTTGCTGTTTTTTACTTCGCAGAAAATCAATACCAAATGGAGTCCAAATGCGACAAAACTTTTTGGAGAATTTTTCTGCCGAGAAGACACCAGGGGAGCCAAAGAAGTGCACCAGAGGAGGCCCGTGGGGCCCACTAGGCCCCAGGGCGCGCCAGAGGCCCCTGGCGCGCCCTGGTGGGTAGTGGGGCCCACGGGAGGCTTCTCCATCGCCTCTCAGCTCTATAAATACTCTAATATTCCAGAAACCCTAGGGGAGCAGAGAGAAAATAGTTTCCGCCGCCGCAAGTTCCAGAACCACGAGATCCAATCTAGAGGCCTTTTCCGGCACTCTGCCAGAGGGGTCAACGATCATAGAGGGGTTCTTCATCATCACCCTTGCCCCTCCGATGACACGTGAGTAGTTTACCACAGACCTACGGGTCCGTAGGCATTAGCTAGATGGCTTCTCTCTTTTTGATCTTCAATACAATGTTCTCCTTGATGTTCTTGGAGATCTATTTGATGTAATGACTTTTTGCGGTGTGTTTGTTGGGATCCGATGAATTGTGAGTTTATGATCATTTCTATCTATGATTATTATTTGATTCTTCTCTGAACTCTTTTATGCATGATCTTTATAGCCTCGTATTTCTTCCCCAAAACTTTGGTTTGGTTTGGCCAACTAGATTGATTTTTGTTGCCATGGGAAGAGGTGCTTTATGATGGGTTTGATCTTCGGTGCTCAATCTCAGTGACAAAAAGAGACATGACACGCATGTATCATTGCCATTAAGGATAAAAAGATGGGGTCTATTCCTACATGAATAGATCCTGTCTACATCATGTCATCGTTCTTATTGCATTACTTCGTTTTTCCATGAACTTAATACACTAGATGCATGCTGGATAGCGGTCGATGAGTGGGGTAATAGTAATAGATGCAGACAGGAGTCAGTCTACTAATCTTGGACATGATGCCTATATACATGATCATTACCTTGGATATCGTCATAAGTATTTACTCTTCTATTAATTGCCCAATAGTAATTTGTTTACCCACCGTATGCTACTTTCTTTAGAGAAGCCTCTAGTGAAATCTACGACCCCCAGATCTATTTTCTATCATATTATTTTCAGATTTATTAATCCAAAAATACAAAAATACCTTGCCGCACTTTTTCTTTATTTATTTTATTTTGTGTTTTTGTTAGATCTATTCAACCAATCTCATACAATTTAATCTATCTCAATACCAAGGAGGGATTGACAACCCCTCTTACGTGTTGGGTTGCAAGTATTTGTTATTTGTGTGCAGGTACTGTTTACATAGTTTGGGTGGATCCTCCTACTGGATTGATAACCTTGATTTCATAACTAAGGGAAATACTTACCGTTGCTGTGCTGCATCATCCTCTCATCTTTGGGAGAATACCAACGCAGATGTAAGCAATCAATGGGCGTGCCCCACTCTCAGTGAACCAGAGGGGCTGTTAGTAGTTAATTAAATGGGGCGGGCCCGCCTGGCAGTGGCCCAGGCAACGACCAGTGAGGCTAGGCACGCACGGCTGCAAAAGGCGCCGGCGGCCACGGCGAGCGCGTACGACGCGAGGGGGGAAGCGGCAGTGCGCGCGCGGGGGCTGCGTGGGTCGTGGTAGGGCGTGCGGAGCATGAGCAGCAGCGGGCTGCGCGAGATGCGAGCCTAACACGGCCGTCCGACAAGCAGGCGGCGCGGCGCGGGGCATATGCGGGGCGCGACCAAGGAGCAGCGCACGTGGCCAACACGAGCAGGGGGCCCGGGGCGCAGCACGAGCGGCGAGGACGGGCAGCAGCAGTGATAGCCGAAGCAGCGGAACAACAACAGTAGCGCAGCTAGCAGCATAGAGCAGCTGCGGCAAGCGAGCAGCAGCGACAAAGGTAGCAGCAGCGGCGACAGGGGCTGGGCGCAGCGCGGGTGTGGGCGAGCGACAGTGAGCGGACGGGCACGCGGCCGAGGCAGGACGCGGGCGAGGCAATGGCATGGGCGCGGTGGCTGTGAGGAGCACGAGCTCGGGCGGTGGCGGGGTGTGCGCGGACGGCGGCCAAGGGCATAAAGAAACGGAAGGGGGGGAAAGGGAATCAGTGAGGGAGCTCATCGGGAGGTGGCTGGCATACTCGGGGAGGCCGGGGGCAGCTGGAAGTGGCGAGGAGGCGCGGCGGTCATCGACGGAGGAGAGGCCGATCCAGGCGGAGAGGGGATCGAGCGAGAGAGGGGGCGGGGGAGTGAGGCTAGGGGTGCTAGGGTTCACGCGGACGAGCGAGGGGGTCACCCTTATCCTCTCCCAGACGCACTGTAGCACTTCGGTGTTAGCCATCGGCCGGTGGTGGCGTGCATCGGCCGCGCGCGTGATGTTGCTGGGCTGGGCTGCAGTGTGGCCACTAGGGCCGAGTGCAGCAGTAACAGTTTCCTTTTCTTCTTTTTTCTTTTCTCTTCTTTTTCCTTTTTCTTTTTATATGTTTCTATTTGCCTTTACTTTTAATAGCAAATTAGTTTTATTAAATATAAAACTCGGTCCAATATTTATATTGCATAATTAGACACTGCCACGAAAAAGTTTGAGAGTTAAATAAATTAGTTTAGATTTTTCATAAATTTAAAAAGTATTTCAATTGTTGTTTTGACACTGTTTTAATTATTTTAAGGCAATTAAATATTTTATAAAATGGTGGTTTCCCCATGACAATTACTCAGTGATTATTTGCAACATTATGAATATTTTTGTCCTAGTGTTTGGTAAAATAATTTGTGAACTTTATATTTTAAAATTGAATTTGACTTTGATTTTTCTTAAGTGACAATTAGCTTAGTAAATAACAGTAGCGCCGCCCATTAACCCCACGCTACTGCTAAATAACTGTAGCACCGCCCATTAACCCCACGCTACTGCTAATTCCCACTTGCAGCGCGTGTACCAGGCCCGCGCTAGCTACTGCTAAATAACAGTAGCGCCGCCCATTAACCCCACTCTACTGTTAATCATCTACCTATAAGGTATTTCCTAGCAGTGCCTTTGAATCCCTCTCTCCTTCGTTTGCTGCTCCGGCGGCAGCGGTTGTAGTGGGGGATTCCAGTGCTTCGTGCTTGGCTGGTAGGTTGTCTAGAGTTAGTATTCTTCTGGACAGTGGCGTCTTGATCGTGGCGGCGCTGCTCCTGCGTAGAATAAGGTGTTCCCCGTTATGGCCCCGTTGCAATGCTTCTTCTCTGGGAGGCGTTGAGGAGCGAGTGGAAAGCATCATGTATAGGTTTGTGCCACCGACTACTGATCCATGTGGTGGTGACGGTTTCCAAAAGTTGCTTGTTTCGGCACTGTTTCTGGGGATGCAGGCTGGCAAATCCGGTGTTCTTCATCGATATCGTTGGCTGAAGACATCGAATTTGAGTCCCAAGGTGCATGGGGTTGAACCCCGGCCAACGCTCCACAGCGATATGTGCTCTGTCGTTTGTGGCAGTGCTTTCTTCGACTCACAAAGCAGTGATGCGATGGTGCTCCGACGGCTGTTCAGCGCGTGGTGTTTGTCTCATACTCCTCCGACAACGGTGTTGCTGGTGGATGGTGATAGGCGAAGACTTGGTTATGCAATCAACCCCCTCAATGATCTATTTGTAAATTTCTTTTATGTGGGGTGTTTTTTACTTATCTGCCGTGATGGTTGTCCTCTCTGGAATTGTCTAGTGTGGACTATGTGTGTTGTAACTTTCAACATTATATTATAACCACGTGGTTTTCTTCAAAAAAAAACCAAGTGGTCTCAGGGTTATGTGAGGCCCTCTATTTCATAGATCTCCCATGACATGCTTAAGGCTAATAAAGATCAACACACTCATCCCTAAGAAAATGATCAACACACTCATCACTTCATTTTTTGTTATGGTCTAACGTTGCCCTTTTTTTATGGGACGTTGCCATTTTCTAGTAGGGCCTTTCTATAGAAGATCTTTATCAGTCTTATATATGGCCTGACCATATACTGATCCTTAAGAAGGTTTTCACTTTATGAACTAGATGATACCCCGCGCATTGCGGTGGAAATATATTGCAATATATTTCAATAATATTTGATTGTATGGAACATTTGGATTAATAATATATAGAAAAAATAAAAATACTTGTTATATATGTATAGCAGAACAATATTTATTGAATATAGGTAGTATAATAAAATAGATTTTTTTCATGCATGTTGAGGGGGTCTTTGATGAGATGACATGTGTGCATGGCTTATATGTGCATGTTTGAAATAAATACAAGTAGTTGGATGAACTAATAATGAAAAATAATTCCAATGCATGTTGTGGTGGGTCTTTGATGAGGTGGCATGTGTGCATGTTAAGATAATATGAATATAGGTAGTATAATAAACATGTTTGCTATTTCACATCTAGATGTGAAATAGCTACCTCACATCTAAGTCCAGAGCCATTGGATCATCTGTTTTAATATTCAAGCAAAACTCGATGGTCTGGCTGCTGCGCTCGCCCGTGGCATGTTGTCTAGCGCGCTGCCTGTGTCCAGGTCGTTGCTAGTGCGAGGTCGGGCCGTTGTTGGTTTTCACAAGTCTATGCTTCTGAAGGTCGTTGCTACTGCGAGGTCGATTGTCCTTTTCTATTTCTTTTCACAAGTCTGTGCTATACTTAGTCCTAGTTCTTCTCATATATCTACACTCCCAATTGACTCCCAGTATTTGTTTTTTTCGTTTCCAATTATTATCCTTTTTTGTTTTATTTTTTCTATTTCATTATTTGTTTTAAATTATGAACTATTTTAAATTCATGAGTGTTTTTGTTTTTATTTATATTTTCTATTTTCACCTTTTCCATTTTTTTCTTTTTCCTTTATTCTTTATTTATTCATTTAAAATTCGTGAACTTGTTTTCACTCTGTCATATGTTCGCTTTAAATGTCGTGCAAATCTTGATTGCGTGTTCTTTTGTCACGTGCGCTCTATGCATGTCGTGTTTTTCGTGTCTACTTGTTGACCTGTTCGCGCGTGTGTCTTTTGTTGGATCATTTTCACGGAGCATTCCGAGGTCCCATTTCGGGTTGGTTTTCTAGTTATCATCTAAATGAGAGTTAACAATGTTTCATCTAACTCATATACTGTTAGATACATGTGCTTTTGAGTCATGCTTGTTGTCCTTGCATCGTGTTTTCGGTTTGTCCCTCGTGAAGCACTGAGGCCCGATATGACATTTTTAGTGGGTCGTTATTATGTTTTGTGTATTTTTTTGTGGGCTTAGCTTTTTTGTGGATGGACACGTGTCTTTTTATTCCCTGTTTGCTTTTATTTTTGGTTTGACCTTGTAGCTAGAGAGGAGTGTAACTTGATTTTTCGTTTTCAGATGTGCTAAATCTAATATAGATAATTTTTAGCTCATATAAGTCTATAACTATTTGATTTGTTTGCTTTAATGTTCGCACAAACTCGATCATGGACGCCTGTGTCAGCTTGTTCCTTTTTGTCGCGCTACCTCTTGTTCCGTTTGTTTTGTGTTGTCATGTTCTCGCATTTATTTTCACATGGGCCCATATATGTCATCGTTTGGGGGGCTCAACTATGAAGATTATCCCCCATCTTCTCACTGATCGACCTTTGACCCATGTTATTTTGCATATGTTTTATTTTTCATCCTAGTTATAGGTCCACCCTTGACATGCAACTGGCATGTACTTTGTTTCATCCTAGTTACAAGTCGACCATTAACTCGCAACTGGGCTCATAGTTTTGTAGTAGTTCCAGGTGCAAGTCCACCCTCGACTCGCAACTGGAGCATGTGTTTTTATTTTTCATCCCAGTTGCAGGTCCACCATTGACACGCAACTGGGCATGTATCCTAGTTGCAAGTCAACCCTTGACACGCAACTGGGCTCGTAGTTTCGTAGTTATCCCATATACAAGTTCACCCTCGACTCGAAACTGGAGCATGTGTTTTTGTTTTTCGTCCCACAGTTGCAGGTCCATCATTGACACGAGAGTGGGCATGTAGTTTGTCTCATCCTAGTTGCAAGTTGATACGTCTCCAACGTATCTATAATTTTTTATTGTTCCATGCTATTATAGTATCAATCTTGGATGTTTATTATGGAGTTATATGCAATTATGTATCATTTTTTGGGACTAACCTATTAACCTAGTGCCCAGTGCCAATTGCTGTTTTTGGCTTTTCAGAAAATTAGTACCAAACGGAGTCTAAACACTACGAAACTTTTTGATGATTTTTTCTTGACCAGAAGGGACCCTAGAAGTTTCGAGAGAAGACCTGAAGTGCCACGAGGTAGCTACAAGCCTGCCAGGAGCGCCCCAGTGGGGGTGCCCCTAGGCTTGTGGGCCCCTCACATGGCACCTCCTGACCTAATTCCAGCTCTATAAATTCCCAAATATTCCATGTACATCAAAGAGCCACCCCAAATACTTTCTCCACCACCGCAAGTTTCTGTTCTTCGGAGATCCCATCTGGACCCCTTTTCCGGTACTCTGCCGGAGAGGGAATCAATCACGGTGGGCCTCTACATCAACCTTGCTGCCCCTCCTTTGATGTGTGAGTAGTTTACCACAGACCTACGGGTCCATAGCTAGTAGCTAGATGGCTTCTCCTCTCTCTTTGATCTTCAATACAATGTTCTCCTTGATGTTCTTGGAGATCTATTCGATGTAATCCTTTTTTGTGGTGTGTTTGTTGGGATCTGATGAATTGTGGGTTTATGATCAGATTATCCATGAATATTATTTGAGTCTTCTCTGAAATCTTTTATGCATGATTGTTATAGCTTTGTATTTCTGTCCGATCTATCCGTTTGGTTTGGCCAACTAGATTGATTTATCTTGCAATGGGAGAGGTGCTTTGTGATGGGTTCGATCTTGTGTTGCTCAATCCTAGTGGCAAAAGGGGATATGACACGTATTTGTATTGTTGCCAGTAAGGATAAAAAGATGGGGTTTATTCATATTAATTGGGTTTACTTTGTTTACATCATGTCATCTTGCTTAAGGCATTACTCCGTTCTTTATGAACTTAATACTCTAGATGCATGCTGGATAGCGGTCGATGTGTGGAGTAATAGTAGTAGATGCAGGCAGGAGTCGGTCTACTTGTCTTGGACGTGATGCCTATATACATGATTATTGCCTTGGATATCGTCATAACTATGTGCTTTTCTATCAACTGCCCAACAAAAATTTGTTTACCCACCGTATTCTATGTTCAAGAGAGAAGCCTCTAGTGAAAACTATGGCCTCGGGATCTATTTTAATCATATATTAAAATCCAAAAATACCTTGCTGCAATTTATTTACTTTACTTTTATTTTAGGTTTTTGTTTATCTATCTATCACTATGAGATTTGATCCTTGAAATTTAACCGCCAAGGGATTGACAACCGCTTGTTTGCGTTGGGTGCAAGTATTTGTTATTTTGTGTGTAGGTGTTGTTAACGAGGTGTTTGATACGTCCATCTTGCATCATGTTTTTATGTTGATATTTATTGCATTATGGACAGTTATTTCACTTTATGATACAATTCTTATGTCTTTTCTCTCTTATTTTGCAAGTTTCACATAAGGAGGGAGATTACCGGCAGCTGGAATTCTGGACCGGAAAAGGTTATATCGGAGGCATTTTTCTAAACATCTCCAAATGAGCTGAAAATTGACGGAGAATTATTTTGGAATATATTAAAATTATTGGTGAAAGAAGTACCAGAGGGGGACCCACCAGGCAGCAACAAGCCTGGGGGGTGCGCCCCACCCCCTGGGCGTGCCCCCTGAGCTTGTGGTGAACCTGGCAGTCCTCCAGGGCCTATCTTCACCTATATGATGCCATTTGCCCTAGAAAAAATCATAGGGAAGGTTTCCGGACGAAGCGCCACTGTCTCGAGGTGGAACCTGGGCAGGAGCACTTTTGCTCTCCGACGGAGCGATTCCGCCAGGGAAACTTCCCTCCGCGAGGGGGAAATTGAAGCCATCATCATCGCCAACGATCCTCTCATCGTGGGAGGACCAATCTTCATCAACATCTTCACAAGCACCATCTCATCTCAAACCCTAGTTCATCTCTTGTATTCAATTTTTGTCTCAAAACCTTAGATTGGTACCTGTGGGTTGCTAGTAGTGTTGATTACATCTTGTAGTTGATGCTTGTTGGTTTATTCGGTGGAAGATCATATGTTCAGATCCATTATGCTATTCAATACCCCTCTGATCTTCAACATAAATATTTTTTGTGAGTAGTTACATTTGTTCTTGGGGACATGGGAGAAGTCTTTTCATAAGTAATCATGTGAATTTGGTATTCGTTTGGTATTTTGATGATATGTATGTTGTTGTTTCCCTTAGTGGTGTTATGTGAACGTCGACTACATGACTTCACCATCTTTGGGCTTACGGGAAAGCATTGTGGAGTAGTTATTACATGATGGGTTGCTAGATTGACAGAAGCTTAAACCCTAGTTTATGCGGTATTTCGTAAGGCGCTGACTTGGATCCATATGTTTCATGCTATGGTTAGATTATTCTTAATTCTTCTTTCGTAGTTGCGGATGCTTGCGAGAGGGGGTAATCATAAGTGGGAGGCTTGTTCAAGTAAGAACAGAACCCAATCACCGGTCCACCCACATATCAAATTATCAAAGTAATGAACGTGAATCAAACAAACATGATGAAAGTGACTAGATGAAATTCCCGTGTGTCCTCAAGAACGCTTTACTTACTATAAGAGTTTGTTCCGGCCTGTCCTTTGCTACAAAAAGGATTGGGCTACCTTGCTGCACCTTTGTTACCATTACTATTATGCTCCTTACCAATTGCCTTGTTATCAAACTATCTGTTACCGACAATTTCAGTGCCTGCAGAAAATACCTTGCTGAAAACCGCTTGTCATTTCCTTCTGCTCCTCGTTGGGTTCGACACTCTTACTTATCGAAAGGACTATGATTGATCCCCTATACTTGTCAGTTATCAAGACTCTTTTCTGGCACCGTTGTCGGGGAGTGAAGCGCCTTTGGTGAATGAAATTTGGTAAGGAAACATTTATATTGTGTGCTGAGATTTATTGTTAACTGTTACTATGGAAAACCATCCTTTGAGGGGTTTGTTCGGGGTATCTTCACCTCGACCGGAAGCACAAAGAGTTGCTCCTCAACCTATTGCACCTACTGAAAATATTTATTATGAGATTCCTTCGGGTATGATAGAGAAACTGCTAGCTAATCCTTATGCAGGAGATGGAACACTACATCCTGATATGCACCTAATCTTTGTGGATGAAGTTTGTGGATTATTTAAGCTTGCAAGTTTACCCGGAGAGGAAGTCAAGAAAAAGGTTTTTCCTTTATCTTTGAAGGGAAAGGCATTGACATGGCATAGGCTATGTGATGATATTGGAGCTTAGGATTGGAAACGATTGAGATTGGAATTTCATCAATAGTTTTATCCTATGCATCTGGTTCATCATGGTCGGAATTATATATATAATTTTTGGCCTCATGAAGGAGAAAGCATCGCTCAAGATTGGGGGAGGCTTAAGTACATGATGTACACATTCCCCAATCATGAGCTCTTAAACAAAATTAGTTTACATAATTTTTATACCCGGCTTTCTCCTGATGATCAAACCATGCTCGATTCTTCTTCAACTGGTTCCATTATGAAGAAAACTATTGAATTCAAGTGGGATCTTCTGGAAAGAATTAAACACAACTCTGAAGATTGGGAACTCGACAAAGTTAAAGAGTTAGGTATAATGCTTAAGTTTGATTGTGTTAAATCTTTTATGGATACCGAAGCTTTTCATAAGTTTAGCACTAAATATGGACTTGACTCTGAGATAGTAGCCTCTTTTTGTGAATCATTTGCTACTCATGTTGATCTCCATAGGGATAAGTGGTTTAAATATCATCCCCCTATTAAAGAAAAGATTGAGGAGCCTGTTATAGTTAAAGATGAAACTATCAGCTACAATGTTGATCCAGTTGTTCCTACTGCTTATATTGAAAAACCACCTTTCCCTGTTAGGATTAAGGAACATGCTAAGGTTTCAACCGTGGTTAACAAAAGTCATATTAGAGCACCTATACCTTCTGATCAAATTAAAGTTGAACCTAATGTTGGTATGGTTAAAGATCTCTTGGTCGATAATATAGATGGGCATGTTATTTACTTTTGTGGTGAAGCTGCTAGAATTGCTAAGCCCGATGATAAAGATAAGAATACACATGTTGTTGGCATGCCTGTTGTCTCAGTTAAGATAAGACATCATTGTTATCATGGCTTATGTGATTTGGGTGCTAGTGTGATTGTTGTTCCGGTTACCTTATATAAATAAATTATGAATGATATTGCTCCTGCTGAAATAGAAGATATCGATGTTACTATTAAGCTTGCGAATAGAGATACTATTTCACCGCTTGGGATTGTTAGAGATGTTGAAGTCTTGTGTGGGAAAATAAAATACCCTACTAATTTCCTTGTTCTTGGTTCTCCACAAGATGATTTTTGTCCCATTATATTTGGTAGACCTTTCTTGAACACGGTTAATGCTAAGATTGATTGTGCTAAAGAAACTGTCAGTGCTAACTTTGGTGATATATCTCATGAGTTTAATTTTCTAAGCTTCGTAGACAACCTCAAGATAAAGAATTGCCTAGTAAGGATGAAATTATTGGTCTTGCTTCTATTGTTGTGCCTCCTACTGATCCTTTAGAACAATATTTGCTAGACCACGAAAATAATATGTATATGAATGAAAGAAATGAAATAGATAAGATGTTCTTTGATCAACCACCTATCCTGAAACATAATTTGCCTGTTGAAATTCTGGGAGGTCCTCCTCCACCTAAAGGTGATCCCGTGTTTGAATTAAAACAATTGCCTGATATATTGAAATATGCCTATCTTGATGAAAAGAAGATATATCCTGTTATTATTAGTGCTAACCTTTCAGAGCATGAAGAAAAGAGATTATTAAAAACTCTGAGGAAGCACCATGCCGCTATTGGATATACTCTTGATGATCTTAAGGGTATAAGCCCAACTTTATGTCAGCACAAGATTAATAGGGAGCCTAATGCTAAACCAGTTGTCGATCATCAATGATGATTAAATCCTAAGATGAAGGAGGTGGTAAGAACTGAAATATTAAAGCTCCATGAGGCAGGTATAATCTATCCCATAGCCGATAGTAGATGGGTAAGTCATGTTCATTGTGTCCCTAAGAAAGGAGGCATTACCGTTGTTCCTAATGATAAAAATGAGCATATCCTGCAAAGAATTGTAACTGGTTATAGGATGGTAATTGATTTTAGAAAATTAAATAAAGCTACTAGAAAAGATCATTACCCCTTGCCTTTTATTGATCAAATGTTAGAAAGATTGTCTAAGCACACACACTTTTGCTTTCTTGATGGATATTCTGGTTTCTCTCAAATACCTGTATCACAATCCGACCAAGAGAAAAATACTTTCACTTGTCCTTTTGGAAATTATGCTTATAGACGTATGCTTTTTGGCTTATGTAATGCACCTGCTACCTTGCAAAGATGTATGAATGCTATATTCTCTTACTTTTGTGAAAAGATTGTTGAGGTTTTCATGGCCTTGATCAAGTTTTGCAGAGATGTGAAGAAACTAATCTTGTCTTGAATTGGGAGAAGTGTCACTTTATGGTTAATGAAGGTATTGTCTTGGATCATAAAATTTCTGAATGAGATATTGAAGTAGATAAAGCTAAAGTTGATGCAATTGAGAAAACGCCATGCCCTACAGATATTAAAGGTATAAGAAGTTTCCTTGGTCATGCTGGTTTCTATAGGAGGTTCATTAAAGACTTCCCTAAAATTTCTAGGCCTCTTAATAATCTCTTGCAAAAAGATGTTCCGTTCGTTTTTCATGATGATTGTTGTAGAAGCCATTGAAACACTTAAGAAAGCCTTAACTTCTGCACCTATCTCGTTCAACCACCCGATTGGAATTTGCCTTTTGAAATTATGTGTGATGCTAGTGATTATGTTGTTGTTGCTGTTCTAGGACAAAGAGTTGATAAGAAGTTAAATGTTATCCATTATGCTAGTAAAACTCTAGACAGTGCTCAAAGAAATTATGCTACTACCGAGAAAGAATTTTTAGCAGTTGTGTTTTCTTGTGATAAATTCAGATCTTACATTGTTGATTCTAAAGTAATTTTTCACACCGATCATGCTGCTATTAAATACCTTATGGAAAAGAAAGTTGTTAAACCTAGACTCATTAGGTGGGTTCTTTTGCTACAAGAGTTTGACTTGCATATTACTGATAGGAAGGGAGCTGAGAATCCCATAGCTGATAACTTGTTTAGGTTAGAAAATATTCTTGATGACCCACTACCTATTGATGATAGTTTTCCTGATGAACAACTAGATGTTATAAATGCTTCTCGTAATACTCCTTGGTATGCAGACTATGCTAATTACATTGTTGCTAAATATATACCGCCTAGTTTTACATACCAACAAAAGAAAAAGTTCTTCTTTGATTTGAGACACTACTTCTGGGATGACCCACACCTTTATAAAGAAGGAGTAGATGGTATCATTAGACGTTGTATACCTGAGCATGAACAGGAACAAATCCTACGGAAGTGTCACTCCAAGGCATACGGAGGACACCATGCTGGAGACAGAACTGCGCATAAGGTATTACAGTCTGGCTTTTACAGCCTGATACGTCTCCAACATATCTATACTTTTTTATTGTTCCATGCTGTTATATTATCATTCTTGGATGTTTAATATTCATTTTATAGCAACTTTATATCATTTTCTGGGACTAACCTATTGACATAGTGCCCAGTGCCAATTGCTGTTTTTGCCTATTTTTTACTTCGCAGAATATCCATATGAAACAGAGTCCAAACGCAACAAAACTTTTGGAGATTTTTTCTGCCCAGAAGACAACTTGGGAGCCAAGGAAGTGCAGGAGGGGAGATCCATGGGGCCCACAAGACACCAGGGCGCGCCAGAGGCCCCTAGCGCGCCCAGGTGGGTAGTGGGGCCCACGGGAGTCCTTTCCACCGCTTCTCAGCTCTATAAATACCCAAATACTCCAAAAACTCTAGGGGAGTCGACAAAACACAATTCCACCCACCGCAAGTTCCAAAACCACGAGATCCAATCTAGAGCCCTATTCTGGCACCTTGCCGGAGGGGAACACGATCAGGGAGTGGTTCATCATCCTCATTGGTGCTCCTCCGATGATGCGTCAGTAGTTTACCGCAGACCTACGGGTCCGTAGGCAGTAGCTAGATGGCTTCTTCTCTCTTTTTGATTCTCAATACAATGTTCTCCTCGATGTTCTTGGAGATCTATTTGATGTAATGACTTTTTGCGGTGTGTTTGTTGGGATCCGATGAATTGCGAGTTTATCATCAGTTCTATCTATGAATATTATTTGAGTCTTCTTTGATCTCTTATATGCAAGATTATTGTAGCCTCATATTTCTTCTCCGAAACTTTGGTTTGGTTTGGCCAACTAGATTGATTTTTCTTTCAATGGGAAGAGGTGCTTTGTGATGGGTTCGATCTTGCGGTGCTCAATCTCAGTGATAGAAGGAGAAGTGACACGCATGTATCGTTGCCATTAAGGATAAAAATATGGGGTCTATTCCTACATGAATAGATCTTGTCTACATCATGTCATCGTTCTTATTGCATTACTCCGTTTCTTCATGAACTTAATACACTAGATGCATGCTGGATAGCGGTCGATGTGTGGAGTAATAGTAGTAGATGTAGGCAGGAGTCGGTCTACTAATCTTGGACGTGATGCTTATATACATGATCATTGCCTTGGATATCGTCACAATTATTTGTTCTTCTATCAACTTCCCAATAGTAATTTGTTTACCCACCGTATGTTATTTTCTCGAGAGAAGCCACTAGTGAAATCTACGTCCCCCGGGTCTATTTCTGTGGCGCCCCGCCTGATTACCACTGTAGCCAGACGGTTGCCATGCATACCAGCCCAGGAAATCACTCTGGCATGCGCTTTTACAACAAGTATCATGAACACAGGCATTTCTATTAATGGGTATATAAGTCTTACATGATAGTTACAAAGGGGTGGCAGCGGAGCAGCTCTATCTAAGGCAGCAGGGTCTTGGTGAGGCTCCAATCCACAGGGATCTGACTGGGTTACTCTCCTAGCCCACGAATGCTCTGGCTCCTCGACGACGGATCCTTACGTGAACCTGGCCACATTGAAGGCCGCTGAGTACTTTTGAATGTACTCGCAAGCAAACCAAACTAACATATACACCAAGCAATGCAATCCATGGCATTCAAGCATGTATTTGTTATTAGAGCAACATTAATTACCATGGCATAGCATAATATACCTATTTAGCAAGATTAACCATTAAGTCATAACATGTTTATTCAGCAAGATAACTACTAAGGTAGAATACAGTAAAGTAAAGCATATCAAGTAAATAATCCATACTCCGAATAATCTCATGATCCAATCTAAATCTGATCCAAACCAATCCAAGTCTTTTGGTCATCCAACCATCTCTTCCATAGCCATCCCATGGCTAACATACCATACTCCTGACAATATCTGATGTCTGTGCAAGACGAGTTCGTCCATCATTATTACTAGTATTACGGTTGACCACCTAGTGAGGTCTGGATGGGTTATCCAATTCCGTGGACACGGCTATTCGAATAGATTTTACACTCTGCAGAGGTTGTGCACTTTACCCACACCATGGAGCACTGACCTCGTGATCCCATTCGGGTGGACCAGCATTGCTCCAACGAAACCTGCCTGGCCCGTGACCCTTCCATCGTACCACCGACAATCATCCTCCCCCGGAGTCAAGCCCTGGGTGGCCCCTGTGTCACCCCGTGACACCTGCAACCGTCGTGGCCAAACTAAACTGTCCCAAACGGGGACCGCGCGCAAACAACCAAACTGGGCTCACAGGATTATCGCCGCCTACCTGATCAGAGTAGCGCGCACGCATAACCCTCCCTGCATGGAGGTACCAGTGGAAGAGCACGGAGCCAGACCAAGTCAAGGCCGTCCCATACTGGCAAATGTGGTTGGACGAATAAGCCCGGACAGGTGACTCAAGATCAACCAACTATGTTCAGTTTTTAGCAAGTACTTAACTGGCAGGGATATCCATCACGAATAACTTGACCCGGTGTTAACTATGTATGAGGTAACAACGGCATAAACACAACAAACCATCTCCGTATAGCATCATAATAAGTCATTAACACAGGAATGATATTCATGATCTAGTAATGTAAATGATGAATACAAACTACCAGGAATTTAAGTAGTTCGAGCACGGCATCATTATTAGGTTAAACACACAAGAATAGCATAGAGCAATGCTTTAGGGCATATATTAGATGGTCGGCTTGCCTGGGGTCGAAGAATTACTCCGGGAAGAAGTGCGGTGAAGCCGCGGAAGAATCCGTCGAAACGGTTCTCTCTCGGAGGGGGCTGATAGAGGGCAAGGGCAAAATGGTCATTTTCATAGTGTGTAAACATTATGAAAATGACTCCATCGGAACAGGCTCGACGAGACGAAGACGTGGGCGTTGGAATCACCTGATTCGGAGTCACGAGCAAAAAGTTGTGGCCGAATGAAGTGGGAGGGACCTTTCTGTGATATAAATAACTACTTCTGGGTCCCTGACCATTTTTTTTGGCGAAAAAGAAAAAGGATTTGCCGCCTGGGCCGCACTGGGCCTAAAGCGGCTGGGGCAACTGGCGCTACAGGGTTGCACAACCGCTGCCGCCATTGGGCCGAGCCCACTGTGCTCTGGGCTTAAAAAACGGGGTCATCCCCTTCCTCTGGCGCGCGCGTTGGCCAGAGAAACAGAGCGACGTCGGCCGGCATGATTCCCGGCGATGGGGCAGCGGTTGCTTCGGGCGCCGATGGGGTTGGATCCCCTGCTTCACTCCGCGCCCAGGGGAGGTCCTCTCAGCCGCGGGGGTGGCCGGAGGGAGGAGCTGCAGCGGAGGCAGTACCGCGGCGACTCCGGCGAAGGGAGGGGCTCCGGTGGGTGTGGGGATTCGTCGAGAGCATGTGCGAGCTCGCTGGCGACTACCGCATCCAGTGGTGGTTAGCTGGGACGGCAGGGATGGTTAGGAGTGTGGCGACGGGAGGAGGCAGTGGGTAGAGCTCGCCGGCGATTTGGTTGCTTCGTCGAGAGATCCGACCGGGCAGGGGCACGAGAGTGGGTTAGGGAAGGAGGGGAGTGGACTAGTGAGCTCGGGGATGCCCGGGGAAGCTCGGGCCTCGGCTTTTATAGCCGGCCGACGGCGAGCAGATGAGCTCGACTGCCGTGGCATCCTCATCGCCTTACTGGAGGTAGGGGACACACGGAGGGCGATGGCGATGTTGGCAGGGCTTCTGGGAGGGCGAAGAAGCCTCGGGTGAGCTCAAGAAGACTCGGGGAAGAAGACGACAACGGTCACGGGCACGTACTATGGGCAGCAGTGCGGCGGAGCTCGTCGTGGTCCGATGGGGAAAAATACGGGGAGGGAGAAAGGTCCAGAGGGGGTACACGTGTGGTGCGGAGACAATGGACATGGTTGGACGCGCGAAAGCTGGCCGGAGGTGGCCTGGCAAGCGAGGTCAGCGTGCAGAGCGCCTGTTTGGCGCGGCGACCGCGTGGTCACCATGGGTGCGCCTATCCAGGGGGCCATATGGTCTTGGAACTTTGTCAATAAGATGTATCTCCGCTCAAATAGGTGAGAGGAGTATCTGGAACCAGCTAGGTAGCACTGGGATGCGAGAAACTTGCTGAAACATGTTTCAACAGCAAACTTTACTGGATTCTAGAGAAGAAATGGATGAGGGTGGGGAGTTGAAACTTTGTCAAACTGAGATAGGATAGGAAGTACTATATTTTGGAATAATTTTGGGCCATTTGGACAAGATTTGAATGCACTTCCTTTGAAATGCTGAATCTGGTCCAGAAACTTGACTTTGAAGCTGCCCTCATATGGCTTGATGAAATTAGTTGAATTTTTGTGGAGATGAATCATTTGTTCATATGAAAGCACTGTAAAATTTCATACCAATTGGATACACCAAAATGGTACTTCCTTCACAGCACTTCCAAATGGACGGAAAGTTGAGAAAATTTCTATGGATGAATGGATGGATGGATTGAGCTGATTTTTGGCATCCATAGGTAATTTATTAATTTTAACCACCATGAAAAATTTCAGCTCAAATGGATCAAGGGTTCAAGCACTTCCTTTGCAAACTAGAAATCTGGACAGAATTTGCAAATGGATGCTGTGCTCAAACTTTAATGGGTTTAACTTGGGGTCTTGATGGAAATGGTGAAGATATGGATAGGAGAAGCTCCAGAAATTATTTGGGATTTTTTCTGGCTACCAAAATGGTAGTTCCTTTAGAAAGGGACCAAAATGCAATATTGGCATTAAATAGGAAAATGCAATTTCCCTTATTTAATTATGGCCAATATTTTTATGGGAGCTCCATATGATCACAAAGAATATCTTCACAAGTTTTCATCAACTTTGGAGATGGATAGATATTTTCTTGGATTTAATTCCTTTAAACAGCAGAAAAAAGAATTAATTATAAATGAAAAATATTGCAAATGACTTGGAAATATTTTTGCATATCCAGGGTTTATAGATGTGGAATGATCACTGGGAAAAGTTTGGGAGACAAAAGATCAAAGAAAGTTGGGGTTCCTTTGTAACTGCAAGAGTTAGGGTTTCCCTTCCGGCAACTCGGAAGGTAGGGTTTCGGTGGCAAAACCCTGAGAGTATATCTTGGGTGGCAAGGTTGGACTGGAGAGAATCTCTGGTTCGATAGGGAAGGCAAGGTTAAATTACCATCTTCATATACCCAGGAGCGAGAGAAAATCCGATAACACCGAGAAAAAAAGACGGGAGTCAAATCCCGTGAAGGAAAAAAAAACAGGAGCGAAAACCAGGGTGTCACAAACCTTACCCCCTTAAGAAAATCTCGTCCTCGAGATTTCCGGGCTTACCTCCCGGTGAAGGGGGACTTACCTGTGTGCGACTTGTATCCATCAGCGGTCTTGTCTTCGTAGTTTCACTGACCTTTTAACTGCCTTTTCTGATGGACCATGTGTTGTTTCTGCACACAGCTTCCTTGAATCCTTCTCTTTCCTGTCAGTTGTACCTTTTGTCCGGATAGTGGTGTTGCTGGGTGGGGTAGCGGGTAACACCAACAAACAGCTCGGTTTCCATGGCCTGTAAGTGACTGCTCCGGGTTTTATTGTGATGCTCCGTACCCTGACCGTCAGGGTAAGACATCCTTTCCTAGTACCAGGCCCACGCGCTCGTATGGCCTTGATGGCTAGAGGTGACTTTCTCTTTTTGCCGGGTCAGAATGCTCAGTCTGGTTGCGGGTTTCGTACTGACATTTCCTTTTGCTTTCGGCATTCTGACTTCGTCCTTAGGTGATCCACAATTCAGGGAACAACATGATCGAGCTATTGCTTCTATATCCCCAACTGAAATGTCAGGCATGATCACAAAATAATTATAGACAGTAATCTCTTATTCTAATGATGTCATGATGTCTATGAGCTGTTGAGGCTGACGTGCTTTGAGCCATTCTATCTGAATGTCTTGTTTCATACTCTGCCGCTTGTGGCGATGGCTCTGTCATATATATAGCCTCTGTAGTCCTTGCCATAACCACTGAGTTGAATATAGTATGGCTGTCATTCGGTGTATCTTTTGGAGCATAGCCTCTTATCTTGGTTGATGGCCCGTATTTCGGGTGAGTATGACATGCTGGCTGCATTGATGTGGCCGTATATGCAAGAGTCTGACAAGGATTGGTAATAATACCTTGTCTGTGAAGTTGTATGTTGTTGACCGTCATGGAGGTTGTTTATCCACAGCTTCTTTGTTCTTGTGGATTCCTTTGACGGACCGGTAATGGCCTGCCAACATGGCTCCTTGATTGTTTTCCCGACTTGTCGTACTTGTTCTCACAACTTACTCTTGCATATCTCGTAGGGATTGCCGTACTCATATTCTTCCTTTAATATAGGGCCAATGTTTCCCTGAACACAGTCATTCTCGTGTACGAGTGGCTCGCATGAACTGATCCACTAGACTGCATGCTCACAACATATGCAGGTGTAGGATAAATCCTTTCATAACCACTGAGTTCTGAGGCGGATGTATGTCCAGACTAGTTCTTGCTTCTGACAATATTGTCATGGGCACAATGGTGTGTTGAAGAACACTGAATTCCTTATGCTCGAAGCTTCTGTCAGGGTGGTGTGCTGCAGAAGGCTGGGTATCGTACCTCAGAAGTTTTCCTTCATGTGGCTTGCTGCGGAAGGTTGGGTGCCTTATGTTGGAAGCTTTCCGCGGTAGCACGCTGTGGAGGATGGGAGTGTTGTATCCCAGAAGATTTTCTCACCAAGTGGCGTACCGAGGAAGATTGGCAGTCTGGTAGCTTGCGAAGGAAGGCTGGGTTTCTTATACGAGAAGCCTTTCGCTGTGATATGCGGTCGGATCTATGGCCGATTTTGGCTTCCTTCTGAAGTATCTGGAATTTACTCATAGCGGAGCCAAACTTGATATAGGCCACACCTTGACTGAAGATATTCCGTTGTCATGCACGCCGCTTGTCCTTCAGCTGGTCTGATCATTGTTGCTGTAAAGGTTGCAAGACTGGTGCAACCTCAGGTTGTTAATTAAGTCGAAATACCCTTTGTATTCAAACTAGGTTAAGCAGTTGACTGATAATAAGTAGTTGACGGATCATTTCATTCGGTTCAGCCGAGTTTCCAATCATGTTAGGTGCTCCTTGATTCTGGATGCTTGGAAGCTCAGTGATTCTGGGCAACCGTGAGCTCATCCATATTCCTTGCAAACCTTGTCACAGTGCCCAAAAAATTTGTATTTGCATTGGTGAGCTTCAAGATTTACCTTGCAATTTGTATCAACGGACCGGAGTTTTGTTGCTGTTCTTGGCACATTCACATTCCTGAAATATGTCTTCGGTGGGTAATAAATGATTCCTTAGTCCATTGAGGAAAGACTTGGCTCACCTCACTAACTGAAATAATTCTTGTATCGCGGGCGGAATAATTTGTCCTTACTGATATTCATTCTTGGTAACTCATCTGACTGCTCCTTAGGCATGATCTGTTCTGAGGCAAACTCTCTCAGGTAGATTCTATCCTTGTCAGTTGCACACATAGATTCTGCTTATGACCCATTCTTCATTCTGGACAGATCCGGTGCTGCTATTCTGAATACCAGGCAGTTGGCTTGGCTTGACTCTCGCTGAATTGGGATTATTGGGTATTATCCCAGTTGTATGATGGTCTTCTTGATGGCACTTGCGGATGGATCCAGTTGGAGCGAAGAAACGAAACCGACAAAAGAAACAAAAACCATGAAAACCAAAAATCAAATAAAGCTCAAATTTTGCGGGCCTTACACACGTGGCCGAGGATCCACTAGTATAACTAGTATAGCGCACTCGATGTACCTCTAAGGATTTAGAAGCGAAACCACACAATGCTCCTGCCAGCACTGGTGTCAAGCTCCTGCTACTTCCTTAGGGAACATCACACTCGATGCATGACCATAGCCAAAATGGCTTAGTCAACGATCCTACGGTTGTTGGGGAAAAGATGGAACTTATAGGTGTTTCCCAAGGAAACTAGAGTTAAGAAGAGAAATGCATGGCTAGCAAGCAGGGTAAGGATATCTAGTTTGCCTAAGGGTTTAGGGCTCACGGGTCGTTGCCGGGTGCGAGCATTTCGTTCCGAAGGCAAAGGCCACGAGAGTTGGGTCTGATGGAGCCAAAAACCTATGGGGTTGCCTTATGATCAATAGTAGCCATGCCTGCTTGGCAAAGATGGCTGAAATCCATCTGGGCTTTCTACTAATCAAGAGGCAATGAAGTCTGGCTAGGGGTAACCTATAGTCAGCCTGGCTGCTCTGATACCATCCGTTGTGGCGCCCCGCCTGATTACCACTGTAGCCAGACAGTTGCCATGTATACCAGCCCAGGAAATCACTATGGTATGCGCTTTTACAACAAGTATCATGAACACAGGCATTTCTATTAATGGGTATATAAGTCGTACATGATAGTTACAAAGGGGTGGCAGCGGAGAAGCTCTATTTAAGGCAGCAGGGTCTTGGTGCGGCTCCAATCCACAGGGATCTGACTGGGTTACTCTCCTAGCCCACGAATGCTCCGGCTCCTCGACGACGGATCCTTACGTGAACCTGGCCACATTGAAGGCCGCTGAGTACTTTTGAATGTACTCGCAAGCAAACCAAACTAACATATACACCAAGCAATGCAATCCATGGCATTCAAGCATGTATTTGTTATTAGAGCAACATTAATTATCATGGCATAGCATAATATACCTATCTAGCAAGATTAACCATTAAGTCATAACAGGTTTATTCAGCAAGATAACTACTAAGGTAGAATACAGTAAAGTAAAGCATATCAAGTAAATAATCCATACTCCGAATAATCTCATGATCCAATCTGAATCTGATCCAAACCAATCCAAGTCTTTTGGTCATCCGACCATCTCTTCCATAGCCATCCCATGGCTAACATACCATGCTCCTGACAATATCTGATGTCTGTGCAAGACGAGTTCGTCCATCATTATTACCAGTATTACGGTTGACCACCTAGTGAGGTCTGGACGGGTTAACCAATTCCGTGGACACGGCTATTCGAATAGATTTTACACTCTGCAGAGGTTGCGCACTTTACCCACACCATGGAGCACCGACCTCGTGATCCCATTCGGGTGGACCAGCATTGCTCCAATGAAACCTGCCTGGCCCGTGACTCTTCCATCGTACCACCGGCAATCATCCTCCCCCGGAGTCAAGCCCTGGGTGGCCCCTGTGTCACTTCGTGACATCTGCCACCGTCGTAGCCAAACTAAGCTGTCCCAAACAGGGACCGCGCGTAAACAACCAAACTGGGCTCACAGGATTATCGCCGCCTACCTGATCAGAGTAGCGCGCACACATAACCCTCCCTGCATGGAGGTACCGGTGGAAGAGCACGGAGCCAGACCAAGTCAAGGCCGTCTCATACCGGCAAATGTGGTTGCACGAATAAGCCCGGACAGGTGACTCAAGATCAACCAACTATGTTCAGTTTTTAGCAAGTACTTAACTGGCAGGGATATCCATCATGAATAACTTGACCCAGTGTTAACTATGTATGAGGTAACAACGGCATAAACACAACAAACCATCTCCGTATAGCATCATAATAAGTCATTAACACAGGAATGATATTCATGATCCAGTAAGGTAAATGATGAATACAAACTAACAGGAATTTAAGTAGTTCTAGCACGGCATCATTATTAGGTTAAACACACAAGAATAGCATAGAGTAATGCTTTAGGGCATATATCAGATGGTCGGCTTGCATGGGGTCGAAGAATTACTATGGGAAGAAGTGCGGTGAAGCCGCGGAAGAATCCGCCGGAACGGTTCTCTCTCGGAGGAGCCTGATAGAGGGCAAGGGCAAAATGGTCATTTTCACAGTGTGCAAACATTATGAAAATGACTCCATCGGAACGGGCTTGACGAGATGAAGACGTGGGCATTGGAATCACCTGATTCGGAGTCACGAGCAAAAAGTTGTGGCCGAATGAAATGGGAGGGACCTTTCTGTGATATAAATAACTACTTCTGGGTCCCTGACCATTTTTTTTTGGCCAAAAAGAAAAAGGATTTGCCGCCTGGGCCGCACTGGGCCTAAAGCGGCTGGGGCAACTGGTGCTACAGGGCTGCACAACCGCTGCCAGCATTGGGCCGAGCCCACTGTGCTCTGGGCTTAAAAAAACGGGGTCATCCCCTTCCTCTGGCGCACGCGTTGGCCAGAGAAACAGAGCGGCGTCGGCCAGCATGATTCCCGGCAATGGGGCAGCGGTTGCTTCGGGCGCCGATGGGGTTGGATCCCCTGCTTCACTCCGTGCCCAGGGGAGGTCCTATCAGCCGCGGGGGTGGCCGGAGGGAGGAGCTGCAGCGGAGGCAGTACCGCGGCGGCTCCGGCAAAGGGAGGGGCTCCGGTGGGTGTGGGGGTTCGTCGAGAGCATGTGCGAGCTCGCTGGTGACTACCGCGTCCAGTGGTGGTTAGCTGGTACAGCGGGGATGGCTAGGAGTGTGGCGATGGGAGGAGGCAGTGGGTAGAGCTCGCCGGTGATTTGGTTGCTCCGTCGAGAGATCCGACCGGGCAGGGGCACGAGAGTGGGTTAGGGAAGGAGGGGAGTGGACTAGTGAGCTCGGGGATGCCCGGGGAAGCTCAGGCCTCGGCTTTTATAGCCGGCCGACACTGGAGCTAGGGGACACGCGGAGGGCGATGGCGATGTCGGCAGGGCTTCTGGGAGGGCGAAGAAGCCTCGGGTGTGCTCAAGAAGACTCGGGGAAGAAGACGACAACGGTCACGGGCACGTACTGTGGGCAGCAGTGCGGCGGAGCTCATCGTGGTCCGATGGGGAAAAATACGGGGAGGAAGAAAGGTCCAGAGGGGGTACACGTGTGGTGCGGAGACAATGGACATGGTTGGACGCGCGAAAGCTGGTCGGAGGTGGCCTGGCAAGCGAGGTCAGCGTGCAGAGCGCCTGTTTGGCGCGGCGACCGCGTGGTCACCACGGGTGCCGCCTATCCAGGGCGCCATATGGTCTTGGAACTTTGTCAATAAGATGTCTCTCCGCTCAAATAGGTGAGAGGAGTATCTGGAACCAGCTAGGTAGCACTTGGATGCGAGAAACTTGCTGAAACATGTTTCAATAGCAAACTTTACTGGATTCTAGAGAAGAAATGGATGAGGGTGGGGAGTTGAAACTTTGTCAAACTGAGATAGGGTAGGAAGGACTATATTCTGGAATAATTTTGGGCCATTTGGAGAAGATTTGAATGCACTTCCTTTGAAATGCTGAATCTGGTCCAGAAACTTGACTTTGAAGCTGCCCTCATATGGCTTGATGAAATGAGTTGAATTTTTGTGGAGATGAATCATTTGTTCATATGAAAGCACTGTAAAAATTTCATACCAATTGGATACACCAAAATGGTACTTCCTTCACAGCACTTCCAAATGGATGGAAACTTGAGAAAATTTCTGTGGATGAATGGATGGATGGATTGAGCTGATTTTTGGCATCCGTAGGTGATTTAGCAATGTTAACCACCATGAAAAATTTCAGCTCAAATGGATCAAGGGTTCAAGCACTTCCTTTGCAAACTAGAAATCTGGACAGAATTTGCAAATGGATGCTGTGCTCAAACTTTAATGGGTTGAACTTGGGTTCTTGATGGAAATGTTGAAGATATGGATAGGAGAAGCTCCAGAAATTATTTGGGATTTTTGCTGGCTACCAAAATGGTAGTTCCTTTAGAAAGGGCCCAAAATGCAATATTGGCATTAAATAGGAAAATGCAATTTCCCTTATTTAATTATGGTCAATATTTTTATGGGATCTCCATATGATCACAAAGAATATCTCCACAAGTTTTCATCAACTTTGGAGATGGATAGATATTTTCCTGGATTTAATTCCTTTAAACAGCAGAAAAAGGAATTAATTATAAATGAAAAATATTGCAAATGACTTGGCAATATTTTTGCATATCCAGGGTTTATAGATGTGGAATGATCACTGGGAAAAGTTTGGGAGACAAAAGATCAAAGAAAGTTGGGGTTCCTTTGTAACTGCAAGAGTTAGGGTTTCCCTTCCGGCAACTCGGAAGGTAGGGTTTCGGTGGCAAAACCCTGAGAGTATATCTTGGGTGGCAAGGTTGGACTAGAGAGAATCTCTGGTTCGATAGGGAAGGCAAGGTTAAATTACCATCTTCATATACCCAGGAGCGAGAGAAAATCCGATAACACCGAGAAAAAAAGACGGGAGTCAAATCCCGCGAAGGAAAAAAAACAGGAGCGAAAACCAGGGTGTCACAATTTCCTATCATATTGTTTTCAGATCTATTATTCCAAAACCCAAAAATACTGTGCTGCTCTTTTTCTTTCTTTATTTTATTTTGTGTTTTTGTCAGATCTATTTATCCAATCTCATACAATTTAATCTATCTCAATACCGAGGAGGGATTGACAACCCCTCTTACGCGTTGGGTTGCAAGTATTTGTTATTTGTGTGCAGGTACCACTTACATAGTGTTGCTTGGTTCTCCTACTGGATTGATAACCTTGATTTCATAACTGAGGGAAATACTTACTGTTGTTGTGCTGCATCATCCTCTCCTCTTCGGGGAAATACCAACGCAGATACAAGCAATCATTGGCCTACTCTCTTCAAGGATGCACGTAAGTTTGTCTTATCTTGTGATGAATGTCAAAGAATTGGCAATATTAGTAGACGTCAGGAAATGCCTATGTTGGGGCTATAACCCCGCGGTGTGACCCGCCCAGGAGGGGCTGATACGTCTCCAACGTATCTATAATTTTTTATTGTTCCATGCTATTATATTATCTATTTTGGATGTTTTATATGCATTAATATGCTATTTCATATTATTTTTGGGACTAACCTATTAACCTAGAGCCTAGTGCCAGTTTCAGTTTTTTCCTTGTTTTTGAGTTTCGCAGAAAAGGAATACCAAACGGAGTCCAAACGGAATAAAACTTTCACGATGATTTTTCTTGGACCAGAAGGAAACCAGGAGACCTGGAGATGAAGTCGGAGGAGCCACGAGGCGGCCACAAGGACGGAGGGTGCGCCCAGGGGGGTAGGGTGCGCCCCCCACCCTTGTGGGCCCCTCGTGCACCTCCTGACCTAATTCTTTCGCCTATATATACTCATATATCCCCAAACCAACAGAGGCATCCATGAAAAGACTTTTCCACCGCCACAACCTTCTGTACCCGTGAGATCCCATCTAGGGACCTTTTCCAGCACCCTGCCGGAGGGGGATTCGATCATGGAGGGCTTCTACATCAACACCATTGCACTTCCGATGAAGCGTGAGTAGTTTACCATAGACCTACGGGTCCACAGCTAGTAGCTAGATGGCTTCTTCTCTCTCTTTGATTCTCAATACCATGTTCTCCTCGATGTTCTTGGAGATCTATTCGATGTAATACTTTTTTGCGGTGTGTTTGCCGAGATCCGATGAATTATGGATTTATGATCAGCTTATCTATGAATATTATTTGAGTCTTTTCTGAATTCTTATATGCATGATTTGATATCTTTGTAATTCTCTTCGAACTATCGGTTTGGTTTGGCCAACTAGATTGGTTTTTCTTGCAATGGGAGAAGTGCTTAGCTTTGGGTTCAATCTTGCGGTGTCCTTTCCCAGTGACAGTAGGGGCAGTAAGGCACGTATTGTATTGTTGCCATCGAGGATAAAAAGATGGGGTTTTCATCATATAGCTTGAGTTAATTCCTCTACATCATGTCATCTTACTTAATGCGTTACACTGTTCTGTATGAACTTAATACTCTAGATGCATGCTGGATAGCAGTCAATGTGTGGAGTAATAGTAGTAGATGCAGAATCGTTTCGGTCTAGTTGACACGGACGTGATGCCTATATTCATGATCATTGCCTTAGATATCGTCATAACTTTGCGCTTTTCTATCAATTGCTCGGCAGTAATTTGTTCACCCACCGTATTATTTTCTATCTTGAGAGAAGCCTCTAGTGAAACCTATGGCCCCGGGGTCTATTTTCCATCATATAAGTTTCCAATCTACTATTTTCCATCATATAATCTTCTACTTTTCATCATACTACTTTCCGATCTACTATTTTGCAATCTTTTACTTTTCGATCTATAAAACAAAAATACCAAAAATATTTACTTTATCATTTATCTATCTCTATCAGATCTCACTTTTGCAAATAACCGTGAAGGGATTGACAACCCCTTTATCGCGTTGGGTGCAAGTTGTTTGATTGTTTGTGTAGGTATTCGGTGATTTGTGCGTTGTCTCCTACTGGATTGATACCTTGGTTCTCAAACTGAGGGAAATACTTATCTCTACTTTGCTGCATCACCCTTTCCTCTTCAAGGGAAAAACCAATGCAAGCTCAAGAAGTAGCAGGGGTCGGGTTACACTGTTGGCGACTCAATAGAGAAAGCTTAAGTAGGCCCAAGAAGGAGACATGAAGACTGGAGGCGGCTCACGAAGCGGGCCTGTTGAAAGCCCAAGACCGGGCGATGGTGCTATAACCCAGAGATGTGAGCCGCCCGATGGTGGCTTGCCTAGCAAGGCAAGGCGACTTAGAACCCAAGTTGGAGACGTTGTATGATCCGACTTGAACTCTTGTAAGCCCAGGACCTCGACCTATGTATATAAAGGCAAGATCCTGCGGCGGGTTAACTCAGGTTACAATCAATCGATAGCTAGGTCAAGCGATTCCGCTCCCTTGTAATTGATACTCAATCAATACAACACAAAGCAGGACGTAGGCTTTTACCTCATGAGTGAGGGGCCGAACCTGGGTAAACTCGTGTCTCTCGTCCCGTCCAACCCCTTCAAGTTAACCTACGTTGCGATGGCTCCACACCTAAGTCCTTTCACAAGGGCAGTTGCCGTGACAAAACCATGACAGTTGGCACCCACCATGGGGCCAGCACATGGTGGTTTCGAGTTCTTGAAGGGCTCTTTCCCAGGGATCGAGGGATATGCCGTTGGCAGGATGACTAAGAGTCACCGCGGCAAGCTCTACATCGATGACGCTGGCTGGGGCCGTGAGGCCGAGTCAATCGAGTACGGGTACCGGGTCCCTTTTGGCGGGATTCACGTCTTCATCGGCAAGATTTGCGGATCAGAGCCTGAGCCGGACATCTGCACCGACATCGTCGAGCCGGCTCGGCATGCGTGACCCGCAAGGGTTCTACCTGGCCGGAAGCGTGTCTTCGTTGGATTTGCGCATGGCACGGACCTTGCAGAGGATTATGTGTCCGGAGGAGATACTCTCATCTACTCAGGTGATGAGTCCTCGACTGGAGAAACAGAGTCAATCTACCAGCTTCAAGATGGCGGGCTTGGGGGCTATTCCGATGGTGACAGTATTCCGGATCCCTATGAGTTGCCGTGTCGGGCTGCTATCTTTATGGCTAGTACAGAGCCGGCTCTCGACTCATCAACAGCGGCGGCTAAGACATCTGGATCGACTGCTGCTGTGACGGCTGGGGCCGGCGGGTCAGCTCGGCCGCCGGCTCAGGTCTTATCAGAACTCTTGGGTACTTTGACGACCCTGTTAGCAACAGAGGTCACTACGGCGAATCAAGCACAACATAATGTAGAGGTTGCAAAGGTGCGAGATGAGGTAGCCAAGGCTCAGGAGGAGATTAATGCAGAGAACACCAGGATGGCAACGGAACGAGCTCTAATGGACGCCGAGTCACAGCGTATAAGGGCAGAAGCTTTTCGCCTGAGTCTGGATCAGAATGCGTCCAATGATGTTCTTCGAAGGAGGTACCAAACCCGCCTGCTTTTACAGTATGAGGCACGGAACCTTTTTAACACACCTGGGGCAGGGCCAGGTAACCCGCCAGGTACAGCCCGGGCGGCTGAAATCCCAAGGAGCGGGGCGGCGGCTCAACCCCGATTACTAGACCCGCCCCACAGGGATTAGACCCCACCTCGACGTTTTTCAACACCGTCTGGCCATTATTCTAACCCGGTGGATAACATGATAGCGGCGGCTACCCGGCTCAATGCAATCCCTATTACGGATGAGACGCCTTTTGCAGCTGAGGCACAGAACGCAATAGAGCTCTTGCAGACGGCGGTCGCACAGCAGGAGAAATATTCACACAGTCATGAGCAGGTGCACTCGACCCCCCTCCCAAGCCGCAGTTACAGCCGGCGCATTGAGTCGCCGATGGTTTCCAGTAGCGAACGACGTCGTCGACCGAATCAAGATGACCCGCCCCGTGGGAATAACCCGCCCCTTACTCATGCTCAGGCGATTGTGGACGATGCCAGAGCTTGCCGAGAGGCGCAGGCCACAGCAGCGGCTCAACTGGGGGACACAGTCTTATGAAAATGCTAAGTTATTTAAGGAAAAAGTTAAAAGATGGCATGATAAAAGAATCCAAAAAACGGGAATTCAAAATAGGAGATCAAGTTTTATTATACAACTCTCGTTTACAATTCTTTGCAGGAAAGCGTCTCTCTAAATGGGAATGACCATATATCATTGAAGAAGTTTATCGTTCTAGAGCTATCAAGATAAACAACGCCGAAGGCGCTAATCCGAAGGTGGTTAATGGGCGATGGATTAAACATTATATCTCAGGTACGCCCATTAATGTTGAAACTAATATTATTCAAAGTATGACACCGTAGGAACACATAAGGGAAACCTTCCGGAACGCTCCAGAGCCTTGAAAAAGGGGTAGGTACGTGGTACGGTAAGTAAACCAAATCCAAAAGTTCCATAAAAGTACTTTCTGTCCATTTTGGAATATTCAAAAAATTAGGAAAATAATAAACAGTCTGAAAAGTGCATGAGGGAGCGACAAGCCCTAGGGCGACGGGCCACCCCCTGGGCGCGACCCCCAGGCTTGTGGCCCCCTCGTGGACTTTCCCATTTCCGTTTTTCTTCCATGTTACTTGTCCCGCATGAAAAAAATTATTATATATACTTCCCGAGGTTTTAACCACCGTATCGCAGAGATATCCCCTGTTCTTGTTTCGTGCTATTTTTCTGACAGATCTAGATCGCCATGGCTCCACCAAGCTCTTCCAAGGACAAGTTCTATTAGAAGGTCATCAACCCCTACCTACCGGAGGTGATGAAACACCCCCAGGAGATCCAGATGCATAAGGGGGTGCTCCACATCCGTGACGTTCAAGGGCCTAAGAAGACCGGAAGCATGGAGGCCAGGCTTGAAGCCGTCGAGCAAGAGATCTTCAAGTGCCAAGGGATGGTGGAATGCAGACTCAGCGCCAACCACTCCATGACCACGGGATTCACCCGCGAGCACAAGGTGGACGGCAAGTCAATGGGAGACATCGTCTTTGAATTCAATGAGCAAATCGACTATCTCCAAGGCTAAATCCATGATCTTCAAAACCAAAATTTTGAGTATGAGGCAAGATTTAAAGGTATGAGTTTAGCTGCAAATTTCAGGACTCCGGAGACATGTTCATCCTTTTATGATGGGGAGCCTATGCCTCGGAAACCGAAGGACAAGTTCACCACTGCTTCATCACCACCATCACCGAAGAAGGAGACTTGAGTACATGGGTATGGGCACTCCCCTTGGCTTGTGCCAAGCTCGGGGGAGGTGCCCAGGTATCGTATCACCATCACTTTTATTAGCTTTACCTATTTTAGTTTGATCCTTAGTTATTTCGTGAATTAGAAGAATAAAGTTTTAGTATGATCTATTTTCGAGTGCTTTCTTAGTGATCTATCTATTTATGAAATCGAGTTGAGAGTTATATAATAAAGAGTAGTTTGAGTTTTTGCTTCTTTACTTTTATGTTTCAATCCTAGCAATGAAAAATATCATAAGCTAATCTTATACAAAGTAACAACATTATTGTTGGGGAACATTGCATGGAAAACAAAAAAAAATTCTATGCACACGCAAGATCTATCCATGGAGATGCATAGCAACGAGAGGGGAGAGTGTGTATACGTAACCTCGTAGACCGTAAGTGGAAGCATTTATTAACGTGGTTGATGTAGTCAAACTTCTTCGCGATCCAACCGATCAAGTACCGAACGTACGACACCTCCGTGTTCAGCACATGTTCAGCTCGGTGACGTCCTCGCCTTCTTGATCTAGCAAGACGGGCGAAGTAGTAGATGAGTTCCACTAGCACGACGGCGTGGTGACAGTGGTGGTGATGCTATCTCCGCAGGGCTTCGCCTAAGCACTCTGAATATATGACCGAGGGACAAAACTGTGGAGAGGGGCGCCGCACACGGCTAAGAGATTGTCGTGGTCTTGTGTGGCGCCCCCTCCCTCATATATATAGGTGGGAGGGAGAGGGGAGGCAGCCAGGAGGTGCCCCAAGGGTGGCCGAATCCCCCTTGGGCTCCTGCCCTTGGCCACCCCCCTTTCCTTGTATGTGCGCGGGAGGAAGGCAGGGGGAGGTGCCCCCCCCCTTTCCTTTCTCTCATGAGGAGGGAAAGGCAGGAGGGGCTAACCCTTCCCCTTTCCTTCCCCTAGGGCCAGCGGCCAGAGAGAGGGGTGCACCAGCCCCTTGTGGGCTGGAGTGTTCCCCCTTTGGCCCATTAAGCCCATATAGCCTCCCGGGGCTTCCCAGAACCCCTTCCGGTGATCCGATGACTACCCGGTACCTCCCGAAACTCTTCCGGTGTCCAAATATCATCGTCCTATATATCAATCTTTACCTCCGAACCATTCCGGAGCTCCTCGTCATGTCCGTGATCTCATCCGGGACTCCGAACAACATTCGGTCACCAAATCACATTACTCATATAACACTATATCATCAACGAACGATAAGCGTGTGGACCCTACGGGTTCAAGAACTATGTAGACATGACCGAGACACCTCTCCGGTCAATAACCAATAGTGGAACCTGATGCCCATATTGGTTCCTACATATTCCATGAAAATCTTTATCAGTCGAACCTTATGACAACATACGTAATTCCCTTTGACTGTCGGTATGTTACTTGCCCGAGATTCGATCGGCGGTATCTTCATACCTAGTTCAATCTCGTTATCGGCAAGTCTATTTACTCGTTCCATAATAAATCATCTCTTAACTAACTCCTTATTTATTTTGCTTGCAAGCTTCTTGTGATGTGTATTATCGAGAGAGCCCAGAGATACCTCTCTGATACACGAAGTGACAAATCCTAATCTCGATCTATGCCAACTCAACAAACACCTTCGAAGATACATGTAGAGCATCTTTATGATAACCCAGTTATGTTGTGATGTTTGATAGCACACAAGGTATTCCTCCGATATCCGGGAGTTGCATGATCTCATAGTCGAAGGAATATGTATTTGACATTAAGAAAGCAGCAGCAATAAACTGAACGATCATATGCTATGCTAACGGTTGGGTCTTTTCCATCACGTCATTCTCCTAATGATGTGATCATGTTATCAAATGACAACTCATGTCTATGGTTAGGAAACCTTAACCATCCTTGATCAACGAGCTAGTCTAGTAGAGGCTCACTAGGGACACGGTATTTGTTTATGTATTCACACATGTATTTGAGTTTCCGGTCAATACAATTCTAGCATGAATAATAAACCTTTATCATGAATAAGGAAATATAATAATAATAACTTTATTGTTGCCTCTAGGGCATATTTCCATCAATTACATAAGGAAAAGTATAAGTGGTAAAATTTATTGAAAGTTGACAAACATAGCATTGGTCAATGATGCAACTCATGAAAAAATTAATAAGGGAAGAGAAGATTCACATGCAAATACACTATCTTGGACATCTTTTATGATTGTGAACCCCCATTAAGTATTTTATGCCAAAAAATTTGACGTTAGACAAGGAATACAACGTAATGAATTAAGTTTGCTTATATTCACATAGAAGTTATATTGTCATAGATCCTCCAACATGTGGTGCTTGCCCAATATCTTTGCTAGCCAAAAATCCACACTAAGTAGAGATACTACTTGTGCATCCAAAAACCATAAACCTAGTTTCAAGTCATGAGAGTCTACTATACCTACCTATGCATTGAAAAGATCCTTCAAGTAAGTTGTCATCGGTTTATAAAGCAATAAAAATTGCTCCTAAATATGTTTGATCTTTTATTGTAAGGGAAAATAAGCGTTGTACAAACTTGTGATGGCAAAGAAATAAAAGCGACGGACTGCATAATAAAGGTTGCTATCATAAGGGGCAATATAACGTGACGTTCCTTTGCACTAAGGGCTTGTGCATCCAAAAACAAAAAGCGCATGACAACCTCTGCTTCCCTCTTCGAAGGGCCTATCTTTTACTTTTATGTATTTACTTTTTATGCAAGAGTCGATAGTGTTCTCCTCTATTCCTTTTTATTTTTCTCTTTTGTAAGCATCATGTGGTGGGGAAAGATCTAGGCACATATATCCAGTTGGATATGAGTGACCATGAGTTATTATTATTGACATCACCCTTGTGGTGAATAAGTTGGGAGGTGAAACTATAAGCCCCTATCTTTCTATGTGTCTGGCTAAAACTTTTTGCTCCATATATACGTTGTGAGTGTTAGCAATCATAGAAGACTAAATGATGGTTGAGTATGTGGACTTGCTAAAAAGCTCCGACATGAGACCCTTCCTGAAAATATGATGAATTGCAATTGCATTGTTGACTGAGAACATAGTTTGTTAGTTTTCAGGAAAGTTTATGCCTTATACTTCATTATTGTGATGAATTGTTACTTGCTCATGAGAAGTTTTATGATAATGAATATTGATGTTATGTTAATGACCCTAATGCTTCCATGTCCGTATTTTATTTTTATCGACACCTCTCTTTCTAAGCATGTGGTTATGATTATCGATTTTGGCTTTCGCTTGAGGACAAGCGAGGTCTAAGCTTGGGGGAGTTGATATGTCCATTTTGCATCATGTTTTTATGTTGATATTTATTGCATTATGGACTGTTATTTCACTTTATGATACAATTCTTATGTCTTTTCTCTCTTATTTTGCAAGTTTCACATAAAGAGGGAGATTGCCGACAGCTGGAATTCTGGACCGGAAACGGTTATATCGGAGGCATTTTTCTGAACATGTCCAAATGAGCTAAAAATTGACAGAGAATTATTTTGGAATATATTACAATTATTGGCGAAAGAAGTACCAGAGGGGCACCCACCAGGCGGTCACAAGCCTGGGGAGTGTGCCCCACCCCCCTGGGTGCGCCCCCTGAGCTTGTGGTGAACCTGGCAGGCCTCCGGGGGCCCATCTTCACCTATATGATGCCATTTGCCCTAGAAAAATCAGGGGGAAGGTTTTGGGACGAAGAGCCGCCATCTCGAGCCGTAACCTGTGCAGGAGCACTTTTGCTCTCTGGTGGAGCGATTCCGCCGGGGAAACTTCCCTCCGGGAGGGGGAAATTGAAGCCATCGTCATCACCAACGACCCTCTCATCGTGGGAGGACCAATCTTCATCAACATCTCCACCAGCACCATCTCATCTCAAACCCTAGTTCATCTCTTGTATTCAATCTTTGTCTCAAAACCTCAGATTGGTACCTGTGGGTGGCTAGTAGTGTTGATTACGTCTTGTAGTTGATGCTTGCTGGTTTATTCAGTGGAAGATCATATGTTCAGATCCATTATGCTATTCAATACCCCTCTAATCTTGAACATAAATATGTTTTGTCAGTAGTTATGTTTGTTCTTGAGGACATGGGAGAAGTCTTTTCATAAGTAATCATGTGAATTTGGTATTCGTTTGGTATTTTGATTATATGTATGTTGTTGTTTCCCTTAGTGGTGTTATGTGAACATCGACTACATGACACTTCACCATATTTGGGCCTAAGTTAAAGCATTGTGGAGTAGTTATTATATGATGGGTTGCTAGAGTGACAGAAGCTTACACCCTAGTTTATGCGCTATTCCATAAGGGGCTGATTTGGATCCATATGTTTCATGCTATGGTTAGATTATTCTTAATTCTTCTTTCATAGTTGCGGATGCTTGCGAGAGGGGGTAATCATAAGTGGGAGGCTTGTTTAAGTAAGAACATGACCCAATCACCGGTCCACCCACATATCAAATTATCAAAGTAACGAACGCGAATCAAACAAACATGATGAAAGTGACTAGATGAAATTCCCGTGTGTCCTCAAGAATGCTTTACTTACTATAAGAGTTTGTTCTGGCCTATCCTTTGCTACAAAAAGGATTGGGATACCTTGCTGCACCTTTGTTATCGTTACTATTACTTGCTCCTTACCAATTGCCTCGTTATCAAACTATTTGTTACCGACAATTTCAGTACCTGCAGAAAATACCTTGTTGAAAACCGCTTGTCATTTCCTTCTGCTCCTTATTGGGTTCGACACTCTTACTTATCGGAAGGACTACGATTGATCCCCTATACTTGTGGGTCATTAGTATTGCATGGTTCTCCTACTGGATTGATAACCTTGGTTCTTAACTAAGGGAAATACTTATCTCTACTGTACTGCATCATCCTCTCCTCTTCGAGGAAATCCCAACTCAGCTCACAAGTAGCACAAGTCGACCTTGACTCGCAATTGGGCTCGTAGTTTCGTAATTGTCCCAAGTGCAAGTCCACCCTCGACTCACAATTGGGCTCGTAGTTGTTAGACTTGAAAGCCCATCCTCGACCCGCAATTGGAGAATGTGTTTTTGTTTGTCATCCCAGTTGCAAGTCCACCCTTGACTCGCAACTAGGCCCATAGCTTGTTTCATCCCAGTTGCAAGTTGACCCTTGACTCGCAACTGGCTCGTAGTTTCATAATTGTCCCAGGTGCAAGTCCCCCTCGACTCACAACTAGGCTCGCAGTCGTAAAAGTTGCAAGCCCACCCTCTACTCACAACTAGAGCATGCGTTTTGTTTTTCATCCTAGTTGCAAGTCTACCTTTTGATTGCAACTGACTCATAGCACTACAAAAAACACTTCCGTGATGATACGTGTTTGTCACAGTAGGTCACGTTTTCTGTCATGCATGTACATCCGTGACGATTTTATGACAGAATCAAGATAGTCATTCCTGTGTTGTTTAGAAGTGTTACATGACAATACTCAAATTATCATCATGGAAGTGTCCACTTCCATGGCGATAAATGGCGCGCCATGGAAGTGTTTTCGTCAAGGGTAACCGACACATGGCATCCACCGTAACGGGTCATCATTAAGCTATCGTGTTCCGGTTTGGATTTGATAACCCGTTAAAAGCACGGACCAATGGTGATTTTCCACGCGTAAAATTCTCATTGGCCAAAGGAACCGCGTGTCAGCTCGGCGTTGGGACAAATGTCAACCGTCCAATGGACAGGAGTATCCAATGAAACATCGACACATGGAATAGCCCCACAATGGCCCATTTAGTGTAAAAGGGCCGGCCCAGCAAAAGGCCCACAAGATTTCGTCAGATACTAATGGGTCGGCCCGTTAACAACCTGCCATGTTTTGGGCCAAATTACGGCCCATATCAGATCCGGCCCGTTAACAACCTGCCATGTTTTGGGCCAAATTATGACCCATATCAGATCCGGCCCATTAAAAGCCTGCCATGTTTTGGGCCAAATTACGGCCCATATCAGATTCGGCCCGTTAACAGGCATTGTGCTTTTTGTCCCTTTGAGGGCCCGATTTGCACTTCAGCCTCTTAAAGGTCCATTTAACAGTTCGGCCCGATATTAGTTTCGACCGATTAGCGGCCCTTGCTAGATATGGGCCGCTATCGGCCCAGTTTCACTTTCTGCCATTTAACGACCCTTGGTGCATCTGGGCCTATTTCTGTTCCAAAGTGACTTTCGGCCTCTTAACGGCCCATACTATTCGAGGATACATTTTAGCCCAACCTGCCTACCGGCCCGTGAAAAAGTTGGGCCTAATTATGACCCGCTTTGCATCCGGCCTACTTACAACCCATGAAATGATTCGGCCAACCAAGGCCCGACTAAATTTTGGCACGTTAATAGCCTGTCATGTCATTGGGCCAATCATGGGCCGAGGTATAATTAAGCCTGCTGTTGGCCTGTGAATTGTTCAACACAATTTAGGCCCAATCTACTTCTCAGCCGGTTAAGAGCCCATTTTATTTAATGGCCCACCTAAGGAAAGTGCTTTAATCGCCTTGTTAGAGGCCTGAAAAAAATAGTGGGCCAGTTTAAGTTTAGGCCTGCTAATGACCCGAGATGATTGTGGGCCCATGTTCCGGCCCATCTATAGCGATTGGCGGGCCGGCCAGTTTTAGTACCGTAATTTTTTATATAAACAAAACATTTTGGCCCACTGCGCTTCGTCGAAGCTTGCGGCCTTTTCAGAGAGCGACGATAGCATATACAGTAATTAAATTAAAGCATCGTGAAGAAGAATAAACCTAGACTATACAAAAAAGAAAACATCCACTAGGCATCAAAGTTCACCGCCAGTGATAATAAAGCGCAGACAGACAGCAAATTAAATACACTGGGCATCAAAGGTCTTCACCAGTGCAAATAAACACGCCGACAAAATAATATACAGAACCAACAGCACTTCAACACAGTTCAAGAAAGGTTAGCCCTACCCGGGAGCTGCAGCGCAAGCAGTTGAGCAAGCTAATGAGACTGCGCTTGTTTGACGCCTATATCCTCCAAATCAAGCTGCATAGCATCAATAGACGTCCTGTACTTCTGGTTAATCTTGCATAGAGATTGGAGTTCCAGTCAGAGTTGAGATGAAGCATGTCTTTCTGCTTGAATTTGAGACTGAAGAAGTCGAACAGATTTAGGCGGCGGCTTCATCAAGCTTGTGTCATGGCTATTAGTGAGTATCTTCGACACTACATCAAGACATGACTTTGGGGTTGTATCGCTATCCCCAATATGTGTTGCCTTCTTCCTTACAATATATGTTAGATAGACAAGCAATGGGTTCATCACACTCTCATTGTGGCAGTTCTTTCGAGCGTCCGTGATATCACCCTCAAAGAGAAACAAGCAGACACATAACAGGTTTTGCATGTATAAGCATCAGTGCCGTCAATTCATCCCATTTCTTAGTGGCAAATAAAGAGCATGGTTTAAAATAGCATTAACATAATAGGCATTGTTCATGGTTAAGACGTGGCAGGAAATGACATTGCGCAGGAGCAACTAGCTTCACCACACCACTGGATTACAGATCAAGAACACAAGCATACATGCAGTGCTAAACAATGTATAAGAATCAATGGTGAGTGTAATGTCAATTTATCCCATTTCAGATTTGGTAAATAAAGAGACCTGATTTAAATAACATTAACATAATATGGCATTGTTCATAGTTAAGACATAGCAGGATATGACATTATGCTAGAGTTGGTAGTTTCACCACACCACTGGATTGCAAATCAAGAACACAAGCATACATGAATTGCTAAAGAAGATAACTTTGTATGTTTAGTTTAATTTACATGGTATGAATAAGGAACTAGGTTGTACAACTAAAAACTAAAATTGAGAAGGACAAACTTATGTTTATGAACTTCTTCGTAATAAACTTTGAACATGCAATTTGATGCAAACAACAAAAATAAATAGCAGTTGTAGTCATAGCTATCCAAATGTACACAACAAAGTTTGAAGGCTCGAGAAGGATAAACTTACGTTAGTAGTGAAGACCGACTCTATAAAGCCCTTGTCCATGTTGATGAGAGGGGGACAATTCAAGAAGTTTACAACAGAGTCTTCTTCATGAGCATTGCCTTTATTCTACATTTTGTTAAGAGTAAATATAAATGTGATAATATAGGAACAAATGGATATTATTTAAGCTAAGATGCAGAGTGATGCTACATAATCAACTAGCTATAAATGTAAGTACAACATGCAGGCAAAAAGTACTGGCAAGAGCAATGCAGAGCTAAACTTCTTCAATAGCATCGATTTTATTAAAATTTTGGCAAGAGTAAATACAGATCTGATGTGTAGAAAATGGAGGGCAAGGGAAAATAAGCTGCAAAGTGATGGTACATGAACAACTAGATGACCATAAAAGTACAGCGATGAAGGACAACATATACTTACAAGAACAATGCAGAGCTAAACTTCTTCATATGCATTATGTTTATTCTACATTAATGTAAGCATTAATATATATCTAATAATTTGGAGAGAACAGTGGATAAGCAAGCTATAATGCACACTGATGTCACATAATCCACCAGGTATGAATGTAAGTACAACAATAAAGGACAACAGGTACTAACAAGAGCAAAACAGCGAGCAACATAGTTGCGATATCCTAGGTTTTGTGGCACTGGTTCTATTGTCAATATAAGTGGGGTGCTATCTGATTTCTCCGGTACCACCACCTTTTTCAAGGACTTTGCTTGTACTCCTTCAGGTTATACAATCACCCTCTTCTTTTCGGATGTCTAATACATAAGAACAAAATTTGAATGAAAAAACATGGTATAATGACAAATAGAATAGGTATTAATAATGGTTGGGCATGGCATCTTCACATATATGATGAATAAACTAAGAAGATGGCGGTGCAATGAAGTAGAAGAAATGCAAGACACATTATGCAAGATACGTGCAACCAATAAAACCTTGCCAAATTAGAACAGACACCTTGTTGGGTGAACAGGATAGGCCATCTGCCTTTGACTCCTTGAGCTTAGAATAGTCATTAGGATCATATTCTGAACATGAATCTGTAGGTTAGGAGCATGTGGTTTTCATTGCATCCAGAATGGAACTCAATCCCTGCTTGATGCCAGGTTTGTTGGCCATTGCACTGTTCCACAATATTCTTCTGATGTGCGCAATCTCATATTCATTGTGATTATGTTCAATATCTGAGAAGCATGAAAACATAAATAGTAGTGAAATTATCTTTGTAATGCAGAAGATATTCTAATATAATAGGGGCTCCCTGTAACCCTTGTGTGTTATCACTGTATTCTGATGAGAGAGCCCATGTGTGTTGTAATTTGGTGCGTACATTTATATAATCTGGCACAACTACACAAAAAAATAGGCTCCCTGTTGGGAGCTCCAGAAGTAAGGATAGTTGGCACATGATAGGTTTATAATATACTATATAGAAAGTATATTGCCAAACCATGATAACGAGAGCGCACAGAGAAATAGTATTCCCTCATGTCTATATATGTGGTGCACATGCATTTCAAAAATCGCGTAGTAACACTAGCTAACCAATTAAATGTAAGCTTTGGAAATATGAGTGGCATGTAGTTTAGCTTGAAGGATGGAGTGCTGCTAGTATGACACAAAGCCACTAGGTAGATCATAGTGTAGATAAAAGGGGTACACCATAAGCATCATAAATAAATCGGGAAAGTGGAACTGGCAGGAAAATATGGGGTTGTATTGCCGCTACTAATCAAAAGCCTATCGATCACCTACAGGCCAGCTCTATTCACCTGAAGGCGCACTACTGTTACTATCAGTCTAGTCACTCAAAGGCCACACAGCTCCCAGCATTTCCTAGATATTATGGCAGACCAGAGGAAACCCTCCTCCCATCTAGGGAGGAGGGCAAGGAAGAAGAAGGGGGCTCTCTCTCTCCCCCTCTCTTCTGGTGGCGCCGGAGCGCCCTCGGGGGAACCATCGTGACGGCAATCTACACCAGTAACTTCGCTACCGTCATCACCAACTCTCTCCTCCTCTATGTAGTGGTGTAACCTCTATCTCCCCGCTGTAATCTCTACTTAAACAAGGTGCTTTATGCCACATATTATTATCCAATGATGTGTTGCCATCTTATGATGTTTGAGTAGATTTCTTTTTGTCCTACGGGTTAATTATGGTATGGTGTGATTGATATGAGTTGTATGTTGATATGGTGTTGTCCTATGGTGCCCTCCGTGTCGCGCAAGCGTGTGGGATTACCGTTGTAGGATGTTGCAATATGTTCATGATTCGCTTATAGTGAGTTGCGAGAGTGATAGAAACTTAAACCCGATTAAGGGGATTGTTGTGTATGGGAGTAAAGGGGGCTTTATACTTAATGTTATGGTTGGGTTTTACCTTACTTTAGTAGTTGCGGATGCTTGCTAGAGTTCCAATCATAAGTGCATGTGATCCAAGTATGGAAAGTATGTTAGCTCATGCCTCTCCCTCATTGCATATGATAAGTATCTATCGTGTTATATTCAATTGCCTATGGACAATATTTCTCATCGTTCTACAAAAAGCTCTCTACTAAAAATAACTAACTTTTATTATCTTACAAAGTACTCCTAGTTTTATTCTTGCAAAGTAGTTCTAGTTTTTACACCTACAAAATAGTTTCATACTTGTTCTAGGTAAAGCAAACATTAGTGTGCGTAGAGTTGTATCAGTGGTCGATAGAACTTGAAGAGAATATAGATTCTACATTTAGCTCCTCGTTGGGTTCGAGACCCTTATTTATCAAAAAATCTACAATTGATCCCCTACCCTTGTGGGTTATCACTTGCTGCCATCGCTGCCACCTCGAATGGGTTGAGGCTCTTTTGTTTCGGGAGGTTCGTGATATGGTGCTCAGGTTAGCGACCTGTGTATGTCTTGCGTGAGGGTTAGCTAAATGGGCCGACACAAAAGCCTGGTGCACCATCGATATTAGTTTTTCCTTCCGGAGTAACGGCCTTTAGGACAGTTGGCCAAAGAAAAAAAAACTGCGGTGGAGCTCAAAATTGGCAGTAGATTTAATGACTTAGATCGACCAGATCACGCGAATGGACGGCCAAAAACACTAGGGCACGAGAGGGCAGGAATTAGGCTCAATTTTACTATCTAATAACTTCGTCCTCATATAGAGTATGCCACATCACCAAGATTCTCCTGACCGTTTGATCTTTTCTTCAGTGGTTCACAATCGTTGATGCTCAGATAGGATGTATATAAAAAGGCAGCACACTGAAAACCCTAGCCCCTGCATCTCTCCACTCCACCTCCTCCTCACCGCCGCCGCAAGTGTTCCTCCTCTCGCTCACTCTTGTGCCCCTCTAGGATGACGTCTCTTCCTGCCTCCACCTATGTCCTCACTTCTTTCCATCCTTGGCTCCTTGCCTCTTTAGAGTGCTCATGAGTGTGCTGAGATGGAGAGCAGAGAAGCGGTAATAAGGAGGCTCTTTCTTCATCCCTAAGCAAAGCAGGTGTGGTGGCATGAGCACCTATGCATAGAGGGGAAATTGACAGGGGAAAGGGGGCGAAGGAGGATCCCCTCAATAGCAGATCGACTATGCTCGAGGCTTCAAGAGGTTTGATGTCTCTCCATGGGCACTAGCATGGTGCTTGCCTCCTTAGTCTCTTTCTCCCCTTCCCCTCACCCTACCTCCCTGGATATTAGGAGCAAGATGCATGGAAGGTCAAGACCATGTGGCATGTGATCCAAGCCATGGTGGTGGCAAAAAGTTTTAGATCTCTGCTTGCTCTCCTCTCGTCGAATTCACGTGTTAGCACGGAGTCAACCTCGGAGGTCCTTGGTGGAAGCGGGGAGACCACAAAGTAGAGGTTAGAAGGACTGGCATATCTATCGATGGCCCTTTTACTTTCAACATCTCCAAGTCACATTAGAGGCTCGAGGTGAGCTTATCATATATTATTTCATAATTCATAGGTCAAGAATCAACTGCGCTTCACTGATTCAATCTATAGGCATCTATTTTTTCCATTCATATCTTTGTGAGATCCACATCCACCCTCCTCATTTCTAATACCATGCTAGTTAACTAATTACATTCCCTTACCCTTTTGCTTCCTATTCTATGGTGTGTCCTTTAGATTCATTGCACATTGTGCCTTTTCAGGATTGGTATGCCTGATTGGGGCTTGAACTACGTCGGTATTTCCCCAAAGAGGAAGGGATGATGCAGCACAGCTACGGTAGGTATTTCCCTCAGTGATGAGACCAAGGTTATCGAACCAGTAGGAGAACCAAGCAACACTACGTAAATGGTACCTGCGCACAAAGAACAAATACTTGCAACCCGACGTGTTAAAGGGGTTGTCAATCCCTTTAGGGTAACAGTGCCGGAAATTGTCACATGGACGGGACACTAAGTGTAATAGATTGGATAAAAAGATCTCGATAAAACGCGAATAAAATAAAGTGCAGCAAGGTATTTTTGGGTTTTTGGAAATATAGATCTGAAAATAAAAGATGCAAATAAATAAAAAGTAGCAATATAGATCTGAAAGTATATGATGGGAAATTAGACCCGAGGGCCGTAGATTTCACTAGTGACTTCTCTCGAGAAAAATAGCATACAGTGGGTAAACAAATTACTGTCGGACAATTGATAGAACTTCAAATAATCATGACGATATCCAGGCAATGATCATTATATAGGCATCACGTCCAAGATTAGTAGACCGACTCCTGCCTGCATCTACTACTATTACTCCACACATCGACCGCTATCCAGCATGCATCTAGTGTATTAAGTTCATGGAGAAACGGAGTAATGCAATAAGAACGATGACATGATGTAGACAAGATCTATTCATGTAGGAATTAGACCCCATCTTGTTATCCTTAATGGCAACGATACATATGTGTCATTTCCCCTTCTGTAACTGGGATTGAGCACCATAAGATCAAACCCATCACAAAGCACCTCTTCCCATGGCAAGAAAAATCGATCTAGTCAGCCTAACTAAACCAAAGATTCGAAGAAGAAATACGAGGATATAAGTAATCATGCATATAAGAGATCAAAAGACTCAAATAACTTTCATGGATAAAAAGATAGATCTGATCATAAACTCAAAGTTCATCGGATCCCAACAAACACACCACAAAAAGAGTTACATCAAATAGATCCCCAAGAAACCATTGTATTGAGAATCAAAAGAGAGAGAGGAAGCCATCTAGCTACTAACTACGGACCCGAAGGTCTACAATGAACTACTCACGCATCATCGTAGAGGCACCAATGAGGATGATGAACCCCTCCGTGATGGTGCCTAGATTGGATCTGTGGTTTCTGGAACTTGCGGTGGCTGGAATTGTTTTTCGTCGACTCCCCTAGGGTTTTTGGACGTCCAGGGTATTTATAGAGCAAAGAGGCGGTGCGGGAGATGGCCGAGGTGGGCACAACCCACCTGGGCACGCCTGGGCCCCCAGGCGCGCCCTGGTGGGTTGTGCTCCCCTCGGAGCCCCCCTCAGGTACTTTCTTGGCCCATCGTGTGTTATCTGGTCCAGAAAAAATCACCAAAAAGTTTCGCTGCGTTTGGACTCCGTTTGGTATTGATTTTCTGCGAAGTAAAAAACAAGCAAAAAACAGCAACTGGCACTGGGCACTATGTCAATAGGTTAGTCCCAAAAAATGATATAAAGTTGCTACAAAATGATTGTAAAACATCCAAGAATGATAATATAACAGCATGGAACAATCAAAAATTATAGATACATTGGAGACGTATCAGCATCCCCAAGATTAATTCCTGCTCGTCCTCAAGTAGGTAAATGATAAAAACAGATTTTTTTTATGTGGAATGCTGCCTAACATGTTCATCACATATTCTTTTCTTTATAGCATGGTCATTTGGACTTTCATATGATTCAAAGCAATAGTCTAGTTTTGACATGAAGATTTCAATACTCAAGCATATCAATAGACAACCATGTTCTTCAAAATACCAATACTAAAGCAAGTTATCCCTAGCCCATTATGCTCAATCATTGATCCATTCATGAAACACACTCGCATATTAGCTACACCCAATGCTCAAGTATGATCATAGTGCCCCTTAGTTGGTGCTTTATAAGAGAAGATGGAGACTCAAGTAAAAAATAAAAATTGCATAAAGTAATTAGAAAGGCCCTTCATAGAGGGAAGTAGGGATTTGTAGAGGTGCCAGAGCTCAAAGCAAAAAAGATAGAGATAAAAACTTTTGGGTGGCATGCTTTTCCTCCCAACGAAAACGACCGAGTAATTCCCAACACTTTCCATGCTAGATATATCATAGGAGGTTCCCAAACAGAAAATAAAGTTTATTCCTTTTTCCACCATACTTTCACATTCCACGGCTAACCGAATCCACGGGTGCCGTCCATACCAACACTTTCCAAGGAATTTATTATTTGACAACATAAAGTAAATTCATTTTTCATTTCAGGACTGGGCATCCCTAATACCTTTGCCATACTCTCGTGCAATGACAAGTGAATAAACACTCATCTTGAGAATAACACATCTAGCATGGAAAATATTGGCCACCCCCTGCCGCTTCATGAGCGGTACGAGCACACAAAAGAGAAATTTATTTTGAAAATTAGAGATGGCACATACAAATTTGCTTAAAATGGCAAAAGAATACCGCATATAGGTAGGTATAGTGGACTCATATGGCAAAACTGGGTTTAAGGATTTTGGATGCACAAGTAGTGATCATACTTAGTGCAAATGAAGGCTAGCAAAAGATTGAGAAGCATCCAACCAAGAAACGAAAAATCTCATAAGCGAGCATTAAGCATAACTAACACCGAATAATGCACCACAAGTAGGATATAATTTCTTTGTATAACTATTGACTTTCGTGCTTGCATAGGGAATCACAAACCTTAACATCAATATTCTTACTAAGCCATAATTACTCATTAACATGACTCACATATTATATCATCATATCGCAAAACTATTACAAGGAATCAAGTTTATTTTGTCCAATGATCTTCATGATTTTTTTATTATATCCCTCTTGGATATCTATCACTTTGGGACTAATTTTATATGTTGCTTTTGATAGCTCAAACAAATCTAAGTGAAGAACATGAGCATAAAAATTTTCTTCTCTCAGAATAATTTAAGTGAAGCATAAGAGAGTTTCTTAAAAAATTTACTATCAAATAAATCTAAGTTAAGCATGAGAGCATTTCTTCAAAAATACTGAAGCACACCGTGCTAAAAAAAGATATAAGTGAAGCACTAGAGCAATTCCAAAGCTCATAAAGATTTAAGTGAAGCATAGAGAGCAATTCTAACAAATCATGGCATAATTTTGGCTCTCTCAAATAGGTGTGTCCATCAAGGATACTTGACTTAAAAAGAAAAGAAAAACAAGCAAAGACTCATATCATACAAGACGCTCCAAGCAAAACTTATGATATGTGACGAAAAAAATATAGCTCCAAGTAAAATACCGATGGTCGTTAGAAGAAAGAGGGGATGCCACTCGGGGCATCCCCAAGCTTAGTTGCTTGTTCCTATTTTGGATAATAACTTGGGGTGCCATGGGGCATCCCCAAGCTTAGGCTCTTCTTACTCCTTATTCCTTCATCCATCGTGATCTCACCCAAAACTTGAAAACTTCAATCACACAAAACTCAACAAAACCTTCGTGAGATCCGTTAGTATAAGAAAACTAATCTTTACTTTAAGTGCTGTAGAAAACCCATTGAAATTTTGTTATTGCATTATATCTACTGTATTCTAACTTTACCATGGCTTATAACCTCCAATACAAACCATAGATTCATCAAAATAAGCACACAATGCAAAGAAAACAGAATCTGTCAAAAACAGAACAGTCTGCAAAGATACGAATTGTTCTCATACTTCTGTAACTCCAAATATTCTGAAAAATCAGGACAACGTAGGAAATTTGTATATCAATCTTGTTTAAAAAATTCAGAAATTTTTGTCGCTTTTGTGAATTTTTAAAATTAATTTACTGGACGCAAAAGTTTCTGTTTTCTAACAAGATCAAATCAACTATCACCCAACATGATCCCAAAGGCTTTGCTTAGCACAAACACTAATTAAAACACAAAAACACAATCATAACAGTAGTATAACTGTGCAAACACACAAGAACAGAAAGAAAAAGACAAAAATAAATTTTATTCATTGGGTTGCCTCCCAACAAGCGCTATCATTTTATGCCCTTAGCTAGGCATAATGCATAGATCTAAGTGTTGTCGTCTTTAGTTTGATTTTCCTTAGAGGTGTTTTTGTCAGGAGGTTTTGCAAAAACAACATCAAACACCTTATCCATAGAGACTTTAGCACTATCAAGTTGCTTATCGTCATATCCCCCTTGATTTCCGGCAACAATCCAAGAATAGTGCTGATTAACATCATTGAAAACTTGTTGGATTATATCTAAAACGGGGACGTCCTTTTTAAGGTTCTCATCAAAGATTTGATTATCCCCAAGAAAATGTCTTAGCACATAATCACTATTGTAAAGGATTTCATCTATCACCGGCTTTTCACGATTCATACCATAGAGATCAAAAATTTCCCTAGCTTCCCGTACTATGTGATCAAATTCATTCATAAGAACAAGGGTGGCCAACTTTTTAGCTTTGGGATTCTTTATAACGGGTAACTCAAAAAACAATCTTTGCAAGGTAGGATGGGTACGGAAAAATTTATTTTCAAGTTTCAGAACTAGTGCTGATATAGCTTTCGCATAAGATTTAGTTCTTTTAAGTATAGGAACATCGTCAAGACTTAAGTTTCGAACACAATTGAAAAATTCTTGGATACATTCTTTTCCTATAACATTCCCTTGCCCCAAAACAAAAGTTTTAGCATCCAGATTGCCAGAATGTCTAATTTTAGGAGTTAGGCCATCATATGTTTCTACCATACCAAAGTCACTCATGATGACAAGTTCAAGCAATTAAGAGATGTGACGAGAAAACGGCGAATGAAAAAGAGGGCGAATAAAACGGCAAATTTTGGTGAAGTGGGGGAGATGAAAACGAGAGGCAAATGGCAAATAATGTAAATTGCAAGGAGATGATATTTGTGATTAGGAACCTGGTAGATGTTGGTGATGTCTCCCCGGCGCTAGAAATTGGCTAGTTGACGGAAGACTATCTTGACTTGATCCTCCCCGGCAACGGCGCCAGAAATTTCTTTTGATTGCGGCTAGAACTACGTCGGTATTTCCCCAAAGAGGAAGGGATGATGCAGCACAACTACGGTAGGTATTTCCCTCAGTGATGAGACCAAGGTTATCGAACCAGTAGGAGAACCAAGCAACACTACATAAACGGTACCTGCGCACAAAGAACAAATACTTGCAACCCGACGTGTTAAAGGGGTTGTCAATCCCTTTCGGGTAACGGTGCCAGAAATTGTCACGTGGACGGGAGACTAAGTGTAATAGATTGGATAAAAAGATCTCGATAAAACGCGAATAAAATAAAGTGCAGCAAGGTATTTTTGGGTTTTTGGAAATATAGATCTGAAAATAAAAGATGCAAATAAATAAAAAGTAGCAATATAGATCTGAAAGTATATGATGGGAAATTAGACCCGGGGGCCGTAGATTTCACTAGTGTCTTCTCTCGAGAAAAATAGCATACGGTGGGTAAACAAATTACTGTTGGGCAATTGATAGAACTTCAAATAATCATGATGATATCCAGGCAATGATCATTATATAGGCATCACGTACAAGATTAGTAGACCGACTCCTGCCTGCATCTACTACTATTACTCCACACATCGACCGCTATCCAGCATGCATCTAGTGTATTAAGTTCATGGAGAAATGGAGTAATGCAATAAGAACAATGACATGATGTAGACAAGATCTATTCATGTAGGAATTAGACCCCATCTTGTTATCCTTAATGGCAATGATACATACGTGTCATTTCCCCTTCTGTCACTGGGATTGAGCACCATAAGATCAAACCCATCACAAAGCACCTCTTCCCATGGCAAGAAAAATCGATCTAGTCGGCCTAACTAAACCAAAGATTCGAAGAAGAAATACGAAGCTATAAGTAATCATGCATATAAGAGATCAAAAGACTCAAATAACTTTCATGGATAAAAAGATAGATCTGATCATAAACTCAAAGTTCATCGGATCCCAACAAACACACCGCAAAAAGAGTTACATCAAATAGATCTCCAAGAGACCATTGTATTGAGAATCAAGAGAGAGAGAGAGAGAGAGAGGAAGCCATCTAGCTACTAACTACGGACCCGAAGGTCTACAATGAACTACTCACACATCATCGGAGAGGCACCAATGAGGATGATGAACCCCTCCGTGATGGTGTCTAGATTGGATCTGTGGTTTCTGGAACTTGCAGCGGCTGGAATTGTTTTTCGTCGACTCCCCTAGGGTTTTTGGACGTCCAGGGTATTTATAGAGCAAATAGGCGGTGCGGGGGGCGGCCGAGGTGGGCACAACCCACCTGGGCGCGCCTGGGCCCCCAGGCGCGCCCTGGTGGGTTGTGCTCCCCTCGAAGCCCCCCTCAGGTACTTTCTTGGCCCATCGTGTGTCTTCTGGTCCATAAAAAATCATCAAAATGTTTCGCTGCGTTTGGACTCCGTTTGGTATTGATTTTCTGCGAAGTAAAAAACAAGCAAAAAACAGCAACTGGCACTGGGCACTATGTCAATAGGTTAGTCCCAAAAATGCTATAAAGTTGCTATAAAATGATTGTAAAACATCCAAGAATGATAATATAACAGCATGGAACAATAAAAAAATTTAGATAAGTTGGAGACATATCAATGCCATAGGTGGTTATTAATTCTATGCAATAGAAAAACATATTAAATATCCATCAAAGATAGCATCGAACAAATTAGTCACATGGCTCATGTAATCATCACACCATTTTATACATTAGTGGGATAAAATCCAATAACGTTAAGAGAGCAATAAGCTACACATCATAGCAAAATTCTTAATTTTATTCTCATCGATCCCTAATTCAGTTTTAGTTGTTCAATACATGAAGCATGTGGTATAATATTGCTAGCTTGATGACTTAGCTGTCTGACGCTTATAGGGTTGTAGGGCTACAACTAGACTCTTTGTTTGGCAATACATGTTTGTGTGGATGAGGACATGTAATAATTTTCGCATATCAGCGTTGTTGTCATATGTACGTTGTGTTATTCGAAATGTGTAGGAAATTCATCAGCAACATGCATTAGTGATATTTCATCCTCCATGCACACCATGACATACTAGATCGAATGACTTATGTACAAAGTTTCTTGAAATACAAAAGTCAAACGAGAAATTATTAACATAACATATGACTAAATAAAATCATTGTATATATATATATAAGAAAATTAAAAGGTGTGTCGTATCAATCACATGACTGCGATGAGCTACCATAGTAAATAAAATCGTTGTCCATATATAAGAAAATCAAAAGGTGTGTCGTATCAATCACATGACTGCGATGAGCTACCATACTAAATTTTAGGGAAATTAGAAACAGTCTTGAATACCTCTTGTGCTAGACTAGATCTTTCTACTGAGGTTGTTGTAATCTTGCATTCTCATCAACTTATCAGTTTTCGTTGTATATGCCTTAAATTTGAGACGCCCCTCATTGATATTGTTACACCAATGATGATCAACTATTGCATATGTACCGGCCACTATCTCTACAACAAGATACTTGCAAAGAATAGCCTCACATATGAGCTTCACTCTTTCTATTGTTCAACAATTAACAACCCTGAGTAAGTGGCGAACAATCTATTTTTTGGCATTGTCATCAAAATCATTGAAAGGAAGCAAATAACAATGATGTTGATGATGATGGCATAAAAGTGATTGTTCGCCACTTCATCAAGGTTGTTGATCGCTCTACAATAGAAAGGTTGGAACTCACGTGTGAGGCTATTCTTTGTAGTCTTGATCTAGAGACATTGGCAACTACATACACCTTAGCCGATCAGCATTAGTGGAAAATCTCAAAGAGGCACCCCTCATATTTATGGCACATCCAACGTGAATCGTTAAGGTGATGGCAAGTCAAGATTAGAAAAGCATCAAGAAAAGACTGTTCGTCTAGCACTATCATTTTTAGGGAGTTGATTTGAGTTTTTGTGATTGATACACCCAGCTATTCAAATATATAGTATGGTATCTCCTCGTAGTCATGTGATTGGTATAATGAACCTTTCTATTATCTTGTCAGATGGTTTTATTTAGTCATACATGTCGTATTCATCATCTCTATCATGTTTCCAGTACTACAGAATTGTATCGTGATTTGTGCACAAAAATAGCTCATCACTGGTAACCGAGAAAATTACAAGTGGCGTGCAAAAATGGCTAGACGCCACTTACCAGTGGATCACACGATACTTCATTCATCATGGTAACGAGAGACATTCCAGTGGTGAGCTTGCACTTCTGGTCGTCATTGCTATGTAAGATTCCAGCGGCGAGCACTTTTCTTTGAGCAACACTAGTATGTTTGCACCTCACACTAGCGAGCTCATTTCTTAGCACATCGGAGATACGAAAGAAGCACACATGAATTTGAGATGCCGCCAGAGAAGAGACCCGAGAAAATATAAATAGTCTTCGGATGGCAACACGCGCCACTGCAAAGCAAGTAGTTACTGTACTACCAGCACCTAGACCACCAATGATGACCTAGAGATAGTTCTGCAACTGCCGACCCCAAAAGAAAAGTCGGCCTTGGAACAAAAAGTTGTATCTGAGCTCTTATGTGGCTATACACTCTATCTCGCGTGTCAAGTCGCACTGTGATACATGTACACACCTCACCCACAACTGACATCTCATTAGCGCGAACATGGTTAACAAGCATTGACCCATGTAGAAGCGATTAGTTGTAGGGTAGGCTTGCGCAAGACAAATCGGAAGGCGGGGGGGGGGGTAGGGGATAGCAATCGCTTATCTAGACTATCCTCGAAGGTGCATTTTAAAGCACCAACTGATAGACTACCCGTTTGCCCATGCCCGAGTGCATATGGAGGAAAATGCCATTATGGTTGGCCCTGGAACTACCTGGACCCCCAATCCATGTGCGATGCACACACATTGAAACATGTGGAATTGATGGTTTGATTGGCTATCGAATGGCCTAGCTTCGGGCGACGATGAGCGTTTGAAGGAGGCCTAGTTGGCCATGTGGGAAATTAATCTAGAAAGAAAGGAGCCGAAGATCACTCAATCACAAAGGTGGAAGAGAAGTCCACGTGCACCGCGCTATTCTGCGTGAACCTCCCCAGGTAGTTATGTCGTGCCCCCTGCTGTTCATATTCAGGCTGTAACAATTTCTGAATTTTTAGCTTTGCTGAAGATGATCTTACTCGTACACCAGATCAGCTGTACAAACGCTCCAAATGTGCTGCCTGACTATCTTAGTCTTAATAAAAGTGCATATCTGCAGCTAGCATCCTTTCATTTATTTGGCATATCTTACTTTAAACAGTATGCTCGATACAAGGGGGGAAATGTAAAATTGCACGAAATTGGAAAGAAACAATATTGATTTCAACAAAAAGAAAGAAACAAGGGGGGGAAATCTGAAATTGCAAGAAATTGGAAAGAAACTATTTTGATTTCAAAAAAGAAAGAAACAAGGAGGGGGAATCTAAAATTGCAAGAAATTGGAAAAAAGAAAAAAGGGGGGAAATCTAAAATTGCACGAAATTGGAAAGGAAAATAAAAAGCGCCGTTGCCGGGGATAACCCGGGTCACCCGCGTGACAGGCAGGAATACTTACCACTATACTACAACGACTTTGAGTGATATTTCTTTCACATAACTTTACTTGATCATGATAGACACTTGCACTCCAACGTGTTCATTTTCGTTTGAGCAAACCGCCACACCTTCGATCAATTCAGAGCAGAAGAAGTACAAGACGCACTACAGAGCAAGACACACAAGAAACTGTTGGGGAACGTAGTAATTCAAAAAATTTCCTACGATCACGCAAGATCTATCTAGGAGAAGCATAGCAACGAGCGGGAGAGTGTGTCCACGTACCCTCGTAGACCGAAAGCGGAAGCATTTAGTAACGCGGTTGATGTAGTCGAACGTCTTCGCGATCCAACCGATCCAAGTACCGAACGTACGGCACCTCCGTGATCTGCACATGTTCAGCTCGGTGACGTCCCTCGTACTCTTGATCCAGCTGAGGCCGAGGGAGAGTTTCGTCAGCACGACGGCGTGGTGACGGTGATGATGAAGTGATTCCGGCAGGGCTTCGCCTAAGCTCTCCGAAAATATGACCGAGGTGGAAATCTGTGGAGGGGGGCACCGCACACGGCTAAAAACAATTAACTTGTGTGTCCTAGGGTGCCCCCCTCCCCACGTATATAAAGGAGGGAGGGGGAGGCCGGCCGGCCCTCATAGGCGCGCCAAGGGGGGAGGAATCTTCCTCCTAGTAGGAGTAGGACTCCCCCCTTTCCTAGTCCTACTAGGAGAAGAAGGAAGGAGGGGGCGCCGCCCTCCCCCTAGTCCAATTCGGACTAGGCCCATGGGGGGGCGCGGCCAGCCCTTGGCTGCCCCTCTCCCTTTCCCCTAGGCCCAATAAGGCCCATTACTTCTCCAGTGGTTCCGATAACCCTTCCAGCACTCCGATAAATATCCGGAACCTTCCGGAACCTTTCCGGAGGCCAAATACTATCTTCCAATATATCAATCTTTACCTCTTGGACATTCCGAGACTCCTCGTCATGTCCGTGATCACATCCGGGACTCCGAACTACCTTCGGTACATCAAAACACATAAACTCATAATACCGATCGTCATCGAACGTTAAGCGTGCGGACCCTACGTGTTCGAGAACTATGTAGACATGACCGAGACTCATCTCCGGTCAATAACCAATAGCGGAACCTGGATGCTTATATTGGCTCCCACATATTCTACGAAGATCTTTATCGGTCAAACCGCATAACAACATACGTTGTTCCCTTTGTCATCGGTATGTTACTTGCCTGAGATTCGATCGTCGGTATCTCAATACCTAGTTCAATCTCGTTACCGGCAAGTCTCTTTACTCGTTCCGTAATGTATCATCCCGTAAATAACTCATTAGTCACATTGCTTGCAAGGCTTCATATGATGTGCATTACCGAGAGGGCCCAGAGATACCTCTCCGACAATCGGAGTGACAAATCCTAATCTTGATCTATGCCAACTCAACAAAAACTATCGGATACACCTGCAGAGCATCTTTATAATCACCCAGTTACGTTGTGACGTTTGATAGCACACAAGGTGTTCCTTTGGTATTCGGGAGTTGCATAATCTCATAGTCAGAGGAACATGTATAAGTCATGAAGAAAGCAATAGCAACAAACTAAACGATCATCGTGCTAAGCTAACGGATGGGTCTTGTCAATCACATCATTCTCTAATGATGTGATCCCGTTCATCAAATGACAACTCATGTCTATGGCTAGGAAACTTTAACCATCTTTGATTAATGAGCTAGTCAAGTAGAGGCATACTAGTGACACTTTGTTTGTCTATGTATTCACACATGTATTAAGTTTCCGGTTAATACAATTCTAGCATGAATAATAAACATTTATCATGATATAAGGAAATATAAATAACAACTTTATTATTGCCTCTAGGGCATATTTCCTTCAGTCTCCCACTTGCACTAGAGTCAATAATCTAGATTACACAGTAATGATTCTAACACCCATGGAGTCTTGGTGCTGATCATGTTTTGCTCGTGAGAGAGGCTTAGTCAACGGGTCTGCAACATTCAGATCCGTATGTATCTTGTAAATCTCTATGTCTCCCTCCTTGACTTGATCGCGGATGGAATTGAAGCGTCTTTTGATGTTCTTTGTTCTCTTGTGAAATCTGGATTCCTTTGCCAAGGCAATTGCACCAGTATTGTCACAAAAGATTTTCATTGGACCCGATGCACTAGGTATGACACCTAGATCGGATATGAACTCCTTCATCTAGACTCCTTCATTGTAACACCCCCGGTGATTAGCAACAGTAATCACTTTTGATAATGACATGTCAGCGAGATTAACAGTGCATAATCATCATTAGCATCATATTGCATTTCAACTCCTAACTCAAATTCAAATTTAAATGAAAGTGAAATATAAAAGTTGTCCAACATAAAAACTAAAATGTTCGATAAATAACAAATATTGCAGAGGCTAGTCTAAAATTGTAACCAACAAATAATAAAATAATTAGGTGGCACTAACATAATTAAAACAGTGAGGATTAATGCATATTAATTATTATAAAATTTGTGGGAGCTCCTATTGACTCCAAACTAATTTTTGGTAGCGGTAGGTAATGCCTAGTATTTGTTGGAGCAATTCCTATGTTTTACAAAATTCAATATGTGGCCTAACAATTTGCTAAACTGAGACAAGAGAATAAATAAAAGAAAAAGGTAAAAGAAAACAGAAAAGAAAAAGAAAAAGAGAAAAAGGACCCCCACCCCCCCGGCCCAACTGGGCCGGCCCACTTCCCACCCCCTGGCTATATGGCCACAGGCCGAACCCTAGCCCCCCTCCCGATCCACATCCCCCCCCTTCCCCCCCGATCTCCTCCAGTGCTCGACGCGCCCCGCCGCCTCGACGCCGACGCCGCCGCCTCGCCGGACTGCCCGTCCACGCCTCCCCCTCGACGGCTCCACCGAGCCTCGCCGCCCCTCTTCTCACGAACGCCGGTGAGGCCCCCGGCCTCTCCTCACTCTCTCCCGTCGCAGGTTCGGCCGCGCTCGAGCCACCGCGCCCATCTCAGCGCACTCGCCCGCTCGCCCGCGCGCGCTCGCTCGCTCCGGCCCCCTCGCTCGCCGCGCTCTGGCCGCGTCCGCGCCGCGCCTCCGCCTCCCCGCGCCCACGCATCGCCGCGCCGCGCGCTGCCGCCCCGCTCGCCTCCAGCCCCGCCGCCTGCGCCGCGCGCCGCCACCCCCCCTGCCGCTCCGGCCCCGCGCGCGCTGCCGCGCAATGCCGCGGCCTCGCCCTCCCGCGCCCGCGCGTGCCATTTGGGCACCGGACATGTCCGGTCCCAAATGGGCACGCCCCGGACATGTCCGCCCCTGGTCCACTGACCAGTGGGGCCCACAGCCCTGCCTGATAAAAAAATAAAAAAAATAAAATATAATAAAATAAAATAAATAAATAGTTAATTAAATCTGTTTAATTAAAGTAAATAATTAATTAGTTAATTAACTAATTAGACTAATTAATTAGTTAACTTAACTAACCCTAATGACTGCTGACATCAGCATGATGTCATGCTGATGTCATCAGTTACTATTCTGGATAATGTTGAATATAATAATAAAAATAAATTCAGAAAATGATTAAAACTTTAGAAAATCATATTAAATAATCCGTAACTCCGATGAAAATACTTTATACATGAAACTTGCTCAGAATTCCGATACGAACCCGAATACGCCCTCCGTATTCCCGTCAGACGCCCGCAGCTATAAGAATGTTGAACTTTTAGACCGATTTCAGTAAATAAATAGTGCCCAACTTTAATTAAATAAATCCAAATAAATTCCTAAATTAAATAAATCATTTAGTTAGGCAGTAGAACACCCCGGCATATCATTTAGGCATGTCATACATATTGTTTGCATTATTGCCGTGAATTTATTGTTTCTCTCCCCCTCCTTCTCTCTTTCGATAGACGCTGAGACCGACGACGCTGCACCAGGATACGACTACACTACCGACGAGCAGCCCGTTGACGACCCCTCTCTCTTGCCAGAGCAACCAGGCAAGCCCCCCCCCCCTTGAGCATTCCAGATATCGCCCATTCTATTCTCCTGCTTGCATTAGATTTTGCTACTGTTAATGTATGCTCCTATTTTGATGCATAGCCTAACCTGTTCATTGCTACCTTACCTGCCTATGATAAACTGTTTAGTTTAGGTTGGAATGAACCATCAGTGACCCCACCACCTTACCTTTGTTGCCCCTGCTTGATCATCGACGACTCGATCAACGTGATCGTCGACCAGAGACCGACACCTCACTTCACACCCCCTTAGTTGTACGACTCTGCGTAGTAACTATCGAGTGCCGAGGGTGATACCTCGTAACGCACTCCGGATGAATACTCCGCAGTGTAGCTGTTCGGTTGTGGTCATCGAGGGTGATTCCTCCTTCTCCACTTCCAATACGACTCTGTCGTGCAACTCTCAGTGTGAACCTCGAGGGTGATACCTCATACGTTCACCCTGATGATTTCGTCGAGTGGAATCCTCCGAGGGTGATTCCTCGGGTTTCCCCCTTGATGTTATGACCACACGATTACTTGACCTCTGTTACAGGCGGGTCCACCCTGGTGGGTACCCGTTGGGGATCTATGATTTTCGGGTGTGCCGGAAGGGCACTCGAGTGTGACATTGTGGCGGAGCATCAAAGACTCTGATTGTCTCCGTGTGATACTAATTGAGCCTATTGGATTTGGGTGTGTGATCTGAGTGGGTCGACGTGCCCTATACGCAATACCACCACGCGGGATAATGGTTATGGGACCCTCTGCGAAGTACGTTTCTCCGAAAGCTCGTCTGACGTCACGATTCACCGTGCGGGCTGATTGTCGGGATTGGGCTGGATACTTCACTGACGAGTTCAGTGTCGCGCCTGCACCCCGGCCAGTCTCGCAACGCGCAGGGTGCCCAGGGCGATGGCCCGAGACCTCTGGGTGCATAGGTTAGTCCGGCGTGCTGACCTCTCTACCTAGCCAAGGTAGAGCGCTGCTTTGTGTTGATCTTCCGAGGACGGGCATTACCCAGCAAGTGTGTCCGGCCAGAGTTGATCGAGCGTGTTGGGTAACAGTAGTGCACCCCTGCAGGGATGAATCTTCTATCGATAGCCGGTCCTACGGTAAAGGACGCTCAGTTTGTGTATCCCGATCTACTACTTAAACTGGATACTTGTTCCTTAATTGAAGCTTCGGGATCGCTTTCTCGCTTGGGAGTCGAGGAAGGATCTTTAAGCTGTACTTCAACATGTTTGCTAAATAAAATGTTATTCTACTCTCTTCTACTGCTGCAAGATGATGGCCTTGTGAAGATGTTTGAAGATGCTAGTCTTCGATAGGACTAGGCCTTCTCTCTATTCTGGCATTTCTGCAGCCCAGTCCACTTATACAGCCTTTCTCCATTGATAATGTTGCATATGTAGTATAGATCCTTGCTTGCTGAGTACTTCGGATGAGTACTCACGGTTGCTTTACTTTCTCTTTTCCCCATATACCCCACCTTGATGATACATCAGACGATGGAGTCCAGGAGCCAGATGCCACCACCGGAGCCTACTACCAGGAGGGTCCAGAGGGTACTTACTACTGGATCGAGCCAGATGACCAGGAGTAGGATCGAAGGCTCCCAGGTAGGAGGCCAACACCTTTCAATCTAGTACCGCTGTTTGTGCTACCCTTCTTAAGGCAAAACTTGTCTAACTATGTCTGTACTCAGATAATATTTGTATGACTGACTTATGTATTCGGATCTTCGGATCCCTGGTCTGTAATATTGTGGACCTCCGTTTAAATTGTGTTAGAGTTGTGTTGTGATATCTTCCCGTGAGTCCCTGTGCTTGATCGTACACGTTTGCGTGTATGATTAGTGTACGATTGAGTCGGGGGCGCAACAAGTTGGTATCAGAGCCGACTGCCTGTAGGAAGCCCCCTCCAAATTCCTTGGCCGAAGTTGAGTCTAGACATCAAAAAACTAATTTACTAACTTGGCTGTGTGGCTTACGGGCCCACGTCGCCAACTGGGTGGTATTAGGATCTTTTATTCCTAGTCTATACTCTAGGACTCTGATCTCTCTTCTACTCGGGTTAAATAAATTTTACTAACGCCGACACTTAGGATCTCGTAAATCCCGTCTACCCGGAGAGCTGGATATCTGTGCGATTTCCCTGTCATTGATCTGATTAGTCTGATAATCATTTTCCTTTCCATTGTTTTGTTTAACCTTTCTCTCCGAGTTGTGTTAAACTTCTCGTTGTCATTTGACAAATCTGAATTTCCTCTGTTTCAGATGGATCGTTTGTTTCCACCGCGTCCTACGACACAGCTTGTGCTTCGCACTTGGGCTCGTAATACCCCTGGGTTTCCAGCTGTCCTGATCGCTCTCATGACCAGACTTGGCTACCGTTGGTATCCCGAGTACATGGTCTATGAGGTTTACCGCGAGTTCAACCAGGAACAGTACTATGCTGAAGTTCGGATTTATGATCAGCAGAACAACTCAGACACCGAGCTACACCTTTTTCACGGATTAGGCGTGACGATTGAGATGGCAGTCCATGATGCCGCCTACTCTGCTGTCGTACGTCTCCGAGGAGAGCACAATGCTAACTTGGATGATACTGTGTTTCGGTACATTCCGTATGCACCTGTTGGAGATGCTACTGGATACTACACAGCTATCTGTGCCCCGTACGAGTCTCGACGGTACGACCCGCAGGTTCTGATCCAGTGCACTCAGGCTCTGGATCGCACTGTTCGGGCTCTTGCCGTCGAGTTGTTCGCCACTCGAGCACGCTACTACGAGGCTATGACACAGTTGCTACCAGCTGTTCGTGCAGGGATACATCCGGAGTATATTCTTTACCCACGCAGGACCGAGATGCCGCCAGGTATTGATTGGCCTGCAGTGGGAGGTCACACGCCTGCACGTGGACCTCTTCTTACAGTTCGAGACCGGATTCTGCATCAGAGTGCACATGGAGCACAGGATCCTGCCGCGACGAACATTCGTCGTCCGCACTTGCAGTTACCCCGTTTCAGTGGTTTTTCTTCGACGCTGATGTAGCCTTTGCTATGTCACGTTGTGTACTTCCTTACCGCGTGCCTGCGTGCCGCCTAGTTTGTCTCTAGTTTTTCAATTTGCGCCGTTATGCTGCCCGATTTTAACCGACTGTGTATGGATCTGTATGTCTTAATCGACTACTGTTATGTATCTGTTACACTACTTAATTTGTTGTCGAGTTACATCATGTTTGACACTAAACGCTCGCAATTGCTTTTACTAAACTACCCCCTGTTTATACTTAGCAGGATGGTTAGACCAGGTGGTCGTGGTCGTGGTCGTGCCCCTGAACGCCCACCACCGCCAGACTATATGGCGGCTATGATGCAACAGTTTGAGCTTAACCGCCAGTTCATGGTTGGAATCATGGCTCAGTTTCCGCATCAGAACAACCAGAACCAGAACCCAGCTTCAATAACTTTGACAGAGTTTACGCGACTCAACCCAACTCAGTTCCGCAATTCTGACAAGCCACTGGATGCCGATGACTGGCTCCGCGACATCACTCACGAGATGGAATCAGCTAATGTCGCCCCTGCCAACTACGTCAACTTCGCGGCCTTTTTCTTAAAGGGCCCCGCAGCTCAATGGTGGGACACACACAAGCGTACTCTGCCTGTTGGAACAATCATCACCTGGTATGAGTTCCAGGCTGCTTTCCGTACATGTTACATCCCTCAGGCAATTATGGAACGCATGAAGACCCAGTTCCGTAACCTCACTCAGGGCAATAAAACCGTTGAAGCTTATCAGCGGGAATTTCTAGACCTCTCCCGCTATGCTGAAGAAGACATCGCTACAGATGCACGCAGACAAGAGAAGTTCCGTAATGGACTACACCCCGACCTCAAGCTTGCACTAGCTGCTCAAGACTTCAATGACTTTTCAACTCTGACGAACAAGGCTATTCTTGTTGAAACCGCTCAGATGGAATACAAGGACTCGCAGAAGCGCTATCGTGATGCTGGCTCATCTTCGGGCTCAGCATCGAAGCGTCGAGTTTGGATTCCCAACAATGCGATCCGTTCCAATACCTCTGCGCCAAAGAACAACTATGCTTCACCACGTCTGCCTCCTCGACCACCGAGGCAGCCAAAAGCTCAAGCTATTCAAAACAATGCTCCTCTTCGTCCTGAAGATGGTCTGTGCTTCAAGTGCCGCAAACCAGGTCACCAGGCTAAAGACTGCCGCCAGAATCAGAATCAGTTAGCCTTTCCTCGTACTGGCCGTGGCAATGGTCGTGGCAACAACCAGACCCGCAACTATAATACTGGGTCTGCTGCACATGGTCGTGGACACGCCTACAACATTGACATTGAAGAAGTCCAGGATCAACCTGCTACTGTGATGGGTACCCTTCTTGTTAACTCAGTACCTGCTTCTGTTTTATTTGATTCAGGAGCATCACATTCATTCATTTCTGGAAAATTTGCATTGATGCATGGCATTCAATATGAGAAAATGCATACTCCGTTAGTCATTAAAACTCCCGGAGGTCACTGTCATGCTCACGTAATAGCACCTGACGTTACCGTCGAAATTAAAGGGTTGGAATTCCTTGCATCGCCCATCATCCTGAAAACTTCCACCATAGAACTCATTCTTGGAATGGATTGGTTGAAAGCTCACATTGCTTCGATCAATTGTGCCACTAAAGTCGTCCAACTTCTTCACCCCACCGATGAGATAGTGAACTACACCGCCCGAATTACTCGAGATGCTGAAGCTCAGATATATGCTCTGAAGGCTTTGAACGCCTCACCTCTGGAAGGGATCGAGAACGTTCCTGTCGTTCGAGATTTTCCAGATGTCTTTCCAGAAGAACTTCCAGGAATACCCCCGGCTAGAGCTGTCGAGTTTGTCATCGACTTGAAGCCTGGCACCGTCCCTATTGCCAAGCGACCTTATAAGATGCCTCCACATCACCTACTCGAGCTTAAGGAAGAAATCGACAAGTCGCTTAAAAGTGGTTTCATCCGCCCCAGTTCCTCTGCTTGGGGAGCACCTTCACTCTTCGTTAAGAAGAAGGATGGAACTAACCGTTTGGTTCAGATTATCGGCCCATTAACCAAGCCACAATCCAGAATAAATACCCACTGCCCCGGATCAATGATCTTTATGATCAACTCGCTGGATCGTCGGTGTTCTCTAAACTCGACCTGAGGTTGGGTTATCACTAGATCCGTGTCCGTGAAGAGGATATTCCCAAGACTGCATTCGTCACTCGTTATGGCTCCTATGAATACACCGTCATGTCATTTGGCCTAACGAATGCTCCAGCAACTTTCTCCCGTCTGATGAATTATATATTCATGGATTACCTCGACAAATTCGTCGTGGTTTATTTGGATGATATCCTTATCTATTCTAAGAATAAAGAAGAACATGCTGAACACCTCCGTTTGGTACTAGAAAGGCTTCGAGAACACCAGTTGTATGCCAAGTATTCCAAATGTGAATTTTGGCTTTCTGAAGTAACTTACCTTGGACATGTGATTTCCAAGGATGGAATTGCTTTTAACCCCGAACGAGTTTAGGCTATTCTTGACTGGACTCCCCCGAAGAATGTCAGGCAAGTTAGAAGTTTTCTCGGACTTGCTAGTTATTGCCGTCGATTTGTTGAGAACTTTTCCAAGATTGCAAAACCATTGACAAATCTGCTTCACAAAGGTGTTAAATTTGAGTGGACAGAAAAATGTCAAGAAAGCTTTCAGACACTAAAGGATAAATTGACATCTGCCCCAGTATTAGCACCCCCAGATTCCCAAAAGAATTTCGTGATATACTGCGATGCCTCCCGTCAAGGATTAGGCTGTGTCCTAATGCAAGAACGCAAGGTGATTTCTTATGCCTCCCGACAATTGCGTCCTCACGAAGAAAATTACCCAGTGCACGATCTCAAACTTTCTGCGGTTATTTATGCCCTGAAGCTATGGCAACATTACCTCCTTGGTAACCGTTGCGAGATATATACGGATCATCAAAGTTTGAAGTATTTATATACTCAACCGGATCTGAACCTTCGTCAACAAAGATGGCTCGAGACAATAGCCGATTATGATATGAATATCTCATACACCCCTGGCAAGGCAAATGTAATGGCCGATGCTTTGAGCCGCAAGGCTTATTGCAGCAACCATATGGTTCAGGAATCACAACCTCTTCTTTATGAAGAGTTTCGTAAATTGAACCTCCATATTGTTCCACAGGGTTATCTCAATACCCTCGTTGTCGAACCAGATTTAGAACACAGCATCAAAACTATGCAACGGTATGACTCTGAAGTTGAAAGGATCAAGCGGTACCTTGAAAAAGGAAAACCGTCGGAGTTCCATCTTGATAATGATGGGATCCTATTTTTCCAACACCGTCTCTTCGTACCTAAGTTCAAAGATGGGAGAGAACACGTTATGATGGAAGCTCATGACACTCCTCTGTCAATTCATCCTGGTAGCACAAAGATGTACCGTGACATTTGTCAGAGATACTGGTGGCCTAATATGAAGCGAGATATTGCTCGTTATGTTTCTGAGTGTGACGTTTGCCGCCGCGTTAAAGCTCAACATCAAAGGCCCGCAGGAACTCTGCAACCCCTTGCAATTCCTGAATGGAAATGGGACAAGGTCCAAATGGATTTCATTACTGGTTTTCCCAAATCCTAGACGGGTAATGATGATATATTTGTCGTCATTGACCGATTCTCCAAGGTTGCTCACTTTCTGCCAGTTAAGGAGACAATCACTGCTAGCCAGTTAGCAGACTTGTATGTTTCCCGAATTGTGTCACTCCACGGTGTTCCGTTGGAGATCAGTTCTGATCGTGGCAGCCTCTTCACCTCCAGATTCTGGAATAGTTTCCAAGAAGCTATGGGAACACATCTGTCTTTCAGCACCGCTTTTCATCCTCAGTCACAGGGTCAAGTTGAACGAGTTAATCAAGTGCTCGAAGATATGCTTCGAGCTTACGTCATCTCCTTCGGTAAGAAATGGGAGGAATCTCTCCCGTATGCCGAATTCTCTTACAACAATAGCTATCAAGCTAGTCTGAAGATGGCACCGTTTGAAGTTCTATACGGTCGTAAGTGTCGAACCCCTCTGAATTGGTCAGAAACTGGGGAACGCTCACTCGTCGGACCGGACATTATTCAGCAAGCTGAAGGACAAGTACGCATTGTCCGTGAACATTTGAAAGCTGCTCAGTCTCGTCAGAAGAGCAACTATGACCGAAAGCACCAGGAAATAGTCTATCAACCTGGCGAGCAAGCTTACCTCCGCGTCACTCCGTTGAAAGGCACTCATAGGTTCGGAATCAAAGGCAAGTTAGCTCCTCGCTACATTGGCCCGTTCCGTATTCTTGCCCGTCGAGGAGAGGTGGCATATCAATTGCAGTTGCCGCCAAATCTTTCACAAGTACATGATGTCTTTCATGTATCCCAACTCCGTCGCTGCTTCAAGGATCCTATTAGAGCTGTGGATCACGAAGTGCTTGAATTACGGGAAGATCTGTCTTATCCAGAATATCCCATCCGTATTCTTGATGAAGCTGAACGTCAGACTCGTCAAAAGTCAATCAAATTCCTCAAGGTTCAGTGGTCAAATCATTCTGAAGATGAGGCCACTTGGGAACGCGAGGATCGTCTTCGCGAAGAATACCCCTCTTTCTTTAAGTCTTCCTCTTAATTCTCGGGATGAGAATTCTTGTTAGATGAGGAGAATTGTAACACCCCCGGTGATTAGCAACAGTAATCACTTTTGATAATGACATGTCAGCGAGATTAACAGTGCATAATCATCATTAGCATCATATTGCATTTCAACTCCTAACTCAAATTCAAATTTAAATGAAAGTGAAATATAAAAGTTGTCCAACATAAAAACTAAAATGTTCGATAAATAACAAATATTGCAGAGGCTAGTCTAAAATTGTAACCAACAAATAATAAAATAATTAGGTGGCACTAACATAATTAAAACAGTGAGGATTAATGCATATTAATTATTATAAAATTTGTGGGAGCTCCTATTGACTCCAAACTAATTTTTGGTAGTGGTAGGTAATGCCTAGTATTTGTTGGAGCAATTCCTATGTTTTACAAAATTCAATATGTGGCCTAACAATTTGCTAAACTGAGACAAGAGAATAAATAAAAGAAAAAGGTAAAAGAAAACAGAAAAGAAAAAAAGGACCCCCACCCCCCCCCGGCCCAACTGGGCTGGCCCACTTCCCACCCCATGGCTATATGGCCACAGGCCGAACCCTAGCCCCCCTCCCGATCCACATTTCCCTCCCCCCCCCTCCCCCCCCGATCTCCTCCAGCGCTCGACGCGCCCCGCCGCCTCGACGCCGCCGCCTCGCCGGACTGCCCGTCCACGCCTCCCCCTCGACAGCTCCACGGAGCCTCGCCGCCCCTCTTCTCACGAACGCCGGTGAGGCCCCCGGCCTCTCCTCACTCTCTCCCGTCGCCGGTTCGGCCGTGCTCGAGCCACCGCGCCCATCTCCGCGCACTCGCCCGCTCGCCCGCGCGCGCTCGCTCCGGCCCCCTAGCTCGCCGCGCTCCGGCCGTGTCTGCGCCGCACCTCCGCCTCCCCGCGCCCGCGCATCGCCGCGCCGCGCGCCGCTGCCCGCTGCCGCACCGGCCACCGCGCCGCCCCGCTCGCCTCCGGCCCCACCGTCTGCGCCGCGCGACGCCACCCCCCCAGCCGCTCCGGCCCCGCGCGCGCTGCCGCGGCCTCGCCCGCCCGCGCCCCCGTTCGCGCCAGCGCCCGCGCGTGCCATTTGGGCACCGGACATGTTCGGTCCCAAATGGGCACGCCCCGGACATGTCCGCCCCTGGTCCACTGACCAGTGGGGCCCACAGCCCTGCCTGATAAAAAAAATAAAAAATAAAATAAATAAATAGTTAATTAAATCTGTTTAATTAAAGTAAATAATTAATTAGTTAATTAACTAATTAGACTAATTAATTAGTTAACTTAACTAACCCTAATGACTGCTGACATCAGCATGATGTCATGCTGATGTCATCAGTTACTATTCTGGATAATGTTGAATATAATAATAAAAATAAATTCAGAAAATGATTAAAACTTTAGAAAATCATATTAAATAATCCGTAACTCCGATGAAAATACTTTATACATGAAACTTGCTCAGAATTCCGATACGAACCCGAATACGCCCTCCGTATTCCCGTCAGACGCCCGCAGCTATAAGAACGTTGAACTTTTAGACCGATTTCAGTAAATGAATAGTGCCCAACTTTAATTAAATAAATCCAAATAAATTCCTAAATTAACTAAATCATTTAGTTAGGCAGTAGAACACCCCAGCATATCATTTAGGCATGTCATACATATTGTTTGCATTATTGCCGTGAATTTATTAGATTTTGCTACTGTTAATGTATGCTCCTATTCTGATGCATAGCCTGCTGTTGTAACCTGTTCATTGCTACCTTACCTGCCTAGGATAAACTGTTTAGTTTAGGTTGGAATGAACCATCAGTGACCCCACCACCTTACCTTTGTTGCCCCTGCTTGATCATCGATGACTCGATCAACGTGATCGTCGACCAGAGACCGACACCTCACTTCACACCCCCTTAGTTGTACGACTCTGCGTAGTAACTATCGAGTGCCAAGGGTGATACCTCGTAACGCACTACGGATGAATACTCCGCAGTGTAGCTGTTCGGTTGTGGTCATCGAGGGTGATTCCTCCTTCTCCACTTCCGATACGACTCTGTCGTGCAACTCTCAGTGTGAACCTCGAGGGTGATACCTCATACGTTCACCCTAATGATTTCGTCGAGTGGAATCCTCCGAGGGTGATTCCTCGGGTTTCCCCCTTGATGTTATGACCACACGATTACTTGACCTCTGTTACAGGCGGGTCCACCCTGGTGGGTACCCGTTGGGGATCTATGATTTTTGGGTGTGCCGGAAGGGCACTCGAGTGTGACATTGTGGCGGAGCATCAGAGACCCTGATTGTCTCCGCGTGATACTAATTGAGCCTATTGGATTTGGGTGTGTGATCTGAGTGGGTCGACGTGCCCTATACGCACTACCACCACGCGGGATAATGGTTATGGGACCCTCTGCGAAGTACGTTTCTCCGAAAGCTCGTCTGACGTCACGATTCACCGTGCGGGCTGATTGTCGGGATTGGGCTGGATACTTCACTGACGAGTTCAGTGTCGCGCCTGCACCCCGGCCAATCTCGCAACGCGCAGGGTGCCCAGGGCGATGGCCCGAGACCTCTGGGTGCATAGGTTAGTCCGGCGTGCTGACCTCTCTACCTAGCCTAGGTAGAGCGCTGCTTTGTGTTGATCTTCCGAGGACGGGCATTACCCAGCAAGTGTGTCCGGCCAGAGTTGATCGAGCGTGTTGGGTAACAGTAGTGCACCCCTGCAGGGATGAATCTTCTATCGATAGCCGGTCCTACGGTAAAGGACGCTCAGTTTGTGTATCCCGATCTACTACTTAAACTGGATACTTGTTACTTAATTGAAGCTTCGGGATCACTTTCTCGCTTGGGAGTCGAGGAAGGATCTTTAAGCTGTACTTCAACATGTTTGCTAAATAAAATGTTATTCTACTCTCTTCTACTGCTGCAAGATGATGGCCTTGTGAAGATGTTTGAAGATGCTAGTCTTCGATAGGACTAGGCCTTCTCTCTATTCTGGCATTTCTGCAGCCCAGTCCACTTATACAGCCTTTCTCCATTGATAATGTTGCATATGTAGTATAGATCCTTGCTTGCTGAGTACTTTGGATGAGTACTCATGGTTGCTTTACTTTCTCTTTTCCCCATATACCCCACCTTGATGATACATCAGACGATGGAGTCCAGGAGCCAGATGCCACCACCGGAGCCTACTACCAGGAGGGTCCAGAGGGTACTTACTACTGGATCGAGCCAGATGACCAGGAGTAGGATCGGAGGCTCCCAGGCAGGAGGCCAACGCCTTTCGATCTAGTGTCGCTGTTTGTGCTAGCCTTCTTAAGGCAAAACTTGTCTAACTATGTCTGTACTCAGATAATATTTGTATGACTGACTTATGTATTCGGATCTTCGGATCCCTGGTCTGTAATATTGTGGACCTCCGTTTAAATTGTGTTAGGGTTGTGTTGTGATATCTTCCCGTGAGTCCCTGTGCTTGATCGTACACGTTTGCGTGTATGATTAGTGTACGATTGAGTCGGGGGCGCAACATTCATTTGCTGCTTCCGAAGTAGCTATGTACTCCGCTTCACACGTAGATCCCGCCACGACGCTTTGCTTAGAACTGCACCAACTAACAGCTCCACCATTCAATATAAATACGTATCCGGTTTGTGACTTAGAGTCATCCGGATCAGTGTCAAAACTTGCATCGACGTAACCACTTACGACGAGCTCTTTGTCACCTCCATAAACGAGAAACATATCCTTAGTCCTTTTCAGGTATTTCAGGATGTTCTTGACCGCTATCCAGTGATCCACTCCTGGATTACTTTGGTACCTCCCTGCTAAACTTATAGCAAGGCGCACATCAGGTCTGGTACACAGCATTGCATACATGATAGAACCTATGGCTGAGGCATAGGGAATGACTTTCATTTTCTCTCTATCTTCTGCAGTGGTCGGGCATTGAGTCTTACTCAACTTCACACCTTGTAACACAGGCAAGAACCCTTTCTTTGCTTGATCCATTTTGAACTTTTTCAAAACTTTATCAAGGTATGTGCTTTGTGAAAGTCCAATTAAGTGTCTTGATCTATCTCTATAGATCTTGATGCCCAATATATAAGCAGCTTCACCGAGGTCTTTCATTGAAAAACTTTTATTCAAGTATCCTTTTATGCTATCCAGAAATTCTATATCATTTCCAATCAACAATATGTCATCCACATATAATATTAGAAATGCTACAGAGCTCCCACTCACTTTCTTGTAAATACAGGCTTCTCCAAAAGTCTTTATAAAACCATATGCTTTGATCACACTATCAAAGCGTTTATTCCAACTCTGAGATGCTTGCACCAGTCCATAAATGGATCGCTGGAGCTTGCACACTTTGTTAGCATCCTTTGGATCGATAAAACCTTCGGGTTGCATCATATACAACTCTTCTTCCAGAAATCCATTCAGGAATGCAGTTTTTACATCCATTTGCCAAATTTCATAATCATAAAATGCGGCAATTGCTAACATGATTCGGACGGACTTAAGCATCGCTACGGGTGAGAAGGTCTCATCGTAGTCAACTCCTTGAACTTGTCGAAAACCTTTTGCAACAAGTCGAGCTTTGTAGACAGTAACATTACCATCGGCGTCAGTCTTCTTCTTGAAGATCCACTTATTCTCTATGGCTTGCCGATCATCGGGCAAATCAACCAAAGTCCACACTTTGTTCTCATACATGGATCCCATCTCAGATTTCATGGCCTCAAGCCATTTTGCGGAATCTGGGCTCATCATCGCTTCCTCATAGTTCATAGGTTCATCATGGTCAAGTAACATGACCTCCAGAACAGGATTACCGTACCACTCTGGTGCGGATCTTACTCTAGTTGACCTACGAGGTTCGGTAGTAACTTGATCTGAAGTTTCATGATCATCATCATTAGCTTCCTCACTAATTGGCGTAGGTATCACTGGAACTGATTTCTGTGATGAACTACTTTCCAATTCAAGAGAAGGTACCACTACCTCATCAAGTTCTACTTTCCTCCCACTCACTTCTTTCGAGAGAAACTCCTTCTCTAGAAAGGATCCATTCTTAGCAACAAATATTTTGCCTTCGGATCTGTGATAGAAGGTGTACCCAACAGTCTCCTTTGGGTATCCTATGAAGACACATTTCTCCGATTTGGGTTCGAGCTTATCAGGTTGAAGCTTTTTCACATAAGCATCGCAGCCCCAAACTTTAAGGAACGACAACTTGGGTTTCTTGCCAAACCACAGTTCATAAGGTGTCATCTCAACGGATTTAGATGGTGCCCTATTTAACGTGAATGCAGTCGTCTCTAAAGCATAACCCCAAAACGATAGCGGTAAATCAGTAAGAGACATCATAGATTGCACCATATCTAATAAAGTGCGGTTACGACATTCGGACACACCATTACGCTGTGGTGTTCCGAGTGGCGTGAGTTGCGAAACTATTCCGCATTGTTTCAAATGAAGACCAAACTCGTAACTCAAATATTCTCCTCCACGATCGGATCACAGAAACTTTATTTTCTTGTTACGATGATTTTCCACTTCACACTGAAATTCTTTGAACTTTTCAAATGTTTCAGACTTATGTTTCATCAAGTAGATATACCCATATCTGCTCAAGTCATCTGTGAAGGTCAGAAAATAATGATACCCGCCGCGAGCCTCAATATTCATCGGACCGCATACATCAGTATGTATTATTTCCAATAAATCTGTTGCTCGCTCCATTGTTCCGGAGAACGGAGTTTTAGTCATCTTGCCCATGAGGCACGGTTCGCAAGTACCAAGTGATTCATAATCAAGTGATTCCAAAAGTCCATCAGTATGGAGTTTCTTCATGCGCTTTACACCAATATGACCCAAACGGCAGTGCCACAAATAAGTTGCACTATCATTATCAACTCTGCATCTTTTGGCTTCAACATTATGAATATGTGTATCACTACTATTGAGATTCAACAAAAATAGACCACTCTTCAAGGGTGCATGACCATAAAAGATATTACACATATAAATAGAACAACCATTATTCTCTGATTTAAATGAATAACCGTCTCGCATCAAACAAGATCCAGATATAATGTTCATGCTTAACGCTGGCACCAAATAACAATTATTTAGGTCTAAAACTAATCCCGAAGGTAGATGTACAGGTAGCGTGCCGACGGCGATCACATCGACTTTGGAACCATTTCCCACACGCATCGTCACCTCGTCCTTAGCCAATCTTTGCTTAATCCGTAGTCCCAGTTTCGAGTTGCAAATATTAGCAACAGAACCAGTATCAAATACCCAGGCACTACTGCGAGCATTAGTAAGGTACACATCAATAACATGTATATCACATATACCTTTGTTCACTTTGCCATCCTTTTTATCCGCCAAATACTTGGGGCAGTTCCGCTTCCAGTGACCAGTCCCTTTGCAGTAGAAGCACTCAGTATCAGGCTTAGGTCCAGACTTGGGCTTCTTCACTTGAGCAGCAACTTGCTTGCCGTTCTTCTTGAAGTTCCCCTTCTTCCCTTTGCCCTTTTTCTTGAAACTAGTGGTCTTGTTGACCATCAACACTTGATGCTCCTTTTTGATTTCTACCTCCGCAGCCTTTAGCATTGCGAAGAGCTCGGGAATTGTCTTATCCATCCCTTGCATATTATAGTTCATCATGAAGCTTTTGTAGCTTGGTGGCAGTGATTGAAGAACTCTGTCAATGACACTATCAACCGGAAGATTAACTCCCAGCTGAGTCAAGTGATTATGATACCCAGACATTTTGAGTATATGCTCACTGACAGAACTATTCTCCTCCATCTTGCAGCTATAGAACTTATTGGAGACTTCATATCTCTCAATCTGGGCATTTGCTTGAAATATTAACTTCAACTCCTGGAACATCTCATATGCTCCATGACGTTCAAAACGTCGTTGAAGTCCTGGTTCTAAGCCGTAAAGCATGGCACACTGAACTATCGAGTAGTCATCAGCTTTGCTCTGCCAGGCGTTCACAATGTCCGGCGTTGCTCCTGCAGCGGGTCTTGCACCTAGCGGTGCTTCCAGGACGTAATTCTTCTGTGCAGCAATGAGGATAATCCTCAAGTTACGGACCCAGTCCGTGTAGTTGCTACCATCATCTTTCAACTTGGCTTTCTCTAGGAACGCATTAAAATTCAAAGGAACAGTAGCACGGGCCATTGATCTACAACAACATAGACATGCAAAATACTATCAGGTACTAAGTTCATGATAAATTAAAGTTCAATTAATCATATTACTTAAGAACTCCCACTTAGATAGACATCCCTCTAATCATCTAAGTGATCACGTGATCCAAATCAACTAAACCATGTCCGATCATCACGTGAGATGGAGTAGTTTTCAATGGTGAACATCACTATGTTGATCATATCTACTATATGATTCACGCTCGACCTTTCGGTCTCAGTGTTCCGAGGCCATATCTGCATATGCTAGGCTCGTCAAGTTTAACCCGAGTATTCTGCGTGTGCAAAACTGGCTTGCACCCATTGTATGTGAACGTAGAGCTTATCACACCCGATCATCACGTGGTGTCTCGGCACAACGAACTATAGCAACGGTGCATACTCAGGGAGAACACTTGTACCTTGAAATTTAGTGAGAGATCATCTTATAATGCTACCGCCGTACTAAGCAAAATAAGATGCATAAAAGGATTAACATCACATGCAATTCAATATGTGACATGATATGGCCATCATCATCTTGTGCTCTTGATCTCCATCATCGAAGCACCATTATGATCTTCATCATCACCGGCGCCCGAGCTTGATCTCCATCGTCACCGGCGCCCCAGCATGATCTCCATCGAAGCATCGTTGTCGTCTCGCCAACTTATTGCTTCTACGACTATCGCTACCACTTAGTGATAAAGTAAAGCAATTACATGGCGATTGCATTGCATACAATAAAGCGACAACCATATGGCTCCTGCCGGTTGCCGATAACTCTGTTACAAAACATGATCATCTCATACAACAAATTATATCACATCATGTCTTGACCATATCACATCACAGCAAGCCCTGCAAAAACAAGTTAGACGTCCTCTACTTTGTTGTTGCAAGTTTACGTGGCTGCTACGGGCTTCGAGCAAGAACCGTTCTTACCTACGCATCAAAACCACAACATGGTGTAGTGATTGATTTTTGATCTTCTAAAAGAACCCTCTTCATTGAAACCGGTTCAACTAAAGTGAGAGAGACAGACACCCGCCGGTCACCTTTAAGCAACGAGTGCTCGCAGCGGTGAAACCAGTCTCGTGTAAGCGTACGTGTAATGTCGGTCCGGGCCGCTTCATCTCACAATACCGCTGAACCAAGTAACAACTAGTAACGGCAAGCAATATGTATACACCCACGCCCACAACTCCTTTGTGTTCTACTCATGCAAATAACATCTACGCATAGACCTGGCTCGGATGCCACTGTTGGGGAACGTAGTAATTCAAAAAAATTCCTACGATCACGCAAGATCTATCTAGGAGAAGCATAGCAACGAGCGGGAGAGTGTGTCCACGTACCCTCGTAGACCGAAAGCGGAAGCGTTTAGTAACGCGGTTGATGTAGTCGAACGTCTTCGCGATCCAACCGATCCAAGTACCGAACGTACGACACCTCCGCGATCTGCACACGTTCAGCTCGGTGACGTCCCTCGTACTCTTGATCCAGCTGAGGCCGAGGGAGAGTTTCGTCAGCACGACAGCGTGGTGATGGTGATGATGAAGTGATTCCGGCAGGGCTTCGCCTAAGCTCTCCGAAAATATGACCGAGGTGGAAATCTGTGGAGGGGGGCACCGCACACGGCTAAAAACAATTAACTTGTGTGTCCTAGGGTGCCCCCCTCCCCACGTATATAAAGGAGGGAGGGGGAGGCCGGCCGGCCCTCATAGGCGTGCCAAGGGGGGAGGAATCCTCCTCCTAGTAGGAGTAGGACTCCCCCCTTTCCTAGTCCTACTAGGAGAAGAAGGAAGGAGGGGGCGCCGCCCCTCCCCCTAGTCCAATTTGGACTAGGCCCATGGGGGGCGCCCGGCCAGCCCTTGGCTGCCCCTCTCTCTTTCCCCTAGGCCCAATAAGGCCCATTACTTCTCCGGTGGTTCCGATAACCCTTCCAGCACTCCGATAAATATCCGGAACCTTTCCGGAGGCCAAATACTATCTTCCAATATATCAATCTTTACCTCTCGGACATTCTGAGACTCCTCGTCATGTCCGTGATCACATCCGGGACTCCGAACTACCTTCGGTACATCAAAACACATAAACTCATAATACCGATCGTCATCGAACGTTAAGCGTGCGGACCCTACGGGTTCGAGAACTATGTAGACATGACCGAGACTCATCTCCGATCAATAACCAATAGCGGAACCTGGATGCTCATATTGGCTCCCACATATTCTACAAAGATCTTTATCGGTCAAACCGCATAACAACATACGTTGTTCCCTTTGTCATCGGTATGTTACTTGCCCGAGATTCGATCGTCGGTATCTCAATACCTAGTTCAATCTTGTTACCGGCAAGTCTCTTTACTCGTTCCGTAATGTATCATCCCGTAACTAACTCATTAGTCACATTGCTTGCAAGGCTTCATATGATGTGCATTACCGAGAGGGCCCAGAGATACCTCTCCGACAATCGGAGTGACAAATCCTAATCTTGATCTATGCCAACTCAACAAACACTATCGGATACACCTGTAGAGCATCTTTATAATCACCTAGTTACGTTGTGACATTTGATAGCACACAAGGTGTTCCTTCGGTATTCGAGAGTTGCATAATCTCATAGTCAGAGGAACATGTATAAGTCATGAAGAAAGCAATAGCAACAAACTAAACGATCATCGTGCTAAGCTAACGGATGGGTCTTGTCAATCACATCATTCTCTAATGATGTGATCCCGTTCATCAAATGACAACTCATGTCTATGGCTAGGAAACTTTAACCATCTTTAATTAACGAGCTAGTCAAGTAGAGGCATACTAGTGACAATTTGTTTGTCTATGTATTCACACATGTATTAAGTTTCCGGTTAATACAATTCTAGCATGAATAATAAACATTTATCATGATATAAGGAAATATAAATAACAACTTTATTATTGCCTCTAGGGCATATTTCCTTCAGAAACTTCAGGAGAAGAAGATGAAACAACGACAACCTTTGTTAGATATATACAGTAAAACTTTAGGGTCTTTTTTTTTGCGGAACAACTTTAGGGTCTTTCTCGGCACTGTCTCCTTTCCCTTCCACCTGTGAGAAATCTGGCTTTGGCAACATACGAATATGAATTGTAGACCGATTCTTCAATGGTTATCCCACTTCAATGAAATTTCACACAAATTCCAAAAATTTCGATCATTTCTGCGATTCTGAAATAATTGCCCTTCGATCAAAATATTCCAGCAATTACGGTAGTGAACTCAAATTCAAATATTTTTCTAAAATTTAAATTTTGTTATCAAGTTACCATGGAATTCAATTGAAGATTTTAGTGACCAAAATGATAACTGAAATCACTGAAATTTAGTGAAATTGAATGAGTTCTGCTATGGCAGAGCTATTTCTAAAAACTGAGATTTGAAACTATATTATACCTCAAAACAATACATTCTTGTTGGCACGAGATACAAGGGCCTCTACGGGTCATTCGATTGGAATAATATTTGGAACATCAGCGTTATACTGAACATGTGTCAGCTACACATGGTAGAAAGAAAAGAATAAGTGATTTGGAATACTTTCTTATAGATGAAATGAATAAAAGATATATGAGAAGCCAAAATGAGGATAGCATTTTGGCATTCAAGCTCATGTACACTCGATGGTTAACACTAAATTTGAAAAAAATAGCAGGGAAAATAAAACAATGCTAAAAGAAATATAGCACCAAAGATGCTCGATTTTCTTAAGTGCTTCCAAATTTTTGTAGCAATATGACATGAAGGGAGCTCTAGACAAAGAAAAAAGACATTTTGAATCACTGATTTTGTTTTTTTATAGAGAACCATAGAAGTCATATTGGCATGAAAATTTGCACACAACTAGAAAACTTGATCATCTTTGATGTAAAGAAAACAGATTTTTTTTTTATATTTTCTAGAACGGATTGTTCATCCAGGAGTTGATGCGGTTTTTAGGGGAAACCGATGGAAATACCAGAGATTAAATGAAGAAAATCAAAATGGAAAGAGGATGAAAAAAGAAGGGGGGTCGTGGTTGGAGAAAGGATGATGAACGGACGGGAAGAGAAGAGAAGAGTTGCCAACATGACGTGACAACTGACGACATGATCGCACCTCTCTCCGTAGATCGATTGATCTGAAGGAGTACGTGTCAATGGGTAGAAGCAAGGGCGCCGCCGCCAGGCGAAGGAAGGCCGCCGTGGCCAGGAAAGCGATCGCCCCCAGCATTAAGTCCGACGGTCCCAGCCTCCCGCCTGGGCTGCTGGCCAACATCCACGACCGCCTGGGGTTCCTCGACCGCACCGCCTTCGCCGCGGTCTTCGCAGCATCCGACGACGACGTATTCAACCCATCGGCGCCGTGGCTCCTCCTCCCCGGCAAGAACGAGGGGAACCCAAAGACCGCCACACTCTTCTCCGTCGCCGACCGGCGCGCAGCCACCGTGTGCGCCCCGTACCCCGCGCTGCGCGACCACCTCGTCCTCGGCTCCTCCCGCGGGTGGCTCGCCACGGCCGACGGCCGGGGCCAGATCTACCTCGTCAATCCGCCTCCGGCGAGCAGCACGCGCTCCCGCACGTCACCACCACGGGCGTCTTCCTCCGCACGCCCTGCCAGTGGTTCACCGTGTGCGTGAAGCGCTTCATGACCGTCTGGTTCGGCGGCGGGCCGCCGTTCAAGGAAAATTTCTGGGGGCATGAGGGGCACGGCGCGCGCACCGTCACGGCCGACCACATGGGCGTCTGGTTCTACCGGAAGGTCGTGTTCTCGGTCTCCCCGCGCGGGCACGGCAGCTATGGCACCGCCATGCTGATCCCAAACTTTAAGATCGCGGGCTATTTGATTTCGCGGCAGGCTCGTGGAAAAGCAACAGCCGCTATAGCTGGAGATAGCGGCCGCTAAACCATTTAGCGGGAACAGTACACGTGCATGCATGTCCGAGCTCAAAACTAGTACATGTGCATATTTGTATCAAAAAACAGGGGAATTCCAGCAGGAAACGGGGGAATTTCAGCAGGAAACATGTGCATACGAGTACAATTGAGGTCTGCAGCAGTTCAACAGATACATATCAATAAAAATTTAAGCTCTCAAGGTCTGCAGCAAGCATAACATCACCAGTTAACCACTTAAGTTCATCAGGTCTGCATAATAGTACAACATCACAACACGTCCATTACATGCATCAGTTCACAAATCATTTGCTACTTTTCCAAAAGCACACAGGATAGGATAGGATAATGAGCGGCATGAGGAAGTTCGTAGAGAAACTAACATGCATCAGTCAGAATCGGAGCTCATGTTTGTTTCGTCGTTGTCGTCGTCACTTTCTGAAGCAGAGGAAGCAGAGAGCAAATCATCTTGAGGAGTAACAGGGATCATCTTCTTCTTCTTCTTACCATAGATACCCCTCTTCCTTTTAAGTGGATTAATTGCCGAAGTTGATGGTCCATCTTGTTCTTGTTCTTGATCTTCACCTTCAGCTTGTTCTTCAACAACAATTGGCACCACACCAGTGATCCATTCATTGTCATCATCTTCTAAGACATCAACCACCTCCTTCTCAATGGGGTCCCTGATTTTGTGTAGTTTTTTGTCCTTCAGTTTGGAGTTGAACTTGATGAACACAAGGTCCCTCATCCTGTCATGCAGCAGCCTGCTGCGTCTCTTTGTGTGAACCTACATAATGAACAAATGAAGAGTGTGAACAAAAAAACATGAAATGAACAATGCATGAAAGTGGAAAGAAGGAAAAGAATATACTTACTAGATCAAATACACTCCAATTCCTCTCACAAGCAGAGGAACTACATGTCAAACCAAGTATCCTTGCAGCCAAGATCCTTAGTTTTGGAGCACTTGTCCCATGGTTCATCCACCATTTAGCTTCAACATACAACAAGGGGGACATGTTAGGAAACGTTTGGGCAGGATAACATCATAAGAAACAAGGGGGACATGTTAGGAAACCATTTACCTGGATCAAACCTTTTGTTTTTCCTTTGTCGTACAGCAATGTCCCTTCCAAATGAACCTACTCCCTCTTGATAATGGTCAATCTCATCAATTATTTCTTCTTGCATGATAGGATCTTCAATCATCTTTGAAATACAAGTTATTAGTCCTTCTTTGAAACTACCATCAATCTCAATATCAAGCTTGTTTGCATAATAGTAGTATGGGTTCAAGTAGTATCCAGCCATATGCAATGGAGTCTTCAACTTGTTGTCCCATCTCTTGTCAATGATGTCCCACACTTCCAGAAAACGAGAGTTGTCATTGTCAAACCTCACAGAGATCTCTTTCTTTGCATCCACCATACAACCATGAAGAAACCCCATTGCCGGCACATCGCTGTCCATCCTCCTCAAAAGATTTGCCATTGGCTCAAAGAAATTGACAGCGGTATCTACTGCCTTCCAAAAAGTTTCTGAGCGAACAGTTTTAGCTGCAATCTTCCCCTTTGCCTTCTTTAGGTGGTCCATCTCATTGAGTTCGTCGGACCTGAACAACTTCTGCAACTCCTTTTTGTTGTCCTGCATGCTCTTCAAGTTCAAATATGCTGTGGCAAACCTAGTAATACCAGAACGGACCAAGTCTTTTCCAAGATACTTCCTCATCAATGCCAAAACTCTTGTATGTGCATAGATGAACACAGTCACAGCCTTGCCTTTGGCAATGGTTTGATCAATTAAAGGCAGCTTGCCTATGTCCTCCAACATCAAATCAATTGTGTGGGCTGCACAACCATTCCAGAATAGGGACGGGCGCTTCACTTTCATCATCGCTGCTGCTGCTATATTGACAGAGGCATTATCCGTTACAATTTGAACTACATTCTTCTCCCCAATTTCTTCTACGCATCTATCAACAAGCTCAAATATCATCTTTCCATCTTTTCTCACATCTGAACAGTCAACGGAATCAACAAAGACAACACCATAGGCACTGTGAACTACCAAATTCATCACTCCCCTTCCTCTTTTGTCTGTCCATGCATCTGTCATGATAGTACATCCAGTGAGCTTCCATGCATCTTTATGTCCAGCAAATCCTTCCTCGACTTTCTTCTTGCTCCTCTGCAAGAAAGGGCCACTCATTTCATAAGGAGTGGGGCCTTTCATGTCTGTTCCAAATGCTCCAACCGCTTCTAGCATAAGTTCAAAGCTTGGAAGTAGGACTGTGTTGTGGGGAATGCCTGCTTCATAGAAGAATTGACAAACATACTCACAAGCACGAATCCTCCTCTCTTCTCTTCTTTGAGTGGACAATTTGGTTTGCAACTTTGTAGAAAAGCCTTCCCCCTTCCTCGCAGCCACAACCTCTTCTGGTGTCTTGATGCAAAACTTATCCATAGAACCATGTGTGGTGCCCTTACTCTGTCGTTTCCCTGATAATAGAAGCAAACCACCGCCACTACCACCGCCCAAGATGTCATCTTCATCAGCAGCCCTCTCATCATTTCCATCCAAACTGACATCACCTCTGCGTATTGCTGCTTCCTTGGCCTTCTTTTCCTTTGCTTCATCTTTCTTTGAGATCAACTCCCTCATCTCTTGCTTTACATCAGCAGGAACTTGTTGGCACAAAGTGACATTTTGATACTTGACGTTTGCAAGGTGGTACTTCATTCGAGTAATACCACCAATATAAACACCATGGCAGAAATTGCATTCCACAGATGCCTTCTTGGTCATGTCTGGAATCGTGCAATGCTTCCATGCTTGGTCATCTGAATTCACTGGAGGTACATGAGCTCCTGGGATTATCGGTGAAGTGCTTGACCCAGCCAAGCCTACAAAAAAATAGACATATACCAATTAAATCAATGTGAAATGGGTTACTGAGAGCATTCTACAATTATACATTACGAGGTAATTGTTCTATTGAGATCTAATAATTAAGTAATGCAACCATAACATCAGGAGGTTTTTGTCTTAATTTATTTGATGATATTATCTTACATATGCAATATAAATATATTACAAGAGATAGTGGCATGGCGTCAAGCAGAGTAAACTGCAAAGCACATCTCTGTTACAGTCAAATGACAAATAATTAACACCCCTAATTCGCTCTACACAGGTTCTGAAAGTAGTACTACATATAGCAACATATTTGTTCTTCACAAAGGTTCTTGAGTTGTCGCTTATTCACTTCACACAAGCAAGTTAAGCTGATCTGTATAGGTATGCTGAACCTGAATCTACACTTCTACAGGCCATCATCTAAAGAAAAAATTAAGTGAAAAATCTGAACCTAAGCTACTAGCCTGCAACGTGAACCTACAAATCCGCAATGCAATCCCAAGAGCATATTGAATCAGCAAACAAATAAACGTTACATAGAGTCGGAGGACTCCTTTACCTCCTGGTGATGTGCTGGGACCTAGTGTTGGAACTGTGTGAGACTGAGACGTCATGCCGTGGTCGCTGCCTTGCCGCCTTGCCACCTCCCCGTAGCTGAATCCGGCTTCCGGCGAAGCAGCAGTCGGCCCGCCGACCGCAGGTGGGAAGAACGGCGTAGCCGCCGCAAACTTTTTGACGGGAGGGGGAGAAGGGGATGGGGACTGAACGCAACAAGGTTTACTGGAGGAGCTGCTATATATATATGGTGCGAATTTTGGGCCGTTTGTGGTCTACTTGGGCCCTTGCGTTGCAGATATTTGGCCCATATCGCGAAATTGCAGCGACCGCTACGACAAATCGCGCCGTTTCGCGCGCGATCGCGCAGTTAGCGGCAGATCGCGGGATTTGTGTGATTGCGTCGCGGGGAAGGTGCCAGCGCGCGATAGCGCCGCGATCGCGCTGATTTCGCCCGCGATTTAAAAGTTTGGCTGATCCTGGACCGAGATTTCGGCGCGCCGGCCTTCGCCCCGGCTGAGGACGGCGCGTGGAAGCTGGCTCCGTCGCGCGACGGCGTCGAGGACGCCATTTATCACGACGGCCAGTTCTATTCCGTCTCCTACTCCGGCGTCGTGGAGGCGTGGCAACGTGACACGGAGTCCGGCACGTTCATGAGCAGAGCTGTCACCCCAAGGCTGACCATTGAAGAAGACGGTTGGCCGTGCCACCGCAAGTACCTGGCGGCGGCGCCCGGTGGGCAGCTCATGGTGGTGCTCAAGTACGCCCAAGTGATCAGGGATCTGCACAGCCAGGACAGGTGGACATGCTCCTTCAAGGTCCATGTCCTCGGCGACGACCGACAGTGGAAGGAGACGAGGGACATCGGTGATCGGCTCGCTGTGTGTACAGACGAGGGGGCGCCCGGAGATCGAGGCCAGCTGCGTCTACTTCACCAACGATGAACTAGGGGTCGCGAAGCTGCGCAGGACCAAGGACCTCGCAAACCTCTTTTTACCGGTGCTAAATCCACCCTTAAATTCTTGGAGATTGGTGCACACTGTCTACATGCATACTAGTATTCCTTTGTATTCTGTTGAACATCATCGTGTATGAAATGTCTTGTCAACTCTTGTCAGCACTTTTTGTCAGTACGATGCATGCATGGCTCAGACATACTCTCCTCCTCTGGCTCCCATAACAAAGGTACCCATTTAAATTTCATTTGACATTTTCAACAGTTCATATCTTTTAAACCAAAATTACATATGTGAAATATTTTATATATTTGATCTCCGGGTGTCAAGACCTTTAGAACAAGATCAATTTTGGATACATTTCAAATACATTTAATTTTCAACATTTCAATTAACTTATTTCACTCTATATATTCTGTGTGAAACTGCTTATTTCAGTGTTCGAAACTTATTTCACTCCATATATGGAACATATGAAACATGTTATTTCACTCTATATATTTTAAACACCTTTAAATTTCAATGTTTCAAATATATGAAACATGTTATTTCAAAATATGTCAAACTGATTGTTTCAATGAAGGGAAATTGGTTATTTAAAATGTGCAAGTTGTATTTTGCAGATATATCATACATATTTCAGTTTGTTTGTTAGTCAGATTAAAAATAACATGTTTCACACATTTCAAAAAGTAGCTATTTTCATAGATTTCACTTAGTTCAAAAATCTAATTTCACTAATTTCATAGATTTTAATTATTTCAGAGATATGTGTTTGAATGATATTTTTTTATGACTGAAATAGTTTTTTTAATTGAAATATTATTTTGGTGAAAATCCTTATTTATTTTTGTATATATTGTGAGTGTAATGTGGTTTTCTGAAACTAGTGAATGAGCGAAATCTACCTTTTGTAACGAGTAAATCACTTTTGAAACAAGTGAAATTAGTATTTCAATTGACTGAATGTATGTGTTTTCTGAAATGAGTGAAATTAGTTTCTTGAAACGAGTGAAACATAGTTTGAAAATATAATTTTTTGTGATGTGTGAAATAAGTTTTTAAAACGAGTGGAATATAGTACTTCAAATGAGTGAATCTAATGTGTTCTCTGAAATGAGTGAAATAAGTTTTTTCAACTGAGTGAAATCAGTTGTTTGAAATAAATGAAATATTATTTTGAAATAATAAAATTAATTTGTATATGAGTGAAATCTGTATTTCAAATTAGTGAAATAATTTGTTTGGAACAGTAAACTCTGTTTATTGAAATGAGTAAAATCGTACTTTTTGTAATGTGAAATTAATTGAAACAGCAAAAATTCAATCTAGCCAAATTGTATCCAAGTCCGGTCTTGTTTTAAAGGTCTTATCACCCTGAATTCAAATGTACAAAAAATTTCATTAATGGAAATTTGGTTCATAAGTTATTAACCATTCATAATATAACCAGCAAATAAAATGCAACTATTTTGTTTGGGGGAGAGAACCCATGCGCCGTCCTTTTAATCAGTCATCCACTAAGTCACATCTAAAGCTGCCACACATCTGACATGCACAGATGTATTCCTTTGTCTACTGTTTGTATTGCATAGTAAATTATTTTTACTTTATACACAAAAAGCTGGCACGAATCTCAGAGAAAGCAATTGAACGGCAGATTCTCCACCGGTAGCTCCCGGCTCCGGTAAAAAAAACGGTTTCGCCAAGGACCTATCGTCGGGTTAACATTTGAGAAAGCATAGGCTTTGGGACACCCCCTTATCTAGCCATCCATTTCTTCATCAAGATTCATGCAAGAACTTTTGTCTTTTTTGTTTCTTCCAAATAACACAACATATGAACTTGAAACTTTGCAGGACAACAAAACATTCTAAATAGAATGTGAGAAAAAAAATCAGATATTTTCATGAATTATATATACTAAAAGTAATATTTTTTACTCAAAAAAGTCTCATTTTGTATTTATGTCGGACGAAAAAATCTAAAAGTTTTTACCCACATTGTAGTAAGAATGTTTTGTTGTCCTGCAAAGTTTGAAGTTCGTATGTTCTTTTGTTTTGAAGAAACAAAAATGAGAAAAATTCATGTAGTGAGTTAGTTGTGTAGCACAAATCTTAAAGCAACATTGAAGGGTAAGGATAAGAGGTGTCTGAAAGCCTGGGCTTCAAAATCCACGTTCCGTCCAACAAAAGTTGCGATGATGAGCCCGTTGACTCTGACATTCGGGCACTCGGGGTGTACAACCTCAAGGATGATACGGTGAAGAAGATGGAGGTGCTCCAGCAGTAGTACCCACTAGTAGAAAACAGGGCTTTGGTTGAAGCCTGGGTAAGGGCATTAATCCCGTTTCACTCACGAACCAGGACCAAAGGGGGCATCAGTCCCGGTTCGTGAGGCCAGGGCGCCGGCCGGGCCTCGGGGGCCATTGGTCCCGGTTCGTCTGACACTTTTGGTCCCGGTTCCAGACACGAACCGGGACCTAGTCCCGGTTCGTGTCTAGAACCGGGACCAAATGTTGTCCTTTAGTCCCGGTTTTAGCCACAAACCGGGACTAAAGAGAAGCCTATATATACCCCCGCCCCTGCCCGCGAACAGAGTCACTGCTCTGTTTTTTTGGCCGGCCGTGAGAAGAGGTGTGTGGTGCTCTAGCTCACCTCCTATGCACATGAGGTGTTCGATGAAATGCCTGAGCCACACTTAAGCTTTCTCCTCTCGAAGCTCTTTGTCCAAGCTCCATTTTCCTCAAGATTTGTCTAGGTTTGGCGGTCCGTCCTGTCCCGTCCCCGTCCTCCTACCGTCGATCGCCCGCGCCGATCTTGTCGCTGGCACCACCGTGGTGAGCCTCTTGTTCTTATCTTCTTTCTAAAAGAAAAGAAAATTCTTACTTGTATGATTTAGGTAGATACTTGTATAATTTTCTTACTTTTATTATTGTTTGTTATTATATAGTGCGATGGTTTTGGTATCCGCCCCCACCGGCCCTCGTCCTGTCTATGATTCGGATGTGGTATATATTATCTTTTATAACTATTTGTTTCATTTAGTGTTTACGACAATTATGCCGACCAACATGACATAGATGTTTTTATCTAGGAGGTATGTGAACCGGAAATTCCAACCGACCCTCTTGTCGAGAGGTTAAATTTAGTTGAAAAAGAAAACAATTACTTGAAGAAAAAATTGAAAAGAATTGAGGACGAGAAGATGGAATTGGAGTTGCATGTTGCGGATATCGTCGATGATCACAAGATCAAGATGGATAAAATGCGTTTGAAGATTAGAAAGATTAAAAAATATGCCATTCATACTGAGGCTTGGTATCATTATGCCGTTGGATCAATTGTTACCTTAGTTGCGATTATGATCGCATTTGTTGTTGCATTGAAATGGTTTACATAGTTTCAATGTATGTTTTAATTAGATGCTCTAGAGAGCTATATGTTGTTCAATGAGAACTATGTATGAACTTTATGTATTTATTTTTTCAGTAATAACATTTGATCACTAATGTACTTTGGTTTTAATGTGATGATGAACTTCTATTAATTTGGTCACTTCTCTATTCATGATGTTCTGTAATGGTTTTTGACACACTTAATTATATATAATGCACGCAGATGAACCGGCAATGGATGTACGGTGACAGACGCACCTCCGAGTACATTAAGGGTGTGCATAATTTTCTCGAAGTGGCTGAGGCAAACAAGCAGAATGGTTTTATGTGTTGTCCATGCCCTAGATGTGAGAATACGAAGTCTTACTCTGACTCGAAAACCCTTCACATCCACCTGCTTGAGAAAGGTTTCATGCCACACTATAATGTTTGGACCAAGCACGGAGAAAGAGGGGTTATGATGGAAGACAACGAAGAAGAAGAGGATGATGACAACTATCTGCCCCCTGAATACGGTGATGCTGCAACTGGGGAAGCTGAAGATCAAGAGGAACCAGATGATGTGCCCGATGATGATCTTCGCCGGATCATTGTTGATGCAAAGAGACAATGCAAAAGTGAAAGGGAGAAGTTGAAGTTCGATCGCATGTTAGAGGATCACAAAAAAGGGTTGTACCCAAATTGCAAAGATGGCAACACAAAGCTTGGTACCACACTATAATTGCTGCAATGGAAGGCAGACAATGGTGTATCTGACAACGGATTTGAGAAGCTACTGAAAATATTGAAGAAGAAGCTTCCAAAGGATAACGAATTGCCCGACAGTACGTACGGAGCAAAGAAGCTTCTATGCCCTCTAGGATTGGAGGTGCAAAAGATACATGCATGCCCTAATGACTGCATCCTCTACCGCGGTGCGTACGAGGATTTGAACGCATGCCCGGTATGCGGTGCATTGCGGTATAAGATCAGACGAGATGACCCTGGTGATGTTGACGGCGAGCGCCCCAGGAAGAGGGTTCCTGCCAAGGTGATGTGATATGATGTGATCCTATATTACCACGGTTGAAACGTCTGTTTAGAAACAAAGAGCATGCCAAGTTGATGCGATGGCACAAAGAGGACCGTAAGAAAGACGAGAAGTTGAGAGCACTTGCTGACGGGTCGCAGTGGAGAAAAATCGAGAGAATGTGGGGGGACTTTGCAGGTGACGCAAGGAACGTATGGTTTGGTTTAAGCGCGGATGGCATTAATCCTTTTGGGGAGCAGAGCAGCAATCATAGCACCTGGCCCGTGACTCTATGTATCTATAACCTTCCTCCTTGGTTGTGCATGAAGCAGAAGTTCATTATGATGGCAGTGCTCATCCAAGGCCCTAAGCAACCCGACAATGACATTAATGTGTACCTAAGGCCATTAGTTGAAGAACTTTTACAGCTGTGGAATGGAAAAGGTGTACGTGTGTGGGATGAGCACGACCAGGAGGAATTTGACCTACATGCGTTGCTGTTTGTAACCATCAATGATTGGTCTGCTCTCAGTAACCTTTCAGGACAGACAAACAAGGGATACCACGCATGCACGCACTGTTTAGATGACACCGAAAGTATATATTTGGACAAATGCAGGAAGAATGTGTACCTGGGACATCATCGATTTCTTCCGACCAACCATCAATGTCGAAAGAAAGGCAAGCATTTCAAAGGTGAGGCAGATCATCGGAAGAAGCCCGCCGTCCATACTGGTGATCACATACTTGCTATGGTCAATGATTTACAAGTAATCTTTGGAAAGGGTCCTGACGGACTATCTGTTCCGAATGACGCTGAGGGACGCGCACCCATGTGGAAGAAGAAATCTATATTTTGGGACCTACCCTATTGAAAAGACCAAGAGGTCCGCTCTGCAATCGACGTGATGCACGTGATGAAGAATCTTTGCGTGAACCTGCTAGGCTTCTTGGGCGTGTATGGGAAGACAAAAGATACACCGGAGGCACAGGATGACCAGCAACGTGTGCACGAAAAAGACGGCATGCCTCCAAAGCAGTATGAAGGTCCTGCCAGCTACGCTCTTACCAAAGAAGAGAAGGAAATCTTCTTTGAATGCCTGCTCAGTATGAAGGTCCCGTCTGGCTTCTCGTCGAATATAAAGGGAATAATAAATATGGCAGAGAAAAAGTTCCAGAACCTAAAGTCTCATGACTGCCACGTGATTATGACGCAACTGCTTCCGGTTGCATTGAGGGGGCTTCTACCGGAAAACGTTCGATTAGCCATTGTGAAGCTATGTGCATTCCTCAATGCAATCTCTCAGAAGGTGATCGATCCAGAAATCCTACCAAGGTTAAGGAGTGATTTGGCGCAATGTCTTGTCAGTTTCAAGCTGGTGTTCCCACCATCCTTCTTCAATATCATGACGCACGTCCTAGTTCATCTAGTCGACGAGATTGCCATTCTGGGCCCTGTATTTCTACACAATATGTTCCCCTTTGAGAGGTTCATGGGAGTCTTAAAGAAATATGCCCGTAACCATGCTAGGCCAGAAGGAAGCATCTCCACGGGCCATCAAACAGAGGAGGTCATTGGGTTTTGTGTTGACTTCATTCCTGACCTTAAGAAGATTGGTCTCCCTCAATCGCGGTATGAGGGGAGACTGACTAGAAAAGGCACGCTAGGAGCAGACTCAATAATATGTATGGACGGACATTCTTGGTCTCAAGCATACTACACAGTTCTACAGAATTCTACCTTGGTGACCCCGTAAGTCAATGTACACAAGAATATTCTGCGCTCCAAACACCCGGAGCAGTGTGACGACTGGATTACATGTGAACACATCAGGACTTTCGGTAGTTGGTTGCAAACACATCTCATGGGTGACAACACTCTTTCTGATGAGCTGTACTCGTTGGCCAGGGGACCATCTTCAACTGTATTGACTTACAAAGGGTACGAGATAAATGGGAATACATTTTACACGATCGCCCAAGATCAAAAGAGCACCAACCAAAACAGTGGTGCTCGCTTTGATGCAGCAACCAAGAGGGGAAAGGACACATATTATGGTTACATAGTGGACATATGGGAACTTGACTATGGACATGATTTTAAGGTCCCTTTGTTTCAATGCAAATGGGTCAATCTGTCAGGAGGCGGGGTACAGGTAGACCCACAGTACGAAATGACAACAGTGGATCTGAACAATCTTGGGTACATAGACGAACCATTCGTCCTAGCCAATGATGTGGCGCAGGTTTTCTATGTGAAGGACATGTCTACCAAACCGAGAAAAAGAAAAGATAAGGAAGCGAATACATCATACGATGAGCCAAAGCGCCACATAGTTCTTTCAGGGAAAAGAGACATTGTGGGAGTGGAGGGCAAGACAGACATGTCTGAAGATTATGAAAAGTTTCATGAAATTCCTCCCTTCAAAGTCAAGGCTGACCCAAGCACCCTGTTAAACAATGAAGATTATCCATGGTTACGGCGTAATAAGCAAAGGACACAAGTGAAGAAAAGGTGAAGGCTTTCTCTCCACAACTATTATGATGATGCCTTTGATCTAGAATATCACTGCAGTTATTTGTGAAGAAATGAAATGCCTTTTGTAACAGATGAGTTTTAGCACATGCTATGTGGGTGAAATGATGATACCATGCCAACTTTCAACCTTTTCAGACTTCATTTGTAGTGCTTTTCAATTTCAGGGTCATTTAGCTCAAAAAATCAGTAAATGCATGAAAAATACCAAATGAAGTCAGAAAGGGTTGAAAATTTATGATGTGGCTTTGAATGGTGCGTTTTGAACACACAAAAAGTCTGGAGTTCAAATAAGTTCAAAAAAATGAAATGCCTTTTGTAACAAATGAGTTTTCGTCCGAAACCCTGATACTTCGAAAGAGATTGTCCATTTTGTACACGAAGTGCATCCAGTTTTTGCCGTAACCCTCTCAACTTTTTAGAACATGCTATGTGGGTGAAATGATGATAACCATGCCATGGCCAACTTTCAACCTTTTCAGAGTTCAAATTTGTAGTGCTTTTTCATTTCAGGGTCATTTAGCTCAAAAAAATCAGTAAATGCATGAAAAAAACCAAATGAAGTCAGAAAGGGTTGAAAATTTATGATGTGGCTTTGAATGGTGCATTTTGAACACACAAAAAGTCTGGAGTTCAAATAAGTTCAAAAAAATGAAATGCCTTTTGTAACAGATGAGTTTTCGTTCGAAACTCTGATACTTCGAAAGAGATTGTCCATTTTGTACATGAAGTGCATCCAGTTTTTGCCGTAACCCTCTCAACTTTTTAGAACTTGCTATGTGGGTGAAATGATGATACCATGCCAACTTTCAACCTTTTCAGAGTTCATTTGTAGTGCTTTTCAATTTCAGGGTCATTTAGCTCAAAGAATGAACTAATAGCAAAAAGAATGAACTAGAAAACTTTTATAAAACTCTAATAGCAAAAAGAATGAACTAAAAAGAATCAATTAAAATATTCTGTTATGATCAACTAAAATAAAACTATAATATTCTTCAACAGCAAAAAGAATCAAGTAAAAAGCTTTTATAAACCTCTAGTATTTTTGAAACTAAAATTATATAAAATTTATGCAACTAAAATTATCAAAGTATTTTTTGTTCAAAACATTAATAGCAAAAAGAATTTTCATACAGTATTTTTTGTTAGAAACTTTAATAGCAAGCAAAAATAACAAAATCTATTTTTGATTAAAACACCCATTTAAATTAACCTAAAAATTAGCAAATTGAATATAATGATAAAACACACTAATATTAAATAGCAGGAAAAAGAATCACTCAAAAATCTATTTTTCAAGTAAAGTTATTCACAAACTAGTGATTCACACAAATTTTGAAGAATTCAAATTTAAATTATTCAAATTTGAAAACTAATGGCACTAACAGAAAGCTTATAATTTTTGTGACCTAAAGCAAAAAGAATCACTAAAAACCTCGAAGTATTTAGCTGTAAGTAGAAAAAAAAGAAAATAAACAAAACAAAAATACTGGAAAAAAATTAAAAAAATGCCGCCTACTGGGCCACCGCGGCCTGCATACGACTAGAAACCCAACCGCTAGTTGGGCCAGGACGCAGGCCCACAGAAGGCCCAGTAGGTCCACAGGCAGAGTAACTGAGTTTAGGCCCGTAGGCCTGCATTAGAGAGGAGCTCGAGAGGGCAGCGGCAGTGGAGCTTATAAACCACTCGGAACCCCTCTTAACTAGCGAGGTGGGACTAAACTTTTGGCCGCGGGTAGCACCACCCTTTTGCCCCGGTTGGTGGCACCAACCGGGTCCAATACCCGCCTTTAGTCCCGGTTGGTGGCACCAACCGGGACCAATGCCCCACTTTAGTCCTGGTTCGTGCCACCAACCGGGACCAAAGGTAACTGGGACCAATGCCCCCCTTTAGTCCCGGTTCGTGCCACCAACCGGGACCAAAGGTCTGTGCTTCCCGCCCTTTGGGCTGATGAAAACTGACCTTTGGTCCCGGTTGGTGGCACGAACCGGGACTAAAGGGGGGCATTGGTCCCGATTGGTGCCACCAACCGGGACTAAAGGCTTTGCTATATAAGCCAACACTTAGGAATTTTTCCCAAGTTCTCACATTCTCCCCCGACGCCGCCAGGCTGCTCCTCGTCGCTGTCGCCGTCGCCGTCGCCGCGCCCTACCCCGTTGCCGCCCGCTCCTCATCGCCGTCGCCGTCCCTGCCCCGACGCCGACCGCTGCTCCCTGCCCCGACGCCGTCCCCCTCTCCCATCGCCGCGCCTCCTCATCGCCATCACCGCGCCACCCGCCCTCCCCCCACCATACGCTCCCCACTTCCTCCCCGTCCTCACCTCCCTCCTCCCCTACGTCCTCCCCTACCTCGCGTCTCCCCCCGTATTCCGCCTCCCGCTCCCCTCCCTCCCCCCTCTCCTCTTCACCCCAGCCCCCCCCAGTGAGCACCCCTGCCTCCTCCCCCTCCCCTCCTACCCCCCCCCACCGCCGTCCCACGCCCTCGTCATTTTTTTTTTCATACAAATTTTTTTTGTTCATATATTTTTAGTAAATGGATATGTATGCAAATTGTTTTTTCTAAATATATGGATGTTTGTTGATGTATGGATGATCCATTGATGTAAGCTTTTTTTGTCCATTGATGTATGTTTTTTTTGTTCATATATATGATGATTTTTTTTGTTCATAGATGATCATATGATGTTTTTTTTGTTCATAGATGATCATATGAAGTTTTTTTTTGTTCATAGATGATCATATGATGTTTTTTTGTTCATATGTATGCATGGATGTGGATGGATGTATATATATAGAAAATGATCATATGATGTTTTTTTTATTCATAGAATATATATTTTTTGTTCATAGAAATTAGTTAAAATTTACCAAGTTACTAAGTTAAAATGTTCATATATTCAAAATGAGTTAAAATGTTACTTACTCCCGGTACGCTCGCCCGACCAACTCTCGAGGCCACCCAAACCCTAGAAGAAAGAGCGACGTCGTTGTCGATCTACCCCCTCCCTGATAACTTCGACATGAGGGGGGACGTCGGACATGCATGAGAGAGAGGCGGTCCGCTCGTTGGACATGTCATGTGGAATTTTTTTTTGTTCGTATAGAAAACTCCGGTAACTTCGACATGAGGGGGGACGTCGATCAACCCCCTCTCGCCCAACCAACTCTCGAGTCCACCCAAACCGGGACTGAAAAAGCGTTGTCGAGGCCACCCCAAACCCTAGAAGAGTTGTCGAGGCCACCCAAATTTACCAAGTTAAATGAGTTAAAAGAGCGTTGTCGAGGCCACCCCAAACCCTAGAAGAGTTGTCGAGGCCACCCAAATTTACCAAGTCTCGAGGCCACCCAAACCCTAGAAGAAAGAGCGTTGTCGATCTACCCCCTCCCTACATAGCGATTATTTTTTGCAAAGTGTCCTCTCCTGAAAGTATAACCCCGATAACTTCGACATGAGGGGGGACGTCGGACATGCATGAGAGAGGCGGTCCGCAACTAATCCATTGCTCATAAATGCATATGATTCCTTGTTGTGATTAGCTAGGTCCATGTTTGCCACTAATCCATCTCTCATGTTTGTATATTGCCATGGTGTAATATTTGCAGAAACTATGGAAAGAGACTTAGAACAAGAACAGTTGTTGGGGGATATAATCCTCGCCGGAGGTGATCCCTTGTCGTTTCTCAACGACACCGATGGTCAAGAAGGAGAGGATGACGGCTCCGGTGATCCAACAATGGAGGACGAAGGAGATCATGACGGCTCCGGTGACCGAATGGCGGAGGAAGGAGATCATGATGACGGCTCCGGTGACCGAACGGAGGAGGGAGCTGTTGCAAAGTCCGGCGAGGTATATATATTAATTAAGCCTATGCTGACTTGATGCATTCATTGTTTTGGTATGTACATATATTAACGCTTCTTTCTTCTTTCAGCCTTCCGGATCGAGCCAAACTTCCATAAGGAGACGAGGCCCGAAGAAAAGGTTGCACCAGGATGAAAGGTTCACGATCACAGAAATCGCGAAAGATGGCCAACCGATTGCTCCCAAGCGGACCAAGGACGCATTTGTACATCAGTGCGGAGTTGTTGTTAGGGATAGCGTCCCGATCAGCATCGTGCAATGGAATAAGAGTAAGGAATACCCTGAAGTATCTTATGTCCAGGATAGACAGAAAGATGATCTTTGGACCTCGCTGATGACAAATTTCAGCCTACCGCCAGAGGAGGAGCCGAATAACCCAGTTATAGAGCGAAAGGTCAAGGCATATGCTCTGAAGAAGATGGCAGAACTATTCAGGAACTGGAAGAAAGAGTTGAACACAAAGTTTGTCGAGAAAGAGAAGACTCCAGAATTCACCGGTCGATATGAGAAGATAAGAGATCACTGGCCCGCATTTGTGGCCTACAAGCAATCAGAGAAGGGTAAGAAAAGGTTACTAACAAACAAGAAAAATGCTGCAAAGAAGAAGTATCACCATCACACGGGGTCAGGTGGCTACTACAAAGCCCGGCCGTTGTGGGACAAAGCTGAGCAAGACCTGCATGCTAAAGGGGTCCAACCAGCGACATTGCACTGGCCAGATCGTTCAAGGACTTGGTTATTCGGGGTTGGGGGAACTTTGGACCCAGAAACAGGGGAGTGTCGTTGGACGGATGAGCAACTTGCAATACCCATCAAGAAGCTTCAGGCAGCAATCAAGGCAGCGCAGGAAGGGACGTTCATTCCCGACAGAGAGAAGGACGAGCTGACAGAGGCCCTCGGGAATCCTGAGCACCCTGGACGAACACAAGGCACACCAGGCTCCATTCCATGGGTGCATGGTTTCCCGACAGCGGTGGTTACAGAAGCTGAGAGAGAAAGAGGAAAGCGGAAGTGAGCGAAATGCAGAAGCTCAATGCAAGAATAATAAAGCTAGAGGAACTTGAGAGCCAGCAAGCTACCGGCCAACCATCTCAGCGGCACGAAAATCCTTGCTTCGACGCTGCCCAGAAGCTACCCCACCATCTCAGCGGAGAAGCAGCGTGGCTTCCACGAAGCTCGTTCAGCCTGATTTCACGGCTCCTCGCTACTCCGTGGATAGTATCACGGAGGATGAACATTGCGAGCTAATGACGAAATGCCAGAACCTGACCTTGAAGGTGGCCGTCGGCTCTGTTGTACCTCCTCAAGCTGAGGGAACTTTTCATTGCCGTCCGATTCCACATGGCTATGCTGTTGTGACGGTGGATGAAATAATGGAGGGATTTGAGGAGCTGGAGCTTGACTACCCTACAGGTGAAGGGGAGATTCATCTGGTTTATGCTTTAAGGAGTACCTGTCTATGGAGGAAGGAGTACATCAAGCTTCCAAACTGGATGCCTCCTCCTCCTCCTCCGGCAGTCAGGACACTCCGCCTCCTCCTCCTCCTCCTCCCTCCCTCCTCTCCTCCTCCTCCTCCTCCTCCTCCTCCGGCGAGTGATCAGGGCACTCCGCCTCCTCCTCCGCCTCCTCCGGCGCGTGAGGGCACTCCGCCTCCTCCTCTGCCTCCTCCGGCGCGTTGGAGCACTCCGCCTCCTCTGGCGTGTCAGCGGACTCCGCGCGTCAGCAACGGTGGAAGAGAGACGCCGCCGCTCCGGTGGCTAGCAGTACAAGAGGCGGCAAGAAATTCAAAGCTGGTCCAAGCCTGAAGCCTCTTCCAAAGTTACCATATGAGAGGACTGACGAGGAAACCGATGAAATCGTGGCAGTCGAAGTGCAGGCCCATTTTGAATGGAAACCTCCACCTCCGAAGGAAAAGGCAGATTCGGTGAAAGTGAAGCGCACTCTGGATGCCCTGAAGCGACCACCACTGCCTCCGCCGAAATCCAACTATGACCGCTGTATTGAATGGACATATGGTGAAGCACGGCGGTCGGGAAGTACTTGCAGTGATGCAAGGCTAGCAAAACGAAAAAGTGGGAAAACAATTCCCCAGCTCGGCGAACAAGCGAAGCAATCGTGCCCCCCGCTCAAGGTGTCTAGCGATATCGTCGCTAATCATCCGGGGCTAGTGCCCGGTACCAATCCTGCTGATTACCTGGGCGATGATGTACAGTTTGAAATGTTAGAGGTAGTAGATATCTTCAGATACGAGTACGGGAAGCCTCTCGTCAAACCTGATCATCCTCCTCTAACAACGATGATGCGAAGATTGCATGAATGGTACATGGATACCTGCAGGAAGTCTGGGAAGGATAGTTTGATGTTGGGAATTAAAGAGGAGCACGACCTCGTTGGAACTGAGGTGATGCCTGTTGAATTTGTGCAGTTATTCCAGTTATTCAATCAAGACGCCCTCGACAAACAACTCATGACTTGCTACTGTCTGTAAGTATTACCTCTGTAATTAAGTCTCTATAGCTCAGCTCTTTCATTGCATGTATATATAATTATCCTCACTATATTATGCAGACTGAAGATCGTCGAATGCAAAAAAGCATAAATCTATGACATTGGGTTCATTAATCCAAATACCATAAATGAATGGTCGGTTCAAAACAGAGTCAAAGATACTGAGGACAACTTGCTAAAATCGTTACTTCGAAATCAAAACAAAGGGAAAACACTCTTTCCTTACAACTTCAAGTGAGTGTTACTGTCTTGTGCATATTTGGTTTCGCTTACTCGAAATCAAAACAAAGGGAAAATACTCTTTCCTTACAACTTCAAGTGAGTGTTACTGTCTTGTGCATATTCGGTTGCGCTTACTCGAGGTTATAGTAATGTAATTGATGAGTTATGCATGCGTGCGCAGCTTCCACTTTATTTTGCTAGAGATTAAGCTTGACCGGGGAGTAGTAACTGTCTTATACTCGAGACGAAAAGATCCCCAGGACTATGCGGACATGACTGCAATGCTCCAGAAGTAAGTTCAATCGATCATTATCGCACCATATCGGCAACTTTGTTCATTTCCGGATATCAAGTTATTATTTTCTTTGTCTGGCAGGGTTTGGAAAGAGTTCACCGGAATGGTTCCGGGACTGCCGAGGGAGCTGCGATTTACACACCCGAAAGTAAGTAGTACTAGCTAGTTCCGCACATCTCCCATTGATTCTAGCTTCATCAATACCATTTATCATGCTTGATTATCAGTTTGATTGAACTCTATTCTCGTAAAGTGCTTGTGGCAGCAAGGCGGGAATAATTTATGTGGATACTACGTTTGTGAGTTCATCCGCCAATCGACCTCTGAGCGGGGCTACTCTGACCGACAATATGAAGTACGTAAACAATAATATTCACAATTTTATTTTATTACCATCATTTGTGTTGAGTTTCATTCATATATATGTATTGACCCCCTTCTTTAAATTAGATGTGGCAGATGCGGGATGAACTCCTACCACATGATCGCATACGAGCAATTCAAGAGGAATTGGCGGGATTCTTTCTTGACCACGTTATAAATGAGAAGGGAGAATACCATCTGGAAATTGAAATGGATTTTAGATGTTAGGGATTGTAAGAGATGTTATATTGTATATATGTAGTAGCGTCGGATAGATATACGAAAACTTGTTGTTCGACCAATCTCTCGGAGAAAGAGAGGTCACTTCTCTCTGTATATGTTCATGACGATCTTGTGTAATTAATGATTCCTTCATTTGCTTACTAGCTAGCGTGTCGAGTTCTCTCTATATGTATAGTAGCTAGCGTCGACCAAGCACGGAGAAAGAGAGGTCACTTCTCTCTATTAGCTAGCTAACACAATATGAAACCCCTAAATTAACCCTCCAAAACCCCTACCCCCCCCCCCCCCACTTAAAAAAACAAAAACCCCAGTGCCTGCGAGCTGCTGACGCGTGGCTTCCTTTCGGTCCCGGTTGGTGTTACCAACCGGGACTAAAGGTCCTCCTGCCTGGGTGCCCCGCAGCGGCCACGTGGAGCCCCTTCTGTCCTGGTTCGTAAGCGAACCGGGAGTAAAGGTTTTGGGCTTTAGCCCCGACCGTTTTGTCCCGGTTCCAGAACCGGGACTAAAGGCCCTCTGGAACCAGAACTAGTTCCCTGTTTTCCACTAGTGACCGCATATTCCCGGTGCCGCCGGTGTGGATCACGCCTTCTGTCCCATGATTGCAAGGCCGATAAGTTTTGAATGAGCTAGGTTCAAACTTCTGCTTAAGATCTCTAGCAGGTTTCAAGGTAAATAGTAATTTGCACTGTTGTTGAAACCTTGAAATACAATAATTCACAAATACCAAATTCTCTACAGTACTTTTGAAGGGAGACGCCAGGCATCAGTTGGGCAAGGGAGCACCAATTGTCTGCCTCCCGGTCCGTCCGATCTTGCTTAATCTTAGATGCGGGTGTGTCCAATTGTCGCAACTAGAAATCCTACTATGCAACAACTTTTACCTACATATGCAACATCCTTGCAATATTTTTTCTCATGGTATGTCTAAAAGACATGTAAAAATATTACAATATTTTTAGAACATCCGTATAACATAAATTTCTTATGTATGCAACAAATCCTCATAGGTCACAGCAAAACTGCCAAGGATAATCATCAGAACTTATGCAACATAGGAATCAACGTTCGCAACAACATTGAAACAATTTTGCAGCATGAAAGCAACATTTGCACCATCACTGTTGTTCAGTTTGACTCTCCTCCGTGCACGGCGGAAGCAGTTTGGGCTTGAACTAGCGCTGACATATCATCTCCCTGTGTTTTTTCCTAATTTCTGAAAGCCTCTCCCTATGTTATCACTTATGAGAGTACTTGAATCTTGGTTTTATAGTTTACCATCTTTACTCAGTTTAGATGCGTAATATTATGTCTTGTAGCTACACTAGTGCAATAAGCTTCACGCCATGTCTAATTGCCAAAATTTGTAAATTGGTTCACCCTCTGCCTTCAACTGATCTTTAAAATTTAGAGTACTCATTAGTTGATCTGCACTATGCTCAAATCATATCCTGAACTACCATTTGTGTGCATAAGCCACGAGGCCTTGATTAAAAGGTAAATTGGTAAATTATGGAGAAAATTGCATGTTGTAAATTGACGTCAACATCGAAGCCAGTGTGACCTGAAACAGTGCTAGGCCTGTATATTGTGTTGAGTTATGAGCCAAATAGCTTCTCAGCTTGATATTGCTTTAAGATTTATATGTGTTGTATTTGGACACAACTGTTATTTTGGAAATAAAAATAAAGTGAAAGTCCGAGATTTTTGTCATATGGGCAAGTTTGTGGTTGCCACGCTGTGGAACCTAGATACTTCAATTCCAAGATGTTGTTGTTACACATAATAACATGTTCTCAATTTACTACATCCAAAAATAAAAATAAAGAAGTATATTGCCATCCCAAGTAGCGTTTGTAATGAATCCCATCTCATGTAATGTATCCAATAATAAGTTATGTTCTTTCATTTGGTTGCCCCTTGCCAAATGTCTCTGCTCTTTGGATTCTATAGTAACCTGGGGAGCATTGTTGATATTTAGAAGAAGTCCATGTGTTGTCCTTTGGTTTCAAAAACTAAAGAACCCTATGTTTTCCTTTGAGATCAGGAAGCCTCCTGCCTTATACCTCCTATTGCATTTTGCTGTTTACGTTTGCAAAAGAGGATTACGGAAAATCATAAAACGTATAAGGTTTCAATTGTATTTAAATAAATGTTTGTGTTGATTGCAGAAAGTCAGAGTAGCTTGAATTGAAACAGGATTTTCTATTGTCTAGTATGGCCTTAAAGGTTCCTGACTTGCACATTTACAATACTAGCTTCTATATATGCTGCTTCCTTGGCCATGCTAATATTATTTCACAACACAGCTGTTTTTTATGTGAGATATGGAGCTTCACTATGAAATCACCATGTTGCCAGCATGCATGAGATAGTCACACATATTACATACGGAACCGAGGAACACTGAATATATATGTTACAATCAGTTGGGCAAAGCGGAAGACTGAAGATTTTGTTTGTTTGCCGTTGAAGATGCAGAGACGCCCCTGCTTCTCGCGGATGAAGGTTCTGACACCCATACAGATTTATTTTCTTTTTTTTTATGCTCCACGGAGGATGCTGCCGCCGCGGCTCATGTGATCTTCTCCTCAAATTCTGAGAAGAGCAGAAATCAAGGCTTCCTCCATCTTCCCGGAGTCATCATCAAGCTCAGCTTGAAAAGGCAACGTGTAGACTGTTACGGCCCCTAATTACTGCTGTTGCTTCTGAAACTGAACCTGAAGCAGGAGTTGAGTTAACTGACGGTGATCGGTTAACTGAAGACGAGGATGAGGCCGGCCATGGCTCCGGCCGGTGCGACCCAGGCGCACCACTCGTGGGATCCTACCTAACCCGATGTTCACCAGGCCAGCCTGGACGCGCTGGGTACAAGGGCAAGTCTCGTCGTTGGACCGGAACCTGAAGAAGGAACTCGATCTGTCATCTCCCTGTATTTCTGAATCTCACTCCCTCTGCTCCCCGAGGTCAATCAAGCAAGAGTCTTGTACAGCATGTTGCTTCAGCATCCGCCCTGAGCTGAAAACATGACAAGTAACCTGTGAAAAAAAATGACAAGTATTTTGTCAGAAAAAAAAACATGACAAACCTATGACAACCGACGGCCGGGCGATGGCGATGGCAACAACACCGTGTGTGTTGCTTGCTGTCAACGGTGGTGCGCCGTGCATCCATCCGTTGCCACCGCATCGACGCATGTAACATGTAGCGTATACCACATGCATGTTTGCCAGCCTAAACTCATTGACCTCCGTTAATCAAATCAAAGATCAAACCCCCGAGCACGTTACATCAATCACAAGCTAATCAAATCAAAGATCAAGCCCCCGATCAAGCACGTACGCACATCAATCACAAGCTCAAAGCAATAATCCACAAGCTCTGACTTGTTGGCTCTCTACGCTCTGACCCTGACCGTTTCGATGTCGTCCCGCAAAAGAAACCGCAAATTAATTAAGAAAGAAAGCCGCGAAATTCGTTCGGTGCGTGTGAATGAATGGCTTGGCACAATGACACACTGGTCATTTGAACATGGCACCTCCCAAATTCCTCAACAAGTGGCGATCGACCCCTGGAAGTCAAAGCCCGGGCGTACGTTGCGTGAAGCCAACAGCACACACGTTCCTTCAAGAGTGAGCCAGCGTTTTTCTGAATCTCGCCTTTTTGTACTGCTACTACCTTCAATTTCCTCCCATGCATTGCATTGGGAGCAGGCGTCCCGTACTCGTACCTGCCGCTAAACTTGAGAATTTGACCCGGCCTCCAACAACCTGGAAGCTAGCACCGTGGAGTACGTAGCACATACGCAAACCCTATTTTTTTAACCGGATAATACTCCTCATTGCCCGGCTTCTACTCGAGCTAAATAATGGAGTATCACGAGCGTTTCCCGGCTTCTACTCGAGCTAGTAGTCAGTGTATATCCAGCTAGAGCTAGCGCGTAGGAGTAGGAGTAGTAGTAAAACTGGTGCCACGCTTCCGTGAAGGCGGGATCACCGGCACCGGCCCATTTCATACGATCGCTCGCAGCTGGCTCAGGAGTCCCATGGAAGCAACCACTCCCCTCTTAACGCCACATTGAATCCCAATCAAGCCCAGCGTCCGTCCGTCCGTCCCCTCCTCCCTCCCCATAGGCCAACCCCGCAAGCTCCCTGCGCTCGTGCAGAGCCAGTGCGACGTCGACGTCCTTCCACCCGGCTGGGCTGGCTAGCTAGCTACCTTGCCCTCGGCTCATGACTCCCCAGGCCTGCGCGCGGAGGCCATGAGACGACCCGGCGGCGCCGCCCCCGTCGTCGTCCTCCTCCTCTGGCTCGCCGCGCTCACCTTCGCCTTCCACGGCTGCGGCGGCGGCGGCCTCCTTGTCAGGCGCGGAAGCTCGGTGGCGGTGGTCGAGCATGAGCGGGATCGTCCGGCCTCTCTTCCCAGGAAGATGCTTCTCGCCGTGGAGAGCCGGAGCCTGGACCCCTCGTCGGCCGCCGGTGCTCCACAGCCACAAGATCAACAACGGCACCACCACCATCATCATCATCGTCGTGGTCACCACCATCGTCAACGGCACCACCGCCTCCCAAGCAAATGGAACTGGCAGAGACTGCCGCCGTCTGCCGCTCCTGGGGACGGCGAGGAGATCGACCCGCGGTACGGCGTCGAGAAGAGGCTCGTTCCGACAGGCCCGAACCCGTTGCATCACTGAGGGCGGGCGGGTTCATGGCCGCCGGGCTTCCACGGGCGATTTTTCATGTGCTTATCCTGATCATCAGAAGCTGCAAAAGCATGCAAGGGAGAGGGAGAAAATGAACCAAAATTTTACTTGCTGTGGTACATATGAATTATTATGTTGTTGTTGTTGAGTATGCATTTCTTCCTCTTTTCCATTTCTAGGTTGTCCATTCTTTGATTTCTCTGCTACATGATCAAAATCTTGGCATGAATAAGATGAGTACTGCAGGTGACATTGCAAGTACTGTATAGATTATTTGCAGGGATCTGTAATTATTTCACTTTGTGTGCTTGCTTCTTGCTTGGCTGATTGGGGAACTGAGATGTACTATGCGCCTGGTGGTTAAGTGTGTTGTACGTTCGCAAGAGATGGACAATAGATTGGAATTAAATCTCGAAATATGTGTTGGGCCTTATAAACATGAACAGAGGGGGTAAACTTGTCTGTCCATGCACAGCCTGGCCCAGGTCCGAAAGCCCAACATCCGGGCCATGATCGGGCTCCACCTTTCTGCCCATGTCCACAGTGAGCAAAATCTGCTATATTATTCAAAAATAGGCATAAGATAGTGTTTGTATACCCCAAAAAATACTATTTTAATTGAAAATGACAATGTTCATGTGTCTTGGGGCGGGCTGGGCCTAGGCTTGGTATTCTCAAATCAAGCTTTGTCGAGCCCGGCCTGAAACCCGGCCCAACATGGGAAATGACCAAGGTTTGTGAGGAATACATTACATGGTATCAGTCGGAGCTAAATCCGGCAAGTCCCTCGGTAGGGTATCCTAACTAGACGACTTGGTATGATGGTAAGAGGGGCAAGGGTTTACCCAGGTCCAGTCACTCACAGAGGAGATAATACCCTACGTCCTACTTGTGTATATTGTGTTTAGGTGTGTACACAGTATAGGTAAAGCACCAATGGATTGTAATGTAATGTGTCCTCTCGACAAGCCCGACCTCCGTCTTATATAATATACCAGGGGTCCTAGGGTTACAAAACTAGGTAGGCTACGTCGACGGAGAGGTAGAGTCCTCCATGGCTCCGATATCTTCGGATTGTACTCCAAGTTTTTCAGAATCTTTGTGTATTTTGCCATGGACCGCCCAAAGTGGTTCAGGGCGGAACCGACTTAGGGGTCTTCATCCCTTCCCACCAGGCCGGGAACCAACGTGATGCGGGATCCCTTGGTCGGGACACCGCCAGTATTTGTCCTAGTTGTGTTTATTTATAATATCTAGTGGGATGCACTTGTATTTTTGTTAGGGCCAACACTAGCTTAGTAATAAATGTCAACAATCCAACTCTCACTTTTGCAAGCCCAAAATGTAAGTTTTATTATTTTTGTACATTATTTTTCACATACTTTGTTTTTTTATATTTGTTTTTATTGGGTTACGCAACAACGCACATGGCATCATCTAGTACCTATTTGTATATGTTGCCACTTAATCATGGGCCACCCCATTAACACATTTGTTGTGTTCAACATTTTCTCTGAGTTTTTTATCTTCTAATTGAGCATTCTAAAGATTATCTCTGCCTTTTGAGATAGGATTTTTTTTTTTAGAAACACCTTCTGAGATAAGATGGTAGTTGTGTCTATGTAATCACAGAACTTCTATTCAGATGATGTCGGCCTGTGAAAGAAACCATTTTATTGAACTAGCTTAAAATCAAGTTTATACAGCTTTATTTATATACCTAAAAGCAAATAATAAAGATTGCAGATTGCACGAACAATGCCTCTGCAAAAACCTAATATATCTCCAAGATTCCCTCATGGGCCGAGTTGCAAGGCATCTCACGTACCAGCTCGATTTTGTATATAAGAAAAGAATCTTGACACTGAACACCAATCCATTGTCGTCCAGCCCGGTTGGGATACCTGGCTTTCACCAAGTCATCCCGGATTCAAATCCCGCAATGGAGACTTTTTTTTAGTTTTTTTTCCTATTTTTACTTCTGTGGTGTGCTGCCTTTTATTTTTAGTACACCCAAAATGCAGCACTCGCTAGCTGTACGAAAACCATCCATATGACTAATTATTGCTGCTAAGTTAATTTTTTTTTTAGAAAAGGTCATCATGGCCTACTTTATTAAACTTAAAGTACGATTACATTATTCGCGATTTCTCCCAGTAAGAAGTTTTTTTTTTGCCACGACCCAATAAAAAGTTTGGAGGATCATCTCCCCAAAACCAGAAAACTTATTCAAAAAAATGAACTTAGCTAGCTCATGAGCTACACCATTAGCTACCCCATTACAATACTTAAATTTGACCTTTTCGATTAAATTAGTTGTATCAAGACACTCCGCATAAACTCCGCATAAATTGCCACCGCTGAGTGCCATCATTGTGAATGGCCATTACAGAATTTGATGACTTCAAGATAATCTGACTTCGCTTCAACGTTATTAAAGCCCCGATAATTAGAAAGAATTAGGACGCAGAGTTTCTGAGCCCGAGCTCAAATGAGCTTGGGTGAACAGTAAAATCATAAAAAATTCAAAAATATCTGATTTTTTTTGTGACAAAAGTTTCAAGCGCATGCAAATATTTGTCATGGAATCACATTCCTAGAAGGTGTGACCAAAAAAAAATCCGTACTCTGAAAATGTTACTTTCAAAAGCATTTTGGAGCACTGAATTTGTCACACCCGTCGGTTATGGTCGTTACCCCTGGAGGGATCTAGACTGGCCCGATAGATCAATACTAGCGTTTCCTGTGCACTTTGTGCTCACTCGTGTGCATCCGGGACCAACTTGCTGGTTGGTCAACCATCCTAGAATTACTCCAAGCCAAACACGCTTAACTTGGGATTTCTTTTCGAATGGGCTCCCGGAAAATAAGGAATTCCTTATTGATATGAGTAGTCTATCATCCCTATTAAGTTAGGCTATCACATACACCCCCACTCAGAGGAACCGATGTCCTTCCCTCTTGGCACATACATTTGTGTGTCCAGTCCGGCACATGTGCCATGACATGTATGCCACAACGGGTCACAAACGTCATGAACAACATGACTGCGCACCTGACCCGCTAACATCCATGTAACCGCGAGGGTCGGCTCTGATACCAACTTGTAACGCCCGGACCACACCCGTCTTTCCTGTGCACTTTGTTCTCACTCGTGCGCACTCGGGGCCAACTTCCCGGTCAGTCACCCATCCTAGAATTACTCCAAGCCAAGCACGCTTAATTTGCAAGTTCTTTCCGAATGGGCTCCCGGAAAAGAAGGATTTTTTTATTGATATAAGTAGTCTATCCTCCCTATTAAGCCACGTTATCACAAGGAATGTGACTCTATGATGAATTTTTGCAAGCACTTGAAACTTTTTTCAATGTTTGTCACCAAAAAAAAATCAGATTTTTGATTTTTATTTATTTTACTGTTCATCAAGCTCATTCGAGCTCGGGAGCAAAAGAACACTTTCAAAAGAATTAGCCCATCTTGTTGGGGAACGTTGCATGGAAAACAAAAAAAATTCTACGCACACGCAAGATCTATCCATGGAGATGCATAGCTACGAGAGGGGGAGAGCATCTACATACTCTTGTAAATCGCTAAGCGGAAGCGTTTATCAACACGGTTGATATAGTCGTACACCTTCATGATCCGTTCCGATCAAGCACCGAACGCACGGCACCTCCGCGTTTAGCTCGATGACGTCCTCGCCTTCTTGATCCAGCAAGAAGGGCGAAGTAGTAAATGAGTTACGTCAGCACGACGGCGTGATGACGGTGATGATGAAGTTATTTCCGCAGGGCTTCGCCAAGCACAACGGTTTTGGACGGAGGATGAACTAGAGGGAGAAGGGGGCGTCGCACATGGCTTGGGGATTCGTGGTGTGTGGCGCCCCCTCCCCTCCTCTCATATATATAGGTGGAGGGGGAGGGGAGGCAGCCCTAGGCGCACCCCAAGGGGGCCGGCCCTAGGCGCGACCCCTTCCTTTCTTGACACGTGGGGAGAAGGCAGGAGGGGAGGCGCCCCCCCCCCCCCCTTTCCTTTTTAGCATGTGGAAGAGAAGGCAAGAGGGGCCCGGCCCTCTTCCTTCCTTCCCTAGGGCCGGCGGCCAAGAGGTGGGCGCGCCAGCCCCCTTGTGGGCTGGTGTGCTCCCCTCTTCTTGGCCCGTTAAGCCCAATAACCCCCCGTGGCCTCCCGGAACCCCTTCCAGTGATCCGATAAATACCCGATGCATTCTGAAACTCTTCCGGAGACCAAATACTATCATCCTATATATCAATATTTACCTCCGGACCATTCCGGAGCTCCTCGTCATGTCCGTGATCTCATCCGGGACTCCGAACAACATTCGGTCACCAACATACATAACTCATATAATACTATATCGTCAACAAACGTTAAGCGTGCGGACCCTACGGGTTCGAGAATGATGTAGGCATGACCGAGACGCTTCTCCGGTCAATAACCAATAGCGGGACCTGGATGCCCATATTGGTTCCTACATATTCTACGAAGTTCTTTATCGGTCGAACATTTATGACAATATACGTAGTTCCTTTTGTCTGTTGGTATGTGACTTGCCCGAGATTCGATCATCGGCATCTCCATACCTAGTTCAATCTCGTCACCGGCAAGTCTCTTTACTCGTTCCGTAATACATCATCTTGTAACTAACTCCTTAGTCACTTTGCTTGCAAGCTTCTTGTGATACTGTATTACCGAGAGGGCCCAGAGATAACTCTCCGTCATACGGAGTGACAAATCCTAACCTCGATTCACGCCAACTCAACAGACACCTTTGGAGATACCTATAGAGCTCATTTATGATCACCCAGTTATGAAGTGGCGTTTGATAGCACACAAGGTATTCCTCCGGTATCCTGTAGTTGCATGATCTCATGGTCGAAGGAATATGTATTTGACATTAAGAAAGGAGTAAAAAAAACTGAACGATCATATGCTATGCTAACGGATGGGTCTTGTCCATCACATCATTCTCCTAATGATGTGATCCCGTTATCAAGTGACAACTCATGTCTATGGTTAAAAAACCTTAACCATCTTTGATCAACGAGCTAGTCTAGTAGAGGCTCACTAGGGACACGGTATTTGTTTATGTATCCACACATGTATTTAAGTTTCCGGTCAATACAATTCTAGCATGAATAATAAACCTTTATCATGATTAAGGAAATATAATAATAACCATTTTATTATTGCCTTAAGGGCATATTTCCAACACATCTTTCATAGCAAGTGCTTCTGTAGTAGTGGCATCGGCTGTGCATTGGTTAGATAAGAGCAGTTAGCTGCCAAAAATGTACCATTAGAGCATCTCTAACAGATCCCGTAAACCGGGTCATCCAGCAAAGTAACCGTCAGTTTACGGGACGAGCTCAATTTTTCTACCCGGAGTAGATCCTGCAAAATCGGCCGCCCCCTAAATTTTTTTTGGGACCCTGCAAAGTCCGGGTCATTTCCTCGCCACTGCCGCATGTGAGTTACCGCACGTCGCCACCCATGAGCTACTACTGCTGCCCGCTGCCGCCCACGAGCCGCTGTTGCTGCTGGTCGCAGCGGCGAGGTCGTCGCTGCTACCCGGGAGCGATCACATGACGATGACCGAGGAGGAGCGCACCAGCGCGGCTTCTGTCGTCCCGGCTGCAGTTGGCACTGAAGCAGTGATACGTCTCCAACGTATCTATAATTTATGAAGTATTCATGCTGCTATATTATCATTCTTCGATGTTTTACAATCATTTTATAGCAACTTTATATTATTTTTTGGGACTAACTTATTGACATAGTGCCTAGTGCCAGTTGCTGTTTTTTGCTTGTTTTTTACATCGCAGAAAATCAATACCAAACGGAGTCCAAACGCAGCGAAACTTTTTGTGAATTTTTTATGGACCAGAAGACATCCAATGGGCCAGAGCAGCACCTAGGGGGTGCCCCGAGGGGGGCACAACCCACCAGGGCGTGCCTGGGCCCCCAGGCGCTCCCCGGTGGGTTGTGCCCATCTCGGTGGCCTCCCGCACCACCTCTTCGCCCTATAAATTGCCAAATATTCCAAAAACCCTCGCGGAGATCCTAGATAAGAAGTTCCGCCGCCGCAAGCCTCTGTAGCCATGAGAAACCAATCTAGACCCTGTTCGGGCACCCTGTCGGAGGGGGAAATCATCACCGGTGGCCATCTTCATCATCCCGACGGCCACCATGATGAGGAGGGAGTAGTCCACCCTCGGGGCTGAGGGTTTGTACTAGTAGCTATGTGTTTAATCTCTCTCTCTCGTGTTCTTGAGATGTCACGATCTTGATGTATCGCGGGCTTTGTTAATATAGTTGGATCATATGGTGTTTTCCCCTCTCTATCTTGTTGTTATGAATTGAGTTTTCCCTTTGAGATTTTGTTTTATTGGATTGAATACTTTTATGGATTTGAGAGCACTTGATCTATGTCTTGGCACTCAACTCGCGGATTTCCGAGGTGACATTGGGGTAATCTATGCATAGGGGTTGATGCACATTTTCGTCCTTGTTTCTCCGGTAGAAATCTTGGGGAACTCTTTGAGGTTCTTTGTGTTGGATTGAGTATTATGAATCTGAAATTGTTTGATGCATATCGCATAATCAACTCACGGATACTCGCTATGACATTGGAGTATCTAGGTGACATTAGAGTTAGTTGATGTGTATCATATGGTGTTATTTTAGTACGAACTCTTGGTTAGATCGATCGGAAAGAATAGCTTGGTGTTATTTTAGTACGAACTCTAGGATAGATTGATCGGAAAGAATAGCTTTGAGGTGGTTTCATACCCTACAAACAATTTCTTCTTATGTTCTCCGCTAGATAAGAACTTTGGAGTGATTCTTCATTGCACTTTGAGGGATGGTTATATGATCCAATTAGATTAGCATTGTTGAGAGATTGCACTAGCAAAAGTACGGACCCTAGGCCTTGTTTTCAAGCATTGCAATACCGTTTGTGCTCCGTTTTACCAATTGCTACCTTGCTGTTTTTTTTATTTTCAGATTACAAAAATATATTTCTACCATCCATATTACACTTTTATCACCATCTCTTCACCGAACTAGTGCACCTATACAATTTGCCATTGTATTGGGTGTGTTCGGGACACAAGAGACTTTTTATTATTTGGTTGCAGGGTTGTTTGAGAGAGACCATCTTCATCCTACACCTCCCACGGATTGATAAATCTTTGGTCATCCACTTGAGGGAAATTTGCTACTATCCTACAAAACTCTACACTTGGAGGCCCAACACGAGTCTACAAGAACAAGTTGCGTAGTAGACATCAAGCTCTTTTCTGGTGCCGTTGCCGGGGAGGTGAGTGCTTGAAGGTATATCTTTAGATCTTACAATCGAATCTTTTAGTTTCTTGTTTTATCACTAGTTTGGTTTATAAAAAGAAAACTACAAAAAAATGAAATTGAGGTTGCATCATATTATTCATCTTTATAATGTCTTTCGTGAAAATGATGGAAAGGAAAATTATGCTCAATTGATAGAAGAAGAAATTTATAAAATGTTTGACAAAAAATCTTTGAATGATGAGCATGATTGCAATGTTGTTGGTATGAACTCTTTGAATATTCATGATGATAATGATATGCAAAGTCATAAGCTTGGGGATGCTATGTTTGATGAAGATGGTATTTTTAGTCCCCCTATTTTGAATGATCAAATTTACTATGATGATTGCATGCCTCCTATCTATGATGAGAACAAAGTTGCTACTTATGATGATTATTTTGATGATACTTATGTTATAAAAAGTAGTGATGATTATATTTATAAAACTTGTCATAGTTATGATTACCCTTTTCCTGAACATTACTCTTTTAATGTGGAAACAATTTATAGTATTCGAGTTTCATATGATACTCCCACCATTGTGAATGAGAAGAAATTTTCTTATGAGGAGAGTAATAAAATTTCTATGCTTGTGGATCATGAAGAGAATGCTTTATGTGATGGTTATATTGATGAATCTATTCATGATGCTACTGAAAATTATTATGAGAGAGGAACTTATGATTCATGATGCTCTCTTTATGTTTCAATTCTTATCTTTTATGCGAGCATCATTGAAATCATCATGCCTAGCTAAAAGGCATTAAAGAAATGCGCTTGTTGGGAGACAACCCAATATTTACCCCTACTGTTTTTGTGTGTTCACATGATTAGGCTACTTTAGTAATCATGTTTTATAGCTTTTGTTTCAATAAAGTGCCAAGTAAAGCCTTTGGGATAGTGTTGATGATAGTTGACTTGATTCTGTGCAAAAACAGAAACTTTTGCGTCCAGTGCAGAAATTCCTGTCTTTTACTGGAAGGTGGAAAAATTCTGAATTTTTTACAGTTGATGGGTATACAAATTTTCTACGTCTTCCTAATTTTTCAGAATTTCTGGAGTTACATAAGTATGATCTTAATTCATATCTTTACGTACTGTTCTGTTTTTGACAGATTCTGTTTTCAATGCATAATTTGCTTGTCTTCTAGTTTCTATGGCTTATATTGCTTAATATAAATTGTAGAAATGATAGGGTACAGTAGGCATTGTGTGAGAACATTTATGAATCTTGTCTTTGACAGTACCAAAGTGAATGATTTGTCTTTATCATACTAACCCATCTCACGAAGTTCCGTTAAGTTTTGTGTGATTGAAGTTTTCAAGTTTTGGGTGAGATATCGATATGAGGAGAATAAGGAGTGACAAGACCCTAAGCTTGGGGATGCCCAAGGCACCCCCAAGGTAATATTCAAGGAATATCCAAGCAACTAAGCTTGGCGATGCCCCGAAAGGCATCCCCTCTTTCGTCTTCAACATTATCGGGAAACCGTGGTATAAAAGGAATTAAGGAGAAGCAAAAGCTCAAGCTTGGGGATGCCCAAGGCATCCCAAGATAATATTTCAAGAAGTCTCAAGCATCTAAGCTTGGGGATACCCCGGTAGGCATCCCACCTTTCTTCATCAATAATTATCGGTTAGTATCGGTTGAGCCTAAGTTTTTGCTTCTTCACTTGAGTTGTGCTATTCTTGGAATGTCATTTTGTTTTGTTTTGCTTGCTGTTTTAATAAAATACTTAGATCTGAAAGTTTTTAAATAAGAGAGAATCCTCAATTAGCTACCCCTTTACTTAACTACTTGTTTGATCTTCACTTATATCTTTTTGGAGTAGTTTGTCATTTACTCTCGTGCTTCACTTATATCCTATGAGTAAATTGTTGAATGAATTGAATATCATGAAGTTGAAATTATATGTTCATATCATGCCTAGTGGTAGCTTAACATTGGGTTTAGAAAGTGAAATCTTTTGAAGCTTGACAATCACAATATTGGTCATACAAGCAATTCATGAATGATTTCTATAAGGAAGAGAACTTTCACATGCAAATACACTATCTTGGAAATCTTTTGTGATTGTGAGCCCCCATCAAAATATTATATGCCAAAATTATTGACATTGGACAAGGAAGACAACATAGTGATTTATGTTTGTTCATATTCACATAGAAGTTATATTGTCATAGATCTTTCAACATGTGGTGCCTGCCTCCCCATCTTTGCTAGCCAAAAATTCTGCACCAAGTAGAGATACTACTTATGCATCCAAAAACCCTTGAACCCAAATCTTATTTTCAAGAGTCCACCATACCTACCTAAGGATTGAGTAAGATCCTTCAAGTAAGTTGTCATCGGTGCAATAAGGCAATAAAAATTGCTTCTAAAAGTGTTAGATCATTTAGTGTAAGAGAAAATTGAGCGTTGTACGAACTTGTGATGGCAAAGAATAAAAGCGACAGACTGCATAATAAAGGTTGCTATCATAAGGGGCAATATAACGTGACGTTCTTTTGCACTAAGGGATTGAGCATACAAACAAAAAGCGCATGGCAACCTATGCTTCCCTCTGCGAAGGGCCTACCTTTTACTTTTATGTATTTACTTTCATGCAAGAGTCAAAGTTTTTCTCTTTATTCCTTTTTATTTTTCTCTTTTGGCAAGCATCATGTGGTGAGGAAAGATCTAGGCACATATATCCAGTTGGATATGGGTAACATGAGTTATTATTGTTGACATCACCCTTGAGGTGAATACGTTGGGAGGCAAAATTATAAGCTCCTATCTTTCTATGTGTCCGGTTGAAACGTTTTGCTCATGTGTATGCGGTGAGTGTTAGCAATCATAGAAGACTATATGATGGTTGAGTATGTGGAGCTCTTACTTAGACTCTGTTGAATAAGTTGAATTGCAATTGTTTGGTGACTAAGAATATAGGTTGTTGAGTTTCAAGAAAATTCATTGTTTGAACCTTAACATGTGAATTGGTTGCTACTTTAACATGATGAGTTTTATGAGAAAGAGTTGCTGTTATGATGCTAGAAAAAGTGATTGAAATTACTATTGATCAAACTTATGCACTTTGCTAGCATTCACACTTCATAAATTATTTATTTTATCATTTACCTACTCGAGGACAAGTAGGAATTAAACTTGGGGATGTTGATACGTCTCCAACGTATCTATAATTTATGAAGTATTCATGCTGCTATATTATCATTCTTGGATGTTTTACAATCATTTTATAGAAACTTTATATCATTTTTTGGGACTAACTTATTGACATAGTGCCCAGTGCCAGTTGCTGTTTTTTGCTTGTTTTTTACATCGCAGAAAATCAATACCAAACGGAGTCCAAACGAAGCGAAACTTTTTGTGGATTTTTTATGGACCAGAAGACATCCAATTGGCCAGAGCAGCACCTGGGGGTGCCCCGAGGGGGGCACAACCCACCAGGGCGCGCCTGGGCCCCCAGGAGTGCCCCGGTGGGTTATGCCCACCTCGATGGCCTCCCGCACCGCCTCTTCGCCCTATAAATTGCCAAATATTCCAAAAACCCTCGCGGAGATCCTAGATCAGAAGTTCCGCCGCCGCAAGCCTCTGTAGCCACGAGAAACCAATCTAGACCCCGTTCCGGCACCCTGCCGGAGGGGGAAACCATCACCGGCGGCCACCATGATGAGGAGGGAGTAGTCCACCCTCGGGGCTGAGGGTTTGTACCAGTAGCTATGTGTTTAATCTCTCTCTCTCGTGTTCTTGAGATGTCACGATCTTGATGTATCGCGGGCTTTGTTAATATAGTTGGATCATATGGTGTTTTCCCCTCTCTATCTTGTTGTGATGAATTGAGTTTTCCGTTTGAGATTTCGTTTTATCGGATTGAATACTTTTATGGATTTGAGAGCACTTGATCTATGTCTTGGCACTCAACTCGTGGATTCCCGAGGTGACATTGGGATAATCTATGCATAGGGGTTGATGCACGTTTTCGTCCTTGTTTCTCTGGTAGAAATCTTGGGGCACTCTTTGAAGTTCTTTGTGTTGGATTGAGTATTATGAATCTGAAATTATTTGATGCATATCGCATAATCAACTCACGGATACTCGCGGTGACATTGGAGTATCTAGGTGACATTAGAGTTGGTTGATGTGTATCATATGGTGTTATTTTAGTACGAACTCTTGGTTAGATCGATCGGAAAGAATAGCTTGATGTTATTTTAGTACGAACTCTAGGATAGATTGATCGGAAAGAATAGCTTTGAGGTGGTTTCGTACCCTACAAACAATTTCTTCTTATATTCTCCGCTAGATATGAACTTTGGAGTGATTCTTCATTGCACTTTGAGGGATGGTTATATGATCCAATTAGATTAGCATTGTTGAGAGATTGCACTAGCGAAAGTACGGACCTTAGGCCTTGTTTTCAAGCATTGCAATACCGTTTGTGCTCCGTTTTACCAATTGCTACCTTACTGTTTTTTTTATTTTCAGATTACAAAAATATATTTCTACCATCCATATTACACTTTTATCACCATCTCTTCGCCGAACTAGTGCACCTATACAATTTGCCATTGTATTAGGTGTGTTGGGGACACAAGAGACTTTTTATTATTTGGTTGCAGGGTTGTTTTAGAGAGACCATCTTCATCCTACATCTCCCACGGATTGATAAATCTTAGGTCATCCACTTGAGGGAAATTTGCTACTGTCCTACATAACTCTGCGCTTGAAGGCCCAACACGAGTCTACAAGAACAAGTTGTGTAGTAGACATCAAGCAGCCGCCGAGGGACATGCCCAGCCTGAGCTCGACCACCTCGTCCATGAGCCGCCGCAGCTGCCTTGCCGGCTCGCCACGACCCACGAGCAACGCAAGCAAGCAGAGGACCAGATTGCTTTTCTTTTTTTATGTGTGAGTGAGGGTGTTTTGTGCTATTTTGCAGGGACCTTATTGTAAATTCAATTGGTTTATACAGGATTTGTTCTGCCGACGTAAAAATCGTACCGTAAATTTCCACAAATTTATTTTAGGGGGTACCTTATACTGTTTTTAGAGGACACAGTTTTAACGGATTTGCTAGAGATGCTCTTATGATCTCTAAGTATTGCCACAGTTGCGCCTGCCCCTACACTGAGTAGCAGTATCTGGCAAAAACTTGGCGCGCTCTCTCTCTCTCTCTTTCATTTTTACGAAAATATCTAATTTCCGTTTATGGAGGGGAGATCTAGAGTATGAAGCACATCAGACCAAGTTAGGTACCTGCCGAAACAAATCACCAATCCATTGTCGTCCAGCCCGGTTAGGATACCTGGCTTTCACCCAGGCGACCCGGGTTCAAATCCCGGCAATGGAGACTTTTTTTATTCTTCAATTTTAACTAACCCAAATTGCAGCTCCTGCTAGGGAAGTTTAAACTTTTGTATGCTGCCTTTTATTTTGATCACCCAAAGTGCAGCCCATTGCCAGGTATAGCTTAAACCTGTATTTTTTACGAAAACAAATACAGAAGGCATTGTTTCCGGTAACTGAAGAAGAAAGGAAGAAGAAAAAACAGAGTTGTACATGCACCGGCCTGACCCGGGTGCGTCCTAAGTTACATGAGGCATGCTGGGTTATGGTGTTACAACACACTATTCATTTGAGAACAACATTTCCCAGCGAGAACAATATTAACATTTCAAGACTAAATGTTCAGCCAAAGAGCTCCTTGTCAATCTTGTTGGAGATAGGCCACATATTGACCTTTACCTTGCATAGAAGTAATCTTCATTTCACTAAGTTTTGTTTTGCATATTTATCTCTGTCCTTCAGGCTGAGTTACCTGACCCAGCAGTCAATGGAACACTCAATGTCCTCCATTCCTGCAAAAAATCTTCTATTAGAACACTCAATGTAGTAGTTGTTGAGACATGTTTTTTTAATCGAGATTAAAGTTTACAGCCGAATGCAGTTAACACAAAAATTACGGAGATCATCAATGCCGGCATGGTCTTGAGAGAAGAATCGCCGACACTGCACAGCAAGCTCTTCATAGCAGCGACGAATAATATACTTGTGCTGGCTCCTGACGGAGTTGAAACGACACCGTTTCGTGCCTTCCAAATTTCAGTGGTGATGCTTGCACACCAAGTCTGGGACAGCAGCCGTCCTGGTGGCATCAGCTGCCAAACAGAGGAGAGATCACCAGGAAATCGACACGGTGACTCGGTGAGGATGGACCAAACCGCAGCAGTAAAACTGCGGTTGTGTTTTTCATATATGGAGTGGCATTTTTGAAGCAGATTACAATTCAGGCGAACAAATGAGAATAGAAATGATGTACAGTCAAAATATATAGTATCGCTGTGCACAGCGCCTTTTGCAGAACTGGTATGCGAGCCATCAAGTACACAAAACATGGGCATTTGAGTGCAGCCCAGATATATTTATTTGAGGTGACCTGCCGCTCCATATATGAAAAACAACCAGTCCACAGTTTTACTATTCCATGTATGAACAACAACCAGAGTTCTATGAGCAGTTGAGCACATAAAGGCAAATTACCTGATTCTTTTTCACAGATCTCTGCACTTGAAAAACCATGTCTCGATTTCCGGTGATCTCTATGCAAGTGCCAAGTACCGTAAGGTAGAACTCTGTTACGCTTATGCCATTTTGCATCTGCCATTTGGTTGACAGAATGCCCCCATTAGCCGTTGGCTCAATTTCTGCAAACAAGCTCAAAATAGTCCAAGCAATGTTGAATCATGTTTCTTTCATTTCCTTTTTTTTCTGTTCTGTTTCCGGAACTGACCAAAACCATAGGAGTATACATATTATGTGCAGTGTTGGCCAAAAATGTGCAACAAATACCTGACTGTTTGAGCCAAAAATATCAAGACCTCTATGAGATCTTCATGCAACCATCCTTTAGTACCTGAACTTATATCTCGAGATTCAGTTAACATGCCATACTTTTCTGCAACACTGCTTGCTAAAAAATGAAATACGGTAACATCAGCAACCATTAAATTCACAAGATAGCCCACAGTTCCAACGCCGGCCGCTACCCCAGCCAAACAAATGTTCAGAAAAAAAGGCACCCGCTATATATATTTTATCTTTTGTTTGATTAAAGAGGGACCTCCCCCCATCTGATTTCATTCAACGGAAACCAGGGTTCCATACAAACTACCGAACTTAACACCTACAGCTAATGACATAAACTAAGGTAGCGAGTTTAAGATCCAAGTCACCCATTGGGCCATTACAATCAACAGGAAGTTCCAAACATCACAAAATCAGGAAACTGAGAGCATTACTGAAAACAAAAGGATCACCAACTTCTGAAACCGAAGCCAGACTGGACGAAAAGCGAGATCAGCATCTTAACCGTCTTGTCGTAGGATGACCAACTGCGGCACATCAGCAGGTGCAGAGGCTTCAAACACTTCAGTTTTCATCCGATTCATATTTCAAGATCTTCTTCCCCAGCCTCAGTGATTCTCGGCAGACCACCAGCCGGCGCCGCGCCCGCTGCATCATGAGCTCGCACCGCTGTCCGTTGAAGCGCCGATGATCCCTCCAGCAGTTTCTTCCTATTGCCATCATTCTGCAAACCTGCCCACAAACGAAGGAAAACGCGGATGTCACAAGTCAGCTCAACAGGAGCCAATATTAACTACTGGTATTAAGCGCGGTGCCCACAAACGAATGGGTACATCCTCTATTCCAAGTTTTTAAGATTTCCCAGCAAAAGGCATCAATTCCCAACACATGAAAATTAAGTCCTACTGGTATTTTCTCAGCTACCCACCAAAAAATAGTTGTTGAAGCAGCTGGGTCTATCGAAGTGGTCAAGCAATAGAATTCTCCGTGAATATAGATGTACCTAGTGGACTGTAGAAACTCATGTATGGAATCAAAGCACAGAAGTTCCGGAAGTTCTCTCTCTTCCATAGCTTCTTCCACTGTAGTGACTTGAGATTAATCTCATAGATGCCAATGTCTGTGGCCACGAAAATGATATCACCGCCCTCCACAGATCCAATCAGTCTAAGTCTTATCCTGGGATTTTGAATGGGGAGAAGGTTTTTGAGATCGATGATTGCACGCTCAGCCCATGACGCAGCTCCATCGGAACCCATCTGCCTTGACCACACGTAGAGGGTTAACAAGTCCACATGCGCAAACCCCAAACTGCCATCGACCATCGCCATGAGGATCGCAGCACCACGAGCGACAGGCCCCTCCAGTGGCGCGTCAACCAGCGATAAGCAGTTAGAACCCAAGTCGTACTTGAGAATTCCTACATGAAGATCATCGTCGGAGACAAACACAAGCATGAAGTGAAATGCATTTCCGACGAGGACAGGGGGCATTTCGTCGAGGAGTGGATCAGCTGTAAGATGAAGATCAGGGCACTGCTCGCTCCACTCGGCCGTCTCCGGCGAGTACACGCACGCGTGTGCAACATAACCATCGTCGTCATGATGGCTCCTGTCCAGGCCGGCGAAGACCACCCGAAAGGGGCCCTCATGGCACGCGCGGTGGTCACAGTCGCTCACAGCGCAGAGCACCGCGGCGGCCCAATGACGTGCGGGCGATTCCAGCTTCATCCAGCGGCCTGTCATTGGGTCCCAGACGATGAGCCCCATATCACATTTATAATGATGGTTGCCCAGGAGAACGCGGCCATGGCGGCAGTCCCACGGAGTGTACCCACGGTCGTCGGGAGCGCGCGCGGCGAATTTCGTGGTGGAGACGAAGTTTGCCACGGGTTCCTCCTCCTCGTCCGGGAAGATGGAATAAGGCCGGGAACAAAGGAACCCCAGCATGGGGGGCGCTCCATGGAACTCGCCGTAGCGACGGCGGAAGCGAGGGCCGGAGAGGAGGCCGAGCCAGAGCTTGCTGGCGAGGGAGGCGCGCGCGAGGAGCGCGGGCTCGTCCGGCGGGAGGCGGAGGAAGACCTCCTCGAGGAGCTCGTCCGGCAGCGACGTTGCCGTCGTCGATGTCGGCGGCGGCGGCGACGGCATGGTCGATGGTGGCGAGGGTTTCGGGTGGGTTGGGGGAATTTGGGGAGGAAGGAGCCTCACTCACGGATTCGGTTCAACCAGCAAACGATCCGACCGGTGGGGCCAGAGTGGCAGTGAGAGTGGGCTGCTCGTGCTGTTGCTCAGTTTTGTGTAGATCAGTCTATTCTTCGTGGCTCAGTTTTCAGATTTTTACATGTTTCACACACACGTAGCAACATAAGAGCATCTCTAGCAGACCCCGTAAAAAAAAACTGATACGGGGCTGGGTCCACCACGTAGGAAAACGCTCTGGCGACTTGTGAGGCAATCGCGAGGCGATTGGCTTCAGGTGCTAGGGTTAGGGTTTTGCCGATCGGGGGTGGTTTGATTCCAGTGGTGACTAGGGCGGCGATGGCGCAGCCTTGGCTACAAACCGGTGTGGTGCTCGGCTATCAGCAGGAGGGCTGATGGCGAAGAGGACAGGTCAGTAGACTACATCGGCGGTGAAGGACGGAACGGCCCCGATTGCGGCGGCGATGGCAACGCCGGCGTCAAAAAGATCAGATGGATCGGCTAGCAGGGGAACCTCTAAGTCCCCGGCGGAGAGCAAGACGCCAGATCCTGCTGCAAGTCTGTCTGCTAGATTGGGAAACATGGTGCTTCTGGACAAGGAGGCGGAAGGAATCTTCTTCGAGGATCCAGAGGAGGAGCGGAGAAAACCCCGGCAATGGGTAGCAGTAGGGAAAGCTTGCACGGTCAGGCCACTCAATAGAACAGTTCTGGAATGATCGATGCAGCGAGCGTGGGGTCTGCACAGAGAGGCAAAATTCAGAGATCTAGGGGGAAACATCTTTGAAGTTCAGTTTGGAAGCGAAGGAGACTGGAAGCACGCCATGAACAATGGCCCGTGGCAATATGATTTCAATGCTCATATCCTTAAGGAGAATGAAGATAATGTCAGGCCATCGGAGATGGTTTTCGACAAAATTGAGGTTTGGATCCAGGTCCGAGATTTGTCACCAGGGAAGAGAACTAAGGCATTTGGAGAGGCTCTCAGTAACTGGTTAGGAGAAGTGATTAAGGTGGATGTTGATAGTGATGGAAGAGCCCGAGGACAACACCTAAGGGTTAGAGCAAAAGTTTTGGTTTATGATCCATTGGTCAGAGGGTTCTACTTGAAATCTTCACTGGAAGATAAGCTTGGGACGTGGTTTGACTTTCATTATGAGAAAATCCCTCATTTTTGTTTTGAATGTGGCCGGTTAGAGCAAGTGAACGGAGTGTGTGAACCACCGGTGGACTCAACGGATCAGTGGGGAGGATGGCTCAGGGCGTCTCCAGGGAGAGGAAACTCGGCCAAGGAAGGATCAATGGGGGCGGTTGCGAGCTCCAGCAACAGCTATGCAAGCGGCAGGACTGGGGATAGTGAGAATCACAGATCTGGACAGCCAAGAGTTCATGAAAACCCAATAAAAAGAAATCTGAACGCCTAGTTTACTCGATCGGTTGACTCGCGCACTGGCGCGTGATACGTCTCCAACGTATCTATAATTTTTGATTGTTCCATTCTGTTATATTATCATTCTTGGATGTTTTACAATCATTTTATAGCAACTTTATATCATTTTTTGGGACTAACCTATTGACATAGTTCCCAGTGCCAGTTGCTGTTTTTTGCTTGTTTTTTACTTCGTAGGAAATCAATACCAAACGGAGTCCAAACGCAGCGAAACTTTTTGGTGATTTTTTTGGACCAGAAGACACAAGTTGGGCCAAGAAAGTACCTGAGGGGGGCTCCGAGGGGAGCACAACCCACCAGGGCGCGCCCAGGTGGGTTGTGCCCACCTCAGCCACCTCCCGCACCGCCTGTTTGCTCTATAAATACCTCAATATTCCAGAAACCCTAGGGGAGTCGACGAAAATCAATTCGAGCCTCCGCAAGTTCCAGAAACCACAGATCCAATCTAGACACCATCATGGAGGGGTTCATCATCCTCATTGGTGCCTCTCCGATGATGCGTGAGTAGTTCATTGTAGACCTACGGGTCCGTAGGCAGTAGCTAGATGGCTTCCTCTCTCTCTTTGGATTCTCAATACAATGGTCTCTTGGAGATCTATTTGATGTAACTCTTTTTTGCGGTGTGTTTGTTGGGATCCGATGAACTTTGAGTTTATGATCAGATCTATGTTTTTATCCATGAAAGTTATTTGAGTCTTTTGATCTCTTATATGCATGATTGCTTATAGCCTCGTATTTCTTCTTCGAATCTTTGGTTTAGTTAGGCCAACTAGATCGATTTTTCTTGCCATGGGAAGAGGTGCTTTGTGATGGGTTCGATCTTACGGTGCTTGATCCCAGTGACAGAAGGGGAACCGACACGTATGTATCGTTGCTATTAAGGATAACAAAATGGGGTCTATTTCTACATAAATAGATCTTGTCTACATCATGACATCGTTCTTATTGCATTACTCCGTTTCTCCATGAACTTAATACACTAGATGCATGCTGGATAGCGGTCGATGTGTGGAGTAATAGTAGTAGATGCAGGCAGGAGTCGGTCTACTAATCTTGGACATGATGCCTATATAATGATCATTGCCTGGATATCGTCATAATTATTTGAAGTTCTATCAATTGCCCAACAATAATTTGTTTACCCGCCGTATGCTATTTTTCTCGAGAGAAGCCACTAGTGAAATCTACGGCCCCTGGGTCTATTTTCTCATCATATATTTTCAGATCTATTTTGCTATTTGCCTTTTTATTTATTTGCCACTTCTATTTTTATATCTATATTTCCAAAAACCCAAAAATACCTCACTGATTTTTTTTTTGCATCTATCAATCTACTACAATTTTTCTCACATCCGTTTGCCAATTTCTGGCGCCGTTACCCGAAAGGGATTGACAACCCCTTTAACACGTTGGGTTGCAAGTATTTGTTCATTGTGTGCAGGTGTTGTTTACGTAGTGTTGCTTGGTTCTCCTACTGGTTCGATAACCTTCGTCTCATCACTGAGGGAAATACCTACCGTTGCTGTGCTGCATCATCCCTTCCTCTTTGGGAAAATACCGACGTAGTTCAAGCCAACATCAAAAGGAATTTCTGGCGCCGTTGCCGGGGAGACATCATCAACATCTACCAGGTTCCTAATCACAAATCTCATCTCCTTGCAATTTACATTATTTGCCATTTGCCTCTCGTTTTTCTCTCCCCCACTTCACAAAAATTTGCCGTTTTATTCGCCCTCTTTTTCGTTCGCCGTTTTCTCGTCAGATTTGTTTTTGAGTGCAATCTTGTTGCATAGTCATGATGCCTCAAAGAAAATATTATGATGTTCCTTACCCCAAATTTTTTCTTGAAATTGAGAAAAGTACTAAGGAATATATGACTACACAATTTGAGCACAATAAATATTTTACTGAAGAACTTAAGGAAAACTCTGTTGTGTTGGATGCTATAACAAAACAACTTGATGATATTAGTAGAGACGTTTGTAATCTTCAATCTAAGTATGCTTTTGCTGAAAGTTTGCTAGGGAAAATATCCGATGCGCAAGCTACCCTAGTAAATCAAACGGCCGCTAAACCAATCTCGTTAGAAGATAAAAATGAGGAAGATCTTAAAGTGATTGGTGTTTCTTCTATTGATTCCTTGTTTAGTAAAATTAAAATTGATGAAGAAGGGATTGAAGAAGAGTCAACTTAGCTAGAAGGCGTCCCGATAATTTGGAGGGTGAAAATCTTGTTGAGAAAATTGATAAAAGTGGGTTTGGAGAGGTGAAAACTTTAACTAGTGATGTGCCCACTCTTTTGGATTACAAAGACTTTAATTATGATAATTGCTCGTTGATTGATTGTATTTCTTTGTTGCAATCCATGATAAATTCACCCCATGCCTATGAACAAAATAAAGCTTTTACTAAACATATTGTTGATGCTATGATGAAAGCTTTGGAAGAAAAGTTGGAATTAGAGATTTCAATTCCTAGAAAATTACATGATGAATGGAAACCTACTATCAAAGTCAAGATTAAAAATTATGAGTGTTTTGCTTTATGTGATTTGGGTGCTAGTGTTTCTACAATTCCGAAATCTTTATGTGATGTGCTTGGTCTTACCGATATTGAAGAATGTTCTTTAAATTTGCACTTGGCGGATTCTACTATTAAAAAGCCTATGGGAAGAATTAATGATGTTCTTATTCTTGCAAATAGGAATTATGTGCCCATAGATTTTATTGTTCTTGATATTGATTGCAATCCATCTTGTCCAATTATTATTGGTAAACAGTTTTTGCGCACTATAGGCGTCGTGATTGATATGAAAGAAGGGAACATCAAATTCCAATTTCCTTTGAGAAATGGTATGGAACACTTCCCTAGAACAAGAATTAAGCCACCATACGAATCAATCATGAGGGCATCTTATGGATCTAGAAACAAAGATGACAATACTTAGATCTTTGCATTATGCCTAGCTAAGGGCGTAAAACGATAGCGCTTGTTGGGAGGCAACCCAATGAATAAAATTTATTTTTGTCTTTTTCTTTCTGTTTTTGAGTGTTTGCACAATTATGCTACTGTTATGATTGTGTTTTTTGTGTTTTAATTAGTGTTTGTGCCAAGTAAAGCCTTTGGGATAGCTTTGGTGATAGTTGATTTGATCTTGTTGGAAAACAGAACATTTTGCGTCTAGTAAAACAATTTTGAAAATTCTGAAGTTTTTACACAAGATTGATATACAAATTGCCTCTGTTGTCCTAATTTTTCAGAATTTTTGGAGTTACAGAAGTATGAGAACAATTCACATATTTAGAGACTGTTCTGTTTTTGACATATTCTATTTTCTTTGCATTGTGTGCTTATTTTGATGAATCTATGGTTTTTATCGGGGGGTATGAGCCATGGTAAAGTTAGAATACAATAGATATAATGCAAGAACAAAATTTGAATGGGTTTTCTAAAGTACTTAAAGTAAAAATTGGTTTTCTTATACTAACGGATCTCACGAAGGTTTTGTTAAGTTTTGTGTGATTGAAGTTTTCAAGTTTTGGGTGAGATTACGATGGATGAAGGAATAAGGAGTAAGAAGAGCCTAAGCTTGGGGATGACCCATGGCACCCCAAGCCATTATCCAAAGAGAAGCAAGCAACTAAGCTTGGGGATGCCCGAGTGGCATCCCCTCTTTCTTCTAATGACCATCGGTATTTTACTTGGAGCTATATTTTTATTCGTCACATATCATGAGTTTTGCTTGGAGCGTCTTGTATGATATGAGTCTTTGCTTGTTTTGCTTTTTATTTTTAGTCATGAATCCTTGCTGGACACACCTATTTGGGAGAGCCAAAATTATGCTATGACTAGTTAGAATTGCTCTCTATGCTTCACTTAAATATTTATGAGCTATGGAATTGCTCTAGTGCTTCACTTATATCTTTTTGAGTACGGTGTGCTTTAGTATTTTTGAAGAAATGCTCTCATGCTTCACTTAGATTTATTTGAGTAAATTTTTTAAGAAATTCTCTCTTGCTTCACTTAAATTATTTTGAGAGAAGAAATTTTTTATGCTCATGTTCTTCACTTAGATTTGTTTGAGCTATCAAAAGCAACACATTAAACTAGTCCCAAAGTGATAGATATTCAAGAGAGATATAATAAAAACTTTTGTGAAGATCATTGGACAAAATAAACTTGATTCCTTGTAATAGTTTTGAGATATGTTGATATAATATGTGAGTCATGTTGATGAGTAATTATGCTTTAGTAAGAATATTGGTGTTAAGGTTTGTGATTCCCTATGCAAGCACGAAAGTCAATAGTTATGCAATGAAATTACATCCTACTTGTGGTGCATTATTCGGAGTTAGTTATGCTTAATGCTCACTTATGAGATTTTTCGTTTCTTGGTTGGATGCTTCTCAATCTTTTGCTAGCCTTCATTTGCACTAAGTATGATCACTACTTGTGCATCCAAAATCCTTAAACCAGTTTTGCCATATGAGTCCACTATACCTACCTATATGCGGTATTTCCGTGCCGTTCTAAGCAAATTTGTATGTGCCATCTCTAATTTCAAAATAAATTTCTCTTTTGTGTGCTCGTACCGCTCATGAAACGGTAGGGGGTGGCTGATATATTTCCATGCTAGATGTGTTATTCTCAAGATGAGTGTTTATTCACTTGTCATTGCACGAGAGTACGACAAAGGTATTAGGGATGCCCAGTCCCGAAATGAAAAATGAATATACTTTATGTTGTCAAATAATAAATTCCTTGGAAAGTGTTGGTATGGAGGGCACCATGGATACGGCTAGCCATGGAAAGTGAAAGTATGGTGGAAAAAGGAATAAACTTTATTTTCTGTTTGGGAACCGCCTATGATATATTTAGCATGGAATGTATTGGGAACTACTTGATCGTTTTCGTTGACAGGAAAAGCATGCCACCCAAAATGTTTTATCTCTACTTTTTTCGCTTTGAGCTCTGGCACCTCTACGAATCCCTACTTCCCTCTGCGAAGGGCCCTTCTTTTACTTTATGCAATTTTTATTTTATTTTGAGTCTCCATCTTCTCTTATAAAGCACCAACTAAGGGGCACTATGATCGCACTTGAGCATTGGGTGTAGCTAATATGCGAGTGTGTTTCATGAATGGATCAATGATTGAGCATAATGGGCTAGGGATAACTTGCTTTAGTGTTGATATTTTGAAAGACATGGTTGCTTGTTGATATGCTTGAGTATTGAAATCTTCATGTCAAAACTAGACTATTGCTTTGACTCATATAAAAGTCCAAATGTCCTACAGGTCCAAATGTCCATGCTACAAAGAAAAGAATATGTGATGAACATGTTAGGCAGCATTCCACATCAAAAATTCTAGTTTTATCATTTACCTACTTGAGGACGAGCAGGAATTAAGCTTGGGAATGCTGATACGTCTCCAACGTATCTATAATTTTTGATTGTTCCATGCTGTTATATTATCATTCTTGGATGTTTTACAATCATTTTATAGCAACTTTATATCATTTTTTGGGACTAACCTATTGACATAGTGCCCAGTGCCAGTTGCTGTTTTTTGCTTGTTTTTTACTTCGCAGGAAATCAATACCAAATGGAGTCCAAACGTAGCGAAACATTTTGGTGATTTTTCTGGACCAGAAGACACAAGTTGGGCCAAGAAAGTACCTGAGGGGGGCTCCGAGGGGAGCACAACCCATCAGGGCGCGCCTGGGGGCCCAGGCGCGCCCAGGTGGGTTGTGCCCACCTCGTCCACCTCCCGCACCGCCTGTTTGCTCTATAAATACCCCAATATTCCAGAAACCCTAGGGGAGTCGATGAAAATCAATTCCAGCCGCCGCAAGTTCCAGAAACCACAGATCCAATCTAGACACCATCACGGAGGGGTTCATCATCCTCATTGCTGCCTCTCCGATGATGCGTGAGTAGTTCATTGTAGACCTACGGGTCCGTAGGCAGTAGCTAGATGGCTTCCTCTCTCTCTTTTGATTCTCAATACAATGGTCTCTTGGAGATCTATTTGATGTAACTCTTTTTTGCGGTGTGTTTGTTGGGATCCGATGAACTTTGAGTTTATGATCAGATTTATGTTTTTATCCATGAAAGTTATTTGAGTCTTTTGATCTCTTATATGCATGATTGCTTATAGCCTCGTATTTCTTCTTTGAATCTTTGGTTTAGTTAGGCCAACTAGATCGGTTTTTCTTGCCATGGGAAGAGGTGCTTTGTGATGGGTTCGATCTTACGGTGCTTGATCCCAGTGACAGAAGGGGAACCGACACGTATGTATCATTGCTATTAAGGATAACAAAATGGGGTCTATTTCTACATAAATAGATCTTGTCTACATCATGTCATCGTTCTTATTGCATTACTCCGTTTCTCCATGAACTTAATACACTAGATGCATGCTGGATAGCGGTCGATGTGTGGAGTAATAGTAGTAGATGCAGGCAGGAGTCGGTCTACTAATCTTGGACGTGATGCCTATATAATGATCATTGCCTGGATATCGTCATAATTATTTGAAGTTCTATCAATTGCCCAACAGTAATTTGTTTACCCACCGTATGCTATTTTTCTCGAGAGAAGCCACTAGTGAAATCTACGGCCCCCGGGTCTATTTTCTCATCATATATTCTCAGATCTATTTTGCTATTTGCCTTTTTATTTATTTGCCACTTATTTTCAGATATATATTTCCAAAAACCCAAAAATACCTCGCTGAATCTTATTTGCTTTTTTTGCATCTATCAATCTACTACAATTTATCTCACGTCCCTTTTGCCAATTTCTGGCGCCGTTACCCGAAAGGGATTGACAACCCCTTTAACACGTCGGGTTGCAAGTATTTGTTCTTTGTGTGCAGGTGCTGTTTACGTAGTGTTGCTTGGTTCTCCTACTGGTTCGATAACCTTGGTCTCATCACTGAGGGAAATACCTATCATTGCGGTGCTGCATCATCCCTTCCTCTTTGGGGAAATACCGACGTAGTTCAAGCCAACATCAGCGCGGAGCACAAATCGAGTGGAGGGGAAGCGTCGAGTCCCAACAAGTCGAGGTCAAGAGATGATTTTTTAGCGAAGGATGATCTAAGGCGTGGGCTGGAGCAGCGTAGAGAGAAGGACCTCCGAAGCAAGCTAGTTAACCAACAGAGACAAAGGGAGAGTGATGTCTAGTACGCAACTTTATTCTTGTAGACTCGTGTTGGGCCTCCAAGCGCAGAGTTTTGTAGGACAGTAGCAATTTTCCCTCAAGTGGATGACCTAAGGTTTATCAATCCGAGGGAGGCGTAGGATGGAGATGGTCTCTCTCAAACAACCCTGCAACCAAATACAAGAAATCTCTTGTGTCCCTAACACACCCAATACAATGGCAAATTGTATAGGTGCACTAGTTCGGCGAAGAGATGGTGATAAAAGTGTAATATGGATGGTAGAAATATATTTTTATAATCTGAATAAATAAAAACAGCAAGGTAGCAATTGATAAAACGGAGCACAAACGGTATTGCAATGCTTGAAAATGAGGCCTAGGGTCCGTACTTTCACTAGTGCAATCTCTCAACAATGCTAATATAATTGGATCATATAACCATCCCTCAACATGCGATGAAGAATCACTCCAAAGTTCCTATCTAGCGGAGAACATAAGAATAAATTGTTTGTAGGGTACGAAACCACCTCAAAGCTATTCTTTCCGATCGATCTATCCAAGAGTTCGTACTAAAATAACCCCAAAGCAAATTCAGATTCGTAATGCTCAATCCAACACAAAGAACCTCAAAGAGTGCCCCAAGATTTCTAGCGGAGAAAAAAAGACAAGAACGTGCATCAACCCCTATGCATAGATTACCCCAATGTCACCTCGGGAATCCGCGAGTTGAGTGCCAAAACATATATCAAGTGAATCAATACGATACCCCATTGTCACCACGGGTATTCATAGCAAGACATACATAAAGTATTCTCAAATCCATAAAAGTATTCAATCCGATAAAACGAAATCTCAAAGGGAAAACTCAATTCACAACAAGATAGAGAGGGGAAAACACCATATGATCCAACTATATTAACAAAGCCCGCGATACATCAAGATCGTGACATCTCAAGAACACGAGAGAGAGAGAGAGAGATTAAACACATAGCTACTGGTACAAACCCTCGGCCCCGAGGGTGGACTACTCCCTCCTCATCATGGTGGCCGCCGGGATGATGAAGATGGCCACCGGTGATAATTTCCCCCTCTGGCAGGGTGCCGGAACAGGGTATAGATTGGATCTCGTGGATACAGAGGCCTTGCAGCAGCGGAACTTCTGATCTAGGGTCTCCGCGAGGGTTTTTGGAATATTTGGCAATTTATAGGGCGAAGAGGCGGTGTGGGAGGCCACCGAGGTGGGCACAACCCACCGGGGCGCGCCTGGGGGCCCAGGCGCACCCTGGTGAGTTGTGCCCCTCGGGGCACCCCCCAGGTGCTGCTCTGGCCCATTGGATGTCTTCTGGTCCATAAAAAATCCACAAAAATTTTCACTGCGTTTGGACTCCATTTGGTATTGATTTTCTGCGATGTAAGAAACAAGCAAAAAATAGCAACTGGCACTGGGCACTATGTCAATAAGTTAGTCCCAAAAAATGGTATAAAGTTGCTATAAAATGATTGTAAAACATCCAAGAATGATAATATAGTAGCATGAGTACTTCATAAATTATAGATAAGTTGGAGATGTATCAGCATCCCCAAGCTTAATTCCTACTCGTCCTCAAGTAGGTAAATGATAATAGAAATAATTTATGAAGTGTGAATGCTAGCAAAGTGCATAAGTTTGATCAATAGTAATTTCAATCACTTTTCCAAGCATCATAACAGCAACTCTTTCTCATAAAACTCATCATGTTAAAGTAGCAAGCAATTCACATGTTAAGGTTCAAACAATGAATTCTCTTGAAACTCAACAACCTATATTCTTAGTCACCAAACAATTGCAATTCAACTTATTCAACAGAGTCTAAGTAAGAGCTCCACATACTCAACCATCATATAGCCTTCTATGATTGCTAATACTCACCGCATACACATGAGCAAAACGTTTCAACCGGACACATAGAAAGATAGGGGCTGATAATTTCGCCTCCCAACGTATTCACCTCAAGGGTGATGTCAACAATAATAACTCATGCTACCCATATTCAACTGGATACATGTGCCTAGATCTTTCCTCACCACATGATGCTTGCCAAAAGAGAAAAATAAAAAGGAATAGAGAGAAAAACTTTGACTCTTGCATGAAAGTAAATACACAAAAGTAAAAGGTAGGCCCTTCGCAGAGGGAAGCAGAGGTTGCCATGCGCTTTTTGTTTGTATGCTCAATCCCTTAGTGCAAAAGAACGTCACGTTATATTGCCCCTTATGATAGCAACCTTTATTATGCAGTCTGTCGCTTTTATTCTTTGCCATCACAAGTTCGTACAACGCTCAATTTTCTCTTACACTAAATGATCTAACACTTTTAGAAGCAATTTTTATTGCCTTATTGCACCGATGACAACTTACTTGAAGAATCTTACTCAATCCTTAGGTAGGTATGGTGGACTCTTGAAAATAAGATTTGGGTTTAAGGGTTTTTGGATGCACAAGTAGTATCTCTACTTGGTGCGGAATTTTTGGCTAGCAAAGATGGGGGGCAAGCACCACATGTTGAAGGATCTATGACAATATAACTTCTATGTGAATATGAACAAACATAAATCATTATGTTGTCTTCCTTGTCCAACGTTAACAATTTTGGCATATAATATTTTGATGGGGGCTCACAATCACAAAAGATTTCCAAGATAGTGTATTTGCATGTAAAAGTTCTCTTCCTTATAGTAATCATTCATGAATTGCTTGTATGACCAATATTGTGATTGTCAAGCTTCAAAAGATTTCACTTTCTAAACCCAATGTGAAGCTACCACTGGGCATGATATGAACATATAATTTCAACTTCATGATATTCAATTCATTCAACAATTTACTCATAGGATATAAGTGAAGCACGAGAGTAAATGACAAACTACTCCAAAAAGATATAAGTGAAAATCAAGCGAGTAGTTAAGTAAAGGGGTAGCTAATTGAGGACTCTCTCTTATTTAAAAACTTTCAGATCTAAGTATTTTATTAAAACAGCAAGTAAAACAAAACAAAATACATTCCAAGAATAGCACAACTCAAGTGAAGAAGAAAAAACTTAGGCTCAACCGATACTAACCGATAATTGTTGATGAAGAAAGGTGGGATGCCTACCGGGGCATCCCCAAGCTTAGATGCTTGAGACTTCTTGAAATATTATCTTGGTATGCCTTGGGCATCCACAAGCTTGAGCTTTTGCGTCTCCTTAATTCCTTTTATATCACGGTTTCCCTAAATCTTAAAAACTTCATACACACAAAACTCAACAAGAACTCGTGAGATAAGTTAGTATAAACCAATGCAAAAACCTTATCATTATGTACTGTAGCAAATCACAAAAATTATTATTCAACATTGCGTACTAAATGCCTCTGCATATTTAATACTCCTATCCTCAAATAGAATAATTAAACAAGCAAACATATGCAAACAATGCAAACATAACAGCAATCTGCCAAAACAGTACAGTCTGTAAAGAATGCAAGAGTATCAATAATTCTTTAACTCCAAAAATTATGAAAATTTACCACACTGTAGAAAATTTATCATAGCTTATTGTGCAAAAAAATTCAACATTTTATCACATTCTGACTTTTCTCGGGAATTTTTGCAACATCGATAAACTTTCTGTTTTGAAACAGCAACTCATATACTTGCAAAATAAGCATGGTAAAGGCTATCCTTGACATTTTTATTGAAAAGAAAGATGCAAAACATTATTATAAATAACATAAAGCAAGTACTAACAAGAAAATGATGCTCCAAGCAAAACATATATCATGTGGCGAATAAAAATGTAGCTCCAAGTGAGGTTACCGATAATGTTGGAGACGAAAGAGGGGATGCTTTCCGGGGCATCCCCAAGCTTAGTTGCTTGGATATTCCTTGAATATTACCTTGGGGTGCCTTGGGCATCCCCAATCTTAGGGTCTTGTCACTCCTTATTCTCCTCATATCGACATCTCACCCAAAACTTGAAAACTTCAATCACACAAAACTTAACGGAACTTCGTGAGATAGGTTAGTATGATAAAGAGCAAACCATTTCACTTTGGTACTGTCAAAGACAAGATTCATAATTGTTTACACACAATTCCTACTGTATCATATCATTTCCACAATTTATATTGAGCAATATAAGCCATAGAAACTAGAAAACAAGCAAACTATGCATTGAAAACAGAATCTCTCAAAAACAGAACAGTACGTAAAGATCTGAATTAAGGTCATACTTATGAAACTCCAAAAATGCTGAAAATTTAGGAAAACGTAGAAAATTTGTATAACCAGCAAATGTAAAAAAATTCAGAGTTTGTCGACCCTCCAGTGAATTTAAACAATTCTGTTACTGGGCGTAAAAGTTTCTGTTTCTGCACAGAATCAAGTCAACTATCATCCACACTATCCCAAAGGCTTTACTTGGCACTTTATTGAAACAAAAGCTATAAAACATGATTACTACAGTAACCTAACCATGTGAACACACAAAAACATTAGGTAAAAGTGTTGGGTTGTCTCCCAACAAGCGCTTTTCTTTAATGCCTTTTAGCTAGGCATGATGATTTCAATGATGCTCGCATAAAAGATAAGAATTGAAATATAAAGAGAGCATCATGAAGCATATGACTAGCACATTTAATCCTAACCCACTTCCTATGCATAGGGATTTTGTGAGCAAACAATTTATGGGAGCAAGAATCAACTAGCATAGGAAGGTAAAACAAGTAAAACTTCAAGAGTTTCAACACATAGAGAGGAAACTTGATATTATTGCAATACCTACAAGCATATGTTCCTCTCTCATAATAATTTTCAGTAGCATCATGAATGAATTCAACAATATAACCATCACATAAAGTATTCTTTTCATGATCCACTAGCATATAAATTTTATTACTCTCCACATAAGCAAATTTATTCTCATCAATAGTAGTGGGAGCAAACTCAACAAAATAACTATCATGTGATTGAAAGTTAAAATCATGATGACAAGTTTCATGGTTATCATTATTCTTTATAGCATACATGTCATCACCATAATCATCATAAATAGGAGGCATGCTTTCATCATAGTAAATTCTCTCATCAAAACTTGGGGGACTAAAAATATCATTTTCATCAAACATAGCATCCCCTAGCTTGTAGCTTTGCATATCATTAGCATCATGGATATTCAAAGAATTCATACTAACAACATTGCAATCATGCTCATCATTCATGCCAAACATTTTATTGAATTCTTCTTCGATCAATTGAGCACAATTTTCCTTTCCATCATTTTCACGAAAGACATTATAAAGATGAACAATATGAGACCACCTCAATTCCATTTTTTGGTAGTTTTCTTTTTATAAACCAAACTAGTGATAAAACAAGAAACTAAAAGATTCGATTGCAAGATCTAAAGATATACCTTCAAGCACTCACCTCCCCGGCAATGGCGCCAGAAAAGAGCTTGATGTCTACTACACAACTTTATTCTTGTAGACTCGTGTTGGGCCTCCAAGCATATAGTTTTGTAGGACAGTAGCAGTTTTCCCTCAAGTGGATGACCTAAGGTTTATCAATCCGTGGGAGGCGTAGGATGAAGATGGTCTCTCTCAAACAACCCTGCAACCAAATACAAGAAATCTCTTGTGTCCCCAACACACCCAATACAATGGCAAATTGTATAGGTGCACTAGTTTGGCGAAGAGATGGTGATAAAAGTGTAATATGGATGGTAGAAATATATTTTTATAATCTGAATAAATAAAAACAGCAAGGTAGCAATTGATAAAACGGAGCACAAACGGTATTGCAATGCTTGAAAATGAGGCCTAGGGTCCGTACTTTCACTAGTGCAATCTCTCAACAATGCTAATATAATTGGATCATATAACCATCCCTCAACATGCGATGAAGAATCACTCCAATGTTCCTATCTAGCAGAGAACATAAGAATAAATTGTTTGTAGGGTATGAAACCACCTCAAAGCTATTCTTTCCGATCGATCTATCCAAGAGTTCGTACTAAAATAACACCAAAGCAAATTCCGATTCGTAATGCTCGATCCAACACAAAGAACCTCAAAGAGTGCCCCAAGATTTCTACCGGAGAAATAAAGACAAGAATGTGCAGCAACCCCTATGCATAGATTACCCCAATGTCACCTCGGGAATCCACGAGTTGAGTGCCAAAACATATATCAAGTGAATCAATACGATACCCCATTGTCACCATGGGTATTCATAGCAAGACATACATAAAGTGTTCTCAAATCCATAAAAGTATTCAATCCGATAAAACGAAATCTCAAAGGGAAAACTCAATTCACAACAAGATAGAGAGGGGAAAACACCATATGATCCAACTATATTAACAAAGCCTGCGATACATCAAGATCGTGACATCTCAAGAACACGAGAGAGAGAGAGATTAAACACATAGCTACTGGTACAAACCCTCAGCCTCGAGGGTGGACTACTCCCTCCTCATCATGGTGGCCGCCGGGATGATGAAGATGGCCACCGGTGATGATTTCCCCCTCCGGCAGGGTGCCAGAACGGGGTCTAGATTGGATCTCATGGATACAGAGGCCTTGCGGCAGCGGAACTTTTGATCTAGAGTCTCCGCGAGGGTTTTTGGAATATTTGGCAATTTATAGGGCTAAGAGGCGGTGCGGGAGGCCACCGAGGTGGGCACAACCCACCGGGGCGCGCCTGGGGGCCCAGGCGCGCCCTGGTGGGTTGTGCCCCCCTCAGGGCACCCCCCAGGTGCTGCTCTGGCCCATTAGATGTCTTCTGGTCCATAAAAAATCCACAAAAACTTTCGCTGCGTTTGGACTCCGTTTGGTATTGATTTTCTGCGATGTAAAAAACAAGCAAAAAACAGCAACTGGCACTGGGCACTATGTCAATAAGTTAGTCCCAAAAAATGGTATAAAGTTGCTATAAAATGATTGTATAACATCCAAGAATGATAATATAGCAGCATGAATACTTCATAAATTATAGATACATTGGAGACGTATCAGGGCAAGAGTAGGGGGAGCACGGGAAGGGACACTAGTCACTTCTCGTATCCCCAATGTCATGATCACAGCAAGTGGGCTGAAGATGCTTCTATTGTATGTAAGTATGATGATGCAGAGAAGAGGAGGGGCACTTACAGAAGGAAGCCAAGGCAGGAGTATACCCCATCAAGTCATACATAGTCTCATGGTAGAGATGATAATGAAAGCAGGAAGAGGAGGACTAAACAGATGTGGGTGGCAAAGGATGGCCAAGGTAAGCAAGGGGAGCAGGAGGCGTTTGTTCGCGATACGAGACAGAAGACGGGCTCCGTGCTTGAACGCATCTCTGAGAACAAAATTTCATCGGTGGACCCCGACAGGCGGGGTCACCGATCGCCATGAATCTCTTGGCTTGGAACTGTCGAGGCTTGGGGTTGGACTCGACAGTTGGTGAACTACGGGACCTCATACGGTCATACAACCCAGCGGTGGTCTTTCTCTCAGAAACTTTAAAGAAATCTGAACTGATGAATAAACTTAAGTGGAGCCTGGGGTTCCGACAAGGAGTAGCAGTTAATTGCATAGGAAGGAGTGGAGGTCTATCTCTGTGGTGGAGGGATGATGTGGACGTTACGGTGAGACCGTGGCACTAGTAGAAAACAGAGCATTAGTCCCGGTTCCAGAGGGCCTTTAGTCCCGGTTCTGCAACCGGGACAAAACAATCGGGACTAATGCCCAAAACCTTTAGTCTCGGTTGGCTTACGAACCGGGACTAAAGGAGTTCCACGTGGCCGATGTGGGGCGCCCAGGCAGGAGGAACTTTAGTCCCGGTTGGTAACACCAACCGGGACTAAAAGGCAGCCACGCGTCAGCAGCAGCTTGCAGGCGCTGGTTTTTTTTTGAAAGGGGCGGGGTTAGGGGTTTTGGAGGGTTTGGGGGTTTCATATTGTGTTAGCTAGCTACTACATATAGAGAGAAGTGACCTCTCTTTCTCCGTGCTTGGTCGATGGTAGCTACTACATATAGAGAGAACTCGACGCTAGCTAGTAAGCAAATGAAGGAACCATTAATTACACAACATCGTCATTAACATATATAGAGAGAAGTGACCTCTCTTTCTTCGTGCTTGGTCGAACGCTATTACATATATACAATATAACATCTCTTACAATCGCTAACATCATCTACCTAAAATCCATTTCCAATTCCATATGGTATTCTCTGTCTTTAGGTATGATGTGGTCAAGAAAGAATCCCGCCAATTCCTCTTGAATTGCTCATATGCGATCATGTGGTAGGAGTTCATCCCGCATCTGCCACATCTAATTTAAAGAAGGGGTCAATACATATATATGAATGAAACTCAACACAAATGATGGTAATAAAAAATAATTGTGAATACTGTTTACGTACTTCAAATTGTTCATCAGAGAAGCCCCGCTCAAGGGTCGAGTTGCGAATGAACTCGCAAATGTAGTATCCGCATAAATCAGTCCCGGGTGCCTGCCACAAGCACTTTACGAGAATAGAGTTCAATCAAACTGATAATCAAGCATGATAATGGTATTGATGAAACTAGAATCAATGAGAGATGCACGAAACTAGCTAGTACTACTTACTCTGGGCTGTGTAAATTTCAGCTCCTTCTTCAGACCCGGGACCATTCCGGTGAATGTTTTCCAAACCCTGCCCGGCAAACTTGATATCAGGAACTGAACAAAAGTTGCCGATCGATATGATTCGATAATGATTGAACTTACCTCTGGAGCATTTCCTTCATGTCCGCCCACTCCTTTTGATCTTTATGTCTCGAGTCTAAGACAGTTACTACTACCCCATCAAGCTTTATGGATAGCAGAATAAAGTGGAGCCTGTGCATGCATAACTCATCAATTACACTTAACCTCGAGTAAGTGAAACAGAATATGCACAAGACAGTAACACTCACTTGAAGTTGTAAGGAAAGAGTATTTCCCTTTTGTTTTGATGTCGAAGGAACGCTTTTAGCAAGTTTTTCTCGGTATCTTCGGCTCTCTTTTTTACCGACCATTCATTTACGGTATTTGGGCTAATGAACCCAATGTCATAGATTTGTCCTCTTTTGCATTCGACAATCTTCAATCTGCATAATATATATAGTGAGGATGATTATATATACATGCAATGAACGAGCTGAGCTAGAGACTTAATTACAGAAATAATACTTACAGACAGTAGCAAGTCATGAGTTGTTTGTCGAGGGCCTGTTGATTGAATAACTGAAATAATTCCACAAATTCAACAGGCATCAGGCCGACTCCAATGAAGTCGTGCTCATCTTTAATTACCAGCATCAGACTGTCGGTCCCAGACTTCCTGCAGGTTTCCAAGTACCATTCATGCAATCTTTGCATCATCGTTGGTAGATGCGGGAGCTGATCACGTTTGACGAGAGGCTTCCCGTGCTTGTATCTAAATTGCTCTACTACCTCAGCCGTTTCAAATTGTACATCATCACCCATGTAATCACCAAGATTGGTATCGGGCAGTAGCCCCGGATGATTAGGGACGATATCGCTAGACAACTTGAGCGGGGGGGCACGATTGCTTCTCCTGTTCGCCGAGCTAGGGAATTTTTTTCCCACTTCTTTGTCTTGCAGCACTGGTAGTACTTCCCGACCGCCGCGCTTCATCATATGTCTTTTGAATACAGCACTCATGGTGTGATTGCGGCGGAGGCGGTGGTGGTCGCTTAAGGGCTTCCAGAGTGCGCTTCGCTTTCACCGGATCTACTGTTTCCTTCGGAGGTGGACGTTTCCGTTCAAAATGGGCCCTCACTTCGGCATACACGATGTCCTTGTTTTCCTCGTCGGTCCTCTCATATGGTAACTTTGGAAGAGGCTTGAGGCTTGGACCAAATTTGAATTTCTTCCCGCCTGTTGTACTGCTAGCCGCCGGAGCGGCGGCGGCTCTCTTTCGCTGTTGCTGAGGCGGCGGAGTCCGCTGACGCACCGGAGGAGGCGGAGTCTGCTGACACGCCGGAGGAGGCGGAGGAGGAAGAGGACTCTGCTGAGGGGCCTCCTTCGCCGGAGACGGCGGCTGAGGCGGCGGAGGCAGCTCATGCGCCGGAGACGACTCAGGCAGCTGAGCTGGACTGTGAGGAGTCTGCTGAGGGGCCTCAACCGGCTGAGTCTGCTGAGGCGTCCAGTTTGGAAGCTTGATGTACTCCTTTTTCCATAGACAGGTACTCCTTAAAGCATTTTCTAAATGAATATCCCCTTCACCTGTAGGGTAGTCAAGCTCCAGCTCCTAAAATCCCTCCATTATTTCATCCACCGTCACAATAGCATAGCCATGTGGAATCGGACGGCAATGGAAAGTTCCCTCAGCTCGAAGAGGTACAACAGAGCCGACTGCCACCTTCAAGGTCAGGTTCTGCCATTTCGTCATTAGCACACAATGTTCAGCCTCCGTGATACTATCCACGGGGTAGCAAGGAGCCGTGAAATTAGGCTGAATGAGCTCAGTGGAAGCCACGCTGCTTCTCCGCTGAGATGGTGGGGTAGCTTCTGGGGCAGCGTCGAAGGAAGGATCTTCATGCCGCTGACATGGTTGGCCGGTAGCTCGCTGGCTCTCAAGTTCCTCTAGTTTCGCTATTCTTGCACCGAGCTTCTGCATTTTGGTTGCTTCCTCTTTCTTCTTTCTCTCTCGGCTTCTATAACCACCGCTGTTGTGAAACCCATGCACCCATGGAACGGAGCCTGATGTGCCTCGTGTTCGTCCAGGGTGTTCAGCATTCCCGAGGGCCTCTGTCAGCTCGTCCTTCTCTCTGTGGGGAATGAACGTCCCTTCCTGCGCTGCCTTGATTGCTTCCTCAAGCTTCTTGATGGGTATTGCAAGTTGATCATTCATCCAAACACACTTCCCTTATTCGGGGTCCAAAGTTCCCCCAACCCCGAAGAACCAAGTCCTTGCCCGATCTGGCCAGTGCAATGTCGCTAGTTGGACCCCTTTAGCAAGCAGGTCTTGCTCAGCTTTGTCCCACAACGGCCGGGCTTTGCTGTAGCCACCTGACCCCGTGGTATGGTGATACTTCTTCTTTGCAGCATTTTGCTTGTTTGTCAATGACCTTTGCTTACACTTCTCCGACTTCTTGTAGGCCACAAATGCGGGCCAGTGATCTCTTATCTTCTCATATCGACCGATGAATTCTGGAGTCTCCTCTTTCTCGACAAACTTTTTGTTCAACTCTTTCTTCCAGTTGTTGAATAGTGCTGCCATCTTCTTAAGAGCAAACACCTTGACCTTTCGCTCTATAACTGGGTTATTCGTATCCTCCTCTGGCGGTAGGCTGAAATTTGTCATCAGCGAGGTCCAAAGATCATCTTTCAGTCTATCCTGGACATAGGAAACTTTAGGGTCCTTCTTCTTATTCCATTCTTGGATGCTGATCGGGACGCTGTCCCTAACAGCAACTCCGCACTGATGTACAAATGTGTCCTTGGTCCGCTTGGGAGCAATCGGTTGGCCATCTTTCGTGACTTCTGTGATCGTGAACCTTTCATCCTGGCGCAACCTTTTCTTCGGGCCTCGTCTCCTTACGGAAGTTTGGCTCGATTCGGAGGGCTAAAAGAAGAAAGAAGCATTAATATATGTACATACAAAACAATTAATGCATCAAGTCAGCACAGGCTTAATAGATATATATATATATATATATATATATATATATATATATATATATATATATATATATATATATATATATATATATATATATATATATATATATATATACCTCGCCGGACTTTGCAACAGTTAAGGCTCCCTCCTCCGTTCGGTCACCGGAGCCGTGATCATGATCTCCTTCCTGCACCATTCGGTCACCGAAGCTGTCATGATCTCCTTCCTCCTCCATTGTTGGATCACCGGAGCGATCATCCTCTCCTTCCTGACCATCGGTGTCGTTGAGAAACGACAAGGGATCACCTCCGTCGCGGATTATATCCCCCAACAACTCTTCTTGTTTTAAGTCTCTTTCCATAGTTTCTGCAAATATTACAACATGTCAATATACAAACATGAGAGATGGATTAGTGGCAAACATGGGGATATACAAACATGAGAGATGGATTAGTGGTCGTCGAGGATACTTTGCGGACCCCCCCCTCATGTCAAAGTTATCGGGGATATGTTGAATTCCTGAGAGAGTTATGACAATCGCTATGCAAGAGATCGAACTATCCATTCTACCCCATTGACCTATGCCGCCTACCGAATAAATCGATATTATTGTTTTAGCGTTATATATAAGACCCCACCCGCCACCTTCGACAAACGGGTAGGGGCGGGAAGGCGAAGGAGATCGACAAGGCTCTTTCTTCTAGGGTTTGGGTGGCCTCGAGAGTTGGTCGGGCGAGCAGACCGGGAGTAAATTTTGAATATAGGAGTTCTTACTCCCTTTCTCCATAATTAACCTTAGTAAATTTTAACCAAGTCTATAGAAAAACAATATCAAACTTAATACGAGTTTTAGCAAGATCATCATGAAAAAAAATTGTATGAACAAAAATTTCGCACTAATTTCTATGAAAAAAAACCAATGGGAATATGTTCACATGAGCTAAAGATCGGCGGGCTCGGCGTCGGGGCAGGGAGCGGCGGCCGGCGTCGGGGGCTCGGCGTCGGGGCAGGGAGCGGCGGCCGGTGTCGGGAGCTCGGCGTCGCGGCAGGGACGGCGTCGGGGGCGGCGACGAGGTGCTACAGAAAGAAATTGACCAAGTTTTCATACATCACAATGAACATCAGAATGAACTCTAAATAAATTCTAAAGACAAAAAATTGACCAAGTTACTACAGAAAAATCATCATCATCATCATCTATCGTCACAATCAAAGAACATCTATATATCATCATCATCATCATCTAAAAATCATCATCATCATATCATCTACAGAAAAATTCTAAAGAAAAAAAAATCTATATATCACCATAATGAAAATAATCTATATATCACCATAATGAAAATCATCTATATATCATCATCATATCATCTATATATACTATAGAAAAAATTATCTAACAAAATTTACAACAGAAAAAATAATTGTTTCCAACATAATGAAACAATTATATATATCATCTATATATATATCATCATCATATCATCTATATATACTACAGAAAAAATTATCTAACAAAAACTATCTATCATCTATCATCATCATCATCTATCATCTAACAACAAAGCATCATCTAACAAAGCATCATCTAAAAACAAATTTGTGTGAAAAAAAACATCTATATAGAAGGGGCAGGGGCGGCGAGCTCACTAGGGGCGGCGACGAGGAGGCAAGGCGCGGCGACGGCTACGTTGGGGCAGGGGCGCGGCGACGGTGACGTCAGGGCAGGGGCGCGGCGACGACGGCGAGGAGGCAGGGCGCAGCGAGGGGAGCGGGGGACGGCGACGTCGACGGATATGAGGAGCGGGCGGAGCAGCCTGGCGGCGTTGGGGCGCAGGGCATCGGCGTCGGGGGAGAATGTGAGAAATTAGGGGAAAATCCTAAGTGTTGGCTTATATAGCCACACCTTTAGTCCCGGTTGGTGGCTCGAACCGGGAAGAAAGGCCCTCCTTCGTCCCGGTTCGATCCACCTACCGGGACTAAAGCTCCTTTTCAGCAGCCAAAAGGATGGGAAGCAAAGGGCTTTACTCCCGGTTGGTGGCTCGAACCGGGACGAAAGGGGGGGGGGGGGCTTTCGTCCCGGTTGGAGCCACCAACGGGGACTAAAGCCCTTTGCTGCCGCATCCACAAGTTTAGTCCCACCTCGCTAGTTGAGAGGGGCTCGGAGTGGTTTATAAGCGCTGCTGCCGCTACCCTCTCGAGCTCCTCTCAACTGCAGGCAGTACATGCCTATTTGACGCCCTGTTGGGCCTGCTTGCACCGCAGGCCTGTATCCTGGCCCATTTCTAGTGTTTCTAGTCGTATGTAGGCCGTGGTTGCAAGTAGGTGGGATTTTTTTTATTTGTTATGTTTTTAAATTTTTAATGTTATTTTTTGCAAATGTTATTTTTAGTTATATAATTTTAGTTGCATAAATTTTATATAGTTTTAGTTGCATAAGTTTTTTTATTGATTCTTTTTATTGATTCCTTTTGTTATTAGAGTTTTATAAAAGCTTTTTATTTTTCTATTAAAGTTTGTAACAAAAAATACTTTATGAAAATTCTTTTTACTATTAAAGTTTTTAACAAATAAATACTTTGATAATTTTAGTTAATATTATTTTGATTCTTTTTAGTTGATTCTTTTTGCTATTGAAGAATATTATATTTAATTGATTCTTTTTAGTTCATTCTTTTTGCTATTAGAGTTTTATAAAAGCTTTTTAGTTCATTCTTTTTGCTATTAGAGTTTTATAAAAGCTTTTTAATTCATTCTTTTTGCTATTAGTTCATTCTTTGAGCTAAATGACCCTGAAATTGAAAAGCAGTACAAATTAACTCTGAAAAGGTTGAAACTTGGCATGGTATCATCATTTCACCCACATAGCATGTGCTAGAAAGTTGAGAGGGTTACGGCAAAAACAGGATGCATTTCATGTACAAAACGGACAATCTCTTTCAAAGTATCAGGGTTTCGGACGAAAACTCATCTGTTACAAAGGCATTTCATTTTTTTGAACTTATTTCAACTCCAGACTTTTTGTGCGTTCAACATGCACCATTCAAAGCCACATCATCAATTTTCAACCCTTTCTGACTTCATTTGGTATTTTTCATGCATTTACTGATTTTTTTGATCTAAATGACCCTGAAATTGAAAAGCAGTACAAATGAACTCTGAAAATGTTGAAAGTTGGCATGGTATCATCATTTCAACCACATAGAATGTGCTAAAAAGTTGAGAGGGTTACGGCAAAAACTGGATGCACTTCGTGTACAAAATGGACAATCTCTTTTGAAGTATCAGGGTTTCGGACGAAAACTCATTTGTTACAAAGGCATTTCATTTTTTTGAACTTATTTCAACTCCAGACTTTTTTTGCGTTCAACATACACCATTCAAAGCCGCATCATCAATTTTCAACCCTTTCTGACTTCATTTGATATTTTGCATGCATTTACTATTTTTTTTTAGCTAAATGACCCTGAAATTGAAAAGTGGTACAAATGAACTCTGAAAAGGTTGAAAGTTGGCATGTTATCATCATTTCACCCACATAGCATGTGCTAAAAAGTTGAGAGGGTTACGGCAAAAGCTGGATGCACTTCGTGTACAAAATGGACAATCTCTTTCGAAGTATCAGGGTTTCGGACGAGAACTCATCTGTTACAAAAGGCATTTCATTTTTTCTTCGCATAATCAAAGCCATCATCAGAGCCATCATCGTATCCTCCTTCACTTTTTCTTCGCGTGTGTCCCTTGCTTATTGCGTCGTAACCAAGGATAATCTTCATCGTTTAACAGGGTGCTTGGGTCAGCCTTCACTTTGAAGGTATGAATTTCATGAAACTTTTCATAATCTTCAGACATGTCTGTTGATACGTCTCCAACGTATCTATAATTTATGAAGTATTCATGCCATGTTTACAACAATTCTATATGATTTTGGTATGATTTTATTAGAACTAACCCGGACTGACGCTGTTTTCAGCAGAACTACCGTGGTGTCGTTTTTTGTGCAGAAATAAAAGTTCTTGGAATGGGCTGAAAATTTACGGAGAATATTTTTGGAAAATATAAAAAATACTGGAATGAAAAGTTATCGGAGAGGAGTCCCGAGGCAACCACAAGGGTGGAGGGCGCCCCCCTAGGGCGCGCCCCCCTGCCTTGTCGTCGCCTCGTGGGCCCCCTTGACTTGTCCCCGAAGCCAACACCTCCTATAAATACCAAAACCTCCAGAAATAAACCTAGATCAGGAGTTCCGCCGCCGCAAGCCTCTGTAGCCACCAAAAACCAATCGGGAGCCCGTTTCGGCACCCTGCCGGAGGGGGAAATCATCACCGGTGGCCATCTTCATAATCCCGGCGGTCTCCATGACGAGGATGGAGTAGTTCACCCTCGGGGCTGAGGGTATGTACCAGTAGCTATGTGTTTGATCTCTCTCTCTCTCGTGTTCTTGATTTGGCACGATCTTGATGTACTGCGAGCTTTGTTATTATAGTTGGATCATAGGGTGTTTCTCCCCTCTCTATCTCTTGTTGTGATGAATTGAGTCTTGCTCTTTGAGGTTTCATTATGTTGGGTTGAGTATTGGATTTGAGAACACTTGATGTATGTCTTGCGATGGGATATCTGTGGTGACAATGGGATGTTCTATTGATTCACTTGATGTATGTTTTGGCACTCAACTCGCGGATTCCCGAGGTGACATTGGGGTAATCTATGCATAGGGGTTGATGCACGTTTTCGTCCTATGTTCTCCGATAGAAACTTCGGAGTGATTCTTTGTTGCACGTTGAGCGATTGTTATGTGATCTAATTATGTTATCATTGTTGAGAGAACTTGCACTAGTGAAAGTTTGAACTTAGGCCTTGTTTCCAATCATTGCAATACCGTTTTTGCTCACTTTTGTCACTAGTTACCTTGCTGTTTTTATATTTTCATATTACAAAAACCTATATCTACCATCCATATTACACTTGTATCACCATCTCTTCGCCGAACTAGTGCACCTATACAATTTACCATTGTATTGGGTGTGTTGGGGACACAAGAGACTCTTTGTTATTTGGTTGCAGGGTTGTTTGAGAGAGAACATCTTCATCCTACGCCTCCCACGGATTGATAAACCTTAGGTCATCCACTTGAGGGAAATTTGCTACTGTCCTATAGAACTCTGCGCTTGGAGGCCCAACACGAGTCTACAAGAAGAAGGTTGCGTAGTAGGCATCAAGCTCTTTTCTGGCACCGTTGCCGGGGAGGTGAGTGCTTGAAGGTATTGTAGGGTAACGCAGCAGAAAACAAAAATTTTCCGACCTACGCACCAGCCCAGGACCACTATGGAGACTGCATACAAGGTTTGATCATTTTCGTTACCGACTCGTAGCGCAGCGGAAGTAGAGTCGATGACGATCGGCGGTGCAGATCCCCGCAGCTAGGATTTACAACCTCCCAACCGCGAGGATGTACTCCCTCATCTGCCCCTCGGACAGCCCTCCGGGAGGCGGTCGAACAGTCCCCCGGACGGTGTCACGGACAGCCCTTCGGGAGGACCTTCGAAACTCGAATGGTCACTCGGACAGCCCTTCGGGAGGACTCACAGAACTCAGACCGTCACTTGGACAGCCCTTCGGGAGGCACTCTCAAACAGCCCCTCGGGCACAAAGATCGAAACTACGACCTCTCTACAGAGTTGCACACATACGGTGTCACCTATCCGGCAGGGCTTCGCCGTCCAGAACTAGTTCCTGCCGGAACCCAGACAGCCTTTCGGCTCTACGAAACTCTTTTCGTGGGAGGGAGAGAGAAGCCAGATAACATCTTGGCATGTGTATGAGAGCAAGGGATGAGTGTGGAGGGCTGCCCCTCCACCTCTATTTATAGGAAATCCCAAGGGGTAGGGTGGTTTTACAAGAAAACCCAAAAAGCACATGGATGAAGTCCTTCCACAAGGACCCAAATGTGAAACCAAGGCACAAGAGGGGGCTCCAAGGAGGAGTCCCCATGTGGCCAGCCACACCTAGGAGGGGCCCCCCCATGGGAGCCCTCATCCATCCACATCACCTTCTAGAAGCCTTTAGCAAAAGCCCTAAAAGGTGGCTTTCCAAAAAATTCCAAAAAGCACTTTCACTATTCACGACGACATTTTTCAGCGTCCGTTCGAACTGAAAATATTTATGTGGGCTTAGAACATTTCCAGTACCCACTAAAATAATTTTCAACGCGTTCTGGAACAATTCCAGTTTAGTGATTTCATCTGCGAAAAGCATCTGAAGCGGTTCCGACAGCCCCGGAACATTTCCGGTTTTTCTTCCAGAAAATTCCCAGAAGTTTCCAGAATGATTCTGGCATCCTCCAGTAATTATCAGGCATGTGCCGAAACCATTTTGACTTAATGGTATCCCCTGAAACAACTTTTCAGTTTCACCGGAACTCATCCGGTGACCTCTCTCTGCGGAACTTTTCCGCTGTCCGAAACTTTTCGGTGTCCGAAACTTTTTCGGTGATTTTCTCTCAGACTCCCTGTCTAGTATTCAGCAGATAGATGACCCTTAAGCGTGTGACCCTATAGGTTCGGTGAAGTATAGACATGACCTGGAACCCCTTCCGATCAATGATCAACATCGGAGCCGTGGACACCCATATTGACCCCTATACCCACACGAATGAATATTCGAGTGAACCTCCAGTTGCCGTGTGCTATTCCTGTTGCTTCGCGATATGTTACAAATACCCGAGGTGAGACATGTTGGCATTCCCGTGGATCAACAACTTGTCCACTATGCTAGTTACCTCGTTACTGGTATTGTTCTCTTTTCTCGTTACCGTGTTCCGGCATCCCCGTGATCAAATCACAAAGTGTCTGGCCAGACGATGATGGATACCGTAACACCGAGAGGGCCCAGAGATATCTCTCCATCGTCGGAGGAGCAAATCCCAATCTTGAGCTATCAAGTTACTTGACATACTTTCCCATGAACCCGTAAGCCGCCGTAATAGCCACCCATTTACGGATGACGTTTAACAAACCCCAAAGTTCATGAATCAAGCATGAAGAAACTCGATACTCTCATGGTCTGAGGAATCATGCAAACGTTAACTATCTCTGTGTTATTAACCATTAACTCATGACGAATGTATCTCATAGCATAACATCAATTCGGGTCGATTCAACACAAATGTCCTTCCTGACATTGTGCCCTCAAAGTTGCTGGCATAGACATGCCTATGATTGGGAAAACATAATCATCATGCAACACTTGAGCTAGTCTTAGAGGCATGACTAGGAATACATTTTACCGTTTATTATTCCACACGTGCACATGGGTTTTCCCCAGAGCCTTTATGGATATACGGGCTCGGGAACCACATCAGTTATAGCATGGAACATAAACCTAATTATGAACACGGAGATAAATAATAACATTTATTATTGCCTCTAGGGCATATCTCCTATAGACTCCCACTTGCACTAGAGTCAATAATCTAGTTAATGCTAATGCACTTTACACCTGTGGCACACCGGTGTAAATATGCTTCGCTTGTGGTATAGCCTGATGTCCAATGGATCTGACGACTTCAGATTCGTGTGTATCTTTGCATATCCTCACGTTTTCACGCTTTCACAAAATTCATATTTTGTGTGGACTTGGCTTTGTATGTATGTGAATCACAGGTCGAACATGGATTCCTCAGACTGAGTTATGGAGCAACTACCTGCAGTAGTGTCCCATTGACAAAAGCCATCTTGGAACCATACTAAGTTCATGAATGAACTATATGATTCAACATCTTCTTTGTCGCTTTTAAAAGCGGCAACATACTTCGCCTCTGTTATAGAATTCGCCACAGTAACTTGTTTGGAACAATTTCCAACTACCGTGCCACCATATAGTGTATTGCACAAAACCCTTAACTTAAATCGAAAATCACTTGGAGCATGGATGAAGACTGTATCGATGTAACCTTTTACAACGAACTCTTCATGATCTCTGCTTGCGAGAAAACTTGTCATCAGTGCTACTATAGTACTCAATGACCCTTTTTCACTGTTGTCCTATGATCAGTACTTTTGATCACTTTGGTATCTATACTCGCAACAACTTTGGGAGTATTGGACATATCTGGTTGTTTTTACATACCATGGAATACATGATTAATCCAAACACAAGAGTGTGTGGAGTCTCCATCATGTATTTTGCTCATCAGTGTTTTGGGACACCGAGTCTTGCAAAAACTCTTTCCATGTGACTTCGGCAAGAATCACTCTTTGACGTTTTTAAATGCTAAAAAGTTTTTAGCATCTTGTCAATATGTATTTATTGCTTAGCCCCATTAGGTAAATCTATCTCCATAGATCATCATGCCTAATATAAAGGCTATTTAGCCCAAGCACTTCATTGAAAAACTATTTTCAAATAAAGTCCTAATTCGTGTCAAGAATTTTAATTCCAATTAACAATGTGTCAAGCACACAAGGTTTTCAGAAATTTTATTATGCTCCCACTTACTTTCTTGAATCACAAGCATCTTCGTTACCCATTGATGAAGTCAAACCCTTTTGACCATTTCATCAAAACACGAAGATTCCAACTCCATTTTGCTCTCTTCTGTTCATCGCTGGAACTCTGAAGTTTGCATACTTACTAGCATCCTTTGGACTGACAAAATACCTTGGATTGTATCACATGCAAGTCCTTGGTTTTATTTCCATCAGATGGAAATCCTTTCGTCATCCTTGTTTCATATCTCATGATTGAAATATGTATTAATTGCTAGTTCAACCCGAACCGACTTTAAGCATCGCTACGGTGAAGCAACCTCATCGTAGTCAACTCCTTGAACTTGTATATTGCAACAAGTCGAGCTTTATGGATAAAACATTTTTATTCGTATCAGTTATAGTTCCATAAATATTCTTCAGACTCTAAGTCTTCCGAAAGGTGTATCAAGGTTTTAATCTTGAATCACTTATATGGAAACTATCTCGGATTGTATTGGCATTTAGCCAATTCTGGAGTCAAGGCCCATCAACGCTTCCTTGTGTATCGTAGGTATACTGTTGTCTAACAACAATATCTCGTTTGCGCACCTGAGAGGTTTGCACGAGCCTTGCCTACATGGTTCAGCTGCAAGTTCGACCGAAGTCCATACATTTTATTGTAGAGACTTCCGTATCAGTCGCAGTAGGAAACTCTGGAATTACTTCCAAGGTCTCTTTCCTTTGACCTGATGACGGAGATACTGGTTATCTCATCGAGTTGCATTATTCTCCCACTCACCTTTTTGAAAGAACCATTTTCTTCAAAAAACATACCGTTCTTTGTGGCAAACCTATTTGCCTCGGTATAGTGAGGGAGGAATACCCAATGACTTGGGATAACCTACAAAGTAGCACTTGTCTGATTTGGAATAGGTTTGTAACCTTTTACACAAGCCCCATATTCCAAATGTTAAGAAAAGATATAACATGGTTGGGCGTACCATACCATTGCGTCATTTCAACAGACCTGATGAAGCTCTTTTCAGTGTAAAAGCCGCAGTCTCTAAAGCATCACTCTTTAAAAGGTATAATGGCAAATTTATTTATGTCATCTTTGATCTTACCATGTCATAAATGGTTCGATTACATCTTCACGGGCTTTCCACTCACAGTGGTGTTCCGGGAGGTGTAAGTTATGAAAGTCTTTTCACAACTCATCAGACATTCGCTAAACTTGTAACTCAAATATTTCTTTCTGCAATCGAATTGTAGAAACATAATTTTCTTATTACAATAACTTCTACTTCATTTTGAAAACCTTTCAAATGATTTCAAAAGATCCAGACTTACGTCTCATCAAGTAAATATCCATATATCTACTTGAGTCATTTCTGAAGATAGATAAATCCACTACTTGCAACAACATTTATCGGACTACATACATCAAAATGTATGATCACCAATAAGTTCTTTGCTCGTTCCTTATGGCCTGTGAACGGTATTTCAGTCACTTCACTTTTCGGAGGAAAGTTGCAAGTGTCAGGTGATTCAAAATCAAACGACTTCAAAAATCCATCATAATGGAATTTTCCATGCGGGTTTCTCCAATGTGACCAAATGCAGTGCCACACTTGTGTGGTATTCTTTTAGTCTTATGACATTTAGCGTCAGTGTTATGGATGTATCATATTACCATCAATATTCATAACATACGTCCCATCGAGATGGAAGCATGGCTCTTCATGTTATTCATAACACTGAACAACAATTGTTCTTTTATGAACAACCCTTTTGCAACAACATTGTGCAAGGGGCTAGAGTGTAAAACTCTAAAATGAATTATGAAAGTAAATCCAGAGGTAATATATTAATATCATTATTCATAACATACATCTCATTCTCAATGAAAGTATGGTCCTTATGTTATTCATAACATCGAACATAAAAAGTTCTCTTATGAACAACCTTCTTGCAAGATACCTTATGCAAAGGCCTAGAGTGTAAAACTCTAAAATGAATTATGAAAGTAAATACATAGGTAATACACCGATGGAAGGTATAGTAACATTTACTATGTTCCATGTGTGTATCTCAACCTCATTCCTGGCTAGTCTTTCAGGCCGTAGTAGTTCTTACATCGAGTTGCAACAGAAAGCAATCGAGCGGGTATCTTTGTGATTAACTCACAATACCCAAGAATTAGTGATTAACAATTTAATCATAATTCCCAAGAACTATATCTTTGACCAGCCTTCTATACATCAAAAACTTGTATGACATTCATACATGAGCTGGATATTCCAGTCTTCTTTCTTTCTGCCTTTATACTTCTAACAGTTTAACTTTTAGTATTTCTCCTACTCTCAGAAGAAGCACCCAACTTAAGAGTGGCGTTAGCCCCGGACTTCCTAGGCGTGAAAGTTTCACTAACACCCTTCGGACACTTCCATTCTCTTTAAGTTGTTGTTTTATTCACCTTTCATCATATGACAGGCGTTCTACTGGATCCCTCTCTTATCAGTCTAATGCATAGTAAACTCCTTTACTACTAGTTTGCAAACAAACATCGCTTTGGATATCTCATATCTTTTAGCCTTTGTCTGTCTCTGAAAATGATTTTCAGATTCCATGAATATCACATAACTATCCAAACTTTCGAAGTTCGGGTCTCATGGAAGCAAACATATTGCACTTGACTAAAAATGGAATTCTAGCTTTTGGATCGAAGGACGAGAGTCACATGATCCATAGCATAAGCGAGAGAATACCGAAAGTATGCGATAGGACAAAGTCCTTCTTGGCACTCTTGAGGACAATCCTCACATTACGTTACCAACCGTAAAGTTTTAACCAGATATTTAACAGCTATTCAATTTTAATAGGGAAGGTGGAAATGCGAGCCATTATTCTACAACTATTATGCAAATCACACTTAGACAGTGTTCAAAATTAATTGCACTGAGAATTAAACAAGTTAATTCAACAGTGCGCTCCCACTCAAATCAATATCTCTCAAAATTGATTGTGAGTGATTCAAGATCCATATTACAATTCAACGCCAAGGATGTGTCCATCTCAAGTGACGAAAATTGCAATCGGTAGGCCAACTTGCCAATCACATCTCTATGTGACTCTTGTTCATCTTTCGATGGGCGTGTTCCGAGCTCAGGACGCTCCTCCAGAACGTCAAGACAACCAAGTGATCTTGCTGCGAGGTCTCAACTCACCCGCCTCACACTTCCCTAATCGTTCGCACCCATGTGTCCATGTGATGCCCCGAAAAGTTAGGTGCCGTGACGGGGCTACACTTGGGAGAACACTAACTACTTGATATTTTTGTGAGAGATCACCCTAATAAAAGCGACTACCGCGCAATCAAGAAGGGTGCAACATAAGGGATAAACATCTCAGGCAATTCATAATAGCATGATATGGTATAGCCCTTTCTGACGGAGAAGTCTTGTATTTCTTCGTCTTCGGCATTCGCGTCGGTGTTCACCTTTGCGAAGATTGCCACCACCTTGTCGATGCACCAGATAATATTGCTATCTCTATAGCTAATAAAATAAGTGCATTACACAAGTTTGACACGCAGGTCATTTAAAGTGCAATCATATGGCTCCAGCCATCATGCCGAATCATGACACGCAGGTCATGCTAATTAATTTACATCATATAGTCATCTCATACATAATCAAATTATTATGAGCACTGCTATACCACATCAAATGCACATGCAAACCCTCCTGCAAAACCAAGTTAGACGCCTCTAATCGGTTCATGCAAAAACTTGTTTTTCGTGGCTTCTAAGGTTTCGAAACAAACCGAAGCTACCAACGTCCATCATCAAGTATGATAATCCAAGTCGCTAGATTAACAATGCGGGGTGTATGAAACACGAGATAATAAAATCTCGAGCCCCATACTGAACTTCGTCATACGCATGACCCCCGTGCAGATCATATCTGCATTGCCCTTTCGTCTGCGAAACATCCATCTTTCTTTAACTAAAGTGGAACCCAAAGAACTGTTAGCACTTCGTTGATCTGTCAATCGGCATACTCAGGAGCAGCATGAAAGGATCGCGGATTGCCAGAACTTTGTGAGATTCCACAATGCTGTCAAGATCAGGACTACGCAAATTCAAGGGAAGCAACAAGAACATCGGGTAACAGATTTCATCTGCTACCCGCACAAATAATTTTCAGTAATAGAACTCATCTACTACCTAATTATATTGTGCAACACCCATACATCTCTATGTATTCTAGATCGCAACCTGCATCTACGCATAGCACGGCTCATGATGCCACTGTAGGGTAACGCAGCAGAAAACAAAAATTTTCCGACCTACGCACCAGCCCAGGACCACTATGGAGACTGCATACAAGGTTTGATCATTTTCGTTACCGACTCGTAGCGCAGCGGAAGTAGAGTCGATGACGATCGGCGGTGCAGATCCCCGCAGCTAGGATTTACAACCTCCCAACCGCGAGGATGTACTCCCTCATCTGCCCCTCGGACAGCCCTCCGGGAGGCGGTCGAACAGTCCCCCGGACGGTGTCGCGGACAGCCCTTTGGGAGGACCTTCGAAACTCGGACGGTCACTCGGACAGCCCTTCGGGAGGACTCACAGAACTCGGACCGTCACTTGGACAGCCCTTCGGGAGGCACTCTCAAACAGCCCCTCGGGCACAAAGATCGAAACTACGACCTCTCTACAGAGTTGCACACATACGGTGTCACCTATCCGGCAGGGCTTCGCCGTCCAGAACTAGTTCCTGCCGAAACCCAGACAGCCTTTCGGCTCTACGAAACTCTTTTCGTGGGAGGGAGAGAGAAGCCAGATAACATCTTGGCATGTGTATGAGAGCAAGGGATGAGTGTGGAGGGCTGCCCCTCCACCTCTATTTATAGGAAATCCCAAGGGGTAGGGTGGTTTTACAAGAAAACCCAAAAAGCACATGGATGAAGTCCTTCCACAAGGACCCAAATGTGAAACCAAGGCACAAGAGGGGGGCTCCAAGGAGGAGTCCCCATGTGGCCAGCCACACCTAGGAGGGCCCCCCCCATGGGAGCCCTCATCCATCCACATCACCTTCTAGAAGCCTTTAGCAAAAGCCCTAAAAGGTGGCTTTCCAAAAAATTCCAAAAAGCGCTTTCACTATTCACGACGACATTTTTCAGCGTCCGTTCGAACTGAAAATATTTATGTGGGCTTAGAACATTTCCAGTACCCACTAAAATAATTTTCAATGTGTTCTGGAACAATTCCAGTTTAGTGATTTCATCTGCGAAAAGCATCTGAAGCGGTTCCGGCAGCCCCGGAACATTTCCGGTTTTTCTTCCAGAAAATTCCCAGAAGTTTCCAGAATGATTCTGGCATCCTCCAGTAATTATCAGGCATGTGCCGAAACCATTTTGACTTAATGGTATCCCCTGAAACAACTTTTCAGTTTCACCGGAACTCATCCGGTGACCTCTCTCTGCGGAACTTTTCCGCTATCCGAAACTTTTTCGGTGATTTTCTCTCAGACTCCCTGTCTAGTATTCAGCAGATAGATGACCCTTAAGCGTGTGACCCTATAGGTTCGGTGAAGTATAGACATGACCTGGAACCCCTTCCGATCAATGATCAACATCGGAGCCGTGGACACCCATATTGACCCCTATACCCACACGAATGAATATTCGAGTGAACCTCCAGTTGCCGTGTGCTATTCCTGTTGCTTCGCGATATGTTACAAATACCCGAGGTGAGACATGTTGGCATTCCCGTGGATCAACAACTTGTCCAATATGCTAGTTACCTCGTTACCGGTATTGTTCTCTTTTCTCGTTACCGTGTTCCGGCATCCCCGTGATCAAATCACAAAGTGTCTGGCTAGACGATGATGGATACCGTAACACCGAGAGGGCCCAGAGATATCTCTCCATCGTCGGAGGAGCAAATCCCAATCTTGAGCTATCAAGTTACTTGACATACTTTCCCATGAACCCGTAAGCCGCCGTAATAGCCATCCATTTACGGATGGCGTTTAACAAACCCCAAAGTTCATGAATCAAGCATGAAGAAACTCGATACTCTCATGGTCTGAGGAATCATGCAAACGTTAACTATCTCTGTGTTATTAACCATTAACTCATGACGAATGTATCTCATAGCATAACATCAATTCGGGTCGATTCAACACAAATGTCCTTCCTGACATTGTGCCCTCAAAGTTGCTGGCATAGACATGCCTATGATTGGGAAAACATAATCATCATGCAACACTTGAGCTAGTCTTAGAGGCATGACTAGGAATACATTTTACCGTTTATTATTCCACACGTGCACATGGGTTTTCCCCAGAGCCTTTATGGATATACGGGCTCGGGAACCACAACAGTTATAGCATGGAACATAAACCTAATTATGAACACGGAGATAAATAATAACATTTATTATTGCCTCTAGGGCATATCTCCTACAGGTATATCTTTAGATCTTGCAATTGAATCTTTTAGTTTCTTGTTTTATCACTAGTTTAGTCTATAAAAGAAAACTACAAAAAAATGGAATTGAGGTTGCCTCATATTATTCATCTTTATAATGTCTTTCTTGAAAATGATGGAAAGGAAAATTGTGCTCAATTGATATAAGAAGAATGCAATAAAATGTTTGGCATAAAATCTTTGAATGATGAGCATGATTGCAATGTTGTTAGTGTGAATTATTTGAATATCCATGATGCTAATGATATGCAAAGCCATAAGCTTGGGGATGCTATGTTTGATGAAGATGATATTTTTAATCCCCCAAGTTTTGATGAGAATACTTATTATGATGATAGCATGCCTCCTATTTCTGATGATTATATTGATGAAAGTGGGTTTGGAAGAGTGTCAACTCTAGGTAGTATTGATCCCACTATTTTGGAGGGTGTTGAATCTTTTCACAATATTGATAAAAGTGGATTTGGAGAGGTCATGACTTTATTTAGTGATGAATCCACTATTTCGGAAGAGGTTCCAATTGATTATGAGAACAAAGTTGCTATCTATGATGATTATTGTGATGCCATGTATGCTATAAAGAATAATGATAACCATGAAACATGTCATCATGATTTTAATTTTCAATTGGATTATGCCTCACATGATAGCTATTTTGTTGAGTTTGATTCCACTACTATTCATGAGAATAAATTTGCTTATGTGGAGATTAATAAAATTTCTATGCTTGTGGATCATGAAAAGAATGCTTTATGTGATGGCTATATTGTTGAATTCATTCATGATGGTACTGAAAATTATTATGAGAGAGGAACATGTGCTTCTACATATTGCAATAATATCAAGTTTCCTCTCTATGTGTTGAAAATCTTGAAGTTATACTTGTTTTGCTTTCCTATGCTAGTTGATTCTTGTTCCCATAAATTATTTGCTCACAAAATCCCTATGCATAGGAAGTGGGTTATACTTAAATGTGCTAGTTATATGCTTCATGATGCTCCCGTTATGTTTCAATTCTTATCCTTTATGTGAGCATCATGGAAATCATCATGCCTAGCTAAAAAGGCATTAAAGAAAAGCGCTTGTTCGGAGACAACCCAATATTTACCCCTACTGTTTTTGTGAGTTCACATGATTAAGCTACTGTATTAATCATGTTTTATAGCTTTTGTTTGAATAAGGTGCCAAGTAAAGCCTTTGGGATAGTGTGGTTGATAGTGACTTGATTCTGTGCAAAAACAGAAACTTTTGCGTCCAGTACAGAAATTCTTATCTTTTACTGAAACGTGGAATAATTCTGAATTTTTTACAGTTTATTGGTATACAAATTTTATATGTTGTCCTAATTTTTGGAGTGACAGAAGTATGACCTTAATTCAGATCTTTACATACTGTTCTGTTTTTGACAGATTCTGTTTTCAATGCATATTTTGCTTGTTTTCTAGTTTCTATGGCTTATATTGCTCAATATAAATTGTATAAATGATAGGGTATATTAGGCATCATGAGAGAAAAATTATGAATCTTGTCTTGACAGTACCAAAGTGAATGATTTGTTTTATTATACTAACGGATCTCACGAAGGTTTTGTTAAGTTTTGTGTGATTGAAGTTTTCAAGTTTTGGGTGAGATATCGATATGAGGAGAACAAGGAGTGACAAGACCCTAAGCTTGGGGATGCCCAAGGCACACCAAGGTAATATTCAAGGAATACCCAAGCAACTAAGCTTGGGGATGCCCGGGAAGGCATCCCCTCTTTCGTCTTCAACATTATCGGTAACCTTACTTGCAGCTATATTTTTATTCGTCACATGATATGAGTTTTGCTTGGAGTGTCATTTTATTTTATTAGGACTTGCTTGCTGTTATTTATAATAATGTGTGGCATCGTTTATTTCAATAAAAAGGCCAAGTTTAGCCTTTACCATGCTTATTTTGCAAGTCTATATGTTGCTGTTTGTAGACAGAAAGTTTTTTATCATTGTATGAATTCTTATGGAAATCAGGAATGTGGTAAAATCTTGAAATTTTTACACAATGATTAGAAACAAAATTTTCTACAGTTTGGTAATTTTTCAGAATTTTTGGAGTTAGGGAAGTATGAGTACAATTGCACTCTTTACAGACTGCCCTGTTTTGACAGATTGCTGTTATGTTTGTATTGTTTGCATATGTTTGCTTGTTTAATGATTCTATTTGAGGATAGGAGTATTAAATATGCAGAGGCATTTAGTATCCAATGCTAAATAATAATTTTAGTGATTTGCTACAGTAGAGAATGATGAGGTTTTGCATTTGATTTATACTAACTTTTCTCACGAGTTCTTGTTGAGTTTTGTGTGGATGAAGTTTCTAAGATTTAGGGAAAGCGTGATATAAAAGGAATTAAGGAGACACAAAAACTCAAGCTTGGGGATGCCCAAGGCATCCCTAGTTAATATTTCAAGAAGTCTCAAGCATCTAAGCTTGGGGATGCCCCGGTTGGCATCCCACCTTTCTTCATCAAGAATTATCGGTTAGTATCGGTTGAGCCTAAGTTTTTGCTTCTTCACATGATGTGTGTTATTTTTAGAATGTCATTTTATTTTATTTTTCTTTCTGTTTGAATAAAATACTTAAGATCTAAATTATTATTTTTGAGAGAGAGTCTTCACATAGCTACATAATTATTCGACTACTCATTGATCTTCACTTATGTTTTTTTGGAGTAGTTTGTCATTTACTCTCGTGCTTCACTTATATCCTATGAGTAAATGGTTGAATGATTTGAATATCATAAATCTGAAATTATACATGTTTCGTATGCTTATCCCATGGGGAGTAATGACTTCACATATAAGAAGTATAGGTGGTAAATTTATTGAAAGTTAGCAAACGTAGTATTGGTCACTTGAACAATTCATGAAAAAATATTGAAGGAAGAGAGATTTCACATATAAATATACTATCTTGGACATCATCTATGATTGTGAGCCCCATTAATTATTTTCAAACTTGAGCAAATTAGTTGAAGTTGGACAAGGAAGACAACGTAATGAGTTATGCTTGGGTATATTTGTATAGAAGTTATATTGTTATGGATCCTCCAACATGTGGTGCTTGCTATTTAGAATCTTTTGCTAGGCAAAATTTCTGTACCAAGTGGGAATACTGCTTGTGCATCCAAAATCGTTGAACCAAGTTTCTTCCATGAGTGTCCACCATATCTACCTATATGCGGTATTTACCTGCCGTTCCAAGTAAATTTGCATGTGCCAAACTCTAAACCTTCAAATAATAATCTGTTTTGTATGCCCGAATCGCTCATGTAGCGATTAGGGGCTGTCAGTATCTTCCATGCTAGGTGGGTTATTCTCACGATGAGTGTTTATTCACTTATCATTCACAAGAGAGTGGCTGGTAATTGGGATGCCCAGTCCTATGATCAAAAGATCAAAAACAAAATTTCAAATAATTAAACAAAACTCCCCCAGGACTGTTGTTGGTATGGACGGTACCCGTTGTTTCGGATCAGCAGTGGAGTGTGATTGTTGGTGGAGGGGGAGTAAAAACTTTACCATTCTGTTTGGGAACCACCTATAATGTGTCTAGCATGGAAGATAGTGAGAACTCTTGATCGTTACGTTGACAATGAAAGCATGCCTCTCAAAATTATTTTCGCCTCTGTTTTAAAAAAACTTCGAGCTCTGGCACCTCTGCAAATCCCTGCTTCCCTCTGCGAAGGGCCTATCTTTTACTTTTATGCAAGAGTCAGTAGTATTCCTTCTCATTCTAACCTACTCTTTAGTTAGCAAGCATCATGTGATGGGGAAAGATCTAAGCATATATGGCCATTCAAATATATTTGATCATGAATTATTATTGTTGACAATTATCTATACGCTAAATAAGTTGGGAGGCGAAACACTAAGCCCCTATCTTTCTCTGTGTTCGATGGATGCTATTTGTTCTAAAAATATGCTTTGAGTGGTAGCAATCATGGAAGACTATATGATAGTTGAGTATGTGGAATTTACTAAATCAAAGCTCTTACATAGACCCTTCCTGAAAATAAGATGAATTGCAATTGTTTGATGACTAAGAACATAGTTTGTTAGTTTTCAAGAAAGTTTTTGGTCTATGCTTTAACATGTGAATAGCTTGCTACTTGATCATGAGAAGTTTTATGAGATGAGCTACTGTTTATGATATATAATGATGCTAGAAAAAGTGATTGAAATTATCATTGATCAAACTTGTGCACTTGCTAGCATTCACACTTCATAAATTATCTCTTTTATCATTTACCTACTCGAGGACGAGCAGGAATTAAGCTTGGGGATGCTGATACGTCTCCAATGTATCTATAATTTATGAAGTATTCATGCCATGTTTACAACAATTCTATATGATTTTGGTATGATTTGATTAGAACTAACCCGGACTGACGCTGTTTTCAGCAGAACTACCATGGTGTCGTTTTTTGTGCAGAAACAAAAGTTCTCAGAATGGGCTGAAAATTTACGGAGAATATTTTTGGAAAATATAAAAAATACTGGAACGAAAAGTTATCGGAGAGGAGTCCCGAGGCAACCACAAGGGTGGAGGGCGCGCCCCCCTGCCTTGTCGTTGCCTCATGGGCCCCCTTGACTTGTCCCCGGCGCCAACACCTCCTATAAATACCAAAACCTCCAGAAATAAACCTAGATCAGGAGTTCCTCCGCCGCAAGCCTCTGTAGCCACCAAAAACCAATCGGGAGCCCATTCCGGCACCCTGCCGGAGGGGGAAATCATCACCGGTGGCCATCTTCATCATCCCGGCGGTCTCCATGATGAGGAGGGAGTAGTTCACCCTCGGGGCTGAGGGTATGTACCAGTAGCTATGTGTTTGATCTCTCTCTCTCGTGTTCTTGATTTGGCACGATCTTGATGTACTGCGAGCTTTGTTATTATAGTTGGATTATATGGTGCTTCTCCCCTCTCTATCTCTTGTTGTGATGACTTGAGTCTTGCTCTTTGAGGTTTCCTTATATTGGATTGAGTATTGGATTTGAGAATACTTGATGTATGTATTGCGATGGTACATCTGTGGTGACAATGAGATGTTCTATTGATTCACTTGATGTATGTTTTGGCACTCAACTCGTGGATTCCCGAGGTGACATTGGGGTAATCTATGCATAGGGGTTGATGCACGTTTTCGTCCTACGTTCTCCGGTAGAAACTTCGGAGTGATTCTTTGTTGCACGTTGAGCGATTGTTATGTGATCTAATTATGTTATCATTGTTGAGAGAACTTACATTAGTGAAAGTATGAACCTTAGGCCTTGTTTCCAAGCATTGCAATACCGTTTTTGCTCACTTTTGTCAATAGTTACCTTGTTGTTTTTATATTTTCAGATTACAAAAACCTATATCTACCATCCATATTACACTTGTATCACCATCTCTTCGCCGAACTAGTGCACCTATACAATTTACCATTGTATTGGGTGTGTTGAGGACACAAGAGACTCTTTGTTATTTGGTTGCAGGGTTGTTTGAGAGAGACCATCTTCATTCTACGCCTCCCACGGATTGATAAACCATAGGTCATCCACTTGAGGGAAATTTGCTACTGTCCTACAAAACTCTGCGCTTGGAGGCCCAACACGAGTCTACAAGAAGAAGGTTGCGTAGTAGACATCATCTGTCTTGTCCTCCACTCTCACGATGTGTCTTTTCCCTGAAAGAACTATGTGGCGCTTTGGCTCATCGTATGAAGTATTCGCTTCCTTATCTTTTCTTTTTCTCGGTTTGGTAGACATGTCCTTCACATAGAAAACCTGCGCCACATCATTGGCTAGGACGAATGGTTCGTCTGTGTACCCAAGATTGTTGAGATCCACTGTTGTCATTCCGTACTGCGGGTCTACTTGTACCCCGCCTCCTAACAGATTGACCCATTTGCACCAAAACAAAGGGACCTTAAAAAATCACATCCATAGTCAAGTTCCCATATGTCCACTATGTAACAATAATATGTGTCCTTTCCCCTGTTGGTTGCTGCATCAAAGCGGACACCACTGTTTTGGTTGGTGCTCTTTTGATCTTGGGCGATCGTGTAAAATGTATTCCCATTTATCTCGTACCCTTTGTAAGTCAATACAGTCGAAGATGGTCCCCTGGCCAATGAGTACAGCTCATCTCCAACAATTTTGTCACCCATGAGATGTGTTTGCAACCAACTGCCGAAAGTCCTGATGTGTTCACATGTAATCCAGTCGTCACACTGCTCCGGGTGTTTGGAGTGCAGAATATTCTTGTGTTCATTGACATACGGGGTCACCAAGGCAGAATTCTGTAGAACTGTGTAGTGTGCTTGAGCCCAAGAATGCCCATCCCTACATATTATTGAGTCCGCTCCTAGCGTGCCTTTTCCAGTCAGTCTCCCCTCATACCGCGATTGAGGGAGACCAATCGGCTTAAGGTCAGGAATGAAGTCAACACAAAACCCAATGACCTCCTCTGTTTGATGGCCCGTGGAGATGCTTCCTTCTGGCCTAGCATGGTTACGGACATATTTCTTTAAGACTCCCATGAACCTCTCAAAAGGGGAACATATTGTGTAGAAATACAGGGCCCAGAATGGCAATCTCGTCGACTAGATGAACTGGAATGTGCGTCATAATATTGAAGAAGGATGGTGGGAACACCAGCTCGAAACTGACAAGACATTGCACCAAATCATTCTTTAACCTTGGTAGGATTTCTGGATCGATTACCTTCTGAGAGATTGCATTGAGGAATGCACATAGCTTCACAATGGCTAATCGAACGTTTTCCGGTAGAAGCCCCCTCAATGCAACCGGAAGCAGTTGCGTCATAATCATGTGGCAGTCATGAGACTTTAGGTTCTGGAACTTTTTCTCTACCATATTTATTATTCCCTTTATATTGGACGAGAAGCCAGATGGGACCTTCATACTGAGCAGGCATTCAAAGAAGATTTCCTTCTCTTCTTTGTTAAGAGCGTAGCTGGCAGGACCTTCATACTGCTTTGGATGCATGCCATCTTTTTCGTGCACATGTTGCTGGTCCTCCCATGCCTCCGGTGTATCTTTTGTCTTCCCATACACGCCCAAGAAGCCTAGCAGGTTCACACAAAGATTCTTCATCACGTGCATCACGTCGATTGCAGAGCGGACCTCTAGGTCTTTCCAATAGGGTAGGTCCCAAAATATAGATTTCTTCTTCCACATGGGTGCGCGTCCCTCAACGTCATTCAGAACAGATAGTCCGCAAGGACCCTTTCCAAAGATTACTTGTAAATCATTGACCATATCAAGTACTCCCTCCGTCCGGTGAAGAGTGTACGTTTGGGTTTAAAATTTGTCCATGAAAGAGTGTACTTCTATCTTCTCAATGCACTTTAAAGTATTTTCTCTCATCACACGGTAATCAAGACCAATAGCATTCTATACATAGTCTTCTTAATTTTTACATGCACTTAGCTCATTGGGGGTTGGGTAATTAAAGAGGAGAGAGATGGTGGCTTGCATCTTCCCAATGCATTTTTTACTCCACTTCATAATTTGTCCTAAAATTTCTAGATGTACACTTTTCACCGGACAGAGGGAGTATGTGATCACCAGTACGGAGGGTGGGCTTCTTCCGGTGATCTGCCTCACCTTTGAAATGCTTGCCTTTCTTTCGACATTGATGGTTGGTCGGAAGAAATCGACGATGCCCCAGGTACACATTCTTCCTGCATTTGTCCAAATATATACTTTCAGTGTCAATCAAACAGTGCGTGCATGCGTGGTATCCCTTGTTTGTCTGTCCTAAAAGGTTACTGAGAGCAGGCCAATCATTGATGGTTACAAATAGCAACACATGTAGGTCAAATTCCTCCTGATGGTGCTCATCCCACACACGTACACCTTTCTATTCTACAGATGTAAAAGTTCTTCAACTAATGGCCTTAGGTACACATCAATGTCGTTGCCAGGTTGCTTAGGGCCTTGGATGAGCACTGGCATCATAATGAACTTCCGCTTCATGCACAACCAAGGAGGAAGGTTATAGATACATAGAGTCACGGGCCAGGTGCTATGATTGCTGCTCTGCTCCCCAAAAGGATTAATGCCATCTGCGCTTAAACCAAACCATACGTTCCTTGTGTCACCTGCAAAGTTCCCCCACCTTCTCTCGATTTTTCTCCACTATGACCCATCAGCGGGTGCTCTCAACTTTCCATCTTTCTTACGGTCCTCTTTGTGCCATCGCATCAACTTGGCATGCTCTTTGTTTCTGAACAGACGTTTCAACCGTCGTATTATAGGAGCATACCACATCACCTTGGCAGGAACCCTCTTCCTGGAGCGCTCGCCCTCAACATCACCAGGGTCATCTCGTCTGATCTTATACCGCAATGCACCGCATACCGAGCATGCGTTCAAATCCTCGTACTCACCACGGTAGAGGATGCAGTCATTAGGGCATGCATGTATCTTCTGCACCTCCAATCCTAGAGGGCATAGAACCTTCTTTGCTTCGTACGTATTGTCGGGCAATTCGTTATCCTTTGGAAGCTTCTTCTTCATTATTTTCAGTAGCTTCCCAAATCTGTTGTCAGATACACCATTGTCTGCCTTCCATTGCAGCAATTCCAGTGTGGTACCGAGCTTTGTGTTGTCATCTTCGCAATTTGGGTACAACCCCATTTTGTGATCCTCTAACATGCGATCGAACTTCAACTTCTCCCTTTCACTTTGGCATTGTCTCTTTGCATCAACAATGACCCGGCGAAGATCATCATCGGGCACATCGTCTGGTTCCTCTTGATCTTCAGCTTCCCCCGTTGCAGTATCACTGTATTCAGGGGGCGGATAGTTGTCATCATCCTCTTCTTCTTCGTTGTCTTCCATCATAACCCCTCTTTCTCCGTGCTTGGTCCAAACATTATAGTGTGGCATGAAACCCTTCTCAAGCAGGTGGACGTGAAGGGTTTTCGAGTCAGAGTAATCCTTCGTATTCCCACAGATAGGGCGTGGACAATACATAAAACCATTCTGCTTGTTTGCCTCAGCCACTTCGAGAAAATTATGCAGTCCCTCAATGTACTCGGAGGTGCGTCGGTCACCGTACATCCATTGCCGGTTCATCTGCGTGCATTATATAATTAAGTGTATCAAAAACCATTACAGAACATCATGAATAGAGAAGTGACCAAATTAATACAAGTTCATCATCACATTAAAACCAAAGTACAGTAGTGATCAAATGTTATTACTGAAAAAATAAATACATAAAGTTCATACATAGTTCTCATTGAGCAACATATAGCTCTCTAGAGCATCTAATTAAAACATACATTGAAACTATGTAAAACATTTCAATGCAACAACAAATGCGATCATAATCGCAACTAAGGTAACAATTAATCCAACGGCATAATGATACCAAGCCTCAATATGAATGGAATATTTTTTAATCTTTCTAATCTTCAAGCGCATTTTATCCATCTTGATCTTGTGATCATCGACGATATCCGCAACATGCAAATCCAATGCCATCTTCTCCTCCTCAATTATTTTCAATTTTTTCTTCAAGTAATTGTTTTCTTTTTCAACTAAATTTAACCTCTCGACAAGAGGGTCGGTTGGAATTTCCGGTTCACATACCTCCTAGATAAAACATCTATGTCACGTTGGTCGGCATAATTGTCATAAACACTAAATGAAACAAATAGTTATAAAAGATAATATATACCACATCCGAATCATAGACAGGACGAGGGCCGACGGGGGCGGATACCAAAACCATCGCACTATATAATAACAAACAATAATAAAATTAAGAAAATTATACAAGTGTCAATCTAAATCATACAAGTAAGAATTTTTTTATTTTAGAAAGAAGATAAGAACAAGAGGCTCACCACGGTGGTGCCGGCGACTTGATCGGCGCGGGCGATCGACGGCGGTGAGGACGGGGACGGGACAGGACGGACCGCCAAACCTATACAAATCTTGAGGAAAATGGAGTTTGGACAAGGAGCTTCGAAAGGAGAGAGCTTAAGTGTGGCTCGGGCATTTCATTGAACACCTCATGTGCATAGAAGGTGAGCTAGAGCACCACAAAGCTCTCCCACGGCCGGCCAAAAAAACAGAGCAGTGCACTGCTCTGCTCGCGGGGAGGGGGTATATATAGGCCTCTCTTGAGTCCCGGTTGGTGGCTAAAACCGGGACTAAAGGACCACATTTGGTCCCGGTTCAAGTCACCAACCGGGACTAAAGGTTGTGGGCCAGGAGCGAGGCCCATTGGTCCCGGTTCGTGTCTGGAACCGGGACCAAAGGGGTCAGACGAACCGGGACCAATGGCCCCCGAGGCCCGGCCGGCCCCCTGGCCTCACGAACCGGGACTGATGCCCCCTTTGGTCCCTTTTCGTGACTGAACCGGGATTAATGCCCTTACCCAGGCCTCAACCAAAGCCCTGTTTTCTACTAGTATGACTTTTGTTCATGTAAGAAATTATTCCCTTCGTTATGTATCCCACATGATTATTCTGTCTTTAATAAACCTAACATTATTCTATTCAACCTAAAGGGATGGTGGGTGACTTTTGAGATATTTCATAACAATATGACCTAGACTATTCTTTCTCAAGGAGTAATGCCATTGTAGTTTTCATGGCTAAATTACTCAACAACTCTCACTAATTCTATACACGCTATTTGAAATGATAGGGGTACTTTGTACGCATTTTGGTAGATTACCTTTGGGGGAGGGGAGTCTGAGATTTTTATTTCTATTGTTAATTTTTTGGTTTTCCATATTTAAAATACGTAATATATTTTAAAGAATACCTTTGAATATTTTTTACATTTTGTATTGTTGAACAAGTTATCAAAGTGGTACCCATGATATTAGTGTTAAATTAATGCTGGTAACAATGATGCATCTGAAGAACTAAAGACATCAGTTTACCAGATTGTTCACTTTGTTGGTATGTTCCTTTGGGTGTCAAAACTGCTACTACGAGGACACTGCTAGCTACTTTATTTAGCAATATTGGTGGCATAGGATTATAACACATCAATGTGTATTTTTGTCTAGCTAATCTTATTGATCAGGGACCATAGCATGATCGGAAATGGTGGTATATATTCTATTTTGTTGCTCCATCTCTTTATCCTTTTATTTATTTTGTGATTTCATTGGGGTTGTCTTCTGAAAATAGAGTCAATTTTATTTGTTTATTCTACATATTAGCTAAGTTTTATCACCTCCAATTCAAGAATTTTCTTTTCAGGGAATTCCTATTTATTATGCATATAATGGTGTTCCATGATGATGTTCCCTTGGTGCTACTTGGAACCAGTTGAAGTTTGACCAAGGTGAACTAATAGTGTGATTGAATATCTCAACTATGAATAAGCTATTACACATGTTTCTTCTTTCCATGTGTTTCCTCCGAGGGTAACTGCATTTTTATGTGTTTATTGATCATCTCTATATGATCCCGGCTACTATTGCCATCATCTTTTTTTTCTCTATTGTAAAACAAAATCATGCTTTCTGTTCGTTCATTCTTTGCGCGGTTACAAACCTAGAGCACCTTAGTGTCCAGACAAGTGAGGCAGATGAAAAAGTGACCAATGGCTATGGATGTATCAAACACTTGTATTCTACTGCTTCAGCCACTGATGAGTGATGACACAACATCCACCGCTATTTTCGGCAGCAACAACACAAGCCTATGCAGATCAAGCTTATTTTTTGGAGATCATTTCGAATTTGTGTGCCAACATACAAAGTGGCGGATGATTCCTCCTATTTTGCTCCTATGTACATGTCCATCTTGCTTTCCTTATGTCCCCAAGCCATGAGACTGCTATTATATTTTTGTTGTATAATCTGTGAACCATGTGTCACATCTGCACTCAACGTACTCTCTCTGTGCTTTAGAACGACTTTAAGATTACGATGGTAATTAATAACTGTTTTTATCAGTTTGCAAAACTTCAGTACATTTACATGTACACGTCCACACACTCTTTTGACTATTGAGTGTTTGATCTGTTGGAATGCGGGCGATAGGCGCCCTAATGTCATTCTATTTGTTTGTTTGGGGGCTTTGGTATCTTATTACTTGGGCTATCCAACTCCAATTTTTTGCATCCATTTATGTTGTTGGGGAGAAAATGGCGTGGCAAAGCGCGCGTATGCTTCTAGTACCAAATTACACGCTTGAGTGCGCCCTCGCCAAGTGCCAGGTCACCGCCCCTCCTCCTTCACGACGCCATGCCAGGCCATCCACTAATGGCTCTATGTCGGCAAGGATCTCTATGTGGCCGATGTGGCTCCAGTGCTGACGAATGGGCTTGGGCCACTGAGTGGGACAACAGGAAACAACCGTTGCTTTCGGGGTGGACTTGAAGGCATGCAGGACTGTGTGTCTTGACGGTCGGCAGTCTCGTGGGTCCCCATGTTATCGTGACGTCCTAGGATAGGCTACTGCCACGTGGTAGGTGAGCGTCAAAGTGTAGGTTGTGGCAAGTGAAGATTTCGTGATACGGGGAAGAGGCTACTTGTGGCACTCCCGCTCAGAGCAACCGGTTTACCTTGCATTGCCAGCCCAGAGATCTAGTCTTCTGGCAACACATAACAACTTGGTACAGAATACAACCGCTTTATTGATGCTAGCGGAAACATAGGTTCGATATTACATCAAGTAGCGAGGCCAAGTGGCACACACGGTGCGGCTGAACAATATGTACATTATTTAATGAACATGAAGGGGCCTCGATCACGACAACTACGCGGCAGTGGAACGATGACGAAGCGGAACTCCATAGCACAGGGACACCGATGTGGACACGATCTAGACACGGGAAGCACTCCGATCCGGTAAGACTTTCCTGAAATTTGGCATGACATGCCAGGTCAGTACATTGAATGTACTTGCAAGCTCACAAAAGTAAAAGCATAATGGCAAACAATAATATGACAATTAAGCAGGTTAAATGCAAGTCTACAACAGACTACTCATGCAGTAAATCATGTTTGTGCACCGAGTCCCTCGAACTCTCTTATCAAACGGGTTAACTCGTAACCAACCTCATCATTTACAGTGATCACTCCCGGATCACAAACGAAACCAACACTTTGGTTCCCACAACAACGACTATCTTCATGGTCCCAACAATTTCATCACATAACCAGTGCCAACCATATAACTTTAGTGTGCAAGATTAACTTAGTCATGTTGATCCATGGTGTGACCTACTTATGAGCTGTGTCCGTAACCGAGGACGCGGCTATCGATAGATTTAGTAAACACTCTGCAGAGGTTAGTACACTGTACCCACACCACGGAACCCATGGCCTCGCACTCCCATTCGGGTGGACCAACGGCATTCCGATAGAACCCTCCCATTTCCATGACACTCTCTCGGCCACTCTGACCAACTCCCCTCTTGGGCTAAGTCATGGGTGGCCCCGATGTCTACCAAAGACATCCAACGGCCACCGTCGTGGCAAAACAATCAACGGTCCCAAACGGGGACAAGGTACCATAACAACAACGGGCACACAAGGTTATGTATGCTTACCGGGCCAGGGTACAGCACGCCCATAACCTTCCCTCGTTGGAGGCACCGACCAGAGGCATGACAATGGACCGAATAAATGCCTTCCCATAAAGGCAAATTTGGTTGCACTAGGAAGCTCGATTTGGTGGCACCATGACTCGATCAACATTATGTTCAAGTTGAATTATTATCAGGTTTAACTTGAAATAAAAGTACTCGAGTCATAGTATGACATGAACATGCAACTATCCGACATGCACTATATCCATATAACACTAAAGTGAACGGATCAACATCATAGAATCATTCTACTTGCACTACTAAGCACTTTAACTCACTGGTTTCAACTTCACTGGTTTTCCTACCATCATTTTTAGTTATGCCATTAACATATTAAAATCATTAACTCATATATGAAAATGATACCGATCATAACCAAACCATAGCCATACTACCAAAAATATTTCTACTGCCTCACACTAGTCCATGTACTCAAACACTACTGTAAACTAAGCACTTCAATCATGACAAAGTAACTAGCATAAACATTATTCATTAAATGATTAAATGCATGAAATAAATCATATTCAAGATGGAAAAATCATAAATATTGAAATGACACCATGCAAATATTTGTGTGGCTTGCCTTAGCACAGAGGAGGGTCACACTCCTCCTGGTTCTCCTCTAGGCAAGCTTCTCCTTCTGAAAATAAATAAAATAGCAAAAAGAAAGCATCAAGAACACTTCTGAAATTCACCAGAAATTCTAGACAGCAGAGAAAAATCTCAAATTTTGTGTGCTACTAGAATATTTCAATACAAACACAATGCAAAAAGAATAAGTTCATTTGGACTTATGGTTTAAAAATTATGGCTGGTCAAAGTTTCTGGTCAATATTTGAATTAAATTCAAATAAACAGAAAACCAGGGGGGGTGACGTCGAAGGCGTATTCCCGTGGGGCGCCACCACTTATACCGCTTCGGGCGCGGCTGAGTGGTTGACAGTGGGCCCCCGCAGTCAGGTTTAGAGAGAGAGGGAGGAAAACAGAGGAGGGGGGGCGAATCGCCGGTGATTCTCCGGCGAGGAGAGGTCGGTGGCCGCCGTGGAGGGGGGAATGGATGCACAAGACTACGGCGAGCCTGTACGTACCCGAAACGTGACTAGGGGTGGATGGAGCGTGTCGCGATGGTCTTCTCCAGAGACGTCGGCGGAGGGAGCTCGTCGGAGATGGTGATTCCGGCGAGGCAGAGCGTTTCCAGGGGCTCCAACTGCACCAGCGCACACCAGTGGTTCACCAGAGACACGCCGGAGGAGTCGGTCAAGCTTGAGAGGCTCTGGAGGAGTGGGAAGCAACAGAGGGGATCGCCGGCAAGCTCGGGTCGGGAACGGCGGCCAGAGGCCTGCCCGGCCGGGCTGTGGCTATCTACGGCGTCGTGGTGGTTGTGTGAGTGTGTTGCGATGCTCGGAGAGGCTGGGGAGGGGCTGTATTTATAGGCGGAGGGGAGGGGGTCTCGAGCTCCGCTGGAGCTCTCTAGAAATGGCGCACGGCGACGAAGAGCTCCAGTGAGAGGGGAAGAAGAGGTCAGGGTTCACGTGGCCACTGTGAGAGGCAGGAGACGAGCATAGGGGCTCGGGTGGCGACGAGAATAGTAGCACGAGCGCACTGTACGCTTGGCCGCGTCGTGCCTATGCTCGCTGCGGCGAGCTCCGACGTCGGCGAGCACCAGGGGGGAGTTAAGGGCATTGAGACGATGATGGTGGCGGGGTTTGGCAAGGTGCGGCGAGCGGGGAAGCGAACACGAGCTCAACAGAGGCTCGGGTGCGACACAAAGCACGTCGGCCGTATGCCAGCACGCTTGGACGAACGCGGTCACCGCATGAACTCTGGCATCACGCCGCACAGTGCATTAAATTCATGTCTGGCGTGTAGTCCTTGCTAGTTTGGGTTGATCCAATATTCGGAACAGTTTCATCCAATATTCAAAACAGCTTCTCCTCATAGGTTAAATCCTTAGCAAGATCTATTTCTGCCATATCAGTCCTTTTCTCGGGTGGCGAGATACACCTTCTCAACTGTGAGACATGGAACACACTGTGCACTTCTGACAATTCCGGTGGTAGTTCCAACTGATAAGCAACTGTACCAACTCTGGACATAACTGGGAACGGACCAATATATCTAGGTGCAAGTTTTCCTTGGGTCTGAAACCTCTTGACTCCTTTCATGGGTGTGACTCGGAGGTACACATATTCTCCGGGTTCAAAACTGATCTGACGGTGCTTTGAGTCATAGTAGCTCTTTTATCGGGACTCAGCCAATTTCAATCTATCTCGGATCTCCTGGACTCGCTTTTCAGCCTCCATCATTAAGTCGGTTCCGAAAATACGGCTATCTCCGGTTTGAGACCAGTTTAGCAGAGTGCGGCACTTACGGCCATACAAAGCTTCATATGGTGACATCTTGAGGCTGGTCTGGAAGCTGTTGTTGTAAGAGAACTCAACATAAGGCAGACAATCTTCCCACTTAGGCCCTTGGGCCAAAGCACATGCTCGGAGCATATCTTCAAGTATTTGATTTACTCGCTCAGTCTGCCCGTCTGTCTGAGAATGGTAGGCGGTGCTGTACTTTAGTGCGGTTCCCAAGGCTTGATGGATACGTGACCAAAATGCGGAGGTAAAGAGAGAACCTCTGTCGAAAGTGATAGTTCTCGGCACTCCATGTAAACTAACGATTCTGGACACATATAACTATGCGAGTTGGTCGGCTCGGTAGGTGGTTTGGATGGGAATGAAGTGAGCTACCTTTGTCAGCATGTCCACCACAACCCATACTGCATCATTGCCTTGGTGGGTCCTTGGTAGACCTGTGACGAAATCCATGCAGACATCGTCCCACTTCCATTGCGGAACAGGCAAAGGTTGAAGAAGTCCGGCGGGTTTCTGGTGTTCCGCCTTCACTTTGTTACATATATCGCAACAAGCGACAAAATAGGTGATGTCCTTCTTCATTCCATCCCACCAAAATGCCTGACGAAGGTCTTCGTACATCTTGGTACATCCTGGATGGATCAAGTACGAAGATTCGTGCGCTTCTGTCAAGATCTTTTATCTCAGGTCTGCTTGCTCAGGTACGCAAATCCGTCCTCGAAACCTCAGCGTACCTTGCTCATCCTTCAAGAAATCCTGGGTCTTGCCTTCTTGCATACGCTTGACATGGTGTTGTAGGACTGAGTCATCTTGTTGGGCCATGCGGATTTCTTCTTCGAGAGTAGGGGTAACTTCCAAGATATTGGCAAGGTCAGCCTCAACAATAACCAGGTTAAGCTGAGCGATCTCTTCTTGGAGTTCGGGAGGCAAGCACTCCATCAGGGCGTTCAGATTGGTGGGCTTGCGGCTGAGGGCATCGGCAACCACATTGGCCTTACCGGGATGGTAATTTATTCCAAGATCATAATCCTTGACCAATTCGAGCCATCTTCGCTATCGGAGGTTCAGATCAGGTTGGGTGAATATATACTTGAGACTCTTGTGGTAGGTAAATATCTGACATCTTTTGCCAATGAGGTAGTGCCTCCAGATTTTTAATGCATGCACAACTGTGGCCAATTCCAAATCATGGGTTGGATAGTTCCCTTCGTGGGGTCGTAGCTGTCGAGATGCGTATGCTACAACCTTGCCATCTTGCATGAGTACACATCCAATACCTCTCCTGGATGCATCACAATATACATGAAAGCTGCGGTAGATGTCTAGGAGGGTCAACACAGGTGCTATCGTCAATCTGGTCTTCAACTCATTAAAGCTTTTCTCACAGTCCCCAGACCATACAAATTTCTTATCCTTCTTGAGGAGTTCTATCATTGGCTTGGCAATCTTAGAGAAGCCTTCGATGAATCGACGGTAGTATCCGGCTAATCCAAGAAAACTCCGGATCTCAGTTACTGTTGTGGGTGCTGTCCAATCAAGTACGTCCTTCACTTTGCTTGGGTCCACAGCTATGCCTTCTGCCGAAAGAACATGCCCCAAAAATCCGACTTGCTTGAGCCAAAATTCACATTTGCTGAATTTCGCATATAGTTGATGGTCATGGAGTCTTTGCAAGACTGCTCTGAGGTGTCCCTTGTGCTCTTTTTCACCCTTCGAGTATATGAGGATGTCATAAATGAAGACCACCACAAACTTATCCAAGAAGTCCATGAATACTTTATTCATCGTATGCATGAAGAAAGCGGGGGTGTTGGTGAGACCGAATGACATGACCATATATTCGTAAAGACCGTATTGAGTGGTGAACGCGGTCTTAGGAATATCCTCCTTCTTGATTTTGAGCTGGTGGTATCTGGTCCTCAAATCAATCTTGGAGAATACTTTTGCCCCACTGAGTTGATCAAACAAATCATCAATCCTCGGAAGTGGATATTTGTTCTTGATAGTGACATCATTCAACTGACTGTAATCCACACACATTCTAAGATTGCCATCCTTCTTGTCCACGAAGATTGCGGGTGATCCCCATGGTGAAGAGCTCGGACGAATGTATCCTTTCTGTAGCATCTCATCAAGCTGTTTCTTCAGCTCCACCAACTCGGATGAAGGCATTCGGTAATACTTTTTGTATATAGGTGCGGTCCCGGGCACAAGGTCAACTGCAAACTCAAGCTCTCGGTCTGGCGGCATTCTTGGTAATTCCTCAGGAAATACATCTGGAAACTCACTGACCACAGGAATTAGATCCAATTCTTCAGCTACAGCTGTGAAAACCATTTCTTTCTTGGGTATACTTCTTCGAGCAAAGAGTTTTGTTGTCTGACCTTCCCGACTTGTCAAGGTGACTTCTCTGGTCGCACAATTGATGCATACTTGATGTTGGGTCAACCAGTTCATTCCCAAAATAATATCCAACTTGGCAGACTCGATGATTATCGAAGAAGCTGGGAAGCTGACTCCCTTGATGTCAATCTCCAATTTGCGGCAGGCCAGATTGCTTTTGAGCACGGATCCCGGGGATTGTACCATCATACTCTTTCCCAAAATCGAGCAAGAAAACTTGTTTTGGGTAACAAAACTCCGCGAAATAAAAGAGTGGGAAGCCCCAGAGTCAAACAAAATTATTACAGGTATGTTATTAACAGGAAACATACCAATGACGACTTCTGGGTCCTCTTGGGCTTCGTCTACGGAGAGGTGGTGAACTTGCCCTTGGATGGTCTTCTAGCCAGGATATGGTCCCATGTGGTTCACTTGCGGCCTAAATGGAGCATTTGTCTTGCCGCTCTTGGGGCACTGTCTGGCGTAATGCCCGGTCTGCCCACAAGAAAAACACTAATTGTTGCACTGACACTCTTCGCGTACTGGGCTGGTCACGACATTCTTGACTTGAGTAGTAGTCTTGTTAACATTCTGCTGCCAATTGGGCTTGTACTCAACCTGAGTCTGCTGCCAGGTGCGAGCCTTCTGCATTGGCTGTCCATCCTTATTAGGCTCGAACTTGCGCTTATGATCATTGTTAGCGGGTTTATTGTCGTGCACGAGCTTGTGTTCTCGTTCTGCAATGAGGGCTTTGTTTACCAGAGTCTGGAAATCCGAAAATTCGAGCATACTGAGAGTGCATCTGAGGTGTTGATTCAGTCCTCCAAGAAATCTGTCGGTCTTCCTTTCTTCCGTAGCCACATCATAGAGAGAATAGCGGGCCGAATGGTTGAACTTATGCAGATACTCAGTTACTGACAGGCTTCCTTGGGTGAGAGCGAGGAATTCACGCTGCTTGACCTTCATAATACCGGCGGGAATATGGTACCTGCGGAAATGGTCTTTGAATTTAGCCCAAGTGATTTCATCGTCCGCCAGCCACATCGCTTTTGCATTGTCCCACCAAATAGCGGCAGCTCCTTCAAGGTCGTGTGTAGCAAACGGAACCTTGTCGACTTCCTCAGTGCGAGCAATCTCAAGCTTCTTCTCAATAGTCCGTAACCAATCATCAGCTTCCAAAGGATCGATAACTTGACTGAAACTGGGAGGCTTAGTCCTCTGAAAGTCTGACAGTTTAGAGTGATGGCCATTCTGATTTCCATTCTGCCCAACCATAGCTTGCACACTTTTCAACAGCTCAATCAGATCATTGTTTCTTCTTTCTTCAAACATGTGCATCATTTGTTCAGTGGATGGCGGATGTGGCGGTGGAGGCGGTGGTGGTGGATACGGCTCGGGGGAATGTCCTGCCTGTCTTGCTGAGCGACGAACAGGGACATCCTCACCAGCGTGACTACTGCTGCCTCCCCGTGTCATCCTATTGTTTGTTTTTCCCAATATGAGGCAACCGAGATGAGCAACATCCAAAAATGGGAAGAAAAGCAAGCGACAAACCCGAAAGAAAGCAGCAAAAACCAAGGCGAATAATAAAAAAAGTTCCAACATAATTATACATAGACTCATACATGAAAGGGAAACATCATGACGGGTTCGACTACACTCATACATGAAACGAAACATCATGGCAAGTACGACTACATCCGTACATCAAGCATCATGACACTGTGGATACTCGGACGGTCTAGTGCTCTGCTGGTCCTGCTGGGTCCTCTCCTGAGCCGGAATCAGATCCTGAACTGACGATGTTACAGGAAACCTCCGGGTTAAAGGTAACATGACGCCGCTGCCTCGAGGGCTCTCCCTCAGGGGCAGGTGCAGGGTGAGTCTAGAGCATAGGGGCTGCGGGAGTAGCGAGAAGTGAAACCCACTCGGCAGGAGCACTGTGGGGAGTCACGGTCGAGGTGCCCGAGCTACTCGAAGGAGTAACCATGGTAACTGGCGAGCTAGAAACTGGTGTAATATAGGGAGTAAATCCCCTGGAAGGTGGAGTGGGATAGGACCTAGCGGCCACTAAAGCAGTGCGAGCTCGAGTCGGCTCTCGGGCCAGCACGTGAATCAGAAGATAACTAGCAGTGACATAGCGAGAAAGGTGGCTAGCAGCGCTATCGGCCGCCGGATCAACGACAGGAAAGCGGACACGACCATCATCGTGCAGGGAGGGGTATTGGTAGAAACCTATGTGGGTCTGCATCTGGATCTCATTATAGCGGAGCTCAACGAGAATCTCAAACGCAGCAAACTAAATAGCCTGAGCGGGGGTAGAAGCAAACCCACTCCTAGAAGAACGAGTGTAAGTGCTAGCTGTCGTACTGCAGCGCAGGGTAACCACCGCGTGATACTCGTACACTGAATCTGCTAGGCGCTCCTGATGCGGCTTGAAGCTACGGCGGTATTTCCCCAAAGAGGAAGGGATGATGCAGCACAGCGGCGGTAGGTATTTCCCTCGGTGATGAAACCAAGGTTATCGAACCAGTAGGAGAACAAAGCAACACCACGTAAACAGCACCTGCACACAAATAACAAATACTCGCAACCCGACGTGTAAAAGGGGTTGTCAATCCCTTTCGGGCAACGGCGCCAAAAATTGGCAAACGGACGTGAGAGAGTAGTAAATATTGATAGATCGAACGCCAAATAAAATAAAGTGCAGCAAGGTATTTTTGTATTTTTGGTTTAATAGATCTGAAAATAAAAGTTGCAAATAAAGAAAAGGGCGAATAGCAAAATAGATCTTGAAAGCAAATATATTGGAAAAGAGACCCGGGGGCCGTAGGTTTCACTAGTGGCTTCTCTCGAGAAAAATAGCAAACTGTGGGTGAACAAATTACTGTTGGGCAATTGATAAAACTTCAAATAATCATGATGATATCCAGGCAATGATCATTATATAGGCATCACGTCCAAGATTAGTAGACCGACTCCTGCCTGCATCTACTACTAATACTCCACACATCGACCGCTATCCAGCAAGCATCTAGTGTATTAAGTTCATGGAGAAACGGAGTAATGCAATAAGAATGATGACATGATGTAGACAAGATCTATTTATGTAGAAATAGACCCCGTCGTTTTATCCTTAGTAGCAACGATACATACGTGTCGGTTCCCCTTCTGTCACTGGGATCAAGCACCGTAAGATCGAACCCACTACAAAGCACCTCTTCCCATTGCAAGATAAATAGATCAAGTTGGCCAAACAAAACCCAAATATCAGAGAAGAAATACGAGGCTATAAGCAATCATGCATATAAGAGATCAAAGAAGTCTCAAATAACTTTCATGGATAAAAAGATAGATCTGATCATAAACTCAAAGTTCATCGGATCCCAACAAACACACCGCAAAAAGAGTTACATCATATGGATCTCCAAGAGACCATTGTATTGAAGATCAAGAGAGAGAGAGAGAGGAAGCCATCTAGCTACTAACTACGGACCTGTAGGTCTACAAAGAACTACTCACGCATCATCGGAGAGGCACCAATGGAAGTGGTGAACCCTTCCATGATGGTGTCTAGATGGATCTGGTGGTTCTGGACTCTGCGGCGGCTGGAATTGATTTTCGTCGACTCCCCTAGGGTTTCTGGAATATTGGGGTATTTATAGAGCAAAGAGGCGGTTCGGGGGGCACCCGAGGTGGGCACAACCCACCAGGGCGCGCCTGGGCCTCCAGGCGCGCTCTGGTGGATTGTGCTCCCCTCGGAGCACTCCCCAGGCACTTCTCCGGCCCACTGGATGTTTTCTGGTCCAAAAAAAATCCAGAAAAAGTTTCGCTGCGTTTGGACTCCGTTTGGTATTGATTTCCTGCGATGTAAAAAACTTGCAAAAAACAACAACTGGCACTTGGCACTATGTCAATAGGTTAGTACCAAAAAATGATATAAAATGACAATAAAATGATTGTAAAACATCCAAGAATGATAATATAACAGCATGGAACAATAAAAAATTATAGATACGTTGGAGACGTATCAGCATCCCCAAGCTTAATTCCTGCTCGTCCTCGAGTTGGTAAATGATAAAAACAGAATTTTTGATGTGGAATGCTGCCTAACATGTCATCTCATATTCTTTCCTTTATAGCATGGACATTTGGACTTTTATATGATTCAAAGCAATAGTCTAGTTTTGACATGATGACTTAAATACTCAAGCATATGAACAAGCAACTATGCCTTTCAAAATATCAACGCTAAAATAAGTTATCCCTAGCCCATCATGCTCAACCATTGATCCATTCATGAAACACACTCGCATATTAACTACACCCAATGCTCAAGTACGATCATAGTGCCTCCTAGTTGGTGCTTTATAAGAGAAGATGGAGACTCAAATTAAAAATAAAAATTGCATAAAGTAAAGAAAGGCCCTTCGCAGAGGGAAGTAGGGATTTGTAGAGGTGCCAGAGCTCAAAGCGAAAAACTTAGAGATAAAAACATTTTGGGAGGTGTGCTTTTCCCACCAACGAAAATGACTTAGAGTTCCCAACACTTTCCATGCTAGATATATCATAGGCGGTTCCCAAACAGAAAATAAAGTTTATTCCTTTTTCCATCATTTCTTTCACTTTCCATGGCTAGCCGTATCCACGGGTGCCCTCCATACCAACACTTTCCAAGGAATTTATTATTTGACAACATAAAGTAAATTCATTTTTCATTTTGGGACTGGGCATCCCTAATACCTTTGCCTTACTCTCGTGCAATGACAAGTGAATAAATACTCCTCGTGAGAATAACACATCTAGCATGGAAAATATTAGCCACCCCTTACCGCCTCGCGAGCGGTACGAACACACAAAAGAGAAGTTTATTTTGAAAATTAGAGATGGCACATACAAATTTGCTTAGAACGGCAAAAGAATACCGCATATAGGTATATATAGTGGACTCATGTGGCAAAACTGGTTTAAAGGGTTTTGGATGCACAAGTAGTGATCGTACTTAGTGCAAAATAAAGGCTAGCAAAAGATTGAGAAGCGACCAACCAAAAAATGAATAATCTCATAAGCGAGCATTTAGCATAATTAACACCGAATAATGCACCACAAGTAGGATATAATTTCATTGCATGACTATTGACTTTCGTGCTTGCATAGGGAATCACAAACCTTAACACCAATATTCTTACTAAAGCATAATTACTCATCAACATAATTCACATATCACATCATCATATCTCAAAACTATTACAAGGAATCAAGTTTATTTTGTCCAATGATCTTCATGAAAGTTTTTATTATATCCTTCTTGGATATCTATCACTTTGGAACTAATTTTCATGTGTTGCTTTGATAAGCTCAAACAAATATAAGTGAAGAATATGAGCATAATACTTCTTTCTCTCAAATTAATTTAAGTGAAGCAAGAGAGAATTTCTTAAATTTTTTACTAACTCCCAAATAAATCTAAGTGAAGCATGAGAGCATTTCTTCAAAAAATACTAAAGCACACCGTGCTCAAAAAGATATAAGTGAAGCACTAGAGCAAATCCATAGCTCATAAAAATTTAAGTGAAGCATAGAGAGCAATTCTAACAAGTCATGGCATAATTTTGGCTCTCTCAAATAGATGTGTCCAGCAAGGATTCATAACTTAGAACAAAAAGAAAAACAAGCAAAGACTCATATCATACAAGACGCTCCAAGCAAAACTCATAGTATGTGATGAATAAAATTATAGCTTCGAGTAAAATACCTATGGTCGTTAGAAGAAAGAGGGGATGCCACTCGGGGCATCCCCAAGCTTAGTTGCTTACTTCTCTTTGGATAATAGCTTGGGATGCCATGGGCATCCCCAAGCTTAGGCTCTTCTTACTCCTTATTCCTTCATCCATCGTAAGATAACCCAAAACTTGAAAACTTCAATCACACAAAACTCAACAAAACCTTCGTGAGATCCATTAGTATAAGAAAGCAAATCACTACTATAAGTACTGTAGCAAACCAATTCATATTTTATTCTTGCATTATATCTACTGTATTCCAACTTTTCTATGGCAAAAACTCATCAAAGAAAACCATAGAATCATCAAAATAAGCACACAACACAAAGTAAACAGAATCTGTCAAAAACAGAACAGTCTGTTGCAATATGGATATTTCGAATACTTCTGAAACTCCAAATATTCTGAAAAATTAAGAAAACATAGGAAATTTGTATATAAATGTTGTGTAAAAAATTCAGAATTTTTCGTATCGGCTGTGAATTTTCAAAATTGATTTACTGGACGAAAAAGTTTCTGTTTTCCAGCAAGATCAAATCAACTATCACCCAACATAATCCTAAAGGCATTACTTGGCACAAACACTAATTAAAACACAAAAAACACAATTATAAAAGTAGCATAATTGTGCAAACACTCAAGAACAGAAAGAAAAAATCAAGAATAAATTTTATTCATTGGGTTGCCTCCCAACAAGCGCTATTGTTTCACGCCCCTAGCTAGGCATAACGCAAGGATCTAAGTTTTGTCATCTTTGTTTCGAGATCCATAAGATGCCCTCATCATTGATTCATATGGAGGCCTAATTCTTGTTCTAGGGAAGTGTTCCATACCCTTACTTAGTGGAAATTGAAATTTAATATTGCCTTCTTTCATATCAATCACGGCACCAATAGTGCGTAAAAACGGTCTACCAAGAATAATTGGACAAGACGGATTACAATCAATATCAAGAAAAAAAATCTATGGGCACATAATTCCTATTTGCAAGAATAAGAACATCATTAATCCTTCCCATAGGCTTTTTAATAGTAGAATCCGCCAAGTGCAAATTTAAAGAGCATTCTTCAATATCGGTAAAACCAAGCACATCACATAAAGATTTCGGAATTGTAGAAACACTAGCACCCAAGTCACATAAAGCAAAACACTCATAATTTTTAATCTTGACTTTTATAGTAGGTTCCCACTCATCATGTAATTTTCTAGGAATTGAAACTTCTAATTCCAACTTTCCTCCAAAGCTTTCATCATAGCATCAACAATATGTTTAGTAAAAGCTTTATTTTGTTCATAAGCATGGGGTGAATTTATCATGGATTGCAACAAAGAAATACAATCAATCAAAGAGTAGCTATCATAATTAAAGTCTTGTAATCCAAAGTAGTGGGCACATCACTAGTTAAAGTCTTGACCTCTTCAAACCCACTTTTATCAAATTTTTCAACAAGATTTTCACCCTCCAAATTATCGGGAGGCCTTCTAACTAAAGTTGACTCTTCTCCAGTCCCTTTTTCATCAATCTTAATTTTACTAAACAAGGAATCAATAGAAGAAACACCAATCATTTTAAGATCTTCATCACTTTTATCTTCTAACGAGATTGGTTTAGCGGCCATTTGATTTACTAGGGTAGCTTGTGCATCGGATATTTTGCCTAGCAAACTTTCAGGAAAAGCATATTTAGATTGGAGATTGCAAACTTCCCTGCTAATATCATCAAGTTATTTTGTTATAGCATCTAGCACAACGGAGTGCTCCTTAAGATCCTCAGTAAAATACTTATTATGCTCAAATTGTGTAGTCATATATTCCTTAGTACTTTTCTCAATTTCAAGCAAAATATTGGGGTAAGGAACATCATAATATTTTCTTTGAGGCAGCATGACTAAGCAAACAAGAACGCACGCAAAAATAGATCCGGCAAGAAAACGGCGAACCAAAAAGAGGGCGAATAAAACGGCAAATTTTTGTGATGTGGGGGAGAGGAAAACGAGGGGCAAATGGCAAATAATGTAAATTGCGAGGAGATGAGATTTGTGATTAGGAACCTGGTATATGTTGAAGATCCTCCCCGGCAACGGCGCCAGAAATTCCTTTTGATGCGGCTTGAAGCTACGTCGATATTTCCCCAAAGCTGAAGGGATGATGCAGCACAGCGGCGGTAGGTATTTCCCTCAGTGATGAAACCAAGGTTATCGAACCAGTAGGAGAACCAAGCAACACTACGTAAACAGCACCTGCACACAAATAACAAATACTCGCAACCCGACGTGTAAAAGGGGTTGCCAATCCTTTTCGGGCAACGGCGCCAAAAATTGGCAAACGGGCGTGAGAGAGTAGTAAATATTGATAGATCGAACGCCAAATAAAATAAAGTGCAACAAGGTATTTTTGTATTTTTGGTTTAATAGATCTGAAAATAAAAGTTGCAAATAAAGAAAAGAGTGAATAGCAAACTAGATCTTGAAAGCAAATCTATTGGAAAAGAGACCCGGGGGCCGTAGGTTTCACTAGTGGCTTCTCTCGAGAAAAATAGCAAACGGTGGGTGAACAAATTACTGTTGGGCAATTGATAAAACTTCAAATAATCATGACGATATCCAGGCAATGATCATTATATAGGCATCACGTCCAAGATTAGTAGACCGACTCCTGCCTGCATCTACTACTATTACTCCACACATCGACCGCTATCCAGCATGCATCTAGTGTATTAAGTTCATGGAGAAACGGAGTAATGCAATAAGAACGATGACATGATGTAGACAAGATCTATTTATGTAGAAATAGACCCCATTGTTTTATCCTTAGTAGCAACGATACATACGTGTCGGTTCCCCTTCTGTCACTGGGATCAAGCACCGTAAGATCGAACCCACTACAAAGCACCTCTTCCCATTGCAAGATAAATAGATCAAGTTGGCCAAACAAAACCCAAATATCGGAGAAGAAATATGAGGCTATAAGCAATCATGCATATAAGAGATCAAAGAAGTCTCAAATAACTTTCATGGATAAAAAGATAGATCTGATCATAAACTCAAAGTTCATCGGATCCCAACAAACATACCGCAAAAAGAGTTACATCATATGGATCTCCAAGAGACCATTGTATTGAAGATCAAGAGAGAGAGAGGAAGCCATCTAGCTACTAACTATGGACCCGTAGGTCTACAAAGAACTACTCACGCATCATCGGAGAGGCACCAATGGAAGTGGTGAACCCCTCCATGATGGTGTCTAGATTGGATCTGGTGGTTCTGGACACTGCGGCGGCTGGAATTGATTTTCGTCGACTCCCCTAGGGTTTCTGTAATATTGGGGTATTTATAAAGCAAAGAGGCGGTTCGGGGGGAACCCGAGGTGGGCACCACCCACCAGGGCGGTGGGTTCTGCTCCCCTCGGAGCACCCCCCCAGGCGCTTCTCCAGCCCACTGGATGTCTTCTGGTCCAAAAAAATCCACAAAAAGTTTTGCTGCTTTTGGACTCCGTTTGGTATTGATTTCCTGCAATGTAAAAAACATGCAAAAAACAACAACTGGCACTTGGCACTATGTCAATAGGTTAGTACCAAAAAATGATATAAAATGACTATAAAATGATTGTAAAACATCCAAGAATGATAATATAACAACATGGAACAATAAAAAATTATAGATATGTTGGAGACATATCAGCTCCCGGTACACCCGATACACCGGGTCGTCACCGTGAGGGTAGAGTCGACGCCACACATGCCGAAGAAGGTGCGGTGAAGTGTACGGTGCCAGCTCCACCTGACACGCATACGGCACTGGAGCCATCTACACTCACAACCATTAGTCGGTTAGAAATAACAATACATCAAATGCATGCAATGCAGCAAGCAGATGCAAACACTACCGGCACTCAAAAACCATCTATCTACCGTTTAACTAACGCGTCGGCGGTCTAGCGTGTCCTACAGTCAGCGCGGCTATGATACCAAGCGTTGTGGCACCCCGACTCAGAGCAACCGGTTTACCTTGCATTGCCAGCCCATAGATCTAGTCTTCTGGCAACACATAACAACTTGGTACAGAATACAACCGCTTTATTGATGCTAGCGGAAACATAGGTTCGATATTACATCAAGTAGCGAGGCCAAGCGGCACACACGGTGCGGCTGAATAGTATGTACATTATTTAATGAACATCAAGGGGCCTCGATCACGACAACTACGCGGCAGCGGAACGACGACGAAGCGGAACTCCATAGCACAGGGACACCGATGTGGACACGATCTAGACACGGGAAGCACTCCGATCCGGTAAGACTTTCCTGAAATCTGGCATGACACGCCAGGTCAGTACATTGAATGTACTTGCAAGCTCACAACAAGTAAAAGCATAATGGCAAACAATAATATGACAATTAAGCAGGTTAAATGCAAGTCTACAACAGACAACTCATGCAGTAAATCATGTTTGTGCACCGAGTCCCTCGGACTCTCTTACCAAACGGGTTACCTCGTAACCAACCTCATCATTTACGGTGATCACTCCCGGATCACAAACGAAACCAACACTTTGGTTCCCACAACAACGACTATCTTCATGGTCCCAACAATTTCATCACATGACTAGTGCCAACCATATAACTTTAGTGTGCAAGATTAACTTAGTCATGTTGATCCATGGTGTGACCTACTTACGAGCTGTGTCCGTAACCGAGGACGCGGCTATCGATAGATTTAATAACCACTCTGCAGAGGTTAGTACACTGTACCCACACCACGGAATCCATGGCCTCGCACTCCCATTCGGGTGGACCAACGGCATTCTGACAGAACCCTCCCATTGCCATGACACTCTCTCCGCCACTCCGACCAACTCCCCTCTTGGGCTAAGTCATGGGTGGCCCCGATGTCTACCAAAGACATCCAACGGCCACCGTCGTGGCAAAACAATCAACGGTCCCAAACGGGGACAAGGTACCATAACAACAACGGGCACACAAGGTTATGTCTGCTTACCGGGCCAGGGTACAGCACGCCCATAACCTTCCCTCGTTGGAGGCACCGACTAGAGGCATGACAATGGACCGAATAAAGGCATTCCCATAAAGGCAAATGTGGTTGCACTGGGAAGCTCGATTCGGTGGCACCATGACTCGATCAACACTATGTTCAAGTTGAATTATCATCAGGTTTAACTTGAAATAAAAGTACTCGAGTCATAGTATGCCATGAACATGCAACTATCCGACATGCACTATATCCATATAACACTAAAGTGAACGGATCAACATCATAGAATCATTCTACTTGCACTACTAAGCACTTTAACTCACTGGTTTCAACTTCACTGGTTTTACTACCATCATTTTTAGTTATGCCATTAACATATTAAAATCATTAACTCATATATGAAAATGATACTGATCATAACCAAACCATAGCCATACTACCAAAAATATTTCTACTGCCTCACACTAGTCCATGTACTCAAACACTACTGTAAACTAAGCACTTCAATCATGACAAAGTAACTAGCATAAACATTATTCATTAAATGGTTAAATGCATGAAATAAATCATATTCAAGTTGGAAAAATCATAAATATTGAAATGACACCATGCAAATATTTGTGTGGCTTGCCTTAGCACAGAGGAGGGTCACACTCCTCCTGGTTCTCCTCTAGGCAAGCTTCTCCTTCTGAAAATAAATAAAACAGCAAAAAGAAAACATCAAGAACACTTCTGAAATTCACCAGAAATTCTAGACAGTAGAGAAAAATCTCAAATTTTGTGTGCTGCTAGAATATTTCAATACAAACACAATGCAAAAAGAATCAATTCATTTGGACTTATGGTTTAAACATTACGGCTGGTCAAAGTTTCTGGTCAATATTTGAATTAAATTCAAATAAACAGAAAACCAGGGGGGTGACGTCGAAGGGGTGTTCTTGCGGGGTGCCACCACTTATACCACTTCGGGCGCGGCTGAGTGGCTGACAGTGGGCCCCCGCGGTCAGGTTTAGAGAGAAAGGGAGGAAAACAGAGAAGGGGCGGCGAATCGCCGGCGATTCTCCGGCGAGGAGAGGTCGGCGGCCGCCGTGGAGGGGGGGAATGTATGCGCAAGACTACGGCGAGCCTGTACGTACCCGAAACATGGCTAGGGGTGGACGAAGCGTGTCGCGATGGTCTTCTCCAGAGACGTCGGTGGAGGGAGCACGTCGAAGATGGCGATTCCGGCGAGGCAGAGCGTTTCCAGGGGCTCCAACTGCACCAGCGCGCACCAGTGGTTCACCAGAGACACGCCGGAGGAGTCGATCGAGCTCGAGAGGCTCTGGTGGAGTGGGAAGCAACAGAGGGGATCGTAGGCGAGCTCGGGTCGGGAACCGCGGCCAGAGGCCTGTCCGCCTGGGCTACGGCTATCTACGGCGTCGTGGTGGTTGTGTGAGTGTGTTACGATGCTCGGAGAGGCCGGGGAGGGGCTGTATTTATAGGCGGAGGGGAGGGGGTCTCGGGCTCTGCCGGAGCTCTCTAGAAACGCCGCACGACGACGAAGAGCTCCAGTGAGAGGGGAAGAAGAGGTCGGGGTTCACGCGGCCACTGTGAGAGGGAGGAGACGAGCACAGGGGCTCGGGTGGCGATGAGAACAGTGGCATGGGCGCACTATACACTTGGCCGCGTTGTGCCCGTCCTCGCTGTGGCGAGCTACGGCGTCGGCGAGCGCCAGGGGGGAGTTAAGGGCGTCGAGACGATGATGGTGGCGGGGTTTGGCAAGGTGCGGCGAGCGGGGAAGCGAACACGAGCTCAACAGAGGCTCGGGCGCGACGCAGAGCGCGTCGGCCGTGTGCCAGCACGCTTGGACGAACGCGGTCACCGCGTGAACTCTGGCATCATGCCACGCAGTGCATTAAATTCATGTCTAGCGTGTAGTCCTTGCTAGTTTGGGTTGATCCAAGGTCTTGAGTTGATCACAGGTCGACTGTGCTAGAGTGTAGCATCCTGGCAAGTTTCTGGACAAAAACTTGTGAGGTTAATAGAGAGAGATCTAGAAGGAGTTTAGGGCTAAGCTTTGGTGGTTAGGGGTTTCTTAGGAGGGTAATGAAGCCCTAAAAATTTCAGCTCCATTTGATCAAGGAAAAATGCACTTCCTGTAGAAACTGCATTTTCTGGCCAGAACAGAAAAGATTTTCTGTAGCAAAAATATTCCAAATAACATATGAAATATTTTTACACAGGGAGGTGTGCCAAGGTCCAAAGAATATTCAGGAATTTTCTCAGATTTTTGTGGGCAAGAAAAATGAGGGTTGCTTTGGAGCATATGTAACTGAAGTGAGGTGTTACAGAGGAAATGAATATTTTTCATTTATGAAAAATATTCCTAGGGCCATTTTGTGATATATCAGAGAAGAAATGATGTGTTTGAGAGGGAGGTGGGTCACTTGGGTGAAAATCAAGGGCATGCCCAAGTGATTAAGTCGAACTGAGTTGATTCAAAACTCCAAATTCAAATCAAATGGCAATGAAATCCAGAAAAAAGAAAAAGAGCAAAAAACCAGGATGTCACAAACCTCCCCCACTTAGGATGAATCTCATCCTTGAGATTCGGTTGCTCAGGAAAACAATCCTGGATAGGCTGCCCATAAAAAGTCCTCTCCTTCCCAAGTTGCTTCTTCCTCGGTGTGATGCTCCCACTGTACCTTATAAAATTTGATCACCTTAATGCGAGTGACTCTTTCTCCTCATAGGTTAAATCCTTAGCAAGCTCTATTTCTGCTATATCAGTACTTTTCTCGGGTGGAGAGATACACCTTCTCAAATGTGGGACATGGAACACACTGTGCACTTCTGAAAATTCCGGTGGTAGTTCCAACTGATAAGCAACAATACCAACTCTGGACATAACTGGGAACGGACCAATATATCTGGGTGCAAGTTTTCCTTGGGTCTGAAACCTCTTGACTCCTTTCATGGGTGTGACTCAGAGGTACACATATTCTCCGGGTTCAGAACTGATCTGATGGTGCTTTGAGTCATAGTAGCTCTTTTGTCGGGACTTAGCCAATTTCAATCTATCTCGGATCTCCTGGACTTGCTTTTTAGCCTCCATCATTAAGCCAGTTCCGAAAATACGGCTATCTCCGGTTTGAGACCAGTTTAGCAGAGTGCGGCACTTACGGCCATACAAAGCTTCATATGGTGACATCTTGAGGCTGGTCTGGAAGCTGTTGTTGTAAGAGAACTCAGCATAAGGCAGACAATCTTCCCACTAAGGCCCTTGGGCCAAAGCACATGCTCAGAGCATATCTTCAAGTATTTGATTTACTCGCTCATTCTGCCCGTTTTTCTAAGAATGGTAGGCGGTGTTGTACTTTAGTGCGGTTCCCAAGGCTTGATGGAGATGTGACTAGAATGCGGAGGTAAAGAGAGAACCTCTGTCGGAAGTGATAGTTCTCGGCACTCCATGTAAACTGACGATTCTGGACACATATAACTGTGCGAGTTGGTCGGCTCGGTAGGTGGTTCGGATGGGAATGAAGTGAGCTACCTTTGTCAGCATGTCCACCACAACCCATACTGCATCATTGCCTCGGTGGGTCCTTGGTAGACCTGTGACGAAATCCATGCAGACATCATCCCACTTCCATTGCGGAACGGGCAAAGGTTGAAGAAGTCCGGCGGGTTTCTGGTGTTCCACCTTCATTTTGTTACATATATCACAACAAGCGACAAAATAGGCGATGTCCTTCTTCATTCCATCCCACCAAAATGCCTGATGAAGGTCTTCGTACATCTTGGTACATCCTGGATGGATCGAGTACGAAGATTCGTGCACTTCTGTTAAGATCTTCTGTCTCAGGTCTGCTTGCTCAGGTACGCAAATCCGTCCTCGAAACCTCAGCATACCTTGCTCATCCTTCGAGAAATCCTGGGTCTTGCCTTCTTGCATACACTTGACATGGTGTTGCAGGACTGAGTCATCTTGCTGGGCCAGGTGGATTTCTTCTTCGAGAGTAGGGGTAACTTCCAAGATATTGGCAAGGTCAGCCTCAACAATAACCAGGTTAAACTGAGCGATCTCTTCTTGGAGTTCGGGAGGCAAGGACTCCATCAGGGCGTTCAGATTGGCGGGCTTGCGGCTGAGGGCATCGGCAACCTCATTGGCCTTACCGGGATGGTAATTTATTCCAAGATCATAATCCTTGACCAATTCGAGTCATCTTCGCTGTCAGAGGTTCAGATCAGGTTGGGTGAATATATACTTGAGACTCTTGTGGTCGGTAAATATCTGACATCTTTTGCCAAGGAGGTAGTGCCTCCAGATTTTTAATGCGTGCACAACTGCGGCCAATTCCAAATCATGGGTTGGATAGTTCCCTTCGTGGGGTCATAGCTGTCGAGATGCGTATGCTACAACCTTGCCATCTTGCATGAGTACACATTCAATACCTCTCCTGGATGCATCACAATATAAATGAAAGTTGCAGTAGATGTCTGGGAGGGTCAATGATTACCCACAAGTATAGGGGATCGCAACAGTTTTCGAGGGTAGAGTATTCAACCCAAATTTATAGATTCGACACAAGGGGAGCCAAAGAATATTTGTAAGTATTAGCAGCTGAGTTGTCAATTCAACCACACCTGGAGATTAATTATCTGCAGCAAAGTGATCAGTAGCAAAGTAGTATGGTACTTTTGATAGTAGTAGCAACAGCAATAGTAACAGTAACAGTGATAGCAGTGATTTTCTAGCAAGTGCAACAGTAACAGTAGCAGTAGTAACTTAGCAAGATCAATATGTAGGAAAATCGTAGGCATTGGATCGGTAATTTGTTGGATGATATTCATCATGAGACAGTCATAACCTAGGGCGATACGGCACTAGCTCCAGTTCATAAATATAATGTAGGCATGTATTCCGTAAATAGTCATACGTGCTTATGGAAAGAACTTGCATGACATCTTTTGTCCTACCCTCCCATGGCAGCGGGGTCCTATTGGAAACTAAGGGATATTAAGGCGTCCTTTTAATAGAGAACCGGAACAAAGCATTAACACACAGTGAATACATGAACTCCTCAAACTACGGTCATCACCGGGAAGTGTCCCGACTATTGTCACTCCGGGGTTGCCGGATCATAACACGTAGTAGGTGACTATAACTTGCAAGATCGGATCTAGAACATAGATATAAAGGTGATAACATAAAAGGTTCAGATCTGAAATCATGGCACCCGGGCCCAAAGTGACAAGCATTAAGCATGGCAAAGTCATAGCAACATCAATCTCAGAACATAATGGATACTAGGGATCAAGCCCTAACAAAACTAACTCGATTACATGATGAATCTCATCCAACTCCTCATCGACCAGTGAGCCTACGAAGGAATTACTCACTCCCGGTGGGGAGCATCATGGAATTGGCGATGGAGAAGGTTTGGTGATGACAAAGATCGAAGATCCCCCTCTCCGGAGCCCCAAACGGACTCCAGATCTGGCCTCCTGATGAAGAACAGGAGGTGGCGGCGGCTCCGTCTCGTGGAACGCGATAATTCTTTTTTTCTGATTTTTTCTAGAAAAATAGGATTTTATAGCCTCGGTTTCAGGGTCAGCGGGGCCACCAGGTGGGGACAACCCACCTGGGCGCGCTTGGAGGGGGTGGCGCGCCTTGGTGGGTTGTGCCCACCCAGGTGCCCCCCTCCGGTGGTTCTTGACTCCAGTATTTTTCTTTTATTGTATAAAAATTCCTCGCAAAGTTTCGTTCCATTCCGAGAACTTTTATTTCTGCACAAAAACAACACCATGGTAGTTCTGCTGAAAACATCGTCAGTCCGGGTTAGTTTCATTCAAATCATGCAAATTAGAGTCCAAAACAAGAGGAAAAGTGTTAGGAAAAGTAGATACGACGGAGACGTATCAACTCCCCCAAGCTTAAACCTTGGCTTGTCCTCAAGCAATTCAGTTGATAAACTGAAAGTGAAAAAGAAAAACTTTTACGAACTCTTTTGCTCTTGTTTGCATAAATAAGCTTAAGTAGCACCCAGGTTTTCAACAAAGATTATAACTAACCATGTTGACAATAACTCTTAAAAATTATATTAACTCATAACAATGACATAATCAGCTAGCGAGCAATAATAAGATATCTCGAACAACAACACGTTATTAAAACAACCATGATATAGTATGACAATAGTGGTATCTCGCTAGCCCTTTCTGAGACCGCAAAACATAAATGCAGAGCACCTCCAAAATCCGAGCAGCGACTAAACATTGTAATTCATGGTAGAAGAGATCCAATCATGATGCACCCAACATTAGCTACACACAATGCATAAGCATGACAGCAGTGCTCTCAGGTTCTGGCGCTTATTTGAGAAGGTGGTGACACAAGATAAAAGTAAATAGATAGTCCCTTCGCAGAGGGAAGCAATGATTTGCAGAGGTGCCAGAGCTCAAAGCTTAAATTGAGAGATAAAAAACATTTTGAGAGGTATACTTTTCCCACCAACGAAAACGACTTAGAGCTCCCAACACTTTCCATGCTAGATATATCATAGATGGTTCCCAAACAGAAAATAATGTTTATTCCTTTTTCTACCATTTCTTTCACTTTCCATGGCTAGCCGTATCCACGGGTGCCCTCCATACCAACACTTTCCAAGGAATTTATTATTTGACAACATAAAGTAAATTCATTTTTCATTTCGGGACTGGGCATCCCTAATACCTTTGTCATACTCTCGTGCAATGACAAGTGGATAAACACTCATCGTGAGAATAACACATCTAGCATGGAAAATATCAGCCACCCCTCACCGCCTCGCGAGCGGTACGAGCACATAAAAAGAGAAATTATTTTGAAAATTAGAGATGGCACATGCAAATTTACTTAGGATGGCAGGGTAATACCGCATATAGGTAGGTATGGTGTACTCAACTGGAATAACTTGGGTTTCAGGTTTTTGATGTACAAGCAGAATTCCAACTTAATACAGGCGAAGGCTAGCAAATAGGTTGAGAAGTGGCCAGCTAGAGAGCAACAACGGTCATGAACATGCATTATGCATAAGTAACATTGGATACTAGCATGAGTAGGATATGAACACCATGAACATAAATATCATGGAGGCAATGTTGGTTTTGATTCAACTACATGCATGAACATGTGCCAAGTCAAGCCACTCGAACATTCAGAGGAGGATACCATATCATTATACTACATCACAATCATTTTAACGCAATGTTGACATCCAAGATAAATCATTATCCACTCCTAGCTACTTATGCATGGCATGAGAAACTATAATCCCTAATTGTCATTGCAAACATGTTTAGTCATAATGGGTTGAATCATGGATAATAGGTTAAACATATTTACAAAAACAGAACAAGTCGAGTTCATACCCGTTTCTCTCTGCCACGGCCAGTTCATCGAATATCGTCATTATTGCCTTTCACTTGCACGACCGAACGATGTGAAAATGATAATAGTGCAAGAGTGCCGTGGACTAAGTTGGAATCTGCAAACAGTTTATTCAAAAGGAGAAGACAAGGTAAATTGGGCTCATTGTTAGATTAACAATAATGCATATGAGAGCCACTCAACATTTTCATCGTGGTTTTCTCCTTGGTATGACTCAATAAAAGAAAAGAAGTTCAGAGAAACACAGTGAAATATTTTTGGAGTTTTTGGTTTTCTGATGGAAAGCAAATAAAAGGGGAAAAACCAAAACGAGAAAACTATTTACACGGGAAAGCTCCCAACAAGCAAAAGGAAATCTTTTTGGGTTTTTCTTTTTAGTGCTACAAGAATTTAAACTAGGAAGAAAAATAAAAAAGAAGCGAGAAATATTTTTGGATTTTCTCAAAGTTTTTCAAACACACAAGAAGAAAGCAATAAAATAAATCTAACATGGATAATACAATGAAAAAGTGTGAACACTGACAACTGGAATGAAATGTGTGAACATAAATGTAATGTCGGTGGAAATACGTACTCCCCCAAGCTTAGGCTTTTGGTCTAACTTGGTAATCACCAGTCGTAGAAGCCATGAGGTCCTATATTGAAGTGCTGAGGTGCGGGCACTTGAGGGTCCCACTGCTGAGGCTCCTCTTGTGCCGCAGCCTGGTTGTTCCGGTAAGCAATGATGTCCGCAGGCATAATCCTGTATCCACCCCTGGCAATGGGATCAAACAAAGCAGGTGCAGGCAGTGGAATAATATCATGAGTTTTCACACTAAAAACCAGATTATAAGGAAGAGGAATGTCAGGATAATCGGCAGCAATAAACTGATGGTATTCCATAGCAGCGCGATCTAGGTGAACCTTGGTCAAAGGGTAATCATGCTGGCGTATCTGAACATTAAAGCGAGCTGCCAGGCGAGTAGCGTAAATACCACCATGTATTTTACCCTTGGATTTATTAATGTGGAGGCGGCATGCCACAATAGCTCCCAAGCTATAAGTGTTGTCGCCTTCCAGTGCACGACGTAAAACAGCAAGGTCTGGGGCACTGAGTGCACCCACCTTCTCTCTAGCAAGCAAGCACTTTGCAATGAAAAGAACAAAATAATGAACAGCAGGAAATTGCAAGCTAGTGGCGGTGACACTCGACACTCCTCTCTCGTCCCCCACAGATAGAGTACGGTAAAACCTTCAAACTCTGCAGGCCTAGGCTCTACCAACCCACCATCAGAAGGAAGCAAACATATTTCACAAAATTCAGTAAGCGGTATCTGATGGGGTTCAGCGTATAAATTAAACTGCACTTCAGGGGGATTATTCTTAGGAAGGAAAGTAAAACTTTGCACAAAGGAATTTGTGAGGAGATGATACTGTTCACATTCAGCTGTGATGAAGTCGGTGAGGCTAGCATTAGCATCATATTGTGCAAACTCTTGGAGGATTCCGGCCCCTTCCATGAACGGGGTATGCGGCTATTCGCACGGCCGTAACTCAGCCAACCTCTGGGTGCGGAGATCACTGTCAGATGACTCCCCAATTACTCCCTTGGAGTTCTTCTTGGAAGCAAACTTCCTAAAGATACTCATGTTTTTCCTATGAGCAAAATTCTGAAATTTTAGTCCACAAATTTTTTCTCAACAAAACTTAACAAGATTGATAGCAACTACTCATAGGGAAGCATAGAGGCCATAGCAAGCATTCAAACTACTTAAAACTCTAAGAATTCAACATGCAAGCTCATCTACAGCAGCACCAAGAGTAGCTAATTATTCAAAATATAAACCACTAAAGCAAAAACTAATTGGACAAACGGAGGAGTCACATACCAACCAACAATCCCCCAAAACAGTTTTGAAAATGGAGCTTCGAGCAAAGAGATTGAAATCCGCGGGTTTGAGAGCAAGAACACGAGAGCAAGAGCAATGGTGAATTTTTTCTGGAGGTAGGTGATGATGTGGGATGAAGAGATAAGTGAGGGGGCCCACGTGGGGACCACAACCCACCAGGGCACACCTGGGGGTCCTGGCGTGCCCAGGTGGGTTGTGCCCACCTGGTGCACCTCCCTCTGATATTATTTGCACCAAAAATTCTTAAATATTCAGAAAAAAATCGTATCAAATTTTCAGAGCATTCTGAGAACTTTTATTTTTGGGTCATTTTTTATTGCACAGGAAAATCAGAAAACAGACAAAACATGGCATTTTATTTTATTTAGCTAATAAAAACAGAAAACAAAAGGTTGGGACAGAAGGTAGTGCTTACTAAATTCATCAACTTCATACCTCTAAAAAATGATCCATTAATAAGGTTGATCAAGTCTTATTAACTACCACTCTCGATTAACATGAAGCCGAAGAACTTTCGTAAATCACTAAGTTACCTCAACGGGGATATGAATTTCCCCAACAATAATCATTTCATATTTCTTTTTAACAGTAGATAGACGTAGTTGAAACTTCCAATAGTGATTGTCGGAGATTTTTCAATAACATTAATACCATTCACTTGGAATTGTTTCTTCGAAAAGTGCACCGTATGCTCATTACCATTGATATGGAAAGTGACCTTGCTTTTATTGCAATCAATAACAGCCCTTGCAGTATTCAAAATGGGTCTACCAAGGATAATCGACATGTTGTCGTCCTCGGGCATCTCAAGTATAACAAAGGCAGTCAAAATAGTAATATTAGCAACAACAATGGGCACATCCTCACAAATACCGATTGGTATGGCAGTTGATTTGTCAGCCATTTGCAAAGATATTTCAGTAGGTGTGAGTTTTTTCAAGTCAAGTCTTTTATATAAAGAGAAAGGCATAACACTAACACCAGCTCCTAAATCACATAAAGCAGTTTTCACATAATTTCTTTTGATGGAGCAAGGTATAGTTGGTATTCCCGGATCTCCAAGTTTTTTAGGTACTCCATCTTTAAAGGTATAATTAGCAAGCATAGTGGAGATTTCAGCTTCCGGTATTTTTCTCTTATTGGTGATGATGTCTTTCATGTACTTTGCATAAGGAGGCATTTTAAGGATATCAGTCAAGCGAGTACGCAAAAAGACTGGCCTCAGTATTTCAGCAAAGCATTCAAATTCTTCATCATCTTTCTTTTTAGTTGACTTAGGTGGAAAGGGCATAGGTTTTTGAACCCATGGCTCTCTTTCCTTACCGTGTTTTCTAGCAACGAAGTCTCTTTTATCATATCTTTTATTCTTAGGTTGTGGGTTATCAAGATCAACTGCTGGTTCTATCTCAACATCATTGTCTGGATCTTTATTATTTGTTTGAGTATCTTCATGAACCTCATCATTATCTTTTTCATTATCAGAAGGTGAGTGTTCACTACCAGATTGAGTTTCAGCATCAGAGATAGAAACTTCATTATCATTATCAGGAGGTTTTTCTACTTCAGGTTCACTAGAGGCATGCAAAGTCCTATTGTTTTTTCTTTTTCTTTTTCTTTTTAGGAGGACTACGTGCACCAGTGTCAACTCTTTGAGAGTCTTGTTCAATTCTTTTTGGGTGTCCCTCAGGATAAAGTGGTTCCTGAGTCATTCTACCTCCTCTAGTCATTACTCTAACAACATGATCATTGATATTATTATTCATTTCATCAAGAAGTTCTCTTTGAGATTTAGCAACTTGTTCTAGCTGAGTTTGAACCATAGAAGCATGCTTCCCTACACCTCTAACATCATTTGAGATTCTAAATAACATGTCACTTAAGCGAGCAGTCATATCAGAATTGTATTTCAATTGTTTCATAACCTTTGCATTGAAGTGATCTTGTTTTCTAATATAGTTTTCAAACTCATAAAGGCATTGGCTAGGGTGCATATTGTGAGGATTATCATTATCATTGAATTTCATTAGAGAATTTACCTCTACCACCGCAGGTGGTGGTGGTGTATCAAGCCCATGTATTTCTTCAATAGGAGGTAAATTTTTAACATCCTCAGCTTTAATACCCTTTTCCTTCATAGATTTCTTTGCCTCTTGCATATCTTCAGGACTGAGATATAGGATACCCGTCTTCTTCGGAGTGGGTTTAGGTGGTGTTTCGGGAGGAGTCCAATCATCATAATTTTTCAATATGTTATTCAATAGTTCTTCGGCTTGTTCAATAGTTCGTTCCGTGAAAACACAACCAGCACAACTATCTAGGAAGTCCCTAGAAGCATCGGTTAGTCCATTATAGAAGATATCAAGTATTTCATTTTTCTTAAGAGGATGATCAGGCAAAGCATTAAGCAATTGGAGAAGCCTCCCCCAAGCTTGTGGGAGACTCTCTTCTTCAATTTGCGCAAAGTTAAATATTTCCTGCAAGGCAGCTTGTTTCTTATGAGCAGAAAAATATTTTTCAGAGAAGTAATAAATCATATCCTAGGGACTACGCACACAACCAGGAGCAAGAGTATTGTACCAAGCTTTAGCATCACCCTTTAATGAGAACGGAAATAATTTGAGAATATAGTAATAGCGAATTTTCTCATCATGAGCAAAAAGGGTGGCTATGTCGTTTAACTTAGTAAGATGCGCCACAACAGTTTCAGTTTCATAACCATGGAAAGGATCAGATTCAACCAAAGTAATTAACTCTGGGTCGACAGAGAATTCATAATCCTTACCATCAATAAAGATAGGTGAAGTAGCAAACTTAGGATCATATTTCATTCTAGCATTCAGAGATTTTTGTTTGTACTTGCATAATAATTTCTCTAGATCATCTCTATCCTTACAAGCAAGAATATCTCTAGTCGCCTCCTCACCCATAACATAGCCTTCCGGTACCTTTGGCAATTCATATCTAGGAGGGCTAGTTCTAGCAGGTGTTTCAAGATTTTCAGTTTCAAGCTCATCATCAGTTTCAACAATATCATGTTGTCTTACTCTAGCAATTTGTTCATCAAGAAATTCACCTAGTGGCACATCATCATCAAGCAAGGTACTGGCATCATCATAAGCATTCATAGCAGAAGTAGCATCATCAATAACTTGCGACATATCAGAATTAATAGCATGTGGTGGTGTTGCAAGTCTACTTATAATAGAAGGTGAATCTAAAGCGGAGCTGGATGGCAGTTCCTTACCTCCCCTCGTCTTAGAGGGAAAAATCTTAGTCTTAGCATCCTTCAGATTCTTCATAGTGATAATTTGATAATAATCCCAAGTGACTCAACAAATATAGCTATGATCCCCGGCAACGGCGCCAGAAAAAGGTCTTGATAACCCACAAGTATAGGGGATCGCAATAGTTTTCGAGGGTAGAGTATTCAACCCAAATTTATAGATTCAACACAAGGGGAGCCAAAGAATATTTGTAAGTATTAGCAGCTGAGTTGTCAATTCAACCACACCTGGAGATTATGAAAGCACAAGTGCTCCTTGTAAAAGCACAAGTGCTCCCTGGGTGATTTTGGTAATTAATGTCAACATATCTCTTGTTGGACTAATATTTTCATCTAGTATATTTCAGATAGTTCAGCAAAGGCGTGGTGTGGACAAGAGGATGTGGGACCCCTTCAAGATGCTAAGGACAGAAGAGTGGCAAAGGCTCAAGACTCTTCATTTCTATTTTAGTGATCCAAGATCACATTGAGTCCATAGGAAAAGCCAATACTATTAAAAGGGGATGAGGTGTTGCTTAATGGTCTACTTGCTCAAAATGCTTAGTGATATTCTCCACAGCCCTCAACCATCTTCTCATATCCAAATATGTCCTAAACCTAAAGTCAAACTCGGCCCCACCAATTTGATCTATCCGGCGCCACCGAGTTCACTTGATATAGCCATAGCCAGAAACCCTAATCAGTTCGGTCTAACCGATAGGGATCTCAGTCTCACCGAGATAGGATTGCAAACTCTCTGTTTCCCTTCGTAACATTTCGTTCTCACCGAGATGAGTGATCGGTCCCACCGAGTTCGCAATGCAAACTCTCTGTTTCCCTTTCGTAACGTTTCGGTCTCACCGAAAGGAGCGATCGGTCCCACCGAGTTTGCCTGACCAACTCTCTGTTTGCTTATTACTAAAATCGGTCACACCGAGTTTGTGTAATCGGTTAAACCGAGACGAGGTTTTACCCTAACCCTAGCACATCGGTCCCACCGAGTTGATAATATCGGTCCCACCGAAAAGCCTAACGTTCACATTTTGACTGGATCGGTCTCACCGAGTTTACCTATTCGGTCTGACCGAGTTAGCTCATTTGTGTGTAACGATTAGATTTTGTGTGGAGGCTATATATACCCCTCCACCCTCCTCTCCACTAGAGAGAGAGCCATCAGAACATGCCTACACTTCCACTACTCATTTTCTGAGAGAGAACCACCTACTCATGTGTTGAGACCAAGATATTCCAATCCAACCACAAGAATCTTGATCTCTAGCCTTCCCCAAGTTGCTTTCCACTCAAATCATCTTTCCACCATAGCCAAATCTGTGAGAGAGATTTGAGTGTTGGGGAGACTATCATTTTAAGCACAAGAGCAAGGAGTTCATCATCAACACACCATTTATTACCTTTTGGAGAGTGGTGTCTCCTAGATTGGTTAAGTGTCACTTGGGAGCCTCCGTCAAGATTGTGGAGTTGAACCAAGGAGTTTGTAAGGGCAAGGAGATCGCCTACTTCGTGAAGATCTACCCGAGTGAGGCAAGTCCTTCATGGGCGATGGCCATGGTGGGATAGACAAGGTTGCTTCTTCGTGGACCCTTCGTGGGTGGAGCCCTCTGTGGACTCGCGCAACCGTTACCCTTCGTGGGTTGAAGTCTCCATCAACATGGATGTACGATAGCACCACCTATCGGAACCACGCCAAAAATCTTTGTGTCTCCAATTGCGTTTGCACACTCCAATCCCATCCCTTTACTTTCTTGCAAATTGCATGCTTTACTTTCCGCCGCTCGTACTCTTATCATGCTTGCTTGAAATGTATTGTGAACAATGTTGAGGATATCGCTTATCGTTATCGTCTCGGTCAGCCAAGGATTAGAGATTAATAGGAAATCGGCCGATTAATCAATTTTATCGGTCGACTATTAATCGGATATTTTTTTACAAATCTCAGGTTCCCAAGACAAAAATATGCTATATTCAACACCAAAATAATATTGGACAGAAGTGTTACCTTGATTCCTAGCATTTAAATCCTCGTACAATGACAAACAAAATAGGACAACAGTATCTATTGCATAACAAGGTCCACAAAACATAAATAAACATAGTTTTTGCAAACATAGTGCTATGAATAGGTCTGATTTATCGGTAGATTCTTGATAAATCGCTTGTTAGCATATTTTATCAGTCACCCCCGATTAGCGATAAATCGAAAGATTAATCGCTGAATCAGAAGATTTTTTGAACAGTGATTGTGAATGCTTAAACTTGTGCTAAAACTCTACCTCAACTTGAAGAACTTAAAAACTGCTACTTTTGCTTGTTGAGGGTCTAATCACCCCCCTCTAGAACCCTCTTCTCGATCCTTTCAATTGGTATCAGAGCATTGGTCTCCATTGCTTTGGTTTAATCACCATTGGAGGAAGATGGATGAGTCTATGATTGGGAGTATTAGACGTAGAGTACCTTTACTTGATGGAGAGTTCTATCATGCTTGGAAAAATGAGATGCTTGAGATTTTCAATGAATATCACTTGAACAAGTACATTACTACCCCTTGTGTGCCTCCTATTGATCCTTTGTATCCTACCCCCGATGAGTCTCTTGACATGATCCGCAATCTTAGAACTATTAATCTTATCATTAGAGGATTGCCTAGAAACTTGATTGCTTGCTTACCTACTCTTGAATGTGCTTACACTATATGGAGATATCTCAAGAAACGCTTTCCAAACTATTCCTTGAAAAATCTAGATGAGATTCTTCAAAAGTCCATTGCTTTAAGTAAGATGAATTCTAGTGATCCTAAGTTTGGTGATTGTCTATTTGAGCTTCGTGATCTCATGAGTGCCAAAGGAGATGTTGGAATCATTAGTGACATCATCTCTCAAGTTATTAGAATTCATAAATATGAACATTGTCATGGTCATAAATCTAATGAATTGCCTTCTCTAGGTAATGATCATTCATATGATGATGATGTTGACCATGGATATTATGATGAGGATGATGATAGTGACTATGATCTTGATGAGTCTATGAGACACTTTGGTCTTATGGCTAACCTTCGTGGTTACACGGCCGGAGGAAAGGAATGGGTTCTTGATAGTGGATGTACAGATCACATGACCAGAGACAAGGAGATGTTTCGTGAGATTGCTGAAAACGACGGCCCTCAAAAGTATGTCACTTTTGGTGATAACTCAAAGGGTAAAGTGGTTGGCCTTGGTAAGGTTGCCATCTCACATGACATCTCTATCCAAAATGTTATGCTCGTTGAATCCCTTGGCTACAATTTACTTTCCGTATCTAGACTAGCCGATTTCGCTCTCAATGTTCTATTCACTGAAGTAGATTGCCAAGTGTTTCGAAGAGATAATCATAATATGGTCTTTACCGGTATACGTAGAGGTGATCTATACATTGTTGATTTCACTAAAAAGGCTTGACCTAGAACCTACTTAATTGCTAAATCTTCTAAAGGTTGGTTGTGGCATAGAAGGTTAGGTCATGTGGGCATGCGAAATCTTGATAAGCTTGTTAAAAGTGATCATATCCTTGGTGTTAAAGATGTTATATTTGACAAGGATAGACTTTGCAGTGCTTGTCAAGCAGGAAAACAAGTTGGAGGAAGTCATCCCATGCAGAACATTATGACCACGAGAAGACCGCTTGAGCTACTTCATATGGATCTTTTTGGTCCCAATGCCTACAAGACACTCGGTGGTAACTCGTTTGGTTTGGTCATTGTTGATGATTTTTCACGATTTACGTGTGTGTTCTTTCTTGATGATAAGTCGCATGTCCAAAAGATCTTCAAAAACTTCGCTAGGAAGGCCCAAAATCAATTTGAAGTGAAGATCAAGAAGGTTCGCAGCGACAACGGAACAGAGTTCAAGAACGCAAATGTGGATACCTTTCTTGACGAAGAAGGGATTTCACATGAGTTCTCGGCTACGTACACACCTCAACAAAATGGAGTTGTTGAGAGGAAGAATCGGACACTCATTGAGATGGCGAGAATGATGCTTGATGAATACAAGATGCCAAAACACTTTTGGGCAGAAGCGGTTGAGATAGCTTGTCATGCAACAAATCGTCTATATCTTCACAAGGTACTCGGCAAGACGGCATACGAGCTTCTCACCGGTAACAAACCCCTAGTTGGATACTTTCGAGTATTTGGCTCAAAGTGCTATATTCTTGATAACCATCGTCGTTCGAAATTTGCTCCTAAATCTCATGAAGGTTTCCTACTCGGTTATGGATCTAACTCTCACACTTACCGTGTCTACAACAATTTCACCCGAAAGGTTGAAGAGACGGTAGATGTGAAGTTTGATGAATCTAACGGCTCGCAAGTAGAGCAATTGCCAATTGATGTAGGTGACAAGGACCCTTCGGAAGCAATACAAGACTTGTCTATTGGCAAGATTCGCCCAACGGAGGTGAAGGAGAGTACCTCGTCCGTTCAAGTGGAAGCCTCAACTTCACGACAAGGTGAACCACAAGTTGACTTGGAGGCATCCACAAGTGGAACACTACAAGATGAAGGAAATGAGGATGTACAACAAGATGAACCTCATCGACCTCCTTCACCACTTCCACAAGAGAACATCAACGCCAACAACAATGAAGAAAGACAAGAGGAAGAACAAGATGATGAAGAGGATGTTCCACCCCAACGCAAACAAAAGCTCTCGCGAGTTAGAGCAAGAGTTTCAAGAGATCATCCCGTTGAACAAATCTTCGATGACATTCAAATCGGGAGAATTACTCGATCTAAGTCTCGCTTAGCTAACTTTTGTGAACATTATTCTTTCATCTCTAACATTGAACCTATGAAGGTTGAAGAAGCTCTTGATGATCCGGATTGGGTGAGCGCTATGCATGCAGAGCTACACAATTTCGAGAGGAATCAAGTATGGACGCTTGTTGAACAGCCCGATGAAAAGCACAATATCATTGGAACCAAATGGGTGTTTCGGAATAAGCAAGATGAAGATGGACAAGTTGTACGCAACAAGGCCCGTCTCGTCGCCCAAGGGTATACACAAGTCGAAGGTATGGACTATGGTGAGACATATGCCCCCGTTGCTAGACTTGAGTCCATACGCATCTTACTTGCTTATGCTAATCACCATGATATCACTCTATACCAAATGGACATTAAAAGTGCCTTTCTAAATGGAGAAATTGAGGAGGAAGTTTATGTTAAACAACCTCCCGGCTTTGTTATTCCTAAGAAACCTAATCATGTTTACAAACTTCACAAAGCTCTTTATGATCTTAAACAAGCTCCTAGAGCATGGTATAAATGCTTGACAAAGTTTCTTATTGAAAAAGGCTTTGAGATTGGGAAGATTGATTCCACACTTTTTACTAAAAGGGTTAATGGTGAATTATTTGTATGCCAAATTTATGTGGATGATATCATATTTGGTTCGACTAACCCTCATTTTAGTGAAAAGTTTGGAAGGCTAATGTCGGAGAAGTTTGAGATGTCTATGATGAGTGAACTCAAGTTCTTTCTTGGTTTGCAAATCAAGAAAACTAAGGAGGGTAGCTTTGTTTCCCAAAAAAAGTATACCAAGGACTTATTCAAGAAGTTCAACATGCAAGAAAGCAAAGGTATGAAAACACCCATGCCTACTAGTGGACATCTTGACTTGACAAAGGATGGCAAACCGGTTGACCAAAAGGTTTATCGCTCTATGATTGGTTCATTGTTACATTTATGTGCCTCCCATCCCGATATTATGCTAAGTGTGTGCATGTGCACACGATATCAAGCGGCCTCTAAGGAATGTCATCTTAAGGCTGTGAAAAGGATAGTGAGATACTTAATTCATACACCAAACTTTGGCATTTGGTATCCTAAGAGGTCTTCTTTTGATCTTGTTGGCTACTCCGATTCGGACTATGCCGGTGACAAGGTTGATAGAAAGTCCACTTCGGGTACTTACCAATTTCTTGGTAGATCTCTTGTGTCTTGGTCCTCCAAGAAACAAAACTCGGTATCCTTATCCACCGCTGAAGCGGAATACATTGCCGCTGATTCATGTTGTGCTCAACTACTTTGGATGACCCAAACTCTTAAAGATTATGGGATATATGTGAAACATGTTCCATTGCTTTGTGATAATGAAAGTGCCATTAAGATTGCTCACAATCCCGTGCAACATTCTCAAACTAAGCATATTGAAGTTCGTCATCATTTCATTCGAGATCATGTTGCTAAAGGACACATCGATCTTAAGCATGTTCGTAACGATAAGCAATTGGCGGATATATTCACCAAACCGCTTGATGAGAAAGTATTTTGCCATTTGAGAGGTGAATTGGACATCATTGATGCCTCAAACTTGGAGTAGAAACTCCATTTGGATACATGCAAGGCATGAGCCTATGACAAATCCTTGATATTTCTCTTATGATGATGATCATATGTCTTGAATCTATACTTGTACCCTTGCATGCTATCTAACCCTTGTAGGTACTTGGATGAGTCCAAATCTATGAGATTTCAACTCACTCTCATCTTGAGCAATCTCTACATCACCAAGTCTCTACAATATGGTGGTTTAAGACAAGGAAGCATGAATCCTTTCAACATATCCTTTGACAATTTCGATATATCAAGCTTCATGATTGTCATTTTGGATACACAAGTGCTCTTCCTTGCAAACCTAACCCATGTAGGTAGATGAACTCAAACTACAAGTGGTGCTCCCAACTCTTGATGAACTACATCAATCTTGAGCATCCTACACAAGTTCAACTACATGATCAAGGTCAACACCACCACCCAAGGTATGTTATTCCATCTTAGAGGAGCTTTACCCCAAGTCATGGGTCAAAGCATCTCAACAAGATGAGAAAACATCAAAATGCTTAAACGATAAATGGTAACCCCATTTTGAGCTTAAACAATGAGTATGATCTATGATCAAGTGCTATCACTTGACTCCTAAGTCAATATACTCTAACATAGGTGACTCTATCGCCGACCAACTCTAGATGAAGTTCTCTAGTGTTTCTTTGTGTTCTTGCATTTGTCTCTTGCTTGCTTGTTCCCCTTTCAAAAAAAATCTAGATTTCAACTCTTTTAGTTTTGTTATTCTCTGCATTCCCTGCGTCTAATTAATTGCAAATCTTTCAGTTAATTCCTTACAAATCCTTGTGAGATCTTATTTGCCAAGTGAGCAGAGAGGACAAAAAATTTCCTCCGTATTGAACTCGGCCTTACCGATTTCTGCCTATTGGCTAGACCGAACTGCAATTTACATTGTAGTTTGTTCATCGGTACAACCGACAAGGACAAACCCGGTCTGACCGATATGCATCATCTATGACACAGCTAACTTGGTGTCACCGATGAAAATGAATCGGCATTACCGATTTCACTACTAAGAAAACATTTTGCCATTACAATGTTGGTTCTTCTCCAGCTCCACTCGATGACTCTTTTCCTCTACTAGCATCTTAAACTACATGCTGCTCTGAACTGTGACTCAAGGATCAAACCTATTTGACTCATGCTTCAGAAGACCCTTCTTGGAAATTGATGTCAAAGGGGGAGAGAGAGCACACATCAAAGCTTATCACATAAGAGAGAAGCACATCTAAGCTTCTCCAGATGCTTATTAACAATAGAGGAGAGAAGTCACATGTCTTTAAGAGGGAAAAGACATATTAATACCTAGTTGATTGTACTATTTCTTGCTCTGATTTCCTTTTACCCTACCTTCTCCCATTATCCAATATCAGATTCAGGGGGAGAAATATCCAAGGGAAGAAAATCTTTGGAATTCATTGCATATCTTTAATCCTTGGGGACATGTCTATACTAAATTAAGAGTATTAAGTACTCACTCACTACATGTCATCCCAGTCTTGGCACTCTTGTGTTCTTCTGAGTTTGCTCTATTTAGTGGTGCTTCTGTGTTATCTAACCCTGTTTTCTCAGAGTCATCTCTTCCAAAGCTAGCTCAAGACCAGAAGGTAAGTATATGCATCACACTCATGTGCATGATGATCTCTTGCTGATGTACATATTGTTTGCAAGAAGGACTCATGAACATGAAGGTATACTCTCTGTATCTACATCTTTTGCTCTGATGCATATAGCCAAGATACATGTAACTCATTGCTTGCTCTGACATGTTTATGCACTCACATATTCTTATATTCTATCTTCACATGATTGCATACATGTAGGGGGAGTTTATGCATGTTACATGTCCTTCCAAAGCTTTACTTGTTACCTTTCTTATCTTTATCTAAAGCTTTGATGTATGTTGTCATCAATTACCAAAAAGGGGGAGAATGAGCACAAGTGCTCCTTGTAAAAGAACAAGTTCTCCCTGGGTGATTTTGGTAATTAATGTCAACATATCTCTTGTTGGACTAATATTTTCATCTAGTATATTTTAGATAGTTCAGCAAAGGCGTGGCATGGACAAGAGGATGTGGAACCCCTTCAAGATGCTAAGGACAGAAGATTGGCAAAGGCTCAAGACTCTTCATTTCTATTTTAGTGATCCAAGATCACATTGATGTGGCACCCCGCCTGATTACCACTGTAGCCAGACGGACGTCACGCATGCCAGCCCAGGAAATCACCCTGGCATGCGCGCTTACAACAAGTATCATGAACACATGCATTTCTATTAATGGATAAATAAGTCTTACATGACATATATTACAGAGGTGATGGCAGCAGAAAGGCTCTATCTAAGACAGCTTGGTCTTGGTGCGGCTCCAATCCACAGTGATCTGACTGGGTTACGCTCCTAGCCCGCGAACGCTCCGGCTCCTTGACGACGGACGACGGATCCTTATGTGAACCTGGCCACATTGAAGGCCGCTGAGTACTTTTGAATGTACTCGCAAGCAAACCAAACTAACATATACACCAAGCAAAGCAATCCATGGCATTCAAGCATGCATTTGTTATTAGAGAAATATTAATTGTCATGACATAGCATAACTAGCTAGCAATATCAAATATCATGTTATAGCAGGTTTATCTAGCAAGATAACTACTGAAGTAAATGCAGTAAGGTAAAGCATATTAAGTAAATATTCCATACTCCAAACAGTCTTGTGATCCAACCTGAATCTGATCCAAATCCGATCCAACTCATGTGGTCATCCGACCACTCATCATATAGCCATCCCATGGCTAACATATCATAATCCTGACATCACCTGATGTCTACACAAGACGAGTTCTTCCATCATTATTATCCTTATTACGGTTGACCACCTAGTGAGGTCTGGACGGGCTGTCCAATACCGTGGACGTGGCTATTCGAATAGATTTTACACTCTGCAGAGGTTGCGCACTTTACCCACACAATGGAGCACTGACCTCGTGATCCCATTCGGGTGGACCAGGGTTTCTCCAAGGAAACCTGCCTGACCCGTGACCCTCCCATCGTACCACCGGCAATCATTCTCCCCCGGAGTCATACCCTGGGTGGCCCCTGTGTCACCCTGTGACACCTGCCACCGTCGTGGCCCAACTAAACTGTCCCAAACGGGGACCGTGCGCAAACAAACAACTGGGCTCACAAGGTTATTGCCGCCTACCGGGCCAGGGTAGCGCGCACGCATAACCTTCCCTGTTTGGTGGTACCGATGAAAGAGCACAGAGCCAGACCAAGTCAAGGCCGTCCCATACCGGCAAATGTGGTTGCACGGATAAGCCCGGACAGGTGACTCAAGATCAACCGACTAAGTTCATTTAGCAAGCTTAGTGGTTCATCACAATAACTTAACATGGTGGTAACTATGGGTGAGATAACAACTGTGGAAACATAACAACCTATCTCCATATAACATCACAATGAGTCATTAGTGAAACAATATTTAAATGGCAAGTTATCAGTTACAAGTTCTAGCTGTAAGTGACGACCATCGGAACCCTTGCACAAAACCGACAAAGAAACCAGCAGCCACCAGAACGGTCTTTACAACTCAGATCTGGGACATTACCAGAATAACTCAACCCCGGCTCAAGACGGCTGGAAAGCAGCTCAGAGCATGAGACGGTGTCGATAAGAAGAATGTAGCAGCTCCCTAAGACGGCCGAGAAACAGCTCAGAGCATAGGGTCACTGCTACGGAAAGAAATTCAACAGCTGCCCGAGACGGCCGAAAAGCAGCTCAGAACATGGACAGTTGCTGAGAAGAGAAATAAAAGTCAGCATCCACCCCGGACGGCCGGAAATAGCTCAGAACACAGGCGTGGTGCCGTCACCGAAGAAAGTGCAAGCAAGGGTTCATCAGAGTCACATACAGCTTACTACTACACAGACAAGCACAAGCATATTAATTTAAACATGCAAGAAATATCACAGAGCAATTCTTTAGGGCATATATCAGATGGTCGGCTTGCCTGGGGTCGAAGAAATACTCCGGGAGAAGTGCGGAGAGTCCGCGGAAAGGATCGCCGGAAAGGTTCTCTCTCAGAGGGGGCTGATAGAGGGCAAGGGCAAAATGGTCATTTTCACAGTGTGAAAATATTATGAAAATGATACCATCGGGACGGGCTCGACGAACTGAAGACGTGGGCGTTGGTTTCACCAGAATCGGAGTTGCGTTTAAAAAGTTGTGAGCGTTCGTTCATTAAGCGGTAAAATGATTAAAAACTGTTCATTTGATCCGCTAACCAGTGAACGTCCACATTATAACTGTTTCGGTGGCTGAGTTAAAAGTGAAAGTGTACTTTGAGGAAATACGTTTCCCCATGGGGAAAACGTACTGGCTGCCGGGCGCCTCCACTTAGCTGACTGGACCGGCCCTTGTGACACTTACAGGCGGGTCCCACCCCGTCCTCTCGCTCTCCCTTCTTCTCCCTCGCGACAATAGAGGCAGAGGCGGGGCCGCACGGCGCCGGCGCTCGTCCCGGCGACCTAGGTCACCTCCGGCGAGGCCCCGACCACTAGAGTGCTTGCCGTGGAGCGGCGCATCTGGGAGATGGCTCCACGAGCGCTGAGGCTGGCCGGCAACGGGGTTGCGTATGGCGGCATAAGGCGGCGGCCCGCAGCGAGGGAGGAGCTCGGGTGGCTGGATGGGTTGAGCGAGAGGGTGGGCGAGCTCCCCGAAGTACTGCGCACTCGCTGGTGAGCTCAGACGGAGCCGGGGACAGCTGTGGTGGCCGAATTAGAGAAGGAGGCCGGCGGCATAGCATCGGCTATGAGAGTGGTAGAAGAGCTCCAGGAGCTCCAGTGAGGGGTTGGGGAGGAGCTAGGAGTGTGAGAAGGTGGCTGGTGGGTTCGAAAGGGAGAGGGGCAGGCTATTTATAGCCCGGCGACGGAGGAGGGTAGGTTCGGCCGCGGCAATGAGCTAGCCGGCTTCTGGAGGTTGCGGGCGACGTGGCTGGAGCCTTGCGGGTGTCGCGGCGCTGCCGACCTGACGAGCAACAGGGGGAGGGGACGGCTCGGGGAGGAAGGAGCCAAAGGGAGGGGAAAACGACGTCATTCACGAGCGGAGCAGTGCCGCGGCGGCGACTGCCGTGGCGCGAGGAGGAGGAGATAGGAGGGGTAAGCTCCTGCAGGGGGTGCACGTGGCCGTTTCGGAGCCACCGGACACTCTCAGACAAGCCACGTCCGACCGGAAGTGACCACCCGAGGGCAGAGCACCGGTTTGACCTATCCTTAACGTGGTCACCACCGACACCACGTGGCCCGACGATCAGCTTGACCTTACAATATGTCAAATAGATAGATCAGAGGTCAGTGAGTTGATATATGAGAATTTGGATGGAAGTGGGGGCAAGATATGACTGATGCAAGCTCACAATGGTTCTGACATGAAACTTGGGTGGATTCTAGAGTACAAATGGTTGAGGGTGGGGAGTTGAAACTTTGTCAAAATGAAAGAGGATAGGAAGGACTATATGCTTGCAAAATTTGAAGTCATTTGGTCCTCATTTGTATATACTTCCTTCACAAACCACAATTTGGTCCAGAAACTAGAATTTGTAGCTGTGATAAAATGGCTTGATGAAATGGGATGAAATTTGGTGGAGAGTGATTATTTGGATATAGGAAGACACTGTAAAAGTTTCATACCATTTGGGTACACCAAAATGGTACTTGCTTTACAGAGGTTCCAAATGGACAGAATCTTAGGAAAATTTCTGTGGAAGAATGGTTAGAGGTATTGAGCTTATTTTTAGTATCCATGGGTTATTTGTCAATGTTAACCACCATGAAAAATTTCATCTCAAAAGGATCAAGGGTTCAAGCACTTCCTTTGCAAACTGAAAATCTGGACATAATTTGCAAATGGATGCTGTCCTCGAACCTTGAACTATGGGACTTGGGTTTTGATGTAAATGGTGAAGATATGGATAGAATAAGCTCCACAATTTATTTGGGATTTTTCCTGACTACCAAAATGGTAGTTCCTTTAGAAACTGCCCAAAATACAATATTGGCATTAAATAGGAAAAGGCAATTTCCCCTATTTAATTATGGCCAATATTTTTATGGGAGCTCAATATTATCACAAAGAATATCTCTACAAGTTTTCATGAACTTTGTAGATGGATAGATATTTTCCTGGATTTAATTCCTTTAATTGGCAGAAAAAGGAATTAATTATAAACGAAAAATATTGCAAATGACTTGGCGATATTTTTGCATATCCAGGGTTTACAAAGATAGGATGATCACTGGGAAAAGTTTGGGAGACGACAGATCAAAGGAAATTGGGGATCCTTTGTAACAGAAGAAATCAGGGTTTCCCTTCCGGCAACTCGGAAGGTAGGGTTTCGACGGTAAAACCCTGAGAATAAATCATAGGTGGCAAGGTTGGACTGGAGGGAATCTCTGGTTGGATAGGGGAGGCAAGGTTAAATGACCATCTTCCTATACCCAAGAGCGAGAGAAAATCCGACAATATCGAGAAAAAAGACGGGAGTCAAATCCCGCAAAAGGAAAAAAAACAGGGAGCGAAAACCAGGGTGTTACAATTGAGTCCATAGGAAAAGCCAATACAATTAAAAGGGGATGAGGTGTTGCTTAATGGTCTACTTACTCAAAATGCTTAGTGATATGCTCCACAGCCCTCAACCATCTTCTCATATCCAAATATGTCCTAAACCTAAAGTCAAACTCGGCCCCACCGATTTGATCTATCTGGCGCCACCGAGTTCACTTGACATAGCCATAGCCAGAAACCCTAATCAGTTCGGTCTAACCGATAGGGATCTCCGTCTCACCAAGATAGGATTGCAAACTCTCTATTTCCCTTCGTAACGTTTCGGTCTCACTGAGATGAGCGATCGGTCCCACCGAGTTCGCAATGCAAACTCTCTGTTTCCCTTTCGTAACGTTTCGGTCTCACAGAAAGGAGCGATCGGTCCCACCGAGTTTGCCTGACCAACTCTCTGTTTGCTTATTACTAAAATCGGTCACACCGAGTTTGTGTAATCGGTTAAACCGAGATGAGGTTTTACCCTAACCCTAACACATCGGTTCCACCGAGTTGATAATATCGGTCACACCGAAAAGCCTAATGTTCACATTTTTGACTGGATCGGTCTCACCGAGTTTACCTATTCGGTCTGATCGAGTTAGCTCATTTGTGTGTAATGATTAGATTTTGTGTGGAGGCTATATATACCCCTCCACCCTCCTCTCCATCAGAGAGAGAGCCATCAGAACGTGCCTACACTTCCACTACTCATTTTCTGAGAGAGAACCACCTACTCATGTGTTCAGACCAAGACATTCCAATCCAACCACAAGAATCTTGATCTCTAGCCTTCCCCAAGTTGCTTTCCACTCAAATCATCTTTCCACCATAGCCAAATCTGTGAGGGAGAGTTGAGTGTTGGGGAGACTATCATTTGAAGCACAAGAGCAAGGAGTTCATCATCAACACACCATTTATTACCTTTTGGAGAGTGGTGTCTCCTAGATTGGTTAGGTGTCACTTGGGAGCCTCTGTCAAGATTGTGGAGTTGAACCAAGGAGTTTGTAAGGGCAAGGAGATTGCCTACTTCGTGAAGATATACCCGAGTGAGGCAAGTCCTTCGTGGGAGATGGCCATGGTGGGATAGACAAGGTTGCTTCGTGGACCCTTCGTGGGTGGAGCCCTCCGTGGACTCGCGCAACTGTTACCCTTCATGGGTTGAAGTCTCCATCAACGTGGATGTACGATAGCACCACCTATCGGAACCACGCCAAAAATCTTCGTGTCTCCAATTGCGTTTGCACACTCCAATCCCATCCCTTTACTTTCTTGCAAATTGCATGCTTTACTTTCCGCTGCTCATACTCTTATCATGCTTGCTTGAAATGTATTGTGAATGCTTAAACTTGTGCTAAAACTCTACCTCAACTTGAAGAACTTAAAAACTGCTACTTTTGCTTGTTGAGGGTCTAATCACCCCCCCTCAAGACCCCTCTTCTCGATCCTTTCAGATTAATTATCTGCAGCAAAGTGATCAGTAGCAAAGTAGTATGATAGTTTTGATAGTAGTAGCAACAACAATAGTAACGTTAATAGTGATAGCAGTGATTTTGTAGCAAGTGCAACAGTAACAGTAGCAGTAGTAACTTAGCAAGATCAATATGTAGGAAAATCGTAGGCATTGGATCGGTAATTTGTTGGATGATATTCACCATGTGACAGTCATAACCTAGGGCGATACGGCACTAGCTCCAGTTCATAAATATAATGTAGGCATGTATTCCGTAAATAGTCATACGTGCTTATGGAAAGAACTTGCATGACAACTTTTGTCCTACCCTCCCGTGGCAGCGGGGTCCTATTGGAAAATAAGGGATATTAAGGCCTCCTTTTAATAGAGAACCGGAACAAAGCATTAACACATGGTGAATACATGAACTCCTCAAACTACGGTCATCATTGGGAAGTGTCCCGACTATTGTCACTCCGAGGTTGCCGGATCATAACACGTAGTAGGTGTCTATAACTTGCAAGATCGGATCTAGAACATAGATATAAAGGTGATAACATAAACAGTTCAGATCTGAAATCATGGCACCCGGGCCCAAAGTGACAAGCATTAAGCATGGCAAAGTCATAGCAACATCAATCTCAGAACATAATGGATACTAGGGATCAAGCCCTAACAAAACTAACTCGATTACATGATGAATCTCATCCAACTCCTCACCGACCAGCGAGCCTACGAAGGAATTACTCACTCCCGGTGGGGAGCATCATGGAATTGGCGATGGAGAAGGGTTGGTGATGATGAAGATCGAAGATCCCCCTCTCCGGAGCTCCAAACGGACTCCAAATCTGGCCTCCCTATGAAGAACAGGAGGTGGCGGCGGCTCCGTCTTGCGGAACGCGATAATTCTTTTTTTTCTAGAAAAATAGGATTTTATAGCGTCGGTTTCAGGGTCAGCGGGGCCACCAGGTGGGGACAACCCACCTGGGCACGCTTGGAGGGGGTGGCGCGCCCTGGTGGGTTGTGCCCACCCAGGTGCCCCCCTCCGGTGGTTCTTGGCTCCAGTATTTTTCTTTTATTGTATAAAAATTCCTCGCAAAGTTTCGTTCCATTCCGAGAACTTTTATTTCTGCACAAAAACAACACCATGGTAGTTCTGCTGAAAACAGCGTCAGTCCGGGATAATTTCATTCAAATCATGCAAATTAGAGTCCAAAACAAGAGGAAAAGCTTTAGGAAAAGTAAATACGACGGAGACGTATCAGTCAACACAGGTGTTGTCGTCAATCTGGTCTTCAACTCATTGAAGCTTTTCTCACAGTCCCCAGACCATACAAATTTCTTATCCATCTTGAGGAGTTCTGTCATTGGCTTGGCAATCTTAGAGAAGCCTTCGATGAATCGACGGTAGTATCCGGCTAATCCAAGGAAACTCCGGATCTCAGTTACTGTCGTGGGTGCTGTCCAATCAAGTACGTCCTTCACTTTGCTTGGGTCCACAGCTATGCCTTCTGCCGAAAGAACATGCCCCAAAAATCCGACTTGCTTGAGCCAAAATTCACATTTGCTGAATTTCACATATAGTTGATGGTCATGGAGTCTTTGCAAGACTGCTCTGAGGTGTCCCTTGTGCTCTTCTTCACCATTCGAGTATATGAGGATGTCATCAATGAAGACCACCACAAACTTATCCAAGAAGTCCATGAATACTTTATTCATCATATGCATGAAGAAAGCGGGGGCGTTGGTGAGACCGAATGACATGACCGTATATTCGTAAAGACCATATCGAGTGGTGAACGCGGTCTTAGGAATATCCTCCTTCTTGATTTTGAGCTGGTGGTATCCGGTCCTCAAATCAATCTTGGAGAATACTTTTGCCCCACTGAGTTGATCAAACAAATCATCAATCCTCGAAAGTGGATATTTGTTCTTCATAGTGACATCATTCAACTGACGGTAATCCACACACATTCTGAGACTACAGTCCTTCTTGTCCACGAAGATTGCGGGTGATCCCCATGGTGAAGAGCTCGGACGAATGTATCCTTTCTGTAGCATCTCATCAAGCTGTTTCTTCAGGTCCACCAACTCGGATGAAGGCATCCGGTAATACTTCTTGTATATAGGTGCAGTCTCGGGCACAAGGTCAATTGCAAACTCAAGCTCTCGGTCTGGCGGCATTCCTAGTAATTCCTCAGGAAATACATATGGCAACTCACTAACCACAGGAATTAGATCCAATTCTTCAGCTACAGCAGTGAAAACCATTTCTTTCTTGGGCATGCTTCTTCGAGCAAAGAATTGTGTAGTCTAACCTTCCCGACTTGTCAAGGTGACTTCACTGGTCGCACAATTGATGCATACTTGATGTTGGGTCAACCAATTCATTCCCAAAATAATATCCAACTTGGCAGACTCGATGACTATCAAAGAAGCTGGGAAGCTGACTCCCTTGATGTCAATCTCCAATTTGCGGCAGGCCAGATTGCTTTTGAGCACGGATCCCGGGGATTGTACCATCGTACTCTTTCCCAAAATCGAGCAAGAAAACTTGTTTTGGGCAACAAAACTCCACGAAATAAAAGAGTGGGAAGCCCCAGAGTCAAAAAAAAATATTGCAGGTATGTTATTAACAGGAAACATACCAATGACGACTTCTGGGTCCTCTTGGGCTTCGTCTGCGGAGAGGTGGAGAACTTGCCCTTGGATGGTCTTCTGGCCAGGATATGGTCCCATGTGGTTGACTTGCGGCCTAAATGGAGCATTTGTCTTGCCGCTCTTGGGGCACTGTCTGGCGTAATGCCCGGTCTGCCCACAAGAAAAACACGAATTGTTGCGCTGACACTCTTCGCGTACCGGGCTGGTCACAACATTCTTGACTTGAGTAGTAGTCTTGTTAACATTCTGCTGCCAATTGGGCTTGTACTGAACCTGAGTCTGCTGCCAGGTACGAGCCTTCTGCAATGGCTGTCCATCCTTATTAGGCTCGAACTTGCGCTTATGATCATTGTTAGCAGGTTTATTGTCATGCACGAGCTTGTGTTCTCGTTCTGCAATGAGGGCTTTGTTTACCAGAGTCTGGAAATCCGGAAAGTCGAGCATACTGAGAGTACATCTGAGGTGTTGATTCAGTCCTCCAAGACAGGTTGAACTTATGCAGATACTCACTTATTGACAGGCTTCCTTGGGTGAGAGCGTGGAATTCATGCTGCTTGACCTTCATAATACCGGCGGGAATATGGTACCTGCGGAAATGGTCTTTGAATTTAGCCCAAGTGATTTCATCGTCCGCCGGCCACATCGCTTTCGCATTATCCCACCATATAGTAGCAGCTCCTTCAAGGTACTGTGTAGCAAATGGAACCTTGTCGACTTCCTCAGAGCAAGCAATCTCAAGCTTCTTCTCAATAGTCCGTAACCAATCATCGGCTTCCAAAGGATCGATAACTTGACTAAAACTGGGAGGCTTAGTCCTCTGAAAGTCTGACAGTTTAGAGTGATGGCCATGCTGATTTCCGTTCTGCCCAACCATAGCTTGCACACTTTTCAACAGCTCAATCAGATCGTTGTTTCTTCTTTCTTCGAACATGCGCATGATTTGTTCAGTGGATGGCGGATGTGGCGGTGGAGGTGATGGTGGTGGATACGGCTCGGGGGAATGTCCTGCCTGTCTTGCTGAGCGACGAACAGGGACATCCTCACCAGTGTGACTGCTGCTGCCTCCCCGCGTCATCCTATTGTTTGTTTTTCCCAATATGAGGCAACCAAGATGAGCAACATCCAAAAATGGGAAGAAAAGCAAGCGACAAACCCGAAAGAAAGCAGCAAAAACCAAGGCGAATAATTAAAAAAAGTTCCAACATAATTATACATAGACTCATACATGAAAGGGAAACATCATGATGGGTTCGACTACGCTCATACATGAAAGGAAACATCATGGCAAGTACGACTACATCCGAACACCAAGCATCATGAAACTGCAGATACTCCGACGGTCTAGTGCTCTGTTGGTCCTGCTGGGTCCTCTCCTGAGCCGGACTCAGATCCTGAACTGACGACGTTAACGGAAACCTCCAGGTTAAAGGTAACACGATGACACTGCCTCGAGGGCTCTCCCTCAGGGGCAGGTGCAGGGTGAGTCTGGAGCATAGGGGCTACGGGAGTAGCGAGAAGTGAAACCCACTCGGCAGGAGCACTGTGGGGAGTCACGGTCGAGGTGCCCGAGCTACTCGATGGAGTAACCGGGGTAACTGGCGAGCTAGAATCTGGTGCAATATAGGGAGTAAATCCCCTGGAAGGTGGAGTGGGATAGGACCTAGCGGCCACTAAAGCAGTGCGAGCATGAGTCAGCTCTCGGGCCAGCTCGTGAATCAGAAGATAACTAGCAGTGGCATAGCGAGAAAGGTGGCTAGCAGCGCTATCGGCCGCCGGATCAACGACAAGAAAGCGGACACGACCATCATTGTGCAGGGAGGGGTAGTGGTAGAAACCTGTGTGGGTCTGCATCTGGATCTCATTATAGCGGAGCTCAATGAGAATCTCAAACGCAGCAAACTGAATAGCCTGAGCGGGGGTAGAAGCGAAACAAATCCTAGAAGAATGAGTGTAAGTGCTAGCTATCGTACTGCAGCGCAGGGTAACCACCGCGTGATACTCGTACACTGAATCTGCTAGGCGCTCCCGGTACAACCGATACACCGGGTCGTCACCGTCAGGGTAGAGTCGACGCCACACATGCCGAAGAAGGTGCGGTGAAGTGTACGGTGCCAGCTCCACCTGACACGCATACAGCACTGGAGCCATCTACACTCACAACCATTAGTCGGTTAGAAATAACAATACATCAAATGCATGCAATGCAACAAGCAGATGCAAACACTGCCGGCACTCAAAAACCATCTATCTACCGTTTAACTAACGCGTCGGCGGTCTAGCGTGTCCTACAGTCAACGCGGCTCTGGTACCAAGCGTTGTGGCACCCCGGCTCAGAGCAACCGGTTTACCTTGCATTGCCAGCCCATAGATCTAGTCTTCTGGCAACACATAACAACTTGGTATAGAATACAACCGCTTTATTGATGCTAGCGGAAACATAGGTTCGATATTACATCAAGTAGCGAGGCCAAGCGGCACACACGGTGTTGCTGAACAGTATGTACATTATTTAATGAACATGAAGGGGCCTCAATCACGACAACTACGCGGCAGCGGAACGACGAGGAAGCGGAACTCCATAGCACAGGGACACCGATGTGGACACGATCTAGACACGGGAAGCACTCCGATCTGGTAAGACTTTCCTGAAATCTGGCATGACACGCCAGGTCAATACATTGAATGTACTTGCAAGCTCACAACAAGTAAAAGCATAATGGCAAACAATAATATGACAATTAAGCAGGTTAAATGCAAGTCTACAACATACTACTCATGCAGTAAATCATGTTTGTGCACCGAGTCCCTCGAACTCTCTTACCAAACGGGTTACCTCTTTACCAACCTCATCATTTACGGTGATCACTCCCGGGTAACCACAACAACGACTATCTTCATGGTCCCAACAATTTCATCACATAACCAGTGCCAACCATATAACTTTAGTGTGCAAGATTAACTTAGTCATGTTGATCCATGGTGTGACCTACTTACGAGCTGTGTCCGTAACCGAGGACGCGGCTATCGATAGATTTAATAAACACTCTGCAGAGGTTAGTACACTGTACCCACACCACGGAACCCATGGCCTCGCACTCCCATTCGGGTGGACCAACGGCATTCCGACAGAACCCTTCCATTGCCATGACACTCTCTCGGCCACTCCGACCAACTCCCCTCTTGGGCTAAGTCATGGGTGGCCCCGATGTCTACCAAAGACATCCAACGGCCACCGTCGTGGCAAAACAATCAACGGTCCCAAACGGGGACAAGGTACCATAACAACAATGGGCACACAAGGTTAAGTCTGCTTACCGGGCCAGGGTACAGCACGCCCATAACCTTCCCTTGTTGGAGGCACCGACCAGAGGCATGACAACGGACCGAATAAAGGCCTTCCCATAAAGGCAAATGTGGTTGCACTGGGAAGCTCGATTCGGTGGCACCATGACTCAATCAACATTATGTTCAAGTTGAATTATCATCAGGTTTAACTTGAAATAAAAGTACTCGAGTCATAGTATGCCATGACCATGCAACTATCCGACATGCACTATATCCATATAACACTAAAGTGAACGGATCAACATCATAGAATCATTCTACTTGCACTACTAAGCACTTTAACTCACTGGTTTCAACTTCACTGGTTTTACTACCATCATTTTTAGTTATGCCATTAACATATTAAAATCATTAACTCATATATGAAAATGATACCGATCATAACCAAACCATAGCCATACTACCAAAAATATTTCTACTTCCTCACACTAGTCCATGTACTCAAACACTACTGTAAACTAAGCACTTCAATCATGACAAAGTAACTAGCATAAACATTATTCATTAAATGATTAAATGCATGAAATAAATCATATTCAAGTTGGAAAAATCATAAATATTGAAATGACACCATGCAAATATTTGTGTGGCTTGCCTTAGCATAGAGGAGGGTCACACTCCCCGTGGTTCTCCTCTAGGCAAGCTTCTCCTTCTGAAAATAAATAAAACAGCAAAAAGAAAACATCTAGAACACTTCTGAAATTCACCAGAAATTCTAGACAGCAGAGAAAAATCTCAAATTTTGTGTGCTGCTAGAATATTTCAATACAAACACAATGCAAAAAGAATCAATTCATTTGGACTTATGGTTTAAAAATTACAGCTGGTCAAAGTTTCTAGTCAATATTTGAATTAAATTCAAATAAACAGAAAACCAGGGGGGTGACATCGAAGGCGTATTCCCGCGGGGCGCCACCACTTATACCGCTTCGGGTGCGGCTGAGTGGCTGACAGTGGGCCCCCACGGTCAGGTTTAGAGAGAGAGGGAGGAAAACAGAGGAGGGGCGGCTAATCGCCGGCGATTCTCCGGCGAGGAGAGGTCGGCGGCCGCCGTGGAGGGGGGAATGGATGCGCAAGACTACGGCGAGCATATACGTACCCGAAATGTTGCTAGGGGAGGACGGAGCGTGTCGCGATGGTCTTCTCCAGAGACGTCGGCGGAGGGAGCTCGTCGGAGATGGCGATTCCGGCGAGGCAGAGCATTTCCAGGGGCTCAAACTGCAGCAGCGCGCACCAGTGGTTCACCAGAGACACGCTGGAGGAGTCGGTCGAGCTCGAGAGGCTCTGGATGAGTGGGAAGCAACAGAGGGGATCGCCGGCAAGCTCGGGTCGGAAATGGCGGCCAGTGGCCTGCCCGGCCGGGCTGCGGCTACCTACGGCGTCGTGGTGGTTGTGTGAGTGTGTTGCGATGCTCGAAGAGGCCGAGGAGGGGTTGTATTTATAGGCGGAGGGGAGGGGGTCTCGGGCTCCGTCGGAGCTCTCTGGAAACGGCGCACGACGACGAAGAGCTCCAGTGAGAGGGGAAGAAGAGGTCGGGGTTCACACGGCCACTGTGAGAGGGAGGAGACGAGCACAGGGGCTCGGGTGGCGACGAGAACAGTGGCACGGGTGCACTGTACACTTGGCCTCGTCGTGCCCGTGCTCGCTGCGGCGAGCTCCGGCATCGGCGAGCGCCAGGGGGGAGTTAAGGGCGTTGAGACGATGATGGTGGCAGGGTTTGGCAAGGTGCGGCGAGAGGGGAAGCGAACACGAGCTCAACAGAGGCTCGGGCGCGACGCAGAGCGCGTCGGCCGTATGCCAGCACGCTTGGATGAACGCGGTCACCGCGTGAACTCTGGCATCACGCCACCCAATGCATTAAATTCATGTCTGGCGTGTAGTCCTTGCTATTTTGGGTTGATCCAAGGTCTTGAGTTGATCACAGGTCGACTGTGCTAGAGTGTAGCATCCTGGCAAGTTTCTGGACAGAAACTTGTGAGGTTAATAGAGAGAGAGAGATCTAGAAGGAGTTTAGTGCTAAGCTTTGGTGGTTAGGGGTTTCTTAGGAGGGTAATGAAGCCCTAAAAATTTCAGCTCCATTGGATCAAGGAAAAATGCACTTCCTGTAGAAACTGCATTTTCTGGCCAGAACAGAAAAGATTTTCTGTAGCAAAAATATTCAAAATAACATATGAAATATTTTTACACAGGGAGGTGTGCCAAGGTCCAAAGAATATTCAGGAATTTTCTCAAATTTTTGTGGGCAAGAAAAATGAGGGTTGCTTTGGAGCATATGTAACTGAATATTTTTAGAAAAATAGGATTTTATAGCGTCGGTTTCAGGGTCAGCGGGGCCACCAGGTGGGGACAATCCACCTGGGCGCGCCTGGAGGGGGTGGCGCGCCCTGGTGGGTTGTGCCCACCCAGGTGCCCCCCTCCGGTGGTTCTTGGCTCCAGTATTTTTCTTTTATTGTATAAAAATTCCTCGCAAAGTTTCGTTCCATTCCGAGAACTTTTATTTCTGCACAAAAACAACACCATGGTAGTTCTGCTGAAAACAGCGTCAATCCATGTTAGTTTCATTCAAATCATGCAAATTAGAGTCCAAAACAAGAGGAAAAGCTTTAGGAAAAGTAGATACAACGGAGACGTATCAGTCAACACAGGTGTTGTCGTCAATCTGGTCTTCAATTCATTGAAGCTTTTCTCACAGTCCCCAGACCATACAAATTTCTTATCCTTCTTGAGGAGTTCTGTCATTGGCTTGGCAATCTTAGAGAAGCCTTCGATGAATCGACGGTAGTATCCGACTAATCCAAGAAAACTCCGGATCTCAGTTACTGTCGTGGGTGCTGTCCAATCAAGTAGGTCCTTCACTTTGCTTGGGTCCACAGCTATGCCTTCTGCCGAAAGAACATGCCCCAAAAATCCGACTTGCTTGAGCCAAAATTCACATTTGCTGAATTTCGCATATAGTTGATGGCCATGTAGTCTTTGCAAGACTGCTCTGAGGTGTCCCTTGTGCTCTTCTTCACCCTTCGAGTATATGAGGATGTCATAAATGAAGACCACCACAAACTTATCCAAGAAGTCCATGAATACTTTATTCATCATATGGATGAAGAAAGCGGGGGCGTTGGTGAGACCGAATGACATGACCGTATATTCGTAAAGACCGTATCGAGTGGTGAACGCGGTCTTAGGAATATCCTCCTTCTTGATTTTGAGCTGGTGGTATCCGGTCCTCAAATCAATCTTGGAGAATACTTTTGCCCCACTGAGTTGATCAAACAAATCATCAATCCTCGGAACTGGATATTTGTTCTTGATAGTGACATCATTCAACTGACGTTAATCCACACACATTCTGAGACTGCCGTCCTTCTTGTCCACGAAGATTGCGGGTGATCCCCATGGTGAAGAGCTCGGACGAATGTATCCTTTCTGTAGCATCTCATCAAGCTGTTTCTTCAGCTCCACCAACTCGGATGAAGGCATACGGTAATACTTCTTGTATATAGGTGCAGTCCCGGGCACAAGGTCAATTGCAAACTCAAGCTCTCAGTCTGGCGGCATTCCTGGTAATTCCTCAGGAAATACATCAGGAAACTCACTGACCACTGGAATTAGATCCAATTCCTCAGCTACAGCAGTGAAAACCATTTCTTTCTTGGGTATGCTTCTTCGAGCAAAGAATTGTGTAGTCTGACCTTCCCGACTTGTCAAGGTGTCTTCACTGGTCGCACAATTGATGCATACTTGATGTTGGGTCAACCAATTCATTCCCAAAATAATATCCAACTTGGCAGACTCGATGACTATCAAAGAAGCTGGGAAGCTGACTCCCTTGATGTCAATCTCCAATTTGCGGTAGGCCAGATTGCTTTTGAGCACGGATCCCGGGGATTGTACCATTATACTCTTTCCCAAAATCGAGCAAGAAAACTTGTTTTGGGCAACAAAACTCCATGAAATAAAAGAGTGGGAAGCCCCAGAGTCAAACAAAATTATTGCAGGTATGTTATTAACAGGAAACATACCAATGATGACTTCTGGGTCCTCTTGGGCTTCGTCTGCGGAGAGGTGGTGGACTTGCCCTTGGATGGTCTTCTGGCCAGGATATGGTCCCATGTGGTTGACTTGCGGCCTAAATGGAGCACTTGTCTTGCCGCTCTTGGGGCACTGTCTGGCGTAATGCCCGTTCTGCCCACAAGAAAAACACGAATTATTGCGCTGACACTCTTCGCGTACCGGGCTGGTCACGACATTCTTGACTTGAGTAGTAGTCTTGTTAACATTCTGCTGCCAATTGGGCTTGTACTCAACCTGAGTCTGCTGCCAGGTACGAGCCTTCTGCACTGGCTGTCCATCCTTATTAGGCTCAAACTTGCGCTTATGATAATTGTTAGCAGGTTTATTGTCGTGCACGAGCTTGTTTTCTCATTCTGCAATGAGGGCTTTGTTTACCAGAGTCTGGAAATCCGGAAAGTCGAGCATACTGAGAGTGCATCTGAGGTGTTGATTCAGTCCTCCAAGAAATTTGTCGATCTTCCTTTCTTCCGTAGCCACATCATAGAGAGAATAGCGGGCCAAATGGTTGAACTTATGCAGATACTCACTTACTGACAGGCTTCCTTGGGTGAGAGCGAGGAATTCACGCTGCTTGACCTTCATAATACCGGCGGGAATATGGTACCTGCGGAAATGGTCTTTGAATTTAGCACAAGTGATTTCATCGTCCGCCATATAGCGGCAGCTCCTTCAAGGTAGTGTGTAGCAAACGGAACCTTGTCGACTTCCTCAGTGCAAGCAATCTCAAGCTTCTTCTCAATAGTCCGTAACCAATCATTGGCTTCCAAAGGATCGATAACTTGATTGAAACTGGGTTGGCTTAGTCCTCTGAAAGTCTGACAGTTTAGAGTGATGGCCATTCTGGTTTCCATTCTGCCCAACCATAGCTTGCACACTTTTCAACAGCTCAATCAGATCATTGTTTCTTCTTTCTTCGAACATGCGCATGATTTGTTCAGTGGATGGTGGATGTGGCGGTGGAGGCGATGGTGGTGGATACGGCTCGGGGGAATGTCCTTCCTGTCTTGCTGAGCGACGAACAGGGACATCCTCACCAGCGTGACTGCTGCTGCCTCCCCGCGTCATCCTATTGTTTGTTTTTCCCAATATGAGGCAACCGAGATGAGCAACATCCAAAAATGGGAAGAAAAGCAAGCGACAAACCCGAAATAAAGCAGCTAAAACCAAGGTGAATAATTAAAAAAAGTTCCAGCATAATTATACATAGACTCATACATGAAAGGGAAACATCATGACGGGTTCGACTACGCTCATACATGAAAGGAAACATCATTGCAAGTATGACTACATCCGTACATCAAGCATCATGACACTGCGGATACTCCGACGGTCTAGTGCTCTGCTGGTCCTACTGGGTCATCACCTGAGCCGGACTCAGATCCTGAACTGACGACGTTAACAGAAACCCCCGGGTTAAAGGTAACATGACGATGCTGCCTCGAGGGCTCTCCCTCAGGGGCAGGTGCAGGGTCAGTATGGAGCATAGGGGCTACAGGAGTAGCGAGAAGTGAAACCCACTCGGCAGGAGCACTGTGGGGAGTCACAGTCGAGGTGCCCGAGCTACTCGAAGGAGTAACAGGGGTAACTGGTGAGCTAGAAACTGGTGCAATATAGGGAGTAAATCCCCTGGAAGGTGGAGTGGGATTGGACCTAGCGGCCACTAAAGCAGTGCAAGCATGAGTCAGCTCTCGGGCCAGCTTGTGAATCAGAAGATAACTAGCACTGACATAGCGAGAATGGTGGCTAGCAGCGCTATTGGCCGCCGGATCAACGACAAGAAAGCGGACACGACCATAATCGTGCAGGGAGGGTTAGTGGTAGAAACCTGTGTGGGTCGGCATCTGGATCTCGTTATAGCGGAGCTCAACGAGAATCTCAAACGCAGCAAACTGAATAGCCTGAGCGGGGGTAGAAGTGAAACCACTCCTAGAAGAACGAGTGTAAGTGCTAGCTGTCGTACTTCAGCGCAGGGTAACCACCGCGTGATACTCATACACTGAATCTGCTAGGCGCTCCCGGTACACCTGATACACTAGGTCGTCACCGTGAGGGTAGAGTCGACGCCACACATGCCGAAGAAGGTGCGGTGAAGTGTACGGTGCCAGCTCCACCTGACACGCATACGGCACTGGAGCCATCTACACTCACAACCATTAGTCGGTTAGAAATAACAATACATCAAATGCATGCAATGCAGCAAGCAGATGCAAACACTACCGGCACTCAAAAACCATCTATCTACCGTTTAACTAACGCGTCGGCGGTCTAGCGTGTCCTACAGTCAGCGCGTCTCTGATACCAAGCGTTGTGGCCCCCCGGCTCAGAGCAACCGGTTTACCTTGCATTGCCATCCCATAGATCTAGTCTTCTGGCAACACATAACAACTTAGTATGGAATACAACCACTTTATTGATGCTAGCGGAAACATAGGTTCGATATTACATCAATTAGCGTGGCCAAGCAGCACACACGGTGCGGATGAACAGTATGTACATTATTTAATGAACATGAAGGGGCCTCGATCACGACAACTACGCGGCAGCGGAACGACGACGAAGCGGAACTCCATAGCACAGGGACACCGATGTGGACACGATCTAGACACGGGAAGCACTCCGATCTGGTAAGACTTTCCTGAAATCTGGCATGACACGCCAGGTTAGTACATTGAATGTACTTGCAAGCTCACAACAAGTAAAAGCATAATGGCAAACAACAATATGACAATTAAGCAGGTTAAATGCAAGTCTGCAACAGACTACTCATGCAGTAAATCATGTTTGTGCATCGAGTCCCTCGGACTCTCTTACCAAATGGGTTACCTCGTAACCAACCTCATCATTTACGGTGATCACTCCCGGATCACAAACGAAACCAACACTTTGGTTCGCACAACAACGACTATCTTCATGGTCCCAACAATTTCATCACATAACCAGTGTCAACCATATAACTTTAGTGTGCAAGATTAACTTAGTCATGTTGATCCATGGTGTGACCTACTTACGAGCTGTGTCCGTAACCAAGGATGCGGCTATCGATAGATTTAATAAACACTCTGCAGAGGTTAGTACACTGTACCAACACCACAGAACCCATGGCCTCGCACTCCCATTCGGGTGGACCAACGGCATTCCGACAGAACCCTCCCATTGCCATGACACTCTCTCGGCCACTCCGACCAACTCCCCTCTTGGGCTAAGTCATGGGTGGCCCCGATGTCTACCAAAGACATCCAACGGCCACCGTCGTGGCAAAACAATCAACGGTCCCAAACGGGGACAAGGTACCATAACAACAACGGGCACACAAGGTTATGTCTGCTTACCGGGCCAGGGTACAGCATGCCCATAACCTTCCCTCGTTGGAGGCACCGACCAGAGGCATGACAATGGACCGAATAAAGGCCTTCCCATAAAGGCAAATGTGGTTGCACTGGGAAGCTCGATTCGGTGGCACCATGACTCGATCAACATTATGTTCAAGTTGAATTATCATCAGGTTTAACTTGAAATAAAAGTACTCGAGTCATAATATGCCATGAACATGCAACTACCCGACATGCACTATATCCATATAACACTAAAGTGAATGGATCAACATCATAGAATCATTCTACTTGCACTACTAAGCACTTTAACTCACTGGTTTCAGCTTCACTGGTTTTACTACCATCATTTTTAGTTATGCCATTAACATATTAAAATCATTAACTCATATATGAAAATGATACCGATCATAACCAAACCATAGCCATACTACCAAAAATATTTCTACTGCCTCACACTAGTCCATGTACTCAAACACTACTGTAAACTAAGCACTTCAATCATGACAAAGTAACTAGCATAAACATTATTCATTAAATGATTAAATGCATGAAATAAATCATATTCAAGTTGGAAAAATCATAAATATTGAAATGACACCATGCAAATATTTGTGTGGCTTTCCTTAGCACAGAGGAGGGTCACACTCCTCCTGGTTCTCCTCTAGGCAAGCTTCTCCTTCTGAAAATAAATAAAACAGCAAAAAGAAAACATCAAGAACACTTCTGAAATTCACCAGAATTTCTAGACAGCAGAGGAAAATCTCAAATTTTGTGTGATGCTAGAATATTTCAATACAAACACAATGCAAAAAGAATCAATTCATTTGGACTTATGGTTTAAACATTACGGCTGGTCAAAGTTTCTGGTCAATATTTGAATTAAATTCAAATAAACAGAAAACCAGGGGGTGACATCGAAGGCGTATTCCCACGGGGCACCACCACTTATACCACTTCGGGCGCTGCTGAGTGGCTGACAGTGGGCCCCCGCGGTCAGGTTTAGAGAGAGAGGGAGGAAAACAGAGGAGGGGCGGCGAATCGCCGGTGATTCTCCGGCGAGGAGAGGTCGGCGGCCGCCGTGGAGGGGGGGAATGGATGCGCAAGACTACGACGAGCCTGTACGTACCCGAAACATGGCTAGGGGTGGACGGAGTGTGTCGCGATGGTCTTCTCCAGAGACGTCGGCGGAGGGAGCTCATCGAAGATGGCGATTCCGGCGAGGCAGAGCGTTTCCAGGGGCTCCAACTGCACAAGCGCGCACCAGTGGTTCACCAGAGACACGCCGGAGGAGGCGATCGAGCTCGAGAGGCTCTGGAGGAGTGGGAAGCAACAGAGGGGATCGTAGGCGAGCTCGGGTCGGGAACGGCGGCCAGAGGCCTGCCCGCCCGGGCTGCGGCTATCTACGGCGTCGTGGTGGTTGTGTGAGTGTGTTGCGATGCTCGGAGAGGCCGGGAAGGGGCTGTATTTATAGGCAGAGGGGAGGGGGTCTCGGGCTCTGCCGGAGCCCTCTAGAAATAGCGCACGGCGACGAAGAGCTCTAGTGAGAGCGGAAGAAGAGGTCGGGGTTCATGCGGCCACTGTGAGAGGGAGGAGACGAGCACAGGGGCTCTGGTGGAGATGAGAACAGTGGCACGGGCGCACTGTACGCTTGGCCGCATCGTGCCCGTGCTCGCTGCGGCGAGCTCCGGCGTTGGCGAGCGCTAGGGGGGAGTTAAGGGCGTCGAGACGATGATGGTGGCGGGGTTTGGCAAGGTGCAGTGAGCGGGGAAGCGAACACGAGCTCAACAGAGGCTCGGGCGCGACGCATAGCGCGTTGGCCGTATGCCAGCACGCTTGGACGAACGCGGTCACCGCGTGAACTCTGGCATCACGCCGCGCAGTGCATTAAATTCATGTCTGGCGTGTAGTCCTTGCTAGTTTGGGTTCATCCAAGGTCTTGAGTTGATCACAGGTCGACTGTGCTAGAGTGTAGCATCCTGGCAAGTTTCTGGACAGAAACTTGTGAGGTTAATAGAGAGAGATCTAGAAGGAGTTTAGGGCTAAGCTTTGGTGGTTAGGGGTTTCTTAGGAGGGTAATGAAGCCCTAAAAATTTCAGCTCCATTGGATCAAGGAAAAATGCACTTCCTGTAGAAACCACATTTTCTGGCCAGAACAGAAAAGATTTTCAGCAAAAATATTCGAAATAACATATGAAATATTTTTACACAGGGAGGTGTGCCAAGGTCCAAAGAATATTCAGGAATTTTCTCAGATTTTTGTGGGCAAGAAAAATGAGGGTTGCTTTGGAGCATATGTAACTGAAGTGAGGTGTTAGAGAGGAAATGAATATTTTTCATTTATGAAAAATATTCCTAGGGCCATTTTGTGATATATCAGAGAAGAAATGATGTGTTTGAGAGGGAGGTGGGTCACTTGGGTGAAAATCAAGGGCATGCCCAAGTGATTAAGTCCAACTGAGTTGATTCAAAACTCCAAATTCAAATCAAATGGCAATGAAATCCAGAAAAAGAAAAAGAGCAAAAACCAGGATGTCACAAACCTCCCCCACTTAGGATGAATCTCGTCCTCGAGATTCGGTTGCTCAGGAAAACAATTCTGGATTGGCTACCCATAAAAAGTCCTCTCCTTCCCAAGTTGCTTCTTCCTCGGTGTGATGCTCCCACTATACCTTATAAAATTTGATCACCTTACTACGAGTGACTCTTTCCGTTTCATCCAATATTCGGAACGGTTTCTCCTCATAGGTTAAATCCTTAGCAAGCTCTATTTCTGCCATATCAGTACTTTTCTCGGGTGGCGAGATACACCTTCTCAACTGTGAGACATGGAACACACTGTGCACTTCTGACAATTCCGGTGGTAGTTCCAACTGATAAGCAACTGTACCAACTCTGGACATAACTGGGAACGGACCAATATATCTGGGTGCAAGTTTTCCTTGGGTCTGAAACCTCTTGACTCCTTTCATGGGTGTGACTCGGAGGTACACATATTCTCCGGGTTCAAAACTAATCTGACGGTGCTTTGAGTCATAGTAGCTCTTTTGTCGGGACTTAGCCAATTTCAATCTATCTCGGATCTCCTGGACTTGCTTTTTAGCCTCCATCATTAAGCCGGTTCCGAAAATACGGCTATCTCCGGTTTGAGACCAGTTTAGCAGAGTGCGGCACTTACGGCCATACAAAGCTTCATATGGTGACATCTTGAGGCTGGTCTGGAAGCTGTTGTTGTAAGAGAACTCAGCATAAGGCAGACAATCTTCCAACTTAGGCCCTTGGGCCAAAGCACATGCTCGGAGCATATCTTCAAGTATTTAATTTACTCGCTCAGTCTGCCCGTCTGTCTGAGAATGGTAGGCGGTGCTGTACTTTAGTGCGGTTCCCAAGGCTTGATGGAGACGTGACCAGAATGCGGAGGTAAAGAGAGAACCTCTGTCTGAAGTGATAGTTCTCGGCACTCCATGTAAACTGACGATTCTGGACACATATAACTGTGCGAGTTGGTCGGCTCGGTAGGTGGTTCGGATGGGAATGAAGTGAGCTACCTTTGTCAGCATGTCCACCACAACCCATACTGCATCATTGCCTCGGTGGGTCCTTGGTAGACCTGTGACGAAATCCATGCAGACATCATCCCACTTCCATTGCGGAATGGGCAAAGGTTGAAGAAGTCCGGCGGGTTTCTGGTGTTCCGCCTTCATTTTGTTACATATATCGCAACAAGCGACAAAATAGGCGATGTCCTTCTTCATTCCATCCCACCAAAATGCCTGATGAAGGTCTTCGTACATCTTGGTACATCCTGGATGGATCGAGTACGAAGATTCGTGCACTTCTGTTAAGATCTACTGTCTCAGGTCTGCTTGCTCAGGTATGCAAATCCGTCCTCGAAACCTCAGCGTACCTTGCTCATCCTTCGAGAAATCCTGGGTCTTGCCTTCTTGCATACGCTTGACATGGTGTTGCAGGACTGAGTCATCATGCTGGGCCATGCGGATTTCTTCTTCGAGAGTAGGGGTAACTTCCAAGATATTGGCAAGGTCAGCCTCAACAATAACCAGGTTAAGCTGAGTGATCTGTTCTTGGAGTTCGGGAGGCAAGGACTCCATCAGGGCGTTCAGATTGGCGGGCTTGCGGCTGAGGGCATCGGCAACCACATTGGCCTTACCGGGATGGTAATTTATTCCAAGATCATAATCCTTGACCAATTTGATCCATCTTCGCTGTCGGAGGTTCAGATCAGGTTGGGTGAATATATACTTGAGACTCTTGTGGTCGGTAAATATCTGACATCTTTTGCCAAGGAGGTAGTGCCTCCAGATTTTTAATGCGTGCACAACTGCGGCCAATTCCAAATCATGGGTTGGATAGTTCCCTTCGTGGGGTCATAGCTATGAAGATGCATATGCTACAACCTTGCCATCTTGCATGAGTACACATCCAATACCTCTCCTGGATGCATCACAATATACATGAAAGTTGCAGTAGATGTCTGGGAGGGTCAATGATTACCCACAAGTATAGGGGATCGCAACAGTTTTCGAGGGTAGAGTATTCAACCCAAATTTATAGATTCGACACAAGGGGAGCCAAAGAATATTTGTAAGTATTAGCAGCTGAGTTGTCAATTCAACCACACCTGGAGATTAATTATCTGCAGCAAAATGATCAGTAGCAAAGTAGTATGATAGTTTTGATAGTAGTAGCAACAGAAATAGTAACGGTAACAGTGATAGCAGTGATTTTGTAGCAAGTGCAACAGTAACAGTAGCAGTAGTAACTTAGCAAGATCAATATGTAGGAAAATCGTAGGCATTGGATCGGTAATTTGTTGGATGATATTCATCATGTGACAGTCATAACCTAGGGCGATACGGCACTAGCTCCAGTTCATAAATTAAATGTAGGCATGTATTCCGTAAATAGTCATACGTGCTTATGGAAAAAACTTATATGACATCCTTTGTCCTACCCTCCCGTGGCAGCGGGGTCCTATTGGAAACTAAGGGATATTAAGGCCTCCTTTTAATAGAGAACCGGAACAAAGCATTAACACACGGTGAATACATGAACTCCTCAAACTACGGTCATCACCGGGAAGTGTCCCGACTTTTGTCACTCCGGGGTTGCCGGATCATAACACGTAGTAGGTGACTATAACTTGCAAGATCGGATCTAGAACATAGATATAAAGGTGATAACATAAACGGTTCAGATCTGAAATCATGGCACCCAGGCCCAAAGTGACAAGCATTAAGCATGGCAAAGTCATAGCAACATCAATCTCGGAACATAATGGATACTAGGGATCAAGCCCTAACAAAACTAACTCGATTACATGATGAATCTCATCCAAATCCTCACCGACCAGTGAGCCTACGAAGGAATTACTCACTCCCAGGTGGGAGCATCATGGAATTGGCGTTGGAGAACGGTTGGTGATGACGAAGATCGAAGATCCCCCTCTCCGGAGCCCCAAACGGACTCCAGATCTAGCCTCCTGATGAAGAACAGGAGGTGGCGGCGGCTCCGTCTCGCAGAACGCGATAATTCTTTTTTTTTCTGATTTTTTCTGGAAAAACAGGATTTTATAGCGTCGGTTTCAGGGTCAGCGGGGCCACCAGGTTGGGACAACCCACCTGGGTGCGCTTGGAGGGGGTGGCGCGCCCTAGTGGGTTGTGCCCACCCAGGTGCCCCCCTCCGGTGGTTCTTGGCTCCAGTATTTTTCTTTTATTGTATAAAAATTCCTCGCAAAGTTTTGTTCCATTCCGAGAACTTTTATTTCTGAACAAAAACAACACCATGGTAGTTCTGCTAAAAATAGCGTCAGTCCGGGTTAGTTTCATTCAAATCATGCAGATTAGAGTCCAAAACAAGAGGAAAAGCGTTAGGAAAAGTAGATACGACGGAGACGTATCAACTCCCCCAAGCTTAAACCTTGGCTTGTCCTCAAGCAATTCAGTTGATAAACTGAAAGTGAAAAAGAAAAACTTTTACGAACTCTTTTGCTCTGGTTTGCATAAATAAGCTTAAGTAGCAGCCAGGTTTTCAGCAAAGATTATAACTAACCATGTTGACAATAACTCTTAAAAATTATATTAACTCATAACAATGACATAATCAGCTAGCGAGCAATAATAAGATATCTCGAACAACAACACGTTATTAAAACAACCATGATATAATATGACAATAGTGGTATCTCGCTAGCCCTTTCTGAGACCTCAAAACATAAATGCAGAGCACCTCCAAAATCCGAGCAGCGACTAAACATTGTAATTCATGGTAGAAGAGATCCAGTCATGATGCACCCAACATTAGCTACACACAATGCATAAGCATGACAGCAGTGCTCTCAGGTTCTGGCGCTTATTTGAGAAGGTGATGACACAACATAAAAGTAAATAGATAGTCCCTTCGCAGAGGGAAGCAGTGATTTGCAGAAGTGCCAGAGCTCAAAGCTTAAATTGAGAGATAAAAAACATTTTGAGAGGTATACTTTTCCCACCAACGAAAACGACTTAGAGCTCCCAACACTTTCCATGCTAGATATATCATAGGCGGTTCCCAAATAGAAAATAAAGTTTATTCCTTTTTCCACCATTTCTTTCACTTTCCATGGCTAGCCGTATCCACGGGTGTCCTCCATACCAACACTTTCCAAGGAATTTATTATTTGACAACATAAAGTAAATTCATTTTTCATTTCGGGACTGGGCATCCCTAATACCTTTGTCGTACTCAAGTGCAATGACAAGTGGATAAACACTCATCGTGAGAATAACACAGCTAGCATGGAAAATATCAGCCACACCTCACCGCCTCGCGAGCGGTACGAGCACACAAAAGAGAAATTATTTTGAAAATTAGAGATGGCACATGCAAATTTACTTAGGATGGCAGGGTAATACCGCATATAGGTAGGTATGATGGACTCAACTGGAATAACTTGGGTTTCAGGTTTTTGATGTACAAGCAGAATTCCAACTTAATACAGGCGAAGGCTAGCAAATAGGTTGAGAAGTGGCCAGCTAGAGAGCAACAACGGTCATGAACATGCATTATGCATAAGTAACATTGGATACTAGCATGAGTAGGATATGAACACCATGAACATAAATATCATAGAGGCAATGTTGGTTTTGATTCAACTACATGCATGAACATGTGCCAAGTCAAGCCACTCGAACATTCAGAGGAGGATACCATATCATTATACTACATCACAATCATTTTAACGCAATGTTGACATCCAAGATAAATCATTATCCACTCCTAGCTACTTATGCATGGCATGAGAAACTATAATCCCTAATTGTCATTGCAAGCATGTTTAGTCATAATGGGTTGAATCATGGATACTAGGTTAAACATATTTACAAAAACAGAACAAGTTGAGTTCATACTCGTTTCTCTCTGCCACGACCAGTTCATCGAATATCGTCATTATTGCCTTTCACTTGCACGACCGAACGATGTGAAAATGATAATAGTGCAAGAGTGTCGTGGACTAAGTTGGAATCTGCAAACATTTTATTCAAAAGGAGAAGACAAGGTAAATTGGGCTCATTGTTAGATTAACAATAATGCATATGAGAGCCACTCAACATTTTCATCGTGGTCTTCTCCTTGGTATGACTCAATAAAAGAAAAGAAGTCCAGAGAAACACACTGAAATATTTTTGGAGTTTTTAGTTTTCTGAAGGAAAGCAAATAAAAGGGGAAAAACCAAAACGAGAAAACTATTTACACGGGAAAGCTCCCAACAAGCAAAAGGAAATCTTTTTGGGTTTTTCTTTTTGGTGCTACAAGAATTTAAACTAGGAAGAAAAATAAAAAAGAAGTGAGAAATATTTTTGGATTTTCTCAAAGTTTTTCAAACACACAAGAAGAAAGCAATAAAATAAATCTAACATGGATAATACAATGAAAAAGTGTGAACACTGACAACTGGAATGAAATGTGTGAACATAAATGTAATGTCGGTGGAAATACGTACTCCCCCAAGCTTAGGCTTTTGGCCTAACTTGGTAATCACCAGTCGTAGAAGCCATGAGGTCCTATGTTGAAGTGCTGAGGTGCGGGCACCTGAGAGTCCCACTACTGAGGGTCCTCCTGTGCCGCAGCCTGGTTGTTCCGGTAAGCGATGATGTCCGCAGGCATAATCCTGTATCCACCCCTGGCAATGGGATCAAACAGAGCAGGTGCAGGCAGTGGAATAATATCATGAGTTTTCACACTAAAAGCCAGATTATAAGGAAGAGGAATGTCAGGATAATCGGCAGCAATAAACTGATGGTATTCCATAGCAGCGCGATCTAGGTGAACCTTGGTCAAAGGGTAATCATGCTGGCGTATCTGAACATTAAAGCGAGCTGCCAGGCGAGTAGCGTAAATACCAATATGTATTTTACCCTTGGATTTATTAATGTGGAGGCGGCGTGCCACAATAGCTCCCAAGCTATAAGTGTTGTCGCCTTCCAGTGCACGACGTAAAACAGCAAGGTCTGGGGCACTGAGTGCACCCACCTTCTCTCTAGCAAGCAAGCACTTTGCAATGAAAAGAGCAAAATAATGAACAGCAGGAAATTGCAAGCTAGTGGCAGTGACACTCGACACTCCTCTCTCGTCCCCCACAGACAGAGTATGGTAAAAACCTTCAAACTCTGCAGGCCTAGGCTCTACCAACCCACCATCAGAAGGAAGCAAACATATTTCACAAAATTCAGTAAGCGGTATCTGATGGGGTTCAGCGTATAAATTAAACTGCACTTCAGGGGGATTATTCTTAGGAAGGAAAGTAAAACTTTGCACAAAGGAAATTTGTGAGGAGATGATATTGTTCGCATTCAGCTGTGATGAAGTCGGTGAGGCTAGCATTAGCAGCATATTATGCAAACTCTTGGAGGATTCCGGCCCCTTCCATGAATGGGGTATGCGGCCATTCGCACGGCCGTAACTCCGCCAACCTCCGGGTGCGGAGATCACTGTTAGATGACTCCCCAATTACTCCCATGGAGTTCTTCTTGGAAGCAAACTTCCTAAAGATACTCATGTTTTTCCTATGAGCAAAATTCTGAAATTTTAGTCCACAAAATTTTTCTCAACAAAACTTAACAAGATTGATAGCAACTACTCATAGGGAAGCATAGAGGCCATAGCAAGCATTCAAACTACTTAAAACTCTAAGAATTCAACATGCAAGCTCATCTACAGCAGCACCAAGAGTAGCTAATTATTCAAAATATAAACCACTAAAGCAAAAACTAATTGGACAAACGGAGGAGTCACATACCAAGCAATAATCCCCCGAAACAGTTTCGGAAATGGAGCTTCGAGCAAAGAGATCGAAATCCACGGGTTTGAGAGCAAGAACACGAGAGCAAGAGCAATGGTGAATTTTTTCTGGAGGTAGGTGATGATGTGGGATGAAGAGATAAGTGAGGGGGCCCACGTGGGGACCACAACCCACCAGGGCGCGCCTAGCGGTCCTGGCGTGCCCAGGTGGGTTGTGCCCACGTGGTGCACCTCCCTCTGATATTATTTGCACCAAAAATTCTTAAATATTCAGAAAAAAATCGTATCAAATTTTCAGAGCATTTTGAGAACTTTTATTTTTGGGTCATTTTTTATTGCACAGGAAAATCAGAAAACAGACAAAACATGGCATTTTATTTTATTTAGCTAATAAAAACAGAAAACAAAAGGTTGGGACAGAAGGTAGTGCTTACTAAATTCATCAACTTCATACCTCTCAAAAATGATCCATTAATAAGGTTGATCAAGTCTTATTAACTACCACTTTCGATTAACATGAAACCGAAGAACTTTCGTAAATCACTAAGTTACCTCAACGGGGATATGAATTTCCCCAACAATAAGCATTTCATATTTCTTTTTAACAGTAGATAGAGGTAGTTGAAAACTTCCAATAGTGATTGTCCGAGATTTTTCAATAACATTAATACCATTCACTTGGAATTGTTTCTTCGGAAAGTGCACCGTATGCTCATTACCATTGATATGGAAAGTGACCTTGCTTTTATTGCAATCAATAACAGCCCCTATAGTATTCAAAATGGGTCTACCAAGGATAATCGACATGTTGTCGTCCTCGGGCATCTCAAGTATAACAAAGTCAGTCAAAATAGTAATATTAGCAACAACAATGGGCACATCCTCACAAATACCGATTGGTATGGCAGTTGATTTGTCAGCCATTTGCAAAGATATTTCAGTAGGTGTGAGTTTTTTCAAGTCAAGTCTTTTATATAAAGAGAAAGGCATAACACTAACACCAGCTCCTAAATCACATAAAGCAGTTTTCACATAATTTCTTTTGATGGAGCAAGGTATAGTTGGTATTCCCGGATCTCCAAGTTTTTTAGGTACTCCATCTTTAAAGGTATAATTAGCAAGCATAGTGGAGATTTCAGCTTCCGGTATTTTTCTCTTATTGGTGATGATGTCTTTCATGTACTTTGCATAAGGAGGCATTTTAAGGATATCAGTCAAGCGAGTACGCAAAAAGACTGGCCTCAGTATTTCAGCAAAGCATTCAAACTCTTCATCATCTTTCTTTTTAGTTGACTTAGGTGGAAAGGGCATAGGTTTTTGAACCCATGGCTCTCTTTCCTTACCGTGTTTTCTAGAAACGAAGTCTCTTTTATCATATCTTTTATTCTTAGGTTGTGGGTTATCAAGATCAACTGCTGGTTCTATCTCAACATCATTGTCTGGATCTTTATTATTTGTTTGAGTATCTTCATGAACCTCATCATTATCTTTTTCATTATCAGAAGGTGAGTGTTCACTACCAGATTGAGTTTCAGCATCAGAGATAGAAACTTCATTATCATTATCAGGAGGTTTTTCTACTTCAGGTTCACTAGAGGCATGCAAAGTCCTATTGTTTTTTCTTTTTCTTTTTCTTTTTAGGAGGACTACGTGCACCAGTGTCAACTCTTTGAGAGTCTTGTTCAATTCTTTTTGGGTGTCCCTCAGGATAAAGTGGTTCCTGAGTCATTCTACCTCCTCTAGTCATTACTCTAACAACATGATCATTGATATTATTATTCATTTCATCAAGAAGTTCTCTTTGAGATTTAGCAACTTGTTCTAGCTGAGTTTGAACCATAGAAGCATGCTTCCCTACACCTCTAACATCATTTGAGATTCTAAATAACATGTCACTTAAGCGAGCAATCATATCAGAATTGTATTTCAATTGTTTCATAACCTTTGCATTGAAGTGATCTTGTTTTCTAATATAGTTTTCAAACTCATAAAGGCATTGGCTAGGGTGCATATTGTGAGGATTATCATTATCATTGAATTTCATTAAAGAATTTACCTCTACCACCGCAGGTGGTGGTGGTGTATCAAGCCCATGTATTTCTTCAATAGGAGGTAAATTTTTAACATCCTCAGCTTTAATACCCTTTTCCTTCATAGATTTCTTTGCCTCTTGCATATCTTCAGGACTGAGATATAGGATACCCGTCTTCTTCAGAGTGGGTTTAGGCGGTGTTTCGGGAGGAGTCCAATCATCATAATTTTTCAATATGTTATTCAATAGTTCTTCGGCTTGTTCAATAGTTCGTTCCTTGAAAACACAACCAGCACAACTATCTAGGAAGTCCCTAGAAGCATCGGTTAGTCCATTATAGAAGATATCAAGTATTTCATTTTTCTTAAGAGGATGATCAGGCAAAGCATTAAGCAATTGGAGAAGCCTCCCCCAAGCTTGTGGGAGACTCTCTTCTTCAATTTGCGCAAAGTTAAATATTTCCTGCAAGGCAGCTTGTTTCTTATGAGCAGAAAAATATTTTTCAGAGAAGTAATAAATCATATCCTAGGGACTACGCACACAACCAGGAGCAAGAGTATTGTACCAAGCTTTAGCATCACCCTTTAATGAGAACGGAAATAATTTGAGAATATAGTAATAGCGAATTTTCTCATCATGAGCAAAAAGGGTGGCTATGTCGTTTAACTTAGTAAGATGCGCCACAACAGTTTCAGTTTCATAACCATGGAAAGGATCAGATTCAACCAAAGTAATTAACTCTGGGTCGACAGAGAATTCATAATCCTTACCATCAATAAAGATAGGTGAAGTAGCAAACTTAGGATCATATTTCATTCTAGCATTCAGAGATTTTTCTTTGTACTTGCATAATAATTTCTCTAGATCATCTCTATCCTTACAAGCAAGAATATCTCTAGTCGCCTCCTCACCCATAACATAGCCTTCCGGTACCTTTGGCAATTCATATCTAGGAGGGCTAGTTCTAGCAGGTGTTTCAAGATTTTCAGTTTCAAGCTCATCATCAGTTTCAACAATATCATGTTGTCTTACTCTAGCAATTTGTTCATCAACAAATTCACCTAGTGGCACATCATCATCAAGCAAGGTACTGGCATCATCATAAGCATTCATAGCAGAAGTAGCATCATCAATAACTTGCGACATATCAGAATTAATAGCATGTGGTGGTGTTGCAAGTCTACTTATAATAGAAGGTGAATCTAAAGCGGAGCTGGATGGCAGTTCCTTACCTCCCCTCGTCTTAGAGGAAAAAATCTTAGTCTTAGCATCCTTCAGATTCTTCATAGTGATAATTTGATAATAATCCCAAGTGACTCAACAAATATAGCTATGATCCCCGGCAACGGCGCCAGAAAAAGGTCTTGATAACCCACAAGTATAGGGGATCGCAATAGTTTTCGAGGGTAGAGTATTCAACCCAAATTTATAGATTCGACACAAGGGGAGCCAAAGAATATTTGTAAGTATTAGCAGCTGAGTTGTCAATTCAACCACACCTGGAGATTATGAAAGCACAAGTGCTCCTTGTAAAAGCACAAGTGCTCCCTGGGTGATTTTGGTAATTAATGTCAACATATCTCTTGTTGGACTAATATTTTCATCTAGTATATTTCAGATAGTTTAGCAAAGGCGTGGCGTGGACAAGAGGATGTGGAACCCCTTCAAGATGCTAAGGACAGAAGATTTGAAAAGGCTCAAGACTCTTCATTTCTATTTTAGTGATCCAAGATCACATTGAGTCCATAGGAAAAGCAAATACTATTAAAAGGGGATGAGGTGTTGCTTAATGGTCTACTTGCTCAAAATGCTTAGTGATATGCTCCACAGCCCTCAGCCATCTTCTCATATCCAAATATGTCCTAAACCTAAAGTCAAACTCGGCCCCACCGATTTGATCTATCCGGCGCCACCGAGTTCACTTGATAAAGCCATAGCGAGAAACCCTAATCAGCTAGGTCTAACCGATAGGGATCTCAGTCTCACCGAGATAGGATTGCAAACTCTCTGTTTCCCTTCGTAATGTTTTGGTCTCACCGAGATGAGCGATCGGTCCCACCGAGTTCGCAATGCAAACTCTATGTTTCCCTTTCGTAACGTTTCGGTCTCACCGAAAGGAGCAATCGGTCCCACCGAGTTTTTCTGACCAACTCTCTGTTTGCTTATAACTAAAATCGGTCACACCGAGTTTGTGAAATCAGTTAAACCAAGACGAGGTTTTACCCTAACCCTAGCACATCGGTCCCACCGAGTTGATAATATCGGTCCCACCGAAAAGCCTAACATTCACATTTTTTACTGGATCGGTCTCACCGAGTTTACCTATTTGGTCTGACCGAGTTAGCTCATTTGTGTGTAATGATTAGATTTTGTGTGGAGGCTATATATACCCCTCCACCCTCCTCTCCATCAGAGAGAGAGCCATCAGAACATGCCTACACTTCCACTACTCATTTTCTGAGAGAGAACCACCTACTCATGTGTTGAGGCTGACGGTGTCCTGGACTAGGGGGTACTCACCATGTTGCCTCCCGACCAGTGGGTTGGGCCGAGGACCCCCGTGGCGGTTCACTAATAGGCTAGTTCGGACAGCCGATGACATATACGAGGAAGATTCCACAAGACTTGGTGATCAAGACAAGGACTCCTCTCCACCGACGTAGCCGACTAGGACTCTTGTTATCCTAGGCCTCCAATACATTATATAAGCCGAGGCCAGACTCGTTGATAGATAGATTATGACATTACTCATCATACCCCATGGGTTTAGACCACAATATATCATCTCGAGGTAGATCAACTTTGTACCTTGATACTTCATCAATATAAACAAGAGCAGGACGTAGGGTTTTACCTCCATAGAGAGGGCCCGAACCTGGGTAAAACACCGTGTTCATCGTCTCTGTTACCATCGATCCTAGATCCACAGCTCGGGACCCCCTACCCCGAGGTCTGCCAGTTTTGACACCGACAATGGTACTTTCATTAAGAGTTCCGCTGTGTGATCGGCAATGAATCAATGGCTCGCTTGTAGATCAACTGCGACGTTGGCATATTCGTCGCCGGCTCGACTGGTCACCTTGGCTCGATCGAGGACTGTTCTCTGCCTCCGATCGTCATGTTCGGATGAGGGCCTTCATAAACATCAACTCTGATCTCTATCAAGATCGTGGAGGAATCATCTATATAGCTCGGGGGCTCAACATCAACATTGTCCTCGGGCGACCGTGCTGTTTTTCTATATAGCAGATTCGTATTCGCTGTCGCAGCTTCCTCAAGTGTCACTTTGATGATTGCTTTGGTGGCATAGTGTGGAATTGTGTATATAACAACCCTGTAAAATTTCGTCGTATTCCGATAGAGGAATCTCCGGCGATCTATGATATATCGGACCCCTGTCAAATCTGGACGGGAATCTGGACGAGTTTAGGGCGTAGAGTCCAGTGTCTAGTTCAGACGTCCTTTGGAAGATCCAACCGTTGATCGACTGCGGAATTCCTGTACCTACCACCCCTCAAAATTTCAGCTCGATCCGACCATTCAAACTCCGGGAAACCTCCGATGAGTGCATCGATTTTCTGATCTGGTTTCTGCGCGATAACGAATCCGACCCGAGTTCATCTTTCTTCATGAACGGGATATTGGACAACCTTTTTGGAGGAATCTCTTTCTAGGGTATTGTGTTTTGTTTCCGAACACATGCTCACAAATTTTGCTCCTTTTCGGAGGTAACCTTCACCATTACACCGGTGTCAAACCGGCCTGACAACGTTGCTGCACGGTTGCCGACCTGCGCCAGACGGGTCGTCGCTTCATCGAGCTGAACTCAACCTCTTCGGATCATTATCTCGGCAAGCCGAACAAGATTTCGGCATCGTGAAGGGTAAATCATCACCAACATTGTTGCCCCACGAATTATACGGAGCGGGCACACCGGCATCGCTGCATGGTCACTTCATCAAATGGGCATCGACCGCATCACAAGATCCGGCCCACGACGGCATCGCCGCACTATTGCTTCTTCAAGCCTGGATGTGACCTCTGCGTCCGAAGATCGGGAGTCAATTCCGGCCGGACTCGCCTCTCTTATCCCGTATCCAGCTTCAATCCTGGAAGCGACTTCGGCGTCCGAACATCAGGAGTCAACCCTGGCCGGACTCGCCCCTCGCACCATAGTACCGGAGGGAGATTCCGAAGAAATCCCAAATACTAATCCGGCTGACCAAGCCGATGTCCACCATGCCGACCTGTTTCGACACCTCGGCCAGCATGGGGCTGCAAACGTTATACTACCGACCTGCCCCGGCACCTCGGCTAGACCGGGGGCTTCGCCATCTCTTCATCAACCTACTCCGGTGACTTCGGCGTCACCAGCCAACCAGCTTCGTCACATTAGCTGGACCGGGGGCTTCGCCTCGCCACATCGACCGTGCGGCATCGCCACCTCATCAAGCCAAACTCCTCACTCGGTTACCTCGGGCTTGGGGGCTGTAACGTTGGCTAGGCTGCGGACTACGTCTTTGTCCCGCCACGAGCTCGGCCCGCGTCATCAATGCCAAACACATTAACTAGCTAAGTCGCCTCCATGCTCAGTTTTTTTTTCTTTAAATTTTTTTATTTTATTTCTTGTTCGGTTCAACCAAACATTATATTTGTGTTAAACAAAAAAGTTGTTCGTTCAAATGTTGATTGTTAAACACTTCCTTTTTCTGCCGAGCTCTTCGTCACCTCGGTCATGAGGGTTTTTGTCACCTCGGCTGGACTTGGGGGCTTCGCCTCACCGCATCGATCGTATGGCGTCGCCACTTCATCAAGCCGAGCTCTTCGCTCGGGCACCTCGAAATCGGCTTGGGGGCTGGGACCTCGACCCGCTGCAAGCTCGGCCCGCGTCATCAATGCCGAACACATTAACCAGCTAAGTCGCTTTCATGCTCAAAGTTTTTAAACTTTTAATTTGTGTTCGGTTTGACCATGCTCGCATACGTTGTTTGAAACTCTACCCATGTTAACTGGGGGCTCTTAAAATTTATATGAGCCATTTTATAATAAATATGTTTTCTTCTCAGTCATTGCAAAGTCTTTTTCTACTACTCCTTTCTCGACTCGAGTGTGTGGTCAATAGCCGGATAGCCTGGCTTCCCTCTAAAGCCGCTCAAGTTTAGTTCGCTAAACTGGCCTGAGAAGCACTCCGCCTTCGGGATAGGAGGTTGAAGCCGAAGGCTGACCCGCTTGAAGTCTTGAGATCGGATGTATCATATTAATGCGCGACAGAAGCACAAAAATTTTAAGACCAATTTTCGGATTGGCACCAAATAACTTGATTTAGTTCGGACGTCAAGCTTTTACATAAGTTTTTTGGTTTCCCATGTTTATGGCACTTTTAACCTATTTGTGTGTTTCCAGCATAAGTCTCACAATATGACGCCAGACACATTTTAAGCTTCGGCAATATCAGCGGGGGGCTGCGACTAGAGCTGAACCCACCAAAAGCCAAGGCACTCCAAGGAGTCCTCGGCAAAACATTCTCGGATATTGCTTTGTATGCACCAGTTTCGAATTGTGTCTTCGGTCAATAGTTGGGTTGCCCGGCTCCTGTGCTTGCCTCCTATGTTCTGCTTTATTCGTCTAGGTGTGCAAAGGGAGAACCACTGCGATTGTGCTTCCAGCTCGAATGGTTAAGCACCTCAGTGGAGAAAGCCGAAAACTGACTGTCACAATGGGCGTAAACTGGTCAGCGATCCGATGACGGTGTCACACTATAGATCGATACCGATTACGCCATATTAAACGATGGGCCTTTCATAATATTGGCCGAAGTGTTAATGGCTAGACTTCGGTCGGTGCCGAACACAAACCGGGGGCTCGTAGCTAGCTTCCCCAGTTTAAAGCTCCTATGACTAAGTGAAAGTTATAAAGCCCGCATATCTGATTGCCTTGTTTCCGCTAACACAACCGCCTTCGGGCATCGAGACGTCGGCTAAGGGTTGTTTTGTTATTGCGGAAACACCCTGGGTAGCATCTACAAGGGGGTGGAAGCCGACAATGGGCCACTTTCAACTGATAAACGATCACAACGGAGTCAAAATAATCATATCGTCGGCCTTTGTATTTAGTATACGAGGGCTGCCTTCCGTAATCATCGTTATAAAGCCATAAATATGCATCAATTTGACTTAAGATTTTTGCCAAGCTGGGTTGCCTGGCTCCTGTGCTTACCCCTACGTTCCCGATTGTTCGGCTAGGCGGTAAAGGGAGCACCTCTGTGATTGTTACTACTGGGTCATCCGAGTTAGTACCTCAGACTGGGTGAAGCCGAAAGCTAGTGATCTTAAATGATATAATTGGTCGGCAACGACGGAAGTGAAAATTTAGGTTCACTAAAGACCACATAGTTCGGGAACTTTCCCCCAACTAAATCCTCAATATTTTCCTCCCACATTGATCGGAGTTGATATCTCATGATCATGATCAACATGATGTGACGCCCCCGGCCCGATCGTGCACTAATCATACACGCAAATGCACACGATCAAGCCTAAGGACTCACGGGAAGATATCACAACACAACTCTAAAACATAAATAAAGTCATACAAGCTTTATATTACAAGCCAGGGGCCTCGAGGGCTCGAATACATAAGCTTGCGAACAAGCGTCAGCGGAAGCATCAGATATCTGAGTACAGATATGAAATAGAAACAGAAAGGCCTTTAGAACGGCGGGGCAAAATAAAACACTACGATCGAAAGGCGAAGGCCTCCTGCCTGGGACCCTCCGATCCTACTCCTGGTCGTCAGTCAACTCGTAGTAGTATCCATCCTCTGGGTAGTAGTAGTAACGATCGTCGGGGCATCTGTCTCAGGGGGCTCCGTCCTCTGGTCACGTCAAACTGATATGGGGAGAAAAAGGAAAACAAAGCAACCGTGAGTACTCAGCAAGCAAGGATCTACACTACATATGCAACATTATCAAGGGGAGGCTGTATATGTGGACTGGGCTGCAGAAATGCCAGAATAGAGAGAAGGCCTAGTCCTATCGAAGACTAGCATCTTCAGCGGTCTTGCAGCAGTAGAAGAGAGTAGAACAATACCATATAATGTAGCAGTAATAATATCAACCTCACCCAGAGATCCTTTCTCGACTCCCTGCGAGAAAGCAATCCCAGAGCCATACATTCATCAACCTCGTCCTGAGATCCCTTCTCGACTCCCTGCGAGAAGCAATCCCAGAGCCATATATACAGGTCTCATCACAGGTATCCGGTTCTAAATTGTATCAATCAGGATACAACTCCGAGTGTCCTTTACCGTAGGACCGGCTATCGATAGAAGTGTTCTTCCCTGCAGGGGTGCACCAACTTACCCAACACGCTCGATTAACTCCGGCCGGACACACTTTCCAGGGTCATGCCCGGCCTCGGCCAAACGACACATCGCAACCCTACCTACAACTCCGCAGAGAGGTCCCCGCCGGTCTACATCCTAAGCGCAAGGGGGTCTTGGCCATCGCCCCTCGCCCTCCGGGTCGTTGCGTGCCGGGCGAACCAGGCTCCACCCCTCAGGATGGTGCCGGCCCAGCCCGGCCGCAGTGCTGAACTGGACGTCTGACAGAGTTTTCGGCTGATGCATACGATGCAGAACGCCCATACTATGCCCACGTGATGGTTAGTGCTATCAGACCAGAGGCCTGCTCGGATCAAATATCCAAATTGCTAGGACTAGGGGCTTGCGGTAACGAGCAGAGACTCACGAAAGATGTGACCCCGTCGCCCCGTCTCGAGGACTTGCGGCAAGGGTTAAGAATGCCCAGCCGCGCCTCGTATTCACCACTCGGGCACCACACTGGCAACCCGCCTTCACATCACACGCGGGTACCCCTCAGGGTCGACCCGCCTTTCCAAGTAACATTGTAAAGTCCAAGTATCCGTGTGTCCATAACATCAGGGAATCCGAGGTATCACCCTCATTGAATTCCCCCTCGATGTATCCGTCAAGATGAACTAGGAGGAATCACCCTCACTGGGTCCACACTTGAGGTGTTGTACGACAGCGTCGTTATCGGAAGCGGTGAAGGAGGAATCACCCTCGATGACCACGACCAAATAACTACTCTACAGAGTTAACATCAGAAGTGCTACATGAGGTTTCACCCTCGACACTCGATAGTAACGCTGCAGTGTCGTTACAACTAAGGGGGGGGGTGATGTGCGGTGTCGGGGCCTGGTCTTCAATCCCGTTGATCGGGTCTTCTGACGATCCAGCGCGGCAGTCGGGATAAGTGGGGTCACTGATAGGTCTCTACCCAGCCTAGACTAAACAGTTTAGGATATGTAGGTAATTATCAACAGCAGGTTACAATGAACAGGCTATGCATCAGAATAGGTAAAGCAGCAGCAGCAGCAGCAATTCTAATGCAAGCATGGGAAATTAGAATGGGCGATATCGGGATGATCAAAAGGGGGGGGGGCTTGCCTGGTTGCTCGGCGGCAAGGGCAAGGTCGTCTATGGTGTCTTCGGGCTCCGGAGCTGCGTCGGTCTCGGGGACGACGTCGGGGTCGGGGGCTATCGAGAGAGAAGAGGGGGAGGAAACAGTATAAATATATAGCAAACATGAGCATGACAAATACGATACACGGTGCTAGGGGTAGTCTAACGCAGCATCACACGTAACAGACGGAGCGGGAGAATATCTGACGATATTTCCCGGGTCTTTGGAATTATCGGACAGAGGATAAGAGGGGAACGGTTGCAAGTTCAGATAGTTAGAGACGCGTGACGGACGAACGGACCGCGTATTCAGATTCGTCTCGTCGTTCTGAGCAACTTTCATGTACAAAGTATTTTCATCTGAGCTACGGATTATTTTATATGATTTTCTAAAGTTTTTATTAATTTCTGGAATTTAATTAATTATTTAAATAAACATTATCCGAAACAGTGTCTTGCTGACGTCAGCATGACGTCAGGACCAGTGGGTCCCACCTGTCATAGGCTGTTAGGTTAATTAGTGATTAACTAATTAAATTACTGTTTAATTAACACTAACTACTTAATTAAATTAACCTAATCAGGATTAATTAACTAATTAATTAATTAATTAGTTTAATTTTTTTTTATTTTTTTTTTAATTCGTTCTGGGCCGTGGGCCCCTATGTCAGTGGGCTGGGCGGACATGTCCGCGGCGTGCACGTCTGGGCGCCGGACATGTCCGGAGCGTGCCCATTTGGGACCGGACATGTCCGGTGCCCAAATGGCACGCGCGGGCGTGGACGTTGTTTTTTTTTCTCGGACTTTGCTCTTCCTCTTCACTCTCGCTCCATTGGTTGAGCTGCTCTCCCCTTTCTTTTTCTCCTCTTATTTTTCTTTATCCTGTCTCTTCCTCTTTTTTTCTCTGTCTTCTTTTCCCCCCCTGTTTTCTTTTCTCTCTTTCCCTTCTCGCGACGGAGAGGGGGGGAAGAGGAGAGCAGGCGGCGGCGCGGGCGGTGCTCACGTTGGGGGCCGAGTCGAGGCTGGCCGGCGCGGGGGGCGAGGAGGTGGCGCAGGTGTGGGAGGAGGAGGCGAGGCAGTCCGGCGGGGAGGCGGCGGCGAAGACGGTGGCGACCGGCGAGGCAGATCGGCGCGGGAGGCGCGCCGGGTCGGGGGGGGGACGCGGCGCCGGCGCGACGGGGCGGCCGCGCCGGAGCGGCACGGCAGGGGGCGGGCAGCGAGTCGGGGAGACAGGCGTTGACGGAGCGGGGCGACGCCGGGGACGAAGGCGGCGGCGCGGCGCGCGGTTAGCGACGGCGTCGCGCGAGGGCGAGGCGGCGACGGGGCGCGTCGGGGCGACGCGGGCGGCAGTGCGAGCTCCCCCGATCCGTTTCTGGATCTCGGGCGGGGGGGAATGAGCGAGGGGGTGGGGTAGCGGCTAGGGTTTCGTGGGGGTGGGATATGGGGATGGGTGGGCCGGCCAGGGGGGAATGGCCGGCCTGGGTGGTGGCCTGGTGGCCACTGGGCCACGGCCCAGTTGGTCCGGGGGGGGGGGGGGGCTTTTTCCTTTTTCTGTTCTCTTCTTTAATTTCTACACTCTGTTTAGTAAATTGTTGGGCATCCAAATGAGTTTTGTAAAATATGAGAGCTGGCCCAAAAATCACAGCACAATATATCCTACCACCAAAAACTAGTTTGGGGTAAATATCTTTTCATATTTATTTTAGATTAAATAAAAGGTTATTAAATATTACTTTCGGCCGCTGTTTGTGGATGTTCGAGCCACTTACCCAATTCCAATAAGGTTGGTTTCAATTTTAGAATGGTCTCTGGAATATTTGCTATTTATCTGACATTTTAGTTTTCATGTTGGTCAACTTTTATATTTCACTTTCATTTAAATTTGAACTTTGACTTAGGAGTTGAAAAGCAATATGATGTTAAAGATGACTATGCATTGTTAATCACGATGACATGGCATAATCAAAAGGGTGATTACTGTAGCTAACCACTGGGGGTGTTACACATGACAGCCTGGGAAAAGGAACCTGTAACGGAACTATTTTTCCCCAAAGATGTTTTATAACATATCTCTTTGCGTACCTTTGTTTATAAAACCGTATGGCCGGATTGCCTTGTTTGTCGTAAATATTTGCCCTTATAAAGGCTTTATAAAGTAGGACGAACACTCTTCGGCTGCTGGCCGAAGAGGTTGAAGCCGATGGTCGGTCAACAAAGTTTTGTACAATGCGGATCCGAGCATTAGTGATGTAAAGTACTTGGATACATAGAATCATTACACATAAATTATAATATACTCCGGACATTGATCCTTAATTCGGCCACCCGTGCCCACATTAAGGCTTGAGGGCTACTGGGCTTCGCGCTTCTCAGTTACAAATATTAAAGGGGCACATCGATCCCCCGATCTGGTGTTGCCACCCGACCATTGGCTCGGGGGCTACTGCATCGATGATTCAATGCAGACAGTTTACAAAGTGCGAAATAGTTCCTGAGGAGATTATGATCCTCAGGATGGTCGGCCGCACCCAACCTGAGTCTCGAGGAATATGCACGCCACATTTCTATTCCTAAGTATGCTATAGAGCTAGGAGTTGATCCTCGGGCCGATTTTGTGAATCGACCTGAGTCTCAGGGGCTACTGGGATCACCGGTTTTATGCCATCCTTCAGGTGCATCTCGGGTTTTAGACTGACACACACCTTGAGGGCTACTGGCTATATATCTCGGCAGAGAATAAATTGCACCAATTGAAAATATTCACAAAAAATCAGCCCGTAGTCAGGGTGGTGCACCACCTCGGAAGCAGTCCGGCATAAAGCTCGGGCGCCAGTGGCTGGCTCCATAGAGGGCATTTCCGGCATTAAGCTCGGCTGAATTCGTTCAATCTTTTAAAGACCGAGGTAGTTATGACACCTCGGACGCTGACCATCGTTAGAACTCGGATGCAGTCCGGCGTTGGAGCTCGGAAGCAGTCCGGCATAAAGCTCGGATTCGAATGGCTCGTTCCATAAAAGACTACTCCGCCATTTAAGCTCGGCTGAACTCCTTCAACTTCTTTGAACCAAGGTGGTTTATGACAGTTCGGATTTAGTTCGGCATTGGAGCTCGGACGTAAGAGGATACCTTGAATGCCGAATAGTGTTGGAGCTTGGCTGTGAAAAGACGCCTCGGATTTAGTTCAGCATTAGAGTTCGGACGCAAGAGGGCGCCGTCGCACGGGAAGCACTTCAAACCCCAGGTGTGGCGTAAAAAACTTACAAGGCATTGATAAAGGCCGATAACTTAAAAAGACTCCTCGGATACCCGACGTATGAACTCTTCGGATACACCTCGGTGATCCTCAAGATCGGAGATGGGAAGATTTGTTGAACCAGTTTTCAAGACCGACGACCGAAGATGAAGAACAGTTCGGAAGAATCAAGGAGCGTCCCCAACTTGAAGACCGGTTCAGGGGGCTACTGACGGTGTCCTAGACTAGGGGGTACTCACCATGTTGCCTCCCGACCAGTGGGTTGGGCCGAGGACCCCCGTGGTGGTTCACGAATGGGCCAGTTCGGACAGCCGATGACATATACGAGGAAGATTCCACAAGACTTGGTGATCAAGACAAGGACTCCTCTCCACCGACGTAGCCGACTAGGACTCTTGTTATCCTAGGCCTCCGGTACATTATATAAGCCGAGGCCGGGCTTGTTGATAGATAGATTATGACATTACTCATCATACCCCTTGGGTTTAGACCACAACATATGATCTCGAGGTAGATCAACTTTGTACCTTGATACTTCATCAATATAAACAAGAGCAGGACATAGGGTTTTACCTCCATAGAGAGGGCCCGAACCTGGGTAAAACACCATGTTCATCGTCTCTGTTACCATCGATCCTAGATCCACAGCTCGGGACCCCCTACCCCGAGGTCTGCCGGTTTTGACACCGACAGAGACCAAGACATTCCAATCCAACCACAAGAATCTTGATCTCTAGCCTTCCCCAAGTTGCTTTCCACTCAAATCATCTTTCCACCATAGCCAAATCTGTGAGAGAGAGTTGAGTGTTGGGGAGACTATCATTTGAAGCACAAGAGCAAGGAGTTCATCATCAACACACAATTTATTACCTTTTGGAGAGTGGTGTCTCCTAGATTGGTTAGGTGTCACTTGGGAGCCTCTGTCAAGATTGTGGAGTTGAACCAAGGAGTTTGTAAGGGCAAGGAGATCGCCTACTTCGTGAAGATCTACCCGAGTGAGGCAAGTCCTTCGTGGGCGATGGCCATGGTGGGATAGACAAGGTTGCTTCTTCATGGACCCTTCGTGGGTGGAGCCCTCCGTGGACTCGCGCAACCGTTACCCTTCGTGGGTTGAAGTCTCCATCAACGTGGATGTACGATAGCACCACCTATCGGAACCACGCCAAAAATCTTCGTGTCTCCAATTGCGTTTGCACACTCCAATCCCATCCCTTTACTTTCTTGCAAATCGCATGCTTTACTTTCCGCTGCTCATACTCTTATCATGCTTGCTTGAAATGTATTGTGAATGCTTAAACTTGTGCTAAAACTCTACCTCAACTTGAAGAACTTAAAAACTGCTACTTTTGCTTGTTAAGGGTCTAATCACCCCCCTCTAGAACCATCTTCTCGATCCTTTCAATTGGTATCAGAGCATTGGTCTCCATTGCTTTGGTTTAATCACCATTGGAGGAAGATGGATGAGTCTATGATTGGGAGTATTAGACGTAGAGTACCTTTACTTGATGAAGAGTTCTATCATGCTTGGAAAAATGAGATGCTTGAGATTTTCAATGAATATCACTTGAACAAGTACATTACTACCCCTTGTGTGCCTCCTATTGATCCTTTGTATCCTACCCCCGATGAGTCTCTTGACATGATCCGCAATCTTAGAACTGTTAATCTTATCATTAGACGATTGCCTAGAAACTTGATTGCTTGCTTACCTACTCTTGAATGTGCTTACACTATATGGAGATATCAAAAGAAACGCTTTCCAAACTATTCCTTGAAAAATCTAGATGAGATTCTTCAAAAGTCCATTTCTTTAAGTAAGATGAATTCTAGTGATCCTAAGTTTGGTGATTGTCTATTTGAGCTTCGTGATCTCATGAGTGCCAAAGGAGATGTTGGAATCATTAGTGACATCATCTCTCAAGTTATTAGAATTCATAAATATGAACATTGTCATGGTCATAAATCTAATGAATTGCCTTCTCTAGGTAATGATCATTCATATGATGATGATGTTGAACATGGATATTATGATGAGGATGATGATAGTGACTATGATCTTGATGAGTCTATGAGACACTTTGGTCTTATGGCTAACCTTCGTGGTTACACGGCCGGAGGAAAGGAATGGGTTCTTGATAGTGGATGTACAGATCACATGACCAGAGACAAGGAGATGTTTCGTGAGATTGCTGAAAATGACGGCCCTCGAAAGTATGTCACTTTTGGTGATAACTCAAAGGGTAAAGTGGTTGGCCTTGGAAAGGTTGCCATCTCACATGACAGCTCTATCCAAAATGTTATGCTCGTTGAATCCCTTGGCTACAATTTACTTTCCGTATCTAGACTAGCCGATTTCGGTCTCAATGTTCTAATCACTGAAGTAGATTGCCAAGTGTTTCGAAGAGATAATCATAATATGGTCTTTACCGGTATACGTAGAGGTGATCTATACATTGTTGATTTCACTAAAAAGGCTCGACCTAGAACCTACTTAATTGCTAAATCTTCTAAAGGTTGGTTGTGGCATAGAAGGTTAGGTCATGTGGGCATGCGAAATCTTGATAAGCTTATTAAAGGTGATCATATCCTTGGTGTTAAAGATGTTATATTTGACAAGGATAGACTTTGTAGTGCTTGTCAAGCAGGAAAACAAGTTGGAGGAAGTCATCCCGTGAAGAACATTATGACCACGAGAAGACTGCTTGAGCTACTTCATATGGATCTTTTTGGTCCCAATGCCTACAAGACTCTCGGTGGTAACTCGTTTGGTTTGGTCATTGTTGACGATTTTTCACGATTTACGTGTGTGTTCTTTCTTGATGATAAATCACAGGTCCAAAAGATCTTCAAAAACTTCGCTAGGAAGTCCCAAAATCAATTTGAAGTGAAGATCAAGAAGGTTCGCAGCGACAACGGAACAGAGTTCAAGAACGCAAATGTGGATACCTCTCTTGACGAAGAAGGGATTTCACATGAGTTCTCGGCTACGTACACACCTCAACAAAATGGAGTTGTTGAGAGGAAGAATCGGACACTCATTGAGATGGCGAGAACGATGCTTGATGAATACAAGACGCCAAAACACTTTTGGGCAGAAGCGGTTGAGACAGCTTGTCATGCAACAAATCGTCTATATCTTCACAAGCTACTCGGCAAGACGGCATACGAGCTTCTCACCGGTAACAAACCCCAAGTTGGATACTTTCGAGTATTTGGCTCAAAGTGCTATATTCTTGATAACCATCGTCGTTCGAAATTTGCTCCTAAATCTCATGAAGGTTTCCTACTCGGTTATGGCTCTAACTCTCACACTTACCGTGTCTACAACAATTTCACCCAAAAGGTTGAAGAGACGGTAGATGTGAAGTTTGATGAATCTAACGGCTCGCAAGTAGAGCAATTGCCAATTGATGTAGGTGACAAGGACCCTTCGGAAGCAATACAAGACTTGTCTATTGGCAAGATTCGCCCAACGGAGGTGAAGGAGAGTACCTCGTCCATTCAAGTGGAAGCCTCAACTTCACGACAAGGTGAACCACAAGTTGAGTTGGAGGCATCCACAAGTGGAACACGATAAGATGAAGGAAACGAGGATGTACAACAAGATGAACCTCATCGACCTCCTTTGCCACCTCCACAAGAGAACATCAACGCCAACAACAATGAAGAAAGACAAGAGGAAGAACAAGATGATGAAGAGGATGTTCCACCCCAATGCAAACAAAAGCTCTCGCGAGTTAGAGCAAGAGTTTCAAGAGATCATCCCGTTGAACAAATCTTCAATGACATTCAAACCGGGAGAATTACTCGATCTAAGTCTCGCTTAGCTAACTTTTGTGAACATTATTCTTTCATCTCTAACATTGAACCTATGAAGGTTGAAGAAGCTCTTGATGATCCGGATTGGGTGAGCGCTATGCATGAAGAGCTACACAATTTCGAGAGGAATCAAGTATGGACGCTTGTTGAACAGCCCGATGAAAAGCACAATATCATTGGAACCAAATGGGTGTTTCGGAATAAGCAAGATGAAGATGGACAAGTTGTACGCAACAAGGCCCGTCTCGTCGCCCAAGGGTATACACAAGTCGAAGGTATGGACTATGGTGAGACATATGCCCCCGTTGCTAGACTTGAGTCCATACGCATCTTACTTGCTTATGCTAATCACCATGATATCACTCTATACCAAATGGACATTAAAAGTGCCTTTCTAAATGGAGAAATTGAGGAGGAAGTTTATGTTAAACAACCTCCCGGCTTTGTTATTCCTAAGAAACCTAATCATGTTTACAAACTTCACAAAGCTCTTTATGATCTTAAACAAGCTCCTAGAGCATGGTATAAATGCTTGACAAAGTTTCTTATTGAAAAAGGCTTTGAGATTGGGAAGATTGATTCCACACTTTTTACTAAAAGGGTTAATGGTGAATTATTTGTATGCCAAATTTATGTGGATGATATCATATTTGGTTCGACTAACCCTAATTTTAGTGAAAAGTTTGGAAGGCTAATGTCGGAGAAGTTTGAGATGTCTATGATGAGTGAACTCAAGTTCTTTCTTGGTTTGCAAATCAAGAAAACTAAGGAGGGTAGCTTTGTTTCCCAAACAAAGTATACCAAGGACTTATTCAAGAAGTTCAACATGCAAGAAAGCAAAGGTATGAAAACACCCATGCCTACTAGTGGACATCTTGACTTGACAAAGGATGGCAAACCGGTTGACCAAAAGGTTTATCGCTCTATGATTGGTTCATTGTTATATTTATGTGCCTCCCATCCCGATATTATGCTAAGTGTGTGCATGTGTGCACGATATCAAGCGGCCTCTAAGGAATGTCATCTTAAGGCTGTGAAAAGGATAGTGAGATACTTAATTCATACAACAAACTTTGGCATTTGGTATCCTAAGAGGTCTTCTTTTGATCTTGTTGGCTACTCCGATTCGGACTATGCTGGTGACAAGGTTGATAGAAAGTCCACTTCGGGTACTTATCAATTTCTTGGTAGATCTCTTGTGTCTTGGTCCTCCAAGAAACAAAACTAGGTATCCTTATCCACCGCCGAAGCGGAATACATTGTCGCCGGTTCATGTTGTGCTCAACTACTTTGGATGACCCAAACTCTTAAAGATTATGGGATATATGTGAAACATGTTCCATTGCTTTGTGATAATGAAAGTTCCATTAAGATTGCTCACAATCCCGTGCAACATTCTCGAACTAAGCATATTGAAGTTCGTCATCATTTCATTCGAGATCATGTTGCTAAAGGAGACATCTATCTTAAGCATGTTCGTACCGATAAGCAATTGGTGGATATATTCACCAAACCACTTGATGAGAAAGTATTTTGCCGTTTGAGAGGTGAATTGAACATCATTGATGCCTCAAACTTGGAGTAGAAACTCCATTTGGATACATGCAAGGCATGAGCCTATGACAAATCCTTGATATTTCTCTTATGATGATGATCATATGTCTTGAATCTATACTTGTAACCTTGCATGCTATCTAACCCTTGTAGGTACTTGGATGAGTCCAAATCTATGAGATTGCAACTCACTCTCATCTTGAGCAATCTCTACATCACCAAGTCTCTACAATATGGTGGTTGAAGACAAGGAAGCATGAATCCTTTCAACATATCCTTTGACAATTTTGATATATCAAGCTTCATGATTGTCATTTTGGATACACAAGTGCTCTTCCTTGCAAAACTAACCCATGTAGGTAGATGAACTCAAACTACAAGTGGTGCTCCCAACTCTTGATGAACTACATCAATCTTGAGCATCCTACACAAGTTCAACTACATGATCAAGGTCAACACCACCACCCAAGGTATGTTATTCCATCTTAGAGGAGATTTACCCCAAGTCATGGGTCAAAGCATCTCAACAAGATGAGAAAACATCAAAATGCTTAAACGATAAATGGTAACCCCATTTTGAGCTTAAACAATGAGTATGACCTATGATCAAGTGCTATCACTTGACTCCTAAGTCAATATACTCTAACATAGGTGACTCTATCGCCGACCAACTCTAGATGAAGTTCTCTAGTGTTTCTTTGTGTTCTTGCATTTGTCTCTTGCTTGATTGTTCCCATTTCAAAAAAATCTAGATTTCAACTCTTTTAGTTTGTTATTCTCTGCATTCCCTACATCTAATTCATTCCAAATCTTTCAGTTAATTCCTTGCAAATCCTTGTGAGATCTTATTTGCCAAGTGAGCTGAGAGGACAAAATTTTTCCTCCGTATTGAACTCGGCCTTACCGATTTCTGCCTATTGGCTAGACCGAACTGCAATTTACATTGTAGTTTGTTCATCAGTACAACCTACAAGGACAAACCCGGTCTGACCGATATGCATCATCTATGACACAGCTAACTCGGTGTCATCGATGAAAATGAATCGGCATTACCGATTTCACTACTAAGAAAACATTTTGCCATTACAATGTTAGTTCTTCTCCAGCTCCACTCGATGACTCGTTTCCTCTACTAGCATCTTAAACTACATGCTGCTCTCAACTGTGACTCAAGGATCAAACCTATTTGACTCATGCTCCAGAAGACCCTTCTTGGAAATTGATGTCAAAGGGGGAGAGAGAGCACACATCAAAGCTTATCACATAAGAGAGAAGCACATCTAAGCTTCTCCAGATGCTTATTAACAATAGAGGAGAGAAGTCACATGTCTTTAAGAGGGGAAAGACATGTCAATACCTAGTTGATTGTACTATTTCTTGCTCTGAGTTTCTTGCTCTGATTTTCTTTTACCCTGCCTTCTCCCATTATCCAATATCAGATTCAGGGGAAGAAATATCCAAGGGAAGAAAATCTTTGGAATTCATTGCATATCTTTAATCCTTGGGGACATATCTATATTAAATTAAGAGTATTAAGTACTCACTCACTACATGTCATCCCATTCTTGGCACTCTTGTGTTCTTCTGAGTTTGCTCTGTTTAGTGGTGCTTCTGTGTTATCTAACCCTGTTTTCTCAGAGTCATCTCTTCCAAAGCTATCTCAAGACCACAAGGTAAGTATATGCATCACACTCATGTGCATGATGATCTCTTGTTGATGTACATATTGTTTGCAAGAAGTACTCATGAACATGAAGGTATACTCTCTGTATCTACATCTTTTGCTCTGATGCATATAGCCAAGATACATGTAACTCATTGCTTGCTCTTACATGTTTATGCACTCACATGTTCTTATATTCTATCTTCACATGATTGCATACATGTAGGGGAGTTTATGCATGTTACATGTCCTTCCAAAGCTTTACTTGTTACCTTTCTTATCTTTATCTCATGTGTTGAGACCAAGACATTCCAATCCAACCACAAGAATCTTGATCTCTAGCCTTCCCCAAGTTGCTTTCCACTCAAATCATCTTTCCACCATAGCCAAATCTGTGAGAGAGAGTTGAGTGTTGGGGAGACTATCATTTGAAGCACGAGAGCAAGGAGTTCATCATCAACACACCATTTATTACCTTTTGGAGAGTGGTGTCTCCTAGATTGGTTAGGTGTCACTTGGGAGCCTCCGTCAAGATTGTGGAGTTGAACCAAGGAGTTTGTAAGGGCAAGGAGATCGCCTACTTCGTGAAGATATACCCGAGTGAGGCAAGTCCTTCGTGGGCGATGGCCATGGTGGGATAGACAAGGTTGCTTCTTCGTGGACCCTTCGTGGGTGGAGCCCTCCATGGACTCGCGCAACCGTTACCCTTCGTGGGTTGAAGTCTCCATCAACGTGGATGTACGATAGCACCACATATCGGAACCACGCCAAAAATCTTCGTGTCTCCAATTGCGTTTGCACACTCCAATCCCTTCCCTTTACTTTCTTGCAAATTGCATGCTTTACTTTCCGCTGCTCATACTCTTATCATGCTTGCTTGAAATGTATTGTGAATGCTTAAACTTGTGCTAAAACTCTGCCTCAACTTGAAGAACTTAAAAACTACTACTTTTGCTTGTTGAGGGTCTAATCACCCCCCCTCTAGACCCCTCTTCTCGCTCCTTTCAGATTAATTATCTGCAGCAAAGTGAACAGTAGCAAAGTAGTATGATAGTTTTGATAGTAGTAGCAACAGCAATAGTAACGGTAACAGTGATAGCAGTGATTTTGTAGCAAGTGCAACAGTAACAGTAGCAGTAGTAACTTAGCAAGATCAATATGTAGGAAAATCATAGGCATTGGATCGGTAATTTGTTGGATGATATTCATCATGTGACAGTCATAACCTAGGGCGATACGGCACTAGCTCAAGTTCATAAATATAATGTAGGCATGTATTCCGTAAATAGTCATACGTGCTTATGGAAAGAACTTGCATGACATCTTTTGTCCTACCCTCCCGTGGCAGCGGGGTCCTATTGGAAACTAAGGCATATTAAGGCCTCCTTTTAATAGAGAACCGGAACAAAGCATTAACACACGGTGAATACATGAACTCCTCAAACTACGGTCATCACTGGGAAGTGTCCCGACTATTGTCACTCCGGGGTTGCCGGATCATAACACGTAGTAGGTGACTATAACTTGCAAGATCGGATCTAGAACATAGATATAAAGGTGATAACATAAACGGTTCAGATCTGAAATCATGGCACCCGGGCCCAAAGTGACAAGCATTAAGCATGGCAAAGTCATAGCAACATCAATCTCAGAACATAATGGATACTAGGGATCAAGCCCTAATAAAACTAACTCGATTACATCATGCATATCATCCAATTCCTCACCGACCAGCGACCCTACGAAGGAATTACTCACTCCCGGTGGGGAGCATCATGGAATTGGCGATGGAGAAGGGTTGGTGATGACGAAGATCGAAGATCCCCCTCTCCGGAGCCCCAAACGGACTCCAGATCTGGCCTCCCGATGAAGAACAGGAGATGGCGGCGGCTCCGTCTTGCGGAACACGATAATTCTTTTTTTTTTCTGATTTTTTTCTGGAAAAATAGGATTTTATAGCGTCGGTTTCAGGGTCAGCGGGGCCACCAGGTGGGGACAATCCACCTGGGCGTGCCTGGAGGGGGTGGCACGCCCTGGTGGGTTGTGCCCACCCAGGTGCCCCCCTCCGGTGGTTCTTGGCTCCAGTATTTTTCTTTTATTGTATAAAAATTCCTCGCAAAGTTTCGTTCCATTCCGAGAACTTTTATTTCTGCACAAAAACAACACCATGGTAGTTCTGCTGAAAATAGCGTCAATCCGTGTTAGTTTCATTCAAATCATGCAAATTAGAGTCCAAAACAAGAGGAAAAGCTTTAGGAAAAGTAGATACGACGGAGACGTATCAGTCAACACATGTGTTGTCGTCAATCTGGTCTTCAACTCATTGAAGCTTTTCTCATAGTCCCCAGACCATACAAATTTCTTATCCTTCTTGAGGAGTTCTGTCATTGTCTTGGCAATCTTAGAGAAGCCTTCGATGAATCGACGGTAGTATCCGACTAATCCAAGAAAACTCCGGATCTCAGTTACTATCGTCGGTGCTGTCCAATCAAGTAGGTCCTTCACTTTGCTTGGGTCCACAGCTATGCCTTCTGCCGAAAGAACATGCCCCAAAAATCCGACTTGCTTGAGCCAAAATTCACATTTGCTGAATTTCGCATATAGTTGATGGTCATGGAGTCTTTGCAAGACTGCTCTGAGGTGTCCCTTGTGCTCTTCTTCACCCTTCGAGTATATGAGGATGTCATAAATGAAGACCACCACAAACTTATCCAAGAAGTCCATGAATACTTTATTCATCATATGCATGAAGAAAGCGAGGGCGTTGGTGAGACCAAATGACATGACCGTATATTCGTAAAGACCGTATCGAGTGGTGAACGCGGTCTTAGGAATATCCTCCTTCTTGATTTTGAGCTGGTGGTATCCGGTCCTCAAATCAATCTTGGAGAATACTTTTGCCCCACTGAGTTGATCAAACAAATCATCAATCCTCGGAAGTGGATATTTGTTCTTGATAGTGACATCATTCAACTGACGGTAATCCACACACATTCTGAGACTGCCGTCCTTCTTGTCCACGAAGATTGCGGGTGATCCCCATGGTGAAGAGCTCGGACGAATGTATCCTTTCTGTAGCATCTCATCAAGCTGTTTCTTCAGCTCCACCAAATCGGATGAAGGCATACGGTAATACTTCTTGTATATAGGTGCAGTCCCGGGCACAAGGTCAATTGCAAACTCAAGTTCTCGGTCTAGCGGCATTCCTGGTAATTCCTCAGGAAATACATCTGGAAACTCGCTGACCACAGGAATTAGATCCAATTCCTCAGCTACAGCAGTGAAAACCATTTCTTTCTTGGGTATGTTTCTTCGAGCAAAGAATTGTGTAGTCTGACCTTCCCGACTTGTCAAGGTGACTTCACTGGTCGCACAATTGATGCATACTTGATGTTGGGTCAACCAATTCATTCCCAAAATAATATCCAACTTGGCAGACTCGATGACTATCAAAGAAGCTGGGAAGCTGACTCCCTTGATGTCAATCTCCAATTTGCGGCAGGCCAGATTGCTTTTGAGCACGGATCCCGGGGATTGTACCATCATACTCTTTCCCAAAATCGAGCAAGAAAACTTGTTTTGGGCAACAAAACTCCATGAAATAAAAGAGTGGGAAGCCCCAGAGTCAAAAAAAATTATTGCAGGTATGTTATTAACAGGAAACATACCAATGACGACTTCTGGGTCCTCTTGGGCTTCATCTGCGGAGAGGTGGTGAACTTGCCCTTGGATGGTCTTCTGGCCAGGATATGGTCCCATGTGGTTGACTTGCGGCCTAAATGGAGCATTTGTCTTGCCGCTTTTGGGGCACTGTCTGGCGTAACGCCCGGTCTGCCCACAAGAAAAACACGAATTGTTGCGCTGACACTCTTCGCGTACCGGGCTGGTCACGTCATTCTTGACTTGAGTAGTAGTCTTGTTAACATTCTGCTGCCAATTGGGCTTGTACTCAACCTGAGTCTGCTGCCAGGTACGAGCCTTCTGCACTGGCTGTCCATCCTTATTAGGCTCGAACTTGCGCTTATGATCATTGTTAGCAGGTTTATTGTCATGCACGAGCTTGTGTTCTCGTTCTGCAATGAGGGCTTTGTTTACCAGAGTCTAGAAATCCGGAAAGTCGAGCATACTGAGAGTGCATCTGAGGTGTTGATTCAGTCCTCCAAGAAATCTGTCGATCTTCCTTTCTTCCGTAGCCACATCATAGAGAGAATAGCGGGCCAAATGGTTGAACTTATGCAGATACTCACTTACTGACAGGCTTCCTTGGGTGAGAGCGTGGAATTCACGCTGCTTGACCTTCATAATACCGGCGGGAATATGGTACCTACGGAAATGGTCTTTGAATTTAGCCTAAGTGATTTCATCGTCCGCCGGCCACATCGCTTTCGCATTATCCCACCATATAGTGGCAGCTCCTTCAAGGTACTGTGTAGCAAATGGAACCTTGTCGACTTCCTCAGTGCGAGCAATCTCAAGCTTCTTCTCAATAGTCCGTAACCAATCATCTGCTTCCAAAGGATCGATAACTTGACTAAAACTGGGCGGCTTAGTCCTCTGAAAGTCTGACAGTTTAGAGTGATGGCCATTCTGATTTCCATTCTGCCCAACCATAGCTTGCACACTTTTCAACAGCTCAATCAGATCATTGTTTCTTCTTTCTTCGAACATGCGCATGATTTGTTCAGTGGATGGCGGATGTGGCGGTGGAGGCAATGGTGGTGGATACGGCTCGGGGGAATGTCCTGCCTGTCTTGCTGAGCGACGAACAGGGACATCCTCACCAGCGTGACTGCTGCTGCCTCCCCGCGTCATCCTATTGTTTGTTTTTCCCAATATGAGGCAACCAAGATGAGCAACATCCAAAAATGGGAAGAAAAGCAAGCGACAAACCCGAAAGAAAGCAGCAAAAACCAAGGCGAATAATTAAAAAAAGTTCCAACATAATTATACATAGACTCATACATGAAAGGGAAACATCATGATGGGTTCGACTACGCTCATACATGAAAGGAAACATCATGGCAAGTACGACTACATCCGTACATCAAGCATCATGACACTACAGATACTCCGACGGTCTAGTGCTCTGTTGGTCCTGCTGGGTCCTCTCCAGAGCCGGACTCAGATCTTGAACTGACGACGTTAACGGAAACCTCCGGGTTAAAGGTAACACGACGACACTACCTCGAGGGCTCTCCCTTAGGGGCAGGTGCAGGGTGAGTCTGGAGCATAGGGGCTGCGGGAGTAGCGAGAAGTGAAACCCACTCGGCAGGAGCACTGTGGGGAGTCACGGTCGAGGTGCCCGAGCTACTCGAAGGAGTAACCGGGGTAACTGGCGAGCTAGAAACTGGTGCAATATAGGGAGTAAATCCTCTAGAAGGTGGAGTGGGATAGGACCTAGCAGCCACTAAAGCAGTGCGAGCATGAGTCAGCTCTCGGGGCAGCTCGTGAATCAGAAGATAACTAGCAGTGACATAGCGAGAAAGGTGGCTAGCAGCGCTATCGGCCGCCGGATCAACGACAAGAAAGCGGACACGACCATCATCGTGCAGGGAGGGGTAGTGGTAGAAACCTATGTGGGTCTGCATCTGGATCTCGTTATAGCAGAGCTCAATGAGAATCTCAAACGCAGCAAACTGAATAGCCTGAGCGGGGGTAGAAGCGAAACAAATCCTAGAAGAACGAGTGTAAGTGCTAGCTGTCGTACTACAGCGCAGGGTAACCACCGCGTGATACTCGTACACTGAATCTGCTAGGCGCTCCCGGTACACCCGATACACCGGGTCGTCACCATCAGGGTAGAGTCGACGCCACACATGCCGAAGAAGGTGCGGTGAAGTGTACGGTGCCAGCTCCACCTGACACGCATACAACACTGGAGCCATCTACACTCACAACCATTAGTCGGTTAGAAATAACAATACATCAAATGCATGCAATGCAGCAAGCAGATGCAAACACTGCCGGCACTCAAAAACTATCTATCTACCATTTAACTAACGCGTCGGCGGTCTAGCGTGTCCTACAGTCAGCGCGGCTCTGATACCAAGCGTTGTGGCACCCCGGCTCAGAGCAACCGGTTTACCTTGCATTGCCAGCCCATAGATCTAGTCTTCTGGCAACACATAACAACTTGGTACAGAATACAACCGCTTTATTGATGCTAGCGGAAACATAGGTTCGATATTACATCAAGTAGCGAGGCCAAGCGGCACACACGGTGTGGCTGAACAGTATGTACATTATTTAATGAACATGAAGGGGCCTCAATCACGACAACTACGCGGCAGCGGAACGACGACGAAGCGGAACTCCATAGCACAGGGACACCGATGTGGACACGATCTAGACACGGGAAGCACTCTGATCTGGTAAGACTTTCCTGAAATCTGGCATGACACGCCAGGTCAGTACATTGAATGTACTTGCAAGCTCACAACAAGTAAAAGCATAATGGCAAACAATAATATGACAATTAAGCAGGTTAAATGCAAGTGTACAACAGACTACTCATGCAGTAAATCATGTTTGTGCACCGAGTCCCTCGAACTCTCTTTCCAAACGGGTTACCTCTTAACCAACCTCATCATTTACGGTGATCACTCCCGGGTAACCACAACAACGACTATCTTCATGGTCCCAACAATTTCATCACATAACCAGTGCCAACCATATAACTTTAGTGTGCAAGATTAACTTAGTCATGTTGATCCATGGTGTGACCTACTTATGAGCTGTGTCCGTAACCGAGGACGCGACTATCGATAGATTTAATAAACACTCTGCAGAGGTTAGAACACTGTACCCACACCACGAAACCCATGGCCTCGCACTCCCATTCGGGTGGACCAATGGCATTCCGACAGAACCCTTCCATTGCCATGACACTCTCTCGGCCACTCCGACCAACTCCCCTCTTGGGCTAAGTCATGGGTGGCCCCGATGTCTACCAAAGACATCCAACGACCACCGTCGTGGCAAAACAATCAACGGTCCCAAACGGGGACAAGGTACCATAACAACAACGGGCACACAAGGTTATGTCTGCTTACCGGGCCAGGGTACAGCACGCCCATAACCTTCCCTCGTTGGAGGCACCGACCAGAGGCATGACAACGGACCGAATAAAGGCCTTCCCATAAAGGCAAATGTGGTTGCACTGGGAAGCTCGATTCGGTGGCACCATGACTCGATCAACATTATGTTCAAGTTGAATTATCATCAGGTTTAACTTGAAATAAAAGTACTCGAGTCATAGTATGCCATGAACATGCAACTATCTGACATGCACTATATCCATATAACACTAAAGTGAACGGATCAACATCATAGAATCATTCTACTTGCACTACTAAGCACTTTAACTCACTGGTTTCAACTTCACTGGTTTTACTACCATCATTTTTAGTTATGCCATTAACATATTAAAATCATTAACTCATATATGAAAATGATACCGATCATAACCAAACCATAGCCATACTACCAAAAATATTTCTACTTCCTCACACTAGTCCATGTACTCAAACACTACTATAAACTAAGCACTTCAATCATGACAAAGTAACTAGCATAAACATTATTCATTAAATGATTAAATGCATGAAATAAATCATATTCAAGTTGGAAAAATCATAAATATTGAAATGACACCATGCAAATATTTGTGTGGCTTGCCTTAGCATAGAGGAGGGTCACACTCCCCCTGGTTCTCCTCTAGGCAAGCTTCTCCTTCTGAAAATAAATAAAACAGCAAAAAGAAAACATCAAGAACACTTCTAAAATTCACCAGAAATTCTAGACAGCAGAGAAAAATCTCAAATTTTGTGTGCTGCTAGAATATTTCAATACAAACACAATGCAAAAAGAATCAATTCATTTGGACTTATGGTTTAAAAATTACGGCTAGTCAAAGTTTCTGGTCAATATTTGAATTAAATTCAAATAAACAGAAAACCAGGGGGGTCACGTCGAAGGCGTATTCCCGCGGGGCGCCACCACTTATACCGCTTCGGGTGCGGCTGAGTGGCTGACAGTGGGCCCCCGCGGTCAGGTTTAGAGAGAGAGGGAGGAAAACAGAGGAGGGGCGGCGAATCGCCGGCGATTCTCCGGCGAGGAGAGGTCGGCGGCCGCCGTGGAGGGGGGAATGGATGCGCAAGACTACGGCGAGCCTATACGTACCCGAAACGTGGCTAGGGGAGGACGGAGCGTGTCGCGGTGGTCTTCTCCAGAGACGTCGGTGGAGGGAGCTCGTCGGAGATGGCGATTCCGGTGAGGCAGACCATTTCCAGGGGCTCCAACTGCAGCAGCGCGCACCAGTGGTTCACCAGAGACACGCCGGAGGAGTCGGTCGAGCTCGAGAGGCTCTGGATGAGTGGGAAGCAACAGAGGGGATCGCCGGCAAGCTCGGGTCGGAAACGGCGGCCAGAGGCCTGCCCGGCCGGGCTGCGGATATCTACGGCGTCGTGGTGGTTGTGTGAGTGTGTTGCGATTCTCGGAGAGGCCGAGGAGGGGCTGTATTTATAGGCGGAGGGGAGGGGGTCTCGGGCTCCATCGGAGCTCTCTGGAAACGGCGCACGGCGACGAAGAGCTCCAGTGAGAGGGGAAGAAGAGGTCGGGGTTCACGCGGCCACTGTGAGAGGGAGGAGACGAGCACAGGGGCTCGGGTGGCGACGAGAACAGTGGCACGGGCGCACTGTACACTTGGCTGCGTCGTGCCCGTGCTCGCTGCGGCGAGCTCCGGCGTCGGCGAGCGCCAGGGGGGAGTTAAGGGCGTTGAGACGATGATGGTGGCGGGGTTTGGCAAGGTGCGGCGAGAGGGGAAGCAAACACGAGCTCAACAGAGGCTCGGGCGCGATGCAGAGCGCGTCGGCCGTATGCCAGCACGCTTGGATGAACACGGTCACCGCGTGAACTCTGGCATCACGCCACCCAGTGCATTAAATTCATGTCTGGCGTGTAGTCCTTGCTAGTTTGGGTTGATCCAAGGTCTTGAGTTGATCACAGGTCGACTGTGCTAGAGTGTAGCATCCTGGCAAGTTTCTGGATAGAAACTTGTGAGGTTAATAGAGAGAGATCTAGAAGGAGTTTAGGGCTAAGCTTTGGTGGTTAGGGGTTTCTTAGGAGGGTAATGAAGCCCTAAAAATTTCAGCTCCATTGGATCAAGGAAAAATGCACTTTCTGTAGAAACTGCATTTTCTGGCCAGAACAGAAAAGATTTTCTTAAGCAAAAATATTCAAAATAACATATGAAATGTTTTTACACAGGGAGGTGTGCCAAGGTCCAAAGAATATTCAGGAATTTTCTCAGATTTTTGTGGGCAAGAAAAATGAGGGTTGCTTTGGAGCATATGTAACTGAAGTGAGGTGTTAGAGAGGAAATGAATATTTTTCATTTATGAAAAATATTCCTAGGGCCATTTTGTGATATATCAGAGAAGAAATGATGTGTTGGAGAGGGAGGTGGGTCACTTGGGTGAAAATCAAGGACATGCCCAAGTAATTAAGTCCAACTGAGTTGATTCAAAACTTCAAACTCAAATCAAATGGCAATGAAATCCAGAAAAAGAAAAAGAGCAAAAACCAGGATGTCACACTACTGTCGCAGGTGGGGACAAGGAAGGTGGCAACGACCGTTTTTCTTTTTCCAGGTGCTTGTGTAAAGGGCGAACACTGTTGAATTCCTCTCAAAAAGTCGAGGGAGGAGGCTTTGTATTGGGGTAAGTGAGGCTGGGCGGAGAGCAGGTCGTCGAATATCTCGTTTAGTTTTCCACGCGTCAAATAACCACCCAATCAACGGTACTCGTACCACCCGAATGTCGATGTCCATCCCCAATATCAGCATCCAAGTGGCGCTCGAGGGAATTCAGAGTATCTACAAATCATCCATCAAGTCTTTTATTATATAGATCCGCTGATGCGACAACCTGGGTGCTGCAGCTAGTAGTTCTGATGTCTGTGATGATCAAATGATGGAAGCCACGAAAGAGGACGCGTTCGATCTCATGGATAACAACCTGCAGACGACAATCTCAGATTCTTGTGTGAGTCTACGGGCAAGAGTTGTCGGCGGCAATGCGAGAACGGCGGGAAGTGGAATGGATATGTGAGAGGGACAAGGCAGACGACAACCGATGTACGTTGTGGTGAAACTTTATAAAGTTTGACTAAGTTCATAGAAACCAATATGAACATTTACATCAAGTAGTGTATATGATGTGAAAATATAATGATGAACCTACTGTTATTGAATTGGTATCGTAGATGTTAACAATTTTTCTATAAACTTGATCAAATTTTACGAAGTTTGACTTAAAGCAGAGAGAAAATGCAGAGTAAACAAAAACGGAAGGCGTACTAGGAACTTGGAACGATGTGGGGATCCAATTACGCTCGTAAGACTAAGGACTCTTAAGGGCATCTCTAACCCTTACCTTAATTTTGAACTCCCTAAAAACTTAACTCCTAAGGGCATTCCTTTATTTCACTCCCTTGTTTTCTTAGTTACTTTTTGTTGCTTGTTATTTCGCTTTTCTGCATTTTCAAACACTAAAACAAAATATATATTTAAATTTGAGCAAGTAGTTACTTTTGTTTTAGCTTCAAAATATGTCTACCACACATAAAAATACCAAACCTAGTGGTTTCAGAAGTGGTAATAACAATGATTATATTAGTACACCAATTGCTCCACCAACCACTAGTGTCGAATCTTATGAAATCAAACCTGCTTCGTTGAACTTGGTAATGAAAGAACAATTTTTTTGTTCTAATATTGAAGATGATGCTTCTCATCTTAATAATTTTGTTGATCTATGTGATATGCAAAAATATAAAAAAGTGGAAGCTAATGTGGTTAAGTTAAAACCCTCCCCTTTTTCATTATGAGCAAAATCTAAAGAATGGTTTCCATCTTTGCCTACAAATAGCATTGATTATTGGACTAAATGTAAGAATGCGTTTATCTGTAAATATTATCTATTGGGGAATGTTGCATTGAAAACAAAAAAAATTCTACGCACATGCAAGATCTATCGATGGAGATGCATAGCTACGAGAGGGATGAGTGTCTCTACGTACCCCCGTAGACCGTTAAGCGGAAGCGTTTATCAACTCGGTTGATGTAGTCGTACACCTTCATGATCCACCCGATCAAGTACCGAACGTACGACACCTCCGCATTCAGCACACGTTCATCTCGATGACGTCCTCGCCTTCTTGATCCAGCAAGACAGGCGAAGTAGTAGATGAGTTCCGGCAGCACGACGGCGTGGTGACGGTGGTGAGGCAACTATCTCCGCAGGGCTTCGCTGAGCACTACAAAAATATGACCGAGGATGAACTAGAGGGAGAGGGGCGCCGCACACGGCTAGGGAATCGTGGTGTGTGTTGCTCCTCTCCCTCCTCACATATATATAGGTGGGGGGAGGAGGGGAGGCAGCCTAGGGTTCCCCCAAGGGGGCCGGCGGCCACCCTTGGCCCCTACCCTAGCCGCGCCTCCCTTGCCTTCTTAGGCACGCGGGGGGGGGGGAGGCAGGAGGAGGTGGCGCCCCTCTTTCCTTTCTCCCATGTGGAGGGGAAGGCAGGAGGGCTAGCCCTCCCCCTTTTCCTTCCCTAGGGCTGGCGGCCAAGGAGAGGGCGCGCCAGCCCCTTGTGGGCTGGTGTGTGCCTCCCCTTCGCCCATTAGGCCCATATACTCCCCGCAGGTCTCCCAGAACCCCTTTTGCTGACCCGATGAATACCCGACATATCCCGAAACCTTTCCGGTGACCAAATAGAACCGTCCTATATATCAATCTTTACCTCCGGACCATTCCGGAGCTCCTCATCATGTCCGTGATAACTCACATAACTCATACAATACTATATCGTCAACGAACGTTAAGCGTGCGGACCCTATGGGGTCGAGAATGATGTAGACATGACCGAGACACCTCTTCGGTCAATAACCAACAGCGGGACCTGGATGCCCATATTGGTTCCTACATATTCTACGAAGATCTTTATCAGCTGAATCTTATGACAACATACATAATTCCCTTTGTCTGTCAGTATGTTACTTGCACGAGATTCGATCATCGGTATCTCCATACCTAGTTCAATCTCGTTACCGGCAAGTCTCTTTACTCGTTCTGTAATACATTATCTCGTAACTAACTCCTTAGTCACTTTGCTTGCAAGCTTCTTGTGATGTGTATTACCGAGAGGGCCCAGAGATACCTCTCCGATACTCGGAGTGACAAATCCCAATCTCGATTCATGCCAACTCAACAGACACCTTCGGAGATACCCGTAGAGCATCTTTATGATCACCCAGTTACGTTGTGACATTTGATAGCACACAAGGCATTCCTCCGGTATCCAGGAGTTGCATGATCTTATGGTCAAAGGAACATGTATTTGACATTAAGAAAGAAGTAGCAATAAACTGAACGATCATATGCTAAGCTAACGGATGGTTCTTGTCCATCACATCAGTCTCCTAATGATGTGATCTCGTTATCAAGTGACAACACATGTGCATGGTTAGGAAACCTTAACCATCTTTGATCAACGAGCTAGTCTAGTAGAGGCTCACTAGGGACACGGTATTTGTTTATGTATCCACACGTGTATTTAAGTTTCCGATCAATACAATTCTAGCATGAATAATAAACCTTTATCATGAGTAAGGAAATATAATAATAACAACTTTATTATTGCCTCTAGGGCATATTTCCATCAGTCTCCAACTTGCAGTAGAGTCAATAATCTAGATTACATAGTAATGAATCTAACACCCATGGAGTCTTGGTGCTGATCATGTTTTGCCCGCGGAAGAGGTTTAGTCAACAGGTCTGCTACATTCACATCCGTATGTATTTTGCAAATTTCTATGTCTCCATCCTTGACCTTTTCACGAATGGAGTTGAAGCGTCTCTTGATGTGTTTGGTTCTCTTGTGAAACCTGGATTCCTTCGCTAAGGCAATTGCTCCAGTGTTGTCACAAAAGATTTTCATTGGACCAGACGCACTGGGTATTACACCCAGATCGGATATGAACTCTTTCATCCAGACTTCTTCATGCGCTACTTCCGAAGCAGCTATGTACTCTGCTTCACACGTAGATCCCGCCACGATGCTCTGCTTGGAACTGCACCAACCAACAGCTCCACCATTCAATATAAATACGTATCCGGTTTGTGACTTAGCGTCATCCGGATCAGTGTCGAAGCTCACATCGACGTAACCATTTACAACGAGCTCTTCGTCACCTCCATAAACGAGAAACATATCCTTTCTCCTTTTCAGGTACTTTAGGATGTTCTTGACCGTTGTCTAGTGATCCACTCCTGGATTACTTTGGTACCTCCCTGCCAAACTTATGGCAAGGCACACATCAGGTCTGGTACACAACATAGCATACATGATAGAACCTATGGCTGAGGCATAGGGAATCACTTTCATTTTCTCTTTATCTTCTGCAGTGGTCGGACTTTGAGTCTGACTCAATTTCACACCTTGTAACACATGCAAGAACCCTTTCTTTGACTGGTCCATTTTGAACTTCTTCAGAACTTTGTCAAGGTATGTGCTTTGTGAAAGTCCTATTAAGCGTCTTGATCTATCCCTATAGATCTTGATGCCCAATATATAAGCAGCTTCACCGAGGTCTTTCATTGAAAAATTCTTATTCAAGTATCCTTTTATGCTATCCAGAAATTCTATATCATTTCCAATCAACAATATGTCATCCACATATAATATCTGAAATGCTATAGAGCTCCCACTCACTTTCTTGTAAATACAGGCTTCACCGTAAGTCTGTATAAAACCATATGCTTTGATCACCTCATCAAAACGTATATTCCAACTCCGAGATGCTTGCACCAGTCCATAGATGGATCGCTGGAGCTTGCACACTTTGTCAGCACCTTTGGGATTGACAAAACCTTCTGGTTGCATCATATACAACTCTTCTTTAAGAAATTCATTAAGGAATGCAGTTTTGACGTCCATTTGCCAGATTTCATAATCATAAAATGCGGCAATTGCTAACATGATTCGGACAGACTTAAGCATCGCTACGGGTGAGAAAGTCTCATCGTAGTCAACCCCTTGAACTTGTCAAAAACATTTTGCGACAAGTCGAGCTATGTAGACAGTGACATTACCATCAGCGTCTATCTTCTTCTTGAAGATCCATTTATTCACAATGGCTTGCCGATCATCGGGCAAGTCCACCAAAGTTCACACTTAGTTCTCATACATGGATCCTATCTTAGATTTCATGGCCTCAAGCCATTTATCGGAATCTGGGCTCATCATAGCTTCTTCATAGTTCGTAGGTTCGCCGTGGTCTAATAACATGACTTCCAAGACAGGATTACCGTACCACTCTGGTGCGGAACGTGTTCTGGTCGACCTACGAAGTTCAGTAGTAACTTGATCTGAAGTTTCATGATCATCATCAATAGCTTCCTCTCTAGTTGGTGTAGGCATCACGGGAACGGTTTTCTCTGATGTACTACTATCCAATACGAGAGAAGGTACAATTACCTCATCAAGTTCTACTTTCCTCCCACTCACTTCTTTCGAGAGAAACTCCTTCTCTAGAAAGGACCCATTCTTGGCAACAAAGATCTTGCCTTCGGATCTGTGGTAGAAAGTGTACCCAATAGTTTCCTTAGGGTATCCTATGAAGACGCACTTCTCCGATTTGGGTTCGAGCTTATCAGGCTGAAGCCTTTTGACATAAGCGTCGCATCCCCAAACTTTAAGAAACGACATCTTAGGTTTCTTGCCAAGCCATAGTTCATATGGTGTCGTCTCAACGGATTTAGACGGTGCCCTATTTAATGTGAATGCGGCTGTCTCTAATGCATAACCCCAAAATGATAAAGGCAAATCGGTAAGAGACATCATAGAATGCACCATATCTAATAAAGTATGGTTACGACGTTCGGACCCACCATTACGCTGTGGTGTTTCAGGTGGCATGAGTTGTGAAACAATTCCACATTGTTTTAAATGAAGGCCAAACTTGTAACTCAAATATTCACCTCCACGATCAGATAGTAGAAACTTTATTTTCTTGTTACGATGATTCTCTACTTAACTCTGAAATTCTTTGAACTTTTCAAATGTTTCAGATTTGTGTTTCATTAAGTAGATATACCCATACTTACTCAAATCATCTGTAAAGGTTAGAAAATAACGATACCCACTGCGTGCCTCAACACTCATCGGACCGCATACGTCGGTATGTATTATTTCCAATAAGTCATTAGCTCGCTCCATTGTTCCAGAGAACGGAGTTTTAGTCATCTTGCCCATGAGGCATGGCTCGAAAGTATCAAATGATTCATAATCAAGTGATTCCAAAAATCCATCCGCATGGAGTTTCTTCATGCGCTTTACACCAATATGACCTAAACGGCAGTGCCACAAGTATGTTGCACTATCATTATCGACTTTGCATATTTTGGCGTCGATATTATGAATATGTGTGTCACTACGATAGAGATTCAACAAGAATAGACCATTCATCAAAGGTGCATGACCATAAAAGATATTACTCATATAAATAGAACAACCATTATTCTCTGACTTAAATGAATAATCGTCTCACAATAAACAAGATCCAGATATAATGTTCATGCTCAACGTTGGCACAAAATAACAATTATTGAGGTCTAAAACTAATCCCGAAGGGAGATGTAGAGGTAGCGTGCCGACGGCGATCACATCGACCTTGGAACCATTCCCGACGCGCATCATCACCTTGTCCTTAGCCAATCTTCGTTTTATTCCGCAGCTCCTGTTTTGAGTTACAAATATGAACAACCGAACCAGTATCAAATACCCATGCGCTACTACGAGCATTAGTAAGGAACACATCAATAACATGTATATCAAATATACCTTTGTTCACTTTGCCATCCTTATCCGCCAAGTATTCGGGGGTAGTTCCGCTTCTAGTGACCATTTTCCTTGCAGTAGAAGCACTCAGTTTCAGGCTTGGGTCCAGCTTTGGGCTTCTTCATGGGAGTGGAAACTTGCTTGCCATTCTTCTTGAAGTTCCCTTTCTTTCCCTTGCCCTTTTTCTTGAAACTAGTGGTCTTGTTAACCATCAACACTTGATGCTCCTTCTTGATTTCTACCTCCACGGCCTGAAGCATTGCGAAGAGCTCGGGAATCGTTTTCGTCATCCCTTGCATATTATAGTTCATCACGAAGCCTTTGTAGCTTGGTGGCAGTGACTGAAGAACTCTGTCAATAACACTCTCAACTGGAAGATCAATTCCCAGCTGAGTCAAGTGGTTATGATACCCAGACATTTTGAGTATGTGTTCACTGACAAAACTGTTCTCCTCCATGTTGCAGCTATAAAACTTGTTGGAGACTTCATATCTCTCAACCCGGGCATTAGCTTGAAATATTAACTTCAGCTCTTGGAACATCTCATATGCTCCGTGACGTTCAAAACTTCTTTGAAGTCCCGGTTCTAAGCTGTAAAGCATGGCACACTAAACTATTGACTAATCATCAGATCAAGCCTGCTAGACGTTCATAACATCTGTTGTAGCTCCTGCAGTAGGTCTGTCACCTAGCGGTGCATCAAGGACAAAATTCTTCTATGCAGCAATGAGGATAATCCTCAAGTTACGAACCCAGTCCGTGTAGTTGCTACCATCATATTTCAACTTAGTTTCTCTAGGAACGCATTAAAATTCAGGGGAACAGTAGCACGGGCCATTGATCTACAACATAGATATGCAAAAACTATTAAGACTAAGTTCATGATAAATTAAGTTTAGTTAATCAAATTACTTAATGAACTCCCACTTAAATTAACATCCCTCAAGTTTATCTAAGTGATACATGATCCAAATCAACTAACCCATGTCCGATCATCACGTGAGATGGGGTAGTCATCAATGGTGAACATCTCTATGTTGATCATATCTACTATATGACTCATGTTCGACCATTCGGTCTCCAGTGTTCCGAGACCATGTCTGTACATGCTAGGCTCGTCAAGTTTAACCCAAGTATTATGCTTGTGCAAAACTGTCTTACACCCGTTGTATGTGAACGTAGAGTCTATCACACCCGATCATCACGAGGTGCTTCGAAATGACGAACTTTAGCAACGGTGCATACTCGGGGAGAACACTTTTATCTTGAAATTTAGTGAAGGGATCATCTTATAATGCTACCGTCGTTCTAAGCAAAATAAGATGCATAAAGGATAAACATCACATGCAATCAAAATATGTGACATGATATGGCCATCATCATCTTGTGCTTTTGATCTCCATCTCCAAAGCATCGTCATGATCTCCATTCTCACCGGCTCGACACCTTGATCTCCATCGTTGCGTCGGGGTCGTCTCGCCAACTATTGCTTCTACAACTATTGCTAACGCATAGCGATAAAGTAAAGCTAATTACATGGTGCTTCCATTTCATACAATAATTAAGAGACAACCCTAAGGCTGCTGCCGGTTGTCGATATTACAAAACATGATCATCTCATACAACAACGTATATCACATCACGTCTTGACCATATCACATCACAACATACCCTGCAAAAACAAGTTAGACGTCCTCTACTTTGTTGTTGCAAGTTTTACGTGGCTGCTACGGGCAACTAGCAAGAACTATTCTTAACTACACAAAACCACAACGGTGATTATCAAGTTTGCTGTTTTAACCTTCTTCAAGGACCGGCCATAGTCAAATTCGATTCAACTAAAGTAGGAGAAACAGACACCCGCCAGCCACCTTTATGCAAAACAAGTTGCATGTCAGTCGGTGGAACCGGTCTCATGTGCGTGGACATGTAAGGTTGGTCTGGGCCGCTTCATCCCACAATACCGCCGAATCAAAATAAGACGTTGGTGGTAAGCAGTATGACCATCACCGCCCACAACTTCTTTGTGTTCTACTCGTGCATATCATCTACGCATAGACCTGACTCTGATTCCACTGTTGGGGAACGTTGCATGGAAAACAAAAAAAAATCTACGCACACACAAGATCTATCCATGGAGATGCATAGCTACGAGAGGGGTGAGTGTGTCTACGTACCCTCATAAACCGTTAAGTGGAAGCGTTTATCAACTCGGTTGATGTAGTCGTACACCTTCACGATCTGCCCGATCAAGAACCTAACGTACGACACCTCCGCATTCAGCACACGTTCAGCTCGATGACGTCCTCGCCTTCTTGATCCAACAAGACAGGCGAAGTAGTAGATGAGTTCCGGTGGCACGATGGCGTGGTGACGGTGGTGATGCAACTATCTCCGCAGGGCTTCGCCGAGCACTACGAAAATATGACCGAGGATGAACTAGAGGGAGAGAGGCGCCGCACATGGCTAGGAAATCATGGTGTGTGTTGCCCCTCTCCCTCCTCACACACACACACACACACACATATATATATATAGGTGGGGGAGGAGGGGAGGCATCCTAGGGTTCCCCCAAGGGGGCTGGCGGCCACTCTTGACCCCTGCCCTAGCCACGCCCCATTGCTTTTTTAGGTGCGCGAGGGGAAGGCAGGAGGGGGTGGCGCCCCCCTTTCCTTTCTCCCATGTGGAGGGGAAGGCAGGAGGGGCTAGCCCTCACCCTTTTCCTTCCCTAGGGCCGGCGGCCAGGGAGAGGGCGCGCCAGCCCCTTGTGGGCTGGTGTGTACCTCCCCTTGGCCCATTAGGCCCATATACTCCTCGTAGGTCTCCCGGAACCCCTTCCAGTGACCCGATCAATACCCGGTATATCTCGAAACCTTTCCGGTGAACAAATAGCATCGTCATATATATCAATCTTTACCTCCGGACCATTCCGGAGCTCCTCGTCATGTCCGTGATAACTCACATAACTCATACAATACTATATCGTCAACGAACGTTAAGCGTGCGGACCCTACGGATTCGAGAATGATGTAGACATGACCGAGACACCTCTCCGGTCAATAACCAATAGCGGGACCTGGATGCCCATATTGGTTCCTACATATTCTACGAAGATCTTTATCGGTCGAACCTTATGACAACATACGTAATTCCCTTTGTCTGTCGGTATGTTACTTGCACGAGATTCGATCGTCGGTATCTCCATACCTAGTTCAATCTCGTTACCGGCAAGTCTCTTTACTCATTTCGTAATACATCATCTCGTAACTAACTCCTTAGTCACTTTGCTTGCAAGCTTCTTGTGATGTGTATTATCGAGAGGGCCCAAAGATACCTATCCGATACTCGGAGTGACAAATCCCAATCTCGATTCATGCCAACTCAACAGACACCTTCGGAGATACCTGTAGAGCATCTTTATGATCACCCAGTTATGTTGTGACGTTTGATAGCACACAAGGCATTCCTCTGGTATCCGAGAGTTGCATGATCTCATGGTCGAAGGAACATGTATTTGACATTAAGAAAGCAGTAGCAATAAACTGAACGATCATATGCTAAGCTAACGGATGGGACTTGTCCATCACATTATTCTCCTAATGATGTGATCTCATTATCAAGTGACAACACATGTCCATGGTAAGGAAACCTTAACCATCTTTGATCAACGAGCTAGTCTAGTAGAGGCTCACTAGGGACACGGTATTTGTTTATGTATCCACACATGTATTTAAGTTTCCGATCAATACAATTCTAGCATGAATAATAAACCTTTATCATGAATAAGGAAATATAATAATAACAACTTTATTATTGCCACTAGGGCATATTTCCATCATTATCCTCCTGCTAAAATCATACACTTATGGAATCTTACCATGAACTTTAAACAATTTGAGCATGAGCATGTGGCTCAAGCTTGGGAAAGGTGAAAAAATTATGGCTAAGAATTTTCCTACACATGATTTAAGCAAGTGGATGATTATACAAAATTTCTATGCTGGCATTAATTATAACAACAACAACAACAACAACAACAACAACAACAACAACAACAACAACAACAACAACAACAACAACAACAACAAAGCCTTTAGTCCCAAACAAGTTGGGGTAGGCTAGAGATGAAACCCATAAGATCTCACGACCGCCTCATGGCTCTGGCACATGGATAGCAAGCTTCCACGCACCCCTGTCCATAGCTAGTTCTTTGGTGATACTCCAATCCTTCAGGTCTCCCTTAACTGACTCCTCCCATGTCAAATTTGGTCTACCCCGACCTCCCTCGACAATCTCCGCATGCTTTAGCCGTCCGCTATGCACTGGAGCTTCTGGAGGCCTGCGCTGAATATGCCCAAACCATCTCAGAAGATGTTGGACAAGCTTCTCTTCAATTGGTGCTACCCCAACTCTATCTCGTATATCATCATTCCGGACTCGATCCTTCCTCGTGTGGCCACACATCCATCTTAACATACGGATCTCCGCAACACATAACTGTTGAACATGTCACCTTTTAATCGGCCAACACTCGGCGCCATACAACATTGCGGGTCAAACTGCCGTCCTGTAGAACTTGCCTTTTAACTTTTGTGGCACTCTCTTGTCACAGAGAATGACAGAAGCTTGGTGCCACTTCATCCATCCGGCTTTGATTCGATGGTTCACATCTTCATCAATACCCCCATCCTCCTGCAGCACTGACCCCAAATATCGAAAGGTGTCCTTCTGAGGCACCACCTGTACATCAAGGCTAACCTCCTCCTCACACCTAGTAGTACTGAAACCGCACACCACGTACTCGGTTTTAGTTCTACTAAGACTAAACCCTTTCGATTCCAAGATTTGTCTCCATAACTCTAACTTCCTATTTACCCCCATCCAACTATCGTCAACTAGCACCACATCATCTGCAAAGAGCATACACCATGGGATATCTCCTTGTATATCCCTTGTGACCTCATCTATCACCAAGGCAAAAATACAAGGGCTCAAAGTTGACCCCTGATGCAGTCCTATCTTAATCGGAAAGTCATCAGTGTTGACATCACTTGTTCGAACACTTGTCACAACATTATCGTACATCTCCTTGATGAGGGTAATGTACTTTGCTGGGACTTTGTGTTTCTCCAAGGCTAATTATATGTACAGAAATCTTCTAGACTTGGCTACAGGTGGTATTTTTATGGCTACTACTTTGTGGATTGCCATTAGATTTTTGCATGAAATTACTTCAAACTACACCCAATGGTATATTGAAGAGCTCCAACTGGTAAGAAGGTAAAATTTGTTGGGGAGATCTCTAGTTTGAATGATAAAATAGATATGATTGTTTTATGCTTGCTTCTAAACATGCTCCTAGTGATGTCAAGGATGTTTCTCTTGTTGCACTTGTTGAACAAAGTACTCCCTGCGATTCAGTTCAAAACCGCGACACTTGTTATCGGTCGGAGGCAGGAATGAACAATTGGATGTTAAACAACTTTGCTAATAATGCTTATAGAAACAATTTTGATGGTAATAATAATTATGCTAGACATTATTCTCAACACAATTTTAGAATTTTTTTTATGGTAATAAAAGTGTGCCTCATGAACTAGAAAGTGTTATTAAGGACTTTATTGATAGTCAAAAGGATTTCAGAATTTTTTTAGCAATAAATTGGGTAAGCTAGAAAATGGGATGATTAAGATTGATACTTTGATCCATGATGCTAAAATACTTAAGATTAAAGCTTTGCCCAAATATGATATGTCTAAATCTCTTAAAGTCATTCTAGTTGTTTTCAATAATAATGATAGGATGATTGCCATTCTTAGAGCTAGATGTGAGAGAGAACGACAAGAAAGAGAGGCTACATATTCTAAAAATTATGAAAGTAAGGGTATTGAAATGGTAAAAACTTTAAGCAGCACTGAAACCCCTTCGGTGGATGAACTCACAAACTTGCGGCTAAACCAACAACAATAGTAGCCTATCAAGTATAATGGGACGCACCTTCACGACTAAACCAACAATTATAGTAACATGTAGAGTTTTTCTTTACGAGGATGAGAAGCTCCAATCTGCGCGAGGGCGATGCTCCCCGGCACCATGGGCCACGTGCGGACCATGGCCTCACCTTGTGAGAGACCTCATGTGGTGGCAAGCAACGTGGAGGCACGTTGGCGATTGGGGGGGGGGGGGGATGGGCCACGACCAGCTCGGGCTAGGGTTTGGGGGGGGAGGGGCCACGACCGCTCGGGTTAGAGTTTTGGGGGGGGGCGCCCCTCGGGTTAGGGTTGGGGGGAGGGTGGGCCGCGACCGGCTCGAGTTAGGGTTTTGGGGGGAGGGGTGGGGGGGCGTCGACGCCGAGGATTTATACGGGGTCCAATCAGGCATCGTTGTCCATTGCGCCATTAATTTTGACGAGAGGAGGGGAAATAGGATTTAGGGAGGATTTGAGTGATTGTTCGAATTGGAGCAGAAAAGGGCATCTTTTGAGGCTTAACCCCTCAATTTTTTGACAAGTTTCTTTAGGGGTGGTTTAGTCAGGGTACAACTCCTCAAAAGGTTCCTTCTTGAGAAGTTAGACGATTGGTTTCCAGGGATAGAGACTAGAGATGCCCTAAATTTGGGCCGCCGCCGGCGGTTCCTTCCGCCGAACCCTACTCTGTTCCGGATCCTCCCCAACACCATCCCGCCGCCCCTCCCGCCGGCGCGATCGGATTAATCCATGGTCGGTTAATTAGATTCCGCGTGAGGTTTTCGCCGGGGGTCGTGTTGGATTCCGCGTCGGTTCCGAGTTGATCGAGGAGCCCTTTCCATATCGAACACGCCGCAACTCGATCGGCCGAGTTCGCGTCGCCCAAGAACTCGGCGCCCCGACTCGCATCGGATCTCTCTCGCCGAGATTATATATAGGGCCGCGAGCTCCACGAAAATCCCCCGTGATTGCGGCGGCGTCCAAATCCAAAGAGAACTCATGCGAGGGGATCGATCGGCCATGAGGGTCACGCGAGGTATGCACCTGGAGGCGAAGATCGGCGACGACGGGTGGCGCGCCGGCGAGGTGGTCTGGGGCAACGGGCACTCGTACGTCCTGCGGTGGTTCGATGGCGGCCCAGACTCTGAGCGCATCCGGAGGGAGTTCGTCCGGCCTCTCCCGGATCCCTCCGTTAAGCTGCCGGCGGACCTTGGCGCCGGCGACTTCGTTGACGTGTTTCACAACAACCTGTGGAAGCGCGCCGTGGTCGTGGGCGCCGCCGGCCACGGCCAGTTCGAGGTCCAGATCGCCGACTCGACCAAGGTCCTTGCGGCGGACCTGAGCGTGCTACGCCCCCGTATGGTGTATGAGGGAGGGGAGAAAGGCTGGGTTGTGATCCAGAAGGTAACGCCATCGTCGTCCCCTTCATCTTCTCCCCACGCGCGGCCTCCTCCTCTTAGATTCAGTTACGTCTGCAGATTCTTGTTTTCGCTGACGGCGTCTTGCCTTGTTTCTTCTTCTTTCTCTTCGGTCCAGGGTGACAAAATCCCTGTCGAGAGCGCCCAGCCATGGCGCCCCGTCGCCGGCAAGAACATCAAAAGCAAAGCCAATGGCAATGGAGGCGGCAAGTTTGCCGCGCATGCCACGAATCTCAATCTGGGCAAGACGAAGAGGAGCAACTACGCGGTGGACGCCGACATAGTCAGGGATGTCAAGAGATTTCAGGGCAACGTCTTCTTGGCGAAGAGAGAGCCCGCAGCAAGGTACCATGACAACAACATAGAGGTGATGGATGTACACCCAAGCCATTACCTCAAGAAACGGGAGCAGGAGACTAGCAATCATAAACCCAACAATGAAGAAATCGATGTGGTCGGAGGAGGAACAGACAGCGACAGCGATGATGATTCCAACAGTAGCAAGTCTGATCCATCGTCATCGGACGGAGACAGCAGCAGCGGCAGCAGCAGTGGGGGAAGCAACAGCAACAGCAACGGCGGCGCTCGTGCAGTTCCCCCAACCGGCGAGCATTGCCAAGAAAATCAAGAAGTTCAGTCGCCGCCGAGCTGCAAGGAAGAGGAGCAAGATTCCGACGAGAGGACGGAGTCCCGCGCCAGCGCGGGAATTCGCCACCGCCAGGAGGAGGTGGTGATGATGAAACAAGATCAGCAAGTGGAGGAGCATGATCGCCGCGTCCATGGCCTGGAGCTGGAGGCCTACGTGAGCGTCATGAAGGCGTTCTACTTCACGGGACCGCTGACCTGGGCCAAGGAGGAGCTGCTGTCCGACCTCCGCCTGCAGCTCCACGTCTCCAGCGACGAGCACCTGCAGGCGATATGGCGTCTCAAGGGGAAGAAGTAAAAAAACTGCAGGCGTTTCAATTCAACGGCTATTGCTGATTGCTGTAGTTTGTAACCTGCCAATCTGTGATAGATTACTGTACGTAGTTGGGAGTGTCGGTCATCAGTTGACTGAATTTGATTTGGATCTCATCTCAGTCAAAGTTTGATTTTGATTTTTATAGTCTCAGTCAAATTTTGATTTTGAATTTGGGTCCCAGTCATCGGTTCCAACTTCCAAACTTATTGCTGATTGCTAATTTGTCACTGGTGATAGATCATTGTAGTTGGGAGTGTCTAACGATCATTAGACTGAATTTGATTTGGGTTTCAGTCAAATTTTGATTTTGATCATTTTGGGTCCCAGTCAAATTTTGATTTTGAATTTGGGTCTGTCATCAGTTCCAACTTCCAAACTTAACTTAGATTCTGTGTATTTGGGTTATAGGTTGACAACCACTGAAAACTGAAAAGCCACTGATCTCTCTGATCTGTTTAGGTGAAGAGAAGCACTGAATCGCAAGACCGCAAAAAACCAAACAAAATCGTGAATCGAAGTCCCACAAAAATGTAATGAAAACTAAAGAAAAGATTAATAATGCAGGAAGATGATACTGAAGAATAGTGGAAACTGAAGCTGATGGAGAAAAGCGCTGACATATATTGTGATGTGACAATGATGAAGTAAATGCAAAATACTACCTCTGTAACTTGATTTAAGACATTTTTTGACACTGACAGTGTCAAAAAACGTCTTATATTTTGATACGGAGGAAGTACTTCAATAAAGAGAATGTGGAAAAGATAAAGACCAAATAAAGAGTATGAAAAACAAACCCAGGACTGAAGGAAAAAAAAAAGGAATGAGAAAATCAACTGAAGGTCTGATGACTGTTAAAATAAGTAAACTTCCAAGGCTGATAGACTGCATCCTACCATAACTACAGCTGAAAAATGCACATCCAATCCTATTAACTTGTAACTTCTTTCAAGTCAGTACAACATACTATAAGGATAGTGGTAAAAAGGTGAACAAGTTTTGGGTTAAAAAATAGAGCCATAGGCATAGAAAAACACGAAAGATAGATACTGGAACTGGAAGCAGTATGGATAATGAAACTGAATGAAGAATAAAAATACTATAGGTTGAACACTGACATGGTGTATAACTCGTAATAAATGAGTACGAATAATAACACGAAGAATAATGAAGGGCTGAAGAAGACTTGAGGATAAACTATGAACATACGTACTCCCTCTGTAAAGAAATATAAGAGTGTTTAGATCACTAGTGATACTAGGGAAGAACTGAGCTTAGTTCATCTGCTCATGTCATTTACTCCGATATAAGTGATGGACTGAACAACAACTGAAGTAATAAACTGCTGGAATGAATAAAATATTTGAGCATTGACGAGAACATTTCCTGTAAATCAGAAGTTCAAAAAGATTATCAAAGTCATGAGGCAAACATGAAAAACATCTGTCGACCAAGAGCAATGAGTGGGTCATAATTTGCATTATTATAACATAATTGGCGTGGTTTGCAAATATTACAAATGATTTGCACGGCGTTGTTCTGTTTCTCAATATTACCGCATCGATAATACATGCACAGATGCTATTACAGCCTTACAGGAAAAAAGCAGAAAATTAACTTTCAAGTTACACCAGATTAAGAAAAGTTAGGACCTCCAGACCGAAACCACTTATTGAGTTGCTGAGCTGATAACATCCTCAGAACCCAACATGCACAGGACTGGCTAGCACATATTGCCTCAACTTGTGTTTCTAAAACTACAGGGATCTGATGGAGTTCCTCAGATTCTCAGCAGCTCTGCTATGTCTTAGACAGCATGACTTGTTCAGGTACTGACGAAAGGACGCACGCATTTTGTCAACTAGATGAAAGGTCGACAATAAGACAAAGCATACCATAAAATCATTTTGTCAACTACCTACATTTTTCTCTGGCTAATGTATTCATGCAACCACACATAATCATACAACATGAACAAAAATGGACTTTAGCTTCAGAAAAGGGATTAATGCCGCAAAGTGCAACATGCAGGTGAGCAAATCACAACTGACTTTAGGCGAAATCAGAAAACACCTACATGAAAAGATCAATTTCAAAGTCCCTTGCTGATTCGTCACTATATCCGAGCTTTAATGAAGCAGGAAAGGGGCATGCAAGAGTGCTTACAGTCGATTCATGCAAAGGTTTGGGTTGTACATGAACAGAGCAAGAGCTCGGAAAAAATAGCACTATAGCACTGCTCGAAAGCTTCAGGGCTGGCTCGCAGTAATTTTCATCCTGCAGCATGCCAGGCCTGGATATCCTCCCTAATGAGGCCGAGGACGCAGTCAGTGGCGGTAACTCCATATGAACAGAAACTGAGAAAACATGGATGAAACTATCAGATCTGACCCCCCCCCCCTCCCCCCCCAATCGGGCGCAGAACCAAACCAAACTCGTAGGCGGCGCGCCGGCAGCTCCCGACCGTCTCACCTGGCCCTCATACCAGAATGTCCTCCCATTGCAGAAGCATGAAGTGCATTCATGATTTTCTCCTCCAGTGCTTTATCATTGCCCAATACTATTTTTCCTTTATATCTAAGAATGAGACTCTGGAAGAGGTATGATGCTATATACTTCTGTAGCAATTCTTTTGTCACTGGATCTATCACATAGCTCTTTTGTACTTCTTCAATCCATTTAGGAGTAATTGTCAACATGAACATGAGTGATACGGATTTTCTGGACAAAGCATCAGCTATAGTATTTTCCTTTCCTTTTTTGTATTCCACCACATACGCTAATTCCAAGAGTTTGAGGAGTAATTTGTGTTGTAACCCTTCTGTCATCCTATGTTCAGTGATATATTTGAGACTCTCATGATCTGTTTTAATGATGACTTTTCCTCCTAGAAAATAGTGCCTCCCCTTTTTAATGGCCTCAAGTACTCTTAATGCCTCTTTCTCATATACTGATAGACTATCATTCTTTGGTCTCAAAGCAAAGTTTTAGTAGGCAATAGCTCTGCCCTTTTGCATCAGAACTGCTCCTAAACCATTCCTTGAAGCATCAACTTCTAAAGTGAGTTCAGCAAAGTTTGGCAAAGCTAGAACGGGAGCAGTGATCAATGCCATTTTTAGTTCTTGAAAGGCATTTTCCTGAGCTTCATACCACTGAAATGCTCCCTCCTTGAGCATATCATACTGGGGTCTAAATATCCTGCCATAATTTTTGATGAACCTCCAATAGTAGCCAGATAAACCCATAAAGCTCCTTAGTCGTCTCACTGAAACAGGAGATTTCCACTCAGTTACAACAACAATTTTAGCAGGGTCAGTGGCTACACCTTGTCCAGAAAATAATATGGCCTAGGTAATCGTCCACCTAAGGAACTCCAAATATGCACTTGCTTTGCTTAGCAAATAATTGATTTTCCCTAAGGAGAGTAAGGACAATTTCTTAAGTGTTTCAGGTGTGATTTCAGATTGGCTGCATGCATCGATCTGATGCAGAGACCGGGGGTAAATCATCCTTTAAAAAAAAAGTGTGATTTCAGATCTGGAATATTTTGGCAATAGTGCCGTTAGGGTAATTTTTTTAGATCAACGTTTGAACCCCGCTGAAAGAGACTGCGCACGTGCATGCGTGCCAATCTTTGTAGACATTTTATAATTATTGACTGTTTTCAATGTTAGCATTACTGTAGACAATCGGCAATATTTCATATGCCTATTTTATCGTCCATCCTTGCTTTAAGCGGTTGATACTTATATACTGTTTTCCCATTATTTCATTAATTTTGCTATACAACTGACTTTTTTCATTTGTGTATCTTTTAAAGAAATCGATTAGTTGTTTGGTGGTATTGGTTAGTGTGCGCTGGAGGATCGAAATTATGTCTAGAGGGGGGTAATTAGACTACTTGACCAAATAAAAACCTAATCTTTTCCCAATTTTAGATGTAGTCATAGTTTAGCAAATTTAGTAAGTCAAGCATCAACCTACAATGCAATTCTAAGAGTATAGCAGTGGAAAGTAAGACATTGCACATGTAAGTAAAGGAGGGGTTTAGAGAAGGCAAACGCAATGGGGACACGGTGATTTTTGGCGTGGTTCCGATATGCGGTGCTATCATACGTCCACGTTGATGGAGACTTTAACCCATGAAGGGTAATGGTTACGCGAGTCCACGGAGGGCTCCACCCACAAAGGGTACATGAAGAAGCAACCTTGTCTATCCCACCATGGCCATCGTCCACGAAGGACTTGCCTCACTCGAGTAGAACTTCACGAAGTAGGCGATCTCCTTGCCCTTACAAACTTCTTGGTTTAACTCCATATCATGTTGGAGACTCCCAAGCGACACCTAACCAATATAGTAGACACCACTCTCCAAAAGGTAATAGATGGTGTGTAGATGATGAACTCCTTGCTCTTGTGCTTCAAATGATAGTCGCTCCAACACTCAACTCTCTCACATAGATTTTGCTATGGTGGAAGAAAGATTTGAGTGGAAAGCAACTTGGAGAAGGCTAAAAATCAAGATTCAAATGATAGGAATGGAATCTCTTGATCTCAACACATGAGTAGGATTCTCTCTCAGAAAATGAGTAGTGGAAGTGTAGGCACGTTTTGATGGCTCTCTTACTAAGTAAGAGGGGGTGGAGGGGTATATATAGCCTCCACACGAAATCCAACCGTTACACACTTTTGACTCAACTTGGTAGCATCGGCCAGAATTCTCGGTGGCACCAATCTGTGTAAAAGATATGAATTTTAGGAGTCTCAGTGCATTACAAGAAATATGTCAATTTGCGACCATCACTATTGATCGCTGAATGGTCATTGTTTTTCATTTGCGACCTTTTTATGACCAAAAACAATTGGTCAAAAGCTGACCGTATTTAATGAAACTTAACGACCTTCTCTATGAGAAGGTCGTAGAAGGCAACGACCAAAACAAAAGGTCGTTGGTCACTGGTTGTCTGCCCAGGCCACGTCGGATCCGACGTGGCAAGCTGACGTGGCAAAATTGCGACCAATTGGATTGGTCGTTGATAAGAATCAGCCCGGTCCAATTCGGTGTCTATATGGGCCGAGCCCATTAATTCAGCCCATTTAATATATTATTTTTCTGTTAATTTTGGTTAGCTATATGGGCCTGGCGAAGAATTCAGCCTTTTTATATATCTGGCCCATGCCTTTTTTATTTTCTAGGATGTGGCCTTCTATAATTTATTTCTTTTTCGGGCCTCGACCCTTTTACAGTCCAATCTATTTTGGGCCTCCACAACAAACATTTAGAAGCTTAACCTCACAAGGCAGATGGTTATTCCAGCAACAGTGAATAAACAAGCATGTACACATGTATCCAAAGCATTTTATTTCTTTCAACACAAAAGGATTCTTTAAACAGCCACGACAGTAGATAGTAGATACATTCGACAGAGACTGAATTAACATAGAAATGAAGCAACAAAGGGCAGTCCAAGCACATGAACTACATGGGACTATAGCTACCACTTCTACCAACAGCAGCAGCCGCCTGAAAGAGAGGGAGGGGCTAGCAAGGAGCTAAACTAACAGCGACCATCCATCATAAATTGGTGATACTAGCAATGAGCGGCAGCGGCGACATTCCAGAGACCCCCTTCCCCTACTGCTGCTTGGCATGCCGCATCACTAGTCACCCTGCACACAACAAGTTTCAGATGTTCAGAACAGATCAACATGTTGAGCAGTTAGGGAATCACGAGAAGGAAGTGGGAGGGTGGATCACGATGGTCTCACCTCGTTGCCGTCGTCCTCATCCAACCCCGGTGACCAAGTACACATCCAAGCCAGTTCACTAATCCATGGGTGCTAGCTTGCCTACCAGCTCCTGCATTGTGCCCCTGGATGCCACAAAAACAACCTGACTTATAAGCATAGATAGAGAAGACCAAAAGTGAAACAACACACTAATGCTACAGTGCCTAAGAGTATAATTTTAATATAGCCAGCAACACTTAAAGAAATAATATCTATAGATGATTCCATACAAAGTAGAACAGTTGTACTTGGCAATGCACACTAGCTACAGGTGACTGGTTATATTGGTTCATTGTCATCAAATTAAAAAAGAACGAAAGGAACAAACAAAAGAGTACAAGAACAAACAATGCTCATTGTCTGATATCATTTTAGCTAACAGAATGTTGTGACAGAACTACCACAATCCCCACTCATACAAGAAGTCCACAATGGTGGGAGCCGACTTTCCCTACAATGTAAGTCAGCTGCTGAATATATTTAGGTGCATCATCTGACACTATGAATGGTCTAGTTGTATAGCAGATTACAAGTACATTAATAGCAGATTACGAACTAATGTACTTTGGTGGCCTCACGATCCTTCTTGTTGCAGCAAAGACAACATCCTGTGCAAGCGAAGCACATTTATCAAATTTCGTTGTTTCAAATTTTTAACATCATTTCAGAGTATAAACAAATTCCTCCAGCTAAACATGTCAAAGTTTTTATAGTGATGATCTTGGACAAAGTGCAAGGGGGTCAAGTATATAGCTAATAAGCTTGGAGGCAAAGATTTACAGTACAAGCATGAAAATCAGAACAACAGAACTCCAGTTTGACCACTTCAATTAGCTTATTATAGATACCAACAATGGCTACCTATTGAGCAATTTAATTTCATTTAAATGCAACCAGGGGAAAAACATGAGGTAAACATGCTCGTGGATGCCACCTTGCCCTGATGCATTTATGTCTTAACCAACTTCATACACTAATGATGTTGTAATGTATTATGCTCTGTGGTGTACTGCACCCAAGCAGTGAATGGATCAACAAGCAGGTACCAACAGAAACAACAGTGCAGCAGGCGCAGGAAGATAAAGTTGCTCCCTTCAAAAGGATAGAAGCCACAACAGCATGTAGATCTACACAAATCATCTACAGATCGCGTGAGGAGAAGCAAGCATTTAAAAAATCTAGAGGAGGGCGTTCCCAGCAAACAGCACGGGGCAAATCCATCCATCCATCCATCCCTGCACCAAACTAAGGGACAGAGGCAAGGTACATTATGCATCCATGGGGCAAGCAAAGCGAAACGGCGCGGATCAGACGGGCGAGGGAAAGGGGATGCTTACTCTGGTTGTTGCGGGCGGTGAAGAGGATGGTGCCGGTGGGGTCACTGACGAGGCACTCGGCGACGCGGGTGCGGGCGGTGGGCTTGTCGAGGACGGTATGGACGGAGAGGACGTGCGCGGTGAGGGTGTGGCCGTGCGTCTGCGGCAGCAGCTTGTTGATGGTGGTGAAGACGGGCTTGCGCAGCTGCACGGCAAGCTTCGTGGCCGCGGCGGGGGCGTCGGAGGAGGCCGGTGCAGCAAGGACGATGGTTCATCTTGCTCCCCCCCCCCCCCAGTTGGGAGAATCAGGGCCACCAGAAGCATCGGAGTGGCAGAAGAGTCACCGCCGCACACCAAACAAAACGGTGGCTCTATGGTGCACCTGCATGTGTGAGAAAACAGCATCATGTGAATCCATCCATTGGCAGAAATCATAATTAAAACATCATCGTTTACATGGCAGAATGGGCGTGCAAAGAAATTATTTACAGGATATACAAAGCAACTACATGTTGATATGATTGGATTGGATGCACGGCGGATTTGTAATACGAAGTGTGAGTGCTGCTAGTCAATAAAGATGGGATTCACAAGGAAACCAAAATAATCAATCAGCAATCACCATACTTATGTGCATAATAATTGTACGTATATAATCTGACTTGATTTCTTTCTTAAAAAAAATCTTATCAACATGGCTAGAGACTATATAGATGGTCTACTCTGGTATGTAGGTACATGTGCATCCATCTTTTGCATGCCGGCAATCGAACTAAGAAAGCTAGGCACAAGAATACTAGCAAGTATATATACTAACTAATTAACCAAAGTATAGATACCAACCAACCACCCAACAATTCTATTTCTGCTCCCACCATGTGATTCCGTTTAGAATGGAAACATAACCAATCTTGTAGATCACACGCTTCCTTCTCAGCGGCTTCCTTCTCGAACCTCTCGATCACACGCTTGTCAATACCTCCAAGCTTGTACATCAGATGGCCAGTGGTGGTCGACTTGCCAGAGTCGACATGGCCAATGACCACAATGTTGATGTGAGTCTTCTCCTTACCCATGGCTGAAACTGCAAGGCCAAAGTAAACAGGTGTCAGAACAGAAGATACAGAGAACAGAATTCAGTAGCTGTCAAGCTTAACAAATGAAATGACCTTATAGATACAAACTCGATGGGTTTAATAATCAGATACGGTAACAGTCAAGCCAATAAAACTGTAGGCACAAGTTAGATCCAATAAACCAGAACAAAACATGTACGGCAGAACATATATACCAGAGACTGCAGACGGGAAATCATATATTCTACTCACGACTCACAGATCCTAGAACCAAACAGAAGTAGAACACAAATCTGACTACGTCATGAGCAACATGTCTCACTAACAACAGATAACAGAGAAATCCTACATATCAAGGCTAAGGCATGAGCAACACCTTAAAATTACGGCCAAAAACAGCTTGCATCAGCGCATAAGAGATTCTAAACTAGATCCACATGCAGATTTACGGCTACAAAGCTAACACATCGAGAAAATCCTTCAGACCACGGACGAGAACCACATGCATCAGCTCAAAATAAACAGCTGCTACCCGATCTACCAACAGACTACGACTACGAAATAGAAGCAAGCGTGTATCCTTCAAACCACGGATGAGAACAACATGCATCAGCGCATAATAGAATCTAAAACTCGAACTACCAGCATAGCACGGATATGAAACCGAAGCATGCTCGAATCCTTCAAACAACGGACGAGAACAGCACGAATCACCGTGAAAAGCAGCCTAAAACTGGATCTAAATGAGAGAGGAGTGGAGAAGGGCCCTTGAGCTGCTGCTGCTCTTCTCCTCTCCATGGCTGGGCATCAACTGGGTTGAGCTCTCCTGCAAGCACCAAAAAAACAGAGCAAACAGAGGCGTGAGGAACCCAAATCCATGGCTGCTAGATCGAATGAAACAGGGAGGGGAGAGGGGACGGAGGGGAGTTGGGGGCACCTTGACCTTGGGTGGCTGGACGACGGCGTCGTGGATTTCGAGGTCCAGGTGGAGGAAGCCCTTGACGGCGGCGATCGTGGTGGCTGGGTGCGCCCCTCCTGCTCCTCCTCCTCGAGCAGGACAAGGCCGGTGGCTACACGGTGAGGAGAAGGCCCTGCTCCCGAATCCGGAGCCCTCGTCGCCAATGCTCGACCCGGCCACGCCATGGGCGACCTACTACAAAGGGCAGGAGATGAAACCCTAGCCGCGGGTGATGGTGGAGGCCACGAGCGGCGAATCTTGCCTGATGGGAGGAAGGCGCAGACGGAGGGGACGAAGGGAGGGATGGGTCGTGGGAGGGTGCAGATGGCTGTAGACCGGCGGCGAGGGGAGGGGTGGGTGGCAGAGGTAGTGGGTGGCGGCTGCGGGTGGGTGGCGGAGGTAGGATCTGGATCGGGGAGCACTAGGGTTCGCATGTGCGCGAGAGAGAGGGGTTTTGCCGGTGGGGGTCGCCGACGGCGGGATTTGGAGAGGAATCAGGAGGGGGGTGGATCTCGAGTGGATCTTCGGCCATGAAGGGGAGGTGGCGCTGGCGGTGGAGTGGAGGCCGTGGTCAGGGTCGGCGGCGGCGGGTCGTGGGGAGAGGAGTGGTGTGCGGGGGAGAGGGGGAGAGGAGCTCGCGGTGGGTGAGTGGTGTGCGGGGGAGAGGGTGCCATTCGGCCACTGACAGGTGGGCCCGCCAGGAATTAGGCCCACATGTCAGTGCCCTCAGTGGCATGTGGTGTACGTCAGGGGAGCTGCTTCCGGGTGGGTGTGAGTGGGTGAGAGGGTGAGGGGGTGTGGGCCGTTGGATCTGGCAGTATCCGACGGTTTCTGATGCTTGATCCGCGTGACATGCTCGTAGACCAATCAGAACGAAGTACAGGCTTTGATGACATTATGACCATCTAAATTGGTCGTAATCGATTAACAATAGGCGGCTGCTACAAGTCAGTCAGATGATTTTGTCTAGAAATCATCCGCCTAGCTAGCCGCCCGATCTACGCATTGGTGGTCGTTCGATCACATCAATATGTCATGACAGCACCGAGCGTGAAAAAACTTCAACGCAGCACCGATGACATCCCCACGAAGCTCCATTGCAGCTCTCAACGGCGCGCCAAGAGCTCCAACGCAGCACCACGGTGCCCGGCGAAGCTCCATTGCAGCGTCGGGGAGCTCCAACGCAGCACCACGATGCCCGGCGGTAAGCTCCCTTCTCTTTTTATGACAATGCTTAAGTACGGTTCCCTCGAATAACTAGAGGTAGTTTCATACTAAGTGGGATTTTCGTCGATTCACTAGGAAGCGGGTCAAATTTTAACTACAGCTGCATCATAGTTTGTTCAAATGATTTCATATTCCGCACAAGTTTGCATCTTGGAATTACAAACAATGTTGCCAAAGGGATTTTTCATTTTATTTTCACGAAAAATCAATTTTTCATTTTTCGAGTGCCCAAAATGAGTTTTTTTGTGAAGGACCTACCAAATATTTGTTGCAAAATTGGACCAAAACATTTTTATAAAATATTAGGTCATATTTAATGTATAATTGACCAAATGGTTGGGGGTAAAATATTTTTGATCCGCCTCTCGTGAAAAAGACAAATTTCTGCCGATTCAGTTGGAACCGGGTCAAATTTGAACTACAGCTGCCTCATAGTTTGCTCTTTATTTTCTCCAAAAATCATTTCTAGGTACATAAGTATCTATTTAATCAGAAAAACACCAATTTTTTTCCAATATTCAACCACTAGCTAGGAACGGTCATGCCCGCCGTTTTGACCGCGTTTTGAAACGGGCATGAAAAATTCAAAAAAAATCAAAAAATTTGAAAACCTTCGCATTGTGTCATTATATGTGACCCAGTTATTAGAAAAAATAATAAACTTATAATACGGAAATTATTTTAAAAAAGTGTTCCCAGAAACGAGCTATCATGTGTGAAGATTCATGGCTTTCAAGTCAAATGATCAATCTTATGGCCACATTCATGGCATAGTTTGTTTAAATTATCTCATATTGTGCACAAGGGTGCATCTTGAAATGACAAACAATGTTTCCCAAGGCAGTTTTCATTTTCTTTGGACGAAAAATTCATTTTCCATTTTTCGAGAGCCCAAAATGAGTTTTTTTGTGAAGGACCTACCATATATTTGTTGCAAAATTGGACCAAATCAATTTTCTAAATTACTAGGCCATATTTAATGCACAATTGACCAAGTGGTTGAGTGCCAAAAGTTTTGATCAACCTCTCGTGAAAAAGACAAATTTCTGCCGATTCAGTAGGAAGCGTGTCAAATTTGAACTGCAGCTACCTCATAGTTTGCTATTTATTTTTTTTAAAAATCATTTTTAGGTACATAAGTATCTATTTAATCAGATAAACACCAAAAGTTTTCCAAGATTCAACCACTAGCTAGGAACGGCCATTCCCGCCGTTTTGACCGCATTTTAAAACGGGTATAAAAATTCAAAAAAAATCAAAAAATTGGAAAAACCTTCGCATTGTGTCATTATATGTGACCAAGTTACCAGGAAAAATAATAAATTTGTAATAAGGCAATTGTTTTAAAAAAGTACTCTCAGAAATGAGCTCTCGTGTGTGAAGATTCATGGGTTTCAAGCCAGATGATCAATCTTATGGCCACATTTATGGCATAGTTTGTTCAAATGATCTAATATTGTGCACAAGGGTGCATCTTGAAATGACAAACAATGTTGCCTAAGGAAGTTTTCATTTTCTTTGCATGAAAAAATCATTTTCCATTTTTTGAGTGCCCAAAATGAGTTTTTTTTGTGAAGGACCTACCAAATATTTTTTGCAAAATTGTACCAAATCAATTTTCTAAAGTACTAGGACATATTTAATGCATAATTGACCAAATGGTTGAGTGCCAAAAGCTTTGATCCACCTCTCGTGAAAAAGACAAATTTCCGCCGATTCAGTAGGAAGCGGGTCAAATTTGAACTGCAGCTGCCTCATAGTTTGCTCTTTATTTTTTCCAAAAATCATTTCTAGGTACATAAGTATCTATTTAATCAGAGAAACAGTAAAAAAAATCCAAGATTCAGCCACTAGCTAGGAACGGCCATTCCCGCCGTTTTGACCGCATTTTAAAACGGGCATAAAAAATTCAAAAAAAATCAAAAAATTGGAAAACCTTCGCATTGTGTCATTATATGTGACCAAGTTACCAGGAAAAATAATAAATTTGTAATACGGCAATTGTTTTAAAAAAGTGCTCTCAGAAATGAGCTCTCGTGTGTGAAGATTCATGGGTTTCAAGCCAGATGATCAATCTTATGGCCACATTCATGGCATAGTTTGCTCAAATGATCCCATATTGTGCACAAGGGTGCATATTGGAATGACAAACAATGTTGCCTAAGGAAGTTTTCTTTTTCTTTGCACGAAAAAATCATTTTCCATTTTTCGAGTGCCCAAAATGAGCTTATTTTGTGAAGGACCTACCAAATATTTGTTGCAAAATTGTACCAAATCAATTTTCTAAAATACTAGGACATATTTAATGCACAATTGATCAAATGGTTGGGTGTGAAAAGCTTTGATTCACCTCTCGTGAAAAAGGCAAATTTCCGCCGATTTAGTAGGAAGTGGGTCAAATTTGAACTGCACATGCCTCAAGTTTGCTCTTTATTTTTTCAAAAAATCATTTCTAGGTACATAAGTATCTATTTCATCATAGAAACACCAAAAAAATTCCAAGATTCAACCACTAGCTAGGAACGGTCATTCCCGCCGTTTTGACTGCATTTTGAAACGGGCATAAAAAATTCAAAAAAAATCAAAAAATTGGAAAACCTTCGCATTGTGTCATTATATGCGACCAAGTTACCAGAAAAAATAATAAACTTGTAATACGACAATTATTTTTAAAAAGTGTTCTTAGAAATGAGCTATCATGTGTGAAGATTCATGTCTTTCAACCAAAATGCTCAATCTTATGGCCACATTTCTGGCATAGTTTGTTTAAATGATATAATATTGTGCACAAGGGTGCATATTGGAATGGCAAACAATGTTGCCTAAGAAAGTTTTCATTTTCTTTGGACGAAGAATTCATTTTCCATTTTTCGAGTGCCCAAAATAAGTTTTTTTGTGAAGGACCTACCATATATTTGTTGCAAAATTGTACCAAATCAATTTTCTAAAATACTAGGACATATTTAATGCATAATTGACCAAATGGTTGGGTGTCAAAAGTTTTGATCCACCTCTCATGAAAAAGACAAATTTCCGCCGATTCAGTAGGAAGCGGGTCAAATTTGAACTGCACCTGCCTTATAGTTTGCTCTTTATTTTTTTCAAAAATCATTTCTAGGTACATAAGTATCTATTTAATCATAAATACATGGTTTGGTGGCGATACGTCAAGGTTTGGACGGTGGCCGAGGGCCCCAACTCCAGAGCGCGTAAACTCGCATGCCCGCCGCGTGGTCACCGCATGACCGTGGCATTGCCACGTGTTCTGGGCGGCCTAGGCATGTCTAGTGGGTTGGGTACTCCCCCGGTAGGTGTCAGGAAGAAGAAGGCAATAGAATAATCTCATGAGGAGACTGAACTGAGCTCAAACATGAATTAGCAGCCAAGTGTTTGATTAGTGGTGGGGGAAGTGCACATGGCCAATGGGCCTGAGTTTTGGCCGAGGATGATCATCTACTAAGGACACTGTCTTGGAAAATTTGCAGCTCAAATGGAGGATCCTAGGTGTCACTTGCTTTGCAAAGTACCAGACTGGACAGAAATATGAATGTTGAAGCTGGACTCAAATGAATGTATGGATTGATATTAAATTTGGAGGAGGATGATAATTTGGGCATATGAAGGCACTTTAAAAATTTCATACCATTTGGATAAATGAAAATGGTACTTCCTTCACAGTGCTCTCCACTGAACAGAAAATTAGCAAAAATGTTGAGAGAAATTGGCTAGAATAAATGAGCTAAAATTTGGTGGAGGGAGTTTCTATGGGCAGGGTCATGTCGTAGTAAATTTTTAGCAATTATAAATTAACATAAAATATAGTTGCTTCACAAACTGAAAATATTACAAGAAACAAAGATTGGATGATGAGCTCACATGGATTGTTAAATGGGGCTCAAATTTTGCGGAGAGCTATGATTTGGGAATATAGAAGATATGGCAAAAATTCAGCTCATTAGGATATGCCTAGCTAGCACTTCCTTCACAACGGTTCTAGCTGAACAGAAACTTTGGAAATTTGCCGAGGAAGATTTACCAAGCAAATGGAGCTGAATATTGTCATGAGGCAATGATTTGGATAGTAAAGAATGCCCAATTTTTTTGGGGAGTTTTGGGAATGACAGAAATATAGGCTGCTTCACAACCTAGGGCAAAAATTGACACATAGACATGACACATAGGCAAAACTAATGAGGTGGCGCCTAGTCATAGCAATGCACCACAATTTACAAGGCTATGACCATTTATATTGGTCATTATTAGCTAGAAATAAGGCAGCGGACCAGTGCTGTTTGCTTTACGACCATTTCGTGTAAGGAAATTACGACCTTTCTGACCAAAATGGTCGTTGTGGTTTAGGGTTTGGAGCCCCCCGGACAGCTTTTGACCAATCGGTCTCAAATGGTCATAGATTTATGACCAATTCTTCCAGGATCACTGACAGAAGGTCACAAGTTGACATATTTCTTGTAGTGGTGGGACCGACTGAAAACATCTCGAAGGGACCGATGTGCAATGGTAAAGGCAAACTTCATTTCGGTGGCACCGATTGCATCAACTCGGTAGGACTGAAGTGAAGCAATAAGGCAACAGAAGGTTGGCAAGCCATCTCGGTGGCACCGATTGCAAAACTCGGTAAGACTGAAATAATTGCAACAGATGACAGAGAGTTGGCAAGGCCATCTCGGTGAGACCGAGATCCATATAGGTGACTCCGATTTGTTAGGTTTTGGCTGTGGCAGTGTCTACATGAACTCGGTGGGTCTGGATTGCACAAGTTTGTGGGTCTTCGGTGCTTTACCTTGAGTAAATCGTCCGATAGGAGCATTGCTTTCATAGGATAACTGAATTGATATGCACCGCCGTCTTCAGGAAGTGACACCGTCAGACCAGACAGGTTGTCACGATATCCCCGTCCACCACTCGTCAGCCATCACCGGATCTTGGGTACGAGAAGGAGGAAGAAACGACCTCCGTGAACCACATAAATACCGTGAACCTTATATATAAACCCCGCGAGTTCGTTGCGTGCAAGTCCCACAAAAGTCCCGGCGATTGCGTTGGCAGTGTCCAAAGACAACGCAGGAGAGGGCATCGAGGGAATAGAGCTAGTCCAAACAAATTTTTGCTCGGGACTCTGTAAAACAATTATTTGTTATACCAAATTTTATACTTATTCTAAACTAAGTGTAGCATATAACAATTTTATTAATATACTTTTCAATCATACTTAGCCACATAATAATTTTTTCAAATAATAGTTGTATTATTCATTGTTATACAGTTGTAATGTATATTCTTAAAATTTGATTATGTGAAATTTAAATTGTATGATATTCCAAAAATTATCTTTCTTGTTAAGAAATCATTTGAATTAATTTTCTAATATTGCATCAATTGTATAGTGTTTATACATATATTTGCATATCTATGTGTGTGTCCATTTATCTTTTAATATTATTGAATGTCGTGGTAGAGATTTCTATAAAAAAATATTTTAATAGTGGTTTCTACTGTATATTAGTCAACTATATTCATAGAAACTTCTAGAAATGTGACATCCAAGTTGGGTTCAGTAATAGAACCATCGAAAAACCAAATATGTTCTTGGTTGTACTTTTGTGTATGATTCGATTATCTGACATGCTCATCTATATTCACTTAGTTTGATTTGGTGCAAATGGGATCCCCTACCCGTTTTTCAAATGAAAATAGTGCATTGGTTAAACATTGTAATCTAATTATCATAAATTTCATTATGATACTAAGACATCCATGTAAAGAGAGACTTCAAAGTTGAGACACTTATTTTGGGACGGAGGGGGTACTATTTAGGTCATAATATTAATTAACCTTTTATTTAATATGGGGTATTTTTAGTCAATGCCATACATATGATTCCTACCCTAATTTAAATTGACTATATAGGTTAGTTTACTTCATCACCACCCTATGTCATTGTAAACAATATTTAAACTTGATGTGTAGCTAAATGGGATGGAACCCTTCCTAAATGTGAAGTATCGTTGTGTGTGATCGATACTTCACTTAACTCGGTCAATAATTGCTTCAGATTGTGTTGCATATCAACCTTTCCGTGCCATGTCATTGCATTCCATGAATATGCTGGATCTTTTGCCGTAGCTATAAGATTGCGTCTGTTGCTTGTATTTTCAGTGTTCTTTGCTTCTTCGCGGATAGGACACGAAGATGACGTGAGCCACGTGCAAGGCCCGCTCTTCTACCAAGCATGGACATTAGGCAAGGATGACCATTACCCTGGATACTTGTACTAGGTTTACTTGCACTAGATTCACGATGTTGTAGTTATGTTGCGATACCTATCACTTGCATAGCTTCTTGAGTTCCACATATGACCTGATATCCTGTACCTAGCACACCATGTTGCTTTATATGTTGCTCGCTAACCTGCTTGCTCTAGTATGCATGCTTATGTTGCAACCGTTGGCATGTTATATTCTTATGCCTTGCTCCCTTTGGGTTCATTTCAATTATGCCATGCTTCTAGAGGTGAAACTTATGATATGGACATAACTATGATTGTAATTAGGACGGTAACGGTGAAAGGCGCGGGTAGTTTGCCTTGGTGTTTTGTTCCACACAAGCCGACCTAGGACCCAAGTTCATCTTGTCTTGATCCAATAATCAGTATGCTAACTATGTGTGGGGACGACCTATGCCCCCCTCCCCACCCTCTTCGATTGGTAGGCTACGACTACATTCTTTGTCCAGTAGCCACAACTCGGGTACTCATTTATTTTGTTTATTACGTCGGAGCCACTAGGGGGTTGACCCTTGACGAGGAGCATCGGCCTCCCGGGTGGTCCAGAAGACTTGACATACAAACTGCAGATACCAGAGCCGTGAAGGATCTACCTCCACTAACGTAGCCGACAAAGATCTGTAACCCTAGGTTCCGGAGACCTGCTCCCCCGCACGCCGATGCACATGGGTGTTTGGGATGGAGTAGACTATGGTGACAGCGCAAGTTATGAAATGAGGAGGACCAAAGCGGTATCGTGTCACGTTCACGATCTCAAACCGACTTGGTTTCCAAGTCGTGAATTTACCGGACAAGTAAACGGTCAACTTGCCTACCAAGATATCAAAAAGTAAAACGGCAAAAGGAACATGTGCTCTTGCAAGGCCACGGACCGGATCTCGATGGACCATTCACGTGATGATGGAGTCCTAGACTAGGGGGTAAAATAATGTGTCCATGTTACCATCGCTCCAAGACGCCTAGATTAGGACCCTTACCTCGAGATATGTCGGATTTAGCACCGACATTAGTGGCCCACGCAGGTCATGCTGGTAGTTGCCGCTATGCGATGGGAATTCAGATCGGCTCCGGCACGATCTACGCATCGGAACCGAGCTTCGTCGTCGATGTCGGCATCTTTGTCATCGGCTTGACTGGTCACCTGGGCTAGACCGAGAACTTTTCTCCATGTTGGATCGTCAAGATCAGACGGGTGCCTTCACCAACTTTAACTCCGATCTCAACCAAGATCATGGAAGAATCATTCATGGAGCTCGGGGGTTCAATGTCAACATTGCCCTCGTGCGATCATTCAGTTTTTTCCGGACAGCGGAGTCGTGTTCGTCGTCCCCGCCTTCTTGAGCGTCATTTTGACGGATCCTTCAGTGAAATTGTGGGGAATTGAGTCTAGAACAGCTGATCCCAGTAGCCCCTGAGACTCAGGTGGCTATTGGGCATCGCGTTTCTGTTCCTAAAAGTATGCTGCCGAGTAAGGACTTGATCCTCGAGCCGATTTCGTGAAAAAAAGAGGGAAGGAAGGGGAATCACTGCCACTTCTCAAATCAATCACGCCGCCGAGAAAAAAACGTGCTCATGATACCAATTGTCATGCCTTGTTCATAAATAAGTGATGTGGATTTAGTCCAAGAAAGTAAACGGAGTGACAAACGAAATGGTACGGTAAATGATAATCACGCTTCGGTGGAAAGGGGAGCTTCGCAAGCCGTCCCATCACGTGGTGAGCTTCAATCTGGAGCGTCCGTTAACCGAAGAAAGGTGACACTCGTATTGGTTCCGCCTCGACGACTCATATCCTATCTCTGTCGCCGACGACTTTATGTATATGGCCACCAATTCGCTTCGGCTTCGTGTAAGTCCACAAAATTCCCGTGGTTGCATCCAAAGAGAAAGCAGGAGAGGGGATCGAGCCAACAGGATCCGCCATGAGGTTCAGGATCTTTGTCGGTATGGAGTTGGAGGCGTGGATCCCCCGGCTTCAAGGGAGTCTGGATGGCACGTGGCGAGCCGGCGAGGTGGCCTGGGTCTTGGGTATGAGAAGGAGGAAGAAACGACCTCCGTGAACCTTATATATAAACCCCGCGAGTTTGTTGCATGCAAGTCCCACAAAAGTCCCGATGATTGCATTGGCAGCGTCCAAAGACAACGCAGGAGAGGGCATCGAGGGAACAAAGCTAGTCTAAACAATTTTTCGCTCGGGACTATGTAAAATAATTCTTTTTTATACCAAACTTTTATACTTATTCTAAACTAAGTGTAGCATATAACACTTTATTAATATACTTTTCTATTATACTTAGCCATATAATAATGTTTTCAAATAATAGTTGTATTATTCATTGTTATACAGTTGTAATGTATATTCTTAAAATTTGGTTCTACGAAATTTACATTTTATGATATTCCAAAAATTATCTTTCTTGTTAAAAAATCATTTGAATTAATTTTCTAATATTGCATAAATTGTATAGTGTTTATACATATATTTGCATATCTATGCATGTGTCCATTTATTTTTTAATATTATTGAATGTCGTGGTAGAGATTTCTAAATAAAATATATTTTAATAGTGGTTTGTACTGTATATTAGTCAACTATATTCATAGAAACTTCTAGAAATGTGACATCCAAGTTGGGTTCAGTAATAGAACCATCGAAAAACAAATATGTTCTTGGTTGTACTTTTGTGTATGATTCGATTATCTGACATGCTCATCTATATTCACTTAGTTTGATTTGGTGCGAATGGGATCCCCTACCCGTTTTTCAAATGAAAATAGTGCATTGGTTAAACATTGTAATCTAATTATCATAAATTTCATTATGATACTAAGACATCCATGTAAATAGAGACTTCAAAGTTGAGACACTTATTTTGGGAGCACAACTATGCCTCCATGAAAAAAATAGAAAAAAAAACGAGCCGGAAGTACCATTTTTCCCGCTTTTCCCTTTCTGGGAAGCACAACTATGCCTCCACGAGAATCAAATTTATGCCTCACGCGGAAGAAAAAACACGTTATTTTATCCCTTCCTAAGAGACAGATATGTGACTCTCGCGGAAGCAAACTTGTGCGAGAAGCAAATATATGCCTCTCGCGGAAGCAAAAAAGAAATGCGTTTTTTTCCTTTCCGAGAACTGTGCCTCTCGCAGAAGCAAAACTATGCTTCCTCGAGAAGCAAATATGTGACTTTCGTGGAAGGAAAATCAACTTCCAAAAAAAATTCTCCAAAGCCTACGAAAAACATGGGAAAAATCAAAAAGCGGAAAAAACAAAAACAAAAAAAATCTAAAACCCAAAAACGTGTGCATAAAAATTTAAAAAAACATTTTGACGGAGCTCCCAGCACGCAACACGTGGCGGCGGCTTAGAGCGCGCGAAGTTTCCGTAATGGGACCTCCTATATGGCAACTGTTGGAAATAGGCCCTGGAGACAATAATATTGTATTATTATATTTCCGTTTTCATAATTAAAATTTTATATTTCATGCTATAATTGTTATGATCCTGGAATATGCGATCCAGTGGAAACCTTGTATGCACGTGTGGAATGATAAACAGTAAATAATAGATTCCTAGTCTCTTCTCTAAGACCGACTCAAGTGTTATTGATGATCATGTTTTTCGGATTTTAGGATATCGTTAGGTGTAACGATAGTCCTAAAACAACATTGAGAGTATGACGTTAGAAGAATGATCATATTGAATCGCTAAACTTGTTTATTATACATTGAGATAATATCGTCTGAAACCAATTGTTATAACATGGAGTGTTAGCATGTGTTTTTAGTTGGGGAATTTGAGAATTTGCCACACCTTTCCTAACACTTTGAGGATTTGCCCTCGTTTACATTGACATGGATATTTTGCCCCAACTTTGCTAAAAACTTGGATTTGCCCCTTTTACACGGTTAGCATAAGTTTCCGGATTACACCACAAAATCATGACTATATTGCCCCCGAACCAACTCATTCTCTGTTCGTCTCCTCCTATGACGGCAAGCCGTGTTGTGCTTCCTCCTCGCCGCCGGCACCGCGGACACCTCGACATGCATCAAGGTGGCGATGTTGGCGGTGCTTCTTTCCAGCGAGCGCCACAACCAGCCCCTCCTCGACGAGTGCTATGGCGTGGTGCGTTGGCTAGCTATGGCGGACCGACTTAGGCTCCTCGTGGAGAAATGGAGGACCTCACCGTCTCAAGCTTGATCCTGGTCTTGTGGAAGCGAGTAGGCAGCAACGACGTCAACCTGGCCGGTGCTAATGACACCGTCAGCCAGCTCGATGCCCTTTTTGCTCCGTTCAAGATGACTGGAGCATGCCGACAATGAGTACGGAGGTCCCGTGAACATGAGACGCGTGAGCGGGCGGGCGCCACAGCTGAGCTGCATTGAAGACGAGCTGGAGGTTCGCGTGGCGTCCACCTACACGCGCTTGTCAATGAGACATCGATGGCCATCATCCTGATGCGGACCGTGTGGGACCCTGCCAATAGAGGCGCCACGCCGCGCCAGCATCCAGGTCGGCAACGGCGACCTCGGGCGCCGGAGCTGCAGCGAGGCCCATCTCGGCGAAGAGCACGCATCGTTAGTTCTGGCAGTAGTCAACCATCATCTCTTCTTCTTTTTTTTGACCTGCATCCTTTCTTTCTTTCTTTTTAGGAGAAAAGCTGACTCGAAATGTGAATCGGTGAAGAAGATGGGGAATTTTAGGATGGGCTGAGGGGCATTTTGGACATTGCAGAGTGGTCCATATTGTCAGGGGCAAATCCTCAAGTTTTTAGCAAAGTTGGGGCAAAATATCCATGTCAATGTAAATGAGGGCAAATGCTCAAAGTGTTAGGTAAGGTGTGGCAAATCCTCAAATTCCCCGTTTTTAGTTCTCAAACCATGAGAGTATCGTGGTCACTTCCTACCGTACGGTGGACTTTAGGGTTGCTCAATGGTGATCGTAACGACAACTTACAGGTTAATTGAAAAGTTTGATAAGGGACTAGATAGCTCGAGAGTAAGATTTGCTCCTCCGACGATAGAGAGATATTCTTAGTGCCCTCTCGATGTGACGGCATCAATCATCATCTGGCTAGACACAGGTGACTATATCATGGGGATGCCGGAACACTTCAACGAGAAAGAAGAATAAAACCGGTAACGAGAAGAACGGTATAGTGAGCATGTGCGTGACTCAATAGGATACCGACATATCTCTGGTTTTGTAAAGTATCGCGAAGCAAAAGGAACATCACATGATAACCAAAGGTTCACTCGAATGTCATTCGTGTAATCATAGGGATCGATATGGACATCCACGGTTCCACTATCGGGCATTGAACGAAAGAGTTTCGTTCATGTCTATGATTTACCGAATCTACGGGATCACAAGTTCAAGGTAATCAGAATCTGCTGAGTGTTAGTAGGAGGAGAGTATTGAGGATTTATTTTAAGAATTGTTTCATTAATATTCGGAATAGTTTCGAGAGAAACCGGAAGGGTTCGGAGATTATCGGGCAATACCGGGCATTCCCGATAAATAATATATAGTTGAAAAATGATTTCAAATATGTTAAATTTAAAATAAAAGGCTCTTGTAATTGTTAGGAGATTTTTATATTTAATTTAATATCAACGGGCATTAAAAGGCCAAGTGGTGGAAGGAGTACTGGGCCACCATGGCCCATAAGGAAGTGGCACCCCCTTTCCTAAAGGGGAGGCCGAATTGAAGGTGGGGGAGGAGTCCAACTCCTCACCCTTGGCCGGCGCACCAAGGGCTTTCCCTTCTTGATGGCAGCCCCTCCCTACTCTTTCAACCTATATATACTTGAGGTATTGGCCCTTTTGTGAACACAAGTTTTGGGGCCTCCTCTAGTTCATCTAGTTCTAGTTGATCCTAGTTGATTTAATTAGAGCTAGACCTAGCTCCTCTAATCCTCATAATTAGAAGCCTAGTATGGTTTTAATCTCATCCCTCTAATTCTCTGGCGACGATTAGCTCTGGACGGCGAAGCGCTGCCGGATCGTGAAGACCGTACGCTTGCAACCAAGTAGAGAGGTCATGCTTTTGGTCTTCCGTTCGAGGGCAGTTCGCGGGATCGTCATCAACGGTTCAAGGGACTCCAAGTACGATCTACACTGACTCGTCTACTTCCGCTGCACTCCGGAGTCGGTAACGATCGTTATCCAAACCGTTTATGCATCTTCATTGTTCCTGGGTGTTCGTATGCCGTTTTTTTTGTTTTCTACTATGTTTCCCAACAGCAACCGGCGCGCCCAAAACCAGCGAAGCGCGCACCCCTCCCCCCCCGTCCAGCTCCCCCGCGAGCCCTCATGGGACGGCCCATGGGCGGGGCGGTATGCCCCATTGTTTTTTTTTCCTTTTTATGTTTTATGTTTTATCTTTTCTGTTTTAAGTTTTTTTTGTTATAGAAATAATTCATGTTTTCAACAAGTTGCAAATTGTGAAAACAAATGTTCGTGAATTAAAAAAAAATCATATTTGAAAAAATGTTCGGGAAATGATAAATGCTCACGGATTCAAAAAAAATTGTGTATTCAAAAAATGTTCATGAATTTTTCTAAACAATGGTCATGAATTTTTAGAAAATATTTAAAAAATGTACGCAATTTCAATGTTCATGAAATTCGGGAAAATGTTCATGATTTCAAAAAAAGCTCACGAATTTGTAAAAAATGTTCTCAAATTTAATATATTTTTTATGATTTCTAAACAAATGTTCATAAATTTGAAAAATATTAATGAATTCAAAACTATTCACTGATTCAAAAAGTGTTCAAGCATTTTAAAAAAGTTCGTGACTTTATAAACTGTTCGTGAATTCAAAAAAAAAAAATCATGAGTTAGAGAAATGTTCAGGATTTCTAAAAAAATGTTCAAGTATTTAGAAAATTTTCAATATTTGAAAAAATATGAACATTTTTTGAATTCAAAAAACTATTCACCCTTATTTGAAAAAAAAATCAAATTTTGAAAAATATTCACCGATTTGAAAAAAAAAATCCCAGATCACAGAAAATATTCGTGTAATTTGGAAAAAAAAGTCCCAAAACCGGACATGAGCTAGTTGGACTGGCCCACGTGTATGCAACAGGGGAGGAGGGTACAAGGTCGGTCGCTCGCGTGCGACCTACTTGCCGAATAGGAATACCACAATGAGGACCCCTTGATTAGGGGTGCCCCTATGTCTCACTTGTAGCGAAACCTAGGGAGCCCTCAAGTGAAGGGGAGCCCAAGATGGGCCGGCCATGGCTCACGGGAGGCCACAGCCTCAATTTTTTTCTTCTGTTTTTGTTTTTTGCTTTATTTTTTTTTACTTGTGTTTATATTTTTTAATATTTAAAATATAAATATTACACAAAAGTGCTCCACATAAAACATTTGAAAAATGTTATATGTCTATAAAGAAAATGTTTATCACATATATGAAAAATGTATAAAAAATACAATGTGTATGAAATTTTACGATCATGTATTTACAAAAAAAATTAATCAAGCATTTAAGATTTTTTTTTAAAAAAATAGTAGAAAAAATGTTAATCAAACGTTTGAATAATGTTAAATGTATATAGAAAAAATGTTGACCATGTATTTAAAAAATGATTAAATAATTTGATCATGTATTGAAAAAATCTTAATCAAGCATTTTAAAAATGTTAAATGTGTATAGAAAAAATGTTGACCCTGTATTAGAAAAATGATGAAAATATCTGAAGATTGTCATCTGCTGATGGAGAAAAGAGCTGACATATGTTTTGGTGTGATAAGGATGAAGTAAATGCATAATACTTCAATAAAAAGAACTAAAAGATGAAGACCAAACAAAGAGAATGAAAAACAAACCCATGACTGAAGGGAAAAAAGAATGAGAAAATGCACTGATGACCTGATGACTGGTAACATAAGTAAACTGTCTAGTCTGATAGACTGCATCCTTTTTTCTTACACTCTGATAGACTGCATCCTACCATAACTACAGCTGAATAATGCACATCCAACCCTATTAACTTGTAACTTCTTTCAATTCAATAGACAACATACTATAAGGATAGTGATAAAAAGGAGAGCAAGTTGGGTTAAAAAATAGAGCCATAGGCATAGAAAAACATCATAGATAGATACTGGAAGCAGTATGAATAATGAAACTGCAGAATAAAAGTACTATAGGTTGAATATTGACACGGTGTAATGTAACTTGTAATAAAGCAGTATGAATAATAACACGAAGAATAATGAGGACTGAAGAAGACGGAGGATTAACCAACAGCATATACTAAATTAATCGAGATTACTTCATCTGCTCATGTCATTTATGATATAAGTGATGGGCTGAACAATGACTGAAGTAACCAACTGATGGACTGAACAAAATATTCGAGCATTGACGAGAACATAACATTTCCGGTAAATCAGAAGTTTAAAAAGATTATAGAAGTCACGAGGCAAACATGAAAAACATTTGTCGACCAAGGGCAATGAACGGGTCATGATTTCCATTATTATACGTAGTTGGCGCAGTTTGTCAATATTACAAATGGTTGGCCCGAAATTGTTCAGTATCTCAATATTACTGCATCGATAATGCACAGATGTTACAGCCTTACAGAGAAACAGAAAATCTCAGTCACTTACACCAGGTTAAGAAAAGTTGGAGCACTTATTCCAGGCCGACCCCCCGTGTTGAGTTGATGAGCTGATAACATTCTCAGAACCGGGTGCACATATTGCCTCAGCTTGTTTTTTGGAATGTAAAGGATCTGATGAAGCTCCTCAGATTCGCAGCAGCTCTGCTATGTTCAGGTATAACTACTGATGAAAGGACACCAGCATTTTGGCAACTGAGTTGAAAGGTCAGAGAGGAAAAGGATCAGATGAAACATATATCATATAATCATTTTGTTCTTGAGTCTACCTACAAGAGTTTATCAAAAAAAGGATGCATTATTTTGGTCAGATAAGTAGCCAAACAAACATCAGCTGAGAAAAATGTATTTGATGCTACTACACATAATCATACAACATGAACAAAAATGGCCTTCAGGAAAGGGATTAGTGCCGCAAAGGAGAACATGCCGGTGAACAAACTAGGCAAAATCAGAAACCCCAATCCATTTGAACAAATAAACCGAGAAAACAGGGATGAAACTACAGATTCGACTACCCCCCCACCCCCCACATCGACATCGCCCACACAGAACGAAAACAGCAGCAAGCATCCTTACTGGCATGAGCTAAGAGCGGCGCCGGCAGCTCCCGGCCGTCTCGCCCGGCTCCCTTTCCCCATGTCGCATCCTTCTCTCCGCCGCTCTCAGAAAACAAAGGGAATCGGCCGTTGAGACCGGAGACAAACCTCCAGGAACGGGAAGAAGTACCTCCGGTGAGGCCCGACTTGACGGTGCCCGGCCTGGCCTGTAGGCCGGCGTCCAGTCCAGGGACGGGAAAAAGTACCGGACCGCCGCCCGGCACCTCGCTCCTGCACCACCAAACACGCTCTATCCCTTCGTCAGACATGTCATCATGTCCAAGTTTATAAACGTGTTAACTAAGGTGCAGATCGAAACAACGCGCCAATCCATTGTCGTCCAGCCCGGTTAGGATACCTGGCTTTCACCCAGGCGACCCGGGTTCAAATCCCGGCAATGGAGCCTTTTTGTTTTTTTCATTTTCCGTTTTTTAATATACCCAAATTGCTGCCCTTGTAGTACTAAATATTGATGCTAAGTTTAAACTTGACCTTCTTCCCTCGAAAAACAGCTTGGCTGCCTTTTATTTTTGGCTATACTCAAACTGCAGCAATTGTGCCGTAGGATGGCAATCCAACGGCAGATCCTAGAAAACAACTTAATCCTCTGGACATTATTCATAATTACCCAGGATAATATCTTCAGAAATTGAGGGAAGGTGAGGTAAGCCACCTCACGTAGATTCTCTTGACCGTCCGATCTTTCCTTTGGTGGTCGATAGTCCTTTGATGTTAAGTGGTAGGTAGAAATTAAAAGAGGGGGAGGGGGGGTGTTAGAAACCCTAGTCCTGGCCTCTCTCTCCCTTTCACCCCATGCCGTCGCCACATACGCTCCTCCTCTCTCGCCACTCTCACACCCCTCCTCGTCGGGATCTCTTGATGCTTGCGCCCATGTCCCCGCCTCTTTCCATCCTTGGCTCATTGCCTCGCAAGAGCGCTCACATGTGTGGCGACACGCAGATGCGGTTTCGCAACGCTAACAAGTGAGAAGGCGGAGGACTCCTGGGTTCAACCCCGGGGAAATTTGCGGCGACCTCATGTGAGGCCCGGGCCTCCTCCCAAAAAAGGTAGTGGCGCTGACAATCTCTGTTGGGTGCGGTACAGATGCACGGTAAGGAGGACCGGAGAACCTCCCCTACAAAGAAGAAACAATGGCAAGGATCCAGGGTGTGACGACCCCGGATTAATCGTGCACTAACCATACACGCAAATGCACACGATCAAGCCTAAGGACTCACTTGAAGATATCACAACACAACTCTAAAACATAAATAAAGTCATACAAACTTTATATTACAAGCCAGGGCCTCGAGGGCTCGAATACGTAGCTCGATGGCATACAAGTGTCAGCGGGAGCATCAGATATCTGGGTACAGATATATTACAGAAATAGAGATAAGCCTTTAGAAAGGCGGGGCAAAATAAAATGCTACGATCGAAAGGCGTAGGCCTCCTGCCTAGGATCCTCCGAATCTACTCCTGGTCGTCGGTCGGCTCCTCGTAGTAGTACTCGCCGGGAGGGTAGTAGTAGTATCCGTAGTCGTCGACAGGGGCAGCTACCTCAGGGGCTCCATCATCTGGCAGTGACATATGGATATGGGGGAAAAAGAAAGTAAAGCAAACGTGAGTACTCATCCGAAGTACTCAGCAAGCAAGGAACTACACTACATATGCAACATTTTCAAAGAAGGGTTGAATATGTGGACTGGGCTGCAGAAATGCCAGAATAGAGGGGAAAAGCTTAGTCCTATCGAAGACTAGCATCTTCAATCATCTTCATCGGTCTTGCAGCATTAGAAGAGTGCAGATTATCATAATGTAAAGTAGTAGTAGTATCATCAACCTCGCCCAGAGATTCTTCCTCGACTCTCTGCGAGAAAGCAATCCCAGAGCCATACTATCCATTTAATCTCAAATCATCAGTTCTAGTTGTACTGATCGGGATACAACTCCGACTGTCCGTTACCGTAGGACAGGCTATCGATAGATGTTTTCTTCCCTGCAGGGGTGCACCAACTTACCCACCACGCTCGCTTAACTCCGGCCGGACAAACTTTTCTGGGTCATGTCCGGCCTCGGCTAAGCAACACGCCGCAACCCGACCAAATACTTAACAGAGAGGTCAGCACGCCGGACTAAACCTATGCCCCCAGGGGTCTTGGGCCATAGCCCCGGGAACTCCTGCACATTGCGAGGGCGGCCGAGAGCAGACCTAGCAACCCCTTAATACAAGCGCAGTTGCGTAACCAGTCCAACTCGGCGCGCGCCGCTCAGTCGCTGACGTCCGTTAAGCTTCAGCTGAAGTATACGACGCAGAACGCCCATACTATGCCCACGTGATGGTTAGTGCTATCAGGCCAGAGGCCCCTCGGATCAAATATCCAAACCGTTAGTGGATTAGGAGCGCGCGGTAACGAGCAGAGACTCACGATCGATGTGACCCCGCCATCCCGTCTCGAGGACTTGCGACAAGGGCTAAGAATGCCCGGCCACGCCTCGTAGTTATCTCGCGGGCACCTCTTAGGTCAACCCGACTCCACATCACTTCGCATTCATGCTCGCGCGGGTACCCCTCAGGGCCGACCCGTCTTTAGTAACATGGTTCAGTGTAAGTCATAGTAACAACAATAACCGTGTGTCTAACACCAAGGGAACCCTGAGGAATCACCCTCGATGGAATTCCACATGATGTTATCGTCAAGGTGAACGAAGGAGGAATCACCCTCGAGGTACACACTTGAGGTGTTGCACGACAGCGTCGGTATCGGGGGTGGTGTAGGAGGAATCACCCTCGCTACCACGACCGAATAACTAACCTACAAGGTTACCATCAAAAGTGCTGACGAGGTATCACCCTCGGCACTCGATAGCAACCCAGTAGTGTCGAGCAATCTAGGGGGGAAGTGACGTGCGGTGCCAGGGTCTGATCTTCGATCCCGTTGCTCGGGTCTTCTGAGAATCCAGCGGGGCAGTCGGGACAAGTGGGTCTCTGATAGGGCTCTATCCATCACATACTAAACAGTTTAGGATAGCAGGACGGTATCAATAGTAGGCTACAGTAAAGAGGCTATGCAACAGAAGTAGGATAACAGTAGCAGCAGTAACTTCTAATGCAAGCATAAGAGGGAAGAGAGTAGGTGATATCGGAATGCTCAAAATGGGGGTGCTTGCCTGTCTGCTCGACGGCAAGGGCAAGGTCGTCAACTGCGTCGTCGGGATCCTGAGCAGCGTCAGCCTCGGGAGCTACGTCGACGTCGGGGTCTACCGAGAAAGAAGAGGGGGAAGAAACATATAAATACAGATCTAACGATGCAACACAGAACATGTCATGACTAGGATGTAGTGCAGGGTTGCCTGAAGTTTGTCTAAGTCATTTTAGTTATTATAGGATTAAGGTGGGATTTATTTATGGGTGATTATGCACTATTCATCTATCGGATACGTCCTCGAAGTTGCGGTTTCACCTACGTAGGGGGTTCCGGCATCGAAACAGACGACACGATCAGATTCGTCTCGTCATTCTGAGCAACTTTCATGTTTTAAGTTTTTCGATCTGAGCTATGGTTTAAAAGTTATTAATTTTCAAAGTTTAAATGATTTTCTGGAATTATTTTTATAAAAAGAATTGATTTATGATGTCAGCATGACTAGGTGATGATGTCAGCAGTCAACAGCCTCGCTGACCAGGGTCAAACCTGACATGTGGGTCCAGTGGGACCCACATGTCAGCCTCTGTTAGACTGACAGTGGAATAATTAAACTAACAGAGTGATTAGTGGGGTGGGCCCCTAATGTCAGCGACTAATTATCTAAATAATTAATTAACAGATTTTAATTAATAGTTTTCTTTATTTTTAAAACATTTTAACTGGTGGGGCCCACATGTCAGTGACACAGTGGGCGCCCAGTCAGCAGTTGACTGGGTCAACCTAGTCAACTGGACCCCCAAGGCCCACTGGCAGTGGCCCAGAGGTGGGGTCTTCCTTGCCACGTCGGCCGGCCGGCGGCTGAACGCCGGCGAGCTCAAAAACGTGGCGGAGACACGGGCGCTCGTCGGATTTCGCCTACAGACCGTTAAAACAGCCGCGGTTGGTCTCGTTCGAACGGGCAGAAGATGCCGCGTCGAACGGTGGCGGTGACGCAGCCGGACTCGGCCGGAAACTTCGCCGGCGACGAGCAAAAGCGGCGACGCGTACGGGCCGTCGACGGAAACGGAGCTACTGTGTGCAACAGCTCGAGCGCGAGGCCTGGGCGTGCTCTACGCGATGCGGTGAGTGTGTTGGACACGGCCCCGAGCTCGTTGGGTCACCGGGGGCTCACCGGCGACGAGCTCCGCGGCAACGGGCTCGGGCTCACGCGGAGCGGCGTCTACTGGCTAGCCGGAGCGAAAAAAGAAGATGGGGAGGCGCTGTGGCTCACCGTGCGGCACTCACGTAGGCCCTTGGTAGTTTAGTAGCAGCAGGGGCTCGCCGGAGACGACGGATTTTGCCAGAGCTGAAGCGGAAGTGGGCGGCGGCGTGCGTTGCCTGCGGTGCTCCCCGGTTCCAGCCGCAGGCACCAGGCGACGAGGCGGTCGACGAGGAACCCCTACGTCATCACGGTGAGGCGTGGCGAGGCTGGTGGCCACGGGAACGACGGCGAGTGTCCACGGTGGTGCTCGGGCGACGGATCTGGAGAGGGGAACGAGCTCAGCTGAGCGAGGGAGAGACGGGGAGAGTGACAGGGGGATCCAGGGGGAGTGGACGAGCTCGCCCTTATCCCCTCCGCTGCCCTGTAGCGTCGGTGGACGCCAGCGTGTCGGCGCGCGGCTGGCGCGCGCGCGCGCGGCCATGGCGCAGTCGACACGGGGAGGAGGGAGAAAGGAATGGGCCTGGTGGGCTGGTGGTTGGGGCACTGTGCACTTAGGCCCAGTGCACAGTGCCTCGTTTTATTTTTTCTTATTTATGTTTTCTATTTTCTTTATTTATTTTCTGTTTTGAAATAGTTAGTCCACTTTTGCATTTTTGTAAAATATGAGAGTTGTCCCCAATATTACAATGCAATATTACCTTCCACTAAAAATTGGTTTGGGAAAGGTAGAATTTCATTTGAATTTGATTTAATTATTAATGGATTAAATAATTCTATTTTGGTGCTGTTTCATGTGATTTGAGTCATTTAACTAGTTCCAATTCCATTGTTTATATTTTTATGAGTGCTTCTGGAATATTTGCTATTTAGTGAACATTTTTACAAAGGTGTTTGAACAAATTTATTTTGCACTTTTGAATTTGAGTTGATTTTCATAATTGAATTTGAATTGTTTTGATTAACCACTATGACTAAGCACTGCAAATTATATGACTTGGCATTATTAGCAGTTGATCACAGTGACTAATACACAGGGGTGTTACAAGTTCTCCTCCTCTAAAAGAAATTCTCGTCCCGAGAATTTAGGAGGTAGAAGGAAAGAGGTCGGGATATTCTTCCCGAAGATGATCCTCGCATTCCCAAGTGGCTTCATCTTCAGTGTGATTTGACCACTGCACTTTCAGGAACTTGGTCGTCTTCTGACGAGTTCGACGTTCAGCTTCATCGAGGATGCGGATCGGATGCTCCTTATAAGAAAGGTCATCTTGCAATTCAAGCATCTCGTGATCCACTGCTCGGTGCGGAGATTCCTTGAAGCATTTTCGAAGCTGCGACACATGGAAGACGTCGTGGATATGAGAGAATTGTGGTGGCAACTCCAATTTATATGCCACATGTTCACGTCTGGCAACAATGCGAAAAGGACCAATATAGCGAGGAGCTAGCTTGCCCTTGATCCCGAATCGACGGGTGCCCTTCATAGGAGTGACACGAAGATAAGCTTGATCACCTGGTTGATAAGTCAGACCCCATCGCTTGCGATCATAGTTGCTCTTCTGGCGGTCCTGAGCTGCTTAGAGATTTTCTCGGATAATTCTGACTTGTTCTTCAGCGTGTTGAATAATGTCCGGTCCCACGAGAGGTCGTTCCCCAGTTTCTGACCAATTCAGAGGGGTTCGACACTTACGTCCATATAGCACTTCGAATGGAGCCATCTTCAAACTAGCTTGATAACTGTTATTATAAGAGAATTCGGCAAACGGGAGAGATTCCTCCCACTTCTTACCGAATGATATAACACAAGCCCGAAGCATATCTTCAAGCACTTGATTTACTTGCTCGACTTGGCCTTGGGATTGAGGATGATAAGCTGAACTCCATGTAATGTGAGTCCCCATAGCTTCTTGAAAACTTTCCCAGAACTTGGATGTGAAAAGACCGCCACGGTCCGAATTGATCTCCTTCGGAATACCGTGGAGTGAAACGATTCTGGAGATATACAGTTCTGCTAGCTGGCTAGCAGTGATAGTCTCCTTGACAGGCAGGAAATGAGCAACCTTGGAAAGTTGATCAACGACGACAAGAATAGCATCGTGACCTTTCTGAGACTTGGGAAGACCAGTAATGAAATCCATTTGCACTTTATCCCACTTCCACAAAGGAATAGGGAGTGGTTGAAGAATTCCAACAGGCTTCTGATGTTCTGCTTTCACGCGACGACATATGTCACATTCAGCAACATAACGAGTAATGTCCTGCTTCATTCTAGTCCACCAGTACCTCTGTCAAAGATCACGATACATCTTGGTGCTACCCGGATGGATAGACAGCGGTGTATCATGAGCCTCCTTCATGACCTTGTCAGTCATAAGCTCGAAGCGAGGTACTACAATGCATTCTCGGAAATATAGAGTTCCATCTTCAGCAATTGAGAAATCCCTGTACTTCTCAAGGTGAAGCTCTTTCTTCATCAAGTCAATTTTCAGCATCTTTGGCTTGCGCTTCCTTAACAGCTTTCTCAAGGTCTGGCTGTACCACAAGGTTATTAAGAGAACCCTGCGGAACAATTCGCAGATTTAGCTAACTCAGTTCTGCATAAAGACGAGGTTGAGCTCGCCTAACCATGAGGTTGTTGCAATAGGACTTGCGGCTTAAGGCATCAGCCATCACATTAGCCTTGCCAGGGGTATATGAAATACCACAGTCATAGTCCGTAATTGTTTCCAACCATCGTTGCTGATGGAGATTAAGATCCGGTTGAGTGAACAAGTATTTCAGACTCTGATGATCGGTATAAATCTCACACCGATTACCAAGAAGGTAATGTCGCCATAACTTTAATGCATAGATCACTGCAGCAAGTTCAAGATCATGCACTGGATAATTTTCTTCATGAGGACGCAATTGACGTGAAGCATACGCAATTACTCTTCGTTCTTGCATTAGGACACAGCCTAATCCCTGACAAGAGGCGTCGCAATATATGACAAAGTCCTTGCGAGAATCGGGAGGAGCAAGCACTGGAGCAGAAGTAAGCTTGTCCTTGAGGGTCGGGAAACTTTCCTGACACTTGTCTGTCCACTCAAACTTAACACCTTTGTGGAGCAGATTAGTCAGGGGCTTGGCGATCTTGGAAAAGTTCTCGACAAATCGACGGCAATAACTTGCTAAGCCGAGAAAACTTCGGACTTGCTTGGCATTCTTTGGAGGAGTCCAGTCAAGGATAGCCTGAACACGCTCCGGGTTAACGGCAATACCGTCCTTGGAAATCACATGTCCAAGGTAGGTCACTTCAGAAAGCCAGAATTCACATTTGGAGTACTTGGCATACAACTTGTGCTCTCGAAGCCTCTCCAGAACAAGGCGAAGACGTTCGGCATGTTCTTCCTTATTCTTCGAATATACTAGAATATCATCCAGATATACCACGACAAACTTGTCGAGGTAATCCATGAATATATAATTCATCAGGCGGGAGAACGTAGCTGGAGCATTTGTTAGGCCAAATGACATGACGGTGTATTCATAAGAGCCATAACGAGTAACGAAAGCGGTCTTCGGAATATCCTCTTCACGGACACGGATCTGGTGATAACCCAACCTCAAGTCAAGTTTAGAGAACACCGAAGATCCAGCAAGTTGATCATATAAGTCATTGATCCGTGGAAGCGGATATTTATTCTGAATGGTTGCCTGGTTGATAGGACGGTAATCTTGGACCAATCTATTCGTATCATCTTTCTTCTTGACAAAGAGAGACGGTGCTCCCTAGGCAGAGGAACTGGGACGGATAAAACCCTTCTTAAGTGATTTATCGATTTCTTCCTTAAGCTCAATAAGGTGGTGCGGTGGCATCTTGTAAGGACACTTCGCAATAGGAGTGGTGCCAGGCTTCAAGTCGATGACGAACTCGACAGCTCTAGCAGGGGGTATTCCTGGAAGTTCTTCTGGAAAGACATCCTGGAAGTCGCACACGACTGGAATGTTTTCGATCCCCTCCAGCGGAGAAGCGTTCAACGCATTCAAGGCATAAATCTGAGCCTCGGCGTTCTGAGTGATATGAGCTCGGTAATTCACTAACTCATCTGATGGATGAAGGAGGTGTACAACTTTACTGGCACAATTGATTGAGGCATAGTGAGCCTTCAACCAATCCATTCCCAGTATAAGGTCAATCAAAGAAGACTTGAGTATAATGGGAGAAGTGCGGAATTCTAACCCTTCAATATCAGTGATGACATCTGGGCTGAATAAGGAGGCTCGGCATTGACCCGCGGGAGTGTTTACCGCTAGTGGATGTTGCAAGTTTTCATATTTAATGCCATGCATGAATGCAAATTCTTCCGACATGAATGAATGCGATGCTCCTGAATCAAATAAAACAGATGCTGGTACTGAATTAACGAGAAGTGTACCCATCACGGTTTCAAGTTGATCTTGAGCTTCAGCCATGTTGACATGATAGTTCTGTCCATGACCATAAGAAGGTCTGGCATTGTTGTTGCGCTGCTGAGGAATACCACGGCCGGCAGAAGGAAGAGCTAGTTGATTCTGATTCTGAGAGCAATCTCTGGCACGGTGACTTGGCTGGCCACACTTGAAGCAGAGTCCACTGTTAGGACATGGTGCGGGAGCTCGAGGTGGTGGAGCATGAAGAGGCTGCCTCGGTGGTGGAGGAGGCAGACGAGGTGCAGCATATGTTGGCCTGTACACTGGAGCTGCTGGACGGTACATGCTCTGTGGAATCCATATGCGGCGCTTCTGGGAAGATGAGCCCGAAGATGAGCCCGCTTCACGAGTGCGTCTGGTCGCTTCCTTGTGTTTCTTCAGACTAGTCTCGACCATGATGCCCTTGTTCACCAAGGTGGCGAAGTCAGGAAAATCTTGGACGAGGAGGGCAAGCTGAATATCATGGTGTAGACCTTCACGAAACTTCTCTTGCCTTCGGGCATCAGTGGGGATGTCTTCTTCAGCGTAGCGAGACAAGTCAAGGAACTCGCGCTGATAAACTTCTACAGACTTGTTGCCTTGAACAAGGCTGCAGAACTCGGCCTTCTTCCGTGCTATGACAGCTTGAGGAATGTAGCGGGCACGGAAAGCAATCTTGAACTCCACCCAGGTGACGACAGTTCCAGGAGGTAGGGTCTGTCGGTGAGTGGCCCACCATTGTGCTGCGGGTCCCTTCAGGAAATATGTCGTGAAGGTGACATAGTTAGCAGGGGCGACATCAGCTGACTCCATCTCATAGAAGATGTCACGCAACCAGTCATCGGCATCCAGCGGATTCACTGTGTTGCGGAAGAAGGACGGGTTGAGTCGCACAAATTCTGGCAGTGTGATTGAAGGTGGCGGCTGGTCGGCATTGGGACGAGGGAACTGTTGCATAATCCCCGTCATGAACTGACGGTTGAGTTTAAACTGTTGCATCATCACAGCCATATAGTCAAGCGGTGGCGGCGGAGGTGGATTGTTATCACCCATCCTGTTAAATCAACAGGGGTAGTTTAGCAGAAGCCACGGCGAGTGTTTAGGAACAAACATGATGTAATACGACGGAATTTAAGTAGTACAACAGATGCTTAATAGTAGTCATTAAGTCATATAGATCCATACAGAGTCGGTTACATTCGGGCAGCATAACAGCGCAAATTCAAAAGCTAAACATGTTAGGCGGCACGCAGGCACGCGGTAAGGAAGTACACAACGAGACATAGCAAAGGCTACATCAACGTCAGAGAAAACCACTGAAACGGGGTAGCTGCAAGTGCGGACGACGGACGTTCGTCGCAGAGGGATCCTGCGCTCCATGTGCACTCTGATGCTGAACCCGGTCTCGAGCTGAAAGAAGAGGTCCACGTGCAGGTGTGTGACCTCCCACAGCAGGCCAATCGATCCCTGATGGCATCTCGGTCCTGCTCAGGTAAACAAGGTGCTCCGGATGTATCCCTGCACGAACAGCTGGTAGCAACTGCGTCATAGCCTCGTAGAGTCGTGCTCGAGTGGCAAACAACTCGACAGCAAGAGCGCGAATAGTGCGATCCAGAGCCTGAGTACACTGAATCAGAACTCGCTGATCGTAGCGACGAGGCTCGTTCGGGGCACAGACAGTTGTGTAGTATCCAGTAGCATCTCCAGCAGGGGCATACAGAATATATCGATACTCAGAAGCATCCAAGCTGGCGTTGTGCTCTCCTCGGAGACGTGCGACAGCAGAGTAGGCGGCATCATGGACTGCCATCTCAATCGTCACGCCGATACCGTGAAAACAATGCAGTTCAGTGTCTGAGTCATCCTGCTGATCGTAGATGCGAACATCAACGTAGTACTGCTCCTGGTTGAACTCACGATAAACCTCATAGACCATGTACTCGGGGCACCAGCGGTATCCCAACCTGATCAAGAGGGCAATCAGAACAGCTGGAAACCCCGGGACGTCTCGAGCCCAGGTGCGAAGCACAAGCTGCGTCGTAGGGCGCGGGGGAAACATACGGTCCATCTGAAACAGAGAAGATTCAGGATTGTCATTCGACGACGAGAAATATAGAAGATCTCGAATTGAAATGTTAAACAAAACAATGGAAAGGAAAATGATTATCAGACTAATCAGATCGATGACAGGGAAATCGCACAGAAATCCAGCTCTCCGGGTGGACGAAATTTATGAGAACCTAAGTGTCGGTGTTAGTAAATTTATTTAACCCGATTAGAAGAGAGATCAGAATCCGAGAGTAAAGGTCAAGGAGAAAAAGATCCTAATATCACCCAGTTGGCAACATGGGCCCGTAAGCCACACAACCAAGTTAGCAAAACAGTTTTTGACCACTACACTCAACTTCGGCCAAGGAATTGGATAGGGGGATTCCTAGAGGCAGTCGGCTCTGATACCAACCTGTGATGACCCCGGCTTAATCGTGCACTAACCATACACGCAAATGCACATGATCAAGCCTAAGGACTCACTTGAAGATATCACAACACAACTCTAAAACATAAATAAAGTCATACAAGCTTTATATTACAAGCCAGGGCCTCGAGGGCTCGAATACGTAGCTCGATGGCATACAAGTGTCAGCGGGAGCATCAGATATCTGGGTACAGATATATTACAGAAATAGAGATAAGCCTTTAGAAAGGCGGGGCAAAATAAAATGCTACGATCGAAAGGCGTAGGCCTCCTGCCTAGGATCCCCCGAATCTACTCCTGGTCGTCGGTCGGCTCCTCGTAGTAGTACTCGCCGGGAGGGTAGTAGTAGTATCCGTAGTCGTCGACAGGGGCAGCTACCTCAGGGGCTCCGTCATCTGGCAGCGACATATGGATATGGGGGAAAAAGAAAGTAAAGCAAACGTGAGTACTCATCCAAAGTACTCAGCAAGCAAGGAGCTACACTATATATGCAACATTTTCAAAGAAGGGTTGAATATGTGGACTGGGCTGCAGAAATGCCAGAATAGAGGGGAAAAGCCTAGTCCTATCGAAGACTAGCATCTTCAATCATCTTCATCGGTCTTGCAGCATTAGAAGAGTGCAGATTATCATAATGTAAAGTAGTAGTAGTATCATCAACCTCGCCCAGAGATTCTTCCTCGACTCCCTGCGAGAAAGCAATCCCAGAGCCATACTATCCATTTAATCTCAAATCATCAGTTCTAGTTGTACCAATCGGGATACAACTCCGAGTGTCCGTTACCGTAGGTCAGGCTATCGATAGATGTTTTCTTCCCTGCAGGGGTGCACCAACTTACCCACCACGCTCGCTTAACTCTGGCCGGACACACTTTTCTGGGTCATGCCCGGCCTCGGCTAAGCAACACGCCGCAACCCGACCAAATACTTAACAGAGAGGTCAGCACGCCGGACTAAAACTATGCCCCCAGGGGTCTTGGGCCATCGCCCCGGGAACTCCTGCACGTTGCGAGGGCGGCCGAGAGCAGACCTAGCAACCCCTTAATACAAGCGCAGTTGCGTAACCAGTCCAACTCGGCGCGCGCCGCTCAGTCGCTGACATCTGTTAAGCTTCAGCTGAAGTATACGACGCAGAACGCCCATACTATGCCCACGTGATGGTTAGTGCTATCAGGCCAGAGGCCCCTCGGATCAAATATCCAAACCGTTAGTGGATTAGGAGCGCGCGGTAACGAGCAGAGACTCACGATTGATGTGACCCCCCCCCCGTCCCGTCTCGAGGACTTGCGACAAGGGCTAAGAATGCTCGGCCACGCCTCGTAGTTATCTCGCGGGCACCTCGCAGGTCAACCCGACTCCACATCACTTCGCATTCATGCTCGCGCGGGTACCCCTCAGGGCCGACCCGTCTTTAGTAACATGGTTCAGTGTAAGTCATAGTAACAACAATAACCGTGTGTCTAACACCAAGGGAACCCTGAGGAATCACCCTCGATGGAATTCCACATGATGTTATCGTCAAGGTGAACGAAGGAGGAATCACCCTCGAGGTACACACTTGAGGTGTTGCACGACAGCGTCGGTATCGGGGGTGGTGTAGGAGGAATCACCCTCGCTTACCACGACCGAATAACTAACCTACAAGGTTACCATCAAAAGTGCTGACGAGGTATCACCCTCGGCACTCGATAGCAACCCAGTAGTGTCGAGCAATCTAGGGGGGAAGTGACGTGCGGTGCCAGGGTCTGATCTTCGATCCCGTTGCTCGGGTCTTCTGAGAATCCAGCGGGGCAGTCGGGACAAGTGGGTCTCTGATAGGGCTCTATCCATCACATACTAAACAGTTTAGGATAGCAGGCCGGTATCAATAGTAGGCTACAGTAAACAGGCTATGCAACAGAAGTAGGATAACAGTAGCAGCAGTAACTTCTAATGCAAACATAAGAGGGAAGAGAGTAGGTGATATCGGAATGCTCAAAATGGGGGTGCTTGCCTGTCTGCTCGACGGCAAGGGCAAGGTCGTCAACTGCGTCGTCGGGCTCCTGAGCAGCGTCAGCCTCGGGAGCTACGTCGACGTCGGGGTCTACCGAGAGAGAAGAGGGGGAAGAAACATATAAATACACAGCTAACGATGCAACACAGAACATGTCATGACTAGGATGTAGTGCAGGGTTGCCTGAAGTTTGTCTAAGTCATTTTAGTTATTATAGGATTAAGGTGGGATTTATTTACCGGTGATTATGCAGTAGTCATCTATCGGATACGTCCTCGAAGTTATGGTTTCACCTACGTAGGGGGTTCCAGCATCGAAACAGACGACATGATCAAATTCGTCTCGTCGTTCTGAGCAACTTTCATGTTTTAAGTTTTTCGATCTGAGCTACGGTTTAAAAGTTATTAATTTTCAAAGTTTAAATGATTTTTTGGAATTATTTTTATTAACAGAATTGATTTATGATGTCAGCATGACTAGGTGATGACGTCAGCAGTCAACAGCCTCGCTGACCAGGGTCAAACCTGACATGTGGGTCCAGTGGGACCCACATGTCAGCCTCTGTTAGACTGACAGTGGATTAATTAAACTAACAGAGTGATTAGTGGGGTGGGCCTCTGATGTCAGCGACTAATTATCTAAATAATTAATTAACAAATTTTAATTAATAGTTTTATTTATTTTTAAAATGTTTTAACTGGTGGGGCCCACATGTTAGTGACACAGTGGGCGCCCAGTCAGCAGTTGACTGGGTCAACCCAGTCAACTGGGCCCCCAGGGCCCACTGGCAGTGGCCCAGAGGTGGGGTCCTCCCTTGCCACGTCGGCCGGCCAGCGGCTAAACGCCGGCGAGCTCAAAAACGCGGCGGAGACACGGGCGCTCGTCGGATTTCGCCTACAGACTATTAAAACAGCCGCGGTTGGTCTCGTTCGAACGGGCAGAAGATGCCGCGTCGAACAGTGGCGGTGACGCAGCCGGACTCGGCCGGAAACTTCGCCGGCGACGAGCAAAAGCGGCGACGCGTATGGGCCTTCGACAGAAACGGAGCTACAGTGTGCAACAGCTCGAGCGCGAGGCCTAGGCGTGCTCTACGCGATGCGGTGAGTGTGTTGGACACGGCCTCGAGCTCGTTGGGTCACCGGGAGCTCGCCGGCGACGAGCTCCGCGGCAACGGGCTCGGGCTCACGCGGAGCGGCGTCTACTGGCTAGCCGGAGTGAAGAAAGAAGATGGGGAGGCGCTGTGGCTCGCCGTGCGGCACTCACGTAGGCCCTTGGTAGTTTAGTAGCAGCAGGGGCTCGCTGGAGACGACGGATTTCGCCGGAGCTGAAGCGGAAGTGGGCGGCGTCGTGCATTGCCTGCGGTGCTCACCGGTTCCAGCCGCAGGCACCAGGCGACGAGGCGGTCGACGAGGAACCCCTACGTCATCACGGCGAGGCGTGGCGAGGCTGGTGGCCACGGGAACGACGGCGAGTGTCCACGGTGGTGCTCGGGCGACGGATCTGGAGAGGGGAACGAGCTTAGCTGAGCGAGGGAGAGAGGGGGAGAGTGACAGGGGGATCCAGGGGGAGTGGACGAGCTCGCCCTTATCCCCTCCGGTGCCCTGTAGCGTCGGTGGACGCCGGCGTGTCGGCGTGCGGCTGGCGCGCGCGCGCGACCATGGCGCAGTCGACACGGGGAGGAGGGAGAAAGGAATGGGCCTGGTGGGCTGGTGGTTGGGGCACTGTGCACTTAGGCCCAGTGCACAGTGCCTCGTTTTATTTTTTTTCTTATTTCTGTTTTCTATTTTCTTTATTTATTTTCTGTTTTGAAATAGTTAGTCCACTTTTGCATTTTTGTAAAATATGAGAGTTGTCCCCAATATTACAATGCAATATTACCTTCCACTAAAAATTGGTTTGGGCAAGGTAGAATTTCATTTGAATTTGATTTAATTATTAATGGATTAAATAATTCTGTTTTGGTGCTGTTTCATGTGATTTGAGTCATTTAACTAGTTCCAATTCCATTGTTTATATTTTTATGAGTGCTTCTGGAATATTTGCTATTTAGTGAACATTTTTACAAAGGTGTTTGAATAAATTTATTTTGCACTTTTGAATTTGAGTTGATTTTCAGAATTGAATTTGAATTGCTTTGATTAACCACTATGACTAAGCACTACAAATTATATGACTTGGCATTATTAGCAGTTGATCACAATGACTAATACACAGGGGTGTTACACAGGGCCCCTCCGTGGGCATTACTGTGACGATAATGGATGCCCTCGGGGGGAGCGGACATGTGGCAACCAGGTTGCTCTTTGCTCATCCCTGAGAAAGTGAGTGTGGTGGCACGAGTACCTGACTTATTGGCTAAGGCGGCATGGGGGAACAATGGAAGAAGGAATACAAGCCCAAGATTGTCAAGGTATACAAGCGAGGCCTACCGAGCATATCCATCGTTGGCAAGGTATACAAGCCCAAGATTGTTAGATCTATGCATTCACGGTGTTCCTCCCTTTTTGTAATATTTTTTTGAATCAGAATTTTGTCAAATTCTCTAGTGAGTAGTAGTCGCACAATGGGTGTCATTACATGCCTATTGGCAACTAGTGTCAAGAAAACATTAGTCTTATTTATGCTCATGTCATAGGATGGCAATCCAATGGTAGATCCTAGAAAACAACTTAACCCCCAGCTTGAGATTTTTCATAATTACCGATAGTAATAGCTTCCAAATTGAGGGAAGGTGAGGTTAACCACCTCACATAGATTCTCTTGACCGTTCGATCATTTCTTTGGTGGTCGACAGTCGTTTGAGATGCTCAAGTAGTAGGTAGATATAAAGGAGGATGTTAGAAACCATACTCCTTATTTTCTCCATTTCACCCCATACGCCGCTGCCAATTGAGCTCCTCCTCTCTCATCACTCTCATGCCCCCTCCCCATCAGGATCTCTTGATGCCTCTGCCCATGTCCGTTCCTCTTTGCATCCTTGGGTCCTTGCCTCGTCAGAGTGCTCACATGTATGGCTATACACCGATGCGGTTTCACGACGCTGGCAAGCGAGGAGGTGGAGGACTCATGGGTTCAACCCCGGGGAAATTTGCAGTGGCCTCCTCCCGGGAAGGGTAGTGGCACTGGTGATCTCTACTAGTTGTAGTACATATCACAGTAAGGAGAACTAGAGCACCTCCCCTTCAAAGATGAACCGATGGCAAGGATCTAGAGCCCCTCAACGGGCATTACCATGACAACAGTGGATGCCCCGTACGAGCGGAGATGCGGCAACTAGGTTTCGCTTTGCTCATCGCTGGGCAAAGCGAGCGCGATGGCATGAGTACCTAACATATTGGCTAAGGCAGCGTGGGGAACGGGGGAAGAAGGATTCCATTTAAAATAGGCTGACTACAATTGGCGCTTTGGGTGATCGTTTGTCCCTCCCGGGGCACTACCAACAGTGTGGCCTTGCATCCTCATCAGTTTTCCTTTACCCCTTACCTTGCCCCTCTAGATCTTAGGAGCAAGACACTTGTAAGGTGGTGTCCAAGCTTTGTTCATTCATGCCATGGTGGCAGCCAATGGGGGTTTAGAGATTTTCTTGCTCTCCTCTCACCCAATCCATGTGTCAGCACAGAAGCAATGCCGAAGGTGGCTTGTAGCGATGGAGCGACCACGGAGTAGAGGTCAGAAGGTCTTGCATGGCAGTTGACGCCCCGCCTGCTTTCAAGATCTCCAGGTAGCATTGAAAGCCTCAGGTGAACTTACCCTATATTATTTCATAATTCATAGGTCAAGAATCAACTACCCTTCATTGATTCGATTTGTATGTATATATTTTGTCCACCAGACCTTGGTGAGATCATCAACCATTCTCCTCGTCTCCAATACTATGGTAATTAACTAATTATGTTCCCTTACCTTTCTCCTTCCTATTTTATGGCATGTCTTCTAGATTCATCATAGGTTGTATCTTTTTCATAATTGGTATGCCTATAAAATCCCCATTGAAGAAAATATCCAACAAATTAGTGATGTTGCCCATGTAATCATGACAACATGTTATGTAGGGGGGGGGGGTATCTAATAATAGAACAATTCTTAATCTGGTTCCAACACTAATTCACTTTTAGTTTTTCATCGCTCTAAGTGTACAATGAATATAATTAAAACTTCATATAATAGCATTGGTACCTTATGACTAACAGCCCGATGCTTAGAGTTGTAGGGTTTTGTATAACTGTGTGTGGCCAATGTTGTCTTTATTAATTTAAAGTTGGGCGCTCCTTGCAGCTTTCTTCTAAAAAAACGTGTAGGGCTTCCTTTAGAGTCCCTGTCTAGCAATACATAATTGTGTAAATGAGAACATTTAATAATTTCACATATCATCCTTGTCCTTAGATGTACTTCTGTTATTCAAAAGGAGCACATTCATGGCAACAAATACTAGTGATATTTCATCTTCTGTATATGATGTGACATGCTAGATTGAATGCAAGTGACTTATGAACATGAAGATATTGTTATTGTGTAAATCATGTCAAATTTTGTGTGAGCTTTAATACCTGTTTCCAAAAAAGTGAAGGTAGTGGAATTGTTTTAATTCAAACCCATGACTTTCTTGTAGTGGGTCGTAAAGAAAATTATATGCACTTGCACATCATGGAATGATACTAGCTTCTTGAAATATAATTAAGTCAAACATGATAGAAATGATGAACATAACATATGATACAAAAAAGCATTAAAAATTGAAATGCATACTAGATTTAAGAGAAATTAAAAACACTCTCTGATACCTCTAGTGCTAGAGTAGATCTTCCAAACACTCCCTAATATCGCTAATTCTTGACTATATCTTTCTATTAAGGATATCATACTCTTGGCTTCCCATCAACTTACAATTCCCATTGGAGAGGCCATAAATTTAAGGCATGCACAATCATGGATCTTTCACAATAGAATGAAACATTTGATTGAGATGGGATCAAACTTCACATATTCTACTTCAAGTGAACTTTTTCCATAAATTTGTAGTAGCTTGCCATCTTAAAATTTCCCCTATACCAGATAACTGCACTCCAGTTCCCTTATATTCTAAGTGTTATCCAAAGGAAATCGGTCTATAAGAAAATATTTCCCTCACTTCTGCATTTTTGCTCATAAGCTCGGGAAAAATGCAAGTGTTATTTTATCTCTTACGATTGATTCCGTTAGTGTGTTGCCTAATTAGAAAAATCATACCCACTAACCTAGAAGCAGTGTGACCTAGTGAAGTTGCCAACACCAATTTGCTTGTTGACACTATACTCAGGAGTGTTGGCAACTTTATTAGGTCACAAACCTTCCATGTTGGTGGGTATGATTGGTCAATTAAGTACTACCCTCAAGGAACCAATCGTAAGTGCCAAAAGCACATCTCCATTCTTGCCGACCTTATGTGCCAAAATGCAAAAGTGAGGACAATGTTTTCCTATAGTTTGATTTTCTTAGGACAATACTTAGAATGCAAGGGGAACGGAGTGTTAAAGCTACCTAGTACGTAGGGAGAATGTATGATGACCATCTACTATAAATTCATGGAAAAGGGTTTACTTGAAGTACAATATGTTAAGTTTGACCACATCGCAGTCGAATGTTCTATTACTACTTTGAAAGATCCATTGGTATTTCACACTAAGTTACTTTCACTGGAAGTCAAGCTACCACTGCCATGGCCATTGAATTGTTTTACACAGCTACTATCATCAAAAGAAAGGCTGAATTTCAACATTCCCATCCAAGGTGAAGCGTTTATTTTGGGTAGTGCAGTGCTCACGCCAAGAGAAAGAGTGTCAGTCTAGCACTACATTTTTTAGATCTCTCTTCTTTGAATTTGAGTATTCCTTATAGTCTACCTCATTTTCCTCCCAAACTTCCACATCATCATGGCCAGGTTCCATCTTCCTAATTCATAGCCATTAATTTATATTGTTTATGTGACTTCTATCTTGTCCTCGTAGATTTATCCTCTCGTCTCTTGTTACTTTTTATTTTGATTCATCAAGTAACACTACACTAGCTGAGTTGACTTCAACTCTGGGTACCAACATATAGCTAATTCTAGTTCCACCACGGTATTTAATATAGCATTGTCACACTAAAAAAAACTTAAACAAAGGTCTATCTCATAATTCCAGACTTAACAAAGGCAACAAGCCATGTGTATTAACTTGTGCAAATGCCTCCTTATGTGTAAGCTAATCATATGCTCCGTGGTGTTATGCACCTGTATTATAAATCTCTAATTCTAAAAAAAGTCAGTAAAGAAGTATCAATAATTGGAGAGTAATAAGAGGAACCCCGATCACCCTTCCCCCTAAAATTCACTCATAAACCATTTTGAGGAGGTGGCGTCCCTACTATGGGGACCTCTTCTTTTATGGACACCACAACCATCCCCCGCCCCCTTAACTCATACTATTTTTTCTCTTCTTCACATTAAAAGGGGTAAAAATAATGGGCGGCGACCGACTAGCTCCAGCAGTAGTCTCTGGTGAGCTCTGATGAACTCCACGGGTAGTGGCAGGAGGAAATTTTTTCATGGTGGTTAGTGGCGCTTGGGGTTAGGAGAGTAAGTAGGCACCTTGTTCCTAGATGAAAGAAGAAAGGAGATGGAATCCTGGGAAGGGGGGGGGGGGGGGGGGGGGGGGGGGGGGGTTCTCTACTTTGGGAGGTCAATAGAGAGATAGTTCAAGTGTATTTTTTTGTCCAAAACCCTAAAATACAAGATAGAGTATGAGTTCAGGGGAAATGTTAGAGTTCTTTTTTTTTTCTTTGCCTCAAGGAGATGTTAGAGCTCTATAGGCATAGTCTAAGAAATTGTTTACGACCTGTGTTACAGTGACTTTCTACAATGACATAATGAAGAATAAACACAAGAATGTCATAATCACATTCAGTCATGAATATAACATAAGCGTGAAGGACTTACGAATAACCCAGTCCTTGACAAAAAAACAAATAATGAAAATGAAAACATTGGGAATGAATGGCAATCTCGCAACTGTACGCCCATTTGTGCAGATGCATTTGCATGTCTTAACTATGGCATGTGAAATCGCGAAGCTCTCACAAATCGGACTCAATCTTCAAGTTATGACAGAAAATACGAATGATAGTTAAAATGAAAGCATTGGAACTTAAAAGTTGCCTGAGTCGCGAGTCTTCCACATCAGGAGAACCACCTTTTGGTGGCGGTGGTATTGTGGGGGCGCGAGATAGCAACTCCCCATTTATATTGTACAAGTCTTCCTGTTGAATGGAGATGTGTTACCCCTTGTTAACAGATTGGACAGCCGTGACCCCTGACACGTGTCAGCTGATTAACAGTTTCGGATCCGCCCCCGACTGCACAACGGTGACACATTCTTTTCTCTTTCTGTTCTCCCCGATATAGGCTGGATCCGAAATTATTCTTTCCGTGTTGCCTCGATTGAAGCCAAGCTTAACAGGAGCCAGCGGCGCCGGAACCGGGTCGACGACACCCGAATTGCCGCCATCCGGAGCCCTTCTTTGCCTAGTGAGCCCCTGTACTTCCAAAAACGGGAGGTAGTCGAAACTAGAAAAAAAACAGGAGGTAGACGCCCCTTCATTTGGCGAGTTGCTGTTCAGATATCCTCCTTTGGCGTGAGAACAATGTTCATTTTTCTTTCTTTCTTCTTTTGTTCCAGTTGTAGGCGGAATCTTGCCATAGAAAGGGGATAATTTGTTGTTTTGTTGAAGGGGGATTTTGATGTGCAGCCTGTAGTGTCGGCATATGGGTTGTAGAAGCCATCGTGTGTTGTTAGTGCAGTGTTTTTGTTTTGCAGGAGGCGGTCATGTACATGTGATTTCGGTGATGTAAGCAGTTATTTATTTATTTCTCGTAGGAAAAGATGAGTGTGAAAGGAAACGGCGATAGAATTATTTCTCGTAGGTGATATAGAGCTCAGAGTCCATAATTATTCAATAATCCATTGTCGTCCAGCCCGGTTAGGATACCTGGCTTTCACCCAGGCGACCCGTGTTCAAATCCCGGCAATGGAGCAAGAGGCTACTAGTAGAAGGCCCGTGCGTTGCTACGGGCTATAATGCATATAAATGAATCAGACAAGTTATTAAGATTGTTGTCAAGGTCGAAGTTCATTTCTCCCTCATACGTCCAGATGTGTTCGAACATCAAACACGCACCCATGGGCCTCCCCAAAACTCAACCTTCTGGACAATCCAGACTCCTCCAAATCCAGAACATATGTAGCGAAAAATGTGGTTGTTCGGACTATCTGCCATATCATCTCCAACAGAAAAACCCAGACCACGACGCACCTTCCCCTTTCCTGTCGGACCCTCCTCTTCCCGCTCAGTTTCCTTCGTAGCTGGACATTTCTCGCTGGAGCCATCTCCTTTAAAATCGGATGACGCCCACTTCACCTTCTCCATGACACTCTTTCTCCTTCACACTGTACTTCTCCACGAAGCGCCAAGGAGGAGTTCTCGCCAGCCACCCGCTCTCCGGCATGGTCCCCTCCCCTCGTGTTTGTGCTGAACTGATAATGCCATCAAGGGGAAGGAGGCATGCGCCGCCTGTAACGCCCCCTGAGCCAAGAAGATAGATCCGATGTCTCCTGAGACATTGCCATGTTATAACATACAATTCATATGCATCCATTTTCTCCAACATCGTACATAAGTTTCAAATTCTTTTTACTAATAAAAAAGTGGAAGATTAGAATGATCCCTTTTCTCCTCCCACAAGAAAAGATCACACACTTTCCTCCTTGTCCCGCCAGCGCTGCCGCCGGTTTGCTCCATCTCTGATGGCCTTTCGGCAATGCTGGTGCGAAGGATCTCGGCTTCCTCCGGCAGGAGGGATCCCATTCTCATTCTTATTAGGTTCAACGTCTTGTTTGGGGCCGTGTGGTGACGACAATGTCTCCCGTTCTATCCCCATCTTGGTGGTGTGTCTAGCGTCATCAGAGGGCGTGTGAAGGTGTGTCTCCGTCGATAAGGTCTTGTTTGGGTGTTTACATGTTTGATCCTTCCGTCTACGACTTTCTTCAACAGGACCTGGTTGTAAATTTTTCTTTTACCTTTCATGTTTTTTTTTACTATCATGATTTGAAGAAGAATAGATTGGAAGTTTCTCAATAAAAATTGGAAGATTATCTCAACCACAAATTAAGATGTAAAATAATGCCGGCAAAATTTACAATTTAGGATGTTATTCTATGTTCAGGTCAATTTACACCTACAATCACATGTTACAAAGCTAGCTTACATGTGCTCAGTCCACGGAGATCGGAAAAGATGCACAAATTGCATGGAGGGGAATTAGAAACACTTAACAGTTTTGTTAAGAAAAGATAGATATGTTCATCCTTTGCTTGAATATACTTCAACATTAGGAAGATAAGAACATAACATATTTATGATTCTCAAAAACACACAAAAGAACACAAAAATGCAAGCATAGAATAAGCAAACAATTACACGGGTAACCGTAATTTTGCAGACACAAATATAGTACTTCTAGGTCATCACATACATGCCCATGCGTGGAACAAAATTATAATCAAACATTTTTTTAATGTTGAAATATGTACTGAACATGATGACACGTAATTTCCATTTATATTGATCCACTTATATAACGGTAAGGATTAATCCTCTCTCCTACTTCTATCTTCTTCGGCAATGGCCGTGCCTCCTTAAGCACCTCTTGTAGCACCCTTGTTGTTTCAGCAGTCCAACATCTAGGGTTGCCATCCCTTGGCACAGTTTTAAAAACCTTTGCAAATCTATGAAATTGCCCGACTTACAAATAATGTGGTTCTCACCTACCAAGAAAGATATTGTTGTATTGAATTTGTTATTTAAAACACCCGCAAAAAAAGAATTTGTTACTTAAAAGCAAGGAAAAATACACATAGTGCAATAACAATGATTGTTGCTGCTCCTTATCTTTGATTGCTACAAAGATAGTACTTCTGCGACCTCAGAAACATAAAGAAAAACCAAATATAGTATAGCGGATAAAATCAAACTAAAGCAAAGGTTAAACTTTTCCTATTTTACTGTGCTATTCACATCACTTTAAAGGGACTTCACTGAATCATGTCCCTTCACTGGACACCTCATACTACTCCCCGCGGATCACAACACTCAACGTCGGCTCACCTCTTGCCCCCCGCAAGAGGCTCTCAGTAGCTACACAGATGGGCGAAGTGGCGCACACACACACACACACACACACACTTGTTGGCACCTATTCCTTCGTCTGTCTCCACTTGTCACCCGAACCAGCCTGCAGCCTACGATGGTGAGCTGGACCACGTTATCGTGTACTCCCTGCTGATCAGGGGTTTTCCTCTCCTGTTCCTATAATCAAGATATCAGTTCCCCCAAAATCATAAATAACCAGATCGAAATGTCAATTGCATAGTACAGGCAGATGTGGCATGCAAGAGGAGAGCACGCACTATTCAACATCAAATAGTAGAGGTGAAAATAGATTCACAAGTATACATAACTCATGAAGCATGCACATTTGTTTTGACTTTTGATCATTCTGATTTTATTGTTATCCTTGCATATCAGATTTGTTGGGTCAGAATTAGAACATACAAGTCAATAACCATTGTACATCCGCCAAATATTGGTAAGAAGATTTACAAATCCCCTGCAAAAAGAAGAAGAAGAGTTACAAATTAGGAAGAAAAAAAGGCTGTCTAAAGAGATGAATAAGAAGCAAGAAACTATCTTTAATAAATTAAGAGCAAGTAGGTTCAGATATGATTAGAGATTTGTTGATTGCCGCCATACCTCTTACGTCCCCGTTGTAAAAACAGCCCATAGCCCTCATGAAATCCTCTCGTATGATATGCCAACAAACGGCGTAAAAACGTCCCGTGAATCCGTCTGGGCCCGGTGCTTTATCCGTAGGCATAGCTTTGATCACCTTTTCAACTTCCTCCATTGTGAACGGATCCTCCAGATGTGAGAGCTCAAGACGTGGCAACCCAAGCGCCTCCAAGTTGAGTGCATGACGCCGCACGACACAAGAACCAAAAGCTTCACTAAAATAGTCATCCACTGCCGAAGCTACCTCCTCTTGCCTTGTGAACATATTTCCATTGTGCCTCAGAGTTCGTAGTATGTTCTTCCTTTGCCTATGACTCGCTTGTTGATGATATAGCCGTGTACTGCCATCCCCTTCCTTCAGCTCTAACAAACGTGACCTCTGCCTGGCAATAGTCCGCTCAAGAGAACATAGGCCCAGAAGCTTTCTTTTTCAAACATCTGCGAAGGTCCATCTCCGCGGCCGACAGGGCCCGAGAATCCATGGCGACATCCAACCTGTTGATCACCCGCTTTGACCCAGAAAGCTTCGAACTTAAATCTTCTGCGCGTACACACCTCCATGTTCATGTCTATCATCAGTGGGCAGTGATCCGAAATAGCCGTGCCCAACGCTGAGAGGAAGCATGTCAGAAATGCCTCGCCCCACTCATTGGTAATCATGGCTGTTGAGAGACTGTACAACAACTCCACCATGAACAATACAACATATTTACAACCACCTATTCTTGTACGAAATTCTTATCAGAACCTTATTGCAATGCTTTCGGTGTTGCCCAAAGGCCCACTAATTTAGTAGCATTCCGTTTACTCCTTTCCCAACCTGACCACTTTCTACCAGTTCACAGAGTTAGTGATGAGAATCTAGAGTTATATATAAACTTAAAGCATGTTAAATTTCACATGTATTGAAAAGATAGTCGGTAACAATTGGATAATAACTGAAATCCACTTCAGAACATTATTTGGTAAAAAAAGTAATTTTACGATGTATACAGAGAGCAATGACCTAACAAATAATTTGTTGTGATTTTGGTTTTCTTGGAAGTAGACATGAATGATTCAATGACTCTAGGGATATAGACATAGTCTATCGTCATGATACAAAAATGTGCCAAATCAGTATACAAAATAAGCCAAATTTGTTGAATACAGAAAACAATATGACAAATGAAAGACCGATAATCACATTGAAAAAAATACCTCGTGCGATAACATTAATATTTGTTTTTTTGTTACGAGATATCACTGCTTGCATATCATTTTGTTGTAAAAAACTCAATGAATTTTTGGCCCCTTTCAGCGATGTTGCCTCGGAACCCTTGTCGGTGCATTCTTTTTGAATGTCATCGAAATCCATCTCTATCTTCATATTCTGCAAAAATAATCATATAAAAATGCATCTAAATCACAAACTCGGCGGAGTCAGGGTGTTATACTGCAGATATGGGTACTTTGAATCCGAAGGACCAAAATATTCTATTGATGCAATTACTACATTCATGTTTTTTTCTTCATAAAATCACAAACTCGGCGGAGCCATCCTGTAGCCACGGCAGGGATAACGAGCCGGTCAGCTCTGCCACCGCCGGCATGCCATCTACCTGAAGCTCTCCATCGGCACAGCAGAGGCATCCCTGCAGGGAGGCAGATTGGGGGCACTCCCATCTTTTTGGTTAATCAGCGCGTGCTGAGTTCTGAAGTGTAGTCGATTACATTACACTCCAATTAGTCAAACAAGTTGCGATTTTCCTCCATACCATTGACATTAACAATGATTGTGTTTCTGTTTGCATTGCTTCTCGTGAGCCAAACACACTCTATATGTTCCCAGCCCAACGATCCATCAGTCTGCCCCTTCAAAGTTCAAGTGGCATATGTAGGCATTCTGTGTTGGCGCCGCCTCTCGCGGCGCCGCTCCTCTTCTACCTCTTGCCTCACACAAGGAGAAACTCCACACACACACGCACACATGCACCAAGGAAGAACACACAAGCTTTGCCAAGAGGCTCCCTTGGTGATCACACGGTGGCTACATTGTTTTTTCAGCCCTCTCGGCCTCATTCCTTTCATTACTCAGAAAAGTATTTATACAAAAGATTAGGCAATGCTGCCATGCAACTCACGCCACTATCCCGGCCAGCACGCTCGGCCATTAACCCACCTAATTGCATGCACTAACCCACTAAGCCACATGCACGTCCATGTCCAGCCCGGTTGCATCGTTTCCTCAACGGCCGCACACCTGGTCACCGGGCACCAGCTAGCATGCAGCTAACAAACTAACAAACTTGCTTATTCTCCTCTAGCTGATTTCGTCCCTCTGTTTCAGCCGTCAAGCGCCTTGCCGTTTCACACGACTGCTGCATGGCACATCATCGCGGCTTAACACCGCCACGCTTCCGCTGCGTCCCGCACGTCCCGCGCGCACCCGACGCGCCCGACGAGCCCGACCGCACCAGTGCGTCCCGCATGTCCCGCGCGCACCTGACGTGCCCGACAAGCCCGACTGCACCAGACGCCGTGGCTTATTCCAACACACACCCCCTAAGCCACGACGTCGCCGTCGTCGGAGTTGGGGTAGCTCCCGTCATCGATGTCGCCACGACCGCGGACTCGACCTGGCGCGCTGACGCCGGTCGCCACCGTGCTTGCTTCGTCGTCTCCGGCGACATACACCGAGCTCCTTCTCCGCCGGCGACACACGCCTGGCGTCCCTCGGCGACAAACGCCGTCGATGCCGTCGCGCTCAAACGCGACCCTTCCCGGACGCCGCTTCATAGCGTAGCACCGCGCCGCTGCGTCCTCCGCCGACGCGCCGCATCTCCATGCCACGCGCCACTGCGCCTCCACGGTCGTCACGCCGAGCCGCCGCGGCCTCTGCGCCACCACGCAGGTCCTCCGCGACATCCTCGCCTCCGCGACCGCCGCTGCTCGTCACGCGCACGGCATCACACTGCATCGCCGCGGACTCGCCGCGCATCGCAGCCGATGCCTCCATGTCCGCTGCGCGCGCCGCGGACGCCGCCGCACGCCATGGCCGCCTCTCGAACCTGGTCGCTCTGATGCCAATTGTTGGCGCCGCCTCTCGCGGCGCCGCTCTTCTTCTACCTCTTGCCTCACACAAGGAGAAACTCCACACACACACGCACACATGCACCCAGGAAGAACACACAAGCTTTGCCAAGAGGCTCCCTTGGTGATCACACGGTGGCTACATTGTTTTTTCAGCCCTCTCGGCCTCATTCCTTTCATTACTCAGGAAAGTATTTATACAAAAGATTAGGCAATGCTGCCATGCAACTCACGCCACTATCCCGGCCAGCACGCTCGGCCATTAACCCACCTAATTGCATGCACTAACCCACTAAGCCACATGCACGTCCATGTCCAGCCCGGTTGCATCGTTTCCTCAACGGCCGCACACCTGGTCACCGGGCACCAGCTAGCAAGCAGCTAACAAACTAACAAACTTGCTTATTCTCCTCTAGCTGATTTCGTCCCTCTGTTTCAGCCGTCAAGCGCCTTGGCGTTTCACACGACTGCTGCATGGCACATCATCGCGGCTTAACACCGCCACGCTTCCGCTGCGTCCCGCACGTCCCGCGCTCATCCGACGCGCCCGACGAGCCCGACCGCACCAGTGCGTCCCGCATGTCCCGCGCGCACCTGACGTGCCCGACGAGCCCGACTGCACCAGACGCCGTGGCTTATTCCAACATTCTGCACAGGCTTGGACTACTTTAGACCTCTCAAGTGACTTTCAAAGATGCATCTCAGCTCGCCGCAAACTTGGATCAGTATGCGGCACATTAGAAGCAACACCAAGTTGAGAAAACGCTCACCTGTGTTCAATCATCCCTTACCCACAAAAAAATAATCATCCCCAGTCGGCCCCGACCACACTTCCAGGACAAATGCCCTCCTGATGTGGTGCTGCTAATCATGGCCAACGCTCATCTATTCGTAGGCTTAGCTACTTGCATAACTCTCATCCCCCTAAGAAATTGTGCTAACCTATCTAGATTGTCGTATTGATCTTAGATTGCCGGTTGTATATCTCAAACTGAAGTTCCAGGTTATATACTTGCAGCAAACTACCCAGAAAGTTTCTATCTCAAGAAGAATTGCTTACGAATCAATTCCGCTCTTTTTTAGCCTTGTGTCAATAGATAGTTATAGTTAAATCGAAATTTGCTGGTTAAATGCCCGTGTTTACATAGACATTGCCATGGGTTCACTTTTTTTTCCTAGTTCCTTTATAGCCCCTAATTGTGCTAGTTGCGACCATTGTCGCCTTAGAAAGAATAACAGAGCTTCAGTAGTTCAGTTCATATGCATCTAGTCACATGAACAAAATTCAGAATACATACTTCAGTTTGTATTGGTCTACTCACAAGAAAAAAATCACCACCGAAGATTTAAAACACATACTTCAGTTAAGATTTGTTAACTTGGTTGTTGCCGATTACCACACTAAATTGAAATAAACCTGCAATAGGAAAGACGGAATTAAGATTTCGGACAAGTTAATAATCATGGAGAATTAGCATCTGTTTGCAGATTGTCCAGAGTGGAGTCAAATTAGATTTTGTTATGGATTGAAACTAACAAAATAAACACATTTTCTAGAAGTGTAATCTTGACAGTGGAAAACATCCCAAAGGGCATTAGGCATGCAAGCAGATCAATTAGTCCTAGCAAATCTATAACACCGGTAGTTTTCAAATTAGTCCTAGCAAATCTAGATTGACACTAAACCTTCTACTAAAAATGTCAAACTAAACAGGAACTTTGCATCGTCTGGTCACTGCGTCTACAATTCGACATGATTGATTAATTAAGTTGGCATATTTTTTTTTCTGAAAAGAGAGTTGGCAGATGATTGTAACTTGCAACAACTGATATATATGTGTAGCATGCACGCACACCTAGCTAGCTTGATGCTAATGGTCAACGACTAACAATCAAATGAATACCTGCACGGTGCTTAACCAATAATAATTCAGCAAATTAGAAGTTAATGAAAGCATCTAATTAATTGACTGCACATGGTCAACGACTAACAATCAAACTGAGACGGGCCTGGCACTTAATTCTCACTAACTAATCATATAATTCAGTAATAGTTAATCAAAGCATCGAACTAATAAATTACCAGAATATGGATGCAGAGGCAGTTGGTTGTGGTGCCTTGGACCTCTGGATCCCAAGGCAGGCGAGGTTGCAGTTGGCCCTCTGGACGTCATTCACCATGTCTTGATGGCCGCCTCCGCCTCCAGAACGTAACTTACCAAGCATCCATTCAGGCATAGCATCAACTAACAGGACTGAATAATTAATCAAGAGAATTAACTACTGAAGATCAATCCCTGCAAAAAAAAAAAAACTACTGAAGATCAATCGATGATGAGCAGAAGAGAGAATTGTTTGGGTGAGTACTCACGAATCTGCCGGTGCCCTTGTCGGCGATGACGACGGCCTCGAGGATCTCGCTGAAGCGCTCGAAGTGGACGCACACGCCCTCCTTGCTCGTCTCCCACGCCAGGCCACCTACGAACACCTTCGTCAGCCTCGTGTCGCCGCCGCCCCTTAATGATCCATGGACATTCTCTTCTCCTTCATCTAGCTCTGGGCTCAGCCTCTCCCGATCTCTTTCTGGAAGGGCGGAGATGGCGACGCCAAAACCCTAGAGGAGAGGGAGAAGAGCAGAGATGGCGGAGATGGCGGCGTCTTCTCCATGAGGTCGGCAGCAGCGATCTCGAGGGGATCGAGAGACGATGACGGCGGCGTTTACTCCAGGGGATCGAGAGACGGCGGCGGCGGCGTTTACCAGAAGGGATCGAGAGGAACTGTGTTCGTGCGGGATGATTTTTTGTGCCTGCGTGGGATGGGGTGGGGGTGATGGGACCAAAAAAATCCGGTTGAAAAGTGCTTTTTTTAACCTGGTTAATTTTCGTAGGTTTATTTTCGTAGATTTTTTTCACACCGTTTTTTTCTGGATCGAGTGGACGATTCCTGCCTGGACCTCGTGGGGGCATCGCTAGTATGTGGGAGGTGGGAGGGAGGACGAAAAAAAAACGGTGTTGATGGGACGAAATTTAACCGTGGAACGGAGACTACCAACTGAGACATTAGGAGTAGAGATAATTCAATAATAGTTAATCAAAGCATCGAACTAATAAATTACCAGAATATGGATGCAGAGGCAGTTGGTTGTGGTGCCTTGGACCTCTGGATCCCAAGGCAGGCGAGGTTGCAGTTGGCCCTCTGGACGTCATTCACCATGTCTTGATGGCCGCCTCCGCCTCCAGAACGTAACTTACCAAGCATCCATTCAGGCATAGCATCAACTAACAGGACTGAATAATTAATCAAGAGAATTAACTACTGAAGATCAATCCCTGCAAAAAAAAAAAAACTACTGAAGATCAATCGATGATGAGCAGAAGAGAGAATTGTTTGGGTGAGTACTCACGAATCTGCCGGTGCCCTTGTCGGCGATGACGACGGCCTCGAGGATCTCGCTGAAGCGCTCGAAGTGGACGCACACGCCCTCCTTGCTCGTCTCCCACGCCAGGCCACCTACGAACACCTTCGTTAGCCTCGTGTCGCCGCCGCCCCTTAATGATCCATGGACATTCTCTTCTCCTTCATCTAGCTCTGGGCTCAGCCTCTCCCGATCTCTTTCTGGAAGGGCGGAGATGGCGACGCCAAAACCCTAGAGGAGAGGGAGAAGAGCAGAGATGGCGGAGATGGCGGCGTCTTCTCCATGAGGTCGGCAGCAGCGATCTCGAGGGGATCGAGAGACGATGACGGCGGCGTTTACTCCAGGGGATCGAGAGACGGCGGCGGCGGCGTTTACCAGAAGGGATCGAGAGGAACTGTGTTCGTGCGGGATGATTTTTTGTGCCTGCGTGGGATGGGGTGGGGGTGATGGGACCAAAAAAATCCGGTTGAAAAGTGCTTTTTTTAACCTAGTTAATTTTCGTAGGTTTATTTTCGTAGATTTTTTTCACACCGTTTTTTTCTAGATCGAGTGGACGATTCCCGCCTGGACCTCGTGGGGGCATCGCTAGTACGTGGGAGGTGGGAGGGAGGACGAAAAAAAACCGGTGTTGATGGGACGAAATTTAACCGTGGAACGGAGACTACCAACTGAGACATTAGGAGTAGAGATATATACAAAAACCACATGTAGTTTCGAAAAAAAAAACCACATGTAGCGCTAAATCTTTCTGCTAGTTTATTACACTTGTTCTGGAAGAAAGAATGAAATAGGGAAACCTTTAGACCCGGCGCGCCGGCCGAAGCGTTGCGCCGGACACGCGCTCCGTGTTCGATCGTTTCGTTCGATCGCTCCTGACTCCGCAGGCGCACGTTCCCTAGTGGCCCCACCCCACGTTCCTTTCCCCGCAACCTCCGTCTTCTTCCTCTCTTTTTCTGTATCCCCTCCCTTTGCGCCATGAAAATGGCAGAAGCTGCATGCCACCGGCGACGGCCGGTTGCGCCAAGCCGAGGGACTGCCCCGACACCTGCCACCCGCTGCCGCTCGCTCGTGCTCCTCCCGCGCGCCCCTACAGCACCGCCATGGAATCAGCTCTGTCCATCCATCTACCTCCACTCCGACGAGCAAACATACCACCCCTGGGAGCTGCAACCAGCCGAGCCAAAAGCTGCAAACGTCGTTGATTTTTGCTACTACCAGCGATGGATTTGCTACATCCATTACGGCGGAGCTGCGACCTACTACGGCTGTGTTTTTTTTGTCGTTGCAACCATCCTCAGATTTTGCTACTACCGGCGATGAATATTGCTACAACGAACAGAGCTTTTTTGTTGCCACCAACCGACGCCGGAGCTGGAACCGGCAGATTGTTTTGCTACAACCCGTGAAGCCTTGAGCTGGAAACAACTTCTGTTTTTGCTGCATCGACTAGAGCAATTTCTGCGGCGGCAACGCCGGAGCCTGTATTTTGTTGCAACCGGCAACCGCAAAAGCTTCCATTGACATGCTTTTTTGCTACATGGGAGCTGCATCCAAGGGAGAGGGGGAGGTTGCAACGGGGGACGCATGACCGTGTTGCCAGCGAAGCTGCGCCGGTGAGGTTGCAATCTATCAAGGCGGGGGCCGGATCCGGCGAGAGGGGACGCTACCGGGGTGCGGCAACCAACTGTGCTTCGAGATCTGCGAGCTCTGCGGGGTGCGCGACGAGCTCGGTGTGGGGTGAGGGGGAGCATGGGCGAGCTCGATGCAGCTGGGAGAGTGCGCGGGTGTTGCCCCGTAACGGAGGAAGAAGAAGCACGGGGAAGGAGATGAAATCGGGCGGTTACAGGAGTCCCAATTGGACGGCTGGGATGCGACCGGTCCAAAGTTTGGGCCGGCGCGCCGGCGCCTATCGTCCCCCAATGAAATATAGGAGTTTTATGGAAGAGAGAATGAAATACAAAAACCACATGTAGCACTAAATGGACAGAAGAAAACAACTTGGCTGATTTCCATGGATCGTGGAATGAAAGTGAGCGTACGAAATGTTTTATCTCATTTTATGGAAGAGAGGATGAAATGCAGGAGTTGTTTCTGGTATTTCCGCCCAACACTTGGTCGTTTCGGAGGCAAATAATTTTTCTTTTTTGCAATTTTGAGCGTGGCATGGCTTTGTACTTTTTTATTTTTATTTTTCTTTCATAATTTACAATAAAACTAATGTAGATTAATTAAATCAATACAATGTACATAAATCAATCAATATATGGTGCGGTCGATACAAATCCTAATTAAATGGATACATAAATCAATAGGACGACATCGTTTCACAATCTTCTCAACGGAAGGTTAGGTCCCAGGCAACGTAGTTTTGCTCCTTCAGGTGGTGTACCCTTCTTCGTTGTAGTCGTCATCGTATTCCCTAGGGTCGACGCCAGATTGGTCAAAGTCTTCTGATGGATTAACGACAACACGGCTCGACTTTGTCGGGTCGGTTGTGTACAAGCGTTGGACCAACTATCCTTTTTGTCCGTCCTGATGATGTTCTTCATGTTCGGCTGCCTCTTGGTCCTTCCCTCCTTTCGGCTCTTTGTCGAAATGGTTTCTCGCTTCCTCATCTGTCGTCCCTTTGATGTCGGAAACAACATCCTCCTCATCCTCACCATGCCTTGTCCACCCTATATAACCAGGCATGAAATCATGTTCGGGCAAGTGCATCCTCACATGACAAGTAAAACGGTTGATCAAAACTTGGTTCTTGCACTTCTTACAAGGACATAACATCTCCGTTTTACCCATTCGATTCATATCTTCCACCGCCTCCTTCACTACAAGAAATACGTCAACTTGTGACCTTCTGGCAGTGACCCTGTAAGAAATGGTCGTAAATCTACGACCATTTGAGAGCAATTGGTCGTAAGCTGTCCGGAGGGGTCCTAACCCTAAACACTAACGACTATTTTGGTCAGAAAGGTCGTAATTTCCTTACTGGAAATAGTCGTAAAGCGGATAGCACTGGTCCACTGCCTTATTTCTAGCTGATCATGACCAATATAAATGGTCATTACACTTGAGTTCGAATGAATTAGGATGATTAGACAGCCACCTCAGCAGCCTCGCGTATGTGTCATTGTTTAGGTGTCATTTTTGCTTACATGTTTATATTCAACAGACAGACAGGACCCATTTGACAGAAGGTGAGCACACACTTACAGGGGGGCGTTTGACAGGGGGGGGGGGGCGAGCATTTAATTTCCTAAAAAAATGCGCTAGCGGGGACTCAAACCCACGACCGGGCGCTGGCTTAGCTCGTTGGCATTGCAGGAAATGCAAGGAAGAGTTAAATCAGGAAGAAAGCCAGATCCATGTTGATAAAAGGGTTGCCAAGGGATTTGCTAAATGGTTTAAGAATTATGTGAGGTCTTTAGCCACATGTTTTATGTTTTCTGTGTTATTCACCAACTGTTAAATACCATTGTTGCTAAATGGTTTATTTGTGCAGATTGGAAAGTTGCATGAGGAGAAGAAGGTCAGTGATGATCTATTTGCTTTGGCATGCTTACCGGATAAGCGAGTGAGAGTGTATTCAGCACGCATTGCTGACGGTGTCCAGTACCACACCGTTGACCGCGAGGAAAAAAGGAAGACACAGAATAGTGGAATCGTCACTGTGGGGTCACATGATGGTGAGAACATTGACTTCTATGGTCAGCTGAGAAGCATCGTAGAGTTGCAGTACAACACTAGTGGAGGCATCCATCGCTCGGTTGTCTTATTTCGCTGTGACTGGTTTGATCTTGGTAGCAAGAAGAGACACTCTTTTGTCAAATATGATGGCCACTTCAAAAGCATCAACACTGCAAGGTGCTGGTATAAGAGTGATCCCTTTATTCTAACAGCACAAGCAACAATGGTGTTTTATCTGCCAGACACTCTTTTGCACGGAAAATGGTGAGTTGTGCAAAACTTTGAGCACAGACACTTGTGGAGTGTGACTGAAACTGAAGTGGAAAAGGGCCCCGGTGGTAGTGGACTAACATACCAGGATGATGACTCTACGGAAGTTCCGGTGCAAGCTGATGATGACTCTATGGAAGTTCCGGTGAAAAGCAGAGTGCGAAGGGACCGGGAACGTGTGCTCGTTGATGCTGCAACAGTTGAAGGCATCAAGAAAAGAAGAAAGGTGGTAGCGGATGGACATGAGAGCGAGGATGAGGAAAACATGACTGATCATACTATGCTGCAATATTTTAGTGATGATGAGGAAAACAGGAGTGGGCATAGAGTTCCTTGTTTTGGTATCGACGACGATGAGTAGCGAATGGACATGAAGGTAAATTTTGTGTCCTTGGTGATCCTTCTAACTCTCTGTAGTTTTCCTTGCAATTCTCTGTAGTTTTCCTTCTTGTGCATATGCATGGTGATCCTGATGCACTACAATTCTCTCCAGGTAGCAAAATGCTTGAAGATCCTGATGGCTGTAGTGATGTGATCCTGATGGCTGTAGTGACAAAATGCTGATTGTAGTATTTGATGCAAAATGCAAAACATTTAATTTCCTTTTGTAAACATTTGATGTGATCCTGATGGTTGTAGTATTTTGTAAGCATCAACATTTTGGATGCAAAACACTTGTTGTGATTGTTATGATGCTGGTGCATTTTGGATTCCTATTGTTATGATATCTGGTCTGAAATGACAAAATGCATGAGACTGATGGTTGTAGCAAATGGTGAAGATACACTACAAAATGATGTGATGGAGGACTGTTGTTTTGGTGCAAAATGATGTGATGAAGATACAATGCAGATAGTGATGTTGTTTTTGGTTGTGATGTGATGAAGATTACAGGAGCAAAATGTTGTCTTGTAATGCTTGAAGATTGCAAAATATTTTTCATGAAGTTTTTTTGAACTGAATTGAGACGTTGTTGCTTTAACTGTATAGAAACTAAATTATGTCTGAATCTAAAAAAATTGTGCGAGCGGGGACTCGAACCCACGACCAAGCGCATGTTTCACTGTGTCCAGAACCACTGAGCTAGGAAGAGAATGTTGATTATGTGTCTAGTTGTTTCACTATATACTTGAACCCACGACCGAGCACTCCATCACACAGATATTGGCGCGCTCCATCAGACACCCGTCTGATCCCACGCGCGGCTCAAACCCACGTGCGACCAAAAAATAATGCGCGAGCGGGGGCTCGAACCCACAATTTGGCGCTTATTTCACTTGGTTTCTACCACTGGGCTAGGAAGAGGTTGTTGGTTTTGTACTCTATGCCCACCCTTTTCAACATATCAAACCAGTCACGTATCAAACACACAACTCGCTGACAAGTGGGCCCACTCTTTTCCCCACTCCTCCTCTCCACTCGACCCGCTCCTCCTCTCCACTCGACCCACTCCTCCTCTCCGCCGCCGGCTCCTTCCTCTCTCCTGAGGTATGAATCCGCTGATTCCTTCCTCTTCCTCTTCCTATCTACTGTTTAGATTAGGGTGTGATTCCATTGATTAGATTAGGGTTCTTGCAGCCGCCTAGATTGGATTAGATTAGATAAGGATTGGATTAGGGTTTGGTTAGGATTGGATTAGGGTGTTCATTGATACAAAGTTTGTGCTTTTCTAGTTTGTTCTTGTCTCTGCTGACTTGGATTCGAATCACCGCCGCCGCAGCAGCTCATCTCCACCGCCGCTGCCTTCCTCTCCCGCAACTCTCCTCTCCTGATTAGGTTAGGGTTTTCTGCTGCTGTTTATTGGATTCGATTAGGGTTTGAATGGATTAGGGATTAGATTCGATTAGGGTTTGATTTGAATGGAGGGGGGAGTGGGTGGGATGGTGCTCTGCTGGCCTCGGCTGGCGTGCTCTGGAGATGGTCACCACAGCCAGTGGGTGCTCACCATGCCCTCATTTACCCTCCCTTCCTCCAGCTCAAAAAATATGTCTTGCTTTGGCTTAAAGTTAGGGCAGGAATGGGATTAGCTAGAGGGTATTAATTAAAAGGGGCTAAGCAAAAGCTGCAGGCCACCTAATATTCTTCTGGGCTCTGCAATAAGCTTTGCAAATTCACCTACTGCAACAATATTTATAGTTTTATACTACTCTATTGGCAGAAGAAGCATCAGTGTTCCCCTAAAAAACATTGAGCTAGCAGCAGTGCTAGAATCTACAATTGATTTGGATGTTCTCATAGGTGGTTGTTAACTATTTGGAGCTTGTGTAGTTAATGTGAGGTGAATGAGAGGTAGCAGTACTATACTTTGGTTGCTTGCTCTGTTTTTCCGGGTGTTTGCTTGTGAAAACCAGCCATAGTAAACTGCCAGGTAAAGGTACCCTGGTTAGTGTGTATATACTGTTTAATTACAATGCAGTAGGTTAACTATTCGATTTGCTTGTACCACAGGAAAATGGATTAGGTTATGAATGGATTATGTTTTAACATAGACATTCGAAAAGAAGAGGCAGAAAAAACCTACAACAGGCCTATGAATTTCCATCCTGAATGTGAAATGATAACTTGGTGTAGTTGATTCTCTTCTGCTCAAAACTTCTGCTGTTGTAATGTTGTATGATAATGTTGTAAAGGGTAGTAATTGGTCTCTTCTGCAGCTTTTCAGAGATGGGGGGAGGCCGCCACCGCCGGCTGCACTCTGCCACGCCAAGTGAGATGGCCGACTTGGAAGGTTTCGAGGTCTTCACGATCATACTTGAGAAATCTTCCAGCAGGCAGGTATATAAAAGAAGAGATCTCCCCTTCACCCGTCTCTTTATCATAACTCTGTTGTTTGCTACATCACTGCTTGACCCTCACTGCAGAGGCTGCCTGACAATTTTATGAAGATGCTGGACGGTCGTCGGGCACAGAAAGTGAAGCTGCGGCAGGCCGGCAGCGGGCTTCACACGCTGTGGGAGGTGGAGGTGGTGTTCGACACCGACGGCCACATATACCTAGGTCGTGGCTAGAAGCAGTTCGTCTGTGCCTACGACCTGCGGCACGGGTACTTCATTGTCTTCAGGTACGACGGCAACACCATGCTCACCGTGAAGGTGTTCAACACGACAATGTGCCACAGGCGCTACCAGGACGACGACGATGCCAGTACGCTCTCCCTCTTCTTCCTCTCCATTTGGCTTTGTCTCACACTGATTGTTAAAAAAACTTTGTTGCATTTGGTCAGGCAATGGGAGCAGCAGCAGCGACTCTGGCTACAGCAAATGCAGCAGCGACTCTGGCTACAACAAAAGCAGCAGCGACTCTGGTTACAGCAAAAGCAGCAGCGAGGATGAGGAGGAACGGAGTGGGGAAGAAGAGGAGCAGAGCGGGGATGAGGAGGTGCAGCCTATTCTGTCTGATGATGACCTCGCGATGGCCGTGGCTGACGATGGCCTCGCGATGGTGGTGCCTGACGATGACCTCACGATGGTGGTGCATGACGATGACCTAGCGATGGTGGTGCCTGAAGATGGCCTCGCGATGGTGGTGGTGCCTGACGATGGCCTCGCGATGGTGGTGGCGCCGGCGATCCCACAGCTGGGCGACAGGACCATGCCAATTGTGGTAGAGGAGTACATCCCACAGCCTGGCCCCAGGCCAATTCTAGGTCTTCGACACTCTAAGCGCATCAGGATGATGAAGGAGAAGGAGAAGAAAGAGGAGTGAAGATCTTAAGAAAATCAAGTCAATGTTAAGTATGTCAGGTCATGTTAATCTGAACATGTCAATGTTAAGTATGTCAGGTCATGTTAATCTGAACATGTCAATGTTAAGTATGTCAGGTTTAATCTTTTTAGTGTAAACCTTTTAAGTATGATAGTGTTGAACTGCTACTGCACTTTCTTAATTATGTGTGTCCATCTCCATTACCTTCCAAGCTCAGTTTAGTAATTGATGGGAATTGAAATTTTGTACATGCTCATGGATGCTCATGGATGAAAGATAAAATTATGTGTTTTTGTGCTTGCTCATGGATGCTCATTCGTTGAATAGTTTGTGTTAATATGCCCAAATTTGGCGCATGCCTCCATCTTGTGATGGAAAACAATGTTGCCAAAGCGAGGTTCCAACTTGTTTCACAAAAAAATCATTTTTTATTTTGTGAATGCCAAAAACACGTGTTTTTCGTGAAGCGGCTACAAAGAGAGTCATCCTAAACGGCACCATTCCATGACTATCTCAAAGTAGACCGTATTTTACGGACAGTCGCCAAAACTCATGCATTTCCGATCCTCGTAGCTACTCCCGGCCATTCAGACAACCATCGGCCGATTCAACTGGATCCGGCTGGAATTTGAACTGCGGGTGCTCCATAGCATGCCTGTTATTTTTACTAAAAATCATTTTTAGATCCACAGGTAGGCATTTCATCATAGAATCAACAACACCTTTGCATGATCCAACCCCTAGCCACGGACGGCCGACGCGACAAGTTCGACCGGGTTTTGAAAACACCATAAAAAATTAAAAAAAAATGGGACACCTCCGCGTCACATCATCACACGTGACCTACCAACTAGCAAAAATATAAAACTTGGGGTACCGATGTTTTCTTGAAAAAGTGTTCTAAAAAACGACCTACCATGAACGAAGATTCATGGCTTTCAAGCCAAACGAGCAATGATATGGCCACATTCATTGAATAGTTTGTGATAATATGCCCAAATTTGGCACATGCCTCCATCTTGTGATGGAAAACAATGTTGCCAAAGAGATGTTCCAACTTGTTTCACAAAAAAAACCATTTTTCATTTTCTGAATGCCAAAAACACGTGTTTTTCGTGAAGCGGCTACAAGGAGAGTCATCCTAAACGGCGCCATTCCATGGCTATCTCAAAGTAGACCGTATTTTACAGACAGTCGCCAAAAATCATGCATTTCCGAGCCTCGTAGCTACTCCCGGCCATTCAGACAACCATCGGTCGATTCAGCTGGAACCGGCTGAAATTTGAACTGCGGGTGCTCCATAGCATGCCCGTTATTTTTACTAAAAATCATTTTTAGATCCACAGGTAGGCATTTCATCATAGAATCACCAACACCTTTGCATGATCCAACCCCTAGCCACGGATGGCCGACGCGACAAGTTCGGCCGGTTTTTGAAAACACCGTAAAAAATTAAAAAAAAATTAAAAAAATGGGAAACCTCCGCGTCACATCATCACATGTGACCTACCAACTAGCAAAAATATAAAACTTGGGGTACCGATGTCTTCTTGAACTATTCGGTATGATTTTAACCATTATTTACAAATTAAAAAAAACCCTAAAAATTTCTGCCTCCAAACTAAAAAAACTACTGAAATTTTCCCTCCCATCACCAAAATTTCCCTCCAGCACCCCCAAAATTTTCCCTCCTCTCCCTCTCCGACCACCACGCGGGACCCACCACTCCCTCTCCCACCACCACGCGGGACCCACCACTCCCTCTCCCACCACCACGCAGGATCCCCTCCCAAAATTTCCCCTCCATTCCCCTCCCCGCCCCGCAACCCTAGCCCCGCCCCTCCTCTGCTCCGCCCCGCCCCTCCATTCCCCTCCCCGCCCCGTAACCCTAGCCCCGCCCCTCCTCCTCTGCTCCGCCCCGCCCCGCTCCGCTCCCCGACGACGAATCACCGCTCCACTCCGCTCCGCTCCGCCCCACCCTGCTCCGCTCCTCTACATCGACGACGGCGGGTACGTGCGACGACGACGACAGGAGGGTAGGCGCGAGCGACGACTGCGACAGGAGCCACCGCTGCATCATCTACAACACGACGACAGGTACTCCCCTTGATGTCCATCTCCCCTTGATGTTCTAGGGTTAGGGTTAGGACTGGTCGATCTCCCCTCGATCTCCATGGTAGATCCCCCTTTGGTTAGGATCTTCTGGTGGTTCGGTGTATCTCATGGGTTAGCATCTTCTAGGGTTAGGATCTCCTGATGGTTAGGGTTAGGATCTCCTAGTGGTTAGGGTTCTTCTTCATGGGGATGGATCAATGGGGATGGGGATGGATTCATGGGGTTAGGGTTCATGGAATGATATCCCTCTTGTTCATGGGGTTAGGGTTCAAGTCGTTGGTAATCTAATTTTGAGATGGGGATGGATTCATGGGGTTAGGGTCTTGTGGGGAGGTGGTTCTTTATTCTAGATTTTGTTGTTGGGGAACATAGTAATAATTCAAAAATTTCCTACGTGTCACCAAGATCAATCTAGGAGATGCTAGAAACAAGTGAGAGGGAGTGCATCTTCATACCCTTGAAGATTGCTAAGTGGAAGCATTACAAGAACGCGGTTGATGGAGTCGTACTCGCGACGATTCAAATAACGGAAGATCCGATTCAAGCGCCGAACGAATGGCGCCTCCGCGTTCAACACACGTATAGCCCGGGGATGTCTCCTCCTTCTTGATCCAGCAAGGGGAGAGGATAAGTTGAGGGAGAGCTCCGGCAGCACGACGGCGTGGTGGCGGTGGAGCTCGTGGTTCTCCGGCAGAGCTTCGCTAAGCACTACGGAGGAGAAGGAGTAGGAGGGGGGAGGGCTGCGCCAGGGGCAAGGGGTGTAGCTCCCATGCACCTCCCCACTATATATAGGGGTGGAGGGGGCTGGTTTCTTGCCCTCTAAGTCCATTGGGGCATTGTCAAAGGTGGGAGGAAAGAAATCCCATCCTTTCCCTTCCCCACCGATTGTTATCCCCCCTTTTTAGGGATCTTGATCTTATCCCTTCGGGATATGATCTTATTCCTTCTAAGGGGGGATCTTGGTGCGCCTTGACCAGGGGTGTGGGGCCTTGCCCCCACTACCCGCGTTCATGTGGGTCCCCCCATGCAAGTGGGTCCCACTCCGAAACTTTCTAGAACCTTCCCGGTACAATACCGAAAAATCCCGAACATTTTCCGGTGGCCAAAATAGGACTTCCCATATATAAATATTTACCTCCGGACCATTCCGGAACTCCTCGTGATGTCCGGGATCTCATCCGAGACTCCGAACAACTTTTGGTAACCACATACAATTCCCATTACAACTCTAGCGTCACCGAACCTTAAGTGTGTAGACCCTACGGGTTCAGGAACCATGACATGACCGAGACACCTCTCCGGTCAATAACCAATAGCGGGATCTGTATACCCATATTGGCTCCCACATGTTCCACGATTATCTCATCAGATGAACCACGATGTCGGGGATTCAATCAATCCCGTATACAATTCCCTTTGTCCATCGGTATGTTACTTGCCCGAGATTCGATCGTCGGTATCCCTATACCTTGTTCAATCTCGTTACCGGCAAGTCTCTTTACTCGTTCCGTAATGCATGATCCTGTGGCCAACTCCTTAGTCACATTGAGCTCATTATGATGATGCATTACCGAGTGGGCCCAGAGATACCTCTCCGTCATACGGAGTGACAAATCCCAGTCTCGATTCATGCCAACCCAACAGACACTTTCGGAGATACCTATAGTGCACCTTTAGGGTCACCCAGTTACGTTGTGACGTTTGATACACCCAAAGCATTCCTACGGTATCCGGGAGTTGCACAATCTCATGGTCTAAGGAAATGATACTTGACATTAGAAAAGCTCTAGCAAATGAACTACACGATCTTGTGCTATGCTTAGGATTGGGTCTTGTCCATCACATCATTCTCCTAATGATGTGATCCCGTTATCAACGACATCCAATGTCCATGGTCAGGAAACCACAACCATCTATTGATCAACGAGCTAGTCAACTAGAGGCTCACTAGTGACATGCTGTGGTCTATGTATTCACACATGTATTACGGTTTCCGATTAATACAATTATAGCATGAACAATAGACAATTATCATGAACAAGGAAATATAATAATAACCATTTTATTATTGCCTCTAGGGCATATTTCCAACAGTCTCCCACTTGCACTAGAGTCAATAATCTAGTTACATTGTGATGAATCGAACACCCATAGAGTTCTGGTGCTGATCATGTTTTCCTCGTGGAAGAGGTTTAGTCAACGGATCTGCGACATTCAGATCCGTATGTACTTTACAAATATCTATGTCTCCATCTTGAATATATTCATGAATGGAGTTGAAGCGGCGCTTGACATGCTTGGTCTTCCTGTGAAACCTGGGCTCCTTGGCAATGGCAATAGCTCTAGTGTTGTCACAGAAGAGAGTCATCGGGCCCGACGCATTGGGAATCACTCCTAGGTCGGTGATAAACTCCTTCATCCAGACTCCTTCCTGAGCTGCTTCCGAAGCAGCTATGTACTCCGCTTCACATGTAGATCCCGCCACGACGCTTTGCTTGCAACTGCACCAGCTGACTGCCCCACCATTCAAAATGTACACGTATCCGGTTTGTGACTTGGAGTCATCCAGATCTGTGTCAAAGCTAGCATCGACGTAACCCTTTACGACGAGCTCTTCGGCACCTCCATAAACAAGAAACATATCCTTAGTCCTTTTCAGGTACTTCAGGATATTCTTAACCGCTGTCCAGTGTTCCATTCCGGGATCACTTTGGTACCTCCCTACCAAACTTATGGCAAGGTTCACATCAGGTCTGGTACACAGCATGGCATACATAATAGAGCCTATGGCTGAGGCATAGGGGATGACGCTCATCTTTTCTCTTTCTTCTGCCGAGGTTGGGTGTTGAGCTGCGCTCAATCTCACACCTTGCAATATAGGCAAGAACCCCTTCTTGGACTGATCCATATTGAACTTCTTCAATATCTTGTCAAGGTATGTGCTTTGTGAAAGACCAATGAGGCGTCTCGATCTATCTCTATAGATCTTGATGCCTAATATGTAAGCAGCTTCTCCAAGGTCCTTCATTGAAAAACACTTATTCAAGTAGGCCTTTATGCTTTCTAAAAGTTCTATATCATTTCCCATCAACAGTATGTCATCCACATATAATATGAGAAATGCTACAGAGCTCCCACTCACTTTCTTGTAAATGCAGGCTTCTCCATAAGTCTGTATAAACCCAAACGCTTTGATCATTTCATCAAAGCGAATGTTCCAACTCTGAGATGCTTGCATCAGCCCATAGATGGAGCACTGGAGCTTGCATACTTTGTCAGCATTCTTAGGATCGACAAAACCTTCCGGCTGCATCATATACAATTCTTCCTTACGGAAACCATTAAGGAATGCCGTTTTGACGTCCATTTGCCAGATCTCATAATCATAGAATGCGGCAATTGCTAACATGATTCGGACGGACTTCAGCTTCGCTACGAGTGAGAAGGTCTCATCGTAGTCAACCCCTTGAACTTGTCGATAACCCTTAGCGACAAGCCGAGCCTTATAGACGGTCACATTACCATCCGCGTCAGTCTTCTTCTTAAAGATCTACTTATTCTCTATGGCTTGCCGATCATCGGGCAAGTCTGTCAAAGTCCGTACTTTGTTTTCATACATGGATCCTATCTCAGATTTCATGGCTTCAAGCCATTTGTTGGAATCCGGGCCCGCCATCGCTTCTTCATAGTTCGAAGGTTCACCGTTGTCTAACAACATGATTTCCAGGACAGGGTTGCCGTACCACTCTGGTGCGGAACATGTCCTCGTGGACCTACGAAGTTCAGTAGCAACTTGACCCGAAGTTTCATGATTTGCATCATTAACTTCCTCTCTAGTCGGTGCAGGCACCATAGAAACATCTTCCTGAGCTGCGCTACTCTCCGGTTCAAGAGGGGGTACCTCGTCAAGTTCTACTTTCCTCCCACTTACTTCTTTCGAGAGAAACTCTTTCTCCAGAAAGGATCCATTCTTGGCAACAAAGATCTTGCCTTCGGATCTGAGGTAGAAGGTATACCCAATAGTTTCCTTAGGGTATCCTATGAAGACGCATTTTTCCGATTTGGGTTCGAGCTTTTCAGGTTGAAGTTTCTTGACATAAGCATCGCATCCCCAAACTTTCAGAAATGACAGCTTAGGTTTCTTCCCAAACCATAATTCATACGGTGTCGTCTCAACGGATTTAGACGGTGCCCTATTTAAAGTGAATGCGGCAGTCTCTAAAGCATAACCCCAAAATGATAGCGGTAGATCGGTAAGAAACATCATAGATCGCACCATATCCAATAGAGTGCGATTACGACGTTCGGACACACCATTACACTGAGGTGTTCCAGGCGGCGTGAGTTGTGAAACAATTCCACATTTCCTTAGGTGCGTGCCAAACTCGTGACTCAAGTATTCTCCTCCACGATCTGATCGTAAGAACTTTATTTTCCTGTCACGTTGATTCTCTACCTTGCTCTGAAATTCCTTGAACTTTTCAAAGGTCTCAGACTTGTGTTTCATTAAGTAGACATACCCATATCTACTTAAGTCATCAGTGAGGGTGAGAACATAACGATAGCCACCGCGAGCCTCAACGCTCATTGGACCGCATACATCAATATGTATTATTTCCAACAAGTTGGTTGCTCGCTCCATTGTTCCAGAGAACGGAGTCTTGGTCATTTTGCCCATGAGGCATGGTTCGCACGTGTCAAATGATTCATAATCAAGAGACTCCAAAAGTCCATCTGCATGGAGTTTCTTCATGCGTTCACCAATGTGACCAAGGCGGCAGTGCCACAAGTATGTGGGACTATCATTATCAACCTTACATCTTTTGGCATTCACACTATGAATATGTGTAACATCACGTTCGAGATTCAATAAAAATAAACCATTGACCAGCGGGGCATGACCATAAATCATATCTCTCATATAAATAGAACAACCATTATTCTCGGATTTAAATGAATAGCCATCTCGCATTAAACGAGATCCAGATACAATGTTCATGCTCAAAGCTGGCACTAAATAACAATTATTGAGGTTTAAAACTAATCCCGAAGGCAAATGTAGAGGTAGCGTGCCGACGGCGATCACATCGACCTTGGAACCATTCCCGACGCGCATCGTAATCTCATCCTTCGCCAGTCTCCGCTTATTCCGCAGCTCCTGTTTTGAGTTACAAATGTGAGCAACCGCACCGGTATCAAATACCCAGGAGATACTACGAGTGCTGGTAAGGTACACATCAATAACATGTATATCATATATACCTTTGGCGTTGCCGGCCTTCTTATCCGCTAAGTACTTGGGGCAGTTCCGCTTCCAGTGACCATTTCCCTTGCAATAAAAGCACTCAGTCTCAGGCTTGGGTCCATTCTTTGGCTTCTTCCCGGCAACTGACTTACCGGGCGCGGCAACTCCCTTGCCGTCCTTCTTGAAGTTCTTCTTACCCTTGCCTTTCTTGAAACTAGTGGTCTTATTCACCATCAAGACTTGATGTTCCTTTTTGATCTCCACCTCTGCTGATTTCAGCATTGAATATAACTCAGGAATGGACTTCTCCATCCCTTGCATATTGTAGTTCTTCACAAAGCTCTTGTAGCTAGGTGGAAGTGACTAGAGGATCCTGTCAATGATCGAGTCATCTGGAAGATTAACTCCTAGCTGAGACAAGCGATTGTGCAACCCAGACATTTTGAGTATATGCTCGCTGACAGAGCTGTTTTCCTCCATCTTACAACTGTAGAACTTGTCGGAGACTTCATATCTCTCGACCCGGGCATGAGCTTGGAAAACCATTTTCAGCTCTTGGAACATCTCATATGCTTCGTGTTGCTCAAAACGCTTTTGGAGCCCCGATTCTAAGCTGTAAAGCATGCCGCACTGAACCAGGGAGTAATCATCACTACGCGACTGCCAGGCGTTCATAACGTCTTGAGTTGCTGGGAAAATGGGTGCGTCACCTAGCGGTGCTTCAAGGACATATGCTTTCTTGGCAGCTATGAGGATGATCCTCAAGTTACGGACCCAGTTCGTATAGTTGCTACCATCGTCTTTCAACTTGGTTTTCTCTAGGAACGCGTTGAAGTTGAGGGCAACATTAGCATGGGCCATTCGATCTACAAGATAGGTTGTAAAGACAATTTTAGACTAAGTTCATGATAATTAAGTTCATCTGATCAAACTATTTAATGAACTCCCACTCAGATAGACATCCCTCTAGTCATCTAAGTGATACATGATCCGAATCGACTAGGCCGTGTCCGATCATCACGTGAGACGGACTAGTCATCAACGGTGAACATCTCCATGTTGATCGCATCTACTATACAACTCATGTTCGACCTTCCGGTCTCTTGTGTTCCGAGGCCATGCCTGTATATGCTAGGCTCGTCAAGTCAACCTAAGTGTTTCGCATGTCTAAATCTGGCTTACACCTGTTGTATGCGAACGTTAGAATCTATCACACCCGATCATCACGTGGTGCTTCGAAATAACGAACCTTCGCAACGGTGCACACTTAGGGGGAACACATTTCTTGAAATTTTTTGTGAGGGATTATCTTATTTATGCTATCGTCGTTCTAAGCAAATAAGATGTAAACATGATAAACAGCACATTCAAATCATAAAGTGACATGATATGGCCAATATCATCTTGTGCTTTTGATCTCCATCTTCGAGGCGTGGCATGATCACCATCGTCACCGGCATGACACCATGATCTCCAGCATCATGATCTCCATCATCATGTCTTCATGAAGTTGTCTCGCCAACTATTACTTCTACTACTATGGCTAACGGTTAGCAATAAAGTAAAGTAATTACATGGCATTTTCATTGACACGCATGTCATACAATAAATTAAGACAACTCCTATGGCTCCTGCCGGTTGTCATACTCATCGACATGCAAGTCGTGATTCCTATTACAAGAATATGATCAATCTCATACATCACATATATAATTCATCACATCCTTTTGGCCATATCACATCACATAGCATACCCTGAAAAAACAAGTTAGACGTCCTCTAATTGTTGTTGCATGTTTTACGTGGCTGCTGTGGGTTTCTAGCAAGAACGTTTCTTACCTACGCAAAAGCCACAACGGTGATATGCCAATTGCTATTTACCCTTCATAAGGACCCTCTTCATCGAATCCGATCCGACTAAAGTGGGAGAGACAGACACCCGCTAGCCACCTTATGCAACAAGTGCATGTCAGTCGGTGGAACCTGTCTCACGTAAGCGTACGTGTAAGGTCGGTCCGGGCCGCTTCATCCCACAATGCCGCCGAATCAAGATAGGACTAGTAATGGTAAGCAAATTGAACAAATCATCGCCCACAACTAATTGTGTTCTACTCGTGCATAGAATCTACGCATAGACCTAGCTCATGATGCCACTGTTGGGGAACGTAGTAATAATTCAAAAATTTCCTATGTGTCACCAAGATCAATCTAGGATATGCTAGCAACAAGTGAGAGGGAGTGCATCTTCATACCCTTGAAGATTGCTAAGCGGAAGCGTTACAAGAATGCGGTTGATGGAGTCGTACTCGCGATGATTCAAATCGCGAAAGATCTGATTCAAGCGCCGAACGGACGGCGCCTCCGCGTTGAACACATGTACAGCTCGGGGACGTCTCCTCCTTCTTGATCCAGCAAGGGGAGAGGAGAAGTTGAAGGAGAGCTCCGGCAGCACGACGGCGTGGTGGTGGTGGAGCTTGTGGTTCTTCGGCAGAGCTTCGCTAAGCACTACAGAGGAGGAGGAGTAGGAGGGGGGAGGGCTGCGCCAGGGGCAAGGGGTGTAGCTCCCATGCACCTCCCCACTATATATAGGGGTGGAGGGGGCTGGTTTCTTGCCCTCCAAGTCCATTGGGGCGTTGGCAAAGGTGGGAGGAAAGAAATCCCATCCTTTCCCTTCCCCACCGATTGTTATCCCCCCTTTTTAGGGATCTTGATCTTATCCCTTCGGGATATGATCTTATTCCTTCTAAGGAGGGATCTTGGTGCGCCTTGACCAGGGGTGTGGGGCCTTACCCCCACTACCCACGTTCATGTGGGTCCCCCCATGCAAGTGGGCCCCACTCCGGAACCTTCTAGAACCTTCCCGGTACAATACCGAAAAATCCCGAACATTTTCCGGTGGCCAAAATAGGACTTCCCATATATAAATCTTTACCTCCGGACCATTCCGGAACTCCTCATGATGTCCGAGATCTCATCCGAGACTCCGAACAACTTTCGGTAACCACATACAATTCCCATTACAACTCTAGCGTCACCGAACCTTAAGTGTGTAGACCCTACGGGTTCGGGAACCATGCAGACATGACTGAGACACCTCTCCGGCCAATAACCAATAGCGGGATCTGGATACCCATATTGTCTCCCACATGTTCCATGATGATCTCATCGGATGAACCACGATGTCGGGGATTCAATCAATCCCGTATACAATTCCCTTTGTCCATCGGTATGTTACTTGCCCGAGATTCGATCGTCGGTATCCCTATACCTTGTTCAATCTCGTTACCGGCAAGTCTCTTTACTCATTCCGTAACGCATGATCCCGTGGCCAACTCCTTAGTCACATTGAGCTCATTATGATGATGCATTACCGAGTGGGCCCAGAGATACCTCTCCGTCATACGGAGTGACAAATCCCAGTCTCGATTCGTGCCAACCCAACAGACACTTTCGGAGATACCTGTAGTGCACCTTTATGGTCACCCAGTTATGTTGTGACGTTTGATACACCCAAAGCATTCCTACGGTATCCGGGAGTTGCACAATCTCATGGTCTAAGGAAATGATACTTGACATTATAAAAGCTCTAGCAAACGAACTACACGATCTTGTGCTATGCTTAGGATTGGGTCTTGTCCATCACATCGTTCTCCTAATGATGTGACCCCGTTATCAACGACATCCAATGTCCATGGTCAGGAAACCACAACCATCTATTGATCAACGAGCTAGTCAACTAGAGGCTCACTAGGGACATGCTGTGGTCTATGTATTCACACATGTATTACGATTTCCGGTTAATACAATTATAGCATGAAGAATAGACAATTATCATGAACAAGGAAATATAATAATAACCATTTTATTATTGCCTCTAGGGCATATTTCCAACATTTGTATGCTCTATTTTGATTGTGCATCCCTGTCAATGACTCGGACATGTTGCTTGATGTTTTGCGTTGTCATGTGGATGCCCTGTGGCAGCTCACCTATGGCCTTGTTTGTCCTGCAGGTTATTGAGCAGCATCAGGAGGAGGAGCTCAAGCACGGCTACCACGACGCACTGCCACAGAAGCAGGTAGCACGTCCATCTCCATCTCCCTCTCCCTTTGCTGCCAATCCTGTTATGTGTTCTTGATTATGGTCACCACTAAATCTAAAGCTCTGTAGTTGTTGTTCCCATGCTATCTAGGGTTTGTAGGTTCCCATTCATGTTTGGTTTCTATCCTGTGAGCTCCTGCATGCTTTGGTTTACATATGGATGATCTAGTTACATAGCTATGTTCCTGGGTTTGCTAAATTGATCAGTGGCAGTGTTGATCTCTCATTGCTTCCTATGGGACTATGTTGTTCATATAGAAAGCTTCCTGCTCACTGCACTACTAGAGTAGTTCATGTAGGTGTGATATATGCTCTCTGGGTTGGTCTAGTTAATTCATGGTATTCATTACTAAATGATTAAGTCCATCTTCCATTTCTGTGAGCTTTATTCTATTGATCAACTGGCTGTTAGTTTGTTACTTTGTGCTACTTTTATGTAATGACACCAATTAACTTAGTTGAGTTATGTACATTGCTACCCCCTGCTTGATGTATTCAAGATTTTAAGGGATGCTTCATATCTTTCCTGTGTATATGCATGCTTGTTTAGTGCACTTACATGTTTGCTTAATTAATTTAACTACATCACTATATTGTTGATCCAACAAGTTTGCTTCACATGTATTATTACCGATGCATTGCTACACATGTCTGTGCATGCTGGTTCAAGTGCTTTCCTTTATTGATACAAGTGCATCATTCTACTTTGTCCCTGATGTATCTCATTCTTGTTTATTCTATTTTGCAAGCTATTATAGAAACGTTCCAACCACCTCAAGATCATCCATGGCAAGGATGACAAGGTCAAACATGAGGCCGACCGTTGGTATGCAACTTGCTCCTTGTGGTTATACTGTCAGTTTTATAAAAGATGTGTCTTAATATGCTAAGTGAAATGTATTGCTGCAATCTGAATAAGCTGGCTTAATTGTGCCTGTGTGCTATTAGTCTTCCTTACCTGAATAACTAGGATTAAATGATAATAAAATCTCATATGATATGTTTGGCTGTCTGTCCATGCATTCCAACCATTCACCTAATAGTTATGTTTCCTTTATCATGCAAAGAAGAACCTCTCACCGAGTATGAGAAGGTTAGGGCTAGAAATATGATGAGGAACAATCGGATGTTCCAGTTCCTTGGCATCGGTGCAATAGCATCAATGATTAGGAAAACGAATGATGTACAAGAAGGTAGAACTAATGAGGTTCAAGAAGGTAGTGGAGTTATCAATGATGACCCAGAGTACAATCCTAAGGAGGATGAAGTTATTGATGGAGAGGAAGTGGATGATGTTGTAGTGCAGAAGACTGTTAAGGTGCAAACTCTGTCTTGCTTGGAGGGTTGGGGTTCTTGTTTGCTCTGTGTTTCCTTGTGCTCACATATTTGTCTTGTGATCTAATGCTTTTTTCCGTGCTATTTATACGAGGCACTGAAGGAATCTAGGACGAAGAGGTCTGGTGTTAAGAAGACAGTCAACAAGAAGAGAGTCAACAAGAAGAGGAAGAGCTCAGAAACATCTGCTGCAATGCCTCCAGGAAGGGTGATGGCCCCACCTCCAGGACAAACAAAGAGGATCCTGGAACCTGATGAACCTGCCCCTGATAGAGTCACAAGGCAGAAAGCAAAGATGGCGGCTGCAACGGACCATCAGGAAAGTCCACTGTGCATGGACTCTGAGAGCTCGGTGCAAATGGGTGATGAGTTTCCGCCCATGGATGAAGAAACCACTCTCTGCATGGATGAAAGAGGCACTGTCTACCTAGATGAAGGAGGAACTATCTGCATAGATGAAGCAGGCACTGTCCACACACACCTCAGCCCTGTTGCACCTTCTATTGACAGGAATGTTGTCATCAGTGAAGAAGAACAGCAGCTTGTGCTTCAATCAGGCAAGTTCACCTTTGCAATGCTCTCTTTTACTAGTGCATTTTCCAAATGGAAGTGATCATGTATGCTTACCTGTTTAGCAGAACCATTCCTGCATTTGTCGATTTCTCTTCTAATTTTCGAGTTCAATTTCATTTTCAGATGCAATGACTACCAAGCCTAGACATAGAAAGGGCAAAGGGCTAGAGAGAATCACCAAGTCGCTTGGTACCAAGGTGCCTATCCAAATTGCCGAAGGGATGAAGCGTCCAGAGAAGCCTCTGCAGGCAGCAAAGCTTGCTTCTGAGTGTGGACTCGTTGCAAGAAACCATCTGCCGGTTCTTCCTCACTTCAAGGAATACAAAAAAACGCTAGTCTATTGGAGAACTACATTGGGAAAGTTGTTGTAAGCTACTTGTTTCGTAGTTAATGTGCTGTCTATTTTCTGTTACACCTACGTATGATCACTAATATTGCTCCTACCTTGTTTTCTGTCTTGGTAGGCAAATTTTGAGATGAACATGGACTCGGAGACCATCAAGACCGTGTGCAAAGATATTCTGCAGAAAAATTCAAAGAACAGTCGCCATCAGATCAAGAAGAAGTATTTTGATACCGTAGCAGCAAACAAAGTCAGCATCAAGTCTCCGGCGCCAGATCTGACGGACGATGAATGGCAAGCTCTGGTGGAGATGTGGTCTACCCCAAGACACAAGGTTTGTCTCTGCTTTGTTTGCTGCTTTATGTTCTACACATGATATGCTAGTGCTAGATCATGCTGACAGTATGCTTTTTTGTAGGAAACATGTGTGTCAAACAAGATGAATCAAGAAAAAGTCGTGTGCCAATAGAGAACTGGTTCCAGGCACTACACAGCACACATTTTTGCCACTGTGAGAACTTTTGTCTAGAGACCTTACCGTTTGATCCTCATTGAATAACATTTCTGATTCTTGCTGAATAACATTTTGATTTTTGTTGAAAAACATTTCAGAAAGAAGAGCGTAAGGGTGAGGAGCTGTCTGCGATTGACTTGTTCAAGGCCACCCACAACAGCAAGAAGCACGGGTTTTCGGAGCCAGTTAAGATTGCTATAGTAAGTCACTCCATGCTTTGTCCAGCCAGTTCAAACTTTTGTCTAGAGACCTCAGCCCTGTTTGATTCACAGCCAGCAAGAACACACACTATGTTCCATGCTTTGATGCTGTTTGCTAGAGCCTAAGATAGGTTTGGTATCTCAACAAATATATCAGAATTTGTTGTATAGTTCTCAACAAAGATATCAGAATTTGCTGTAGCTATTTGTTGCATTTTTTATGATATGATGAAAATTGATCTGAATGTTAGTTTGATGATCGGCTCACTCGGGAAGCCATCTTATATAGAACCACCATTCTAGGCTTAATGAAGCCATCATATTGTTCCAATTGCATGTCTCCAGATCACATAAGTGTGTACACTTGCTATAATGAATCTGTTATTGATAATATCTACGTGCAGATTCAAATAATGCTTTCAGGTTACTAGTCATCATCTTCTTCTGTTTGAGTTTGAGTAAAATATCTACATATAGATTTTGTGTCCTGGTTTGGTTACTTCAAATAATTCATTTCGTGTGTTGGTTTAGTGGCATTCTTGTTTGGTTTCTCTTGCTTGGTTTGGTTTGCAAAATGTGAAATAGATCTGCCACTAATGTCTATCATTTGCCTCCATATGCTAGCTTGACATGGAAAAAAGGAAGGATGCGCCGGTACCAAAAGGTGAAGAGCCAAAGTCTGCTGCTGAAATTGTTGACGAAGTGCTCAAGACCGAAGTCAAGCAAAGCACATTCCTCAGGAATGTTGGGCTCTAGTCATCTAGGAACAACTCCGGCAAAGCAACTGCTGCTATGGCTGCTCATGTTCGTGATCTTGAGCAGAATCTAGAGAGGTCGGAGTTTCAAGCTGAAGTGATGCAAGAAGAATTGGCGACAATCAAGATGAAGGCGGAAGAAGCTGAAGCTGCACGACAAGGAACTTGAGCTACTGCGCAAGAAGTCTCAAGAACAGGATGAGAAGTTAGCCCACTTGATGGCTCTCTTTGGAGCTAAAGCATCGTAGAAGCTCTATGCGATGGCTCATTTTGGTTTCTCTTGCTCTCTTTGAACCTGTGAAGTTGAACCTGTCGTAGAACCTGTCGTGAACCTGTCGTAGAACCTAAGATGGCTCATTTTGGTGATGTTGAACCTGTGAAACTGTGAAGTTATGCAGTTTGTGAACCTGTGAAGTTATGCATTTTGTGAAGCTGTGCACCTGTGAAGTTATGCATTTTGTGAAGTTGTGAATTATTTGAGTTTTGTTTGGACCATTTTGTGAAGCTGAGCACCTGGTTCACATGATATTTATTGAAATGGGCACTAAACTTAGTTGAACCGCAAAAAGGCCAAGGCCCAAATAAGAATTAGACTAAAAAGGCTGGGCCTAAAAAAAGAGTTGACTGTAAAAAAAAATAGTTTGTAAAAGGCTCCATCCCGGAAAATAAAAGGCCAAGGCCCAAACAAGAACTAGACTAATAAGGCTGTGGCCCAAAACAAGAGTGGACTATAAAAAAAATTGGTCAGTAAAAGGCTCCATCCCAGAAAATAAAAGGCCAAATTATTGGGCCAGGCCCATGCAGCTAAGCAAAATAAAGAGAAAAAACATTAAATGGGCTGAATTATTGGGCTTGGCCCATGTAGACGGCCAAAATGGACCGGGCTGATTCTAATTTACGACCTTTTCATTTGGTCGTAATTCTGCCACGTCAGCTTGCCACGGTGGATCTGACGTGGTGTGGGTGGATTGCTAGTGACCAAAATAATTGGTCGTTGAACCTACGACCTTTTTTTTGGTCGTAAACATCTACGACAATTCCAGAAGAAAGGTCGTTAATTTCCATTAAAGACGGTCAGCTTTTGACCATCTGTTTTTGGTCACAAAAAGGTCACAAATGGAAAACAATGACCATTTAGTGACCAATAGTGATGGTCGCAAGTTGACGTATTTCTTTTAGTGCTTGAAGAACCCATTTATAGTCTGATATGTAAGGATCGAGGGTATATCGACCAGAGGGGGAGGGGGTGAATGGGAGATTCAAAAATTCTTGCGAAAGTTTGAACCGAACCCAATCACAGCAACGGAAATATTTCAGTAGATCAAGTACATGCTAATAGATCAGAGCTAAGCAAATCTTTCGAGGAAAGATGCTATAATCGTTCGCGCATAATAGCTAACTATTTTTACAATCACGATGGTAATGTAGTATGCTACCAGATAAAACAACATGAGAAAGCAAATAGGGATGAACTAGAATGCATGGGAGTAAACAAGATACGAAAGACTACTGAAGAACAGACAGAGATGCGAGCAAGAAAAGTTAAAGCACAGTACCCGGCGAGAGCAAACTAGTGCGAGATGTTACTAAGAATATAACTCAGTTGAATGACAAAGTAACACTACAGAACAAGGAGACGCGCATACAAACAAACAACCTTGAGAACAACCAACTGAAAGACACTAAACAACATGGACGATACAGACAAGTAATAGATGGCAGATATAGTAGATCATAGATATCTATCAATATGAAGCGCCGAAAGTAAACTGCTGAAGGAAATGTAGTAGAGTAGAATGAACCAGTGGTGCTCGATGGCAACAGATGGATTTTGTAGACCAATTCGCCCTTCTTCCAAAGGGCTACTTCTAGTTGGAGGGACTTGTGATTGAACATAGGAGCAAACCTCACTTTGTTGTATTCTCCTTCAACTCGAAGCTGATCAGACTCCGGTTGATTTCACTCGTGGTACATACTTGTCGGCGATCTACAAACCTTTGACAGACTTCTTCGTGAACCACAATTACTCTTGACTGCCGAAGACTTTGCTTGGTGAAGACAATTACTCTTCATCACTCAAGCCGACACCTATCTGTCTAGAGAGTGCATAGCTCTCAAGAGTAATAGGTACAAGAACTCTAACTCAGATCTACTGTGATGCTCAACCATCGTCTAAGTTTTGGCTCTTGGTTTTTTCTCTGTGGATCTCAACTCAAATCTCTCGAGAGGGGATGCTCAATCAATCTTCTCAAAAATCTCAAGCGGAGCAGCCAATGGACAATGTTGGAGCGGGGCGGCTATTTATTGCTGCAGCCTTCCCAGATGGGAAATGACCAAATTGGACACGCGGATCAGCGAATGGCTGAACGACATGTTTCCAATAGTCGGATTTTGAGCACAACGGTAACATTCCTTGCAGAGCAAGAAATGCTAACTCTTCGGTCTGAAAGATATCTCCTGTATCACCGAAGAACAACATCTTCTGCTCACAGGTAATCATCTGTAATCAAAGAGATTTCTCTCAGTCTTTCATAGATTTGGGCTAAGCATCACAGTGGACCTAAGTATCGAGAACCTATACCCCTCTTAATAGTACGGATGTCCTATGACCCAAATAAGATAAAGAAGAGCAATGAAAGGAATTCTACATCTTCATTTCGCCTTCAATCTTCTCGACTATAGTCATTTTTCCTCGGATGAACCTAACAAATATTGCTTCACGTCAGCAAGAATTTTAAGGGGTCAATTCCTTCAATACACTCTTCTCGCTTTCACGTCTTCTTGAAATGTAGCTCATCCTTCTCCGCAATGCAGATAATCTTCAGTGAAGTTCTTCGAACTTTACACTGAATGCAACATTCTCCTCGGGCTTGCTTGGACTATTTATCTCTGTGTGCACTAGCAAACAAATCAGTCCATGCCTGTTTTTGACAACAATCTCCAAAACACAAGGGGGGCAAACCTTTACACCAACACGATCCACATTGTTCAATCGATCAAGCTACCTCCAAGGATATAAGGAAAATATATAATCAACGAGGTCATAGAAAATCTCGGCATTACCTTTGCTAAAAATTGGACAAATTGGGTCTAGAAATTTGATAAACGGAAATTTCAGCATGACCTAGAGAGATGAAGATGGCTGAGCTAGTCCTCGACAGATCGAGGCGGAGAAGTCAACCGTGTGTATATAGGTTGTGGGTGCATGGGGATCGAAGGAGAGTTATCTAGATAGAGGATTTAGAGGGAGGAGTGGTAGCTATATAGTATCTCGGAAAAATACCCGTGGTATGGATTAAAAGTGGCGTGCCACTAACTAAGATGGTTTGTAAGCATTTCTACACTAGTGCAAGCTGGAGCCCGACCACAAAGCCGTCGCAAATAGTGACGAGTTGGGTTCCACCATCATGTGCTTGGCCTTAATCATCATAGTGTGATCTAACCATACTGAGTAGCTCCCCTTTGTCTCTTCTCTTATATATGTCTCATGTCCATGATGAGGTGATTGTAGTGCTGGCACGCATAGGAGGCCTTCAGTGCATGACCATCGTTGGCAAGGCACACATGCCCATGGTTATGTAGGTTGATGCATTCATGGGGTTCCTCCTTTTGTTTGCGATTTTTGGTTTCCTAATTTAATCAGGATACATTTTCTTTTTTTTTTCTAACTAGCAAACATGTGTGTGCAATGTGTGTCTCGACCAATATAGACCTTAAAACACATTACATACCCATTAGCAACAGACGTCAAGAAGCACCAGTATCTTAGTCATGCTCATCTTGTAGAATGGCAATTCAGTGAGCATGCATAGACAACAATTAGTCATTAGCTCAAGATTTTCCATAATTACTCACCAGTAATAACTAGGGGAATGGGAGTAAAGTCAGGCAGGCCAACTCACCTATTATCTTGACCGTTCGATCTTTCTTTGATAGTCGATAGCCGTTCGATTCTAAAACAGGGGGTAAATAAAAGGCAGCACAGTAGAAACCCTAGCCCTTGTATCTCTCCATTCCACCTCCTGCCGCCGCCACATGCGTTTCTTCTCTCGCATCTCTCGCGTCGTCGCTCCAATGTCCCTCCCCACCGATGTCTCTTGCTGCCACCATCCCTGTGCCCGCCCCTTTCCATCCTGAGCTCCTTGCCTCTTCAGAGCGCACACGGGTGTGGCCAGATGGTGGTGCAACCGTCGCATCACTGTTAAGCGAGCGGAGGACCCCCAGGTTCAACCCTGGTAAATTGGTGAAGGTGTCATGTGAGGCCTGGGCCTCCTTCCCAGGGAAGGCAGTGGCGTCGACGTTGGCTCCTGGTCAGGGTCGTCCTTAAGGGCGTGTGGGTTCTGCGACCGCACAAGCACCCCCAATCTTAACCTCGAAGTGGGGGAGAACTCGGTAGGGAGACCCTTATGCCTTGATTTTCTTTCTTTTTTTACCCAAGATATATAGTGCATTCATGAAAAAAGTTCAGGTTTACAGTGCTGCCATGGAAACCTTACTCTGAAGTCTAAACTGTCGGTCATGGTGGAAGAAAGAAACTAGGAATAAGGTAGAGCCATGAAGCATTATTGGGCTTGTGGGGGTGTGGGCTGAAAACATTTCCTGAAGGCTATGGACTTATTGGGTTAGACTGAACAGGTAGTAGCGACAGAGTCAACAATCATCATCCATCAAACATGACCCAATTGATTCAATTCAATCACTTGGGAAATCACGAGTCAACAGGAAGAATACTCGGCGCTGGCATGGTAAACTCCAGATTGCAAGCGGCATATGGATGGGGGGCGACAAGACTACAAGCTATTGGCTTCTTCCTTGTCTCTCCTCCCTCATTCCCTGAAGGAGCGGTGAGACCACAAGCAAGGCAGCGGGCTGAGGCTAGCGGTAAGCAGTCAAATAGAAACACAAACATAATCAAAGGTATTGCAATTTTTTGCCTTCATACAATTGAGAATTTGTGTGCTTGAATTAATTGAAAATGAAGTGCACTTATTTTCTATACAGGTTACCGAACAAATTACAATAAGTGAAAGGGTGATTTCTTATTTCCTCAATTTTCAACCAAAGATTAGATCTTCCATCTTGTAGAAGAATAATTATGAACACGTAATTGAACATTTTCTTTTAGAAAATACTAGAAATATCATGCTTTGTAGTAGAACATATGCTTGAATATTACCTATACTCGTTTATAATTAATATTTATATTCCTAAGCATTATAAAAATAACATGCCTTTTGAAGTTATATAAGGACACAAAAATATTCCTAAGCATTTCTCAGTTTTAGGGCCCCATTTTCTGTTTCTCACTGGGGCCCTGCTCCTGGTTGTAGTGCAATGGCGCAATAAGGGGACATGGCACCTCCAACGGAGAAGTCAAAACGACAGCGAGGACCCGAGGAGCCTCCCCGGGCATTACCACGATAGTGGTGGTTGCCCTAAGCAGAGAAGAGCAGTGAAAACAAGGAGGCTCTCAACTCATATCTGGGGAAAGCGAGCATAGTCGCATGAGCCTTCAGGAAAGAAGAGTGGCGAAAAGAAGGAAGCTCTCGGCTCATATCTGGGAAAAGTGAAGGAAGAAGGATCCCTCTAAATATGACCTAGTACAAATGGGGCTAGAGCTGCTGGTTGTCCCTAGGACCTAGCAACAGTCTAGGCCTTGCCAGCTCAACTCCCCTTTGCTTTCATCATCTCAATATCTCATTAAAGGCCCAAGGTGAGCGCATACCATATTGATTCATAATGCATATGTCAAGAATCAGCTATCCTTCACTAATCCAATCAATATGCATTTATTTTGTCCACTAATCTTTTGGTGTGACTGATGGCCATCCTGCTCATCTCTAATACCCTTTTTTCTTCTTCCTATGTATGGCTGCATCCTCTCTATTCATTACACATTGTGTATTTTCCGAATTAATGTGCATAAGATGCTTATGAATAGTGTGCAGTAGCAAAATAAATAAATTAAAGCTCCATTCAAGATAACATCCAACAGATTAGTTACATAGCTCATGCCATCATGCCATCATGTTATACATTAGTGGGATAAAATCCACTAGCATTGAGAAATCAATAAGCTAAATAGGATAGCAGAAATATTAACCTGATTCCCTTTACTCATTCACTTTTAGTTGTTCAATACCTGAAGCATAATGTGAATATTGTTATTATTTCATACAAAATAATATTTGTAGCTTGGTGAAATGGTCATCAACAAGGGGGGGGGGGGGGGGGGGGGGGGGGGGGGGGGGGAAGTGGGTGATCTGCCAGATCTCCCAAACTGAATAAGGCCCAACCTACCTGCATGTTCGTTCATCTGCTGGATCGCTAGTCTCTACCAAATTGAGATGTTGCATGCCATGTTGCGCCATGTTTCGCCGTGAGTACTCAAGCTGAATCAAAAGCCAAAGTGTTGCGAGACCCCGACCTAGCAATTCACCTCGTGCCGCCGCATGAAGACATCGCCATGGAAATCTTTTCTCCAATCAATGCCTTAGTTCGTCGCTCCAAGTCTATAGGCTTCTTATTGTTGATACACGCACCACCGTTGGTATGTTCCTCATTCCTACTATGCTTCTATCGATACTACTATCAATAGTGAAATTATTGGCGAGTTTATGTCACGATAAACTTAAATGGTGACGTGGTCTTGACTTTTGGTTTCCCGTTGAGAACATACTAGTAGTAATACTAGTTAGGCTATCATTCCATCTTGGAAGATCAGAAGGGCAATCCTGACTTTGTATGTCAAAACCACATCAATCATCAATAAATTTATTATTCATCAACTGAAAATGTACTATACTTCATCTAGTTGTTGTCGGTAATGCGTAATTTTCATTTTTCTTCTCCATGTGTAGTTGCCTTGATGACATCCGCTGATCTAGTCCTTATTTGTTCCCAATCGTCAATCGATCCTATATTTCTTTGATTGTTTCAGATATAATGATTTTGCGGATAGTTGCTCATTCAAGATTTGGAAGATAGTTGTTCATCCAAATTACAAGGTTCGGCATCCTTTTCTTCTCTTATCTTGATAAGCCTAGAATTCATGTAAATATACTGTTAGATCCTATGTGCATTCTACTTGCACTCAAGACTCGATGGATTGTCTACAATAACACTGAAACATGATTTTTGGTGAAAATCAATTTGAAGATAGGATTGGAAATTTCCTTTCAAGAAATACTAGAGGGATGATGCTTTTCCATAGAACATGAGGTTAGTTTGTTGCTTTAGTGCTACCTTCACTATTGTAATATTAATAATCAATGTATCTCTAAATATTGTACAAAAAAACATACACTTTATGCTGAAAATATATAATTAAATGGATGCATACTTTAGCTGTATTAGCTTTATGTCTTTTCATTTTGGGCCTCATTTTCCGTTTCGTCTTGGGGCCGCAAATGTCTTGAGACAACCCTGCTTGGTGACTTAGCAGCCTACCTTATAGAATTTTAGTGTTGCTATTAGACTCCCTATTTGACAATACATATTTGTGTGAATGACAATAGGTAATATTTTTGCATACCATCCTTGTTGTCGGATGTACTTGTGTTATTCAAAACATGCAATGCTTTCATCAACATATATTGGTAATATCTGATGTTCCATGCATGCCAACATACTAGATCGACTGGATTATGAATATTAAGATACTGGTATTGGGTAAATCATGTCACGTTCTTTGTGAGCCTTAATATTTTTTTTTCAAAAAAGGAATAAAAATGGTGGAATCATATTAATTTAACCCCATGGCCAACATTCTTGCAGTGTGTTGTAAAGACAACATATGCACTTGCATAAAATGGATTGATACTAGCTTCTTAAAATACAGTAAGTCAAACATGACACAAAATATGAACATAAAGTATGACTAAATAAAAGAGTTAACACCATAACATATGACTAAATAAAATGGTAGACTATATATTTTATTTAGGCTATAGTAACATTGGCTTCCCATCAAATTACCAAATCTTATTGGAGATGTCATAAATTTTAGGTATGCATGTTTGAGATTCTTACACTAATGAAGATAAACTAATGTACATGCAGTTTATATTGTCTCTACATCAAGAAACCTACAAAGAATATTCGCGCATATGAACTTTAGCATTTTTTGATCAAAATCCCTGAGTAAGTGGTGAACAATCTCTTTTCTGTCATCATCATCAAAGTCATTGAAAGGAAGCAAATAAGTAATCTGTGTTGACAAAATGTAAGAGAGGCATAAGAACATTAAGTAACATATCTTTAACTATTATGCATGATCCATCTTTCCCCATCGTTGAGCTATAGAGTTTATCCCTAATTGCATGGGACCTTGCAGCGAGCACTACCTTATGTCAAGAAATGCTTCACCTTGGACACGGAAGGTGGCATGTGCCCCTTGTTTGAAGCTAGTAGATTTGCAAAATCATTTGATAGTTGTGAAGGTGTGGTAGCTTTTTGGCTGGAAAGCAATTCGTTGTGAAATAACAATGGATATTTCACAATAGCGATAGAACATTCAATCGGGATGTGATCAACATTCCTATATTCTACTTCAAGTAACTTTTTTCCATTGCAAGTTATGGCAAGCTTCTACAACCATGGAGAAAAGTATACTGGAGTAGAATGTACGAAGTTCAATCCCATCACAATCGAATGTTTTGTCACTTTTGCACAATATTCATTGGTGTTTCAATGTGAATTACTTCCACCTATAGTGAAGCTCCCAGGTTCAAAGCTATCAAATGATTTTGCAATTCCACTAGTATCATAAGAAGGGGCTTTATGTCACCCTCTGCATCCAGTGTGAAGCTTTTACCTCACATAGGGTAGTTCTCACAACAAGTCCCCTATATTTAGGGCACAACTCTTGCCCAAAGATGGTGAAAGATATATCATGATAACTGTGGAAGATATGTTGCTTGTTGTTTTTAGGGCGCTCTTATAGCTTGTCTACACAATCTACATGTTGCTTCATTTCAATGATATTTTGTTGATCATGGTAGAAAACATATTGTTAGCCACTTACTCAGATGTTGTTGATCGCTACACAATAGAAATGTTGAAGCTCATATGTGAGACTAGTTATTGTGGGATGTCTTGATGTAGATGTAGTGAAAGTACATAGACCATAACTGATTAGCATTAAGTGTAATAATCTCAAAGTACCATGCCTCAAATTTATGACATCTCCAATCATGAATTGGTAAGGTGATGGGAAGCCATTATTATGATAGATTCATGAGAAAGAGTGCAAATCTAGCACTAAATTTGAGAATTTTCGTAAGTTCAAATGATTGATACACCGCACCTTTTGATTATCTAGTATGCTAGATCATCGTAGTCCTATGATTGATACAACATGGACTTCAATTATCTTATCGAATGGTTTTATGTAGCCATGTATGTCATTTTTTTGTCATGTTTGAATTGCTATATTTCAAGAACTAAAGAACAATCCATGTTGTGCAAGTCTGTATGTTTTGTTTATATTCCAACACTAGAATGCCATGTGGTAAAACTAACATACTCAAATATCTTCATGTTTTTTAAATATAGAGTAAAACGTAGAATGTGACATGAATTACTAATATCTTAATATTCATGTCATTCAGTCTAGTCTGTCATGCCTTAACTCTAAGATATCACCAATGTACATTCTTGATGAATGTGTTGCGCATTTCAAATAAGACAACATACATCTGATAACAAGGATTACAATATCCAATTGCTTATTATGTAGTTACACATGTATTTGAGTCTTTGTGTTTTCATAGAATAAATACTTTTGTATGGCTGTCGTAGCGTGTAGGGTATGTATGACAAACCATTCTTAAATAACAATGTACCTAGTTACAATAGCCACCATGGTCTTTTAATACAACAATGTATGTATACGAAAACAACTTAAACTGTGGGCATGTTTCATATATCCTCCTGATTTCACGTTAAACAAAAAAAATATAAACCATGTCTATTAACTTTCTTGCATATCTCCTTATGTGTAAGCCTGATCCTATGCTCTGTGATGCTATACTCTGCATTATAAATCACAAAATCTAACTAAAAAAATGTTGAAGAATTAATAATTGGAGCAATTAATAAGAGCAGCTCCAATCACCTCCCCCCCCCCCCCCCCACACAAAAAATCCCTTCAAAACACCTTTTGGGGGCTCCCTACTTCGGGGACCCATTTTTATGGGCTCACCCACCCCCTTTTCCCCAAATCCTCACTTGTACTCTTTTCTTCTTCTTTTTCACATTAAAAGGGGATGAAAAAATAGCATACATTAGTTGGCGAGCTCTGACAGGAGGAAAATTTCATTATGGTTGGTGGCTATTAGGTTGGGCGGGAGGGAGGAGACACTCTATTCTCTCCCTAGATTTAGGGTCAAAATGAGATACATAGTCTCTAATTTTGGGAGAGTGTTGAACTAAAATCATTTGTCTGAAACCTTGGAGTAGGAGATAACATAGGAGTTCATCGGAAGGTACAAGAGTTACCTAAGCTATAAACTGATAAATTATTTACTACTTGTGCTACTATGATTTATAATAATTAATAATAACCATGTCAATCTTTTTGTAAGGGAAATAACCACCACAATCTTACAATAGCATTTAGTAAGGAGTTAACATGACCGTGAAGCTAGGCCCTTCGGTGGCCCCAGGGCCATGGTGACACGGTGGCCCCTGACCTTTGCCAGCGGGAGGGATCTTGCTCCATTTTGAGGTGTTTTTGTGAGTTCGTTTAGGGTCTGTGTCTTGGTCAAGAAGACGAGGCTATGGTGACCCCCTGGAGATGGAATAAGGTTCTCCCCGCCTAGCCCCCGTTCCGGTGATGGGTCTAGCATCGTCAGAGGGCGTGTGGAGGTGTGTCTTCAGCAGATCTCACGGGATTCAGTCAGTGCTGCTCTTCGGTGGATCTGCTTGGATCCAGTCTTCTTTCGTGTGTCTACAGGTTGGACCCTTTCGATCTATACTTCTCTTCATCGGCAACAGTTGTTGTTATGATGTGTTGGGCCTTAGCACAACGACTTTCCGACTATTTGCTACAATAGGCCCGGCTCCGATGAGGGAGGGATGATGGCGAAATCACGTTTGTAGTCGTCGCTAAATGGTCTACGAACATGAATGCAATTTCTATTATTTTTGTGTTTTTCATATGGCCATACCATGATAAGTAGATCGAAAATTTCCTCAAAAGAGATTAAAAAAAAATCCTCAAAGAAAAACATGACCGTGAAGCTCTCACGGATCACCTCGGGTCCTCGAGCTAGGAAAAAGGAAACATGCAAATGATAACGGAAATGGAAAGCATTGGAAGCCGTCTTCAACATTAATGACGTTAACAGATCGGACGGCCGCAACCCCAGACACGTGGCAGCCGATTAACGGCTCCGGATCCAACCGGGCTGCGGTCCCCTTTCCCCGACTGCAGAACGGTGACGCGTTCTTTTCTCTTTTTATTGCTCCCCGATATAGCCTGGATCCGAGATTATTCCTGCCCCTGTCGCCTCGATCGAAGCCGACGAGCTCAGCCGGCGCCGGAGCAGGGACGGGGACACCCGTCGCAGGCCGCCTCGCCGCCCGAGTTGCCGCCGTCCGGGGCCCTTCTCCCCTGGTGAGCCCTCGTACCTAGATAGGCAATTTCCCAAGAAAAGTAGCTCCTATCGCCCCTTGATTTGGCGAGTTTCTGTTCAGATAAACTCCTTGATTCTTCCAAGGAAGGTAGCTCTAGTCGCTCCTTGATTTGGCGAATTTTCTGTTTAGATTTCTTTTTTCTCCTTCCTTTCCAGTTGTAGGCCGAATCTTGCTGTAAAGATTGCCCCTTCGCTTGAGCAGTTATAGTTTAACGGACGTTTCCAGAAAAAAAAAACGTAGTTTAACGAAGCGATTAGGGTGTCTGTTCATCGAATTTCAGGATTGGCCTGATGAGTTTCTCTGGAGAGATCATTTGTTGTTCTGTCAAACGAGAGTGGATTTTGATTTGCAACCTATCAAGTTGGCGTATCGCAGGAAATAACGTTGTTAATGGAATGTTCTGTTTATAGTTTTTACAGCAGAATTCTGTACATGTGGTTATTTCTGTGATAAGCAGCGAGTTGTTCTTTCTGGTAGGAGGAAAAGATGGAGCCTGGAAGGAAACCTCTGAGTCTGCTGGACCTATGCATCCGGAGCGCCGTCGACAACCTCAGGACCCTCAACAGCGTGGATGTCGTGCCTGACGAGCTGCTCAAGAGAATCCTGCCCCACTGCACCTTGGAGCAGCTGACCCACATCGAGAGTTGCACACATGTATGCTTCTCGCGGAGCAACTCATCTTCTTTTGCAGATCAGGATGTGTTTGTGATTTTTACTGTTCTGCTCCGACAGGCGGACCTTACCGACGTTACAGATGTGTTGTGGAAGAGATTCTTCCAGCGCGAGTTCGGTGAGGAAAATATGAACCTTGCCATCAAGAGAATGAAGGAGAACGGGGTGCGTTACAAATGGAAGAAACTCTTTGAGGTACAATGATTTTCTTCTTGCTATCTGTTTCGTTAAAATTTATGTTGCCTTCATTCTTGAAATAATTTGACCCTATACGTTTTCAGGCAAGAACAGAAAAGCAAAAGCAAGTTGAAGCAAGAATGTCGGCAGGGCTGAAAAACAAATATCAAGCAGCAAACGCTGGTAAGTAGGTCGGTTGGGTATGGCATGACACCTATAACGTACCAACTTTTATGTTCTATAACTTCAACTTATAGCAACTAAAAAACAATGGTTTAGAAAGAAATGTAACATCTAGTTCTTTTTCTGACAGCCTGGTTTATGATTCACGATCAGTATGACTCATGTGCCATATTACTTTCTGTCTCTTTTTTATCCAGCGAAACAGAGCAAACAAATTAAAGTTTGTACGAAGATCCCACCAAACAGCAAAAGAAGTTTCTGGGGAGGTGATTTCCTAACCCCTTTTCTGCTGTATTCTCACCCGCAGTATGCTACGCTTTCCACTTTTCAAGTTTTTGATAATATGCAAATCTTGACAGGAAGTGGATCCAGCAGCCTATCCAACTCCAGCTACAAGAGCCCTATATTGAAAAAGGCAAGGATGGAGGTTGACAGGTAACTGCTATTACTCTTGGAATGATGACCACAAATGAATGCTTCTCAAATTATTGTTTAACACACTATTTCTGTAACAGCCGGGCGAAAATGCAAGCTGCTATCCAGAGGAACACTTTTGCAAGGTTTGTCACACAGCAATGCGCTCTCATGTTGCACAATTTTGTCACATATATCACCTATATTTTGTTCCTTCAATCCCTTGCAGTTTCTACCTTTCACATTGTATCAGTAAACTTTGGCTCTGAATTTACAGGTCATCACAGCCAGCAAGGCTGACCTTTCCTAGCGAACAGACATCGAGGACGACGACAATTCATCGACCTAATTCAACGATAACCATCACCAAACCAGTTGGTCCGAACAGGCCGATTCAAAAGCAGAACACCAGACCCAAATTTTAGAGGCCACTGCCATGACATCATGCTTGTGACCGTGGAGTTCGCCATGATTGCGCGGAAATCTTCTTTCCTGTGGACATTCAACAAGTCTTTGTGAGACAGGAAAGAGTCTTGTTTGTAGTTGCCCCAGCTGAGCACTTGTATCTTTAGGGGAGCAAACAATATCTGCACCAAACATTTTTTTTAAATTTGATTCAATCAAATCATTGAAATGCATGAGCTTCGAAAAATTGTGATTCTGATGAGAAATCCAGTAATAATGGCACATGACGAGTTAACTACTAACAATTGCCATCTCGAGCTCTCCTTCCAATTAATTCTACAAGAACAATTCAGTTATCCCTTTGTGTTGCCAGCTGATACTCTGACCTCAGAAGCTTCTGAATATTTGATATATCAGCAGCTAGCTTATCGATTTGTAAGTCAAATATAGTATCTGACGAATTAAGTCTCCATCTGAGTTCAAGGTGTTAGCAGTGTCTAAAACAAAACCAACCTTAATAAGTAGTACTTGCTGTATGTATTTCAGAGTAGAAAATGGTGAAAAGCTTGTTCAAATCAAAATGTGGTGATGCATACTGATCAAGATAGCTGCAGCCATTTTCCCAGCTAGCTAGTCCACCATCCTCTGTCAGTGGTACTGAAGATTGAGAAGATGCATATTAGAGTAGAGGGTGGTCAATGCTCTTTCTGAATTCTGATGGAACAGGACAATGAAGATGACCTAGTCACCATCACACGGTCGAGAACTTGACATGGCACGCCGTCTGAACTGTTAGCAGATTTGCCAACTGCTTGCCTGTCGATTGCACCTCCTGCAAGAGGTTTGCTATGTATTAACATCATGGCAGAACAAATTTAAGTATGTTGATTCATGCACAATGCTGCTTCTTTTGTCTGAAGTCCCAGAGGTGGCAGCTGTGTTGGTCGGTGCTCTCATGGTAGCAACTCTTGGCAGAGCCCTAGGGGAGGTCTGGAGGATGGTTTTGCTTCTGCAACTTCTGGTACAGCCTTCATAAGCAGAAAGAATAAACATGACATTGAGTTTCAGAGTGTGCACAGCGGGAACTTCAAAGAAAACAAATTCTCCCTAAAAAATGACGAAATTAGCTAACTGAAGTTTTTAGATTAGTTATAATAGGGTTTAGCTGAATAAGAAGTAATCTAGTTATCTAGATTTAGTTTCTGTTTTAAGTTGGTAATTAGTTTTCAGTAAATGCAAGAAATGGTTCGGGGTTCAAAACAGATTCACACAGAGAATTACAGAGTCCTAATGGCTACAATTATAGCATTCTGGTGTATGTAGCAGTAGCACGCAGGGCGAAAACCCAAAAGCCTCTGAAAAGATCATGGTCTGCTGAGCCGGCAGAATTCAGGCCTGGAGCTTTAACAGGTTTCCAAGTGTTCTCTGACTTGAAGCGCGGACATTGTCAAACAGCTCGTTCTCAAGGCTTTCCAAGATAAAGCTTTTATTTTCCAGTGTCGAGGTCGTGGACTCCGCGACCTCCTCATTTCCTCTGCTATTCCGGGCAGCAGCCTAAGACACTGCCCCTCGTGGAAAGTGCTGTCTACGATGCCCAATTCCTCGGTGTCCTGCTGAGACCAGAAAATGCTACTCCCTCCGTTCCAAAAAATATATATATATTTTTTTAGAAAAGGAGGATGACCCCAGGCCTCTGCATCCTAAAACCACGGTTTTTTATTTGAACTGTATAAAACAACGGACACTTGTTTTGTAAACGGAGGGAGTAGTTGCTAGAGATACGTTGGGGTGAGATTGGGGGAGGGGCCGTCACCTGTCAGGCCTTAACTGAAGAAATCGACACTCCGGAGAAGTTCAGTTAGCTCCGGCCCGTCTTGCCGCTTCGCTGGAGATTCAGATTGACGAGCCTTCCATCGTCTATCCAACAGACTCCATCTCTGCCTACCGCTTTGCGCCAAATAGAGTACGCAATCGACGTCAATCTCTCATCGGAGCTCCGCCGGTCCACCGGCGCCAGCCTCGATCACTTGCCTTATGCACCATATGAATTTTTTTCCCAAATTCATGAACGTTTTTTGAATTTGTGAACATTTTTTGAATTCATGAACATTTGTATTCACAACCTTTTTCAAGTTTTTACGACATTACTTAAATCCAAGAATATTTTTTAAAATTCACGAGCATTTATTCGATTCACTAACTTTTTCAAATCATACGTATTGGGTAAAAAGTGAAAAAAAGTATCTATTTTTTGAGACAAACCGAACCCAAACGGTATGTATGCTGGTATCGACCTATGTGTGCGCTGATGGGCAGGCCCACCCCACCACGCCAGTGACAAGGTCAAGGTGTGTAGACGACCACTTGATGTGTAGCGCACTTAGTGATACATATTAGCGGCTGTCACACACGGAATTCCCTATATGACACAGCTGGGAGCTCCTCCCAACGCCTTTAGCGCCACTTACCGCGCTCAAGCGTGAGCCCCCTGCGCCTGGCCCAACAAGCACCGTCCCTTCGTTCGCTTAAGGCGCTTGGGTCGCACTCTTCGAAACACCTGGAAAAACAAAGTGATCACTTAGTCGCACTCCCGCTTCGTTCGCTCAATGATGGTTGACTGGTCAACCATTGACTGTTGATCCAATTAATTTTTACAAAAAAATGAATTTAAAAAAATTGAAAAAATGAAAGAAAACTTAGATTTGAAAAAAGTTCATAGATTTGCAAAACAAAGTTCAAAAAATATGAAAAACTTTCACTCAAAAAAGTTAGCAAAAACTCAAAATAATTTGAGTATTTGAAAAGGTTCATGACATTTTGAAAAACAAATCACGAAATTGATATGGTTCACAAATTTTTAAAATGTTCACGCATTTGAAAAGATCATAAAAAATTAAGAAAATAAAAAAACAAAAGAAAAGCAAAGCAAAAGAACAAAGAAAACGAAAAAAGCAAAATAAAACAGAACAAAACCCAGTTCAGGAAAAACAGGAGACAAAAAAGCTAATAAATGGCTCGATGGGCTAGCCCATTAAGAATCGATGGGCCAGCATATGTGGCGCAGTCTGCACCGGAAACACGCGGAAGAGCAGCGCTAGGTCTCGCTTGAGGCGCCTCCCTAAATGGGCTGACCAGGGCGAGCAGGATGCCACAACCTCGTTTTTTTTTCACATTTTTGTTTTTTTATCTATTTTTCTTTACTCTTATTTATACTTCAAAATATTTTAAATAAATATACTACAAACACTATAACCGATATATAACTATGCGCACGCGGGATGCACACACCTAGCTCCCCTGCGCCCCTTTTGGGCCAGCCCATGTGGGTGGGACGAGCCCTGCTTTATCCATTTCATATTTTTTTTCCTTTTCTTTTCTATTTTTCTTCTATCTTCCTTAAAGAAATTAGTTATTTCAAAAAAAAAAATTGGCATATTAAGAAATTTCATGAATTTGAAAATGAATAAAAAATGAAACAAAAAATGAAAGAAAAGAAAAGTATAAAACCTGAAAAAAAAAACCGACAAAGAATCGTTTGGAAGAAAAACCAACCAGAAACCTTGCCCGAACAACACAAACTGGATAGAAGATTTTCAAAGCTCAGCTAAATGGGCCGACCCGCAACTCCTAGCGACCGCGCAAACCGGAATAAAATATTCTCGAAACTGAGCTAATTGGGCCGACCCATAACTCCCAGCGATGTAGGCGATGCTACAGTATGTCTTGCAATAAACGAGATTTAGCATCGCGGATCTTTTTGTTTTTTCGGACTTAAAAATGTTTTATCTCTTAAGTAAAACATCTGATTAAAAATCCGTTTTCATCATTAAATCCGTCCCGAAGAGATCTTCAAAACTAGATCCCATATTGATATGTTTCGATGACTTTTTTAGGGCCAACAGTTGCCATGATGTTAAACTGAAGTTGCCATAGTGTTTAAACTGAAGTTTCCATGATATGTTTCTAAATTTAATTACTTTTGACGGCAAATTTTATTCTAGATTTAAGCTACCATTGTATTTTAACTACTTTTGACGGCAAATTTTATTTATTGACCATCACAATTTTTAGTAATTAACCACGGCAAATTTAATTCATGGATCATGAAAAATTTTAGTAATTCATCACGGCAAATTTAGTTTATAGATTATGGCAATTTTAGTTTATAGAGCATGACAATTTTACTATTTTGATAATGATTTTTTTGTATGAATCATGGCAAATTTTAGTGCATGTATCATGACAAATTTAAGTAATTCACCATGGCAATTTTAGTTTCTGGTTCATAGCAAATTTGAATAATTGTTTATGCATTTTTAAAGTAATGATGATGAATTTCTTTTTAATTATGAACCATGTCAAACTTATTTCATGGATCATGGCGAATTTTAGTAATTCTTCATGGTAAATTTAGTTTCTTAATTCCCTTTTTTATAACATGTCAAAATTTACTTTAAACGTAGGAAAAAGTAGTTGAAACATATCATGACAATTTCAGTGTAAACACCAAGGCAATTTATATTTAATAGGCATGGCAACTTTTGGCTGCCAAAATATATCGTCAAAACATATCAATATGAGATCTAATTTCGAAGTTCTCATCGAGACGGATTCAATGATGAAAACAGATTTTCAATTGGACTTTTCGTTTAAGAGATAAAACATTTTAAAGTTTAAACCCAAAAGGTTCCCGCTGATATCATCTGTTTTTGTCCCTTTTGCATGCATGTGTGAAAGAAACAAAAATGTTAACGTGTCATAATGGATAGGAAAACGATTAGAAACAACCGGTTGTTAAACAGCCGCACGCCAGCCGGCTCCTACGCTCGACATGCGTCTCTTGGGCCCACGTACCTCCGCCTTCCCTCGTTCTTATCTCGAAGGGTCGGGTCGCCGCTTATCCTCTTCCAACCAATTCAACGCCGCGCCCAAGCAAATTGTACGAGGCCAGCGACGGCAAATCTCGCTGCTGCAACGCCGGGGCGCACATGGTGCTACAAGCTCTGCGTCTCCGTGCGTCCCTTTCCTCTATGCTTCAAGGATCGAACACACACCACGACCATCGGCGGTGCTCCAGGTTGGGCGATGCTGCGAAGGATAGCGGTGGCTGCTGGTGCGGCGATGGCGCCGCCGTGTTGCGAGCCGCCATGCTGCGAGCCATTGCTGCAACGGCGCCGTCAGGCTGCGAGCCAGTGCTACGACTGCCGTCGACGGGCTGCGAGCCGGTGTTGCCACGCCATGGTTGCTGCGAGCTGGTGCTGCGACGCCATGGGTGCTGCGAGGGCGGCCGGCACCGGTACTGGCAGATGCTTCCATACCACTGGTGATGCTTCAAGGCGATGCTGCAGACCAGACCTGTCATCCAAGCGCGGGCTGCTGTAAGCCACCTCACCGGTGCTTCCCGCCGACGCTGCAGCACCACCGTCTTCTGCGAGCTCGTCGGCGTTGAAGGCTGGCCATGCTACGAGCACTGCTGCGAGGGGGCGAATGCTGCGACGACTTGATGCAAAGCCCGGTGGCCGACGAGCAGGGGCAGCGGTGCTGCGAGCGCCGCCGACATCCAGCCATGATGTAAGGACGAGAACAGTATTTTGCGGTGGCAGCCGATGTTGCTGCATTGTGGCGATGCTGCTACTGCCGCGACCGCGCGATGATGTTGCGGGGGCACGGACAGAACTGCTACTATGACGACCACCAGGATGCCACGAAGGAGACCGGCCAGCGACGTGCCAAGGTGATGGTGCTACGGCCGCGACGATGTTGAGAAGGGGAAGAATGGAGTGTGATGGGAAGAAGAAAGAGAGAAGATTGCCTGTTTGCGTTGACTTCCATCCAATGGCTACGAACGCCCAGATCGTATGATGGGGAAGGCGTCTGTTTTTCTGGCTAGCTATAGCCGACTGGCGCCTAGCACGCGCCGATAGTTAGAAGGGCGTTTGGCCCGACCTCCTTCTGCCCACACGTGTGGACGAAATTGATTCGTGACACATCGTGTGACGCTTATCATGGCCAGTTTAAGTAGATTAATTACCTATTGCATTTATGTCACTAGCGCTTGGATGCCCGTCATCCGCACCGTGCAAACGACGTCGCTTCCCGTCCGCGTCTCGCATTAAATAAGCCGTAGCCTTCGCCCTGAAATACCATCTGCGTTCCTTATCCCGATACAGGCCGACGCCTAAAGATACCATGAGCAGGCAAGGTCGTCCATGCCAACAAATTTTCGTATGTGTTTATGAGTTTATTACTCCAGAATATGTGCTGTAAAAAAGACTTCCTCATTACATTGTATGGTTCGACCGTTTACTTTGGTTTATGATTTATATCAATAAAACGGTGCTAAAGCCTTTTTCGGAAAAAGACATCGCCAATGTGCATTTTTTTTAGCAATCTGCCAGAAAGAGGCGAATAGGAATTTCCGCGATGCATGGCCAACCATGTGGAAGAAATCGACGCCGTGCGCATTGGGACGTCGGCAGACTGCTGCAATTCTGTGTCTCGATCATGCGTCCCCGCAACCCGCGGCTACCATCGTCGACACAAGCAAGCAAGCACCCTTGACCCGTCGATCATAGCCTGGTGGGGCTGCTGTCATGAGGTTGAGAGGGTGCTTGGATACGTTTTAGTCTCATGACTAAAAGTAGTGGGACTAAAACTTGCTAGCCTCACCCATGCTTGGATCCAAATACTAAAGAGACTAAAATCAAGTTAATGAGCATTTATTATCCTCCAAACCCTCCAATCCAGAACTCGCATGTGTTAAAGGAGAGTAGTTAAATGAGGAGAGAGAGGACTAATCCATATTTTAGTAGGGTACCCCTGACTAAAAAAATTTAGTCTCAAGACCCGGCAGAAATTCCGTTCCCTATAAATGCTACTAGTACAAGGGTGTAGCATTTATTCCTTGCACAGACCCGGCAGAAATTCCGTTCCCTATAAATGCTACTAGTACAAGGGTGTAGCATTTATTCCCTAGCCGCCCCCTTGCTTATTAAGTCAAGGATATAAACTGATATGACTGTTTTGTTGGTTTATGCTGAAACAGATCAGTGTATGGGGTCACGTATATTTTTGAATAATAGCATCAAGTCGAGCGGACCAGCTCCATGTATGTCTATATCAGAGGCGGAGGACGGAAAAAAATTAAGGTGTGGCAAACTCATAAGCATAAAATTTGTTTTTGATGCAAAAGCAAATCTAACATCATCTCTAATGTTGGGGACAAATCTATCAATTGGATTGTGAAGTCCTGGATCACCATTTATGTAATCTAGACTAAAAACAGTTATACCATCAGCTCCCAGAACCTCAACATTCTCTTCCACTATAGCTTCAACTGAATCTACAATCTGTTCTTCCACTCGTTCGGCTAGCATAAAATTTGCATTCTCTTCTTCCGCGGAATTCACTTGATCTTGATGGGGTACTTGGATTAGAGCCACTAGCACTACCAAGTACTTCAAAAATATCTTGTCAAATTGGCAATTCACAACGTTAAATTGTCACTAAAATCACTACATTGCATATACCTCTCCCATTTGCTAGCCCTTCTCCTTCCTCTCCATCTTCTACTGGCTTGCACTTTTTTAAGAGACGCTAGGCTACAAGCTTATCCTTTTTTGAGCTTTTTATGAAGAGAACCATCCTGCTTTCCACCTTCTGACAATTTTTTCTGTATAAAAAAAATAAGAAATAATGAAACATCGATCGTGAGTAACAAACAAGCAATGACCAGCAGCATTCCTGTTCTCAAGATAACAACAGAAGAAGAGAAGAACAAACACGAGAGAGTTTCTTGCCTTGCCGGTCCTGAAGGACGCGGAGCTGGCGACCGCCGCGCCGTGTCGCCGTCTAGGCTGCAGCCACAGCCCATCCGCCCCTGTCGCTTGCTCGACATCCCCAGCCGCCCTCCGCGTCTCTGCCTGGTCCTGACCATCACCGCCGCCGCTCTAGCTAGGGTTCTTGGCGGCTGGCTGCCTGCGTGCGTGTACTGGACTGGGCTGGATTCGTTCGTGTCTTGCCGGCCGTGAAGTCGCTCGCTTAGTCGCTTAGGTTAGGCCCAACTATATGTGGCTGCGTGGCCCATATAAAGCAGCGACGGCCTTCTCCTTTTATCAGCGATTTTTTCTAGCTCTAGCCAGCCGTCGATCGAGCGTATACATAGATATAAATTTATTTTTTGCTCGGGATCAAGGTGTGGCGGCTGCCACACCTTGCCCACCGGGGGCCTCCGCCAGTGTCTATATAAACAGCAGAGCAACACGCAGATAGGCAAAGCAGAAGCCACACGCAGCACACAGACAATGGGGTCTCTCACCACATATTCTTGGATTGCTTTGTATCTGCTGGCTGTCCTCCTAGCGCCGGCGAGCGCTCAAGACCCGACGGCAGGGTTCACGGCCGTGAGCCTCAGCGAGAGCAACTTCCAGCTTCAGAAGCCGTACAACATGCCGAGCAGCGCGCGGTATAGCTTCGACGGCACGGTGCGGCGGATGTGGGTGCTGTCCTCCGACGAGCCCTTTTCGCCGCAGAGCAGCACTAAGCCAAGAACGGAAATGAGGATGACTGTGAGTACTCCATCACATGATCAACAATCACTCATGCATCACATAGTCTTAAATGACCATGATACTGACACATAAATGTCTTTGCATTTCTTGTGATTTAGGGACACGACTACTCTTCCGGCGTGTGGCAATTCGAGGGCTCCGTGTACGTGCCATCGGGCACGTCGGGAGTGTCCATCATGCAGGTGTTTGGGGGCGGCGAGACGGCCACCACGTTGATGTTGCACGTCTACGATGGCTCGCTGAGGTACTACAACCAGAAGCCCGTCGAGGACAACGTCTACGACCGGTGGCTCCGGGTGAACGTGATCCACGATGTCGGCGCGTCGAGACTCACCGTGTTCATCGATGGCGAAAATAAACTGAGCGTCGGCGGACGCGGCGGCAACTCGCACTACTTCAAATTCGGCGTCTACACGCAGAAGGACGCCTCCAGCCGCATGGAGTCGCGCTGGAAGAACGTCAGGATCCTCAAGAAAAACTGATACTCCCAATCGCCCTCACAGCAGCTTGCCTGTTTGTTTCTCCGTCGGGTATCCTTCGTACTGGTTGTTTCAAGTCCAAGCGCGTGTACTCACACGGTCGTCGTCCTTCAACAAAAATTCAATAAAGCTAAAAATCTGACAACAGATTTTTTTAGAATCAGATTGAACGCACTTTGTGCCGTTGGATATTATGCATAAATCTTCAGTGTAATTGGAGCACACTCATGGAGGGTGTCTTGGCTGCAGTTAAGGACTTCTTTCGAACTGGTATTATGCCTGAAGGAGTTAACTCCACTTCTATTGTGCTTATACCCAAAATTTCTAACCCTATCAAAATGACCGATTACAGTCCCACAAGTCTCCGTAATGTGATCTATAAGGTTATTTCGAAGTGTTTGGTAAATAAGATGCGGCCCCTTTTGGATGATTTAATTTCTGCTGAGCAGAGTGCTTTCATCCTTGAAAGAATGATCACGGATAATGCACTTGTCGTCTTTGAGTGCATTCACTATATAAAGCAGGAAAAGGATCCCTCCGTTTCAAAATAAGTGAAACACTTATTTTTGGGACGGAGGAAGTATTATATAGTACTATTATAAATCCCACACTCATCTGTCTGTTTGTTGTGCTTTTGTACATGCTGAAGCTCGAAAAGAGCCCATGCAACCCATGCACCAAGTTGCTTAGACAAATTTTTTTTTTTGGGAAAAGGAGGTTAAGACTCCAGCCTCTACATCAATCGATGCATATGGCCATCTTTATTTATTATTCAACATAGGTCTAACAAAAGCATACATCAAGCCATCCGAAGCCACCACTCACACCTACAAAACTCGATAATGTGGAGTGTTCTCACTCTTCATATCTAAAACCGGTGTCGTCGCCGATCCATTCACATAACGTATCGGAACCCACAGCCGGTGCAGCAAACCTAAAGCGTACACCACATGCACACGTTTTAGACGCCGCCATCATCATCGAACCGCTAACCCATCTTCAGGAGAGAGATCTGCATCATCCTTGCCAGTCCGTCCATCCGTCGACGCCACCACAGCGCCTAACGGCGCCACCGCCCCGCGCTCGTCCGTCCAGACGTGAAGATTCTGGAAGATCTGTCGTGCGTAGCACCTGCCGACCAGGCAGGACACAGTGTAGCACCTGTCGGCCAGGCATGACTTGACATCTCCACCGAAAGCTCCGTGCAAGACGAAGCCGCTCCACCTCCTGCCTCTGTCTTCCATCTCTGCTCCAGAAACGATGCTCCCAAGAGAGAAAACGACACCGCAGTACCGCCATCGTCCGATCTGGAAGACCAGATCCTAGGGTTTCCCCCAGAGCAACATGAGTGGGTCGACAGTAATTACACAACGATGCCTTCATCAAGATAATGACGCAGAATGCCGCCATCGGCTCGGTTTTCACCGGCAACTATGTCTTCCCGACTCGCGACCGGAACTAGATGGCGGATCTCGAGATCTGATAATCCAGCCTCAGGCCGACCACCTCCGACGGAGGAGATGGCCACCACCGCCAGGGGCCAGATCAGATCTGACCAGAGGCGCCGCCGAGCAGTCAACCATGGCCACATCCCCTCCTGACCCGCCCTCCTCACGAAGCCGCCGGAGCAGCGCCGAACCGCCGGGAAAGACAAAGACCGAAGAGTGATCTCGCGCCGTCAGTCCCTCCAGAGCACGGGGCCGCAACCTAGATCCCCGCCGTCCCCATCACCGGCGGCGCCCAGGCTTAGCCGGTGCACGCCTATAGGGACGACGAGGTGGAGGAGAGGGGGGAGGGGGCGGTGGCTGGGGCACTGGGGTTGGGCCTCCTGATCGCCCTGGAGGGAGCGATACGAGTTGCTTAGCCAATTAGCGGTCAACGGTAACTTTGCTCCATTTGCTTGACGAAACCAAGCATGCGTGCAGGCTCGGAGCCACACCCTTGTACCGACGATCCTGACTTATACTCCCTCAGGAGTATATATTTGATGGCCTGATCGGGCTGTCGGCGCGCCCTGCCTCAGTGGTGTCGCCCGGTTGAAGTGAGGATGAGCAGCACCAACCAGAGGAAGAAAGGGTAATTACCTGGAAGTTCAGGCGGCGTCAACGAGGCGGGGATGTAAGATTTGGTTGGGAATCGTATCTCCACCCTTAGGTGGCCGCGGGTATATATTGATTGAGGCGAGACAGCCAGCCATGGCATACACGAAAGGAACTATCGCTAGGATGCGTTCCAGGTTACAGAGACCGACTACAGGAAGTTACAGAAGAAGAGATAGAACACAAGATAAACTTAAACAGTATTCTATCTCTATTATCTAACACTCCCCCTCAATCTAAACCTATGTAACTTTACCAAGGTTGAGATTGTACTTGAACTCATCTAACCTTCTTACTGTAAGAGGTTTTGTGAACCCATCGGCGAGCTGATCTCCAGTTGGTACAGGATGGTGTCCAAGAAACGATTACAAGATAGCACACCAAATACTTCAACTTCATCATGCATCTACAGTAACTTCAACATCATCATCCATTTGTGATCCAGAAAACAAGCACATAGAGCATTACTAGCAAAAATCCACCTTTACAAGTTTCCACTAAGTGCCACCTGACTAAGTCTCTAGCAACAAAAATACCCGCTAATGGTCATGGATCTACAAGTAAAGATTAACCATGGCTCGCCGGCCATGGCCACATGAGAGAGCACATAGGAGGGGTTCACCTAGTCCACCAGAAGCGCAGGCAGAGGAGGCCAACGAGGAGCTTCTGGCGGACAAACGTTGTCTCCGCTCCGAGGTATGGCCCGCAACAACAAACATTGGTGTGCGCCTGTGACGCCCCCGACTCAATCGTGCACTAATCATACACGCAAACATGCACGATCAAGCACAGGGACTCACGGGAAGATATCACAACACAACTCTAACACAAATAAACGGAGATCCACAATATTACAGACCAGGGATCCGAAGATCCGAATACAAAAGTCAGTCATACAAATATTATCTGAGTACAGACATAGTTAGACAAGTTTTGCCCTAAGAAGACTAGCACAAACAACGACTCTAGATCGAAAGGCGTTGGCCTCCTGCCTGGGAGCCTCCGATCCTACTCCTGGTCGGCTGGCTCGATCCAGTAGTAAGTGCCGTCTGGACCCTCCTGGTAGTAAGCTCCGGCTGGGACATCTGGCTCCTGGACTCCATCGTCTGATGTATCATCAAGGTGGGGTATGGAGAAAAGAGAAAGTAAAGCAACCGTGAGTACTCATCCAAAGTACTCAGCAAGCAAGGATCTATACTACATATGCAACATTATCAATGGAGAAAGGCTGTATATGTGGACTGGGCTGCAGAAATGCCAGAATAGAGAGAAGGCCTAGTCCTATCGAAGACTAGCATCTTCAAACATCTTCACATGCCATCATCTTGCAGCAATAGAAGAGAGTAGAATAGCATTTTATTCAGCAAACATGTTGAAGCAAGCCTAGAGATCCTTCCTCGAATCCCTACGAGAAAGCGATCCCGAAGCTTCAATTAAGTAACAAGTATCCAGTTCAAGTAGTAGATCGGGATACACAAACTGAGCGTCCTTTACCGTAGGACCGGCTATCGATAGATCATTCATCCCTGCAGGGGTGCACTACTGTTACCCAACACGCTCGATCACCTCTGGCCGGACACACTTGCTGGGTAATGCCCGGCCTCGGGAGATCAACACGAAGCAGCGCCCTACCTAGGCTCGGCAGAGAGGTCAGCACGCCGGACTAACCTATGCACCCAGAGGTCTTGGGCCATCACCCTGGGCACCCTGCGCGTTGCGAGACTGACCGGGGTGCAGGCGCGACACTGAACTCGTCAGTGAAGTATCCAGCCCAAACCCGACAATCAGCCCGCACGGTGAATCGTGACGTCTGACGAGCTTTCGGGAGAAACGTACATCGCAGAGGGCCCCATAACCATTATCCCGCATGGTGGTAGTGCGTATAGGGCACGTCGACCCACTCAGATCACACACCCAAATCCAATAGGCTCATTTAGTATCACACAGAGACAATCAGAGTTTCTGAAACTCCGCCATAATATCACACTCGAGTGCCCTTCCGGCACACCCGACATCATAGATCCCCAGCGGGTACCCACCTGGGTCGACCCGCCTGTAACAAAGGTCAAGTAACCGTGTGGTCATAACATCAAGGGGGAAACCCGAGGAATCACCCTCGGTAAATTCCACTCGACGAAATCATCAGGGTGAACATATGAGGCATCACCCTCGAGGTTCACACTGAAGGGTTGCACAACAGAGTCGTATCGGAAGTGGAGAAGGAGGAATCACCCTCGATGACCACGATCGAACAGCTACACTATGGAGTATTCATCAGGAGTGCGTTACGAGGTATCACCCTCGGCACTCGATATTTACTATGCAGAGTCGTACAACTAAGGGGGGTGTGAAGTGAGGTGTCGGTCTCTGTTCGACGATCACGTTGATCGAGTCGTCGATGATCAAGCAGGGGCAACAAGGGTAAGGTGGTGGGGGTCACTGATGGTTCACTATCAACCTATACTAAACAGTTTATCATAGGCAGATAAGGTAACAATGAACAGGTTACAAAAGCAGGCTATGCATCAGAATAGGAGCATACATTAATAGTAGCAAAATCTAATGCCAGAAGGAGAAATGGAATGGGCGATATCTGGATGCTCAAGGTGGGGGGGGGGGGGGCTTGCCTGGTTGCTCTGGCAAGAGAGAGAGAGGTCGTCAACGGGCTGCTCGTCTGGAGTGTAGTCGTACCCAGCTGCAGCGTCGTCGGTATCGGCGTCTATCGAGAGAGAAGGAGGGGGAGAGAAACAATAAATTCACGGCAATAATGCAAACAATATGTATGACATACCTAAATGATATGCAGAGGCGTTCTACTGCCTAACTAAAAGATTTAGTTAATTTAGGAATTTATTCGGGTTTATTTAATTAAAGTTGGGCACTATTCATTTATCAAAATCGGTCTAAAAGTTCAATGTTCATATAGCTAGGGGCATCTGACAAGAATACGGAGGGCGTATTCGGGTCGTATCGAAATTCTGAGCAACTTTCATATATAAATTATTTTCATCGGAGTTACGGATTATTTAATATGATTTACTAAAGTTTTTATTAATATCTGGAATTTAATTATTTATTGAAATTCGACATTATCCGAAACAGTGTATGCTGACGTCAGCATGACATCAGCAGTCAACAGTGCGTTGACTGAGTCAACCTGACAAGCGGGTCCCACCTGTCATACTCTGTTTAGTTAATTAGGGTTTAACTAATTTAATTACTATTTAATTAGACTAACTACTTAATTAGATTAACTTAATTAGAGTTAATTAACTTAATTAATTAATTAATTAATTTTATCAATTTTTATTTTCATTTATTTTTAAAACATGCTGGGCAGTGGGCCCCATTCATCATAGACACAGGGGGGGCCCAGCTGTCTATGGCCCAATGGCCACAGCGGGCGCAGGCGCGTGGGCACCGGCCGCCCGAACGGGGCACGCGCGCGTGGGCGCAGCGAGGCGCCGGCGCCGGCAAGGGGTCGACGGGTGCGGCAGGGGGCGGAGGCGCGGCCGTGGGCGCGAACGGGCGCGGCAGGCGCGGCTGGACGGGGCGAGGCGAGCGGCGTGCAGGCACGGTGGAGACGAGCAAGGCGAGGCGGTTGCGGGCTCGCGCGATGCAGGCGAGCAGCGACAGCGGGCGCGGGGCGTGCGAGAGCCGCGCGCACGCTTCGGCGCGGGCAGGGCGCAGCGGCAGGCGCGCGCGGGCGTGCGGGAGCCGCGGTGAGGCGAGCGGCAGCGCGGGGCGGAGCGGGCCAGAGCAGCGAGCGGTAGGCAACGTCAGGGGGTACAGGGGCAGCCAGCGGCAGCGGCGGCACACGGCAAGGCGACGCAAGGGAGCGGCGACCAGGGGAGTCGCAGCGGCGATGGGGTTCGAGGCCGCGCGGGAGCGCGGGCTCCGCAGGCAGAGCGCGAGCGCGGTCGGGCGATGCGGCGAGCGAGGCCGCGGTGAGCGTGGGCGTGCGGGGCGAGGGAGAGAGAGACGGGGCGAGCTCACTGCGGGGCGTAGGGCACTGGCAGCGGGGCGCGGGGAGGATGACGGGGACGACGGCGTTGATGGGGACGGGGAGGCGGTCCGGCGACGGCCGGGCGGCGGGGTCGAGCCCGATCCAAATCTGGATCGGGGGGGGGGGGGAGCGAGCAATGGATGGGGGGGGGAGGGGGGGGAGAAGTAGGTGGGCTAGGGTTTCGTTGCCCCCAGGGGGGTATAGGCCAGGGGAGGGTGTGGCTGGCCTGGTGGGCCGAGGCCCTGTTGGTTCTAGGGGGTTTTGTTTTGTTTTTATTTTTTTGTTTTGTTTTCTTTTGCCTTTTTCTTTTTATTTATTCTTATTTTCAGTTTTGTAAATAGTTAGGCCTCGAAATGACTTTTACAAAATTAGTGACCTAGCCCATTAGATGCTAGGTAATATCTACTACTGCCAAAAATTGGTTTGGAGACAAATGGAGTTCTCACAAATTTTATAATAAATAAAATGTATTAAACCTTGCTGTTTTGGTAATGTTAGAACCACCTAATTAATTTACTAATTATTGGTTACAATTTTAGAATAGTCTCTGTAATATTTGTTATTTATTGAACATTTTAGTTTCTATGTTGAACAACTTTTATTTTCCACTTTCATTTAAATTTGAATTTTGACTTGGGAGTTGAAATGCAATATGATGCTAATGATGATCATGCACTGTTAAACTTGGTGACTTGTCATTATCAAAAGTGATTACTGTGGCTAATGATATGGGGTGTTACAGCGCCACTGCAGCTAGGGTTTGCCGCTGAACGCATGCGTGCACCTGCGTGGGGAAGGAAATCTGTCCGAGGCAGTCAGCAAAATCATTATTAGAGCAGCAGGAACAATGGGAATGAAAGATAAATACGCTTGAGTTATAATTTAAGCCAAGAGAAAATGAAGACGGGCATCTGACCATAAAAATCTTGCAGGACAAAAGGAACAGCAGGCCACACATATAAACGTGGATAACACAAATAGATGCATGATTTTTCATGCACTTATTTATTTAAAGCATCAATTTGACTTGAGTAATATGGTAGATTTCCTACTGTCAGGAAGACCATGCACAACTGCTAGTAATTATATTTAGTTGCAGAGATTCAGAGTAAGCCAGTTGCATTAGCTTTTCACAAAGCTTTGTAGGATATACATCTTGACAGCGTGAAACAATGTAAATTTGATCATTTGGTCATTTTAACAACATCTTAAATATCCTACAGGATGGTGTCCAGGAAACAAGATAGCAACCAATACTTCAACTTCATCATCCATCTCATCTCTAGTAAATTCAACTTCGTCATCCATTTGGGATCCAGGAAACAAGATAGCAACCAATACTTCAACTTCATCATCCATCTCATCTCTAGTAAATTCAACTTCGTCATCCATTTGGGGTCCAAAAAACAAGCACACATATCATCGCTAACAAAGATCAACTTTTACAGGTTTCCACTAAGTGCCACCTAACTCCGAAGTCTCTAGCAATAAAAATACCGGCTAATGGGCATGGGTCTATGAGTAAAGATTAACCAAGGCTCGATGGCCGTGGGCACGAGAGAGTGAGAGACTTATGAATGATCACCAAGGCAGTCGAAACTCTCTGAAGACATCCCAGGACCGAACGAAACAAAAGACAACTTATGAATGCTCACCAAGTTGATCGAAACTCAATCCAATTTCTGGTTTGATCACACTCTTGATAGTCTCCTCGGCGAATTTGCGAATAGATTGTTCCAGTGCCCTCACTCTCGATCTCGAGGTGCACGGAGTTGTGTCTAGTGGTGCACTGCCCAGACGCAACCTGAAAAGACCACGAATCAATTTCAGTTTCCAAATTTAGTGAACATTGTAGTAAGAGTACCACACAACATCTATTTTCATCAATTATACATTCAGACGAGGAGAGTAATAATCTGAAAAATCGAGCATTTGCTGGTTCCAACTGACAAGCAGGGTAATCTGATCTAAAAAATCGATGAAGAGATCACCTTTTCGTCCACCCCGATGCTTGGGGGTTCTCCCTCCCAGTGGATTGTGCAGAAGGAGTTCCCCTCCCGGCCTTACGGGGCTGCAGCCACCTTCATGCTGCTGCGCGCAACCTGACCCGACATTGGAATCAGCCGGCCTAGCCAGGTCGGCATCACAGGGCGGCAACATCACGAGGATCTGGATGTTCCAGGGCCAGGGCAGGCTGTCCGCAAATGGAGGAAACCTGTGAGTCGCAACATAGTCACTGGCGGCGAGGGATCGATCACCAAGGCATACAAGCAATCGAAAGACCAACACCAGGAAAGGGAAAGTCACTAGTCAACGGGATCCGTCAGGAATTCCAGCCCATCGGCTTCCATTGCCGCGCTACTGGAAGAAGGACAAGCCGCCGCAGAAAACACATGACCAAGGTTTCTCGGGTCGGCACTGCTCAGGTAAGGTTTTGCTAGATCTCCTGTAACACCCCCGGTGATTAGCAACAGTAATCACTTTTGATAATGACATGTCAGCGAGATTAACACTGCATAATCATCATTAGCATCATATTGCATTTCAACTCCTAAGTCAAATTCAAATTTAAATGAAAGTGAAATATAAAAGTTGTCCAACATAAAAACTAAAATGTTCGATAAATAACAAATATTGCAGAGGCCATTCTAAAATTGTAACCAATAAATAATAAAATAATTAGGTGGCTCTAACATAATTAAAACAGCGAGGATTAATGCATTTTCATTATTATAAAAATTTGTGGGAGCTCCAATTGTCTCCAAACTAATTTTTGGTAGTGGTGGATAATACCTAGTATTTGTTGGAGCAATTGTTGTGTTTTACAAAAACCATTAGGAGGCCTGACTATTTACTAAACTGAGAAAGGAGAATAAAGAAAAAGATAAAAGAAAAATGAAACAGAAAAGAAGAAAAAGGACCCCCCCCCCGGCCCAACTGGGCCCCCACCAGCCGGCCGGCCCAGCTCCCGGCCCACCCCGCGCCTACTTGGCCTCCCCCTGGAGGCCACCGAAACCCTAACCCCCACTCACCCCCTCGCTCACTCCCCTCGTTCCCTCCTTCCTTCCCCCCCCCCCTCCCCCCCTTTCCCCCCCCCCCCCTCCCCCGATCCAGAACTGGATCGGGCGCTGCTCGCGCCGACCGCGCCCCGCCGCTCGTCGTCGCCCCATCGCCACCGCCACCTCGCCGGACTGCACTGCCCCGCCTCCCCATCGCCGGCTCCACCGAGCCTCGCCGCCCTCTTCTCTGCATCGGGGGTGAGGAACCCCCCGGCCTCCTCTTCCCTTTGGCCGCGCTCCGGCGCGCCCATCGCGCGCTCGCCCGACCCCGCACCGCGCCCGCGCGCGGCCTTGCCCGTGCCTGCTCGCCGCATGCCCACTCGCCGCTGCGGTTGCGCTCGCCGCTGCTGCTGCTCTCGCGCCGCCCCGCGCCCGCGCGCCTCGCGCGCCTCGCTCGCCTCGAGCGCGCGCCCCACACCCCCTCTGGCCTCGCCCCGCTCTCGCCGCTGCCCTGCCTCCCCTGGCCGCGCCCCTGCCGCCGCCCGCGCGCACGCACGCCCGCGCCCGCGCGCCGCGCCGCGCCCGCCACCCGTGCTCGCCTGTGGCCCTCGTGCCACTGACCAGTGGGGCCTAGTGCCCCAGTGCCACTGGCCAGTGGGCCCTGCTTCCCCCCTGGCCCAATGACAGAACAGGCCCACGCCCTAAAAACGTTTTAAAAAAAAGAAAGAAAGAAATAAAAATAAATAATTAAAATAATTAATTAATTAATTAGTTAATTAATCCTGATTAGGTTAATCTAATTAACTAATTAGTGTTAATTAAACAGTAATTAGTAATTAACTTAATTAACCACTAACATCAGCATGAGGTCATGCTGATGTCATCATCAGCACTGTTTCGGATAATGTTGAATTAAATAATTAATTAAATTTCAGAAATTAATAAAAACTTTAGAAAATCATATTAAATAAACCGTAACTCCGATGAAAATATTTTATACATGAAACTTGCTCAGAACGACGATACGAACCCGAATACGTCCTCCGTATTGCCGTCAGACGCCCGCAGCTATAAGAACATTGAACTTTTAGACCGATTTCAGTAAATGAATAGTGCCCAACTTTAATTAAATAAATCCAAATAAATTCCTAAATTAACTAAATCGTTTAGTTAGGCAGTAGAACACCCCGGCATATCATTTAGGCATGTCATACATATTGTTTGCATTATTGCCGTGAATTTATTGTTTCTCTCCCCCTCCTTCTCTCTCTCGATAGACGCTGAGACCGACGGCGCTGCACCAGGATACGACTACTCTACCGACGAGCAGCCCATTGACGACCTTCCCCTCTTGCCAGAGCAACCAGGCAAGCCCCCCCCTTGAGCATTCCAGATATCGCCCATTCTATTCTCCTGCTTGCATTAGATTTCGCTACTGTTAATGTATGATCCTATTCTAATGCATAGCCTGCTGTTGTAACCTGTTCATTGCTACCTTACCTGCCTATGATAAACTGATTAGTATAGGTTGGTAGTGAACCATCAGTGACCCCACCACCTTACCCTTGTTGTCCCTGCTTGATCATCGACGACTCGATCAACGTGATCGTCGACTAGAGACCGACACCTCACTTCACACCCCCTTAGTTGTACGACTCTGCGTAGTAACTATCGAGTGCCGAGGGTGATACCTCGTAACGCACTCCCGATGAATACTCTGCAGTGTAGCTGTTCGGTCGTGGTCATCGAGGGTGATTCCTCCTTCTCCACTTCCGATACGACTCTGTCGTGCAACCCTCAGTGTGAACCTCGAGGGTGATACCTCATACGTTCACCCTGATGATTTGACCACACGGCTACTTGACATTTGTTACAGGCGGGTCCACCCTGGTGGGTACCCGCTAGGGATCTATGATTTCGGGTGTGTCGGAAGGGCACTCGAGTGTGACATTGTGGCGGAGCATCAGAGACTCTGATTGTCTCCGCTTGATACTAATTGAGCCTATTGGATTTGGGTGTGTGATCTGAGTGGGTCGACGTGCCCTATACGCACTACCACCACGCGGGATAATGGTTATGGGACCCTCTGCAAAGTACGTTTCTCCGAAAGCTCGTCTGACGTCACGATTCACCGTGCGGGCTGGTTGTCGGGATTGGGCTGGATACTTTACTGACGAGTTCAGTGTCGCGCCTGCACCCCGGCCAGTCTCGCAACGCGCAGGGTGCCCAGGGCGATGGCCCGAGACCTCTGGGTGCATAGGTTAGTCCGGCGTGCTGACCTCTCTGCCGAGCCTAGGTAGGGCGCTGCTTTGTGTTGATCTTCCGAGGACGGGCATTACCCAGCAAGTGTGTCCGGCCAGAGTTGATCGAGCGTGTTGGGTAACAGTAGTGCACCCCTGCAGGGATGAATCTTCTATCGATAGCCGGTCCTACGGTAAAGGACGCTCAGTTTGTGTATCCCGATCTACTACTTAAACTGGATACTTGTTACTTAATTGAAGCTTAGGGATCGCTTTCTCGCTTGGGAGTCGAGGAAGGATCTTTAAGCTGTACTTCAACATGTTTGCTAAATAAAATGCTATTCTACTCTCTTCTACTGCTGCAAGATGATGGCCTTGTGAAGATGTTTGAAGATACTAGTCTTCGATAGGACTAGGCCTTTTCTCTATTCTGGCATTTCTGCAGCCCAGTCCAAATATACAGCCTTTCTCCATTGATAATGTTGCATATGTAGTATAGATCCTTGCTTGCTGAGTACTTCGGATGAGTACTCACGGTTACTTTACTTTCTCCTTTTCCCATATACCCCACATTGATGATACATCAGACGATGGAGTCCTGGAGCTAGATGCCACCACCGGAGCTTACTACCAGGAGGGTCCAGAGGGTACTTACTACTGGATCGAGCCAGATGACCAGGAGTAGGATCGGAGGCTCCCAAGCAGGAGGCCAACGCCTTTCGATCTAGTGTCGCTGTTTGTGCTAGCCTTCTTAAGGCAAAACTTGTCTAACTATGTCTGTACTCAGATAATATTTGTATGACTGACTTATGTATTCGGATCTTCGGATCCCTGGTTTGTAATATTGTGGACCTCCGTTTAAATTGTGTTAGAGTTGTGTTGTGATATCTTCCCGTGAGTCCCTGTGCTTGATCGTACACGTTTGCGTGTATGATTAGTGTATGATTGAGTCGGGGGCGCCACATCTCCCTCTTGTGTTCTCTCGTCTTCTGATGAGGTGAGGTGAGGTCAGGGGAGAGGAGAGGGTGGGGGAGGCCGGCGGCGAGGTCCAAGGAGGAAGACGGGGAGAGGTCGGCGGCGCCGATGTGGGAGAGGTGGCGAGGTCTGAAGGGGAGAGAGGTTAGGGATTCAATCGGGTGGGTGGGGAGTTTGGGGCGACAGGGTTGTGGTTGGGGGGCGCTGGTGGAGCTGGTGGAGCTGCTGGAAAGAAGGAGAGAAGGAGAGGGTGGGGTAGAAGGTAGAGGTCGTCGGCGTGGCTGGGGGATAGGAGGTCGCCGGCGAGGCTGTGGAGGAGGAGGTCGCCGGTGAGGGGATGGGGAAGAGGAGATCGGAGGCGGGGTAGGATCGTGATTGTGGTTGGGGCCGGGGGAGAGGAGGAAGACAGACAGAGAGGAGAGTTGTGTGCCGTTGTTGAGTGGGTCACAATATTCATTGTTGGTATATGTACACATAGATGATTAAAAAGCTAAGTATATTTATGGTCATAACTACACTATTATGTGTCTCTCTCTCTCCTATACTTTTATGCTAAACTTGTATACTTATTTAAATTAATTATATAATGCTATAGTTTTGTAACCAAAATTATTATATATATAGTTTTGATGATCATACTTTCTATTACTTATTTATCATAGTTAACCGGATATTAATGTTGCTAAATAGTTGTTATAGTCTAAACTTTTATACAATTGTAATGAATGTCAATGAAAATTGTTCCTGCTAATTTTAATTTATAGTACGATGTAAGGAACAATTTTTGAAATAAATTGCAAAAATTATATATTGTAAAAGTATATATTTGCGTTTATGTGTGTGTTCATATATAGTATCATGGTAGTGGTTTCCAAATCGTACACTAAAATATATATTAATAATAGTTTATAGGGTATTAGTAGATAAACATATCTTGAGAAACTTCTCGTATATAACCAATGTTTTTTCAAGTTGGGGTCAGTAGTAACTGGATATCATGTGAATGTTTTGTACTTGTATTTTGAATATCATCGTTGTCATAATAATCAAAGTATATAAAATATTGTTGATCATATTTAGCATGTATACTCGTTATTTGATATGCTCATCTAAAATGCACTAGGCTTGAGTTTGTGTATGCGAGATATCACACCAGTTTCTCAAATGAAAAGCTAAACATTAAATTAATATAGAAATCTAATTATTATGACATACACCACGTCTATATATAGCAGCCTAACTAAATTCAACTTCGCCCCAAGTGGTACACACTATTGTATGTGCTATGAACTTGCGCTTCTCGAAATTGAGGCTATTCTTTTACCTTTGTCGTCACCCAAGTTCCAAGTCCTAAGTTGCACGCGTAACCCGCATGCGGATGGATGTTCTTTCTACTATATATAGAGATGGTCTTAGAAGAAGGCATGATGGAGACAACGAGGGTGTCGCGGATCAGTGAGGTGGCGCAAATTAGACCCCTGCTGAATGATGATGAAGGTGGGCATCCCTAGGGCGTTTAATGACATGACGATGATGATCCCTTTCGTTTCTTTTCCAGAAAAGGCAATAACTATGTGGCACGGGTTTCTCACAGCTTTCACAATCTCAAGGATGTTGTTTTCAGGAGAGGCAATTATTATGTGGCAGGGGTTTACAATCTCAATAATGAATGTTGTACCGAGTTCAAGTCCCTCTGTTTTTTTAGCAAACTTTCCAAGTCAGTCTAGCTCTCTATTCTGGTTTCTTTGAGGATGTCAATTAGGTGAGCCCGGTTGTTCTAGAGTTTGTTCATTTTATGTTTTAATGCTCAAACCTTCTTTAATGTCAGTCTCTTCTCTTATATTTCACAAGAATTACAAGAAGCTAAGTATATGCTGGCTAACGTCTACAAGCAATCAGTCTCTTCTCTTATATCTCACAAGAATTACAAGAAGCTAAGTATATGCTGGCTAACATCTACAAGCAAATGGATATGGTAACATATCCACCACTCAAAGGCATGTGATCAATAAGTCCTTTTAGATCATCAACTTAGATAGAAACATTTGATCTGATTGCATCTTTCAAACACATAGCAGTATGCCATGGCAGATAATAATTCTTACCGCCACGGACGATGAGTACGAGCAGCACATGGAAGTGATGCTTTGTCGCTCCGTCCTCGACCTGAAAGGCCTGGTGGCACCACCGGGGATGCTCCTCCCCATGAAGTCGGAGCCCGCGTCCCCTCCGCGCTCTCCCCCGCGCAACCACAACATCCAAATTGGACGCCACGTGAAGGAGGATCCCCTCTCGCCGCCCTGGCGTGTCAAGGAGGAGCAGCTCTCTCCGCCACCCTGTCGCGTCAAGTGCCGGGGCCGGGACATGAAATCCCAGAAATTTAACCCGTCGTGTTACCACCAGCCCAGGATTACTGTTACTGGTGAACACGTCCTTGTTACAGATTACCAAGCTATTACAAGAATTGGATACAAGACTATAAAGGTCTAATGATACAACAGGGATTCCGGTGGTGGATGACGGAAATGACTCGTGGTACTCCAGCGTCGATGAGGCTCCACTCCCACAGGAACAGCTGACCCGGATAATTCATATCCGTGTGGCTACTATCCTAGGCTCCGCACGGTCGTCGTTGTGGTACTCCTCGTAGAACTCCTGACCTGGCCAAGTAAATAGCCAGGGACAAGCCTGTGAGTACGTTTGAATGTACTCGCAAACATCATGAACAAGAGATATACCGAATGCAGTAGACAAAATATATGATCATGTTGAACCAAACTATATGCGTATGCTCATAGAGGATCATGCTAAAATGCTCATGCTGACACAAATCTAAATCATGACACGACAATAGCAAAATGATACGGACGTAAATATAGCATGTTAGTCATGATCAAACTTGTCAGAAATAACGCAAATGAATGCCACGGGTAGTCTAGCCAGCCCAAGTGACATTAAAAAAAATGCCAGTCGGGTGTCAAGTGACGCCACGGTCGGACTTGAAGAGAAATGCCAGTCAGGTGTCAAGTGACGCCACGGTCAGACTTGAAGAGAAATGCCAATCGGGTGTCCACAAGAGTAGTGGCGGGATAAACCGCCTGTTAACTCGAGAGACGCCACGAGAGGCCTTGAAAATAAAGTTGAGTGCCCGGGGTAGACTAGCCAGCCCCTGAGACACTCAGGAAATTCAAAATAAGATAAATGGGTTAGTCCTCAATAATATGCATAACCATAATAATATTTAACATGCATAAAATATTCATGGTAGCATCAGGGTGACAACAATTATCCTGCAAAATAATTCAGGCTCAATTTAATTATTTTCCTCCGAAGACCGACACTAAGACCGACACTTGACCAACCCAGACTGTAGCCCTTAACCGCGGACACGGCTATTCGAATAGGTTTAAACTCTGCAGAGGGTGTACTCTTTACCCACAAGTAAAGGATTTCTTTAGTCAGTACCGTGACACTGACTAATTCCCATTACGGTCTTTGTGTTGAAAACACACCTAACCAGCACACACCAGATTAACTTTCCGGATGCCAGGAATCACCCAAAGCATCGTTCAAGAAAAACTTTAAGACGGAGAGACCAACGTCCTGCATGGGATCACTATTCATACGCGCGGATTGCAAGGGGTGCCCCCCTCTCAGTCACAACTGGAAACACCCATGCCCGCTCAGCCGATGACAGGATTTAGTCCGCGGCCGCGAAAACCCTCATCGTGGCCCTCTGTACGGTGTGTGCATGGAAAGGGGTTATCAACTTACTGAACATACCCTACCTGTAGCAGGGACCTGTGGCAGCACGAATCAAGTATGGGGGTTACCGAAACAAGACTCGATCTACGGTCGACTCAGGAGGTTCAAGTTTTCCTACAGTGGTTAGCTCAACAAAGTATTCTTTCAATAGTAGCACCCCAACAGGGCTACAACCCTTGCATGCTCCAACATGCCCACACTGATCATTCTCGTCACAACGAGTTTTCAGTCCCACGGTCACTTTTCTCGTGACTGATTTCTTCCTACAGATTAGTCCGGACCGGCACAGGCATATGTGACATAAGAAAAATAGCCATGCTTACTCTTACTTCATGTCTAAATGAAGGTAAAATATTTCATGAGGTCATGCATGCATAACTATCAATATGCCAACTTTATATGAACTCAACATAATCATGATGCAAATATTAACTATGCAATCCACCATATCAAGTGTTCAAGATGCTTGCCTTGGGTATGTTGGGTGCACTCCAAAAGTTTAAGAACTTTATCTTCCCTCCATTTCCTATTTTCAAAAGTATTTAAATTACCATATAAAACAAAACAGTGCTAAAAAGTGTTTCAAATATTTTTGAAATAAATATTAAAATAAACTAGATGAAAAATTCAAAATACAGAAAAATAATCAAATTATTTGGAGTTTATATGATTTACCTAGAGAGTTTCTAAGCTGAAACAATTGATTTAAAAGGACTATTTAATTGACCCAGTGGTCATAATGCTTAGAAAAAAAATGTTCACCTAATCTAGATTAATAGAGCATATTTTTATGAGACTGTAGGAATTTGAATCACTGGATTTGGATATGAAATGGCCACAGTAGAATTATCAGAATATATGCTGAAAATGAAAAAGGGAAAGAAACAGTGATGCGCCCTGAGAGCTGAATAGCAGACTGGCGCCACTGGGCCGGCCCAGCCGATTAGCCACGCGGGATGTGTCGACGTCGGAGGCGTATTTGTGGAATACGCCTCCACTTATCCACGCTGGCGCGGACCTCCAGCCACTGACGGTGGGTCCCGCTAGGCCCACCAGTCAGGTTTGACTGGTCTTCCACCGCCTCCCTCCCCTTCGGCAGAGCAGGGGCGGAGCTCTGGCGTCCGGCACCGGCGAGCGGTGGCCCTTCCCGAGAAGGCGAGCACGGGAACGGGCTCAGGATGCTATGGCGGTCCTCCCGGTATACGGCAAGGCCCCCGGGGTCCACCTGATCGACGACGGCGTGCATCCCCGCGGAACTCCGGCGAACGCGCGAAGGGGCTTTCCTATGTGGTGCCCCCCGGGACAAATTGATGGGCGTCTCGAGCTTGCGGAGATCATAGGAATTCTTTGGTGTGGAGAGGTTTGAGAGGGTGGCGCGAGGGCGACGGATTTGAGCAGAGGATGGGGCGGCGGATGCCCTGGTCGGAGATGAAGGAGATGACCGCTCCAGGTCGTCCCGCTGCTCGTGGAGATGCCTAGCAAAGGGGGTGGTGATTTGGTGCAGCAGGACGAGCTCGGGGAGGCCTATATAGGCGGGAAGGAGGCGGTGCCGTGGCTTCCCGAAGAAGATTAGGCAGCGGCGGCCATTGATGGCACCGGAGAGGTAGGTGTGGGCGGTGGCGATGGTCAGAGAGGTCACTGAGGATTGGTGTGGGCGGCAGCGCCTCGTAGTGATGACATGCGTGCTGGTTGGCTCGAGGTGAGCCATGCATCCAAGGCGGTGGTGACAGTGACGTGTGGCGGCTGTGGCCGGTGCTGTCCGGCGGAGAGGGCGGCGCTAGAGGCCAGGGGAAGTGTCAGCGAGGTGCGGGCGGTCGGCAGGCTACAGCTGGGGTGGGGGAGAGCCCCGGGGGGGCAGCAGGGAAGCCACGTGGGGTGGTGCCGATGCCTGCTACGCGGGCGCTCTGGCCACGCACTATGCATGCCCCTGAGGTGTTCGATAGAATGTCAGAGGGGTCTAGGTTGATCTAAGCGAGTTGATGCTTGGTAGAGTGATGCTAATGGAATTCCTAGAGCTACTGGACATGGTGTTTTTGCCAGAAGAGCAAGTGTCCAATGTAAGCACATGAGGTTGCAGAATTCTGCCATGCACATGTGCTGCTTGCTAAAATGCTAGGGCTACCTAGGAGGACTTGTTGTGTGTGAAAATTTCCAGGGTGATGTCTCTTTACATGAAAAGGATGTTGGTGTGGTTGGTTTCGCAAAAAGAAAAACTTTGCAGTGCAAGTTTTGAAGAATTTAGTTCCTGGACAGAAATTATAGGGGAATATTTGGTGAACTAAACGATTCCAATGGAGCTAAAATTTTGGACTTAAGGGTCTGGTTGGAAGGACTATAAGTGGGAAAAATTTCAGGATTTTTGGGGCAAGGAAAATTGGGGTTGTAGTAGAAACTCAAAAATGGGACAGAAATGAAAAAAGATTGTTTCACTCAAAATTTACAAAAGACTAAGTTGTGTTTTTGCACCAAAGTGACATATGGGCATCATATGACCTCTCATAAGTTTTTTCAAATTTTTAAAGAATTATTTGAAATGGTTGTAGTGCAACAGAGGCATTTAAAGTATTGAAAAAGCTATTAAAAGAATTATTTAGAGGCAAATTTTATTATGAAAATAATTCCTACTGTTATTATAATATAAACAAAATGATTGAAAGAAAACTACCAGAGCCCATAATATTATTTCCAAAAATTTCTATATGGAGGGAAGAATTTTGGAAAACAGAAATATAAAATATTCTGAAAATAATAAAGGACTTAATAAAATTTCAAAATTTTATTTCTGGCCATATTTTACTTAATAAAATCATGGTTGAATTTTTGGGGTGTTACATCAAGGAGGAGCGCCGCTTGCCGCCGCCCGACCGCGTCAAGGAGGAGCACTGCTTGTGCCCCAAGCTGTCGCCTTCGCCACTACCTTAGTCGTCGGCCAGGCCGGAATGGCCTACGTGTTGGGAAACGTTGCATGGAAAACAAACAAAATTCTACGCACACACAAGATCTATCAAGGAGATGCATAGCAACGAGAGGGGAGAGTGTGTCTACGTACCCTTGTAGACCGTAAGTGGAAGCGTTTAACAACGCGGTTGATGTAGTCGAATTTCTTCGTGTTCCAACTGATCGAGCACCGGACGTATGGCACCTCCGTGTTCAGCACACGTTCAGCTCGATGACGTCCTCCGCCTTCTTGATCCAGCAAGACGGCGAGGTAGTGGATGAGTTCCGGCAGCACGACGGCGTGGTGACGGTGATGGTGAAGCTATCTCCGCAGGGCTTCGCCTAAGCACTACGAAAATATGACCGAGGGTGTAAACGGTGGACGGGGGCGCCGTACACAGCTAAGACAATGTTGTGTCCCTGTATGGCGCCCCCTCCCCATATATATATATATATATATATATATATATATATATATATATATATATATATATATATATATATATATATATATATATATATATATATATATATATATAGGTGAGGGGGAGGGGAGGCAGCCAGGGCGCGCCCTAGGGCTAGCCGCCGGCCACTAGGGCTCCTGCCCTCCCCTGCGCCCCCTGCCATGTGATGTCTACTACACAACTTGTTCTTTTAGACTCGTGTTGGGTCTCCAAGCGCAGAGTTTTGTAGGACAGTAGCAAATTTCCCTCAAGTGGATGACCTAAGGTTTATCAATCCGTGGGAGGCATAAGATGAAGGTGGTCTCTCTCAAACAACCCTGCAACCAAATAATAAAAAGTCTCTTGTGTCCCCAACACACCAAATACAATGGTAAATTGTATAGGTGTACTAGTTCGGCGAAGAGATGGTGATACAAGTGTAGTAATGATAATAGATATTGATTTTTGTAATAGTAACAATAAAAAACAGCAAGGTAACGAGTAACAAAAGTGATCACAAACGGTATTACAATGCTTGAAAATGAGGCCTAGGGTCCGTACTTTCGCTAGTGCAATCTCTCAACAATGCTAATATAATTGGATCATATAACCTTCCCTCACGTGCGATGAAGAATCACTCCAAAGTTCTTATCTAGCAGAGAACATAAGAAGAAATTATTTGTAGGGTACGAAATCACCTCAAAGCTATTATTTCCGATCAATCTATCCTAGAATTCGTACTAAAATAACACCAAGCTATTCTTTCTGATCGATCTAACCAAGAATTCATACTAAAATAACACCATATGATACACATCAACCAACTCTAATGTCACTTAGATACTCCAATGTCACCGCGAGTATCCGTGAGTTAATTATATGATATGCATCAAACAATTTCAGATTCATAATAGTCAATCTAACACAAAGAACCTCAAAGAGTGCCCCAAGATTTCTACCGGAGAAACAAAGACGAGAACATGCATCAACCCCTATGCATAGATTACCCCAATGTCATCTCAGGAATCCACGAGTTGAGTGCCAAAACACATATCAAGTGAATCAATATGATACCCCATTGTCACCATGGGTATTCATAGCAAGACATACATCAAGTGTTCTCAAATCCATAAAAGTATTCATTCCGATAAAACGAAATCTCAAAGGGAAAACTCAATTCACAACAATATAGAGGGGAAAACACCATATGATCTGACTATATTAACAAAGCCCGCGATACATCAAGATCATGACATCTCAAGAACACGAGAGAGAGAGAGATTAAACACATAGGTACTGGTACAAACTCTCAGCCCCGAGGGTGGACTACTCCCTCCTCATCATGGTGGCCGCCGGGATGATGAAGATGGCCACCGGTGATGATTTCCCCCTCCGGCAGGGTGCCGGAACGGGGTCTAGATTGGTTTTTCGTGGCTACAGAGGCTTGCGGCGGCGGAACTTCTGATCTAGGGTTACCCCCAGGGTTTTTGGAATATTTGGCAATTTATAGGGTGAAGAGGTCGTGCGGGAGGTCATCGAGGGGGGCACAACCCCCCTGGGCGCGTCTGGGCTCCTGGGCGCGCCCAGGTGGGTTGTGCCCACCTCGGGCCTCCCCTCTGGTACTTTTTTAGCCCATCCTGGGTCTTCTGGTCCCAAAACAATTCTCCAAATATTTTCACTGCGTTTGGACTCCGTTTGATATTGATTTGCTGCGAAGTAAAAAACAGCAACTGGCACTGGGCACTATGTCAATAGGTTATTCCCAAAAAATGATATAAAGTTGCTATAAAATGATTGTAAAACATCCAAGAATGATAATATAACAGCATGGAACAAGCAAAAATTATAGATACGTTGGAGACGTATCAACATCCCCAAGCTTAATTCCTACTCGTCCTCGAGTAGGTAAATGATAAAACAGAATTTTTGATGTGGAATACTGCCTAACATGTTCATCACGTATTCTTTTCTTTTGTAGCATGGACATATGGACTTTTATATGGTTCAAAGCAATAGTCTAGTTTTGACATGAAGATTTCAATACTCAAGCATATCAACAAGCAACCATATCTTTCAAAATATCAACACTAAAGAAAGCTATCCCTAGCCCATCATGCTCAATCATTGATCCATTCATGAAACACACTCGCATATTAGCTACATCCAATGCTCAAGTACGATCATGGTGCCCTTAGTTGGTGCTCATAAGGGAAGATGGAGACTCAAATAAAAATAAAAATTGCATAAAGTAAATAGAAAGGCCCTTCGTAGAGGGAAGTAGGGATTTGTAGAGGTGCCAGAGATCAAAGCTTAGATTGAGAGATAAATTTTTTTTAGAGGCATACTTTTCCCGTCAACAAAAACGACCGAGTAATTCCCAACACTTTCCATGCTAGATATATCATAGGCGGTTCCCAAATAGAAAATAAAGTTTATTCCTTTTTCCACCATTCTTTCACATTCCACGGCTAGCTGTATCCACGGGTACCGTCCATACCAACACTTTCCAAGGAATTTATTATTTGACAACATAAAGTAAATTCATTTTTCATTTCGGGACTGGGCATCCCTAATACCTTTGTCGTACTCTCATGCAATGACAAGTGAATAAACACTCATCTTGAGAATAACACATCTATCATGGAAAATATTGGCCACCCCCTGCCGCTTCATGAGCGGTACGAGCAAACAAAGAGGAAATTATTTTGAAAAATAGAGATGGAACATGCAAATTTGCTTAGAACGGCATGGAAATACCGCATATAGTTAGGTATGGTGGACTCATATGGCAAAACTGGGTTTAAGGATTTTGGATGCACAAGTAGTATTCCCACTTAGTACAAATGGAGGCTAGCAAATAGATTGAGAAGCACCAACCAAGAAGTGAAAAATCTCATAAATGAGCATTAAGCATAACTAACACCGAATAATGCACCACAAGTAGGATGTAATTTCATTGCATAACTATTGACTTTCGTGCTTGCATAGGGAATCACAAAACTTAACACCAATATTCTTACTAAAGCATAATTACTCACCAACATGACTCACATATCACTATCATCATATCTCAAAACTATTACAAAGAATCAAGTTTATTTTGTCCAATGATCTTCATGAAAGTTTTTATTATATCCCTCTTGAATATCTATCACTTTGGGACTAAATTTATATATTACCATTGCTACTAACAAGCTCTCAAATAAATTTAAGTGAAGCACGAGAGCATAAGTATTTCTTCAAAATTTTCAACTCTCAAAATAATCTAAGTGAAGCATGAGAGTAAATGACAAACTACTCCAAAAAGATATAAGTGAAGATCAAGCGAGTAGTCAAGTAAATGGGTAGCTAACTAAGGACTCTCTCTTATTTAAAAACTTTCATATCTAAGTATTTTATTAAAACAGCAAGCAAAATGAAAATAAAATGACATTCCAAGGATAGCACACATCATGTGAAGAAGCAAAAACTTAGGCTCAACCGAGGCTAACCGATAATTGTTGATGAAAAAAGGTGGGATGCCTACCGGGGCATCCCCAAGCTTAGATGCTTGAGACTTATTGAAATGTTATCTTGGGTTGCCTTGGGCATCCCCAAGCTTGAGCTTTTGTGTCTCCTTAATTTCTTTTATATCATGATTTCCCTAAATCTTAAAAACTTCATCCACACAAAACTCAACAAGAACTCGTGAGATAAGTTAGTATAAATCAATGCAACACCTTATCATTCTATACTGTAGCAAATAACTAAAATTATTATTTAAAATTGCATACTAAATTCCTCTGCATATTTAATAGTCCTATCCTCAACTAGAATCATTAAACAAGCAAACTAATGCAAACAATGCAAACATAACAGCAATCTGTCTAAACAGGAAAGTCTGTAAAGAGTGCAATATTCTTCATACTTACCTAACTCCAAAAATTATGAAAATTTACCACACTGTATAAAATTTATCATAGCTTATTGTTAAAAAAAATAACATTTTATCACATTCTGACTTTTCTCAAGAATTCATGCACTAGCGTGCAACTTTCTGTTTTCAAACAGCAACACATAGACTTGCAAAATAAGCATGGCAAAGGCTATACTTGACATTTTTATTGAAGTAAAAGATATAAAACATTATTCTAAATAACAGCAAGAAAATCCTAAGAAAAGAAAATGATGCTCCAAGCAAAACACATATCATGTGACGAATAAAAATGTAGCACCAAGTAAGGTTACCGATAATGTTGGAGACGAAAGAGGGGATGCCTTCCGGGGCATCCCCAAGCTCAGTTGCTTGGATCTTCAATGAATATTAACTTGGGGGTGCCTTGGGCATCCCCAAGCTTAGGGTCTTGTCACTCCTTATTCTCCTCATATCGATATCTCACCCAAAATTTGAAAACTTCACTCACACAAAACTTAACGGAACTTCGTGGGATGGGTTAGTATGATAAAGACAAATCATTCACTTTGGTACTGTCAAGATAAGATTCATATTTTTTCTCACACAATGCCTACTGTACTCTACAATTTCCACAATTTATAAGCAATATAAGCCATAGAAACCATAAAACAAGCAAACTATGCATTGCAAACAGAATCTGTCAAAAACAGAACAGTCTGTAAAGATCTGAATTAAGGTCATACTTCTATAACTCCAAAAATTATGAAAAATTAGGACAATGTAGAAATTTTGCATACCCACATATGTAAAACAAATCAGAATTTTTTGACGCTCCAGTGATTTCTAACAATTCTGTTACTGGGCATAAAAGTTTCTGTTTTTGCACAGAATCAAGTCAACTATCATCCACACTATCCCAAAGGCTTTACTTGGTACTTTATTGAAACAAAAGCTATAAAACATGATTAATACAGTAGCCTAATCATGTGAACACACAAAAATAGTAGGGGTAAATGTTGGGTTGTCTCCCAACAAGCGCTTTTCTTTAATGTCTTTTTAGCTAGGCGTGATGATTTCAATGATGCTCACATAGAAGATAAGAATTGAAACATAACGGAGCATCATGAAGCATATGACTAGCACATTTAAGACTAACACACTTCCAATGCATAGGGGTTTTGTGAGCAAATAATTTATGTGAGCAAGAATCAACTAGCATAGGAAGGCAAAACAAGTGCAACTTCAAAACTTTCAACACATAGAGAGGAAACTTGATATTATTGCAATATGTAAAAGCATATGTTCCCCTCTCATAATAATTTTTAGTAGCATCATGAATTAATTCAACAATATAGCTATCACATAAAGCATTCTTTTCATGATCCACAAGCATAGAAATTTTATTACTCTCCACATAAGCAAATTTATTCTTATGAATAGTAGTGGAAACAAACTCAACAAAATAGCTATCATGAGATACTTGTTTGGGATAATCATATTGAGCATTAAAATTATGATGACAAGTTTCATGGATATCATTACTCTTTATAGCATACATATCATCACAATAATAATCATAGATAGCAACTTTTTTTATCATAGTCAATTGAAACCTCTTCCAAAATAGTGGATTCATCATTAAATAAAGTCATGACCTCACCAAATCCACTTTTATCAATATAATCATCATAAAGGAGGCATGCTATCATCATAATAAATTTTCTCATCAAAACATGGGGGGTTAAAAATATCATCTTCAACAAACATAGCATCCCCAAGCTTACAGCTTTGCAAATCATTAGCATCATGAATATTCCAAGAATTCATACTAGCAACATTGCAATCATGTTCATCATTCAAAGATTTTATGTCAAACATTCTATTGAATTCTTCTTCTATCAATTGAGCACAATTTTCCTTTTCATCATTTTCAAGAAAGACATGATAAAGACGAATAATATGAGGCCACCTCAGTTCCATTTTTTTGTAATTTTCTTTTATAAACCAAACAAGTGATAAAAGAAGAAACTAAAAGATTCAATTGCAAAATCTAAAGATACACCTTCAAGCACTCACCTCCCCGGCAACGGTACTAGAAAAGAGCTTGATGTCTACTACACAACTTGTTCTTGTAGACTCGTGTTGGGCCTCCAAGCGCAAAGTTTTGTAGGACAGTAGAATTTTTTTCTCAAGTGGATGACCTAAGGTTTATAAATCCGTGGGAGGCGTAGGATGAAGGTGTTCTCTCTCAAACAACCCTGCAACCAAATAATAAAAAGTCTGTTGTGTCCCCAACACACCAAATACAAATGGTAAATTGTATAGATGCACTAGTTCGGCGAAGAGATGGTGATACAAGTGTAGTAATGATAGTAGATATTGATTTTTTAATAGTAACAATAAAAAACAGCAAGGTAACGAGTAACAAAAGTGATCACAAACGGTATTTCAATGCTTGAAAATGAGGCCTAGGGTCCGTATTTTCGCTAGTGCAATCTCTCAACAATGCTAGTATAACTGGATCATATAATCTTCCCTCACGTGCGATGAAGAATCACTCCAAAGTTCTTATCTAACAGAGAACATAAGAAGAAATTGTTTGTAGGGTACGAAACCACCTCAAAGCTATTCTTTCCGATCAATCTATCCTAGAGTTCGTATTAAAATAACACCAAGCTATTCTTTTCGATCGATCTAACCAAGAGTTCGTACTAAAATAACACCATATTATACACATCAACCAACTCTAATATCACCTATATACTCCAATGTCACCGCGAGTATCCGTGAGTTAATTATACGATATGCATCAAACAATTTCAGATTCATAATAATCAATCCAACACAAAGAACCTCAAAGAGTGCACCAAGATTTCTACCGGAAAAACAAAGACGAGAACGTGCATCAACCCCTATGCATAGATTACCCCAATGTCACCTCGGGAATCCATGATTTGAGTGCCAAAACACATATCAAGTGAATCAATATGATACCCCATTGTCACCACGGGTATTCATAGTAAGACATACAGTAAGTGTTCTCAAATCCATAAAAGTATTCAATTGGATAAAACGAAATCTCAAATGGAATTACTACAAGAAATCTGTTAATCCATGACAGTCCTGGTCCGTCACAATTTAGTAGAAAACCATCAAAGATGTGCGTTCATGACAGATTCGTAATCCGTCATGTATATCGCGTCATAATTTGAGCAAGCGCTCTCCATGACGGTTTTTGTCTGTCATCGATCTACCTCCAGACCCGCCAGGCCCATACCAAGCCCCGACCTACATGACGGAACAATCCGTCATAATTCCACCTGACGTGGCAACCTACGTGGCTCTGACGTGGCAGCCCTAGGCTCAAAAAAATTGTTCAGTACATTATTTATCAACTTATCTCAATTTTTTTCCGCCAGGCAATTAAAATGTTTACAATTTAGGCCAATTGTTTTTGTGTTTTTCTTTTTTACCCACAATCTGGTGGAATTCATAGTTACATATTTTTTATCTAATTAATACGCTTAATATTTAATTGGAGACAAAAATCAAATATAATTTTCACATAGGCAGCCGAAGCTTGTTACAATCATGCCACTGTTCAGATGACCCAGCGATACATATTTACATAGGTCGCTCATTAAGGATTTACAAACATCAATACTACATCACTTTGAATTTTCTTGCAAGCCATTCTTAAAAAGGAGCCTCCGATTTATGTTTATTCGCTTGCAAAAAACAAATATATCAGTGACCTGCACCAAACAATGGCAAAAATAAACAAGTTAGAGGACAAATATAGATAACTGCAGCTAGGCAAAAAATGGACGCTCCGTGCATGTGTAGATACAAACTATGGCTGAACTATTATAAGAGGACTAAGAGGACAAATCTTCAAGCACTACTCGTATCTAACTCTGCAGCAGTTTCTAATATAAATAAAAGAGTAAAGGGCGTAAAATAGTTTATTTTTACAACTTTTGAGAAGAGGGGTAGTCTTGTGCGTAAGCATAGCATTTTTGGTCGAACCACCGAACCACACATCTTTTTTTGGTGGGAGGGTACTCCGAGTAGTGGGTACCTCGATCGAGTGAGATTAATGAATTGCTTTCAGATCGAACTCTAAAGCGAATATGTTGCCCTATTAATACCATGACAGAAATCATGTCATTAAGGCCTATTTTAACAGAGAAGATACGGCAATATATAATGATATGAAAACAACAAGTCGACATTGCAATAAACATGCTTTGATTGCTTAAAATAGATCATTTTCCATAGGATGCACGATTTTGTGCGCCTACCTTAAGAGTTCCAGGAGCCAAGTTGCTCATCGTGCCCACCGTCAGCAACTGCTTGTAGGGGCAAATGAATCTGGCCGACAGTCGCGTAGCAGCACGAGGCCACAGCGTCGAGGAAGCCAGCAGGAGGGGCGCTCCAAGAAGCCATCACACTACACTGAACGGCCGGATCTGCACGCACCCAAGATTCCCAGCCATTAACCACAGGAAGTATGATGACAATGAGGCAGCACAGCCCTGATTGATAACGTTGCTATGTTGAATGACTAGTTGAACTGCAGTACTAGTTAGACTTGTTATTAAAACTGCTTGTTATTCCTGCTACTTGGTTTTGTACTCCAGGATAGTGTGGTGCACCATGTTTTTGCCCGGTGGACAGTGGGTTTTCCTGTCTTGCGACAATCCTGCTTTCTTACTTTCCTACCTTGTTAAGACATGTTGTTTCTATTATTCTAACTACTTAATTTTTTTCAGAATGCAATATGGCTCATGCTAGTCCTGGACACTGATGGTGTTGGAACTTTTTTATCAATTCCATGATAAATGAAACTGGGGGAGCTGCCGAGTACTTTTTTCATTTTCCTTGTCAAAACTTTATTCTTATTATTGCTTTCTTTTTAAGAAAATGAAATCCGATCCTCACCGATAGTAATATAAATTAAATGGGTCTGTCTATGTCACATCTAGATGTGAGATAATACTTCACATCTAAGGTGACATCATCCTCTAAAATTTGTCCCCACCTTGTTGACAAACAAAAAATCAGCTTGTTTGATTGTCGATCTCCCACATGCCGTTGTTTGTATGTCGTCAACCCTCCCACCCAGCCCGACTACCCTCCCACCTGGTGGGCCTTGTTAGTTGGGCTTTATATTGTTTTTCTGTTTGTTTGTCTGAAAAAAGCAAGATCTGCTCACAGGCCTGGGCCTTGTTTGTTAAAAAAAAAGAACTTGCTTGCTTGTAAAAGAAGTTTGGGTGGCTGGGAAAGTAGGAAAAATCCTAGTTGCGAGTCACGCACTGGCGTGCTAGATCTTGTGCCATTAGTAAGCTAACTCTAATTTACATGAAGTTCTATACACTGATATTTATGTTCCATTTTTTCTGACAAAACATGGCCTATATATGATAGTTAAAAGTATTCTTACATTTTTCAGGGAGCGCCGTTGCAGAAAAAGAAAAAGGAAAACATTATAATTCAGTGTTCGAATGCACGAAATTTTCATTCATTTTCACTTGGACAACCTAATCCTGCCTAAAAAGCAACAAAATAACTCCATCTTATGTTTTTCATTGGTTCTAGACTAACAGGGTAACACGAGTCTAGTGTTTGTGCAACCAAAATTACATTTCATAGCATGGAACAAACAATGATATTACACTGTCAATAAAACCCTATAAACATCTCATCACCACAAAAAAGCAGTACCGCTGCTCATTGTCCAAAATAAGTACTACACAACTCAGCACGCAACAGGCAAACCTGAAAGACCGACAGTGTTACTACACCTCTTAACAAAGTATTCAGAAACTGGACCACACAGCAAGCAAATTTATTTACAAAGAGAATGGACACCAACACTCCGCCGTCGCCGCTCGAACACATCCGAGAGCTTAAAAAGATTTGAAAAACACCAGAAAGCATGTATTATCGTAAAACTCGATAATGCAGGGTATAGCAGGCACCAAAACAAAAATGTTAGCTGACATAGAATGACATTGATGTCAAGCTTCTAACAAATTTCATAAACAAACAAAGTTAGATAGTCCATGTAGCCACCTTGGCACCTTGCAAAAAACAAAAAAGCCTCCAATCTAAACCATCAGGCTAACACCACAGGGCCTAAAAAACACAAAAAAAACACCAGTCTCGGTGTGTGAAACAAACAAACCCAAAAAAACATTGATGAAATTTTCCTCACTTCTCTGCCTGCCACAACAATCTGTAGGTTGATCAATCTAAAAATTCTGGGAGACTGTTGATGACATCCACCTTCACAAATACTCATCGGGTTTCCCTGCTTCCATTCTCACATGCTTGCACCTTGTGGGGAAACAAAAAAGATCATTGCTAAAAATGTGTTGTGAAACTATGACAAAAAAGGCCCTTGAAAAAAAAAAGTGAACCAAAGTAGAAAACAACTTCTGTTTCTAGATACTGAACTTTCTGTTTGGGAACAAATTGTTGTGTTGACTATGTACCAACCATTTACCCTGTTCACTCATTTGGTCCAGCTTATTAGTTACTTAACCCTGTTCTGCAGCAGGAAACATCAATGAGTGTACCCACAAACAAAAAAAGATAAGAAGAAAATAATGTTCAAAGTATCTTCAACATTGGCAGTGGTATATTTTTTCGCAATAAATATTGAATGCGGGCAGGATCATCATTACAGGGCCTTGGAATGGGCATGTCATATACACAACTTTTACTTGTTGCAGACAATGAGGTTTATCGATAAAAAAATATCAGAAAAAACAAATAGAGACACGGGAAAAGTGAGGTTCAAACAAAATACACTGAATGCTTTTGCTTGTGTGTTTGTGTACCCAGAAGGTATATGCTAGTTCGCCATAGTTGAACTATGATCCGATGTGTGCTGAGATAAGGAGCACCAAACCACTAAAAAAATGACCCCCTAGTTTACATAAAAATGTTGAATGAAAAAACACTATGGGCTCTCCCCCAGTTGCTAGTCAAGTCGAGGGTGGATTTGCAACTGGTATAATAATACCTATGGGCCCCAGTTACGGGTCGGGGGTGGACTCGTGACTGGGACAACAAAAAAAGAACTACAAACCCTAGTTGCGAGTCGAGGGTGGACTTCTAACTAGGATGAAAACAAACTACATGCCGAGTTGCGAGTCGAGGGTGGACATGCAACTGGTACAACACCAATGCGGGTCGATTGTGAGTCAGGGTGGAATTGCAACTGGGACAATAAAATACAACTACGGGCCAAGCTGCTGGACTTGCAACAAAAACAAAACTATAGACTAGTTGCGAGTTGGGGCGGACATTAAACTAGGAGAAAACAAACTGCGGACCCGGTTGCGAGTCAAGGGTGCACTTACAGCTATGACAACAAAAAAACTGCATGGCTCAGTTGTGGCTCGAGAATGGACTTGCAACTAGGACAACAACAACTACATACTCAGTTACGAGTCAAGGGTGGACTTGCAACTGGGACAAAAACAAACTACAAGCCTCGGTTGCGAGTCGAGGGTTGGCTTGCAACTGGGATAACAACACCCGTAGGCTTAGTTGCGAGTTGAGGGCGGACTTGCAACTCGGACAACTACACAAAACTAACATATCATTTGCGATTCGAGGATGGACATGCAAATAGGACAATAATAAACTACAAGCCCAGTTGCGTGTCGAGCGTGGATTTACAAGTGGGATGAAAAACAAAATACATGTCCAATTGCAAGTTGGGGGTGGACTTGCAACTAGGGTGAAAACACAAAACAGCATCCTCCCGAGTTTCAAGTCGAGGGTGGACTTGCAATTGGGCTGACAGAAACCGCTAGTTTCAGGTAGAGGGTCTAATTGCAACTACTATGAAATAAGAACAAAAAACAACTCCCCCGACTTGCGAGTCGAGGGTGGACCTGCAACTAGGGCAACTACAAAACAACACCCTCCCGAGTTGCAAGTACATGGTTGACTTGCAACTGGGGCGATTACAAACTACATCGCTCGACTTGCAAGTCGGAGGTGGACTTGCAACTAGGGTGAAAACAAACAACACCCTTCCCGAGTTGCGAGTACATGTTTGACTTGCAACTAGGGCAATTACAAACTACATCTCTCGAGTTACAAGTCGGGGGCGGACTTGCAACTAGGGTGAAAACAAAACAACACCCTCCCGAGTTGCAAGTACATGGTTGACTTGCAACAAGGGCGATTACAAACTACATCACTCGAGTTGCAAGTCGGAGGTGGACTTGCAACTGGGGTGAAAACAAACAACACCCTCCCCGAGTTGCGAGTACATGTTTGACTTGCAACTAGGGCGATTACAAACTACATCTCTCGAGTTGCAAGTCGTGGGTGGACTTGCAACTGGGGTGAAAACAAAACAACACCCTCCCGAGTTGCAGATGAGGGTAGACTTGCAACTGGGCCGACAGAAATCCCTAGTTGCAGGTCGAGGGTCTAATTGCAACTACTATGAAACAAGAACAAAAAACAACCCCCACCCCCCCCCCCCCCACCCACCCCCCCACAAGAGTTGCGAGAGTCGAGGGTGGACTTGCAACTAGGGCAACTACAAAACTACACCCTCCCGAGTTGCGAGTACACGGTTGACTTGCAACTGGGGCAATTACAAACTACATCCCTCGAGTTGCAAGTCGGGGTGGACTTGCAACTGGGGTGAAAACAAACAACACCCTCCCGAGTTGTGAGTACATGGTTGACTTGCAACTGGGGCGATTACAAACTACATCTGGGGTGAAAACAAAACAACACCCTCCCAAGTTGCGAGTCGAGGGTGGACTTGCAACTGGGCCAACAGAAACCCCTAGTTGCATGTCGAGGGTCTAATTGCAACTACTATGAAACAAGAGCAAAAAACAACACCCCCCAAGTTGCGAGTTGATGGTGGACTTGCAACTAGGGCAACTACCAAACTACCCCCTCCCGTGAGTCGGGGCAGGACTTGTAACTAGGACAACAACAAACTACGAGCTCAGTTGCGAGTCGAGAGTGGACTCGCAACTAAAATGAAAAACAAAATAGAGGCCCAGTTGTTGTACAAAACTATGATATGAGTTGCGAGTCAACGGTGAGTTTGTAAGTGGGTCAACTACAAATTGTGACCTTAATTGCGAGCCAAGGGTAGACTTGCAACTGGGATAAAAAAACAAACCACATGCCCAGTTACGAGTCAATGGTGAGCTTGCAACTGGGACAACTACACAAAACTACGATACGAGTTGTGAGTAGAGGGTGGATTTGCCACTATAACAATTATGAACTATGAGCCGAGTTACGAGCAAAAGATGGACTTGCAACCAGGATGAAAAACAAAATATGGACCCAGTTATGAGTCTGAAGGTAGACTTGCAACCGGGACAAGCGCATAACCTACCTCTTCGACTTCTACGACATTGCCAAATGACATGAGCACACAAGAACGCGTGCAAAAAATGCCCAATAAAAAACATATGTATAACACGGACGAGACGACAAATGAACAAAAGGGAACAAAGCGATAGAGGAATACATCGGCCGACATGCAAGATAAAAAATTTGCACTAAATTACAACAGCAAGATCATATGGACAACAACTCAGATGAAACATTGCTAATTTTATCTTGATAAAGCTTAGAAGAAATGGGAGACAATGTGAAAATGAATAGAGAAGGTAACAACCACGATAGACCTTCGCTTTTCTTGTCTCTTCTAATTCTACGCCGTGGCCTAGAAATAACGTCGCGAAATGGCTTGTCAGCGCGGCACAATAATGGGCAGAAAAGTGTGAAGCCAAACTGACCAACAAAAGGATGCGCGACAAACAAAACATTGACCAACAAGGCGGGGATAGCGCTTGCATAAAAATTACAAAAACTAAATCAACCGGTAAAAAACTTAGATGAGACATCATCAAAAATCATCTAGATGCGATTTTGCAATTTAGTATAAAGGTTTCGACTGGACAAAATACATGAACCATACAACAATTAATTATCTGGAGAGAATTAGCAAATAGTCAATCTGATTTGTACAAAAAAACAAAATTCAAAAAATTATAACAGTTTTCTTTTAGAAAATCATGAACAACTCACATTTTTTTAAAGGCAAACGAACAACTCACATTTTTTTGAGGTGGTCGAACAACTCAGATAGACGTGAAATGACCGGGGGACAAAGAAAAAAAAAACCAGGCCCAAACACTGACGCAAGGAATACAGGCCAACAAACAACGACTAAGGACATAATGGGCCCAAGAAACGCAGCAGCGATGCGAGCACAATGGACGTGGTAACTACGCGAGCACATAATGGACGCGGCAAACTACATGAATCAAGGGCTCGCATGAAAAAAAAAAGACTGTGGATCGAACAGTGAGGGACTTAGATGTGAGACACCAACAAAAATCACGAGTTTTTGAAAAGGCGAAAACAAAAAATAAAAAGAGAAAAACCAAAGAAAAAAGACAAAAAAAAGGGTTGGAAGCTTCTCCCAAAACTAGTAAAAAATCCCTTCATGGGTCAGCTCATTCACATCCGGGGAGACAAAAAACCAAACAATTGGCATAGCAGGAAACTATACAAAGACATAGAACGACTAGACAGACTTTCCTCCCTGAAAGAAAAACAATTCTCGTTTTCCCTGGCTGAAAGCCCACAAAGAAAAAAACGGGAGACCCACAAAAAACAAAAAAGCCCACAACGGGCAGGCGGGACAAGAGGCCGACACGGGCTCTACACTGGCTGCCGCAACTTCGGACTGGACACGGGCTGCCGCGCGCGACGCCAGCGAGCGCGAGGGAGCCGAACAAGCTGCGTGAATCTTAAACAGAAATAAGATCCGACGGCCCTAGACTTAGATGTGAGATAACTATTTCACATCTAGATGTGAAATAGCAAACCTGAAATTAAATTCATGAGAAGATAAATACAGTACACAAGAATACAAAACCTGAACTTCACAATCGGCTCTACTAGCTAGCTCGTGTATATTCTCCCCAAAGAAAAAATGATTTCAAATAAATAAATGAAATAATTGTCTGCAGATAGTTTGCTTGAATGAATCTGGCCCAAAAAGAATCACGTCAATCTCAGTAGAATCAACAAGCAGCTAGCATCATGCGGAGTCAGGAGGCACGATGCACTGAAGACTGAACAACAGATCTGTGTGAAAACCTCAAAATACCGGATTGGGGTGGCGCCGCTGCCGCCGCCGACGAGTGCGACCCGTGGGGACTCAGCTCGGGACGGCGAGGCGGTGTACGATGAGCGACGGCGCGCGGTGGCAGGCGCCAGGCATGGACGCGTCGCCGGCGGGGATGACGACCACTTTCTGCAAGGGTCGAACAAACTCGATCTCGGACAGGAGGGATGGGAGAGTCTAGGTAAGAGAGAGGGCGAAGGTGGGAAGGTGGAGGGAGGAGGAACTACCGAAACGGTGGGGGTTTGGCGGAGGAAGAGAGGAGCGGATCGAGAAGGAGAGGAGTGCGTGGCGGCGGATGGAGAAAGTATGGGGAAGGAAGTGTCTTAGGGTTAGATTTTATATACGCGTAAAGGTTTAGGGCTTTAGGCGGGCTTCAGTGTGCTTGCGGGGCTATACTTGCCTCTCCATACAGTTTTAGAATCTGTCATCGAAAATCCGTCATGTATTAACAAGTTTCTTGTAGTGGAAAACTCAATTCACAACAAGATAGAGGGGAAAACACCATATGATCCGACTATATTAACAAAGCCCGCGATACATTAAGATCGTGACATCTCAAGAACACGAGAGAGAGAGAGAGATTAAACACATAGCTACTGGTACAAACCCTCATCCCCGAGGGTGGACTACTCCCTCCTCATCATGGTGGTCGCCGGGATGATGAAGATGGCCACCGGTGATTATTTCCCCCTCCGGAGGGTGCTGGAACGGGGTCTAGATTGGTTTTCGTGGCTACAGAGGCTTACGGCGGCGGAACCTCTGATCTAGGGTTACCCCAGGGTTTTTGGAACATTTGGCAATTTATAGGGCGTAGAGGCGGAACGGGAGGTCACCGAGGGGGGCACAACCCCCCTGGGCGCGCCCAAGTGGGTTGTGCCTGATACGTCTCCAACGTATCTATAATTTTTGATTGTTCCATGCTGTTATATTATCATTCTTGATGTTTTACAGTCATTTTATAGCAAATTTATATTATTTTTTTGGCACTAACCTATTGACATAGTGCCCAGTGCTAGTTGTTGTTTTTTGCTTGTTTTTTACTTCGCAGGAAATCAATACCAAACGGAGTCCAAACGCAGTGAAACTTTTTGGTGATTTTTGCTGGACCAGAAGACACAAGTTAGGTCAAGAAAGGACCTGAGGGGGGCTCCGAGGGGAGCACAACCCACCAGGGCGCGCCTGGGGGCCAGGCGCCCCCAGGTGGGTTGTGCCCACCTCGGCCACCTCCCGCACCGCCTCTTTCTTCTATAAATACCTCAATATTCCAGAAACCCTAGGGGAGTCGACGAAAATCAATTCCAGCTGCCGCAAGTTCCAGAAACCACAGATCCAATCTAGACACCATCACGGAGGGGTTTATCATCCTCATTGGTGCCTCTCCGATGATGCGTGAGTAGTTCATTGTAGACCTACGGGTCCGTAGTTAGTAGCTAGATGGCTTCCTCTCTCTCTTTTGATTCTCAATACAATGGTCTCTTGGACATCTATTTGATGTAACTCTTTTTGCGGTGTGTTTGTTGGGATCCGATGAACTTTGAGTTTATGATCAGATCTATGTTTTTATCCATGAAAGTTATTTGAGTCTTTTGATTTCTTATATGCATGATTACTTATAGCCTCGTATTTCTTCTTCGAATCTTTGGTTTAGTTAGGCCAACTAGATCGATTTTTCTTGCAATGAGAAGAGGTGCTTTGTGATGGGTTCGATCTTACGGTGCTTGATTCCAGTGACAAAAGGGGAACCGACACGTATGTATCATTGCTATTAAGGATAACAAGATGGGGTCTATTTCTACATAAATATATCTTGTCTACATCATGTCATCGTTCTTATTGCATTACTCCATTTTTCCATGAACTTAATACACTAGATGCATGCTGGATAGCGGTCGATGTGTGGAGTAATAGTAGTAGATGCAGACAGGAGTCGGTCTACTAATCTTGGACGTGATGCCTATATAATGATCATTGACTGGATATCGTCATAATTATTTGAAGTTCTATCAATTTCCCAACAGTAATTTGTTTACCCACCGTATGCTATTTTTCTCGAGAGAAGCCACTAGTGAAATCTACGGCCCCCGGGTCTATTTTCTCATCATATACTTTCAGATCTATTTTGCTATTTGCCTTTTTATTTATTTGCCACTTTTATTTTCAGATCTATATTTCTAAAAACCCAAAAATATTTTGCTTCACTTTATTTTATTCGCGATCTATTTATCCAATCTACTACAATTTATCTCATGTCCGTTTGCCAATTTCTAGCGCCGTTACCCGAAAGGGATTGACAACCCCTATAACACGTCGGGTTGTAAGTATTTGTTCTTTGTGTGCAGCTGCTGTTTACGTAGTGTTGCTTGGTTCTCCTACTGGTTCGATAACCTTGGTCTCATCACTGAGGGAAATACCTATCGTTGCTGTGCTGCATCATCCCTTCCTCTTTGGGGAAATACCGACGTAGTTCAAGCCAACATCAAAAGGAATTTCTGGCGCCATTGCCGGGGAGACATCATCAACATCTACCAGGTTCCTAATCATAAATCTCATCTCCTTGCAATTTATATTATTTGGCATTTGCCTCTTGTTTTCCTCTCCCCCACTTCACAAAAATTTGCCGTTTTATTCGCCCTCTTTTTCGTTCGCCGTTTTCTCGTCAGATCTATTTATGAGTGTGATCTTGCTTGTCCACCTTAACACTATGTCTAGCACGACCCCTCCTCTATCTCCAGATTTTTTAAGTTCTATACTTCAAGCAGGGACAAGGAGAAAATTTGAAAGATGCTTGGTATAGACTAATGGAATCTTATCGTATTAGCAATCTTAAAGGAGACACAAGGGTTTTGCTTCGGAACTTTTATATAGGATTAGCCTTGCATCATAGACAACTTTTGGATTTTGCTGCTAAAGGAAATTTTATTGAACTTGATGCTAATACTGCTTATGAGATCTTAGAGGGGATTTTGGGAATTCCACCTACCAAGAAGGGGATCTCTTTTACTCAAGAAGGGGTTCAAATCTTAGACAAGTTGGGTGATTTGCATAAACATATGGTCGAGTTACAAAAATATAATGAACCCCTCAAGCATATTAGTGGGAACGTTAATCGAATGAATACTTTGATTACTCTTTGTAATAAGCGGTTGGATATCTTAGATCTCAAGATGGTCTCTTTTCCTGAGAATTTACGGAAGCGCAAAGAGCCTCCCGGGTTTGAGAAAGCCCTTACAAAAGTTGCCAAAACTACGGATGACAATACTTAGATCTTTGCATTATGCCTAGCTAAGAGCGTAAAACGATAGCACTTGTTGGGAGGCAACCCAATGAATAAAATTTATTTTCATCTTTTTCTTTCTGTTCTTGACTGTTTGCATAATTATGCTACTGTTATGATTGTGTTTTTTGTGTTTTAATTAGTGTTTGTGCCAAGCAAAGCCTTTGGGATAGCTTTGGTGATAGTTGATTTGATCTTGTTGGAAAACAGAAACATTTGTGTCCATTAAAACAATTTTGAAAATTCACAGAAGCGAATAAACATTCTGAATTTTTTACACAAGATTTATATACAAATTTCCTCTGTTGTCCTAATTTTTCAGAATTTTTGGAGTTACAGAAGTATGAGAACAATTCGTATCTTTGCAGACTGTTCTGGTTTTGACAGATTCTGTTTTCTTTGCATTGTGTGCTTATTTTGATGAATCTATGATTTGTATTGGAGGTTATAAGCCATGGTAAAGTTAGAATACATTAGATATAATGCAAGAACAAAATTTGAATGGGTTTTCTACAGTACTTAAAGTAAAGATTGGTTTTGTTATACTAACGGATCTCACGAAGGTTTTGTTGAGTTTTGTGTGATTGAAGTTTTCAAGTTTTGGGTGAGATTACGATGGATGAAGGAATAAGGAGTAAGAAGAGCCTAAGCTTGGGGATGCCCCATGGCACCCCAAGCCATTATCCAAAGAGAAGCAAGCAACTAAGCTTGGGGATACCCGAGTGGCATCCCCTCTTTCTTCTAACGACCATCGGTATTTTACTCGGACCTATAATTTTATTCGTCACATATCATGAGTTTTGCTTGGAGCGTCTTGTGTGATATGAGTCTTTGCTTGTTTTGCTTTTTATTTTAAATCATGAATCCTTGCTGGACACACCTATTTGAGGGAGCCAAAATTATGCTATGACTTGTTAGAATTGCTCTCTATGCTTCACTTAAATCTTTATGAGCTATGGAATTGCTCTAGTGCTTCACTTATATCTTTTTGAGCATGGTGTGCTTTAGTATTTTTGAAGAAATGCTCTCATGCTTCACTTAGATTTATTTGAGAGTTAGTAATTTTTTTAGAAATTCTCTTTTGCTTCACTTAAATTATTTTGAGAGAAGAAAATTTTATGCTCATGTTCTTCACTTAAATTTGTTTGAGCTATCAAAAGCAACTTATGAAATTAGTCCCAAAGTGATAGATATTCAAGAAGGATATAATAAAAACTTTCATGAAGATCATTGGACAAAATAAACTTGATTCCTTCAAATAGTTTTGCGATATGTTGATATAATATGTGAGTCATGTTGATGAGTAATTATGCTTTAGTAAGAATATTGGTGTTAAGGTTTGTGATTCCCTATGCAAGCACGAAAGTCAATAGTTATGCAATGAAATTACATCCTACTTGTGGTGCATTATTCGGTGTTAGTTATGCTTAATGCTCGCTTATGAGATTTTTCGTTTCTTGGTTGGATGCTTCTCAATCTTTTGCTAGCCTTCATTTGCACTAAGTATGATCACTACTTGTGCATCCAAAATCCTTAAACCAATTTTTGCCATATGAGTCCACTATACCTACATATATGCGGTATTTTCGTGCTGTTCTAAGCAAATTTGTATGTGCCATCTCTAATTTCAAAATAAATTTCTCTTTTGTGTGCTCGTACCGCTCATGAAACGGTAGCGGGTGGCTGATATATTTCCATGCTAGATGTGTTATTCTCAAGATGAGTGTTTATTCACTTGTCATTGCACGAGAGTACGGCAAAGGTATTAGGGATGCCCAGTCCCGAAATGAAAAATGAATTTACTTCATGTTGTCAAATAATAAATTCCTTGGAAAATGTTGGTATGGACGGCACCCGTGGATTCGGCTAGCCGTGGAATGTGAAAGTATGGTGGAAAAAGGAATAAACTTTATTTTCTGTTTGGGAACTGCCTATGATATATCTTGCATGAAAAGTATTGGGAACTACTCGATTGTTTTCGTTGATAGAAAAAGCATGCCACCCAAACACTACAAGAAATATGTCAACTTTTGACCATCAATATTGGTCACTGAATGGTCATTGTTTTCCGTTTGTGACCTTTTTGTGACCAAAATGAGTTGGTCATAAGCTGACCGTCTCAAATGAAACTTAACGACCTTTCTTCTGAAATGGGAAAGGTCGTTGGTTCAACGACCAATTGTTTTGGTCGTTGGTTGTCTGCCCAGGCCACTTCGGATCCAACGTGGCAAGCTGACGTGGCAAATTTGCGACCAAATGAAAAGGTCGTTAATTAGAATCAGCCCGGTCCAGTTCAGCCATTTATATGGGCCAAGCCCAATAATTCAGCCTTTTTATGATTTTTTTTGCTTCATGTTTTTGGGCCCTTTCTATCATGGGCCTTTACCTTTCCACATAGTTCGTTTCCTTTTTGTTTCTATTTTCTATTTGAAACGAGGCCTGCTTACAGTACAAATTCTGAATAGCTTTTCAGCCGAGGTTATTTTGGGCCATGGCATCTTAATAGTACGAGTATATTTGGGCCGTGGCCACTATCAGGTCCAGTAAGAACATTTTCTGGAGAATTTAATGTTTAAGTAAAATGTACACAACACATTACAGGAAAATAGCACATACAACAACAGATAAAATTTCATTTCACTCCTACTACAGCTCACTACATCATAGACAGTACATGACACTTCATCCTTCAATTTTTTACCAGGCAGTAGACGAGTACATCTGTAACACCCCCTTGTAATAAACTCTGTGACACTCTGTTAAAACTGCCAAGTCATGATCATTTGCAGTGCCAAGTCATGAGGGTTAATGATCCAATTCAAATCCACATCTGAAAATCAACTCAAATTCAAAGGTGAATTATAAAGCTGATCAAACACTGTTGGGAAAATGTTCATTAAATGACAAATAATCCAGGAACATTTCTAAAATCAAAATCAAAATATTTGGAGTTGGGCAAGTGACTCAAACAAGATGAAACAGCACCCAAAACAGCAATATTAATTCATTTAAAATCATTACAGATTCAAATGAACTCCAAAAACTGTCCAAACCACTTTTTGGTGAGAGATAATATTGCATTGCAATATTTGGGGACAGCTCTCACATTTTACAAAAGTGTGGGAATGCCCTAATTAAATCGAAACAGAAAAGGTTAAAAGAAAAAGAGAAACAAAAACAGAAAATCAAAAGCGGGACACTGTGCACTGGGCCTTAGTGCACAGTGCCCCGAGTCGCGGCCCAGCAGGCCCACCTCGTCTCTCTCCCTCACGTGTCGTCGTCTTCCTGGCCGAGCGCCCGCGCTCCGGTCGCCGCGCGACACGACGACGACCCCGACGCCCGCGGTCGCCGCGAGTGGATAAGAACGGCGCCCGTCCACTCCCCCTGGTCCTCCCCGTCATTCCTCCTTCAGCCACGCTCGCCTCGCTTCTCCTTCCCCCTCAGATCCGGGAGCAGCCGGACGCGGCCGCCGCCGCTCGACGCCGTGCTCGCGGCTACCGGCCTCGCATCGCCTCGTCGAGATGTCCCTCGCCTCCGCCGTGGTGGACCGCGTCGCCTGAAGCTCTCTGGTGGAGCAGGGAAGCTCCACAGGCGTCGTTCTTCTCCGCCCCCTTTGCTTCGGTCGCCGGCGCCTCTCCGTCGATCCCCGGCGCAGCAGCTACTAAACCACTCGCCGGGCCTACGTGTGAGCCTGCACGGTGAGCTTCTCCCCCTCCTCTCTCTCGCTGCGCCATAGGAACCGCCGTAGCTAGCCGCCACCGTAGTCGTGCTTTGGCCGCCGCCGACGAGCTCGTGCTCGTGGCCATGGCCGCTTCCGTGCTTGGCTAAGCACCGCGCTGTGCTCCTGGCAACCCCGGGAGTCGAACGCGCACTCGCACGTACCCCCTCGAGCCGCGCAGCCGCGATCCCGTCCAGGCCCGAACTCCGTCGCCGCTACGGCTCGACGCCGGCGCGTTTCCGACCTTCCCCCACTCGTTTTGACGCCGTAGATGGATGCGCGAGCTTCTTAGCTTTCGAACGCACCCAACCGCAGCTCGAACCGAGCCCTATGGGCGATTTCCGAGCACTCCGGCGATCTTCCGCCGCGGAATCGGTCGCCGGCGCAACTCCGGCGCCGGCCGCCGACGTGGCCGCCACGTGGGTCGCCCTGGGTCACTGACCCGTGGGCCCCAGGGGCCCGACCGGCCAGCTGACCGGTCAGCCCTGCTGACTGGACCGGCCCAGCCGCTGACACGTGGGCCCCACCTCCCTGTTAATCTAATTAAAACGTTTTAGAAATAAAAATAAACTAATTACCCTAATGAGTCTATGACATGTGGGACCAGAAGCCTAATTAGCTAATTAGATTAGTTTAACTCACTGTTTAGGTAAACAGAGGCTGACATGTGGGTCCCACTGGACCCACATGTCATATTTGACTTAGTCAGCCGACTGTTGACTTGCTGACGTCAGCAGCGCGTCATGCTGACGTCATAATTCATTTTCTGATAAATAAAATAATTCCAGAAATTCAAATAATCTTTAAAAATTAATAACTTTTAAACCGTAGCTCGGATCGAAAAAGTTAAAACATGAAAGTTGCTCAGAACGACGAGACGAGTCTGATCGTGCCGTCTGTTTCTCCATCGGAATCTCCTACGTAGAAGAACTCGTAACTCCGGACCCGAATCCGACAGATGAATAGTGCACACACGTCGGATATTAAATCCCAGAATAATTCTAAAAATAACTAAAATGACTTAGATGCATATTTAGGCAACCCTACACTGCATCATAGCATCACACGCACCGTGTTGCATTTGTTTGCATTATGTTTACCTGTTTCTTCCCCCTCTTCTCTCTCGGTAGCCCCCGACGTTGACGTAGCTCCCGAGGCAGACGCCGCACAGGAGTACGACTACGTCCCCGACGATACTACTGAAGACCTTGCCCTTGCCCCCGAGCAAACAGGCAAGCACCCCCATTTTGAGCATGCCTATATCGCCTACTCTTTTCTCTCTTATGCTTGCATTAGAACTGCTACTGCTACTGTTTTCCTATATCTGCTGCATAGCCTGATTATTGTACCCTGCTTTGTTACCTTATTGGTTATCCTAGACTGATTATTATAGGCTGGGTAGAGACACGACAGAGACCTCCACTTGATCCTGACTGCCCTGCTGGATATCAGAAGACCCGATCATCGGGATTGAGGACCAGACCCTGGCACCGCACATCACTACCCCTTAGTTGCCGACACTGCTGGGTTACCGTCGAGTGCCGAGGGTGATACCTCGTTAGCACTTCTGATGTTAACCTTGTAGGTTAGTTACTCGGTCGTGGTAAGCGAGGGTGATTCCTCCTACACCACCCCCGATAACGACATCGTCGCGCAACCTCTCAAGTGTGGACCTCGAGGGTGATTCCTCCTTCGTTCACCTTGATGATAACATCGAGCGGGAATTCCATCGAGGGTGATTCCTCATGGTTCCCTTCGGTGTCCGACACACAGTTACCTTGGATATTATGACTTGACTATGAACCACGATACTAAAGACGGGTCGGCCCTGAGGGGTACCCGCGCGAGCTTAACGCGAAGTGATGTGGAGTCGGGTTGACCAGGATGGTGCCCGCGAGATAACTACGAGGCGTGGCCGGGCATTCTTAGCCCTTGCCGCAAGTCCTCGAGACGGGGCGACGGGGTCACATCGATCGTGAGTCTCTGCTCGTTTCCGCGCGCTCCTAATCCACTACGGTTTGGATATTTGATCCGAGGGGCCTCTGGCCCTATAGCACTAACCATCACGTGGGCATAGTATGGGCGTTCTGCGTCGTATACTTCAGCCGAAGCTTAATGGACGTCAGCGACTGAGCGGCGCGCGCTGGATTGGACTGGTTACGCAACCGCGCTTGTATTAAGGGGTTGCTAGGTCTGCTTCCGGCCGCCCACGCAACGCGCAGGAGTTCCCGGGGCGATGGCCCAAGACCCCTGGGGGCATAGGTTAGTCCGGCGTGCTGACCTCTCTGTTAAGTATTTGGTCGGGTTGCGGCGTGTTGCTTAGCCGAGGCCGGGCATGACCCAGAAAAGTGTGTCCGGCCGGAGTTAAGCGAGCGTGGTGGGTAAGTTGGTGCACCCCTGCAGGGAAGAAACTTCTATCGATAGCCTGTCCTACGGTAACGGACACTCGGAGTTGTATCCCGATCGGTACAACTAGAACATGTGATGAGAATTGGATAGTACGGCTCTGGGATTGCTTTCTCGCAGGGAGTCGAGAAAGGATCTCAGGTCAAGGTTGATGATATTACTACTACTACTTTACATTATGTTCATCTGCTCTCTCCTGATGCTGCAAGACTGTCGAAGATTATTGAAGATGCTAGTCTTCGATAGGACTAGGCTTTCCCCCTCTACTCTGGCATTTCTGCAGCCCAGTCCACATATACAGCCATTCCTTTGACAATGGTGCATATGTAGTGTAGATCCTTGCTTGCTGAGTACTTCGGATGAGTACTCACGTTTGCTTTATTTTCTTTTTCCCCCATTTTCCATTTGATGCCACCAGACGACGGAGCCCCTGAGCCAGAAGCCCCAGCCGACGACCAGTACTACTATCCGCCTGGCGAGTACTACTACTACGAGGAGCCGTTCGACGACCAGGAGTAGGATCGGAGGGTCCAGGGCAGGAGGCCTACGCCTTTCGATCGTAGTTTTTATTTTTACCCCGCCTCTGTGAAGGCTTATCTCTCTCTCTGTAATATATCTGTACTCAGATATCTAATGCTTCCGCTGACGCTTGTATGCCATCGAGCTTGTATTCGAGCCCTCGAGGCCCTGGCTTGTAATATTAAGCTTGTATGACTTTATTTTATGTTTTAGAGTTGTGTTGTGATATCTTCAAGTGAGTCCTTAGGCTTGATCGTGCGCATTTGCGTGTATGATTAGTGCACGATTAAGCCGGGGTCGTCACAACATCTCACTTCAAATAAACAGTACTGTTCTTGGAAGCAAAATAGGCCGCCACACGCCATGGTGCGCCATCTTACTCGATCTGCCCTCAAGGAACCAGCAGCGCTGCTTCCTCCCTTGGCCCAGCTCCTTGCTGCAGAGGATGGCTGAGACTCGGATGTGGAGCTCCCTGCACATGACATATTGTGTCAATGCTTGCAGCAATAGAAGGAACTCACATACGATAGAACTTGCACAGTAGTGTATCAACACCCCAAAGGAGGCATTACAAAATTCTCAAAGAATGTTGCCAAAGGTTAACCTCACAGCAACACACCAACCTGAATAATAGACTAGTCATAGAATGTTACAATTAGCAAAATTCTCAAAGAATGTTACAATTATCTGGGAACAATAGACTAGTCATAGCATGTGAAATAGCCTCATAGAGGCGAGCTTGGACATTTGTTTGAAGCGTGGAAGAAGACAAGGTTAACTCTACAAACCTTAATCTACCAACAGAATCAGAAAGGCAAGCTTGGCCATTCCTCCAAAATATTAGCAGGGAACAAAAAACTACTAGTCACTGCATGTGAAATGACCTCACAAAGGTACGCTTGGCAATTCTCAAGCAGGGGAGTAGCAGAGGTTGACTCTGAAAGCCTGAACCTACCAAAGAAATGATATTTGGGGGCAGTACAGTTCCTAGGGTTTATTAGCAATCCGAGCCAACTCAAGGACTACAACTAGATCCAGTTACTACTAAAGCATGTGCAAGATGTTAGTTAACAGCATCATAACCAGTTGAACCTAGCACCTAATCATCAATCAACTACCAAACAGTATGAAGCAAAAACAAACAAGAGGGGGAGGAGTTTATACCTGATCTTCTTGAGCCTCTCCTTAATCTAAAAAATCATCCAAGGTAATCGCCTAAACAAGAACACTCCTTAAGATTCTGGAAATGGACCAACACAGTAGTAGCGAAGCTATGCGGGGATCTTTGTGAAGCAGCTTATCGCTTCTTGGAGACACCAACAGTCTTTCCTCTCCTGCCGGTAGTCTTGGTGTGCTGACCACGGACACGCACGCCCCAGTAGTGACGCAGACCACGATGGTTCCTGGGAAAGAGAGCAGGGTTTCAAGCATAAGTGATCGCTCATACATCTATGCACCAAGGAAAAATGCTATTGCAACAGTGAAGTTTTAAGGAATCAGCCATCAGGCATCAGCATACATCTACTGGAAATAGGGCAGTGATATACAGATCAGCTGGGTCACATACAAGGTACACTAGAAGGGTATACATGAATACATTGACAATCATCAATACCAGATTGCAAGACATAACAATCCATGTCAATATCAACACTTGGAGCTAGCACTTGTAAAAATCACTTGCTCCCTGGATATCAGTAACTTGCATGTAATCCAATGGTCAGCAACTAAACCAATAACAATCGGTGCACGAAATACTAAGACTAAGCCCCAGCAAAAAAAGAGGATTGGCCATACTGTCAAATAAGAAGAGATAAAGGAATTATAATGAGGAGGTTATTTCCAACAGCATGTAATAGATCTTATTGCTTTGTGTTTGAGTGATCTGGTTACTTGTTTAAGTGAGTAATGTGTACAACAAAGAGAGAGAGAGCTGAATAGAACTAGAAATAAAAAACTGTTAAACTGTCATACACATGATCTGGCACATTCTCCCGCTTCTCTTGTTCCATGATTTGCAGAACAGGTGAACAATCATCTTAGTAAGTACTCCCTCCGTCCCAAAATACTGGACACAGATTTGTCTAAATACGGATTGATCCAGTTTGTGATTGTAAAACAAAAGTATTAAAGGCAGTTTGTGATTGCAATACGAATTGATCCAGTTTGTGATTGCATCTTAGTAAGTCGGTTCTTGATTCCTCACTGGACATAGGTGTTAAAGGTAGCTAGTATCAACTACAAAATCAAGATACTGGTATCAACTACAGGTACATAACTTTTAGGCAACATTGATCCAGTTTGTGATTGCATCTTAGTAAGTCGGTTCTTGATTCCTCACTGGACATAGGTGTTAAAGGTAGCTAGTATCAACTACAAAATCAAGATACTGGTATCAACTACAGGTACATAACTTTTAGGCAACATTGATCCAGTTTGTGATTGCAAAACAAAAATTTCATGCAGTAAAGGAGAGTACAGCAGAGCAAGAACCCGCACAAACTCACGAATGAGGCAAGCAAGGAATCCAATCGAGAAGCTGTCCATCAGCATCCCCAAACCCAATACAGAAGGAACATGTCCAGGAAGACGCCCTCCCAGTCCCAGCCCAGCCGCAGGTGTTATGGTCTGCGGGCAGCCAACCGCTGGTCGTCCGTGTCCGAGAAGACTGAGCTGCAGCAGCACCTCCCCTGCGTTCAACCATATCAGCGAGAGGCGAACAGATCAATTCACGAGTGGGATTGGCAGCGGGAGAGGCGGTACCTTCCTTGGTGAGCGCCATGGGCGTGATGGAGGAGGACGACTGCAACAGATTCGTCGGTGCCCGAGAAGAAGCACAGCATGCTGGAATCAGCTGGGATCGGAGGAGGTGGCGGCGGTGAGGAGAGTCATGGGGAGAGGGGGAGAGGAGGCGACCATGGTGACCTACCGCCACCGGCGGCGCTCGTCCAGTGTGGGGGGAACCAGCGCGGGGGCGAGGGGAGGGCGGAGGTGGCTCGCCTGCCATTTTCGGGCGCACGTCATGCGGCGTGGTTGGAGACAGAGGCGAGGCAGAGAGGGAGGGACGGAGGTGAAGCGGTGAGCGTGCGTGGACGGCGAAGTGCGGCGTGGATCTGGGCAACGCGAGGCAAAGTGCGGCATGGATCTGGGCGGCGAGGAAGGACTGCGATGGGAAAAAGGGAGTGGCGGCGGCGATGGGGAGAAGGGATCTAGGGTTTCGTGGGTGGACGAGGATGAGAGGGACATGGGTGAATCGGGAGGGGGATGAGAGCGACGAGGGGGATGTGGGCTACCATTGGATCCGGGAGCATCCGACGGTGCTCAATCCATGATTCGCGTCAGATGTTTTTGGACCAATCAGAACGCAGTACCCCTTTGATGCCATTAAGACCATTCAAATTGGTCATAATCGAATAAAAATAAAATGCTAAATCATGTCAACTATTATAAAAGAAAAAATAGAAAAGAAAAACCTTCGAATTGTGTCACCAAGTGTGACCTACTTTTCAGTAAAAAAAACAAACTTTGAATAATACAAATATCTCTAACAGTGTTCTCATAAATGAATTTTCTTTTAAATAGAATCATTTTTCGAGTGCCCAAAATGAGTTTTTTTAAGGACCTACCATATATTTGTTGTAAAATTGGACCGAATCAATTTTTTTAAAATACTAGGCCATATTTAATGTACAATTGACCAAATGGTTGTGTGTCAAAATCTTTGATCTACCTCTCATGAAAAAGACAAGTTTTATTTTCTTTGGATGAAAATTTCATTTTCCATTTTTTGAGTGCCCAAAATGAGTTTTTTGTGAAGGACCTACCATATATTTGTTGAAAAATTGGACCAAATCATTTTTCTAAAATACTAGGTCATATTTAATGTACAATTGACCAAATGGTTGGGTGCAAAAAGTTTTGTTCCACCTCTCGTGAAAAAGACAAATTTCCATAGATTCAGTTGGAAGGGGGTCAAATTTGAACTGCAGCTGCCTCATAGTTTTCTATTTTTTTTCCAAAAATCATTTCTAGGTACAGAAGTATCTACTTAATCAGAGAAACACCAAATTTTTTCCAAGATTCAACCACTAGCTAGAAACGGTCATGCCCGCCGTTTTGACCGCATTTTGAAATGGGCATGAAAAATTAAAAAAAATCAAAAAATTAGAAAACCTTCGCATTGTGGGCATTATATGTGACCAAGTTGCCAGGAAAAATAATGAACTTGTAATACAGCAATTATTTTTAAAAAGTGTTCTCAGAAATGAGCTATCATGTGTGAAGATTCATGGCTTTTAAGCCAAATGATCAATCTTATGGCCGCATTCATGGCATAGTTTGTTCAAATGATCTCATATTGTGCACAAGGGTGCATCTTGGAATGGAAAACAATGTTGCCTAAGGAAGTTTTTATTTTCTTTGGATGAAAATTTTATTTTCCATTTTTCGAGTGCCCGAAATGAGTTTTTTTGTGAAGGACCTACCATATATTTGTTACAAAATTGGACCAAATCAATTTTCTAAAATACAAGGTCAATATTTAATGTACAATTGACGAAATGGTTGGGTGCAAAAAGTTTTGATCCACCTCTCGTGAAAAAGACAAATTTCCGCCGATTCAGGAGGAAGGGGGTCAAATTTGAACTGCAGCTGCCTCATAGTTTTCTATTTTTTTTCCAAAAATCATTTCTAGGTACAGAAGTATCTACTTAATCAGAGAAACACCAAAATTTTTCCAAGATTCAACCACTAGCTAGAAACGGTCATGCCCGCCGTTTTGACCGTATTTTGAAATGGGCAGGAAAAATTAAAAAAAAAATCAAAAAATTGGAAAACCTTCGCATTGTGGCAATATATGTGACCAAGTTGCCAGGAAAAATAATGAACTTGTAATACGGCAATTATTTTTAAAAAGTGTTCTAAAAAATGAGCTATCATGTGTGAAGATTCATGACTTTTAAGCCAAATGATCAATCTTATGGCCACATTCATGGCATAGTTTGTTCAAATGATCTCATATTGTGCACAAGGGTGCATCTTGGAATGGAAAACAATGTTGCCTAAGGAAGTTTTCATTTTCTTTGGATGAAAATTTCTTTTTCCATTTTTTGAGTGCCCGAAATGAGTTTTTTTGTGAAGGACCTACCATATATTTGTTGCAAAATTGGACCAAATCACTTTTCTAAAATACTAGGTCATATTTAATGTACAATTAAGCAAATGGTTGGGTGCAAAAAGTTTTGATCCACCTCTCATGAAAAATACAAATTTCCACCGATTGAGTAGGAAGGGGGTCAAATTTGATATGCAGCTGCCTCATAGTTTGCTATTTATTTTTTCCAAAAGTCATTTCTAGGTACATAAGTATCTACTTAATCAGAGAAACACCAAAAGTTTTCCAAGATTCAACCACTAGCTAGAAACGGTCATGCCCGCCGTTTTGACTGCATTTTAAAACGGGCATGAAAAATTGAAAAAAAATCAAAAAATTGGAAAACCTTCGCATTGTCGCATTATATGTGACCAAGTTGTCAAAAAAATAATAAACTTGTAATACGGCAATTATTTTTAAAAAGTTTTGTGTACACTAGAAACATTTTTTATACATATAAAAAAATATTTGTTGAAAAAAAAATTTGTTGCAAAAAAATTTTCTCCGCTTTTCAAGAATATTAGACCACATTTGATGAACAAATTTGTGTACACTAGAAACTTTTTTTATACATATTAAACGGTTTTCAATTACATTATTAACATTTTTAATAAATATTTTGATGTCTAATATTTGGACACATGTCTACAATTTTTAAGACACATTGGACATATTGTTTATATAGTTTAACTTTTTTCAAATACATGATTAATATCTTTTCATATATTCCCAACAAAAAAAATTTTTCATACATACATTTTGATGTCTATATTTGTTTTTACACATTTTACATTTTTTGTATACATATAAAACATTGTTTATATAGGTCAGAAATTTTTTAAATACATGATTAACATTTTTAGAAAATCTTGTTTTGTTATCAACTTTTCCATATACTCCCTCCGTCAGAAATATATATATGTAAAATTTCCATATTACGTACCGATGACTATTTTTTCATACACATGAAACTTTTTTTTACATATCTAATTATATTATGATTATCAGTTTTTATGCATGAAACTTCTCAAATACAACATTTAGTTTTTTTAAACACATGATTACATTTTTTTGAAATACGTATTAACATTAACAGTTTTTTGAATTACACATTTAGTTTTCTAATTGCTAAACCATATAGCAAGATTCACGAAGGAGTTCATTATTTCCTATTCTATAAATTTTATATGTTTAATTGGGTTCGAGATTTTTCTATAAGGAAAAACCTTTTTAGAGTTATACAATGAAAAACCTGTTTTTTGACAATAATGAAAAAATGTTTTTTTCCAGATAATTGACCATCCTTACCAAATGGTAATAATGAAAAACTTGTTATTTTCCCATTTTTTCGTTGGGGCCGAAAATATGTTTTTTTTTTGAGAAATATGAGGGCATCCCACATTTCTTCTGGATGGGGACGAGCTAACAGCACACGGAATTAGTTTTAAAGAAAAAAAGGAGCTAGTCCGTTCCACCGAGGAAGCACAGGGAGCCAAGCATAGTAAACAAAGTCCACGTTCAAAAAATATGAATTTTATTGGTCGTAATCAGGTAGAAATAAGGTCGTGACCACTCTGTCTGCTTTTTGACCATTTGGTGTAAGGCAATTTCAAGGTTTGGGCCCTTCCAAGCGAAATGGCCCTGGATTTATGACCAATTCAGCTGGGGTCGCTGAGAGAAGGTCACAAGTTGACATATTTCTTGTAGTGAAAAGTTATCTCTACTTTTTTCGCTTTGAAGGGCCTTTCCCTCTGCTAAGGGCCTTTCTTTTACTTTATGGAATTTTTATTTTGAGTCTCCTTCTCTTATAAAGCACCAACTAAGGGGCCCATATGCGTTGAGCATTGGGTGTAATAATATGCGAGTTTGTTTCATGAATGGATCAATGATTGAGAATAATGGGTTAGGGATAATTTGCTTTAGTGTTGATATTTTGAAAAGACATGGTTGCTTGTTGATATGCTTGAGTATTGAAATCTTCATGCCAAAACTAGACTATTGCTTTGAATCATATAAATCCAAATGTCCATGCTACAAAGAAAAGAATATGTGATGAATATGTTAGGCAGAATTCCACATCAACAATGACCGGGGGACAAAGAAAAAAAAAACCAGGCCCAAAACATGACGCAAGGAATACAGGCCAACAAAAACAACGACTAAGGACATAATGGGCCCAAGAAACGCAGAGCGCGCTGAGCACAATGGACGTAGGTAACTACGCGAGCACATAATGGACGCGGCAAATACATGAATCAAGGGGGCTCGACATGAAAAAAAAAGACGTGGATCGACAACAGTGGGAGGGACTTAGATGTGAGACCCAACAAAAATCACGAGTTTTTGAAAAGGCGAAAACAAAAAATATAAAAGAGAAAACCAAAGAAAAAAGACAAAAAAAAGGGTGGAAGCTTCTCCCAAAATAGTAAAAAATCCCTTCATCGGGTCAGCTCATTCACATCCGGGGAGACAAAAACAAACAAACAATTGGCATAGCAGGAAACTAACAAAGACATAGAACGACTAGACAGACTTTCCTCCCTGGAAAGAAAAACAAATTCTCGTTTTCCCTGGCTGAAAGCCCACAAAGAAAAAAACGGGAGACCCACAACAAAAAACAAAAAAGCCCACAACGGAGCAGCGGGACAAGAGGCCGACAGGGCTCTACATGGCGCCGCAAACTTCGGACTGGACACGGCTGCCGCGCGCGACGCCAGCGAGGCGAGGGAGCCGAACAAGCTGCGTGAATCTTAAACAGAAATAAGATCCGACGGCCCTAGACTAGATGTGAGATAACTATTTCACATCTAGATGTTGAAATAGCAAACCTGAAATAAATTCATGAGAAGATAATACAGTACACAAGAATACAAAACCGGAACTTCACACATCGGCTCTACTAGCTAGCTCGTGTAATTCCTCCAAAGAAAAATGATTTCAAATAAATAAATGAAATAATTGTCTGCAGATAGTTTGCCTTGAATGAATCTGGCCCAAAAAGAATCACGTCAATCTCAGTAGAATCAACAAGCAGCTAGCATCATGCGGAGTAGGAGGCACGATGCACTGGAAGACTGAACAACAGATCTGTGTGAAAACCCACACTCAAAATCGGAGGGGGTGGCGCCGCTGCCGCGCCGAGAGTGGAAGTGGGGGAGGCTTGGGACGGAGAGGAGGTGGGGTACGATGAGCGAGGCGGTGTTATGGGGGGCGGGTGGCAGGCGCCAGGCATGGACGCGTCGCCGGCGGGGATGACGACCACTTTCTGCAAGGGTCGAACAAACTCGATCTCGGACAGGAGGGATGGAGAGAGTCTAGGTAAGAGAATGAGGGCGAAGGTGGGAAGGTGGGAGGGAGAGGAACTACCGAAACGGTGGGGGTTTGGCGGAGGAAGAGAGGAGCGGATCGAGAAGGAGAGGAGTGCGTGGCGGCGGATGGAGAAAGTAGGGGAAGGAAGTGTCTTAGGGTAGATTTATTATACCGTAAAGGTTTGGGCTTAGGCGGGCTTCAGGTGCTTGCGGGGCTATACTTGCCTCTCCAACAGTTTTAGAATCTGTATCGAAAATCCGTCATGTATTAACAAGTTTCTTGTAGTGGAAAACTCAATTCACAACAAGATAGAGGGGAAAACACCATATGATCCGACTATTAACAAAGCCGCGATACATATAAGATCGTGGACATCTCAAGAACACACGAGAGAGAGAGAGAGATTAAACACATAGCTACTGGTACAAACCCTCATCCCCGAGGGTGGACTACTCCTCCTCATCATGGTGTCGCCGGGATGATGAAGATGCCACCGGTGATTATTTCCCACTCCGGAGGGTGTGCTGGAACGGGGTCTAGATGGTTTTCGTGGGCTACAGAGGCTACGGCGGCGGAACCTCTGATCTAGGGTTACCCAGGGTGTTTTTGGAACATTGGCAATTATAGCGTAGTAGAGGCGGAACGGGAGGTCACCGAGGGGGGCACAACCCCCTGGGCGCGCCCAAGTGGGTTGTGCCTTATACGTCTCCAACGTATCTATAATTTTTGATTGTTCCATGCTGTTTATTATTATATCTGATGTTTTACAGTCATTTATAGCAAATTTATATTATTTTTTGGCACTAACCTATTGACATAGTGCCCAGTGATAGTTGTTGTTTTTTGCTTGTTTTTTACTTCGCAGGAAATCAATACCAAACGGAGTCCAACGCAGTGAAACTTTTGGTGATTTTTGGCTGGACCAGAGACAACAAGTTAGGGTCAAGAAAGGACCTGAGGGGGGCTACGAGGGGAGCACAACCCACCAGGGCGCGCCTGGGGGAAGGCGCCCCCAGGGGGTTGTGCCCACCTCGGCCACCTCCCGCACCCGACTCTTTCTTCTATAATACCTCAATATTCCAGAAACCCTAGGGGAGTCGAACCGAAAATCAATTCCAGCTTGCCGCAAGTTCCAAGAAACACAGATCCAATCTAGACACCATCACGGAGGGTGTTATATCCTCATTGGTGCCTCCGATGATGCGTGAGTAGTTCATTGTAGACCCTACGGGTCCGTTAGTTAGTAGCTAGATGGCTTCCTCTCTCTCTTTGATTCTCAATACAATGGTCTTGGACATCTATTGATGTAACTCTTTTGCGGTGTGTTTGTTGGGATCCGATGAACTTTGAGTTATGATCAGATCTATGTTTTTATCCATGAAAGTTATTTGAGTCTTTTGATTCTTATATGCATGATTACTTATAGCCCTCGTATTCTTTTCGAATCTTTGGTTAGTTAGGCCAACTAGATCGATTTTTTCTTGCAATGAGAAGAGGGCTTTGTGAGGGTCGACTTACGGTGCTTGATTCCAGTGACAAAAGGGGAACCGACACGTATGTATCATTGCTATAAGGATAACAAGATGGGGTCTATTTCTACATAAATATATTGTCTACATCAATGTCATGCGTTCTTATTGCATTTACTCCATTTTTCATGAACTTAATACACTAGATGCATGCTGGATAGCGGTCGATGTGTGGGAGTAATAGTGGAGATGCAGACGGAGTCGGTCTACTAATCTTGGACGTGATGCCTATATAATGATCATTGACTGGATATCGTCATAATTATTGAAGTTCTATCATTTCCCAACAGTATTTGTTTACCCACCGTATGCTATTTTCTAGAGAAGCACTAGTGAAATCTACGGCCCCCGGGTCTATTTTTCATCTATACTTTCAGATCTATTTTGCTATTTGCCTTTTTATTATTTGCCATTTTATTTTCAGACTCTATATTTCTAAAAACCCAAAAATATTTTGCTTCACTTTATTTTCTTCGCGATTATTTTCCATCTACTACAATTTATCTCATGTCCGTTTGCCAATTTTAGCGCCGTTACCGAAAGGGATTGACAAACCCCTATAACACGGTGGGTTGTAAAGTATTTGTTCTTGTGTGCAGCTGTGTTACGTAGTGTTGCTTGGTTCTCCTACTGGTTCGATAACCTTGGTCTCATCACTAGAGGGAAATACAATCGTTGCTGTGCTGCATCATCCTTCTCTTTGGGAAATACCGACGTAGTTCAAGCCAACATCAAAAGGAATTTCTGGCGCCATTGCCGGGGGAGACATCATCAACATCTACAAGGTTCCTAATCATAAATCTCATCTCCTTGCCAATTTATTATTGGCATTTGCCTCTTGTTTTCCTCTCCCCCACTTCACAAAAATTTGACCGTTTTATGCCCTCTTTTTCGTTCGCGTTTCTCGTCAGATTATTTATGAGTGTGATCTTGCTTGTCCACCTTAACATATGTCTAGACGACCCCTCCTCTATCTCCAGATTTTTAAGTTCTTATACCAAGCAGGGACAAGGAGAAAATTTGTGAAAGATGCTTGGTATAGACTAATGGAATCTTATCGTATTAGCAATCTTAAAGGACACAAGGGTTTTGCTTCGGAACTTTTATATAGGATTAGCTCTGCATCATAGACAACTTTTGGATTTTGCTGCTAAAGGAAATTTTATGAACTATATGCTAATACTGCTTATGAGATCTTAGAGGGGATTTGGGAATTCCACTACAAGAAGGGGACTCTTTTACTCAAGAAGGGGTTCAAATCTTAGACAAGTTGGGTGATTTGCATAACATATGGTCGAGTTACAAAAATATAATGAAACCCTCAAGCATATTAGTGGGAACGTAATCGAATGAATACTTTGATTACTCTTGTAATAAGCGGTTGGATATCTTAGATCTCAAGATGGTCTCTTTTCCTGAGATTTACGGAAGCGCAAAGAGCCTCCGGGTTGAGGAAAAGCCACTTACAAAAGTTGCCAAAACTACGGATGACAATACTTAGATCTGTTGCATTATGCCTAGTGAGAGCGTAAACGATAGCACTTGTGGGAGGCAACCCAATGAATAAAATTATTGTCATCTTTTTCTTTCTGTTCTTGGACTGTTTGCATAATTTGCTACTGTTTGATGTGTTTTTTTGTTTTAATTAGTGTTGTGCCAAGCAAAGCCTTTGGGATAGCTTTGGTGATAGTTGATTTGATCTTGTTGGAAAACAGAAACATTTGTGTCCATTAAAACAATTTTGAAAATCACAGAAGCGAATAAACATTCTGAATTTTTACACAAGATTTATATACAAATTTCCTCTGTTGTCCTAATTTTCAGAATTTTTGGAGTTACAGAAGTATGAGAACAATCGTATCTTTGCAGACTGTTCTGGTTTGACAGATTCTGTTTCTTTGCATTGTGTGCTTATTTGATGAATCTATGATTGTATTGGAGGTTATAAGCCATGGTAAAGTTAGAATACATTAGAATATATGCAAGAACAAAATTTGAATGGTTTCTACAGTACTTAAAGTAAAGATTGGTTTTGTTTATACTACGGATTCACGAAGTTTTGTTGGTTTTGTGTGATGAAGTTTCAAGTTTGGGTGAGATTACGATGGATGAAGGAATAAGGAGTAAGAAGAGCCTAAGCTTGGGATGCCCCATGGAACCCCAAGCCATTATCCAAAGAGAGCAAGCAACTAAGCTTGGGATAACCGAGTGGCATCCCTCTTTCTTCTAACGACCATCCGGTATTTACTCGGACCTATAATTTTTATCGTCACATATCATGAGTTTTGCTGGAGCGTCTTTGTGTGATTGAGTCTTTGCTTGTTTGCTTTTTATTTTAAATCATGAATCCTGCTGGACACACCTATTGAGGGCAGCCAAAATTATGCTATGACTTGTTAGAATTGCTCTCTATGCTTCACTTAAATCTTATGAGCTATGGAATTGCTCTAGTGCTTAAATTTATATCTTTTTGAGCATGGGTGTGCTTTAGTATTTTGAAGAAATGCTCTCATGCTTCACTTAGATTTATTTGAGAGTTAGTAATTTTTTAGAAATTCTCTTTGGCTTCACTTAAATTATTTGAGAGAAGAAAATTTATGCTCATGTTCTCACTTAAATTTGTTGAGCTATCAAAAGCAACTTATGAAATAGTCCCAAAGTGATAGATATTCAAGAAGGATATAATAAAAACTTTCATGAAGATCATTGGACAAAATAAACTGATTCCTTCAAATGTTTGCGATATGTTGATATAATATGTGAGTCATGTGATGAGTAATTATGCTTTAGTAAGAATATTGGTGTAAGGTTTGGGATTCCCTATGCAAGCACGAAAGTCAATAGTTATGCAATGAAATTACATCCTACTTGTGGTGCATTATTCGGTGTTAGTTATGTAATGCTCGCTTAGAGATTTTCGTTTCTTGTGGAGGACTTCTCAATCTTTTGCAGCCTTCTTGCACTAGTATGATCACTACTGTGCATCCAAAATCCTAAACCAATTTTTGCCATATGAGTCCACTATACCTACTATATATGCGGTATTTTCGTGCGTTCTAAGCAAAATTTGTATGTGCCATCTCTAATTTCAAAATAAATTCTCTTTTGTGTGCTCGTACGCTCATGAACGGTAGCGGGTGGCTGATATATTTCCATGCTAGATGTGTTATCTCAAGATGAGTGTTTATTCACTTGTCATTGCACGAGAGTACGGCAAAGGTATTAGGGATGCCCAGTCCCGAATGAAAAAATGAATTTACTTCATGTTGTCAATAATAAATTCCTTGGAAAATGTGTGGTATGGACGGCACCCGTGGATTCGGCTAGCCGTGGAATGTGAAAGTATGGTGGGAAAAAGGAATTAAACTTATTTTCTGTTTGGGGAACTGCCTATGTATATTGGCATGAAAAAGTATTGGAACTACTCGATTGTTTTCGTTGATAGAAAAAGCATGCCACCAAACACTACAAGAAATATGTCAACTTTTGACCATCAATATTGGTCACGATGGTCATTGTTTTCCGTTTGTGACCTTTGTGACCAAAATGAGTTGGTCAAAGTGACCGTTCAAATGGAAACTTAACGACCTTTCTCTGAAATGGGAATAGGTCGTTGGTTCAACGACCAATTGTTTTGGTCGTTGGTTGTCTGCCCAGGCCATCGGATCCAACGTGCAAGCTGACGTGGCAAAATTTGCGACCAAATGAAAAGGTCGTTAATTAGATATCAGCCGGTCCAGTTAAGCCATTTATATGGGCCAAGCCCAATAATTCAGCCTTTTTATGATTTTTTTGCTTCATGTTTTGGCCCTTTCTATCATGGGCCTTTACCTTTCCACATAGTTGTTTCCTTTTGTTTCTATTTTCTATTTGAAACGAGGCCTGCTACAGTACAATTCTGAATAGCTTTTCAGCCGAGAGGTTATTTGGGCCATGGCATCTTAATGTACGATAATTTGGGCCGTGGCCACTATCAGGTACGCAGTAAGAACATTTTCTGGAGAATTTAATGTTAAGTAAAATGTACACAACACTTACAGGAAAATAGCACATACAACAACAGATAAAAATTTCATTCATCCTACTACAGCTCACTACATCATAGACAGTACATGACACTTCATCCTTCAATTTTTTACCAGGCAGTAGACGAGTACATCTGTAACACCCTGTAATAAACTCTGTGACACTCTGTTAAAAACTGCCAAGTCATGATCATTTGCAGTGCCAAGTCATGAGGGTTAATGATCCAATTCAAATCCACATCTGGAAAATCAACTCAAATTCCAAAGGTGAATTATAAAGCTGATCAAACAATGTTGGGAAAATGTTCATAAATGACAAATAATCCAGGAACATTTATAAATCAAAATCAAAATATTTGGGAGTTGGGCAAGTTCAAAACAAGATGAAACAGCACCCAAAACAGCAATATTAATTCATTTAAAATCATTACAGATTCAAATGAAACTCCAAAAACTGTCCAAACCACTTTTGGGAGAGATAATATTGGCATTGCAATATTTGGGGACAGCTCTACATTTTACAAAAAGTGTGGGAATGCCCTAATTAAATCGAAACAGAAAAGGTTAAAAGAAAAAGAGAAACAAAAACAGAAAATCAAAAGCGGGACACTGTGCACTGGCGCATATGCACAGTGCCCGAGTCGCGGGCCCAGCAGGCCCACCTCGTCTCTCTCCCTCAAGTGGTCGCGTCTTCCTGGCCGAGCGCCGCGTCGGTCGCCGCGCGACACGACGACGACCCCGACGCCCGCGGTCGCCGCGATGTGGATAAGACGGCGCCCGTTCACTCCCCTGGTCCTCCCCGTCCTTCTCCTTCAGCCACGCTCGCCTAGCTTCTCCTTCCCCTCAGATCCGGGAGCAGCCGGACGCGGCCGCCGCCGCGCTCGACGCCGTGCTCGCGGCTACCGGCCTGCATCGCCTCGTCGAGATGTCCCTCGCCTCCGACGTGGTGGACCGCGTCGCTGAAGCTCTCTGGTGGAGCAGGGAAGCTCCACAGGCGTCGTTCTTCTCCGCCCCCTTTGCTTCGGTCGCCGGCGCCTCTCCGTCGATCCCCGGCGCAGCAGCTACTAAACCACTCGCCGGGCCTACGTGTGAGCTGCACGGTGAGCTTCTCCCTCCTCTCTTCGCTGCGCCATAGGAACCGCCGTAGCTAGCCGCCACGTAGTCGTGCTCTTGGACGCCGACGACGAGCTCTGCTCGTGGCCATGGCCGCTTCCGTGCTTGGCTAAGCACGCGCTGTCTCCTGGCAACCCCGGGGTCGAACGCGCACTCGCACGTACCCCCTCGAGCCGCGCAGCCGCGATCCCGTCCAGGCCGAACTCCGTCGCCGCTACGCTCGACGCCGGCGCGTTTCCGACCTTCCCCACACTGTTTTGACGCCGTAGATGGATGCGCGAGCTTCTTAGCTTTCGAACGCACCCAACCGCAGCTCGAACCGAGCCCTATGGGCGATTTCCGAGCACTCCGGCGATCTTCCGCCGCGGAATCGGTCGACCGGCGCAACTCCGGCGCGGGCCGCCGACGTGGCCCGCCACGTGGGTGCCCTGGGTCACTGACCCGTGGGCCCCAGGGGGCCCGACGGCCAGCTGACCGGTCAGCCCGGCTGACTGGACCGGCCCAGCCGCTGACACGTGGGCCCACCTCCCTGTTAATCTAATTAAAACGTTTAGAAATAAAAATAAATAATACCCTAAGGAGTCTTGACATGTGGGACCAGAAGCCTAATAGCTAATTAGATTAGTTTAACTCACTGTTTAGGTAAACAGAGGCGTGACATGTGGGTCCCACTGGACCACATGTCATATTTGACTTAGTCAGCCGAACTGGTGAACTTGCTGACGCAGCAGCGCGTCATTGCTGAGTTCATAATTCATTTTCTGATAAATAAAATAATTCCAAAGAAATTCAAATAATCTTTAAAAATAATAACTTTTAAACCGTAGCTCGGATCGAAAAAGTTTAAAACATGAAGTTGCTCAGAACGACGAGACGAGTCTGATCGTGCCGTCTGTTTCTCCATCGGAACCTCCTACGTAGAAGAAACTCGTAACTCCGGACCCGAATCCGACAGATGAATAGTGCAACACGTCGGATATTAAATCCCAGAATAATTCTAAAAATAACTAAAATGAGCTTAGATGCATATTTAGGCAACCCTACACTGCATCATAGCATCACACGCACCGTGTTGCAATTTGTTTGCATTATGTTTACCTGTTTCTTCCCCCTCTTCTCTCTCGGTAGCCCCCGACGTTGACGTAGCTACCGAGGCAGACGCGCACAGGAGTACGACTACGTCCCCGACGATACTACTGAAGACCTTGCCCTTGCCCCGAGCAAACAGGCAAGCCACCCCATTTGTGAGCAGCCATATCGCCACCTTTTCTCTCTTATGCTTGCATTAGAACTGCTACTGCTACTGTTTTCCTATATCTGCAGATAGCCTGATTATTGTACCTGCTTTGTTACCTTACTGGTTATCCTAGACTGATTATTAAGGCTGGGTAGGACACGACAGAGACTCCACTTGATCCCGACTTGCCCTGACTGGATATCAGAAGACCCGATCATCGGATTGAGGACCAAGACCCTGGCACCGCACATCACTACCCTTAGTTGGCGACATGCTGGGTTACCGTCGAGTGCCGAGGGTGATACCTCGTTAGCACTTCTGATGTTAACCTTAGCGTTAGTTACTCGGTCGTGGTAAGCGAGGGTGATTCCTCCTACACACCCCCGATAACGACATCGTCGCGCAACCTCCAAGTGTGGACCTCGAGGTGATTCTCCTTCGTTCACCTTGATGATAACATCGAGCGGGAATCCATCGAGGGTGATTCCTCATGGTTCCCTCGTGTCCGACACACAGTTACCTTGGATATTATGACATTGACTATGAACCACGATACTAAAGACGGGCGGCCCGAGGGGTACCCGCGCGAGCTTAACGCGAAGTGATGTGGAGTCGGGTGTTGACCAGGATGGTGCCCGCGAGATAACTACGAGCGTGGCCGGGCATTCTTAGCCCTTGCCGCAAAGTCTCGAGACGGGGCGCGGGGGGTCACATCGATCGTGAGTCTGCTCGTTTCCGCGCGCTCCTAAATCCACTACGGTGTTGGATATTTGATCCGAGGGGCCTCTGGCGCCTTATAGCACTAACCATCACGGTGGCATTAGTATGGGCGTTCTGCGCGTTATATTCAGCGAAGCTTAATGGACGTCAGCGACTGAGCGGCGCGCGCTGGATTGGATGGTTACGCAACCGCGCTTGTATTAAGGGGTTGCTTGGTTGCTTCCGGCCGCCCACGCAACGCGCAGGAGTTCCCGGGGCAGATGGCCCAAGACCCCGGGGGCATAGGTTAGTCCGGGGTGACCTCTCTGTTAAGTATTTGGGTCGGGTTGCGGCGTGTTGCTTAGCGAGGCCGGGCATGACCCAGAAAAGTGTGTTCCGGCCGGAGTTAAGCGAGCGTGGTGGGTAGGAAGTTGGTGCACCCTGCAGGGAAGAAATCTATCGATAGCCTTGTCCTACGGTAACGGACACTCGGAGTTGTATCCGATCGGTACAAACTAGAACATGTGATGAGAATTGGATAGTACGGCTCTGGGATTGCTTTCCGTAGGGAGTCGAGAAAGGATCTCAGGTCGAGGTTGATGATATACTACTACTACTTTACATTATGTTCATCGCTCTCTCCTGTGCTGCAAGACTGTCGAAGATTGTTGAAGATGCTAGCTTGCGATAGGACTAGGCTTTCCCCCTCTACTCTGGCATTTTGCAGCCCAGTCCACATTACAGCCCATTCCTTGACAATGATGCATAGTAGTGTAGATCCATGCTTGTGGAGTACTTGCGGATGATACTCACGTTTGCTTTAGTTTCTTTTTCCCCCATTTTCCATTTGATGCCACGACGACGGAGCCCTGAGCCAGAAGCCCCAGCCGACGACCAGTACTACTATCCGCCTGGCGAAGTACTACTACCGAGGAGCCGTTGCGACGACCAGGAGTAGGATCGGAGGGTCCAGGCAGGAGGCCTACGCCTTTCGATCGTAGTTTTTATTTTTACCCCGCCTCTGTGAAGGCTTATCTCTCTCTCTGTAATAATCTGTACTCAGATATTAATGCTTCCGCTGACGCTTGTATGCCATCGAGCTTGTATTCGAGCCCTCGAGGCCCTGGCTTGTAATATGAAGCTTGTATGACTTTATTTTATGTTTTAGAGTGTGTGTTGTGATATCTTCAAGTGAGTCCTTAGGCTTGATCGTGCGCAATTTGCGTGTATGATTAGTGCACGATTAAGCCTGGGGTCGTCACAACATCTCACTTAAATAAACAGTACTGTTCTTGAAGCCAAAATAGGCCGCCACACGCCATGGTGCGCCATCTTACTCGATTGCCTCAAGGAACCAGCAGCGCTTGCTTCCTCCCTTGGCCCAGCTCCTTGCTGCAGAGGATGGCTGGAGACTCGGATGGGAGCTCCCTGCACATGACATATTGTGTCAATGCTTGCAGCAATAGAAGGAACTCACATACGATAGGAACTTGCACAGTAGTGTATCAACACCCCAAAGGAGGCATTACAAAATTCTCAAAGAATGTGCCAAGGTTAACCTCAAGCAACACACCAACTGAATAATAGACTAGTCATAGAATGTTACAATTAGCAAATTCTCAAAGAATGTTACAATTATCTGGGAACAAAGACGTCATAGCATGTGAAATAGCCTACATAGAGGCGAGCTTGGATCATTGTTTGAAGCGTGGAAGAAGCAAGGTTAACTCTACAAACCTTAACTACCAACAGAATCAGAAAGGCCAGCTTGGCCATTCCTCCAAAATATTAGCAGGGAACAAAAAAACTACAGTCCACTGCATGTGAAATGACCTCACAAAGGTACGCTTGCAATTCTCAAGCAGGGGGAGGGTAGCGAGGTTGACATTGAAAGCCTGAACCTACCAAAGAAATGATATTTGGGGGCAGTACAGTTCTAGGGTTTTTCGCAATCCGAGCCAACTCAAGGACTACAACTGATCCAGTTATACTAAAGCATGTGCAAGATGTTAGTTAACAGCATCATAACCAGTTGAACCTAGCACCTAATCATCAATCAACTACCCAAACAGTATGAAGCAAAAACAACACAGAGGGGGAGGAGTTTTATACCTGATCTTCTGAGCCTCCCTAATCTAAAAAATCATCCAGGTAATCGCTAAACAAGAACACTCCTTAAGATTCTGGAAAGGACCAACACAGTAGTAGCGAAGCTATGCGGGGATCTTTGTGAAGACAGCTTATCGCTTCTTGGAGCACCAACAGTCTTTCCTCTCCTGCCTTGGTAGTCTTGGTGTGCTGACCACGGACACGCACGCCCCAGTAGTGACGCAGACCACGATGGTTCCTGGGAAAGAGAGCAGGGTTTCAAGCATAGTGATCGCTCATACATCTATGCACCAAGGAAAAATGCTATTGCAACAGTGAAGTTTTAAGGAATCAGCCATCAGGCATCAGCATACATCTACTGGAAATAGGCGCAGTGATAACAGATCAGCTGGGGTCACATACAAGGTACACAGGAAGGGTATACATGAATACATTGACAATCATCAATACCAGATTGCAAGACATAACAATCCATGTCAATATCAACACTTGGAGCTAGCATTGTAAAAATCACTTGCTCCCGGATATCAGTAACTTGCATGTAATCCAATGGTCAGCAACTAAACCAATAACAATCGGTGCACGAAATACTAAAGACTAAGCCCCAGCAAAAAAAAGAGGATTGGCCATATGTCAAATAAGAAGAGATAAAGGAATTATAATGAGGAGGGTTATTTCCAAACAGCTGTAATAGATCTTATTGCTTTGTGTTTGAGTGATTGGTTACTTGTTTAAGTGAGTAATGTGTACAACAAAGAGAGAGAGAGCTGAATAGAACTAGAAATAAAAAACTGTTAAACTGTCATACAACATGATCTGGCACATTCTCCCGCTTCTCTTGTTCCATGATTTGCAGAACAGGTGAACAATCATCTTAGTAAGTACTCCCTCCGTCCCAAAATACGGACACAGATTTGTCTAAATACGATTTGACTCAGTTTGATTGTAAAACAAAAGTATTACAAAGGCAGTAGTTTGTGATTGCCAATACGAAATTGATCCAGTTGTGTGATGCATCTTAGGTAAGCGGTTTCTTGATTCCTCACTGGACATAGGTGTGTTAAAGGTAGCTAGTATCAACTACAAAATCAAGATATGGTATCAACTACAGGTACATAACTTTTTAGGCAACATTGATCCAGTTTGTGATTGCATCTTAGTAAGTCGGTTCTTGATTCCTCACTGGACATAGGTGTTAAAGGTAGCTAGTATCAAACTACAAATCAAGATACTGGTATCAACTACAGGTACATAAATTTTAGGCAACAGATTCCAGTTGTGATTGCAAAACAAAAAATTTCATGTACAGTAAAGGAGAGTACAGCAGAGCAAGAACCCGCACAAACTCACGAATGAGGCAAAGCAAGGAATCCAATCGAGAAGCTGTCATCAGCATCCCCAAACCCAATACAGAAGGAACATGTCCAGGAAGACGCCCTCCCGAGTCCCAGCCCAGCCGCAAGGTGTTATGGTCTGCGGGCAGCCAACGCTGGTCGTCCGTGTCCGAGAAGACTGAGCTTTTGCCGAGCAGCACTTCCCCTGCGTTCAACCCATACCTCACCAGATGAGGCGAACAGATCAATTCACGAGGGGATGGCGCGGGAGAGGCGGTACCTTCCTTGGTGAGCGCCATGGGCGTGATGGAGGAGGACGACTGCAACAGATTCGTCGGTGCCGAGAAGGAAGCACAGGATGGTGGAATCAGCTGGGATCGGAGGAGGTGGCGGCGGGGTGAGGAGAGTCATGGGGAGAGGGGGAGAGGGGCGAACCATGGGGCACCTACGCCACGGCGGCGCTCGTCCAGTGTGGGGGGAACCAGCGCGGGGGCGAGGGGGAGGGCGGGGAGGTGGCTGCCTGCCATTTTCGGGCGCACGTCTATGCGGCGTGGTGTGGAGACAGAGGCGAGGGCAGAAGGAGAGGGAGGACGGAGGTGAAGCGGTGAGCGTGCGTGGACGGCGAAGGCGGCGTGGATTGGGCAACGCGAGGCAAAGTGCGGCATGGATCTGGGCGGCGAGGAAGGACTGCGATGGGAAAAAGAGGCAGTGGCGGCGGAGATGGGGAGAAGGGATCTAGGGTTTCGTGGGTGGACGAGGATGAGAGGACATGGTGTGAATCGGGAGGGGGATGAGAGCGACGAAGGGGGATGTGGGCTACCATGGATCCGGGGCATCCGACAGGTGCTCAACAATGATTCAGCGTCAGATGTTTGGACAATCAGAACGCAGTAGCCCATTTGATGCCATTAAGGACCATTCAAATTGGTCATAATCGAATATAAAAATAAATGCTACAATCATGTCAACTATTATAAAAAGAAAAAAAAAAAGAAAAGAAAAACCTTCGAATTGTGTCACCAAGTTGTGACCTACTTTTCAGTAAAAAAAACAAAATTTGTAATACAAATATCTCTAACAGTGTCTCATAAATGAATTTCTTTTAATAGAATATTTTTCGAGTGCCCAAAAACAAAATGAGTTTTTTAAGGACCTACCATATATTTGTTGTAAAATTGGACCGAATCAATTTTTTTAAAATACTAGGCCATTATTAATGTACAATGACCAAATGGTTGTGTCAAAATCTTTGATCACCTCTCATGAAAAGACAAGTTTTATTTTCTTGGATGAAATTCATTTTCCATTTTTTGAGTGCCCAAAAAATGAGTTTTTGTGAAGGACCTACCATATATTGTTGAAAAATTGGACCAAATCATTTTCTAAAATACTAGGTCATATTAATGTACAATGACACAAATGGTTGGGTGCCAAAAAGTTTGTCCACCTCTCGTATGAAAAAGACAAATTTCCATAGATTCAGTTGGAAGGGGGTCAAATTTGAACTGCAGCTGCCTCATAGTTTTCTATTTTTTTTCCAAAAATCATTTCTAGGTACAGAAGTATCACTTAATCAGAGAAAACACCAAATTTTTTCCAAGATTCAAACACTAGTAGAAACGGTCATGCCCGCCGTTTTGACCGCATTTTGAAATGGCATGAAAATTAAAAAAAATCAAAAAATTAGAAAACCTTCGCATTGTGGGCATATATGTGACCAAGTTGCCAGGAAAAAATAATGAACTTGTAATACAGCAATTATTTTAAAAAGTGTTCTCAGAAATGAGCTATCATGTGTGAAGATTCATGGCTTTGAAGCCAAATTGATCAATCTTATGGCGCATTTCATGGCATAGTTTGTTCAAATGATCTCATATTGTGCACAAGGGTGCATCTTGGAATGGGAAACAATGTTGCCTAAGGAAGTTTTTATTTCTTGGATGAAATTTTATTTTCCATTTTTCGAGTGCCCGAAATGGAGTTTTTTGTGAAGGACCTACCATATATTTGTTACAAAATTGGACCAAATCCATTCTAAAATACAGGTCATATTTAATGTACAATTGACGAAATGGTTGGGGGCAAAAAGTTTTGATCCACCTCTCGTGAAAAAGACAAATTTCAGCGATTCAGGGAGGAAGGGGGTCCAAATTTGTACTGCAGCTGCCTCATAGTTTTCTATTTTTTTCCAAAAAATATTTCTAGGTCAGAGTATATACTTACTCGGAGAAACACCAAAAATTTGGTGTCGAGCGTGGATTTACAAGTGGGATGAAAAACAAAATACATGTCCAATTGCAAGTGTTGGGGTGGACTTGCAACTAGGGTGAAAACACAAAACAGCATCCTCCCGAGTTTCAAGTCGAGGGTGGGTGGACTTGCAATTGGGCTGACAGAAAACCGTAGTTTCAGGTAGAGGGTCTAATTGCAACTACTATGAAATAAGAACAAAAAAACAACTCCCCCGACTTGCGAGTGAGGGTGGACCTGCAACTAGGGCAACTACAAAACAACACCCTCCCGAGTTGCAAGTACATGGTTGACTTGCAACTGGGGCGATTACAAACTACATCGCTCGACTTGCAAGTCGGAGGTGGACTTGCAACTAGGGTGAAAACAAACAACACCCTTCCGAGTTGCGAGTACATGTTTGACTTGCAACTAGGGCAATTACAAACTACATCTCTCGAGTTACAAGTCGGGGGCGGACTTGCAACTAGGGTGGAAAACAAAACAAACACCTCCCGAGTTGACAAGTACATGGTTGACTTGCCAACAAGGGCGATTACAAACTACATCACTCGAGTTGCAAGTCGGAGGTGGACTTGCAACTGGGGTGAAAACAAACAACACCCTCCCCGAGTTGCGAGTACATGTTTGACTTGCAACTAGGGCGATTACAAAACTACATCTCTCGAGTGCAAGTCGTGGGTGGACTTGCAACTGGGGTGAAAACAAAAACAACACCCTCCCGAGTTGCAGATGAGGGTAGACTTGCAACTGGGCCCACAGAAATCCCTAGTTGCAGGTCGAGGGTCTAATTGCAACTACTATGAAACAAGAACAAAAAAAACACCCCCCCCCCACACCCGAGTTGCGAGAGAGGGGGGATGCAACTAGGGCAAATACAAAACTACACCCTCCCGAGTTGCGAGTACACGGTTGACTTGCAACTGGGGCAATTACAAACTACATCCTCGAGTTGCAAGTGGGGTGGACTTGCAACTCGGGGTGAAAACAAACAACAACCCTCCCGAGTTGTGAGTACATGGTTGACTTGCAACTGGGCGATTACAAACTACATCTGGGGTGAAAACAAAACAACACCCTCCCAAGTTGCGAGTCGAGGGTGGACTTGCAACTGGGCCACAGAAACCTAGTTGCATGTCGAGGGTCTAATTGCAACTACTATGAACACAAGAGCAAAAAACAACACCCCCAAGTTGCGAGTTGATGGTGGACTTGCAACTAGGGCAAACTACCAAACTACCCCCTCCCGTGAGTTGGGGCAGGACTTGTAAATAGGACAACAACAAAACTACGAGCTCAGTTGCGAGTCGAGAGTGGACTCGCAACTAAAATGAAAAACAAATAGAGGCCCAGTTGTTGTACAAAAACTATGATATGAGTTGCGAGTCAACGGTGAGTTTGTAAGTGGGGTCAACTACCAAATTGGACCTTAATTGCGAGCCAAGGGTTGAGACTTGCAACTGGGATAAAAAAACAAACCACATGCCCAGTTACGAGTCAATGGTGAGCTTGCAACTGGGACAACTACACAAAAAAACGATACGAGTTGGAGTAGAGGGTGGATTTGCCACTATAACAATTATGAACTATGAGCCGAGTTACGAGCAAAGATGGACTTGCAACCAGGATGAAAAACAAAATATGGACCCAGTTATGAGTCTGAAGGTAGAATTGCAACCGGGACAAGGCATAACTACCTCTTCGACTTCTACGACATTGCCAAATGACATGAGCACACCAAGAACGCGTGCAAAAAATGCCCAATAAAAAACATATGTATAACACGGACGAGACGACAAATGAAACAAAAGGGAACAAAGCGATAGAGGAATACATCGGCCGACATGCAAGATAAAAAATTTGCACTAAATTACAACAGCAAGATCATATGGACAACAACTCAGATGAAACATTGCTAATTTTATCTTGATAAAGCTTAGAAGAAATGGGAGACAATGTGAAAATGAATAGAGAAGGTAACAACCACGATAGACTTCGCTTTTCTTGTCTCTTCTAATTTACGCCGTGGCCTAGAAATAACGTCGCGAAATGGCTTGTCAGCGCGGCACCAATAATGGGCAGAAAAGTGTGAAGCCAAACTGACCAACAAAAGGATGCGCGACAAACAAAACATTGACCAACAAGGCGGGATAGCCGCTTGCATAAAAATTACAAAAAATAAATCAACGGTAAAAAACTTAGATGAGACATCATCAAAAATCATCTAGATGCGATTTTGCAATTTAGTATAAAGGTTTCGACTGGACAAAATACATGAACCATACAACAATTAATTATCTGGAGAGAATTAGCAAATAGTCAATCTGATTTGTACAAAAAAACAAAATTCAAAAAATTTAACAGTTTTCTTTTAGAAAATCATGAACAACTCACATTTTTTAAAGGCAAACGAACGAACAACTCACATTTTTTTGAGGTGGTCGAACAAACTCAGATAGACGTGAAATGACCGGGGGACAAAGAAAAAAAAAACCAGGCCCAAAACTGACGCAAGGAATACAGGCCAACAAAAACAACGACTAAGGACATAATGGGCCCAAGAAACGCAGGCAGCGTGGAGCACAATGGACGTGGTAACTACGCGAGCACATAATGGACGCGGCAAACTACATGAATCAAGGGCTCGCATGAAAAAAAAAGACTGTGGATCGAACAGTAGAGGGACTTAGATGTGAGACACCAACAAAAATCACGAGTTTTTGAAAAGGCGAAAACAAAAATTAAAAGAGAAAACCAAAGAAAAAAGACAAAAAAAAGGGTTGGAAGCTTCTCCCAAACTAGTAAAAAATCCCTTCATGGGTCAGCCATTCACATCCGGGGAGACAAAAACAAACAAACAATGGCATAGCAGGAAACTTAACAAAGACATAGAACGACTAGACAGACTTTCCTCCCTGAAAGAAAAACAATTCTCGTTTTCCCTGGCTGAAGCCCACAAAGAAAAAAAACGGGAGACCACAAACAAAAAACAAAAAAGCCCACAACGGAGCAGCGGGACAAGAGGCCGACAGGGCTCTAACATGGCTGCCGCAACTTCGGACTGGACACGGGCTGCCGCGCGCGACGCCAGCGAGCGCGAGGGAGCCGAACAAGCTGCGTGAATCTTAAACAGAAATAAGATCCGACGGCCCTAGACTAGATGTGAGATAACTATTTCACATCTAGATGTTGAAATAGCAAACTGAAATAAATTCATGAGAAGATTAAATACAGTACAAAGAATACAAAACCTGAACTTCACACATCGGCTCTACTAGCTAGCTCGTGTATATTCTCCAAAGAAAAAATGATTTCAAATAAATAAATGAAATAATTGTCTGCAGATAGTTTGCTTGAAATGATCTGGCCAAAAAGAATCACGTCAATCTCAGTAGAATCAACAAGCAGCTAGCATCATGCGGAGTCAGGAGGCACGATGCACTGAAGACTGAACAACAGATCTGTGTGAAAACCTCAAAATACGGAGGGGGTGGCGCCGCTGCCGCGCCGAGAGTGGGTGGGGAGCTCGGGACGGGAGGAGGTGGGTACGATGAGGAAGGCGGTGTTTGGGGGGGGTGGCAGGCGCCAGGCATGGACGCGTCGCCGGCGGGGATGACGACCACTTTCTGCAAGGGTCGAACAAACTCGATCTCGGACAGGAGGGATGGAGAGTCTAGGTAAGAGAGAGGGCGAAGGTGGGAAGGTGGGAGGGAGGAGGAACTACCGAAACGGTGGGGTTTGGCGGAGGAAGAGAGGAGCGGATCGAGAAGGAGAGGAGTGCGTGGCGGCGGATGGGAGAAAGTAGGGGAAGGAAGTGTCTTAGGGTTAGATTTATTATACGCGTAAAGGTTTAGGGCTTTAGGCGGGCTTCAGTGTGCTTGCGGGGCTATACTTGCCTCTCCATACAGTTTTAGAATCTGTCATCGAAAATCCGTCATGTATTAACAAGTTTCTTGTAGTGGAAAACTCAATTCACAACAAGATAGAGGGGAAAACACCATATGATCCGACTATATAACAAAGCCCGCGATACAATAAGATCGTGACATCTCAAGAAACACGAGAGAGAGAGAGAGATTAAACACATAGCTACTGGTACAAACCCTCATCCCCGAGGGTGGACTACTCCTCCTCTCCCATGGTGGTCGCCGGGATGATGAAGATGGCCACCGGTGATTATTTCCCCTCCGGAGGGTGCTGGAACGGGGTCTAGATTGGTTTTCGTGGCTACAGAGGCTTACGGCGGCGGAACCTCTGATCTAGGGTTACCCAGGGTTTTTGGAACATTTGCAATTATAGGGGTAGAGGCGGAACGGGAGGTCACCGAGGGGGGCACAACCCCCTGGGCGCGCCCAAGTGGGTTGTGCCTTATACGTCTCCAACGTATCTATAATTTTTGATTGTTCCATGCTGTTATATTATTATTCTTGATGTTTTTACAGTCATTTTATAGCAAATTTATATTATTTTTTGGCACTAACCTATTGACATAGTGCCCAGTGCTAGTTGTTGTTTTTGCTTGTTTTTTACTTCGCAGGAAATCAATACCAAACGGAGTCCAAACGCAGTGAAACTTTTTGGTGATTTTTGCTGGACCAGAAGACACAAGTTAGGTCAAGAAAGGACCTGAGGGGGGCTCCGAGGGGAGCACAACCCACCAGGGCGCGCCTGGGGGAGGCGCCCCCAGGTGGGTTGTGCCCACCTCGGCCACCTCCCGCACCCCTCTTTCTCTATAAATAACCTCAATATTCCAGAAACCCTAGGGGAGTCGACGAAAATCAATTCCAGCTCCGCAAGTTCCAGAAGAAACCAGATCCAATCTAGACACCATCACGGAGGGGTTATCATCCTCATTGGTGCCTCCCGATGATGCGTGAGTAGTTCATTGTAGACCTACGGGTCCGTAGTTAGTAGCTAGATGGCTTCCTCTCTCTCTTTTGATTCTCAATACAATGGTCTCTGGACATCTATTTGATGTAACTCTTTTTGCGGTGTGTTTGTTGGGATCCGATGAACTTTGAGTTATGATCAGATCTATGTTTTATCCATGAAAGTTATTTGAGTCTTTTGATTTCTTATATGCATGATTACTTATAGCCTCGTATTTCTTCTTCGAATCTTTGGTTTAGTTAGGCCAACTAGATCGATTTTTCTTGCAATGAGAAGAGGTGCTTTGTGATGGGTCGATCTTACGGTGCTTGATTCCAGTGACAAAAGGGGAACCGACACGTATGTATCATGCTATTAAGGATAACAAGATGGGGTCTATTTCTACATAAATATATTGTCTACATCATGTCATCGTTCTTATTGCATTACTCCATTTTTCCATGAACTTAATACACTAGATGCATGCTGGATAGCGGTCGATGTGTGGAGTAATAGTAGTAGATGCAGACGGAGTCGGTCTACTATCTTGGACGTGATGCCTATATAATGATCATTGACTGGATATCGTCATAATTATTGAAGTTCTATCAATTTCCCAACAGTAATTGTTTACCCACCGTATGCTATTTTTCTAGAGAAGCCACTAGTGAAATCTACGGCCCCCGGGTCTATTTTCTCATCATATACTTTCAGATCTATTTTGCTATTTGCCTTTTTATTTATTTGCCACTTTTATTTTCAGATCTATATTTCTAAAAACCCAAAAATATTTTGCTTCACTTTATTTTTTCGCGATCTATTTTACCAATCTACTACAATTTATCTCATGTCCGTTTGCCAATTTCTAGCGCCGTTACCGAAAGGGATTGAAACCCCTATAACACGGTCGGGTTGTAAGTATTTGTTCTTTGTGTGCAGCTGCTGTTACGTAGTGTTGCTTGGTTCTCCTACTGGTTCGATAACCTTGGTCTCATCACTGGAGGGAAATACATCGTTGCTGTGCTGCATCATCCCTTCTCTTTGGGGAAATACCGACGTAGTTCAAGCCAACATCAAAAGGAATTTCTGGCGCCATTGCCGGGGAGACATCATCAACATCTACAGGTTCCTAATCATAAATCTCATCTCCTTGCAATTTATATATTGGCATTTGCCTCTTGTTTTCCTCTCCCCCACTTCACAAAAATTTGCCGTTTTTATGCCCTCTTTTTCGTTCGCCGGTTTCTCGTCAGATCTATTTATGAGTGTGATCTTGCTTGTCCACCTTAACACTATGTCTAGACGACCCCTCCTCTATCTCCAGATTTTTAAGTTCTTATACTCAAGCAGGGACAAGGAGAAAATTTGAAAGATGCTTGGTATAGACTAATGGAATCTTATCGTATTAGCAATCTTAAAGGAGACACAAGGGTTTTGCTTCGGAACTTTTATATAGGATTAGCCTGATCATAGACAACTTTTGGATTTTGCTGCTAAAGGAAATTTTATTGAACTTGATGCTAATACTGCTTATGAGATCTTAGAGGGGATTTTGGGAATTCCACTACCAAGAAGGGGATCTCTTTTACTCAAGAAGGGGTTCAAATCTTAGACAAGTTGGGTGATTTGCATAAACATATGGTCGAGTTACAAAATATATGAACCCCTCAAGCATATTAGTGGGAACGTTAATCGAATGAATACTTTGATTACTCTTGTAATAAGCGGTTGGATATCTTAGATCTCAAGATGGTCTCTTTTCCTGAGAATTTACGGAAGCGCAAAGAGCCTCCGGGTTTGAGAAAGCCCTTACAAAAGTTGCCAAAACTACGGATGACAATACTTAGATCTTTGCATTATGCCTAGCAAGAGCGTAAAACGATAGCACTTGTTGGGAGGCAACCCAATGAATAAAATTTATTCATCTTTTTTTTCTGTTCTTGACTGTTTGCATAATTTGCTACTGTTTGATTGTGTTTTTTTTTGTTTTAATTAGTGTGTTGTGCCAAGCAAAGCCTTTGGGATAGCTTTGGTGATAGTTGATTTGATCTTGTTGGAAAACAGAAACATTTGTGTCCATTAAAACAATTTTGAAAATCACAGAAGCGAATAAACATTCTGAATTTTTACACAGATTTATATACAAATTTCCTCTGTTGTCCTATATTTTTCAGAATTTTTGGAGTTACAGAAGTATGAGAACAATTCGTATCTTTGCAGACTGTTCTGGTTTTGACAGATTCTGTTTCTTTGCATTGTGTGCTTATTTTGATGAATCTATGATTTGTATTGGAGGTTATAAGCCATGGTAAAGTTAGAATACATTAGAATAATGCAAGAACAAAATTTGAATGGGTTTTCTACAGTACTTAAAGTAAAGATTGGTTTTGTTATACTAACGGATCTCACGAAGGTTTTGTTGAGTTTTGTGTGATTGAAGTTTTCAAGTTTGGGTGAGATTACGATGGATGAAGGAATAAGGAGTAAGAAGAGCCTAAGCTTGGGGATGCCCCATGGACCCCAAGCCATTATCCAAAGAGAAGCAAGCAACTAAGCTTGGGATACACCGAGTGGCATCCCCTCTTTCTTCTAACGACCATCGGTATTTTACTCGGACCTATAATTTTTATCGTCACATATCATGAGTTTTGCTTGGAGCGTCTTGTGTGATTGAGTCTTTGCTTGTTTGCTTTTTATTTTAAATCATGAATCCTTGCTGGACACACCTATTTGAGGGAGCCAAAATTATGCTATGACTTGTTAGAATTGCTCTCTATGCTTCACTTAAATCTTTATGAGCTATGGAATTGCTCTAGTGCTTCATTATATCTTTTTGAGCATGGTGTGCTTTAGTATTTTGAAGAAATGCTCTCATGCTTCACTTAGATTTATTTGAGAGTTAGTAATTTTTAGAAATTCTCTTGCTTCACTTAAATTATTTGAGAGAAGAAAATTTTATGCTCATGTTCTTCACTTAAATTTGTTTGAGCTATCAAAAGCAACTTATGAAATTAGTCCCAAAGTGATAGATATTCACAGAAGGATATAATAAAAACTTTCATGAAGATCATTGGACAAAATAAACTTGATTCCTTCAAAGTTTTGCGATATGTTGATATAATATGTGAGTCATGTTGATGAGTAATTATGCTTTAGTAAGAATATTGGTGTTAAGGTTTGATTCCCTATGCAAGCACGAAAGTCAATAGTTATGCAATGAAATTACATCCTACTTGTGGTGCATTATTCGGTGTTAGTTATGTAATGCTCGCTTATGAGATTTTTCGTTTCTTGGTGGATGCTTCTCAATTTTTGCTAGCCTTCATTGCACTAAGTATGATCACTCTGTGCATCCAAAATCCTTAACCAATTTTTGCCATATGAGTCCACTATACCTACATATATGCGGTATTTTCGTGCTGTTCTAAGCAAATTTGTATGTGCCATCTCTAATTTCAAAATAAATTTTCTTTGTGGTGCTCGTACCGCTCATGAAACGGTAGCGGGTGGCTGATATATTTCCATGCTAGATGTGTTATCTCAAGATGAGTGTTTATTCACTTGTCATTGCACGAGAGTACGGCAAAGGTATTAGGGATGCCCAGTCCCGAAATGAAAAATGAATTTACTTCATGTTGTCAAATAATAAATTCCTTGGAAAATGTTGGTATGGACGGCACCCGTGGATTCGGCTAGCCGTGGATGTGAAGTATGGTGGGAAAAAGGAATAAACTTTATTTTCTGTTTGGGAACTGCCTATTATATTGCATGAAAAGTATTGGGAACACTCGATTGTTTTCGTTGATAGAAAAAGCATGCCACCCAAACACTACAAGAAATATGTCAACTTTTGACCATCAATATTGGTCACGAGATGGTCATTGTTTTCCGTTTGTGACCTTTTTGTGACCAAAATGAGTTGGTCATAAGCTGACCGTCTCAAATGAAACTTAACGACCTTTCTTCTGAAATGGGAAAGGTCGTTGGTTCAACGACCATGTTTTGGTCGTTGGTTGTCTGCCCAGGCCACTTCGGATCCAACGTGGCAAGCTGACGTGGCAAATTTGCGACCAAATGAAAAGGTCGTTAATTAGAATCAGCCCGGTCCAGTTAGCCATTATATGGGCCAAGCCCAATATTCAGCTTTTTATGATTTTTTTGCTTCATGTTTTTGGGCCCTTTTATCATGGGCCTTTACCTTTCCACATAGTTCGTTTCTTTTTGTTCTATTTTCTATTTGAAACGAGGCCTGCTACAGTACAAATTCTGAATAGCTTTTCAGCCGAGGTTATTTTGGGCCATGGCATCTTAATAGTACGAGTATATTTGGGCCGTGGCCACTATCAGGTCCAGTAAGAACATTTTCTGGAGAATTTAATGTTTAAGTAAAATGTACACAACACATTACAGGAAAATAGCACATACAACAACAGATAAAATTTCATTTCATCCTACTACAGTCACTACATCATAGACAGTACATGACACTTCATCCTTCAATTTTTTACCAGGCAGTAGACGAGATACATCTGTAACACCCCCTTGTAATAAACTCTGTGACACTCTGTTAAAACTGCCAAGTCATGATCATTTGCAGTGCCAAGTCATGAGGGTTAATGATCCAATTCAAATCCACATCTGAAAATCAACTCAAATTCAAAGGTGAATTATAAAGCTGACATCAAACACTGTTGGGAAAATGTTCATTAAATGACAAATAATCCAGGAACATTTTAAATCAAAATCAAAATATTTGGAGTTGGGCAAGTGATCAAACAAGATGAAACAGACCCAAAACAGCAATATTAATTCATTTAAAATCATTACAGATTCAAATGAACTCCAAAAACTGTCCAAACCACTTTTTGGTGAGAGATAATATTGCATTGCAATATTTGGGGACAGCTCTACATTTTACAAAAGTGTGGGAATGCCCTAATTAAATCGAAACAGAAAAGGTTAAAAGAAAAAGAGAAACAAAAACAGAAAATCAAAAGCGGGACACTGTGCACTGGGCTAGTGCACAGTGCCCGAGTCGCGGGCCCAGCAGGCCCACCTCGTCTCTCTCCCTCACGTGTCGTCGTCTTCCTGGCCGAGCGCGCGTCGGTCGCCGCGCGACACGACGACGACCCCGACGCCCGCGGTCGCCGCGAGTGGATAAGAACGGCGCCCGTCACTCCCCTGGTCCTCCCCGTCCTTCTCCTTCAGCCACGCTCGCCTCGCTTCTCCTTCCCCCTCAGATCCGGGAGCAGCCGCGACGCGGCCGCCGCCGCCGCTCGACGCCGTGTCGCGGCTACCGGCCTGCATCGCCTCGTCGAGATGTCCCTCGCCTCCGCGTGGTGGACCGCGTCGCTGAAGCTCTCTGGTGGAGCAGGGAAGCTCCACAGGCGTCGTTCTTCTCCGCCCCCTTTGCTTCGGTCGCCGGCGCTCTCCGTCGATCCCCGGCGCAGCAGCTACTAAACCACTCGCCGGGCCTACGTGTGAGCCTGCACGGTGAGCTTCTCCCTCCTCTTCGCTGCGCCATAGGAACCGCCGTAGCTAGCCGCCACCGTAGTCGTGCTCTTGGCGCCGCCGACGAGCTCGTGCTCGTGGCCATGGCCGCTTCCGTGCTTGGCTAAGCACGCGCTGTGCTCTGGAACCCCGGGAGTCGAACGCGCACTCGCACGTACCCCCTCGAGCCGCGCAGCCGCGATCCCGTCCAGGCCCGAACTCCGTCGCCGCTACGGCTCGACGCCGGCGCGTTTCCGACCTTCCCCCACTCGTTTTGACGCCGTAGATGGATGCGCGAGCTTCTTAGCTTTCGAACGCACCCAACCGCAGCTCGAACCGAGCCCTATGGGCGATTTCCGAGCACTCCGGCGATCTTCGCCGCGGAATCGGTCGCCGGCGAACTCCGGCGCGGCCGCCGACGTGGCCGCCACGTGGGTGCCCTGGGTCACTGACCGTGGGCCCCAGGGGCCCGACGGCCAGCTGACCGGTCAGCCCGCTGACTGGACCGGCCCAGCCGCTGACACGTGGGCCCCACCTCCCTGTTAATCTAATTAAAACGTTTTAGAAATAAAAATAAATAATTACCCTAAGAGTCTATGACATGTGGGACCAGAAGCCTAATTAGCTAATTAGATTAGTTTAACTCACTGTTTAGGTAAACAGGGCTGACATGTGGGTCCCACTGGACCACATGTCATATTTGACTTAGTCAGCCGACTGTGACTGCTGACGTCAGCAGCGCGTCATGCTGACGTCATAATTCATTTTCTGATAAATAAAATAATTCCAGAAATTCAAATAATCTTTAAAAATAATAAATTTTAAACCGTAGCTCGGATCGAAAAAGTTAAAACATGAAAGTTGCTCAGAACGACGAGACGAGTCTGATCGTGCCGTCTGTTTTCCATCGGAACCTCCTACGTAGAAGAACTCGTAACTCCGGACCCGAATCCGACAGAGAATAGTGCACACACGTCGGATATTAAATCCCAGAATAATTCAAAATAACTAAAATGACTTGAGCATATTTAGGCAACCCTACACGCATCATAGCATCACACGCACCTGTTGCATTTGTTTGCATTATGTTTACCTGTTTCTTCCCCCTCTTCTCTCTCGGTAGCCCCCGACGTTGACGTAGCTCCGAGGCAGACGCCGCACAGGAGTACGACTACGTCCCCGACGATACTACTGAAGACCTTGCCCTTGCCCCGAGCAAACAGGCAAGCCACCCCATTTTGAGCATGCCATATCGCCTACTTTTCTCTCTATGCTTGCATTAGAACTGCTACTGCTACTGTTTTCCTATATCTGCGCATGCCTGATTATTGTGACCTGCTTTGTTACCTTACTGGTTATCCTAGACTGATTATTATAGGCTGGGTAGAGACACGACAGAACCTCCACTTTATCCCGACTGCCCTGCTGGATATCAGAAGACCCGTCATCGGGATTGAGGACCAGACCCTGGCACCGCACATCACTACCCCTTAGTGGCCGACACTGCTGGGTTACCGTCGAGTGCCGAGGGTGATACCTCGTTAGCACTTCTGATGTTAACCTTGTAGGTTAGTTACTCGGTCGTGGTAAGCGAGGGTGATTCCTCCTACACCACCCCCGATAACGACATCGTCGCGCAACCTCCAAGTGTGGACCGAGGGTGATTCTCCTTCGTTACCTTGATGATAACATCGAGCGGGAATTCCATCGGGGTGATTCCTCATGGTTCCCTCTGTGTCCGACACACAGTTACCTTGGATTATGATTGACTATGAACCACGATACTAAAGACGGGTCGGCCCGAGGGGTACCCGCGCGAGCTTAACGCGAAGTGATGTGGAGTCGGGGTTGACCAGGATGGTGCCCGCGAGATAACTACGAGGCGTGGCCGGGCATTCTTAGCCCTTGCCGCAAGTCCAGGACGGGGCGACGGGGGTCACATCGATCGTGAGTCTTGCTCGTTTCCGCGCGCTCCTAATCCACTACGGTTTGGATATTTGATCCGAGGGGCCTCTGGCCTATAGCCTAACCATCACGTGGCATAGTATGGGCGTTCTGCGTTATACTTCAGCCGAAGCTTAATGGACGTCAGCGACTGAGCGGCGCGCGCTGGATTGGACTGGTTACGCAACCGCGCTTGTATTAAGGGGTTGCTAGGTCTGCTTCCGGCCGCCCACGCAACGCGCAGGAGTTCCCGGGGGATGGCCCAAGACCCCTGGGGGCATAGGTTAGTCCGGCGTGCTGACCTCTTGTTAAGTATTTGGTCGGGTTGCGGCGTGTTGCTTAGCGGCCGGGCATGACCCAGAAAGTGTGTCCGGCCGGAGTTAAGCGAGCGTGGTGGGGTAAGTTGGTGCACCCCTGCAGGAAGAAACTATCAGATAGCCTGTCCTACGGTAACGGACACTCGGAGTTGTATCCCGATCGGTACAACTAGAACATGTGATGAGAATTGGATAGTACGGCTCTGGGATTGCTTTCCGTAGGGAGTCGAGAAAGATCTCAGGTCGAGGTTGATGATATTACTACTACTACTTTACATTATGTTCATCTGCTCTCTCCTATGCTGCAAGACTGTCGAAGATTGTTGAAGATGCTAGTCTCGATAGGACTAGGCTTTCCCCCTCTACTCTGGCATTTTCTGCAGCCCAGTCCACATATACAGCCATTCCTTTGACAATGATGCATATGTAGTGTAGATCTGCTTGTGCTGAGTACTCGGTGAGTACTCACGTTTGCTTTATTTTCTTTTTCCCCCATTTTCATTTGATGCCACCGACGACGGAGCCCTGAGCCAGAAGCCCCAGCCGACGACCAGTACTACTATCGCCTGGCGAGTACTACTACCGAGGAGCCGTTCGACGACCAGGAGTAGGTCGGAGGGTCCAGGGCAGGAGGCCTACGCCTTTCGATCGTAGTTTTTATTTTTACCCCGCCTCTGTGAAGGCTTATCTCTCTCTCTGTAATATATCTGTACTCAGATATCTAATGCTTCCGCTGACGCTTGTATGCCATCGAGCTTGTATTCGAGCCCTCGAGGCGGCTTGTAATATAAGCTTGTATGACTTTATTTTATGTTTTAGAGTTGTGTTGTGATATTTCAAGTGAGTCTTAGGCTTGATCGTGCGCATTTGCGTGTATGATTAGTGCACGATTAAGCCGGGGTCGTCACAACATCTCACTTCAAATAAACAGTACTGTTCTTGGAAGCAAAATAGGCCGCCACACGCCATGGTGCGCCATCTTACTCGATTGCCTCAAGGAACCAGCAGCGCTGCTTCCTCCTTGGCCCAGCTCCTTGCTGCAGAGGATGGCGAGACTCGGATGTGGAGCTCCCTGCACATGACATATTGTGTCAATGCTTGCAGCAATAGAAGGAACTCACATACGATGAACTTGCACAGTAGTGTATCAACACCCCAAAGGAGGCATTACAAAATTCTCAAAGAATGTTGCCAAGGGTAACCTCACAGCAACACACCAAACTGAATAATAGACTAGTCATAGAATGTTACAATTAGCAAAATTCTCAAAGAATGTTACAATTATCTGGGAACAATAGACGTCATAGCATGTGAAATAGCCATAGAGGCGAGCTTGGACATTTGTTTGAAGCGTGGAAGAAGACAAGGTTAACTCTACAAACCTAATCTACCAACAGAATCAGAAAGGCAGCTTGGCCATTCCTCCAAAATATTAGCAGGGAACAAAAAACTACTAGTCACTGCATGTGAAATGACCTCACAAAGGTACGCTGGCAATTCTCAAGCAGGGGAGTAGCAGAGGTTGACTCTGAAGCCTGAACCTACCAAAGAAATGATATTTGGGGGCAGTACAGTTCCTAGGGTTTATTGCAATCCGAGCCAACTCAAGGACTACAACTAGATCCAGTTACTACTAAAGCATGTGCAAGATGTTAGTTAACAGCATCATAACCAGTTGAACCTAGCACCTAATCATCAATCAACTACCAAACAGTATGAAGCAAAACAAACAAGAGGGGGAGGAGTTTTTACCTGATCTTCTTGAGCCTCCCTTAATCTAAAAAATCATCCAAGGTAATCGCTAAACAAGAACACTCCTTAAGATTCTGGAAATGGACCAACACAGTAGTAGCGAAGCTATGCGGGGATCTTTGTGAAGCAGCTTATCGCTTCTTGGAGACACCAACAGTCTTTCCTCTCCTGCCGGTAGTCTTGGTGTGCTGACCACGGACCGCACGCCCCAGTAGTGACGCAGACCACGATGGTTCCTGGGAAAGAGAGCAGGGTTTCAAGCATAAGTGATCGCTCATACATCTATGCACCAAGGAAAATGCTATTGCAACAGTGAAGTTTTAAGGAATCAGCCATCAGGCATCAGCATACATCTACTGGAAATAGGGCAGTGATATACAGATCAGCTGGGTCACATACAAGGTACAAGAAGGGTATACATGAATACATTGACAATCATCAATACCAGATTGCAAGACATAACAATCCATGTCAATATCAACACTTGGAGCTAGCACTTGTAAAAATCACTTGCTCCCTGGATATCAGTAATTGCATGTAATCCAATGGTCAGCAACTAAACCAATAACAATCGGTGCACGAAATACTAAGACTAAGCCCCAGCAAAAAAAGAGGATTGGCCATACTGTCAAATAAGAAGAGATAAAGGAATTATAATGAGGAGGTTATTTCCAACAGCATGTAATAGATCTTATTGCTTTGTGTTTGAGTGATCTGGTTACTTGTTTAAGTGAGTAATGTGTACAACAAAGAGAGAGAGAGCTGAATAGAACTAGAAATAAAAAACTGTTAAACTGTCATAAACATGATCTGGCACATTCTCCCGCTTCTCTTGTTCCATGATTTGCAGAACAGGTGAACAATCATCTTAGTAAGTACTCCCTCCGTCCCAAAATACGGACACAGATTTGTCTAAATACGGATTGATCCAGTTGTGATTGTAAAACAAAGTATTAAAGGCAAGTTTGTGATTGCAATACGAATTGATCCAGTTTGTGATTGCATCTTAGTAAGTCGGTTTCTTGATTCCTCACTGGACATAGGTGTTAAAGGTAGCTAGTATCAACTACAAATCAAGATACTGGTTCAACTACAGGTACATAACTTTTAGGCAACATTGATCCAGTTTGTGATTGCATCTTAGTAAGTCGGTTCTTGATTCCTCACTGGCATAGGTGTTAAAGGTAGCTAGTATCAACTACAAATCAAGATACTGGTATCAACTACAGGTACATAACTTTTAGGCAAACATTCTCAGTTTGTGATTGCAAAACAAAAATTTCAGTCAGTAAAGGAGAGTACAGCAGAGCAAGAACCCGCACAAACTCACGAATGAGGCAAGCAAGGAATCCAATCGAGAAGCTGTCCATCAGCATCCCCAAACCCAATACAGAAGGAACATGTCCAGGAAGACGCCCTCCCAGTCCCAGCCCAGCCGCAGGTGTTATGGTCTGCGGGCAGCCAACCGCTGGTCGTCCGTGTCCGAGAAGACTGAGCTGCAGCAGCACCTCCCCTGCGTTCAACCATATCAGAGAGGCGAACAGATCAATTCACGAGTGGGATTGGCAGCGGGAGAGGCGGTACCTTCCTTGGTGAGCGCCATGGGCGTGATGGAGGAGGACGACTGCAACAGATTCGTCGGTGCCCGAGAGAAGCACGCATGCTGGAATCAGCTGGGATCGGGGAGGTGGCGGCGGTGAGGAGAGTATGGGGAGAGGGGAGAGGAGGCGACCATGGGGTACCTACCGCCACGGCGGCGCTCGTCCAGTGTGGGGGAACCAGCGCGGGGGCGAGGGGAGGGCGGAGGTGGCTCGCCTGCCATTTTCGGGCGCACGTTCATGCGGCGTGGGTGGAGACAGAGGCGAGGCAGAGAGAGGGAGGACGGAGGTGAAGCGGTGAGCGTGCGTGGACGGCGAAGTGCGGCGTGGATCTGGGCAACGCGAGGCAAAGTGCGGCATGGATGGGCGGCGAGGAAGGACTGCGATGGGAAAAAGGGAGGGTGGCGGCGGGATGGGGAGAAGGGATCTAGGGTTTCGTGGGTGGACGAGGATGAGAGGGACATGGGTGAATCGGGAGGGGGATGAGAGCGACGAGGGGGATGTGGGCTACCATTGGATCGGGAGCATCCGACGGTGTCAACCATGATTGCGTCAGATGTTTTTGGACCAATCAGAACGCAGTATACCCTTTGATGCCATTAAGACCATTCAAATTGGTCATAATCGAATAAAAATAAAATGCTAAATCATGTCAACTATATAAAAGAAAAAAAAAAAGAAAAGAAAAACCTTCGAATTGTGTCACCAAGTGTGACCTACTTTTCAGTAAAAAAAACAAAATTTGATAATACAAATATCTCTAACAGTGTTCTCATAAATGAATTTTCTTTTAAATAGAATCATTTTTCGAGTGCCCAAAATGAGTTTTTTAAGGACCTACCATATATTTGTTGTAAAATTGGACCGAATCAATTTTTTTAAAATACTAGGCCATATTAATGTACAATTGACCAAATGGGTGTGTGTCAAAATCTTTGATTACCTCTCATGAAAAAGACAAGTTTTATTTTCTTTGGATGAAAATTTCATTTTCCATTTTTTGAGTGCCCAAAATGAGTTTTTGTGAAGGACCTACCATATATTTGTTGAAAAATTGGACACAAATCATTTTTCTAAAATACTAGGTCATATTAAGTACAATTGAACAAATGGTTGGGTGCAAAAAGTTTGTTCCACCTCTCGTGAAAAAGACAAATTTCCATAGATTCAGTTGGAAGGGGGTCAAATTTGAACTGCAGCTGCCTCATAGTTTTCTATTTTTTTTCCAAAAATCATTTCTAGGTACAGAAGTATCACTTAATCAGAGAAACACCAAATTTTTTCCAAGATTCAACCACTAGCTAGAAACGGTCATGCCGCCGTTTTGACCGCATTTTGAAATGGGCATGAAAAATTAAAAAAAATCAAAAAATTAGAAAACCTTCGCATTGTGGGCATTATATGTGACCAAGTTGCCAGGAAAAATAATGAACTTGTAATACAGCAATTATTTTTAAAAAGTGTTCTCAGAAATGAGCTATCATGTGTGAAGATTCATGGCTTTTAAGCCAAATGATCAATCTTATGGCCGCATTCATGGCATAGTTTGTTCAAATGATCTCATATTGTGCACAAGGGTGCATCTTGGAATGGAAACAATGTGCCTAAGGAAGTTTTTATTTTCTTTGGATGAAAATTTTATTTTCCATTTTTCGAGTGCCCGAAATGAGTTTTTTTGTGAAGGACCTACCATATATTTGTTACAAAATTGGACCAAATCATTTTCTAAAATACAGGTCAATATTTAATGTACAATTGACGAAATGGTTGGGGGCAAAAAGTTTTGATCCACCTCTCGTGAAAAAGACAAATTTCGCCGATTCAGGAGGAAGGGGGTCAAATTTGACTGCAGCTGCCTCATAGTTTTCTATTTTTTTTCCAAAAATCATTTCTAGGTACAGAAGTATTACTTATCGAGAAACACCAAAATTTTTCCAAGATTCAACCACTAGTAGAAACGGTATGCCCGCCGTTTTGACCGTATTTTGAAATGGGCAGGAAAAATTAAAAAAAAATCAAAAAATTGGAAAACCTTCGCATTGTGGCAATATAGTGACCAAGTTGCCAGGAAAAATAATGAACTTGTAATACGGCAATTATTTTTAAAAGTGTTCTAAAAAATGAGCTATCAGTGTGAAGATTCATGACTTTTAAGCCAAATGATCAATCTTATGGCCACATTCATGGCATAGTTTGTTCAAATGTCTCATATTGTGACAAGGGTGCATTTGGAATGGAAAACAATGTTGCCTAAGGAAGTTTTCATTTTCTTTGGATGAAAATTTCTTTTTCCATTTTTTGAGTGGCCGAAATGAGTTTTTTTGTGAAGGACCTACCATTATTTGTTGCAAAATTGGACCAAATCATTTTCTAAAATACAGGTCATATTTAATGTACAATTAAGCAAATGGTTGGGTGCAAAAAGTTTTGATCCACCTCTCATGAAAAATACAAATTTCCCGATCCGTGAGTAGGAAGGGGGTCAAATTTGATATGCAGCTGCTCATAGTTTGCTATTTTTTTTTCCAAAAGTCATTTCTAGGACATAAGTATCTACTTAATCAGAGAAACACCAAAAGTTTTCCAAGATTCAACCACTAGCTAGAAACGGTCATGCCCGCCGTTTTGACTGCATTTTAAAACGGGCATGAAAATTGAAAAAAAATCAAAAAATTGGAAACCTTCGCATTGTCGCATTATATGTGACCAAGTTGTCAAAAAAAATAATAAACTTGTAATACGGCAATTATTTTTAAAAGTTTTGTACACTAGAAACATTTTTTATACATATAAAAAAATATTTGTTGAAAAAAAAATTTGTTGCAAAAAAAATTTCTCCGTTTCAAGAATATTAGACCACATTTGATGAACAAATTTGTGTACACTAGAAACTTTTTTATACATATTAAACGGTTTCAATTACATTAAACATTTTTAATAAATATTTTGATGTCTAATATTTGGACACATGTCTACATTTTTAAGACAAATTGTACATATTGTTTATATTATGTAACTTTTTTCAAATACATGATTAATATCTTTCACATATTCCCAACAAAAAAAAAATTTTTCATACACACATTTTGATGTCTATATTTGTTTTTACACATTTTATTTTTTAGTACATATAAACATTGTTTATATAGGTCAGAAATTTTAAATACATGATTAACATTTTTAGAAAATCTTGTTTTGTTATCAACTTTTCCATATACTCCCCGTCAGAAAATATATATTGTAAAATTTCCATATATACGTACCGATGACTATTTTTTCATACACATGAAACTTTTTTTATACATATCTAATATTATTTATGATTATCAGTTTTTATATGCATGAAACTTCTCAAATACACACATTTAGTTTTTTAAACACATGATTACATTTTTTTGAAATACGTATTAACATTAACAGTTTTTTGAATTACACATTTAGTTTTCTAATTGCTAAACCATATAGCAAGATTCACGAAGGAGTTCATTATTTTCCTATTCTTATAATTTTATATTGTTTAATTGGTTTCGAGATTTTTCTATAAGGAAAAACCTTTTTAGAGTTATACAATGAAAAACCTGTTTTTTAGACAATAATGAAAAATTGTTTTTTTCCAGATAATTGACCATCCTTACCAAATGGTAATAATGAAAAACTTGTTATTTTCCCATTTTTTCGTTGGGCCGAATATATGTTTTTTTTTTGAGAAATATGAGGGCATCCCACATTTCTTCCTGGATGGGCCGAGGCCTACATAGCACACGGAAGTTTTAAAAGAAAAAAAGGAGCTAGTCTCGTTCCACCGAGGCCCAAGCCCACATGGAGCGACACCTTAAGTACCAATGCATCCACGTTCACAACCTCATGACCATTTATATTGGTCGTAATCAGGTAGAAATAAGGTCGTTGACCACTCTTGTCTGCTTTATGACCATTTGGTGTAAGGCAATTTCAAGGTTTGGGCCCTTCCAAGCGAAATGGCCCTGGATTTATGACCAATTCAGCTGGGGTCGCTGAGAGAAGGTCACAAGTTGACATATTTCTTGTAGTGAAAATGTTTTATCTCTACTTTTTTCGCTTTGAAGGGCCTTTCCCTCTGCTAAGGGCCTTTCTTTTACTTTATGCAATTTTTATTTTGAGTCTCCATCTTCTCTTATAAAGCACCAACTAAGGGGCACTATGATCGTACTTGAGCATTGGGTGTAACTAATATGCGAGTTTGTTTCATGAATGGATCAATGATTGAGAATAATGGGTTAGGGATAATTTGCTTTAGTGTTGATATTTTGAAAGACATGGTTGCTTGTTGATATGCTTGAGTATTGAAATCTTCATGCCAAAACTAGACTATTGCTTTGAATCATATAAAAATCCAAATGTCCATGCTACAAAGAAAAGAATATGTGATGAATATGTTAGGCAGAATTCCACATCAAAAATTCTGTTTTAATTATTTACCTACTCGAGGACGAGCAGGAATTAAGCTTGGGGATGCGGATACGTCTCCATCGTATCTATAATTTTATATTGTACCATGCTGTTATATTATCATTCTTGGATGTTTTACAGTCATTTTATAGCAACTTTATATCATTTTTTTGGGACTTACCTATTGACATGGTGCCCAGTGCCAGTTGCTGTTTTTTACTTCGCATGAAATCAATACCAAATGGAGTCCAAACGCAACGAAACTTTTTGGTGATTTTTTCTGGACAAGAAGACACAAGTTGGGTTAAGAAAGTACCTGAGGGGGGCTCCGAGGGGAGCACAACTCACCAAGGCCCGCCTGGGGGCCCAGGCGCGCCCAGGTGGGTTGTGCCCACCTCGGCCACCCCCCGCACTGCCTCTTTGCTCTATAAATACCCAAATATTTCAGAAACCCTAGGGGAGTCGACGAAAATCAATTCCAGCCGCCGCAAGTTCCAGAAACCACAGATCCAATCTAGACAACATCACGGAGGGGTTCATCATCCTCATTGGTGCCTCTCTGATGATGCGTGAGTAGTTCATTGTAGACCTACGGGTCCGTAGTTAGTAGCTAGATGACTTCCTCTCTCTTTTGATTCTCAATACAATGGTCTCTTGGACATCTATTTGATGTAACTCTTTTTGCGGTGTGTTTGTTGGGATCCGATGAACTTTGAGTTCATGATCAGATCTATGTTTTTATCCATGAAAGTTATTTGAGTATTTTGATCTCTTATATGCATGATTACTTATAGCCTCGTATTTCTTCTTCGAATCTTTGGTTTAGTTAGGCCAACTAGATCGATTTTTCTTGCCATGAGAAGAGGTGCTTTGTGATGGGTTCGATCTTACGGTGCTTGATCCCAGTGACAAAAGGGGAACCGACACGTATGTATCGTTGATATTAAGGATAACAAGATGGGGTCTATTTCTACATAAATAGATCTTGTCTACATCATGTCATCGTTCTTATTGCATTACTCCGTTTTTCCATGAACTTAATACACTAGATGCATGCTGGATAGCGGTCGATGTGTGGAGTAATAGTAGTAGATGCAGGCAGGAGTCGGTCTACTAATCTTGGACGTGATGCCTATATAATGATCATTGCCTGGATATCGTCATAATTATTTGAAGTTTTATCAATTGCCCAACAGTAATTTGTTTACCCACCGTATGCTATTTTTCTCGAGAGAAGCCGCTAGTGAAATCTACGGCCCCCGGGTCTATTTTCTCATCATATACTTTCAGATCTATTTTGCTATTTACCTTTTTTATTTATTTGCCACTTTTATTTTCAGATCTATATTTCTAAAAACCCAAAAATATTTTGCTTCACTTTATTTTATTCGCGATCTATTTATCCAATCTACTACAATTTATCTCACGCCCGTTTGCCAATTTCTGTCGCCGTTACCCGAAAGGGATTGACAACCCCTTTAACACGTCGGGTTGCAAGTATTTGTTCTTTGTGTGCAGGTGCTGTTTACGTAGTGTTGCTTGGTTCTCCTACTGGTTCGATAACCTTGGTCTCATCACTGAGGGAAATACCTACCGTTGTTGTGCTGCATCATCCCTTCCTCTTTGGGGAAATACCGACGTAGTTCAAGCCAACATCAGTGCCCACCTCAGGCCTACCCTCTGGTACTTTTTTAGCCCATCCTATGTTTTTTGGTCCAAAAAATTTCGCTGCGTTTGGACTCCGTTTGATATTGATTTTCTGCAAAGTAAAAAACAAGCAAAAAACAACAACTGGCACTGGGCACTATGTCCATAGGTTAGTCCCAAAAAATGATATAAAGTTGCTATAAAATGATTGTAAAACATCCAAGAATGATAATATAACAGCATGGAACAAGCAAAAATTATAGATACGTTGGAGACGGATCACCATGTATTCCCTAAGGGGAAAGGAAAGAGGGGGAGAGGGAAGGAAGGGGAAGACCTAGTCCCCTCTTTCCTTCTCTCCCCTAGGGCCAGCCACCTATAGGGGGTGCACCAGCCCCTTGTGGGCTTGTGTGTTCCCTCACTTGGCCCATTAAGCCTATTACTTTGCCGGGGTTGCCCGGAACTCCTTCCGGTGACCCGACAAGTACCCGGTATCACCCGAAACACTTCCGGTATTCAAATACCATCGTACTATATATCAATCTTTACTTCTCGACCATTTCGAGACTCCTCGTCATGTCTGTGATCTCATCCGGGACTCCGAACAACATCCGGTCACCAAATCACATAACTCATATAATACTATATCATCATCGAACATTAAGCGTGCGGACCCTCCGGGTTCGAGAACTATGTAGACATGACCGAGACACCTCTCCGGTCAATAACCAATAGCGGAACCTGGATGCCCATATTAGCTCCTACATATTCTATGAAGATATTTATCGGTCGAACCGTTATGACAACATACGTAATTCCCTTTGTCCATCGGTATGTTACTTGCCCGAGATTCGATCGTCGGTATCTTCATACCTAATTCAATCTCGTTACCGGCAACTCTCTTTACTCATTCCGTAATACATCATCCTGTAACTAACTCATTAGTCACTTTGCTTGCAAGGCTTCTTATGATGTGTATTACCGAGAGGGCCCAGAGATACCTCTTTGATACTCGGAGTGACAAATCCTAATCTCGATCTATGCCAACTCAACAAACACCTTCGGAGATACCTGTAGAGCATATTTATGATCACCCAGTTACGTTGTGACGTTTGATAGCACACAAGGTATTCCTCCGGTATCCGGGAGTTGCATAATCTCATAGTCGAAGGAATATGTATTTGACATGAAGAAAGCAATAGCAATAAACTGAACGATCAATACGCTAACCTAACGGGTGGGTCTTGTCCATCACATCATTCTCCTAATGATATGATACCGTTATCAAATGACAACACATGTCTATGGTTAGGAAACCTTAACCATCTTTGATCAACGAGCTAGTCTAGTAGAGGCTTACTAGGGACACGGTATTTGTTTATGTATTCACACATGTATTTAAGTTTCCGATCAATATAATTGTAGCATGAATAATAAACCTTTATCATGAATAAGGAAATATAAAATAACAACTTTATTATTACCTCTAGGGCATATTTCCTTCAGTCTCCCACTTGCACTAGAGTCAATAATCTAGTTCACAGCACCATGTGATTTAACACCCATAGTTCACATCGCCATGTGACCAACACCCAAAGAGTTTACTAGAGTTAGTAATCTAGTTCACATCGCCATGTGATTAACACCAAAGAATACTAAGGTGTGATCATGTTTTGCTTGTGAGAGAAATTTAGTCAACGGGTCTGTCACATTCAGATCCGTATGTATTTTGCAAATTTCTATGCCTACAATGCTCTGCATGGAGCTACTCTAGCTAATTGCTCCCACTTTCTATACGTATCCAGATTGACACTCAGAGTCATCTGGATCGGTGTCAAAGCTTGCATTGACATAACTATTTACGACGAACTCTTTACCACCTCCATAACCGAGAAACATTTCCTTAGTCCTCTTTAGGTACCTAAGGATAATTTTGACCGCTGTTCAGTGATCCACTCCTGGATCACTATTGTACCCCCTTGCCAGACTCATGGCAAGGCACACAACAGGTCTGGTACATAGCATGGCATACTTTATAGAACCTATGGCTGAGGCATAGGGAATGACTTTCATTCTCTCTCTATCTTCTTTGAGTCTTACTCAACTTCATGATGTCTACTACGCAACCTTCTTCTTGTAGACTCGTGTTGGGCCTCCAAGCGCAGTGTTTTGTAGGATAGTAGCAAATTTCCCTCAAGTGGATGACCTAAGGTTTATCAATCCGTGGGAGGCATAGGATGAAGATGGTCTCTCTCAAACAACCCTGCAACCAAATAACAAAGAGTCTCTTGTGTCCCCAACACACCCAATACAATTGTAAATTGTATAGGTGCACTAGTTTGGCGAAGAGATGGTGATACAAGTGTAATATGGATGGTAGATATAGGCTTTTGTAATCTGAAAATATAAAAACAGCAAGGTAACTAGTAACAAAAGTGAGCAAAAACGGTATTGCAATGCTTGCAAACAAGGCCTAGGGTTCATACTTTCACTAGTGCAAATTCTCTCAACAATGATAACATAATTGGATCACATAACAATCCCTCAACGTGCAACAAAGAATCACTCCAAAGTTTCTATCGGAGAATGTAGGACGAAAACGTGCATCTACCCCTATGCATAGATTACCCCAATGCCACCTCGGGAATCCACGAGTTGAGTGCCAAAATATACATCAAGTGAATCAATAGAATATCCCATTGTCACCACAGATATCCCATCGCAAGACATTCATCAAGTGTTCTCAAATCCAATACTCAATCCAACATAACGAAACCTCAAAGAGCAAGACTCAATTCATCACAAGAAGGTAGAGGGGGAGAAACACCATATGATCCAACTATAATAACAAAGCTCGCGGTACATCAAGATCGTGCCAAATCAAGAACACGAGAGAGAGAGAGATCAAACACATAGCTATTGGTACATACCCTCAGCCCCGAGGATGAACTACTCTCTCCTCGTCATGGAGACCGCCGGGATAATGAAGATGGCCTCTGGTGATAATTCCCCCCTTCGGCAGGGTGCCGGAACGGGGTCCCGATGGGTTTTTCATGGCTATAGAGGCTTGCGGCGGCGGAACTTACGATCTAGGGTTCTTTTCGGGGTTTCTGGTATTTATAAGAATTTTTGGCATTGGTTTCACGTCAAGGGGGTCCATGAGGCAGCGACAAGCCAGGGGGGCGCGCCCTAGGGGGGTGGGCGCGCCCCCCACCCTTGTGGTTGCCTCGGGACTCTTCTGGCCCAACTCTTGTGCTTCGGGGGTCTCTTTTGGTCCATAAAAAATCACCGTAAATTTTCAGCCCATTCCGAGAACTTTTATTTCTACACAAAAAACGACACCACGGTAGTTCTGCTGAAAACAGCGTCAGTCCGGGTTAGTTCTAATCAAATACCAAAACCATATAAAATTGTTGTAAACATGGCATGAATACTTCATAAATTATAGATACGTTGGAGACGTATCAGCATCCCCAAGCTTAAATCCTACTCGTCCTCGAGTAGGTAAATGATAAAAGAAATAATTTATGAAGTGTGAATGCTAGCAAGTGCACAAGTTTGATCAATAATAATTTCAACCACTTTTTTTAGCATCATTACATATCATAACAGTAGCCCATCTCATAAAACTTCTCATGATCAAGTAGCAAGCTATTCACATGTTAAAGCATAGATCATAAACTTTCTTGAAAACTAACAAACTATGTTCTCAGTCATCAGACAATTGCAATTCATCTTATTTTCAGGAAGGCTCTATGTAAGAGCTTTGATTTAGCAAATTCCACATACTCAACTATCATATAGTCTTCCATGATTGCTACCACTCAAAGCATATTTTTAGAACAAATAGCATCCATCGAACACAGAGAAAGATAGGGGCTTAGTATTTCGCCTCCCAACTTATTTATCATATAGATAATTGTCAACAATAATAATTCATGATCAAATATATTTGAATGGCCATATATGCTTAGATCTTTCCCCACCACATAATGCTTGCCAACTAGAGAATAATTGAGGTTGAAATGAGAAGGAATACTATTGACTCTTGCATAAAAGTAAAAGATAGGCCCTTCGCAGAGGGAAGCAGAGGTTGTCATGCGCTTTATATTTTTGGATGTGCAAACCCTTAATGCAAAGGAATGTCACATTGTATTGCCCTTTGTGATAGCAACCTTTATTATCCAGTCAGCTGCTTTTATTTCTTTACCATCACAAGTTCGTAAAACGCTTACTTTCCCTTACAATAAAAGATCATACATATTTATGAGTAGATTTTATTGCTTTTTGCACCGATGACAACTTACTTGAAGGATCTTATTCAATCCATAGGTAGATATGGTGGACACTCATGGCAAGAAACTGGGTTTAAGAATTTTGGATGCACAAGCAGTATTCCCGCTTAGTACAGAAATTTTGGCTAGCAAAAGATTCTAAAAAGTAAGCACCACATGTTGGAGGATCCATAACAATATAATTTCTATACAAATATACCCAAGCATAACTCATTATGTTGTCTTCCTTGTCCAACTTCAACTAATTTCTCAAGTTTGAAAATAATTAATGGGGCTCACAATCATATAAGATGTCCAAGATAGTATATTTATATGTGAAATCTCTCTTCCTTCAATATTCTTTCATGAATTGTTCAAGTGACCAATACTATGTTTGCTAACTTTCAATAAATTTACCACCTATACTTCTTATATGTGAAGTCATTACTCCCCATGGGATATGCATATGAAACATATATAATTTCAGATTTATGGTATTCAATTCATTCAACCATTTACTCAAAGGATATAAGTGAAGCACACGAGTAAATGACAAACTACTCCAAAAAAGATATAAGTGAAGATCAATGAGTAGTCGAATAATTAAGTAGCTATGTGAAGACTCTCTCTCATAAATAAAATTTTAGATCTTAAGTATTTTATTCAAACAGCAAGCAAAACAAAATAAAATGACATTCCAAGGAGAGCACATATCATGTGAAGAAGCAAAAACTTAGGCTCAACCAAAACTGACCGATCATTGTTGAAGAAGAAAGGTGGGATACCAACCGGGTCATCCCCAAGCTTAGATGCTTAAGACTTCTTGAAATATTAACTAGGGATGCCTTGGGCATCCCCAAGCTTGAACTTTTGTGTCTCCTTAATTCCTTTTATATCACGGTATCCCTAAATCTTAAAAACTTCATCCACACAAAACTCAACAAGAACTCGTGAGAAAAGTTAGTATAAATCAAATGTAAAACCTTATCATTCTCTACTGTAGCAAATCACTAAAATTATTATTTAACATTGCATACTAAATTCCTCTGCATATTCAATACTCCTATCCTCAAATAGAATCATTAAACAAGCAAACATATGCAAAACAATGCAAACATAACAGCAATCTGTCTAAACAGGACAGTCTGTAAATAGTGCAATTGTACTCATACTTCTGTAACTGCAAAAATTCTGAAAAATTACCAAACTGTAGAAAATTTGTTGTAGCTCATTTTGTAAAAATTGCAAGATTTTATCAGGTTCTTACTTTCCATAAGAATTCAGACAATGATAGAAAACTTTCTGTTTTCAAAACAGCAACATATAGACTTGCAAAATAAGCATGGTAAAGGCATACTTGACACTTCTATTGAAATAAACGATGCAAAACATTACTATAAATAGCAGCAATAAAATCCTAATAAAAAAATGATGCTCCAAGCAAAACACATATCATGTGACGAATAAAAATATAGCCCCAAGTAAGGTTACCGATAATGTTGAAGACGAAAGAGGGGATGCCTTCCGGGGCATCCCCAAGCTTAGTTGCTTGGATCTTCCTTGAATATTACCTTGGGTTGCCTTGAGCATCCCCAAGCTTAGGGTATTGTCACTCCTTATTCTCCTCATATCGATATCTCACCCAAAACTTGAAAACTTCAATCACACAAAACTTAACGGAACTTCGTGAGATGGGTTAGTATGATAAAACAAATCATTCACTTTGATACTGTAAAGACAAGATTCAAAATTTTCTCACATGATGCCTACTGTACCCTATCATTTCTATAATTTATATTGAGCAATATAAGCCATAGAAACTAGAAAACAAGCAAACTATGCATTGCAAACAGAATCTGTCAAAAACAGAACAGTCTGTAAAGATCTGAATTAATCTCATACTTCTGTTACTCCAAAAATTCTGAACAATTAGGAAAACGTAGAAAATTTGTATACCAATGAACTGTAAAAACTTCAGAAGTTTTCCACGTTCCAGTAAAAGATAGGAATTTCTGTACTGGACGCAAAAGTTTCTGTTTTTGCACATAATCAAATCAACTATCAACCACACTATCCCAAAGGCTTTACTTGGCACTTTATTCAAACAAAAGCTATAAAACATGATTAATACAGTAGCATAATCATGTGAACACACAAAAACAGTAGGGGTAAATATTGGGTTGTCTCCCAACAAGCGCTTTTCTTTAATGCCTTTTTAGCTAGGCGTGATGATTTCAATGATGCTCACATAAAAGATAAGAATTGAAACATAACGGGAGCATCATGAAGCATATGACTAGCACATTTAAGTCTAACCCAATTCTTATGCATAGGGATTTTGTGAGCAAATAATTTATGGAAGCAAGAATCAACTAGCATAGGAAAGCAAAACAAGCAAAACTTCAAGATTTTCAACCCATAGAGAGGAAACTTGATATTATTGCAATTCCTATAAGCATATATTCCTCCCTCATAATAATTTTCAGTAGCATCATGAATGAATTCAACAATATAACTTTTAGATAAAGAATTCTTTTCATAATCCACAAGGATAGACAATTTTATTACTCCCACATAAGCAAATTTTCTTCTCACATGAATAGTAGTGGGAGCATCATATGAAACTTGAATACTATAAATTGTTTACACATTAAAAGAGTAATGTTCAGTAAAAGTATATTCAAAATTATGACAATAATTATCACTACTTTTTATAACATAAGTATCATCACAATAATCATCATAAGTAGCAACTTTGTTCTCATCATAGTCAATTGAAACCTCTTCCAAAATAGTGGAATCATTACTAAATAAAGTCATGACCTCTCCAAGTTCACTTTTATCATTATAATAAGATTCAACACCCTCCAAAATAGTGGGATAATTATTATCTAAAATTGACACTCTTCCAAACCCACTTTCATAAATATTGCAATCATCATAGCAAATTTGCTCATCCAAAGTAGAGGGACTAAAAAGATCATCTTCATCAAGCATAGCAGCCCCAAGCTTGGGACAAACATTAATTGCAGCAAATAAATTCTCAAACATGTCACTCTCATCAAACATAGCATCCCCAAGCTTGTGGCTTTGCGTATCATAAGCATAATCACTCTCATCATTAATAGTATGAATAGCACCAATAGTATAACAATTATTGTCATCATAATTTTCTATGTTGGTGCCAAAGAGATTTTCAAGATTATAAGAAGTATCATTATTTTCCCAATCATAATCATCACAATGAGTAATAGGCATAACAAAATCATCCTCAATAGTTTCTTCGGACATTGTACCATAAGACAAAGAATCAATATCATCATCAAGTATATCATCTTCCACATTTATTTTTGATTCATTCTCATGAGGCATAACAATAATGGGAGCAACATCATTTGGGAGGGATACCTTTTTACCTTTGCTTCTCCGTCTTTTCTTTTTCTTCTCCACATCATGTGTGGATTTAATCATCTTTTTGGAGCTCCTTATTGATGAGATTGGTTGCATAGGAAGCTCATTCTCGTAACCTGTTTCACGAGAGACAATAGGAGGGAAAGTGGAGAGCTTTACCCTTTCATTAGTATTTCTTTTTATATTCTAATGGTTTTCCCATCTTTCTATAGTTGGCAATATAAGCATTCTTATTGCAATTTACCACGCAAAACATATAGATTTCTTTAAGAGTAGTTTCAGCATGGTCGGTGAATATGAACGCTTCAAACCAACTATTTTTATGTGACAATTCTTCACACCCCAAAAATAAACAAAGTTCATTATAAAGTTCAAGGGTGATCAAGTTATTGCAATATTTGGTCACGATTCGATCATGAAAAAGTATGCATTGAAAATTAAGATGACCAACTCTATTGCAGAGTTCACAAGTAATGGGATGAAGAGAGCATAATTTTGTAGCAAATTTATCTATCACCTTAAGCCACCGATTGGTTTCATCATGTTTATGCTTCTTACAAAATATATCATCCCTATAAGGCATGTCTTCACAAATTCTATTCACTCCACAAAAATTGACATGCTTATAAGAAACATTTTTATCATGACTAGTGCAATCATCATTAGTATCATGAATATTCATAGCAAGCAAACTAACAACATTGTAATCATGTTTATCATTCAAAGATTTAGTGCCAAACAATTTATAGACTTTTTCTTCTAACACTTGAGCACAATTTTCCTTTCCATCATTTTCACGAAAGACATTAAAAAGATGAAGCATATGAGGCAACCTCAATTCCATTTTTTTTGTAGTTTTCTTTTATAGACTAAACCAGTGATAAAACAAGAAACTAAAAGATTCAATTGCAAGATCTAAAGATATACCTTCAAGCACTAACCTCCCCGGCAACGGCGCCAGAAAAGAGCTTCGTTGATGGGATGTGAGTGCCGCTTACCTAGCCTCCCCGACAACGGCGCGAGAAAAGAGCTTGATGTCTACTACGCAACCTTCTTCTTGTAGACTCGTGTTGGGCCTCCAAGCACAGAGTTTTGTAGGACAGTAGCAAATTTCCCTCAAGTAGATGACCTAAGGTTTATCAATCCGTGGGAGGCGTAGGATGAAGATGGTCTCTCTCAAACAACCCTGCAACCAAATAGCAAAGAGTCTCTTGTGTCGCCAACACACCCAATACAATGGTAAATTGTATAGGTGCACTAGTTCGGCGAAAAGATGGTGATACAAGTGTAATATGGATGGTAGATATAGGTTTTTGTAATCTGAAAATATAAAAACAGCAAGGTAACTAGTAACAAAAGTGAGCAAAAACGGTATTGCCATGCTTGGACACAAGGCCTAGGGTTCATACTTTCACTAGTGCAAATTCTCTCAACAATGATAACATAATTGGATCACATAACAATCCCTCAACGTGCAACAAAGAATCACTCCAAAGTTTCTATCGGAGAATGTAGGACGAAAACGTGCATCTACCCCTATGCATAGATTACCCCAATGCCACCTCGGGAATCCGCGAGTTGAGTGCCAAAATATACATCAAGTGAATCAATAGAATATCCCATTGTCACCACAGATATCCCATCGCAAGACATTCATCAAGTGTTCTCAAATCCAATACTCAATCCAACATAACGAAACCTCAAAGAGCAAGACTCAATTCATCACAAGAAGGTAGAGGGGGAGAAACACCATATGATCCAACTATAATAACAAAGCTCGCGGTACATCAAGATCGTGCCAAATCAAGAACACGAGAGAGAGAGATCAAACACATAGCTACTGGTACATACCCTCAGCCCCAAGGATGAACTACTCCCTCCTCGTCATGGAGACCGCCGGGATAATGAAGATGGCCTCTGGTGATAATTCACCCCTCCGGCAGGGTGCCAGAACGGGGTCCCGATGGGTTTTTCATGGCTATAGAGGCTTGCGGCGGCGGAACTTCCGATCTAGGGTTCTTTTCAGGGTTTCTGGTATTTATAAGAATTTTTGGCGTTGGTTTCATGTCAAGGGGGTCCACGAGGCAGCGACAAGCCAGGGGGCGCGCCCTAGGGGGGTGGGCGCGCCCCCCACCCTTGTGGTTGCTTCAGGACTCTTCTGGCCCAACTCTTGTGCTTCGGGGGTCTCTTTTGGTCCATAAAAAATCACCGTAAATTTTTAGCCCATTCCGAGAACTTTTATTTCTGCACAAAAAACGACACCACGGTAGTTCTGCTGAAAACAGCGTCAGTCCGGGTTAGTTCTAATCAAATCATACCAAAACCATATAAAATTGTTGTAAACATGGCATGAATACATCATAAATTATAGATACGTTGGAGGCGTATCACTTCACACCTTGAATATAGGCAAGAACCCTTTCTTTGACTGATCCATTTTGAACTCCTTCAAAACTTTGTCAAGGTATGTGCTATGTGAAAGTTCTATTAAGCGTCTTGATCTATCTCTATAGATTTTGATGCCCAATATGTAAGTAGCTTCACCGAGGTCTTTCATTGAAAAATTCTTATTCAAGTATCCTTTTATGCTATCCAGAAATTCTATATCATTTCCCATCAACAATATATCATCCACATATAATATCAGAAATGCTACAGAGCACCCACTCACTTTCTTGTAAATACAGGCTTCTCCATAACTCTGTATAAAACCAAATGATTTGATCACCTCATTAAAGCGTATATTCCAACTCCGAGAGGCTTGCACCAGTCCATAGATGGATCACTGGAGCTTGCACACTTTGTTAGCACCTTTAGGATCGACAAAACCTTCCGGTTGCATTATATACAACTCTTCCTCAAAAAACCCATTAAGGAATGCAAGTTTTTGACATCCATTTGCCAGATTTCATAATCATAAAATGCGGCAATTGCTAACATGATTCGGACAAACTTAAGCATCGCTACGGGTGAGAAAGTCTCATCGTAGTCAACCCCTTGAACTTGTCGAAAACCTTTTGCAACAAGTCGAGCTTTGTAGACAGTAATATTACCATCAGCGTCAGTCTTCTTCTTGAAGATCCATTTATTCTCAATGGCTTGCCGATCATCGAGCAAGTCCACCAAAGTCCACACTTTGTTCTCATACATGGATCCTATCTCAGATTTCATGGCCTCAAGCCATTTATCGGAATCTGGGCTCATCATAGCTTCTTCATAGTTCGTAGGTTCACCTTGGTCTTATAATATGACTTCCAGAACAGGATTACCGTACCACTCTGGTGCGGATCGTGCTCTGGTCGACCTACGAGGTTCAGTAGTAACTTGATCTGAAGTTTCATGATCATTATCATTTGCTTCCTCTCTAGTTGGTGTAGGCATCACGGGAACGGTTTTCTGTGATGTGCTACTTTCCAATTCGAGAGAAGGTACAATTAACTCATCAAGTTCTACTTTCCTCCCACTCACTTCTTTCGAGAGAAACTCCTTCTCTAGAAAGGACTCATTCTTAGCAACAAAGATTTTGCCTTTGGATATGTGGTAGAAGGTATACCCAATAGTTTCTTTCGGGTATCCTACGAAGATGCACTTCTCTGCTTTGGGTTCGAGCTTATCAGGCTGAAGCCTTTTGACATAAGCATCGCATCCCCAAACTTTTAAGAAACGACAGCTTAGGTTTCTTACCAAACCATAGTTCATATGGTGTCATCTCAACGGATTTAGACGGTGCCCTATTTAACGTGAATGGGGTTGTCTCTAATGCATAACCCCAAAACGATAGTGGTAAATCGGTAAGAGACATCATAGATCGCACCATATCTAATAAAGTACGGTTACGATGTTTGGACACACCATTACGCTGTGGTGTTCCAGGTGGCGTGAGTTGTGAAACAATTCCACATTGTTTTAAATGAAGGCCAAACTCGTAACTCAAATATTCGCCTCCGCGATCAGATCATAGAAGCTTTATTTTCTTGTTACGATGATTCTCCACTTCACTCTGAAATTCTTTGAACTTTTCAAATGTTTCAGACTTGTGTTTCATCAAGTAGATATACCCATACCTACTCAAATCATCTGTGAAGGTGAGAAAATAACGATACCCGCCGCGTGCTTCAATACTCATCGGACCGCATACATCGTATGTATTATTTGCAATAAGTCATTAGCTCGCTCCATTGTTCCGGAGAACGAAGTTTTAATCATCTTGCCCATGAGGCATGGTTCACAAGTATCAAATGATTCATAATCAAGTGATTCCAAAAGTCCATCTGCATGGAGTTTCTTCATGTGCTTTACACAAATACGACCTAAACGGCAGTGCCACAAGTATGTTGCATTATCATTATCAACTTTGTATCTTTTGGCATCAATATTATGAATATGTGTATCACTACGATCGAGATTCAATAAACCATTCACATTGGGTGTATGACCATAGAAGGTTCTATTCATGTAAACAGAACAATAATTATTCTCCAACTTAAATGAATAACCGTATTGCAATAAACATGATCTAATCATATTCATGCTGAACGCAAACACCAAATAACATTTATTTAGTTTCAACACTAATCCCGATGGTAGAGGGAGTGTGCGATGGTGATCATATCAACCTTGGAATCACTTCCAACACACATCGTCACCTCACACTTAACTAGTCTCTGTTTATTCTGCAACTCCTGTTTTGAGTTACTAATTTTAGCAACTTAACCGGTATCGAATACCCAGGTGCTACTACGAACACTAGTAAGGTACACATCAATAACATGTATATCAAATATATTTTTGTTCACTTTGCCATCCTTCTTATCCGCCAAGTATTTGGGGCAGTTCTGCTTCTAGTGACCATTTCCTTTGTAGTAGAAGCACTCATTTTCAGGCTTGGGTCCAGCTTTGGGTTTCTTCATGGGAGCGACAACTTGCTTGCCATTCTTCTTGAAGTTTCCTTTCTTTCCCTCGCTCTTTTTCTTGAAACTAGTGGTCTTGTTAACCATCAACACTTGATGCTCTTTCTTCATTTCTATCTTCGCCGATTTCAGCATCGCGAAGAGCTCGGGAATCGTTTTCGTCATCCCTTGCATGTTATAGTTCATCACGAAGTTCTAGTAGCTTGGTGATAGTGACTAGAGAACTCTGTCAATCACTATCTTATCCAGAAGATTAACTCCCACTTGATTCAAGCGATTGTAGCACCCAGACATTCTGAGTACATGCGCACTGGCTGAGTTATTCTCCTCCATCTTATAGGCAAAGTACTTGTCAGAGGTCTCATACCTCTCAACACGGGTATAAGTCTGAAATACCAATTTCAGCTCCTGGAACATCTCATATGTTCCATGGCGTTCAAAATGTGTTTGAAGCCCCGATTCTAAGCCGTAAAGTATGGCGCACTAAACTATCTAGTAGTCATCATATCGAGCTTGTCAAACATTCATAATGTCTGCATCTGCTCCTGCAATAGGTCTGTCACCTAGCGGTGCATCAAGAACATAATTCTTCTGTGCAGCAATGAGGATAATCCTCAGATCACGGACCCAGTCCGCATTATTGCTACCATCATCTTTCAACTTAGTTTTCTCTAGGAACATGTCAAAAATATAGGGGAGCTATATCGCGAGCTATTGATCTACAACATAGATATGCAAAACTTATTAAGACTAAGTTCATGATAAATTAAGTTCAATTAATCAAATTACTAATGAACTCCCACTTAAATAAATATCCCTCAAGTTATCTAAGTGATACGTGATCCAAATCAACTAACCCATGTCCGATCATCACGTGAGATGGGGTAGTCATCAATGGTGAACATCTCTATGTTGATCATATCTACTATATGACTCACGTTCGACCTTTCGGTCTCCAGTGTTCCGAGACAATGTCTATACATGCTAGGCTCGTCAAGTTTAACCCAAGTATTCTGCATGTGCAAAACTATCTTACACCCATTGTATGTGAACGTAAAGTCTATCACACCCGATCATCACATGGTGCTTCGAAACGACGAACTTTGGCAACGGTGCATACATGGGGAGAACATTTTTATCTTGAAATTTAGTGAAGGGATCATCTTATAATGCTACCGCCATTCTAAGCAAAATAAGATGCATAAAGGATAAACATCACATGCAATCAAAATATATGACATGATACGGCCATCATCATCTTGTGCTTTTGATCTCCATCTCCAAAGCATCGTCATGATCTCTATCGTTGCGTCGGGGTCGTCTCGCCAACTATTGCTTCTACAACTATCGCTAACGCATAGTGATAAAGTAAAGCAATTACATGGCGTTTGCACTTCATACAATAAAGAGACAAACCTAAGGCTCCTGCCGGTTGTCGATATTACAAAACATGATCATCTCATACATCAACACATATCACATCATATCTTGACCATATCACATCACAACATGCCCTGCAAAAACAAGTTAGACGTCATCTACTTTGTTGGTGCAAGTTTTATGTGGCTGCTATGGGCTTCTAGCAAGAACGGTTCTTACCTACGGCAAAAACCAGCCACCTTTATGCAAAACTAGTTGCATGTCTGTCGGTGGAACCGGTCTCATGTGCGTGGACATGTAAGGTTGGTCCGGGCTGCTTCATCCCACAATACCACCGAATCAAAATAAGACGTTGGTGATAAGCAGTATGACTATCACCGCCCACAACTCTTTGTGTTCTACTCGTGCATATCATCTACGCATAGACCAGGCTCTGATACCACTGTTTAGAAACGTTGCATGGAAAATAAAAAAAATTCTACGCACACGCAAGATCTATCAAGGAGATGCATAGCAATGAGAGGGGAGAGTGTGTCTACGTACCCTCGTAGACCGTAAGTGGAAGTGTTTGACAACGCGGTTGATGTAGTCGAACTTCTTCGCGTTCCAACCGATCGAGCACCGAACGTACGACACATCTGTGTTCAGCACACGTTCAACTCGATGACGTCCTTCGCCTTCTTGATCCAGCAAGACGGCGAGGTAGTGGGTGAGTTCCGGCAGCATGACGGCATGGTGACGGTGATGGTGAAGCTATCTCCGCAGGGCTTCGCCTAAGCACTACGAAAATATGACCGAGGGTGTAAACGGTGGACGGGGGCGCCGTACACGGCTAAGACAATGTTGTGTCCCTGTGTGGCGCCCCCTCCCCATATATATATAGGTGAGGGGGAGGGGAGGCAGCCAGGGCGCGCCATAGGGCTGGCCGCCGGACACTAGGGCTCCTGTCCTGCGCCCCCCTGCCATGTATTCCCCAAGGGGAAAGTAAAGAGGGGGAGAGGGAAGGAAGGGGAAGACCTAGTCCCCTCTTTCCTTCTCTCCCCTAGGGCCGGCCACCTATAGGGGGGCGCACCAGCCCCTTGTGGGCTGGTGTGTTCCCTCACTTGGCCCATTAAGCCCATTACTTTGCCGGGGTTGCCCGGAACTCCTTCCGGTGACCCGACAAGTACCCGGTACACCCGAAACACTTCCGGTGTCCAAATACCATCGTCCTTTATATCAATCTTTACCTATCGACCATTTCAAGACTCCTCGTCATGTCCGTGATCTCATCCGGGACTTCGAACAACATTCGGTCACCAAATCACATAACTCATATAATACTATATCGTCATCGAACGTTAAGCGTGCGGACCCTACGGGTTCGAGAACTTTGTAGACATGACCGAGACACCTCTCCGATTAATAACCAATAGCGGAACCTGGATGCCCATATTGGCTCCTACACATTCTACGAAGATCTTTATCGGTCGAACCGTTATGACAACATACGTAATTCCCTTTGTCCATCGGTATGTTATTTGCCTGAGATTCGATCGTCGGTATCTTCATACCTAGTTCAATCTCATTACCAGCAAGTCTCTTTACTCGTTCCATAATACATCATACTGTAACTAAGTCATTAGTCACTTTGCTTGCAAGGCTTCTTATGATGTGTATTACCGAGAGGGCCCAGAGATACCTCTCCGATACTCGGAGTGACAAATCCTAATCTTGATCTATGCCAACTCAACAAACACCTTCGGAGATACCTGTAGAGCATCTTTATGATCACCCAGTTATGTTGTGACGTTTGATAGAATACAAGGTATTCCTCCGGTATCCGGGAGTTGCATAATCTCATAGTCGAAGGAATATGTATTTGACATGAAGAAAGCAATAGCAATAAACTGAACGATCAATATGCTAAGCTAACGGGTGGGTCTTGTTCATCACATCATTCTCCTAATAATGTAATCCCGTTATCAAATGACAACACATGTCTATGGTTAGGAAACCTTAACCATCTTTGATCAACGAGCTAGTCTAGTAGAGGCATACTAGGGACACGGTATTTGTTTATGTATTTACACATGTATTTGAGTTTCCGATCAATACAATTCTAGCATGAATAATAAACATTTATCATGAATAAGGAAATATAAAATAACAACTTTATTATTGCCTCTAGGGCATATTTCGTTCACTACGATGTAATCATCAAGTATTAGATAGTGCAGGGTTAGTTTTTTAGTTCACTGGATGAAAAAGTGTCTGGTTTTATGTAATAATTATCCTAGTTTAAATGAATATCGTCCGGTTTGTTCGAATTTAAATCAAATTTGTTTAAAATTCAATTGAAATGCAACCGGACATATACGGATAGTATTGGAAGGCCGGGTCCCGCATCAATGATGGGGAGGCTGGTCGCAGTCCCACGTATCGGTGTAGATGGTGGTGGCGGTCGATCTTAGCCGGGCTGGCCGGGTGGGGCTGCTGTCAGGAGGTTGAGGACGAGATAGCTATTCCTTGCACAGGCCCGGCAGAAATTCCATTCCCTATAAATGCTTAGCATTTATTCCCTAGCCGCCCCTTTGGCCCCTTGCACATTAAGTCAAGTATATATTCAGACTATCATTGAATTTCAGCATTCCTATTACAACTTTGACATTACAACCCTTTTTTTATTTTGCAGAAAGAGATCAGTGTATGTGGTCACATATTTTCTGAACCAAAAATAATACTTACATATACCAAGGATAATAGCATCAAGTCAAGCGAACATGCTCCATGTATGCGTATTTATAATACCTAAATAGTTCATCCACACTATTTTATTTTTCTAGACATGCAACCTATCCACATCATCAAGTAGGTCCATTACTCCCTTTCTCTTCACATGCAACCATCCCACTACAGCACATGTGCCATGTCAGCAGCCCTCTTCCTGCGATTATTTAATTTCCTTGCATAATAACTGATCAAAGCCCAGCCAGGGAGAAAAAAGCCCATGCCTCGCTCCCTCAGAAAAAAAAACATATCATTTCCTCAAGAGTCGAAGGCCAGCAGCCCCCTCTCTCGCTCCACCTCTAGAAAACATTTAATTTCTGGTGATAATCACCCGCATTCACATATTTTCATTACTGCTTCCTCCCCACGAAGCATTTCACCTCACCCCTTTTATCTTCTCATTGCATAGAATTGAGCTGGTTGCCCCTTCATCTTCAATCTTCTCTTCTTCCTCACATTGATTCTTCTTCCTCTCCCACTCTCATTCCTGAAAATTTCATTTGGATCGGATGTTCCTACAAAGTTTTGAGTGAGATTTTGTTGTGCCCCGGTGGTGCTGCTCAACGACCACGGCGCACGGCTTGTGGAAGCGCGCGTGGACGGGGCCACACTGGTCGACTTCGCGCCGCCTACGCCGTCGCCCGTCGTGCTGCAGCTGCACCCGGACCTGGAGGGCGACGTGCAGGAGATAGTGCAGATCCAGCTCACGCGCTTCGCATGCGGCTCGCTCGCCGTCAGGTTCACGGCCAACCACGCGGTCGCCGACGGCCACGCCACAAGCAACTTCCTCGTCGCGTGGGGCCGTGCCGCGCGAGGGTTGGACATCTCCGCTTCTTGACCACACAACCACCCCGACCTCTTCCGGCCGCGCGACCCGTCGGTCGTTGAGTTCGAGCACCACGGCGTCGAGTACTACCAGCCGTCGTCCAGCAACCTCAAGCAGGTTGGGGGTGGCCGGGTGGGCACCACGGTGCTGACAACGTGATCATCCACAAGGCGCACTTCACCAAGGACTTCATCGCCGGACTGCGTGCCAAGGCATCGGAGGGGCGCGACGGGCCGTTCAGCTGGTTCAAAACCATGCTCGCGCACGTGTGGAGCACCATGACACGCGCGGGGGGGCTCAGCCCCAGCGAGACCTCCACCATCTGCATCTCCGTGGACGGGCGGCGGTGCCTGGCCACCCGCTGGGCTACTTCGGCAACCGGGTCCTCTGGGCGTTCCTGCGGTCCACGGTTGGGGACCTGCTGAGCCGGCCGCTGAAACACGTGACGCAGATGATCGGATGTTCCTACAAAGTTTTGACTTAGATTTTGCTGTACGTTTTCTTTTGATCTTTTTTAGATCTGTGAGGAGGAGGACGAATAGGTCCATCACTTGTGCTCTGTTTTGAGGTTTGTGAGGAGTAGGAGGAGAAAATTTGTGGTTTGCCTCCGAGCTTCTTCATGGAACTGTAAGCTTTCTCTCCATCAGTTTTGAGGTTCTTCTATTTGATAGATTGCATCTGATCTATAAATCAGATTTTCATCTAATTTCCTCATCTGATTATTTTGCTTGTCGCTCTAGAAGTACGAATGATCTAATTGTCTTCCGCCACTGAAGATCGAATTTGCATTGCTGCCAACCATCGAGTCGTCAATGTCTATGCCGGGAGTGTAACTGCCTCACCCTGGCTCTGTCCTTTAGCGAACTATACGGCCGTGCTGTTGTCCAAACTGTATGGATTACTCTCTCTCTCTCTCTCAATGTAATTTTCATGGTGGAATTTTCTTGAAAGATACGTTTATCCATAGTTTCCTATATGTAAGGTTTTGTTGCTCTAGAATCCCCTCCGAGTAGGTTCAGTAAGACAACTTGCTAATTGTCCACATGGCCATGCCACAACATCTATGCATACGGTATGCCAGCCAATATCCCCCCTTGCTTCTGTAGTTTGTTTTGATTTTTTCTGCTTTGTCGACTTGAACCACATGTGCCTCCATGTAAGCGTACACCAGATTATGCCCTAATAGTAATATGCGTCTACTCTCGATGAGCCTGCAGGTTTATAATTTTTCATTTGTGCAGATAGATGATTTTTTAGACTGAGACCAAGAATTAAGATTGATCCATATTTTGTATGTAGCCATTTGGTTTGATTAATGAAAGTTCCTTTCCCGCAAAAAAAAAAGATTGATCCATATTTATCTTTATTAGTTTGTTGCATTTATGAAGGTTTGTCGCCTTCCTAGAGGAATCGAACACTGCAGGTACTGTTGGAATTCATAACTAAAAGTGAACATGAAGATTTCAATTACCTGCCGTGGCGTGTTGGTATATCCCCTCTCTTTTTACTTTTCGAGTTTACTTTTATTTTAGTTTCAAGGTGCACCTAAATTTTCTCCAAGGGTGACAGGCACATCCCAAGTCATAACAGGTAATTGTTTTTTAGCTATTGTAAACCTTAAGTGTTGGCCCCATTATAATCTTGGATTAGCTAAATAAATCTAGAATACATACCAAGTTTCGTAGTTTGCTAATTCTGATTTATAATTGTTGCTTTCTATGGAATAAATAAGATAAGTATCTCAGTCGGCAGGTTAGGTAGGTTTCATGATGATGTCTTTGGCTGTTTAAATCATGTCATGTGGCTGCTCATGTCTTGCTCTCTTGATGCCTAACTTTTTGTTGTCTTTAGCCTCTCAAAATCGTTTCTCATTATTAAATAATCATATGGATTATCGCGAGTACAATACACTTCCAGAGCACAAGAAAACATGTTTACAATTTCTGTTAAATAAGCATTCATTCTTTTTGCAGGAGTATGCATATTCATTTGTTGTTGCAAAAAAAGTGAGCTAAAAGCCAAATAGCGGTGCTCCAATTTGTTTTCCATGCCCCCAAAATATGTGTTATCATTATAGTTTGTTGTTAAACGTACTATTGCAATATTTGCATGTGTGAATTCTACAGTTTTTTTTTTTGCGATTTGAATTAGCAAGAAACAATCTCCAATTTCATATTGTCATATTTATTCTTTAATTTAGCAGGGTTAACTCTACAAAGATGTTACATTTGGTTACAAGTGAATTTAAATGCACTCGGTCTAAGATGACAGTACCCTTTATGATCTTCAATTTTTTTCAATGCTCTTACAAGCCAACCTGACTACCAAGGACAGAAATACATGACTATGCCATTTTAGTGCCAAGGACAGAAATACATGACTATACCATGTATCTATGTATCATTCAACATTTTAAAAGGAAATACCAACTTTGTTTCTTTCCGTTTCAATATTGTCATGTATTTCTTTCAAGTTTTTTGCAAAAAGCAAAATTTAGAAGTCCCGCAGCAACGCGCGGGGTATCATCTAGTATAAACAGCAGAGGAACACAAAGAGAGCCAAGAAGCCCCACGCAGCACACAGACAATGGCGTCTCTCACGACATTTTCTTGGATCGCTTTGTATCCGCTGGTTGTCCTCCTAGCTCCGGCGAGCGCTCAAGGCCCGACGGCCGGGTTCACGGCCGTTAGCCTCAGCGAGAGCAACTTCCAGCTTCAGAAGCCGTACAACATGCCGAGCAGCGCACGGTATGGCTTCGAAGGCACGGTGCGGCGGATGTGGGTGCTGTCCTCGGACGAGCCCTTTTCGCCGCAGAGCGACACTAAGCCAAGAACAGAGATGAGGATGACTGTGAGTACTCCATAACATGATCAATAATCACTCATCACATAGTTATATATGTCCTTTTCTAAAAAAAACATAGTTTTATATGTATATTGCTAGCATATTCTTTCTAATTTCAAGAGAGTTTCGCTTGCACATAAAAAATGGATTTCCATTTTTTCAAAGGGAAAGCTCAAAAAACAATATCAGAAACATGCCTAGTTAGATGTGCTCTAGCTAAAGCACATCTAGATGCTCATACCTTGAAATTGATATATGCAATAAAGCACATCTAGATGCCCTCTTTGTTTAACTGACGGACTAATAAATGTCTTGGCATTCGGTATGATTTAGGGAAACGACTACTCTTCCGGCGTGTGGCAATTCGAGGGCTCCGTGTACGCACTAGTAGAAAACGGGCCTTTAGTCCCGGTTTCAAAGGGCCTTTAGTCCCGGTTCTGGAACCGGGACAAAAGGGTCGGGACTAAAGGCCCCCCCTTTAGTCCCGGTTGTGTTACGAACCGGGACTAAAGGCCCTCCACGTGGCCGCTCTCTGTGCGTGGGCTGGAGAACCTTTAGTCCCGGTTGGTGTTACCAACCAGGAATAAAGGGAAAAAATCAATTTTTTTTATTTTTGATTTGTTTTAATTTTCTTCTGATTTTCAAATCTTTCTAATCACCCCTCCTCACTGCTTCAGAATTTAATCTCTAATCTCTAATCAGCACTCATTCCAAATCGTCTAACTTCCCGGTCGGTCACCCATCCTCTCACTACTCCAGCCTGAGCACGCTTAACTTTCAGGTTCTATCTCCCCTAGTTTCCAAGTCTGCACTTATTGTTTTTCTGACAATATTAAGCTATCAATCCTGTTAACCCTTAGGTCTTGATGTGACATGATTTAATTTTTTAAATTCCAAACAATGATTAAAATAAACAACAATGATTAATTTAAAAACTCAAAAATACTTCAAAAAAAGGAAAAAATTACAAAAAAATAAAAAATTCTCAAAAAACAAAAAAAACCAAAAATCCAAAATAATACAAAAAGTTCAAAATAAAATAAGTAATAATAATTTTGAATTTCAATGAAAATAAAATAAGTATTATTATTATTATTATGCCATTTATTCATTTAATATCTTTAAATCTGTAAATCGAAATTCGACAAATAATATATCCATTATTATCAGAAAATGTGACCATGATGTCACACGCTTCACCGTTTGAGTTTGAAATTATTATTCTAAAAAACAATAATTATTTAGTAACACTAATATTTATTGAATAAGTAGTTTGACCACAGTTTGACCAGAGTTTGACCACATTTTATTTTTTTAAACTTATATTAACTGAAGAATTTGTGTGTGTTCAATATGAACCATTCAAAGCCACATCCTTAAATTTCAACCATTTTTGACTTCATTTGCTATTTTTTCATGCATTTAATGATTCTTTGAGCTAAATTAGTCTGAAATTGAAAAGCACTACAAATGAACTCTGAAAACCCTGAAACTTGGCATGGCATCATCATTTCACCCAAATAGCTTGTGCTAAAAAGTTGAGAGGGTTATGGCAAAAACTGGATGCACTTCGTGTACAAACTGGACCATCTCTTTCGAAGTAACAGGGTTTCGGACGAAAACTCAGCTGTTACAAAGACATTTCATTTTTTTAGTCTTATTTCAACTCCAGAATTTTTGTGTGTTCAATATGAACCATTCAAAGCCACATCCTTAAATTTCAACCCTTTTTGACTTTATGTGCTATTTTTCATGCATTTAATGATTCTTTGAGCTAAATTAGCCTGAAATTAAAAAGCACTACAAATGAACTCTGAAAACCCTGAAACTTGGCATGGTATCATCATTTCACCCAAATAGCTTGTGCTAAAAAGTTGAGAGGGTTATGGCAAAAACTGGATGCACTTCATGTACAAACTGGACCATCTCTTTCGAAGTAACAGGGTTTCGGACGAAAACTCAGCTGTTACAAAGATATTTCATTTTTTTAATCTTATTTCAACTCCAGAATTTTTGTGTGTTCAATATGAACCATTCAAAGCCACATCCTTAAATTTCAACCCTTTTTGACTTCATTTGCTATTTTTTCATGCATTTAATGATTCTTTGAGCTAAATTAGCCTGAAATTGAAAAGCACTACAAATGAACTCTAAAAACCCTAAACCCGGGACTTAAAACGTCCGAAACTCTATTCTAAACAGTAAACACTAAAGGTTCAAATCCTAAAACCTAACCCTAAACTTGGAAATCTAAACCCTAGCCCTAAACCCTAAAACGTCCAAAAACTCTATTTTTTCTTTGGAATTTTGTGATTTTTAAAAATTGCACTAAACCCTAAACCCGGTACTTAAAACGTCCGAAACTCTATTCTAAACAGTAAAGACTAAAGGTTCAAACCCTAAAACCTAACCCTAAACTTGGAAATCTAAACCCTAGCCCTAAACCCTAAAACGTCCAAAAACTCTATTTTCTCTTTGGAATTTTGTGATTTTAAAAAATTGTTCTAAACCCTAAACCCGGGACTTAAAACGTCCGAAACTCTATTCTAAACAGTAAACACTAAGGGTTCAAACCATAAAACCTAACCCTAAACTCTAAAATCTAAACCCTAGCCCTAAACCCTAAAAAGTCTAAAACATCCAAAAACTCTATTTTCCCTTTAGAATTTTGTGATTTTAAAAAATTGTCATAACGGAAAACTTGTTGTTTCTTCGGATCAATCTTTTTTTTCTGCAAATTTTGATATATTATTTGTATTTTTATGAATTAGGATGATTTAGTTATGACTTTTCCAAGTTTAATGTGGTAAAAGGCTTTAGTTCCGGTTGGTGTCTCCAACCGGGACTAAAGATAGACCTTTAGTCCCGCTTAAAGATACCAACCGGGTCTAAAGGGCTGGGAGAAAAAAATTGAAATTTGAAAAAAAAATTGAAATTTATTTCAGTCCCGATTAGTATCTCCAACCGGGACTAAAGATAGACCTTTAGTCCCGGTTGGAGGCTGGCACCGTTCGAAGCCGGTCACAAACCCTTTAGTCCCGGTTGAGTCGCGCTGGAAGAACGTCAGGATCCTCAAGAAAAACTGATATATCCAATCGCCCTCACAGCAGAAGGTATGTTTATTTCCCAGTCTTCGTCCTTGAAAGTTTGTATCATAAGTAGCTGAATGCGTATTTTGGTAAGAGGATCATGCTAAAATTTTGCCATACAGTTAACTAATTATACTCTTATAAGTCCCACACTCATCTATTTGTTGTGCTTTTGCACGTGCTGAAGCCCGCAAAGTGCCCATGCACCAAGTTGCTTAGCCAATTAGCGGTCAACTGTAACTTTGCTCCATTTGTTTGACGGAACCAAGCATGCGTGCAGGCGCGGTGCCACGCATTGTACCAACGACCCTGACTTATACTCCCATTGGAGTATATATTTGATGGCTGCTGATCGGGGCGCCCGCGCCCTGCCTCAGTGGTGTCGCCGGGTTGAAGTAAGGAAGAAAGGGTGATTACCTGGAAGTTCAGGCGGCGTCAACGAGGCCGGGATGGCGACGGCGCGCGGGTTGAGTGAGACTAGGATTGGAGCGCATCCCATGCCCGCATAAATAGTTTAATACCTGCCCCTCGCCGATCGCACTGCCAATGCGAGATGTAAATTTAGCCACACGGCGACACGAGCTGGATAGCTAGCTAGATACTTCCTAGAAGCCATGGGCAAGCGGAAGTCGGCGAGGTCCAAGGCGGCGCCGCGGAAGAAGGTGGAGAAGCTGGAGACGGCCTTCTGCTGCCCCTTCTGCAGCCACGCCGCCGCCGTCGAGTGCACCATCGAGCTCGGGACCAAGATCGCCACCGCGTCCTGCTACTTCTGCCTCGAGAGCTACTCCACCGTGCCGGACGCCCTCACCGAGCCCATCGACGTCTACAGCGAGTGGATCGACGAGTGCGAGCGCGTCAACGACGGCGCACGCCGTCGCGCCAGGATGATGCGTGGTCGCCGTCCTGCGGTTTGTAAGCTTCTCCGCTGTACTTGCGCGGCCAATGTGCGGCGGCGGTTCAGATAGCTACGTACGAAAATCCATGGGTGCAACAATTAATTAATGGTGATCGATATCCATATGCCTTGGTTGCACAGCTGAAATTTCGTGGCAAATGCATGGTTCGTACATGCAGGAGGCAGCGGCCAGTACTAAGAAAGGTCCCAGCAACCTCGCAAGGTCCGCTGGCGAAGGGACTAAGCCCAACTCTAACCGATCCCCTAAGCCCAAATCTAGTTTTTACTCCTTTAACCGAGACCTATCCGATCTTGTAAACCCATAGAAGAGTATAAAATTTACTCCACTGCTTATCCGGCGAGTAAATTTACTCCACCGTTTGGCCTTGGAGTAAAACTCTCCATGTCTCCTCTGCCTCTTCTCCTCCCCAATCCCCGCCACCGGCAAATCCCCCGCTGTTCCCGCACCCCCATCTTTGCCGCCATGGCCGGATCCCGTGGCCGCCGGTCCCCGCCGTCCATCCGCAGCGCGGATCTGCGCCTCCATGAGCGCAGTGCATGCGCGTCCTCAAGCCGCCGCCGCCGCGACGCTGTGGCCCCATCAGACCGGCTCGCTGGCTTCCCCGATATCCCCGCGCCGCCACGGTCACAGAGGAAGTACCTCGCGTCCGGCAGCGGGTGTGGGGGACGTGGGTGGCCGAAATCACCAATCGGGAAACCCACAAAAAGTGTTGGCTTGGAACGGCTAGAGTTGCTCTAATAGGTCCAAGGCTCGGGCTATGCTTCGGCTGGTCCACTACAACTGAAGGCCCAAGGCCGGGAGCGTGAGGAAATTCCTTGCGCAATGCTATTCTTACATAACATGTCTACAATCTTACGCACTATATCTCAACAAAAAAAAAAATCTTACGCACTAGTACAATCCAGTGACGGTTATTCCATGTTTAGCTCGAGGTGGTTACTATCCTTCTCTAAGTTTTTGTAGAAGTAGGGTTTCTGAAATTTCTTTACCCTTACCTATACTAATTTTGTATGAGCAAAGCTATTCCTATGTAAATATTCTACGAAAAGTTTTACGTACCAGTTCAAGTGGATGACGGTTAACTGAAACCAAGGATGCAGTTACCAACTTAAGAGAACTAGTAATCGTGCATTTGCCACGCATGTCTAATTCAATAGCATATTGGGGAGCTTTAAAATATCGTCTTCCACTCCGATTACTCCTCCCTTTCACTAAACATATGTTGCCTAAGGTTTGTCCTTTCCAGAAAACGAGTGAAGTCATGTGCATGTATGATCGTGGTCACTTTGCATCAAATGCAGACCTGCACCGGTGGCCTCATTTCATTAAGGGGTGGTTTACATGCTAATCCAGAGTTATGTCTGTCGAGCTAACCTTATTACTTTGGTTACCAATTTTCCAACTTCTATAGAAGATATTTGGAGGGCATTAGAAATTAATATTGATTTGAGGGTGCACATCGCCTCTTCCTTCAGTTGATGTACAATAGCATTGTTCGTGGCTCATTTGGATTGTTAGGGAGGCCAAGGATACGCTTATCTTAGGACTGCGCTAAACGAAATAGTTGAGCAGCGCCATGCATACGATAACATAGGGCAAATCAGGATAGTCAAAGTTGACTTATTAATGAGTAGCAGTGTCAGGGTGTATCCACTAGTAGAAAACAGGGCTTTGGTCCAGGCCTGGCCAGCCCATTAGTCCCGGTTCAGTAACGAACCGGAACCCATGGGGGCATACGTCCCGGTTCGTGCGCCCAGCGGGCCGGCCGGGCCTCATGGGGAATTGGTTCCGGTTCGTCTGGACCATTTGGTCCCGGTTCCAAACACGAACCGGGACCAATGCGCCTCGCTCCTGGCCCACATCCATTGGTCCCGGTTCATGGCTGGAACCGGGACCAAAGGAGGTCCTTCAGTCCCGGTTCCAGCTAGTAACCGTCTTAGACTCGAGACGAAAAGATCCCAAGGAGTATGCGGCCATGACTAAAATGCTCGAGAAGTAAGTTCGATCGATCGTTATCGCACCGTATCGGCAACTTTGTTCATTTCCTGATATCAAGTAATTGTTTTCTTTGTCTGGCAGGGTTTGGAAAGAGTTCACCGCAGAAGCTCCGGGACTGCCGGGGGAGCTGCGATTTACACACCCGAAAGTAAGTACTACTAGCTAGTTCCGCGCATCTCCCATTGATTCTAGCTAGTTTCATCAATACCATTTAGCATGCTTGCTTATCAGTTTGATTGACCTCTATTTCTTGTAAAGTGGTTGTGACAGGAAGGCGGGAATGATTTTTGTGGATACTATGTTTGCGAGTTCATCCGCCACACGACCTGTGAGCGGGACTACTCTAAAAAACAATATGAAGTGCGTAAGCAATAATATTCACAATTTTATTTTTTTACCATCATTTGTGTTGAGTTTCATTTATATATATGTATTGACCCCCTTCTTCAAATTAGATGTGGCAGATGCTGGATGAACTCCTACCACAAGATCGCATACGAGCAATTCAAGAGGAATTGGCGGGATTCTTTCTTGACCACGTCATAAATAAAACCGGAGAATACCATGTGGAACTTGACATCAGATGTTAGAGATTGTAAGAGATTTTATATTGTATATATGTAGCGAGTAGCGTCGGATAGATATACGAAAACTTGTTGTTCGACCAATCTCTCGGAGAAGGAGAGGTCGATCACTTCTCTCTGTATATGTTCATGACGATCTTGTGTACTTAATGGTTTCCTTCATTTGCTTACTAGCTAGCGTGTCGAGCCCTCTCTATACGTATAGTACGTAGCGTCGACTATGTACGGAGATAAGAGAGGACATTTCTCTCTATTAGCTAGCTAACACAATATATGAAACCCCCAAATTAACCCTACAAAACCTCCAAAACCCCCAAAACCCCACCACCCCCCCCCCCCCCCCCCCCCCCCTTTCAAAAAAACAAAAAAAACAAAAACCCCAGCCCCTGAACTGCTGACGCGTGGATGCTTTTTGGTCCCGGTTGGTGCTACCAACCGGCACAAAAGGCCTTCCTGCCTGGGCAAGCCGCAGCGGCCACGTGGAGCCCCATCTGTCCCGGTTCGTAGGCGAACTGGGACTAAAGGTATTGGGCTTTAGTCCCGACCCTTTAGTCCCGGTTCCAGAACCGGGACAAATGGGCCTTTTTCTACTAGTGATCATAGGCCAATTTAGAAATATATTGTGAAGTTTTGCCCATATCCAAGCCCCACGCTATGCAGCAAGAAGTCAATTTCAGATATTCTGACTAGACTTGTGTTGATAGGTGCAGGATATTGATCAACTATTCGGTTAGATTATCCTCAGCCTCCCTAGCTAGAAAGTCAAAATTGGCCAAACAGTGCTAACGTGCATCAACCTCAAGTGATGTGCACCCTCCAGATTAATATTAATTTCTGAGGCCCTCAAAATATCTACCATAAATATTGTAGAAAAATGGCAATGAAAGTATAAGAGGCCAATTCAACTGGCATTGCTCTCCAGTAGCACGCAAACCAACCCATGATGAATGAATGGGCAGAGATAACAAAAAATTGCTAACTGTTTTGGCACTCCTGCGCCCCCTAGATAGCATCCAAACTCTCGTATATGTATGCCATACTGGCCACACCATTGGCTCTTTGCTTTATTTTAGCAATGGTTGCCGCCACCATAAAGTTTGATAGCATATTAGGGTGCCCATACCATCAGGAACACAATAGGAACATAACCATATGACGCGAAGGTTTAAAAAGTATACACCATGACGCCTTGCATTGCCACTAACACCACTTATTTTCAAATTTAATCTTTCAAAAAGTGGTTTGATCAACATCTCCATAGAAATTTAGAGGCAGAGGAATCTAGGGCGTGTTCTCTGTTGCTGCCTCATATAGTAAAAAATGATCAACCCATTGCAAGGCCATCTCCCCCACTGTCACTATCAATCTTCCTCCCGCAGATAGAGGAATATGCAAAAAAGAGTGCAGTTGCCACTTGATCTTGTAAGCAAAAATCGAGGGCATATTCATCATAAACACGTCATGATATTGGGATACCCATATAATCCTATAGGGTTAAAGGTGTAAACCATCTCTCTCTTGCTTGTCACCAAGGTGTGGCTTTCTGAATTCCAGAAGGAGTCACCAAGGTGTGACCTTCTGAATTTTAGATTGATAAAAATGCCTGGATTAATGGACATTTTGGTGTAACTTCATACAATTCCAGGATGTCTTGTGTAATCCTAGCACATCCTAAAATGCTTCTGTCACACTTGGAGAACAAATGAACGTGCAGATATTAGTAGATTATCACAATGAGACATCTCGGCCTTAAGCGGAGCTACACTATTGTGTAACCAAGCATTTAGGATATTTTACTCTTGTTCAATAAAGTTATAAAGCAGTTGGTCAATAAATGGATGAATGCTATGTGGATTGTATTGAGTACTAACTTCTTTGCAACTTGCTTTTAAAAAAGACAACTTACACAAGTTGATCATGAAAGGAAATAATATAAAACCAAAAAATGTTTAAAAGAAAATACTAGCTCAAAATTAGTTCTCTTCATCTATAGTTCAGGTGACACGAAGCACATCAAGAAAGAAAATAACAAAAGAAAAAAATGAATAGCTCAAATGTTGTTGTGTTCATCTTCTGTTCGGATGCCGGTTGTGACCCAAATTGCCACATGAGTGATTCATCATCGGTAGATTCAGTGTGTTAGATTGGCTCGAACTCTTGAACTCCTAATAATTAGAGAGTAGTGGCGCTAGATTCACTATGTTAGATGGGCTCGAACTCTTGAAACCATAATAACTAGAGAGTAGTGGTGCGACGCTAGCCAACTGCTCCAACATCTCTTTGTGTCGACTTCACTTGCTTCCCTTAATTAATTATTTTGAATTACTTTTATTGGATAAAAATAATATATTGGGATGGAATAGCACAATATACCTTTCTCTCAAATAACACAGTATAGTTGAAAGGAAAGATCTTTTCGGATCATGATAGGACGAAGTCATCGTAGACGTCGATGACAAGCAAGCTCTAGCTTGCCGCAGTCCCAGATAGAAAAGTAATGGCGCCTTGCCTTGTTATTTCTCCTAGTCAAACCTTGGAAAAGAAAGTTCAATATATTCTCGATAAAGAAAGTAAGTTCGATCTCATCAAGTAACCAAGACCGATCACTGTCAGGAAAGATGACACACTGTATCGTTGTCATGTAAATGCAAACGTGTGTGTTTAAGAGGAGCCGAGTGGCCTCGAATAACTACTCTCCGTAACACTTCCTAAACAAGCACACGAGTTTAGCCTTTTACTAACACACGGGTATTGATTCTTCAACTTGCACCGCGAATTAACCTAACTGCTTAAAAGTGCAGCTGCACGATCTAGCTGTTGCGAGCGCACGCGCTACCGACAAAAAAAACGCGGCGTCCAACTTCCTCACGTTGTCCACTCTTCCCAGTTCCTACTCGTCGTCCCACCACCAGCCGCCCCGCGCCTCCTTCCTGAGATGCGGCCGCTGCCCCGCTCCTCCTCCGGGCCGCACGTGCCTCCGCCGTGCTCCTCCTCCCGGCTACGCGGCTGACGCCCCGATCCTCCTACCGGCGACGCGCGCCGCGCCAAGCACATCCCCGACCGCCTCCTCCTCTTACCTACTCCCGGCGATGAGCGCCGCACCTAGTACGCGGCCGTCCCGCTCCTCCTGGTGCCATACGCCGAGCCCGATAGGACCTGCTCCCTTGGCCCCCTGCGCCGCTGGTCGCCAGCCCGTTATGCCTCCCTACGGCAGACGCCCATGGTGGCGAGACGCAGCCGCAGCTGGCCTTCAAGGCGCTGCTGCAGACGCAGCTGTTGAGGGAAGTACGTCCAGAACTCCATCATGGACAGCGTGAAGAAGGTCATGTTCTACTGCTGATGATGCCCCAGAATCCAGTGCTGCTCTAAATAAAAAGACTCACCTGCACCTAAGGTGATCTGTTATTCGCCGCCGGACGAATCCTCAGTGACGATGTTGTTGTACCGACAATTAAGTAGCAGTATGTGCCCTGTTGTGGCTCTTGAGCTGTGAGGATTCCATTACTCTATGCTGAACCAGGTCTCATTAGAGAGCTCTATTCTATTTTCTAGTGTGTTTTCTTCAGACTGTATGTGTGCTACGACTAGGAGGCTGTGCCATGGAAGCTGCATGCACTGAACTTGCCTCTGTTAATTTGCCTTCTATTCATGTGGATCTATCTATTCCAGAATTATTATGATCATAATTGGACTGTATGTGTGCTAGGACTATGATTATTGGTATGATCCTAAACATCTGGCGAATGATCATAGAGGTTGGCGGGATGGAGCTGGTCATGGGGACATAACTAAAACCATGATGTTTTTTTATGAGATTAAGTTTATCTGTGAATCCCTAAAAAAGAATATGTGTATGATCTTTATCCCTTTTTCAGGTGTCAGTTGCTCACAATCAGCCATACAATTGCCTAGAACTATATATCCAGTTGCCCAATCCTCATGAACAGAAACATTACCAAGACCATAATTTAGCTAATATGTAAAGGTTTTAGATACCTTTCAATTAAGATTGTGTCATAGAGATGCATCAAGAATTTCATCTCCTCGGGGTGGGATCCCTTGGTATGACCGTAAATACTAGGCGAAAGATCATAGAGGGGGAGCGGTGTGGAGCTGGTCATGGGGACATAACTAAAACCACGAAGTGTTTTTAGGGGATTAAGTTTATTTGTGACCCCCTTCAAAAATGAACATGTTTATGTTCTTTATCCCCTTTTTTAGGTGTCATAGTTGCCTACAACGAACCATGTTGTTGCCTAAAACCATGTATCCAGTTGCCCACAATCAACCATATGATTTGTCTAAAACCATGTATCCAGTTGTCCACAATCAACCATACCGTTGTCTAAAACCATGTATCCAGTTGCCCAATCCTCATGAACAGAAACATTACAAAGGCCATAATTTGGCTAGTATGTAACGGTTTTAGATACCTTTCAAGTATGTTTCATGGAGATGCGTAAATAGTTTATCTCCTCGCGGTGAGATCCCTTGGTATGATCGTAAATACTTCGGAAAATATCATAGAGGGGGAGCAAGGTGGAGTTGGTCATGGGGATGTAACTTAAACCGTGAAATGTTTTTACGTGATTAAATTTATCTGTGAACCCTCCAAAAATGAACATGTGTATGTTCTTTATCCCTTCTTTAGGTGTCATAGTTGCCCACAATCAACCATACAGTTGCCTGAAACCATGTATCTAGTTGCCCACAATCCACCATACAGTTTTCCTAAAACCATGTATCCAGTTCCCCAATCCTCATGAAAAGAAACATTACCAAGACCATTATTTGGTAAATATCTAAAGATTTTAGATACCTGCAATTAAGTTTGTTTCATAGAGGTGGAGTCGAGATTTTCATCTCCTCAGGTGGGATCCCTTGGTGCAGCAGTAGATGAGAGGGGGCGGAACTGGTAAGGTTTCCTAGCTGGAGATATGAGGCACATGAATGTGTGGGTGTGTGTGTTTGTGTGTGTGTGTGTTTTCTCCTCTTCTACTGCCTAGTTGCCCAAAGAAAACAATGGAGTTGTTCAGAAAACTGCACAGAGTTGTCAGCTAATCACATCTCATCAGGATCACAGGCACCCGTAAAACTAGGGGGCGAGGGGGTTGCGTTGGGTCGCCTTTACCGTATGTGTTTTTCTGCTATACTACTACCTAGTTGCCCGAGGAAAACAGTAGAGTTGTTCAAAAAGCTCCACATAGTTGCTCGCTAAATGACATCATCAAGATCACATGCACTAGCAAAACTGAGAGGAAGTTGCTCCTTTTTAAATAGTAGGACATAAACAATTTCTTTATTTTTCCCTCGTATTTTTGTTTTAGAACCAAAATAGTTCCTAAGCTTGTGTGGACAAAGTTTGATCGTTTTCCCATTCTTTTGACATTACATGGAGGCAAGTTTAGCACTAAAGGAGTCAAATTTCATTATGAAGGAGCATACACTATATATATTGCATACACGGTCCTATAATGACATATTCATGTTTTGTAAAAGTAGGTAAAATATTTTTCTCGTACGTCTACCATGGTTTTGAAGTTGCCTATAGCATAATATGTGGATCAAATTAGGATTAAAGTTAGAAAAAAACAAATAAGGTAGGCTACTTCACTCCATTTAAAAGTAAATAGTTAGCAATGATAGGAACTAATTAGCAACAATGAGCAACTATGTGAAGTTTTTACCGGTCATTCGTGGCACACGCGCTACACGACAAGACCAACCCACCCCAACTTCCCTAACCTAGATTCACTTGATGTGGACGAGCCAATATCAAATGTTGTCCCTCTGGTTGCCTAAGATGTGCACAGGAGTTGCACAACCCAAGCGCAAAGTTGCTTTATCATTCTTCTTTTAGTGATTTTTACCGGTTTTTTGAACTAAGTTAGTACTAATACATTTTAGAACTTGATTTTGTCTTTCAACTATATATTTTCTATGCATACATATGTAGATATTTTCTGGACACAATTTTGTGTGTTTTCTTGGTCCAATCTTGTTCGGTTTGTATGCAAACTTTTTTGCTTGATGAAAACACACAATGAGTTTCCTGATGAATGCACTAGAGTTGCACAAAAATATCAAAAAAGTTGTTAAATATTTATGTGCAACTTTAGTGCATATCAATCACAAACTTGTTGTCCTTTTTACCCACAATAGTCTCAGTTTGGTGCACTTGGTCTTTTCTATATGTAACTACTTTATTTAGATACCAAGTCGGGCCGGGACTACACATGAGTTGCCTGATAATGCACTGGAGTTGCACAAATACCCAAAAGGTTCTGACTTCTTATTGTGCAACTCCAGTGCATATCAACCATAAAGTTGTTGTCCTTTTTTACTCCCAATAGGCCATGTTGGTTGAACTTTAGTCTTTTCTATATGTGGCTTCTTTATATAGATACCAAGTCAGGCTTGGACTACGCACAAGTTGTCTGGTGAATGCACTAGAGTTACACAAAAACACCATAAAAAGTTGTTGAGTTTTTATTGTGCAACTCTAGTGCATATCAATCAAAAAGTTGTTGTCCTTTTTACCCCCAATAGGCTATGTTGGATGAACTTAGTCTTTTCTATATGTGGCCGCTTTATCTAGATACCGAGTCAGACTGGGACTACACACGAGTTGTCTGGTGAATGCACTGGAGTGGCACAAAAACACCCCAAAAGTTGCTGGCTTTTTTATGTACAACTCCAGTGCATATAAATCACATAGTTGTTTTCCTTTTCTACCCCCAACGGGCTCTGTTGGGTGAACTTATTATTTTCTATGTGTGGCTGCGTTTATCAATATTCGAAGTTGTTGTTGCTACCTCCTTGTTATAACAAAAATGGTTGGCACAGTGGGGACGACGTCTCCTCGTTTACGCGACATCCAGTTTTGGACGTCGTGTTTGCTCGGGAGCGGCAAAGAGGGCATCGTCAGACCGCGATCGAAGATTGACAGTTGGGTTAGCACCTCCATGTGTAGCGCGGACTCTTTGTCCATCGTGGCAGCCTCGACTAGGAGGGGCGGATTCTGCTCTTCTTGTTGTCTGAGGAGATGGGATCCGGCTTGATGTTGGAGGGAGCAATGGACACAAAGGGGCCTTGAGAACGCCCCCTCGTCGTTTGGTTTGGAGGATTTCGGATCTACAAACTTGTTCAAACAAATTGGATGACCGTCATTTGATGGTTAAAGATGTCTAGAGAGGCCGGTCCCGACATTTGGGTCGATTTCGTGATCCGCGTTAGAGTTGTCCTTATGGTAGGCGACTTAGAGGTGAAGCTAGTCAATTGGTAGTCATGGTAACTAACTTAGAAAGATCCTTCGCTCATAGGTAGTAATACTAGGGGGAAAATGAGTTGCTTTCCTATACCACTAAAGTTGCCACTATAGCACACAAAGTTGCTCGGAAGAAAAAAAAATCATCGAAACCTACTCATATGGAATCTAGTTTTGAAGAAGATAGATGAGGGCCACACAACAACGAGGTATGCAATGGAGTGATGCCTTGGTTCAGGGGCAGGGGGGTGGATCGGCTTCATTGTGGTGGTCGTCGCAAGAGGCATGGATCAGGCGTCATAGTGATCATCATAGAGGGGGTCATGAGGAATGCAATCGAGCACACACCTTGAAAGAGAGAGAGACACGAGGGACGTAGTCTGGCGTCGGGGTCGTCATATCGGTCTACCCAGCTCCCGACCAAGGGTGCCAATGAGCGGTATGCTAGGCAGCATACAGACGCATCTGCCGACGAGGTGGCGCTCGGCATTGTATGCTAGGAAGCACGCAGACGACTCGGTCAGCGAGGGATTGATGACGGGCCGCAACGCAGCGAGCTAGGCAGCACGGGCAGTAGACACGTGCAAGAAGATGTAGCAAAACGGAAAACAGCAAACCAACACATGTGCGTGCTAGGCATTAGCGCGCAGCTACTTCGCCCTGCACATGTGGCTGCCTAATTGATGGATGCATGGCGGGTGCATGGAGCCGTGCTGGGGCGTTCGGTTCGGCGAGCGAGGAAGGGTGCGCTCGAAACATGTAACGAGCGCCGCTGCGCTCTGTAGTCGGGCCCATTAATTAATGGCGGTCGATCCATGTCTTGGTTGCACACAGCTGAAATTTCGTGGCAAATGTGTGGTTCGTACATGCAGGAGGCTGCGGCCACTACTCAGAAAGGTCCCAGCAACCTCGCAAGCTCCGCAGGCGACAAGGACTAAGCTCAACTCTAGCCGATCCCCTAAAACTAATTAGAGAAGTAAAAAAATCTATTTTTACTCCTCTAATCGAGACCTATCCGATCTTCTATACCCATAGAAGAGTATAAAATTTACTCCACTGCTTATCCGGCGAGTAAATTTACTCCACCGTTCAACCTTGGAGTAAAACTCCTCACGCCTCCTCCGCCTCTTCTCCTCCCCAATCCCCGCCACCGGTGAATCCCCTGCCGATCCCGCACCCCCACAGTTGCCGCCATGGCCGGATCCCGTGGCCGCTGGTCCCCGCCGTCCATCCGCAGCGCGGATCTGCGCCTCCATGAGCGCAGTGCATGCGCGTCCTCAAGCCGCCGCTGCTGCCGCAACGTTGTGGCCATCAGACCGGCTCGCCGGCTTCCCCCATCTCCCCACGCTGCCGCAGTCACAGAGGAAGTACCTCGCGTCCGGCAGCGGGTGTGGGGGACGTGGGTGGCCGAAATTACCAATCGGGAAACCCACAAAAAGCGTTGGCTTGGATCAGCTAGAGTTGCTCTAATAGGTCCAAGGCTCGGGATATGCTTCGGCTGGTCCACTACAACTGAAGGCCCGAGGCCGGGGGCGTGAGGAAATTCCTTGGGCGATGCTATTCTTACATAACATGTCTACAATCTTACGCACTATATCTCAAAAAAGAAACTGACGGTTATTCCATGTTTAGCTCGAGGTGGTTACTATCCCTCTCTAAGTTTTTGTAAAAGTAGGGTTTCTGAAATTTCTTTACCCTTACCTATACTAGTTTTGTGAGCAAAGCTATTCCTATGTAAATATTCTACGAAAAGTTTTACGTACCAGTTCAAGTGGATGACGGTTAACTGAAACCATGGATGCAGTTACCAACTTAAGAGAACTAGTAATCATGCATTTGCCACGCACGTCTAATTCAATAGCATATTGGGGAGCTTTAAAATATAGTCTTCCACTCCGATTACTCTTCCCTTTCACTAAACATATGTTCCAGAATACAAGTGAAGTCATGTGCATGCATGATCGTGGCCACTTTGCATCGAATGCAGACCTGCACCGGTGGCCTCATTTCATTAAGGGGTGGTTTACATGCTAAACGAGAGTTATATCTGTCGAACTAACCTTATTACTTTGGTTACCAATTTTCCAACTTCTATAGAAGATATTTGGAGGGCATTAGAAATTAATATTGATTTGAGGGTGCACATCGCCTCTTCCTTCAGTTGATGTACAATAGCATTGTCCGTAGCTCGTTTGGATTGTTAGGGAGGCCATGGATACGCTTATCTTAAGATTGCGCTAAACGAAATAGTTGAGCAGCGCCATGCATATGATAACATAGGGCAAACACTACCAGAATAAGGTAAGTTGCCGACGGCTGCCGTCGGCATAGCCCCGTCGGCAACTCATACGTCGGCGTATCCCAGGGAGGCCGTCGGCATACGAAAACCGTCGGCATACTTAACTAAGCCGACGGTGTCCGTACCACCGTCGGCAACGTACTGCACCTGACGGCCGTCAACGGCGCCGCCGCTAAACCTATGCCAACCATACGCCGACACATGGCAGCACCTGGGCAGCCGTGGAGAGGAGCTACGCCGACGGTTAGGCCGTCGGCTGCCCAGGTGCTGCCACGTGTCGGCTGCTGGTAACACGGGCATACTATGCCGATGGTTAGGCCGTCGGCATAGTTGTGCACTGTTTTCTTTTTTCTGTTTTGTTTTATTTCAATTCAAATAACAGCACATATATATATATATATATATATATAACACTATTCTGATCACGGGATCAGAATATTATTCTGATCACAACATGAACTTCCTGACTTACACGCCTGAACTTCCCTCTGTAGGAACCCGACCTTCGGGCTATCTTCGCAACCGTGTCTCCCCGCGTGAATTTTTCTGGTTAGTCGTGTTCTATATGATGTAAGTGTAATCTGCAAACGGTTTTTAGCAACTAAACGCCCGTTTTAAATAGGAATCTCGCTCGTTGGCGGATTTTGCCCTCGGGTCGTGATGAACTTGCATTTTTTTTAATTTTACTGCCTGAGTTGTTCGACCTGAACTTCCCCCTGTACTAGGTTAAACTTCCGCCAACATTGACCAAATGGGCTTGCGATATACCGTTGAAAAGCTATGGACACGAGTATCATGATCCAAGTTAAATTTTTGGCAAAATGTAAGCGGTTTAATAGCAGTTTTGAAAACCGTTTTTTCTTCATACAAAAAAACGTGAATCGTATTTTCGATCGCATTTCTAAACCGTTTATCGGAATGAGTCAAATAATATAGCGTTGGAAGACTGCTGCAAAACCGCTCCTTCCACATGTTGAAAGTTTTCTCTAATTTCCTATGGTTAAAGAGTAATTTGGAAAATCGTAAAATTTTGCAAACCGAACAGCCGAGTTCGTATTTTCGATGCCATTTCTAAACGGCTAACCCAATTGAGGCAAATAATATGGCGTTGGAAAGCTTATGAAAATGCGCTACTTTTTCATGTTGAAAGGTTTTTCTAATTTTGAACGGTTTAAGTGTAATTTAGAAAATGGTACAAATTCCACCGAGTTCGTATTTTCGAGCTAATTTTTTAACCGTACGTCCGAATACAGCAAATGATATGGCGTTGAAAAGCTTGAACAAATGCGAAACTTTTTGGTATATATTATTTCTCCCAATTCTTTACGGTTTTAAGTCAATTTTGAAAATGGCTAAAAACGTGTTTTCACGGTAATTTTTACAAACTTTATCAGAATGGGACAAATAATATACCGTTGAAAAGCTACGGAAAATGCGAAACTTTTTCATGTTGATGGTTTTATCTGATTCATAGCCGTTTTCAAGTAATTTTGAAAACGGCGAGATCATGCGTTCTGCCATTATCGCGAAACAGATTCTTCGGAAAGGCACCGCGTGAAGAACTTGAACTTCTCGGCATGTGTACTTGAACTTCACTCGGTTTTTCACGTGCTTTTTTTGGTCGTAGCTCTCCATCCACTCACCAAAATTGAGCAAGTGATATACCGATGAAAAGCTGATGTAAACACGCAACTTTCCCGTATTGATCATTTTTTCATACTCGCGACGGTTTTAAAAGTTTTTCAAATGAAATTCATTCAGTGTAGTAGTTGAACCACCTGCTGTTTTCACGTTAAACTTCTGTTACGTATTTTCGTTTGTAATTTCTCATCCATTTCGTCGGTATTACACAAATGATATTCCTTTTGTACAAATCTCTCAGACAATAATTTTTTTAACTTTCTCCGACCGAGGACTTGAACTTATAGCAATAAAAAATTTGGACCTTGCCTTTTAATTCATTTTTCTCATATTAAACACACACCATGTAGTACATGAACTTTTTTCATTTTTTATAATTTGAATTTTTTTTAAAATCAAATTGCTCCCAAATAATAACTGAAACTTCTTTGTGGATTGAGAGAATTATTTTAAAATGCAAAAAATAATTTCTTTTTTTGTGTTTTCGAACATGGAAATACAAGGTGAACCTCTCTCGCAAGAATTTTTGAACTTCCCCGGACAGAGCACTTGAAATTCTTGCAACAAACCTTTTAAGCTTTTTGTTTTCTATTTCTTATATTCTAATCTGAAACGCATTCCGTGTAGTAATTGAACTTCTCGATGTTTTCATCTTGAACTTCTGTCACGTATTTTTGTTCAACCTCTCTCACAAGAATTTTTGAACTTTCTTGGGCCGAGCACTTGAACTTCTAGCAACAAAAAATTTGGACTTTGCTTTTTCAGTCTTTTTTTAATACAAAATGCACATCGTGTAGTACGTGAACTTCTAGCAGTTATCAATCTGAACCTCTCTCGATTACGTGAAAATATCTGAGTTTTTTATAGACATTGAACCGCTCTACATTTTTTATTTGAACTTCATTGAGTATTTTTAGAAATGTGAAAATTGAAGATTTTTTAGAAACATCGAACTTCTTTGTTATTTCGAATTGAACTTATTGATTTTATTCTTTAGTAACTCGAAAAATCCGAATTTTTTAAATAAATATCAAATGTCACCGCTTGATAAATGGCTAAAAACGTATTTTCACTGTAATTTTTACAAACTTTATCTGAATGGGGCAAATAATATACCGTTGAAAAGCTACGGAAAATGCGAAACTTTTTCATGTTGATGGTTTTCTCTGATTCATAGCCGTTTTCAAGTAATTTCAAAAACGGCGAGATCATGCGTTCTGCCATTATCGTGAAACAGATTCTTCGGAAAGGCACCGCGTGAAGAACTTGAACTTCTCGGCATGTCTACTTGAAGTTCACTCTGTTTTTCACGTGCTTTTTTTGCTCGTATCTCTCCATCCACTCATCCGGAATTGAGCAAGTGATATACCGATGGAAAGCTGCTGTAAACACGCAACTTTTCCGTGTTGATTATTTTTTCATACTCGCGACGGTTTAAAAGATTTTCATCTGAAATTCATTTAGTGTAGTAGTTGAACTTCCTGCTGTTTTCACGTTGAACTTCTGTGACGTATTTTTGTTTTGTAATTTCTCATGCATTCAACACAAATGATATTCCTTTTATACAAACCTCTCTCACAATAATTTTTTCAACTTTCTCCGACCGAGGACTTGAACTTATAGCAACAAAAAAAATTGACCTTTCCTTTTTATTCATTTTTCCCATATTAAACACACACCATGTAGTACATGAACTTTTTACGTTTTTATAATTTGAATTTTTTATTTTCTTTTTGAAAGCAAATTGCTCCCAAATAATAACTGAACTTCTTTGTGGATTGAGAGAATTATTTTAAAATGCAAAAAAACAAAAAAAAATTGTGTTTTTGAACATGGAAATATAAGGTGAACCTCTCTCGCAAAAAAATTTGAACTTTCGCGGACAGAGCACTTGTACTTCTTTCAACAAACCTTTTAAACTTTTATTTTTCTATACTTTTATTCTCACCTGAAATGCATTCCTTGCAGTACTTGAACTTCTCGTTGTTTTCATTATGAACTTCTGTCACATTTTTGTGTATACGTCGAATTACACGCAATTGAAGGTCGGACGTCATTTTTTGCCATTTTAAAACATGTAATTGGAGGTCGGACGTCCCTCCAATTAACTTCTGAACTTCAATTAACGTGCTGTTTTTTGCCCGTAACTCTCAAACTGTTGGGGAACGCGACAGAAAACAAAAAATTTCGGTATAGCGAGCACGCCCAGGACCACTATGGAGACTGCATACAAGGTTTGATCTGATCCGTACTGACTCGAAGCGCAGCGTAAGAAGAGTCGGTGGAGATCGTCGGTGCAGATCCCCGCAGCTAGGATTTACAACCTCCCAACCGCGAGGATGTACTCCCTCGTCGGACAGCCCTTCGGGAGGCGGTCGGACAGTCCCCCAGACGATGTCGCGGACAGCCCTTCGGGAGGACCCTCGAAACTCGAACGGAGACTCGGACAGCCCTTCGGGAGGACACTCGAACAGCCCCTCAGGCAAAAGACCGAAACTACGACCTCTCTACGGGGTTGCACACATACGGTGTCAGCTATCCGGCAGGGCTTCGCCGTCCAGAACTAGTTCCTGCCGGAACCCAGACAGCCTTTCGGCTCTACGAAACTCTTTTCGTGGGAGGGAGAGAAGAAGCCAGATAATGCATGGCATGTGTATGAGAGCAAGGGATGAGGAGAATGGCAGCCGCTTCTCCTCCTTTTATAGGCCAAGGCAAGGGGTGGGGTGGTGGAGAAAATACCAAAATACCCAAGCTACATGTCCCACATGAGGGGTAATATGGTAATGCAAGTGGAGCACAAAGGGGACACCCAAGGGGGCCCCTACTTGGCCGGCCACAACCTTGCCCCCTCCCATGGGGGGGGGGCCCCCAACAAGCCACCAACATGTCTCCCTTGAACAAGGGTGCTCCCTAGACAAAAAGCCACCAAACATGCAACCCCCGATTCGTGGGATCTTGTCCCCTCGCGCTGAGACAAGATGTTTTCCGCGAAACTTTTTTCTGAAAAATTCCAGAAGGTCCCAGAACATTTCTGGCACCCTCCAAAATTATTCTGGGAATTTTTCGAAACATTTTCGGTATGGTAGTTTTCATCAGCGAAAAGCAACAACAGCGGTTACGGCAGTTTCGGAACATTTCCAGTTTTTTTTTTCTCTGAAAATTCCCAGAAGTTCCCAGACCAATTCTGGCATCCTCTGAAAATTTCCATGCGATGCCGAAACCCTTTTTGACCTAATAATATATTCCAAAACAACTTTTTGGTTTTACCGAAACTCTTTCGGTGTTCTCTCTCTCCGGAACTCTTCCATTGTCTCCGAAACTTTTTCGGTGACTTTCTCTCAGACTCCCTGTCTAGTATTCAGCAGATAGATGACCCTTAAGCGTGTGACCCTATAGGTTCGGTGAAGCATAGACATGACCTGGAACCCTTTCCAATCAATGATCAACATCGGAGCCGTGGACACCCATATTGACCCCTATACCCACACGAATGAATATTCGAGTGAACCTCCAGTTGCCGTGTGCTATTCCTGTTGCTTCGCGATATGTCACAAACACCCGAGGTGAGATTTATTGCATTCCTGTGGATCAACAATTTGTCCATCATGCAAGTTACCTCGTTACCGGTTTTGTTCTCTTTTCTCGTTTCCGTGTTTCGGCATCCCAGTGATCAAATCACAAGGTGTCTCGCCAGACGATGATGGATACCATAACACCGAGAGGGCCCGAGTATATCTCTCCATCGCTGGAGGAGCAAATCCCAATCTTGAGCTATCTCGTTACTTGCCATACTTTTCCGTGAACCCGTAAGCCGCCGTAATAGCCACCCAGTTACGGATGACGTTTAACAAACCCCAAAGTTCATGAAGCAAGTATGAAGGAACTCGATACTCTCATGGTCTAAGGAATTATGCAAACATTAACTTCTCTGTGTTATAAACCATTAACTTGTGACGAATGCATCTCATAGCATAACATCAATTTGGGTCGATTCAACACAAGTGTTCTACCAACAATTTGTGCCCTCAAAATTTGCCGGCATAGACATGCCCATGATCAGGAAAACAGGATCATCATGCAATACTTGAGCCAGTCATAGAGGCTTGACCAGGAATACATTTTCTCTGTTTATTATCCCACACATGCACATGAGTTTCCCTCCAAGCCTCGTTTTATTGTAGACTCGAGAATCATTGCAGTTATAGCATGGAACATAAACTTTCATTACAAACCAGGAGATACAAAATAACTGATATTACTGCCTCTAGGGCATATCTCCTACAGACTCCCACTTGCACTAGAGTCATAATCCAGTTACATGGCTTCCCTAATACCAATGGCTATCCGGTGTTGCTCATGCTTTGCTCGTGGTAGAGGCTTTGTCATCGGGTCTGACACATTCAGATCCGTGTGAACTTTGCGTACTTTCACTAAACCCTCTTCGACATGATGTCGAATGAGTTTATATTTGCGTTGAATATGTCTTGTCTTATGGTGCGAACTTGGCTCCCTTGCCTGAGCCACGGCGCCACTATTATCACAATAGATCTCCACCGGGTCCAGAGCACTTTGAACCACACCAAGGTTTTCAAGAAATTGCTTGATCCATACCGCCTCCTTGGAGGCTTCTGAAGCTGCAACATACTCCGCCTCCGTCGTAGAATCCGCCACAGTCTTTTGTTTGGAACTTTTCCAATCAACTGCGCCACCGTTCAACATGAAAACATAACCTGATTGAGATTTGAAGTCATCTGGGTCAGTCATGAAGCCTGCATCAGTGTAACCACTTACAATGAGCTCTTCATCACCTCCGTACACAAGGAGTAAATCCTTGGTCCGTCTGAGGTACTTAAGAATACCCTTGACTGCGGCCCAGTGTTCCAATCCTGGATCACTTTGGTACCGGCTGCTAACACTTAGCGCATAGGAAACATCCGGTCTTGTACATAGCATGGCATACATAATAGAACCAACTGCCGAGGCATATAGAACATCATTCATTTGTACTCGCTCATCGAGAGTTCGAGGACTCTGATTCTTGCTAAGCACTGTGCCAGGTGACATGGGGAGTAGGCCTTTCTTGGAGTTCTCCATGTTGAACCTTTTCAACACCTTGTCAATGTACGTGCTTTGGCTAAGCGCTATCAGGCGTTTTGATCTATCTCTATAGATTCTGATGCCCAATACATATGCCGCTTCGCCTAAGTCTTTCATTGAAAACCTCTTCTTCAATGATTCTTTTATTTCGCTAAGAAAATTCATGTCATTTCCAATCAATAATATGTCATCCACATACAAGATTAGAAATGCTTTTGCGCTCCCACTAAACTTCTTGTAAACACAAGATTCTTCGTCATTCCTGATGAAGCCAAACTCTTTGACCACTTCATCAAAACGAATGTTCCAGCTCCTTGATGCTTGCTTTAGACCATAAATGGCTTTCTGAAGTTTGCATACCTTTCCAGCATCCTCATGAATGACAAAACCTTCCGGCTGTATCATGTATACATCCTCTTTGAGGTTTCCATTTAGGAAAGCCGTTTTGACATCCATCTGCCATATTTCATAGTCGAAATAAGCAGCAATTGCTAGCAATATCCGAACAGACCTAAGCATAGCCACGGGCGAGAAAGTCTCGTCGTAGTCCACTCCTGGAACTTGCGTGAACCCTTTCGCGACAAGTCTAGCTTTGTGGATAGTAATGTTACCATCCGCGTCCGTCTTTCTTTTGAAAATCCATTTACAACCAATCGGCTTTACGCCTTCTGGAAGTTCTTCCAAGTTCCAAACTTGGTTTTCGTACATGGATTCCATTTCGGATCTCATGGCCTTGTGCCATTCTTTTGAGCTGGGCCCCGCCATCGCTTCCTTGTAGTGCGCAGGTTTATCGTCTTCAAGAATGAAGATTTCGTTATGAAACCACTCAGGTGGCTGGATAGCCCTACCTGATTTGCGCGGTTCAGTTACAACATTGTCTGAAGTCTCCGCATCATATGCGACAACTTCCGGCTCGGTTGTAGGGATAATTAGCGGAATTTCTTCCGGTTCCTTAGCCATATCAACGGTTGCCAAAGATTCACTAATCTCATTAAGTTGTACTGTCCTCCCACTCACTTCTTTAGTGAGAAACTCTTTCTCAAGAAAGACTCCATGTTTTGCAACAAACACTTTGCTCTCGGAGGTGTGGTAGAAAGAATACCCAACTGTCTCCTTTGGGTAACCTACAAAGTAACATTTGTCTGATCTGGGATCAAGTTTGCTTGGCTGTAAACGCTTTACGTATGCCTCACAACCCCAAATTTTGTGAAACGATAGGTCGGGTTTCTTCCCGTGCCATATCTCATATGGCGTCGTCTCAACAGACTTAGACGATGCTCTGTTAAGTGTGTGAGCGGCAGTAAGTAGTGCGTGACCCCAAAAATATATCGGTAGATCTGTAAGAGACATCATCGACCTTACCATGTCCAACAAGGTTCGGTTACGTCGTTCCGATACTCCGTTTCTCTGTGGAGTTCCGGGAGGCGTAAGCTATGAAACGATTCCACGGTCACTCAGATGTTGGCCAAACTCATGACTAAGATACTCGCCTCTGCGATCAGACCGCAGAAACTTGATCTTTTTGTCACGATGATTTTCTACTTCATTCTGAAATTCTTTGAACTTTTCAAAGGTTTCCGACTTATGCTTCATTAAGTAGATATAGCCATACCGACTTAAATCATCAGTAAAAGTCACGAAGTAGAAATACCCACCCCGTGTGGCTGTGTTCATTGGACCACATACATCACTATGTATTATTTCCAATAATTCACCCGCCCGTTCAGGATGACCCATGAACGGCGTCTTGGTCATTTTCCCCATCAAGCAAGCTTCACATGTGTCAAATGATTCAAAATCAAGGGACGGTAAAACTCCATCTTTATGGAGTCTTTGCATGCGTTTCTTTCCGATGTGGCCAAGGCGACAGTGCCACAAGAAAGTGGTGGTGGTATCAGCCTTCTTAAGGCATTTAGCATTCACGTTAAAGACATCATTTCCACATTCAAGATTTAGTATGAAAAGGCCCCCAACAATGGGTGCAAATCCATAAAACATATCCTTACAATAAAGTGAACAACCATTGTTCTCAGACTTGTAGGAATACCCATCGTGAACTAAACATGATCCAGAGATAATGTTTCTACACAACAGTGGAACAAAATAACAGTTACTTAGTTCTAAGATAAATCCTGAAGGGAGACGTAGAGGCATAATGCCGACGGCTTGAGCGGCGATTCCAGCGCCGTTCCCGACCCGCATCACGACTTCATTCTTTTCCAGCTTGCGCACCTTCTGAAGCCCCTGTATCGAGTTGCAAATGTGAGCAACCGATCCGGTATCAAATACCCAAGACTTAGAATTTTCGCTAGCAAGCAAAACGTCAATGACATTAACTTGTATAACAATTATACCTTTTACGGTTTTCCCGGACTTCTTATCTTCCAGATACTTCTTGCAGTTTCTCTTCCAGTGTCCTGTGCCCTTGCAGTAGAAGCACTCAGTTTCATTCTTGGCTCCACCCTTAGAGTTGCTTTGGGAGCCGGTCTTACCGGCGCCCTTGCCCTTCTTTGGCTTGCCTTTCTTCTTTTTGAAACTGGCGGTTTTATTCACAAGCAACACTTGCTTGCGATTTTTCCGCAGTCCTCCTTCTGCAGTTTTCAGCATGGCGAGCACCTCTTCCGGTTCTTTCTCCATCCCACTCATGTTGTAGTTTAATACAAAACCGTCGTAAGACGGGGGGAGTGAAGAAAGCAACATGTCCATCGTATGGCCAGGTGGAAGTGGAAATTCCAGGGTTTTAAGCCTTTCAGCATAGCCAATCATTTTGACCACGTGTTCGCCAACTGAACTACCCTCAGCCATCTTGCAATCCATCAAAGCCTTCATGATATCAAATCGTTCAGACTTTGCGGTTTCCTTGTACAGAGCATCCAATTCCCGGATCATATCACGGGGTTTATGGAATTCAAAACGTTTTTGAAGGTCTGTACTCATGCAAGCTAGCATGAGGCACTGCACTAAGTTGTGATCATCATCCTTAGTGGCCCAGACATTTTGTTCATCTTCCGGGGCCTCTGCTGCCGGTTTAGCTGGAAGAGCATTTTCAATCACATACAGTTTCTTAGCGCTCCTGAGGACAATCCTCAGGTTGCGGACCCAGTCCGTATAGTTGTTTCCAGTCGTAGTTAACTTCTCTTTCTCTAACATCGGGCCTAAGTTGAACGCGGTGTTGCGAGCCATTTGATCTACAACGGAAAACACAGGTTTCACTTAGACTTTGTTTATAATGAAAATTTGCACTAGTGAATAAACAGTTTTATTCTAAAGTGCGCTCCCACTCAAAACAATATCTCTCAAAATTGATTGTGAGTGATTCAAGACCCGTGTCTTGATTGTTTGCCATTGGTGTAACACCACTGATGACAAAAATCTTAACCGGTAGGCCAACTTGCCAATCACATCTCTATGTGACTCTTGTTCATCTTTCGATGCGTGTGTTCCGAGCTCATGACGGTCATGCCTGAACGTCAAGACAACCAAGTGATCTCGCTGCGAGGTCTCAACTCACCCGCCTCACACTTCTCTAATCGTTCGTACCCGTGTGACACGGCGCACCCCGAAAAGATAGGTGCCGTGACGGTGCTACACTTGGGAGAACACTAACTACTTGATATTATTAGTGAGAGATCACCCTAATAAAAGCGACTACACGCAATCAAGAAGGGTGCATCAAGAGGGATAAACATCTCAGGCAATTCATAATAGCATGATATGGTATAGCCTCTTCTGACGGAGAAGTCAAGTTCTTCGTCTTCGGCATTCGCGTTGGTGTTCACCTTCGCGAAGATTGCCACCACCTTGTCGATGCACCAGATAATATTGCTATCTCCATAGCAGATAAAATAAATGCATTACTTAAGGTTGACACGCAGGTCATTAAAGTGCAATCATATGGCTCCAGCCATCATGCCAAATCATGACACGCAGGTCATGTTAATTACATCATATAGTCATCTCATACATAATCAAATTGAATATGAGACTTGCTATACCACATCACATGCAAACCATCCTGCAAAACCAAGTTAGACGCCTCTAATCGGTTTATGCAAAATTTTATATTTCGTGGCTTCTAAGGTTTTGACTTAAACCGCAGCTACCAACGTTTTATCATCAAGTATGATTATTCAAGTTGCCAGATTAACATCTCGGGGTGTATGAAACACGAGATAATTAAATCTCGAGCCCCATACTAAACTTCGTCATACGCATGACCCCCGTGCAGATCATATCTGCAATGCCCTTTCATTTGCGAATTTCATCTTTCTTTTGACTATGGCAGAACCCAAAGAACTGATAGCACTTCCATGATCAATCAGGATCACGGATTGCCAGAACTTTGTCAAATTCCACCATGCTGTCTCGAGATTGAGCAAACGCAAATTCTAGGGAAGCAACAAGAACGTCGGGTCACAGATTTCATCTGTCACCCGCATAAATAATTTTCAGCAATAGATCTCATCTACTACCTAATTATATTATGCAATACCCATACATCTCCATGTATTCTAGATCGTAACCTGCATCTACGCATAGCATGGCTCTTGATGCCACTGTTGGGGAACGCGACAGAAAACAAAAAATTTCGGTATAGCGAGCACGCCCAGGACCACTATGGAGACTGCATACAAGGTTTGATCTGATCCGTACCGACTCGAAGCGCAGCGGAAGAAGAGTCGGTGGAGATCGTTGGTGCAGATCCCCGCAGCTAGGATTTACAACCTCCCAACCGCGAGGATGTACTCCCTCGTCGGACAGCCCTTCGGGAGGCGGTCGGACAGTCCCCCGGACGATGTCGCGGACAGCCCTTCGGGAGGACCCTCGAAACTCGAACGGAGACTCGGACAGCCCTTCGGGAGGACACTCGAATAGCCCCTCAGGCAAAAGACCGAAACTACGACCTCTCTACGGGGTTGCACACATACGGTGTCAGCTATCCGGCAGGGCTTCGCCGTCCAGAACTAGTTCCTGCCGGAACCCAGACAGCCTTTCGGCTCTACGAAACTCTTTTCGTGGGAGGGAGAGAAGAAGCCAGATAATGCATGGCATGTGTATGAGAGCAAGGGATGAGGAGAATGGCAGCCACTTCTCCTCCTTTTATAGGCCAAGGCAAGGGGTGGGGTGGTGGAGAAAATACCAAAATACCCAAGCTACATGTCCCACATGAGGGGTAATATGGTAATGCAAGTGGAGCACAAAGGGGACACCCAAGGGGGCCCCTACTTGGCCGGCCACAACCTTGCCCCCTCCCATGGGGGGGCGGGCCCAACAAGCCACCAACATGTCTCCCTTGAACAAGGGTGCTCCCTAGACAAAAAGCCACCAAACATGCAACCCCCGATTCGTGGGATCTTGTCCCCTCGCGCTGAGACAAGATGTTTTCCGTGAAACTTTTTTCTGAAAAATTCCAGAAAGTCCCAGAACATTTCTGGCACCCTCCAAAATTATTCCGGGAATTTTTCGAAACATTTTCGGTATGGTAGTTTTCATCTGCGAAAAGCAACAACAGCGGTTACGACAGTTTCGGAACATTTCCGGGTTTTTTTTCTCTGAAAATTCCCAGAAGTTCCCAGACCAATTCTGGCATCCTCTGAAAATTTCCATGCGATGCTGAAACCCTTTTTGACCTAATAATATATTCCAAAACAACTTTTTGGTTTTACCGAAACTCTTTCGGTGTTCTCTCTCTCCGGAACTCTTCCATTGTCTCCGAAACTTTTTCGGTGACTTTCTCTCAGACTCCCTGTCTAGTATTCAGCAGATAGATGACCCTTAAGCGTGTGACCCTATAGGTTCGGTGAAGCATAGACATGACCTGGAACCCTTTCCAATCAATGATCAACATCGGAGCCGTGGACACCCATATTGACCCCTATACCCACACGAATGATTATTCGAGTGAACCTCCAGTTGCCGTGTGCTATTCCTGTTGCTTCGCGATATGTCACAAACACCCGAGGTGAGATTTATTGCATTCCTGTGGATCAACAATTTGTCCATCATGCAAGTTACCTCGTTACCGGTTTTGTTCTCTTTTCTCGTTTCCGTGTTTCGGCATCCCAGTGATCAAATCACAAGGTGTCTGGCCAGACGATGATGGATACCGTAACACCGAGAGGGCCCGAGTATATCTCTCCATCGCCGGAGGAGCAAATCCCAATCTTGAGCTATCTCGTTACTTGCCATACTTTTCCGTGAACCCGTAAGCCGCCGTAATAGCCACCCAGTTACGGATGACGTTTAACAAACCCCAAAGTTCATGAAGCAAGTATGAAGGAACTCGATACTCTCATGGTCTAAGGAATTATGCAAACATTAACTTCTCTGTGTTATAAACCATTAACTTGTGACGAATGCATCTCATAGCATAACATCAATTTGGGTCGATTCAACACAAGTGTTCTACCAACAATTTGTGCCCTCAAAATTTGCCGGCATAGACATGCCCATGATCAGGAAAACAGGATCATCATGCAATACTTGAGCCAGTCATAGAGGCTTGACCAGGAATACATTTTTTCTGTTTATTATCCCACACGTGCACATGAGTTTCCCTCCAAGCCTCGTTTTATTGTAGACTCGAGAATCATTGCAGTTATAGCATGGAATATAAACTTTCATTACAAACCAGGAGATACAAAATAACTGATATTACTGCCTCTAGGGCATATCTCCTACACAAACCACTTACTGGAATTGAGCAAATGATATACCGATGGAAAGCTGTTGAAAACACGCAACTTTACCGTGTTAATCAATTTTTCATGCTCGCGACGGTTCAAAATAATTTTTTGAATACATAAAAACATGTTTTAAACGGTATTAATAAAAAAATTAAACCGTTCATCGGAATGTAGCATATAATATATGGTTGGAAAGCTTATGAATAGGAACAACTTCTTTATGTAGATAGGTGTTACAAATTCGTTGCCGTTTGAGAGCAGTTTTAAAAATGGCAAACATGATGTTGTTTTTGTCTCTCTTTTTTAACATGTAATTGAAGGTCGGACGTCTCGCAATATAAATTTTGAACCATGTAGGGAGGAGGACATGAACTTCTTGCAACAAACCTTTTATGCTTTTAGTTTTTTATTCTTTTATCCTCATCTCGAAATGCATCCCGTGTAGTAGTTGAACTTGCTGTTGTTTTCACTTTGAACTTTTGTCACATATTTTTGTTCGTAATTTCTCACCCGTTCATCGGAGTTGCACAAATGATATACCGTGCCGATTACCTCTCTCACAAGAAGTTTTGAACTTTCCCATGCCAAGCACCTGAACTTCTAGCAACTAAATTTTTATACTTTAACTTTTTATTCTATTTTCTCTTATGAAAATACACACCATGCAGTACGTGAACTTCTGAAAATTATGAATTTGAACTTCTCTCTGTTTCGCTTTAGTAACAAAAAAATCTGAGTTTTTTATAGACATCGAACCGCTATAACCTTTATATTTGAACCTTTTTGTGTTTTTTTAGAAATATGAAAATTGAAGTTTTTCTAGAACATGAAACTTCTTCGTTATTTCGAATAGATCTTATTGGTCTTATTCTGAGTGTTTAAATAAATATCAAACTGTGCTCCGCTTTTTTAAAAACCGAGTGTTTAAATAAACCCGAGTTCTTTTATAAATATAGAACTTCTCTATTTTTGTAATTTGGGCTTCTTGGTTTATTTCTTTTAGTAACGAAAAAATTCTAGTCTTGTAATAAATATTAACCGGTCCGTTATTTAAATTTGAACTTCTCAATTTTTTTTATTTTGAAATGGAGAAAATCTTTTTTTATGAATTTAGAACTGCTCTATTTTCAAAAATTCAAACTTCTTATTTTTGTATTTTGAACTTCCTGATATCATTATTTAATAACAAGGAAAATCTAAATTTTGTATAAACATTGAACTTCTCATTTTTTAAAATTTGGACTTCTTTGTTTTATTTCTTTTAGTAACGAAAACATTGCTATTTTTTAATAAACATCAAGCCGCTTTGTGTTTTAAATTTGAACTTCTAGATTTTTTTTAAATGGAGAAGATCCCTTTTTATAAAAAAATTGAGATGCTTTATTTTACTTAATTTGACCTTTTTGGGTTTTGTAACAAACATTGAACTTCTTCGTCTTTTAAATTTGAACTTCTAGGCTTTTTCTAGAAACGGGAGTGAGCGACCACAACAAAAATAAATTGTATCTCTGTATGGCTGCATTACATTTTGTGTGAGATACAAGCTGTTGTTTTTGTAACATCAATCTGCTCATTTGTTTTAATTTGACCTCCTTCTTTTTTGTTTTAGAAATGGAGAAATCCAAAAAATGTGTGTACGAACATCTTTTTTAATACAAACATGAACTTTTTATCATCGACCTCTCTGAGCTTCCGTGGTTACAAAGACTTTTTTCAGTACAAACATTTTTTTGACGTAACATAAATTTTTCTTGGAGTGTACACACTTTAAAACATAGTATAAAAAATCAAAATGAATAAGAACATACACTTAAAAAAACTGGTACGAACCCAATTAAAAAGGGAAGTGAATTTTTTCCACCACACATTTCCTTATCGTCACTACCACACACATCTCTTACTCTCTCTCCATCTTATCTTGGTTCCTGGTGCACACAAACCATAGCAGCGCTTTCACTTGCATTTTAGAAGAAGAAAATTTGAGCAAGGATATAGTTGCGATGTCCACATGCAGCGAGTCTGACTGCGAAAGAGGAATGCCAGCTACTTGGGGAGCTCGCCGCGAGTCTGACAACCAAAGAGGCGTGCGACTTTGCGTAGCCGCGGGGAGCTTGTCCAGGCCCACATGCCCAGGGGAAGGCCGGTGCAGGTAGGCAGCGGCGACGCGTCAGTGGCCTGGACCAGTGTGTGCGTGCAGCCACGCGGGAGGAAGAAGGTCACCAGCTTCACGGTGGTAAGTCCATCGCCATACATGAGTAAGAAGGAGTACACAGGAGGCCAGGGGCGATGGCGCGCGGCAAGCCGACGGCTGCACGCAGAGTTTTATCAGGTGGCTAACTTCAGAAGTCTGGGGGTTGCGCCCGCAGGTGGATGGACGGCCGCACACACAGGATTACAGGCGACGAGACCTCGTCCAGGAGGTGCGGGCTGCCGTTGGTGGTCGTCTTCCACGACGGCGGCGGCGGTTGGAGGCGATGGGGGCCGAGGCGGCGGCATGTGGAGCCGATGTGGACCAGCCGCGGTGGACCAGCACCTCACCCCGCGCTGGCTGGATTGGGGCGTCGCTGCCGGCGGACGGCGGCACGACCGGTCGTTTGGGGCGGCTTCTCCGGCGGCGCGGTGGGCAGTGGGGCGGCAGCGGGGAGGGGAGTTAGGGGAGGTCACGCGGCGGCGCGGGGTGGGGGGATCTGGGGCGGGGCAGGAGGTTGGCGCCGATGGGATCGGGGGCTGGTGGTTTTTTCTTTTTTTTTTTCCGCTCCCGTTTCAGCAAGTTCAGGAACATCGTCGTCGCCACCTATATAGGGCGTATCGTGATCAGAATAGTTATTCTGATCCTGGGATCAGAATAGTGCTTATATATATATATATATATATATATTATCATCATCATCATCATCATCATCACAACAGAATAGAGAAGATAATCATCACAAGTTCATCATCATCGCGAGTCCAACATGATAAACATCATCACAAGTCCAACATAAAAGTATCTCCGCGCAAGTCCAACATGATAAACATAATAACAAGTCCAACATAAAAGCATCGTCATCGCAAGTCCAACATAAAAGCATCATCATTGCAAGTCCAACATGATCACAATAAAAGTATCATCATCACAAGAACCATAAAAGACCGCAAAGTTCTTCACCGCCAAAGGCTTAAGCGGCATCACTTCCCCTGCCAAAACCGAGGTCGTCACCGCTAGCACTAGCGCTACCGCCACCGCCACCGCCAGGGCCTCGCCAGACCGGAGTGACTGGGCTCCGTGACTCAGGAGTGGAACCATCAGTAGCACCACCACCGGCGGATGATCCACCGGTTCCCTGCATGTTTGAAAAGAGATGGTAAGGCAATATATGATTGTATTGAATAAACGATAAGTTGTGGTTGATTAGTTTGGTGATGTACTTACCGGAGTGCCATTGTAGTGTTATGCCAGAAATTGTTCAAACGTAGGCAGCACTGGTTGTGGTCCAGGAGGTGGTGGTGGTGGTTCCATTGTAGGAATCTGCCCGGTTGCCATAGACGCAAACATAAGCTGCGTTATGCGACTGTTGTGCTCCGTGACTGATGCAACTCTCTGGTTCCAGTCGAAGAGCTGCTGACGTGCGAACTCCATGTAGGCCTACAATATGACATGATGCAACTCATAATACATAACAAAGCGAAAATAAAGGTCGAAAGAAGGAAGATAAGAGGGAAAATATGATGTTTGCTTGAACTACGTCGGTATTTCCCCAAAGAGGAAGGGATGATGCAGCACAACAACGGTAGGTATTTCCCTCAGTGATGAGACCAAGGTTATTGAACCAGTAGGAGAACCAAGCAACACTACGTAAACAACACCTGCACATAAATAACAAATACTTGCAAACTGACGTGTTAAAGGGGTTGCCAATCCCTTTTGGGTAACGGCGCCAGAAATTGGCAAACGGACGTGGGAAAGTTGTAATAGATTGATAGATGCAAATAAAAGCAAATAAAATTCAGCGAGGTATTTTTGGGTTTTTGATAATATAGATCTGAAAATAAAAGTGGCAAATAAATAAATAGGCAAATAGCAAAATAGATCTGAAAATATATGATGAGGAAAATAGACCCGGGGGCCGTAGATTCCACTAGTGGCTTCTCTCGAGAAAAATAGCATACGGTGGGTAAACAAATTACTGTTGGGCAATTGATAGAACTTCAAATAATTATGACGATATCCAGGCAATGATCATTATATAGGCATCACGTCCAAGATTAGTAGACCGACCCCTGCCTGCATCTACTACTATTACTCCACACATCGACCGCTATCCAGCATGCATCTAGTGTATTAAATTCATGGAGAAACGGAGTAATACAATAAGAACGATGACATGATGTAGATAAGATCTATTTATGTAGAAATAGACCCCATCTTGTTATCCTTAATAGCAACGATACATACGCGTCGGTTCCCCTTCTGTCACTGGGATCAAGCACCGTAAGATCGAACCCATCACAAAGCACCTCTTCCCATGGCAAGAAAAATCGATCTAGTTGGCCTAACTAAACCAAAGATTCGAAGAAGAAATACGAGTCTATAAGTAATCATGCATATGAGAGATCAAAAGACTCAAATAACTTTCATGGATAAAAACATAGATCTGATCATAAACTCAAAGTTCATCGGATCCCAACAAATACACCACAAAAAGAGTTACATCAAATAGATCTCCAAGAGACCATTGTATTGAGAATCAAAAGAGAGAGAGGAAGCCATCTAGCAGAAGGAAATATGCCCTAGAGGCAATAATAAAGTTGTTATTTATATTTCCGTATATCATGATAAATGTTTATTATTCATGCTAGAATTGTATTAACCGAAAACTTAGTACATGTGTGAATACATAGACAAAAAGAGTGTCCCTAGTATGCCTCTACTTGACTAGCTTGTTTATCAAAGATGGTTATGTTTCCTGACCATAGACATGTGTTGTCATTTGATGAACAGGATCGCATCTTTAGAGAATGATGTGATGGACAAGACCCATCCGTTAGCTTAGCATAATGATCGTTAAGTTTTATTACTATTGCTTTCTTCATGACTTATACATATTCCTCTGATTATGAGATTATGCAACTCCCGAATACCGGAGGAACACCTTGTGTGCTATCAAATGTCACAACGTAACTGGGTGATTATAAAGATGCTCTACAGGTGTCTCCGAAGGTGTTTGTTGGGTTGGCATAGATCGAGATTAGGATTTGTCACTCCGAGTATCGGAGAGATATCTCTGGGCCCTCTCGGTAATGCACATCATGATAAGCCTTGCAAGCAATGTGACTAATGAGTTAGTTACGGGATGATGCATTACGGAACGAGTAAAGAGACTTGCCGGTAATGAGATTGAACTAGGTATGATGATACCGACGATCGAATCTCGGGCAAGTAACATACCGATGACAAAGGGAATAACGTATGTTGTTATGCGGTTTGACCGATAAAGATCTTCGTAGAATATGTAGGAGCCAATATGAGCATCTAGATTCCGCTATTGGTTATTGACCGAAGATGTGTATCGGTCATGTCTACATAGTTCTCGAACCCATAGGGTCCGCACGCTTAACGTTCGATGACGATTTGTATTATGAGTTATGTGATTTGATGACCGAAGTTTGTTCGGAGTCCCGTACGAGATCACGGACATGACGAGGAGTCTTGAAATGGTTGAGAGGTAAAGATTCATATATTGTAAGGCTATATTCGGACATCGGAAAGGTTCCGAGTGATTCGGGTATTTTTCGGAGTACCGGGGAGTTACGGGAATTCACCGGGAGAATTAATGGGCCTTATTGGGCCATACGGGAAAAGAGGAGGCAGGCCAAAGGGGAGGTGGCGCCCCCCCCCCATGGGTCCGAATTGGACTAGGGGAAGGGGGCGGCGCCCCCCTTGCCCTTTCCTACTCCCTCTCTCTTTCCCTCTTTCCTTCTCTCCTACTCCGAAAAAGGAAAGGGATTCCTACTAGGACTTGGAAGTCCTAGTAGGACTCCATACACTTGGCGCGCCCCTAGGAGGGCCGGCCTCTCTCCCTCCCTTTTTTATATACGTGGGCAGGGGCACCCCAAAGGCACACCAAGATTTGTCTTAGCCGTGTGCGGTGCCCCCCTCCACAGTTACACACCTCGGTCATATCGTCGTAGTGCTTAGGCGAAGCCCTGCGGCGGTAACTTCATCATCACCGTCGTCATGCCGTTGTGCTGACGGAACTCTCCCTCGTCCTCAATTGGATCAAGAGCTCGAGGGACGTCATCGAGATGAACGTGTGCTGAACTCGGAGGTGCCGTACGTTCGGTGCTTGATCGGTTGGATCGCAAAGACGTTCGACTACATCAACCGCGTTAAGCTAACGCTTCCGCTTTCGGTCTACGAGGGTACGTGGACAGACTCTCCCCTCTCGTTGCTATACATCTCCTAGATAGATCTTGCGTGAACGTAGGAAATTTTTGAAATTGCATGCTACGTTCCCCAACAGTGGTATCCGAGCCAGGTCTATGCGTAGATGATATGCACGAGTAGAACACAAAGAGTTGTGGGCGATAATAGTCATACTGCTTACCACCAATGTCTTACTTTGATTCGGCGGTATTGTTGGATGAAGCGGCCCGGACCGACATTACATGACCGCGTTCATGAGACTGGTTCTACCGACGTGCTTTGCACACAGGTGGCTAGCGGGTGTCTGTTTCTCCAAGTTTAGTTGAATCGAGTTTGACTACGACCGGTCCTTGTTGAAGGTTAAAACAACACACTTGACGAAAAATCATTGTGGTTTTGATGCGTAGGTAAGAACAGTTCTTATTAGAAGCCCGTAGCAGCCACGTAAAACTTGCAACAACAAAGTAGAGGACGTCTAACTTGTTTTTGCAGGCCATGTTGTGATGTGATATGGTCAAGACATGATGTGATATACGTTATTGTATGAGATGATCATGTTTTGTAAAAGTTATCAGCAACTGGCAGGAGACTTATGGTTGTCGCTTTATTGTATGAAATGCAATCCCCATGTAATTGCTTTACTTTATCACTATGCGGTAGCAATAGTCGTAGAAGCAATAGTTGGCGAGACGACAACGACGCTACGATGGAGATCAAGGTGTCAAGCCGGTGACGATGGAGATCATGACGGTGCTTTGGAGATGGAGATCAAAGGCACAAGATGATGATGGCCATATCATGTTACATATTTTGATTGCATGTGATGTTTATCTTTTATGCATCTTATTTTACTTAGTACGGCGGTAGCATTATAAGATGATCCCTCACTAAATTTCAAGGTATAAGTGTTCTCCCTGAGTATGCACCGTTGCTACAGTTCGTCGTGCCGAGACACCACGTGATGATCGGGTGTGATAAGCTCTACGTTCACATACAAGGGGTGCAAGCCAGTTTTGCACGTGCAGAATACTCGGGTTAAACTTAACGAGCCTAGCATATGCAGATATGGCCTCGGAACACTGAGACCGAAAGGTCGAACGTGAATCATATAGTAGATATGATCAATATAGAGATGTTCACCATTGAAAACTACTCCATCTCATGTGATGATCGGACATGGTTTAGTTGATATGGATCACGTGATCATTTAGATGACTAGAGGGATGTCTATCTAAGTGGGAGTTCTTAAGTAATATGATTAATTGAACTTTAATTTATCATGAACTTAGTCCTGGTAGTATTTGCAAATTATGTTGTAGATGAATAGCTCGCGTATAGCTCCCCTGTTTTATTTTTGATATGTTCCTAGAGAAAACTAAGTTGAAAGATGATGGTAGCAATGATGCGGACTGGTTCCGTGATCTGAGAATTATCCTCATTGCTGCACAGAAGAATTATGTCCTTGATGCACCGCTAGGTGACAGACCTATTGCAGGAGCAGATGCAAACGTTATGAACGTTTAGCAAGCTCGATATGATGACTACTTGATAGTTTAGTGCGCCATGATTTACGGCTTAGAACCGGGACTTCAAAAACGTTTTGAACGCCACGGAGCATATGAGATGTTCCAACAGCTGAAATCGGTATTTCAGACTCATGCCCGTGTCGAGAGGTATGAGACCTCTGACAAATACTTTGCCTACAAGATGGAGGAGAATAGCTCAACCAGTGAGCATATGCTCAGAATGTCTGGGTACTACAATCGCTTGAATCAAGTGGGAGTTAATCTTCCAGATAAAATAGTGATTGACAGAGTTCTCTAGTCACTATCACCAAGTTACTAGAACTTCGTGATGAACTATAATATGCAAGGGATGACGAAAACGATTCCCAAGCTCTTCGCGATGCTGAAATCGGCGAAGGTAGAAATCAAGAAATAGCATCAGGTGTTGTTGGTTGACAAGACCACTAGTTTCAAGAAAAAGGGCGAGGGAAAGAAAGGGAACTTCAAGAAGAATGGCAAACAGGTTGTCACTCCCATGAAGAAGCCCAAAGATGGACCTAAGCCTGAAACTGAGTGCTTCTACTGCAAAGGAAATGGTCACTGGATGCGGAATTGCCCGAAATACTTGGCGGATAAGAAGAATGGCAAAGTGAACAAAGGTATATTTGATATACATGTTATTGATGTGTATTTTACTAGTGTTCATAGTAGCCCCTGGGTATTTGATACCGGTTCAGTTGCTAACATTAGTAACTCGAAACAGGAGTTGCAAAATGAATAGAGACTAGTTAATGACGAGGTGACGATGTGTGTTGGAAGTGATTCCAAGGTTTATAAGATCACCATCGCACACTCCCTCTACCTTCGGGATTAGTGTTGGACCTAAATAAATGTTATTTGGTGTTTGCGTTGAGCATGAATACGATTGGATCATGTTTATTGCGATACGGTTATTCATTTAAGTCAGAGAATAATTGTTGTTCTGTTTACATGAATAAAACCTTCTATGGTCATACACTCAATATAAATGGTTTATTGAATCTCGATCGTAGTGATACACATATTCATAATATTGATGCCAAAAGATGCAAAGTTGATAATAATAATGCAACATATTTGTGGCATGGCCGTTTAGGTCATATTGGTGTAAAGTGCATGAAGAAACTCCATTCGGATGGACTTTTGGAATCACTTGATTATGAATCATTTGATGCTTGCGAACCATGCCTCATGGGCAAGATGACTAAGGCTCCGTTCTCCAGAACAATGGAGCAAGCTAATGACTTATTAGAAATAATACATACCGATGTATGCGGTCCGATGAGTGTTGAGGCTCACGGCGGGTATCATTATTTTCTGACCTTCACAGATGATTTGAGCAGATATGGGTATATCTACTTGATGAAACATAAGTCTGAAACATTTGAAAAGTTCAAAGAATTTCAGAGTGAAGTGAAAAATTATCGTAACAAGAAAATAAAGTTTCTACAATCTGATCGCGGAGGTGAATATTTGAGTTATGAGTTTGGTCTTCATTTGAAACAATGTGGAATAGTTTCGCAACTCACGCCACCTGGAACACCACAGCTAGGGATGTAAATGGTACGGATAATTTCCGTTCCGAATCCGCTTCCGCATCCGTTTTTAAGGATATGGTATGCACTTACACAAATCCGGCGGATACGGATATTGGTCAACCGGATATCCGGCGGATACGGTAGAGGATATGGTATTGGTAATATCCGGCGGATATGGATTATCCGGTATTTTTTGCGGATTATCCGTGGTTGTCAAATAGGATTATCCGATAAATTTAGTCCAATTAAGAAGCCCAAATGCCCACGCGGACCACTAATAAAAATCATCACATATAAATAGAATTTAACCTAAGCCTAATACGAGACCAGAATCACAATTCACACGCAGTCGTCGACCTTGCTCATCTTAGCGTTGTCTTTTCTTGCGCTGCCAGCGGCGGCCGCATCTCTCCGGCAAGTCAGCTGTCCGGCACAATGAGCAAAGATGCCGGCGTCGATCCAAGCAACGGAGGTGAGCAAGCACTCTAACCTTTCATGTTTTTTTAGATGCAATGAATCATGCAAGTTTAGGGCGTCCAAGGACGAAGGTAGGTATGTTGTATCCATGAATGCATCCACGGCTCCACGCCATGCAGGTGCAGCTTCTCTTCTCTGCATGCACAGCGGGTCATGGTGGTAGTCTGGTAGATCACCGTGAGCGAAATTGGTGCTGGTCGTGGCCATGATCTACACTACACGTCTACACCCATACATGACGAGGGGTAATCCACATATACGCCGATGGCATTGAGACGATGCTCTGCGTAGTGCGTACATATATGTCGACGGCGTCGAGATAACGCTCTGCGTACATGTATATATGCCGGCGCCGGCGCCGGCGCATCCCACGGAGGTCTGCGACTGCATACATATACGCCGGCGGTGCGTTCTGAACGGTGGTCTACGTACATACACACTTAGGAATACTGAGTATGAACTAGTATGAACAATGGTAGTGGTTCCTTCTTCCTTTCATGCAGTCACGTACAAGTATGAATATCAAGTTAATTTGTAGTCGAGTAGAGTAAGCTTCATCTTAGTAAACTACAAAACAGTATGAATCTATGATGTTTACTGTCTTACTTGCTACAACGTCTAAGATATTAATTCCTTTGATCAAGGTTACTAGTTACCTATATATTCTTGTTCTTTCTGTAGATCGTCTGAAAATGATATTGGTAAATCACGTTTCTTTGCACGTATCATCTGATATTTTTTGGCCGTTTCCGGTCCGAATCCGCTCCGCCTCCGCTCCGAATCCGTAGTCCGATATAATCCGCATTCGAATCCGCATCCGGTCATTATCCGCTCCGCTCCGAATCCGACGAAAAAATATGGTAAAGGATATGGTAAAAGCATTATCCGATCCGATCCGATCCGTTTACATCCCTAACCACAGCGTAATGCTGTGTCCGAACGTCGTAACCGTACTTTATTAGATATGGTGCGATCTATGATGTCTCTTACCGATTTACCACTATCGTTTGGGGGTTATGCATTAGAGACAACTGTATTCATGTTAAATAGGGCACCATCTAAATCCGTTGAGACGACACCATATGAACTGTGGTTTGGCAAGAAACCTAAGCTGTCGTTTCTTAAAGTTTGGGGCTGCGATGCTTATGTGAAAAAGCTTCAACCTGATAAGCTCGAACCCAAATCGGAGAAATGTGTCTTCATAGGATACCCAAAAGAAACTGTTGGGTACACCTTCTATCATAGATCCGAAGGCAAGATATTTGTTGCTAAGAATGGATCCTTTCTAGAGAAGGAGTTTCTCTCGAAAGAAGTGAGTGGGAGGAAAGTAGAACTTGATGAGGTAATTGTACCTTCTCCCGAATTGGAAAGTAGTATTGGGGAACGTAGCAGAATTTTAAAATTTTCTACGCATCACCAAGATCAATCTATGGAGTCATCTAGCAACGAGTGAGAGGGGAGTGCATCTACATACCCTTGTAGACCGCGAGCGGAAGCGTTCAAGAGAACGGGGTTGATGGAGTCGTACTCGTCGTGATCCAAATCACCGATGACCGAGCGCCGAACAGACGGCACCTCCGTGTTCAACACACGTACGGAGCGGAGACGTCTCCTCCTTCTTGATCCAGCAAGGGGGGAGGAGAGGTTGGGGAGGACAGCTCCAGCAGCAGCACGACGGCGTGGTGGAGTTGGAGCTGCGTGGTATTCCTGCAGGGCTTCGCCAAGCACCGCGGGAGGAGGAGGAGGTGTTGGAGAGGAGAGGGGCTGCGCCAGGGGCTGGGTTGTGGCCTCCCTCCCACCCCTCCACTATTTATAGGGGGAAGAGGAGAGGGGGCCGGCCCCCTCAGATCCAATCTGAGGGGAGGGGAGGCGGCCAGGGGAGGGAAACTTGCCCCCCAAGCAAGGTGGAAGGCTCCCTCCCCTTAGGGTTTCCCAACCCTAGGCGCCATGGGCCCTTGGGGGGGCGCACCAGCCCACTAGGGGGCTGGTTCCCTCCCATATACAGCCCATTAGGCCTCCCGGGTAAATCAGCCCCACCCGGTGGACCTCCGGACACCTTTCGGTGGTCCCGGTACAATACCGATAACCCCCGAAACTATTCCGGTGACCGTATGACAACTTCCCATATATAAATCTTCACCTCCGGACCATTCCGGAACTCCTCGTGACGTCCGGGATCTCATCCGGGACTCCGAACAACATTCGGTAACCACGTACAAACTTTCCCTACAACCCTAGCGTCACCGAACCTTAAGTGTGTAGACCCTACGGGTTCGGGAGACACGCAGACATGACCGAGATGACTCTCCGGTCAATAACCAACAGTGGGATCTGGATACCCATGTTGGCTCCCACATGCTCCTCGATGATCTCATCGGATGAACCACGATGTCGAGGATTCAATCAATCCCGTACACAATTCCCTTTGTCTATCGGTACGATACTTGCCCGAGATTCGATCGTCGGTATACCGATACCTTGTTCAATCTCGTTACCGGCAAGTCTCTTTACTCGTTTCCGTAACACATCATCCTGTGAACAACTCCTTGATCACATTGAGCTCATTATGATGATGTCCTACCGAGTGGGCCCAAAGGTACCTCTCCGTTACATGGAGTGACAAATCCCAGTCTCGATTCGTGCCAACCCAACAGACACTTTCGGAGATACCCGTAGTGCACCTTTATAGCCACCCAGTTACGTTGTGACGTTTGGTACACCCAAAGCACTCCTACGGTATCCGGGAGTTGCACAATCTCATGGTCTAAGGAAAAGTTACTTGACATTGGAAAAGCTTTAGCAAACGAACTACACGATCTAGTGATAGGCTTAGGATTGGGTCTTGTCCATCACATCATTCTCCTAATGATGTGATCTCGTTATCAATGACATCCAATGTCCATGGCCAGGAAACCGTAACCATCTATTGATCAACGAGCCAGTCAACTAGAGGCTTACTAGGGACATGTTGTGGTCTATGTATTCACACATGTATTACGATTTTCGGATAACACAATTATAGCATGAATAACAGACAATTATCATGAACAAGGAAATATAATAATAACCATTTTATTATTGCCTCTAGGGCATATTTCCAATAGTCTCCCACTTGCACTAGAGTCAATAATCTAGTTACATTGTGATGAATCGAACACCCATAGAGTTCTGGTGTTGATCATGTTTTGCTCGTGGAAGAGGTTTAGTCAACGGATCTGCTACATTCAAATCCGTGTGCACTTTACAAATATCTATATCTCCATCTTGAACATGTTCACGTATGGAGTTGAAGCGACGCTTGATATGCCTGGTCTTCTTGTGAAACCTGGGCTCCTTGGCAAGGGCAATAGCTCCAGTGTTGTCACAGAAGAGAGCCATTGGACCCGACGCATTTGGAATGACTCCTAGGTCGGTGATGAACTCCTTCATCCATACTGCTTCGTGTGCTGCCTCCGAGGCTGCTATGTACTCCGCTTCGCATGTAGAACCCGCCACGACGCTTTGCTTGCAACTGCACCAGCTTACCGCTCCACCATTCAAAATATACACGTATCCGGTTTGTGACTTGGAGTCATCCGGATCTGTGTCGAAGCTAGCGTCGACGTAACCCTTTACGACGAGCTCTTCGTCACCTCCATATAAGAGAAACATATCCTTAGTCCTTTTCAGGTACTTCAGGATGTTCTTGACCGCTGTCCAGTGTTCCTTGCCAGGATTACTTTGGTACCTACCTACCAAACTTACTGCAAGGTTTACATCAGGTCTGGTACACAGCATGGCATACATAATAGACCCTATGGCTGAGGCATAGGGGATGACACTCATCTCTTCTATATCTTCTGCCGTGGTCGGGCATTGAGCCGAGCTCAATCTCACACCTTGCAATACAGGCAAGAACCCCTTCTTGGACTGATCCATATTGAACTTCTTCAATATCTTATCAAGGTATGTGCTTTGCGAAAGACCTATGAGGCGTTTCGATCTATCCCTATAGATCTTGATGCCTAATATATAAGCAGCTTCTCCAAGATCCTTCATTGAAAAACACTTATTCAAGTAGGCCTTTATACTTTCCAAGAATTCTATATTATTTCCCATCAATAATATGTCATCCACATATAATATGAGAAATGCTACAGAGCTCCCACTCACTTTCTTGTAAACACAGGCTTCTCCATAAGTCTGTGTGAACCCAAACGCTTTGATCATCTCATCAAAGCGAATGTTCCAACTCCGAGATGCTTGCACCAGCCCATAGATTGAGCGCTGGAGCTTGCATACCTTGTCAGCATTCTCAGGGTCGACAAAACCTTCCGGTTGTATCATATACAACTCTTCCTTAAGAAAACCATTAAGGAATGCCGTTTTGACATCCATTTGCCATATCTCATAATCATAGTATGCGGCAATTGCTAACATGATTCTGACGGATTTCAGCTTCGCTACGGGTGAGAAAGTCTCATCGTAGTCAACCCCTTGAACTTGTCGATAACCCTTAGCGACAAGCCGAGCCTTATAGATGGTCACATTACCATCCGCGTCAGTCTTCTTCTTAAAGATCCATTTATTTTCTATGGCTTGCCGATCATCGGGCAAGTCAGTCAAAGTCCATACTTTGTTTTCATACATGGATCCTATCTCGGATTTCATGGCTTCAAGCCATTTGTCGGAATCCGGGCCCGCCATCGCTTCTTCATAGTTCGAAGGTTCACTGTTGTCTAACAACATGATTTCCAGGACAGGATTGCCGTACCACTCTGGTGCGGAACGTGTCCTTGTGGACCTTCGAAGTTCAGTGGTAGCTTGATCATGATCATTATCATTAACTTCCTCTCTAGCCGGTGCAGGCTCCACAGAAACATTTTCCTGTGCTGTGCTACTCTCCGGTTCGAGGGTCATCTCATCAAGCTCCACTTTCCTCCCACTTACTTCTTTCGAGAGAAACTCTTTCTCTAGAAAGGATCCATTCCTGGCAACAAAGATCTTGCCCTCGGATCTTAGGTAGAAGGTATACCCAATAGTTTCCTTAGGGTATCCTATGAATACGCATTTTTCCGACTTGGGTTCGAGCTTCTCTGGTTGAAGTTTCTTCACATAAGCATCGCATCCCCAAACTTTCAGAAACGACAGATTAGGTTTCTTCCCAAACCATAATTCATACGGTGTCGTCTCAATGGATTTTGACGGTGCCCTATTTAAAGTGAATACGGCAGTCTCTAAAGCATAACCCCAAAAAGATAGCGGTAAATCGGTAAGAACCATCATAGATCGCACCATATCCAATAGAGTGCGATTACGACGTTCGGACACACCGTTACGCTGAGGTGTTCCAGGCGGCGTGAGTTGTGAAACAATTCCACATTTCCGTAAGTGCGTGCCAAATTCATGACTCAAATATTCTCCTCCACGATCTGATCGTAGGAACTTTATTTTCTTGTCACGTTGATTTTCAACCTCATTCTGAAATTCCTTGAACTTTTCAAAGGTCTCAGACTTGTGCTTCATCAAGTAGACATACCCATATCTACTCAAATCATCGGTGAGGGTGAGAACATAACGATAACCACCGCGAGCCTCAACACTCATTGGACCACACACATCAGTATGTATGATCTCCAATAAGTTGGTTGCTCGCTCCATTGTTCCGGAGAACGGAGTCTTGGTCATCTTGCCCATGAGGCATGGTTCGCATGTGTCAAATGATTCATAATCAAGAGACTCCAAAAGTCCATCTGCATGGAGTTTCTTCATGCGTTTGACACCAATGTGACCAAGGCGGCAGTGCCACAAGTATGTGGGACTATCATTATCAACCTTACATCTTTTGGCATTCACACTATGAATATGTGTAACATCACGTTTGAGATTCAATAAGAATAAACTATTGACCAGCGGGGCATGACCATAAAACATATCTCTCATATAAATAGAACAACCATTATTCTCAGATTTAAATGAGTAGCCATCTCGCATTAAGCGAGATCCAGATACAATGTTCATGCTCAAAGCTGGCACTAAATAACAATTATTGAGGTTTAAAACTAATCCCGTAGGCAGATGTAGAGGTAGCGTGCCGATGGCGATCACATCGACCTTGGAACCATTCCCGACGCGCATCGTCACCTCGTCCTTCGCCAGTCTCCGCTTATTCCGCAGTTCCTGCTTTGAGTTACAAATATGAGCAACCGCACCGGTATCAAATACCCAGGAACTACTACGAGTACTGGTAAGGTACACATCAATTACATGTATATCACATATACCTTTGGTATTGCCGGCCTTCTTGTCCGCTAAGTACTTGGGGCAGTTCCGCTTCCAGTGACCGTTTCCCTTGCAATAAAAGCACTCAGTCTCAGGCTTGGGTCCATTCTTTGACTTCTTCCCGGCAGCTGGCTTACCGGGCGCGGCAACTCCCTTGCCATCCTTCTTGAAGTTCTTCTTACCCTTGCCCTTCTTGAACTTAGTGGTTTTATTCACCATCAACACTTGATGTTCCTTTCTGATCTCTGCCTCCGCTGACTTCAGCATCGCATATACCTCAGGAATGGTCTTTTCCATCCCCTGCATGTTGAAGTTCATCACAAAGCTCTTGTAGCTAGGTGGAAGCGACTGGAGGATTCTGTCAATGACCGCGTCATCCGGGAGATTAATCCCCAGCTGAGACAAGCGGCTGTGCAACCCAGACATTTTGAGTATGTGCTCGCTGACAGAACTATTTTCCTCCATCTTACAGCTGTAGAACTTATCGGAGACTTCATATCTCTCGATCCGGGCATGAGCTTGGAAAACCATTTTCAGCTCTTCGAACATCTCATATGCTCCGTGATGCTCAAAACGCTTTTGGAGCCCCGGTTCTAAGCTGAAGAGCATGCCGCACTGAACGAAGGAGTAATCATCGGTGCGTGTCTGCCAAACGTTCAAATCGTCTGGCAGTGCTGGGAGAGCAGGTGGGTCACCTAACGGTGCTTCAAGGACATATGATTTCTTGGCAGCTATGAGGATAATCCTCAGGTTATGGACCCAGTCCGCATAGTTGCTACCATCGTCTTTCAGCTTGTTTTTCTCTAGGAACGCGTTGAAGTTGAGGGTAACATTAGCGTTGACCATTTGATCTACAAGATAGATATGTAACATTTAGACTAAGTTCATGACAATTAAGTTCATCTAATCAAATTATGTAATGAACTCCCACTCAGATAGACATCCCTCTCGTCATCTAAGTGATACATGATCCGAATCGACTAGGCCGTGTCCGATCATCACGTGAGACGGACTAGTCATCAACGGTGAACATCTCCATGTTGATCGTATCTTCTATACGACTCATGTTCGACCTTTCGGTCTCTTGTGCTCCGAGGCCATGTCTGTACATGCTAGGCTCGTCAAGTCAACCTAAGTGTATTGCTGTGTAAATCTGGCTTACACCCGTTGTATTCGAACGTTAGAATCTATCACACCCGATCAACACGTAGTGCTTCGAAACAACGAACCTTTGCAACGGTGCACAGTTAGGGGGAACACTTTCTTGAAATTTTAGTAAGGGATCATCTTATATGCTACCGTCGTTCTAAGCAAATAAGATGCAAAAACATGATAAACATCTCATGCAATCAAAATAGTGACATGATATGGCCATTATCACTTCGCTCCTTTTGATCTCCATCTTCGGGGCTCCATGATCATCATCGTCACCGGCATGACACCATGATCTCCATCATCGTGTCTTCATGAAGTTGTCTCGCCAACTATTACTTCTACTACTACGGCTAACGGTTAGCAATAAAGTAAAGTAATTACATGGCGAATTTCAATGACACGCAGGTCATATAATAAATTAAGACAACTCCTATGGCTCCTGCCGGTTGTCATACTCATCGACATGCAAGTCGTGATTCCTATTACAAGAACATGATCATCTCATACATCACATATATCATTCATCACATCCTTTGGCCATATCACATCACAAAGCACTTGCTGCAAAAACAAGTTAGACGTCCTCTAATTGTTGTTGCAAGTTTTTTTACGTGGCTGCTATAGGTTTCTAGCAAGAACGTTTCTTACCTACGCTAGAACCACAACATGAAGTGCCAATTTCTATTTACCCTTCATAAGGACCCTGTTCATCGAATCCGATCCGACTAAAGTGGGAGAGACAGACACCCGCTAGCCACCTTATGCAACTAGTGCATGTCAGTCGGTGGAACCTGTCTCACGTAAGCGTACGTGTAAGGTCGGTCCGGGCCGCTTCATCCCACAGTGCCGCCGAATCAAGATAAGACTAGTAATGGCAAGAAGATTGACAAATCGACGCCCACAACTACTTTGTGTTCTACTCGTGCAAGATACTACGCATAGACCTAGCTCATGATGCCACTATTGGGGAACGTAGCAGAATTTTAAAATTTTCTACGCATCACCAAGATCAATCTATGGAGTCATCTAGCAACGAGTGAGAGGGGAGTGCATCTACATACCCTTGTAGACCGCGAGCGGAAGCGTTCAAGAGAACGGGGTTGATGGAGTCGTACTCGTCGTGATCCAAATCACCGATGACCGAGCGCCGAACGGACGGCACCTCCGTGTTCAACACACGTACGGAGCGGAGACGTCTCCTCCTTCTTGATCCAGCAAGGGGGGAGGAGAGGTTGGGGAGGACAGCTCCAGCAGCAGCACGACGGCGTGGTGGAGTTGGAGCTGCGTGGTATTCCTGCAGGGCTTCGCCAAGCACCGCGGGAGGAGGAGGAGGTGTTGGAGAGGAGAGGGGCTGCGCCAGGGGCTGGGGTGTGGCCTCCCTCCCACCCCTCCACTATTTATAGGGGGAAGAGGAGAGGGGGCCGGGCCCCTCAGATCCAATCTGAGGGGAGGGGAGGCGGCCAGGGGAGGGAAACTTGCCCCCCAAGCAAGGTGGAAGGCTCCCTCCCCTTAGGGTTTCCCAACCCTAGGCACCATGGGCCCTTGGGGGGGGCGCACCAGCCCACTAGGGGGCTGGTTCCCTCCCATATACAGCCCATTAGGCCTCCCGTGTAAATCAGCCCCACCCGGTGGACCTCCGGACACCTTTCGGTGGTCCCGGTACAATACCGATAACCCCCGAAACTATTCCGGTGACCGTATGACAACTTCCCATATATAAATCTTCACCTCCGGACCATTCCGGAACTCCTCGTGACGTCCGGGATCTCATCCGGGACTCCGAACAACATTCGGTAACCACGTACAAGCTTTCCCTACAACCCTAGCGTCACCGAACCTTAAGTGTGTAGACCCTACGGGTTCGGGAGACACGCAGACATGACCGAGATGACTCTCCGGTCAATAACCAACAGCGGGATCTGGATACCCATGTTGGCTCCCACATGCTCCTCGATGATCTCATCGGATGAACCATGATGTCGAGGATTCAATCAATCCCGTACACAATTCCCTTTGTCTATCGGTACGATACTTGCCCGAGATTCGATCGTCGGTATACCGATACCTTGTTCAATCTCGTTACCGGCAAGTCTCTTTACTCGTTTCCGTAACACATCATCCCGTGAACAACTCCTTGATCACATTGAGCTCATTATGATGATGTCCTACCGAGTGGGCCCAGAGGTACCTCTCCGTTACATGGAGTGACAAATCCCAGTCTCGATTCGTGCCAACCCAACAGACACTTTCGGAGATACCCGTAGTGCACCTTTATAGCCACCCAGTTACGTTGTGACGTTTGGTACACCCAAAGCACTCCTACGGTATCCGGGAGTTGCACAATCTCATGGTCTAAGGAAAAGTTACTTGACATTGGAAAAGCTTTAGCAAACGAACTACACGATCTAGTGCTAGGCTTAGGATTGGGTCTTGTCCATCACATCATTCTCCTAATGATGTGATCCCGTTATCAATGACATCCAATGTCCATGGCCAGGAAACAGTAACCATCTATTGATCAACGAGCCAGTCAACTAGAGGCTTACTAGGGACATGTTGTGGTCTATGTATTCACACATGTATTACGATTTCCGGATAACACAATTATAGCATGACTAACAAACAATTATCATGAACAAGGAAATATAATAATAACCATTTTATTATTGCCTCTAGGGCATATTTCCAACAAGTAGTTCATCACAGAAATCAGTTCCAGTGATGCCTACACCAATTAGTGAGGAAGTTAATGATGATGATCATGAAACTTCGGATCAAGTTACTACCGAACCTCATAGGTCAACCAGAGTACGTTCCGCACCAGAGTGGTACGGTAATTCTGTTCTGGAAGTCATGTTACTAGGACATGACGAACCTACGAACTATGAGGAAGCGATGATGAGCCCAGATTCCGCAAAATGGCTTGAGGCCATGAAATCTGAGATGGGATCCATGTATGAGAACAAAGTGTGGACTTTGGTTGACTTGCCCGATGGTCGGCAAGCCATAGAGAATAAATGGATCTTCAAGAAGAAGACTGACGCTGACGGTAATGTTACTGTCTACAAAGCTCGACTTGTTGCGAAAGGTTTTCGACAAGTTCAAGGAGTTGACTACGATGAGACCTTCTCACCCGTAGCGATGCTTAAGTCTGTCCGAATCATGTTAGCAATTGCCGCATTTTATGATTATGAAATTTGGCAAATGGATGTCAAAACTGCATTCCTTAATGGATTTCTTAAAGAAGAGTTGTATATGATGCAACTAGAAGGTTTTGTCGATCCTCAAGGTGCTAACAAAGTGTGAAAGCTCCAGCGATCCATTTATGGACTGGTGCAAGCATCTCGGAGTTGGAATATACGCTTTGATGAAGTGATCAAAGCATATGGTTTTATACAGACTTTTGGAGAAGCCTGTATTTACAAGAAAGTGAGTGGGAGCTCTGTAGCATTTCTGATATTATATGTGGATGACATATTGTTGATTGGAAATGATACAGAATTTCTGGATAGCATAAAAGGATACTTGAATAAGAATTTTTCAATGAAAGACCTCGGTGAAGCTGCTTAAGTATTGAGCATCAAGATCTATAGGGATAGATCGAGATGCTTAATAGGACTTTCACAAAGCACATACCTTGACAAAATTTTGAAGGAGTTCCAAAAGGGATCAGTCAAAGAAAGAGTTCTTGCCTGTATTCAAGGTATAAAATTGAGTAAGACTCAAAGCATGACCACGGCAGAAGATAAAGAGAGAATGAAAGTCATTCCCTATGCCTCAGCCATAGGTTCTATAAAGTATGTCATGCTGTATACCAAACCTATTGTGTACCTTGCCATGAGTTTGGAAATGGGGTACGATAGTGATCCAGGAATGGATCACTGGACAACGGTCAAAATTATCCTTAGTTACCTAAGAGGACTAAGGAAATGTTTCTCGGTTATGGAGGTGACAAAGAGTTCGTCGTAAAGGGTTACGTCGATGCAAGCTTTGACACTGATCCGGATGACTCTGAGTCTCAATCTGGATACATATTGAAAGTGGGAGAAATTAGCTAAAGTAGCTCCATGCAGAGCATTGTAGACATAGAAATTTGCAAAATACGTACGGATCTGAATATGGCAGACCCGTTGACTAAACCTCTCTCACAAGCAAAACATGATCACACCTTAGTACTCTTTGGGTGCTAATCACATAGCGATGTGAACTAGATTATTGACTCTAGTAAACCCTTTGGGTGTTGGTCACATGGCGATGTGAACTATGGGTGTTAATCACATAAAGATGTGAACTATTGGTGTTAAATCACATGGCGATGTGAAATAGATTATTGACTCTAGTGCAAGTGGGAGACTGAAGGAAATATGCCCTAGAGGCAATAATAAAGTTGTTATTTATATTTCCTTATATCATGATAAATGTTTATTATTCATGCTAGAATTGTATTAACCGGAAACTTAGTACATGTGTGAATACATAGACAAACAGAGTGTCCCTAGTATGCCTCTACTTGACTAGCTTGTTTATCGAAGATGGTTATGTTTCCTGACCATAGACATGTGTTGTCATTTGATGAACAGGATCACATCATTAGAGAATGATGTGATCGACAAGACCCATCCGTTAGCTTAGCATAATGATCGTTAAGTTTTATTGCTATTGCTTTCTTCATGACTTACACATATTCCTCTGACTATGAGATTATGCAACTCCCGAATACCGGAGGAACACCTTGTGTGCTATCAAACATCACAACATAACTAGGTGATTATAAACATGCTCTATAGGTGTCTCCGAAGGTGTTTGTTGGGTTGGCATAGATCGAGATTAGGATTTGTCACTCCGAGTATCGGAGAGGTATCTCTGGGCCCTCTCGGTGATGCACATCATGATAAGCCTTGCAAGCAATGTGACTAATGAGTTAGTTACGGGATGATGCATTACGGAATGAGTAAAGAGACTTGCCGGTAACGATATTGAACTAGGTATGATGATACCGACGATCGAATCTCGGGCAAGTAACATACCGATGACAAAGGGAATAACGTATGTTGTTATGCGGTTTGACCGATAAAGATCTTCGTAGAATATGTAGGAGCCAATATGAGCATCCAGATTCCGCTATTGGGTATTGACCGGAGATGTGTCTCGGTCATGTCTACATAGTTCTCGAACCCGTAGGGTCCGCACGCTTAACGTTCGATGACGATTTGTATTATGAGTTATGTGATTTGATGACTGAAGTTTGTTCGGAGTCCTGGATGAGATCACGGACATGACGAGGAGTCTCGAAATGGTCAAGAGGTAAAGATTCATATAATGGAAGGCTATATTCGGACATCGGAAAGGTTCCCAGTGATTCGGTTATTTTTCGGAGTACCGGGGAGTTACGGGAATTCACCGGGAGAAGTAATGGGCCTTATTGGGCCATACGGGAAAAGAGGAGGCAAGCCAAAGGGGAGGTGGCGCGGGGCCCCCCATGGGTCCGAATTGGACTAGGGGAAGGGGGCGGCGCCCCCCTTGCCCTTTCCTACTCCCTCTCTCTTTCCCTCTTTCCTTCTCTCCTACTCCGAAAAAGGAAAGGGATTCCTACTAGGACTTGGAAGTCCTAGTAGGACTCCATACACTTGGCGCGCCCCTAGGAGGGCCGGCCTCTCTCCCTCCCTCCTTTATATACGTGGGCAGGGGGCACCCCAAAGTCACACCAAGATTTGTCTTAGCCGTGTGCGGTGCCCCCCTCCACAGTTACACACCTCGGTCATATCGTCGTAGTGCTTAGACGAAGCCCAGCGCCGGTAACTTCATCATCACCGTCGCCACGCCGTCGTGCTGATGGAACTCTCCCTCATCCTCAACTGGATCAAGAGCTCGAGGGACGTCATCGAGCTGAACGTGTGCTGAACTCGGAGGTGACGTACGTTCGGTGCTTCATCGGTTGGATCACGAAGACGTTCGACTACATCAACCGTGTTAAGCTAACACTTCCGCTTTCGGTCTACGAGGGTACGTGGACATACACTCCCATCTCGTTGCTATGCATCTCCTAGATAGATCTTGCGTGAACATAGGAAATTTTTGAAATTGCATGCTACGTTCCCCAACACTAGCTACTGCCTACGGACCCGTAGGTCTACAATGAACTACTCACGCATCATCGAAGAGGCACCAATGAGAATGATGAACCCCTCCGTGATGGTGTCTAGATTGGATCTGTGGTTTCTGGAACTTGTGGCAGCTGGAATTGATTTTCGTCGACTCCCCTAGGGTTTCTGGAATATTGGGGTATTTATAGAGCAAAGAGGCGGTGCGGGAGGCGGCCGAGGTGGGCACAACCCACCTGGGCGCGCCTGGGCCCCCAGGCGCGCCCTGGTGGGTTGTGCTTCCCTCGGAGCCCCCCTCAGGTACTTTCTTGGCCCAACTTGTGTCTTCTGGTCCAGAAAAAATCACCAAAAAGTTTCGCTGCGTTTGGACTCCGTTTGGTATTGATTTCCTGCGAAGTAAAAAAAACAAGCAAAAAACAGCAACTGGCACTGGACACTATGTCAATAGGTTAGTCCCAAAAAATGATATAAAGTTGCTATAAAATGATTGTAAAACATCCAAGAATGATAATATAACAGCATGGAACAATCAAAAATTATAAATACGTTGGAGACGCATCAGCATCCCTAAGCTTAATTCATGCTCGTCCTTGAGTAGGTAAATGATAAAAATAAATTTTTTGATGTGGAATGCTGCCTAACATGTTCATCACATATTCTTTTCTTTGTAGCATGGACATTTGGACTTTTATATGATTCAAAGCAATAGTCTAGTTTTGACATGAAGATTTCAATACTCAAGCATATCAACATGCAACCATGTCTTTCAAAATATCAACACTAAAGCAAGTTATCCCTAGCCCATTATGCACAATCATTGATCCATTCATGAAACACACTCGCATATTAGCTACACCCAATGCTCAAGTACGATCATAGTGCCCCTTAGTTGGTGCTTTATAAGAGAAGATGGAGACTCAAAATAAAATAAAAATTACATAAAGTAAAAGAAAGGCCCTTCGCAGATGGAAGTAGGGATTTGTAGAGGTGCCAGAGCTCAAAGCGAAAAAAGTAGAGATAAAACATTTTGGGTGGCATGCTTTTCCTGTCAACGAAAACGATCGAGTAGTTCCCAATACTTTCCATGCTAGATATATCGTAGGCGGTTCCCAAACAAAAAATAAAGTTTATTCCTTTTTCAACCATACTTTCACTTTCCATGGCTAGCCGTATCCACGGGTGCCCTCCATACCAACACTTTCCAAGGAATTTATTATTTGACAACATAAAGTAAATTCATTTTTCATTTTGGGACTGAGCATCCCTAATACCTTTGCCGCACTCTCGTGCAATGACAAGTGAATAAACACTCATCTTGAGAATAACACATCTAGCATGGAAATATATCAGCCATCCCCTACCGTTTCATGAGCGGTACGAGCACACAACAGAGAATTTTATTTTGAAATTAGAGATGGCACATACAAATTTGCTTAGAATGGCACAGAAATACCGCGTATAGGTAGGTATAGTGGACTCATATGGCAAAACTGGTTTAAGGATTTTGGATGCACAAGTAGTGATCATACTTAGTTTAAATGAAGGCTAACAAAAGATTGAGAAGCATCCAACCAAGAAACGAAAAATCTCATAAGCGAGCATTAAGCATAACTAACACCGAATAATGCACCACAAGTAGGATGTAATTTTATTGCATAACTATTGACTTTCGTGCTTGCATAGGGAATCACAAATCTTAACACCAATATTCTTACTCAAGCATAATTACTCATCAACATGGCTCATATATTATATCAACATATCGCAAAACTATTATAAGGAATCAAGTTTATTTTGTCCAATGATCTTCATGAAAGTTTTTATTATATCCCTCTTGAATATCTATCACTTTGGGACTAATTTCATTTGTTGCTTTTGGTAGCTCAAACAAATCTAAGTGAAAAATATGAGCATAAAATTTTCTTCTCTCAAAATAATTTAAGTGAAGCAAGAGAGAATTTCTAAAAATTTACTAAATCTCAAATAAATCTAAGTGAAGCATGAGAGCATTTCTTCAAAATTACTAAAGCACACCGTGCTAAAAAAGATACAAGTGAAGCACTAGAGCAATTCCATAGCTCATAAAGATTTAAGTGAAGCATAGAGAGCAATTCTAACAAGTCATAGCACAATTTTGGCTCTCTCAAATAGGTGTGTCCAGCAAGGATTCATGACTAAAAATAAAAATCAAAACAAGCAAAGACTCATATCATACATGACGCTCCAAGCAAAACTCATGATATGTGACGAATAAAAATATAGCTCCAAGTAAAATACCGATGGTTGTTAGAAGAAAGAGGGGATGCCACTCGGGCATCCCCAAGCTTAGTTGCTTGTTTCTCTTTGGATAATGGCTTGGGGTGCCATGGGGCATCCCCAAGCTTAGGCTCTTCTTACTCCTTATTCCTTCATCCATCGTAATCTCACCCAAAACTTGAAAACTTCAATCACACAAAACTCAACAAAACCTTCGTGAGATCCGTCAGTATAAGAAAACTAATCTTTACTTTAAGTACTGTAGAAAACCAATTCAAATTTTGTTCTTGCATTATATCTACTGTATTCTAACTTTACCATGGCTTATAACCTCCAATACAAACCATAGATTCATCAAAATAAGCACACAATGCAAAGAAAATAGAATCTGTCAAAAAACAGAACAGTCTGCAAATATACAAATTATTCTCATACTTCTGTCACTCCAAAAATTCTGAAAAATTAGGAAAAAATAGAAAATTTGTATATAAATCTTTTGTAAAAAATTCAGAATTTTTTGTCGGTTATGTGAATTTGTAAAATTATATTACTGGACGCAAAAGTTTCTGTTTTCTAACAAGATCAAATCAATTATCACCAAAGCTATCCCAAATGCTTTGCTTGGCACAAACACTAATTAAAACATAAAGAACACAATCATAATAGTTGCATAATTATGCAAACACTCAAGAATGGAAATAAAAAGACTAAAATAAATTTTATTCATTGGGTTGCCTCCCAACAAGCGCTATCGTTTTACGCCCTTAGCTAGGCATAATGCAAAGATCTAAGTGTTGTCATCTTTGTTTCTAGATCCATAAGATGCCCTCATGATTGATTCATATGGTGGCTTAATTCTTGTTCTAGGGAAGTGTTCCATACCCTTTCTCAAAGGAAATTGGAATTTGATGTTCCCTTCTTTCATATCAATCACGGCACCTATAGTGCGTAAAAACGGTCTACCAAGAATAATTGGACAAGACATATTGCAATCGATATCAAGAACAATAAAATCTATGGGCACATAATTCCTATTTGCAAGAATAAGAACATCATTAATTCTTCCCATAGGCTTTTTAATAGTAGAATCCGCCAAGTGCAAATTTAAAGAACATTCTTCAATATCGGTAAGACCAAGCACATCACATAAAGATTTCAGAATTGTAGAAACACTAGCACCCAAATCACACAAAGAAAAACACTCATAATTTTTAATCTTGACTTTGATAGTAGGTTCCCATTCATCATGTAATTTTCTAGGAATTGAAATCTCTAATTCTAACTTTTCTTCCAAAGCTTTCATCATAGCATCAACAATATGTTTAGTAAAAGCTTTATTTTGTTCATAGGCATGGGGTGAATTTATCATGGATTGAAACAAAGAAATACAATCAATCAAAGAGTAATTATCATAATTAAAGTCTTTGTAATCCAAAAGAGTGGGCACATCACTAGTTAAAGTTTTGACCTCTCCAAACCCACTTTTATCAATTTTCTCAACAAGATTTTCACCCTCCAAATTATCGGGATGCCTTCAAGCTAAAGTTGACCCTTCTTCAGTCCCTTTTTCATCAATTTTAATTTTACTAAACAAGGAATCAATAGAAGAAACATCAATCACTTTAAGATCTTCATCATTTTTATGAAAGCAATCACTGGAAAACGCTTTTTCTAAAAATTCTCTTCTAGCTCTAAGCATAGCGGTTCTTTTCTTACTTTCATCCATAGAAACATATAAAGCTTTAATTGATTCTTCAACCTTAAGCACAAAAATTTTCATCTTGAGGTTTTCTACATCATGAGAAATTCTATCAACGCTTCTAGACAAATCATCAATCTTACTCAATTTTTCTTCCATCGTAGTATTAAAATTCTTTTGAGCATTGATAAATTCTTTAATATTATTCTCAAAATCAGAGGTGTTCCTATTATTATTATAAGAAGGATTACCATAGGAATTACCATAATTATTAGAGGAATTACTAGGAAAAGGCCTAGGATTAAAATTACCTCTATAAGCATTGTTATTGAAATTGTTTTGAGAGATAAAATTCACATCTATGGCATCACTATTTTTCTCAATCAAGGTAGACAAAGGCACATCATTAAAATCAATAGGAGCACTTTTATTAGCAACCAATTTCATAAGAGCATCAACTTTTTCACTCAAAGAAGAAATTTCTTCAACCGAATTAACTTTTTTACTAGTAGGAGCTCTTTCGGTATGCCATTGTGAATAATTTGCCATAATATTGTCTAGCAATTTAGTAGCTTCACCCAAAGTAATTTCCATAAAAGTACCACCCGCGGCGGAATCTAAAAGATTTCTAGAAACAAAATTCAATCCCGCATAAAAAAATTGTAAGATCATCCAAAGATTTAAACCATGAGTAGGACAATTTCTTAGCATCAATTTCATTCTTTCCCAAGATTGCGCAACATGTTCATGCTCAAGTTGCTTAAAATTCATGATTTGCGTCCTAAGAGAAATAATTTTCACGGGCGGAAAATACTTAGTAATAAAAGCATCTTTGCACTTATCCCAAGAATTGATACTATTGCGAGGCAAAGAAGAAAACCAAATTTTTGCACGATCTCGCAAAGAAAACGGGAATAATTTCAACTTCACAATATCATTGTCCACATCTTTTTTCTTTTGCATATCATATAATTCCACGAATGTGTTAAGATGGGACGCGACATCCTCACTAGGAGTACCGGAAAATTGATCTTTCATAACAAGATTCAACAAAGCGGCATTAATATCACAAGACTCCGCACTAGTGGCGGGAGGAGCAATCGGAGTGCTAATAAAATTATTGTTGTTGGTATTGGAGAAATCACACAACTTGGTGTTCTCTTGAGTCATCGTGACTACGCAACAAGATTGCACTCAAAAACAGATCTGACGAGAAAACGGCGAACGAAAAAGAGGGCGAATAAAACGGCAATTTTTTGTGAAGTGGGGGAGAGGAAAACGAGAGGCAAATGGCAAATAATGTAAATTGCAAGAAGATGAGATTTGTGATTAGGAACCTGGTAGATGTTGATGATGTCTCCCCGGCAACGGCACCAGAAATTCCTTTTGATGTTTGCTTGAACTACGTCGGTATTTCCCCAAAGAGGAAGGGATGATGCAGCACAGCAACGGTAGGTATTTCCCTTAGTGATGAGACCAAGGTTATCGAACCAGTAGGAGAACCAAGCAACACTACGTAAACAGCACATGCACACAAAGAACAAATACTTGCAACCCGACGTGTTAAAGGGGTTGTCAATCCCTTTCGGGTAACGGCGCCAGAAATTGGCAAACAGACGTGAGAAAGTTGTAATAGATTGATAGATGCAAATAAAAGCAAATAAAATTCAGCGAGGTATTTTTGGGTTTTTGATAATATATATCTGAAAATAAAAGTGGCAAATAAATAAAAAGGCAAATAGCAAAATAGATCTGAAAATATATGATGAGGAAAATAGACCCGGGGGCCGTAGATTTCACTAGTGGCTTCTCTCGAGAAAAATAGCATACGGTGGGTAAACAAATTACTGTTGGGCAATTGATAGAACTTCAAATAATTATGACGATATCCAGGCAATGATCATTATATAGGCATTACATCCAAGATTAGTAGACCGACTCCTGCCTGCATCTACTACTATTACTCCACACATCGACCGCTATCCAGCATGCATCTAGTGTATTAAGTTCATGGAGAAACGGAGTAATGCAATAAGAACGATGACCTGATGTAGACAAGATCTATTTATGTAGAAATAGACCCCATCTTGTTATCCTTAATAGCAATGATACATACGTGTCGGTTCCCCTTCTGTCACTGGGATCAAGCACCGTAAGATCGAACCCATCACAAAGCACCTCTTCTCATGGCAAGAAAAATCGATCTAGTTGGCCTAACTAAACCAAAGATTCGAAGAAAAAATACGAGGCTATAAGTAATCATGCATATAAGAGATCAAAAGACTCAAATAACTTTCATTGATAAAAACATAGATCTGATCATAAACTCAAAGTTCATCGGATCCCAACAAACACACCACAAAAAGAGTTACATCAAATAGATCTCCAAGAGACCATTGTATTGAGAATCAAAAGAGAGAGAGAGGAAGCCATCTAGCTACTGCCTACGGACCCGTAGGTCTACAATGAACTACTCACGCATTATCGGAGAGGCACCAATGAGGATGATGAAACCCTCCGTGATGGTGTCTAGATTGGATATGTGGTTTCTGGAACTTGCGGCAGCTGGAATTGATTTTCGTCGACTCCCCTAGGGTTTCTGGAATATTGGAGTGTTTATAGAGCAAAGAGGCGGTGCGGGAGGTGGCCGAGGTGGGCACAACCCACCTAGGAGCGCCTAGGCCCCCAGGCGCGCCCTGGTGGGTTGTGCTCCCCCTGGAGCCCCCCTCAGGTACTTTCTTGCCCCAACTTGTGTCTTCTGGTTCAGAAAAAATCACCAAAAAGTTTCGCTGCGTTTGGACTCCGTTTGGTATTGATTTCCTGCGAAGTAAAAAAACAAGCAAAAAACAGCAACTGGCACTGGACACTATGTCAATAGGTTAGTCTCAAAAAATGATATAAAGTTGTTATAAAATGATTGTAAAACATCCAAGAATGATAATATAACAGCATGGAACAATAAAAAATTATAGATACGTTGGAGACGTATCAAAATACTTACAGAGTGCCGCTGGGATAGGATGGACTGTGCAGTGGACGTGCTCGGGCGCGGGCTCGGCCTCGGGTTGGTAGCTCGAATCCGTCTGTAGGAGATAGAAGGGTTGATCACAGAATCCAGAACCGACTGCCGACCATGACTCTTTGGCCCTATGCTCACCACCGCCCTCTCGTCGGCATCAGCAGACATGGCGTCTGGTTTGTTAGGATTCCACTTCTTAAACTCCTTCTTGTAGGACTCCAGGTTCTCCTCGGCATGGCCGTAGTACTCACTCTCGCCATCCTTGCGATTAGGCCGCACACGGGCGAGCCTCCACGACTCGATGTCTGAGAGCGGCCGCTTCAATTTCTCCTCCTGCACCGCCAAACAGAGGTTAGTCATACATAAGAACATACAGTAAATAGAAGATCAAGAATGTTTCATGTACATAGATATACCTGAATTTTCTTGGTGTGCCAGTGGTTTCGGTTTCCCTGACCGTGTGTTCCGTCACGTCCTCGATTAGCCTTGTTTATGCTACTCTTGGCAGCAAACTCTGCGTCCTCGCCGACCCACAGATCCACCAATCCCGCCCATCCCTCAGGGTGGCGATAGCACCAATCAGGAGGCACCTACATAATGAAGCATAATGACATGTGAACACGAAACAATGAAATTTACCACAAACATCGGAATGAAAAGTCTGTTATGCTTACCAACATGTACTGCTCCCTAGTCAAGGTCCGGTCCTGCGCCTTAGCTTCTTCCTTGGTCACCTTCTCGCCATGTTTGTCGTGATAATAGCGCGAGATGGCCACCCAGCGCACCTCGTACTGTATCTGACGGGTCTGCTTCCTCGCAGCCCGCAGCACGTTCTCATTGGCCATGGCCTTGTGCTCCTCAAGAACTCTATAAAAAATTTAGAGGCAATCATAAAACCATAATGGAACAAGCGATGAGTTAAACGATTCGATGATAAACTATGAAAGAAACTCAAGACTAGTGCTTCTAAAGAGAACTTACCCAAAAGTTTGATATCACGGCGTTAGCGGCCGTCTCATGGGCCGGGTGGAAGGCCGCTTCGTAGTGATCCTAGCACGTGGCCAAAATCTTGCACTCCGGGTGGTTGACTGGGTCCGGAGCGAACATCCCCGGCCAATATTTCTTCAACAGGATAGTGATGATGCCATTTGGAAGATGGGCACCTTTAGGATATTTCCAGCTGCTGCAAAAGAATGAAAATATTAGTATGTGTACAATAAAAATGATAGTATGTGTTTAAAATATTATTAAGGGGCACTTACTTTTTCCCCGTGGGCTCAATGAGCCACTTCATCTCCTCGGTAGCAGGAGGTTCCGGGAGTCGCGCACCACCACGTAGCCAAGCCTTCTTCTTGCCACCCACCTCCCCGCCACCACCATCCTCCCCACCACCCCCTCCCCGCCACCACCATCCTCCTTGCCACCACCATCCTCCCTGCCGCCACCATCCTCCCCACCACAAACCATCTCCCCGTGGGCCTCCCTCATTCCCCTCCTCACTTCCGCCTCTCGGACCTCCTCCTCCTCCTCCTCAGAGGGTACCTCACTAGAGGAGGGCTGCGAAGACGACCCCCCTATGTCGGTCACAGAGCGCAGTTTCTGGCCCTGAAACCGTCCTCTTGGGCCTCTTCCCCCACCCCCTCCTCCTCTAGGGGCACCTCTCCCTCGACCTCCCTGTGAGGACTCATCGTCAATTATTCGGGGGGAAGACTACGGGGTCGACCACTCCGACTAACCCTCGCGGCGAGTTTGCTTAGCAAACCACTACCATCGGGCTTCCCCTTTCCCATGCTTAGCGAACCTGCATTGAAAAGAGAATAAAAAGTTAGTATATTAATAATGAAGAAAAATATATAATAAAAAGGAATAAAAAAGCACATTCATAAATAAACCATATAAGAAAAGACATGAAACATACATCTACTAGAACCCATATGAATCATCACTATTGTACCGGTGCCTTGACCAGTCTCATCGTCACTATCACGCATATCATCTTCGTTGTCTGACGTAGGTGGAGGCTCTTCCTCGTCTTCGGCGTCTTCATTTAATTTCTCTAGCATAAGTATGTCTTGGTCGTTCACAATGGCCTCGCCATCATTCTGTGCATCGTTATCATTTGGATCCACATCAACATCACCCAAGGCATCAGCGTCATTGTATCGGACCACATCAACATCATCAGGTTGCTCTTGATAGAACACTCCCTCGTATGTCCTAGGGTTAATGTAGTAGTAATCGTCACCGTTCGGGTCCGGTAGCTTACCATGTGGTGCCACCTTGAACACAACTTCCCAACCCTTTAGGTATTCTTTCTGGCATGGGTAGGGCAGATAATAAACTTGTGTGGCCTAGGCAGCCGCAATAAAGAGATTGGCCGTGGAGGGGGGGCACACCCAGGAGCCAAGAAGGGCGTCTACGCATGCCACGTCACTTTCAGACATGCATGAGGACCCGTGCGATGTTTCGGTGGCATAGCTACACCCCAAAGGCCACCTGACCGGACTAAACCCTAGCCCCGTTGACCAGATGATCTAGCCCTTTGACTTTCGCCGGACGGGCTTTCACCAGTGGACTCTTGCACCTGGTTGCGATAGGTCAACCCATAGGAACATCCCCGAACAGGGTCAGGACCCAACCCGCCACTAGATTCGCTCCGGCTCGACCCGACGCGCACGATTCCCCCCTCCAAGTGACGGCGGCACTGCCGTCCGTGGAGGGGGGCCACACCCAGGAGCCCAAGAAGGGCATCTACGCATGCCACAACACTTTCACACATGCATGAGGACCCGTGAGATGTTTCGGTGGCATAGCTACACCCCGAAGGCCACCCCGAATCCCCGTTGACCAGGAGATCTAGCCCTTTGACTATCACCGGATAGGCTTTCACCATTGTACTCTTCCACCTGGTAGCGATAGGCCAGCCCATAGGAACATCCCCGAACACGGTCTGGACAGATTCCCTCCGGTTCTACCGTACCCGCACAATTCCCCCCTCCAAGTGACGGCAGCACTGTCGTCCGTGGAGGGGGGCCTAACCCCGGAGGCCCAAGACGGGCGTCTACACATGCCACATCACTTTCACACATGCATCAGGACCCATGCGATGTTTCGATGGCATAGCTACACCCCGAAGGCCACCCCGAATCCCCGTTGACTAGGAGATCTAGCCCTTTGACTATCGCCGGACGGGCTTTGACCAGTGGACTCTTCCACCTGGTTGCGATAGGTCAGCCCATAGGAACATCCCCAAACACGGTCTGGACCGAACCCGCCACTAGATTCGCTCCGGCTCGACCCGACGCGCATGATTCCCCCCTCAAAGTGACGGCGGCACTACCGTCCGTGGAGGGGGCCACACCCAGGAGCCCCAAAACGGGCGTCTACGCATGCCACATCACTTTCACACATGCATGAGGACCCGGTGAGGAGTTTTGGTGGCATTGCTACCCCCCCCCCCCCAAGCCTCCCGGCCGGCCTAACCCTGGACTAGTTGACCCGATGATCTAGCCCTTTGACTTTCACCGGACGGGCTTTGACCAGTGGACTCTTCCACCTGGTTGCGATAGGTCAGCCCATAGGAACATCCCCGAACAGGGTCTGGACCCAACCCACCAATAGATTCCCTCCGGTTCTACCCGACGAGCATGTCCCCCCCCCCCCCTCGAAGTGACGGTGGCACTGCCGTCCATGGAGGGGCCAGACCCCGGAGCCCCAAGATGGGTGTCTACGCATGCCACATCACTTTCAGACATGCATGAGGACCCGTGCGATGTTTCAGTGGCATAGCTACACCCCGAAGGCCACCCGACCGGACTAAACCCTAGCCCCGTTAACCCGATGATCTAGCCCTTTGTCTTTCGTCGGACGGGCTTTGACCAGTGGACTCTTCCACCTGGTTGCGATAGGTCAGCCCATAGGAACATCCCCGAACACGGTCTGGACCCAACCCGCCACTAGATTCGCTCCGGCTCGACCCGACGCGCATGATTCCCCCCTCGAAGTGACGGCGGCACTGCCGTCCGTGAAGGGGGCCACACCCAGGAGCCCCAAAACGTGCGTCTACGCATGCCACACCACTTTCACACATGCATGAGGACCCGGTGAGGTGTTTCGGTGGCATTGCTACCCCCCAAGCCTCCCGGCCTGCCTAACCCTGGACCAGTTGAACCGATGATCTAGCCCTTTGACTTTCACCGGACGGGCTTTGACCAGTGGACTCTTCCACCTGGTTGCGATAGGTCAACCCATAGGAATATCCCCGAACAGGGTCTGGACCCAACCCACCAATAGATTCCCTCCGGTTCTACCCGACGCGCACATCCCCCCCCCCCCTCGAAGTGACGGTGGCACTGCCGTCCGTGGAGGGGCCACACCCCGAAGCCCCAAGACGGGTGTCTACGCATGCCACATCACTTTTCAGACATGCATGAGGACCCGTGCGATGTTTCAGTGGCATAGCTACACCCCGAAGTTGTCCAAATCTGAATTACTTGTGATTTTTACTAAGTGCAAGGACCTATATGCAAAAGTACATGAGGTTACATTTTAACATACTCAAAAGTAAAAAACAAACCGGATATTCATAATCTATGGAAAATTCTGCCCCAAATCCATATATAATTTGTGTATGTTTAAGTTTGTATAAATTAGATTTAAATTAATCTAATCTAAAATTTTAAAAATGTAAAATGAGAAATAAAAAACATATAATAGATATGCCGACGGCATGGCCGTCGGCATAGATAGGTGCCACATGTTTTTTTTTTGCTGAATAGAAAAAAAAATATTTTACGTAGATATGCCTACGGTATCGCCGTCGGCATAGATAGGCCACGTGGCATTTCCAGAATTAAAAAAAGTTTAATAGCTATGCCGACGGCCGCCGTCAAGGCTGTCGGCATAATCTTGACGGCGTCAACCCGCCGTCTGAGGCGGGGTCGGCGGGCCCATGTATGTGCCGACGGTATTTTTACGCTGACGCCTCCCGTCGGCATAGTGGAAGGTACGCCGACGGCTTTTCTACGCCGACGGCCCCCGTCGGCATAGAGGTATGTCGACGGCTTTTCTACGCCTATGGTCTTCCCGCGGCCCTCGGCATACCGTCATCTATGCCGATGGGGGCCGTCGGCATAGTTAAAGCCGTCGGCAGCAACAGTTATTCTGGTAGTGAAATCAGGATAGTCAAAGTTGACTTATTAATGAGTAGCAGTGTCAGGGTGTATTATTGGCCAATTTAGAAATATATTGAGCAGTTTTGCCCATATCCAAGCCCCACGCTATGCAGCAAGAAGTCAATTTCAGATATTCTGATTAGCCTTGTGTTGATAGGTGCATGATATCAATCAACTATTCGGTTAGATTATCCTCAGCCTCCCTAGCTAGAAAGTCAAAATTGGCCAAACAGTGCTGATGTACATCAACCTCAAGTGACGTGCACCCTCCAGATTAATATTAATTTCTGAGGCCCTCCAAATATCTACCATAAATATTGTAGAAAAATGGCAATGAAAGTATAAGAGGCCAATTCAACTAGCATTGCTCTCCAGTAGCACGCAAACCAACCCATAATGAATGAATGCGCAGAGATAACAAGCATTTGCTAACTGTTTTGGCACTCCTGCGCCCCCTGGATAGCATCCAAACTCTCATATATGTATGCCATACTGGCCACACCATTGGCTCTTTGCTTTATTTTAGCAATGGTTGCTGCCACCATAAAGTTTGATAGCATATTAGGGTGCCCATACCATCAGGAACACAATAGGAACATAACCATATGACGTGAAGGTTTAAAAAGTACACACCATGACGCCTTGCATTGCCACTAACACCACTTATTTTCAAATTTAATCTTTCAAAAAGTGGTTTGATCAACATCTCCATAGAAATTTAGAGGCAGAGGAATCTAGGGCGTGTTCTCTGTTGCTGCCTCATATAGTAAAAAATGATCAAAAAGTGGCAAGGCCATCTCCCCCACCGTCACTATCAATCTTCCTCCCGCAGATAGAGGAATATGCAAAAAAGAGTGCAGTTGCCACTTGATCTTGTAAGCAAAAATCGAGGACATATTCATCATAAACACGTCATGATATTGGGATACCCATATAATCCTATAGGGTTAAAGGTGTAAAACCATCTCTCTCTTGCCTGTCACCAAGGTGTGGCTTTCTGAATTCCAGAAGGAGTCACCAAGGTGTAACCTTCTGAATTTTAGATTGATAAAAATGCCTGGATTAATGGACATTTTGGTGTGACTTCATACAATTCCAGGATGTCTTGTGTAATCCTAGCACATCCTAAAATGCTTCTGTCACACTTGGAGAACAAATGAACGTGCAGATATTAGTAGATTATCACAATGAGATATCTCAGCCTTAAGCGGAGCTACACTATTGTGTAACCAAGCATTTAGGATATTTTACTCTTGTTCAATAAAGTTATAAAGCAGTTGGTCAATAAATGGATGAATGCTATGTGGATTGTATACGTATTGAGTACTAACTTCTTTACAACTTGCTTTTAAAAAAAGACAACTTACACAAGTTGATCATGAAAGGAAATAATATAAAACCAAAAAATGTTTAAATGAAAATACTAGCTCAAAATTAGTTCTCTTCATCTATAGTTCAGGTGACACGAAGCACATCAAGAAAGAAAATAACAAAAGAAAAAAATGAATAGCTCAAATGTTGTTGTGTTCATCTTCTGTTCGGATGCCGGTTGTGACCCAAATTGCCACATGAGTGATTCATCATCGGTAGATTCAGTGTGTTAGATTGGCTCGAACTCTTGAACTCCTAATAATTAGAGAGTAGTGGCGCTAGATTCACTATGTTAGATGGGCTCGAACTCTTGAAACCATAATAACTAGAGAGTAGTGGTGCGACGCTAGCCAACTGCTCCAACATCTCTTTGTGTCGACTTCACTTGCTTCCCTTAATTAATTATTTTGAATTACTTTTATTGGATAAAAATAATATATTGGGATGGAATAGCACAATATACCTTTCTCTCAAATAACACAGTATAGTTGAAAGGAAAGATCTTTTCGGATCATGATAGGACGAAGTCATCGTAGACGTCGATGACAAGCAAGCTCTAGCTTGCCGCAGTCCCAGATAGAAAAGTAATGGCGCCTTGCCTTGTTATTTCTCCTAGTCAAACCTTGGAAAAGAAAGTTCAATATATTCTCGATAAAGAAAGTAAGTTCGATCTCATCAAGTAACCAAGACCGATCACTGTCAGGAAAGATGACACACTGTATCGTTGTCATGTAAATGCAAACGTGTGTGTTTAAGAGGAGCCGAGTGGCCTCGAATAACTACTCTCCGTAACACTTCCTAAACAAGCACACGAGTTTAGCCTTTTACTAACACACGGGTATTGATTCTTCAACTTGCACCGCGAATAAAATATAGCCTGCATATGCAGTAACTTAACCAACTTTGCCACTTGGCGTTCCGGTCGTACTCAATAACAGTAGTACTCTGACGCACAAATAAGACTTTCTGAAGGTTTTACTCGAAAAAAAGGGACTTTTGAAGCTGATCAAAACGTCCCCCTTTCTCTCTCTTTGAGCACTCAAATGCCGTTTGTGTTTGAAAATGCAAATTGGTCAGCTGAACGTCTCTCGCCTATCTCTATATAACGACATACTAACTAGACAAATCAATCAAATCTTCTGTTCTGCCCTTGTTGTATGCATACAAGTACGGAGATGGCGAGGTCCTGGTCGCTTCTTCTGCCGCTTGCTCTAGCATTGGTTGCTTCGGCTGCCCACGCTGCTATTGTGGAGCACACCTTCAATGTAATTGAGCACTTCTTTCCTTAGTATATGCATACAGTTCTGCTCTTCACTTCCCATGCTTAGTTTCCAAGCGCATAGTTTTGTCTCATCGAGCTTAGTTACATGTTGGCTTATATGTAGTGGGTAGTATCATAAGTGCATGCATTTTTGTTTATTAGGACATCTTTTTTCCTTTTTGTTCTTGGCACCTGGTATGCATGCATGTCATAAGGGTGTACCCACTTTTAGCTATCCGGGTGCACAGGACACCTAGTGCAAGATTTTCTTCTGCGGAAGCTTCATGCATAGTATAGGGGTGACACCCCATCATTACATAAAAAAAGTGTGATTACATGCTAGGACACCGCGCTATTTTCTCTCTTGGTCCGCCCCTGCATGTCATCGCTAATAACTTAATATGCTTACTGATAGCTTTTGTCTAGTTTTGCACCTAGCCACTATGCAACAAGGTATCATTTTAGTTGGATGGTCAGGATGACACGTGCCAATTATTAGTTTAGAAAGAAAAACAATCGTTTTTTTTACCATCTAGTCATGACGTGTGCTGATGGATTTTAACCCCTCAAAAATTAATGTCAAATTATCTCATACTTCATCGAATTCAATCGAGTCCTATGAATTTTGTGTCAAATTGTTTCAAACTGCTCATGCGCCACCTTTAATACGTCAATAATAAACACGTCGGGTTCAGGTTGTCCATCTAGTCAGGTGTCACATCATCCTAACATGTGGTACATGATTGGCAGTTTTTTGAGAAAAGAATAAAATAGGGCAAATTGATGCCAGACTATCTCATATTTCATCAGATTCAATCCAATCCTCTGACTTTTGTGTCAAATTATGCCAAACTGCTCCTGCGCCACGTTGAATACGTCCAGCGAACACGGGTTCAAGCTGTCCATCTAGTTGTCCATCTAATCAGCTTATCACATCATCTTCCCCGCAAAAAAAAAAAAAAAGCTTGCCACATCATCTTGACATGTGGTTCAAGATTGTTAGCTTTGGAAAAAATAATAAAATAGGATAAATATTTGTCGCATTGTCACAATAGTGCACTATCACCTAAACAGGACAAAAAAATGTCATAAGTCATAACTACGGTGTAAACAATGAAATATACTTCTCCCGTTCCTAAATATAAGTCTTTTTAGAGATTCTAATATGGACTGCATACACAGCAGAATAAGTGAATGTATACTCTAAAATATGTCTATATACATCCTTATATAGTCCTTATTGGAATATCTAAAAAGACTTATATTTAGGAACGGAGGGAATACTTAAAAATATGTTGAGTGTCTTTTACCCCGCGTACTTGAAAATTTCTATCTATTGATAGTAACTTTCCATGTAATAAATATTCCCAAATGATAAGTGCCCCAAGCACTCCGGCCCTCTGACGTTTTTTATAACTAAAGTTGTCATCTGATTTTTTTCCAAAAAAAACTGAAATTTGCCATCTGACAAGAAAGTTGCCATCCTCGCGTCACTAAACTTGCCATAAAAAACGTTCGGAGTTGCCATGTGTTCATGCCACATGTAGGACGCTTATCAGGGTCCTAAATATTTGATCTCACTCACCAGGTCGGGAACCTCTCCATTAGCCAGCTCTGCCAGCCGGACAGGATCATCACGGCGGTGAATGGCCAGCTACCGGGCCCGACGATTCAGGCCAACGAGGGTGACACGGTGGTTGTACACCTCGTCAATGAATCGCCATACGGCATGACCATCCACTGGTAATCTTATTACTTAAGATATGTCCTAAAAAAACTTAGTATATTGGTTTTGCCTTGGACCAAAACTTTGTGAAGTTTAACCACGTCTATAGAAGAAATAACAACATTCATTCATCATGAAAATATATTTTCATATTATATTTATTTGGTATTATATGAAAATTTAATTTTATATTTTATTTATTTGGTATTATAAATGTGAATATATTTTTATGTAAACTCTGTCAAACTTCACAAATTATACTTTAAAAAATGCTAAATAATATGAAACAAAGGGGTACTATTTAATTTTCGGGTACCAAAATATCGACCCATGCAGGCATGGCATATTCCAGCGTGGCAGCCAGTGGGCAGATGGACCGGCAATGGTCACACAGTGCCCCGTCCAACCAGGAGGCAACTACACGTATAGCTTCAACGTCACCGGGCAGGAGGGCACGTTGTGGTGGCATGCCCATTTCTCCTTCCTTCGTGCCACCGTCTATGGAGCGCTCATCATCCTGCCCCGTGGTGGCGTCGAGGCCTACCCCTTTGCTAAGCCAGACAAAGAAGAGATCGTCATGTTCGGAGAGTGGTGGAACGCTAATGTCTTTGACCTGCAACAGATGGCACTCCTCACCGGAATCCCTGCGGGGCCAGCCGATGCCTACACCATCAATGGCAAGCCGGGAGACTTCTACAACTGCTCTGCCCCAAATCGTACGCGCTCCTCCACGACTGCTCTGCTTAAGATTGTTCTTCATTTCTATGGATTATGGTGTGGTTAATACAAGTTCTAACCTTTTTCCCATGTCAGATTATGTAAGTTTGACCATATCTATAGAAATAATATATATTAACATGTCTGAGGTATATATTGTAACGCTAAATTAAACTAAGTGTGATTATAGAATAGCTTATTTTACACCCCTAGTAATATTTATGTTTGCGTGCAGAGACGCATATGTTTGAGGTGAGGAAGAACGAGACGTACCTGCTCCGGATCATCAACGCTGCGCTCAACACGCCTCTGTTCTTCAAAGTGGCAAACCACACCTTCACCGTGGTGGCGGCGGACGCGTGCTACACCACGCCGTACAAGACAGACGTCGTGGTGGTCGGGCCCGGGCAGACCGTTGACGCGCTCATGGTCGCGGACGCCACCGTCGGCCGCTACTACATGGCAGCGTCCCCCTACGATAGTGGGATACCGTCAGGGCCAGCGTTCAGCAAGACCAACGCGACGGCGGTGCTAGAGTACGCCGGCGGACCGAACACGACATCGCCGCCTGCGCTGCCACAGTTGCCGCAGTTCAACGACACGGACACCGCGCACAGGTTCCTCTCCAACCTCACGGCGCTGGTGCTCCCCGGCAAGCCGACCGTGCCGCTCGCGGTGGACACCCGCATGTTCGTCACCGTCGGGATGGGCGTCGCCGACTGCCAGCCGGAGCAGACGCTCTGCAACCGGAGCCGCACCATGTTCGCGTCGAGCATGAACAACGCGTCCTTCGTGCCGCCGAGGAGCACCTCCATGCTCGAGGCCCACTACAGCAACGCGACGGCCGGCGTGTACACCCGCGACTTCCCCGACCAACCACCAGTCCTCTTCGACTACACCGCCAACGCGAGCAACAATGCCACGATGCAGTACACGACCAAGTCGACCAAGGTGAGGACGCTCCAGTACAACGAGACGGTGGAGATGGTGCTACAGAACACGCGGCTCATTGCCAAGGAGAGCCACCCCATGCACCTCCACGGCTTCAACTTCTTCGTCCTAGCACAGGGCTTTGGGAACTACAACCAGACAACCGCGGCGCCGCAGTTCAACCTCGTCAACCCCCAAGAGCGCAACACCGTCCTCGTCCCCACTGGTGGCTGGGCCGTCATCCGCTTCATCGCCGACAATCCAGGTACACATCATGCATTAAAGATACTCCTACTATATATTCCCTCTGTCGCAAAATAAGTGTCGCTAATTTAGTACAACTTTAATACAAAATTGTACTAAACCGGCCGCACTTATTTTGAGACGAAGGGACATTTCCTTAGAATTAGAATCATGATGTGAATCTTGTTAGCTTGCTAAGAAGATTTGAGCTTGAGCATGCTAACTAAATGTGCGTGTTTGCTAAATGCAGGGATGTGGTACATGCATTGTCACTTCGAGGCTCATCTTGATCTCGGGTTGGGAATGGTGTTTGAGGTTCAGGACGGGCCCACACCGGATACTTCTCTGCCGCCGCCACCTAAAGACCTGCCGCAATGTTGATCGATAACCTAGCTAGGGTCATTTATTTTAATTTGTAAATAAATAAACGATATGTGGACAAGAGCTGAAGAAGCTACCATATGATTGGTTGGTATTTAATAGTTCTGAATTACTTGTTAGTGTTTGCATGTTCGGCTGTAATATGATTGTGGTGCGTGTTTGTCTATTATCTTTGGTGATTTTTTTAAATAACACTTTCTTGAAGCATCAAATTGATACAAATAAAAAGACCTAGCCTCCAAAACAATACAATGACAAAACAGCAAGGTCCAAGGAGGAGGGCGCACACGCGTGCACACACATACACACGCATGCACACGTACCGACATGCGCACAAGCTAAGACAACATAAAAACCGAGAAGAGCAGCACCCACAATCATGGTCTTAAAATGAAGCACCACCTAGGGCTTGGCTCTATCGTGAAATTGGCTAATTTTTTTTAAATAATACATTTTTTTATTAAATTTCAAAAATATTACGCTGGATGAAAAAATTTCAATAATAATACACCGTCGGCCCGCTGCAGGCCGACTGGGTCTAGTCGGCCCACAGCAGGCCGACTGGGCTTAGTCGGCCCGCCACAGACCGACAGCAGGCCAGCCCACCCACGGAGTGGGGCTGTCGGCGCGGCCTGGTCCCTGTCGGCCCGCTGCCGACCGACAGGGTGCGCCCCCCCCCCCCCCCCCCGCGCGCGGCCGGCTCCTTCCTCCTCTCTCTCTCTCCTTCTCCTTTCTCCTTTCTCCTTCGTTTCCCCCATTCCTCTACAACTCCATTGTTTCTTCTCTTTCTTACAAGAAATGCCTCAAATTAATACACCAAAATGAGGCGTTTTTTTACAGATTGAGCACCGTGAATGGGTTCTACGTAGTTAGGGGAGTCAAGGGAGACCTCGATCTACTGATGGGGTAGCTCGTGGTTGTCGTGGTGAGCATTTTTTTGAAGCTATTTTTTTAGCACATTGGAGGAGGTTGTGGCGGCGGTGGAGGTGGAGGTGGTGGTGTTGAAGCTGGGGCAGTGTGGTGGAGGTGGTGGAGGTGAAGCTCCGGCAGTTTGGTGGAGTTTCCGGCTCCGGTGATTGAAGGCCGCCGTTCGTCGTTCGTCGTTCGTCGTTCGCTCGCACGCTTCAAGGGTATATTTCAACACACATTTTATTTTTCGTAGTTGCTCCGGTAGTATTCGGTAATATGTTTTGATGTGAAATAAATTAGGTGTGCGATTATAGTTATTTGCTCCGGCAGTATCCGTAAATATATTTAGATGTGAACTATTTAGTTGTGTGAATATTTGAAGTTGCTCCGGTAATATTCCGTACTATATGTGGATGTCAAATATTTAGGTGTGTCAGTAGTTGGAGTTGCTCCGGTAAATATTTGTAATATATTTGTAGGTGTGTGAATTTTTTTAGTTGCTCCGTTAATATTCCGTAATATATATACATGTCAAATATTTAGTAGTGCGGATATTTAAAGTTGTTGCTTAATACTTGTCTGTCATTGTTGGAAAAAAATTAGGTGAGCCGAGATGTCTGATGTAGTGACATTCAAATTTTACTACGGTCCTGGTACTGTCCAAACAACTGACATGGGAGCTGATCTGAGTGAATTTACTCACATAGAGGTGCCAATGAGCGCACCTCAAACATGGTCTGTCAGTCAGTTGAAAGAATGGATTACAGGAAGTTTAGGGCTTGATACAGAAACACACACCGTCGGTGTTCATGCATTGTGGACACGGTCAAGTTCAATAATTTACTTTTATTTGAGGCCAATAGAGCGAGACTCCGAGTGGGTGCGGTGGTTACAAGGTTGCGAACGCAGGGGATGCAATCCTATTGCCTTAGTGCTTCCCATCGTGAAGGAGGTCACTGCACAAGAAGGCGAGGGTGGCTACGATCCTGGGCAGAGCAGTGGAGGGAGGCAGTTATCTATGTCAAATGCTGGAGATGATGGTTACGAACCAGGGCAGAGTAGTCAGGTAGAAGGAGGAAATGCCGATGGTGATTACAGTGGCGAGGTGGACGCTGACGAGGTAGATGGGCACATGCAGGACCTGATGGAAGAAGAAGACACCGATGTTGATAGGGGTCATGCCGATGATTCTGACGAGTCGGATGAAGAAGAAAATGCAGAGGAGGTCCCGAATCCTGCATCATGGAATCATGACTTCTCATCTGCAATGATGTTGAATGATGGACATGATTCTGCCTGGCAATATCACCAGAACAATATTGCGACGGGTGCTATGTATCTCAACCTGGCAATGGTTAACCGTTACCCATGTCCCCACGGGTAATTAATCTATTAGGGCACGGGGATGTGCTAGTTTTAATGTCCACGGGGAAGCTATTGGGTCAAATGTCTTACCCAGTGGGTAAATGGGGATGGGGACGGGATGGCATTACCCGCACCCGGTACCCGCCTTACCTGTGAGTTACACATGGGCTCTACAAATTAGTATACCCCACACATATTCCCGCCCATTACACACCTAAAATTTTGACCCCTCCCGCCCCAAGTGGCCCAAAAGCCCAAGAGACCAAGAGAAACAGAGAAACCCTAACCTAACCTGTGCTATATTTGTGATAAATGCTGTTGTTTGTTCCTGTTGAAAGGATGTGGCTTGATGTTGTGGGTTTCCCCATGGGGATGAAAAACCCGATGGGGACGGGGATGGGAAAGTTTCTCTCCCCGCGCACGGGGATGGGGATGGGGATGGGCATTTTTTTGCGTCATGGGGACGGGGATGGGAGGGCAATACCCGCATGGGTATTCCCCATTGCCAGGCTGATATGTATCCCAACAAGGAAGCTCTTAAGGATGCAATAATAAATTGGGCAATGTCCACGCAAAGGGTTTTCACAGCTCAGGTGTCAAGTCAGAAATACCTGACAATGGTATGCAAGAACACAGATTGTCCCACCAGGGTGCACGGCTATCTCCCTAAGTATGGCACAAGTTGGGTGATCAGCGACTTAGTGAATCACACTTGTCTTATTCCCTGCATCCCTCAAGATCATGCCAACCTTTCATCGATGCTTATTGCTCGGTTGTTTTACGATGAGATAGTGGAGGGCAAAGCTATGGAAGTGAAGGCAATCCAGACAAAAGTCTTCGCCAGGTTGAAGTACAGAATTTCTTATGGCAAGGCTTGGAGGGCTAAGCATGCGGCGCTTGAGAGGAGATTTGGTTCTTATTTTGATGCATATGACTCTGTTGTCCAGCTCCTCCACACATTGCAGCAGCGGAATCCAGGCACCTATATCGATATCCAAGACCTCTTCATGCCAGAGTTCCCAACTGTGAGGGTGCTGCATCGTCTCTTCTTCTCTTTCGGTGTATGCATCGAAGCTTTCAGGCATTGCCGACCGGTGATATGTGTAGATGGTACTTTTCTCACTGGCAAGTACAAGGGTCAGATCCTAACAGCCATAGGTCAAGACGGCCAAAATCAAGTTGTCCCACTCGCATTTGCTTTTGTGGAGAGTGAGAACATTGAAAGTTGGACATGGTTCTTCAGGCAGTTGAAAATATCAGTTGTGAAGGAGAAGCCCAATGTGTGCATCCTTCATGACAGGCATGCAGGTATACTCAGTGCGATAAGGACACTAACAAACCCAGGCCCTGAGGAACAAACTCCATGGCAGGACTTGCAGAGCCGTTGGTGCATGCGCCATCTGGGGGCTAATTTCTTCTCGCAGTTCAGAAATAAGAGCCTGATGAATCTGTTCAAAAAACTCTGCAAGCAGAACCAGTCATGGAAGTACAATTTGATACGTGACAGACTTAATATGTGCACGCAGAGACACGTTAGGGACAGGAAAGCTGCAAGAGATGCAGCGGTGAGGGCACATGTTGAAGCAGTAGCTGCACAGTTGGCAACAGGATCAGCGGCCGTGGAGGAGGAGCCTGTTGGGTTATGTGACCTGCCAGGCTTTGACCCACCTGGTACTAGGAGAAGGCTCGGGAGGTCGATTAAAACCTTCCAGCAGTGGATAGAGCATGAGCCTCTGGAGAGGTGGTCTTTGCTACATGACACACATGGAGCAAGGTACGGTGTCATGACAACCAACCTCGCGGAAACATACAACTTTGTCCTCAGAGGAAACCGGGCATTGCCACTTACAGCCATTGTTGAGGGTATTTTCTATGGCACCGTGAAGTATTTCAGAGATAGACGTCAAAAAGCAGAGCATCATATGTTGAACAACCCGAATACACGTTACTGTGAAAGAGTGACGAAGTACATGGACAACAAGATGCAAAAAGCTAGGTCACACACTGTAGTCGCCATCGGTAATCAAGAGAGAAGGTTTGAGGTCCGCTTAGTCAACAATAAATTCGGATGTGCAAATGAGTTTAGGACGCATGAGGTGAAAATTGGAAATGAAGCCTGGCCAACTTGTGAGTGCACATGCAACAAACCGAAATTGTTTCACCTACCTTGCTCACATGTACTTGCTGCTTGCGGGCAGCTTGGAATGGACGCAATATCGTTTGTGTCTCCATTTTTTCTGAAACAGTCTGTCCTCAATACCTGGACAGGTGAGCTGATGGGTTTTCGATCAATGGGTAACTTCAACAACGTCAACCCCGCTGAAAGGCGTTACATTCCAAACCCAGAGCATATGCGTACAAGTAGAGGCAGACGGTAGTGTCAGCGCATCCGGAATGATATGGATGAATCTGAAGCAGGAGGTCCGACTAGGCAATGCATTCTATGCAATGAATTTGGCCATAGGGACACTAATTGTCCCACTTTCGTCACTGCCAGTGATACTGGGCGTGGACGAAGCAACCGGGGACGAAGAGGAGGTAGAGGAAGTAGAGGAGTAAGAGGGAGAGGAAGAAGCTAAGCTAGCAGTAGTATGTTCCGAATTTGTATTAAGTGTGGCACTATGTTCTGAATTTGTATTAAGTGTGACACTATGTTCTGAATTTGTATTAAGTGTGGCACTATGTTCTGAATTTGTATTAAGTGTGGCACTATGTTTGAAATTTGTATTAAGTGTGACACTATGTTATGAATTTGTATTAAGTGTGGCACTATGTTCTGAATTTGTATTAAGTGTGGCAACTATGTTTGAAATTGGTATGTGCAGGAATGGCGGGAATGTGGTTGCTGAATGGGGAAATTGATAAGGGTCATCGTGGTGCGATATAGTATGAGCGAAAGCTCAAGCCTCTGGTCACTCGCACTCCTCTGGAGAACTGGATGATACACCCAGGATGGGTTCAGCGGTACGTCCTTTATTAATTTACACACTGACATGAATATTAATGGGAGACACTAACTAAAATGTTCTGTCATGAAGGTTGAAATGGGTCGGCCTTTTACCTTTCGCGCGTCTGGTTGAGTCTATCCCGGGCTGCAAACGCCTCGCCATCGACTCCTCCTTGTTGAGCTGCTTAGTGGACCGTTGGAGGCCAGTGTGACGACCCCTGGCTTAATCGTGCACTAATCATACACGCAAATGCGCACGATCAAGCCTAAGGACTCACTTGACGATATCACAACACAACTCTAAAACATAAATAAAGTCATACAAGCTTAATATTACAAGCCAGGGCCTCGAGGGCTCGAATACATAGCTCGATGGCATACAAGCGTCAGCGGAAGCATCAGATATCTGAGTACAGATATATTACAGAGAGAGAGAAGTAGGCCTTCACAGAGGCGGGGTAAAATAAAAGCTACGATCGAAAGGCGTAGGCCTCCTGCCCTGGACCCTCCGATCCTACTCCTGGTCGTCGGGGGGCATCTCGTAGTAGTAGTACTCTCCGGGCTGGTAGTAGTACTGTGTAGGGTAACGCAGCAGAAAACAAAAAATTCCGACCTACGCACCAGCCCAGGACCACTATGGAGACTGCATATAAGGTTTGATCATTTTCGTTACCGACTCGTAGCGCAGCGGAAGTAGAGTCGATGACGATCGGCGGTGCAGATCCCCGCAGCTAGGATTTACAACCTCCCAACCGCGAGGATGTATCCCCTCGTCTTCCCTTCAGACAGCCCTCCGGGAGGCGGTCGAACAGTCCCCCGGACGGTGTCGCGGACAACCCTTCGGGAGGACCTTCGAAACTCGAACGGTCACTCGGACAGCCCTTCGGGAGGACTCACAGAACTCGAACCGTCACTTGGACAGCCCTTCGGGAGGCACTCTCGAACAGCCCCTCGGGCACTAAGATCGAAACTATGACCTCTCTACAGAGTTGCACACATACGGTGTCATCTATCCGGCAGGGCTTCGCCGTCCAGAACTAGTTCCCACCGGAACCCAGACAGCCTTTCGGCTCTACGAAACTCTTTTCGTGGGAGGGAGAGAGAAGCCAGATCATTGCATGGCACTTGTATGTGAGAAGGGATGAGTGTGGAGGGCTGCCCCTCCACCTCTATTTATAGGATAGCCAAGGGGTAAAGATGTCATACAAAAAAACCCCAAAGTACCCCCACTTTATGCCTTTCCACAAAAGAATAAAGATAAAAGGGGTGCCATGTGGAGCTCCAAGGAGCTCCACCATGCTTGGCCGGCCACACCCTTGGGGGACCCCCCAAGGGGGCTTCCTTAGTGCCTAAGGCATTCTAGAAGCCTTTTGGGAAATTCCCAAAAGGTGCTTTCCATAAAATTCCCAAAAAGCACTTTCACTATTCACGACGACATTTTTCAGCGTCCGTTCAAACTGAAAATATTTATGTGGGCTTAGAACATTTCCAGTACCCACTAAAATAATTTTCAATGCGTTCTGGAACAATTCCAGTTTAGTGATTTCATCTGCGAAAAGCATCTGAAGCGGTTCCGGCAGCCCCGGAACATTTCCGGTTTTTCTTCCAGAAAATTCCTAGAAGTTTCCAGAATGATTCTGGTATCCTCCAAGAATTATCAGGCATGTGCCGAAACCATTTTGACTTAATGGTATCCCCTGAAACAACTTTTCAGTTTCACCGGAACTCATCCGGTGACCTCTCTCTGCGGAACTTTTCCGCTGTCCGAAACTTTTCGGTGTCCGAAACTTTTTTGGTGATTTTCTCTCAGACTCCCTGTCTAGTATTCAGCAGATAGATGACCCTTAAGCGTGTGACCCTATAGGTTCGGTGAAGTATAGACATGACACGGAACCCCTTCCGATCAATGATCAACATCGGAGCCGTGGACACCCATATTGACCCCTATACCCACACGAATGAATATTCGAGTGAACCTCCAGTTGTCGTGTGCTATTCCTGTTGCTTCGCGATATGTTACAAATACCCGAGGTGAGACATGTTGGCATTCCCGTGGATCAACACTTGTCCACTATGCTAGTTACCTCGTTACCGGTATTGTTCTCTTTTCTCGTTACCATGTTCCGGCATCCCCGTGATCAAATCACAAAGTGTCTGGCCAGACGATGATGGATACCGTAACACCGAGAGGGCCCAGAGATATCTCTCCATCGCCGGAGGAGCAAATCCCAATCTTGAGCTATCAAGTTACTTGACACACTTTTCCATGAACCCGTAAGCCGCCGTAATAGCCACCCATTTACTGATGACGTTTAACAAACCCCAAAGTTCATGAAGCAAGCATGAAGAAACTCGATACTCTCATGGTCTAAGGAATCATGCAAACATTAACCATCTCTGTGTTATTAACCATTAACTTGTGACAAAAGAACCTCATAGCATAACATCAATCGGGTCGATTCAACACAAATGTTCTGCTAACATTGTGCCCTCAAAATTGCTGGCATAGTCATGCCCATGATCAGGAAAACAGGATCATCATGCAAAACTTGAGCCAGTCATAGAGGCTTGACTAGGAATACATTTTATCGTTTATTATTCCACACGTGCATATGAGTCTTCCTCCGAGCCTCGTTTTATTTGCAGACTCGAGAACCATAGCAGTTATAGCATGGAACATAAACCTAATTATGAACAGGGAGATAATCAATAACATTTATTATTGCCTCTAGGGCATATCTCCTACAGACTCCCACTTGCACTAGAGTCAATAATCTAGTTAATGCTAATGCACTTCACACCTGTGGCACACCGGTGTAAATATGCTTCGCTTGTGGTATAGCCTGATGTCTAACGGATCTGACGACTTCAGCTCCGTGTGTATCTTTGCATATCCTCGCGTTTTCACGCTTTCACAAAATTCATATTTTGTGTGGACTTGGCTTTGTATGTATGCGAATCACAGGTCGAACCTGGATTCCTTAGACTGAGTTATGGAGCAACTACTTGTAGTAGTGTCCCATTGACAAAAGCCATCTTGGAACCATACTAAGTTCATGAATGAACTATATGATTCAACATCTTCTTTGTCACTTTAAAGGCGGCAACATACTTCGCCTCTGTTATAGAATTCGCCACAGTAACTTGTTTGGAACATTTTCCAACTAATTGTGCCACCACATTGTGTGTTACACAAAACCCTTAACTTTAATCGAAAATCGCATGGAGCATTGATGAAGACTGTATCGATGTAATTACTTACAACGAGCACTTCATAATCTCTTCTTGCAAGAAAACATGTCATCAGTACTACTCAAGTACTCAATGACATCTTTCACTGTTGTCCCATGATCAGTACTTTGATCACTTTGGTATCCATACTCGCAACATCTTTGGAGTATTGGACATATCTGGTTGTTTTACATACCATGGAATACATGATTAATCCAAACACAAGAGTGTGTGGAATCTCCATCATGTATATTGCTCATCAGTGTTTTGGGACACCGAGTCTTGCAAAAACTCTTTCCATGTGACTTCGACAAGAATCACTCCTTGACGTTTTTAATGCTAAAAGGTTTTAGCATTTTGTCAATATGTATCTTTTCTCAGCCCCATTAGGTAAATCTATCTCCATAGATCATCATGCCTAATATAAAGGCTATTTAGCCCAAGCACTTCATCAAAAAACTATTTTTAAATGAAGTCCTAATTCGTGTCAAGAAATTTATTTCCAATTAACAATGTGTCAAGCACACAACGTTTCTAGAAATTTTATTATGCTCCCACTTACTTTCTTGAATCATAAGCATCTTCGTTACCCATTGATGAAGTCAAACCTCTTTGACTATTTCATCAAAACATGAAGATTCCAACTCCATTTTGCTCTCTTCTGTCCATTGCTGGAACTCTGAAGTTTGCATACTTACTAGCATCCTCTGGACTGACAAAATACCTTGGACTGTAACACATGCAAGTCCTTGGTTTCATTTCCATCAGATGGAAATCCTATTGTCATCCATGTTTCATATCTCATGATTGAAATATGTATCAATTGCTAGTTCAACCCGAACCGACTTTAAGCATCGCTATGATGAAACAACCTCATCGTAGTCAACTCCTTGAACTTGTTATTGCAACAAGTCGAGCTTCATGGATAAAACATTTTTTATCCGTATCAGTTTTAAGTTCCATAAATATTCGTTAGACTCTAAGTCTTCCGAAAGGTGTATCAAGGTTTTAATCTTGAATCACTTATATGGAAACTAACTCGGGTTGTATTGGCATTTAGCCAATTCCGGAGTCAGGGCCCATCAACGCTTCCTTGTGTATCGTAGGTATACTGTTGTCTAATAACAATATCTCGTTTGCGCACCTGAGAGGTTTGCACGAGCCTTGCCTACGTGGTTCAGCTGCAAGTTCGACTGAAGTCCATACATTTTATTGTAGAGACTTCCGTATCAGTCGCAATAGGAAACCCTGGAATTACTTCCAAGGTCTCTTTCCTTTGACCTGATGACGGAGATACTGGTTATCTCGTCGAGTTGCATTATTCTCCCACTCACCTTTTTGAAAGAACCATTTTCTTCAAAAAGCATACCGTTCTTTGTGGCAAACCTATTTGCCTCGGTATAGTGAGGGAGGAATACCCAATTGCTTGGGATAACCTACAAAGTAGCACTTGTCTGATTTGGAATAGGTTTGTAACCTTTTACACAAGCCCCATATTCCAAATGTTTAAGAAAAGATATAACATGGTTGGGTGTACCATACCATGGCGTCATTTCAACAGACCTGATGGAGCTCTTTTCAGTGTAAAAGCCGTAGTCTCTAAAGCATCACTCTTTAAAAGGGATAATGGCAAATTTATATATGTCATCTTTGATCTTACCATGTCATAAATGGTTTGATTACATCTTCACGGACTTTCCACATGCAGTGGTGCTCCGGGAGGTGTAAGTTATGAAACTACTTTCACAACTCATCAGACATTCGCTAAACTTGTAACTCGAATATTCCTTTCTGCAATCGAATTGTAGAAACATAATTTTCTTGTTACAATAACTTCTACTTCATTTTTGAAAACCTTTCGAATGAATTCAAAAGATCCAGACTTACGTCTCATCAAGTAAATATCCACATATCTACTTGAGTCATTTCTGAAGATAGATAAATCCACTACTAACAACATTTATCGGACTACACACATCAAATGTATGATCACCAATAAGTTTGTTGTCCGTTCCTTATGGCCTGTGAACGGTATTTCAGTCACTTCACTTTTCGGAGGAAAGTTGCAAGTGTCAGATGATTCAAAATCAAAGGACTTCAAAAATCCATCATAATGGAATTTTCCATGCGGGTTTCTCCAATGTGACCGAATGCAGTGCCACACTTGTGTGGTATTCTTTTAGTCTTATGACATTTAGCGTCAGTGTTATGGATGTATCATATTACCATCAATATTCATAACATACGTCCCATCTTGGATGGAAGCATGGCCCTTCATGTTATTCATAATACTGAACAACAATTGTTGTTTTTATGAACAACTCTTTTGCAACAAACATTATGCAATGGGCTAGAGTGTATGAAACTCTAAAATGAATTATGAAAGTAAATCTAGAGGTAATATATTATTATCATTATTCATAACATACATCTCATTCTCAATGAAAGTATGGCCCTTATGTTATTCATAACATCGAACATAAAAAGTTCTCTTATGAACAACCTTCTTGCAAGATACCTTATGCAATGGGCTAGAGTTTGTGAAACTCTAAATGAATTATGAAAATAAATACAGACGGTAATACACCGATGGAAGGTATAGTAACATTTACTATGTTCCCTGTGTATACCAAAACCTCATTCCTGGCTAGTCTTTCAGGCCATAGTAGTTTTTACATCGAGTTGCAATAGAAAGCAATCGAGCGGGTATCTTTGTGATTAATTCACAATACCAAGAATCAGTGATTAACAATTTAATCATAATTCCCAAGAACTATATCTTTGACCAGCCTTCTATACATCAAAAACTTGTATGACATTCATACATGAGCTGGATATTCCAGTCTTCTTTCTTTCTGCCTTTATACTTCTAACAGTTTAACTTTTAGTATTTCTCCTACTCTCAGAAGAAGCACCCAACTTAAGAGTGGCGTTAGCCCTGGACTTCCTAGGCATGTAAGTCACACTAACACCCTTTGGACACTTCCTTTCTCTTTAAGTTGTTGTTTTATTCACCTTTCATCATATGACAGGCGTTCTTCTGGATCCCTCTTTTATCAGTCTAATGCATAGTAAACTCCTTTACTAATAGTTTGCAAACAAACATTGCTTTGGATATCTCATATCTTTTAGCCTTTGTCTGTCTCTAAAAATGATTTTCAGATTCCATGAATATCACATAACTATCCAAACTTTTGAAGTTCGAGTCTCATGGAAGCAAATGTATTGCACTTGACTGAAAACGGAATTCTAGCTTTTGGATCGTAGGACGAGAGTCACATGATCCATAGCATAAGCGAGAGAATACCGAAAGTATGCGATAGGACAAAGTCCTTCTCGGCACTCTTGAGGACAATCCTCACATTACGTTACCAACCGTAAAGTTTTAACCAAATATTTAACAGCTATTCAATTTTAATAGGGAAAGTGGAAACGCGAGCCATTATTCTACAACTATTATGCAAATCACACTTAGACAGTGTTCAAAATTAATTGCACTGAGAATTAAAAGAATTAATTCTACAGTGCGCTCCCACTCAAATCAATATCTCTCATAATTGATTGTGAGTGATTCAAGATCCGCATTTCAATTCAATGCCATTGATGGTAGCATCACTGATGACGAAAATCTCAATCGGTAGGCAAACTTGCCAATCACATCTCTATGTGACTCTTGTTCATCTTTCGATGCGTGTGTTCCGAGCTCATGACTTTCATGCCTGAACGTCAAGACAACCAAGTGATCTCGCTGCGAGGTCTCAACTCACCCGCCTCACACATCCCTAATCGTTCGTACCCATGTTAGCATGTGATACCCCGAAAAGTTAGGTGCCGTGACGGTGCTACACTTGGGAGAACACTAACTACTTGATATTTTTGTGAGAGATCACCCTAATAAAAGCGACTACCGCGCAATCAAGAAGGGTGCAACATAAGGGATAAACATCTCAGGCAATTCATAATAGCATGATATGGTATAGCCCTTTCTGACGGAGAAGTCTTGTATTCCTTCGTCTTCGGCATTCACGTCGGTGATCACCTTCGCGAAGATTGCCACCACCTTGTTGATGCAGCAGATAATATTGCTATCTCTATAGCTAATAAAATAATGCATTACACAAGGTTGACACACAGGTCATTTAAAGTGCAATCATATGGCTCCAGCCATCATGCCGAATCATGACACGCAGGTCATGTTAATCAATTTACATTATATAGTCATCTCATACATAATCAAATTATTATGAGCACCGCTATACCACATCACATGCACATGTAAACCCTCCTGCAAAACCAAGTTAGACGCCTCTAATTGGTTCATGCAAAAAACTAGTTTTTCGTGGCTTCTAAGGTTTCGAAACAAACCGAAGCTACCAACGTCCATCATCAAGTATGATAATTCAAGTCGCTAGATTAACAATGCGGGGTGTATGAAGCACGAGATAATAAAATCTTGAACCCCATACTAAACTTCGTCATACGCATGACCCCCGTGCAGATCATATCTGCATTGCCCTTTTGTCTGCGAAATTTCATCTTTCTTTTTAACTACGGTGGAATTCAATGAACTGTTAGCACTTCGTTGATCAATCAGGATCGCGGATTGCCAGAACTTTGAAACTCCACCATACTGTTATCAAGATCAGAAATATGCAAATTCCAGGGAAGCAACAAGAACATCGGGTAACAGATTTCATCTGGTACCCGCACAAATAATTTTCAGTAATAGAACTCATCTACTACCTAATTATATTGTGCAACACCCATACATCTCTATGTATTCTAGATCGCAACCTGCATCTACCCATAGCACGGCTCATGATGCCACTGTAGGGTAACGCAGCAGAAAACAAAAAATTCCGACCTACGCACCAGCCCAGGACCACTATGGAGACTGCATATAAGGTTTGATCATTTTCGTTACCGACTCGTAGCGCAGCGGAAGTAGAGTCGATGACGATCGGCGGTGCAGATCCCCGCAGCTAGGATTTACAACCTCCCAACCGCGAGGATGTATCCCCTCGTCTTCCCTTCAGACAGCCCTCCGGGAGGCGGTCGAACAGTCCCCCGGACGGTGTCGCGGACAGCCCTTCGGGAGGACCTTCGAAACTCGAACGGTCACTCGGACAGCCCTTCGAGAGGACTCACAGAACTCGAACCGTCACTTGGACAGCCCTTCGGGAGGCACTCTCGAACAGCCCCTCGGGCACTAAGATCGAAACTATGACCTCTCTACAGAGTTGCACACATACGGTGTCATCTATCCGGCAGGGCTTCGCCGTCCAGAACTAGTTCCCACCGGAACCCAGACAGCCTTTCGGCTCTACGAAACTCTTTTCGTGGGAGGGAGAGAGAAGCCAGATCATTGCATGGCACTTGTATGTGAGAATGGATGAGTGTGGAGGGCTGCCCCTCCACCTCTATTTATAGGATAGCCAAGGGGTAAAGATGTCATACAAAAAAACCCCAAAGTACCCCCACTTTATGCCTTTCCACAAAAGAATAAAGATAAAAGGGGTGCCATGTGGAGCTCCAAGGAGCTCCACCATGCTTGGCCGGCCACACCCTTGGGGGACCCCCCAAGGGGGCTTCCTTAGTGCCTAAGGCATTCTAGAAGCCTTTTGGGAAATTCCCAAAAGGTGCTTTCCATAAAATTCCCAAAAAGCACTTTCACTATTCACGACGACATTTTTCAGCGTCCGTTCGAACTGAAAATATTTATGTGGGCTTAGAACATTTCCAGTACCCACTAAAATAATTTTCAATGCGTTCTGGAACAATTCCAGTTTAGTGATTTCATCTGCGAAAAGCATCTGAAGCGGTTCCGGCAGCCCCGGAACATTTCCGATTTTTCTTCCAGAAAATTCCTAGAAGTTTCCAGAATGATTCTGGTATCCTCCAAGAATTATCAGGCATGTGCCGAAACCATTTTGACTTAATGGTATCCCCTGAAACAACTTTTCAGTTTCACCGGAACTCATCCGGTGACCTCTCTCTGCGGAACTTTTCCGCTGTCCGAAACTTTTCGGTGTCCGAAACTTTTTCGGTGATTTTCTCTCAGACTCCCTGTCTAGTATTCAGCAGATAGATGACCCTTAAGCGTGTGACCCTATAGGTTCGGTGAAGTATAGACATGACACGGAACCCCTTCCGATCAATGATCAACATCGGAGCCGTGGACACCCATATTTACCCCTATACCCACACGAATGAATATTCGAGTGAACCTCCAGTTGCCGTGTGCTATTCCTGTTGCTTCGTGATATGTTACAAATACCCGAGGTGAGACATGTTGGCATTCCCGTGGATCAACACTTGTCCACTATGCTAGTTACCTCGTTACCGGTATTGTTCTCTTTTCTCGTTACCATGTTCCGGCATCCCCGTGATCAAATCACAAAGTGTCTGGCCAGACGATGATGGATACCGTAACACCGAGAGGGCCCAGAGATATCTCTCCATCGCCGGAGGAGCAAATCCCAATCTTGAGCTATCAAGTTACTTGACACACTTTTCCATGAACCCGTAAGCCGACGTAATAGCCACCCATTTACGGATGACGTTTAACAAACCCCAAAGTTCATGAAGCAAGCATGAAGAAACTCGATACTCTCATGGTCTAAGGAATCATGCAAACATTAACCATCTCTGTGTTATTAACCATTAACTTGTGACGAAAGAATCTCATAGCATAACATCAATCGGGTCGATTCAACACAAATGTTCTGCTAACATTGTGCCCTCAAAATTGCTGGCATAGTCATGCCCATGATCAGGAAAACAGGATCATCATGCAATACTTGAGCCAGTCATAGAGGCTTGACTAGGAATACATTTTATCATTTATTATTCCACACGTGCATATGAGTCTTCCTCCGAGCCTCGTTTTATTTGCAGACTCGAGAACCATAGCAGTTATAGCATGGAACATAAACCTAATTATGAACAGGGAGATAATCAATAACATTTATTATTGCCTCTAGGGCATATCTCCTACATACTGGTCGTCGACGGGGGCATCTGGCTCCGGGGCTCCGACGTCTGGTGGCATCAAATGGAATATGGGGGAAAAAGAAAATAAAGCAAACATGAGTACTCATCCGAAGTACTCAGCAAGCAAGGATCTACACTACATATGCAACATTTTCAAAAGGGGGCTGTATATGTGGACTGGACTGCAGAAATGCCAGAATAGAGGGAGAAAGCCTAGTCCTATCGAAGACTAGCATCTTCAACAATCTTCAGCAGTCTTGCAGCATTAGAAGAGAGCAGATCAACATAATGTAAAGTAGTAGTAGTAGTATCATCAACCTCGACCTGAGATCCTTTCTCGACTCCCTGCGAGAAAGCAATCCCAGAGCCGTACTATCCAGTTCTCATCACATGTTCTAGTTGTACCGATCGGGATACAACTCCGAGTGTCCGTTACCGTAGGACAGGCTATCGATAGAAGTTTCTTCCCTGCAGGGGTGCACCAATTTACCCACCACGCTCGCTTAACTCCGGCCGGACACACTTTTCGGGGTCATGCCCGGCCTCGGCTAAGCAACACGCCGCAACCCGACCGAATACTTAACAGAGAGGTCAGCACGCCGGACTAACCTATGCCCCCAGGGGTCTCGGGCCATCGCCCCGGACGCTCCTGCACGTTGCGTACGCGGCTGAAAGCAGACCTAGCAACCCCTTATACAAGTGCAGTTGTGTTCCCAGTCCAATTCAGCGCGCGCCGCTCAGTCGCTGACGTCTATTAAGCTCCGGCTGAAGTATACGACGCAGAACGCCCATACTATGCCCACGTGATGGTTAGTGCTATCGGGCCAGAGGCCCCTCGGATCAAATATCCAAACCGCTAGTGGATTAGGAGCGCGCGGTAACGAGCAGAGACTCATGATCGATGTGACCCCGTCGCCCCATCTCGAGGACTTGCGGCAAGGGCTAGGAATGCCCGGCCACGCCTCGTATTATCGCGCAGGCACCATCCAGGTCAACCCGACTCCGCATCACTTCGCATTAAGCTCGCGCGGGTACCCCTCAGGGCCGACCCGTCTTTAGTATCATGTTTTAGTGTCAAGTCTTAATATCCAAAGTATCTGTGTGTCCGACACCAAGGGGGAACCCTGAGGAATCACCCTCGACGGAATCCCACTCGATGTTATCATCAAGGTGAACGTCGGGGAATCACCCTCGAGGTCCACGCTTGAAGGGATGCACGACAATGTCGGTATCGGGGGTGGTGTAGGAGGAATCACCCTCGCTTACCACGACCGGTAAACTAACCTACAAGGTTATCATCGGAAGTGCTGACGAGGTATCACCCTCGGCACTCGATGGTAACCCAGTAGTGTCGAGCTCTTAAGGGGGAAGTGACGTGCGGTGTCCGGGTCTGATCTTCGTTCCCGTAGAACGGGTCTTCTGAGTATCCAGCGGGGCAGTCGGGACAAGTGGGTCCCTGGTATGGCTCTACCCATCCTATGCTAAACAGTTTAGGATATCAGGCATGTAACAACAGTAGGTTACAAATAAGCAGGCTATGCAACAGAGTAGGATAGTAATAGCAGCAGTAACATCTAGTGCAAGCATAAGAGGGGAGAGAGTAGGCGATATCGGAATGCTCAAAATGGGGGTGCTTGCCTGTTTGCTCGGGGGCAAGGGCAAGATCGTCGGTGGTGTCGTCGGGGACGTAGTCGTACGCCGGAGCTGCGTCTGCCTCGGGAGCTACGTCACCGTCAGGGTCTACCGAGAGAAAGAGGGGGAAGAAACAGGTAAACATAATGCAAACAGATGCAACGCGGTGCGTGCTATGCTATGATGCAGTGCAGGGTTGCCTGAATATGCATCTAAGTCAATTTAGTTGTTTTTAGGATTAATCTGGGGTTTATTTACCGAAGTGTGTACACTATTCATCTGCCGGATACGGGTCCGGAGTTACGAGTTCTTCTACGTAGGAGGTTCCGACAAAGAAACGGACGGCACGATCAGACTCGGCTCATCGTTCTGAGCAAGTTTCATGTTTTAACTTTTTCGATCTGAGCTACGGTATAAAAGTTATGAATTTCTAAAGTTTATTTGAATTTCTGGAATTATTTTATTTTAACAGAAAAATGAATTATGACGTCAGCATGATGTCATGCTGACATCAGCAAGTCAACAGTCGGCTGACCAAGTCAAACCTGACATGTGGGTCCAGTGGGACCCACATGTCAGCCTCTGTTTCTTTAATCAGTGAATTAGTTTAATTACCAGGGTTAATTAGGGAGGTGGACCCCACATGTCAGTGAGACATTAGGTTAAACTAATTAATTTTAATAAAACCAGTTAATTAGCTTAATTAGCCGATCGGGCCCACACGTCAGCGTCAGAGGAACAGTGCCCACGTTGACTCGGGTCAACGCGGTCAACGGAGCAGCGGGGCCCACCGGCCAGCGACCCAGACGGTCCTACGTGGCGGCCAGGTCAGCTCCGGCGACCGGAGTGACGCCGGCGACCCAAACGCACGGCGGCGCGTCGCCGGAGTTGGCCGGAAATTTGCTACGGTGGCCCGTTTCGAACGCGGCCACTTGTTTTCGAACGAGCACTTGATGCCGCGTCCGTTGGTGACGGCGCCGGACCCTATGGTCGCCGGAATAGGGAACGACGACGAGATTTGCGGCGGCGATGTTCGGGGGAAGATGGGGACGGCGACTCCAAGCACGGCAGGCAGCAGCAGCTAGCTAGTCCTACTCCTAACGCGACGGCGAGCACGACCGTGGGCTCGAACGAGCTCAACGGCGACCGTTTCGATGGCAAAGCCAATGCCGGCGGAGCTCCGTTCGGTCGTCCATGGCGCGGCAGCTACGGCTACGCAGGAGGGCAACGAGAAGGAACAGGAGGTGGAGAGGCTCACCGAGAGGCGCACGGTGGCCGTTGGAAGCTTAGTAGCGTAGCCCGGCGACCGGAATTGGAGACGCTCGCCGGAGCCAGAGAAGAAGGGGGCGACGGCGTCCAGTGGCTGCAGGGGCTCCGGGCTCCTGCTCAGGGTTGAGGACGAAGCAGCGGAGAGTGGCGGAGCTCGTGGGCGCTCTAGCGGAGCACGGGGTCGACGGTGGCCGCGTTTAGGGCACGGCCATGGCGGCGACGGCGTTCGGCGATATGGATCTGGAGGGAAGGAGGGAGAGGAGAGCGAGTGGGGATGAGGCAAATGACCAGGGGGAAGGCACGGGCCTGCCCTTATCCTCTCGCGGCGCCCGCGGCGTCGCGCTGTCGAGCAGCGACCGGAGCGAGCGCGCGCGTCCATGGACGAGGCGACACGGCGACGGAGAAGGACGACGACTGTAGCAAGCTGGGCCAGGTGGGCCGCGGTCGGGGCACTGTGCACTAAGGCCCAGTGCACAGTGCCTCGTTTCTTTTATTATTTTCTGTTTTGTGTTTTTCTTTTATTTGTTTTCTGTTTTGAATTAGATAGGGCACTTATGCATTTTTATAAAATGAGGGAGTTGGTCCAAATAATGCAATGCAATAGTATCCTTCACCAAAAACTTGTTTGGACAGATTTGGATTATATTTGCAATTGAAATGATTTGAAATGGATTTAAATATTCTGTTTTGGTGCTGTTTCAAATGGTTTGGGCCAATTATCTAACTCCAAATATTTTGATAATGGTTTTACAAATGTTCCTGGATTATTTGCCAACTAATGAACATTTTCCCATCAGAATTTGAACAACTCCATATTTCACTTAAGAATTTGAGTTGATTTTCAGGTTTGAATTTGATTTGGATCATTAACCCATATGACTTGGCACTGCAAATGATCATGACTTGGCAAGTTTAACAGAGTGTCACAGAGCTTATTACAAGGGGGTGTTACAAGTTCTCCTACTCTAAAAGAAATTCTCGTCCCGAGAATTTAGGAGGTGGAAGGAAAGAGGTCGGGATATTCTTCCCGAAGATGATCCTCGCGTTCCCAAGTGGCTTCATCTTTAGTATGATTCGACCACTGCACTTTCAGGAACTTGGTCGTCTTCTGACGAGTACGACGTTCAGCTTCATCGAGGATGCGGATCGGATGCTCCTTATAAGAGAGATCATCTTGCAGTTGAAGCATCTCGTGATCTACTGCACGGTGCGGAGATTCTTTGAAGCACTTTCGAAGTTGCGACACGTGGAAGACATCATGAATATGAGAGAACTGTGGCGGCAACTCCAATTTATATGCCACATGTCCACGTCTAGCCACGATGCGGAAAGGACCAATATAGCGAGGTGCTAGCTTGCCCTTGATTCCGAAACGACGGGTGCCTTTCATCGGAGTGACACGAAGGTAAGCTTGATCACCTAGTTGATAAGTCATACCCCATCGCTTGCGATCGTAGTTGCTCTTCTGGCGGTCTTGAGCCGCCTTGAGATTTTCTCGGACAATTCTGACTTGTTCTTTGGCATGCTGAATAATGTCCGGTCCAACAAGAGGTCGTTCCCCAGTTTCTGACCAATTCAGAGGGGTTCGACATTTACGACCATAGAGAACTTCAAAGGGGGCCATCTTCAAGCTGGCTTGATAGCTGTTGTTATAAGAGAACTCGGCATATGGAAGAGATTCCTCCCATTTCTTACCGAAGGATATAACACAAGCACGAAGCATATCTTCAAGCACTTGGTTGACTCGCTCAACTTGGCCTTGGGACTGAGGATGATAAGCTGAACTCCATGTAATGTGAGTTCCCATAGCTTCTTGGAAACTTTCCCAGAACTTGGACGTGAATAGATTGCCACGGTCCGAACTGATCTCCTTCGGAATACCGTGGAGTGAGACGATTCTGGAGATATACAGTTCTGCTAGCTGACTAGCAGTGATAGTCTCCTTAACAGGTAGGAAATGAGCAACCTTGGAAAGTTGGTCGACGACGACAAGAATGGCATCGTGACCCTTCTGAGACTTAGGAAGACCAGTAATGAAGTCCATCTGCACTTTATCCCACTTCCACAGAGGAATAGGAAGTGGTTGAAGAATTCCAGCAGGCTTCTGATGTTCTGCCTTCACGCGACGGCAAACATCACACTCGGCAACATATCGAGCAATATCTTGCTTCATTCTAGACCACCAGTACCTTTGATGAAGATCTCGATACATCTTGGTACTACCCGGATGGATAGATAGCGGTGTATCATGGGCCTCCTTCATGACCTTGTCAGTCATAAGCTCGAAGCGAGGTACTACGATGCGGTCTCTGAAATATAATGTTCCATCTTCAGCAACTGAGAAATCCCGGTACTTGTCAAGGTGAAGTTCTTTCTTCATCAAGTCAATTTCAGCATCCTTGGCTTGCGCTTCTTTAACAGCCTTCAGAAGGTCTGGCTGTACCACAAGGTTATTAAGAGAACCCTGGGGAACAATTCGCAGATTCAGCTGAGTCAGTTCTGCGTGAAGACGAGGTTGAGCTCGCCTAACCATGAGGTTGTTGCAATATGACTTGCGGCTTAGGGCATCGGCCATTACATTAGCTTTGCCCGGGGTATACGAAATACCGCAGTCATAATCCGCAATAGTTTCTAACCATCGTTGTTGTCGGAGATTAAGATCCGGTTGAGTGAACAAGTATTTCAAACTCTGATGATCGGTATAGATTTCACACCGATTACCCAGAAGGTAATGTCGCCATAACTTCAATGCATAAATCACTGCTGCAAGTTCAAGATCATGCACTGGATAATTCTCTTCATGTGGACCCAATTGACGTGAAGCATATGCAACCACTCTTCGTTCTTGCATTAAGACACAGCCTAATCCCTGACGAGAGGCGTCGCAATATATGACAAAGTCCTTGCGAGAATCAGGAGAAGCAAGCACTGGAGCAGAAGTAAGCTTGTCCTTGAGGGTTTGGAAACTTTCCTGACACTTGTCTGTCCACTCAAACTTAACGCCTTTGTGGAGCAGATTAGTCAGGGGCTTGGAGATCTTGGAGAAGTTCTCGACGAATCGGCGACAATAACTGGCTAGACCGAGAAAGCTTCGGACTTGCTTGACATTCTTTGGAGGGGTCCAGTCAAGAATAGCCTGAACGCGCTCTAGGTTAACTGCGATACCGTCCTTGGAAATCACATGTCCAAGGTAGGTCACTTCAGAAAGCCAGAATTCACATTTAGAGAACTTGGCATATAGCTTGTGCTCTCGAAGTTTCTCCAGAACAAGGCGGAGATGTTCGGCATGTTCTTCCTTATTCTTTGAATATACCAGGATGTCATCCAGATATACCATGATGAACTTGTCGAGGTAATCCATGAATATATAGTTCATCAGACGGGAGAACGTAGCTGGAGCATTCGTCAGACCAAATGACATGACGGTGTATTCATAGGAACCATAGCGTGTAACGAATGCGGTCTTGGGAATATCCTCTTCGCGGACACGGATCTGGTGATAACCCAACCTCAAGTCGAGTTTAGAAAACACCAAAGATCCAGCGAGTTGATCATATAAATCGTTGATCCGGGGAAGCGGATATTTATTCTGAATGGTTGCCTGGTTGATAGGACGGTAATCTTGGACCAACCTATTCGTACCATCTTTCTTCTTGACAAAGAGAGACGGTGCTCCCCAGGCAGAGGAACTGGGACGAATGAAGCCCTGCTTAAGTGACTTATCAATTTCTTCCTTAAGCTCGATAAGATGGTGCGGAGGCATCTTGTAGGGACGCTTCGCAATAGGAGTGGTGCCAGGCTTCAAGTCGATGACGAACTCGACAGCTCTAGCAGGGGGTATTCCTGGAAGTTCTTCTGGAAAAACATCCGGGAAGTCACAGACAACTGGGATGTTCTCGATCCCCTCAAGTGGAGAAGCATTCAATGCATTTAAGGCATAAATTTGAGCCTCAGCGTTCTGAGTAAGGTATGCTTGATAATTCACTAACTCATTCGATGGGTGTAAGAGGTGAACAACTTTGGTGGCACAATTGATTGAGGCGTAATGAGCCTTCAACCAATCCATTCCCAGAATAAGGTCACTCTTGGACGATTTCAAAATAATGGGGAAAGCTTGAAAATTCCGTTCTTCAATCATAATGGTGACTTCGGGGCTGAATATGGTGGCTTGGCACCGACCTGCGGGAGTGTTTACTACTAATGGATGGTGTAATGTTTCACATTTAACGTCATGCAGGAGTGCAAAATGCTCTGACATGAATGAATGCGATGCTCCTGAATCAAATAAAACATATGCTAGTACTGAATTTACGAGAAGTGTACCCATCACAGTATCCGGTTGATCCGGAGCTTCAGACATGTTGACGTGATAGCTCTGCCCATGACCATAAGAAGGTCTGGCATTATAGTTGCGCTGTTGAGGAATACCATGACCAATACCACGGCCAGCAGAGGGAAGGGCCAACTGATTCTGACTCTGAGAGCAATCTCTAGCACGGTGACCTGGCTGGCCACACTTGAAGCATAGTCCGTTGTCAGGACGGGGTGCTGAAGCTCGAGATGCTGGAGCTCGAGGTGCTGGAGCTGGAGGAGGCTGCCTCGGTGGTGGAGGAGGCAGACGTGGTGCGGCATATGAGGGCCTGTTCACTGTAGCTGCTGGACGGTACATGCTCTGAGGAATCCAGATGCGGCGCTTCTGGGAAGACGAGCCCGAAGATGAGCCCGCCTCATGGGTGCGTCTGGTTGCTTCCTTGTGTTTCTTCAGACCAGTTTCAACCATGATAGCCTTATTCACTAAAGTGGCGAAATCAGGATAGTCTTGGACAAGCAGAGCTAACTGGATGTCATGATGCAGTCCTTCACGAAACTTCTCCTGCCTTCGTTCATCAGTAGGAATGTCTTCTTCAGCGTAACGGGACAAGTCAAGAAACTCGCGCTGATAGACTTCCACAGTTTTGTTGCCCTGAACAAGACTACGGAACTCGGCCTTCTTCCGAGCTATGACGGCTTGAGGAATGTAGCGGGCACGGAATGCAATCTTGAATTCTGCCCAAGTGACGACAGTACCAGTTGGCAGAGTCTGTCGGTGGGTGGCCCACCATTGTGAAGCAGGACCTTTCAGAAGGTATGTCGCGAAGGTGACATAATTGTCTGGGGTGACACCAGCAGACTCCATCTCATAGGAGATGTCACGCAGCCAGTCATCTGCATCCAGTGGGTTAACTGTGTTGCGGAAGAAGGATGGGCTGAGCCGCATAAACTCTGGCAAGGTGATGGAAAGTGGCTGCTGATTAGCATCAGGATGAGGGAATTGCTGCATGATTCCCGTCATAAACTGGCGGTTGAGTTCAAACTGTTGCATCATCGCTGCCATGTAATCAGGAGGTGGCGGCGGTGGGGGATTGTTGTCAGCCATCCTGCTAATTCAACAGGGGTAGTTTAGCAGTAGGTTATGCAAGTGATAGCAATAATCATGATGTAACTCGATGTTATTGAAATAGTGCACAGATGCTAAAAGTAGTCATTAAGACATACAGATCCATACATAGTCGGTTACAATCGGGCAGCATAACGGCGCAGATTGAAAAGCTAGACATGCTAGGCGGCGCGCAGGCACGCGGTAAGGAAGTACACAACGTGACATAGCAAAGGCTACATCAACGTCGGAGAAAACCACTGAAACGGGGTAACTGCAAGTGCGGACGACGGACGTTCGTCGCAGAAGGATCCTGCGCTCCATGGGCACTCTGATGCAGAACCCGGTCTCGAGATGAAAGAAGAGGTCCACGTGCAGGCGTGTGACCTCCCACAGCAGGCCAAACGATCCCTGATGGCATCTCAGTCCTGCTCGGGTAAAGAATGTACTCCGGATGTATCCCTGCACGAACAGCTGGTAGCAACTGTGTCATAGCCTCGTAGTAGCGTGCTCGAGTGGCAAACAACTTGACAGCAAGTGCATGAACAGTGCGATCCAGAGCCTGAGTATAGTGGATCAGAACTCGCTGATCGTAGCGACGAGGCTCGTACGGGGCACAAACAGCTGTATAGTATCCGGTAGCATCTCCAGCGGGGGCATACGGAATGTACCGATACTCAGAGGCATCTAAGTCAACACTGAACTGTCCTCGAAGACGTGTGATAGCAGAGTAAGCAGCATCATGGACTGCCATCTCAATCGTCACGCCGATACCGTGAAAACGGTGAAGCTCAGTGTCAGAGTCATCCTGCTGGTCGTAGATGCGAACATCAGCATAGTACTGTTCCTGGTTGAACTCACGATAAACCTCGTAGACCATGTACTCGGGGCACCAGCGATATCCCAGCCTGATCAAGAGGGCGATCAGGACAGCTGGAAACACAGGGACGTCTCGAGCACAGGTGCGAAGCACGAGCTGCGTCGTAGGACGAGGGGGAAACAGACGGTCCATCTGAAATAGAGAAGTTCAGGGTTGTCGTAAGATAATGATAAATATATCCGATCTCAGAAGGAAAGGTTAAACAAAACAATGGAAAGGAAAATGATTATCAGACTAATCAGATCAAAGACAAGGAAATCGCACTGAATCCAGCTCTCCAGGAGGATAGGAATTACGTGATCCTAAGTGTCGGTGTTAGCAAGTTTTATTAAACCCGAATAGAAGAGAGATTAGAGTTCCCAGAGTAAAGATCGAGGAGTAAAAGATCCTAATACCACCCAATTGGCGACGTGGGCCCGTAAGCCACACAACCAAGTAAGTAAAACAATTTTCGACCACTAGACTCAACTTCGGCCAAGGAATGGGGAAGGGGGAACCTAGAGGCAGTCGGCTCTGATACCAACCTGTGACGACCCCCGGCTTAATCATGCACTAATCATACACGCAAATGCGCACGATCAAGCCTAAGGACTCACTTGACGATATCACAACACAACTCTAAAACATAAATAAAGTCATACAAGCTTAATATTACAAGCCAGGGCCTCGAGGGCTCGAATACATAGCTCGATGGCATACAAGCGTCAGCGGAAGCATCAGATATCTGAGTACAGATATATTACAGAGAGAGAGAAGTAGGCCTTCACAGAGGCGGGGTAAAATAAAAGCTACGATCGAAAGGCGTAGGCCTCCTGCCCTGGACCCTCCGATCCTACTCCTGGTCGTCGGGGGGCATCTCGTAGTAGTAGTACTCTCCGAGCTGGTAGTAGTACTGGTCGTCGACGGGGGCATCTGGCTCTGGGGCTCCGACGTCTGGTGGCATCAAATGGAATATGGGGGAAAAAGAAAATAAAGCAAACGTGAGTACTCATCCGAAGTACTCAGCAAGCAAGGATCTACACTACATATGCAACATTTTCAAAAGGGGGCTGTATATGTGGACTGGACTGCAGAAATGCCAGAATAGAGGGAGAAAGCCTAGTCCTATCGAAGACTAGCATCTTCAACAATCTTCAGCAGTCTTGCAGCATTAGAAGAGAGCAGATCAACATAATATAAAGTAGTAGTAGTAGTATCATCAACCTCGACCTGAGATCCTTTCTCGACTCCCTGCGAGAAAGCAATCCCAGAGCCGTACTATCCAGTTCTCATCACATGTTCTAGTTGTACCGATCGGGATACAACTCCGAGTGTCCGTTACCGTAGGACAGGCTATCGATAGAAGTTTCTTCCCTGCAGGGGTGCACCAACTTACCCACCACGCTCGCTTAACTCCGGCCGGACACACTTTTCGGGGTCATGCCCGCCCTCGGCTAAGCAACACGCCGCAACCCGACCGAATACTTAACAGAGAGGTCAGCACGCCGGACTAACCTATGCCCCCAGGGGTCTCGGGCCATCGCCCCGGACGCTCCTGCACGTTGCGTACGCGGCTGAAAGCAGACCTAGCAACCCCTTATACAAGTGCAGTTGCGTTCCCAGTCCAATTCAGCGCGCACCGCTCAGTCGCTGACGTCTATTAAGCTCCGGCTGAAGTATACGACGCAGAACGCCCATACTATGCCCACGCGATGGTTAGTGCTATCGGGCCAGAGGCCCCTCGGATCAAATATCCAAACCGCTAGTGGATTAGGAGCGCGCGGTAACGAGCAGAGACTCACGATCGATGTGACCCCGTCGCCCCGTCTCGAGGACTTTCGGCAAGGGCTAGGAATGCCCGGCCACGCCTCGTATTATCGCGCGGGCACCATCCAGGTCAACCCGACTCCTCAGGGCCGACCCGTCTTTAGTATCATGTTTTAGTGTCAAGTCTTAATATCCAAAGTATCTGTGTGTCCGACACCAAGGGGGAACCCTGAGGAATCACCCTCGACGGAATCCCACTCGATGTTATCATCAAGGTGAACGTTGGGGAATCACCCTCGAGGTCCACGCTTGAAGGGATGCACGACAATGTCGGTATCGGGGGTGGTGTAGGAGGAATCACCCTCGCTTACCACGACCGGTAAACTAACCTACAAGGTTATCATCTGAAGTGCTGACAAGGTATTACCCTCGGCACTCGATGGTAACCCAGTAGTGTCGAGCTCTTAAGGGGGAAGTGACGTGCGGTGTCCGGGTCTGATCTTCGTTCCCGTAGAACGGGTCTTCTGAGTATCCAGCGGGGCAGTCGGGACAAGTGGGTCTCTGGTATGGCTCTACCCATCCTATGCTAAACAGTTTAGGATATCAGGCATGTAACAACAGTAGGTTACAAATAAGCAGGCTATGCAACAGAGTAGGATAGTAATAGCAGCAGTAACATCTAGTGCAAGCATAAGAGGGGAGAGAGTAGGCGATATCGGAATGCTCAAAATGGGGGTGCTTGCCTGTTTGCTCGGGGGCAAGGGCAAGATCGTCGGTGGTGTCGTCGGGGACGTAGTCGTACTCCGGAGCTGCGTCTGCCTCGGGAGCTACGTCACCGTCAGGGTCTACCGAGAGAAAGAGGGGGAAGAAACAGGTAAACATAATGCAAACAGATGCAACGCGGTGCGTGCTATGCTATGATGCAGTGCAGGGTTGCCTGAATATGCATCTAAGTCAATTTAGTTGTTTTTAGGATTAATCTGGGGTTTATTTACCGAAGTGTGTACACTATTCATCTGCCGGATACGGGTCCGGAGTTACAAGTTCTTCTACGTAGGAGGTTCCGACAAAGAAACGGACGGCACGATCAGACTTGGCTCGTCGTTTTGAGCAAGTTTCATGTTTTAACTTTTTCGATCTGAGCTACGGTTTAAAAGTTATGGATTTCTAAAGTTTATTTGAATTTCTGGAATTATTTTATTTTAACAGAAAAATGAATTATGACGTCAGCATGATGTCATGCTGACATCAGCAAGTCAACAGTCGGCTGACCAGGTCAAATCTGACATGTGGGTCCAGTGGGACCCACATGTCAGCCTCTGTTTCTTTAATCAGTGAATTAGTTTAATTACCAGGGTTAATTAGGGAGGTGGACCCCACATGTCAGTGAGACATTAGGTTAAACTAATTAATTTTAATAAAACCAGTTAATTAGCTTAATTAGCCGATCGGGCCCACACGTCAGCGTCAGAGGAACAGTGCCCGCGTTGACTCGGGTCAACGGAGCAGCGGGGCCCACCGGCCAGCAACCCAGACGGTCCTACGTGGCGGCCAGGTCAGCTCCGGCGACCGGAGTGACGCCGGTGACCCAAACGCACGGCGGCGCGTCGCCGGAGTTGGCCGGAAATTTGCTACGGTGGCCCGTTTCGAACGCGGCCACTTGTTTTCGAACGGGCACTTGATGCCGCGTCCGTTGGTGACGGCGCCGGACCCTATGGTCGCCGGAATAGGGAATGGCGACGAGATTTGCGGCGGCGATGTTCGGGGGAAGATGGGGACGGCGACTCCAAGCACGGCAGGCAGCGGCAGCTAGCTAGTCCTACTCCTAACGCGACGGCGAGCACGACCGTGGGCTCGAACGAGCTCAACGGCGACCGTTTCGATGGCAAAGCCAACGCCGGGGGAGCTCCGTTCGGTCGTCCATGGCGCGGCAGCTACGGCTATGCAGGAGGGCAACGAGAAGGAACAGGAGGTGGAGAGGCTCACCGAGAGGCGCACGGTGGCCGTTGGAAGCTTAGTAGCGCAGCCCGGCGACCGGAATCGGAGACGCTCGCCGGAGCCAGAGAAGAAGGGGGCGACGGCGTCCAGCGGCTGCAGGGGCTCCGGGCTCCTGCTCGGGGTTGAGGACGAAGCAGCGGAGAGTGGCGGAGCTCGTGGGCGCTCTAGCGGAGCACGGGGTCGACGGTGGCCGCGTTTAGGGCACGGCCATGGCGGCGACGGCGTTCGGCGATATGGATCTGGAGGGAAGGAGGGAGAGGAGAGCGAGTGGGGATGAGGCAAATGACCAGGGGGAAGGCACGGGCCTGCCCTTATCCTCTCGCGGCGCCCGCGGCGTCGCGCTGTCGAGCAGCGACCGGAGCGAGCGCGCGCGTCCATGGACGAGGCGACACGGCGACGGAGAAGGACGACGACTGTAGCGAGCTGGGCCAGGTGGGCCGCGGTCGAGGCGCTGTGCACTAAGGCCCAGTGCACAGTGCCTCGTTTCTTTTATTATTTTCTGTTTTGTGTTTTTCTTTTGTTTGTTTTCTATTTTGAATTAGATAGGGCACTTATGCATTTTTATAAAATGTGGGAGTTGGTTCAAATAATGCAATGCAATAGTATCCTTCCCCAAAAACTTGTTTGGACAGATTTGGATTATATTTGCAATTGAAATGGATTTAAATATTCTGTTTTGGTGTTGTTTCAAATGGTTTGGGCCAATTATCTAACTCCAAATATTTTGATAATGGTTTTACAAATGTTCCTGGATTATTTGCCAACTAATGAACATTTTCCCATCAGAATTTGAACAACTCCATATTTCACTTAAGAATTTGAGTTGATTTTCAGGTTTGAATTTGATTTGGATCATTAACCCATATGACTTGGCACTGCAAATGATCATGACTTGGCAAGTTTAACAGAGTGTCACAGAGCTTATTACAAGGGGGTGTTACAGCCAGAGACCCACACGTTTCACTTCCGGTGGGGAGAGATGGCTCCTACTCTAGAGGATGTGTCACTTTTGCTGGGACTACCGTTGGCAGGTCATGCCATAGGACCGTTGGACGCACCGGCTCGTTGGGAGGTCGGTCTTACACAACGTTTTCATGGTGTTTTCCGGATGCTCCGGATCCGGTATGGGAGCATCACGGACCTAAGTATGATTGGTTGCTCAATTTCCAGGTTAGTTCCCCTACCTATTATCTTCAAGTTATCATACAAATGGTTTTACAGAAAATACCTGCGCCTTACTAAATATTTGTCTTTGCTTAATACAGATCCAGAAGTTCCCGGCGCCGTTGAGTGCGGAACAGATCACTCGGAGCCTGGAGGCCTACTTAATGTGGCTTTTCGGCAAGGTGATGTTCACAGAGAACCATGTCAGCACTATTAGCGCGCTCTACATCCCTATGGCACTCGAGATAGCGAGCGCGGAGACGGCGGATCAGATCAGACAGAGGAGTTGGGGTTCGGCGGTCTTAGCGGCTACATACCGAGGTATGTGCAACGGCTGCCAGCTTTCATCGACAAAGCCAGCCCTTCTTGGATGCCCTCTATTCCTACAACTGTGGTCGTGGGAGAGGTTCTCTATAGGGCGACCAGATATACGTGTTCATCAGCCTATAGACGCCATGTTCGATGCTGACGGCATCGACATGCCTACTTTCGGTCTGTGTTGGACACGTCGCGAGGTATGTATCGTGTTATAGTTTAATGCAACTTTTTTGTGCACAAGAGATAGTTCAATGCTAGCGGCTACTAACTTTTGTTTTCTGCAAAGACGCTTTGCTAGTGATCAGACCAGGAAGGCATACACGGCATTGAACGAGCAGTTCGATACATACACTGGGGTCATCTGGCAGCCCTACACGGAAGCAGCCATACATGCAAGATACCCCGGTGGTATGTCTGTGCTATGCACAAGGGACCGAGATTACTGGATGACGAAATCGAAGATCATCTTTGATATCTTCGTCGAGGAGATGGCACAACAGAGGGTTATGAGGCAATTTGGTCTTCTACAGTTGGAGCTGCCTCCCCCTACAGAGAACCCGGTGCCAGCACACGTCCACAGGTATTAACCAGTTTTTCAATGTTGCATTATCTTTGACAGTACTCCATTCGAAGCATTGCGTAATTGTTGAACACACACCATAATTTTAGGATGATGAGGAAGGGCATGCATAGGACAACTGCTGACTGGCTAGTTAGACTAGAGCCGTATGTTACAGAATGGGAGACAGCAAACACACATCTATGGCACGAGAATCACAATTTTGATCTCAATGAATTCAATCTCTATTTGCGGCGTTACATGACCGGAACACGGTTACGCATCATTGAGCGCTCTCACCCAGAGGAGATACCTGACCCTACTCCGTCGGATATGTACCCGAGCTATGATACTTCGGGCTCTAGGCAGTACGCGGTAAGATATATTTCTTTAAGTAAAGTTGTGACATACTTTGACGTGCATACTTAATAATCGTCATGAAAATTTTCAGGCTCGCTTGACACACGAACTATACGACGACGTGACCACCTTTGGACGATCACTGTCGTCTGGACCTCTTCTTCAACACCGGCCTGTGGTACAGCCCTTCTTGGAACGCATGCAGAACAAGATACGGGCTGTCTATGAGGCTATCACGTGCACCCGGAGAAGCAACGTTGTTCAGCACCAGCAGCAGCAGCAGCCGCCACGTCACTCCACGCACCGACAGCAGCCACGTCCACGTCTAGCACATCAGCCGACGTCGAGGCCACCCCCTCCTGACCAACCTAGCAGTTCGACGTGGCAGCCCCCACAGCACTATGGTCCCACGTCAAGCTTCGTGTTTTCTCCACAGCAGCAGGGTCCCTCGTCGAGCTTCGTGTTTCAGCCAGAGCAGCCGTCACAGCCAGCAGGTATGTCTCTTCATATTTATTGTTTTCAATATTAGTTGAGGCGACCTCATTCTTCATGACTTAACGTTCATCGTGTAGGAGCCTACGGATATGATGCGTCTATGTCGGCATCACATGATACGTGGGGGAGTGATCAACATCCTGAGGACAACATACAGGCTCAGATGTCGCAGCACACCGAGTGGATGAACATGTTCTCGACTCCTCCACCAGATCCCACACAGCCCACACAGCCCACGCAAGACACACAGTATGGCGAGGACGGGTCTTGGATTCCTCTTCGTAACGTTCGGCCACCGAACAGGTATGAGTGGTCGACGCCCCCTCCACCACAGCCACGCCGCGGACGAGCACGACGTGGCTGATACTTATGTATGCGAGGGACGTATTTGTATGTGAGAGACATATTTCTACCTATGTATGCGAGAGACATATTTCTACCTATGTATGCGAGAGACATATTTCGACCTATGTATGCGAGACACATATTTCGACCTATGTATGCGAGAGACATATTACTATTAATTCGCATTGTTATTCGAGTTACATTTCCACACTGACTGAAATAAGATACATTAAACTTTTAAAATTAAGATGCATCGAAAATAACATGCATAAAATAAGATACATAAAATAAGATACATAAAAATTAACATGTTCAAATTAAGATACAACTTGCTGTTTAAGATACAACTTGCTGCAATGCGAATTTTAGGATACAATAACATAAATCTACTGAGTCTCGAATGACAAGTTCATCACATACAATGTCTCGAAAGACATAAATAGTTCATGACCACGATGGTCCACGATAGTTCAAACGACATAAACATCACATATAACTCGGTTTCCTGTAGCAATGCAAGACAACAACCCTTTTCCATTCCCATTCTTTGAGCATTTCATGAATTGTATCATCATCAGTTATTTCAATGAATTTTCTTTCCCCAGGGCCATCTGAGTGCAAGCTGCTGACGTAGTACACAAAATCGTCTTCCTTCAACCCTTGCTTCAACATGAATTTAGTCTTTAACCAATCAAAAGTGATGTCCACTTCACTAACTTGCACAACACTTGGAGGAAAGCCTTGGACATGAACAATAGGGCTAAGCACCCACTGAGTACCCTTAGCCATCTGCAACACACAAATCAAATCCCACTGAGCACCTAACTTACCCCTTGAGCATAAGCACTAGGACAAAGAAAACTAGGGTTTGCAAAAAACTATGATACATTAAACCAACCAAATAATGGGGGGGTGGATTTGATTTACCTTCTCATTTGGAAATGCCTTTGATCCAACGGTGAAACGAGACTACACTAGACTGCTTACCCACGTTACTGCCGAGGGTGTTTTCGATCCAACGGTGAAACGAGACTACACTAGACTGCTTACCCACGTTACTGCCGAGGGTGTTTTATAGGTTGAGAGCACAAAGAAAGGCGGGAGGGAGACACTACCGGCAAGTAGAGAGCGAGAAAATATGGCGGGAACTTGATAGCGGGAAAAAATGGCGGGAACTAAGAAAGCGGGAAAATTGTGGCGGGAACATATGGCGGGAACTACCGAAGCGGGAAAATATGGCGGGAACTACCGAAGCGGGAAAATATGGCGGGAAGTATAGAGCGGGAAAATATGGCGGGAACTACCGAAGCGGGAAAATATGGCGGGAACAAGCAAGATACAACATAATGCTCCTACAATTAAGATACAAGTACATCTGAATTAAAAAATACAACTTACAAACTACATGAAGGCATCATCGTCATCCTCCGTCGATGCAGCACTCTTGCCCTTCGACGATGGGGCACTCTTGGCCTTCGACGATGCGGCAGTCTTGGCCTTCGACGATGTGGCACTCTTGGCCTTCGACGATGCGGTACTCTTGCCCTTGGTGCTCGGCATGAAAATATCGTCTTCATCCTCGCTGTCTTGGGTCCATAAATAAGTATGTTCTGCTGCAACATTTAGGAATATTTCACCCTTATGTTGTTGCTTCTTCCACCTTCCTTGCAACCTCAGAAGTTCTTTTCGTATCTCCTCAAAAGTCCTTGCAGGCCACCCGCACCTACTTAATGCGTGAGCCAACTCATTTAGTAAGGTGTCACTACTAAGGAGTTCGTCCCATGGAACTATCCTATTGTCTATCTTGAAATCAAAGGCTAAGCTAAGAAGACATTCGGACATACTAGGGTGAAAAGAACTACGATCGAAAGGATAACCGGACATCTTGACGAGACTACACTGGCCTGCTTACCCTCCTTAGTGTGGAGGGGGTTTTATAGGTTGAGAAGAGAAGATGGCGGGAAAGAAGATGGCGGGAAAGAAAAAGGCGGGAACAATATTGGCGGCAACGAAAATGGTGGGAAAGTAAAAGGCGGGAACAATATTGGCGGCAACGAAAATGGCGGGAAAGAAAAAGGCAGGAACAATATTGACGGCAACGAAAATGGCGGCAGAAAAAAAAGGCTCGAAATAATATTGGCGGCAAAGAAAAAATGTGGAAAATTAAATGACGGGAACAATATTGGCGGCAAAAAAAGGCGCGAATAATTATTTGTGGCAAAGAAAAACATGAAAAATAAAATGGCGGGAACAATATTGGCGGCAACGAAAATGGCGGGAAGAATTTTGGCAGCAAAAAAAAGGCGCGAAATAATATTGGCCGCAAAGAAAAAATGTGGAAAATTAAATGGCGGGAACAATATTGGCGGCCAAAAAAAGGCGTGAAATAATATTGGCGGCAAAGAAAAACGTGAAAAATAACGTGCCTATTCTGGAAAAAAAATCCGCCGGGAAATAAGGGGGAAACGCGCGAGGGTAGAGGGGACGCGCTGTGTGGCTCCAATCGGCCCACAGTGGGCCGATAGGGCCCCAGTCAGCCCACAGTGGGCCGACAGGCTGCAAACCCCGCGGCCGACTGGCCACTCGGCCCGCTGCAGGCCGACTGGAGGCCTATCGGCCTGCTGTGGGCCGACTAGACCCAGTCGGCCTGCAGCGGGCCGACGGTGTATTATTATTGAAAAATTTTCATCCAGCGTAATATTTTTGAAATTTAATAAAAAAAATGTATTATTTAAAAAAAAATAGCGTGAAATTGCACAATCCAAAACCGAAGGATGATGGAATGTCGGTCAGCAACATCTTGAGAATTGAGCCATTTATCAAACTGTTTGGGAGGATGGGAGAACAATAATGCATGTAAAATAGTACTACCTCGTTACATCTATACAAGGCCACTTGGTTTTGTCTTAAGTCAAAGAGTTAAGGTTCGGTCAAGTTTGCAGAAATGGTACTACTAACACTATATACTACCAAATCAATATCACTAGATCGAAATATATTTCCATAATGCATTTATTAGGTATCGTATCCGTATAATTTTTTGGAAAAAGTATATTTTTCATCTCGCGGCTATTTCAAAGAGAAATATTTTAAAACCGGATAAGTTTAGTCCTCCGATTTTGACTTAAACCAGACATACTGTCACGTATGTTTGACCGCCTGTCACACAGGTTTGACTGCCACGCGGATGGCAAACACACGCGCATGCAGGTAGAGGAGCTGGATCGATTCACAAGGAGGTTAGCTAAGCTATAGTACGTACTATAAATGGATTTTTGCCGGATTGAAAAACGCACGCAAGCAACACACCTAAGCCTCCCACCGGCGTAACAGAGGCAGTCGTTGATGATGGGGTTGTCATTGTCGCATCCGGCACACCATGACTCACGTCCGGAGAGGAGCCCCTGCCTCGGCTGCGTTCGCCCGGAACTCGAGAAGCACCTAGTTGATCTGCCGTGCGTGGTTTCGATGTCCTTGAGCACCTCGACAGTGGGGAGCGCCGAGACAGACTGCCATAGTCAAGCCCAGACGTGGATTCGTCCAGCAGCAGCCGGTAGGGTCGTGCATGAGGTCGCCGATGGACATCCTCCGCTCGCCCCGGGCACATCGGTGACCCTCGAGTTCGCAACAGGCCGCAACCAAGTCGTCAAGGGTAGACGGGAAGAGCTCGGCCAGTCATGCAAAGCATTACCCACATACATTATGGGCGTCTTTAAATAACCCTTCTCTGTTTGCGATGAGCTCACTAGGATGGTGCGGGGTTTCTATTGGGGGTCATCAAAAGGTAACGAAAAGTTTATTGGCGCGCATGGGATGATTTGTTGCAACCAAAGGATAGAGGCAGTGCTGGATTTCGTGATTTCCGTATGTTTAACCAAGCACTACTAGCACGACAAGCTTGGCGGTTGATCACTATGCCGGAAAGTTTATGCGCACAAGTAGTCAAAGCCAGGTACTACCCCGAGGGAAAGCTCGAAGATACAGTGTTTACCAAAGCCATAGGAAGCCCATCCCAAGGTTTTCACATGGTCAGTTCGTCGCAGCCACTCCCAGGATAGCTAATTTCATACATGCGCTATTCTGATATAGCTAGACCAGGGAATATGATCAATACTTAACTTGAAGAAATGGAAAGAATTGAGCTTTTAGAAATGAAATACAATCAGGTTTCCATGCCCATAATTATCAAAACCTGGCATTTCTGCTTTACCATGGCTTCTTTATAGTGATGCAGATAAAGCCTTCATGTGGCTAAAAAGTACATACAGTGTGGACTGTCTAATCATCATTTGACCGATTTCGAGTTCGGTTTCAACAAGGTTTCTGTGTGTCATACTTTTGTCACCAAATCGTCCTTTTTTCTTTAATCGGGTCTCCGTTTGCCAGGGGACCCTCTCCACATGGGTGTGATTCCCTCAACCTTGCGCCATCAGCTGGGCGCGGAGAAAAAAAGGGAGAGGGAAGAAGATAGCAGGATCAGAAGAAGGGATAAAAAAAAAGAAGCAGATTAACCCCCCAAAAAAAACTATTCGCAAGAAAAAAAACCCAAAAAACTAGTGCCAATGGACATGGACAAAGAAGAGGAGCAATATCGACCCACAAACACCATGCCATCACATACTCTGACGTTCTGACCTGTATACTGCACGATTGTCTGGATCAGAGCAGCACTCCAGTCAGGCATGATTGCTCGCTTTGATTAGCATCCCTTTCTCTGTGATTTAATCATCACTGTTCAGAAAAAACTTGTAGAACAGAATATGCAGTTAGTGAATAGATAAAAGACACAGTCAGGGAAAAACTAGACGATAGACAAACTCACAACACGTTTTATTGCAATTACTTTTGGACCTGCTGCTCCTAGAAAAAAATGAACCACCACCACGATAACAAACACACATGTTCTAACGAAAACAACAGTTTAGTCTGGGCATGGAGGCAAAACACACTGCTAAAACGAAGAAAAAAGATACTCCCTCTGTCCCATAATGTAAGACGTTTTTTGACACTATTGTAGTGTTAAAAAACGTCCTACATTATGGGACGGAGGGAGTATTTCTCTGGCTTGGCAGAGAATGTACATCATGCCACATAATAAACTCCGAAAACCTGGAGATGACTGGCAATAATAACTCTTGACTTACTAAAGAAAAACGTTAGTTTCATGACTAAACTAAAAACTAGAGGTGAATGACAAGAAAGCTCCTGCTTTAACTAAAAAAGCACACTAGCTTCATTACTTGATAAAAGAAGAAGGAAACACAGGAAGCCCCTTGCTTTGGGTTTAGTATTCCAGAAGGGAATATCATTAAAAGGGGTGCAGGACACCAAATGAGATAGTGACATGACCTCCATCCTTGTTGAAAAGAATGAGGATGTTGTGCCCTATCCAAAGTTCATTTGCAAGTGCAAACTCTTCCCATCCGCACCTGAACCCAATCCTGCCATCAGCACATGTGAAGTATTTTGCTTCTCTGTTCTTGTCGTGTTTTGTCCATCACAAAGTAGCGCGTCTCCAGTAGTGGTGATGTCCAGCACGCCTTTGGAATGCACTGAAGTTTGAAAGAAAACCAAACATGATAAAATGAATAAATAAGAGAAACAGATAACACTGAGGTACTGAGAAACTCAGAAAAAACGGATAAAACTGAAAAACTAAAGAAGAATGGATCCGCAAAAATGAGGAATAACACTGAGAAACTAAAAAGGATATGACAAAACTGAAGAACTAAGGAAGACTGAATAAATAAGATCAACAGATTTAACTGTGAGACACTGAATAACTAAGAAGGAACTAAGGAAGACTGAATAAATAAGATCCAAAGATTTAACTGAGGGACACGAACAAACTGAATAATGAAGAAACTAAAACAGAGGGAATAGAAATGATTAAACTCAGGAACAGAGAAGACTGATAAGAGAGAACAAGAACTAAGAGAGAGGACTGTTAGAAAATCATTGCTACTCCATCACTTGACATGCTGCTTTGTTACCGGCACTCAACGTTGGATGAGCCGCAATCAGACTCATATACTCCTGCTGATACGATCCCTTGCTGATACGATCCCTGTGAACATGAAATTAAAGGCTATGAAAAAGGATGTATGAAAGGATTACATACAAATGGAGATGAGCCAGAGGTTTGCAAGCTGATTACATACATGACAACGCCACGGCATTTTATGTGGACTCTATTGGCCACACGGATGACTAAGAACATGGCCTATTACAAAATGTATATGGAATAACCTGCATGGAAATATGAGCATGCACAAAACAAAAATGATGCTTTTGTTCTGCGGCGGCTATTAGCAGACTGTATTGATATTGTAATCGTAGCAGAGGAAGGTTTCGTCCAGTGGCTCTGGTGGCTGTACAAAAACCTCCATAATAATCAGTGGATCCTCAAAACTCTAAACAAATACAAGGACTGTCTCTTCATTTGATCAAAGAGGAAACAAGGCAAATATTGCAGTTCAAATTAGCAGGAACAAACACATGCAGTTAACATATGAAAATATGGTTTCCTTTGCAAGCAGACATTTACATACAGTTTAGATGCCTGGACATATCCAGGATCCAATTTAACAGAGCCATCTATCATCCTAGACAGTAGCATTCGGTGGCTTTTACATGTTTCTTCTTAACGGTACATCACACGGAAAATAATGCTCATTGAATCCTCAAAAATCACAAGAAAAAGGTCTTATATTATGGGACGGAGGGAGTAGCATATATGTAGTTCTGTTATTCTCTGGAAATAGACACAAAAAAATCAACTGGGGTAACCCCTTTCCCATTAATTCCTCAACGGAAATAACATTGTTCATTACACCAGCAAGATGAGATAAAGGAAGCGGGAAGAAGGGAGAGCTAGTTCGGGCATATAGAGGGAAACCCACCGCGGATGCTCGGCATCAAAGCATCTGCTACGGGGCAAAAACCTTCTAACACCATAAAAGTCATGGAAATAGACATATATACATTTTCTGACTTACATTCAGTGGCTCTTCCTAGCCCATAAGGATTATTCCCGTTTGGAGTGGGGGCAGATCACATAAAAAAGCACTATGTCTTTACCGAGCCACACACGGGGCTCACACTGATCAAATGAGAAAGAAAAAAAAGAGCTCATATTTGAAAACATAAGTACCTCTTGTAGCAACATATGAATATCGACGACAACAAACGGCACAAACCCAATCCCCAATAGCTATCGAGAGTGTCCAAATCCACAAAAATCAACTTCGTGATGGAATGAACCCTAGAAAATTTTGGGGAAAACAAAATCCACCCAATCGATCAATCTGCCTCCTCCCCCATTGATACAACCGCACACATCCCCACGATTAGCCCCGCAATGAGTTACTGACTTACTGTACAAGTACAACGCATCTCGACAAGAACAACCAAGGACTCACCATCCGACGTGCCACTAGAAATGAAGAAAAACGCAAGAGAAGCGATTGGAAACTTGACCTGCCCGCCGATGGCGACAGCTCTGCTTGCCTCCCCGTCAGCATCCCATGGTGGATCGCGCATGGCCTCGCCCCCATGCGCCACCCCTTGCTCGAGCCTCTCTCTTCCCCCGTAGCAGTGAGCCACCGCTTCCCCTCGGCTGGCTGGAGGAGACCAAGGACAACGCACTGAGATGGGAGGAGCTAAGGACACGCAGCGCTGATAACAAAATGAAAAAAAGAAGAGAAACTCAAATACCTACCTGGGCGCGGAAAACTAAAAACGGACAACTAAGAAACCCCGATAAGCAACCAGACAAACCACTAAGAACCGACTACATTCTGGAAGAAAAAACCAGCCCCAGTGAACCAGTGAAATCCCACATGCGAGCGTTATGATGCACGCTGCGTCCACACGGTCAGACGGCTAATTGAAATCAGTCGACTGAAAATTTAAAAAGGTGTAGTTTTAACCAAACCTCGCTAGACTAACAAGTTATGACTTAGTCGGCTAAACATGTTAACAAATAGTGGGCCTATTATCTTTTCTCGAGAAAACACAAAAGCTTTGCTCCTCAATATATTAAAAATGTGGGAAAAGGTTATATACGACGCCAAGAGGGCAGAGTGAAAGCGAAAAAAGAAAAGAAAAGCAAGGGGACTACTGGTAGGCTGCTACCCCAGCTCCAGAAAATCAATGAACATCTCAGCCCTCAGGGCTGATTCTGCGCAAAATCCCGAGCTTGGCTTGCTAGATTTGGAGAGAGTTGCAACGGCGCCGTCGAAGCCGCGCCTGCCGTCCGCTCAGACCAAGCTAGTTCTGGCTGCATACCATGGGAGAGAACGACCAGGTTCAGGCTGCCTTGGCCGCCCTCCTCACCAAGTTCGACGCACAGCCAGAGATGCCCGGATGACCAATTTGGGCAAGCAAATCGAGTCGACTCAGGAGACTGTCGATGAGATCCGCCACCGTCAAGCGGAACTCAGCGCAGCACCGGGTGGCTCCACGGTGACGGGAATCAGCAACCATACCGGCACATGATCAACGACACACCCCGCCCCGCGCCTGGCCAACATGCAGCCCCCGCTGCTTGCGACACCGGAGGAGCCACCTGCCGTGGCGGAACCGGTGCTTCAGCAGGAGCAAGTTCAGCAGGTGGAACCAGTACGCCGCCGCACATACGTACATGAGCAGGAGCATCCAGGTGCTAATTGCCGGGAGCATTTACCAGACAGGGACAGGGATTATGCAGTGAAGCCACCAAAGCATGATTTTCCAAAGTTCAGTGGTGAGAATCCCAATTTGTGGCTGGATTTGGCTATTACATATTTTGAGATGCATCAAGTTCCAGTGCATCAGTGGGTTTCAACAGCAACACTTTATCTTGATGGGCATGCTGCCTTATGGTGGCAGGCGTTTAATTAAGAGACGACGCAGACTTTGGCTATGGGATGATTTTGCTCAGCAGGCGTTGCAAGAATTTGGGCAAGAAGAATACGATACTCACATAAAAATTCTGTTGCAATTGAAACAAAAAGGGACAGTCTCTGAATATCGAGTTGCGTTTGAAGCCGCTATGTATCTCCTGATCGCTTTAGACCCTAGTTTGAACACCGAATTCTTTGTGTCTCACTTCTTGTTTGACCTGAAAGATGAATTACGAGCTGCAGTCCGTTTGCAAGCACCAACCAGTGTCACGAGAGCCGTGGCCTTGGCTCAAATTCAGGAGGAGGAATTGGAACTGCAACATCCCAGACCGCGAGTGGTGCCTTTCGTCAGGAACAATGCACCACCAAACCCAGTTCAGGCCAATACAATATCTCGGAAACCAGCAGATGATTTTGGCAGAGAGAGGCAATTAAGAGATTTTCGAAGAGCCAATGGCTTATGATATCAATGTGGAGACAAATACAGTAAAGAGCATCAGTGCAAGAAGCCTATGCAGCTGCTGACCATTCAAGTGGGCGAGTACGGCGAGGTGTTAACTGAAGACGCTGTTCAGGCATAGGAACTGTTAGCTGAACCTGAACTTGCTGAATGTTGTCAGTTATCTCTGAACACAGTTTCAGGCGCTGAAGCTGGTGAAACAATTCATCTGCGTGCTTTGGTTGGTAAAATCAAGTAATGCTTGCTTTCATTGATTCCAGGAGTAGCCACAGCTTTGTGGATGAAAATTTTGCAAAGAGAGCTGCATTACCTATGCTTCCTGCACCATTTGTTCAAGTAACAGTAGCTAATGGGCAGCAAATGCAGTCACAACACAAAGTTCAGAGTATACAGTGGTGGACACAGGGCTACTCTTTTGACACATCGATGCGCGTTCTGCAGTTGGGGGCTTATGATGCGGTGCTGGCCTGCTGGGAATGGATTGGCTCAAATGCCATAGTCCTATGACTTGTGACTGGAATGAAAAGACGATCCAATTCTTGCATAAGGATCAACCGGTGACACTGCAAGGAATTCGTGCACCATCTCAAGTGCCCCTCGAAGCTATGTCAGTCCAACAACTTGACAAAGCGCTGGCTGCTAATGATGTGTGGGCCCTAGCGATCGCCGATTTGTCCGAAATATCCTCAGACACTACTGCTCCACAACCCGCAACATTGACTCAATCGTTGGAGGATTTCCAAGATGTGTTCGAACAGCCAACAGGATTGCCACCACATCGTGCTTACGACCATGCGCTCTCCCTCGAGCCTGGTCACAGTCCACCAAATTCTAGGCCGTATCACTACTCTCCACAACAGAAGGACGAAATTGAATGTCAGGTTGCCAAGATGGTCACAGCGGGCATCGTGCAACCCAGCATGAGCCCATATGCCTCACCGGTGTTATTGGTCAAGAAGAAGGATGGGGGATGGAGATTTTGCGTCGATAAACCACAAACTGAACAGTGTGACAGTCAAAAACAAGTTTCCTCTTCCCATTGTCGATGAATTGCTCAACGAGCTTGCGGGATCGATGTTCTTTTCCAAGTTGGGCTTGCGCGCGGGTTATCACCAGATCCGAATGCGCGAAGAGGACGAGGCCAAGACGGCATTCAAGACACATTCGGGGCATTTCCAATTCCGAGTCATGCCATTCAGATTGACGAATGCACCGGCGACCTTTCAATGTTTGATGAATACAATTTTTTCTCTGCATATCAGCAAGTTCGTCATTGTACTTCTGGATGACATTCTAATCTACAGTCGCTCATGGGATGAGCATTTGGAGCATTTGTGCATTGTTCTGGACACTCTGCGTCAGCATCAACTGTTTGCCAGGCTCTCCAAATGCTCCTTTGCGCAGTCTAGCATCAGCTACTTGGGCCATATTATCTCCAGTGAGGGTGTGCAACTGACCCTGAGAAGATGCAGGCAATGGAAGAGTAGCCACAACCCACAACTGTTACTGAACTGCAAGGCTTTCTTGGACTAACAGGATATTACCGAAAATTCAGAATTATGGTATTATTGCTAAACCACTTACACAGCTACTTACCAAGAGAGGATTTCTCTGGTCTGATCAGGCTACTCAGGCATTTGAGGAGCTCAAGCTTGCTATTTCCAGTACTCCAGTTCTTGCCCTTCCTGACTACAGTAAGCCTTTTGCTATTGAAACTGACGCCTCTGACAGTGGCATTGTTGCAGTACTGTCTCAAAACGACCACCCAATTGCTTATCTTAGTCAAGCCTTGGGTGTTGTCAACAAGAAACTATCACTTTACGAGAAAGAATTTCTTGCGGTTATTATGGCTATTGACAAATGGCGACAATACCTTCAGAGGGGCCCTTTTGCTATAGTGACTGACCATAAAAGTCTCTGTCATTTACAAGAGCAACAATTGACCTCTGATCTGCAGCGTAAAGCAATGGCAAAAATGATGGGATTGCAGTTTCACTTCAAATACAGAAAAGGCTCAGAAAAAAGTGTTGCAGATGCTCTCTGTCCTGGGTGACCCACTCGTACACAATTTCAGCTGTGTCTTCCTGCCAGCCTACTTGGGATGGTGCGGGTCAAACGGATCGTGGGCAGTGCATGCTGCGAGTTTGTTACACAGAGAATAAAAGGAAGAAACGAAAAGACGCAAAGATTATGCGTCGCAAAACTCTGTCTCCTCACTGTTTTTCCTGTTCGTCAGTGTTCTTCAGAGTTGAGACTGAATCCACCCTCACGTGTGTGTGTGTGTGTGTGTGTGTGTGTGTTGATCTGGGGCTGATCTAACAATTCCAATGGGCCGGAATGAAGCGTCAGGTGGAAGATTGAGTCAGACAGTGTGCGGTCTGCCAACAAGCTAAGCATGAGAATACTGTCCCTGCTGGTCTTTTGCAACCACTGCCCGTGCCAACGAGACTATGGAAGGACATTACTATGGACTTTATTGATGGACTACAAAATCTGAGGGATATGATGTGATTTTGGTTGTGGTGGATTGCTTGACAAAATATGCCCATTGCTTGCCATTGAAAAATCCATTTTTTTGGAAAAGGGGAGTACCCCGGCCTCTGCATCACAAGATGCACACAGCCAAACCATTGAAACATCCATACACAGCACAATCAGTAGCCTCTGCTTTTGTAGATAATGTGGTGTGTTTACATGGAGTTCCAGCGTCCATTGTCTCGGGTCGAGATCAAGTTTTCACAAGTCATTTTTGGAGGAAGTTGTTTAAGGAAGTGGGTGCCAAATTATGCTACTTGACAGCAGACGGTCAATCTGAACGTGTGAACCAGTGCTTAGAGCAATATTTGCGATGTTCAGTACGCGACAGTCCAACAAAATGGAAGAAATGGTTGCCGATGGCAGAATTTTGGTATAACTCTTCCTATCATACATCCCTGGGCTGCACCCCATTTAAAGCTCTATATGGAATTGATCCTAATTTTGGCACAATGCCTAGCTTGGAGGATGAATTGGACTCTTCATTAGCAGAGCTATCATCTGATTGTGCTGATTTCCTGGCTTTGCTCCGGGAGCATCTTTGCCGCGCACAGGAGCGCATCAAGGCTCAAGCTGACAAGCATCACCAAGACCGTGCTCTCGCGGTAGATGAAGATGTGCTCCTCATGCTCCAGCCATATGCTCAATCGTCACTCGTCAACCAACCATGCACCAAATTGGCTCTCAAATTCTATGAGCCCATTAAAGTTCTGGAACGAATTGGAGCTGCAGCTAATCGGTTGGATCTTCCACCCTGAAGCCTCATACACCCCGTGTTTCATGTGTCACAGCTGAAGCCATTCACCGCTAACTACTCTCCGGTCTTCTCCGAGTTGCCGGAGCCGCCAGATCTCTCCACCGTGCCACTGCAACCGTTGGCTATTCTACAATGTCGCACGGTCAAGAAGGGGAACACGGCAATACCGCAGGTCAAGGTACGCCGGAACGGCATCCCGGATGAACACACGATGTGGGGTGATTACTATGTCCTGCGCTCGCGTTTTCCGGCGGCCGCTCTCTAGGAAGAAGCTCAATCTCAAGGTGAGGGGAGTGTCACGTCCCCACCTCTGACTGGGTCGCAGGTGGCGACGGACGACCAGGCAGCGGGATCCGACCCCACTCGTCAGGGACCTCAAGTGGCTGGTTGACCCAGCAAGGGAGGTATGCGAGCTGTAGCTGTGGTGGGCGTGTACTTAAACTTCAGACTGTACTGTGTAGTTGTTATCTCTGAAGAAAAGGAAACTCTGAATCTCTCTCTGTTCTCTGTGTCACTCATCCCCTTTCTCTACTACCTTCCCTAGTTCATGCGCTTCCTCTCAATTTCCTGTGAGATCCTTCCTTGGGTCCTCACAAAGACCCATGCATGACCCTCATTGAGGATATCGCTGAGGAGGGCACGAGAGTTCAGATGCACGCTATCAAACGTGCAGGCACTCCTGTGCTTCCAAATCATCCAGAACGTGAGGAGCACAGGAACACTTGCACGTGCCGGCCGCAACCAGCAGGTGAGCTTCCAAGCGCAGCAACAAATGGAGCCTGTCGAAGGTCTTCCTGTAACATGATTGGGCAGAGTAGATTGCCGACTCTGTCCATCTCCAAACAAGGCAGTATGGCTCATCCGAAAGGTTGTCTGTGTCCACTACCCGCGAGAGCAGCATGAACTGATGCAGGTCCGGCAACGAAAGGCCACCAAGGATGCCGTCAATCCAAGCCCCATTCTGGAGCCCCATGGCCACAGTTTATACTTTGCATCGACACTTGGGAACCTTGGCGAGGATGCCAGGAACGATCTCCGCCACCGCACTGCCGCCGAGTCAATGGTCAGACCAAAACCGGCAGAACTGGCCATTGCCAAGCTTGGTGAGAATGCAGGCATAGTACAAGGCATCCTCTGAGGGAAAATCTTGGATGTCGAGACCACTCCATGGCTTGGATGGATCGGTTTTGCTGAACCAAAGTCATCGAAGGCTCAACTTCATGCCCATACGGTCGAGGTCCAGGATGCCCAGGGCGCCAAGCCCAATAGGCGACAAACGCGGCTCCAATTGACCAGGCAATGGCCACCCTTGGTTTTCTTCTGCCCAGTCCAGATAAAGCCGCTGCGAATTTTGTCGCATTGCTTAATGACCTTCTTTTGCGGGATGAGAGCGAGCAGCTGGTGAATAGGAATGGAGGTGAGCACAGATTGGACAAGTGTGGTACGACCAGCCATGTCAAGGATGTGTGCCTTCCATGTCGGCAGCCTGTTGGCGACACACTCGACAAGGGGTTGCACCTGCACACAGGTTGGCCGCCTGACCAAGTGACCGTCAGAGGGATGCCGAGACACTTGAATGGTAATTCAGTAATCAGGCAACCAAACTGGGAGATTTGCTCAATATCCTTGGCCGAGCAGTTCAGGGTCATGGCGGAGCTCTTCAGAAGGTTGGTAACCATCCCAGGCTACACCAAACACGGACAGGAAGTTCTTGATGGTGTCGAGGTCCTGCCTGGAGGGGTGGCAGCGGACAATGACATCGTCAGTGTACGCGCGGGGGGGGGGGGGGGGGTGGATTTGCCAGCGAGAGTGCAGTGGCTGAAGGAAACTGAAATCCAGGGGGTGGAGAGCTAAGTGGCAGAGAGCATCCACCGCAACAATGAAAATTTGCGGTGAAAGCAGGCCCCCCTTGCTGTAGGCCTTTTCAGTGCCATATATGGTGTGCCTGGTGTGCCATTGATCATGACCCTGGTGCTGGCAGGAGACCACACGATCCACAGCCAACCTCAGAACCTCTCACTGAAGCCAATGTGTCAAAGAACCTGGAGGACAAATGCCCAGGAGATCGAGTCGAAATCTTTGGTGAGGTCAAGCTTTAACAGCATGCGGCAGATGGTGGAGGAGCCGCGCTGATTGCTGGGCCAACACAAAGTTGTCGTGCAGGCAGCAGCCACCGATGAACGTGCTCTGATTGTGCGAGACCAGAGAACTAAGCCTAGGCGCCAAATGGAGGGAGAGCAGCTTGGCGAATAATTTGCAGATGATGTGGGTGAGGCTTATGGGCCTGAAATCGCTCAGGCAATCCACGTCAGGTATCTTCAGCAAGAGGGTCAGCAGAGCCTGGTTAAGGACGTGGAAACCACTGCCTCTCAGCTCGAAGAGCTGCTGAAACACAGCCACAATCAGGCGGAGAAAGCATGCAGGAAATAAGTGGTGAGAGCCCGGAGCCTTGTGCTCCGGCATCCTTTCAAGAGCCTGCCAAATTTTGGTCTCGCTGAATGGGGCGTCAAGCTCGGACAGGTCAGAAGGCTTGAAGAGAGATGCAAGGTTCCAGGAGAAGTTGCACACAACCTAAGTACCGAGCAGCCGCTAAAAGTGGGCGAAAGCCTCAGGAGCCATGCCGTCCATGTCCATGATCAGGGTGTCACGACGCTTCAGACTGAAGATCCTATTTTTCTGGCGATGGAAGGAGGCGTGCAATATGGAAGAAAGATGTGCTGTCGTCGCTGTCTTTAAGCCAGTTCGCTCGAGAGCTTTGGTGAGTGATCGGTCGTCGCTCAAGCGATGCAAGCCCGAGGTAGGATTGCTTGAGGGATTTGTGGAAATCAGATTGGTCGGGGGAGAGCGGCCTGATGCTTTCTCCAGCCAGTAGACCGTAGATGATGTTGGCAAGACTCAGGCGGATGCTGCCAGTAGAACGGTCACTCCGAGCGGAAAGAGCACTGGCTGGGAGTTTCAGTTTACACCTGAGTCGCTGGAAGGGATCATCCGGCACGGGCGCTGCCCAGGCTTCGGCGACAACCTCCTGGAAGCCATCCAACTTCAATCAGAACAGCTCAAAGTGGAAACGCTTGCGCAGCCGCACAGGAGGCGAGCACTTGAGGAGAAGGGGGCCGTGATCAGAGTGGGCAGTGGACAGGCCGCGGAGGAAACAAACGCCATGCATCTCCTGCCAATCAGCTGTGGCGAACATTCGGTCGAGACGCTCAAGAGTAGGCCTCTCCCGCTCATTGGACCAGGTATAGCTGCAACCGCTAAGATAAAGCTCTTTGAGAGCGCAGTTATTCAGCATCCGCTTAAAGCGCACCATCATCCGGCGAAGTAAATTATTATTGTTCTTGTCAGCTTCCAGGCAGATCATGTTGAAGTCTCCGCGAAGAAGCCAAGGGCTAGCGTACGCAGTGTGGTATCCATTAAGCTTTAAATCATCTACAAATCTTTCATGTACACAGTCTATGTTCTACTTATCTAAGTGAATGTAACGTTAAGGAGATGGATATCATTGCTCAGGCAGACAGGTCAAAACTGTTGGATGACTCGCTTGATCTTCCCTCAAAGTGTGCAGTTGTTCATGATCATGAATCAGATAAACTGAACACAGAAAGGGGATACTAACGTTGTTCACCAGGACAATGCTTCCACCGTGACTACGAAATCAACAGTTCTGAATGACTCTTGCAACACTGAAAAAGAAAAGTCTAATGCCTGTTCAAGAGCTGTAAATAACTTATCTACAGGACCATGTGTTTCTGGACTTGCTAGTTCAGTTCCCGACTTGTCCATTTTAAGAGGGGAAGTCTGTTTGGATGATCTTACAATTCGATAACTGGGGGGAGCCTTTAGAACCATATTTGGGCGAAAACCTACTATCAAGTCTCAAGAACAAGTTATGGCTCAAAAGACGTATTACAATGGCATTGACCAATTCCTGCTATGTTCAAAGTTCAGATTTTGTAGTTAGAGATTATCAAATCGTTCGCAAGGATGCCAAAAACGAGCCACCTACAATCAGTTGCCCACATACCAGATTCTCACCTAACGAACTTAGCTTGTACTAAAGTTTTTCTAAAGCAACTCTATTCCGTTCCTAAATGATTTATTAGTTTTCTTCATTTAACTAATTACCCTATTTTGCTACCTTGGGATGTATCATGGGTGCCTCTGAAACCAGTTAGCACAAAAGTTTATGCAATTTCTAATGTATGTGGCCATTTCTGATGAGCGACTAACCTAAAAGGTTAATCTTAGAAGATTAACAAGAGAGAAGTTATGGGTTCCCTTGCTCCTAGAAAGGATGCTCAAAGAGGGAAGCTGTATCTAAAAAGCAATGCTGAGATATGCAGTGCATTTAACCATTCAGATTTGCCGTCAATTCATCACCCATGTTCTGTTTAATTAAATGTAAAGATGAAGGGGGGCAGCTTCTCGAGTTTCATGCAAGAATAGTCAAGAATCAAGATTTGTCTTCTCTCTAGAATACTTATGGTTTGCCTTTCCTCTATAGAAGACTTAATATTTACTAATCAAATACTGCAACCAAACTGCAGCATCTACTGTTATGTTATGATAATATCCTTTGCTAATGGACAAGGGTTTAAGCTTCAGTAACTATCCTTCTTTTATTTTGAGATCTTCAGTAGCTATGACGTTCTTTTACCCCATACTCAGCCCCATTTACGTCATTTAAGTTGGACTTGAAGTTAACATAGAAACTAGCCTAGTTGTTCAAGTTCTTCTGATCTTTTCTGCTAAGTGCACATGACTTGTCTAGATTTATATGTAGATATTTCAGATTACCAGATGCTTGCTGCGTAGTTTCCAGTGTGCTAAGATGGAATCTTCTCTTGATGCAATAGAAGATCCTCCTATAGAACTTGACACCTGAAAGAGAAGAGCATAAGAGCTGGACTAGTTAAAAGAAAGCGCAAACCTGCTTGCAGTCTTAACAAATTTAGGACTGTAAATGGATACGCAAAAAAATCAGAAGACATTGAAGCAGTTTCTTCTATATATAGTTTTGTTAATTTTAGCACCAGGATCATAGTAACAGATTCACATTCACAAAAGGATGATGCTACCAGTAGATCATTTCTTATCACAGAGCTAGGTACCATATGTTATTGTAGATATGTAAGTGTCATAAGGTATATTCACACAATATCTTGAGGGACGTTACTTGATGTATTATGCTTGAACGTCTTAAGCTCGTAGTTCATAAAGAAGAATATCTACACTTCTACAGCTAGGTAAATAGTACTGCACCAAGAAGTGGCGGTATCTAGAAAATCAAACGTCTACCTCAGATGTGATGGTACCAGCCAGAATCAATCTTCTCCCCCTAGACTTGGGCAAGAATAATGATTGGTACCATCCAATTCCTATCTCGAGACATCTAGCTGATTTTAAACTAGAAAATTAGATAAAGGGATTTCACACATGACAAGAAAGTGAATTTGAAATATGGAAATAGTATGTGTAATAAGCATGATAGAACATCCCTTGCTCCTCTAGTGATCTTTTTAGCAAACTCAGTCGAACGTTTTCAACTCAAGCTGAATAAAAAATATAAACTACTAGCTTATGCAAGTAATAAATGTAATCTGAGACAAACCTTTTTGATGGTTGTACTGGACTGGGCAACAAAAGAAAACTTTCTCCTTCTTGACCTCGCCCCCAAATTTTCCTTTGTGATATACGTACCTGATTAATGAAGACGGAACCAGTTCTTAGACAAATTCTAACAGTAAGTATCAGGAGAAGAAGATGGACGGCAGAGTAAGTAACGCTCGCTGAGATATGGGAGCATAGGGTGAAGATCCCAGTCTAGAATTACGTCAAACACCTCCTGTGCAACTCACAGGTTTGCTGCTCTTGCGAGTAGGACGAGCGCGTGACCGTGGAGACTGGGTGCGGTACACTTGGGGGCAGTGGAGGGGACGAAGGGCGCTGACTGACCTGCTCGCGGGCGCTGCGCTTGCCGAGCTACTCGAAGAAGCGGAGGAGGCCGCGGGCAACCACCTACGGCGACGGCTGAGGTCACGTGGTCGTGGACCAGGCCGCCGCCCACCGGCGAGATCACCGCGGCCGTCGCCGTTGCCCTCGGGCTCGGGCCGGTGGCGCTGGTAGGCGAGCAGAGGGGCTCGGCCGGAGGCTACGCAGTAGTACTTGAGGAGGGAGTTGATGAGGACGAGGAAGGTAACCAGAGGGCGCCGCGGCGCGCCAAGTCCGAAGCAGCCAAATTATTTGGTAGGGAACGGAATCCCTTTTAAGCGCCAAGGAAATTTGTGAGGAGTCAGATGCAAGAAAAATAGAAATAACGCGACTACAAGAATTTGTGGCAATGTTTAAATGTTTTTTTTACCATATTGTCCATATTGTTTAGATGTTTAACGCAACACGTTCTAATTACGTTGTGATAAAGTCAGCCAGGATTAAAAAAAACTATTTGCATTATGATATGCCAATCGCCACGAGAATAAAATTTGTGGTGATAAGATGAATTCTTGCAACAAAAGGTGCCGTGTTTTTTTCTAGATGAAAAAAAAGGTTCCGTGTTGCGACCCCTGCATTGCATTATATAGAGATAGTTGTTGAGGCGGCGGAGAATCTAGCATGGGCCAAATAGTATTCTTTAGTTTTCGCCTACAACAGTGAGTGTCTCGATGACAATGTCAAATATTCCCTCTGTTCTTAAATATAAGATCTTTTAGAGATTTCGATACGGAGTACATATGAAGCAAAATGAGCGAATATACACTTTAAAATATGTCTATATACATCCGTATATAGTCCATATTGAAATCTCTAAAGGGGCTTATATTTAGAAACGGAGGATCTCCTTGCCTGAGCCCCTAAAATAGAAAAATTCTTCCCTGTGTTTCCGTTAACAACATCTTTTGTGCTTTACTGTCAAAAAAAGAAACATCTTATGTGTTGGCTGTTGAAAGAATAATGGCAATCCAAGCGCTACACCGATGGTTGAAACTTTTACATTGTATAAAATCTCAACATGCGAGAGACATATGAAGTTTCAAGAGCATGATTTTCTCCTTTCTCTGTTGATTTTGCTCGCAACATGCGGACGAGCAAAATGATGGCATGGATAATATGTTTTTTAATTGAATGTTGATTGGTTCACAGAAATAAAGATCGCACGCCACATGTAACATGTGGTAAGCAATCCAAACTAATCAACAAAAAAGATCACACATACCAGGTTGCAGGCGAACAGCCAAAAGTTTGGAGAAGAGCTTATATAAGATATGTGAACGGACATTGGTACGTATCTATAATTTTGTTATGTTTTATATCACTACCTTATTATTTTTTGTAATATTTTTAAACTTTATTTGTGATGACTAACCTCTTTTTTTTTTTTTTTGGCAAACAACAACCCTCAAAAGAGGGTTGTACTTATATTATTAGCAACCAAGGCAGTGTACAGAGATCAAGTTCCCTCTAGGAAACAAGATGGCTTCAAAAGCCATTTTGGATTTACATCTTGAGCCTTTGCTGCAAAGAAATCTACAGCTAGAAGGAGTTCTACTGGAGATAGCTTTCTTTGCAAGATTATGAGCCATAAGATTCTTGATCCTAGGAATATGGTCAATCCTGTAAGAAACAAGACCAGACACAAGATTGAAGAAATCTGCAATAGTAGGCCTTAAGTTCCAATGTCCTGGATGTCGTTTCAGATCATTCGCCTTCGCCACTTCCACCAAAGTCCTGCAATCAGATAAAAAGTAGATAGAGTTCCAATTCAGGGCTTTGACTACTGCTGCCGCCAGAAGAAGCCCAAGAGCTTCAGCCTGCAGAACTGAACAAACATTCATTGCTACAGCTTGAATAAAGATAGAATGGTTTCTTGATTCATCCCTTAAGAATACTCCTAGAGAGGCTTTATCCTGATTAGTTGTAGGATTATATGCCGCATCAACGTAGGCTAAGCAACCTGCATGCTGAAAATTCAAATCCATACATCTAGGAGCACTGGTCAATTCCTTATCGGAAAGCCTCAAATCTTCCATGTCGTCCTCCAACGTACCTGCATTAAGCATCGCCTTGGTAGCACAGATAACCTGCAATGGACTCCAATTTTTCTTTTTAAACAGAAGATCACTTCTGGCCTTCCAAATATTCCAAAAAGTAGTAAATACGAACTCTAGATTTAAAACTGGGTGGTTGCTAGACAAGATTAGATTGATAACATCAGAAGGATATAAGTTATGCTCTAACATGTCCGATTTAAATCCGAACTTAAACCAAACAGACCTAGAGAAACTGCAAAGGAAGAAAAGATGCATATCAGATTCCACACAACCACACCTACAACATTCCTTTTTGATATGTTTAGAAAATCTAGAGGCCCTTAACACTGAAGCAAGAGCCCTTCTAATAAGCCTCCAAGCAAAAGTTTTAACTCTAGGAGCCAAAATTCTATTTTTCCAAACCTGGTTGAGAATTGCAATCTCTTGATTGGTCGCAAGAGATCTATGAGTCATAGCATTATCCTGGATCTCCAGCATGAAAGTTTTATAAGCACTTTTAGTGGTACAATTAGCACTAGGAGTGTGAATCCAACACATAGTATCATCAATATCAGCATTAATAACAGGAGTATTTAAAACATTATTTTTGAAAGTATCATCAAAGTAAGCACTAATCTTGTCTTCATCCCAAACTTTAGAGTTAGGTTTCCAAAGATCACTAATAATGCTAGGGCAAGGCCCATTCAAATTGGGTTTTAGGTGATCATAAATATTGTCCCAATCTTTGCACCAAGGGTTGTTCCAAATGGAAGAGTTACCTTTAGCAATCTGCATTTTACAAGAACTAACTATATCAGGAAGAATTTTAATAAAAGAGGCCCAAAAAGCAGATTTAGGAGTGTAAACACTGGGTTTCCATATGGAAGAATTATGAAAATATTTAGCTTTAAGAACCTTAGCTATTAAGGAGGAAGGATTATTAATGATACTCCAAGCCACATTAGTAATCATGGATTTGTTCATGATAGCTAGATTCCTAATACCCAAACCTCCTTTATGCATGGGTCTACAAATATCATCCCAGGCTCTAAAGCAAATAGGCTTAGCTTCACCATCCTTCTGAATACCTGTCCACCAAAATTTCCTAACAATTGAGGTAAGTTTCTTGATAATGGTTTTGCTCAAGAGGATATTAGACATATAGTAGACAGGTAAAGAAGCAAAGACAGATTTGATAAGAGTGAGTCTTCCTGCATGAGAGAGTCTGTTGGCCTTATAGCTGTTAAGTTTAGCTTTAAACTTATCAATAATAAAGCTATAGGCAGCAGCTCTATTCCTACCCGGGAGAATAAGAGGGTGACCAAGATGAACGGTATTAAGATCCATGTCCGGAGCAGGAAATATATTTTTTATGGAATTTCTAAGAGAGATATCAGTGTTCTTACTAAATAATATAGATGACTTGTTCCAGTTGGGAGTCTGACCAGAAGCATCGCAGAATTGTTTGATGACGTGAGCAATAGTATTTGCATCCTCATTATCTGCCCTGCCACAGACAATCAGATCATCTGCAAACATTAAAGAGTGAATAGAGGGACAGGCGGGTCCTAGTTGGATGCCACTCAAATGATTTGTATTTAATGCCTCCTGCAAGGAAAGCGACAACTCATTGACTGCAAGAATAAAAAGGTACGGCGATAGTGGACATCCTTGTCGGATTCCTCGGGATCCCTTAAAGCTTCCAAAAGGCTGTCCATTAATATTAACTGAAAAGGTAGCAGAACATATGCATTCAAGGATAAGATTAACGAAATGACTATGCAGTCCTTTACGAAGCAAAGCTCTTCTGATGAAGCTCCATTCTATCCTATCAAAAGCTTTTGCAAGATCAATCTTAAGCATGAAAGCTTTATGTTTCCAAGAGGATAATTGGAAAGAATGAGTAATCTCTTGAGCAACCAGAATATTATTAGCTATTTTCCTACCTTGAATAAAAGCTTGTTGAGATTCATGAATATAATCCGGGAGAAGATCTTTTAGTCTATTAGCCAAAGTTTTTGTAATAATCTTATACACTACATTACAAAGGCTAATAGGTCTAAAATCCTGAGGGCTCTTGGCATTATCTTTTTTAGGAATCAAAGTAATATAAGTTTTATTGAGATGAGGATGAAGTTTACCTTTGATGTAGAAATCTTGGACTAGCTTGGTCACATCATCACCAATCCACTTCCAAGCTGAAATATAGAAAGCCACGTTGAGACCATCTGGCCCTGGAGAAGCATTTCTTTTCATACCCTTTAGAACCTGCAAAATTTCCTCTTTATCTGGCAAAGAAGGACAATCAACCAGCCTTTCAATATCGTTGTTAAAAGGAGGAAGAATATCTAAGTTGGGCCTACTTGAAGTAAATAAGTTGGAATAATAATTGATAAAACAGGAAGCTATATCTTCAGGATTTTGAAACAATTTATTGTTATGATCTATTATCATACTTATCCTATTCTTCCTCCTTCTTTTGAGCACAGAGTTATGAAAATAATTTGTATTCCGGTCTCCCTTTGTAGCCCAATGTCTTTTTGCTCTTTGTCTGTAATATTCTGTAAGCTTGGTCATCGTTTTATCGTACTGATCCATAAGACTAGCTTCCCGGTTGTGGTCCTGTAGGTGAATGGGCGCAGATTGAATCTCTCCAATTTCTTCTTGAATAGAATCCAGTTGCTGCTTAAGTGGTCTTTTGCTCTTGCTCCACTTCTTAAGAGAACCTGCAAGTAAACCAGTTCTAACATGGAAAGGTTTATCGTTAGTGCTGCTCCAATTAGTTTTGGCTGTATCGTGGTAATCCTCTTCAAAGAGCCACCAATTTTCAAATTTAAAAGTTCTTTTACTTTTAATAGTCACAGGTTGGGGAATAGTGAGGATGGGAGCATGGTCACTATACATAATGGGCAAGTTGTGAACAGAAGTATTAGGAAAAATATTGCACCATTCAACATTAGCAAAGCAACGGTCAAGCCTTTCATAAGTAGGGATAGAAGTAAACCGCTTATTACACCAAGTGAAGGCAGGACCATTATAACCCATGTCTATAAAACCACATCGTCTCACATAATTTGAAAAGCTAGCCATACGACGATTGTTCGGAAAAGCATTACTACTCTTCTCCAGGGGGTCAAGGATATCATTAAAATCACCCATACAATACACAGGCTTTCCTGGAGAAGAAGAAACAAACTCCTCGACTAATTTCCATATGTCCTTGTTCTTGTGATGATGCGGATCACCATAGACACATACAAGCAAGAAATTAAAGTTGGTACTGGTATTAACAACTGAAGCTAAGACTACATTCTGACTGGAAAAGATTATATCTAAATTGATATCATCCATCCACATGACCCAAAGGCCCCCAGCATGGCCTTCCGCAGGAACAACAAAACAATCACTAATAGGAAAGCGATTGACTAGATCATGCGAATTAAACTTTGATGAAAGCGTCTCTGAAATAAAAGTTACCTTAGCGTTTGTCGATGTCATCAAATTGGCTAGATATTGCATTTTATTACTACCAAGAGTTCGACCCACCCCTCTGCAATTCCAGCATATTAGGTTCGTGGAGTCCGTGTTTTCTAGAATTGCATCAGAGTCTACCAATCGAGTGCCAACGCCAGATACAGAGCACCCCCTTTGCTGTCCAGCTGAAATATCTGATTTAGTACCAGGATCAAAAGGAATATTACCTCTATCCCTCGAAGAAATTGGAGATCGGAGTCGGCTTTGATCCATCAGCAACCCTTCTCCAGCTTTAAAGGCTAAACCAGTTCCAGATTGAGGGTCATGGAGGGTGAACCGACCAGTTCCAGCTGTACTGTTGCGGGGAACTGGTTTTGGTGGTGGAACAGGCACACCGTCGCTTCTAGCAATCGCTCCTCCACGCCGGTCACCACTAGGGTCACGAACCCCAGCGTGAACCCCAGCACCTTGCAGTGACATGGGTCGCTCCGAATCGCTCACTGCACGCACACCAGCACGAGCGGGGCTGTACCAGAAGGGAAAAGATATTAGCCCTGGGTTAGAGGTGAGAATCCTAGCCAGGGGAACACAATCGATTTGGAAACGGGATGGAGAGAGGAGTAGGAACAGGTAGCAGGAAAGAGATGGAGTGAATCCAGAAGAGAAGATTTGGGAGAGACGGTGGATGGTTGACTCAGAAAAGGGGATCTCAGGCAGCAAGGAGATGAGATGGGGATGGAATAGATAGGAGAAATAGACTAGGGATTAGTTGATGGAGAAGAGATCTGGAGCATAGCGCTCAACGAACCCACTAGGGAGGCAAGATCGGCAGCTCGCCGGAGGAATCGCCAGACGGCGACGAGGAAGACTCCAGAAGAGTCTCGTCATGTACGTAGCTGTAAATTCGTAACGCCTACTAACCTATTTTAGTAGTGCCTAGTGTTTGTTCGTGTTTTATGATGTTTTGCATTTTTGGAAAACAAAATATCTCCACTGCCTGATTTGTTTTAAGAAAAAACACATAAGTTCTTGGAATGTCCGAGGGTCAAACATGCCAGAAGGAGGTCATTAGAGGAGGCTCAGGGAACCAGGCCGCCCACTATATAGGCATCCAAATTCATAGGGCACCCACTAGGTCCGGTTGTAAATGCTCTAATGCCTTGAATTTTTTGACAAGAAAAGCAAGGATCTAGTTTGATTTACTAGAATTTATTTAGTTTCTTTTGCGAATAGAATTTATTTAGTTTATTATGCAAGTCTGAAATTTCACATTTTTGGCCAATACACTACTATATTTGGCTCGCTAAGCCGGCTGCCTGGTTTCAAACCGATGTCCAAGCTGAGCACCCGTGGTGAGGCAATGATAGGTGGGCCCATTTGGTTAAAATTCCAGTAATTAACTAATTACCATAACAATGGGTTGTTTTACTCATTAGCCCTAGAATTCGGGCTATGTGCTAAAACTCCCATGGAAAAATTGTACCTTTTTGTTACTACATCCCTTCAAGGTGTGACCGAAAATTTTGTAAACTAACATACAAATTTATAGCACAATAAAAAGGAGTCATCCAGAAGATGGATAGCAAACTTCAAATTTGGCACTAACAGAAGGAATAGAGCTCACCATCATGGCTGCTGCCATGACCGAACAATGATGGAGCACATGACGGGTCTACGACCGCGCACACATGCGCGGGAAACCCGACGTCCAATGGTCGGGAGGAATGAAACTGGTGGATCAGACAGACGAGGCGAAATAACAGTGGCGTCCCAAAGGGAATGAAGGCATGGCGGCGCCGGGCGATGGCCAATTTCTGTCTTTGAGTCGCACAATGTCGACAGTGCGCCGGACTCTCCTCGAGCGATGGAGCCAAGACAGAGGAGAGGTAAAAGAGGAAAGAATACACGTGGCTGGGAACGGTGATGGTCGGGAGAGAGTGGTGCCAGGAACGGTGACGAGAGAGTGGTGACGGAGACGGGTAGAGAGAGTTTTCATTATGCACAAGCAGTGAACGATTGATTATAATAGGCCGCGAACAAATAATATTGATCGGTAGGAAAAATGAAGGGTCTGATTTGACTAGACTAGACAGAATGGTTAAATATAGCTCCCTGTCAGAGATTACCATTTTGATCATCGGGACAAGCTATGACCGACCAAATTCAGTCTGGTGTGTGATAACCATCTTGCCGAGCTCGAGAGTCTTTATCACTGATGCCTTTGGAGTGGATGATCAGTGTTAAGGCTCGTGACTTACGAGTGGTCAAGGGTCGGTCAATGATGATGGTTCTATGCTATTTCGGGTCTGTAGTGCTGCCTCCTAGGTGGGAGAAGGGTTTCCCTCTGGTTTTTTTTTAGTTTGTGGAGGATGAGAACCTCCCCGAGATTGGATCTGACTTTCGGGGGAGCTGTTTCTGGATGCTGAATGCCAAGTCTCGTCACTGTTTTATAGATTCTCGAAGATTCATAAATTTGAATTTTCTAGGGTAGTTCAGAAACTCCAGGGACAATCTTGCGGCAAAAGGAGAGGCCCAGAAGTCTCCCGGGATGGTCAAGCACCCTACGAGGGTGGGTTTGATGTTGGTAGAATAATTTCATACACATACCCATGTTTCTCATGGGCATTACAATCCTACCCATACCCTATCCATCAGGCATAAATCCATGCTTGTGCCCATACCCAATGGGCACCCATCAGGCATGTCAACACATCATTGAAGGGTGGTGGTGTTTATCTGCTAGGTACATTTAGGGAAAGTTGTGATTGTGAGGAGGATGGTGTGGGATATTGCTGGAGATGTGTGAGTAGAGGATGACGGTGGTCTATGATATAGATATATAGTTTTCCGCAGTTTATATAAAAAGACTCGGTAGCTTAGATTTATGACACATGTGACCCACCTATAACATTATTGGGTCGGGTTTAGGAGTATCCACGGGCACATAATTGTACCCATGCCCTAGCTATGACCACCACAGTAGGATTCAGGCACTACCGATGGGCATGAAAATATGCCCATATCCTGCCCACGTGGGTCAGGCACCATCGGTAAAGTTGTCATCCTTACCCAAATCTTGCGCCCTAAATGTGGCGAGTCCGCCGACAATGACTGGTCACCCCTCAAATATCCGCATCCACAATCATTATCTCATTAGCAAGTTCTCAAACTCATATATACAATGTCATGCAACGTAAAATAAATAAACATACTTTATCTACATCACACACACACAGCATACTGCTAGTTCATCATATATGTCATCAGACTGCCAAAAATTAGCGTGTTTGAAATACTAGAGCTATGGAGAAAGTTCAGCCATGGCTGCCCCTGCCCTTGCCCTTGTCGCGGAAATAACGGTCGAAGACACAAAATGCATCGAGCCGGAACTGCTCACTTTCGGAGCTGGCTGATTGAGGGCACGAGCCATCCGGACTTGCCGCTTCACGGGCCTCCTCCTGCTCTTTAGGGGGGCAGTCCATCGAAGAGCATCCTCGGTCCCATCTGACACGGCGTGCGACTCTGCCTCCGCTATTTGTTGTGTCTTCTTCCTCATCGGGCGGGCATACCGCCCTTGGCACATCCACGGTTGGGACATCTACCGACATTGACCTCAGACTCGGAGCCCAATGTCATGGAACGAGGCTCCACCGCCAACTCGGGGCCGTCCGACGCGGTCACGCGCCTCGAGCTAGCGGGCAGGCAGATCCAAGCACCGCTTGCGTGGACGCAATGGATTCCCATCGAATAGATTCGGTTCGCAGTGCTTGGGTGGATTCCTCTGAGAAGCGGTGGATAGCCGGGCGGACGGCCAACTCCTCATCATCCCTTCATGGGATGAGGTCTCAGTCGATGGATTTGGAGTTGCCGTCGTTGGATCCACTGCCCGCCATGCCGGAGGAGGCCGGAGATTGTCGAGAGCCAGGCGGACGGCCAACTCCTCCTCGTCCCTGCATGGGATGAGGTCTTAGTCAATGGATTCGGAGTTGCCGTGGTTGGATCCACTGCTCGCCATGTTGGAGGAGGCCAAAGATTGCCGAGAGCCAGGCAGACGACCAACTCCTCCTCGTCCCTGCATGGGATGAGGTCTCAGTCAATGGATTCGGAGTTGCTGTAGTCGGATCCACTGCCCACCATGCCGAAGGAGGCCAGAGATTGCTGAGAGCTAGGCAGACGGCCAACTCCTCCTCGTCCCTGCATGGGATGAGGTCTCAGTCAATAGATTCGGAGTTGCCGTAGTCGGATCCACTGCCCACCATCACTACAAGAAATATGTCAACTTGTGACCTTCTGTCAGTGACCCTGGAAGAAATGGTCGTAAATCTACGACCATTTGAGACCAATTGGTCGTAAGCTGTTCGGAGGGCTCCAAATCCTAAACCATAACGACCATTTTGGTCAGAAAGGTCGTAATTTCCTTACACGAAATGGTCGTAAAGCTGACATCACTGGTCCGCCGCCTTATTTCTAGCTGATCACGACCAATATAGATGGTCATAACCTTGTAAATTGTGGTGGATTGCTATGACTAGGCGCCACCTCATCAGTTTTGCCTATGTGTCATGTCCATGTGTCAATTTTTGCCTACGTGGCATGTCCATGTGTCAATTTTTGCCCTAGGTTGTGAAGCAACCTATATTTCTGTTATTCCCAAAATTCCCAAAAAATTCTCATAAATTCTTGGATCATATCTTCGTCAAATATGTCAAAAACCTTCCTTGCCTAGTTCAAAAATAATTCAACAATATTCATTTCCCTATTCTGTTCAGAACAGCACTTTGTGAAGGAAGTGTTATTTACATATTCTTGATTGTCCTCAAAATTTTTGGGCACTCATTACTATCCAAATCATTACCTCATGACAAAATGCAGCTCCATTTGCCCAGTAAATCTTCCTCGGTAAATTTCCAAATTTTTGTTCAGCTAGAAGCTTTGTGAAGGAAGTACTAGCTATGCATATCCTAATGAGTTAAATTTTTGCCACATGTTCTATATGCCCATATCATAGCTCTCCACAAAATTTTAGCCCCATCTAACAATCCATGGGAGCTCACCATCCAATCTTTGTTTCTGGTAATATTTTCAGTTTGTTAAGCAACTATATTTTATATTGCTTTATGATTGCTGAAATTTTACCAGGACATGACCCTGCCCATATAATCTCCCTCCACCAAATTTCAGCTCATTTAATTTAACCATTTTCCCTCAATATTTTTCCCAGTTTTCTGTTCAATGGAGAGCATTGTGAAGGAAGTACCATTTTTATATATCCAAATGGCATGAAATTTATACAGTGCCTTCATATGCCCAAATTATCACCCTCCTTCAAATTGCAGCTCAATCAAATTATCTATGTGTGCCTAGGTTCAATTTCTATTTTATGGCCAGATTGGCATATTGCAAAGCAAGTGTTATCTAGACCACTCCTATTACCCTAAAACTTTTTGGGCACTCTTCCATACCCAAATAATTGCCACATGATAATATTCAGCTCCATTTTCCTAGTAACTCTTGCTCAGCAAATTTCCAAAATTTCTATCTAGAGAGAAGCTTTGTGAAGTAAGTACTAGCTAGGCTTATCCAAATGATCTTATATTTTTCCAAATCTTCCATATGCTCAAATAATCACTCTCCACAAAATTTGAGCTCTATTAAACAAACCATGTGAGCTCATCATCCAATTTTTTATTCTTGTCATATTTTTAGTTTGTGAAGCAACTATATTATATATTGCTTCATTATTTCTGAAAATTTACCATGGCATGACCATACCTATGTAACTTACCTACACTAAATTTGAGCTCATTTCATTTATCCAATTTCTCTCACTAATTTTCCCAAGTTTATGTCCAGAGAAGAGCATTGTGAAGGAAGTACCACTTTGGCATGTCCAACTGATGTCAATTTTCTACAGTGCTTTCCTATGCCCAGATAACCATCCTCCACCAAATTTCAGCTCAATCCATTCATTATTTTGAGCCCAGCTTCAACATTCATATTTCTGTCCAGTGTGGTACTTTGCAAAGAAAGTGCCACCTAGGCTCCTCCATTTCAGCTGAATTTTTTTGAAGAAAGTCTTCTTAGTAGATGATCATCCTCAGCCAAAATTCACGCCCATTGGCCATGTGCATTTCCCGTACCGCTAATCAAACACTTGGCTGCTAATTCATGTTTGAGCATAGTTCGATCTTCTCATGAGATTTTTCTGTTGTCATTTTCTTCCTAGAACCTACCTAGGGAGTGCCCAACCCACTAGACATGCCTAGGCTGCCCAGAACACATGACAACGCCATGGTCATGCGGTGACCACGCGACGGGCATGCGAGTTTACGCGCTTTGGAGTTGGGGCCCTCGGCCACCATCCAAACCTCGACGTAACGCCACCAAACCATGTATTTATGATTAAATAGATACTTATGTACCTAGAAATGATTTTTAGAAAAAATAAAGAACAAACTATAAGGCAACTGCAGTTCAAATTTGACCCGTTTCCTACTGAATCGGCGAAAATTTATCTTTTTCACGAGAGGTGGATCAAAACTTTTGACACCCAACCATTTTGTCAATTATGCATTAAATATGGCCTAATATTTTATAAAATTGATTTGGTTCAATTTTGCAGCAAATATATGGTATGTCCTTCACAAAAAAACTCATTTTGGGCACTCGAAATATGGAAAATAAATTTTTCGTCCAAAGAAAATGAAAACTTCCTTAGGCAACATTGTTTGCCATTCCAAGATGCACCCTTGTGCATGATATGAGATCATTTGAACAAACTATGTCATGAACGTGGCCATAAGATTGATCATTTGGCTTGAAAGGCATGAATCTTCGCGCATGATAGCTTATTTTTAAGAATATTTTTTTAAAATAATTACCGTATTACAAGTTTATTATTTTTCCTGATAACTTGGTCACATATAATGGCACAATGCGAAGGTTTCACATTTTTTTGATTTTTTTTGAATTTTTCAAGCCCATTTCAACATGCGGTCAAAACGCCAGGCATGACCGTTCTGAGCTAGTGGTTGAATTTTGAAAAACTTTTTTTATTTCTATGATTAAATAGATACTATTGTACCTAGAAATGATTTTTGGAAAAAATAATGAGCAAACTATGAGGGAGCTGCAGTTCAAATTTGACCCACTTTTTACTGAATCGGCGGGAATTTGTCTTTTTTACGAGAGGTGGATCAAAACTTTTTACACCCAACTATTTGGTCAATTGTTCATTAAATATGGCCTAATATTTTATAAAATTGATTTGATTCAATTTTGTAACAAATATATTGTAGGTCCTTCACATAAAAACTCATTTTGGGCACTCTGAAAATGGAAAATGATTTTTTCGTCCAAAGAAAATGAAAACTTTCTTAGGCAACATTGTTTGTTATTCCAAGATGCACCCTTGTGCATAATATGAGATTATTTGAACAAACTATAACATAAATGTGGCTATAAGATTGATCATTTGGCTTGAAAACCATGAATCTTCATACATGATAGCTTATTTCTGAGAACACTTTTTTAAAACAATTGCTGTATTACAAGTTTATTATTTTTACTAGCAACTTGGTCACATATAATGACACAGTGCAAAGGTTTTCTATATTTTTTTTGAAATTTTTTTTATGCCCGTTTCAAAATGCTGTCAAAACGGCGAGTATGACCGTTCGTAGCTAGGGGTTGAGTCTTGCAAATCTTTTTGAGTATCAATGAAGAAATAGATACTTTTGTACCTAGAAATGATCTTTGAAAAAAATAAAAAGAAAACTATGAGGGAGCTGTAGTTCAAATTTGACCCGCTTCCAACTGAATCAGCGGAAATTTGTGTTTTTCACGAGAGGTGGGTCAAAACTTTTGACACCCAACCATTTGGTAAATTGTATATTAAATATGGACTAGTATTTTAGAAAATTGATGGAGTCCAATTTTGCAACAAATATTTGGTATGTTCTTCAGAAAAGAAAAAAACCCATTTTTGCCACTCGGAAATTGATTAAAAATAGCTAGAAAGATCAGAAATGCATACAAATTGGTGCTCATCCATAAAATGTGATCTAACTCTAGTGAAAATTTATGTGATGCTCTTTTGCAAAATATTTTTGATAGTTGCTTCACAAAATCCCTCTATTTTTAGTACTTGGAAACTATTTTAAATGTGATCTAATCCCCCACCATGGATTAGCGATGCGCCTGGGCCCTCGAAGCACCACCCGGCGCGTCTCGCCGCCGGTCGCTGCCCTCGCTGTCGGTCATCGTCGTCCCAGCAGGCCGCCGTCACTGCCGCCGCATCCTGCGTTTCTGGCCGTCATCCATGCAGCAGCGTGCGCCAGCGGTTGCAGCTCTCCATGGCGACGATTGTAGCTCTGGTGCGACGGCCGCAGCTCCGGTTGCGTCGATCGCCGGTCATAACACGCCGACAACTAGCTCGCAGAAAAAAGTACTAACTCTCAGGTTAACGGTAGCAAAAAAAAAAAAATTTGCCGGTCGTAGCAAAAAGAGTGCGTGGTTCCAGCAAAAATAGCTCGCCGGCGCCGCCACCCCGTCCCCGTCGTAACAAAAAAGCTGACCGGTTGTATCTTTTGTAGTTGCCGGTTGTAGCAAAACACCACCCATCACCACCAAACGAAGAAGCCGATCTAGCAAAAAATATAGCAAGTTCCAGCAAAACATAAAGCTAGTTCCAGCAAAAAACCAAGTCGGCGGTGCGAGGCATGTCCGCTTCCAGCAAAAATCACAGGAAGCAAAAATCACAGGTGCAAGGCATGCGCTGGCTTTAAACGTTTCCCTTAAAAAAAATAGAGTTTTGGGTCCAAAATTTTGAGATTGAAGCGCGAGACAGCCGGCCAATGAGAAGCGAGGAACCGACTTCACGCGGATCACCAAATTGGACGCAATCTCAGCCATCCATCGCGCACCCATCCAACGGTGGAGCTTCCCCCGAGAAACCAAAAACCCTAACCCACCCACACACCCTCCTCTCGATCCTCCAGATCCGATCGAGGCAACCCCCGCCGCCACCCCCACCCACCCACCGCTGACCCACCCTCTCCCCCTCCCCTCAATCCCCCAGATCCACCTCGCGCTCGGTCGCGCCGCCCTCCTTCTCTCTGCGCTCCATGGTCGACACCGCAACCTCGTCTCCACGGCCTCGTACCCTCCACGCTTGCTCCGCAGCCCCTTCGACGACCGTGCCCGGAGCGCGACGGTGCCGCCGTTGCGAGCACTTTACCCCGTCTCATGTGGTCGCCCGCATCACTTCCCCTTGCTAGGGTTTCTGCTCGGGCTCGTGGCCGAGATGAACGGCCTCGGCAGCGGTGGCGGCGCGCGTGAGATCCCCCTCCCCGACAAGGCCGCAACTGGATCCCCTCCTCTCCACCGCCGGATCCGCTGGATCCGCTCATCTCCTACATGGCCGCCACCGGATCCCCTCCTCCCCGACAGCAACGCCTACGGATCCAGCGCAAGGTCGACAAGGTCACCCTCTTCGTCAAGGTCGATGAGGCCACCCTCTTCGACCTCATCGTGGTAGCTATCCCCAACCCAACGCAACCTGATTAGATTTGGTTATGTTACGAAGTCATTGGGTATGATTCGATTCCATCTGCTTGCGGTATGATATGCTTGTTCATGATCCAAGTCAAATCCTTGGATGTACAGATCGTAGCGCCCTGTTTCTTCTTCTTCCTTTTGTTATCCTGGAACAACCAAGGCCACACAAAGGGCTGACCGTTGCTGTAGGCACCTCACAACTCACAACCTCACCTAGCTCGCTTCAGAGGATGTGTTTATGCCAAAAAATAGAATAAAATAAATAATATTCAGTGTTTATTTGCAGATGTGTCAGCTCAGTCGTTTCTTGGCGTCAACTAGTAGCCTGGCTGCTGGCACATTGTTTTCAGTTGCTAGTTTTTTGTCTCACTGAATGTTTGTTCAACTTATAGCAGGCTACTCGTTTTTAGGAGGAGTGGTAGTATCAGTTAGTTTTTCTTGGAGGACAGTAAGATCATGCATTGATCTTGTATGCTGCTATGGGTATTTTGCAGGTAGTATTTGCCAAAGGTTGTTGTTGCCATGGAGGTCAACGGTCGTCACAAGCCTACAAGAGAATATATTGACAGAGAGTGTAATGGTGTAAAACCACCCAATAATTTCGGCGAAGTTGATCCCTGGACCGCGTGGGCGTACAGACCACGGACCATCTCGTTGTTACTGATGGGAACCTGCTTTTTAATGTGAGCTGCTGCTGGATCTCTTTTACCTGTGGAGTTATTTTTAGTTTTGCTACAGAGATTCTTACAGCAATGATGTTAGTAATGCACTGCTAATGGTTGACCTACTATGGCATTTTACCATTGTTAAGATCATAAGCGGGAAAAAAAGAGTTAAAGAATTGTGAAACAACTGTATGTTTAACAGGCAACTATTTTTTTAATTCTTTATCAGTTGGGCAAGTGGTGCTCTTAATCCATAAGGAAGGTTCTCAGCTGACCATGTCTCATATGTAAAAAGGTACTCCCTCCGTCCCATAATATAAGAGCGTTTTTTACACTACACTAGTGTAAAAAACGCTCTTATATTTTGGGACGGATGGAGTATTTTATTTATGTATTGGCGGAAAAATAACCGTTTCTTAATCACCAACTGAACATCTCTGATAGAACATATCGTCAACTGGGATAATAGTCATTCACAGTTAGTTTTCTTGCCCTTTTTCTGCTGATTCCCATTTGAGCTGGGCAAATCTGAGTGCTCATATTTTTTTTTCTTGTCAACAGGGTTGTCTTTGCGATGATTGCTGTTTTCTTGGCTTATTCTTTTCTTCAAGCACCTTCAACGTGAGTTGCAGAAACTATGTACCTTATTTTTTAATTCTTATTTCGTATGAGTGGGCATGTAGATATGAATAAGTATATTGTGCACTGCCATTGAGCAGAAGGGGAGTGTATTTATGTGTGCTTTATATTTGATCTGAGCTTCTCAATATCTTTGAGCTTTTGAAGTATGATCTGTAGTACCAACCATTCAAAAAAAAGTTTTGTAGTTGCATTAACCAGGACTGCAAAGCCTTACTTCATTTCTGCTCCCTGTATAAATAAAAAACATTGATTATTGCAGACTTCTCCATAAATTTTGTTTCGTAAGTCGCTGGGGTTTGTGCAAACATTTACTGACAGCTACTTCCTTTATGATTCAGTGTGCTCATCAGACCACTTCCTGCAATTTGGGGCCTGGTCCATGGGATGGCAGTTGTTTACCTTGTGGCCCTCACATTTTTGCTTTTCTAGTTAAGTACAGTTTTGTAAATCTTGTTTGGAAAAAATGCTTATGCTATTCGATTCTTCGGATTCATGAACCTGTCAAAAGCATTGCTAATTAATGATGTGAAAGCTATGGTCTGAATAGCTTTATATTATGATCTGGTTGAGTCTCTGATGTTCTCTCTTAAGTGTCATGCCATGAGCTGTGAGTCGTGCATATATAACTAAGCTGTATAATCTTTCGAGGTGAGGACTTTGACCACAGAAGTACAACCAGATCAACCGTGCTGTTGGTGGTAGCATCAGGATTCCTGAGGTCCAGCAACTTCTCAAGGACTACTCTGACAGCAAAGAGCCAAGCAAGGGTGTGAATCATAGTATTGGTTGATATTTGCCACTATGTTTTGTTGCTTGTGTATCTGTTTTAGATTGCATGTACACTTCTTGGATATAAACTGTAGTTAGACTTGTTCAAGCTATGTTACTGCGGACGTGAGGCCTTGTATGTGCTGCTGTGAATATTGATCATATGAGTTCTGGATTTAATCATTTAATTAAGAGAATTATTAATTGTTTGATTTTTAAACGTGTATAAATTGGAATCTGTGAATTAAAAAGACCAAACCTTCTACTGGACCAAATAATATTTGGGCTCTAAGAAGGCCATGGCCCAAACAATTGTGGACTATAACATCGTGCATTTCTAAGAAGCCAGAACAAAAAGGATAAATAAAATGGACATAAAAAAGGCTGTGGCAACAAAAAAAGGCTGAATTGTTGGGCCTGGTCATGTAGCTGACCAAAATTAATCGATTTTTTTTAATAAAAATGGCTGAATTGTTGGGCTCGGCCCATGTAAAACACTGAACTGGACCGGGCTGATTTTTATTAATGACATTTTCATTTGGTCGCAATTTTGCCACGTCGGATCCGACGTGCCCTGGGCAGACAGCTAGCGACCAAAACAGAAGGTTGTAGGATCAACGACCTTTTGTTTTGGTCGTTGCCTTCAACGACCATATCACAGAGAAGGTCGTTAATTTCCATTAAAGATGGTCAGCTTTTGACCATCTGTTTTTTGTCACAAAAAGGTCACAAATGAAAAACAATGACCATTCAGCGACCAATAGTGATGGTCGCAAGTTGACATATTTCTTGTAGTGCATGTCGGAGGAGGCCAGAGATTGCCGAGAGCCAGGCAGACGGCTAACTCCTCCTCGTCCCTGCATGGGATGAGGTCTCAGTCGATGGATTCGGAGTTGCCATAATCGAATCCACTGCCCGCCATGTCGGAGGAGTCCGGAGAGGAGCCGGGGGATGGCGGAGCAATGTGAACTCAAAGGGGAGTGAAGTGGTAAGTGGCTAGGGTTTCGTCTGAATGTGGATATGTTGGGGGATATTTGTGGGGTCGGGATGGGTTAGCATTGGCTAGATCCGACGTAGCGGATGCGCCCGGACACGTCCCGGCCTCCCCATATTCGCCACAGATATGAGATGGATACGAGGGTTGCCGGTCAGGCCGGACATATAGGGCCTGTATGAGGAGTGCGGTTGGGTCACGATGTCTTGACCGGTCACTGACCGGGCTGTCCGTCGGGATGTATAGGGGCAATATAAGGGGTCTGGCTATAGATGCTCTTGTGCCCAACAATTCATGAGTCTTTCTCAAAATTAGTCAATATATAAACTGAAATTCAAATTCTATAGAGAAATACACAGAGTTCAAAGCGTTGTAGTAAACCAAAGTATATGGCGTGAGTGTTTCAAGAAATTTACACCTCAATTTGCCGCGACATTTAATATTATGGGTTCCAGCTCAGGGCAACTATGAAGTGGAAATTCAAACAAGATAGGATTTTTTTTGACGGGATTTCAGGTCATCTTTCCCATCCATTCAGAAATTTTGGACATTCTTTCAAATTCCAGCCAAAGTAGCTCGGCTTGAGCCGAAGCAGGCTAGTTGGTCCCAGTGAGACGTGGGCCCACATGTGAAGCCAAAGGCTTTTGTTACACTGGCCGTTGTGATGCAGTTGACTCGTTTGAACTCCGTAGCCATGCATGAGCGTGAGCGTGAGGCGGAGGGTGTAGAATTGATGATCGGTCGGGTCGGTTATAACGGGGCGATGCGGCGATGGGCGACGATGTATCGCGAGGCGTACGTACCACTGCACTGCACTGCACTGTAAAACGATCGCGAGGCCTAGCTCGGCCTTTGTGTCCCGGCCCCAGCTGCCGCCTCTCAGCGAGCTGATCCGGTTCTGGTCCGTATCCGTATCTCGGGACCAGTCGTGGTCGTGCCACCGTGAACCGGACGGTCGGAGCCTGGCTCGCTGTTCGTACGTACGTGTCTGCTTGTACTTTAAAACACTTTGTAGCCGGAGCCTAAGCAGCTAGCTAGACAGTACAGTACCCAGTAGCCACGACGCGTCCGTGATCCCTCTGCGCAAGCCGCAAGGGGAGCCGGAGGAGGAGGAGGAGGAGGAGGAGGGGTACGGTGAAAAGGCCAAAGACATGGACAGTGATTACCAGAACTCAAGGGTGACGATTGAATGCGTGACCGACGCCAACGGCACAACTGAAAGATTCTACGGAAGGGTCGAAGAGATCTGGGAGCTTGACTACGCTGGAATGCACGATGCGACGATGTTCCGTGTCAGATGGGCTAAGGACGTCGTAAGAGAAAACAAGTATTTCACTACAATGTCTATACCCGACGCGAAGAGCGCTACCGTGAATGTTAACGTCATCGCCAAAACTGAGCCATGGGTACACGCTAAGCACGTGACACAATGCCTCTTCATAACCGACCCGACCAATCCCAGCCGTGTTGTAGTGAGGAGAGGCAAAAGGAGCATCGTCGGAATGGATGGAGTCGCCAACGAGGAAGACTACAACCAATACGGCAACCCGATGAGGGAAGATGACGATGACGATGAAGCATACGTGAAAAGAAGAATCAATACTACATTACCTAAGAAAGATCGTACTCCATGGTGCCGGAAAAGTCACAAGGAGGGGCTCAATTATTCGGTAACGATCAAGAAAGGGAAGAAGCTCAATGTGGAACATCGTCGACGCAGCTGAGAAACAATCATTTATATATATATGTATCTATTTTGTGTACACACTTAAGTAGCCGTTATCGGTCAAATGATGTATACATCATATCCCCTTTAATTACCACCACATGCATGGTTCCGGTGATATTCGCGCAGTGCGGGAGGGAGACGCCGTCGTCGGAAGAAAAAAAAACAAAAGGGAGAAAGCAATACAAAAGAAAAAGAAAAGTAAACAGAAAAGAAAAGGAAAATAATAAAAGAAAAGAAAACTAAAAACTAGAAAAAGAAAATAATAAAAAAAGAGGAAAAATAGCGGTAACGCTGGATTGGGAACCATAGCTATAGCGCTGGATCCTAATCCAGCGCTACTGCTATGTGTATTTTAGAATTAAAAAAATAAAAATTGGAATAGTTAGCAGTAGTGATGGGTTAGGACCCAGCGCTATAGCTAAGTTATCTATAGCGCTGGATCCCAATCCAGCGCTACTGCTATTTTGAGTTAACCCCCCGCCGCGCAGGCTTAAAATTTCATCAAGTCATTTCCACCCTCTCCTCCACCTCTCCCCCCACTCTGTCGCCGGCCGTCGCTCCTGCTCGCCGTCGCCCCTGCCCGCCGTCGACCTCGACGCCGGCCGTCGGCCGAGCCCTCCCTCGACCTCACCGTCGCCGTGCGGGCCCGCCCTCGACCTCGCCGCCGCCGCCCTTTCCCCTGCCCTCGACCTCGCCGCCGCCGCCCTCTCCCCCGCCCTCGACCTCGCCGCCGCCCCATAAGCCTCTCCTTCTCCTCTCCCCTTCCCTCCTCCTCTCTCTCTATCTGCGCTCTCTCTGCTCTCTGTCTCTAATATGAACCCTAGCCTAGCTAGGAGTTGGATGTATGAACCCTAGGAGATGTAGCAGAGAGAGAGAGAGAGAGAGAGCAATTTATTTTAGGGCAATTTAGGGAAATTTAGCAAATTTGTTTAGGGCAATTTAGTTTAGGGTATATAAAATACCTATAAATAAAAACAGTAGCAAATTTTTTTTAGGGCAGTAGCAGAGAGAGAGAGATCATTTAGGAAAAAAATAGTAGCAAATTTGTTTAGGGCAATTTAGTTTAGGGTATATAAAATACCTATAAACAAAAAACTGTAGCAATTTTTTGTTTAGGGCAGTAGCAGAGAGAGTGAGAGGCCATTTAGGAAAAAAAACAGTAGCAAATTTGTTTAGGGCAATTTAGTTTAGGGTATATAAAATAGCTATAAATATGTTGGTTAGGGCAGTAGCAGAGACAGAGAGAGCATTTAGCAATTTTTGTAGGTATATATATAATAGCTATAAATAAAAAACAGTAGCAAATGTTTAGTGAGGTCATTTTGCAAATGTTTTTGGTTTTTGAAAAGACCACTATTTTGCAATGTTTAGTGAGGTCATTTCACTATGTGTACTTGCTTTATATATGTGCTCCTGTGATGCTCATATGTCATTGATGTTATATGATATATGTCATTGATGTTATATGATTTTGCAATGTTGGTTGAATGTCGAAGAATATCCGAGTGGCCTATATTTTGCCAGAATGTTGATTCATTTCTGTTCCGGCAAATTTCAGGCGCTCCATATGTCCACTTTTTAGCAAAGGTCATGCCGAAATTTTTCGTGATTTGTGCTAGAAACTAGGACATATGGAGTGCCCGGGATTTGCCGGAAGGGGAATGAATCATCATTCCGACCAAATATAGGCCCCTTTTTTCTCTTCATTATATCTTTTATTTACAATTGTTGAATAGGAAACATGTCTAGCCACGCCGAAGCCGGGGGTTCTGGTCGCCTCGAAGAAGACCCTGTCAAGGCAGCAAATCATTATTTCGATTACCTGGACGAACACCAGTTGCAGGTGCAGGGTGGCGGCAGTGGCACCAACCCCGACACCGACGCCGACACTGGCACCGGCACCGACACCGACACCACCCCCGAGACCGGCAACGATGCTGTCGTAGCCGGTAAAGCACCGAAGCAGAAGAGGACACGAAGACCAAACAAGCTCGGCATCAGACAAATTGTGGTCACGGAGATGCACCCGAAGAAATTAGAGCCAACGGCGCCGGAGGAAGCGCGCTCGTGCTGGGGCAATCAACTAGGATGCATCCTCAGGGAAACCGCCAACATCAACGACGAGAAGTTGAAGAAGATACCACATATGGAACACATGCTCCTAAACAACTTGCACAATAGGTTCCTGTTCCCCGGCCGGGATGAAAGCAAAGATCTGTGGGACAACGACGCCATGACAAAGATAAACAGCAAGGCGATGGTGACGTTCACCAACGACTTGTCCGCCTAAAAAGTTCGGGTGAAAAAAGCGATTGCGAAGAATGAATCGTGGTCCAAGATTCATGCTGACAATCCGTCAATAAAGGAAGAGGACTTTGAAAAATTCAAGAAGACTTGCGCTAAAGAAGAAGTCAAGCAAAGGTCGGAGAAAATGAAGGCGCTCCAGGCCAGGAACACGCCTCCCCACCGCCTCGGAAGCCGTGGTTACGAGGGGAAGAGGCACGTATGGGCCAAGGAGGACGCCGAACATGAAAGTCACGGAATCCCAGACACCTTGGCGGAGTTCACCGACCCGCTGGAGCGTGACTGGATCAGGGCCCGGTACAAGTGGGACCACGCCAATAAGATCTTTTACACGGACCCGAACACGAGGGAGTTCATGAGACTTCTGGTAATTGTTATATTATACCACCTTATTATATTGGCTTCCAATCAATTCGACTACAAGTTTTGTCACATTAGTAAACCATCCACGTTCCTTTTGCAGAAAGAGCAGCACCAAAAGGCAGCCGAAAGCGATGAGTCGTCACAGTCGTCGGCGAGGCCCAAGTGGGACACCCCTTTCAACCGGGCTCTGAACATACTGAAAAGGGTCCAGGAGGACAAACCGCCATCCTATGGACATGTGCATGGCGTCGGAGATGGCGCCTCGTGGAAGACGTGCTACCACGAGCAGCCAGAGGAAAGAAGGAAGCTACGGTAGCTTACTCAGCAGACCATCGACGAGAAGGTCGAGATTGCGGTCAATAAGACCAAAGCTGAGACCAAAAAAGAGTTGCTCGGGGTAGTCAATGCAGCGGTCAATGAAGCGGTGGCTGGCATCACGGCTCACTTTCAATCTTCAATTATTACCAGCTTGATTCCGGCAATTATCGATTGGTCGAAGAGCAATCCAGATAAAGGGCCAGCGGACTTTCCCCTTCCCAGCTACGTCGGGAGCAATTCGGTGAACATCACACCACCAGCACTTGCTCAAGCAATCGCAAAAGGTCCCGCTCCTGTTCATAGCAGCTCGACCTCCGCCTCTGGCATGCTCGGCGGGGCTTCGTCTATGACTGAGCTCGACGCCCTCACGGTAATTACGCGTCATACCCTTTTCACCAGCATGTCTATAGTCTTCTGTTTCAGTTGCCTTTCGGATGTTTGACGTCGCAGACATGTCTTCGTAGGCCGACGATACCCCCTGCACCCTACTGTACGACATCAATGGCCAGAAGGTGGCCGTGGGAAAGGCAATGATCGTGAAGCTAAAGGACCGAATGTTCCACAACCGAGAGATACCCCATGGCGTCTTCAAGGTTAACGTGGCCAGTGTCTTAGTGGGCTTCGAGGATTTGCCTCCTCCGGTACCAGTCGATGACAAGGAGACCCCTAAACGGATTGGCGCATGCAAGAGTTGGTTCTTGCCTTGGCCGAAGACTCTTCTTCGTGTCGAGGCGCCCAGTATCACACCAACGACAGCTTCTCAAGAAGGTATGAACACCACCCCCACCTACCAAATTACCTGCACCTGTCATGGCGGGTGATAGCGGACGACGCGAGGGAGAGCCTCCATTAGTGCCAGATGACGTCGCCCCCGTCGAAGAAGCAAATGCTGATGATTTCATGGAGGAGGAGGATGACGACCCTCTCAAGTATATCAATACCGCCTATGACAATGGAGGATTGATGGCTCGGGACTATGACTCAGGCTATGAGCGTAGAGATGATGACTTGATGCTGCCTAATTTGCCGGAGCCGGAACGTCCTAAGGCGGAATGCAAAAAGTCTCTCTTCATGCGATCCTCGCAGGAGACGCCTCCAGATGCCGCCTCTACCCAGCAACAACCCGAGGGCTGTCCACTGATTAGCCCGACGACACTGGGGGGTGGTGGTTAGGGAAGGTATGGTGGGCTCACTATCGCCACCCGCCAAGAACCAAAGGAGGAGACCGGACAAGAAAGGCCCTAAAGGCGCCAGAGCTGTTTCAAGCAGCCAGCCGCCTCTGAAGCCCCGGGAGGTAGACAGAATACCTGTCGAAGGTGCAGAGCATTTCCATGTCGCCGGCCACCCGATCCTACCTCCGAAAGCGCTAGAGCACATACTGAACAATGATCTAAGGAGACTTCATGAAGATGTGCTGGCCAGAGAGAAAAGCCTTCTCATCTCGGAAAAACCAGGATACCCGCTTTACGCGGCTCAGGTGCTGGGCGGGAAGTTGTACATCGAGAGATGGCCCGCGGATAAGTTCATCCTGTGATTTGACTACATCTATGACATGTTCCACATGACCAAGCTGGATTTCCAGTTCATCCACATGTATGCGCTGTATCTCAACTACTTCATCAGGCTCGAGAACATAAAATATATCTGCGTCGCGGACCCGTACTATATGCACGAGAGCTTCTTGGCAGTTTGCAAAGAGCACCGTGACTATGCGAGTAAGTACATCGGCGAGTTCATGTACGCTAATAAGGACAAGGAAGCGATTCTCCCGCCTTATCATCCCACGTAAGTCATCCGCGGATATCCTTTCGTAAGTTTTAATCATTCCTTTGCAAGCATGGAGGCTAATTTGAGGTGTACTTATTTTGCGTAGCGGGGGGGGGGGGGGGGGGGGGGGGGGGGGGGGGGGGGGGGGGGGGTGGGGGGCGCGTCCTCATCGTTCTGTACCCAGAATACTCACATGCTATGTACTTGGACTCATTGAAGAACATCAAGAAAAAGGATTACACGCACATAAAGAGTGTTCTCGATAGTGCCATGTTAACCTTCAGCCTGTCTGGTGGATATATCAAGGTGAAAAAGTATAGGAAGAACAGGCTGGGTTTCGGCCATAAGACCGACTTCTGCTGCATCCAACAACCGTACACCAGTAAGGCTGATGGATTCTACCTCATGCATCACCTGATCGAGTACAGAAGGGATAATCAACGCCTTCGCATGTCAGCTACTACCAACGATGCCGAGATTGTCAACTGGGCCACAAGCATAGGAAATACACCGGATCATCGAATCCGAGCTGAGTTTTATCACGTACAGTGTGAACTTGCCCAAGTGATCATGAAGGAGGTCCTCGAACCAACAGGGATGTTCTACCATGGGCCAATCACGCGGGATGATGTCCGAGCACTGCTACTCGCTCAGCGTCTAGACCAGAAGCCTTTCAACAAGCTCGGGTGCTTCCTCCCTGACTATGAAGATTGGACCGCCGACATGGAGGACTGATTGTCGATGACAATGTGTCACTACTGTCTTTCTATGGAAAAACTTTGAATTTATGCACGGCGAAACTCTGTGATGTAATTAAACCATCCTCCTGAACTAGCGTAGATCGCTCTAGTTAATTAGTTTGGGTATGTGGAACTTCGTTATTTATGTTTACCATAGGTTGCTTGTATTTTTGCTAATTATGCCTCTTTGTTTTCTTAAGTATATTATGTTGCATATTATTGTTGAATTCATCAACTGACGATGCAGGTACATAGATGAGAGATGGCGAAGGTTTGCTATGCCGTGTTCGTTGGGAGGGTTGCAGGAGTGTACGGCCACTGGCCAGATGCTCAGGCCCAGGTGGAAAAGTACCCGGGTGCTAGCCACAGAGGGTTCGACAGCAGAGCCGAAGCGGAAAATAGTTACTTGAGGTGGACGCTCTGGCAAGAGCGGGAGCGAAACCGCCGGTGCCTCAAGAAGTACTACATAGTCGCGCTCTTGCTCATGCTGATCGCTCTTCTCTTCTACATCATGGTTTAGATAGAGATGATGAAACTTGTGTGTGTGCCATGACCATGCAGTTGCATTTATTCGAGACATGACATGACTTGTGTATCACTATTTTTGAGATGTGATGATATTTGTGTTGAATGATGATGATGATGATGGTATGACGAGACTACTGTATGTGTATGATATGATGAGAATAGTGTATGTTTATTATGATCTGATGAAACTACTGTATAGAGCATGCACAAATACATCACAAATACGTAGAAGGGAAATAAATCTGTGAAAGCAGGAATATTAGCAGTAGCGCTGGTAGGCATCTAGCGGCAGCGCTGGATTAGCAGCAGCGCTTGATTTGGTGCAGTGCTACAGATAGTTAGCAGTAGCGCTGGTCCGGGCAGCGCTACTGCTAACCATACTTACCAGTAGCGCTGGTCCGGGCAGCGCTACTGCTAACCATACTTACCAGTAGCACTGGTCCGGGCAGCGCTACTGCTACAACTTAGCTATAGCGCGTTAGCAGTAGCGCTACCTCCAGCGCTACTGCTATAGGTATTTCAAGCGCTACTAGTAGGCTTTCTCCTAGTAGTGTCGGTGTCCAGCCCGGCGCACCCTCCCCCAAGCCCCTCCCCGAACCCTAACCCCGCCATCACCGCCGCCGCCATTTTCTCGGCCACCTCGGTGTCCAGCCCGGCGCCCCTCCCCGAACCCTAACCCCGCCATCAGTGCCGCCGCCATTTTCTCGGCCACCTCGGTGTCCAGCCTAGCGCCCCCTTCCCCAAGCCCCTCCCCGAACCCTAACCCCACCATCACCGCCGCCGCCATTTTCTCGGCCACCTCGGTGTCCAGCCCCTACCCCCCGGTCTTTGTCTCGGTCGCGTCGTTGTCCAGCCGGGCCACCGGATTTGAGAGCATATGGCCGCCTGATTTGTGCGCATCCAGCCGTCGGCGGCTGTGCCTAGCCATGGATTAGCCGGGCACCGGACCGCACAGCCCCGGCAACACTTCTTAGCCGCATGCAGGCATTGACTCCGCCTCTAGCCGCTCGGATCTACCCCGCCAGATTGGCACCGACAAAAACACGCCCGGACGTCGTCCGGGCTCGGCGCTGGCCCAGCGGCTCACCGTTGCCACTCATAAAGTGCGACGATTGCCCACGGCAAGTCGTTCGCCGTGTTTCTACCACGTCGGAACATCCGGGGTGGGTGTTCATCAAGTTCAAAAGATAAGGTATATGCTTGTTTTGCTTCGGTTGTGCTTCTAGATTCGGCGTAATTTCAATAGCTCTTGCCTCATACACAAATGTGTGTGTAGGATGGATGCAAGTTTTGGTATTGGGAAGAATAATACATCGATCTATTGATTGGCCGCAATTTGATAGATGTTTGTGCACTCCTTGCTAGAATGGAGACTAGAGATGAGATTACATGCGAAGCAACGTCTACTTCTGTAGAATCGAAGAAGAAAGAAGTATACAAGATCGAGAATCCGCAGATCAACAATGAAGTCATCGAGAAGATATTAGGAGTAAGATCCCGACAAAGCAAATCAGGACCATCATCATCGATGATACCAGTTTGGACAATAACTAAGGCCATAGGTTGCTGGAAAAGTAAATGAACTAACTCATTATTCCAAACTTTCTGCCCAGGGAGCCATAGATCCCTAACTAAAGAAGAATATCTAAAATTGGGTTGTTGAATAATAAGATGGTCATGAATGGCGGTCCAAAGAGTGCACCAAGGAGTGCTCCAAATTGAGATATTACATTGAGTTAATTGGTAGAAAGAATGAGCTTTTAACTTAGGGATCATTTTTTAAACAGAAGTCCAGAAAGCTGATTTAGGAGAGGAAGGAGTGGCTGTCCAAATGGAAGAGTCATGAAAATATTTAGCCTTAAGAACTAAGTACAACTGAGAAGAGGGGGATTTAGCAATTCTCCAAGCAGCTGTAAGAACAAGACTTTCATTGATTGCCTTCAAAATTCCTTATACCCAGACCGCCTTCTTCTTTAGAATTGCAGATATCTTTCCATGCTCTAAGACAAAGACTCTTGCTAGAATCATTCTCCCTAACACATGTCCACCAAAAATTCCTAGTGACATCAGTGAGCTTAGCAAGAAACTTCTTTGTGAACAAAATGTTAGCCATATAATAAACATGAATAGCGGAGAAAACAGAACGAATCAATTCCAGCCTAGCAGCATGGGAAAGCATATTCGATTTATAAACAAGCAATTTATTCATAAACTTGTCAAGAACAAAGCTATAAGCAGTAGTTCTATTTTTGGCAGGAAGAATAAGCGGATGACCAAGATGGGTGAAATTGCTATCCAAGGTAGAAATAGGAAAAACTTGCTTAATCTCTTGAATAGTAGCACTAGTAGAAAACAGGGTACTAGTCCCGGTTCTAGAGGGCCTTTAGTCCCGGTTCTAGAACCGGGACAAAACAAACGGGACTAATGCCCAAAACCTTTAGTCATGGTTGGCTTACGAACCGGGACCAAAGGAGGTCCACGTGGCCGCTCTGGGGCGCCCACGGAGGAGGACCTTTAGTCCCGGTTGGTAACACCAATCGGGACTAAAGGGCAGCCATGCGTCAGCAGCTCCCAGACATTGGGGTTTTTGTTTTTTTAAAGGGGGGGGGGTTTATTAGGGGTTTTGGATGGTTTAATTAGGGGTTTCATATTGTGTTAGCTATAGCTACTACATATAGAGAGAAGTGATCTCTCTTTCTCCGTGCTTGGTCGATGCTAGCTACTACATATAGAGAGAACTCGACGCTAGCTAGTAAGCAAATGAAGGAACCATTAATTACACAAGATCATGATCATGAACATATACAGAGAGAAGTGACCTCTCTTTCTCCGAGATTGGTCGAACAACAAGTTTTCGTATTTCTATCCAACGCTACTACATATATACAATATAACATCTCTTACGATCCCTGACATCATCTACCGAAAATCAGCTTCAATTTCCAAATGGCATTCTCCGTCTTTATGTATGACGTGGTCAAGAAAGAATCCCGCCAATTCCTCTTGAATTGCTCGTATGCTATCATGTGGTAGGAGTTCATCCCGCATCTCCCGCATCTAATTTAAAGAAGGGGGCCAGTACATATATATGAATGAAACTCAACACAATTGATGGTAATAAAATAATATTGTGAATATTGTTTACGTACTTCATATTGTTTGTCAGAGTAGCCCCGCTCAGAGGTCGAGTGGCGGATGAACTCGCAAACATAGTATCCACATAAATTATTCCCGCCTTCCTGCCACAAGCACTTTATGAGAAATAGAGTTCAATCAAAATGATAATCAAGCATGATAAATAGTATTGATGAAACTAGAATCAATGAGAGATGCGCGGAACTAGCTAGTACTACTTACTTTGGGGTGTGTAAATCGCAGCTCCTTCTGCAGACCCGGAACCATTCCGGTGAACTTTTTCCAAACCCTACCAGGCAAAGAAAATGATTACTTGATATCAGAAAATGAACGAAAGTTGCCGATATGGTGCGATAATGATTGAACTTACTTCTGGAGCATTGCAATCATGTCCGCATAGTCCTGGGGATATTTACGTCTCGAGTCTAAGAAATTTACTACTCCCCGGTCAAGCTTAATCTTTAGCAGAATAAAGTGGAAGCTGTGCACGCATAACTCATCAATTACATTACTATAACCTCGAGTAAGTGAAACCGAATATGCACAAGACAGTAAGACTCACTTGAAGTTGTAAGGAAAGAGTATTTTCCCTTTGTTTTGATGTCGAAGGAACGATTGTAGAAAGTTGTCCTCAGTATCTTTGACTCTCTTTTTTACCGTAAATTCATTTACGGTATTTGGGCTAATGAACCCAAGGTCATATATTTGTTCTTTTTTGCATTCGACGATCTTCAGCCTGCATAATATAGTGAGGATAATTATATATACATGCAATGAACGAGTTGAGCTATAGAGACTTAATTACAGAAGTAATACTTACAGACAGTAGCAAGTCATGAGTTGTTTGTCGAGGGCATCTTGATTGAATAACTGAAATAACTCCACAAATTCAACAGGCAGCAACTCAACTCCAATGAGGTCGTGCTCAGCTTTAATTCTCACCATCATACTGTCGGCCCCAGACTCCCTGCAGGTATCCATGTACCATTCATGTAATCTTCGCATCATCGTTGTTAGAGCGGGATGATCAGGTTTGACGAGAGGCTTCCCGTGCTCATATCTAAAGATCTCTACTACCTCTAACATTTCAAACTATACATCACCGCTCAGGTAGTCACCAAGATTGGTACCGGGCACTAGCCCCGGATGATTAGCGATGATATCGCTAGACACCTTGAGCGGGGGGCACAATTGCTTTGCCTGTTCGCCGAGCTGGGGAATTGTTTTCCCACTTCTTCGTTCTGCTAATCTTGCATCACTGGAAGTACTTCCCGACCGCCGCGCATCCTCATATGTCCTTGCAATATAGCGGTTATAGTTGGATTCCGGCGGAGGCGGTGGTGGTCGCTTAAGGGCATCCAGAGTGCGCTTCACTTTCATCGGATCTACCATTTCCTTCGGAGGTGCAGGTTTCCATTCAAAATGGGCCCTCACTTCGGCAGCAGAGATGTCCGTGTTTTCCTCATCAGTCCTCTCATATGGTAACTTTGGAAGAGGCTTCAGGCTTGAACCAAATCTGTATTTCTTCCTGCCTCCTGTACTGCTAGCCGCCGGAGCGGTGGCATCTCTCTTCCCTCGTTGCTGACGCGGCGGAGTCCGCTGACACGCCAGAGGAGGCAGAGGAGGAGGCGTAGTACTGCCCTGACACGCTAGAGGAGGCGGAGGAGGAGGCGCAGTACTACCCTGAGGCATCGGAGGAGGCGGAGTGCCCTGACGAGGCGGAGTGCCCTGACACGGCGGAGGAGGAGGTGGAGTGCCCTAACTCGCCGGAGGAGGAGACGTCCAGTTTGGAATCTTGATGTACTCCTTTCTCCATAGAAAGCTACTCCTTAAAGCATTTACCAGATGAATCTCCCCTTCACCTGTAGGGTAGTTAAGCTCCAGCTCCTTAAATCCCTCCATTATTTCATCCACCATCACAACAGCATAGCCATGTGGAATCGGATGGCAATGAAAAGTTCCCTTAGCTTGAGGAGGTACAACAGAGCCGGTGGCCGCCTTCAAGGTCAGGTTCTGGCATTTCGTCATTAGCTCGCAATGTTCAGCCTCCGTGATACTATCCACGGGGTAGCGAGGAGCCGTGAAATCAGGCTGAACGAGCTCCGCCACGCCGCTTCTCCGATGAGATGGTGGGGTAGCTTCTGGGGCAGCGTCGAAGCAAGGATCTTCGTGCCGCTGAGATGGTTGGCCGGTAGCTCGCTGGCTCTCAAGTTCATCTAGCTTTGCTATTCTTACATTGAGCTTCTGCATTTCGCTTGCTTCCGCTTTCCTCTTTCTCTCTCGGCTTCTATAACCACCGCTGTCGGGAAACCCATGCACCCACGGAACGGAGCCTAGTGTGCCTCGTGTTCATCCAGGGTGCTCAGGATTCCCGAGGGCCTCTGTCAGCTCGTCCTTCTCTCTGTCAGGAATGAACGTCCCTTCCTGCGCTGCCTTGATTGCTGCCTGAAGCTTCTTGATGCATATTGCAAGTTGCTCGTCCGTCCAACGACACTCCCCTATTTCTGGGTCCAAAGTTCCCCCAACCCCGAAGAACCAAGTCCTTGAACGATCTGGCCAGTGCAATGTTGCTGGTTGGACCCCTTTAGCAAGCAGGTCTTGCTCAGCTTTGTCCCACAACGGTCGGGCTTTGTAGTAGCCACCTGACCCCATGTGATGGTAATACAGCTTCTTTGCAGCATTTTTCTTGTTTGTCACTGACCTTTTCTTACCCTTCTCCGATTTCTTGTAGGCCACAAATGCGGGCCAGTGATCTCTTATCTTCTCATATCGACCGATGAATTCTGGAGTCTTTCCTTTATCGACAAACTTTGAGTTCAACTCTTTCTTCCAGTTCCTGAATAGTTCTGCCATCTTCTTAAGAGCATACGCCTTGACCTTTGGCTCTATAACTGGGTTATTCGGCTCCTCCTCTAGCGGGAGGCTGAAATTTGTCATCAGCGAGGTCCAAAGATCATCTTTTTGTCTATCCTGGACATAAGATATTTCAGGGTCATCCTTACTCTTATTCCATTGCACGATGCTGATCGGGATGCTGTCCCTAACAACAACTCCGCACTGATGTACAAATGCGTCCTTGGTCTGCTTGGGAGCAATCGGTTGGCCATCTTTCGCCACTTCTGTGATCGTGAACCTTTCATCCTGGCGCAACCTTTTCTTTGGGCCTCATCTCCTTACGGAAGTATGGCTCGATCCGGAGGGCTGAAAGAACAAAGAAGCGTTAATATATGTATATACCAAAACAATTAATGCATCAAGTCAGCACAGGCTCAATTAATATATATACCTCGCCGGACTTTGCAACAGCTCCCTCCTCCGTTCGGCCACCGGAGCCGTCATCATGATCTCCTTCCTCTGCCATTCAGTCATCGTAGCCGTCATGATCTCCTTCCTCCTCCATTGTTGGATTACCGGAGCCGTCACCTTCCTGACCATCGGTGTCATTGAGAAACGACAAGGGATCAGCACCGGCGAGGATTATATCCCCCAACAAATGTTCTTGTTCTAAGTCTCTTTCCATAGTTTCTGCAAATATTACAACATGGCAATATACAAACATGAGAGATGGATTAGTGGAAAACATAGACCTAGCTAATCACAACAAGGAATCATATGCATATATGAGCAATGGATTAGTTGCGGACCGCCTCTCTCATGCATGTCCGACGTACCCCCTCATGTCAAAGTTATCGGGCCGGGGTTATACTTTCAGGAGAGGACACTTTGCAAAAAATAATCGCTATGCAGGGAGGGGGTAGATCGACAACGCTCTTTCTTCTAGGGTTTGGGTGGCCTCGAGAGTTGGTCGGGCGAGCGGACCGGGAGTAAATTAGTAACTTTTAACTTGGCAAATTTGGGTGGCCTCGATAATGCTTCTAGGGTTTGGGGTGGCCTCGACAACGCTCTTTTAACTTGGTAAATTTGGGTGGCCTCGACATGTTGGGAATCGTTGCATGGAAAACAAAAAAAATTCTATGCACACACAATGATCTATCCATGGAGATGCATAGCTACGAGGGGGAGAGTGTGTCTACGTACCCTCGTAGACCGTAAGCGGAAGCGTTTCTCAATGCGGTTGATGTAGTCGAACTTCTTCACGCTTCAACCGATCAAGTACCGAATGCACGACACCTCCGCGTTCTGCACACGTTCAGCTCGGTGACGTCCCTCGCCTTCTTGATCCAGCAAGACGTCGAGATAGTAGATGAGTTCCATCAGCACGATGGTGTGGTGACGGTGATGGTGAAGTGATCCTCGCAAGGCTTCGCCTAAGCACTACAAAAATATGACCGGGGGTGTAAACGATGGAGGGGATGCCGCACACGGCTAAACAATTGTCTAGGGTGTTCTAGGCACCCCCCTCCCACATATATATAGGTGGGAGGGGAAGGGGAGAGGCCAGGAGGCGCCCCAAGTAGGACCGAATCCTACTTGGGCTCCTCCCAAGCCGCGCGCCCCCTGCCATATATGTCGGAGGGGGAAGGAAAGAGGAGGGAGAGAGAAGGAAGTGGGAATCCTATTCCCTTTCTTTCCTTTCCTCCTTCCCCTTTCCTTCTCCACCTTGGCCGGCCCATATAGGGGGCGCACCAGCCCCTTGTGGCTGGTGCGTTTCCCCTCTTGGCCCATAAGGCCCATATGTTTTGCCGGGGGTGCCCGGAACCCCTCCCGGTGACCCGATATGTACCCGGTACCCTCCGGAACACTTCCGATGTCCGAATACTATCGTCCTATATATCAATCTTTACCTCTAGATCATTACGAGACTCCTCGTCATGTCCGTGATCTCATCCGGGACTCCGAACAACATTCAGTCACCAAATCACATAACTCATATAATACTATATCGTCATCGAACGTTAAGCGTGCGGACCCTACAGGTTCGAGAACTATGTAGACATGACCGAGACACCTCTTCGGTCAATAACCAATAGCGGAACCTGGATTCCCATATTGGCTCCTACATATTCTACGAAGATCTTTATCGGTCGAACCGTTATGACAACATACGTAATTCCCTTTGTCCATCGGTATGTTACTTGCCCGAGATTCGATCGTCGGTATCTTCATACCTAGTTCAATCTCGTTACCGGAAAGTCTCTTTACTCGTTCCGTAATACATCACCTTGTGACTAACTCCTTAGTTGTTTGCTTGCAAGCTTATGATGTGTATTACCGAGAGGACCCAGAGATACCTCTCCGATACTCGGAGTGACAAATCCTAATCTCGATCTATGCCAACTCAACAAACACCTTCGAAGATACCTGTAGAGCATCTTTATAATCACCCAGGTACGTTGTGACGTTTGATAGCACTAAAGGCATTCCTTCGGTATCCGAGAGTTGCATAATCTCATAGTCGAAGGAATATGTATTTGACACGAAGAAAGCAATAGCAATAAACTGAACGATCATTATGCTAAGCTAACGGATGGGTCTTGTCCATCACATCATTCTCCTAATGATGTGATCCCGTTATCAAATGACAACACATGTCCATGGTTAGGAAACCTTAACCATCTTTGACCAACGAGCTAGTCTAGTAGAGGCTTACTAGGGATACGGTATTTGTTTATGTATTCACACATGTATTTAAGTTTCCGATCAATACAATTCTAGCATGAATAATAAATCTTTATCATGAATAAGGAAATATAAAATAACAACTTTATTATTGCCTCTAGGGCATATTTCCTTTAGTCTCCCACTTGCACTAGAGTCAATAATCTAGTTCACATCGTCATCTGATTAACACCCATAGTTCACATCGCCATGTGACCAATACCCAAAGAGTTTACTAGAGTCAATAATCCAGTTCACATCGCTATGTGATTAACACCCAAAGAGTACTAAGATGTGATCATGTTTTACTTGTGAGAGAGGTTTAGTCAATGGGTCTGCCACATTCAGATCCGTATGTATTTCACAAATTTCTATGTCTACAATGCTCTGCATGGAGCTACTCTAGCTAATTGCTCCCACTTTCAATACGTATCCAGATTGAGACTCAGAGTCATCTGGATCGGTGTAAAATCTTGCATCGACGTAACTCTTTACGACAAACTCTTTATCACCTCCATAACCGAGAAATATTTCCTTAGTCCTCTAAGGATAATTTTGACCGCTATCTAGTGATCTACTCCTGGATCACTATTGTACCCCTTGCCAAACTCATGGCAAGGTACACAATAGGTTTGGTACACAGCATGGCATACTTTATAGAACCTATGGCTGACGCATAGGGAATAACTTTCATTCTCTCTCTATCTTCTGCCGTGGTCGGGCTTTGACTCTTACTCAACTTCACACCTTACAATACAGGCTAGAACTCCTTCTTTGACTGATCCATTTTGAACTCCTTCAAAATCTTGTCAAGGTATGTACTCATTGAAAATCTTATCAAGCGTCTTGATCTATGATAACCCACAAGTATAGGGGATCGCAACAGTTTTCGAGGGTAGAGTATTCAACCCAAATTTATTGATTCGACATAAGGGGAGCCAAAGAATATTCTTGAGTATTAGCAGCTGAGTTGTGAATTCAACCACACCTGAAAGACTTAATATCTGCAGCAAAGTATTTAGTAGCAAAGTAGTATGGAAGTAACGGTAACGGTGGCAAAAGTAACAGTAGCAGTTTTGTAGCACTTGTAACAGTGGCAACGGAAAAGTAAAGTAGCAAAGATCAATATGTGAAAAGCTCGTAGGCAATGGATCAATGATGGATAATTATGTCGGATGGCATTCATCATGCAATAGTTATAACCTAGGGTGACACAGAACTAGCTCCAATTCATCAATATAATGTAGGCATGTATTCCGAATATAGTCATACATGCTTATGGAAAAGAACTTGCATGACATCTTTTGTCCTACCCTCCCGTGGCAGCGGGGTCCTATTGGAAACTAAGGGATATTAAGGCCTCCTTTTAATAGAGTACCGGACCAAAGCATTAGCACTTAGTGAATACATGAACTCCTCAAACTACGGTCATCACCGGGAGTGGTCCCGACTATTGTCACTCCGGGGTTGCTGGATCACAACACGTAGTAGGTGACTATAACTTGCAAGATAGGATCAAGAACACAAATATATTCATGAAAACATAATAGGTTCAGGTCTGAAATCATGGCACTCGGGCCCTAGTGACAAGCATTAGGCATAGCAAAGTCATAGCAACATCAATCTTAGAACATAGTGGATATTAGGGATCAAACCCTAACAAAACTAACTCGGTTACATGATAGATCTCATCCAACCCATCACTGTCCAGCAAGCCTACGATGGAATTACTCACGCACGGCGGTGAGCATCATGAAATTGGTGATGGAGGATGGTTGATGATGACAATGGCGACGGATTCCCCTCTCCGGAGCCCCGAACGGACTCCAGATCTGTCCTCCCAAGGAAGAACAGGGCTTGGCGGCGGCTCCGTATCGTAAAACGCGATGAATCCTTCTCTCTGAGTTTTTTCTCCCTGAACGTGAATATATGGAGTTGGAGTTGAGGTCGGTGGAGGTCCAGGGGGCCCACAAGGTCGGGTGGCGCGCCCCCCACCCTTGTGGCCAGGGTGTGGGCCCCCTTCTGTTGATTCTTTCGCCAATATTTTTTATTAATTCCAAAACTTATCTCCGTGAAGTTTCAGGTCATTCCGAGAACTTTTTATTCTGCACAAAAATAACACCATGGCAATTCTGTTGAAAACAGCGTCAGTCCGGGTTAGTTCCTATTCAAATCATGCAAATTAGAGTCCAAAACAAGGGCAAAAGAGTTTGGAAAAGTAGATACGATGGAGACGTATCAACTCCCCCAAGCTTAACCCATTGCTTGTCCTCAAGCAATTCAGTTGACAAACTGAAAGTGATAAAGAAAAACTTTTACAAACTCTGTTTGATCTTGTTGTTGCAAATATGTAAAGCCAGCATTCAAGTTTTCAGCATAGATTATGAACTAACCACATTCACAATAACTTTTAGGTCTCACCATTACTCATATCAATGGCATAATCAACTAGCGAGCAATAATAATAAATCTCGGATGACAACACTTTTCTCAAAACAATCATGATATGATATAACAAGATGGTATCTCGGTAGCCCTTTCTGAGACCGCGAAACATAAATGCAGAGCACCCCTGAAGATCAAGGACTGACTAGACATTGTAATTCATGGCAAAAGAGATCCAGTCCCAGTCATACTCAATATAAATTAATAACAATGCATACAAATGACAGTGGTGCTCTCTAACTGGTGTTTTTTATAAGAGGATGATGACTCAGCAATAAAAGTAAATAGATAGGCCCTTCGTAGAGGGAAGCAGGGATTTGCAGAGGTGCCAGAGCTCGAGTTTTTTAAATAGAGAGGAATAATATTTTGAGCGGTATGCTTTCATTATCAACATAACAACCAAGAGATCTCGGTATCTTCCATGCTACATACATTATAGGCGGTTCCCAAACAGAATGGTAAAGTTTTTACTCCCCCACCACCAACAAGCACACTCCACGGCTGGTCCGAAACAACAGGTACCGTCCAACTAACAACAATCCTGGGGGAGTTTTGTTTGCAATTATTTTTATTTGATTTGAGCATGGGACTGGGCATCCCGGTTACCAGCCATTTTCTCGTGAATGATGAGCGGAGTCCACTCATCGTGAGAATAACCCACCTAGCATGGAAGATATTGACAACCCTAGTTGGTACATGAGCGATTCGAGCATACAAAACATATTATCATTTGAAGGTTTAGAGTTTGGCACATGCAAATTTACTTGGAACGGTAGGTAAATACCGCATATAGGAAGGTATGGTGGACTCATATGGAACAACTTTGGGGTTTATGGAAGTGGATGCACAAGCAGTATTCCCGCTTAGTACAAGTGAAGGCTAGAAAGAGACTGGGAAGTGACCAACTAGAGAGCGACAACAGCCATAAACATGCATTGAGATTAACTAACATTGAGTGCAAGCATGAGTAGGATATAAATCACCATGAACATAAATATCGTAGAGGCTATGTTTATTTTGTTTCAACTACATGCGCGAACATATGCCAAGTCAAGCCACTCGAATCATTCAAAGGACGATACCATCCTATCATACTACATCACAACCATTTTAATTTCCATGTTGGCACGCAAGGTAAACCATTATAAACTCCTAGTGAATAACTATAATCTCTAATTGTCATTGCAAACATGTTTCATTCATAATAGGTTGAATCAGGAATGATGAACTAATCATATTTACAAAAATAAGATAGGTCGAGTTCATACCAGCTTTTCCTCATCTCAATCATTTCATCATATATCGTCATTATTGCCTTTCACTCGCACGACCGAATGGTGTGGATAATAATAAGAGTGCATGTGCATTGGACTAAGCTGGAATCTGCAAACATTTATTCAAAGGAGAAGACAAGGTAATATGGGCTTTTTGTTAGATCAACAATAATGCATATGAGAGCCACTCAACATTTTCATCGTGGTCTTCTCCTCTCGACCCCCAAAGAAAAGAAAAGAATTTCAAAGAAACACACTGAAATGTTTTTGGAGTTTTTGTTTTTCTGAAGAAAGTAAAACAAGAACGAGAAAAAACTATTTACACGGGAAACCTCCCAACAAGCAAAAGAAGAACGGGAAATCTTTTTGGATTTTCATTTAATACTACAACTAAGCATGCGTAAACTAACTACAACTATTTTTTTTGGTTTTTCTTAAGGGTTTCCAAACACACAAGAAGAAAGCGGAAAAAGAAATAAACTAACATGGATAATACAATGAAAAAGTATGAACACCGACAACTGAAATGAGTGTGTGAACATGAATGTAATGTCGGTGAGAAATACGTACTCCCCCAAGCTTAGGCTTTTGGCCTAAGTTGGTCTAAGCCCATGGATCAAAGTAGCCCTCTCCGGAGTACTGAGGAGGATCGTTGGGGTTCCACTGGTTAGCGAGCTCCTATGGATCCCACTGATAAATAGACTCTTGATATGGATCAGGTGATGGCTCCGGCTCAGGAGGTGGGGATCGTGTCCCCTCCCAGTATGCATGAATGTCCGTGGGCAAAACAAAGTACCTGCTTGAATAAATATCGAACAAAATAGGTGCAGGCAGGGTAATAATCTGAAAAGTGACCTCGCTAAATACCAGGTTATAAATAAGGCTCTTTTCCTCATCATGGCAAATAAATTTATGTGCTACCATGCTGTCATAATCTAAATGTATAGTGGGTAGCAGTTTCTCTTCTTTTTCATAGTGCCTAATGGGTATCTCAAAATGTCTAGCAAGGCGGGAGGCAAAGATACCTCCGAAAATAGGACCCTTAGTACGGTTTAAACTCAACCGTTTAGCGACCATAGCACCCAAACTGTAAGTTCTATCTCTATGTACAGCGTGGCGCAAAATAGCAAGGTCAGGGGCACTAAGGCCTCCACTCTCTCCATGACCAATTAAACATCTCCCAGCAAATAATGAGTAATAGCGTAAAACAGGGAAATGTATACTAGCCACTCTTTCTCCCGACACTCCTCTGTTTTCCCCAACGGTAATTTCATGAATAAAACTTTCCACATCACTGGGACGTGGTTCCTCGACGCTACCTTCATAAGGTAATTTACAAACCTCACAAAAGTCATAAAGCATCATTTCTTTGTACTCATCATATAAGTAAAAGTCTACCGTGGGTGGTGATCTCCTAGCATGAAAATGAAAATTTTGCATGAAAGTATTAGTGGGTAGGAGATACTGATCACATTGGTCGAGGAGGAAGTCGGTGACGCCTGCATTCCCAGCCAAATAATAGAAATCATCATAAATTCCGGCTGCTTGCAAGAATGCATCACATGGCCATTCACACGGCCAAATTTCTGCGGCGCGAGGAAGATTATACTTGGGCTTTTCCTTCTCCTCATTTTCTTTTTCCTTCGAACCACGGTTCGAGGATCCTCTCAACAATCTCCTTATCATTTTCTTCCTCTGAAAATTTCTGAATTTTTTGTGACTCAAAATAAAAGTGAACCAAACTCAACAAAAGTGATAGCAACTACTCCCACAAGTGCCTAGAGGCTATATCATGCATTAAAACTACTTTAGACCATATAAATTTGACATGCAAGCTCAAGAACAAGGTCACCATAGCAGCAAAAATTTGCAATAAATAAAGCACTAGCACAAAAACTAATTGGACCATTGGAGGAGTCACATACTCAAGAACAATCCCCCAAAGCAGTTTTGTGAATGGGGCTTTGAGCAAGGAGATAAAAAATGGCAGCAAGATGAGCAAGAACACGAGTTTGAGCTATGGAGTGATTTTTTCTGGAGGAAGAAAGAGAGGATGGGTGCTGGAATAAGTGAAGGGGGGCCACGTGGGACCCACAAGGTCGGGGGGCGCGCCCAGGGGGTAGGGCACGCCCTCCACCTTTGTGGCCCACTGGTGAGGCCTCCTGGTGTGTGCTCAGTGCCAGAAATTATCAAATATTCTATAAAAAATCATACTAAATTTTCAGGGCATTTGGAGAACTTTTATTTTTTGGACATTTTTTATTGTATGGATAATTCAGAAAACAGATAGAAAATACTATTTTTGCTTTATTTAATCTAAATAACAGAAAGTAAAAGATGGGTACAGAGAGTTGTGCTTTCTAAATTCATCCATCTCATGCTCATCAAAAGGAATCCATTAACAAGGTTGATCAAGTCTTATTAATAAACTTCTTCTGAGTGACATGAAACCGGAGAACTTTCGAATAAAACTAGGTTACCTCAACGGGGATATGCATTTCCCCAACAATAAGAATATCATATTTCTTTTTGACAGTAGGAAGAGGGAATTCAAAACCTCCAATAGTAATAGTTGAAAATTTTCCAATAGAATTGGTACTATGAACTTGAGGTTGTTTCTTCGGAAAGTGTACCGTATGCTCATTACCATTAACATGAAAAGTGACATTGCCTTTGTTGCAGTCAATAACAGCCCTTGCAGTATTCAAAAAGGGTCTACCAAGAATAATCGACATACTGTCGTCCTCAGGAATACCAAGAATAACAAAGTCCATTAAGATAGTAACGTTTGCAACCACAACAGGCACATCCTCAGAAATACCAATGGGTATAGCAGTTGATTTATCAGCCATTTGCAAAGAGATTTTAGTAGGTGTCAACTTATTCAATTCAAGTCTATGATATAAAGAGAAAGGCATAACACTAACACCGGCTCCAAGATCACATAAGGCAGTTTTAACATAGTTTCTTTTAATGGAGCATGGTATAGTTGGTGCTCCTGGATCTCCAAGTTTCTTTGGTATTCCACCCTTAAAAGTATAATTAGCAAGCATGGTGAAAATTTTAGCTTCTGGTATCTTTTTTTTATTAGTAACAATATCTTTCATATACTTAGCATAAGGAGGCATTTTAAGCATATTAGTCAAACGCATACGCAAAAAGATAGGTCTAATCATTTCAGCAAAGCACTCAAAATCCTCATCATCCTTTTTCTTGGATGGCTTAGGAGGAAAGGGCATGGGTTTCTGAACCCATGGTTCTCTTTCTTTACCATGTTTCCTAGCAACAAAGTCTCTCTTATCATAACATTGATTCTTTGATTGTGGGTTATCAAGATCAACAACAGGTTCAATCTCTACATCATTTTCATTATTAGGTTCAGCATCAACATGAACATCATCATTAACATTATCACTAGGTTCATGTTCATCACCAGATTGTGTCTCAGCATCAGAAATAGAAATATCATTTGGATTCTCAGGTGTGTCTATAGCAGGTTCACTAGCATGCAAAGTCCTATCAGTTTTCTTTTTCTTTTTATTACTAGGACTAGGTGCATTAGTAATAATTCTCTGAGAATCTTGCTCAACTCTGTTAGGATGGCCTTCAGGATACAAAGGTTCCTGGGTCATTTTACCACATCTGGTCATAACCCTAACAGCATTATCATTATTCTTACTATTCAACTCATTAAGCAAATCATCTTGTGCTTTAAGTACTTGTGCTACTTGAGTTGTAACCATGGAAGCATGTTTACTAATAAGCTTAAGATCATTAACAGTTCTACTCATATAATTACCCAAGTGATCAAGCAAGTATGCATTACGTTTCAATTGTCTACTAACATAAGCATTGAAGTTTTCTTGTTTAACAATAAAATTATCAAACTCATCAAAGCATTGACTAGCAGACTTATTATGAGGAATATCACCTTCATCAAATCTATGGAGAGATTTTACCTCTACTGCCTGTGTCGGGTTATCAAGACCATGTATTTCTTCAATAGGTGGTAGATTTTTAACATCTTCAGCTTTAATACCTTTTTCTTTCATAGATTTCTTTACCTCTTGCATATCTTCAGGACTGAGAAATAGAATACCCCCTTTCTTCGGGGTTGGCTTAGGAGTTGGTTCAGGAAGTGTCCAATCATTATCATTACTCAATATATTATTCAATAGCAATTCAGCTTGCTCTACAGTTCTTTCCCTGAAAATACAACCAGCACAACTATCTAGGTGGTCCCTAGAAGCATCGGTTAGTCCATTATAAAAGATATCAAGTATTTCATTTTTCTTGAGAGGGTGATCAGGCAAAGCATTAAGTAATTGGAGAAGCCTCCCCCAAGCTTGTGGGAGACTCTCTTCTTCAATTTGCACAAAATTAAATATTTCCCGAAGGGCAGCTTGTTTCTTATGAGCGGGGAAATATTTTGCAGAGAAGTAATAAATCATATCCTGGGGACTACGCACACAACCAGGAGCAATAGAATTAAACCATAACTTAGCATCACCCTTTAATGAGAAAGGAAACAACTTAAGAGTATAGTAATAACGAATTTTTTCCTCCTGAGCAAATAGGGTGGCTATATCATTCAATTTAGTAAGATGTGCCACAACAGTTTCAGATTCATAACCGTAGAAAGGATCAGATTCAACCAAAGTAATTAACTCAGGATCGACAGAGAATTCATAATCCTTATCAGTAACAAAGATAGGTGAAGTAGCAAAAGCGGGATCATATTTCATTCTAGCATTCAAGGATTTCTCTTTCAGCTTAGCTAACAATTTCTTAAGATCCTCTCTATCATTGCAAGCAAAGAAGTCTCTAGCAGTTTATTCATCCATAACATAACCCTCAGGCACAACAGGCAATTCATATCTAGGGGGAGAATCATAATCTCCAGTTTCAAAAATATCATCGGTTTCAGTAATTTCATTCTCTCTAACCCTAGCAAGTTGTTCATCAAGAATTTCACCTAGTGGCATAGTATCATCAAGAATAGAAGTAGTATCATCATAAGCATCATGCATAGCAGAAGTGGCATCATCAATAACATGCGACATATCGGAATCAATAGCAGGTGTAGGTGTCGCAAGTTTACTCAAAACAAAAGGAGAATCAAGTGCAGAGCTAGATGGCAGTTCCTTACCTCCCCTCGTAGTTGAGGGAATTTTTTTGGTTCTTTGATCTTTCAGATTCCTCATAGTGATCAACAGAAATAAATCGCAAGTGACTCAGAGAATAGAGCTATGCTCCCCGTCAACGGCGCCAGAAAAAGGTTTTGATAACCCACAAGTATAGGGGATCGCAATAGTTTTCGAGGGTAGAGTATTCAACCCAAATTTATTGATTTGACACAAGGGGAGCCAAAGAATATTCTTGAGTATTAGCAGCTGAGTTGTCAATTCAACCACACCTGAAAGACTTAATATCTTCAGCAAAGTATTTAGTAGCAAAGTAGTATGGAAGTAACGGTAACGGTGGCAAAAGTAACAGTAGCAGTTTTGTAGCAATTGTAACAATGGCAACGGAAAAGTAAAGTAGCAAAGATCAATATGTGAAAAGCTCATAGGCAATGGATCAATGATGGATAATTATGTCGGATGGCATTCATCATGCAGCAGTTATAACCTAGGGTGACACAGAACTAGCTCCAATTCATCAATATAATGTAGGCATGTATTCCGAATATAGTCATACGTGCTTATGGAAAAGAACTTGCATGACATCTTTTGTCCTACCCTCCCGTGGCAGTGGGGTCCTATTGGAAACTAAGGGATATTAATGCCTCCTTTTAATAGAGTACCGGACCAAAGCATTAGCACTTAGTGAATACATGAACTCCTCAAACTACGGTCATCACCGGGAGTGGTCCCGACTATTGTCACTCCGGGGTTGCCGGATCACAACACGTAGTAGGTGACTATAACTTGCAAGATAGGATCAAGAACACAAATATATTCATGAAAACATAATAGGTTCAGGTCTGAAATCATGGCACTCGGGCCCTAGTGACAAGCATTAGGCATAGAAAAGTCATAGCAACATCAATCTTAGAACATAGTGGATACTAGGGATCAAACCCTAACAAAACTAACTCAGTTACATGATAGATCTCATCCAACCCATCACCGTCCAGCAAGCCTACGATGGAATTACTCACGCACGGTGGTGAGCATCATGAAATTGGTGATGGAGGATGGTTGATGATGACGATGGCGACAGATTCCCCTCTCCGGAGCCCCGAACGGACTCCAGATATGTCCTCCCGAGGAAGAACAGGGCTTGGCGGCGGCTCCGTATCGTAAAACGCGATGAATCCTTCTCTCTGATTTTTTTCTCCCCGAACGTGAATATATGGAGTTGGAGTTGAGGTCGGTGGAGGTCCAGGGGGCCCACAAGGTCGGGTGGCGCGCCCTAGGGGGGTGGGCGTGCCCCCCACCCTTGTGGCCAGGGTGTGGGCCCCCTTCTGTTGATTCTTTCGCCAATATTTTTTATTAATTCCAAAACTTATCTCCGTGAAGTTTCAGGTCATTCTGAGAACTTTTTATTCTGCACATAAATAACACCATGGCAATTCTGCTGAAAACAGCGTCAGTCCGGGTTAGTTCCTATTCAAATCATGCAAATTAGAGTCCAAAACAAGGGCAAAAGAGTTTGGAAAAGTAGATACGATGGAGACGTATCAATCTATCTCTATAGATCTTGATGCCCAATATGTAAGCAGCTTCACCGAGGTCTTCTCATTGAAAAATTCTTATTCAAGTATCCTTTTATGCTATCCAGAAATTCTATATCATTTCCAATCAATAATATGTCATCTACATATAATATTAGAAATGCTATAGAGCTCCCACTCACTTTCTTGTAAATACAGGCTTCACCGTAAGTCTGTATAAAACCATATGCTTTGATCACCTCATCAAAGCGTATATTCCAACTCCGAGATGCTTGCACCAGTCCATAGATGGATCACTGGAGCTTGCACACTTTGTTAGAATCTTTAGGATCGACAAAACCTTCTGGTTGCATCATATACAACTCTTCTTTGCGATATCCATTAAGGAATGCAGTTTTGACCTCCATTTGCCAGATTTCATAATCATAAAATGTGGCAATTGCTAACATGATTCGGACAGACTTAAGCATCGCTATGGGTAAGAAAGTCTCATCGTAGTCAACTCCTTGAACTTATCGAAAACCTTTTGCGACAAGTCGAGCTTTGTAGACAGTAACATTACCATCAGTGTCAGTCTTCTTCTTGAAGATCCATTTATTCTCTATGGCTTGCCGATCATCGAGCAAGTCCACCAAAGTCCACACTTTGTTCTCATACATGGATCCTATCTCAAATTTCATGGCCTCAAGCCATCTGTCGGAATCTGGGCTCATCATAGCTTCTTCATAGTTCATAGGTTCGCCTTGGTCTAATAACATGACTTCCAGGACAGGATTACCGTACCACTCTGGTGCGGATCGTGCTCTGGTTGACCTACGAGGTTCAGTAGCAACTTGATCTGAAGTTTCATGATCATTAACACTTGCTTCCTCTCTAGTTGGTGTAGGCATCACGGGAGCGGATTTCTGTGATGTGCTACTTTCCAATTCAAGAGAAGGTACAACTACCTCATCAAGTTCTACTTTCCTCCCACTCACTTCTTTCGAGAGAAACTCCTTCTCTAGAAAGGGTCCATTCTTAGCAACAAAGATCTTGCCTTCGGATCTATGGTAGAAGGTGTACCCAATTGTTTCCTTAGGGTATCCTATGAAGACGCACTTCTCCGATTTGGGTTCGGGCTTATCAGGCTGAAGCCTTTTGACATAAGTGTCGCAACCCCAAACTTTTAAGAAACGACAGCTTAGGTTTCTTGCCAAACCACAGTTCATACGGTGTCGTCTCAACGGATTTAGACGGTGCCGTATTTAACGTGAATGCAGTTGTCTCTAATGCATAACCCCAAAACGATAGTGGTAAATCGGTAAGAGACATCATAGATCGCACCATATCTAATAAAGTACGGTTACGACGTTCGGACACACCATTACGCTGTGGTGTTCCAGGTGGCGTGAGTTGTGAAACTATTCCACATTGTTTTAAATGAAGGCCAAACTCGTAACTCAAATATTCGCCTCCACGATCAGATCATAGAAACTTTATTTTCTTGTTACGATGATTCTCCACTTCACTCTGAAATTCTTTGAACTTTTCAAATGTTTCAGACTTGTGTTTCGTCAAGTAGATATACCCATACCTACTCAAATCATCTGTGAAGGTCAGAAAATAACGATACCCGCCGCGTGCCTCAACACTCATCGGACCGCATACATCGGTATGTATTATTTCCAATAAGTCATTAGCTCGCTCCATTGTTCCGGAGAACGGAGTTTTAGTCATCTTGCCCATGAGGTATGGTTCGCAAGTATCAAATGATTCATAATCAAGTGATTCCAAAAGTTCATCTGCATGGAGTTTCTTCATGCGCTTTACACCAATATGACCTAAATGGCAGTGCCACATGTATGTTGCACTATCATTATCAACTTTGCATCTTTTGGCATCAATATTATGAATATGTGTATCACTACGATCGAGATTCAATAAACCATTTGCATTGAGTGCATGACCATAGAAGGTTTTATTCATTTAAACAGAACAACAATTATTCTCTGACTTAAATGAATAACCGTATTGCAATAAACATGATCTAATCATATTCATGCTCAATGCAAAAACCAAATAACATTTATTTAGGTTCAACACTAATCCCGAAGGTAGAGGGAGTGTGCGATGGTGATCGTATCAACCTTGGAATCACTTCCAACACACATCGTCACCTCACCCTTAACTAGTCTTTGTTTATTCTGCAACTCCTGTTTCGAGTTACTAATCTTAGCAACTGAACCGGTATCAAATACCCAGGGGTTACTATGAACACTAGTAAAGTATACATCAATAACATGTATATCAAATATACCTTTGTTCACTTTGCCATCCTTCTTATCCGCCAAGTATTTGGGGTAGTTCCGCTTCTAGTGACCATTCCCTTTGCAGTAGAAGCACTCAGTTTCAGGCTTAGGTCCAGCTTTGGGGTTCTTCACGGGAGTGGCCACTTGCTTGCCATTCTTCTTGAAGTTCCCTTTCTTTTCCTTTGCCCTTTTTCTTAAAACTAGTGGTCTTGTTAACCATCAACACTTGATGCTCTTTCTTGATTTCTACCTTCGCCGATTTCAGCATCGCAAAGAGCTCGGGAATATTTTTCGTTATCCCTTGCATATTATAGTTCATCACGAAGTTCTAGTAGCTTGGTGATAGTGACTAAAGAACTCTTTCAATCACTATATTATCTGGAAGATTAACTCCCACTTGATTCAAGCGATTGTAGTGCCCAGATATTCTGAGCACTTGCTCACTAGCTGAGCTATTCTCCTTCATCTTGTAGGCAATGTACTTGTCAGAGGTCTCATACCTCTCGACATGGGCATGAGTCTGAAATACCAATTTCAGCTCTTGGAACATCTCATATGCTCTGTGGCATTCAAAACATTTTTGAAGTCCCGGTTCTAAGCTGCAAAGCATGGCGCACTAAACTATTAAGTAGTCATCATATCGAGCTTGCCAAATGTTCATAACGTCTGCATCTGCTCCTGCAATAGGTCTGTCACCTAGCGGTACATCAAGGACATAATTCTTCTGTGCAGCAATGAGGATAATCCTCAGATCACGGACCCAGTCTGCATCATTGCTACTATCATCTTTCAACTTAGTTTTCTCTAGGAACATATAAAAAACACAGGGGAGCTACAACGCGAGCTATTGATCTATAACATAATTTGCAAATACTATCAGGACTAAGTTCATGATAAATTAAAGTTCAATTAATCAAATTACTTAAGAACTCCCACTTAAATAGACATCCCTCAAGTCATCTAAGTGATACGTGATCCAAATCAACTAACCCATGTCTGATCATCACATGAGATGGGGTAGTCATCAATGGTGAACATCTCTATGTTGATCATATCTACTATATGATTCATGTCCGACCTTTCGGTCTCCAGTGTTCCGAGGCCATGTTTGTACATGCTAGGCTTGTCAAGTTTAACCCAAGCATTCCGCATGTGCAAAATTGTCTTGCACCCGTTGTATGTGAACGTAGAGTCTATCACACCCGATCATCACATGGTGTCTCAACACGACGAACTGTAGCAACGGTGCATACTCAGGGAGAACACTTTTACCTTGAAATTTAGTGAAGGGATCATTTTATAATGCTACCGCCTTACTAAGCAAAATAAGATGCATAAAAGATAAACATCACATGCAATCTAAATATGTGACATGATATGGCCATCATCATCTTGTGCTTTTGATCTCCATCTCCAAAGCATCGTCATGATATCCATCGTCACCGGCTCGACACCTTGATCTCCATCGTAGCGTCGTGGTCGTCTCGCCAACTATTGCTTCTACAACTATCCAAGGAGATGCATAGCAATGAGGGGGAGAGTGTGTCTACGTACCCTCGTAGATCGTAAGCAGAAGCGTTTCTCAACGCGGTTGATGTAGTCGAACTTCTTCGCGCTTCAACCGATCAAGTACCGAACGCACGGCACCTCCACGTTCTGCACACGTTCAGCTTGGTGACGTCCCTCGCCTTCTTGATCCAGCAAGACGTCGAGGTAGTAGATGAGTTCCGTCAGCACGACGGTGTGGTGACGGTGATGGTGAAGTGATCCTCGCAGGGCTTCGCCTAAGCACTACGAAAATATGACCGGGGGTGTAAACGGTGGAGGGGGGCGCCGCACACGGCTAAACATTGTCTGGGGTGTGCTAGGCGCCCCCTCCCACATATATATAGGTGGTAGGGGGAGGGGAAAGGCCAGGAGGCGCCCCAAGTAGGAACGAATCCTACTTGGGCTCCTCCCAAGCCGCGCGCCCCCCTGCCATATATGTCGGAGGGGGAAGGAAAGAGGGGGGAGAGAGAAGGAAGTGGGAATCCTATTCCCTTTCTTTCCTTCCCTCCTTCCCCTTTCCTTCTCCACCTTGGCCGACCCATATGGGGGGCGCACCAGCCCCTTGTGGCTGGTGCGTTTCCCCTCTTGGCCCATAAGGCCCATATGTTTTGCCGGGGGTGCCCGGAACCCCTTCCGGTGACCCGATATGTACCCGGTACCCTCCGGAACACTTCCGGTGTCCGAATACTATCGTCCTATATATCAATATTTACCTCTCAATCATTTCAAGACTCCTCGTCATGTCCATAATATGATCCGGGACTCCGAACAACATTCGGTCACCAAATCACATAACTCACATAATACTATATCGTCATCGAACGTTAAGCGTGCGGACCCTACGGGTTCGAGAACTGTGTAGACATGACTGAGACACCTCTTCGGTCAATAACCAATAGTGGAACCTGGATGCCCATATTGGCTCCGACATATTCTACGAAGATCTTTATCGGTCGAACTGTTATGACAACATACGTAATTCCCTTTGTCCATCGGTATGTTACTTACCCGAGATTCGATCGTCGGTATCTTCATACCTAGTTCAATCTCGTTACCGGCAAGTCTCTTTACTCATTCCGTAATACATCACCTTGTGACTAACTCCTTAGTCGTTTGCTTGCAAGCTTATGATGTGTATTACCAAGAGGGCCCAGAGATACCTCTCCGATACTCGGAGTGACAAATCCTAATCTCGATCTATGCCAACTCAACAAAAACCTTTGGAGATACCTGTAGAGCATCTTTATAATCACCCAGTTACGTTGTGACATTTGATAGCACTAAAGGCATTCCTCCGGTATCCGGGAGTTGCATAATCTCATAGTCGAAGGAATATGTATTTGACATGAAGAAAGCAATAGCAATAAACTGAACAATCATTATGCTAAGCTAACGGATGGGTCTTGTCCATCACATCGTTCTCCTAATGATGTGATCCCATTATCAAATGACAACACATGTCCATGGTTAGGAAACCTTAACCATATTTGACCAACGAGCTAGTCTAGTAGAGGCTTACTAGGGACACGGTATTTGTTTATGTATTCACACATGTATTTAAGTTTCTGATCAATACAATTCTAGCATGAATAATAAATCTTTATCATGAATAAGGAAATATAAAATAACAACTTTATTATTGCTTCTAGGGCATATTTCCTTCACGACAACTCTTCTAGGGTTTGGGGTGGCCTCGACAACGCTCTTTTAACTCATTTAACTTGGTAAATTTGGGTGGCCTTGACAATGCTTCTAGGGTTTGGGGTGGCCTCGACAATGCTCTTTTAACTTGGTAATTTTGGGTGGCCTCGACAACTCTTATTGGGTTTGGGGTGGCCTCGACAACGCTCTTTTAACTCATTTAACTCATTTAACTTGGTAAATTTGGTGGCCTCGACAATGCTTCTAGGGTTTGGGGTGGCCTCGACAACGCTCTTTCAGTCCCGGTTTGGGTGGACTCGAGAGTTGGTCGGGCGACAGGGGGTTGATCGACGTCCCCCCTCATATCACCATAATGAAAATCATCTATATATCATCAATCCATCCATCCATCCATATATACATACATCAATCCATCCATCTATATATATGAAAAAAATTCTATGAGCATAAAAATTTCTATGAACATAAAAAAAATCTATACACATCAATCCATCCATCCATCCATATATGAACAAAAAACTTTCTTCTATGAACAAAAAACTTTCTTCTATGAACAAAAAACTTTCTATGAACATCATTGCTCATATATCAATGCATACATCCATGGATCATCATTGCTCATATATCCATGGATCATATATAAAAACATTCTATGAACAAAAAACTTTCTATGAACATCATTGCTCATATATCAATGCATATATAAAAACTTTATATGGATCATCATTGCTCATATATCAATGCATATATAAAAACTTTCTATGGATCATCATTGCTCATATATAAAAACTTTCTATGAAAAAAAAGCATACATCAATGGACAAAAAAAATTCTATGAACAAAAAAAATTATACATCAATGCATACATATCCATGGATCATCCATACATCTGCATATACATACATACATCATCCATACGTACATACATCAATGGACAAAAAAATGTATGAACAAAAAAAAGGCAGAGCAGGCCGGGGCGGCGGCGGCGGCGCGGCAAGCAGAGCAGGGGCGGCGGCGCGGGGGAAGGGGGGCTCACTGGGGGCGGCGTCGGGGCAGGGCAGGGGTGCAAGGAGCAACGCCGGCGTTGGGGCAGGGAGCGCGTCGATGGAGCTGAAGGCCGGCGACGACGAGGAACGGGCTCGGGGGCGCACGCGGCGACGGGGAGGAGGACGCGCGAGGAGGTCCGGGCTCGAGGACATCGGCGAGGGCGAGGGCGCGGTCTGGCAGCCTGGCAGCGTCATGGTGTTCGGCGTGGCGTCGGGGGGGGGAAGAATAACTGAGATTGGAAAACGCTAAGTGTCGGCTTATATAGCAAAGCCTTTAGTCCTGGTTGGTGGCACCAACCGGGACCAATGCCCCCCATTAGTCCCGGTTTGTGACACCAACCGGGACCAAAGGTCAGTTTTCGTCAGCCCAAAGGGCGGGAAGCAGAGACCTTTGGTCCCGGTTGGTGACACGAACCGGGACTAAAGGGGGGCATTGGTCTTGGTTGGTGCCACCAACCGGGACGAAAGGGCTGCGGCTGGCACGGCGTCGGGCAGGTGGATGTTTAGTCCCACCTCGCTAGCTGAGAGGCACCGATAGTGGTTTATAAGCGCTGCTGCGCCACCCCTTTCGAGCTCCTCTCATGCAGGCCTACAGGCCTAAACGTGTCTCTCTGCCTGTGGGCCTACTGGGCCTGCTGCGGGCCTGCATCCTGGCCCAACTAGCGGGTTGGGTTTCTAGTCGTATGCAGGCCGTGGTGGCCTAGTAGGTGACATTTTTTCCAGTATTTTTGTTTTGTTTTTTGCTTTATTTATTTTCTTTTGTTTCTACTTACAGCTAAATACTTAGAGTTTTTGAGTGATTCTTTTTGCTTTAGGTCACAAAAATTATAAACTTTCTGTTAGTGCCATTATTTTTCAAATTTGAATAATTTAAATTTGAATTCTTTGAAATTTGTGTGAATCACTAGTTTGTGAATAACTTTACTTTAAAAATAGATTTTTGAGTGATTCTTTTTCCTGCTATTTAATATTAGTGTGTTTTATCATTATATTCAATTTGTTAATTTTTAGGCTATTTTAAATGGGTGTTTTAATCAAAAACAGATTTTGTTATTTTAGTTTGCTATTAAAGTTTCTAATAAAAAAATACTTTATGAAAATTCTTTTTGCTATTAATGTTTTGAACAAGAAATACTTTGATAATTTTAGTTGCATAAATTTTATATAATTTTAGTTTCAAAAATACTAGAGGTTTATAAAAGCTTTTTAGTTGATTCTTTTTGCTATTGAAGAATATTATAGTTTTATTTTAGTTGATCATAACAGAATATTTTAATTGATTCTTTGTAGTTCATTCTTTTTTGCTATTAGAGTTTTACAAAAGTTTTCTAGTTCATTCTTTTTGCTATTAGTTCATTCTTTGAGCTAAATGACCCTGAAATTGAAAAGCACTACAAATGAACTCTGAAAAGGTTGAAAGTTGGCATGGTATCATCATTTCACCCACATAGCATGTGCTAAAAAGTTGAGAGGGTTACGGCAAAAACTGGATGCACTTCGTGTACAAAATGGACAATCTCTTTCGAAGTATCGGGGTTTCGGACGAAAACTCATCTGTTACAAAGGGATTTCATTTTTTTGAACTTATTTGAATTGCAGACTTTTTATGTGTTCAAAATACACCATTCAAAGCCACATCATAAATTTTCAACCCTTTCTGACTTCATTTGGTATTTTTCATGCATTTACTGATTTTTTGAGCTAAATGACCCTGAAATTGAAAAGCACTACAAATGAACTCTGAAAAGGTTGAAAGTTGGGATGGTATCATCATTTCACCCACATAGCATGTGCTAAAAGTTGAGAGGGTTACGACAAAAACTGGATGCACTTCGTGTACAAAATGGACAATCTCTTTCGAAGTATTAGGGTTTCAGACGAAAACTCATCTGTTACAAAAGGCATTTCATTTCTTGACATGTAACTGCAGTGATATTCTAGATCAAAGGCATCATCAGAATAGTTGTGGAGAGAAAGTCTTCACTTTTTCTTCGCGTGTGTCCCTTTCTTATTGCGCCGTAACCACGGATAATCTTCATCGTTTAACATGGTGCTTGGGTCAGCCTTGACTTTGTTTCTGAACAGACGTTTCAACCGTGGTATTATAGGAGCATACCATATCACCTTGGCAGGAACCCTCTTCCTGGGGCGCTCGCCGTCAACATCACCATGGTCATCTCGTCTGATCTTATACCGCAATGCACCGCATACCGGGCATGCGTTCAAATCCTCGTACGCACCGCGGTAGAGGATGCAGTCATTAGGACATGCATGTATCTTCTGCACCTCCAATCCTAGAGGGCATAGAACCTTCTTTGCTCCGTACGTACTGTCGGGCAATTCGTTATCCTTTGGAAGCTTCTTCTTCAATATTTTCAGTAGCTTCTCAAACCCGTTGTCAGATACACCATTGTCTGCCTTCCATTGCAGCAATTTTAGTGTGGTACCGAGCTTTGTGTTGCCATCTTCGCAATTTGGGTACAACCCTTTTTTGTGATCCTCTAACATGCGATCGAACTTCAACTTCTCCCTTTCACTTTGGCATTGTCTCTTTGTATCAACAATGACCCGACGAAGATCATCATCGGGCACATCGTCTGGTTCCTCTTGATCTTCAGCTTCCCCCGTTGCAGCATCACCGTATTCAGGGGGCGGATAGTTGTCATCATCCTCTTCTTCTTCGTTGTCTTCCATCATAATCCCTCTTTCTCCGTGCTTGGTCCAAACATTATAATGTGGCATGAAACCCTTCTCAAGCAGGTGGATGTGAAGGGTTTTCGAGTCAGAGTAAGACTTCGTATTCCCACAGATAGGGCATGGACAACACATAAAACCATTCTGCTTGTTTGCCTCAGCCACTTCGAGAAAATTATGCACGCCCTTAATGTACTCAGAGGTGCGTCTGTCACCGTACATCAATTGCCGGTTCATCTGCGTGCATTATATATAATTAAGTGTGTCAAAAACCATTGCAGAACATCATGAATAGAGAAGTGACCAAATTAATAGAAGTTCATCATCACATTAAAACTAAAGTACAGTAGTGATCAAATGTTATTACTGAAAAAATAAATACATAAAGTTCATACATAGATATTGAACAACATATAGCTCTCTAGAGCATCTAATTAAACCATACATTGAAACTATGTAAAACATTTCAATGCAACAACAAATGCGATCATAATCGCAACTAAGGTAACAATTGATCCAACGGCATAATGATATCAAGCCTCAGTATGAATGGCATATTTTCTAATCTTTCTAATCTTCAAGCGCATTGCATCCATCTTGATCTTGTGATCATCGACGACATCGGCAACAAGAAACTTCAATTTCATCTTCTCCTCCTCAATTCTTTTCAATTTTTCTTTCAAATACTCGTTTTCTTGTTCAACTAAATTTAACCTCTCGACAAGAGGGTCGGTTGGAATTTTCGGTTCACATACCTCCTAGATAAAAACATCTATGTCACGTTGGTCGGCATAATTGTCATAAACACTAAATGAAACAAATAGTTATAAAAGATAATATATACCACATCCGAATCATAGACAGGACGAGGGCCGACGGGGGCGGATACCAAAACCATCGCACTATATAATAACAAACAATAATAAAAGTAAGAAAATTATACAAGTATCTATCTAAATCATACAAGTAAGAATTTTTTCTTTTAGAAAGAAGATAAGAACAAGAGGCTCACCACGGTGGTGCCGGCGACGAGATCGGCGCGTGCGATCGATGGCAGTGAGGACGGGGACGGGACAGGACGGACCGCCAAACCTAGACAAATCTTGAGGAAAATGGAGCTTGGACAAGGAGCTTGGAGAGGAGAAAGCTTAAGTGTGGCTCGGGCATTTCATCGAACACCTCATGTGCATAGGAGGTGAGCTAGAGCAACACACACCTCTCCCACGGCCGGCCAAAAAAATAGAGCAGTGGCTCTGTTCGCGGGCAGGGGCGGGGGTATATATAGGCTTCTCTTTAGTCCCGGTTTGTGGCTAAAACCGGGACTAAAGGACTACCTTTGGTCCCGGTTCCAGCCACCAACCGGGACTAAAGGTGCTGGGCCAGGAGCGAGGCCCATTGGTCCCGGTTCGTGTCCGAAACCGGGACCAAAAGTGTTAGACGAACCGGGACCAATGGCCCCCGAGGCCCGGCCGGCGCCCTGGCCTCACGAACCGGGACTGATGCCCCCTTTGGTCCCGGTTCGTGAGTGAACCGGGATTAATGCCCTTACCCAGGCCTCAACCAAAGCCCTGTTTTCTACTAGTGTAGCTTGAGTAACATGAGAACTAAAAAGAATGGCAGATTTGGCCCAGTTTGGAGTTTGATGTGAGATAGAACAAAAGTGATGGATGAGATGAGCCATTGAATTAGCTTCCTGAATAGTGGCTTGACGATAAACCAAGACATCGTCTGCAAACAACAAAGAATGAATAGAAGCGGAAAGTCAATTTGGCTCCCGGGGCCAAAAAAAAAAATCTTGAAATGAAAAAAAAATCAAGACAAAATTTGTTTGTGTACTTAGTCACATCCAAATGCTACCTGCAAATTTTGAGGCAAAAAGATTAAACATTTTGGCTTGTACAAAAAAAACAAATCGAACACCAAAAGTTACCCCAAAATGTCATCCCAAATTTGTTATTTTTACCGACGAAACACCGCAGCTCCGTTTCGCATGAAATTTGTCATGCATGTTTGCGACACTAATACAATCATCTACAAAAAAATTCAGAATTTTTCGAAAATATTTAATATTTTTTTTGTGTTACTGTTCACCCGGGAGCAAATGCTCCCGGGAGCCAAAACGCCTGCCTCGAATAGAAGGGCAATTTGGACCAAGAGAAATTCCCTGAAGATGATTAGCAGCAAGAGCTTAATTGGAAGCAATAGGCAATTCATTAATAGCGATAACAAACAAATAAGGAGACATGAGACAGTCTTGACGAATACCTCTAGAACTTTTAAATTTATGCAAAGGCTGCCCATTAATAAGCACAGAGAAAGTAAGAGAAGAAATGCATGCATGTATCAAATTAATGAAATGACCATGCAGCCCTTTACGTGCAAGAGCATACGTGCAAAGAATGAAGTTCCATTCTAGTCGATCAAAAGCTTCGACAAGATCTATTTTAAGCATGAAAGCATGATGTTTCCACGATTTAAGAGAGAAAGAGTGAGTAATCTCTTAAGCAATAATAATATTATCACTCTAGCCTCAATAAAGGCTTGCTGAGCGGGATCAATATAGTCCGAAAGATGAGGCTTAATCCTATTAGCTAATGATTTTATAAACAGCATTACAAATGCTAATGGGACGATAATCCATAGGAACTTGAGGAACTAACTTTTTCGGAATGACAACAATACTGGTGTCATTAATGTGAGGAGGTAAAATACGAGTTTCATAAAATTTAATCACAAGTTGAGTGAGTTCCTCCCCTATCCAATCCCATGCGGCCAAATAAAATTCAACATTAATTTGTATAGTCAACAGGAGACAAAAGACATTTGAGCAATCCAGAGTTATAGGGGTATAAAATATTTGACCTCGTTGTTCCCTTTTTGATGAGCAGCAGCAGAGAGAGGGAGACACAGAGAGACCGGTAGGGGAGCGGCGAACCCACCACACACCAGTCCGGTCCTGTCTCGTTGTCCTTTCTTGCCGGTCTCCCTGATGGACCATGCCATTGTCCACTGGACATTGGCCCGGTCCCAACCCAACCCAATCTGCCTGGCCGGCCAGTCTTTGAGACGCTGTCGATCCTTGTTGCCTGTTGGTATCCCCGCAGTACACAGCTTTGGCTACTTCTGCCGTTGGGAAAGCTCATCGGGGCCCTTGCCGGAGGGAAAGCCTGAACCTTCCTCTTCGAGCTACTCCGACCCGGCCTCACGCGACCGACGCACGCACTCACGTGATAGCCTTTGCCGCCCTTGCCTTCCACCCATTCATTTCCAAGGCAGACGCTTGGCGGCAACTTGAAAACATCCAATTTCAATCAATCAAGAAGACAAAAAAGGCATTGTAGCCTGAGTGAACTTATTAATTGCCTGGCTAACCATATATTACTTCTAGTATCAAGTTTGGGTTGCAACCCTATGTTACTTCTCGGTAGCCAATAAATGACACTTTAAAAAAAAATAAAAAAATGACACTATTCTTATTTGAATTCTACTCCCTCCGTTGCTAAATATAAGTCTTTGTAGAGATTTCACTATGAACCACATACGGATGTATATAGATGCATTTTAAATGTAGATTCATTCATTTTGCTCCGTATGTAGCCCACCTAGTAGAATCTCTACAAAGACTTATATTTAGGAACGGAGGGAGTACATGTTTGCATTTCGAACCGTCCCCCTCTGCCTCCATAGTCGACATAGAGGCGGTTGCAATTCTGACCCCCAGATGAAAATTGATGCTCTGAGCCATTGTTTGTTTTAGTAACCTATTAATGTTTCATTTGCGCTGGTGAATTTGTTGGGTGATTGTACAAAGTCAAGGATAGAGTGCAAAGTTGTGCCGCATGGGGCTCCATGGAGACTTTTTTGTTGTTGAAAAAACATCAAAAGCCATATTTAAAAGTTTCAAAAATTTCAAAATTATTTATGTGAAAAGTTGTTTCTGTTCACTACGGATATGTAAAAAAACGTTTAAAACTACATAATGATGTGTAAGCTACAAAAAAAAAATCTCGGGCAAACAACAAAAATGGCCCTTCTTACACACATATTTTCTTTTCTTTTTCTGCATGCCAACGTATGAAAGTATATCATTATAAAATTTTACAAATATGTAGTCTACATGTATATGTGCATGTATAATTCTTCTTTTTAGATGCATACATATGGTCAAGGGTAGCCTTGCACCCTCTAGATGGAGCTTATCTAGCCCTTCCCGCATCCTTTAGTCCCTCAAACTCCCCCCTATCCTTTAACCCTCTAAATTTTGCGGCACTAAACTTTTGTGCACATAGTCCTTCCCCAAACTTAATCCCTCAACCAAACATGACACCACATGGAACCCTCTGTTCTTCTCCCTTTTTTCTTCTTCTCCTTGCTAACGATGACTTCTGACCACTAGATGATGACCATGAATGGGCTAGGGCCTAGCATAGAGAATCCGCAAAAGTAACTTGACAGAGGCTCGCCGCACACGGCGTAGGCCTGCAACGAAGGAATCACGAAAAGAGACAAAATTCGTCCTTCACCGGCCACCGTTTGGTCACTTATTCGTGTGAATGAATTCTTCACCTCTTCACGATGGCATGGTCCGGAACGCGATGATTCTCTGAAATCGGCAATAGCGGCTGGTGATAACGTTTCTTTGTATGTTTTCTCCATGTAGGTGATGTTTTCTCTATAGGTGCTCTTCCACGCTTGGCGATGCTTTGTTCGTGGCGGGGACAACGGGAAGGAGCGCCGCCGTGGCCGCGGACGACGGGAAAGACATATAAAGTGAATTTTTTTTCTTTGTCGGGATATGGCGGGAGACGATGGAGAGAGGGAGGCGCCGCACGACAGAGTGGGCTAGGGTGGCCTTGTCCAACCAAGACATGCGACCACTCAAAAATAAAAATAAAAACAAGTCGTGCGCAATTCCTCTTTTTTTTTAAGTTCCATTCCTCATTTTCAGTGAGAGTTGCCTCTCCTAACCAAATTTTCAAAGAGAGGAACAATTTGAAAGAAGAAAAGCTTTTTCTTTTTTTTTGGCTTAAAAATGATTTTGGGGGAAACGGGCGGATGCTCGCATATGAGGCGCGCCCCTTGGCCCTGACACCCCCACTACCACCCCCACCCTCCTCTCCCCCCTCTCCCTTTCCAATGTAGCATACAGAGGCGCTGCTGCGCTAGCTCCTCCTCCCCCCCAATCTCTCCGCCGGCGGCTCACCGGAGGCGATGCTGCGGAGGAGCTGCCGATGGTTGGATGCCCAGCCTCGGAAAGTCCCTGTTCGTGGAGCAGTGTTGCCGACCAAGCCGGGTTCGGCCGGGTGCGACCCCACTCCGGCGACGGCGGCGGCTACGCGGCCTCCCGATGGTGGCGTCCTCGTCGAAGCCGCGAGCGCGAAGATCCCGCCGAGCCTCATGCAGAAGGCGACGTGCTTTCGTCCGCCGATCTCCAAGCGCCGTCCGCCAGGGTGGCCTTCCACCTTGGCGACTCCACCTCCGAAGTGCGACCCCACTCCGGCGACGGCGTCGGCTACGCGGCCTCCCGATGGTGGCGTCCTCGTCGAAGCCGCGAGCGCCAAGATCCCCCCGAGCCTCATGCAGAAGGCGACTCGCTTTCGTCGCCCGATCTTCAAGCTTCGTCCGCTAGGGTGGCCTTCCACCTTGGCCACCCCACCACCAAAGTGCGACCTCGACGTCCACGTCGGGAGTTGCCGCCTCAGGCCTACCCGCTCACTTGCTGTGATTCCAGACAGGTCGAGCGGCCAAGGTTTCACTTCGCCTGCCAGCGGCGACATCTCCCTCGCAGGCTGCTCGAAGGAAGAGGAAGTCCCGCCAGCAAAAGACACACCTTTTTCTCATCCTCGAGTTCAAAGGTACTGCACTTTCATGGTCTCTCCTTTGTGCTCAATCGGTTCCACATCAGTGGGAAATTTGTGTCATTTCTAATGGAAAAATGATACTGCATCTTCCAGGATTGTTTTTGTGTGTGCTCAGTATCATGTTATTTCTGTCCCCAAATGTGCCATATAGCTACAGCACAAACATTGTATTTTCGAAGTCGTTGTATTTTATTTGCGGTGCCATCATGATAATGATCTCGTTATGTTGACTGTTGCAGAAAGGAGAACGCTCAGCTGATTCCTCTTGGGAAACATGGTATATCTGATGAACACCAAAGGCAATACAGTGGCAGTGTTCAAAGACAAATGAAGCCGTTTGGGGTGCATGGTATGCACTTCACTTCTATCCAGAAGCCTACCAGCTCTCTTGCTGTGCTTCGAGCCAGGTTGAGCGAAGGTGTCACTTCTCCTACCAGTGGCGACACCCCCCTCCCTGGCGAATGTTTGTGCTTGAAGGAAAATGATCAAGTCCCGCCAACAAAAGACACCAGCTTTTCTCATCCTTCAGATCAAAAAAGGTACTGGACTTCCATCGTTTCTCGTTTGTGCTCAATCGGTCTCACTTCAGTTGGAAATTTGTGTTATTTGTGCTCAAAAGGTGTGCGCAATGTTGTTTCTCTCGTTTGTGCTCAATCTATCAAATTTGTGTTACTTGTAATTGATTCACTTTAGTAGATTTGTTATATGCTGGATTTATGCCATAACAATTCTTTGGAAGTTCAGGCTTAACCACCTCGTGCACAATATTGTGCGTATGAGGCAAAGCTGCGACATTTGTTATTCTATTTCTGTTCTTAAATGTGACCACAGCAAAAACATTGTAGTTTCGAAGTCGTTATATTTTCTTTGCGGTGTCTTAATGATAATGATCTTGTTATGTTGATTGTTGCAGAAATTACAACACTCCACAGATGATGTCTCTTGCAAATCTTGATATATTTGATGAAAACCAAGGTCTTGCGAAGATGATTATTTTAGAGCAGCCAAGATCTTGCGAAGATGATTATTTTAGAGCAGCAACCACCGTGGTTCCAGAGAAGCTGTCCTCGAAGTGTACTTCTTCCACTGATCCATCACAGAACATCTTCTCTGGGCACTTCTATGCTGAAGACATACATTCTATTTCTGAAAGAAAGCTGTTTCCAGAGCATGGTGTGAAGATCACCTCTCCTCAAGAACCATGCAAGTACTTCATGAGATCTCCCGTGGATGAATTTGACAGAGCCAGCAAACTGTCCGCAGAAGTTGGTGCAGATGCTCTGATCCAGAAGCGTTTGAAGAAGTTATTCTCAGCTCAACAGTTTGATGGAAGTATGAGACCAAAAATGGTCCAGAACTGGGGAAGCAAGACGATAGCATATGGCATATCAAGACGGTGCTTTTCAACAGGCCCGGCTGATCATAACACACCTCTGTCACCACCTCTGCCCCCTCCTGATAATCTATTGGAGGTAGTGCAGCCCTTTACCGAGTCTGAGACAAAGCCTTTCTATATTCGAGCTGTTCCTGCAGAGGCTATCACTGATGCTGTAGAGGCTGATGACGCAGTTGTTGAAGATGCACTGGAACCTAGCTCTCTTGAGAAAATCTATCATCAAAAGGTCAGGCCAGCGCTATTGCCTAGAGGCATGGTATTACCATACCAACTGCATGATCGTAGAACTCAACGTTTACACAATGGGTTCAAGAGGATTACCAATCAATATCCAATTTATATGACCAGTTATGATCTCATGATAGATCTGATAACAACAGAAACAAAGAAATGGTTACCACTGCTTGATGATTTAAGTAAGAAGCACATTTATGTTATTGATGATTGGAACAATAGGTTCTACACATCCTCTGGGTACACCATACAAGATTATGGTCTACGAGTTGGGCCGGATGGTGGAAAAGGTTACTATCGTGGGGAATGCGATGCTTCATTCAACCGATTCACGCGGCTGGCAAAACTATCAGCCATGATATGGCTGGATGATCAAATCATCTATTGTGCTGTTTGCTATGACGTACCCTGTAGAGATTCTGTGCATGCAGAGGCCCTCGCTATGTCATACCTTCTGAAGATAGGAGCTCAATATAAGAAGATGCAAGTTTTATCAGATTGTGAAGCTGTTATTAACACGATTAAAGGATTGAATCAAGTCGCTCCTTGGGATCCAAACTATAAGTCCTTCATGCTACTGCGGTTTTTGAGCACTAAATATGATGAGCTGATACCAAGACTGGAAACTAGAGAAAAACTTGGTTTTGTTGATAGTCTTCTAAAGGAGAAATTACAACCAACGATCACGCCTGAGTATGTAAAAAGTATGCTGGAGAGGTGGTCGCCAGCATTGAGAGGGTCCTTGATATTCATGGTTGGCACACATCCACCTAGAGCTATAAAGAAACTCGGTATAAATCTCTCTACTCTTATGATTATCTCTCTTATTGCAAAACTAAATGCAAACAAACCTTAATGTGTTCTCAACTCTTCGTTTCAAAACAGTTGTTATTGCGAGGTCGAGAAAGATAGCGATAAGCTATCTGCTGTATTTCATATAATGTCAACTCTTGGGGCAAACGACACTCACTTGATTGTCTACGACTTGGAATCAAGACCTGAGTTGAAACAACAGTTCATTCAGATGTATGGGTCTTGCGACATATCCCACAGGAATGGGCGGCAGTACTTCTTGAAAGTACCAAGGCCAGCGCTGCATTCATATATTGAGCCAACAGTCCCGCTGTTTGTTGTCTTCAACGCAGCAGATGCAAGGGACTGCCTCGTGGATGATAAAGACATCTTTGTGGTGGTGTTGTCAACGCCAAATGAAAGGGCGATCATGAAGGAGATGAACATCGAGACGTTCAGTCCAGTTAGCTATGTATCGTTCCACAGATGTGAGTTTATTTCAACATCCTAATTACAGCAATAAATGTGGAGGTGTGAAAGGTTTATGCTAACTTACATTTTTCCTGTGTAGACCCAAATGCTAACCAAAAGGGCTTGCAAGTCACGGAAGAACAGAAGAAAGAGGAGCCATCTGGACCAGTATCTGGTGAGTATCAAACAACTGCTTTTGAAAACTTCGCATGTTTGACAAAGCTCATCTGCAGCATTCTCCCTATGTTTCAAAATAGTGTCTTCTTTTCCTTTAAAGATGAGCTTACTAGTTCACAAACTTGCTCCTTTTCAACATCCTAATTACAGCCATAAATGTGGAGGTGTGAGAGGTTTATGCTAACTTACATTTTTCCTGTGTAGACACAAATGCTAACCAAAAGGGCTTGCAAGTCACGGAAGAACAGAAAGAAGAGGAAGCATCTGGACCAGTATCTGGTGAGTATCAAACAACTGCTTTTGAATACTTTGCATGTTTGACAAAGGCCATATCAGCAGCGTTCTCCCTATGTTTCAAAATAGTGTCTTCTTTTCCTTTAAATATGAGCTTACTAGTTCACAAACTTGCTCCTTTTCCACTTGTTTTTTCACCATAGAAGCCTCCTCTCTCACATATTCACCGGGAGACAAAGATGCCCCCATCCAACTACATCTGCAACCTTATGGCAACTAACTTCCGCCTATCCTCTGTCCAAACTGAAATCCACTCAATGTAGGTGGATTTTGTTCCAACTACTATCTCAGCCTCTCCATGCTTAACAAGGAAACACTCCTTTTGCCTAAAAAAACCACAATGAACAGTTACTATGGACTGAGTTAATTGAATCCGTAATACGGAGTACTTGGTAGCAGCGACCACTCACCAGTGGTACTGGATGGGTTTCAAAGCAAGCCAAAAGCGTGGTGCTTAGTTAACTTAACCTGGATAACTCACTCTGCTGTTAAGTAGGAACAATGTATGTACTAGCAAGCAACTTGTGCTCTGCTTTTCATGTGACACTCGTTTGCTGATTTTGCAGCAGTAACAGCTTCAAGAACTTTGTGATTCAGGTGCACCAGTGAAGACCAACTTCATGTGATTTGTCTAGCTAGGTCTGCAAAATGAAGAAAGGAAGGCAAGTTTAATCATGACAGCAAGAGACCAGTGAGGGAGCAAGTGAAATCATTTGATTTTTGTAGGTCGGTAAACTGAGTAAGCTGAAGTATGATAACAGGTCCATGAAACAATGGGAGTGAAGGAAATATTTGCATAAAACCTTGGCACTTCATTTTTGAGTGATGCATAACCTCTTGTCATGATATGCTAGAATACATAGATGGGGATAGATAGAAACCCCAAGCAATGACCTTCTTTAAGAGAGTCGAGATTGCGTACCGATTCGAGTGGCAAGAGATCTGTGAATCAACCAATGCAACGTCGTCGTCATCAGAGCAAAAACGTCGAGCACCTTTCTTTCCAGAGCAGAGCGCGATCTACTCCCTCGGTTCCTACATATAAGTCTTTTTAGAGATCTCAATATAGACTACATACGGATGTATATAGATGTATTTTAGAGTGTAGATTCACTCATTTTGCTCCGTATGTAGTTCATATTGGAATCTCTTTAAAGACTTATATATATTTATGAACGGAGGGAGTAAAAAATTCAAAAACATGGAGTAGGAAAAATTAATGGTCGCTGAAAATAGGGATCGTCCAGCAAGAGATCTGTCAAGCATTGAAGCCAAATCGAGCAGCAAGGCACTGAAGAAAAATGTGGAGCATCTTTCCATCTTGAGCACAATCTGGAAAATCAACATGCATAATCACGGGATAGGAAAATTCAGGGTTGAGAGTGCGTTACCAGATTGGAGGCCGGTGCCGATCGAGAGGACGACTCAAGCAGGCGTGACTGCGTGAGTGGTGGACTAGGATGGCAGTACACACATGTTTTTAGACACGAATATATGTGCTGCAGGTAATGGAGTTCGAGATTATTAAGGCGATGAATGCTGTCGTTTCCTGTTCGTTTGTGTCTGGGAGAGCTTTGGTGGTGGCGGCGGCAGCGGCGGAAGAGAGAGCGGCGGCGATATGCACTGGGGAAGATGGACCGTGAGGGATGTATGTAGTGAGATGTTGACATGGGCTATTTTTAGTTTACTTGGCACTCGTGGGCTTGGAACGTTGGGCTGACACACCAACAAATAAGCCAGGCCACGTACTAAAAGTTGGATTTTGGAAAATCCGGAGAATTTTGAACGCTGTCTGTTTCCCAACAACAACAATACTTCAAGCGGAAGTGGGCTCTCACCCTTCCCAGATTTGGAGATCAATCATACAAGCAAGAGACATATTAAAACAGGGAGTTATAAAACGGATTGGTAATGGAGAGTCTACGGAAATCTGGAACCACAATTGGTTGCCGAGGACGGAGATGATGAAACCCTATGGGTGTATTGCGGCCAACCCACCCACCCTAGAGGTGGCCGAGTTGATTGACCACACTTCTGCCACCTGGGTTGTGCCACGGGTTGAAGAGACTTTTATCCCTATGCATGGATGTGTCAGTTATTTTGAGTATCACGTTATGTACAATGAACATCAATGATTCGTGGTCATGGCACCATGAGAAGAATGGAGAATTCTCAGTACGGTCAGCTTATAAAATGATGGTGGCAACAAAGTTTAGAAGAGAAGCGTGGATTGATGGGACAGCTGGCTCTTCGAGCTCAAGGCAGGAAGAACGATCTTGGAAGTCTTTGTGGAATACGAAAGTACGGGGAAAAACGGAATGTTTCTCTGGAGGTTAGCAAAACAATCTCTCCCTACTGAAGACGTCCGCTGTCATAGAAATATATCACCGACCAATGCTTGTGGGTTGTGTGGGATGGAGGACTCACGGCGACGCTCGCTAATCGAGCCACGTTGTATATGGGCACTAGTCGACGAGGACATATGCAATGACAATTTACGCGTGGGCCGAGTGGACCAGCCCATCGTACTCAGTATATATAGGCGTTGCGTGTGTAGGTGTGGGGGTATCGATAATCATTTGTATCCACTGAGATCTTATCCTCTCCCTCCTTCTCCTCATCTGCTGTAAACCAGTAAACGTATCTCTGAACTCTCTGTAATTCTGAGATCTATGAACCATACCCTAGCCATTGCAGGGAATGCTAGCAATATCGTAGCATTTGGTATCTAGAGCCTCGTCTGATCCGCACAATTTTTTTTACTCCGGTGATCTGAGCCGCCATTGGCCCCTAATTCCTGGCGACCATAGCGCAGAGCAAGGCCATTTCAAAGGCCGGAGCGCACAACGCCAAGGGGACCGAGGAGTTGCGCACCGCCGTCGACAGCTACGCGTCGTCATCGGGTAAGGCGTTTGATGCGCTGGCTCGGACCACCACCGCGTCGCTCGACCATACAGAAGCGACGCTGGGTTGACTTCTCATCGCCAACAATGGACTCGATGCAGCGGTGGACGAGATGAAGCGCTCCCTCAATGCGGTCCTCAAGTGCGTCTCATCACTGGAACAAGCACCTCCAGCAATCACTACTCTGCAGCAACCACAACAGCGCGCAGATGGAAATCTGACTAGGGCGGAGATGCGGACACAACACAACAACCGATCCGTCCTAGGCCATGGTGAGCATTCCAGTAATCAATTCCAAGCCTATGAGGAATTTTCTGAAGAAACCGATGAGCATGGAGTGTCAACAAATTCAGCAGCCCAGTTTACTCATACGAAACATAGTCCTCGCATTCCTCGGTCTGATTTTCCAAAGTTTGATGGTGATAACCCCAAATGATGGAAACAACAATGTGAAAAGTATTTGAGAATGTACTCTGTTCAGGCAAATCTATGGGTTGATTTTGCTACCATGCATTTTCAAGGCAATGCTGCTCTATGGTTGCAGACCTATGAGGCTATGCACACGATTGACTCTTGGCCTCAGTTGGGTGATACGTCTCCAACGTATCTATAATTTTTTATTGTTCCATGCTATTATATTATCTGTTTTGGATGTTTTATATGCATTAATATGCTATTTTATATTATTTTTAGGACTAACTATCAACCTAGAGCTCAGTGCCAGTTTCTGTTTTTTCCTTATTTTTGAGCCTCGCAGAAAATGAATACCAAACGGAGTCCAAACGGAATAAAACTTCACGATGATTTTTCTTGGACCAGAAGACACACAGGGGACTTGGAGTCCAAGTCAGAAGAGCCACGATGCGGCGACAAGGGTGGAGGGCGCCCCCCTACCTTGTGGGCCCCTCGGGACTCCTCTGACCTAGATCTTTCTCCTATAAATTCACATATATTCCAGAACCACCAGAGGCATCAACGAAAACACTTTTCCACTGCCGCAACCTTCTGTTCCCGTGAGATCCCATCTTGGGGCCTTTTCCGGCATCCTGTCGGAGGGGGAATCGATCACGGAGGGCTTCTACATCAACACCATTGCCCTTCTGATGAAGCATGAGTAGTTTACCTCAGACCTACGGGTCCATAGCTAGTAGCTAGATGGCTTCTTCTCTCTCTTTAATTCTCAATACAACGTTCTCCTCGATGTTCTTGGAGATCTATCCGATGTAAACTTCTTTTGTGGTGTGTTTGTCGAGATCCGATGAATTGTGAATTTATGATCAGCTTATCTATGAATATTATTTGAATCTTCTCTGAATTCTTTTATGCATGATTTACTATCTTTGTATTTCTCTTCGAATTATCGGTTTGGTTTGGCCAACTAGATTGATTTTTCTTGCAATGGGAGAGGTGCTTAGCTTTGGGTTCAATCTTGCATGATTTCACCCAGTGACAAAGTAGGGGTAGCGAGACACGTATTGCATTGTTGCCATCAAGGATAAAAAGATGGGGTTTTCATCATATTGCTTGAGTTAATTCCTCTACATCATGTCATCTTACTTAAGGCGGTACTCCGTTCTTTATGAACTTAATACTCTAGATGCATGCTGGATAGCGGTCGATGTGTGGAGTAATAGTAGTAGATGCAGGCAGGAGTCGGTCTACTTGACACGGACGTGATGCCTATATGCATAATCATTACCTTGGATATCGTCATAACTTTGCGCTTTTTTATCAATTGCTCGACAGTAATTTGTTCACCCACCATATTATTTGCCTTCATGAGAGAAGCCTCTAGTGAAACATATGGCCCCCGGGTCTATTTTCCATCATATTACTTTCCGATCTACTATTTTGCAATCTTTTATTTTCAGATCTATATACCAAAAAATCCAAAAATATTTTATCTTTTGTTTATCTATCTCTATCAGATCTCACATTTGCAAGGGACCGTGAAGGGATTGACAACCCCTTTATCGCGTTGGGTGCAAGTGTTTAATTATTTGTGCAGATGTTAGTGATTTGTGCGTTCTTCTCCTACTGGATTGATACCTTGGTTCTTAACTGAGGGAAATACTTACCTCTACTGTGCTGCATCACCCTTTCCTCTTCAAGGGAAAAACCAACGCAAGCTCAAGAAGTAGCATGAAGAATTTCTGGCGCCGTTGCCGGGGAGATCTACGTCAAGCCTACCAAGTACCCATCATAAACTCTCATCTCTTGCATTACATTATTTGCCATTTGCCTCTTGTTTTCCTCTCCCCCACTTCTAAAATGATTTTCAGAAAAATACAAAAAGATTTGCCTTTTTATTCGCCTTCTTTCCGTTTGCCCTTATGTCTTACTTGGTTTGTTTGCTCGTTTGCTTGGCATAATTGTGTATTTTATTGAAAAATAATAAGCAAAGAGTTTATGGATCCTCATTCACTTGCTAATCTTTTTAAGAGATCCAATTATGATGAACCTATTGCTAGTGAGTTGAGTGCGCTAGATTATCTTTATGAAGTTTTGCTTGAAATTCGTGAATCTGAAAATTGTGATGAAGTGTTAAAAGAAGAAATTTATGAAGTGATTCGCGATAGCTCTTTGGATGAAAAGCATGATTGCAATGGTTCTACTATAAATTCTATAAATGTCAGTTGTGCTAATGATATGCAAAACCCTAAGCTTGGGGATGCTAATTTTGCTATGTCCACTACTTGTTTCAATGATCATGATTGGGGTGATTTTTCTTATGATCTTGAAAATTTATTTAAGCCTCATGATGAATATGTTTGCAATAATATTGAAAGTGGGTTTGGAAGAGTGTCAACTCTAGGTAATAATGATCCCACTACTTTGAGGTATGATCAATCTCATGAATTTTTTGATAAAAGTGGGTTTGGAAAAGTCATGACTTTATTTTATGTTAATCCCACTATTTTGGAAGAGTGTCAACTTTGCATGCATGTGGATCATGAAGAGAAAATTTTATGTGATAGTTATATTGTTGAATTTGATTATGATCCTACATGTAATTATTATGAGAGAGGGAAATATGGTTGTAGAAATTTTCATGTTACTAAATTACCTCTCGTTATGTTGAGATTGCTATTGCTTCTTTCTTCTTCCTTGCATATGCTAGTTTTTACTTTCCTTGATAATTTGTTTGCCTATAAAATGACTATGCATAGGAAGTATGTTAGACTTAGATGTGTTTTTCACATGCTTTATGATGCTCTCTTTGTGCTTCACTTCTTTGTCTTTCATGTGAGCATCATCAAAATTATCAACGCCTCGCTAAAAGTCTTTAAAGAAAAGCGCTTGTTGGGAGACAACCCAATATTTTTATTTTCTGTTTTTGTGAGAATACACATTATTACCTCTATAATAATAGTGTTAGGGTGTTTTAATTAGTGTTTGTGCCAAGTAAGACCTTTGGGATGGCTTACGGTGATAGTTGATTTGATCTTGCTGAAAAACAGAAACTTTTGTGTCCAGTCACAGAATTTTAATAATTCACTGGAGGGTGGAAAAACCCTGAATTTTTTTACACAGGATTTATATACAAATTTACTCTGTTTTCCTAATTTTTAAGAATTTTTGGAGTTACATAAGTATTAGAACAATTCAGATCTTCACAGACTATTCTATTTTTGACAGATTCTTTTTTCTTTGCGTTGTTTGCTTATTTTGATGAATCTATGGGTAGTATCGGGGGGTATGAACCATGGAGAAGTTGGAATACAGTAGACATTACACCAATATAAATAAAGAATGAGTTCACAACAGTACCAAAAGTGGTGATTTTATTTCCTTATACTAACGGATCTCACGAGTTTGCTGTTGAGTTTTGTGTTGTGAAGTTTTCAAGTTTTGGGTAAAGATTTGATGGACTATGGAATAAGGAGTGGCAAGAGCCTAAGCTTGGGGATGCCCAAGGCACCCCAAGGTAATATTCAAGGACAACCAAGAGCCTAAGCTTGGGGATGCCCTGGAAGGCATCCCCTCTTTCGTCTTCGTCTATCGGTAAATTTACTTGAGGCTATATTTTTATTCACCACATGATATGTGTTTTGCTTGGAGCGTCTTGTATGATATGAGTCTTTGCTTTTTAGTTTGCCACAATCATCCTTACTGTACATATCTTTTGAGAGGGACACGCATGAATCGTGATTTATTAGAATACTCTATGTGCTTCACTTATATCTTTTGAGCTAGGAAATTTTGCTCTAGTGCTTCACTTATATATTTTTAGAGCACAGCGGTGGTTTTATTTTATAGAAATTGTTGAACTCTCATGCTTCACTTATATTATTTTAAGAGTCTTTCTAAACAGCATGGTAATTTTCTTTGGTTATAAATTTAGTCCTAATATGATAGGCATCCAAGAGGGATATAATAAAAACTTTCATATAAAGTGCATTGAATACAATGTGAAGTTTGATTCCTTATGATTGTTTTTGAGATATAAAGATGGTGATATTAGAGTCATGCTAGTGAGTAATTGTGGATTATAGAAATACTTGTGTTAAAGTTTGTGATTCCCATAGCATGCACGTATGGTGAACCGTTATGTGATGAAGTCGGAGCATGATTTATTTATTGATTGTCTTTCTTATGAGTGGCGGTCGGGGACGAGCGATGGTCTTTTTCTACCAATCTATCCCCCTAGGAGCATGCGTGTATTACTTTGTTTTGATGACTAATAGATTTTTGCAATAAGTATGTGAGTTCTTTATGACTAATGTTGAGTCCATGGATTATACGCACTCTCACCCTTCCACCTTTGCTAGCCTCTCTAGTACCGCGTAACTTTCGCTGGTGCCATACACCTACCTTTTACCTTCCTCAAAACAGCCATCATACTTACCTATTATGGCATTTCCATAGCCATTCCGAGATATATTGCCATGCAACTTTTCACCGTTCCGTTTTATTATGACATGTTACATCATTGCCATATTGCCTTGCATGATCGTAAGAAAGCTAGCATGATGTTTACATGGCTTGTCCATTTTTTTGATATAATTTGCTACGCTAGATCATTGCACATCCCGGTACACCGCTGGAGGCATTCATATAGAGTCATATTTTTTTCGAAGTCGAGTTGTAATTTTTGAGTTGTAAGTAAATAAAAGTGTGATGATCTTCATTATTAGAGCATTGTCCCATGTGAGGAAAGGATGATGGAAGCTATGATTCCCTCACAAGTTGGGATGAGTCTCCGGACTTTATAAAAAATATGGTTATGGAATGAACGGGATCACATCATTAAGAGAATGATGTGATGGACAAGACCCATCCATTAGCTTAGCATAATGATCGTTAAGTTTTATTGCTATTGCTTTCTTCATGACTTATACATATTCCTTTGACTATGAGATTATGCAACTCCCGAATATCGGAGGAACACCTTGTGTGCTATCAAACGTCACAACGTGTTTGTTGGGTTGGCATAGATCGAGATTAGGATTTGTCACTCCGAGTATCGGAGAGGTATCTCTGGGCCCTCTCGGTAATGCACATCATATGAAGCCTTGCAAGCAATGTGACTAATGAGTTAGTTGCGGGATGATGCATTATGGAACGAGTAAAGAAACTTGCCGGTAACGAGATTGAACTAGGTATGAAGATACCGACGATCAAATCTCGGGCAAGTAACATACCGATGACGAAGGGAATAACGTATGTTGTCATTACGGTTTGACCGATAAAGATCTTCGTAGAATATGTAGGAACCAATATGAGCATCCAGGTTCCGCTGTTGGTTATTGATCGGAGATATGTCTCGGTCATGTCTACATAGTTCTCGAACCCGTAGGGACCGCACGCTTAACGTTCGATGACGATTTGTATTATGAGTTATGTGTTTTGGTGACCGAAGGTTGTTCGGAGTCCCGGATGAGATCACGGACATGACGAGGAGTCTCGAAATGGTCGAGAGGTAAAGACTGATATATTGGAAGGTTATATTCGGACACCGGAATGGTTTCGGAGTGGTTCGAGTATTTTTCGGAAAACCGGGAGGTTACCGGAACCCCCCGGGGAAAGTAATGGGCCTACATGGGCCATAGGGGAGAGAGAGGACAGCCCACTGTTGGGGAACGTAGCAGAATTTTAAAATTTTCTACGCATCACCAAGATCAATCTATGGAGTCAACTAGCAACGAGTGAGAGGGGAGTGCATCTACATACCCTTGTAGATCGCGAGCGGAAGCGTTCAAGAGAACGGGGTTGATGGAGTCGTACTCGTCGTGATCCAAATCACCGATGACCGAGCGCCGAACGGACGGCACCTCCGCGTTCAACACACGTACGGTTGGGAGAGACGTCTCCTCCTTCTTGATCCAGCAAGGGGGAAGGAGAGGTTGATGGAGATCCAGCAGCACGACGGCGTGGTGGTGGAAGCAGCGGGGATCTCGGCAGGGCTTCGCCAAGCTCAGCGAGAGGGAGAGGTGTCACGGGGGGAGAGGGAGGCGCCAGGGGCTTAGGGTGCGGCTGCCCTCCCTCCCCTCCACTATATATAGGGGCTAGGGGGGCGCATGCCCCCTTGGAGATCCCATCTAGAGGGGGGGCCGCTGGCCCCCTCGGGGGCAACGCCCCCTAGGGTTTCCAACCAGGGGGGCGCATGCCCCCTCGGGGGGGGGGGGGCAACGGCCCCCTAGGTTTCCAACCCTAGGCGCCTTGGTCCCTTAGGTGGGGTGCACCAGCCCACCAGGGGCTGGTTCCCACGCCACTTCAGCCCATGGGGCCCTCCGGGATAGGTGGCCCCACCCGGTGGACCCCCGGGACCCTTCCGGTGGTCGCGGTACAATACCGGTGACCCCCGAAACTCTCCCAGTGGCCGAAACTGGACTTCCTATATATAAATCTTTACCTCCAGACCATTCCGGAACTCCTCGTGACGTCCGGGATCTCATCCGGGACTCCGAACAACCTTCGGATTACCGCATACTAATATCTCTACAACCCTAGCGTCACCGAACCTTAAGTGTGTAGACCCTACGGGTTCGGGAGACACGTAGACATGACCGAGACGACTCTCCGGTCAATAACCAACAGCGGGATCTGGATACCCATGTTGGCTCCCACATGCTCCTCGATGATCTCATCGGATGAACCACGATGTCGAGGATTCAATCAATCCCGTACGCAATTCCCTTTGTCTATCGGTACGATACTTGCCCGAGATTCGATCGTCGGTATCTCGATACCTTGTTCAATCTCGTTACCGGCAAGTCTCTTTACTCGTTTCCGTAACACATCATCCCGTGAACAACTCCTTGATCACATTGAGCTCATTATGATGATGTCCTACCGAGTGGGCCCAGAGGTACCTCCCCGACACACGGAGTGACAAATCCCAGTCTCGATTCGTGCCAACCCAACAGACACTTTCGGAGATACCCGTAGTGCACCTTTATAGCCACCCAGTTACGTTGTGACGTTTGGTACACCCAAAGCACTCCTACGGTATCCGGGAGTTGCACAATCTCATGGTCTAAGGAAAAGTTACTTGACATTGGAAAAGCTTTAGCAAACGAACTACACGATCTAGTGCTAGGCTTAGGATTGGGTCTTGTCCATCACATCATTCTCCTAATGATGTGATCCCGTTATCAATGACATCCAATGTCCATGGTCAGGAAACCGTAACCATCTATTGATCAACGAGCTAGTCAACTAGAGGCTTACTAGGGACATGTTGTGGTCTATGTATTCACACATGTATTACGATTTCCGGATAACACAATTATAGCATGAATAACAGACAATTATCATGAACAAGGAAATATATTAATAACCATTTTATTATTGCCTCTAGGGCATATTTCCAACAGTCTCCCACTTGCACTAGAGTCAATAATCTAGTTACATTGTGATGAATCGAACACCCATAGAGTTCTGGTGTTGATCATGTTTTGCTCGTGAAAGAGGTTTAGTCAACGGATCTGCTACATTCAAATCCGTGTGCACTTTACAAATATCTATGTCTCCATCTTGAACATGTTCACGTATGGAGTTGAAGCGACGCTTGATATGCCTGGTCTTCTTGTGAAACCTGGGCTCCTTGGCAAGGGCAATAGCTCCAGTGTTATCACAGAAGAGAGCCATTGGACCCGACGCATTTGGAATGACTCCTAGGTCGGTGATGAACTCCTTCATCCATACTGCTTCGTGTGCTGCCTCCGAGGCTGCTATGTACTCCGCTTCGCATGTAGATCCCGCCACGACGCTTTGCTTGCAACTGCACCAGCTTACCGCTCCACCATTCAAAATATACATGTATCCGGTTTGTGACTTGGAGTCATCCGGATCTGTGTCGAAGCTAGCGTCGACGTAACCCTTTACGACGAGCTCTTCGTCACCTCCATATACGAGAAACATATCCTTAGTCCTTTTCAGGTACTTCAGGATGTTCTTGACCGCTGTCCAGTGTTCCTTGCCAGGATTACTTTGGTACCTACCTACCAAACTTACTGCAAGGTTTACATCAGGTCTGGTACACAGCATGGCATACATAATAGACCCTATGGCTGAGGCATAGGGGATGACACTCATCTCTTCTATATCTTCTGCCGCGGTCGGGCATTGAGCCGAGCTCAATCTCACACCTTGCAATACAGGCAAGAACCCCTTCTTGGACTGATCCATATTGAACTTCTTCAATATCTTATCAAGGTATGTGCTTTGCGAAAGACCTATGAGGCGTCTTGATCTATCCCTATAGATCTTGATGCCTAATATATAAGCAGCTTCTCCAAGGTCCTTCATTGAAAAACACTTATTCAAGTAGGCCTTTATACTTTCCAAGAATTCTATATCATTTCCCATCAGCAGTATGTCATCCACATATAATATGAGAAATGCTACAGAGCTCCCACTCACTTTCTTGTAAACACAGGCTTCTCCATAAGTCTGTGTGAACCCAAACGCTTTGATCATCTCATCAAAGCGAATGTTCCAACTCCGAGATGCTTGCACCAGCCCATAGATTGAGCGCTGGAGCTTGCATACCTTGTCAGCATTCTCAGGGTTGACAAAACCTTCCGGTTGCATCATATACAACTCTTCCTTAAGAAAAACATTAAAGAATGCCGTTTTGACGTCCATTTGCCATATCTCATAATCATAGTATGCGGCAATTGCTAACATGATTCTGACAGATTTCAGCTTCGCTACGGGTGAGAAAGTCTCATCGTAGTCAACCCCTTGAACTTGTCGATAACCCTTCGCGACAAGCCGAGCCTTATAGATGGTCACATTACCATCCGCGTCAGTCTTCTTCTTAAAGATCCATTTATTTTCTATGGCTTGCCGATCATCGGGCAAGTCAGTCAAAGTCCATACTTCGTTTTCATACATGGATCCTATCTCGGATTTCATGGCTTCAAGCCATTTGTCGGAATCCGGGCCCGCCATCGCTTCTTCATAGTTCGAAGGTTCACTGTTGTCTAACAACATGATTTCCAGGACAGGATTGCCGTACCACTCTGGTGCGGAACGTGTCCTCGTGGACCTTCGAAGTTCAGTGGTAGCTTGATCATGATCATTATCATTAACTTCCTCTCTAGCCGGTGCAGGCTCCACAGAAACATTTTCCTGTGCTGCGCTACTCTCCGGTTCGAGGGTCATCTCATCAAGCTCCACTTTCCTCCCACTTACTTCTTTCGAGAGAAACTCTTTCTCTAGAAAGGATCCATTCCTGGCAACAAAGATCTTGCCCTCGGATCTTAGGTAGAAGGTATACCCAATAGTTTCCTTAGGGTATCCTATGAATACGCATTTTTCCGACTTGGGTTCGAGCTTCTCTGGTTGAAGTTTCTTCACATAAGCATCGCATCCCCAAACTTTCAGAAACGACAGCTTAGGTTTCTTCCCAAACCATAATTCATACGGTGTCGTCTCAACGGATTTTGACGGTGCCCTATTTAAAGTGAATGCGGCAGTCTCTAAAGCATAACCCCAAAAAGATAGCGGTAAATTGGTAAGAGACATCATAGATCGCACCATATCCAATAGAGTGCGATTACGATGTTCGGACACACCGTTACGCTGAGGTGTTCCAGGCGGCGTGAGTTGTGAAACAATTCCACATTTTCTTAAGTGCGTGCCAAATTCATGACTCAAATATTCTCCTCCATGATCTGATCGCAAGAACTTTATTTTCTTGTCACGTTGATTCTCAACCTCATTCTGAAATTCCTTGAACTTTTCAAAGGTCTCAGACTTGTGCTTCATCAAGTAGACATACCCATATCTACTCAAATCATCGGTGAGGGTGAGAACATAACGATAACCACCGCGAGCCTCAACACTCATTGGACCACACACATCAGTATGTATGATTTCCAATAAGTTGGTTGCTCGCTCTATTGTTCCGGAGAACGGAGTCTTGGTCATCTTGCCCAAGAGGCATGGTTCGCATCTGTCAAATGATTCATAATCAAGAGACTCCAAAAGTCCATCTGCATGGAGTTTCTTCATGCGTTTGACACCAATGTGACCAAGGCGGCAGTGCCACAAGTATGTGGGACTATCGTTATCAACCTTACATCTTTTGGCATTCACACTATGAATATGTGTAACATCACGTTCGAGATTCAATAAGAATAAACCATTGACCAGCGGGGCATGACCATAAAACATATCTCTCATATAAATAGAACAACCATTATTCTCAGATTTAAATGAGTAGCCATCTCGCATTATGCGAGATCCAGATACAATGTTCATGCTCAAAGCTGGTACTAAATAACAATTATTGAGGTTTAAAACTAATCCCGTAGGCAGATGTAGAGGTAGCGTGCCGACGGCGATCACATCGACCTTGGAACCATTCCCGATGCGCATCGTCACCTCGTCCTTCGCCAGTCTCCGCTTATTCCGCAGCTCCTGTTTTGAGTTACAAATATGAGCAACCGCACCGGTATCAAATACCCAGGAGCTACTACGAGTGCTGGTAAGGTACACATCAATAACATGTATATCATATATACCTTTGGTATTGCCGGCCTTCTTATCCGCTAAGTACTTGGGGCAGTTCCGCTTCCAGTGACCGTTTCCCTTGCAATAAAAGCACTCAGTCTCAGGCTTGGGTCCATTCTTCGACTTCTTCCCGGCAGCTTGCTTACCGGGCGCGGCAACTCCCTTGCCGTCCTTCTTGAAGTTCTTTTTACCCTTGCCTTTCTTGAACTTAGTGGTTTTATTCACCATCAACACTTGATGTTCCTTTTTGATCTCCACCTCCGCTGATTTCAGCATTGAATATACCTCAGGAATGGTTTTCTCCATCCCCTGCATATTGAAGTTCATCACGAAGCTCTTGTAGCTAGGTGGAAGCGACTGAAGGATTCTGTCAACGACCGCGTCATCCGGGAGATTAACTCCCAGCTGAGACAAGCGGTTGTGCAACCCAGACATCTTGAGTATGTGCTCGCTGACTGAACTATTCTCCTCCATCTTACAACTGTAGAACTTGTCGGAGACTTCATATCTCTCGACCCGGGCATGAGCTTGGAAAACCATTTTCAGCTCTTGGAACATCTCATATGCTCCGTGCTGCTCAAAACGCTTTTGGAGCCCCGACTCTAAGCTGTAAAGCATGCCGCACTGAACCAGGGAGTAATCATCACTACGCGACTGCCAGACGTTCATAACATCTTGAGTTGCTGGGAAAACAGGTGCGTCACCTAGCGGTGCTTCAAGGACATATGCTTTCTTGGCAGCTATGAGGATAATCCTCAGGTTACGGACCCAGTCCGTATAGTTGCTACCATCGTCTTTCAGCTTGGTTTTCTCTAGGAACGCGTTGAAGTTGAGGGCAACATTAGCGTGGGCCATTTGATCTACAAGACATATTGTAAAGATTTTAGACTAAGTTCATGACAATTAAGTTCATCTAATCAAATTATTTAATGAACTCCCACTCAGATAGACATCCCTCTCGTCATCTAAGTGATACATGATCCGAATCGACTAGGCCGTGTCCGATCATCACGTGAGACGGACTAGTCATCAACGGTGAACATCTCCATGTTGATCGTATCTTCTATACGACTCATGTTCGACCTTTCGGTCTCTTGTGCTCTGAGGCCATGTCTGTACATGCTAGGCTCGTCAAGTCAACCTAAGTGTATTGCTGTGTAAATCTGGCTTACACCCGTTGTATTCGAACGTTAGAATCTATCACACCCGATCAACACGTAGTGCTTCGAAACAACGAACCTTCGCAATGGTGCACAGTTAGGGGGAACACTTTCTTGAAATTTTAGTGAGGGATCATCTTATATATGCTACCGTCGTTCTAAGCAAATAAGATGCAAAAACATGATAAACATCACATGCAATCAAAATAGTGACATGATATGGCCATTATCACTTCGCTCCTTTTGATCTCCATCTTCGGGGCTCCATGATCATCATCGTCACCGGCATGACACCATGATCTCCATCATCATGATCTCCATCATCGTGTCTTTATGAAGTTGTCTCGCCAACTATTACTTCTACTACTACGGCTAACGATTAGCAATAAAGTAAAGTAATTACATGGCGAATTTCAATGACATGCAGGTCATATAATAAATTAAGACAACTCCTATGGCTCCTGCCGGTTGTCATACTCATCGACATGCAAGTCGTGATTCCTATTACAAGAACATGATCATCTCATACATCACATATATCATTCATCACATCCTTTGGCCATATCACATCACACGGCATATGCTGCAAGAACAAGTTAGACGTCCTCTAATTGTTGTTGCAAATTTTTTACGTGGCTTCTATAGGTTTCTAGCAAGAACGTTTCTTACCTACGCCAAAACCATAACGTGATATGCCAATTTCTATTTACCCTTCATAAGGACCCTTTTCATCGAATCTGATCCGACTAAAGTGGGAGAGACAGACACCCGCTAGCCACCTTATGCAACTAATGCATGTCAGTCGGTGAAACCAGTCTCACGTAAGCGTACGTGTAAGGTCGGTCCGGGCCGCTTCATCCCACAGTGCCGCCGAATCAAGATAAGACTAGTAACGGCAAGAAGATTGACAAATCGACGCCCACAACTACTTTGTGTTCTACTCGTGCAAGATACTACGCATAGACCTAGCTCATGATGCACTGTTGGGGAACGTAGCAGAATTTTAAAATTTTCTACGCATCACCAAGATCAATCTATGGAGTCAACTAGCAACAAGTGAGAGGGGAGTGCATCTACATACCCTTGTAGATCGCGAGCGGAAGCGTTCAAGAGAACGGGGTTGATGGAGTCGTACTCGTCGTGATCCAAATCACCGATGACCGAGCGCCGAACGGACGGCACCTCCGCGTTCAACACACGTACGGTTGGGAGAGACGTCTCCTCCTTCTTGATCCAGCAAGGGGGAAGGAGAGGTTGATGGAGATCCAGCAGCACGACGGCGTGGTGGTGGAAGCAGCGGGGATCTCGGCAGGGCTTCGCCAAGCTCAGCGAGAGGGAGAGGTGTCGCGGGGGGAGAGGGAGGCGCCAGGGGCTTAGGGTGCGGCTGCCCTCCCTCCCCTCCACTATATATAGGGGCTAGGGGGGGGCGCATGCCCCCTTGGAGATCCCATCTAGAGGGGGGGGGGGGCGGCGGCCCCCGGGGCGGCGGCCCCTCGGGGGGCAACGGTCCCCTTAGGGTTTCCATCCAGGGGGGCGCATGCCCCCTCGGGGGGCAATGGCCCCCTAGGGTTTCCAACCAGGGGGGCGCATGCCCCCTCGAGGGGGCAACGGCCCCCTAGGGTTTCCAACCCTAGGCGCCTTGGGCCCTTGGGTGGGGTGCACCAGCCCACCAGGGGCTGGTTCCCACGCCACTTCAGCCCATGGGGCCCTCCGGGATAGGTGGCCCCACCCGGTGGACCCCCGGGACCCTTTCGGTGGTCCCGGTACAATACCGGTGACCCCCGAAACTCTCCCGGTGGCTGAAACTGGACTTCCTATATATAAATCTTTACCTCCGGACCATTCCGGAACTCCTCGTGACGTCCGGGATCTCATCCGGGACTCCGAACAACCTTCGGATTACCGCATACTAATATCTCTACAACCCTAGCGTCACCGAACCTTAAGTGTGTAGACCCTACGGGTTCGGGAGACACGTAGACATGACCGAGACGACTCTCCGGTCAATAACCAACAGCGGGATCTGGATACCCATGTTGGCTCCCACATGCTCCTCGATGATCTCATCGGATGAACCACGATGTCGAGGATTCAATCAATCCCGTACGCAATTCCCTTTGTCTATCGGTACGATACTTGCCCGAGATTCGATCGTCGGTATCTCGATACCTTGTTCAATCTCGTTACCGGCAAGTCTCTTTACTCGTTTCCATAACACATCATCCCATGAACAACTCCTTGATCACATTGAGCTCATTATGATGATGTCCTACCGAGTGGGCCCAGAGGTACCTCCCCGACACACGGAGTGACAAATCCCAGTCTCGATTCGTGCCAACCCAACAGACACTTTCGGAGATACCCGTAGTGCACCTTTATAGCCACCCAGTTACGTTGTGACGTTTGGTACACCCAAAGCACTCCTACGGTATCCGGGAGTTGCACAATCTCATGGTCTAAGGAAAAGTTACTTGACATTGGAAAAGCTTTAGCAAACGAACTACACGATCTAGTGCTAGGCTTAGGATTGGGTCTTGTCCATCACATCATTCTCCTAATGATGTGATCCCATTATCAATGACATCCAATGTCCATGGTCAGGAAACCGTAACCATCTATTGATCAACGAGCTAGTCAACTAGAGGCTTACTAGGGACATGTTGTGGTCTATGTATTCACACATGTATTATGATTTCCGGATAACACAATTATAGCATGAATAACAGACAATTATCATGAACAAGGAAATATAATAATAACCATTTTATTATTGCCTCTAGGGCATATTTCCAACACCCACAAGGGGTGCCCCCCCATGGGAGTCCAAATTGGACTAGGGGAGGGGGCGGCGCCCCCCTTTCCTTCTCCTCTGCCTCTCCTTTCCCCCTTTCCCCCTCCATGAGAAGGAAAAAAAAGTGGGGGCCGAGTCCTGCTAGGTTTGGAGTCCTAGTAGGACTCCCCCCCCCTTGGCGCGCCCCCTAGGGCCGGCCTCCTCCCCTCTCCTCCTTTATATACGGGGGCAGGGGGGCACCCCAAAGACACATCAATTGTTCTTAGCCGTGTGCGGTGCCCCCCTCCACAGTTTACTCCTCCGGTCATATTGTCGTAGTGCTTAGGCGAAGCCCTGCGCGGATCACATCACCATCACCGTCACCACGCCATCGTGCTGACGAAACTCTCCCTCACACTTTGCTGGATCAAGAGTTCGAGGGACGTCATCGAGCTGAACGTGTGCAGAACTCGGAGGTGCCGTACGTTCGGTGCTTGATCGGTTGGATCGCGAAGACGTTCGACTACATCAACCGCGTTAAGCTAATGCTTTCGCTTTCGGTCTACGAGGGTACGTGGACACACTCTCCCCCTCTCATTGCTATGCATCTCCTAGATAGATCTTGCGTGATCGTAGGAATTTTTTTGAAATTGCATGCTACGTTCCCCAACACCTTTGGTCCCGGTTCGTGCCACCAATCGGGACCAAAGGTCTCTGCTTCAGACCTTTGGTCCCGGTTGGTGGCACGAACCGGGAGCAAAGGTATGCATTGGTCCCGGTTGGTGCCTCAAACCGGGACCAAAGCTTCATGTATATAAGCAAACACTTGTGAAAATTTTCATTTTCATCTCGCAGTTCCCCCCAACGACGCCGACCTCCTCGACGCCGCTAGGCTGCCCCGACGCCGTCGCCGTCGCCCGTGTCCCTGCCCCGCCCCCGAGCCCACGCCGATGCCGTCCGCCGCCCACGCCGTCGCCGTCCGCCGCCCCCGAGCGCGCCCGGCCGCGCCCCTGCGCCCCGGCCCGCCCCCACCATCCCGTCGTCCTCTCCATCTCGTCGCTCACCGGCCTTCGCCCCTCCTTTTCCCTCTCCCTCCTCACTCCTCTCGCTACGTACCTCCTTCTCACCCTCTCCCTCCTCCCCCTCCTCCTTCTCCCTCTCATTCCGACTGCCTTCCTCCTCCCCCCTCATCTCCCCTCTCCCTATCCCCTTCCCCTGCCCCTCCCCCCACCTTCTCCTTTCTCCTTCTCCCTCTGTCGCTCCCCCCTCCCTTTCCCTCACCTGCCCTTCCTCGCCCGGCTCTTTTCCTCGCTCCTGGCCCCGACTCTGTTCATATCATTTTTTGTTCATTTTTTATATATGAATTTTTTGTTCATATATATAATGTATATATGTATGTATGTGGCTATATGTATGCATGGATGTTCATATATGTATTAATTTCTTTGTTCAGAGCATTTTTTTGTTCATATATGTATTTTTTTTCATAGCATTTTTTTCCATGTATATATGTATGTGGCTATGTATGTATAGATGGATAGCATTTTTTTTCCATGTATGTATGTCGTTGTCGATATACCCCCTCCCCGATAACTTTGACATGAGGGGGGGGGGTCGATATACCCCCTCCTCTTAACTTCGACAGTGAGGGGGGGGGTCGATATACTCCCTCCCCGATAACATTTTTTCCATGTATGTATGTCGTTGTCGATATACCCCCTCCCCGATAACTTCGACATGAGGGGGGGGGGGGTCGATATACCCCCTCCCCGATAACATTTTTTTCTAAGTTACTAAGGTAAAATGTTCACCCCCCCTTTCGATATACCGGGCGACCAACTCTCGAGGCCACCCAAACCCTAGAAAAAAGCGTTGTCGATCTCCTACCCCCTCCCGCCCCTACCCGACAAACTCTCGAGGCCACCCAAACCACTAGAAGAAAACTCCGGTAACTTCGACATGAAGGGGGACGTCGATCAACCCCCTCTCGCCCGAACAAGTCTATGTATCATTTTATATCGCGGTGGACATATATCAAAGTTTGATCATATGTCAAAGTTTGAATTTTGACATATGCAACATTTGATCATATATCAAAGTTTGATCATATGTCAAAGTTTGAATTTTGACATATGCAATATTTGATCATATGTCAAAGTTTGAATTTTGACATATGCAACAATATTTGATCATATGTCAAAGTTTGACTTTTGCCATAGATTTAACAAGAATGCCCCCATTATGGATGTGCACAAGTTGATCCAATTTTTTTCTGATCTCATCTATATATATTCTTATATATGTCACGTTATCTGTCAAAGTATTGAAGAAATCCATGGCTTCATCATTAGCCGGAAGTAACAGGCGTATGATGCTACGAAGCTCTTCAAAGTTGTTTTGGAACGGAGTTCCAGATAGGATAATTCGCTTTTTGGTATGAATTTCAGCAAAGGACTTCCAAATAGCGATATTCGGAAGGCTCTTGCTGAACTTCGTACCAAAAAGCTAATTATCCTATCCGGGACTCCGTTCCAAAACAATTTTGGAGAGCTTCGTACCATTATGCACCTGTTACTTCCGGCTAATGATGAAGCCATGGTTTTCTTGAATCCTTTGACACTAGACAACGTGACATATAAAAGGGTAGATGAGATCAGGAAAAATATGGACCATTTTCTGCACATCCAGAATGGCGCCATTTTGTTAAATCCCTTAAAGGATAAGAGAATCCCTTGTTTGACATTCATGAGAGAGGCGGTCCGGTCCGGTCGCCGGACATGTCATGTGATAGGTAGTATTTTTTTTGTTCATAGAAAACTCCGGTAACTCTTCAACATGAGGGGGGATGTCGATCAACCCCCTCTCGCCCGACCAAACCCCAAACCCTAGAAGCGTTGTCGAGGCCACCCCAAACCCTAGAAGCATTGTCGAGGCCACCCCAAACCGTAGAAGCGTTGTCGAGGCCACTAATATGATTCCTTGTTGTGATTACCTAGCTAGGTCTATGTTTGCCACTAATATATCCATCTCTCATGTTTGTATATTAATTGCCATGTTGTAATATTTGCAGAAACTATGGATCAAAGAGACTTAGAACAAGAACAGTTGTTAGGGGATATAATCCTCGCCGGTGCTGATCCCTTGTCGTTTCTCAACGACATCGATTGTCTAGAAGGAGAGGATGATGGCTCTGGTGATCGAACAATGGAGGAGGAAGGACATGATCATGACAGCTCCGGTGACCGAATGGCGGAGGAAGAAGGAGACCATGATGAAGGCTCCGGGGACCGAACGGAGGAGGGAGCTGTTACAAAGTCCGGCGAGGTATATATATTAATTAAGCCTGTGCTGACTAATTGATGCATTAATTGTTTTGGTATGTACATATAGTAATGCTTCTTTCTTCTTTTATAGCCCCCCAGATCGAGCCAAACTTCCGTAATGAGACGAGGCCCGAAGAAAAGGTTGCGCTAGGTTGAAAGGTTCACGATCACACAACTCGTGGACGATGGCCTACCGATCGAACCCAAGAGGACCAAGGACGCATTTTCTGCTCAGTGCGGAGCTATTGTTAGGGACAGCATCCCGATCAGCATCCAGAAATGGAATAAGCCTAAGGACGACGACCCTGAAGTTTCTTATGTCACCGATAGACAGAAAGATGATCTTTGGACCTCGTTGAAGGCAAATTTCACCCTACTGCCAGAGGAGGATCCGAATAAGCCAGTTATAGAGCCAAAGGTTAAGGCGTGTGCTCTTAAGAAGATGGCAGATCTATTCAGGAGGTGGAAGAAAGAGTTGAACACAATGTTTGTCGACAAAGGGAAGACTCCAGAATTCACCGGCCGATTTGAGAAGATAAGAGATCACTGGCCTGCATTTGTGGCCTACAAGACATCGGAGAAGGGTAAGAAAATGTCAGATACAAACAAGAACAATGCTGCAAAGAAGAAGTTTCACCATCGCACGGGGTCAGGTGGCTACCTCAAAGCCCGGCCGTTGTGGGACAAAGCTGAGAAGGACCTGCTTGCTAAAGGGGTCCAACCAGCGACATTGAACTGGCCAGACCGTTCAAGGACTTGGTTCTTCTGGGTTGGGGGAACTTTGGACCCTGAAATAGGGGAGTGCCGTTGGACGGACGAGCAACTTGCAATACCAATGAAGAAGCTTCAGGATTATATCACCGCAGCGTAGGAAGGGACTTTCATTCCCGACAGAGAGAAGGACGAGCTGACTGAGGCCCTCGGGAATCCTGAGCACCCTGGACGAACACGAGGCATAGCAGGCTCCGTTCCGTGGGTGGTTGGGTTTGCCGGCGCAGGCGGTTACAGAAGCCGGGAGAGAAAGAGGAAAGTGGAGCTGAGTGAAATTCAGAAGCTCAATGCAAGACTAGTAAAGCTAGAGGAACTTGCAGCTTCCGGCCAACCATCTCAGCGGCACGAAGCTACCCTAGAAGCTACTCCGCCATCTCAGCGGAGAAGCAGCGTGGCTTCCACGGAGCTCGTTCAGCCTGACTTCACGGCTCCTAGCTACCCCGTGGATACTATCACGGAGGCTCAACATTGCCAGCTTATGGCGAAATGCCAGAACCTCACTTTGAAGGCGGCTGTCAGCTCTGTTGCACCTTCTCAACCCGACGGAACTTTTCACTGCCGTCCGATTCCACATGGCTATGCTGTTGTGATGGTGGATGAAGTAATAGAGGGATTTGAGGAGCTCAAGCTTGACCACCCTACAGGTGAAGGGGAGAATCAGCTGGGTCATGCTTTGAGGACTCCATGTCTATGGCGGAAGGAGTACATCAAGCTTCCAAACTGGATGCCTCCGCCTCCTCCTCCTCCTCCGGCGAGTCAGGGCACTCCGCCTCCTCCTCCTCCTCCTCCTCCTCCGGCGAGTGATCAGGGCACTCCGCCTCCTTCTCCGGCTCCTCCGGCGCGTGAGGCCACTCTGCCTCCTCCTTCGCATGCTCCGGTGTGTCGGAGCAGTCCAACTCCTCCTCCACCTCGTCAGCAACGGCGGAAGACAGACGCCGCCGCTCCGGCTCCTCCGGCGCGTCGGAGCACTCCGCCTCCTTCTCCGCCTCGTAAGCAACAACGGAAGAGAGACGCCGCCGCTCCGGCGGCTAGCAGTACAAGCAGAGGCGGGAGGCAATTCAGATACGGTCCATCTCTCAAGCGTCTGGAAAAGTTACCATACGAGAGGACCGAGAAGGAAAACAAGGAGATCAGTGTTGCCGAAGTGAGGGACTTTTTTGCAAAGAAACCTCCTCCTCCGAAGGAGACGATAGATCCGGTGAAAGCGAAGCGCACTATCGATGCCCTGAAGCGACCACCACCGCCTCCGCCGCAATCCAACTATGAGCGCATTATTGAAAGGACATATAAGGAAGCGGAGCGGTCGGGAAGTACTTGCAGTGATGCAAGGTTAGCAGAACGAAGAAATAGGAAAAAAATCCCCAGCTCGGCGAACAGGCGAACCAATCGTGCCCCCCGCTCAAGGTGTCTAGCGATATCGTCGCTAATCAGCTGGGGATGGTGCCCGGTACCAATCCTGCTGATTACCTGAGCGATGATGTAGAGTTTGAAATAATGGAGGTGGACGAATTCAGATACCAGTATGGGCAGCCTCTCGTCAAACCTGATCATCATCCTCCTCTAACAACGATGATGCGAAGATTCCATGAATGGTACATGAAAACCTGCAGGGAGTCTAGGAAGGATACTTTGACGCTGAGAATTAAAGAGGAGCACGACCTCGTTGGAATGTATGTGTTGTCTGTTGAATTTGACGAGTTATTCCAGTTATACAATCAAAAGGCCCTCGACAAATCACTCGTGACTTGCTACTGTCTGTAAGTACTACTTCTGTAATTAAGTCTCTGTATATAGCTCAGCTCTTTCATTGCATGTGTATATATAATTATCCTCACTATATTATGCAGATTGAAGATCGTCGAATGCAGAAAAGCACAAATCTATGACATTGGGTTCATTAACCCAAATGTCATACATGAATGGACGGTTAAAAAGAATGTCACAGAAACCGAGGACAACTTGCTACAATCGTTGCTCAAAAATCAAAACAAAGATAAAATACTCTTTCCTTACAACTTCAAGTGAGTGTTACTGTCTTGTGCATATTCGGTTTCCCTTATTACTCGAGGTTGTAGTAATGTAATTGATGAGTTATGCATGCATGCGCAGCTTCCACTTTATTCTCCTAGAGATTAAGCTTGAGCGGGGAGTAGTAACCGTCTTAGACTCGAGACGAAAAGATTCCGAGGACTATGCGGACATGACTGAAATGCTCCAAAAGTAAGTTCAATCGATCATTATCGCACCATATCGGCAACTTTGTTCATTTCCTGATATCAAGTAATTATTTTCTTTGTCTGGCAGGGTTTGGAAAGAGTTCACCGCAATAGTTCCAGGACTGCCGGGGGAGCTGCGATTTACACATCCGAGAGTAAGTACTAATAGCTAGTTCCGCGTATCTCCCATTGATTCTAGCTAGTTTCATCAATACCATCTATCATGCTTGATTATTAGTTTGATTGAACTCTATTTCTCGTAAAGTGTTTGTGGCAGGAAGGCGGGAATGATTTTTGTGGATACTACGTTTGCGAGTTCATCCGCCACTCGACCTGTGAGCGGGGCTACTCTGAAAAACAATATGAAGTGCGTAAGCAAAAATATTCACAATTTTATTTTATTACCATCATTTGTGTTGAGTTTCATTCATATACATGTATTGACCCTCTTTTTCATTTTATAACTGGCAGATGCGGGATGAACTCCTACCACAAGATCGCATACGAGCAATTCAAGAGGAATTGGCGGGATTCTTTCTTGACCACGTCATCAATAAAGCCGGAGAATACCATGTGGAAATTGACATTAGATGTTAGGGATTGTAAGAGATCTTATATTGTATATATGTAGCTAGTAGCGTCGGATAGATATACGAAAACTTCTTGTTCGACCAATCTCTCGGAGAAAGAGAGGTGCACTCCTCTCTGTATATATATGTTCATGACGATCTTGTGTAATTAATGGTTTCTTCATTTGCTTACTAGCTAGCGTGTCGAGTTCTCTCTATACGTATATAGTAGCTAGCGTCGACCAAACACGGAGATAAGAGAGGTCACTTCTCTCTATTAGCTAGCTAACACAATATATAAAACCCCTAAATTAACCCTCCAAAACCCCCAACCCCCCCCCCCTTTCAAAAACAAAAACAAAAACCCCTGCACATGCCAGCTGCTGACGCGTGGATGCCTTTTGGTCCCGGTTGGTGTTACCAACCGGGACTAAAGGTGCTCTTGCCTGGGTGCCCCGCAACGTCCACGTGGAGCCCCTTCTGTCCCGGTTCGTAAGCGAACCGGGACTAAAGGTTTTGGGTTTTAGTCCCGACCTATTAGTCCCGGTTCCGGAACCGGGGCTAATGGGCCTCTGGAACCGGGACAAATGGCCCGTTTTCTACTAGTGTCAAGCAAAGGACTTGCTCACTGAACTAAGTGTTATTGGCAGTAATAACAAGGGTTTTTCCTTACAGCAAGAGATTATCAGGCACAATGGGAGAGTTTGGATGGGAGCAAACAAAGAAGCTCAGCAAGCAATTCTGCTGTCATCACACTCTAGTGGCATTGGTGGGCACTCTGGAGTTCAGGCCACATATCAACGAGTGAAGGCTTTATTTTCCCGGCCCGCTCTCAGGTAAACTGCTGAACAGTTTGTCAAATCCTGCTCTGTTTGTCAGCAAGCTAAGTCAGAGCACATAAAGAAACCAGGTTTGTTAAGCCCACTTCCAATTCCCAAAGAGGCTTGGAATATGGTTAGTATGGATTTCATCAGTGGCCTTGCTAAGAGCAAAAACTATGATACAGTCCTGGTTATTATCGACAAGTTCAGCAAATATGGCATTTCATTCTATGTGTCACCCCTTTACTGCTTCCTCTGTTGCACAAGCATATTTGGACAATGTCTATAAGCTGCACGGCCTGCCTAAGGTTCTCATTACTGACAGATATCCTTTGTTTACTAGCAATGTGTGAGGAGCTATGTAGACTCACAGACACCAAGATGAATATAAGTACAGCAAATCACCCTGAGACTGATGGCCAAACGGAAAAACTAAATCAATGTGTGGAAACATTTTTGAGGTGTATGGTGCATTCTGCACAAAAGAAGTGGGCCCAGTGGATCTCACAGGTTGAATACTGGTACAATACAAACTTTCATTCTGCCCTGGGACACACACCTTTCAAAGTTTTGTATGGTTATGAGTCTAGGCATTTGGGTGTCGAAAATCTACAGACAGATACACCAACGGATCTTACAGTTTGGTTGTCTGAGCAGAATGCGATGACTGCACTTATTCGTGATCAGCTTCAGCGCGCTCAACAGCGCATGAAAGCACAGGAAGACAAGCATCGTTCTGAGAGAGTGTTTCAACCAGGCGATTGGGCGTATCTGAAACTTCAACCATATATGCAGCAATCGGTTGCTCATTGCACTAACCACAAGTTGGGTTTCAAATAATTTGGTCCATTTCAGGTACTGGAGTGAATAGGTGAAGTTGCTTATCGCCTCCAATTGGCAGCAACAAGCAAGATGCACCCCCGTTGTTCATATTTCCTTACTCAACAAGCCCGCCACACAACCAAGTGAAGGTGCCACTTCGTCTGAAGAGCTCCAATACACGCAGAAGTTGGTTGTATCGTCCAAACCTGCGCAAGTCCTGGCGTCTCGTTGGGTGCACGTCGGAGGACGCACATGCAAACAAGTACAAGATTGCTTGGTCAGGATTACCACTGTCCATAGCAACCTGGGAGTGGTCCAGCACTCTGATAGAGCTTCCTACGGCTTGAGGTCAAGTTGTTGCTTAAGGAGAGGGGAGTGCAACGACAGGTTGCGCATCGGCCTTCGTTTGTGGGCCGAGTGGACCGGCCCATCGTACTCAACATATATAGGCGTTGCGTGTGTAGGTGTGGGGGTATTGATGATCATTTGTATCCACTGAGATCTTATCCTCTCTGACCTCCTTCTCCAAGTATCCTCCTCTGCTGTAAACCTATCTCTGAACTCTCTGTAATTCTGACATCTATAAACCATACCCTAGCCAAGCCATGGCAGGGAATGCTAGCAATATCGTAGCAACATACTCCCTCCTTTCCGGTTTACTGGGCTCATCTCATTTTCTTGATTTTTTTTCATTTTATAAGTCTTGTTTTCACTTCTTTCCACCACATGTTCATATTTCGAGGCACAATAAATTGATGCATGCAAGGATTAAAGAAAACCGACCAATGCATGTAACCATTCATACTCATTTAATGGTCATTCATGCATACACCGTAGTTAATGCAGATTAAAGTTTGAGTAATTTTGTAGAGTACAAGATACATTCCTTCACTCATCATCTACCTTGATTGATGAGATTTCGAATTTAAGGCCTATAAACCGAAAAGGAGGGAGTAGCTGAAAACATGATCGCGACGACCGAACCAAGCGCCAAAGCTTTGGCAGGAGCAGCGACACAGGGTCTAACAACAGGTTGTCAATATAATGAGCAATGACAACTTCCTATCCCGCTTCTTGCTGGAGGAGGAGGGGGGGAGGGTGCTGCTGGCGGCGCTTCTTCGTCCGGGTTCGCCGCCATTTCTGCCTGTGCTCCACGGATCGGCCGACGCGTGCGTTTGAGTAAATCACTAAGCTCCTTGGCAAACGGTGTTGCGGCTGGCACGTGCTCCCTCCCTGTGCGGTTGCGCGCCCTCTCACGCGGTGGACGGCGGCTGCGCGGGGTAGTCGCCGAGGGAAGGCGCCCCCTTTGCGGCTGGGTTGGCGCTGCTTCGGGCCGGCATGTGCTCTCTCTAGCGGCGGAGTGGGGTCGTCACCTAGGGGCGGTGCTCCTTTTTTTGAGATGCCTTCCTTTCTGTTTTATTTTCTTGTGCACCAATTGCTGTCTGGCTGCTGCTTGGGGGTATGCGGTGGCTGTTTATTTGGTTCGTACTCCCTCAGTAAACAAATATAAGAGCGTTTAGATCACTAGCATGTTTGACGGATGGATTAATGTGTTTTTGTTGTGATTTTTGCCGGCTAGGTGGGTGTTCTTAGGCGTTTTGGTGGACGATGTCCCTGGTGCTGGCCCTGAATCGCCACTGGTAGGCGCGCATCCGAATTACTCCGGGCTTGGAGTGTCATGGTGAGGTTGCTGCATTCTAATGGATCCGCAATGCTCTAAACCTGCCACTGAGGAGATGTACGTAGATGGACGTATCTCCCCGTGTTCACCTCAAGGCATCACACGTACAGGCACCCTGTTCAGCTCGGCAAGGTTCTCTGTCGGCATTTTCATTTGTACCGCACCAAACAACTGGATGTCAAACTCGCCGGATCGTTGCTCGGTATTCTCAGGGTATAATGGCGTCTTTTTTTTTTCTTTTTCTTCTTTTTTCTTTTATGTGGACAATCAGGGCCCGTTGGTGTGCTGGGCATCTCGTTGATACTTATGAAGTGTGTTTTCTAAAGGGTTTGCTAATTTTTGTTGATGACAATTGACCCCAGCTGCGTGCCTGTTATATGTTCTTACTATTTGTCTCCAAATTTCTATTTCTCACGCATTAAAAAAAGTGGGTAATGCAGGGCGGAAAGAATATGCCTATGCAACCTTTTTGGTGGAGGCTAGGTATAATATATAGTGCAACAAAGTGCTAAATTCTTTGTTTAAAATCATGCCTTGATGTTTTGAAGCTTGATCTTCTTTTCTTAACCGTAACATGCTTTAGGAATCTTATTGATAGACCACAACAACTTTGAGCATCTTTTGCAACAATTCCATGGTGACATCACCCAAAGGGTACACACTAATTATCCTTCACCTCTTGAGCGCACCCGACTGCTCATTTTGCTTATTTACCATGTCATTAATTGTGTATCCTTCAAAAATGAAACCAGGACATAAATTATATTTTAAGAAACATGACAATGCAGATTGGAGGTTGATGCCACTTCCTAATAAAATAATTGAAGTACATGGCATTTCAAACATCTGGATTTTTTTTTGGATTGCCACATTTTGTTCTCTTGCAGAAGATGTGGAATTCTATATATGTTTGCGGTTCAAAAATTTCCATGCTTTTGCCCACTGCATGAGAATTGACATCCAATCATTCACCTGCAGCAGCAGATATTATTCCAGTGCCTTCTTTTTAAGAAACAGGTATATTTTTGTATCAACCTTGAACCATTAGATGTTTAAGCACTATCATTAACTAATCAACTAACAAATAATAGAAATATTCTTTCTTTTATTTGGTCAAAGGAAGTTATATAATTTCCTATTTCAAGTACCAGATGCACCTAACCTAACTAATGTTTGTTGGGACATAAATAGGCTGAGATCGCTCGAGCATATGAGAAAAATGGAGCAGCATGCTGAGGTGTTCTCACAGATTTTCAAAATTATTTCATGTCAATAATTTTCTAGCACACCTCACAATTCTCTATTACACATAAATGATTGCTTTCATAATTAAACTAATAATACACTTCTCTTTTGAAGGAAATTAAGGAAGTACTCCCTCTGTAAACAAATGTAGGATATTTTTGCAGTGTAAATTAAACTGCAAAAACGGCTTACATTTGTGTACAAAAGAGAGTAATATTTAGTATAATAATTCATTAATTCTATATAACACATATTTCTTCCTCTTTCTTTGCTTCTTTACTCATCTTGGTAATCGTTTGGTCTCTGAGTTTCTAGATCATGAAGCAATTTTCAATCTCTACAAGAAAGTCAGATATTCTAGAAGGTGTATCTCCTGACGCTTTTCGGCCCATCTCACCGCAAAACTGCACGCCAAAAGCAATCTCCAAACTACTGACCAACAGGCTAAAACCCTTAATCCCACTACTTATCCACAATGATCAGACCGATTTTCTCCAACTGAAGAAACATCGCATAAAAATTCATTTATTATGCTGACCTCATCAGCACATGTCATTTATGACTGCAACTTCCCCCTCGCACGGCGGGCACACCGGTCCTCGACCCCGGAACGGCCGCCGTAGTTGGGACATTCGGAGCATCCGTGGTCATTGACCTTGGACTCGAAGCTCGACATCGTGAGGATGAAGCTCCACCACAGAGGTTGCGCTGCCAGCCCGGGGCTGTCTGATTGAGCCCGGCGGTACCTCCAGCTGCTGCTCGCCGCCTCCGGTTCCACGCCTTGATCCGCCGCCGCAGCCATATCCAAGGCCCACTTGCGTGAACGCAATGGATTCAACAGAGGGACTCCGTGGCCTCATACTGGGACAACGGAGCTCGGGTTTCCTTCTAGGAGAGTTGTGGTAACCGCCTCATACTGGGACAACGGAGCTCGGGTTTCCTTCTAGGAGAGTTGTGGTAACCGCTCTTCATCCCCGCATGGGACAAAGTCCAGAGTGGACGGAGAGTCATGGCTAACTCCTTGCTGTCCCCGCATGGGACAAAGTCCAAGTCGACGGATCAAGAGTTGCCGGATTCAGAACCATTGCCGGTCATACCAAAGATAGCCGAAGATCAGCAAAGACGAGCTGGGGACAGAGGAGACTTAAAAGGGGAGTGGTTAGGGTTTGACGGACGAAGTATCCACCCCGCACCACATACCCCCTCCATTAAACCCGCATAACATACACACTGGGCAGTCCATAAGTTTGGGCTGTGTATAGGGGGCCCTGTTTGGCGGCAATTTCGTGACCAGGTGACGATTATTACAGTACAGGAGCACGGTTTTGAAAGCACCAGTAGAACAGCAGTTATATAAGGGTCTCATTGTACGGCCCGGCCGCTGCCTAACAGGAATTCAAGACTGCCTGACAGAAGAATTAGCAAACACATAAAAGTACAAGACTTGTCTGCTTATACCAGTACGTAGGTGCCTTGCACTAGCTAGCGTGGGGTCTGCCAGGCATGGCACACTTAATTTAGGACATCAGTAGTTCATCATGAGTCTGAATAAGGTTAGGTCATGTGCAAAACAATCATCCGACCTTGAGACAAGAGCATGCACGGAATGATATGATAGATAACTTGATGGCAGGAAGATGATGACCGTATAGCAAGCACCCAACCCTCGCCCCGCCGCGACCTGCATGCACAAACAAAAAACGCGACCATAAGATGACTGGCGCCATATATATAACCTGCAGATGCTTCTATTTGTTCAGACCTAAGGTGCATCAGGTGACGATATGTTTCCTACCATGAGCATGCTCAGAAACTGGAACAAGAAAACCAACATTCGATCAAGGGTGGCCCTACCTCATGCCTTCTTCAACAATTTGAGCAGCATCGATGCCGCTGTACCAAACAGCTTTCTGGGTTGAGAATTCACTCCTGAACCAACCACCATCCTGGGCTGATAATTAACCGCTGTACTTAACAGCCTTCTGTGTTGCCTTCTCAAGTACTTGGGTATAGCATCGACCGGTATTGTAGTAAACAGCTCACCGGGCTTGCTACTATATACTACCATGGGAACTCGACCCAACGTAGGACCTTCAGAAGCAGACCCATCCTGGGCGGTTGCCTTCTTCTTCAAAGCTGTCCTGCCATCCAAGCAGCCTTGAGTAGGTTTCTTCCAAGCCATCTCAAGATCCAAGCACTCAGAAGGACGTGCCCATTTGTGGGGGATGATCTTGACTTTAGACCGGGCAGATAACACTGATCTCCACCATGGGAAAAAGCTTCTCCTGGCGAGTTTGTGCTCCCATCGTCTCGGTTTTCTCTTTCTTGTAGCCTGGCTCGAACATCAAAAGAACATCTGAATGTTAGAAACCTCAAAACCGCAAACAGTGAAACCTGCCGGCAGCACTGCCTTGAAATATTACATAATGTGATTATGGAAAATGTAATATCACTAAACCACTCATAATTTAGTTTAATGAGTGGGATTTTATTGACTAAAGGTACAACAAACCACAAAGCATCTTCAAATAACATGTTAAGCTTCTGAATGAGTATGCTGCATGCAATTTGCTAGTACCTCTACATTCTAGGATTGGCTGCTTTATGTCACCAATCCAATCGTATTATAGCATGAGAGAGAGAGAAGCATTAAGACAGAATTTTATCACATATTGGATAGCTCTTGAGCGTCAGATAATTCAGCTTGAATAATCCAAATTCTATGTAGTCATCAAAATCAAACAAATAAATCTTTGGAGATGATGTTTTCGTATATTTACCTTATTCACTACTGTCTGTAGATAATCCATTTCTAGAGCTTCCCTGTTTGTGTCACTTTCCCCTGATTTTCATCATATCATATCCATCAAAAAATAATTAGGGTTATTTTTCCCCTCACAGCTTAAAAGAAATGCTTCAATCAATACACACAGATACGTACCAGATTTGTTAGGTATATCCTCGCTGGACAACACATCCTCATAGGGGCAGCTTCAAGAACAAGTGGAAGAAATAATTAAATAAAGATCATATCAGTTGTGTATGTGTACAAAACATAGTCCTTGAACAAAACGTACAGGTTTCCAATTTCTATCCATTCACTAGTAGGACAAAAACCATTATCCTTGAGAATCGACGAAACACGTTCAATGACCTCCAAACGGGGCACCTGCATGAAATACGGCACCTGCATGACCATTTTAACTTGTGAGATATATGTCATGAGCACCATGAATCATGATGACTGGGGTATAAAAGAAAGAATAGTTTGCAGTGGGAACAGTATTAATATAATACAAGTGGAAAGGCCAAAGAAAAACTTAAGAACACCAATAACATTGTAGAATGAATGTATTTTTTATGACATCAATACATGTACAGAACACACGTTTTGTCTTAGTTATTTGGGTTAACTAGATATAAGTCATTGTTTTGTTTTAGTTTCCCAAATTTTGCCCCAATTGTTTAGTTTTGGCTTTTAAAGGAGTGGTGTCTTCATATTGTCCACACCATCTGACTGAAAGTAACAGCCTAGACAGGTCTCATTACATGTGAAGCTGTGAATCACTAATTGCCCAGAGTTTGTGTAAACTGGACAAGACTTCTTTTTCCGAAGAAACAAGCAGGAACTCTGCCTCTTCATTACAAAAGGAAGTTGCTATAAACACCTGCACTTAGATGGCTTGGCTTGCAGACTACTCCAAAAAGGAAGGGAACATTTACTATTATGATTATCTGTCCTTTTTTTGGACAATGAGCTTTGTAAGCTGCTGTCTGTCCTTGGCAACTTTATTTTTGTAACAAATCTCCTACTCCTATTTGTTTCAACTTTTAGTATATATTGAGTTCAGTCCTCCCCTGCTGTTCTTATTCCAACAGAAATTGAACAAAACCCTACGAAATAGCAAGATGAGCATACAATTATTTATTTGGTCACTATATGTGCCAAACATCTACAAAGTATATCAGGAGCAATGACACTAGCAGATGTTCTCTACTCATGCACCATGAACAATAACATTTAGCACAATGCAAGATAACAATTAGCTCCTATGGAAAAAGTGACGCTGATTTTCGTAACTTCAGTGCGATGCTAACAGTAGGTTTCAATGTATTACTAGCATATTCTAACAGAAGGTAGTGGAATACTCTTTCAGTGGTATAGCGTGCATGTTAACTACAAGGCACCCATGGCGACTTCCATCAATCTCAAGATCTGCCACCTCGGTGTCTCGGATGTGCTCAAAGGGGTCGGGTGTGCATGCGTGCGTTCATAGGAGTGAGCGTGTGTCTGCCTCTGTACTGTGTTCCTAAAAAACATATAACAAACCAAATACACCCCTGACAGCCAAAGCTGCACAACCGCCTAGGTACCCCAAATACACCCATGATAAACAAAACTGTCAGAGGAAGCACCTATGCAGCGCTAGGCGAACACCAGCTGCATCAACCACACTTAACGCTAATTTGAACCACAATTCCCAAAACAAGAAGTTTTCGTGAAGGAGGGACTCAAAATGAACTTCATATTTTAAAAGTCATTTTACAAACTGTATATTTTGCTGCCAATGACCCCAAACAAATCTTACATTCTTGACTGAGCCTGTAATAGGTAGATACATTACAAATTTTGTTCAGTGTTTCTAGAAAAAATAATATTGATCAGATAATGCAGGAATTACCAAAAAGCCAATGCTTATACTACACCAATATATGCAATTTTTGTAAAACAGAGAAAATCGAGGAATTGTAACTGCAAGCACCAACAGAATGATACCTCTAGATGCTTCTGAATGTATGAATCAAGACCTTCACCAGCTTTGGAAATTACATGAACAAGCATCAATGCCATATTATTAAGCTTTATCCTTGCCTCCACTTGTTGACCCTTCTCAGACTGCAAAGCAATATTGTTGTTCCAAATACGGTCACAGATAATAGCAAACCCATCTGGCTTACTATCTCCATTTCTCTTGCGAGAAGTTCCCATGCGTATCTGCTCTTGAGCTGCCATGAGCAAAACGGCTGTCTCGGCAAGCTTTCCCTCTTTTATGTAATTCCACAGCTCATCCAATAGATTATCTGTGTATTTTGCAATCAGCCGAGTTGTATCCAAGAAGATCTTCTGCAAAAACCACCAACACAGACCAAAAACTGAGTCCTTTAGAATTTATTTATAGGTAAGACGGTAGTGCTGATTAACTTAAAACTGTGTCCTCACCAACAATCTAAATAAAATCACAATCTTATTTTCTATGTTAACAGCAAAATATAGTTTGTTTTCTCTCAACAAAGAGTCAAAGGCTAAAAAATATCACTACAGCACAGCAAACAATTCCGACTATGAAAAATGGAGAAGTAGGAATTTAAGGTTCCTTTAGTATTATTGCTACGTCAGTTATTTATAAGATCTGTGACTTTGCTATGCTGGAGTAGTAAATCGTTAAGGGGTGGATGTGAGACAAACCATCTCAGGTAGGCACAGAAGATGGATGAGCTTGAAGATAAAGTTGGCATCTGCCTCACTGTAATCCCGATGCTCGTGGTTAGGAAATAGACTGTCTTCCAGATACTTATGCATGCACGTGTTCTCGACTGCAACATGGAGTGGGAGAAGGCCCTCGATGACCTCAGCACCGGCTGTGCGTAGATTGGCGGACGCGCCATGGTGGACGAGCAACTGAATCATGTCAACCGAAAAAAATTCAGCAGCTCGGTGGAAGGGATAGTACCCATACTGGTTCATGCAGTTGGGACCGGCTCGGCACCCATCTAGCTCAGGTGCCTGGCCCTCCAAGGCAACTTTGACACATTTCACCGCATTTTCTGAAATCATATGGTTCAAAGCCTCTGGGGTGATGATCGAAGCCCATCGCATGCCCTGCCCATTCCTCCACATATAGCTGAGAAAGCGCCGGACGCTATCCTTATCCAGGATGGGTGCCAAATGGTGCACTTTATCATGGAAGAGATGATTCACCTCCTAATCAGTATCAAAAGAGGTGAAAGGAAATCAGTTATCCGATTAGCAAAGCAAAATGAAATAAGAAGTGCACTATAGGACAACAAAACAAAAATGTTGCACACACAAAAGATACTGCAGGAAAAAGGTAAATAACCAAATGATTTTTTTCAAATGCAGAGAACCTTAGGGATGCGGTCTGGGAAGATTATACTGGATGCTCTGAGGGCACCAACTGCAGCTTCTTTCTCACGTGACCACTGCAAAGAGAGGGAGGGGGCGTCAAGAGCTATACTAGGGAAAGCAAACATGATAAGATAGAAATGCTATGAAGTTAAAAAAAAAGTTGGTTAATTACTGCACCTTAGCTACTAAACGGATAGAGTCACTTAAGCTATTTCCAACAGCAGGAGGGCATGGAGGATACGGAGGATTCCATGGATCGTAGTCATCCGTGCTTGATCCATCAGTACTGGTAGTATCTTCATGATATGTGGTTTTCATTGCCTCCTCCTTGTGCATTTTATCCATTGCTGCCGAACTGGCTTGGAATTCCAGATCCACTGTTTGTTTGGCTGAAAAAAGTTTAACCAACCAGGAATTGCATCCCAAATCAGTTTCACACCTAGTTTGATTCAACATTTTTTAAGAGATGGTGGAGCAATACGAAGTTGGGATGCTAGAATTTTCAGAGAAACCTCCAAGCTTCACATAAATGTCAAATGTGGCAATCTCATCAGTTCGGATAAAAAAACATATTTCATGAAAAAGACTTACAAGTAATACAATATGGAAGTGCTGTATTTTTCATATTGTGCACAATTTTACAGTAAGGCATTGCAAACTTCATTCATAACTGCTTCAACACTGAAATGGCTTTGTTCCTACAAACTGCTAGTGCTAGTTGAGTCAATTGAGAAATACTACTGCACTTTGTCAAATAAATTTGACATTATAAGCACCGTTCAAGCACTGATGTTGAAGACAATGATGACAAACTGCAGCCTCGTATTTCTAATAAAAATCAACACATGTCCTGCAAATTAAATAAAAAGCTCTTTCCTGATCCGCATATAACCTGAAGTTAACACGTAGGTTAGGCATATGCCAAGTGAACTAAATGTAAGCATTCCGTGCGTAGCACTAGTTCTGGCACATAACTTGATTAAAGCCTACATGCATAGCAATTGTGGAAGTTGAACAAATTAACCAATATACAGATACAGGCATCATTTTCGCACAGAAACAAGTGTTAAGCTTGAATAAAGCTATTTTTTTGCACGGGACACCAATTATCGGCGATATCAGTTAGGAACTACTGGCACCATATTTTCATTCAAGCACCATGAACGAAATGAACTTGTGAGAAGAAAACCCTTGAGGGTTCCAGCAACAATCCGATAAAAGGAACCGCAGTGAATGAAATTCGGAATAGCTAGTGGCCGCCACCGTGGGCTGCAAACCAGATCTGTATGCAACGACGACGAAAGCTACAGATCCCAACTTGAATGCAGCCCCCGAGAAGGGCTGTTGGAACAAACAAAACTGAAAAAAAAACTGTTCTTTTTTCCTACAAAAAATGCAACCAAGCACAACCGCGAGAAAACCGAATGCAAAGATTTTAGCTTTCGTGCGTAGAACCGCTGAATCAGGGCGGATCTAGAGGGCGTCCAGAAACCCTGAAGCAGGGTCGGTGGGGTCGCCGGATGAAAATAACCCCGTACCCGATGAAAACCCAATGGCCAGAGCTTGCGGACGGGGTGGACGCAGCAGGGGCGCGATGAGGAAGAAGGTGAATGGCGACGGCGGCGGTGACACGCGAGCGAGAAGGGGTGGGGTGGGGATTCCGGCGTCGGCGGTGACGAGGAGGAGAGGTGGAGACTCGGGTGAGGAAGAGGAAAGGGAGTCTAGTCCATTATTATGTTGGGCTCGGACGGACGGGTCACGGGATGGCCGGTGGGTATGGGACTATGGGCACGCACGGAGACCGCAGTCTTCTTTCTAAAATGCTAACCAGTAAATGTTTACCTCGTATGAGAAAGTGGTAAACGATATTATTCCGCCGGCTGAAACCACGCTGCGCATCGGCCGCTTTGCTGGCCAACCACGTGTCCCCGCGGTCCACAGCCCTCCCGCTTTCCCCAGTTCCACAGCTCCATGCGCCTTCCCATTTCAAAAAAAAAAAAAAAAAAAAACAGATGGAGCAAAGAGATCTATCGGTGTGCTCAGTTCCACTCTTGTTGTATGTATCAAAGTGCTCCTTCATCCGGACCCAATATGTATCTCTACTTTGGTCCCCTCCAACGTTGGCATTCATAGACACATGCAACCATGTATTGCATAGCAAGACGTCTTCGTCAAGGGTGTAGTTGCTCGCTCTTCCTTCCGGTGCATCGACGATACCTTCACCATCCTCATCCACCTCATACTCATGATCATCTTCATGCACTTCATTGGTTTGAGACCAATGAGAATTGTTGGAGCCAACACCCATAGTTGACATATATGTTTCATCATTGAAACTACAAAGTATGTAGAAGAAAACTAAGCTATCCGTATGTATCCATTTATGTAAAAAAAAAAACAACAACAACAAAAGGGGGGCGAAATCATACCTTGTGGGCATTTCATCAAACACCTTGTGTGCATCGGCCGCCGGCGCACAAATTGCGAGCTCTCCAGCGCTTTGGTTGGCGGAGGCGCGGCCGGACGCCCTGCAAGTTTCTTCTTCGGCCGCCTAGAAGAGCCGTCCGCCGCTTTGTCCTTCTTCCGTGACGCCGTCGCCGCCTCCGCATTCAGCCGCTTGGAGACGGGGGCCCGTGGCTTCATGGCGGGCGGCTGCGCGATGCCACCCTGCGAGATCGTCCGTGGCTCCATGAAAAGGCCGCGCGCGAGACCTGTGCTTCGAGGAGGGGCACCGGTGGCGAAGCCGAAGCTCAACCCCGCGCTAGGGTTTGCAGCGGCGGAGGGGTCGCGGGTGTAGGGAGGGGTTGAGGGGGGGTGTCGGCGCGGCCTTCCATCGGTCGAATTTCGCCGGCGGCGGCACGGGGCGGGCGAAGGCGGGTCAGCCGGAGAGGTTCAGGGCGGCAGTTGGTCGCTCGCGCGCGAATGTCTCACTGTCCAGCGCGCGGGAGCGGGCGCACGAAATAAGCAACGCGCGATGCCGTTTTCCTCTGCGCGCTGAACCAATTATACCGCGCGCAATTATTGTGCGGCTGCTAGAGCACCCGTTACGGCCCCGCGCGCGCAATAAATCGGTTTTTTCCAGCGCGCCTGTTGGAGATGCTCTAAGAGCAACTCTCGCACATGCCTTAAAATCTCATTCCACAAAATCAGTTTACAGCAATAATGCAAGACGTTTTAACAATATGTCATTTGTTCCCGCAGAACAGATTCCGTCAAAAAAATCGTGTTAGATATGGAGCCCACTAGTCAGTAGTTGAATTTATAACCGAGTCCCTGCAAAATAGCATAAAGCCCCTCCATCCCTTCGTGGCTAGGGCAAGCTCTCCCCTCCAAACTTCGCCGGTGAGCCCATGGATTCGCCTCCCCTCTGCCTGCCGCTCCGGCGGCCAGTGGCGGGGATGGGAATTCCGGTGCCTCCGCTCCAGTTAATAGTTTAGGTTAGGGTTTTTTAGTCCTCGCAAGTGCGGCGCTCGGGTGGATAGCGGCGCTTCTTCTTCGAGTTTGTCTTCCAGGCTTTGATCCTCCTCGAGTTCATCCACCTGGATGTAGTCGACGAAGCTCCGGCGTAGATTCCTGCCGTCTCCTTGGGGCGGTGAGGTTAGGGTTTCTCGTCGTATGGCGAGATTTGATGTCAGTTGTTTCAGATCTATTCAAGTGTTCAACAACGATGACTGCGGCTCTAGGGCACCGGTCCTTAGGGGCACATGCACGAAGACTTCCTGACTGTCATCGACAAGGTCAAGCCGGCTTCGATAGGGGAGCGGTGACAGGGGCGCGTCGGCGGCTCTTTCTGGCAGGGGTAGTGATCGTTCGGTAGTCTCGATATCTTGATGTAATTTTTATTATGTTTGAGTACTTCCGGTGAACTTTGATAATAGATCTGAATCATTTTCGCAAAAAATAGCATAAAGCCACGTAAAAACAAAATCTATATTGCAATTGGGTCTTCATGGCTTGTCGCATCAGCCTCATGGCTTGTCGTGCCGACCGCCTCGAGTTCCAGAGGTTGAGATGACCCGTCGTCCGCAGTTGAGGCCACGAGCAGTGGACGCAGCGGGTCCATCTGCCTCTTCCGCAAAGCAAGGTCACCGGAGGCGATGAGCCATCGCCTTCTGCCTCCTCTGCACGCCCTCCCTACACCATACGACAATCAGCGGTGGTGGTCTGACCTGCCTCAATCAAGGGCGGTGGTGGGGCATCTCAACCTCAGCTCCCTTCTAGATCTGGCGCCCGTCAACGCATCCTCTTCCTCTCTCACTACAAGCTGGTCGGCTCGCCCAAGAGCTCATCTCATCGTCTGCGCACCTCTGATAACCCACAAGTATAGGGGACCGCAAAGTCTTCAAGGATAGTATTTCACCCAAATTTGATGATTCGACACAAGGGGATCCAAAGAATATTTATAAGCCGTAGCAGTTGAGTTGCCACACCTGAGAAGTTATTTCTTTGCACCAAAATATTAGTAGCACAGTAATATGATAGTATTGATAGCAATAGTAACAGTAGCAGTTTTGTAGTAACTGAAACAGTAACAGCGATAGTGATTCAAGCAAAGACAATATTATGAAAAGTGTAGGCATGGAATAGCGATGGATATTTGGAAGACATTCATCATATAACAGTCACAAACTAGAGCGATACACAATAGCTCCAATTCATCAATCATATGTAGGCATGTATTCCGTATATAGTCATACGTGCTTGCCCATAAGAACTTGCATGAAATCTTTTGTCCTACCCTCCCATGGCAGCGGGGTCCTAATGGAAACTATATTGGAAATATGCCCTAGAGGCAATAATATTTGTATTATTATATTTCCATATTCATAGTTAAGAGTTTATATTCTATGTTATAACTGCTATGATCCTGGAATATGCGATTTAGTGGAAAATTCATATGCACGTGTGGAATGATAAACGGTAAATAAAAGGTTCCTAGTCTCGCCTCTAAGACTAGCTCAAGTGTTGTTGGTGATCACATTTTCCGGATCTTAGGATATTGTTAAGTGTAACGATAGTCCTAAAACAACATTGAGGGTATGACGTTAGAAGAACGATCATATTGAATCGACCCAAAACTTGTCTGTTATACTTTGTGATTATATCATCTGAAATCATCTGCTATAACACGGAGTGTTAGCATGTGTTTAGTTCCTCAGACCATGAGAGTGTCTTGGTCACTTCCTACTAGACAGTGGGCTTTGGGGTTGCTCAAATGTCATATGTAACAAGGTGATCATAACGATAACTTTTAGGTTCACTGGAAAGTTTAACAAGTGATCGGATAGCTCGAGAGTGGGATTTGCTCCTCCGATGATGGAGAGATATTCTTAGGGCCCTCTCAGTGTGACGGCATCCATCATCGTCTGGCTAGACATAGGTGACTACGTCATGGGGATGCCGGAACAAATTAACGAGAAAGAAGAACAAAACCGGTAACGAGAGCAACGGTATAGTGAGCATGGTGATGACTCAAGACGACACCGATGCACACCTGGTTTTGTAAAATATCGTGAAGTAAAGGGAACATCACATGATAACCAAAGGTTCACTCAAATATCATTCGTGTAATCATAGGGACCGATATGGATGTCCACGATTCCTCTATCGGTCATTGAACAAAGGATTTGTGTTCATGTCTATGATTTACTGAACTTGCGGGGTCACAAGCTTAAAGTAATCACAATCTGCTGAGTGTTAGTAGTGCGGGAGTGATGAGAATATATTTGTGAAATTGTTTCATTAATATCCGGAATAGTTTCGAGAGGTTCCGGAAGCGTTTCGGGGTCACCCGACGGGTTTCGGTGCATATCGGGTAATAGTGGGTATTACAGATTCATATATATAGGTGGAAAATGTTTCTGGGGGATGTTAAATTATACATATATATAATGCTCTAAAAATGTTAAAACAAATATATATTTAATTTAATATCAATGGGCCTAATAAGGCCAAGAGATGGAAGGCAACTTGGGCCACAAGGGCCCAAGTAGGAAGGCGCGCCCCTTTCCTTGTGTAGGCGGGGGGGGGGGGGGGGGGGGGGGGGGGGGTGAGGGAGTCCTGGATTAAGGGGTCCTCGGGTGGCCGGGCTATGTAACATGGGCCGGACTGATGGGCCGTGAAGATACAAGGCAGAAGACCTTTCCTCGTGTCCGGGTGGGACTCTCCTTTGCATGGATGGCAAGTTTGGCGTCCAGATGTATAGTTTCCTTCCTCTATAAACCGACTCTGTACAACCCTAGCCCCCTCCGGTGTCTATATAAACCGGAGGGTTTTAGTCCGTAGAGGCTATCAGAATTCTCATAGGCTAGACTGTTGGGGAACGTAGTATTTCAAAAATTTCCTACGATCATGCAAGATCTATCTAGGAGATGCATAGCAACGAGATGGGAGAGTGTGTCCACGTACCCTCGTAGACCGAAAGCGGAAGCGTTTAGTAACGCGGTTGATGTAGTCGAACGTCTTCACGATCCAACCGATCCAAGTACCGAACGCACGGCACCTCCGCGATCAGCACACATTCAGCTCGGTGACGTCCCACGAACTCTTGATCCAGTTGAGGTCGAGGGAGAGTTCCGTCAGCACGACGGCGTGGTGACGGTGATGATGAAGTTACCGACGCAGGGCTTCGCCTAAACACTACGACGATATGACCGAGGTATGTAACTGTGGAGGGGGGCACCGCACACGGCTAAAAGATCAACTTGTGTGTCTATGGGGTGCCCCCTCCCCCGTATATAAAGGAGTGGAGGAGGGGGCCGGCCGGCCTCATGGGGCGCGCCCAAAGGGGGGGGAATCCTACTCCTACTAGGAGTAGGTTCCCCCCTTTCCTAGTCCAATAAGGAGGGGAAGGAAGGAGGAAGAGGGAGAGAAGGAAAGGGGGGCCGGCCCCCCTCCCAATTCAGATTGGGCTTGGGGGGGGGGGGGGGGGGCGCCTCCACCTGGCCGCCTCCTCCTCTCTTCCACTAAAGCCCATGAAGGCCCATTAACCCCCCGGGGGGTTCCGATAACCCCCCGGTACTCCGGAAAATGCCCGAACCTATTCGAAACCTTTCCGGTGTCCAAACATAACCTTCCAATATATCAATCTTTATGTCTCGACCATTTCGAGACTCCTCGTCATGTCCGTGATCTCATCCAGGACTCCGAACAACCTTTGGTACATCAAATCACATAACTCATAATGCAAATCATCATCGAACATTAAGCGTGCGGGCCCTACGGGTTCGAGAACTATGTAGACATGACCGAGACATATCTCCGGTCAATAACCAATAGCGGAACCTGGATGCTCATATTGGCTCCTACATATTCTACGAAGAGCTTTATCGGTCAAACCGCATAACAACATACGTTATTCCCTTTGTCATCGGTATGTTACTTGCCCGAGATTCGATCGTCGGTATCATCATACCTAGTTCAATCTCGTTACCGGCAAGTCTCTTTACTCATTCCGTAGTGCATCATCCCGTAACTAACTCATTAGTCACATTGCTTGCAAGGCTTCATATGATGTGCATTACCGAGAGGGCCCAGAGATACCTCTCCGATACTCGGAGTGACAAATCCTAATCTCGATCTATGCCAACCCAACAAACACCTTCGGAGACACCTGTAGAGCATCTTTATAATCACCCAGTTATGTTGTGACGTTTGATAGAACACAAGGTGTTCCTCTGGTATTCGGGAGTTGCATAATCTCATAGTCAGAGGAATGTGTATAAGTCATGAAGAAAGCTTTAGCAATAAAACTTAACGATCATTATGCTAAGCTAACGGATGGGTCTTGTCCATCACATCATTCTCCTAATGATGTGATCCCGTTCATCAAATGACAACACATGTCTATGGTTAGGAAACTTAACCATCTTTGATTAACGAGCTAGTCAAGTAGAGGCATACTAGGGACACTTTGTTTTGTCTATGTATTCACACATGTATCAAGTTTCCGGTTAATACAATTCTAGCATGAATAATAAACATTTATCATGATATAAGGAAATATAAATAACAACTTTATTATTGCCTCTAGGGCATATTTCCTTCAGTCTCCCACTTGCACTAGAGTCAATAATCTAGATTACATTGTAATGATTCTAACACCCATGGAGTCTTGGTGCTGATCATGTATTGCTCGTGGAAGAGGCTTAGTCAACGGGTCTGCAACATTCAGATCCGTATGTATTTTGCAAATCTCTATGTCTCCCTCCTTGACTTGATCACGAATGGAGTTGAAGTGTCTCTTGATGTGTTTGGTTCTTTTGTGAAATCTGGATTCCTTGGCTAAGGCAATTGCTCCAGTATTGTCACAAAAGATTTTCATTGGACCCGATGCACTAGGTATTACACCTAGATCAGATATGAACTCCTTCATCCAGACTCCTTCATTTGCTGCTTCCGAAGCAGCTATGTACTCCACTTCACACATAGATCCCGCCACGACGCTTTGCTTGGAACTGCTCCAACTTACAGCTCCACCGTTCAATATAAATACGTATCCGGTTTGAGACTTAGAGTCATCCGGATCTGTGTCGAATCTAGCATCGACGTAACCATTTACGATGAGCTCTTTGTCACCTCCATAAACGAGAAACATATCCTTAGTCCTTTTCAGGTATTTCAGGATGTTCTTGACCGCTGTCCAGTGATCCACTCATGGATTACTTTGGTACCTCCCTGCTAAACTTATAGCAAGGCACACATCAGGTCTGGTACACAGCATTGCATACATGATAGAACCTATGGCTGAGGCATAGGGAATGACTTTCATTTTCTCTCTATCTTCTGCAGTGGTCGGGCATTGAGTCTTACTCAACTTCACACCTTGTAACACAGGCAAGAACCCTTTCTTTGCTTGATCCATTTTGAACTTCTTCAAAACTTTATCAAGGTATGTGCTTTGTGAAAGTCCTATTAAGCGTCTTGATCTATCTCTATAGATCTTGATGCCCAATATATAAGCAGCTTCACCGAGGTCTTTCATTGAAAAATTCTTATTCAAGTATCCTTTTATGCTATCCAGAAATTCCGTATCATTTCCGATTAACAATATGCCATCCACATATAATATCAGAAATGCTACAGAGCTCCCACTCACTTTCTTGTAAATACAGGCTTCTCCAAAAGTCTGTATAAAACCATATGCTTTGATCACACTATCAAAGCGTATATTCCAACTCCGAGAGGCTTGCACCAGTCCATAAATGGATCACTAGAGCTTGCACACTTTGTTAGCACCTTTTGGATCGACAAAACCTTCTGGTTGCATCATATACAACTCTTCTTTGAGAAATCCATTAAGGAATGCAGTTTTGACATCCATTTGCCAGATTTCATAATCATAAAACGCGGCAATTGCTAACATGATTCGGACAGACTTAAGCATCGCTACGGGTGAGAAGGTCTCATCGTAGTCAACTCCTTGAACTTGTCGAAAACCTTTCGCAACAAGTCGAGCTTTGTAGACAGTAACATTACCGTCAGCGTCAGTCTTCTTCTTGAAGATCCATTTATTCTCTATGGCTTGCCGATCATCGGGCAAGTCAACCAAAGTCCACACTTTGTTCTCATACATGGATCCCATCTCAGATTTCATGGCCTCAAGCCATTTCGCGGAATCTGGGCTCATCATCGCTTCCTCATAGTTCGTAGGTTCGTCATGGTCTAGTAACATGACTTCCAGAACAGGATTACCATACCACTCTGGTGCGGAACGTACTCTGGTTGACCTACGAGGTTCTGTAGTAACTTCATTTGAAGTTTCATGATCATCATCATTAGCTTCCTCACTAATTGGTGTAGGCATCACTGGAACTGATTTCTGTGATGAACTACTTACCAATTCAAGAGAAGGTACCACTACCTCATTAAGTTCTACTTTCCTCCCACTCACTTCTTTCAAGAGAAACTCCTTCTCTAGAAAGGATCCATTCTTAGCAACAAATATATTGCCTTCGGATCTGTGATAGAAGGTGTACCCAACAGTTTCTTTTGGGTATCCTATGAAGACGCACTTCTCCGATTTGGGTTCGAGCTTATCAGGCTGAAGCTTTTTCACATAAGCATCGCAACCCCAAACTTTAAGAAACGACAGCTTAGGTTTCTTGCCAAACCACAATTCATACGGTGTCGTCTCAACGGATTTAGATGGTGCCCTATTTAACGTGAATGCAACTGTCTCTAATGCATAACCCCAAAACGATAGTGGTAAATCGGTAAGACACATCATAGATCGCACCATATCTAATAAAGTACGGTTACAACGTTCGGACACACCATTACGCTGTGGTGTTCCAGGTGGCGTGAGTTGCGAAACTATTCCACATTGTTTTAAATGAAGACCAAACTCGTAATTCAAATATTCGCCTCCGCGATCAGATCGTAGAAACTTTATTTTCTTGTTACGATGATTTTCCACTTCACTCTGAAATTCTTTGAACTTTTCAAATGTTTCAGACTTGTGTTTTATTAAGTAGATATACCCATATCTGCTCAAATCATCTGTGAAGGTCAGAAAATAACGATACCCGCCGCGAGCCTCAATACTCATCGGACCGCATACATCGGTATGTATTATTTCCAATAAGTCCGTAGCTCGCTCCATTGTTCCGAAGAACAGAGTTTTAGTCATCTTGCCCATGAGGCATGGTTCGCAAGCATCAAATGATTCATAATCAAGTGATTCCAAAAGTCCATCAGTATGGAGTTTCTTCATGCGCTTTACACCAATATGACCTAAACGGCAGTGCCACAAATATGTTGCACTATCATTATCAACTTTGCATCTTTTGGCATCAATATTATGAATATGTGTATCACCACGATCGAGATTCAACAAAAATAGACCACTCTTCAAGGGTGCATGACCATAAAAGATATTATTCATATAAATAGAACAACCATTATTCTCTAATTTAAATGAATAACCGTTTCGCATCAAACAAGATCCAGATATAATGTTCATGCTCAATGCTGGCACCAAATAACAATTATTCAGGTCTAAAACTAATCCCGAAGGTAGATGTAGAGGTAGCGTGCCGACGGCGATCACATCGACCTTGGAACCATTCCCGACACGCATCGTCACCTCGTCCTTAGCCAATCTTCGCTTGATCCGTAGCCCCTGTTTCGAGTTACAAATATGAGCAACCGAACCGGTATCAAATACCCAGGCACTACTACGAGCATTAGTAAGGTACACATCAATAACATGTATATCAAATATACCTTTGTTCACTTTGCCATCCTTCTTATCCGCCAAATACTTGGGGCAGTTCTGCTTCCAGTGACCAGTCCCTTTGCAGTAGAAGCACTCAGTTTCAGGCTTGGGTCCAGACTTGGGATTCTTCCCGGGAGCAGCAACTTGCTTGCCGTTCTTCTTGAAGTTCCCCTTCTTTCTCTTGCCCTTTTTCTTGAAACTAGTGGTCTTGTTAACCATCAACACTTGATGTTCTTTCTTCATTTCTACCTCCGCAGCTTTGAGCATAGCGAAGAGCTCGGGAATTGTCTTATTCATCCCTTGCATATTATAGTTCATCACGAAGCCTTTGTAGCTTGGTGGCAGTGATTGAAGAACTCTGTCAATAACACAATCATCCGGAAGATTAACTCCCAGCTGAGTCAAGTGGTTATTGTACCCAGACATTCTGAGTATGTGTTCACTGACAGAACTGTTCTCCTCCATCTTGCAGCTATAGAACTTGTTGGAGACTTCATATCTCTCAACTCGGGCATTTGCTTGAAGTATTAACTTCAACTCCTGAAACATCTCATATGCTCCATGACGTTCAAAACGTCTTTGAAGTCCCGATTCTAAGCCGTAAAGCATGGCACACTGAACTATCGAGTAGTCATCAGATCGAGCTTGCCAGACGTTCATAACGTCAGCATCTGCTCCTGCAGCAGGCCTTTCACCCAGCGGTGCATCAAGGACATAATTCTTCTGTGCAGCAATGAGGATAATCCTCAAGTTACGGACCCAGTCCATGTAGTTGCTACCATCATCTTTCAACTTAGCTTTCTCTAGGAACGCATTAAAATTCAAGGGAACGGTAGCACGGGCCATTGATCTACAACATAGATATGCAAAAACTATCAGGACTAAGTTCATGATAAATTAAGTTTAATTAATCATATTACTTAAGAACTCCCACTCAGATAGACATCCCTCTAGTCATCTAAATGATCACGTGATCCATATCAACTAAACCATGTCCGATCATCACGTGAGATGAAGTAGTTTTCAATGGTGAACATCTCTATGTTGATCATATCTACTATATGATTCATGTTCGACCTTTCGGTCTCCAGTGTTCCGAGGCCATATCTGCATATGCTAGGCTCGTCAAGTTTAACCTGAGTATTCCGTATGTGCAAAACTGTCTTGCACCCGTTGTATGTGAACGTAGAGCTTATCACACCCGATCATCACGTGGTGTCTCGGCACGAAGAACTTTCGCAACGGTGCATACTCAGGGAGAACACTTATACCTTGAAATTTTTAGTGAGGGATCATCTTATAATGCTACCGCCGTACTAAGCAAAATAAGATGCATAAAAGATAAACATCACATGCAATCAAAATATGTGACATGATATGGCCATCATCATCTTGTGCTCATGATCTCCATCACCGAAGCATCGTCATGATCTCCATCGTCACCGGCTTGACACCTTGATCTCCATCGTAGCGTCGTTGTCGTCTCGCCAACTATTGCTTCTACAACTATCGCTAACGCATAGTGATAAAGTAAAGCAATTACATGGCGATTGCATTTCATACAATAAAGCGACAACCATAAGGCTCCTGCCAGTTGCCGATAACGGTTACAAAACATGATCATCTCATACAACAATTTATATCTCATCACGTCTTGACCATATCACATCACAGCAAGCCCTGCAAAAACAAGTTAGACGTCCTCTACTTTGTTGTTGCAAGTTTTACGTGGCTGCTACGGGCTTAGCAAGAACCGTTCTTACCTACGCATCAAAACCACAACGATTTTTCGTCAAGTGTGCTGTTTTAACCTTCAACAAGGACCGGGCGTAGTCAAACTTGATTCAACTAAAGTGGGAGAAACAGACACCCACTAGCCACCTGTGTGCGAAGCACGTCGGTAGAACCAGTCTCATGAACGCGGTCATGTAATGTCGGTCTGGGCCGCTTCATCCAACAATACCGCCGAATCAAAGTAAGACGTTGCTGGTAAGCAGTATGACTATTATCGCCCACAACTCTTTGTGTTCTACTCGTGCATATAACATCTACGCATAGACCTGGCTCGGATGCCATTGTTGGGGAACGTAGTATTTCAAAAATTTCCTACGATCTCGCAAGATCTATCTAGGAGATGCATAGCAACGAGATGGGAGAGTGTGTCCACGTACCCTCGTAGACCGAAAGCGGAAGCGTTTAGTAACGCGGTTGATGTAGTCGAATGTCTTCACGATCCAACCGATCCAAGTACCGAACGCACGGCACCTCCGCGATCAGCACACGTTCAGCTCGGTGACGTCCCACGAACTCTTGATCCAGTTGAGGTCGAGGGAGAGTTCTGTCAGCACGACGGCGTGGTGACTGTGATGATGAAGTTACCGGCGCAGGGCTTCGCCTAAGCACTACGACGATATGACCGAGGTGTGTAACTGTGGAGGGGGGCACCGCACATGGCTAAAAGATTAACTTGTGTGTCTATGGGGTGCCCCCCTCCCCCGTATATAAAGGAGTGGAGGAGGAGGCCGGCCGGCCTCATGGGGCGCGCCCAAAGGGGGGGGGGAATCCTACTCCTACTAGGAGTAGGTTCCCCCCTTTCCTAGTCCAATAAGGAGGGGAAGGAAGGAGGAAGAGGGAGAGAAGGAAAGGGGGGCCAGCCCCCCTCCCAATTTGGATTGGGCTTGGGGGGGGGGGGGGGGGCGCCTCCACCTGGCCGCCTCCTCCTCTCTTCCACTAAAGCCCATGAAGGCCCATTAACCCCCGGGGGGTTCCGATAACCCCCCGGTACTCCGAAAAATGCCCGAACCTATCCGAAACCTTTTCGGTGTCCAAACATAACCTTCCAATATATCAATCTTTATGTCTCGACCATTTCGAGACTCCTCATCATGTCCGTGATCTCATCCGGGACTCCGAACAACCTTCGATACATGAAATCACATAACTCATAATGCAAATCGTCATCGAACGTTAAGCGTGCGGACCCTACGGGTTCGAGAACTATGTAGACATGACCGAGACATATCTCCGGTCAATAACCAATAGCGGAACCTGGATGCTCATATTGGCTCCTACATATTCTACGAAGATCTTTATCGGTCAAACCGCATAACAACATACGTTATTCCCTTTGTCATCGGTATGTTACTTGCCCGAGATTCGATCGCCGGTATCATCATACCTAGTTCAATCTCGTTACCGGCAAGTCTCTTTACTCGTTCCATAGTGCATCGTCCCGTAACTAACTCATTAATCACATTGCTTGCAAGGCTTCATATGATGTGCATTACCGAGAGGGCCCAGATATACCTCTCTGATACTCGGAGTGACAAATCCTAATCTCTATCTATGCCAACCCAACAAACACCTTCGGAGACACCTGTAGAGCATCTTTATAATCACCCAGTTACGTTGTGACGTTTGATAGAACACAAGGTGTTCCTCTGGTATTCGGGAGTTGCATAATCTCATAGTCAGAGGAATGTGTATAAGTCATGAAGAAAGCTTTAGCAATAAAACTTAACGATCATTATGCTAAGCTAACGGATGGGTCTTGTCCATCACATCATTCTCCTAATGATGTGATCCAGTTAATCAAATGACAACACATGTCTATGGTTAGGAAACTTAACCATCTTTGATTAACGAGCTAGTCAAGTAGAGGCATACTAGGGACACTTTGTTTTGTCTATGTATTCACACATGTATCAAGTTTCCGGTTAATACAATTCTAGCATGAATAATAAACATTTATCATGATATAAGGAAATATAAATAACAACTTTATTATTGCCTCTAGGGCATATTTCCTTCATAGACAGCTAGGGTTTAACCATTACGATCTCGAGGTAGATCAACTCTTGTAACCCCCATACTCATCAAATACAATCAAGCAGGACGTATGGTTTTACCTCCATTAAGAGGGCCCAAACCTGGGTAAACATCATGTTCCCTTTGTCTCTTGTTACCTTCGATCCTCAGACGCACAGTTCGGGACCCCCTACCCGAGATCGGCCGGTTTTGACACCGACATTGGTGCTTTCATTGAGAGTTCCACTGTGTCGTCGGCAGAAGGATCGATGGCTCATTTGATCATCAACAACGATGCTGTTTCCGGGGAGATCTTCCTTCCTGGTCAACTTTTTGTATTCGGCGGCTTCGCTCTGTGTGCCAATTCAGTTGGTCACCTTGAGCAGATCAACAGCTACGCCCCTGGTCATCAGATCAGATTCGGGAGCCTGAATTACGTCGCTGATATCCGAGGAGACTTGATCTTCGAAGGGTTCACGGCCTCGACCACTATTCCTCATCTTCAAGAAGGCAACCCATCGGATCCGTCATCAGGCGCCGCTCAAAGACCAACTACTATCCCTGCCCTGGCCATAGATCCAGAGCAGGCCACCTCATCCGAAGATGGGATCTTAAAACCCACCGAACCCTCTCCTCCCATGGAGCCCTTTGCCGAAGACCCAGAAGCAATTGTATGTTCGGCGAGCCTGGAATCAAGCAGGACCCTCCTTGTCATCGGAGAGCCGAACTCGCCTCTAGAGGCCAACTCCGAACTCTCAAGGTCTGCGTCTGGTGAACACAACCTGGCAGAGTCTGCCATGCCCAGCTCCGCAGGTCCTCGGTTTCCCGTCCGGCCTTCACTCTTAAGCGAGGCCCTGGACTTAATGCGATCTCTTGCCATCACGGAGGTATCACCTCCGAATTACGCACAGCCCGAACTAGGGGCTGAGTGCAGGGAATTTTACGTCCCACCCACCACCCACTTGATAGCCACTGTCGAGGACTTAACCGACATACTCGACTACGCCTCTGAAGACATCGACGATATGGACGACGATGCCGGAGCCGAACCATGCCAAAACCCGCCCATCACCGGACGTTGGACTGCCACTTCTACATACGACGTGTACATGGTGGATACACCCAATGAGGACGACGATGGCAATCAAGATCCGATCGAGGACAAGCCCATCGAGGTACCACCGAAGCGTCGACGTCAGCGGCGCCATTCACGATCACGTCGGGAAAAAGAAAGTAATACTGGCACCGAAGACATTGACACTCCGGAGAATGGCGAAGACTCTGACCAACCCATTGAGCCTGCCGTAGAGCAGGATAATTGGGAAGAGGGACAAGTTAACCCTGACGAGCCAGTCGGGAATGAGGATTCGGAGGATAGTAACTATCTACCAATCTCCGAGGAGGATGTCAGCCTCGGCAACGAAGACTTCATCGTGCCAGAGGAACCCCTCGAGCAAGAGCGCTTTAAGCGACAGCTCATCGCAACTGCGAGGAGCCTAAAAAAGAAACAGAAACAGCTTCAAGCCGAACAGGATACGCTCAACAACAGATGGACCCAGGTCCTAGCTGCCGAGGAGTACGGCCTAGAACGCCCAACAAAGAGCTATCCGAAGCGTCGGCTACTGCCACAATTCAATGACAAGGCCCTAGAGCCAATACCGTCAAGATATAATCATGCTGACGAACTAGACCGACCACCACGTGGGCGAGACAAAGCGGCTACTCATGCCGAACACCAGCCCGCGCCACCTCGCCGTCGAGGCAAAGAGGTAGCAGCTCAGGGCTACACCTACGACTTACGTCAGGACCTGGACAATAGAGCCGTCAAGACCAGATCAATATATGGATCAAGGGGGCGTGCTCCGACGAGAGACGACGGCCTTCAAGCTGGGCGTGAGCAACATAACCGAACTCGGGCCAAAAACCGAACATGGATGTCATCCGAACTCCGTCGTGACGTTGCCCGATACAGAGGCGCCGCACACCCCTTGTGCTTTACCGATGAGGTAATGCAGCACCAATTTCCAGAAGGGTTTAAACCCAATAGCTACAATGCAAAAATAAAATATGAATGTGTTTGCAACAATACTTAAAGTGGTGATTTGTTTTATTATACTAACGGATCTCACGAGGGTTTTGTTAAGTTTTGTGTGATTGAAGTTTTCAAGTTTTGGGTGATATCACGATGGATGAAGGAATAAGGAGTGGCAAGAGCCTAAGCTTGGGGATGACTGAGGCACCCCAAGGTAATATTCAAGGACTCCCAAGCAACTAAGCTTGGGGATGCCCCGGAAGGCATCCCCTCTTTCTTCTAACGACCATCGGTAATTTTACTTGGAGCTATATTTTTATTCGTCACATGATATGCGTAAATCTTGGAGCGTCGTGTGCCTTTTATTTTTCTTTTAATAAATGCACCATGCTGGTATGAGATAGTCCTTGGTTGATTTATAGAATGCTCTTTGCACTTCACTTATATCTTTTGAGTATGGCTTTATAGAATGCTTCATGTGCTTCACTTATATCATTTGAAGTTTGGATTGCCTGTTTCCCTACACATAGAAAACCGCCATTTGTAGAATGCTCTTTTGCTTCACTTATATTTGTTAGAGCGTGGGCATATCGTTGTGATGGCTGATCATCCAGGGGCACTTCCTTCCTCCACTATAAGTGAACGGAGGACCTCTTCCCGAACTGAACGACGAACAACTGTGGGAGGAGCACGGCATACGCCGGTCCCGGCCCCTAACGGGGCGCTCAAGAGGAAGGCTTCTGCTGGAGCAGAAGCAACCGCCCCCTCAGCTCAGAGGTAACATGCTTCGGGACGACGAGAGGGTTTGTCCTTAATATCTGTCGGGGATATCGAGCGACATATGCCAAGGGATGGCTTATCATGGATGGGGACAAAAGTACGTCGCTGGGCTCTAGAAGCGGGAGTGAGCGAGACCGCGTACGCTTGTGAATCTTACCCAGGTTCGGGGCTCTCCTAGGAGATAACACCCCTAGTCCTGCTCTGCGGGGTCTCCGCATGATCACTACTTCAACAAGTAGCTACAAGCTTGCTCCTGGAGCTGTTTGGCTAGAGGAGGAAGAAGGGCAAGGCTAGCTCTACTCCACTCTCTCTATGTGTGTGTGTGTGGCACGTCGGGTGCTAGGTTGTGGTGTTTCTCCAGGTTCCAACCCCTTGCATGGGGTAACCTGGGGGGTTTATATAGGTCTACCCCCAGGGGTACAACTGTAATCCGGCTTGCCGTGGGACCTGGCGGTCAGCGTCGCTGGTCGCCATCTTCTCTGCTGACAGGCGGGTCCCGCCGTCTGCGGGCCAGGGTTGACCACTTTACGCTGTAGCGTTGCTCCTGATGATGAAGGCCTTGTCAGGGGGAGCATGGGTACAGTCCCGCCGCCTGGCAGGTGCTCACTATAGCCACACCCATCACATCTGGTTAATGGCGCACAGACTTCAAGGGAGAGAGAAGGCCGCCTGCTGGGGGCCGACCTCTCCACCGAGCCGACTAGTCTGGGCTCGCCGCCTTCTGGCCTCTCACGGACAGGTAGGGCCCGCCGCCTACGGGCTGTACTGGCCGCACGTCGCGGGAGCATGGCCTCCTCTGCCATGGGTGACGCCACGGGTGGCATGGTAACAGTCCCGCTCTGGGCGCGGGACGCCTGTGCTGCATGTCGTACTGTGGCCACGTTCGGCCCAGGATTCAGGGTTAGCAGGCTCGCACTGTGGCCATGCCCTGTCTCGTCATGTTCAAGTTGGTGCTGACTTCGAGGGCGTGAGGGGCCGCTTGCTAGGACCCGGCTTCCCAGGAAGCCGCCCGTCCAGGAGTCGGCCCATCTCATGGCCGTCTTCCGGACTTCGCTGCCTCCTGGCATCCGGCTGCTCGGTCCAGCCAGCCCCAAGAGAACGGTTCTTTGTCTTTGAGGTTTGAGGGGCTTAGCCTGCCCCGATGTCTTGAAATGCCGGAGGAGGCTGATGGGGATACCCATGGTCATTTACTCCGACAGTAGTCCCCGAAGCTGGTGAGGCGCTGTGGCTGAAGGGGCGAGAAACCTCAGCTGCTTCATACTCCGGATCGTCTTCCGAAGAGCCGACTGGTAGGTGTCGGCCATGACCAGGCAGGCTGCCTGGTGGTTTTGAAATGTCGTGGCGGGGACCGGGTGGTACGCCAGCCAGACGCCAGACTTGCCGCTCGCGCATGTCGGCCACGTGGCGTCATCAGGCCAGTCCGGCCTGTCAGCCCACGCACGTGACCGGACTTTGTCACAGGCCGGGGCCCGCCACTACAGTGCCTCGGCGCGCACGCGGATCCGCTGCGGCCGAGGCGGACGGTTGGTATTCTGTGGCAGTTAATGCGCGCCTTTACTGGCGCCATAATCGCGGGAATCATGGGGGAGTGGGCGCAGTTAATCCCCACGACCCCCCACGTTCCCGCCCTCTCGGCTTCGCCGCCTGGGCTATAAGTAGGGGGAGGAGGGGGGTGGCAGACGTACGCGCACCCTCCTCCCCCTGCTCTTCTTCTTCTTCCTGCCGCCGCAGTGTTCCTTCCTCCGCCGAAACGCTGCCGCAGCTCGCCGTCGCCGTGCGTCTTCTCGCGGCGGCTTCCTCGCTCCACTGCAGCCTCGCCCGCTCACCACCGCGCCGCACCTGCGACGAGCTCCGTCGTCCATGGCGCGTTCACGAGCCGGTGATTGGGACGGCTCCAATGTCCACGAAGACCACCTCTCCTTCCTCCGCCAAACACGTCGGCTGCCCCGGGAGGCGAATGTGCAGGCGCGCGTCCCTCCTGAAGCAGAAATCTCACCGGCGCCAGAGGACGACGAACGCGTCGTCTTCCGGTCTCATTTCCTTCGCGGCTTCGGCCTTCCAGCGAGCAACTTCCTCCGCTCTTTCTTTGACTTCTACCAAGTCCAGCCGCACCACCTCACACCAAATACGGTGGTGCTGCTGGCTACCTTCATCGCCATATGTGAAGGATATCTTGGCACTCTCCCCACCCTCGAATTCTGGGAGGAGTGCTTCTACCTCAAACTTGGCACCGCCGCCAAGGGCCAGGCGGCTCAGTGCGGAGCCTGTGTGGCGGTGCAGCGCCCGGGCACCGGGAACCGCTTCCCTTCCATCTCTCTGCTGCAGTCTGCCAAGCTGTGGCAGAAATCTTATTTCTATGTCAGAAACATCCATCCGACTAGCGATTACGTCAACTTGCCGGCTTACGCAGCCGGCCCGCCGGCCGAGCCGCGCGCTAACTGGCGGTTCAAGCCGAGCTCTCTATCGGCCGCCTCCTCTGCCGCCCTTGCCCGACTTCACGAGATGACGGAGTCGGAGGGCTTAAAGGGCTCGGACTTGCTGGCCGCCTTCGTGACGTGCCGAGTTCTCCCCCTCCAAGCCCGGCCTCATATCATCAGCTGCATGAGCGGCACCGGGACCCTTGCCGGATGTGCACGCGGGAGCTGCCGGACGTGGAGGTGGTCCGGCTGGTCAACCACATTTCCGACTGTAAGCCGTCGGAGACGGATTGGCGGTTCGGCAAGCGGCCGTACGACCGCGCACATCCGCCACCTGCGGTAAGTCTTTGTAATTCTTTTTCTCTTTGCAGGTCTGAGTTCTCGTTTCGCCGTCTGATCAGTCGGCCATGGTGCAGGTCCTCCCGGCCTAGTCGGCCGCTGGTGCTCTGGATCCAGGTCAGCAGTACATGCCGGACCGGACGAGGAGCGATGCGGAAGACCCCGACTTGGGGGCGGCCGCCATGGAGGAGGACGACGCCACAGGTGGCGGCGGCGGAGCAGGCGGCTCCCTGGGAGGAGGCGGCCTTGAGGACTGGCCGGACGACGACGAGGAGGAGAACGAGCCGTGCCGCCCGCACGGCATCGAGAGGGCGGGCGCGAGCTCCTTGGCCGCGCCGACCGCACCAGGCGGCCAACACAAGCGCCGAGCCGGCTCGCTGCTGTTCGGCACCCGGCCGAAGAAGTCCAGGAACGCGGCCGCCACGATCAAGCGGCAAGAGGCCGCCGCGAGAGCGGCCCAATTCCAGAGGGCCCCGAGGCAGTCCCTCATGGTGTCCGGGTAAGTGCCTGGTCAATCTTTTCTTTCCTTTTTCTTTGCAACCTTTTCTGAGCTTCCTCTTATCTTCCTCGAATCAGCGCTCCACTAACCCTTGAGCGGTCCGCCGCTGCTTCCATGATCGGGGCGACGGAAGGCTCCGCCAATACCCGCCGGGTGGACCCTCTCGCCGACCTCCGGGCGGCGACGGAGAGGAACGCGCGGGAGGCGCGTGAGGAGCGGGAGGAGGCGGAAAGGCAGGAGGCGGAGGAGGCCAAGGCTCAAGCAGATGCCGCGGCCAAGATCCGGGCGGACGCCGCCGCCAAGGCTCAGGCGGAAGCTGCCGCCAAGGTGCAAGCGGAAGAATCCGCACGCGGCCAGACTCCGCAACTGGTTATCCCGCTGCGCGTGGCGCCGCCAGCACCAGAGATCCCTGCGCCGACTGGAGGGGCCGGCGACGACCAGCCTATCATGGAGAGGGGGGAAGGCGATGCCATCGTCTCGGGGGCGGAGGTCCCCCCGCGAGCGCCGACTGCCGGGCCCGAAGCAATCGGCATGACGTGCCACCGGTGCCGCAAGCCAGCAGCGAGTTGGCGGTGGGGGCGACACCCACGGTCCGTCCTTCGGTGCGCCGGCGTGCGGCGAAAGCGGCCTCGGCGCCGCGGGCGCAGGAGATCGGGGCCGCGAGCTCGTCGGCCCCAGATGCAGAGGCCACCAGCGCCGTCCCGCCAGAGTGGATGCCTGGGGGCGGGACGAGCGTGCTAAACAAGGCCGCGCAGGACGTTCAGGCCTAACTCGAGGCCCAAGGCGCCGCCCTCCAGCAGTGTACGAAGGCGTTCCTGGCGACGCGGACGGCCATTCGGGTATGCTTCTTTGCTTTCTTTTTTTGATTCTTGCAATCTTCCGTGGGGGCGCGCCAGCGCACCCACTAGGTGTAGCCCCCGAGTTCCGGGCCGGCTGCTAAGCAGGCGGCTCGAAACTTTAAGGTAGGTTCCGAGTGCTAACTTTTTCTCTTCTTTGCCTTCGCTGCAGGATTACCACAACATTCGCGCAGCCGCCTTCAACTCCCAGGTCCAGGAGTTGGCTAGGCGGACCGCCGACCTCACCGAAAGCCTAAGTAAGCGCTTCTGTCTTCTTCCTTGCGGGGGCGTGTCAGCGCACCCGCTGGGTGTAGCCCCCGAGATTCGGGCCGACTGCTGAGCAGTCGGGCCGGATCTTCTGGCAGCCACTTTTCTTATTTGGTCGTCTTTGTTGATTGTCTTCTTTTTTCTCACTCTTGCAGGAGACAACGCCACATTGCAGCAGCATCTGGGTGAAGTCCAGACCGAGCTGCGCGTTAAGGAGGAGGAGCGCCGTAAGGCGGCCCTGGAGTGCGTCCGTCTGGCCAAGAAATTGGCGGACCAGGCGGACCTCCACAAGGCGGAGCTCCAGAAGTTCAAGGAGGCAGAAGGCGCCCTTCAGGCCGAGTTTGAGGTCGAACGCTCAAAGTGGGCCGAGAAGGAGGCAATCCTCTCCGCTGGCTACGGCGAGATTGAGGACATGATCGACGGTAAGCTTCTTTCTTTGGAATAGCTGCCGACTGCATCGGGAGTCGGCTTTTCGGCTTCTGATCTTTGTTTTTGTTTTGCGTAGACTTCTTTCCTAGCCATGCCATCGCCGTCAGCTAGGCCATCGAGGCGCGGCGCGACCAGCGTAGGAGGGAAGGAGTGGAGATCCCGCCCGACGCGCCTCGGAACATGAACAAGCAGCTCCTGGCCGTCCGGACGTGTTTGCAGCCGGTTCACCGTCTGCTCCGCCGCCTTCAACGTGCCGGGTCCCAGCTGGTTTCCGCCCTTTGGCCAGGCAGCCAAGCTCCACGGACCCCCAGTCGGACCGCCGACTGGTTGGAGGCGGCAATCGGCCGCTTCGAGGCTTGGAGGGGCTCCTCCGCTCGGGCGGGCGCCCGAAGAGCCTTGGAGTTCATCAAGGCGTGGTATCCTGGGCTGGACCTAGCCCAGTTGGCCACGTTCCAGCAGGAGGCCATGGAAGAGCTGGTGGCGGCGGGGCCAGCGCTCACCCATCGTGCGGTGGCGATCGCTGAGTACACCGACACCAGCGTCTTCTTCCCCGAGCTGGACAAGGAGGGTGCCGAGGTGCCGATGGACTGGTTCGGGCTGAACCCGGATGACGGCGAGGACTCGGCGGAGGAAATCGCCTCAAGCGACGAAGGCGAGGACGAGGAAGATGAGGATGGTGAAGGCGACGCACCGGAGGGCGGAGCGGACGCCCAGCCTCAGCTTGATCGGGCCTCGAGCAACGAGCCGCGTGCCAGTGCATCGACTGCTGCCGAAGGCGACCAAGCCGAGACTCGCCAGACGGCCACTCCACCAGCCGGTGCCGCCGACTCCACCAACCTGCCGGACTCGCCTGCTGCTCCTTTGGCCTAGGCTGCCAACTTATCTTATCTTTTCCTACTTTGCTAATCTTTAGAACAAAACTTGTTAAATTCGCGCAGTTCCACCCGCTGGGGGTGTATTCAAACTTTGTTGAATACTGGCCGAGGGCCTTTCGTTATGTGATCTAATTCTCGCACAAGATGTGCTTCACCGAGTTCTGACTTGTCTTGCTTTCTGTTCTTTTGGCTTTTTCCTTTGCCGCCTTCCCTTGGCTGCCGCCTCGCCGGTCAGACAGCCATTCTTCGGTCTGCTGGTTGGGTCGAGTACTTAGCCATTTTGGGAAGACAAGTACTTTGGCCGCTTAGAACGTAGCAATCTAAGTGAGAAGCCGGCCGTCCAGCTGCTCAGCAATCGAACGTCTAAGCGAGGAGCCGACTTGTCCTATGTGGGTGCTTTCGTCCTTAGCCATTTTTCATGTGGGCACCATTTCCTGCCTTTGACCCTTGCTGGCCAAACAGTCGCTCTGTGAGCTGCGGCCTGTGGCAAGGGTGGGCTTAGATGCCGGCACACTACTTGTCCGACTACAGGTAGCGCCGACATAGTACAAGGCGTCAAGCCCCCGGGCCGACTGGTCGGACCCGGTGCCGGGCGGAGTAATGAAATAATTCACTCAAGGCATGAAACTTATCGTATAGATAAGAAAGGTAGCCCCCGAGTGCTCCTCGAGGGACCCGGTGTCTCTGCCCTTAGTACAAAAAGGTAGCGTGGTACATACTGTATTAACTGTAAAATCTTCGGAGGAGATTTGCGTTCCATGGGCGCTCTGTTTCCTTGCCGGAATCGTCCCACTTGCGCGCCCTGGGCTTCTGCGCGTCGATGAGGTAGTAGGAGTCATTGCCCAAGGCCTTGCTGATGATGAAGGGGCCTTCCCAAGGGGCCGAGAGCTTGTGCTGGCCGGCTGTTCGCTGGATCAGCCGGAGCACAAGGTCTCCCTCTTGGAAGGATCGTGGCCTGACCTTTCGGTTGTGGTAGCGGCGCAGGCTCTGCTGGTAGATGGCGGACTGGCTGAGTGCTAACAGCCGGCCCTCTTCCAGCAGATCGACGCCGTCTTCTCACGCCTCCTTCGCCTCCGCCTCTGTGTACATGGTGACGCGAGGCGAGTCAAACTCGATGTCCGTTGGGATGACGGCCTCGGCCCCGTACATGAGGAAGAAGGGAGTGAAGCCGGTTGATCTATTCGGAGTTGTGCGGAGGCTCCAAAGGACGGCCGGCAGCTCGTCGATCCAGCAGCTGGCCGAGCGCTCCAGTGGCTCGACCAGTCGGGGTTTGACGCCGGATAAGATGAGGCCGTTTGCTCGCTCGACTTGGCCGTTTGACTGCAGATGGGCAACGGACGCTAAGTCCAATCGGATGCCCTGTGTTGCGCAGAAACGGGCCAAGGCGCCTTTGGCAAAGTTGGTGCCATTGTCGGTGATGATGCTGTGCGGTACACCGTACCGGACGGTGATATCTGCGACGAAGGTTATAGCAGTCGGGCCATTCAGTTTCTTGATTGGCTTTGCTTCAATCCACTTGGTGAATTTGTCCACGGCGACAAGCAGATGAGTCATGCCACCGCGTGCTGTCTTGAACGGGCCCACCATGTCCAACCCCCAGACGGCAAAGTGCTAGGTAAGGGGGATGGTCTTGAGTGCGGAAGCCGGCAGATGTTGCTTGGAGCTGAATTTTTGGCACCCCTTGCATTTCTTGACCAGATCCTTGGCGTCCTCCAAAGCAGTCGGCCAGAAGAAACCATGGCGGAAAGCTTTGGCGACAAGGGATCTGGAGGCCGCGTGGTGGCCGCACTCGCCTTGGTGTATTTCTCTGAGGATTGCCTTGCCTTTCTCTGGTTTGACACAGCGTTGGAAAATGTCGGTCACGCTGCGCCTGACAAGCTCTCTGTTTACTATTGTGTAAGCTCCTACCCGGCGTTGCACCTGCCGTGTCGAGATCTCATCGACTGGCAGCTCTCCGCTCACCAGAAAGTTGAGGATGGGCTGCGCCCATGATGGTGCTTCGACTTCATCCACCGTCATTACGGCCACTGATACTAGGGCGGTTGGGTTGGGAGGTGGCGGAGTGCCAGCCGCGTCTTGCTGCGTTGTTGAAGTCCCCGGGCCGACTGCTGCAGCCCCCGGGCCGGGTTGTGGAGTCCCCGGGCCGGGTGCGACTGCTGCAGTCCCCGAGCCACTTGGTGAAGTCCCCGGGACGGCTGCTACAGCCCCCGGGCCAGGTTGTGGAGTTCCCGGGCTGTGTGCGACTGCTGCAGTCCCCGTGCCGCCTGCCGAAGTCCCCGGGCTGGCTGCTGCAGCCCCCGAGTCGGATCCGACTGCTTCAGGGGCAACCGGTACGAAGATGGATTCTGATTCCGGGGAAGGCTTGATAGACGGCTTGCGGAGGCACTGAAGGGACACGCCAGCTGGGATGGCTTGCCGGGTGGAGCCGATCCGTGCCAGGGCATCTGCTTGCTCGTTGTCGGCCCGTGGCACATGAAGGAACTCGCACCCATCAAAGTATCCGCTGATCTGCTGGAGGAGGAAGCGGTAGCTCACCATGTTTGCATCACTGGCGTCCCAGTCGCCAGACGACTGCTGGACCACCAAGTCCAAGTCGCCATAGCACAGTATCCGGCGGATGCCAATCTCCTTGGCCAGCCGGAGTCCGTGTACTAGCGCCTCATACTCGGCCACGTTGTTGGAGGCGGCAAAGTGGATTTACAGCACGTATCTGAGCTTGTCGCCTTTGGGAGAGGTGAGGACGATGCCGGCTCCCAAACCGGTGCGCATCTTCGAGCCATCGAAGTGCATCCGCCAATGGGTGGAGTCTGGAGCTGGTGGCAGGTACTGGGTCTCGGCCCAGTCGACGAGGAAGTCAGCCAGCGCCTGGGACTTGATGGCAGTGCGAGGCTGGTAGAAGATGGTGTAGGGGGCCAGCTCGATGGCCCACTTGGCCACTCGGCCCGATGCATCTCTGCTGCCTATGATCTCCGCAAGAGGGGCGGTGCAGACAACCGTGATTGGATGTTCTTGAAAGTATGGCTTGAGCTTCTTGGCGGCAAAATGCACGCCGTAACACAACTTCTGGTAGTGGGGGTAGTTCTGCTTGGAGGCTAACAACACCTCACTCAAGTAGTACACCGGTCTCTGGACCGGCTGTGCCTTGCCGTCCTCTCGGCGCTCAACCACCATGACTGTACTGACCACCCGGCTGGTGGCGGCGATGTAGAGAAGCATGGGCTCCTTGGCAGCCGGAGCGGCCAGGATGGGTGGCGTGGTCAGCATCTTCTTGAGCTGGAGGAAAGCCTCGCCCGCCTTGTCATTCCACTCGAAATGAGTGGTTTTCTTCATCAAATGGTACAGTGGAAGAGCCTTCTCGCCCAGCCGACTGATGAAGCGGCTGATGGATGCCAAGCAGCCGGTGAACTTCTGAATGTCTCGCAGTCGGGTGGGCCTCTCCATCCTCTCGATGGCCTTGATTTTGACAGGGTTGCACTCTATGCCGCGCTCTGAGACAAGGAAGCCGAGGAGCTGGCCGGCTGGTACTCCAAAGGCACACTTTTCTGGGTTGAGCTTGATTTGAAAACGGCGCAGGTTATCAAAGGTTTCCTTGAGATCTTCCAGGAGGGTACCGCGCTTCTCCGTCTTCACCATGATATCGTCCACATAAACATGGGCATTTCTGCCGAGTTGCTTGAGGAGGCACTTCTGCATGCAACGCTGAAATGTGGCACCGGCGTTTCTCAAGCCGAATGTCATGGTCAGGTAGCAGAAGGCTCCGAACGGTGTGATGAAGGCGGTCTTCAGGCGGTCGGCCGGGCTCAACTTGATCTGGTGGTACCCTGAGTAGGCATCCAAAAAACTCAGCAGCTCGCATCCGGCTGTGGAGTCTATTACTTGGTCAATCCGAGGCAAAGCGAATGGATCTTTTGGGCAAGCTTTGTTGATTCTGGTATAGTCAATACACATGCGCCACTTGTTGTTCTTCTTCAGTACAAGGACTGGGTTGGCAAGCCACTCCGGGAAGAACACTTCCATAATGAAGCCAGCAGCTAGAAGCCGGGCTATTTCTTCACCGACAATTCCTCTCTTCTCCTCCGACAGGCGGCAGAGGGGTTGCCGGACTGGCTTTGCATCTGCTCTGACATGTAGTTTGCGCTCGGCGAAATCCGTCGGAACGCCTGGCATGTCCTTTGGAGACCATGCAAAGATGTCCCGGTTCTCACGGAGGAAATCGACGAGCTCGCTTTCCTATTTGCTGTCAAGGCGAGCTCCTATGACAGCAAACCTCTCCGGGTGCTCCGGGTCCAAGGGTATCTTCTTGGTTTCTTTGGCCGGCTGGAAAGAGCCCTGAGCCTTTGACTCCTTGGGATCTAGCGACAGGTTCGGCTACTTGCCGGCCATAGCCACAACCCGGTCAAGGAGCCTCTTCTCGGCAGCAATCACAAGGGACTTGGCCAGCCGACTGCTAGCAGTGGCACAGGCGACAGACTTCTGGTAGTCGCCGACTATGGTGATAATGCCCTTGGTGCCCGGCATCTTCATCTTGAGGTAGGCGTAGTGGGGGACCGCCATGAACTTGGCCAGGGCGGGCCGGCCAAGCAACGCGTGGTAGGGGCTCTCAAGATCAACCACCTCGAACCAGATCGGCTCTCGGCGGAAGTGATTCTTGTCTCCGAAGAGGACATCTATCTTGATCTTGCCGATCGATGAGCTGGATAGGCCAGGCACAATGCCATGGAAGACAGTCCGGCTGGGCTGGAGCTGTTTCTCTTTGATGTCCAACTTCTCCATGGTGTCGCGGTAGAGGATGTTGATGCTGCTGCCGCCATCTATCAGAACTCGGGAGAAACGAGCAGCTCGCCTCTCCGTCGCAAAGGTGGCGTCCAGCACCAGGGCATAGGAACCCGGAGCAGGCATCACCTCCGGGTGGTCAGCTCGGCTCCAACTGATCGGCTTCTCCGACCAGTGCATGAATTCCGGAACTTCAGAAGCAACAGCGTTCACTTCCCGGCGCTGTTGACGCTGGCTGCGCCTGTCGTCAGTCACGCTGGTGAAGACAACGTAAGCTCCGTGCTCTTTGGGAAACTCATCTTGGATCGCACCGACTGGCCAAACCGCCGGCTGCTGGGGCGGCGGAGGCGGCGGGCCAGCTGGCCGCGGGGGCAGTCCTCGCCTCTGGCGATGTGGGTGAGCCAGTGGCACTTCCGGGTGGTGTGATTGGATGGCTTTGCGCCACTGTGGAACTTGCAGGGAGCGTCAAGGGTTTGCTCAAACGAGAAGGCGGGCAACCAGGTGGGCTTGCCTGTAGGAGATATGCCCTAGAGGTAATAATAAATGTTATTGATTATCTCCCTATTCATAATTAGGTTTATGTTCCATGCTATAACTGCTATGGTTCTCGAGTCTGCAAATAAAACGAGGCTCGGAGGAAGACTCATATGCATGTGTGGAATAATAAACGATAAAATGTATTCCTAGTCAAGCCTCTATGACTGGCTCAAGTATTGCATGATGATCCTGTTTTCCTGATCATGGGCATGACTATGCCGGCAGTTTTGAGGGCACAATGTTAGCAGAACATTTGTGTCGAATCGACCCGATTGATGTTATGCTATGAGATTCTTTCATCACAAGTTAATGGTTAATAACACAGAGATGGTTAATGTTTGCATAATTCCTCAGACCATGAGAGTATCGAGTTTCTTCATGCTTGCTTCATGAACTTTGGGGTTTGTTAAACGTCATCCGTAAATGGGTGGCTATTACGGCGGCTTACGGGTTCATGGAAAAGTATGTCAAGTAACTTGATAGCTCAAGATTGGGATTTGCTCCTCCGATGATGGAGAGATATCTCTGGGCCCTCTCGGTGTTACGGTATCCATCATCGTCTGGCCAGACACTTTGTGATTTGATCACGGGGATGCCGGAACACGGTAACGAGAAAAGAGAACAATACCGATAACGGGGTAACTGGCATAGTGGACAAGTTGTTGATCCACGGGGATGCCAACATGTCTAACCTCGGGTATTTGTAACATATCGCGAAGCAACAGGAATAGCACACGGCAACTGGAGGTTCACTCGAATATTCATTCGTGTGGGTATAGGGGTCAATATGGGTGTCCACGGCTCCGATGTTGATCATTGATCGGAAGGGGTTCCGTGTCATGTCTATACTTCACCGAACCTATAGGGTCACACGCTTAAGGGTCATCTATCTGCTGAATACTAGACAGGGAGTCTGAGAGAAAATCACCGAAAAAGTTTCGGACACCGAAAAGTTTCGGACAGCGAAAAAGTTCCGCAGAGAGAGGTCACCGGATGAGTTCCGGTGAAACTGAAAAGTTGTTTTAGGGGATACCATTAAGTCAAAATGGTTTCGGCACATGCCTGATAATTCTTGGAGGATGCCAGAATCATTCTGGAAACTTCTGGGAATTTTCTGGAAGAAAAACCGGAAATGTTCCGGGGCTGCCGGAACCGCTTCAGATGCTTTTCGCAGATGAAATCACTAAACTGGAATTGTTCCAGAATGCATTGAAAATTATTTTAGTGGGTACTGGAAATGTTCTAAGCCCACATAAATATTTTCAGTTCGAACGGACGCTGAAAAATGTCGTCGTGAATAGTGAAAGTACTTTTTGGAAAGCCACATTTTTGGGCTTTTGCTCCAAAATATCTTGGAGATGACATGGATGGATGTGGCTGAAATTTCAGCCCCTCCACCCCTCCTTCTCCTATAAATAGAGGTGGAGGGGGCTGCCCAAACTCACTCATTCTCACATACAAGTGCCATGCATAATCTGGCTTCTCTCTCCCTCCCACGAAAAGAGTTTCGTAGAGCCGAAAGGCTGTCTGGGTTCCGGTGGGAACTAGTTCTGGACGGCGAAGCCCTGCCGGATAGATGACACCGTATGTGTGCAACTCTGTAGAGAGGTCGTAGTTTCGATCTTAGTGCCCGAGGGGCTGTTCGTGAGTGCCTCCCGAAGGGCTGTCCATGTGACGGTCCGAGTTCTGTGAGTCCTCCCGAAGGGCTGTCCATGTGACGGTCCGAGTTCTGTGAGTCCTCCCGAAGGGCTGTCCAAGTGACGGTCCGAGTTCTGTGAGTCCTCCCGAAGGGCTGTCCGAGTGACCGTTCGAGTTTCGAAGGTCCTCCCGAAGGGCTGTCCGAGTGACCGTTCGAGTTTCGAAGGTCCTCCCGAAGGGCTGTCCGCGACATCGTCCGGGGGACTGTTCGACCGCCTCCCGGAGGGCTGTCCGAAGGGAAGACGAGGGTATACATCCTCGCGGTTGGGAGGTTGAAAATCCTAGCTGCGGGGATCTGCACCGCCGATCGTCATCGACTCTACTTCCGCTGCGCTACGAGTCGGTAACGAAAATGATCAAACCTTGTATGCAGTCTCCATAGTGGTCCTGGGCTGGTGCGTAGGTCGGAATATTTTTGTTTTCTGCTGCGTTACCCTACAGTGGCATCATGAGCCGTGCTATGCGTAGATGCAGGTTGCGATCTAGAATACATAGAGATGTATGGGTGTTGCACAATATAATTAGGTAGTAGATGAGTTCTATTACTGAAAATTATTTGTGCGGTTAGCAGATGAAATCTGTTACCCGATGTTCTTGTTGCTTCCCTGGAATTTGCATATTTCTGATCTTGATAACAGTATGGTGGAGTTTCAAAAGTTCTGGCAATCCGCGATCCTGATTGATCAACGAAGTGCTAACAGTTCATTGAATTCCACCATAGTTAAAAAGAAAGATGAAATTTCGCAAACAAAAGGGCAATGCAGATATGATCTGCACGGGGGTCATGCGTATGACGAAGTTTAGTATGGGGTTCGAGATTTTATTATCTCGTGCTTCATACACCCCGCATTGTTAATCTAGCGACTTGAATTATCATACTTGATGATGGACGTTGGTAGCTTCGGTTTGTTTCGAAACCTTAGAAGCCACGTAAAACAAGTTTTTGCATGAACCGATTAGAGGCGTCTAACTTGGTTTTGCAGGAGGGTTTGCATGTGCATGTGATGTGGTATAGCAGTGCTCATAATAATTTGATTATGTATGAGATGACTATATAATGTAAATTTATTAACATGACCTGCGTGTCATGATTCGGCATGATGGCTGGAGCCATATGATTGCACTTTAATGACCTACGTGTCAACCTTGTTGTAATGCATTATTTTATTAGCTATAGAGATAGCAATATTATCTGGTGCATCGACAAGATGGTGGCAATCTTCGCGAAGGTGAACACCGACGCGAATGCCGAAGACGAAGAAATACAAGACTTCTTCGTCAAAAAGGGCTATACCATATCATGCTATTATGAATTGCCTGAGATGTTTATCCCTTATGCTGCACCCTTCTTGATTGCGCGGTAGTCGCTTTTTATTAGGGTGATCTCTCACAAAAATATCAAGTAGTTAGTGTTCTCCCAAGTGTAGCACCGTCACGGCACCTAACTTTTCGGGGTGCGCCATGTCCACATGGGTACGAACGATTAGGGAAGTGTGAGGCGGGTGAGGTCAGACCTCGCAGCGAGATCACTTGGTTGTCTTGACGTTCTGGCTTGATCGTCCTGAGCTCAGAACACGCCCATCGAAAGATGAACAGGAGTCACATAGAGATGTGATCGGCATGTTTGCCCACCAATTGAAATTCTCGTCATCAGTGATGTCCACATCAATGGCGTTGAATTGAAATGTGGATCTTGAATCACTCACAATCAATTATGAGAGATATTGATTTGAGTGGGAGCGCACTGTAGAATTAACTTGTTTAATTCTCAGTGCAATTAATTTTGAACATTGTCTAAGTGTGATTTGCTTAATAGTTGTAGAATAATGGCTCGCGTTTCCACCTTCCCTGTTAAAATTGAATAGCTGTTAAATATCTGGTTAATACTTTACGGTTGGTAACATAATGTGAGGATTGTCCTCAAGAGTGCCGAGAAGGACTTTGTCCTATCGCATACTTTGGTATTCTCTCGCTTATGCTATGGATCATGTGACTCTCGTCCTTTGATCCAAAAGCTAGAATTCTGTTTTAGTCAAGTGCAATATGTTTGTTTCCATGAGACCCAAACTTCAAAAGTTTGGATAGTTATGTGATATTCATGGAATCTGAAAATCATTTTCAGAGACAGACAAAGGCTAAAAGATATGAGATATCCAAAGCAATGTTTGTTTGCAAACTATTAGTAAAGGAGTTTACTATGCATTATACTGATAAGAGAGCGATCCAGAAGAACGCCTGTCATATGATGAAAGGTGAATAAAACAACAACTTAAAGAGAAAGGAAGTGTCCGAAGGGTGTTAGTGAAACTTTCACGCCTAGGAAGTCCAGGGCTAACGCCACTCTTAAGTTGGGTGCTTCTTCTGAGAGTAGGAGAAATACTAAAAGTTAAACTATTAGAAGTATAAAGGCAGAAAGAAAGAAGACTGGAATATCCAGCTCATGTATGAATGTCATACAAGTTTTTGATGTATAGAAAGCTGGTCAAAGATATAGTTCTTGGGAATTATGATTAAATTGTTAATCACTAATTCTTGGGTATTGTGAGTAAATCACAAAGATACCCGCTCGATTGCATTCTGTTGCAACTCGATGTAAGAACTACTATGGCCTGAAAGACTAGCCAGGAATGAGGTTGAGATACACATATGGAACATAGTAAATGTTACTATACCTTCCGTCGGTGTATTACCTATGTATTTACTTTCATAATTTATTTTAGAGTTTCACACTCTAGCCCTTTGCATAAGGTATCTTGCAAGAAGGTAGTTCATAAGAGAACTTTTGATGTTCGATGTTATGAATAACATAAGGGCCATACTTTCATTGAGAATGAGATGTATGTTATGAATAATGATAATAATACATTACCTCTGGGTTTACTTTAATAATTCATTTTAGAGTTTCATACGCTCTAGCCCATTGCACAATGTTTGTTGCAAAAGAGTTGTTCATAAAAACAACAATTGTTGTTCAGTATTATGAATAACATGAAGGGCCATGCTTCCATCCAAAATGGCATGTATGTTATGAATATTGATGGTAATATGATACATCCATAACACTGACGCTAAATGTCGCAAGACTAAAAGAATACCACACAAGTGTGGCACTGCATTTGGTCACATTGGAGAAACCCGCATGGATAAATTCCATTATGATGGATTTTGAAGTCGTTTGATTTTGAATCATCTGACACTTGCAACTTTCCTCCGAAAAGTGAAGTGACTGAAATACCGTTCACAGGCCATAAGGAGTGAGCAACAAACTTATTGGTGATCATACATTTTGATGTGTGTAGTTCAATAAAAGTTGTTACAAGTAGTGGATTTATCTATCTTCAAAAATGACTCAAGTAGATATATGGATATTTACTTGATGAGACGTAAGTCTGGATCTTTTGAAATCATTCGAAAGGTTTTCAAATATGAAGTAGAAGTTATTGTAACAAGAAAATTATGTTTCTACAATTCGATTGCAGAAAGAAATATTTGAGTTACAAGTTTAGCGAATGTCTGATGAGTTGTGAAAAGAGTTTCATAACTTGCACCTCCCGGAACACCACTGCAAGTGGAAAGTCCGTGAAGATGTAATCAAACCATTTATGACATGGTAAGATCAAAGATGACATAAATAAATTTGCCATTATCCCTTTTAAAGAGTGATGCTTTAGAGACTGCGGCTTTTACACTGAAAAGAGCTCCATCAGGTCTGTTGAAATGACGCCATGGTATGGTACGCCCAACCATGTTATATCCTTTCTTAACATTTGGAATATGGGGCTTGTGTAAAAGGTTACAAACCTATTCCAAATCAGACAACTGCAACTTTGTTGGTTATCCCAAGTCATTGGGTATTCCTCCCTCACTATACCGAGGCAAATAGGTTTGCCACAAAGAACGGTATGCTTTTTGAAGAAAATGGTTCTTTCAAAAAGGTGAGTGGGAGAATAATGCAACTCGACGAGATAACCAGTATCTCCGTCATCAGGTCAAAGGAAAGAGACCTTGGAAGTAATTCCAGAGTTTCCTACTGTGACTGATACGGAAGTCTCTACAATAAAATGTATGGACTTCGGTCGAACTTGCAGCTGAACCACGTAGGGAAGCCTCGTGCAAACCTCTAAGGTGCGCAAACGAGATATTGTTGTTCGACAACAGTATACCTACGATACACAAGGAAGCGTTGATGGGCCCTGACTCCGGAATTGGCTAAATGCCAATACAATCCGAGATAGTTTCCATATAAGTGATTCAAGATTAAAACCTTGATACACCTTTCGGAAGACTTAGAGTCTGACGAATATTTATGGAACTATAACTGATACGAATAAAAATGTTTTATCCATAAAGCTCGACTTGTTGCAATATACAAGTTCAAGGAGTTGACTACGATGAGGTTGCTTCACCGTAGCGATGCTTAAAGTCGGTTCGGGTTGAACTAGCAATTAATACATATTTCATATCATGAGATATAAAACAATGGATGACAAAAGGATTTCCATCTGATGGAAATGAAACCAAGGACTTACATGTGTTACAGTCCAAGGTATTTTGTCAATCCAGCGGATGCTAGAAAGGGTGCAAACTTCAGAGTTCCAGCGATGGACAGAAGAGAGCAAAGTGGAGTTGGAATCTTCGTGTTTTGATGAAATGGTCAAAGGAGTTTGACTTCATCAATGGGTAACGAAGATGCTTGTAATTCAAGAAAGTAAGTGGGAGCATAATAATATTTCTAAAAACCTTGTGTGCTTGACACATTGGTAATTGGAAATAAATTTCTTGACACGAATTAGGACTTCATTTGAAAATAGTTTTTTTGATGAAGTGCTTGGGCTAAATAGCCTTGATATTAGGCATGATAATCTATGGAGATAGATTTACCTAATGGGGCTAAGCAATGAATACATATTGACAAGATGCTAAAATCTTTTAGCATTAAAAGGCCAAGGAGTGATTCTTGCCGAAGTCACATGGAAAGAGTTTTTGCAAGACTCTGTGTCCCAAAACACTAATGAGCAAAATACATGATGGAGATTCCACACACTCTTGTGTTTGGATTAATCATGTATTCCATGGTATGTAAAAACAACTAGATATGTCCAATACCCCCAAAGTTGTTGCGAGTATAGATACCAAAGTGATCAAAACTACTGATCATGGGACAACAGTGAAAAAGGGTCATTGAGTACTATAGTAGCACTGATGACATGTTTTCTCGCAAGCGGAGATCATGAAGAGTTCGTTGTAAAAGGTTACATCGATACAGTCTTCATCCATGCTCCAAGCGATTTTCGATTTATATTGAGGGTTTTTGTGTAACACACAATGTGGTGGCACAGTTAGTTGGAAATGTTCCAAACAAGTTACTGTGGCGAATTCTGTAACAGAGGCAAAGTATGTTGCCGCCTTTAAAGTGACAAAGAAGATGTTGAATCATACAGTTCATTCATGAACTTAGTATGGTTCCAAGATGGCTTTTGTCAATGGGACACTACTGCAAGTAGTTGCTCCATAACTCAGTCTGAGGAATCCAGGTTCGACCTGTGAATCGCATACATACAAAGCCAAGTCCACACAAAATATGAATTTTGTGAAAGCGTGAAAACGCGAGGATATGCAAAGATACACACGGAGCTGAAGTCGTCAGATCCGTTGGACATCAGGCTATACCACAAGCGAAGCATATTTACACCGGTGTGCCACAGGTGTGAAGTGCATCAACATTAACTAGATTATTGACTCTAGTGCAAGTGGGAGTCTGTAGGAGATATGCCCTAGAGGTAATAATAAATGTTATTGATTATCTCCCTATTCATAATTAGGTTTATGTTCCATGCTATAACTGCTATGGTTCTCGAGTCTGCAAATAAAACGAGGCTCGGAGGAAGACTCATATGCATGTGTGGAATAATAAACGATAAAATGTATTCCTAGTCAAGCCTCTATGACTGGCTCAAGTATTGCATGATGATCCTATTTTCCTGATCATGGGCATGACTATGCCGGCAATTTTGAGGGCACAATGTTAGCAGAACATTTGTGTTGAATCGACCCGATTGATGTTATGCTATGAGATTCTTTCGTCACAAGTTAATGGTTAATAACACAGAGATGGTTAATGTTTGCATAATTCCTCAGACCATGAGAGTATCGAGTTTCTTCATGCTTGCTTCATGAACTTTGGGGTTTGTTAAACGTCATCCGTAAATGGGTGGCTATTACGGCGGCTTACGGGTTCATGGAAAAGTATGTCAAGTAACTTGATAGCTCAAGATTGGGATTTGCTCCTCCGACGATGGAGAGATATCTCTGGGCCCTCTCGGTGTTACGGTATCCATCATCGTCTGGCCAGACACTTTGTGATTTGATCACGGGGATGCCGGAACACGGTAACGAGAAAAGAGAACAATACCGATAACGGGGTAACTGGCATAGTGGACAAGTTGTTGATCCACGGGGATGCCAACATGTCTAACCTCGGGTATTTGTAACATATCGCGAAGCAACAGGAATAGCACACGGCAACTGGAGGTTCACTCGAATATTCATTCGTGTGGGTATAGGGGTCAATATGGGTGTCCACGGCTCCGATGTTGATCATTGATCGGAAGGGGTTCCGTGTCATGTCTATACTTCACCAAACCTATAGGGTCACACGCTTAAGGGTCATCTATCTGCTGAATACTAGACAGGGAGTCTGAGAGAAAATCACCGAAAAAGTTTCGGACACCGAAAAGTTTCGGACAGCGGAAAAGTTCCGCAGAGAGAGGTCACCGGATGAGTTCCGGTGAAACTGAAAAGTTGTTTTAGGGGATACCATTAAGTCAAAATGGTTTCGGCACATGCCTGATAATTCTTGGAGGATGCCAGAATCATTCTGGAAACTTCTGGGAATTTTCTGGAAGAAAAACCGGAAATGTTCCGGGGCTGCCGGAACCGCTTCAGATGCTTTTCGCAGATGAAATCACTAAACTGGAATTGTTCCAGAACGTGTTGAAAATTATTTTAGTGGGTACTGGAAATGTTCTAAGCCCACATAAATATTTTCAGTTCGAACGGACGCTGAAAAATGTCGTCGTGAATAGTGAAAGTACTTTTTGGAAAGCCACATTTTTGGGCTTTTGCTCCAAAATATCTTGGAGATGACATGGATGGATGTGGCTGAAATTTCAGCCCCTCCACCCCTCCTTCTCCTATAAATAGAGGTGGAGGGGGCTGCCCAAACTCACTCATTCTCACATACAAGTGCCATGCATAATCTGGCTTCTCTCTCCCTCCCACGAAAAGAGTTTCGTAGAGCCGAAAGGCTGTCTGGGTTCCGGTGGGAACTAGTTCTGGACGGCGAAGCCCTGCCGGATAGATGACACCGTATGTGTGCAACTCTGTAGAGAGGTCGTAGTTTCGATCTTAGTACCCGAGGGGCTGTTCGTGAGTGCCTCCCGAAGGGCTGTCCATGTGACGGTCCGAGTTCTGTGAGTCCTCCCGAAGGGCTGTCCATGTGACGGTCCGAGTTCTGTGAGTCCTCCCGAAGGGCTGTCCAAGTGACGGTCCGAGTTCTGTGAGTCCTCCCGAAGGGCTGTCCGAGTGACCGTTCGAGTTTTGAAGGTCCTCCCGAAGGGCTGTCCGAGTGACCGTTCGAGTTTCGAAGGTCCTCCCGAAGGGCTGTCCGCGACATCGTCCGGGGGACTGTTCGACCGCCTCCCGGAGGGCTGTCCGAAGGGAAGACGAGGGTATACATCCTCGCGGTTGGGAGGTTGAAAATCCTAGCTGCGGGGATCTGCACCGCCGATCATCATCAACTCTACTTCCGCTGCGCTACAAGTCGGTAACGAAAATGATCAAACCTTGTATGCAGTCTCCATAGTGGTCCTGGGCTGGTGCGTAGGTCGGAATATTTTTGTTTTCTGCTGCGTTACCCTACATTGCCGCCCTTCTGGCGCTTGGGGCTGGACTGCACTTCCAGCGGCTGGTCTTCGACTATCGCCACTTGCCGGCTGGTGGTAGCTGGCTGCTGGGCCTTGCGCTTGTTGTCGCTCGGCTGTTGGCGCCGACTGGAGTCACCAGCCGGTGTTTGAGGGGCCGGAGGGAGCATCTTTCCTGACGCATCTACTCGGAGCTCCGACTTCATGGAGGAGTCGGCGGTGGCGTACTTGTCTGCTATGATCAGCAGCTCGTCGAGCGTGGCCGGCTCGTCGCAGAGGAGTCGATGCTTGAGTAGGGTGCCCTCTCGACACCCGGTAGTGAAGTATTCGATGGCTTGCACCTCATGAACCCCCTCGCAGGAGTTGCGTAGTTCGGCCCACCGCATCAAGTATTCGCGGGTGGACTCGCTTGGGCCTTGGACGCACAGAGAGAGCTGGCGAGGCGTGGGCGGCCGCTTGTAGGTGCTGGTGAAGTTGCGGATGAAAACTTCGGTGAAGTCCAGCCAGCTGTTGATGCTGTAGGGCTTGAGGCTGTTCAGCCAGGTCCGGGCCGTGCCCTGGAGCATGAGCGGAACATACTTCACGGCGACATGCTTGTTGCCGTTCACTACGCTGACGGCTGTGGAGTAGTCGACCAGCCAATCTTCCGGCTTCACAGAGTCGTTGTACTGGGGGGTGTCCCGAGGGAGCGAGAACCCTTTGGGGAAGGGCTCGTCGCGGATGCGGGGGTCGAAACAAGGCGGTCCGATTGCGTCTTCTTCTTCCAATGCCAGGGATCGAGCCAAGCGGTCGAGCCGATTACGGGCGTCATTCTCTCCGACTCCTTCACGGGGGCCCAGCCGGCCTCCGAGAGTCGGATGCTCAACAGGCGGCGGGGAGGCGCGCCTCTCCCTGTGCGAGGGAGACGGATGACCGTCTCGCCGTTCCACTGCTCGTGGGCGACCGTCTTGGTCGCGCTCGATGGAGATGCGGGTGCGGCTGCGGCTAGCAACCGGCTCTGGGTTTCTTCCGTCGCGGGCGCCGTCTGTTGGCGTCCGGGAGATCGCGCCGTGCTCTCGGCGAGGGGGAAGGTTCCCAGCCCGTAAGCCGGGTTCCACCATGCGGTGGCCAGCTTCTTGCTGCGCGGCGGCCGCGTGATGAGCTGCTGGACGCGCTCCGTCATGCAGCGACGCTCATCGCCCTCCAGGCGGTCCAGCTCGTCTGCCGCCGCCTGGGCGGCGCGCAAGTTCTCCATTGGCGTGGCGTAGACTGGGCGGTCGGCCCCCAATATGCTGGCGATGGCCGCGCCACGCTGTCGGACCGTGCCCGCGCGGCTGGGCTCGCCCGCAGCCGGTGTGCCACAGACGGCACGGTCAATCTCGCGGTGGTAAGCCTCGGTGAGGCGTCTCATGGCCGCCAATTTGTTGGCGCTGTCGAGAAGTGCGATACGGCATGCTTCCAGCGTTTCACCGCTCGCACCGGGTGCTACGGGCGCGGACAGGTCCCGCATTGCCGCCTGCAACGGGTCCCGGCCGGCCTGGTCGGAGGTTCCGTCGTGGCTGATGACCAACACCTCAAGAGCGGCGCTGGTGCTGGCGCTGCTGTCCACGGCAGGGAGCGGGTCGTCGAAGACCAACACGTCACCGGGGAAGGCATCAGAAAGCGCGGTGCCGGCGTCGACGTCCATGTCGTCGGGCAGGTCGGTGGATCCGACGGACTCCACATCGGAGACCGGTACGCCGGCGATGTGAAGCTTGCCGAGAAGATCGACGAGGCAGCTCTCGGAGCTAGCTGCGCCTGCGTCGAGCGCGGGCTTGTCGGAGAGGCAGATCCCGCCGATGAGATCGGCGAGGCTGCTTGTGGTGCAAGCAACTTCCACGCCGCGCAGCGTGTCGGCGCAAACGCCGTCGGGCGTGCCGGGCTGGCTGCGCTCGCCAGGGAGGAAGAGGGTTCCCGTCCAGAACATGTTTCCGGACGACGGTGCACCTAGCCCCACGGTGGGCGCCAAATGTCGGGGATATCGAGCGACATATGCCAAGGGATGGCTTATCATGGATGGGGACAAAAGTACGTCGCCGGGCTCTAGAAGCGGGAGTGAGCGAGACCGCGTACGCTTGCGAATCTTACCCAGGTTCGGGGCTCTCCTAGGAGATAACACCCCTAGTCCTGCTCTGCGGGGTCTCCGCATGATCACTACTTCAACAAGTAGCTACAAGCTTGCTCCTGGAGTTGTTTGGCTAGAGGAGGAAGAAGGGCAAGGCTAGCTCTACTCCACTCTCTCTACGTGTGTGTGTGTGGCACGTCGGGTGCTTGGTTGTGGTGTTTCTCCAGGTTCCAACCCCTTGCATGGGGTAACCTGGGGGGTTTATATAGGTCTACCCCCCAGGGGTACAACTGTAATCCGGCTTGCCGTGGGACCCGGCGGTCAGCGTCGCTGGTCGCCGGCTTCTCTGCCGACAGGTGGGTCCCGCCGTCTTCGGGCCAGGGTTGACCACTTTACGCTGTAGCGTTGCTCCTGATGACGAAGGCCTTGTCAGGGGGAGCATGGGTACAGTCCCGCCGCCTGGCGGGTGCTCACTGTAGCCACACCCGTCACATCTGGTTAATGGCGCACAGACTTCAAGGGAGAGAGAAGGCCGCCTGCTGGGGGCCGACCTCTCCACCGAGCTGACTGGTCTGGGCTGGCCGCCTTCTGGCCTCTCACGGACAGGTAGAGCCCGCCGCCTGCGGGCCGTACTGGCCGCACGTCGCGGGAGCATGGCCTCCTCTGCCATGGGTGACGCCACGGGTGGCATGGCAACAGTCCCGCTCTGGGCGCGGGACGCCTGCGCTGCACGTCGTACTGTGGCCACGTTCGGCCCAGGATTCGGGGTTAGCAGGCTCGCACTGTGGCCATGCCCCGTCTCGTCATGTTCAAGTTGGTGCTGACTTCGAGGGCACGAGGGGCCGCCTGCTAGGACCCGGCTTCCTAGGAAGCCGCTCGTCCAGGAGTCGGCCCATCTCATGGCCGTCTTCCGGACTCCGCCGCCTCCTGGCATCCGGCTGCTCGGTCCAGCCGGCCCCAAGAGAACGGTTCTTTGTCTTTGTGGTTTGAGGGGCTTAGCCTGCCCCGATGTCTTGAAATGCCGGAGGAGGCTGATGGGGATACCCATGGTCATTTACTCTGACAATATCTATTGTTTGATGTTTGCTTAACTTAGCATTAGAAGAATTCTGGTGCGCCAGTCCGAGGACTGTCCAAGCGCGCCGAGGCGTGATTCCAACCTTGGGCCTTCAGCGCAAGCTGGGGGTCCTGCCGAACACACAGCTGCTGGCACCCATCCAGAGGATCTCGATGATGTTTCGGTGACCAACTCCGAGGTCGAGAGTGTAATGAATCACCGCCGCCGGAGGGAATCCTTGTGCCACGCTGCTTTTACCGATCAGGAGTTTAATGCGTTTAATTCGGTGGACGCATATCTTGGAGCGGCCTGAACCGGGCTTGAAGGGATGGCCGGTCTTTTTTCTTCCAGAATGCAGGTGCGGGATAGCTTAAAAGCATTTTATAGTTCCTAACCTAGCAGCCCCCAAGCCTTAATTTGGGCGGGACGGCCGAGTTAAGGATTCTTATATTGTCTTGAGTGTGCAGATCGCGAGGGAGCAGAACAACAAGTTGTCCAAAGATCTCAAGCTGAGCCGGACACAATTAGCCAATGTTAAGGCCGAACTAGAAGCGGCTAAAAGAGCAACCAGCGAAAATCCTGGTAAGTGGAAATGCTTTAAAGTTCTAAAAACTGCATGATGCTTCCGGTATACTGATGCTGCACTGTCCCCGCAGCCGCCGAAGCGATGAATCAAATGCGGAGGGAACTAGAGGCTGGCAAGTGAGTACTGACACGAAGTCAGGAAGAGAAGAATGTGCTCAAGGCAGAAAGTCAACAAAAAACCGAAGAAATTGAGAGTTTAAAATCTCAGTTGGTGCAAGCCTTGGAGGAGAACCAGAAGCTGAAAGGTGGCATATTTGGTAAGGCACGAATTCAGTATTACCTGTGTTGCAGATGAAGAATTGTTTTGAAACATGCAACCCCTATTTGCTAGGTCTTCTGACAGGACGGCCGGAAGAGGAGGTCGATTCCTTTAGTGGGAATCTTTTGAAGGAACTGACCGAGGCGCATGAGAGAGCCCCGAAGGCCATGAAAAGCATGGTTAAAGCATTATGGCCACTGGAAGTGCCAGCGGAGAGCATGGCTGAGCTGGCTAGCTGCTTTAAAGGGGCGAGGCGACGCTTTGAATTGTGGAAGACATCGGCCTGCCGGGAAGGAGCGCGCGAGGCCTGGGCAATGGTGAAGACCCGGTTTACCAAACTCGAGCCCGAACATATGGCCCAGGTGGGACCCGTGGGGCCGGACGGGCAGGAAATACCGCTTAGCTTAGTGTATGACCAAGTGATGCCCTCAGCTCGGTACTCCCAGAAGGATTGTGCCTTGGACAGTTTGATAGATGGCGTTGATAAAGAGTAGAGTGCGTGATTCTATGTATCCATGTACTTTACATCGCGCAATTCTCAAACCGTGGAAAAGCGTTGTATTAACTGGCCATCGGCTTCCGCCTCCCTGACCAGTGATCGGGAAGTGTTCCGTACTATATGCCCTGATGAACAGGGGATAATTCCGGTAACCAGGCAATCCGGCCATTTGGTACGAACAGACAAAACGCGCGCGGCGAGTAATGATATATTACTGTGTAACGTAAGAAACATCTTCTGAAGAAAATAGTTCCTCCAAGGGTTCCTTTCTTCAGGTAAGGTATGTTGACCATAAGCCGTGAGTTCGGAAGCCGGTGACACACAGATCACTAGTGGAAAAATGGCTAGCCACAACTTTCGTTTGTGGCGCAACATTTCTCATCAACGCCAGCACTATTTTTTCCAAATAGTGCTGGCGTATGCCAAATTGGGACGCCAGCTATAAGTTGCTATTGCTGACGCTGGAAATACATCCTACGCCACTACTATGTGGGCCCAGTTGTCGTGACAAGTTGCAGTATATTGCTATCGTGCGATTTATAAACACGCCATAGATACTTAACTTTGTGCTGTCGTGTCTTCGCCTAGAACGCTAGCACTAAGTTGTGCCTATATATAGATGTGTTGGCAGCCCCTTCTTATCACATTCACTCCCGTTCTCCACAAAATTCTACTCCCTCTTAGTCAGCTGCTTTGGTGACAATGGACCCACCGGAGCTTGTAGAATCGGCACGAGCCGCCCGTTCGAGCCCACGTCAGCGTGGTGTGTCGCAAGTTTGGGACTCCGCCGCCTTGGTCGAGCTCTCATCTGGCCCCGTTGGCCACGGCATGCACTCGCCACAGCCAATGCAGCCAGCCCTGTCTGGCGAATCATCCCACTGCAGCGCGACGTCCCTTCGACGATCCAACAGCTATGCCACCGGCGCCGAAGCTGTCAGGAATCGAGCGAGGGCACCTGTGCTACTTTTTTGCGGTTGTGGACGCCCTGCTGATAAGCATATGTCGCACACACAAAGTAATCCAGAGCAAGAGTTCTACATCTGCGGTAACCATGGAAAGGTACATAATATGACAGAAAATACCTCGATATTCTGCTAATTTGCACAATTCGCGATCATTAATATATGTGTGTGTGTATTGTGATCCATAGGCCGCGTTAGGGACAAAATATTGCTACACATGGATATGGGTTGATCTCATGCAGAAGTACGTGAGTGAGTTGCTCGAGTACTCCATTGATGAACTAAGACAACAGATAGATGAGATGCAACTGAAGACTGATGTGATGCACGGCCAAATCCAAAAATTCAAGATGCTTCGATATGCCCTTTTAGCTGGTGTTATGCTTGGCCTCGTTCTCCCTGCTGGATCGGTGACAGCTTTTTTCTCGTGGGAATTGATGACCCACAAGTATAGGGGATCAATCGTAGTCCTTTCGATAAGTAAGAGTGTCGAACCCAACGAGGAGCAGAAGGAAATGACAAGCAGTTTTCAGCAAGGTAATGTCTGCAAGCACTGAAATTATAAGTAACGACTAGTTTGATAGCAAGATAATTTGTAACGAGCAAGTAACGGTAATGGTAACAAAAGTGCAGCAAGGTAGCCCAATCCTTTTGAGGCAAAGGACAGGCCAAAACGGTCTCTTATGATAAGCAAAGCGTTCTTGAGGGTACACGGGAATTTCATCTAGTCACTTTCATCATGTTGATTTGATTTGTGTTCGCTACTTTGATAATTTGATATGTGGGTGGACCGGTGCTTAGGTGCTGTTCTTACTTGAACAAACCTCCTACTTATAATTAACCCCCTCGCAAGCATCCGCAACTACGAGAAAAGTATTAAGAATAAATCTAACCATAGCATTAAACTTGTGGATCCAAATCAGCCCCTTACGGAATAGCGCATAAACTAGGGTTTAAGCTTCTGTCACTCTAGCAACCCATCATCTAATAACTACTCCACAATGCATTCCCTTAGGCCCAAATATGGTGAAGTGTCATGTAGTCGACGTTCACATGACACCACTAAGGGAATCACAACATACATATCATCAAAATATCGAACACATATCAAGTTCACATGATTACTTGCAACAAGATTTCTCCCGTGACCTCAAGAACAAAAGTAACTACTCACAAATGATAATCATGCTCAAGATCAGAGGGGTATTAAATAGCATAATGGATCTGAACATATAATCTTCCACCAAATAAACCATATAGTAATCAACTACAAGATGTAATCAACACTACTAGTCACCCACAAGCACCAATCTATAGTTCCGGTACAAAGATTGAACACAAGAGATGAAGTAGGGTTTGAGAGGAGATGGTGCTGTTAAAGATGTTGATGGAGATTGCCCTCCCCAAGATGAGAGAGTTGTTGGTGATGATGATGATGATGATTTCCCCCTCCGGGAGGGAAGTTCCCCCGGCGGAATCGCTCCGCCGGAGGGCAAAAGTGCTCTTGCGCAAGTTCCGCCTCGAGACGGCGGCGCTTCGTCCCGTAAGTCCTCTCTTTATTTTTTTTTCTAGGTCAAAGTGACTTATATACCAGAAGAGGGGCATCGGAGGTGGGCCGAGGAGGGCACAACCCACCTGGGCACACCAGGTTGTGCCCACCTAGTGGGCCCCCTATGGTAGTTATTTGCTCCAATAATTCTTATTTATTCCATAAAAATTACTCGTGAAGTTTCAGCTCATTTGGAGTTGTGCAGAATAGGTAGCCTGACGTAGCTTTTTCAGGTCCAGATTTCCAGCTGCCGGAATTCTCCCTCTTTGTGTGAACTTTGCATATTATGAGAGAAAAGGCATTAGAATTACTCCAAAAAGCATTATTATGCATAAAAACATCATAAATAACAGTAGAAAAATATGATGCAAAATGGACGTATCAGGAATCATTACACTGATGATGTTCTTAGTCTAGATCAAGAGTGTGTGTAGTACTAGAAGTTATGTATATGTGTTATTATTTTAATCCTTCAACTATTATGTATCTATGCTAGATTAATGAGATCGATCGATGTTGGCCGGTGTTCTCTAATTATCGGTTTACCTTGTATATGGTTACATATTTACACAAAATAATTAGTAAAACTAACAATATAATAAACAATAGGAAAATAAAACAATAAAATAATAAATTAAACATCTATATAAATATAAAAAACAATATGTGTAACAGATGCCAACGCCAGCAATTACCCCCGCCCCCGCAGGAGATATTGATTAAATTAACCCCTAAACCCACAACCGTCGATCCCCATTAAATCGCCGCCGCCGTCGCCCTCGCCTCTGCTGCTTCCACCGCCGCCGCCGCCTCCGCCTCCACCGCCGAAGTCCCCGTCGCCGTCATCTCCGCCTCCACCGCCGAAGTCCCCGTCGTCGTCGCCTCCGCCTCCACCGCCGAAGTCCTCGCCCCCGTCGCCGTCGCCTCCGCATCCACCCCGGCCACCGCCCCCGTCCCCGCCGCCGTCCCCGTCCCCGTCGCCGTCGCCGTCGCCTCCGCATCCACCCCTGCCACCGCCCCCGGCCCCGTCGCCCGCAATGCCTCCTTGCCGTCTACCGCCGCCGTGGGTGAGTTCTACTTAGTGTAGTGTAATAGTAGTGTAGAAAAATATCGAATTTTGTGTATACGAGTAGTGTAAAATTTTAGTGTAGTTGTAGACTATGATTTTAGATAGTGTAATTTTATTAAATTTCTAATAGTGTACTTGTGGTGAAATAATGTAGTGTAGTTGTAGACTATGATTTTAGATAGTGTAATTTTATTGTATTTCTAGTAGTGTACTTGTGGTGAAAGAATGTAGTGTAGCTGTAGACTATGATTTTAGATAGTGTAATTTTATTGTATTTTTAGTAGTGTACTTGTGATGAAAGAATGTTGCATTATATTTATGTGCATCTTATGTATGCTTATTTTTCTCAACTTCATGCATGAAAGCAGTAATTGGATGCCCCATGTGAGACCTGTGGCTCGGTGAGATGCCAAAGGGATAATAAGTTCTTCATAGATTCTCCTAATGACTTCCTCACTAGGACGGTATGTTTTAGTTGAACATGTTTTGATTGAGTTTCATGCATGACAAGACAATTGTGTAACTAGCTAGCTACTTCTTTATTTCAATTTTGCTCAGGTCATACCTTACGGGGCAAGGCGTGACTTCTTAGAGAAGTTTAAAGTTCCAGTTGATGCCACCATCACATTCCAGTGTACCCTCATGAAGATGCTGACGGCCCAAAAATTCAATTGTCTTGTCACCAATGACGCAAACCGCACGTACTTCGGTTGCCCTGGTTGGAAAGCCCTTGCAGATGCTTACGAGATGGAAGCTGGGGAGAGAGCCACGTTCTACCTCGACTACGATCATGACGAGATCATGGTCTACTACAAGCCTGCTGACAGCGATGATGGTGCACTTACTCCGGACTATGACCCTGACTCCGCCCGCCGAAAAGTCGTAGTTAGCTAGTTGGCTCGCACGGAAGATATATATCATGTTATTATCGCCTCTATTTATTTGAACTTGTACATTCATATGTGTGTTACTTTGCCTACTTTGTTGAACTATATCAATAAGTGCATTGTTGAACTTAAATGCTGTTATTAGGACTATTTATATATAGTTGATTTAGTGACTATTCTGAAACTGGATTATGCGGTCATTGTGGCTGAAATCGCTGATGTACAGCTTTTATTTCAAATTTGAAAATTAAAATACTGGCGTCGAGAAAACATGGAACGTCACAACTGATGACTAATACTGCTGGCGTGGAAAACGCGCCACGCCATTACCATCCAAAATACTGATGGCGTAGGTGCCAACGCCAGCGCCAGCGCTAATTTTTAACACTGGTGCCATATTGGTGGCGTCGGGTGTCCATGCCACCAAGGCTGTTTTTGGCACGCCGTAGCTAGGCTTTTCTCCACTAGTGGATGTTCATGGTTTTTAGGAACCAGGAACAGTATATGGCGGCTAGCGCCTGTTTATTTGCACTTCCCTGAAGGCCGACCCATTATTTTCTATAAGAACGCTAGCTTTCGGCTTCACCCGTCTGAGGTACGTATCTGGATTACCCGGGCGTAGCAATCGGACAGGTGCTCCCTTTACTCCCTAGCCGAACAATCGGGAACGTAGGGGTAAACACAGGAGCCAGGCAACCCAGCATGGCAAAGGACTTAAGTCAAACAGGTGCATATAATGGCTTGACAAATACGGGGAGGAGATCTATGCAAACAACAAAAAGAAGTATATTATAATTGGTCGCTTTTAAGAGGAGCCCCCAGGTAAAGCTGGGTAGTACATCCGAAGATGTGTACAATGGTGACCTGTCGTGTTACGGTTTATCCGAACTATCGGTCGGGGAAGCTAAAGTCCCAGAATTTAAAACGAAGCGAAAAAGACGAAGACAGGCCGAGGGAGTGTTGATGACGAAGCCGGGTTATGCGTAGAAACACCGAAGTCGAGCGGCGTTCCATGGGTTCGGTTCAAGGCCCCGATCCGATGGTCTGCGGAGGCGATATGCCCCCCTGCAAGTACTTCATCTATAATGAAGGGACCCTCCCACTTAGGTGAAAGCTTGTGCTTCTGTTTCTCCGGGAGGCGCAGGATGAGCTCTCCCACACTATATGTCTTTGCCCGAACTTCTCGATTTTGGTAACGCCGTGCTTGTTGCTGATAGAATGCGGATCGTGCCCGAGCGATGTCACGCTCTACTTCTAGTGCATCGAGGTCGTCTTCCCGATCTAGCTTGGCCTCCTTCTCTTCGTACATACGTACTGCTACTTCTTGAGCTTGCATTGGTTTTTCCCTTGAAGAGGAAAGGGTGATGCAGCACAGTAGAGGTAAGTATTTCCCTCAGTTAAGAACCAAGGTATCAATCCAGTAGGAGAAGAACGCACAAATCACCAACACCTGCACAAACAATCAAACACTTGCACCCAACGCGATAAAGGGGTTGTCAATCCCTTCACGGTCACTTGCAAAGGTGAGATCTGATAGAGATAGATAAACAAAAGATAAAATATTTTTGGGTTTTTTGATATATAGATCTGACATAAAAGATTGCAGAATAGTAGATTGGAAAGTAATATGATGGAAAATAGACCCGGGGGCCATAGGTTTCACTAGAGGCTTCTCTCATGAAGGCAAATAATACGGTGGGTGAACAAATTACTGTCGAGCAATTGATAGAAAAGCATAAAGTTATGACGATATCCAAGGCAATGATTATGCATATAGGCATCACGTCCGTGTCAAGTAGACTGACTCCTGCCTGCATCTACTACTATTACTCCACACATCGACGGACTCCTGCCTGCATCTAGAGTGTTAAGTTCATAAAGAACGGAGTAACGCCTTAAGTAAGATGACATGATGTAGAGGAATTAACTCAAGCAATATGATGAAAATCCCATCTTTTTATCCTCGATGGCAACAATACAATACGTGCCTCGCTACCCCTACTGTCACTGGGTGAGGACACCGCAAGATTGAACCCAAAGCTAAGCACCTCTCCCATTGCAAGAAAAACCAATCTAGTTGGCCAAACCAAACCGATAATTCGAAGAGAAATACAAAGATAGTAAATCATGCATAAAAGAATTCAGAGAAGATTCAAATAATATTCATAGATAAGCTGATCATAAATCCACAATTCATCGGATCTCGACAAACACACCGCAAAAGAAGATTACATCGGATAGATCTCCAAGAACATCAAGGAGAACGTTGTATTGAGAATCAAAGAGAGAGAAGAAGCCATCTAGCTACTAGCTATGGACCCGTAGGTCTGAGGTAAACTACTCACGCATCATCGGAAGGGCAATGGTGTTGATGTAGAAGCCCTCCGTGATCGAATCCCTCTCCGGCAGGATGCCGGAAAAGGCCCCAAGATGGGATCTCATGGGTACAGAAGGTTGCGGCGGTGGAAAAGTGTTTTCATGGATGCCTCTGTTGGTTCTGGAATATATGTGAATATATAGGAGGAAAATCTAGGTCAGGGGAGTCCCGAGGGGCCCACAAGATAGGGGGCGCGCACCCCTAGGGCGCGCCCTCCACCCTTGTCGCCGCCACGTGGCTCTTCTAACTTGGACTCCAAGTCCCCTGGGTGTCTTCTGGTCCAAGAAAAATCATCGTGAAGTTTTATTCCGTTTGGACTCCGTTGGTATTCCTTTTTTGCGAGGCTCAAAAACAAGGAAAAAACAGAAACTGGCACTGGGCTCTAGGTTAATAGGTTAGTCCCAAAAATAATATAAAATAGCATATTAATGCATATAAAACATCCAAAACAGATAATATAATAGCATGGAACAATAAAAAATTATACATACGTTGGAGACGTATCAAGCATCCCCAAGCTTAATTCCTACTCGTCCTCGAGTAGGTAAATGATAAAAACAGAATTTTTGATGTGGAATGCTACCTAACATACTTATCCATGTAATTTTCTTTATTGTGGCATGAATGTTCAAATTCATAAGATTCAAAACAAAAGTTTAATATTGACATAAAAACAATAATACTTCAAGCATACTAATAAAGCAATCATGTCTTCTCAAAATAACATGGCCAAAGAAAGTTATCCCTACAAAATAATATAGTCTGGCTATGCTCCATCTTCATCACACAAAGTACTCAAATCATGCACAACCCCGATGACAAGCCAAGCAATTGTTTCATACTTTTGATGTTCTCAAACCTTTTCAACTTTCACGCAATACATGAGCATGAGCCATGGACATAGCACTATAGGTGGAATAGAATATGGTGGTTGTGGAGAAGACAAAAAAGGAGAAGATAGTCTCACATCAACTAGGCGTATCAATGGGCTATGGAGATGCCCATCAATAGATATCAATGTGAGTGAGTAGGGATTGCCATGCAACGGATGCACTAGAGCTATAAGTTTATGAAAGCTCAAAATGGAAACTAAGTGGGTGTGCATCCAACTTGCTTGCTCATGAAGACCTAGGGCAATTTGAGGAAGCCCATCTTTGGAATATACAAGCCAAGTTCTATAATGAAAAATTCCCACTAGTAAATGAAAGTGACAACATAGGAGACTCTCTATCATGAAGATCATGGTGCTACTTTGAAGCACAAGTGTGGAAAAAGGATAGTAACATTGCCCCTTCTCTCTATTCTCTCATTTTTTTTGATTGGCTTCTTTGACCTCTTTTATTTTTTTCCTCACATGGGACAATGCTCTAATAATGAAGATCATCACACTTTTATTTACTTACAACTCAAGAATTTACAACTCGATACTTAGAACAAAATATGACTCTATATGAATGCCTCCGACGGTGTACCGGGATGTGCAATGACTCAAGAGTGACATGTATAAAAATTATGAACGGTGGCTTTGCCACAAATACTATGTCAACTACATGATCATGCAAAGCAATATGACAATGATGAAACGTGTCATAATAAAACGGGGCGGTGGAAAGTTGCATGGCACTATATCTCGGAATGGTTATGGAAATGCCATAATAGGTAGGTATGGTGGCTGTTTTGAGGAAGGTAAAAGGTAGGTGTATGGCACCGGCGAAAGTTGCGCGGTACTAGAGAGGCTAGCAAAGGTGGAAGGGTGAGAGTACGTATAATCCATGGACTCAACATTAGTCATAAAGAACTCACATACTTATTGCAAAAATCTATTAGTCATCGAAACAAAGTACTACGTGCATGCTCCTAGGGGGATAGATTGGTAGGAAAAGACCATCGCTCGTCCCCGACCGCCACTCATAAGGAAGACAATCAATAAATACTTCATGCTCCAACTTCGTTACATAACGGTTCACCATACGTGCATGCTACGGGAATCACAAACTTCAACACAAGTATTTCTACAATCCACAATTACTCACTAGCATAACTCTAATATCACCATCTTTATATCTCAAAACAATCATAAGGAATCAAACTTCACATAGTATTCAATGCACTTTATATGAAAGTTTTTATTATATCCCTCTTGGATGCCTATCATATTAGGACTAAATTTATAACCAAAGCAAATTACCATGCTGTTTAGAAAGACTCTCAAAATAATATAAGTGAAGCATGAGAGTTCAATAATTTCTATAAAATAAAATCACCGCCGTGCTCTAAAAAGATATAAGTGAAGCACTAGAGCAAAATTGCCTAGCTCAAAAGATATAAGTGAAGCACATAGAGTACTCTAATAAATCACGATTCATGCGTGTCCCTCTCAAAAGGTGTGTACAGCAAGGATGATTGTGGCAAACTAAAAAGCAAAGACTCAAATCATACAAGACACTCCAAGCAAAACACATATCATGTGGTGAATAAAAATATAGCCTCAAGTAAATTTACCGATAGACAAAGACGAAAGAGGGGATGCCTTCTGGGGCATCCCCAAGCTTAGGCTCTTGGTTGTCCTTGAATATTACCTTCAGGTGCCTTGGGAATCCCCAAGCTTAGGATCTTGCCACTCCTTATTCCATAGTCCATCAAATCTTTACCCAAAACTTGAAAACTTCACAACACAAAACTCAACAGAAAACTCGTAAGATCCATTAGTACTAGAAAATAAAATCACCACTTTTGGTACTGTTGTGAACTCATTCTTTATTTATATTGGTGTAATATCTACTGTATTCCAACTTCTCCATGGTTCATACCCCCCGATACTACCCATAGATTCATCAAAATAAGCAAACAACACAAAGAAAACAGAATCTGTCAAAAACAGAACAGTCTGCGAAGATCTGAATTGTTCTAATACTTAGGACAACATAGGCAATTCGTATATCAGTCCTGTGTAAAAAATTCAGGGTTTTTCAACGCTCTAGTGAATTATTAAAATTCCGTGACTGGACGCAAAAGTTTCTGTTTTTCTGCAAGATCAAATCAACTATCACCGTAAGCCATCCCAAGGTCTTACTTGGCACAAACCCTAATTAAAACACCAAAACACATCTAACCAAAGGCTAGATGAAAAATTTATTGAAAAACAGAACCAAAAAACAAGAACAAAAATAAAATTGGGTTGCCTCCCAACAAGCGGTATTGTTTAACGCCCTTAGCTAGGCATAAAAACACATAGATCTAAGTATCGTCATCTTTGGTCTTTATCCTTTTAATGGTGTTATGCTCAAATCCGGGAGGGTCTTTACGTTTCTCATCATCTTCAGAAATCTTTAATTTTAGAGCGTCCAATCGCTTATTGCAAAGAGTAATCAACATATTCATGCGATGGAGATTTCCACTAATATTTTTGAGAGGTTCAAGAGATTTTTGGAAAAATTTCTGTAATTCACACAATTTCTCAAAAACTTGTGTTCCCTCTTGGGTATGATGCAATCCCTTTTGTGGGGGTAATATTCCTACTATTCCTTCTATTATCTCATAAGCAATGTTGGCATCAATTTCAATAAAATTTCCTTTAGCAGCGAAATCCAAAAGTTGTCTATGGGACATGGTTAGTCCAACATAAAAATTACGGAGTAAAATCTTAGTATCCCCCTTTATAGCAGAGTTGCGATAAGACTCTATCATCCTATTCCAAGCATCCTTTAAATTTTCTCCTTGTTTCTGTTTGAAGTGAAGAACTTCAAAGTCAGGAGACAAAGGAGGGGTAAAAGTGCTAGTCATGAAAGCAAAACGAGCGATCTAACACATGAGCAAACAAAGGCAAACGAAAGAGACGAATGGAAGAAGGGCGAATAAAAAGGCAAATCTTTTTGAAAATCGTTTTAAAAGTGGGGGAGAGGAAAATGAGAGACAAATGGTGAATAATGTAATGCAAGAGATGAGAGTTTATGATGGGTACTTGGTATGACTTGACTTGGCGTAGATCTCCCCGGCAACGGCGCCAGAAATTCTTCCTGCTACTTCTTGAGCTTGCGTTGGTTTTTCCCTTGAAGAGGAAAGGGTGATGCAGCACAGTAGAGGTAAGTATTTCCCTCAGTTAAGAACCAAGGTATCAATCTAGTAGGAGAAGAACGCACAAATCACCAACACCTACACAAATAATCAAACACTTGCACCCAACGCGATAAAGGGGTTGTCAATCCCTTCACGGTCACATGCAAAGGTGAGATCTGATAGAGATAGATAAACAAAAGATAAAATATTTTTTGGTTTTTTGATATATAGATGTGAAAATAAAAGATTGCAGAATAGTAGATCAGAAAGTAATATGATGGAAAATAGACCCGGGGGCCATAGGTTTCAGTAGAGGCTTCTCTCATGAAGGCAAATAATACGATGGGTGAACAAATTACTGTCAAGCAATTGATAGAAAAGCACAAAGTTATGACGATATCCAAGGCAATGATTATGCATATAGGCATCACGTCCGTGTCAAGTAGACCGACTGCTGCCTGCATCTACTACTATTACTCCACACATCGACCAACTCCTGCCTGCATCTAGAGTATTAAGTTCATAAAGAACGGAGTAACGCCTTAAGTAAGACGACATGATGTAGAGGAATTAACTCAAGCAATATGGTGAAAACCCCATCTTTTTATCCTCGATGGCAACAATACAATACGTGCCTCGCTACCCCTACTGTCACTGGGTGAGGACACTGCAAGATTGAACCCAAAGCTAAGCACCTCTCGCATTGCAAGAAAAACCAATCTAGTTGGCCAAACCAAACCGATAATTCGAAGAGAAATACAAAGATAGTAAATCATGCATAAAAGAATTCAGAGAAGATTCAAATAATATTCATAGATAAGCTGATCATAAATCCACAATTCATCGGATCTTGACAAACACACCTCAAAAGAAGATTACATCGGATAGATCTCCAAGAACATCAAGGAGAACGTTGTATTGAGAATCAAAGAGAGAAGAAGCCATCTAGCTACTAGCTATGGATCCGTAGGTCTGAGGTAAACTACTCACGCATCATCGGAAGGGCAATGGTGTTGATGTAGAAGCCCTCCGTGATCGAATCCCCCTCCGGCAGGATGCCGGATAAGGCCCCAAGATGGGATCTCACGGGTACAGAAGGTTACGGCGATGGAAAAGTGTTTTCGTGGATGCCTCTAGTGGTTCTGGAATATATGTGAATATATAGGAGGAAAATCTAGGTCAGGGGAGTCCCGAGGGGCCCACAAGGTAGGGGGCGCGCCCTCCACCCTTGTCGCCTGGGTGTCTTCTGGTCCAAGAAAAATCATCGTGAAGTTTTATTCCGTTTGGTATTCCTTTTCTGCGAGGCTAAAAAACAAGGAAAAACAGAAACTGGCACTGGGCTCTAGGTTAATAGGTTAGTCCCAAAAATAATATAAAATAGCATATTAATGCATATAAAACATCCAAAACAGATAATATAATAGCATGGAACAATGAAAAATTATAGATACGTTGGAGACGTATCACGTACCCTGGGTGCGTCATGTATCAAGTTACATGGGAGGACTGCTTCAACACCGTACACCATAAGGAACGGGGTGTATCCTGTCGATCGATTAGGAGTAGTGCGCAGCCCCCATAGCACGAAGTCCATCTCCTCTACCCAGTGACAATCTGATTCCTCGAGGGAGCGGACTAAACGAGGTTTTATGCCACTCATAATTAATCCGTTTGCTCGTTCCACCTACCCGTTAGTTTGCGGGTGGTATACCGAAGCGTAGTCGAGCTTTATGCCCATCTTAGCACACCAATCTTTGACCTCTTGGGCGGTGAAATTAGACCCGTTATCGGTGATTATGCTGTGGGGGACACCATAACGGTGTACAACACTGGATATGAAGTCAACAACAGGTCTGGATTCCGCAGAGGTTACCGGCCTTGCTTCGATCCACTTAGTGAATTTATCCACCATGACTAGTAGGTATTTCTTTTTCTTGGTCCCCCCTTTAAGTGGTCCGACCATGTCAAGCCCCCAGACAGCGAACGGCCATGTTATGGGTATAGTCCGAAGAGCTGTGGGAAGCATGTGGCTTTGATTTGCGAATAGCTATCACCCAACACAATGTTGGACCAGGGTGCGTGCGTCCTCGCGAGCTGTGGGCCAGAAGGATCCTGCTCAAAAGGCTTTGCTGACCAGGGCCCGAGCTGCTGCGTGGTGACCACCCATGCCGACATGTATCTCAGCGAGGAGCTGCTGCCCCTCCTCTTCGGAGATGCACCTTTGTAGGACCTTGTAGTGCTCTGTTTATAGAGTTCGCCCTCGTGGACTTTGTATGCTTTAGAGCACTGTACTATGCGTCGTGCCTCTGTTTGATCGTCAGGGAGCTCTTGTCGCAAGATGTAGGCGAGCAGTGGTTTGGTCCAAGGAGCGATTATGGACATGATCTCATGGGCCGAGGGTGTTTCTTCAAGTGTGGAGCCTTCGATGATATGATCATCTGGTTCGATTTCCAGTGGGGCGATCTGGACAGGCTCATTTGTTGAGGTGCCGTTGTCCCCGTCCTGCCATACTACAGATGGCTTGAATAGCCTTTCCAGGAAGGTGTTTTTAGGTACTGGGTCTCGCTTTGCACCCACGCGGGCAAGAACATCCGTGGCCTGATTACTGTCTCTAGAGATATGATGGAATTCTAGACCCTCAAATCGGGCTGACATGCTGAGGACGGCGTTTTGATATGCAGCCATTTTAGGATCTTTGGTGTCGAATTCGCCGTTGACCTATGAGATGGCGAGGTTCGAGTCTCCTTGCACCTCCCACCGCCGAACACCAATCGATGTTGCCATCCGAAGACCGTGCAATAGTGCCTCGTATTCGGCTGCATTATTGGAGTCCGTGTACATGATTTGTAAAACGTACCGGATACTATCACCTGTGGGGGATATTAGGATTACCCCAGCCCCCAATCTGGTCAGCATTTTGGAGCCATCAAAGTACATTGTCCAGTGTGAATATGTGATGTATTCCTTGGGGAGTTTGGCTTCTGTCCATTCGGATAAAAAATCGACCAACACCTAAGATTTAATAGCTCGGCGTGGTTTGTATACGATCTCAAAGGGAAGGAGCTCTATGGCCCATTTTGCATTGCGGCCCATGGCGTCCCTATTGTTGATTATATCGTTGAGGGGTACCTCAGATACTACTGTCACCGAACACTCTTGAAAGTAGTGTCGCAGTTTCCGGGACGCCATGAAGACCGTGTATGCTATTTTTTGATAGTGAGAATATCAGGACTTGCATGGTTTGAGGACCTCTGACATAGTAGACTGGCTTTTGGACCCGGAACTTGTGTCCCTCTGATTCCTGTTCTACGACGAGTGCCGCACTTACCACTTGGTTGGTGGCTAAGATGTACAGCAGTATGTAGGGTAACGCAGCAGAAAACAAAAAATTTCCGACCTACGCACCAGCCTAGGACCACAATGGAGGCTGCATACAAGGTTTGATCATTTTCGTTACCGACTCATAGCGCAGCGGAAGTAGAGTCGATGACGATCGGCGGTGCAGATCCCCGTAGCTAGGATTTACAACCTTCCAACCGCGAGGATGTACTCCTTCATCAGCCCCACGGACAGCCCTCCGGGAGGCGGTCGGACAGTCCCTCGGACGGTGTCGCGGACAGCCCTTCGGGAGGACCCTCAAAACTCGGACGGTCACTCGAACAGCCCTTCGGGAGGCACTCTCAAAACAGCCACTCGGGCACAAATATCGAAACTACGACCTCTCTATGAGGTTGCACACATACGGTGTCATCTATCCGGCAGGGCTTCGCCGTCCAGATCTAGTTCCTGCCGGAACCCAGACAGCCTTTCGGCTCTACGAAACTCTTTGCGTGGGAGGGAGAGAGAAGCCAGATAACATCATGGCATGTGTATGAGAGCAAGGGATCAAGGTTTGGGCAGCCCCCTCACCTCCTTATATAGGAAAACCAAGGGGTAGGATGGGTATTCAAAAAATACCAAAGTACCCCCACTTTATGTCATACATAAGGGGCATATGAGGAAATTGGGGTGCCATGTGGAGCTCCTCCCACCTTGGCCGGCCACCCCCTTGGGGCCCCCCATGAGGGGCTCCCTTATCCTCCTTGGCCTTCTAGAAGCCTTTTGGAAATATCCCAAAAGGTGGTTTTCCTTAAATATCCCAAAAAGCACTTTCACTATTCACGACGACATTTTTCAGCGTCCGTTCGAACTAAAAATATTTATGTGGGCTTAGAACATTTCCAGTACCCACTAAAATAATTTTCAACGCATTCTAGAACAATTCCAGATTAGTGATTTTCATCTGCGAAAAGCATCTGAAGCGGTTCCGGCAGCTCCGGAACATTTTCGGTTTTTCTTCCTGAAAATTCCCAAAAGTTTCCAGAATGATTCTGGAACCCTCCAAGAATTATCGGGCGTGTGCCGAGACCAATTTGACTTTATGGTATCCTCTGAAACAACTTTTCAGTTTCATCGAAACTCATCCGGTGACCTCTTTCTTGGGAACTTTTCCGCTGTCTCCGAAAAACTTTTTCCGGAAACTTTCTCTCAGACTCCTTGTCTAGTATTCAGCAGATAGATGACCCTTAAGCGTGTGACCCTATAAGTTCGGTGAAGTATAGACATGACAAGGAACTCCTTTCGATCAATGATCAACATCGGAGCCGTGGACACCCATATTGACCCCTATACCCACACCAATGAATATTCGAGTGAACCTCCAGTTGCCGTGTGCTATTCCTGTTACTTCGTGATATGTTACAAATACCCGAGGTGAGACATGTTGGCATCCTTGTGGATCAAAACTTGTCCACTATGCCAGTTACCTCGTTACCGGCATTGTTCTCTTTTCTCGTTACTGTGTTCCGGCATCCCCGTGATCAAATCACAAAGTGTCTGGCCTGACGATGATGGATACCCTAACACCGAGAGGGCCCAGAGATATCTCTCCATCGTCGGAGGAGCAAATTCCAATCTCGAGCTATCAAGTTACTTGACATACTTTTCCATGAACCCGTAAGCCGCCGTAATAGCCACCCATTTACGGATGACGTTTAACAAACCCCAAAGTTCATGAAGCAAGCATGAAGAAACTCGATACTCTCATGGTCTAAGGAATCATGCAAACGTTAACCATCTCTGTGTTATTAACCATTTAACTTGTGACGAATGTATCTCATAGCATAACATCAAATTGGGTCGATTCAACACAAATGTTCTGCTAACATTGTGCCCTCAGAGTTGCTGGCATAGACATGCCCATGATCAGGAAAACAAAATCATCATGCAACACTTGAGCTAGTCTTAGAGGCCAGACTAGGAATACAATTTACCGTTTATTATCCCACACGTGCTATGAGTCTTCCTCCGAGCCTCGTGGTTATTGCAGACTCGAGAACCATAGCAGTTATAGCATGGAACATAAACCTAATTATGAACAGGGAGATAATCAAGAACATTTATTATTGCCTCTAGGGCATATCTCCTACAGACTCCCACTTGCACTAGAGTCAATAATCTAGATAATGCTAATGCACTTTACAACTGTGGCACACCGGTGTAAATATGCTTCGCTTGTGGTATAGCCTGATGTCCAACGAATCTGACGACTTCAGCTCCGTGTGTATCTTTGCATATCCTTGCGTTTTCACGCTTTCACAAAATTCATATTTTATGTGGACATGGCTTTGCATATGTGTGAATCATTGGCCGAAACCTGATTCCTCAGACTGAGCTATGGAGGAACTATCTGCAATAGTGTCCCATTGACCAAAGCCATCTTGGAACCACACTAAGTTCATGAATGAACTATGTGATTCAACAACTTCTTTGTCGCTTCTAAAGCGCCAACATACTTAGCCATTTGTCATAGAATTCGCCACAGTAACCTGTTTGGAAATATTTCCAACTACCGTGCCACCATATTGTGTATTGCACAAAACCCTTAACTTAAATCGAAAATCGCTTGGAGAATGGATGAAGACTGTATCGATGTAACCTTTTACAACGAACTCTTCATGATCTCCGCTTGCGAGAAAACATGTCATCAGTGCTACTATAGTACTCAATGACCCTTTTTCACTATTGTCCCATGATCAGTACTTTTGATCACTTTGGTATCTATACTCGCAACAACTTTGGGAGTATTGGACATATCTGGTTGTTTTACATACCATGGAATACATGATTAATCCAAACACAAGAGTGTGTGGAATCTCCATCATGTATTTTGCTCATCAGTGTTTTAGGGACACCAAGTCTTGCAAAACTCTTTCCATGTGACTTCGGCAAGAATCACTCCTTGACATTTTTAATGCTAAAAGGTTTTAGCATTTTGTCAATATGTATCTTTGCTCAGCCCCATCAGGTAAATCTATCTCCATAGATCATCATGCCTAATATCAAGGCTATTTAGCCCAAGCACTTCATCGGAAAACTATTTTCAAATGAAGTCCTAATTGATGTCAAGAAATTTATTTCTAATTAACAATCTGTCAAGCACACAAGGTTTTTAGAAATATTATTATGCTCCCACTTACTTTCTTGAATTACAAGCATCTTCGTTACCCATTGATGAAGTCAAACCCCTTTGACCATTTCATCAAAACACGGAGATTCCAACTCCATTTTGCTCTCTTCTGTCCATCATTGGAACTCTGAAGTTTGCATACTCACTAGCATCCTCTGGAATGACAAAATACCTTGGACTGTAACACATGCAAGTCCTTGGTTTCATTTCCATCAGATGGAAATCCTTTCGTCATCCATGTTTCATATCTCATGATTTGAAATATGTATTAATTGCTAGTTCAACCCGAACCGACTTTAAGCATCGCTACGGTGAAACAACCTCATCGTAGTCAACTCCTTGAACTTGTTATTTCAACAAGTCGAGCTTTATGGATAAAACATTTTTTATCCGTATCAATTTTTAGTTCCATAAATATTCGTTAGACTCTAAGTCTTCTGAAAGGTGTATCAAGATTTTAATCTTGAATCACTTATATGGAAACTACCTCGGATTGTATTGGTATTTAGCCAATCCCGGAGTCAGGGCCCATCAACGCTTCCTTGTGTATCGTAGGTATACTGTTGTCTAACAACAATATCTCGTTTACGCACCTGAGAGGTTTGCACGAGCCTTGCCTACGTGGTTCAGCTGCAAGTTCGACCGAAGTCCATACATTTTATTGTAGAGACTTCCGTATCAATCGCAGTAGGAAACTCCGGAATCACTTCCAAGGTTCCTTTCCTTTGACCTGATGACGAAGATATTGGTTATCTCGTCGAGTTGCACTGTCCTCCCACTCACCTTTTGCAAGAACTATTCTCTTTAAAGCATACCGTTTTGTGGCAACACAACTTTTGCCTCGGTATTGTGGTGGGGGATTACCTAATAAATTAGGATAACCTACAAAATAGCACTTGTCTGATTTGGAATAGGTATGTAACCTTTTACACAATCCCCATATTCCAAATGTTAAGAAAAGATATAACATGGTTGGGCGTACCATACCATGGCATCATTTCAACAGACCCGATGGAGCTCTTTTCAGTGTAAAAGCCGCAGTCTCTAAAGCATCACTCTTTTAAAAGGGATAATGGCAAATCTATTTATGTCATCTTTGATCTTACCATGTCATAAATGGTTCGATTACATCTTCACGGACTTTCCACTTGCATTGGTGTTCCGGGAGGTGCAAGTTATGAAACCCCTTTCACAACTCATCAGACATTCGCTAAACTTGTAACTCAAATTTTCCTTTCTGCAATCGAATTGTAGAAACATAATTTTCTTGTTACAATAACTTCTACTTCATTTTTGAAAACCTTATGAATGATTTCAAAAGATCCAGACTTACGTCTCATCAAGTATCCATATATCTACTTGAGTCATTTTTGAAGATAGATAAATCCACTACTTGCAACAACATTTATTGAACTACACACATCAAAATGTATGATCACCAATAAGTTTGTTACTCGTTCCTTATGGCCTATGAACGGTATTTCAGTCACTTCACTTTTCAAAGGAAAGTTGCAAGTGTCAGATGATTCAAAATCAAACGACTTCAAAATCCATCATAATGGAATTTTCCATGCGGGTTCCTCCAATGTGACCAAATGCAGTGCCACACATGTGTGGTATTCTTTTAGTCTTGCGACATTTAGTGTCAGTGTCATGGATGTATCATATTACTATCAATATTCATAACATACATCCCATCTTGGATGGAAGTATGGCCCTTCATGTTATTCATAATACTGAACAACAATTGTTGTTTTTATGAACAACTCTTTTGCAACAAACATTGTGCAATGGGCTAGAGTGTATGAAACTATAAAATGAATTATGAAAGTAAATATAGAGGTAATGTATTATTATCAACATTCATAACATACATCTCATTCATAATGAAAGTATGGCCCTTATGTTATTCATAACACCGAACATCAAAAGTTCTCTTATGAACAACCTTCTTGCAAGATACCTTATGCAATGGGCTAGAGTTTGTGAAACTCTAAATGAATTATGAAAATAAATACAGACGGTAATACACCAATGGAAGGTATAGTAACATTTACTATGTTCCCTGTGTATACCTAAACCTCATTCCTGGCTAGTCTTTCAGGCCATAGTAGTTCTTACATCGAGTTGCAACAAAAAGCAATCGAGCAGGTATCTTTGTGATTAACTCACAATACCCAAGAATCAGTGATTAACAATTTAATCATAATTCCCAAGAACTATATCTTTGACCAGCCTTCTATACATCAAAAACATGTATGACATTCATACATGAGCTGGATATTCCAGTCTTCTTTCTTTCTGCCTTTATACTTCTAACAGTTTAACTTTCAGTATTTCTCCTACTCTCAGAAGAAGCACTCAACTTAAGAGTGGCGTTAGCCCCGGACTTCCTAGGTGTGTAAGTCACACTAACACCCTTCGGACACTTCCTTTCTCCTTAAGTTGTTGTTTTATTCACCTTTCATCATATGACAGGCGTTCTTCTGGATCCCTCTCTTATCAGTCTAATGCATAGTAAACTCCTTTACTAATAGTTTGCAAACAAACATTGCTTTGGATATCTCATATCTTTTAGCCTTTGTCTGTCTCTGAAAATGATTTTCAGATTCTATGAATATCACATAACTATCCAAACTTTTGAAGTTCGGGTCTCATGGAAGAAACGTATTGCACTTGATTGAAACGGAATTCTAGCTTTTGGATCGAAGGAAGAGAGTCACATGATCCATAGCATAAGCGAGAGAATACCGAAAGTATGCGATAGGACAAAGTCCTTCTCGGCACTCTTGAGGACAATCCTCACATTACGTTACCAACCATAAAGTTTTAACCAGATATTTAACAGCTATTCAATTTTAATAGGGAAGGTGGAAACACGAGCCATTCTTCTACAACTATTATGCAAATCACACTTAGACAGAGTTCATAATTAATTGCACTGAGAATTAAACAAGTTAATTCAAAGTGCGCTCCCACTCAGATCAATATCTCTCAAAATTGATTGTGAGTGATTCAAGATCCAAATTTCAATTCAACAGCCCTTCTGGAGGCACTCTCAAAACAGCCCCTCGGGCACAAATATCTAAACTATGACCTCTCTACGGGGTTGCACACATACGGTGTCATCTATCCGGCAGGGCTTCGCCGTCCAGAACTAGTTCCTGCCAGAACCTAGACAGCCTTTCGGCTCTACGAAACTCTTTTCGTGGGAGGGAGAGAGAAGCCAGATAACATCATGGCATGTGTATGAGAGCAAGGGATCAAGGTTTGGGCAGCCCCCTCACCTCCTTATATAGGAAAACCAAGGGGTAGGATGGGTATTCAAAAATACCAAAGTACCCCCACTTTATGTCATACATAAGGGGCATATGAGGAAATTGGGGTGCCATGTGGAGCTCCATGGAGCTCCTCCCACCTTGGCCGGCCACCCCCTTGGGGGCCCCCCCATGAGGGGCTCCCTTATATCCTTGGCCTTCTAGAAGCCTTTTGGAAATATCCCAAAAGGTGGTTTTCCTTAAATATCCCAAAAAGCACTTTCACTATTCACGACGACATTTTTCAGCGTCCGTTCGAACTGAAAATATTTATGTGGGCTTAGAACATTTCCAGTACCCACTAAAATAATTTTCAACGCGTTCTGGAACAATTCCAGATTAGTGATTTTCATCTGCGAAAAGCATCTGAAGCGGTTCCGGCAGCTCCGGAACATTTCCGGTTTTTCTTCCTGAAAATTCCCAAAAGTTTCCAGAATGACTCTGGAACCCTCCAAGAATTATCGGGCGTGTGCCGAGACCAATTTGACTTTATGGTATCCTCTGAAACAACTTTTCAGTTTCACCGGAACTCATCCGGTGACCTCTTTCTTCGGAACTTTTCCGCTGTCTCCGAAAAACTTTTTTCGGAAACTTTCTCTCAGACTCCCTGTCTAGTATTCAGCTGATAGATGACCCTTAAGTGTGTGACCCTATAGGTTCGGTGAAGTATAGACATGACACGGAACCCCTTTCGATCAATGATCAACATCGGAGCCGTGGACACCCATATTGACCCCTATACCCACACGAATGAGTATTCGAGTGAACCTCCAGTTGCCGTGTGCTATTCCTGTTGCTTCACGATATGTTACAAATACCCGAGGTGAGACATGATGGCATCCCTGTGGATCAACAACTTGTCCACTATGCCAGTTACCTCGTTACCGGTATTGTTCTCTTTTCTCGTTACCGTGTTCCAGCATCCCCGTGATCAAATCACAAAGTGTCTGGCCAGACGATGATGGATACTGTAACACCGAGAGGGCCCATAGATATCTCTCCATCGTTGGAGGAGCAAATCCCAATCTCGTGCTATCAAGTTACTTGACATACTTTTCCATGAACCCGTAAGCTGCCGTAATAGCCACCCATTTACGGATGACGTTTAACAAACCCCAAAGTTCATGAAGCAAGCATGAAGAAACTCGATACTCTCATGGTCTAAGGAATCATGCAAACGTTAACCATCTCCATGTTATTAACCATTTAACTTGTGACGAATGTATCTCATAGCATAACATCAAATCGGGTCGATTCAACACAAATGTTCTGCTAACGTTGTGCCCTCAAAGTTGCTGGCATAGACACGCCCATGATCAGGAAAACAGAATCATCATGCAACACTTGAGCTAGTCTTAGAGGCCAGACTAGGAATACAATTTACCATTTATTATCCCACACGTGCATATGAGTCTTCCTCCGAGCCTCGTGGTTATTGCAGACTCGAGAACCATAGCAGTTATAGCATGGAACATAAACCTAATTATGAATAGGGAGATAATCAATAACATTTATTATTGCCTCTAGGGCATATCTCGTACACAGCATAGGTTCGCTAACACCTGGTGCGGCCAGGATGGGATTGCTTGCCAGGAGTGTTTTGATTTCTTCTAGCGTAGCGGTCGCCTCATCTGTCCACTCAAAGTTTTTTGTTTTCTTAAGTAGCTTGTAGAGAGGCAGTGCCTTCTCGCCGAGGCGAGAGATGAAATGACTTAGGGCTGCCACGCAGCCTGCCAGCAACTGTACGTGTTTGAGCTCTGTTGGTATTGCAAGATGGGACAAGACCCTGATTTTAGCCGGATTGGCCTCTATTCCCCGATGGGAGACGATGAATCCGAGCAACTTGCCGGCGGGGACCCCAAACACACATTTGTCCGGGTTGAGCCGTATGTCGTAGGCCCGCAGGTTTTCGAAGGTCAAGCGGAGATCGTCCACGAGTTGATCGACTTTTTTGGTTTTAATGACCATGTCGTCTACGTATGCCTCGACCGTTTTGCCGATTTGATTTTCTAGGCATGTTTAAATCATGCGTTGGTATGTGGCTCCTGCATTCTTTAACCCAAAAGGCATCGTGTTGAAGCAGAATGGCTCGTAGGGGGTGATGAACATGGTTGCAGCTTGGTCGGACTCCTTCATCTTTATTTGATGATATCCGGAGTATGCGTTGAGAAAGCATAGTGAATCATATCCGGCAGTGGCGTCAATGATCTGGTCTATGCGAGGTAGAGGGAAGGGGTCCTTGGGACAGGCCTTGTTTAGGTCCTTGAACTCGATGCAGAGCCGCCATGACTTGTCCCTCTTGGGTACCATGACCAGATTTGCCAGCCACTCCGGATGTTTTATTTCACGGATGAATCTGGCCTCTAGTAGTTTTGCCAACTCTTCGCCCATAGCCTGTCGTTTGGGTTCGGAGAAGCGGCGTAGTGTCTGTTTGACTGGCTTGAAGCCTTTGATGATATTCAGGCTATGCTCCGCCAGCCTCCATGGGATGCCCGTCATATCGGAAGGATGCCAGGCGAATTTGCCCCAATTTTCACGTAAAAACGCGTGCAGTGCTTCATCAACTGCGGGATCCAGCTGTGCTCCAATGGACGCCGTTTTATTTGGGTCTGTCGGGTGTACTTGGAATTTTACTATCTCGTCAGCTAGTTTGAATGACGTGGATTTTGGCCTTTTACTGAGGACCACGTCGTCCCTGCTGACTGTGGTGCGGAGTGTTGTTAACTCTTCGATCGCTAGAGCTTCGGATAGTGCCGTGAGGGCAAGTGATGCGGTCTTATTTTCTGCTCGGAGGGCTGTGTTCGGATCGCTGGCGAGCGAGATAATGCCATTAGGCCCCGGCATTTTGAGCTTCATGTATCCATAGTGCGGTACGGCTTGAAATCGTGCAAATGCCTCACATCCCAAGAGGGCGTGGTATCCGCTGCGGAAGGGCATGATGTGAAACAACAAGGGTTCAGATCTGTAGTTATCGGGAGTACCGAATACTACGTCCAAGGTTATGCGTACGGAGCAATGCGCCTCCTTGCCGGGTATAATTCCTCTTAATGTGGTATGACTGTGCGTGATGCGGGGCCTGTTGAGCTGCATTTCATAGAGCGTGTCCTCATAGATGAGATTTAGGCCGCTGCCCCCGTCCATTAGCACTTTGGTTAGCCTGAAGCCGTCGATAATGGGGTCGAGGACTAGTGCTGCGGGCGTGTGGGCGGGGCGGGATATTGGCTCGTCCTTCTGATCGAAGGTGATAGGTACGTCCGCCCATGGCTGTGTGGCCATCACCTGGTAGACTTGGCCGAGCTCTTGAAGAGTCCTATTCCTTTGATTGTTGGAAGAGAAAGTCTCGTCGACTGTCAGGACGTCGTCGTGAGGTGGCGTTGTTGATTGCCTATCGGGGGGTGTGAGGCTGAGGATGTGTTCACCACTTTTGGCCACCTGCCTTACCACCCAGCAAGCTCGAAGCCTTTGAGTCGGATTTGCGTTAAGCAGGGCCATGTGTATAGGGCACGGTTTATCCAGCAATTCATCCAGAACTGTTCTGGGTTTGTTTCTTTTTTGGACGGGATTGTGTTCGGGCCAAACTAACATGTGCGCCCGTTTTGCATGGGCCTTGCTGGGCCTCGGGCTAGGGATTGACTCCCTGCGCATTTGTTGTAACCTCCAGGTGCTTTCCATGGCGCAGTATTTGCGTACCATGTCCGATAATTCGGCGAAATTTTGCACGCGACGGCGGGCGAGGGCATTTAAGATCCCTGCATCCCGGCAATTGAGTCAGAAGGCTTCAATTATTTCTTCGTCGCGGCAGTCGATTATCTCATTTTTTACTAGGAGAAATCTGTCCCAGTAATGATGGACCATTTCTTCGGGCTGCTACTTGACGTACATCAGGTCCCATATGTCCGGTCTTCCCGCATCCAGACAATATTTGGCATGGAAGGTGGGTGGGAACTTTTTTAGTAGTCCCGTCTTCTGCGCATCCGGGGCGTCGGCAGCGGCGAGCCGTGTCTGGGCTATGTCCGGCTCTATTAGCGCAGTGTTCGGACGTACGCCTGCGTGTGGTCGGGCCGACTCAGGGTCAGATCCGGTGTCGTAGGCTAGGTCCGAACTCTTATCTTGACGGGTATCCGTCTCCGGGCTAGAGACCCGGGTGTATACTGTCACAAGCTTCGGAGATCGTGATCCCTCTGTCCTCTCTTTAATGGTAGCGATGAGGTGAGTGATGGGGGGATGTGGATCTCTCTGTTATCAGGTTTAAGTCCGATCTGGTCGTAGGCCGTCGGCCTACTAACGGAGATTCCCATAGCTCGGAATCGATCTGTCAGGTTGTCTACCGAAGGGGTTCTCACCGGGGTCAAGCCTCCTGGATGTTTGGCGGGATATTCTTCGGATATTACTATGGGATCTGTATTTAAGGCCAGGCCCCAGACTGAGTCGGCTTGCTTTACATCCGCCGAATCCGAGATCAAGGTGTCGGGCTCAGCGGGTTCTTCGGAAGCGGGGCTTCGCCAAGGGCCGGCGCCGGTCTTCAAGTTTCGATGGCTGGCTTTGTGATCGGCGGTGAGATTTTCAATCGGGCTCAAGCGACCGGTGGGGTCAGCGCGGAAAGTGATGCTGCCGAACATGAAGATCTGGCCGGGGACAAAGATGTCCCCGGCGCTGGAAGGGTTTCCAATGAACAGTTGGGCCATCGATCCTTTGGTGATCCGCAGCGGAACTCTCAATGAAAGCACCAATGTCGGTGTCACACCGGCGGATCTCGGGTAGGGGGTCCCGAGCTGTGGATCTAGGATCGATGGGTAACAAGGGACGATGAACACGATATTTACCCAGGTTCGGGCCCTCTTGAAGAGGTAAAACCCTACGTCCTGCTTGATTGTATTTGATGTATGGTATGGTTACAGAGTTGATCTACCTCAAGATCAGGCGAGCTAAACCCTAAGGCAATGAGGTGATGAATGTAGCTCTAGCCCTAAAGACTAAAACCCTCCGGTTTATATAGGTACCGGTAGGGTTAGGGTTACACATGATCGGTTACAAAGAAAGGAAGATCATGCCTAATCTTGGCTTGGAGGGCACACCACGAATCCGAAGATCTTCTGCCCAATCACGGGTCCGCACTCTAGCTCATCCCCATAATGGCCCATCAGTCCGACCCATATCCAGAGGGTCGACAATCCAAGGACCCCTTAATCCAGGACTCCCTCACCAGGGCTATACCATATCATGCTTTTATGAATTGCCTGAGATGTTTACCCCTTTGTTGTTTGCACCCTTTTATTGCGCAGTAGTCAATTATTAGGGTGATCTCTCACAGTAAATATCAAGTTAAAAGGTGCTCTTCCCAGTGTTTTGCAACCGTCTATAACACGTAGCATTCCGGAGTGGGTCATGCCCACATGAGCACAAACGGGGCGTGAGGTGTAAGACGGGGACGGTCAGACCATGTATGCAGATAGCACTCAGTTGTCTTGAAGTTCTGCAGAATTGTTCTGAGCTCGGAGCATGAAGCATCGAAAGATGAACAAGAGTCATATGGTGATATGATCGGCAATAGTTGGCCCATCGGTCAAAATTCTCGTCATCAGTGATGTCCACATCAATGGTTGAGAACTAGATTTGGATCTTGAATCACTTAAAATCAATTATGAGAGATATTGATTTGAGTGGGAGCACAATTATGTATTAATTTAGTTTAATCACTAGTGCAAATTAATTATGAAAAATGTCTATGTGTAGTTTGCATTATAGTTGTAGAATTATGGCTCATAGTTCCACCTTTGTTATTGAAATTGATTGACTATTATTTATCTGGTTGAATCTTTATGATTGAGAGGATCATCATCTAAGAGTGTCAAGAAGGATTTTTGTCCTACTGCATGCTTGCAATGCTCTCCTACAAATGCTATGGATGATGAGACTCACATCCGTTGATCCAAAAGTTAGAATTGCATTATGGTCTGCTTGCTTCCGAGAAACCCGGACTTAAAAAATGTTTGGGATAGTTATATGATATTCTTGGAACTGAAAATTGTTTTCACAAACAAACAAAAGTTAAAGATATGTGATATCTAAAGAAGTGTTTTGTTTGCAAGATCAAGTGACGTGTTTAACTACGTTTGAGACTAAAATGCATAAGACACGGAAGAACGCCAGTCATGAGTTGCATGCGAGAACTTAAAGAGAAAGAACAAAACCAAAGGATGTAATGAGACTTACATGCCTAGGGAAGTTCGGGGCTCGCGCCACTCTTAAAAGTTAGATGATTATTCTGTTGAGTGGGAGAAATATTCTAAGTAAAAATATAAGAAGTTTAGAAGCGGAAAGAAAAAAAGACTGGAATGTCCAGCTTAGGTATGAATGTCATACAAGTTATAAGATGTAGATAAAGTCGGTCTTGTAAAGTGTGATTCTTGAGAATCCACTACTAGGGAAAACCCTATAGGTAGACTCTTAGCAGCAGCGAGGGTAGAGAGCTGGCGCTACTGGTATGTACACTACAAAAAAAGACACATCCGTGATATTATGGCCCGAACAATTTTTTTTTCTGTCATGCTTATGACACTTCTATGATGATAATTGTGACAAAAACACGTTTCATCATAATGTGGTGGGATCCTACTTCTATGAAAAAAAATCATGATAGAAAATTGGCTTTTCGTCCTGGGCGGGCTGGGGACGCACCTGCATGACATTCTTTGGGTTGTCCATGACATAAAAAATCATGGTAGAAGTGAGGGCGAGGAAATTTTCAAGGAGTTCACGGTTACGGTGGATGGTCGGGGCCGAGCGATGCAGTGTGGTTTGCGCATTTCTCTCTCGTACGCGCGCGTGGTGCGAGCTGTGTTCGCTATAACTGAACCCGAGCGATCGCATTGCTACGTAGTGAAGCCGATCAATCGATCCCTTCACTGCTAACTGAACCCGGCCGATTACTTCGCTGCTAACTAAACTCGATCGATCGCTGCTGCTACTTACTAAAGCTGATTGAACCCCCGTGCAAGACGTAGCTAGCCGGTTGGGTTGCCTCTGAATGAATAGTGCCCATTGTTGCCGCGTTCACGATACGTAGAACAAGTCGAGACATGATGAGTTGATACGTCTCCAACGTATCTATAATTTATGAAGTATTCATGCCATGTTTACAATAATTTTATATGGTTTTGGTATGATTTGATTAGAACTAACCCGGACTGACGCTGTTTTCAGCAGAACTACCGTGGTGTCATTTTTTGTGCACAAATAAAAGTTCTCGGAATGGGCTAAAAGTTTACGGTGATTTTTTATGGACCAAAAGAGACCCCCGATGCACTGGAGCTGGGCCAGGAAGTGACCGAGGAGGCCACAAGCCTGCTAGCCATGCCCTACCCCCCAGGGCGCTAGCTCCAGGCTTGTGGGCCCCTCGGGCACCCCCTTGATGTGAGACCGACGCCAAAAATTCTTATAAATACCCAAACTTCCGAAAAGAACCCTAGATCAGAAGTTCCACCGCTGTAAGCCTCTGTAGCCATGAAAAACCAATCGGGACCCCGTTCCGGCATCCTGCCGAAGGGGGAAATCATCACCGGAGCCCATCTTCATCATCCCGGTGGCCACCATGACGAGGAGGGAGTAGTTCACCCTCGGGGCTGAGGGCATGTACTAGTAGCTATGTGTTTGATCTCTCTCTCTCTCTCTCTGTTCTTGATTTGGCACGATCTTGATGTACCGCGAGCTTTGTTACTATAGTTGGATCATATGGTGTTTCTCCCTCTCTATCTTCTTGTGATGAATTGAGTTTTACCTTTGAGGTTTCACTATTATCGATTGAATACTTTTATGGATTTGAGAACACTTGATGTATGTCATGTGTGGGATACCCGTGGTGACAATGGGGTGTTCTATTGATTCACTTGATATATGTTTTGGCACTCAACTCGTGGATTCCCAAGGTGACATTGGGGTAATCTACGCATAGGGTTGATGCATGTTTTCATCCTTGTTTCTCCGGTAGAAATCTTGGGGCACTCTTTGAGGTTCTTTGTGTTGGATTGAATATTATGAATCTGAAGTTGTTTGATGCATATCGTATAATTAACCCACGGATACTTGTGGTGAAATTGGAGTATCTAAGTGACATTAGGGTTGATTGATGTGTATCATATGGTGTTATTTTAGTACGAACTCTAGGGCTGTTTGTGACACTTATAGGAATAGCTCAAAAGATTGATCAGAAAGAATAACTTTGAGGTGGTTTCATACCCTACAAGCAATTTCATCTTATGTTCTCCTTGATAGGAACTTTGGAGTGACTCTTTGTCGCACGTTGAGGGATTGCCATATGATTTAATTATGTTATCATTGTTGAGAGAATTTGCACTGGTGAAAGTATGAACCCTAGGCCTTGTTTTCAAGCATTGCAATACCATTTTTGGTCACTTTTATTACTAGTTACCTTGCTGTTTTTATATTTTCAGATTACAAAAACCTATATCTACCATCCATATTTAACTTGTATCACCATCTCTTCGCCGAACTAGTGCACCTATACAATTTACCATTGTATTGGGTGTGTTGGGGACACAAGAGACTCTTTGTTATTTGGTTGCAGGGTTGTTTGAGAGAGACCATCTTCATCCTACGTCTCCCACGGATTGATAAACCTTAGGTCATCCACTTGAGGGAAAATTGCTACTGTCCTACAAAACTCTGCGCTTGGAGGCCCAACACGAGTCTATAAGAAGAAGGTTGCGTAGTAGACATCAAGCTCTTTTCTAGCGCCGTTGCCGGGGAGGTGAGTGCTTGAAGGTATATCTTTAGATCTTGCAACAGAATCTTTTTGTTTATTGTTTATCACTAGTTTGGTTTATAAAAGAAAACTACAAAAAATGGAATTGAGGTTGCCTCATATGCTTCATCTTTATAATGTCTTTCGTGAAAATGATGGAAAGGAAAATTGTGCTCAATCGATAAAAGAAGTAAATAAAATGTTTGGCATAAAATCTTTGAATGATGAGCATGATTGCAATGTTTTTAGTATGAATTCTTTGAATATCCATGATGCTAATGATATGCAAAGCCATAAGCTTGGGGATGCTATATTTGATGAAGATGATATTTTTTGTCGCCCAAGTTTTGATGAGCAAATTTATTGTGATGATAGCATGCCTCCTATTTGTGATGATTATGTTGATGAAAGTGGGTTTGGAAGAGTGTCAACTCTAGTTACTGATCCCACTATTTTGGAGGGTGTTGAATCTTTTCACAATATTGATAAAAGTGGATTTGGAGAGGTCATGACTTTATTTAGTGATGAATCCACTATTTTGGAAAAGATTCCAATTGATTATGAGAACAAAGTTGCTATCTATGATGATTATTGTGATGACATGTATGTTATAAAGAGTAATGATATCCATGAAACTTTCATGCTCAAATTGATTATGGGAATCAAGTATCACATGATAGTTATTTTGTTGAGTTTGCTCCCACTATTATTGATGAGAAGAAATTTGCTTTTGTGGAGAGTAATAATGTCGGGGATATCGAGCGACATATGCCAAGGGATGGCTTATCATGGATGGGGACAAAAGTACGTCGCCGGGCTCTAGAAGTAGGAGTGAGCGAGACTGCGTACGCTTGCGAATCTTACCCAGGTTCGGGGCTCTCCTAGGAGATAACACCCCTAGTCCTGCTCTGCGGGGTCTCCGCATGATCACTACTTCAACAAGTAGCTACAAGCTTGCTCCTGGAGCTGTTTGGCTAGAGGAGGAAGAAGGGCAAGGCTAGCTCTACTCCACTGTCTCTACGTGTGTGTGTGTGGCACGTCGGGTGCTCGGTGGTGGTGTTCCTCAAGGTTCCAACCACTTGCATGGGGTAACCTGGGGGGTTTATATAGGTCTACCCCCCAGGGGTATAACTGTAATCCGGCTTGCCGTGGGACCCAGCGGTCAGCGTCGCTGGTCGCCGGCTTCTCTGTCGACAGGTGGGTCCCGCCGTCTGCGGGCCAGGGTTGACCACTTTACGCTGTAGCGTTGCTCCTGATGACGAAGGCCTTGTCAGGGGGAGCATGGGTACAGTCCCGCCGCCTGGCGGGTGCTCACTGTAGCCACACCCCGTCACATCTGGTTAATGGCGCATAGACTTCAAGGGAGAGAGAAGGCCGCCTGCTGGGGGCCGACCTCTCCACCGAGTCAACTGGTCTGGGCTCGCCGCCTTCTGGCCTCTCACGGACAGGTAGGGCCTGCCGCCTGCGGGCCGTACTGGCCGCACGTCGCGGGAGCATGGCCTCCTCTGCCATGGGTGACGCCACGGGTGGCATGGCAACAGCCCCGCTCTGGGCGCGGGACGCCTGCGCTGCACATCGTACTGTGGCCACGTTCGCCCCAGGATTCGGGGTTAGCAGGCTCGCACTGTGGCCATGCCCCGTCTCGTCATGTTCATGTTGGTGCTGACTTCGAGGGCGCGAGGGGCCGCCTGCTAGGACCCGGCTTCCCAGGAAGCCGCCCGTCCAGGAGTCGGCCCATCTCATGGCCGTCTTCCGGACTCCGCCGCCTCCTGGCATCCGGCTGCTCGGTCCAGTCGGCCCCAAGAGGACGGTTCTTTGTCTTTGAGGTTTGAGGGGCTTAGCCTGCCCCGATGTCTTGAAATGCCGGAGGGGGCTGATGGGGATACCCATGGTCATTTACTCCGACAGTAGTCCCCGAAGCTGGTGAGGCGCTGCGGCTGAAGGGGCGAGAAGCCTCAGCAGCTTCATACTCTGGATCGTCTTCCGAAGAGCCGACTGGTAGGTGTCGGCCATGACCAGGCAGGCCGCCTGGTGGTTTTGAAACGTCGTGGTGGGGACCGGGTGGTACGCCAGCCAGACGCCAGACTTGCCGCCCGCGCATGTCGGCCACGTGGCATCATCAGGCCAGGCTGGCCTGTCAGCCCACGCGCGTGACGGGACTATGTCACAGGCCGGGGCCCGCCACTACAGTGCCTCGGCGCGCGTGCGGATCCGCTGCGGCCGAGGCGGACGGTTGGTATTCTGTGGCAGTTAATGCGCGCCTTTACTGGCGCCATAATCGCGGGAATCGTGGGGGAGTGGGCGCAGTTAATCCGCACGACCCCCCACGTTCCCGTCCTCTCGGCTTCGCCGCCTGGGCTATAAGTAGGGGGAGGAGGGGGGTGGCAGATGTACGCTCGCCCTCCTCCCCCTGCTCTTCTTCTTCTTCTTCCTGCCGCCGCAGCATTCCTTCCTCCGCCGAAACGCTGCCGCAGCTCGTCGTCCCCGTGCGTCTTCTCGCGGCGGCCTCCTCGCTCCACTGCAGCTTCGCCCGCTCGCCACCGTGCCGCACCTGCGACGAGCTCCGTCGTCCATGGCGCGTTCACGAGCCGGTGATTGGGACGGCTCCAACGTCCACGAAGACCACCTCTCCTTCCTCCGCCAAACACGTCGGCTGCCCCGGGAGGCGAATGTGTAGGTGCGCGTCCCTCCCGAAGCAGAAATCTCGCCGGCCCCGGAGGACGATGAACGCGTCGTCTTCCGGTCTCATTTCCTTCGCGGCTTCGGCCTTCCAGCGAGCAACTTCCTCCGCTCTTTCTTTGACTTCTACCAAGTCCAGCCGCACCACCTCATGCCAAATACGATGGTGCTGCTGGCTGCTTTCGTCGCCATGTGCGAAGGATATCTTGGCACTCTCCGCACCCTCGAACTCTGGGGGGAGTGCTTCTACCTCAAACTTGGCACCGCCGCCAAGGGCCAGGCGGCTCAGTGCGGAGCCTGCGTGGCGGTGCGGCGCCCGGTCACCGGGAACCGCTTCCCTTCCATCTCTCTGCTACAGTCCGCCAAGCTGTGGCAGAAATCTTATTTCTACGTCAGAAACATCCATCCGACTAGCGATTATGTCAACTTGCCAGCTTACGCAGCCGGCCCGCCGGCCGAGCCACGCGCTAACTGGCGGTTCAAGCCGAGCTCTCAATCGGCCACCTCCTCCACCGCCCTTGCCCGACTTCACGAGATGACGGATTCGGAGGGCTTAAAGGGCTCGGACTTGCTGGCCGCCTTCGTGACGCGCCGAGTTCTCCCCCTCCAAGCCCGGCCTCATATCATCAGCTGCATGAGTGGGCATCGGGACCCGTGCCGGATGTGCATGCGGGAGCTGCCGGACGTGGAGGTGGTCCGGCTGGTCAACCACATTTCCGACTGTAAGCTGTCGGAGACGGATTGGCGGTTCGGCAAGCGGCCGTACGACCGCGCACATCCGCCACCTGTGGTAAGTCTTTGTAATTCTTTTTCTCTTTGCTGGTCCGTGTTCTCGTTTCGCCGTCTGATTAGTCGGTGATGGTGCAGGTCCTCCGGGCCCAGTCGGCCGCCAGCGCTCTGGATCCAGGTCAGCAGTAAATGCCGGACCGGACGAGGAGCGATGTGGAAGACCCCGACTTGGGGGCGGCCGCCATGGAGGAGGACGACGCCATAGGTGGCGGCGGCGGAGCAGGCGGCTCCGTGGGAGGAGGCGGCCTTGAGGACTGGCCGGACGACGACGAGGAGGAGAACGAGCCGCGCCGCCAGCACGGCACAGAGAGGGCGGGCGCGAGCTCCTTGGCCGCGCCGACCGCACCAGGAGGCCAACACAAGCGCCGAGCCGGCTCGCTGCTGTTCGGCAGACGGCCGAAGAAGTCCAGGAACGCGGCCGCCACGACCAAGCGGCAAGAGGCCGCCACGAGAGCGGCCCAGTTCCAGAGGGCCCCGTGGCAGCCCCCCATGGTGTCCGGGTAAGTGCCTGGTCAATCTTTTCTTTCCTTTTTCTTTGCAACCTTTTCTGAGCTTCCTCTTATCTTCCTCGAATCAGCGCTCCACTAACCCTTGAGCGGTCCGCCGCTGCTTCCGTGATCGGGGCGACGGAAGGCTCCGCCAATACCCGCCAGGTGGATCCGCTCGCCGACCTCCGGGCGGCGACAGAGAGGAACGCGCGGGAGGCGCGTGAGGAACGGGAGGAGGCGGAAAGGCAGGAGGCGGAGGCGGCCAAGGCTCAAGCAGATGCCGTGGCCAGGATCCGGGCAAACGCCGCCGCCAAGGCTCAGGCGGAAGCTGCCGCCAAGGCGCAAGCGGAAGAATCCGCACGCGGCTGGACTCCGCAGCTGGTTATCCTGCTGCGCGCGGCGCCGCCAACACCAGAGATCCCCGCGCCGACTTGAGGGACCGGCGACGACCAGCCGGTCATGGAGAGGGGGGAAGGCGACGCCATCATCTCGGGGGCGGAGGCCCCCCCGCGAGCGCCGACTGCCGGGGCCCGAAGCAATCGGCATGACGTGCCACCGGCGCCGCAAGCCAGCAGCGAGTTGGCGGTGGGGGCGACTCCCACGGTCCATCCTTCGGCGCGCCGGCGTGCGGCGAAAGCAGCCTCGGCGCCGCGGGCGCAGGAGATCGGGGCCGCGAGCTCGTCGGCCCCAGATGCAGAGGCCACCAGCGCCGCCCCGCCAGAGTGGACGCTTGGGGGCGGGACGGGCGTGCTAAACAAGGCCGCGCAGGACATTCAGGCCCAACTCCAGGCCCAAGGCGCCGCCCTCCAGCAGTGTACGAAGGCGTTCCTGGCGACGCGGACGGCTGTTCGGGTATGCTTCTTTGCTTTCTTTTTTTTGATTCTTGCAATCTTCCGTGGGGGCGCACCAGCGCACCCACTGGGTGTAGCCCCCGAGTTCCGGGCCGACTGCTGAGTAGGAGGCTCGGAACTTTAAGGTAGGTTCCGAGTGCTAACTTTTTCTCTTCTTTGCCTTCGCTGCAGGATTACCACAACATCCGCGCAGCCGCCTTCAACTCCCAGGTCCAGGAGTTGGCTAGGCAGACCGCCGACCTCACCGAAAGCCGAAGTAAGCGCTTCTGTCTTCTTCCTTGCGGGGGCGCATCAGCGCACCCGCTGGGTGTAGCCCCCGAGATTCGGGCCGACTGCTGAGTAGTCGGGCCGGATCTTCTGGCAGCCACTTTTCTTATTTGGTCGTCTTTGTTGATTGTCTTCTTTTTCTCACTCTTGCAGGAGCCAACGCCACATTGCAGTTGCATCTGGGTGAAGTCCAGACCGAGCTGCGCGTTAAGGAGGAGGAGCGCCGTAAGGCGGCCCTGGAGTGCGACCGTCTGGCCAAGAAATTGGCGGACCAGGTGGACCTCCACAAGGCAGAGCTCCAGAAGTTCAAGGAGGCGGAAGGCGCCCTTCAGGCCGAGTTTGAGGTCGAACGCTCAAAGTGGGCCGAGAAGGAGGCGATCCTCGCCGCTGGCTACGGCGAGATTGAGGACATGATCGACGGTAAACTTCTTTCTTTGGAATAGCTGCCGACTGCATTGGGAGTCAGCTTTTCGGCTTCTGATCTTTGTTTTTGTTTTGCGTAGACTTCTTTCCTGGCCATGCCGTTGCCGTCAGCCAGGCCATCGAGGCGCGGCGCGACCAGCGTAGGAGGGAAGGAGTGGAGATCCCGCCCGACACGCCTTGGAACATGAACGAGCAGCTCCTGGCCGTCCGGACGCGTTTGCAGCCGGTTCACCGTCTGCTCCACCGCCTTCAACGTGCCGGGTCCCAGCTGGTTTCCGCCCTTTGGCTAGGCAGCCAAGCTCCACGGACCCCCAGTAGGACCGCCGACTGGTTGGAGGCGGCAATCGGCCGCTTCGAGGCTTGGAGGGGCTCCTCCGCTCGGGTAGGCGCCCGAAGAGCCTTGGAGTTTGTCAAGGCGTGGTATCCTGGGCTGGACCTAGCCCAGTTGGCCACATTCTGGCAGGAGGCCATGGAAGAGCTGGTGGCGGCGGGGCCAGCGCTCACCCATCGTGCGATGGCGATCGCCGAGTACACCGACACTAGCGTCTTCTTCCCCGAGCTGGACGAGGAGGGTGCCGAGGTGCCGATGGACTGGTTCGGGCTGAACCCGGATGGCGGTGAGGACTCGGCGGAGGAAATCGCCTCAAGCGATGAAGGCGAGGACGAGGAAGATGAGGATGGTGAAGGCAACGCACCGGAGGGCGGAGCGGACGCCCAGCCTCAGCTTGATCGGGCCTCGAGCAACGAGCCGCGTGCCAGTGCATCGACTACTGCCGAAGGCGACCAAGCCGAGACTCGCCAGACGGCCACTCCACCAGCCGGCGCCGCCGACTCCACCAACCTGCCGGACTCGCGTGCTGCTCCTTTGGCCTAGGCTGCCAACTTATCTTATCTTTTCCTGCTTTGGTAATCTTTAGAACAAAACTTGTTAAATTCGCGTAGTTCCACCCGCTGGGGGTGTATTCAAACTTTGTTGAATACTGGCCGAGGGCCTTTCGTTATGTGATCTAATTGTCGCACAAGATGTGCTTCGCCGAGTTTATGACTTGTCTTGCTTTCTGTTCTTTTGGCTTTTTCCTTTGCCGCCTTCCCTTGGCTGCCGCCTCGCCGGTCAGACAGCCATTCTTCGGTCTGCTGGCCGGGTCGAGTACTTGGCCATTTTGGGAAGACAAGTACTTTGGCCGCTTAGAACGTAGCAATCTAAGTGAGAAGCCGGCAGTCCGGCTGCTCAGCAACCGAACGTCTAAGCGAGGAGTCGACTTGTCCTATGTGGGTGCTTTCGTCCTTAGCCATTTTTCATGTGGGCACCATTTCCTGCCTTTGACCCTTGCCGGCCAAACAGTCGCTCTGCGAGCTGCGGCCTATGGCAAGGGTGGGCTTAGATGCCAGCACACTACTTGTCCGACTACAGGTAGCGCCGACATAGTACAAGGTGTCAAGCCCCCGGGCCGACTGGTCGGACCCGGTGCCGGGCAGAGTAATGAAATAATTCACTCAAGGCATGAAACTTATCGTATAGATAAGAAAGGTAGCCCCCGAGCGCTCCTCGAGGGACCCGGTGTCTCTGCCCTTAGTACAAAAAGGTAGCGTGGTACATACTGTATTAACTGTAAAATCTTCGGAGGAGATTTGCGTTCCATGGGCGCTCCGTTTCCTTGCCGGAATCGTCCCTCTTGCGCACCCTGGGCTTCTGCGCATCGATGAGGTAGTAGGAGTCGTTGCCCAAGGCCTTGCTGATGATGAAGGGGCCTTCCCAAGGGGCCGAGAGCTTGTGCTGGCCGGCTGTTCGCTGGATCAGCCGGAGCACAAGGTCTCCCTCTTGGAAGGATCGTGGCCTGACCTTTCGGTTGTGGTAGCGGCGCAGGCTCTGCTGGTAGATGGCGGACCAGCTGAGTGCTAACAGCCGGCCCTCTTCCAGCAGATCGACGCCGTCTTCTCGCGCCTCCTTCGCCTCCGCCTCTATGTACATGGTGACGCGAGGCGAGTCGAACTCAATGTCCGTTGGGATGACGGCCTCGGCCCCGTACACGAGGAAGAAGGGAGTGAAGTCAGTTGATTTATTCGGAGTTGTGTGGAGGCTCCAAAGGACGGCCGGCAGCTCATCGATCCAGCAGCCGGCCGAGCGCTCCAGTGGCTCGACCAGTCGGGGTTTGACGCCGGATAAGATGAGGCCGTTTGCTCGCTCGACTTGGCCGTTTGACTGCGGATGGGCAATAGACGCTAAGTCCAGTTGGATGCCCTGTGTTGAGTAGAAACGGGCCAAGGCGCCTTTGGCAAAGTTGGTGCCATTGTCGGTGATGATGCTGTGCGGTACACCGTAACGGACGGTGATATCTGCGACGAAGGTTACAGCAGTCGTGCCATTCAGTTTCTTGATTGGCTTTGCTTCAATCCACTTGGTGAATTTGTCCACGGCGACAAGCAGATGATGTTGGAAATATGCCCTAGAGGCAATAATAAAATGGTTATTATTATATTTCCTTGTTCATGATAATTGTCTATTGTTCATGCTATAATTGTATTAACCGGAAACCGTAATACATGTGTGGATACATAGACCACAACATGTCCCTAGTGAGCCTCTAGTTGACTAGCTCGTTGATCAATAGATGGTTATGGTTTCCTGACCATGGACATTAGATGTCGTTGATAACGGGATCACATCATTAGGAGAATGATGTGATGGACAAGACCCAATCCTAAGCATAGCAGAAGATCGTATAGTTCGTTCGCTAGAGCTTTTCTAATGTCAAGTATCATTTCCTTAGACCATGAGATTGTGCAACTCCCGGATACCGTAGGAATGCTTTGGGTGTATCAAACGTCACAACGTAACTGGGTGACTATAAAGGTGCACTACAGGTATCTCCGAAAGTGTCTGTTGGGTTGGCACGAATCGAGACTGGGATTTGTCACTCCGTATGACGGAGAGGTATCTCTGGGCCCACTCGGTAATGCATCATCATAATGAGCTCAATGTGACTAAGGAGTTAGTCACGGGATCATGCGTTACGGAACGAGTAAAGAGACTTGCCGGTAACGAGATTGAACAAGGTATAGGGATACCGACGATCGAATCTCGGGCAAGTATCATACCGGTAGACAAACGGAATTGTGTACGGGATTGATTGAATCCCCGACATCGTGGTTCATCCGATGAGATCATCATGGAACATGTGGGAGCCAACATGGGTATCCAGATCCCGCTGTTGGTTATTGGCCGGAGAGACGTCTCGGTCATGTCTGCATGATTCCCGAACCCGTAGGGTCTACACACTTAAGGTTCGGTGACGCTAGAGTTGATATGGGAAATAGTATGTGGTTATCGAATGTTGTTCGGAGTCCAGGATGAGATCCCGGACGTCACGAGGAGTTCCAGAATGGTCCGGAGGTGAAGATTTATATATGGGAAGTCATCATACGGTCACCGGAAGTGTTCGAGGGTTTGCCGGTATTGTACCGGGACCACCGAAGGGGTTCCGGGGTCCACCGGGAGGGTCCACCTGCCCCGGAGGGCCCCATGGGCTGTATGTGGAAGGGAACCAGCCCCTAAGTGGGCTGGGCGCCATCCCCCCTTAGGGCCCATGCGCCTAGGGTTTGGGGGAAACCCTAAAGGGGGCGCCCCCCTTGGCTTGGGGGGCAAGCCACCTCCCCCTAGGTGCCGCCCCCCCCTCTAGATCTCATCTAGAGGGGCCGGCCCCCTTCCCCCTTGGCCCTATAAATAGAGGGGAGGAGGGAGGGCAGCAGGACCTGATCCAAGGCGCAGCCCTCCCCCTCTCCAACACCTCCTCTTCCTTCCGCGGTGCTTGGCGAAGCCCTGCCGGAGTACCACGCTGCTCCAACACCACCACGCCGTCGTGCTGCTACTGGAGTTGTCTTCCCCAACCTCTCCCTCTCTCCTTGCTGGATCAAGGCGTGGGAGACGTCACCGGGCTGCACGTGTGTTGAACGCGGAGGCACCGTTGTTCGGTGCTTAGATCAGAATCAACCGTGATCTGAATCGCTACGAGTACGACTCCTTCATCCGCGTTCTTGTAACGCTTCCGCATCGCGATCTTCAAGGGTATGAAGATGCACCCCCTCTCTCTCGTTGCTAGTTTCTCCATAGATTGATCTTGGTGATGCGTAGAAATTTTTTAATTTCTGCAACGATCCCCAACAGATGAGTCATGCCACCGCGTGCTGTCTTGAACGGGCCCACCATGTCCAACCCCCAGACGGCAAAGGGCTAGGTAAGGGGATGGTCTTGAGTGCGGAAGCCGGCAGATGTTGCTTGGAGCTGAATTTTTGGCACCCCTTGCATTTCTTGACCAGATCCTTGGCGTCCTCCAAAGCATTCGGCCAGAAGAAACCATGGCGGAAAGCTTTGGCGACAAGGGATCTGGAGGCCGCGTGGTGGCCGCACTCGCCTTGGTGTATGTCTCTGAGGATTGCCTTGCCTTTCTCTGGTTCGACGTAGCGTTGGAAAACGTCGGTCACGCTGCGCCTGACAAGCTCTCTGTTTACTATTGTGTAAGCTCCTGCCCGGCGTTGCACCTGCCGGGCCGAGATCTCATCGACTGGCAGCTCTCCGCTCACCAGAAAGTTGAGGATGGGCTGCGCCCATGATGGTGCTTTGACTTCATCGACCGTCATAACGGCCACTAATACTAGGGCGGTTGGGTTGGGAGGTGGCGGGGTGCCAGCCGCGTCTTGCTGCGTTTTTGAAGTCCCCGGGCCGACTGCTGCGGCCCTCGGGCCGGGGTGTGGAGTCCCCGGGCCGGGTGCGACTGCTGCAGTCCCCGAGCCACTTGGTGAAGTCCCCGGGACGGCTGCTGCAGCCCCCGGGCCAGGTTGTGGAGTTCCCGGGCCGGGTGCGACTGTTGCAGTCCCCGTGCCGCCTGTCGAAGTCCCCGGGCTGGCTGCTGCAGCCCCCGAGTCGGATCCGACTGCTTCGGGGGCAACCGGTACGAAGATGGATTCTGATTCCGGGGAAGGCTTGATAGACGGCTTGCGGAGGCACTGAAGGGACACGCCAGCTGGGATGGCTTGCCAGGTGGAGCCGATCCGTGCCAGGGCATCTGCTTGATCGTTGTCGGCCCGTGGCACAGGAAGGAACTCACACCCATCAAAGTATCCGCTGATCTGCTGGACGAGGAAGCGGTAGCTCGCCATGTTTGCATCCTTGGCGTCCCAGTCGCTAGACGACTGCTGGACCACCAAGTCCAAGTCGCCGTAGCACAGTATCCGGCGGATGCCAATCTCCTTGGCCAGCCGGAGTCCGTGTACTAGCGCCTCGTACTCGGCCACGTTGTTGGAGGCGGCAAAGTGGATTTGCAGCGCGTATCTGAGCTTGTCGCCTTTGGGAGAGGTGAGGACGATGCCGGCTCCCAAACCGGTGCGCATCTTCGAGCCATCGAAGTGCATCCACCAATGGGTGGAGTCTGGAGCTGGTGGCAGGTACTGGGTCTCGGCCCAGTCGACGAGGAAGTCGGCCAGCGCCTGGGACTTGATGGCGGTGCGAGGCTGGTAGAAGATGGTGTAGGGGGCCAGCTCGATGGCCCACTTGGCCACTCGGCCCGATGCATCTCTGCTGCCTATGATCTCCGCAAGAGGGGCGGTGCAGACAACCGTGATTGGATGTTCTTGAAAGTATGGCTTGAGCTTCTTGGCGGCAAAATGCACGCCGTAACACAACTTCTGGTAGTGGGGGTAGTTCTGCTTGGTGGCTGACAACACCTCGCTCAAGTAGTACACCGGTCTCTGGACCGGCTGTGCCTTGCCGTCCTCTCGGCGCTCAACCACCATGACTGTACTGACCACCCGGCTGGTGGCGGCGATGTAGAGAAGCATGGGCTCCTTGGCAGCCGGAGCGGCCAGGATGGGTGGCGTGGTCAGCATCTTCTTGAGCTGGAGGAAAGCCTCGTCTGCCTTGTCATTCCACTCGAAATGAGCGGTTTTCTTCATCAAATGGTACAATGGAAGAGCCTTCTCGCCCAGCCGACTGATGAAGCGGCTGATGGATGCCAAGCAGCCGGTGAACTTCTGAATGTCTCGCAGTCGGGTGGGCCTCTCCGTCCTCTCGATGGCCTTGATTTTGACAGGGTTGCACTCTATGCCGCGCTCTGAGACAAGGAAGCCGAGGAGCTGGCCGGCTGGTACTCCAAAGGCACACTTTTCTGGGTTGAGCTTTATTTGAAAATGGCGCAGGTTATCAAAGGTTTCCTTGAGATCTTCCAGGAGGGTACCGCGCTTCTCCGTCTTCACCACGATATCGTCCAAATAAACATGGGCATTTCTGCCGAGTTGCTTGAGGAGGCACTTCTGCATGCAACGCTGAAATGTGGCACCGGCGTTTCTCAAGCCGAATGTCATGGTCAGGTAGCAGAAGGCTCCGAACGGTGTGATGAAGGTGGTCTTCAGGCGGTCGGCCGGGCTCAACTTGATCTGGTGGTACCCTGAGTAGGCATCCAAAAAACTCAGCAGCTCGCATCCGGCTGTGGAGTCTATTACTTGGTCAATCCGAGGCAAAGCGAACGGATCTTTTGGGCAAGCTTTGTTGAGGCTGGTATAGTCAATACACATGCGCCACTTGTTTTTCTTCTTCAGTACAAGGACTGGGTTGGCAAGCCACTCTGGGGAGAACACTTCCATAATGAAGCCAGCGGCTAGAAGCCGGGCTATTTCTTCACCGACAATTCCTCTCTTCTCCTCCAACAGGCGGCGGAGGGGTTGCCGGACTGGCTTTGCATCTGCTCTGACATGTAGTTTGTGCTCGGCGAAATCCGTCAGAACGCCCGGCATGTCCTTTGGAGACCATGCAAAGACGTCCCGGTTCTCATGGAGGAAATCGACGAGCTCGCTTTCCTATTTGCTGTCGAGGCAAGCTCCTATGACAGCAAACCTCTCCGGGTGCTCTGGGTCCAAGGGTATCTTCTTGGTTTCTTTGGCCGGCTGGAAAGAGCCCTGAGCCTCTGACTCCTTGGGATCTGGCGACAGGTCCGGCTGCTTGCCAGCCATAGCCACAACCTGGTCAAGGAGCCTCTTCTCGACAGCGATCACAAGGGACTCGGCCAGCCGACTGCTGGCAGTGGCACAGGCGACAGACTTCTGGTAGTCGCCGGCTATGGTGATAATGCCCTTGGTGCCCGGCATCTTCATCTTGAGGTAGGCGTAGTGGGGGACCGCCATGAACTTGGCCAGGGCGGGCCGGCCAAGCAACGCGTGGTAGGGGCTCTCAAGATCAACCACCTCGAACCAGATCGGCTCTCGGCGGAAGTGATTCTTGTCTCCGAAGAGGACATCTATCTTGATCTTGCCGATCGGTGAGCTGGATAGGCCAAGCACAATGCCATGGAAGACAGTCCGGCTGGGCTGGAGCTGTTTCTCTTTGATGTCCAACTTCTCCATGGTGTCGCGGTAGAGGATGTTGATGCTGCTGCCGCCATCTATCAGAACTCGGGAGAAACGAGCAGCTCGCCTCTCCGTCGCAAAGGTGGCGTCCAGCACCAGGGCATAGGAACCCGGAGCAGGCATCACCTCCGGGTGGTCAGCTCGGCTCCAACTGATCGGCTTCTCCGACTAGTGCATGAATTCCGGAACTTCAGAAGCAACAGCGTTCACTTCTCGGCGCTGTTGACGCTGGCTGCGCCTGTCGTCAGTCACGCTGGTGAAGACGACGTAAGCTCCGTGCTCTTCGGGAAACTCATCTTGGATCGCACCGACTGGCCGAACCGCCGGCTGCTGGGGCGGCGGAGGCGGCAGGCCAGCTGGCGGCGGGGGCAGTCCCTCGCCTCTGGCGATGCGGGTGAGCCAGTGGCACTTTCGGGTGGTGTGATTGGATGGCTTTGCGCCACTGTGGAACTTGCAGGGAGCGTCAAGGGTTTGCTCAAATGAGAAGGCGGGCAACCAGACGGGCTTGCCGCCCTTCTGGCGCTTGGGGCTGGATTGCACTTCCGGTGGCTGGTCTTCGAGCGTTGCCACCTGCCGGCTGGTGGTAGCCGGCTGCTGGGCCTTGCGCTTGTTGTCGCCCGGCTGTTGGCGCCGACTGGAGTCACCAGCCGGTGTTTGAGGGGCCGAAGGGAGCATCTTTCCTGATGCATCTACTCAGAGCTCCGACTTCATGGAGGAGTCGGCGGTGGCGTACTTGTCTGCTATGATCAGCAGCTCGTTGAGCGTGGCCGGCTCATCGCAGAGGAGTCGATGTTTGAGTAGGGTGCCCTCTCAACACCCGGTAGTGAAGTATTCGATGGTTGCACCTCATGAACCCCCTCGCAGGAGTTGCGTAGTTCGGCCCACCGCATCAAGTATTCGCGGGTGGACTCGATCGGGCCTTGGACGCACAGGGAGAGCTGGCGAGGCTTGGGTGGCCGCTTGTAGGTGCTGGTGAAGTTGCGGATGAAAACTTCGGTGAAGTCTAACCAGCTGTTGACGCTGTAGGGCTTGAGGCTATTCAGCCAGGTCCGGGCCGTGCCCTGGAGCATGAGCGGAACATACTTCACGGTGACATGCTTATTGCCGTTCGCTATGCTGACGGCTGTGGAGTAGTCGACCAGCCAATCTTCCGGCTTCACAGAGCCGTTGTACTTGGGGGTGTCCCGAGGGAGCGAGAATCCTCTGGGGAAGGGCTCGTCGCGGATGCGGGCGCCGAAACAAGGCGGTCCGATTGCGTCTTCTTCTTCCAACGCCAGGGATCGAGCCAAGCGGTCGATCCGATTACGGGCGTCGTTCTCTCCGACTCCTTCACGGGGGCCCAGCCGGCCTCCGAGAGTCGGATGCTCAACAGGCGGCGGGGAGGCACGCCTTTCCCTGCTTGGGGGAGGCGGACGACCGTCCCGCCGTTCCACTGCTTGTGGGCGGCCGTCTTGGTCGTGCTCGATGGAGATGCGGGTGCGGCTGCGGCTAGCAACCGGCTCTGGGTCTCTTCCGTCGCGGGCGCCGTCTGTTGGCGTCCGGGAGGTCGCGCCGTGCTCTCAGCGAGGGGGAAGGTTCCCGGCCCGTAAGCCGGGTTCCACCATGCGGCGGCCAGCTTCTTGCTGCGCGGCGGCCGCGTCGATGAGCTGCTGGACGTGCTCCGTCATGCAGCGACGCTCATCGCCCTCCAGGCGGTCCAGCTCGTCTACCGCCGCCTGGGCGGCGCGCAAGTTCTCCATTGGCGTGGCGTAGACTGGGCGGTCGGCCCCGAACATGCTGGCGATGGCCGCGCCACACTGTCGGACCGTGCCCGCGCGGCTGGGCTCGCCAGTAGCCGGCGTGCCGCAGACGGCGCGGTCGATCTCGCGGTGGTAAGCCTTGGTGAGGTGTCTCATGGCCGCCAACTTGTTGGCGCTGTCGAGAAGTGCGATACGGCATGCTTCCAGCGTTTCACCGCTCGCACCGAGTGCTACGGGTGCGGACAGGTCCCGCATTGCCGCCTGCAACGGGTCCCGGCCGGCCTGGTCGGAGGTTCCGTCGTGGCTGATGACTAGCACCTCAAGAGCGGCACTGGTGCCGGCGCTGCTGTCCGCGGCGGGGAGCGGGTCGTCGAAGACCAACACGTCACCGGGGAAGGCATCATAAAGCGCGGTGCCGGCGTCGACGTCCATGTCGTCGGGTAGGTCGGTGGAGCCGACGGACTCCAGATCGGAGACCGGTACGCCGGCGATGTGAAGCTTGCCGAGAAGATCGACGAGGCAGCTCTAGGAGCTAGCTGCGCCTGCGTCGAGCGCGGGCTTGTCGGAGAGGCGGATCCCGCCGATGAGATCGGCGAGGCTGCTTGTGGTGCAAGCAACTTCCACGCCGCGCAGCGCGTCGGCGCAAACGCCGTCGGGCGTGCCGGGCTGGCTGCGCTCGCCAGGGAGGAAGAGGGTTCCCGTCCAGAACATGTTTCCGGACGACGGTGCACCTAGCCCCACGGTGGGCGCCAAATGTCGGGGATATCGAGCGACATATGCCAAGGGATGGCTTATCATGGATGGGGACAAAAGTACGTCGCCGGGCTCTAGAAGCGGGAGTGAGCGAGACCGCGTACGCTTGCGAATCTTACCCAGGTTCGGGGCTCTCCTAGGAGATAACACCCCTAGTCCTGCTCTGCGGTGTCTCCGCATGATCACTACTTCAACAAGTAGCTACAAGCTTGCTCCTGGAGCTGTTTGGCTAGAGGAGGAAGAAGGGCAAGGCTAGCTCTACTCCACTCTCTCTACATGTGTGTGTGTGGCACGTCGGGTGCTCGGTGGTGGTGTTCCTCAAGGTTCCAACACCTTGCATGGGGTAACCTGGGGGGTTTATATAGGTCTACCCCCCAAGGGTACAACTATAATCCGGCTTGCCGTGGGACCCGGCGGTCAGCGTCGCTGGTCGCCGGCTTCTCTGCCGACAGGTGGGTCCCGCCGTCTGCGGGCCAGGGTTGACCACTTTACGCTGTAGCGTTGCTCCTAATGACGAAGGCCTTGTCAGGGGGAGCATGGGTACAGTCCCACCGCCTGGCGGCTGCTCACTGTAGCCACACCCCGTCACATCTAGTTAATGGCGCATAGACTTCAAGGGAGAGAGAAGGCCGCCTGCTGGGGGCCGACCTCTCCACCGAGCCGACTGGTCTGGGCTCGCCGCCTTCTGGCCTCTCACGGACAGGTAGGGCCCGCCGCTTGCGGGCCATACTGGCCGCACGTCACGGGAGCATGGCCTCCTCTGCCATGGGTGATGCCACGGGTGGCATGGCAACAGTCCCACTCTGGGTGCGGGACGCCTGCGCTGCACGTCGTACTGTGGCCACGTTCGGCCCAGGATTCGGGGTTAGCAGGCTCGCACTATGGCCATGCCCCGTCTCGTCATGTTCAAGTTGGTGCTGACTTCGAGGGCGCGAGGGGCCGCCTGCTAGGACCCGGCTTCCCAGGAAGCCGCCCGTCCAGGAGTCGGCCCATCTCATGGCCTTCTTCCGGACTCCGCCGCCTCCTGGCATCCGGCTGCTCGGTCCAGCCGGCCCCAAGATGACGGTTCTTTGTCTTTGAGGTTTGAGGGGCTTAGCCTGCCCCGATGTCTTGAAATGTCGGAGGGGGCTGATGGGGATACCCATGGTCATTTACTCCGACAAATAAAAATTCTATGCTTGTGGATCACGAAAAGAATGCTTTATGTGATAGTTGTATTGTTGAATTCATTCATGATGCCACTGAAAATTATAATGAGAGAGGAACATGTGCTTTTACATATCTCAATAATATCAAGTTTCCTCTCTTTATGTTGAAAGTTTTGAAGTTATTCTTGTTTTGCCTTCATATGCTAGTTGATTCATGTTCCCATAATTTGTTTGCTCACAAAATCCCTATGCATAGGAAGTGGGTTAGGCTTAAATGTGCTAGTAATATGCTTCATGATGCTCCCGTTATGTTTCAATTCTTATCTTTTATGTGAGCATCATTGAAATCATCATGCCTAGCTAAAAAGGCATTAAAGAAAAGCGCTTATTGGGAGACAACCCAATATTTACCCCTACTGTTTTTGTGTGTTCACATGATTAAGCTACTTTAGTAATAATGTTTTATAGCTTTTGTTTCAATAAAGTGCCATGTAAAGCCTTTGGGATAGTGTGGTTGATAGTTGATTTGATTCTGTGCAAAAACAGAAACTTTTGTGTCCAGTAACAGAATTGTTAAAATTCACTGGAACGTGGGAAAACTCTGAATTTTTTACAGAGGATTTATATAAAAAAATTCTACGTTGTCCTAATTGTTTAAATTTTTTGGGGATACATAGATATCACTATAATTCAGATCTTTACAGACTATTCTGTTTTTAATGCATAGTTTGCTTGTTTTCTAGTTTCTATGGCTTATATTGCTTAATAAAAATTGTGGAAATTATAGATTAAATTTGGTATTATGTGGAAACAATTATGAATCTTGTCTTTGACAGTACCCAAGTGAATGATTTGTTTTACTATACTAACCCATCTCACGAAGTTCCGTTAAGTTTTGTGTGATTGAAATTTTCAAGTTTTGGGCGAGATATCGATATGAGAAGAATGAAGAGTGTGAAAAACCTAAGCTTGGGGATGCCCAAGGCACCCCAAGGTAATATTCAAGGAAGACCCAAGCAACTAAGCTTGGGGATGCCCCGGAAGGCATCCCCTCTTTTGTCTTCAACATTATCGGTAACCTCATTTGGAGCTATATTTTTTTTCGTCACATGATATGTGCTTTGCTTGGCGCGTCATTTTATTTTATTAGGATTTTCTTGCTGTTATTTATAGTAATTTTTTTCATCTTTTATTTCAATAAAAGTGTCAAGTATAGCCTTTACCATGCTTATTTTGCATGTCTATATGTGGCTGTTTGGAAAACAGAAAGTTGCACGCTAGTGCGTGAATTCTTGAGAAAAGTCAGAATGTCATAAAATGTTGATTTTTTTTGCAAAATAAGCTATGATAAATTTTCTACAGTGTGGTTAATTTTCAGAATTTTTGGAGTTAGGGAATTGTGTGTAAAGTTTCATTCTTTACAGACTGTCCTGTTTAGACAGATTGCTGTTATGTTTGCATTGTTTGCATATGTTTGCTTGTTTAATGATTCTATTTGAGGATAGGAGTATTAAATATGCTGAAGCATTTAGTATGCAATGTTAAATAATAATTTTAGTGATTTGTTACAGTAGATAATGATCAGGTTTTGCATTGATTCATACTAACTTTTCTCACGAGTTCTTGTTGAGTTTTGTGTGGATGAAGTTTTTAAGATTTAGGGAAACCGTGATATGAGAGGAATTAAGGAGACACAAGAGCTCAAGCTTGGGGATGCCCAAGGCATCCCTAGTTAATATTTCAAGAAGTCTCAAGCATCTAAGCTTGGGGATGCCCCGGTTGGCATCCCACCTTTCTTCTTCAAGAATGATCGGTCAGTTTTGGTTGAGCTTAAGTTTTTGCTTCTTCACATGATGTGTGCTATTTTTAGAATGTCATTCTTTTCTTGCTGTTTGAATAAAATACTTAAGATCTGAAATTCTTAAATGAGAGAGAATCTTCACATAGCTACTTAATTATTTGACTACTCATTGATCTTCACTTATATCTTTTTGGAGTAGTTTGTCAGTTGCTCTAGTGCTTCACTTATATCTTTTTAGAGCACGGCGGTGGTTTTATTTTGAAGAAATTGATGAGCTATCATGCCTCACTTATATTATTTTGAGAGTCTTATAAATAGTATGGCAATTTCTTAGGCTATGAATTTAGTCCTAATATGATGGGTATTCAAGAGGGATATAATAAAAACTTTCGTGAAGAGCATTGAATATATGAGAAGTTTGATTCCTTTCATTTGTTTTGAGATATAAAAATGGTGATATTAGAGTCATGCTGGTGAGTAATTGTGGATTGGTAGAAATACTTGTGTTAAAGTTTGTGATTCCCGAAGCATGCACGTATGGTGAACCGTCATGTGATGAAGTCGGAGCATGATTTATTTTTTAATTGTCTTCCTTATGAGTGGCGGTTGGGGACGAGCGATGGTCTTTTCCTACCAATCTACCCCCCTAGGAGCATGCGTATTAGTACTTTGTTTTGATGGCTAATAAATTTTTGCAATAAGTATGTGAGTTCTTTATGACTAATGTTGAGTCCATGGATTATACGCACTCTCACCCTTCCACCATTGCTAGCCTCTCTAGTACCGCGCAACTTTCGCCGGTGCATTAAACCCACCATATACCCTTCCTCAAAACAGCCACCATACCTACCTATTATGGCATTTCCATAGACATTCCGAGATATATTGCCATGCAACTTGCACCGTTCCATTTATTATGACACATACCATCATTGTCATATTGATTAGCATGATCATGTAGTTGGCATAGTATTTGTGGCTTGGCCACCATTCATATGTTTTATACATGTCACTCTTGATCATTGCACATCCTGGTACACCGCTGGAGGCATTCATATAGAGTCATATTTTGTTCTAGTATCGAGTTGTAATTCTTGAGTTGTAAGTAAATAAAAGTGTGATGATCATCATTATTAGAGCATTGTCCCATGTGAGGAAAGGATGACGGAAGCTATGATTCCCTCACAAGTTGGGATGAGACTCCGGACTTAAAAAAAGAGAGGCCAAAGAGCCCAAAATAAAAAAAAAGAGGCCAAAGAGCCCAAACAAAAAAATGAGAGAAAAAGAGAGAAGGGACAATGTTACTATCCTTTTTCCACACTTGTGCTTCAAAGTAACACCATGTTCTTCATGATAGAGAGTCTCCTATTTTATCATTTTCATATACTAGTGGGAATTTTTCATTATAGAACTTGGCTTGTATATTCCAATGATGGGCTTCCTCAAATTGCCCTAGGTCTTCGTGAGCAAGCAAGTTGGATGCACACCCACTTAGTTTTCATTTTGAGCTTTCATACACTTATAGCTCTAGTGCATCCGTTGCATGGCAATCCCTACTCACTTGCATCGATATCAATTGATGGGCATCTCCATAGCCCATTAATTTGCCTAGTTGATGTGAGACTTTCTCCTTTTAGTCTTCTGCTCACAACCTCCACCATACTCTATTCCACCTATTGTGCTATATCCATGGCTCAAGCTCATGTATTGCGTGAAAGTTGAAAAAGCATGAGAACATTAAAAGTATGAAACAATTGCTTGGCTTGTCATCGGGGTTGTGCATGATGAAATATTTTGTGTGATGAAGATAGAGCATAGCCAGACTATATGATTTTGTAGGGATAACTTTCTTTGGCCATGATATTTTGAGAAGACATGATTGCTTTATTAGTATGCTTGAAGTATTATTGTTTTTATGTCAATATTAAACTTTTGTTTTGAATCTTATGGATCTGAACATTCATGCCACAATAAAAAAGATTACATTGATAAATATGTTAGGTAGCATTCACACTTCATAAATTCTTTCTTTTATCATTTACCTACTCGAGGACGAGCATGAATTAAGCTTGGGGATGCTGATATGTCTCCAACGTATCTATAATTTATGAAGTATTCATGCCATGTTTACAACAATTTTATATGGTTTTGGTATGATTTGATTAGAACTAACCCGGACTGACGCTGTTTTCAACAGAACTACCGTGGTGTAATTTTTTGTGCAGAAATAAAAGTTCTCGGAATGGGCTGAAAATTTACGGTGATTTTTTATGGACCAAAAGAGACCCGCGAAGCACCGGAGCTGGGCCAGGAAGTGAACGAGGAGGCCACAAGCCTGCTAGCCGCGTCCTACCCCCCAAGGCGCTAGCTCCAGGCTTGTGGGCCCCTCGGGCACCCCCTTGACGTGAGACGGACGCCAAAAATTCTTATAAATACCCAAACCTCCGAAAACAACCCTAGATCGAAAGTTCCATTGCCGTAAGCCTCTGTAGCCATGAAAAACCAATTGGGACCCCGTTCCGGCATCCTGTCAGAGGGGGAAATCATCACCGGAGGCCATCTTCATCATCCCGGCGGCCACCATGACGAGGAGGGAGTAGTTCACCCTCTGGGCTGAGTGTATGTACTAGTAGCTATGTGTTTGATCTCTCTCTCTCTCGTGTTCTTGATTTGGCACGATCTTGATGTACCGCGAGCTTTGTTACTATAGTTGGATCATATGGTGTTTCTCCCTCTCTATGAATTGAGTTTTACCTTTGAGGTTTCACTATTACCAGATTGAATACTTTTATGGATTTGAGAACACTTGATGTATGTCTTGCGTGGGATACCCGTGGTGACAATGGGGTGTTCTATTGATTCACTTGATGTATGTTTTGGCACTCAACTCGCGGATTCCTGAGGTGACATTGGGGTAATCTATGCATAGGGGTTGATGCATGTTTTCATCCTTGTTTCTCCGATAGAAATCTTGGGGCACTCTTTGAGGTTCTTTGTGTTGGATTGAATATTATGAATCTGAAGTTGTTTGATGCATATCGTATAATTTACCCATGGATACTTGTGGTGACATTGGAGTATGTAGGTGACATTAGGGTTGATTGATGTGTATCATATGGTGTTATTTTAGTACGAACTCTATGGCTGTTTGTGACACTTATAGGAATAGCTCAAAAGATTGATCAGAAAGAATAACTTTGAGGTGGTTTCATACCCTACAAGCAATTTCATCTTATGTTCTCCGTGATAGGAACTTTGGAGTGACTCTTTGTCGCACGTTGAGGGATTGCCATATGATTTAATTATGTTATCATTGTTGAGAGAATTTGCATTAGTGAAAGTATGAACCCTAGGCCTTGTTTTCAAGCATTGCAATACCATTTTTGGTCACTTTTGTTACTAGTTACCTTGCTGTTTTTATATTTTCAGATTACAAAAACCTATATCTACCATCCATATTCAACTTGTATCACCATCTCTTCGCCGAACTAGTGCACCTATACAATTTACCATTGTATTATGTGTGTTGGGGACACAAGAAACTCTTTGTTATTTGGTTGCAGGGTTGTTTGAGGAAGACCATCTTCATCCTACGCCTCCCACGGATTGATAAACCTTAGGTCATCGACTTGAGGGAAAATTGCTACTGTCCTACAAAACTCTGTGCTTGGAGGCCCAACACGAGTCTACAAGAAGAAGGTTGCATAGTAGACATCATGGGTCCAGCCGGTTGGTTGGCTATGGATGGATAGTTCCTGGTGGGGGTTGGATGAATAGGACCTCGGCCGTGTGTAGGCGGTTGCCGCTGGATGAACCGGACCCCGTGGTAGTATACGCGGTTGCCGCTGGATGAATAGGACCCCGAGGAGGCCGCCACACACCCCAGCAGGGTGGGGGTGGATGAACAGGACCCCGTGGAGGCTGGTTGAACAGTAGCCGGTGGAGGCTGGTTGAATAGTAGCCCGTGGATGAACAGTGGCTGTTGGAGGCTGGAGGAAGTCGACGGTGGATGAACAGTAGCAGGTGGAGGTTGGGGGAAGTCGATGGTGGATGAACAGTAGCCTGTGGAGTCCTGTTTTGCGATACGCCACACCCCTGTCGATGAACAGGACCCCGTTTCGACCGTAGACGCTCGATGAGAAGTCTGTTTCCTCCGTTTTGCGGTACGCCAGACCCCTCCCGATCAACAGGACCCCATTTTGACCGTAGGTGGTTGGAGAGAAGTCTGTTTCCTCCGTTTTGCGGTACGCCACACCCCTCATGATGAACAGGATCCTGTTTTGAGCATAGGCAGTTGAGAAGAAGTCCATTTCCTCCGTTCTGCGGTATGCCAGACCCCGAGTCGATGAACAAGACCCCGTTTTGGCTGTTTCGTCCAAGTCGGTTGGCTCTCGATGAACATGACGCATTTCGACCCTGTCGATTACCTGCCGACGAACACGACATTGTTTCATCTGTTCTGACCTAGCTGGTTGGCTGCCGATGAACAGGACACCGTCGCTGTACGCGTTTGAGACCCTGCCCGTATGTACGTACGTAGTTGTATTTACTTTTTTGCAGCGTGGCTGTACATACGTGTACACGATATAGACGGGACTACGTGACATGCTAAGTCGGCGGTTCTACTACGACACTGCCGCTCCTTACCCGGTCACGGTTCATCGCTGCAGAGAGACTGATCGACCGTAATGTACGTACACGTTCGCGACCAGACAGATAACGCTACGTACGCTTTGACCTGGTGGGTCCCAACTGCCAGGGGGTAAGGAGGCACTTCCTTCCGTGCGAAGATGTAGCTAGTGGGTCCCAGCTGTCAGGAGGGAAACGTTTTTTCATGAAATACAGAGGCCCTTCCGGTGGGTCCCCGCTGCCAGGTGGAGGAATCATTATTTTACGCGTAATAAGGAGGCACTTCCTTGTGTGCGGCCATGGTCCTAGCTGCCAGCCTCTCCACGTACAGTCCTCTTCTGATGGATGCCGTTCGTTGTCCACGTTGACCACGCCGCGCCGAGAGCACCAAGGCCATGGATGATGACGAGGCCTAGGAAGGGAATGACACGGAGCCGGGAAAGACTCGGCAATGGTTTCCCACACGGAGGGGAGTACGAGGGTTTACTGGTTCATCTGCCATTGCTAGAGAATAACAGGAGGTGTGGTTGAGTAGAGGGATGGCCAGGCCAGCGATGGGAGTAGGGTGGGCGGTGAGGCCTGCGCAGCACAGCCGGCCATGGGAGGCAGGGGCAGGCAGTATGGCCGACGCTGGTTTGGGTGGCTGGAACAAGAAGACCAGAGGTTGAAGAAGCAGCATGACCGTTGGATTAACATCCTACGGTCACTGCAGCTAGAATCGTTTGTATTGACTAAGTTGACAAAGCCTGCGTCCGCGTCAACTTAGTAGGCCCACAAGTCAGCCTTCAAATCTGGTGGGTCCCAGCTAGCAGGGGGAGGAATCATTTTTTTGCGCATAACAAGGAGGCACTTCCTTGCGCGCAAATATATAGCTTGTGGGTCCCAGCTGTCAGCGGGGGGGGGGGGGGGGGCATTTTTTCTGTGAAATACAGAGGCCCTTCCGGTGGGTCCCTGCTGTTAGGTGGAGAGAAAGGAACGAGAAGATGTGTCTAGAGGGGGGTGATTAGACCCTTAACAAGTGGCAGTTTTTAATTTCTTCAAGTTAAGGTTGAGTTTAGGACAAGTTAAAGCACACACAATAGATTTCAAGCAAGCATGACAAGAGTATAGGCATCGGAAAAAGGTAAAGCATGCAATTTGCAAGAAAGTAAGGGATGGGATTGGAGTATGCAAACACAATGGAGACGTGGAGTATTTTTGGTGTGGTTCCGATAGGTGGTGCTATCGTACGTCCACGTTGATGGAGACTTCAACCCACGAAGGGTAACAGTTGCGCGAGTCCACAGAGGGCTCCACCCATGAAGGGTCCACGAAGAAGCAACCTTGTCTATCCCACCATGGCCATCGCCCACGAAGGACTTGCCTCACTCGGGTAGATCTTCATGAAGTAGGCGATCTCCTTGCCCTTACAAACTTCTTGGTTCAACTGCACATCACAACGGAGGCTCCCAAGCGACACCTAACCAATCTAGGAGACACCACTCTCCAAAAGGTAATAGATGATGTGTTGATGATGAACTCCTTGCTCTTGTGCTTCAAATGATAGTCTCCCAACACTCAACTCTCTCTCACAGATTTGGCTATGGTGGAAAAGGGATTTGAGTGGAAAGGAACTTGGAGAAGGCTAGAAATCAAGGTTCAAATGGTAGGAATGGAATATCTTGATCTCAACACATGAGTAGGTGGTTCTCTCTTAGAAAATGTATGGTGGAAGTGTAGGCACGTTCTGATGGCTCTCTCCCAAATGGAGAAGGGGGTGGAGGGGTATATATATAGCCTCCATATAAAATCCAGCTGTTACACACTTTTGACTCATCTCGGTGGCACCGATCAGAAAACTCGGTGAGACCGATCTGTTCAAAAATATGAACGTTAGGAATCTTGATGGGACCAACTGGAACAACTCAGTGGGACCGATGTGCTAGGGCTTAGGGCAAACCGCGTCTCGGTGGCACCGATTGCATCAACCCAGTGAGAACGAAGTGAAGCAATAAGGCAACAGAGAGTTGGTTAAGCCATCTCGGTGAGACCAATTGCAATTTTGGTGATACTGAAATAATTGCAACTGATAACAGAGAGTTGGCAAGGCCATCTCGGTGAGACCGAGATCCGTATCGGTGAGACCAAACTGTTAGGGTTTCTGGCAGTGGCTATGTCAAATGAACTCGGTGGCTCCGGATAGAAAGAATCTGTGGGGCCGAGTTGGAGTTAGGTTTTGGACATATTTGGATGGAGAAAGTGGATGAGGGTTTTGGAGCAATATCACTAAGCACTTGAGCAAGTATACCATTAAGCAACACGTCATCCCCTTTTAATAGTATTGGCTTTCCTATGGACTCAATGTGATCTTGGATCACTAAAATATAAATGAAGAGTCTTGAGCTTTTGCCAAACTTTGTCCTTATTATTTTGAAGAGGTTCCACATCCTCTTGTCCTGGCCACTCCATTGTTGAACTTATCTGAAACATGCTAGATAAAAAGTCCAACAAAATATATGTTGACATTAATTATCAAAATCACCCAGGGAGCACTTGTGCTTTCATGGAGGAATCAATATTTTGCGCGTAATAAGGAGGCACTTCCTTGCATGCGGCCGTGGACCCAGCTGTCAGCCTCTCCACGTACAGTCCTCTTTCGATGGATGTCGTTCGTTGACCATGTTGACCACGCCGCGCCGAGAGAACCAAGGCGATGGACGACGGCAAGGCCTAGGAAGGGAACGACCCAGAGCCGACGAAGATTCGACAATTGTTTCCCATGTGGAGGGGAGTTTGAGGGTTTACTGGTTCGGCTACAGTGTATGGTTGCCGTCGCCAAACAATAGCAGGAGGTGTGGATGAGTAGAGGGATGGCGAGGCCAGTTATGCGAGAAGGGTGGGGCAGTGAGGCATGCCCGGCAGCACAACCGACCACGGGAGGCGGGAGCAGGCGGTTCCGCCGGCGCTGGTTTGGGCGGGCTGGTCAAGCCATCTCGGTGAGACCGATTGCAATTTTGGTGAGACCGAAATAATTGCAACTAATAACAAAGAGTTGGAAAGGCCATCTCGGTGAGACCGAGATCCGTATCGGTGAGACCGAACTGTTAGGGTTTCTGGCAGTGGCTATGTCAAATGAACTCGGTGGCTTCGGATAGAAAGAATCGATGGGGCCAAGTTGGAGTTAGGTTTTGGACATATTTGGATGGAGAAAGTGGCTGAGGGTTTTGGAGCAATCTCACTAAGCACTTGAGCAAGTATACCATTAAGCAACACCTCATCCCCTTTTAATAGTATTGGCTTTCCTATGGACTCAATGTGATCTTGGATCACTAAAATATAAATGAAAAGTCTTGAGCTTTTGCCAAACTTTGTCCCTATCATTTTGAAGGGGCTCCACATCCTCTTGTCCTCGCCACTCCATTGTTGAACTTATCTGAAACATGCTAGATAAAACTATTAGTCGAACAAAAGATATGTTGACATTAATTATCAAAATCACCCAGGGAGCACTTGTGCTTTCAATCTCCCCCTTTTTGGTAATTGATGACAACATACATCAAAGCTTCAAGTAAATGATAATATGAAGAGTAGTAAGTAAAGATTTGGAAGAACATGTAACATGCATAAGCTCCCCCTACATGTGTGCAATCATGTAATGGTGAAATTGAATAGCATGTGAGTGCACAATATGACAGAGCAAGAAATGAGTTACATGTATCTTGGTCATATGCATCAGAGTAAAAAATGAGTGTAGATAGGTTGTACCTTCATGCTTTATGAATCCCTCTTGCAAAAAAAAATGTGCAAAAACAAGAGATCATCATGCACATGAGTGTGATGCATATATTTACCTTGTGGTTCTTGAGCTGATTCTAGATGAAGCAATCTTGAGAAAACAAGGTCAGATAACACAAGAAAACTTCAAACAAGAAGGATTCCAAGATCCACAAGAGTACCAAGACTGGGATGACATGTAATAGGTGAGTACCTTAGAGTGAGTACTTCATTTTAAATGTAGACATGTCCCCAAGAATTTAAAGATTTGCAATAAATTCCAAGGATTTTTCTCCCCTAAAACATGGACTCTTCCTCCCCTTGAATGTAACATTGGATAATGAGAGAAGGTAGGGTGAGATAAAATCAGAGCAGAGATAAAATCAGAGCAGAGATAAATGAACCAATCAAAGCAGAAATGGATAGGATTCAAAGATCTCAAAACAAATACTAACATGTCTTTCCCCTCTTAAAGACATGTAACTTCTCTCCTCTTATGACATTGCATCTCTCTTCATTTCTTAGAAGAGTTATATGAGAATAAGCTTTGATGTGCTCTCTCTCTCCCTTTGACATCAATTTCCAAGAAGGTAGGTTTCATGGATATGAGTCAAGTGAGTGTGGTCCTTGAGAGACACAGGTAAGCATAATGTAGCTCAAGATGCAGATAGAGGAAAAGAATCATTGAGTGGAACTGAAGAGAATAAGCAATAAAAGATGGCAAATAGTTTTCTCAGCAATGAAATTGGTGGCGCCGATTTGTTTCAATCGGTGACTCCGAGTTAGCAGAGTCACTGAAGGTGCTCATCGGTGAGACCGAGTGAGTCTGTTTCGGTTGAACTGATGAACTACATACAGGTAGAACTTGTATTTTGGTCTGCCCGATGGGCTTAAATCGATGACGCCGAGTTCATCAATGCAGAAGAATTTTTTTGTCAACTCAGCTCACTTTGCAAATGAAATCTCACAAGGATTTTCAAGGAATTTTCATAAGGATTTGTAATGAATTAACCAGAGAGTAATAAAACAGAAATCAAAAGAGATCTAGATGAAGTTTTTTTTGTTTTAGAAGGGAAATACAAGAAGAAATGCAATGGAAAAGCAATATACAAAGGAACACTAGAGAACTTCATCTAGAGGTGGTCGGCGACAAAGTCACCTATGTTAGAGTATATTGACTTAGGAGTCAAGTGAGATCACTTGATCATAGGTCATACTCATCGTTTAAGCTCAAAATGGGGTTGCCATTTTTCATTTAAGAATTTTGATATATTCACATCTTGTTGAGTTGCTTTATCTCATGACTTGGAGTAAAGCTTCTCTAAGATGGGATGACATACCTTGGGTTGTGGTGTTGATCTTGATAATGTAGTTGAACTTGTGTTGGATGCTCAAGGTTGATGTAGTCCATCAAGAGTTGGGAGCATCCTTTGGAGTTGAAGTTCATCTTCCTACATGGGTTAGTCTTGCAAGGAATAGCACTTGTGTGTCCAAATTGACAATCATGAAATTAGATATATTGACATAGTCAAAGGATATGTCGAGTGTGTTCATGCTTCCTTGTCCTCAACAACCAACACATAGATACTTGGTGATGTAGAGATTACTCAAGATGTGAGTGATTTGCAATCTCATAGATTGAGGCTCATCCAAGTACCCATAAGGGTTAGATAACATACAAGGGTGCAAATATATCCAAGTTAAATAGTCAACATCATAAGAGAAACATCATGGATTAGTCACATAGGCTCATGCCTTGCATGCATCCAAATGGAATCTCTATTCCAAGTTTGAGGCATCAATGATATTCAATGCACTTCTCAAACAGCAAAATATCTTTTCATCAAGTGGTTTAGTGAAGATATCCGCCAATTGCTTGTCGTTACGAACATGTTTAAGATTGATGTCACCTTTAGCAACATGATCTCGAATGAAATGATGACGAACTTCAATATGCTTAGTTAGAGAATGTTGAACGGGATTGTGAGCAATCTTTATAGCACTCTCATTGTCACAAAGCAATGGAACATGTTTCACATGTATCCCATAGTTTTTGATTGTTTGGGTCATCCAAAGTAATTGAGCACAACATGATCTGGCGGCAATGTATTCCGCTTCGGCTGTGGATAAGGATACTGAGTTTTGTTTCTTGGAGGACCAAGAGACAAGGGATCTACCAAGAAATTGACAAGTACCCGAAGTGGACTTCCTATCAACCTTGTCACCGGCATAGTCCGAGTCGGAATAGCCAACAAGATCAAAAGATGACCTCTTAGGATACCAAATGCCAAAGTTTGGTGTATGAATTAAGTATCTCACTATCCTCTTCACGGCCTTAAGACGACATACTTTAGGGGCCGCTTGATATCGTGCACACATGCATAGACTTAGCACAATATCGGGACGGGAGGCACATACACTACTAGGAAAAGGCTAATTAGTGGCGCACCTGTTTTGGCCATTAATGGCTCACTATAGGTGCGCCACTATCATCACGCCACTAGTAACAAATACTAATGGCGCACTATGTGGTGCGCCACTATTATCTGGGATACTAATGGCGCACCACATAGAAGTGCGCCATTACTAACAATTTTTTTCCAAAAAAAATTTCAGAATTTTTTTTTTCGTTTTTTTCTTAATCTCGGGTCACTATGGCTTAATCTCGAGTCAATATGCTTAATCTCAAGTCAAATCGCACTCCGTGGTCAAACTTCCCGGAAGGTCACCCATCCTCACACTACTCCAGCCTAAGCACGCTTAACTTCTCAGTTCTATCCAACCCCAGCACCAGCTCACTTAACAGGCACTTGTTGATATATCTATCATATCAATCCTATTAAACCTTGTTGATGTCTAGGACTTTGTTCATGTTATTAGTGTGATGAAATTTTGAAAAAATATTTCAAACTTCCCGGTCATATTACGTATCATATTTTGAACATTTTTTCCAAAAAAAAATTCGAAACCAATTTTTTTTTCTGTTACTAGTGGCGCACCTAGCAAATGGTGTGCCATTACTAAGTTTGAAATTTTTTCCATTTCCCCCCTCTAGATCTTAAAAGCCCCGTATCTTTTATTCTGTTAGGTTTTTGGGGATTCTAAAAATCTTCCCCCTGTTAAATTCGGATATAACTTTTCGAGTAGATGATTTTTCATATAAAAAAAATTTCATCGGAGTTCGTATGCAAAAGTTATGCCCATTTTACAAATTCTCGAGAGATTTTGCAAAAAAGTCGAAAATTCATGTTTGTAAATTTTGCTAACAACTAGACCACATATCACATGGGAATCTTATTTTCTTTTATTTTTTTGACATTTCTATCATTTTCTTTTATTTTTTTAAACTAAAAAGGCGGTCCACGGGGGGGGGGGGGGTGCATTTGGTGAATTTTTTGGCCACCTCAGAAAGTTAGCAGTGGCGCACTGTGGGTGTGGTGCGCCATTACTAGTTAAAACTAGTAATGGTGCACTTTCCCCTAGTGCGCCATTACTAGTTTTGAAAAATAAATAAAAAATAATTTTGTTAGTAGTGGCGCACCGTGGGTGTGGTGCGCCATTACTAGTTAAAACTAGTTATGGCGCACTTTCCCCTGGTGCGCCATTACTAGTTTAAAAAAAAAAGTAAAAAAAAAATTGTTAGTAGTGGCGCACTGAGTGTGTGGTGCGCCATTACTAGTCGCCATTACTAGTTTTGGAAAAAAAAATTTTGTTAGTAGTGGCGCACCGTGGGTGTGGTGCGCCATTAGTGATATGGACACTAATGGCGCACCTACACATGGTGCGCCACTGCTATATAGCAGTGGCGCACCACATATGTGGTGCGCCATTAATGTCCATATTAGCTATAACTCTTTTCCTAGTAGTGATAGATATAGCAATGAACCAATCATAGATCGGTAAACCTTTTGATCAACTAGGTTGCCATCCTTAGTCAAGTCAAGATGTCCACTAGTAGGCATGGGTGTTTTCATACCTTTGCTTTCTTGCATGTTGAACTTCTTGAAAAGATCCTTGGTATACTTTATTTGTGAGACAAAGGTACCTGCCTTAGTTTGCTTGATTTGCAAACCGATGAAAAATTTGAGTTCACTCATCATAGACATCTCAAACTTCTCCGACATTAGCCTTCCAAACTTTTCACTAAAGTGAGGGTTAGTAGAACCGAAAATGATATCATCCACATAAATTTGGCACATAAATAGTTCTCCATTAACCCTTTTAGTAAAAAGAGTAGAATCAATTTTCCCAATTTCAAAGCCTTTTTCAATAAGAAACTTAGTCAAGCATTTATACCAAGCTCTAGGGGCTTGTTTAAGAACATAAAGAGCTTTGTGAAGTTTGTAAACATGATTAGGTTTATTGGGATTAACAAAGCCGGGAGGTTGTTTAACATAAACTTCCTCCCCAATTTCACTATTTAGAAAAGCACTTTTAATGTCCATTTGGTATAGAGTGATATCATGATGATTGGCATAAGAAAGTAAAATGCGAATGGACTCAAGTCTAGCAACGGGGGCATATGTCTCACCATAGTCCATACCTTTGACTTGAGTGTAGCCTTGAGCAATGAGACGAGCCTTGTTGCGTACAACTTGTCCATCTTCATCTTGCTTATTCCGAAACACCCATTTGGTTCCGATGACATTATGATCATCATTGGGCTTTTCAACCAATGTCCACACTTGATTTGTCTCGAAGTTGGGTAGCTCTTCGTGCATAGCATTTATCCAATCCGGATCCTCAAGGGATTCTTCTACCTTCATAGGTTCAACGCTAGAAATGAATGAGTAGTGTTCACAAAAGTTAGCTAAACGAGTTTTAGAGTGAGTGTTCTCCCGGTTTGGATGTCATCGAAGATTTGTTCGACGGGATGATCTCTTGAGACTCTTGCTCTAACTCGTGAGAGCTTTTGCTTGGGTTTGGGGTGGAACATCCTCATCCTCATCATCTTCTTCTTCATTGTTGGTGGTGTTGTCGTTCGCTTGTGGAGGTGGAGAAGGAGGTCGAGGTGGTTCATCTTGTTGTACTTCCTCATTTCCTTCGTATTGACGTGTTCCACTTGTGGATGCCTCCAAGTCAACTTGTGGTTCACCTTGATGTGAAGTTGAGGCTTCCACTTGAATGGACGAAGTGCTCTCCTTCACCTTCGTTGGTCGAATTTTGCCAATAGATAAATCTTGAATTGCTTCTGAGGGATCTCTATCTCCTACATCAATTGGCAATTGCTCTACTTGCGAGTCGTTAGATTCATCAAACTTCACATCTACCGTCTCTTCAACCTTTCGGTCGTTAGATTCATCAAACTTCACATCTACCGTCTCTTCAACCTTTCGGGTGAAATTGTTGTAGACACAGTAAGTGTGAGAGTTTGAGCCGTAACCGAGTAGGAAACCTTCATGAGATTTAGGAGCAAATTTCGAACGATGATGCTTATCAAGAATGTAGCACTTTGAGCCAAATACTCGAAAGTATCCAACTTGGGGTTTGTTACCGTGAGTAGCTCGTATGCCGTTTTGCTGAGAAGCTTGTGAAGATATAATCGATTCATAGCATGACAAGCTGTCTCAACCGCTTCTGCCCAAAAGTGTCTTGGCGTCTTGTATTCATCAAGCATCGTTCTCGCCATCTTGATAAGTGTCCAGTTCTTCCTCTCAACAACTCCATTTTGTTGAGGCGTGTGCTACTTCTTGAGCTTGCGTTGATTTTTTCCTTGAAGAGGAAAGGGTGATGCAGCAAAGTAGAGATAAGTATTTCCCTCAGTTACGAACCAAGGTATCAATCCAGTAGCAGGCACAAGCAAGTCTCCAATATATGCACCTGCACAAACTAACAAACACTTGCACACAACGCAAAAAAGGGGTTGTCAATCCCTTCACGGTCACAAACAAGAGTGAGATCTAATAGAGATAGGTATAAAACATAAATAAAAGAGCAAACTAAGGTAAATATAAATAAATTGCAGCAAGGTATTTTTGGATTTTTTGGTTTATAGATCTGAAAATATATGATGGAAAATAGACCCTGGGCCATAGGTTTGACTAGAGGCTTCTCTCTTGAAGAAAACATACGGTGGGTAAACAAATTACTGTTAAGAATTGATAGAAAAACACATTATTATGACGATATCTAAGGCAATGATCATGAATATAGGCATCACCAAAATGATTCTGCATCTACTACTATTACTCCACACATCGACCGACTCCTGCCTGCATCTAGAGTATTAAGTTCATAAGAACAGAGCAACGCTTTAAGTAAGATGACATGATGTAGAGGGATAAACTCAAGAAATATGACATAAACCCCATCTTTTTGTCCTTGATGGCAACAAAACAATACGTGCCTCGTTACCCCTTCTATCACTGGGTGAGGACACCGCAAGATTTGAACCCAAAACTAAGCACCTCTCCCATTGCAAGAAAAACCAATCTAGTTGGCCAAACCAAACCGATAGTTCGAAGAGAAATACAAAGATATCTTAATCATGCATAAAAGAGTTCAGAGAAGACTCAAATAATATTCATAGATAATCTGATCATAAATCCACAAGTCATCGGATCTGAACAAACGCACCGCAAAAGAAGATTACATCGGATAGAACTCCAAGAACATCGAGGAGAACATTGTATTGAAGATCAAAGAGAGAGAAGAAGCCATCTAGCTAGTAGCTATGGACACTTAGGTCTGTGGTAAAGTACTCACGCTTCATCGGAAGGGTAGCAAGGTTGATGTAGAGGTCATCCATGATCGAATCCCCCTCCGGCGGAGTGCCGGAAAAGTCCGCAAGGTGGGATCTCACAGGAACAGAGGCTTGTGGTGGCGGAAAAGTATTTTCGTGGACGCCTCTGGTGTTCGGGGAATATTTGAGAATATATAAAGCTGGAATTAGGGTTAGGGGACCCTTGAGGGGCCCACGAGCTAGGGGGCGCGCCCTAGAGGCTTGTGGCCTCCTCGGGACTCCTCTGGCCCTCTCCCCAAGTCTCCTGGGTGTCTTCTGGTCCAAGAAAAATCATCGTAAAGTTTTATTCCATTTGGAATCCATTTGATATTCCTTTTCTGTAGAAGTCAAAAAGAAGGAAAAAACAGAAACTGGCATTGGGCTCTAGGTTAATAGGTTAGTCCCAAAAATATATAAATAGCATATTAATGCATATAAAACATCCAAAATAGATAATATAATAGCATTGAACAATAAAAAATTATAGATACATTGGAGACGTATCAAGCATCCCCAAGCTTAATTCCTGCTCGTCCTCGAGTAGGTAAATGATAAAAACAGAATTTTTGATGTGAAATGCTACCTAACATATTTATCAATGCAATTTTCTTTATTGTGGCAAGAATATTCGGATCCATAATATTCAAAACAAAAGTTTAATATTGACATAAAAACAATAATACTTCAATCATACTAATAAAGCAACCATGTCTTTTTAAAATATCATGGCCAAAGAAAGTTATCCCTACAAAATCATATAGTCTGGCTATGCTCCATCTTCATCACACAGAGTATTTCATCATGCACAACCCTGATGACAAGCCAAGCAATTGTTTCATACTTTTGGTGTTCTCAAACCTTTTCAACTTTCATGCAATACATGAGCGTGAGCTATGGATATAGAACTATAGGTGGAATAGAATATGGTGGTTGTGGAGAACACAAAAAGGAAGGAGAAAGTCTCACATCAACTAGGAAAATTAATGGGCTATGGAGATGCCCATCAATTGATATTGATGCAAGTGAGTAGGGATTTCCATGCAACGGATGCACTAGAGCTATAAGTGTATGAAAGCTCAAAAAGAAACTAAGTGGGTGTGCATCCAACTTGCTTGCTCATGAAGACCTAGGGCAATTTGAGGAAGCCCATCATTGGAATATACAATCCAAGTTCTATAATGAAAAATTCCCACTAGTATATGAAAGTGACAAAATAGGAGACTCTCTATCATGAAGAACATGGTGCTATTTCAAAGCACAAGTGTGGAAAAGGATTGTAACATTGTCCCTTCTCTCTTTTTCTCTCATTTTTTTGTTTGGGCTTCTTTGGCCTCTTTTTTTTTATTTGGGCTTCTTTGGCCTCTTTTATTTTTTTAAAGTCCGAAGACTCATCCCAACTTGTGAGGGAATCATAGCTTCCATCATCCTTTCCTCACATGGGACAATGCTCTAATAATGATGATCATCACACTTTTATTTACTTACAACTCAAGAATTACAACTCGATACTAGAACAAAGAAATGACTCTATATGAATGCCTCATGCATATGAGAACAATATGACAATGATGGTATGTGTCATAATAAAACGGAATGGTGGAAGTTGCATGGCAATATATCTCAGAATGGCTATGGAAATGCCATAATAGGTAGGTAGGTATGGTGGCTGTTTTGATGAAGGGTATATGGTGGGTTTAATGCACCGGCGAAAGTTGCACGGTACTAGAGAGGCTAGCAATGGTGGAAGCGTGAGAGTACGTATAATCCATGGACTCAACATTAGTCATAAAGAACTCACATACTTATTGCAAAAATTTATTAGCCATCAAAACAAAGTACTATTACGCATGCTCCTAGGGGGATAGATTGGTAGGAAAAGACCATCGCTTGTCCCCGACCGCCACTCATAAGGAAGACAATCAAAGAATAAATCATGCTCCGACTTCATCACATAACGGTTCACCATACGTGCATGCTACGGGAATCACAAACTTTAACATAAGTATTTCTACCAATCCACAATTACTCACTAGCATGACTCTAATATCACCATCTTTATATCTCAAAACAATCATAAGGAAACAATCTTCTCATATATTCAATGCTCTTTATATGAAAGTTTTTATTATATCCCTCTTGGATGCCCATCATATTAGGACTAAATTCATAACCTAAGAAAATTACCATGCTGTTTAAGACTCTCAAAATAATATTAGTGAAGCATGAGAGTTCAACAATTTCTATAAAATAAAACCACCGTCGTGCTCTAAAAATATATAAGTGAAGCACTAGAGTAAACTGCCTAGCTCAAAAGATATAAGTGAAGCACATAGAGTATTCTAATAAATTCATGATTAAAGCGTGTCCCTATAAAAAGGTGTGTACAGCAAGGATGATTGTGGCAAACTAAAAATCAAATACTCATATCATACAAGACGCTCCAAGCAAAACACATATCATGTGGTGAATAAAAATATAGCCTCAAGTAAATTTACCAATGGATTGAAGACGAAAGAGGGGATGCCATCCGGGGCATCCCCAAGCTTAGATGCTTGGTTGCCCTTGAATATTACCTTGGGGTGCCTTGGGCATCGCCAAGCTTAGGCTCTTGCCACTCCTTATTCCATAGTCCATTAAATCTTTACCCAAAACTTGAAAACTTCACAACACAAAACTCAACCGAAAACTCGTAAGATCTGTTAGTATAATAAAATAAATCACCACTTTAGGTACTGTTGTGAACTCATTCTAAATTTATATTGGTGTTATATCTACTGTATTCCAACTTCTCCATGGTTCATACCCCCCGATACTACCCATAGATTCATCAAAATAAGTAAACAACACATAGAAAACAGAATCTGTCAAAAACAGAACATTCTATAGTAACTAGAATATTAATCATACTTATGTAACTCCAATTTTTTTGAAATATTAGTATAACAGAGGCAATTCATATATAAATCTTGTGTAAAATATTCAGAATTTTTCCATGCTCCAGTGAATTTAAACAATTCTCTTACTGGACGTAAAAGTTTTTGTTTTTCATCAAAACCAAATCAACGATATACCAAAGCATCCCAAAGGTCTTGCTTGTCTCAAACACTAATAAAAACACCAAAACACAATTACTATAGAGGTAATAATGTGTATTTATAGAAAAACAGAACCAAAAACAAAAAACACAAAAATAAAAATTGGGTTGCCTCCCAACAAGCGCTATTGTTTAACGCCCCTAGCTAGGCATAAAACATAGATATAGGTGTTGTCATCTTTGGTATTTAATTCTTTCCTAGTCAAATCTTCCAAAACTTTTCTTAGCAAGTCTCTTTTTTGTTTCCTTTCCTTCCTAGTAGGTGAACTCAAATCATGAAAAGGACTTTGATTAGTGATTTCAACATTCATAAATTCATGCTCGGGATCATCACCATAAATATCCTCATATAAAATACATATCTCATCTTTAATGGGTTCCCTAGACATTTCCTCCATCCACTCATCATTAAATCCTACATAAATTCCCTTAGTTACCCAATGAAATTTATCATAAGCATCAAGGTAAAGGGCTTGAGCAATTTTTGCATAGGGAACTCTTCTCCTAAGATTGTTACTGTAAGAATGATAATCCCTAGATTCTAGACTACGCAATGTTTCTTTATCATGGAGAATTTCTTCAACTGGAGGATGCTCAATATTTTTATTATAGAAAACAAAATTTCCCTAGCTTCTCATATTGTGAAGTCAAATTCTCGCATAAGAATGATAGTTGCAATCTTTTTAGCCTTAGGATGGAGTATATTGGGAAGTTCATAAAATACCTTTTGTAAAGCGGGATGAATGTGCACAAATTTTATTTCTAGTTTAACGACAAGCATAGTAATAGCATCCGCGTAGCAATTTGTATCAAGAAGAATAGATCCCTTATTAATTGGCAAAACTCAAGTACAATCAAAGAATTCTTGAATAACACTCTTCCCAATAATATTACCGTCCCCCACATGAAAAGTTTTTGCCTTAAGATTAGAGGGAGTTTTAGTTTCATGATCTAAAGAACAAGATCCAAGTTTTTCCTCAAGGTTTCTATTAGCAAGATCCTCAAAATTTTCAACGATAACCTCCCTTGATTCAGACATGATGAAGAGAAACCAATCTAGCACACAAGCAAACGGAAAGCAAACGAAAAGACGAACGAAAGAAGGGCGAATAAAAAGGCAAATATTTTTGTATTTTTTTGAAAGCGTTTTAGAAGTGGGGGAGAGGAAAACGAGAGGCAAATGGCAAATAATGTAAGTGCAAGAGATGAGAGTTTATGAAAGATACTTGGTAGGCTTGATGTAGAACCTCCCCGGCGACGGTGCGAGAAATTCTTCCTGCTATTTCTTGAGCTTGCGTTGATTTTTTCCTTGAATAGGAAAGGGTGATGCAGCAAAGTAGAGATAAGTATTTCCCTCAGTTAAGAACCAAGGTATAAATCCAGTAGGAGGCACAAGCAAGTATCCAATATATGCACCTGCACAAACTAACAAACACTTGCACACAACGCGAAAAAGGGGTTGTGAATCCCTTCATGGTCACGAACAAGAGTGAGATCTAATAGAGATAGGTATAAAAGATAAATAAAAGAGCAAACTAAGGTAAATATAAATAAATTGCAACAAGGTATTTTTGGATTTTTTGGTTCATAGATCTGAAAATATATGATGGAAAATAGACCCGGGGGCCATAGGTTTCACTAGAGGCTTCTCTCTTGAAGAAAACATACGGTGGGGAAACAAATTACTGTTGAGCAATTGATAGAAAAGCGCATAATTATGATGATATCTAAAGCAATGATCATGAATATAGGCATCGCGCCATGACAAGTAGACAGAAATGATTCTGCATCTACTACTATTACTCCACACATCGACCGACTCCTGCCTGCATCTAGAGTATTAAGTTCATAAGAACAGAGCAACGCTTTAAGTAAGATGACATGATGTAGAGGGCTAAACTCAAGCAATATGACATAAACCCCATCTTTTTATCCTCGATGGAAACAATATAATACGTGCCTCGTTACCCCTTCTGTCACTGGGTGAGGACATGATACGTCTCCAAAGTATCTACAATTTATGAAGTATTCATGCTGTTATATTATCATTCTTGGATGTTTTACAATCATTTTATAGCAACTTTATATCATTTTTTGGGACTAACCTATTGACCCAGTGCCCAGTGCCAGTTGCTATTTTTTGCTTGTTTTTTACATCGCAGGAAATCAATATCAGACGGAGTCGAAACACCGTGAAACTTTTTGTGGATTTTTTATGGACCAGAAGACATCCAGTGGGCCAGAGAAGCACCTGGGTTGTGCCCACCTCGGTGGCCTCCCACACCCCCTCTTTGCCCTATAAATCACCAAATATTCCAAAAACCCTCGGGGTAGCCCTAGATCAGAAGTTCCACTGCCGCAAGGCCTCTGTATCCACGAGATCCAATCTAGACCTCGTTCCTGCACCCTGCCGAAGGGGGAGATCATCACCGGTGGCCATCTTCATCATCCCGGCGGCCACCATGATGAGGAGGGAGTAGTCCACCCTCGGGGCTGAGGGTTTGTACCAGTAGCTATGTGTTTAATCTCCCTCTCTCGTGTTCTTGAGATGTCACAATTTTGATGTCTCGCGGGCTTTGTTAATATAGTTGGATCATATGGTGTTTTCCCCTCTCTATCTTGTTGTGATGAATTGAGTTTTCCCTTTGAGATTTAGTTTTATCGGATTGAATACTTTTATGGATTTGAGAGCACTTGATCTATGTCTTGGCACACAACTCGTGGGTTCCCGAGGTGACATTGGGGTAATCTATGCATAGGGGTTGATGCATGTTTTCATCCTTGTTTCTCCGGTAGAAATCTTGGGGCACTCTTTGAGGTTCTTTGTGTTGGATCGAGTATTATGAATCTGAAATTGTTTGATGCGTATCGTATAATTAACTCATGGATACTTGTGGTGACATTGGAGTATCTAGGTGACATTAGAGTTGGTTGATGCGTATCATATGGTGTTATTTTAGTACGAACTCTTGGATAGATCGAACGAAAAGAATAGCTTTGTGTTATTTTAGTATGAACTCTTGAATAGATCGAATGGAAAGAATAACTTTGAGGTGGTTTCGTACCCTACAAACAATTTCTTCTTATGTTCTCCGCTAGATAAGAACTTTGGAGTGATTCTTCATCGCACGTTGAGGGATGGTTATGTGATCCAACTAGATTAGCATTGTTGAGAGACTGCACTAGCGAAAGTACGGACCCTAGGCCTTGTTTTCAAGCATTGCAATACCGTTTGTGCTCCGTTTTATCACTTGCTACCTTGCTATTTTTATTTATTCAGATTATAAAAATATATTTCTACCATCCATATTACACTTGTATCACCATCTCTTCGCCGAACTAGTGCACCTATACAATTTACCATTGTATTTGGTGTGTTGGGGACACAAGAGACTTTTTATTATTTGGTTGCAGGATTGTTTGAGAGAGACCATCTTCATCCTACGCCTCCCACGGATTGATAAACCTTAGGTCATCCACTTGAGGGAAATTTCCTACTGTCCTACAAAACTCTGCGCTTGGAGGCCCAACACGAGTCTACAAGAGCAAGTTGTGTAGTAGACATCAAGCTCTTTTCTGGCGCCGTTGCCAGGGAGGGTAGGTAAGCGGCACTCACACCCCATCAACGAAGCTCTTTTCTGGCGCCGTTGCCAGGGAGGTTAGGTAAGCGGCACTCACACCCCGTCAACGAAGCTCTTTTCTGGCGCCGTTGCCGGGAGGTGAGTGCTTGAAGGTATGTCTTTAGATCTTGCAATTGAATCTTTTAGTTTCTTGTTTTATCACTAGTCTGGTTTATAAAAGAAAACTACTATAAAAAAAATGGAATTGAGGTTGCATCATATTATTCGTCTTTATAATATCTTTCATGAAAATGATGGAAAGGAAAATTGTGCTCAATTGATAGAAGAAGAATTCTATAAAATGTTTGGCACAAAATATTTGAATGATGAGCATGATTGCAATGTTGTTAGTATGAATTCTTTGAATATCCATGATGCTAATGATATGCAAAGCCATAAGCTTGGGGATGCTATATTTGATGAAGATGATATTTTTAGTCCCCCAAGATTTGATGTGCAAATTTGTTATAATGATTGCATGCCTCCTATTTATGATGATTATATTGATGAAAGTGGATTTGGAGAGGACATGACTTTATTTAATGATGAATCCACTATTTTGGAAGAGGTTTCAATTGACTATGATAACAAAGTTGATATCTACGATGATTATGGTGATGACATGTATGCTATATTGAATAATGATAACCATGAAACTTGTCTTCATGATTTTAATTTCCAATCACATGATAGTTATTTTGTTGAGTTTGCTCCCACCACTATTCATGAGAATAAATTTGCTTATGTGGAGAGTAATAAAAATTCTATGCTTGTGGATCATGAAAAGAATACTTTATGTGATAGTTATATTGTTGAATTCATTCATGATGCTACTGAAAATTATTATGAGAGAGGAACATATGCTTTGACATATTGCAATAGTATCAAGTTTTCTCTCTATGTGTTGAAATTTTCAAAGTTATGCATGTTTTGCCTTCCTATGCTAGTTGATTCTTGTTCCCGTAAGTTGTTTGCTCACAAAGCCCTATGCATTGGAAGTGGGTTAGACTTAAATGTGCTAGTCATATGCTTCTTGATGCTCTCTTTATGTTTCAATTCTTATCTTTTATGAGAGCATCATTGAAATCATCATGCCTAGCTTCAAAGGCATTAAAGAAAAGCGCTTGTTGGGAGACAACCCAACACTTTTACCTACTGTTTTTGTGTGTTCACATGATTAGTATACTGTAGTAATCATGTTTTATAGCTTTTGTTTCAATAAAGTGCCAAGTAGAACCTTTGGGATAGTGTGGATAATAGTTGACTTGATTCTGTGCAAAAACAGAAACTTTTGCGTCCAGTGTAGAAATTCCTATATTTTACTGGAATGAAGAAAAATTCTGAAATGTTTACAGTTGATGGGTATACAAATTATCTACGTTTTCCTAACTTTTCAGAATTTTCTGAGTTACAGAAGTATGACCTTAATTCAGATCTTTATGTACTGTTCTGTTTTTGACAGATTCTGTTTTCATTGCATAGTTTGCTTGTTTTTTGGTTTCTATGGCTTATATTGCTTAATATAAATTGTGGAAATTGTAGAGTACAGTAGGCATTGTGTGAGAACAATTATGAATCTTATCTTGACAGTACCAAAGTGAATGATTTGTCTTTATCATACTAACCCACCTCACGAAGTTCCGTTAAGTTTTGTGTGATTGAAGTTTTCAAGTTTTGGGTGAGATATCGATATGAGGAGAATAAGGAGTGACAGAACCCTAAGCCTGGGGATGCCCAAGGCACCCTCAAGGTAATATTCAAGTAATATCCAAGCAACTAAGCTTGGGGATGCCTCGGAAGGCATCCCCTCTTTCGTCTTCAACATTATCGGTAACCTCACTTGGAGCTCTATTTTTATTCGTCACATGATATGTGTTTTGCTTGGAGCGTCATTTTCATTTGTTAGGATTTGCTTGCTATTATTTATAATAATGTTTTATATCTTTTATTTCAATAAAAGTGGCAAGGATGGCCTTTACCATGCTTATTTTTGCAAGTCTATATGTTGCTGTTTCAAAACAGAAAGTTTGTCGCTGTTGCAAAAATTCATGAGAAAATTAAGAATGTGGTAAAATGTTGAAACTTTTTGCACAATAAGATATGATAAATTTTCTACAGTGTGTTAAATTTTCAGAATTTTTTGAGTTGAATAAGTATTGATACTCTTGCATTCTTTACAGACTGTACTGTTTTGGCAGATTGCTGCTATGTTTGCATTGTTTTCATATGTTTGCTTGTTTAATGATTCTATTTGAGGATAGGAGTATTAAATATGCAGAGTAATTTAGTATTCAATGTTGATTAATAATTTTAGTGATTTGCTACATTAGAGAATGATAAGGTTTTTGCATTGGTTTATACTAACTTATCTCACGAGTTCTTGTTGAGTTTTGTGTGGATGAAGTTTTTAAGATTTAGGGAAACCGTGATATAAAAGGAATTAAGGAGACACAAAAGCTCAAGCTTGGGGATGCCCAAGGCACCCCAAGATAATATTTCAAGAAGTTTCAAGCATCTAAGCTTGGGGATGCCCCGGTAGGCATCCCACCTTTCTTCTTCAACAATTATCGGTTAGTATCGGTTGAGCCTAAGTTTTTGCTTCTTCACATGAGTTGTGCTATTCTTGGAATGTAATTTTTTGTTTTGCTTTCTGTTTTAATAAAGTAATTAGATCTGAAAGTTTTTAAATAAAAGAGAGTTCTCAAATAGCTACCCATTTACATGAATACTCGTTTAATCTTCACTTATATCTTTTTGGAGTAGTTTGTCATTTACTCTCGTGCTTCACTTATATCCTATGAGTAAATTGTTGAATGAATTGAATATCCTAAAGTTGAAATTATATGTGCTTCATATGTTCATATCATGCCTATTAGTGGCTTCACATTGGGTTTAGAAAGTGAAATCTTTTGAAGCTTGGCAATCACAATATTGGTCATACAAGCAATTCATGAATGATTACTATAAGGAAGAGAACTTTCACATGCAAATATATTATCTTGGACATCTTCTAAGATTGTGAATACCCATTAATTATTTTCAAACTTGAGCAAATTAGTTGAAGTTGGACAAGGAAGACAACGTAATGAGTTATGTTTGGGTATATTTGCATAGAAGTTATATTGTCATGGATCCCCCAACATGTGGTGTTTGCCTAGGATCTTTTGCTAGCCAAAAATTCGTACTAAGTAGAGATACTACTTGTGCATCCAAAAACCCCTTAAACCCAATTTCTTGCCATGAGTGTCCACCATACCTACCTATGGATTGAATAAGATCCTCCAAGTAAGTTGTCATCGGTGCAATAAAGCAATAAAAATTGCTCCTAAATAAGTTTGATATTTTAATGTAAGGGAAAATTGAGCGTTGTACGAACTTGTGATGGCATAGTAATAAAAGCGACGGACTGCATAATAAAGGTTGCTATCATAAGGGGCAATATAACGTGACGTTCCTTTGCATTAAGAGCTTGGGCATCCAAATAAAAAGCGCATGGCAACCTTTGCTTCCCTTCGCAAAGGGCCTATGTTTTACTTTTCAATATTTACTTTTATGCAAAGAGTCAATAGTATAAATTCTCATTTCAACCTCAGTTATTCTCTAGTTGGCAAGCATCATGTGGTGGGGAAAGATCTAGGCACATATGACCAGTCAAATATATTTGATCATGATTTATTATTGTTGACAATTATCTCTATGATAAATGAGTTGGGAGGCGAAATATTAAGCCCCTATCTTTCTCTGTGTTCGATGGATGCATTTGTTCTAAGAATATGCTTTGAGTAGTAGCAATCATGGAAGACTATATGATGATTGAGTATGTGGAGCTCTTACTTAGACTTTGTTGAATAAGTTGAATTGCAATTGCTTGGTGACTGAGGACATAGGTTGTTGAGTTTCAAGAGAATTCATTGTTTGAACCTTAACATGTGAATTGGTTGCTACTTTAACATGAGAAGTTTAATAAGAAATAATTATTGATATGATGCTAGGAGAAGTGATTGAAATTATCATTGATCAAACTTATGTACTTTGCTAGCATTCACACTTCATAAATTATTTCTTTTATCATTTACCTACTTGAGGACGAGTAGGAATTAAGCTTGGGGATGCTGATACGTCTCCAACATATCTATAATTTATGAAGTATTCATGCTGTTATATTATCATTCTTGGATGTTTTACAATCATTTTATAGCAACTTTATATCATTTTTTGGGACTAACCTATTGACCCAGTGCCCAGTGCCAGTTGCTATTTTTTGCTTGTTTTTTACATCGCAGGAAATCAATATCAAACGGAGTCCAAACACTGCGAAACTTTTTGTGGATTTTTTATGGACCAGAAGACATCCAGTGGGTCAGAGAAGCACATGGGTTGTGCCCACCTCGGTGGCCTCCCACACCCCCTCTTTGCCCTATAAATCACCAAATATTCCAAAAACCCTCGGGGTAGCCCTAGATCAGAAGTTCCACTGCCGCAAGGCCTCTGTATCCACGAGATCCAATCTAGACCTCGTTCCTGCACCCTGCCGAAGGGGGAGATCATCACCGGTGGCCATCTTCATCATCCCGGCGGCCACCATGATGAGGAGGGAGTAGTCCACCCTCGGGGCTGAGGGTTTGTACCAGTAGCTATGTGTTTAATCTCCCTCTCTCGTGTTCTTGAGATGTCACAATTTTGATGTCTCGCGGGCTTTGTTAATATAGTTGGATCATATGGTGTTTTCCCCTCTCTATCTTGTTGTGATGAATTGAGTTTTCCCTTTGAGATTTAGTTTTATCGGATTGAATACTTTTATGGATTTGAGAGCACTTGATCTATGTCTTGGCACTCAACTCGTGGGTTCCCGAGGTGACATTGGGGTAATCTATGCATAGGGGTTGATGCATGTTTTCATCCTTGTTTCTCCGGTAGAAATCTTGGGGCACTCTTTGAGGTTCTTTGTGTTGGATCGAGTATTATGAATCTGAAATTGTTTGATGCGTATCGTATAATTAACTCATGGATACTTGTGGTGACATTGGAGTATCTAGGTGACATTAGAGTTGGTTGATGCGTATCATATGGTGTTATTTTAGTACGAACTCTTGGATAGATCGAACGGAAAGAATAGCTTTGTGTTATTTTAGTATGAACTCTTGAATAGATCGAATGGAAAGAATAACTTTGAGGTGGTTTCATACCCTACAAACAATTTCTTCTTATGTTCTCCGCTAGATAAGAACTTTGGAGTGATTCTTCATCGCACGTTGAGGGATGGTTATGTGATCCAACTAGATTAGCATTGTTGAGAGATTGCACTAGCAAAAGTACGGACCCTAGGCCTTGTTTTCAAGCATTGCAATACCGTTTGTGCTCCATTTTATCACTTGCTACCTTGCTGTTTTTATTTATTCAGATTATAAAAATATATTTCTACCATCCATATTACACTTGTATCACCATCTCTTCGCCGAACTAGTGCACCTATACAATTTACCATTGTATTTGGTGTGTTGGGGACACAAGAGACTTTTTATTATTTGGTTGCAGGGTTGTTTGAGAGAGACCATCTTCATCCTACGCCTCCCACGGATTGATAAACCTTAGGTCATCCAATTGAGGGAAATTTCCTACTGTCCTACAAAACTCTACGCTTGGAGGCCCAACACGAGTCTACAAGAACAAGTTGTGTAGTAGACATCAAGCTCTTTTCTGCCACCATTGCCGGGAAGGTTAGGTAAGCGGCACTCACACCCCATCATATAGAACTCCAAGAACATCGAGCAAAACATTGTATTGAAGATCAAAGAGAGAGAGAAGAAGCCATCTAGCTAGTAGATATGGACCCTTAGGTCTGTGGTAAACTACTCACGCTTCATCGGAAGGGCAGCAAGGTTGATGTAGAGGTCCTTCGTGATCGAATCCCCCTCCGGTGGAGTGCCGGAAAAGGCCCCAAGATGGGATCTCATGGGAACAGAGGCTTGCGGTGGCGGAAAAATATTTTTGTGGACGCCTCTGATCTTCGGGGAATATTTGAGAATATATAGAGCTGGAATTAGGGTTAGGGGACCCTCTAGGGGCCCACTGGGGCGCGCCCCCTGACTTGTGGCCTCCTCGGGACTCCTCTGGCCCTCTCCCCAAGTCTCTTGGGTGTCTTCTGGTCCAAGAAAAATCATCATAAAGTTTTATTCCGTTTGGACTCCATTTGATATTCCTTTTCTGTAAAAGTCAAAAACAAGGAAAAACAGAAACTGGCACTAGGCTCTAGGTTAATTGGTTAGTCCCAAAAATAATATAAAATAGCATATTAATGCATAAAAAACATCCAAAACAGATAATATAATAACATGGAACAATAAAAAATTATAGATTCATTGGAGACGTATCAGTGTGTACATAGCCGAGAACTCGTGTGAAATCCTTTCTTTGTCAAGAAAGGTATCCACATTGGCATTCTTGAACTCTATTCCATTATCACTCCGAACCTTCTTGATCTTCACTTCAAATTGGTTTTGGGCCTTCTTGGCGAAGTTCTTGAAGATCTTTTGGTCCTGCGATTTGTCATCAAGAAAGGACACCCACGTAAATCTTGAAAAATCATCAATGATTACCAAACCGAAAGAGTTACCACCAAGGCTCTTATAAGCATTGGGACCAAAGAGATCCATGTGGAGTAGCTCGAGTGGTCTCCTCGTGGTCATGATGTTCTTCACGGGAGGACTTCCTCCAACTTGTTTTCCTGCTTGACAAGCACTACAAAGTCTATACTTATCAAATATAACAACTTTAACACGAAGGATATGATCACCTTTAATAAGATTATCAAGATTTCACATGCCCACATGACCTAACCTTCTATGCCACAACCACCCTTTAGAAGATTTAGCAATTAAGCAAGTACGAGGTTGGGCTCTCTTAGTGAAATCAACAATATATAGATCACCTCTACGGATGCCGGTAAAGACCATATTATGATTATCTCTGTGAAACACTTGGCAATATACTTTGGTAAATAGAACATTGAAACCAAACTCGGCTAGTCTAGATATGGAAAGAAGATTGTAACCAAGAGATTCAACGAGCATAACATATTGAATAGAGCTATCATTGGATATGTCCACCTCACCAAGGCCAAGTACCTTACCCTTGGAGTTATCTCCAAAAGTTACATACTTGCGTGGGCCGTCGTTTTTAGCAAGCTCACGGAACATGTCTTTATCTCCGGTCATATGATCAGTACATCCGCTATCGAGAATCCACTCTTTTCCTCCAGCCATGTAATCATGAAAGTTTGCCATGAGACTAAGATTTCTCATAGTCTCCTCAAAGTCAATATCACTTTCTTCGTCTTCATCATAATAGCCATGCTCAATGTCATCATCATCATCATTTGTGTGATCATCACCTAGAGCAAGTGATTCATTACATTTATGATCATTACAATGTTCAAGCTTATGAATTCTAATTGTCTCCGAGATGATGCTACTAATGACTCCAACATTTCCTTTAGCACACATAAGATCATGGAGCTCAAATAGACATTCATAAAATTTGGGATCACTAGGTTCCATTTTTTTGAAAAGCAATGGATTTATGAAGAATCTCATCTAGATTTTTCAAGGAATAATTTGGAAAGGGTTCCTTACGATACTTCCATATAGTATAAGCACATTCAAAGGTAGGCAAGTACACAAGAAAATTTCTAGGCAATCCTCTAATGATAAGATCAATAGTCCTAAGATTGCGAACCATGTCAAGATACTCATCGGGGGTCGGATGCAAAGGATTAATGGGAGGCACATAAGGGCTAAGAATATACTTGTTCAAATTATATTCATTGGAAATCTCAAGCATCTCATTTTTCCACGAACCATAAAGCTCCCCATCAAGAATAGGTACTCTACGTCTAATACTCCCGAACGTAGACTCATCCATCTTCCTCCAATGGCGATTAAACCAAAGCAATGGAGACCAAAGCTCGGATACCAATTGAAAGGAACGAGAGGATGGGTCTAGAGGGGGGTGATTAGACCCTTAACAAGCAAAAGTGGCAGTTTTTAATTTCTTCAAGTTAAGGTTGAGTTTAGCACAAGTTAAAGCACACACAATACATTTTAAGTAAGCATGACAAGAGTATAGGCAGCGGAAAAAGGTAAAGCATGCAATTTGCAAGAAAGTAAGTATTGGAATTGGAGTATGCAAACGCAATGGAGACGCGGAGTATGTTTGGCGTGGTTCCGATAGGTGAGCCATGAAGGGTCCATGAAGAAGCAACCTTGTCTATCCCACCATGGCCATCGCCCATGAAGGACTTGCCTCACTCGGGTAGATCTTCACAAAGTAGGCGATCTCCTTGGCCTTACAAACTTCTTGGTTCAACTCCACATCACAACGGAGGCTCCCAAGTGACACCTAACCAATCTAGGAGACACCACTCTCCAAAAGGTAATAGATGGTGTGTTGATGATGAACTCCTTGCTCTTGTGCTTCAAATGATAGTCTCCCCAACACTCAACTCTCTCTCATAGATTTGGCTATGGTGGAAGAGGGATTTGAGTGGAAAGCAACTTGGGGAAGGCTAGAAATCAAGGTTCAAATGGTTGGAATGGAATATCTTGATCTCAACACATGAGTAGGTGGTTCTCTCTCAGAAAATGTATGGTGGAAGTGTAGGCACGTTCTGATGGCTCTCTCCCAAATGGAGAAGGGGGTGGAGGGGTATATATATATCCTCCATATATAATCCAACCATTACACACTTTTGACCCATCTCGGTGGCACCGATTAGAAAACTCAGTGAGACCGATCTGTTCAAAAATATGAACGTTAGGAATCTCGGTGGGACATACTAGAACAACTCGGTGGGACCGATGTGCTAGGGCTTAGTGCAAACCGCGTCTCGGCGACATCGATTGCATCAACTCGGTGAGACCAAAGTGAAGCAATAAGGCAACAGAGAGTTGGTCAAGCCATCTCGGTGAGACCGATTGCAATTTCGGTGAGACCGAAATAATTGCAACTGATAACAAAGAGTTGGCAAGGCCATCTCGGTGAGACCGAACTGTTAGGGTTTCTGGCAGTGGCTATGTCAAATGAAGTTGGTGGCTCCGGATATAAATAATCGATGGGGCCAAGTTGGAGTTAGGTTTTGGACATATTGGGATGGAGAAAGTGGCTGAGGGTTTTGGAGCAATATCAGTAAGCACTTGAGCAAGTATACCATTAAGCAACACCTCATCCCCTTTTAATAGTATTGGCTTTCCTATGGACTCAATGTGATCTTGGATCACTAAAATATAAATGAAGAGTCTTGAGCTTTTGCCAAACTTTGTCCTTATCATTTTGAATGGGTTCCACATCCTCTTGTCCTGGCCACTCCATTGTTGAACTTATCTGAAACATGCTAGATAAAACTATTAGTCCAATAAAAGATATGTTGACATTAATTACCAAAATCACCCAGGGAGCACTTGTGCTTTCATGGAGGAATTAATATTTTGCGTGTAATAAGGAGGCACTTCCTTGCATGCGGCCGTGGACCCAGCTGTCAGCCTCTCCACATACAGTCCTCTTCCGATGGATGTCGTTCGTTGACCATGTTGATCACGCTGCGCCGAGAGCACCAAGGCGATGGACGACGGCAAGGCCTAGGAAGGGAACGACCCAGAGCCGACGAAGATTCGATAGTTGTTTCCCATGCGGAGGTGAGTACGAGGGTTTACTGGTTCGGCTACTGTGTATGGCTGCCGTCGCCGAACAATAGCAGGAGGTGTGGATGAGTAGAGGGATGGCGAGGCCAGTAATGCGAGTAGGGTGGGGCAGTGAGGCATGCCCGGCAGCACAGCCGACCACGGGAGGCGGGAGCAGGTGGTTCCGCCGGCGCTGGTTTGGGTGGGCTGGAGGAGGAAGATCAGAGATTGAAGAAGCACGGCTGTCGTTGGATTGACATCTAACGGTCTCATGCTGGTAGAGTCGATTGTTGACTAAGTTTCTTTTTTTTTTTGAGAAACCTTGTGTATGCTTCAACTTAGTAGGCCCACAAGTCAGCCTCCAAATCTGTGGCAGACAAAATACATCCCATTTGCTATTTTTTTATAATTTGCAGCCCATTTGCTAATTCCTAAGGAATTTATTACAGCCCATTTTCTACCCAGGACCACGGTCAAAAAGTTCAACCTAATTTTGCATATTACGGTGGAGTCCGAACTATTTTAATCCAGAAATTTCGAGTCAGAAAAAAACAAATTAGAAAACAATTAGATTAAAATCCAATGATATTTAAAATCTAAAAATTGGAAGAAAAAACTGAAATTTGAAAATAATTGCCAGATTGCTTTTTGGAAGGGGTAATTGTCAGTTTGTTGTTTTTATATATTTCCATCCCATTTGTTAATACTTATTACAGCCTATTTCATATTACTTATTAGAGCCCATTTTCTGGGCAAGCCGAATGGATCCATCCTTGTCTTGAAAGATTTGCAGCCCAGCAATTTGCCAAAAAATAAACGATTTGCAGCCCAACACAACTAGACCGAGTAGTGTTAAAATAAACCTGGTGTGGGTAGTTTATTATGAAGGTTTATCATTTGCGCGTGAGTTGCGATGAGAGCATAAACATTCTAGTACATTGAGACGTCATTGCACGTCTATGATTACATTGGTCCGTAAAATCTTAACACGTTTTGTAATGATTTTTGAATGTAATCAACATGATTAACCTGCCAACTTATAATGATAAACATTTATTTTGTAAGAACTTATTGATTTGTCAAATAAAATATTGTTTTATTTTCGTAAGCTAATAAGACTTGGTACAATTGAGTTGATTTTACGAAAAACCAGTGGTAAAAAAATCAGCGTTGGGAAGGAAAACAATAACAAAAAAAAAGGAAGTAAGGTGAAAAGGGAACTTTACTTATTTTTAATATAATAATATATGTATATGAACTAATAAAACTATAGTAGAGATCAGAAAATGGAAGTAGGACATGGTGTTTTTAGAGAAAAATAGAAATGGGCTGTGCGTTTTCTTCAGTAAAAAAACTGGCCTGCGGATATTCTAAGAGAAAATATAACTAAGGTTGGTGACCCAGAGGCCAGTTGATACTTGCTGGATCTTTTTGCCCCATTGTCATCATGGGCTGGGCCTGTTAAAAACAAAACCTAGCCTGGGCAGTCTCCAACCCAGTTGATAGTTGCTCGACCTCAAAAAACAATATAGCCACTGGATCCCAGTTGTTAGTCTGTACTTACAGGATTCTCTCGTTTATTGACTACGTTGAAAATTTCATGGATTTCACCGTCTCAGACGTCAGCATTATTTTTCCATCATGATAATAAATGCATGCACTTGCTTGTGTACGGCCATGGACCTGCTGATTCTGTATGGTTAGGCTCTTTATGGACAGGTCTTGTGGTTCCATGGATGAATTTCATGCAAATCGGATGATTTTCATTGAAACCAGACCAAATTCATTGCATTTTACATATTTATTTTTATTTTGGAACATTTTACATATTTCAACTAATAATAATCGACTAAGCCTTTTTTGAGTCCATGGGAGGCGCTTCATGCGATCGAAGTCCCGACACTTAACTGTTCTTGAAGGGCCAAATCCATCGCTCCTCTCTTTTAACAATTTGCAGCTTGGCTTGGCGTGCCACAGCCCAGTCCTGACGTGTTATGTCCAACTATCAGCCTATGAAACCTGATGGATCCCCTGTGTACTTGAAGATGTTGAAATTTTGGAGAACTGGGAATTCGAACGGCGGGTGCTTATGCTACCCATAAAAAAATTAGGTGCCTGAAAATTTGTTTCGCAACAAATGATTCAGCTTTATATCCACGTCGACCCTCGACATGATGGTTGGAAGCAAATGCCAAGTTCATACTGAAAGATCCTTAACAACAATACCAACTTGCAGACGACCAGGTAGAACAAGTACCAATATCAAACTAACTTATAATCTTTTTAGTCCTGGCCCTAGTGCTCGTCTGGTAGAAAATCTTGCAGAGGACCAGCTCCTTCTCTTGCTCTAGGTCCTCAAGGTGGTACTGGTGCATCACCCAGTTGGTCCTCTGCTGGTCAAAGTTCTTTTTGGTGTGCAGCACCAGAACCTTTTTGCTGCCTATCTGCCAGCCGTTGACCATCACCGGCATGGTATTGCCGGTCTTGTGCCACATCGCGTGCATGCCGCACTCGAACTGTATCTTGTGATGCGTCCACGTGCCCCTTTTGAACGCCCTAGAGTTGCTCTGGAAGAAATGCTTGCTTAGGCCACTCAGTGTGATACCTGCAGTATTGGCGAATACAAGTTTTAGGGTAGTTGGCATTTTTATAACATCTTTGGCATGTTGCAGTTACTCGCTTCACTTTTTATTTACTGTCAAATTGTAAATTGCTTCACTAAGTCTGCGTCTAAAAAGAAAATAAAGGTATAAACAAAGGAATATATTTTGTGCAAGTAGCACTACTGCAGGATGCTGCTAACACGACACTACGATCAGAGACCCTTTGATGAAACTGTGTGCGATGTATTAATCGCAAACGGTGATATAAAAAACCGTCAAAAAAGATGCAAAACATTTGCGATGAATAATACATCAAACACAGTTCCGATTTTAGTTGCGTGTGCGATGCGGGGCATACGGTTGATCCATACGAACTATTTGCGATGAGACAGAATAACAGAAACGGGCAGCCAGATCAAGGTGTGTGTGCGATATACGACATACAGTTTGCTCCGATGAACCGTTTGCGATGATCGAGGTGAACACAAATAATTCAGCGTAACAAGATGTTTGTGATACCCGGCAAACAGGTTGGTAATCAGAATTGTGTGCGATCATTATAGACAGCCCATACGGTCTTTTTTTGTGAATTGTGTGCTCGTCAGGGCACACAGTTCAACAAACCAACCTGTGGGCGATAATGTTGAAGATATCTGTCGAATACATATTACTAACCGTCTGCAATGAGATTGACAGGATAAACAGAGATAACAAATTAATGTGAGCGAACAGAAACAGAGATATATACAGTCCGCTTAATTTAGTCCTTCTTGTTGTTGTTGTTGTTGTTGGATGGCCCCGCGACATCGTCTTGGCAAGGATGCTTCTTGCCGCTGACCGTTGGCTTTTCATCGCCGCCGTCGTCGTCATCGTCGTTGCTGTCGTCGTCGTCCTCCTCCTCGTTTGACCATTCCTCCTCCTCATCATCGCCGTCCTCTTCTTCGTCCTCCGACGGCTCCTCGTCCATCTGGTTGTCGTCTGGCGACTCCGGAGGCAGCGTCCCTTCCATGATCCGGATATAACCGAGGTCTGGGTTCGACGCCGGACTCATGGAAGACGAGCGAGATGATTCTGATGTTGACCTATCATCGGGCGCCAGACTGCTGGCCGAACTGTCGTCCTCGCTGTCGCTCGACATGGCTGTGGTCGTATAAAAACCGCAAGAAAGCGAGATTGCAGAGTGTGTGCAAGTGTGTAGCGCGGCCTGCCGGGGACGATGAAGATGGTGGACACTTAAGCGGGGTATGCAGAGAAGAGGAAATGCCAATTTAAGCGGGGGTTGACGTATTATCTAACCGCTGATATAATCAACCGCAATTATTTATACCCAGTCGCTCCTAATTCCCGGGGTTGCGCAGTTCTCAATGTGATAATTAATTACGCACACGCGTTGGAGCGTCCAAATATGAAACAAGCATTTTTCATAGTACTTCTACTCCCTCCGTACCGGCGACCTAGGTGGGGGAAAAATGAGATAACTTGATGATTACAATTTGGTAATCAATACCATTGCGTGCAGAGAATTGACCATTGCATGCATGTTATGCTAAGTAGTCTGAAGTCATTGAATGCATACTAGCCGCAGGACTCCTATTGGCTGATTTCTTTTTTCAGGACAAAAACAAGGAACGAGTTTTGGGATTATGCAACGGTACCGGTAAGAACAGAGTAGGACAGTTGGCAAGCAATACATTGAGCTCTTCTTATTGATGAAGCCAGTAATAATTAAACTACAAAGGAAAAGAAAAAAGACAAAGGAAAATATCTGCACGAATCTTCGCATAACATCAATAGCATAGGACCTAGATGTGCATTACCTAAAGCACATCTAGATGTGCTTTAGCAATACTGTCAAACAAAACCCCTAATCATCATTGCAAACAGCGCATAGAACATGGCTAATGCGACAACCACAACTACACATGCTAGTTCCTTCTTGTCTCTTGCTTTCATTTGTTGCCTGTGATTGATTGTTTCTTGATTCATCGTACTGATTGTACATTCCAGATCAGCCAGTTTCTTCTTCAGCTTTATGTTATCTTCTGCGAGCTTGGTGATAACACTCCGAGCCCTGCCATGCCATTCTTCATCCAGCCAGTTAACAAAGGCACAAGCCTCATATCCCTGCCAATGTTAAATAGTATTCAGGATGAGCGGTGGCATTAACTCAAGTAAAATAATGAACTTAGCACTAACCTCTAAGGGGCAACTGAGAAACCGCCTGCCAATGTCGAATCCCTCCATGCATACACGTCGAGCGGGAGTGTGCCCATGCACACAACTCAGCTTTTGGTACTTCTCGGTGGCGCAAAACTCGGAGTCGAACTCATGTTGCGGGAGTCTGGAGTCATGCTCCGGATCCGGCGGCAGATCGCTTTCCTGGTGGGGGGGGGGGTCATTCAGGACGGATTCAGCAAGGAGCTACTTTGGACATGCTAAAAAAGATCGGGATAGATTGGAACCTGACAGGACGATTCGGATCCGTAGTACACCTGCCTTCTGATGACCTTAGGCAAGTGCTCGGCGGCGACCACCGTCGTGGTAGCGCTGCCGAGAGCGGCGATACGAGCAGGAGCAGCCACACCGAAACCATCAGCACCACTCGTCCGCATTCCCCCAATGTCAGCGCCACATGAGGGAATTTGGAGGCTATCTAGGGATTTGGGGGAAATGGGGAAACTGTGGGGATAAGCTAACGGCCGGGAACTACTTATGGCACCATATGTTGTATACGACACACTGTTTATACATGTCGTTTGTGTTAGGTATTACAACTTCACATACGATTTCCACACCAAACCGTGTGAGAAGACAATGTAGGTGAGACACGGTTGCCGTTACATAACCGTATGTGATGTACTACCATGTATATATAATTAAGTTACAGTGATACAGTGTAAACAGCCGCTCTGCGAATATCCGTCAAAAAATAAAACAGTCGCTCTGTAGATAGAGATGGCGGCGGCCTAGGCAGTGGCTACCGGATAAGAGGTCAACCTCGGTCGGTGGGCGGTGGCAGCGTCATAGGAGGTCAATCCTCAGTCTGCGGCGGGAGATAGGAGGAGCTCAACCATCGAGGTCGGCAGCGGCGTGATTGGAGCACATCCATCGCGGTCGATGGCAGGATAGTGGAGGTCAAACTTCAGGCGGCAGCCGCACTAAGCTTTGCTCCTCGACCCTGCTGTCTCGCCGTGCCGCCGCATCGCGCTTCTCTGTCTGCTGGGTGGAGGTCGCCGCGCGGCTAATTAATTAAGGTATTCTTTTCGTGAGTGGCTTAATTAAGGTATTCAATTCCTAAGGGTAGTGTTGTAGTACTCTGCGTGTAAATTGACTGGCCATTAATTTTTGTCATTGCACGTCTGGATAACAATATGGAGCGCCCTTAGTAATTATGAAAATAAAACCTTGTGATTTATTCATGCATCTTTGGGCATCAGTTAATCCATGTATTAATGTTGTTATTTTGTTTTTAATTACCATTCGTGTGGTGCAGATGGAACGATCTCAATGGATGAAGAATCGGAGAACCACATATTTTATCAGTGGCGTGACAAAGATCATGAATCTGGCTGAAAGTACAAAGAGGAGAATTGGTGATGCGGATTATATCCTGTGTCCATGTACTCATTGTGTCAATACGGAGTCACGTGAAGTTGCAGATGTCCAGTGGCACTTACTCTCTCGGGGATTCATGGATGGATATACACGTTGGACCAGACACGGTGAAGAGTAGTTCATGGATGAATATACCCAGGGCTGCGAGATGCCAAACCCCGGTCAGTGTCACATGGATGTTGAATATACAACGGGGTAGAGGCATCAAGCTACCAATGGAACAACGGAAAGCCGAAATGCCCACTGGAAAACCAAGACATCGACGCAGATGATGACGATCTTGATATGCCAGATTTTGCTGCTATGATTGCAGATTTCAAGGGCCCAAAAAAGGATATGATTGGGTACAAGGATCTGCCAACCATTGATGCGGACTCCAAGAAAGAATTGTATCCAGGTTGCAAAAAGAAATATTCTAAGTTGAGTGTCACCCTGGCGCTTCTCAGATTTAAAGCAGCAAACGGTCTATCAAACAAGGGCTTCACAGAGATGTTAGGTCTTTTCAAAGAAATTCTTCCAGAAGATAATGTGCTCCCCAGAAGCACGAACGAAGCGAAGAAAAATGTTTACCCATTGGAACTTGAAGTACAGAAGATACATGCTTGTGTGAATAATTGTATATTGTATCGTGGTGAGTACAAAGATTTGTGTGCATGTCCCATATGCAAGCATGCACGATACAAGCGCAGCAGAGCAAAGGACAAGTACAAATTGGACGACGAGATCAAGACAGGAATCCCATTCAAGGTTGTTTGGTACTTGCCTTTAATTTCAAGGTTGAGGCGTTTGTTTGCAAACCCTACAGAGGCAAAGAGGTTGAGGTGGCATCATGATGAGCGAACTGCAGATAAATATATGAGGCACCCGAAAGATGGGGCTCAGTAGGAATTAATCAACACCAAGTTTCAAGACTTTGCCAAGGATCCTAGAAGTAAAAGGCTCGGGGAGTGTATTGACGGGATGAATCCTTTTGGCGATATGAGCACCAATCACAGCACATGGCCGGTGCTTCTGTGCATATATAACCTAGCTCCTTGGTTGTGTATGAAGAAAAAATACATTATGATGTCAATGATTATCCAAGGCCCGAAGCAACCTGGAAACGACATCGACATTTACTTTCAGCTACTGGTAGAAGAACTGCTAACAGTGTGGATAGATGTGCCTGCTGTAAAATGTTATGATGCTTACAAAAAGGAGATTTTCGATCTACATGCGATGCTGGTGCACACCATTCAAGATATGCCGGCATTAGGCAACACTTCGGGGCAGAAAAGAAAGGGAGATGTAGGGTGTGTCACATGCATGGATAGGACAACTAGCAAATTTCTTCCCAACTCTCGCAAAACAGTGTATTTGCGTCATCATAGGTTCTTACGGAGAAATCACCCATACCGAAAGATGAAAGCTGAATTTGATGGTACGACAGAGGTAGATGTGGGCCCAAGACCCTATGATGGGGAGGTGGTCCACAACATGGCTAAACAAATTAATGTTGTGCTTGGCAAGAAGCATGCTTTGATGATGAAACAAACATCCAAGGGTCAAGTGTTTAAGAAGAAATCAGTGTTCTGGAAATTACCTTACTGGGAAATTCTACGTGTACGTCACTGCATCGATGTCATGCACATAGAGAAGAACGTATGTGAAAGCATCCTTGGTACTCTGCTCAAGATTAAAGGTAAAACAAAGGATGGTGACGGTGCACGGCTCGATATGCTTGCTGATCAATTAAAACACAAGAGTGAAGCAGAAGATGATGACAAATTCATCAAAGCTCGCCATAGTTACAATTTCAGTACAAAAGAAGCAACACAGTTCTTCACCTATTTTTTGTCAGTTAAGACACCCTATTCCTACTTTGCAAACATCAGAAGTCTCATGGATGTGAGCTCAGGTAAAATGAAGTTGGGACACATGAAGTCACATGATTGCCACGTAATGTTGACACAAATCCTCCCGGTGGCCATCAGGAATCTGATGGACAAAGATATAAGAAACACACTCATTGAGCTCTATGATTTCTTCAACCAACTATGGCAGAAAGTTATAGATCCTGAAGAGTTGGATCATAGGCAAGAGGATATTGCAAGAATATTGTCCAACCTAGAGATGTTTTTCCCACCGTCATTCTTTGATGTCATGGTCCATCTCACTGTGCACCTTGTCGACGAGATAAAGTATTGTGGTCCTGTGTTTCTTCGCAACATGTATCCCTTCGAGTGGTTCACGGGAATACTGAAGCGCTATTGTCGGAACCGAAACCATCCAAAGGCAAGCATCCTACAAGGTTATACCGCGGAGGAGGTGGTTGATTTTTGCACCGAATATATGAAACAAAGACCTATAGGTTTGCCCCTCTCTCGCCACGAGGGAAGGCTGTAAGGTAAGCCGGTCCTTGCTGGCACGCAAATGGCTGCACCCAGAGAATTGGCAGAGAAAGCCCGTTTGACGGTACTGCTTAACAGCCCAGTTCTCAGCGCTTATGCCGAAGAACACTTGGCGGAGATACGCCAAAGCTTCTTACCGATGGTGCCTTCATCAGATGCGGAGATGAAGGAGCACACTAAGAACTACGCCGAATGGCTGAAGAATCGTTTGGCACAAGGATCCATCGATGACATTGCTACGTGGTTGGCACAAAAGCCATCACCTGCAGTGTTGACGTACCAAGCATATGACATAAATGGATACACGTTCTACACTGAGGAACATGATGAGAAGACCGCATATCAGAACAACTCTGTTCGAATAGAATGCATGACTGTAGATGAAGCTGATAAAAGGGTATACTATGGAACCATCAAAGAGATTTGGGAGCTTAACTATGTGAAAGTTAAGGTGGCATTATTCAGGTGCGCATGGTTCCCTCTTGGTCATGCAAAGGTTGATGATTACAGGAAGACCTGTGTTAACAGGACAACGATGGCATATCACGCGGACCCGTTCATTCTTGCCAGCAATGCTACCCAGATTTTCTATGCGGAAGAGCCCTTGCATAAGAACTGTAGTGATGCATGGGAAGATGAGGGTACTGGGTGTCGAGGATGTTGCCGATGAGGACGAGTACGATGAATTTGCTGAGTTGCCAGCCAAGGGAACACGCAGCCATCTAACAGAGAAGCGTAAAATCATCAGAAAACCCAAGTTCATTTGGGGTCAACGTAATGATCCCAGTTCCCCCATGTACATGGGAATTAAGCCGTAAGACTAGTCTTTATGCCTACCCTGCAACTTAATTCGTTCAATTTAGAACTGTCACGTGTACTGAATTTGTGAGTTATGCCCGGTTTTCTGTTGATGTAATAACCATTAATATGTTGACCTTGATATGCTGTCAGCTCAGGCAATGAATATGAACTATTTATTTTTATTATTATTATTATTATTATTATTATTATTATTATTATTATTATTATTATTATTATATCATAGAGGTAGCACACTCAATTGATCTCACTCCAGTATGTGTGAACAAAAGATATGGAATCTGGTTTGCGAATAGCACACGGTTCGTTCATGAAAGCCATGTGCCGACCAAACCCCGCGCACGATCTGAGTCGTGCTTTCTGATTGGCCAGAACCCAAACACCACGGATCGAACGACAATCCTCATCCCTTTTGACAACAAATGCAGTTCCGGTTGTAATTTTATTTTTATGCACAAAATGCATGTTAAACTCAAAAAATGTCTTAAATATAGCTAACGATACCTGAAATGCGCCAGAAAATCAAACCCGTGGTATAATGGTGATTGCATACCGTGGAAATTTTTATGAGGCCAAATGATGAAGTCACCGGCCACTGGAGTTTGAATTGACACGTCTCCTTTTGGAAACCATGATCCTTCATGTGAGATGCTTCGGTTTGGAAGGAGCGATCATCAAAACTTGTGCCAAACTTTACCAAATTTTTTCCACGGGGTCATGAGAGCACGCCACGGGCACACATCGATTTTGATGATGTCCGGACTCCATCTGAATTTACTGTAATTAAAATACCAACTAGGCCTATGCCAGTGGCCGCACCTCGTGGCCGAAATGTTTGAAACTTCTCCATGCTTCTCGGACAAACGGATGAAAACTCGCAAAGCGACGCACAAATGATTTGGACACCTTCTTTGCTAAGGCTGGCCATAGTGGGGGTATCATAGCCGGTATCATGCACTCGAGAATAGCAAATATGATGATGTGGCAAGGAATTAAAGAAGGGAGAGTGGGTTAGAGTAACATAGGTAGATACCGTAACATAATAAATGCTATACTACTTTGTGTCATGCATGGCCATAAATACGGTCATCTATGATACTACTCTATGATACTATGCACTATGAAGGTAGTATCATACACTAGTATCATATGCATGATACTAGTATATGATACTCCCCACTATAAGGCTGGCCACAGTGGTGGTATCATAGCCGGTATCATGCACTCGGAAATAGCAAGTATGCTGATGTGGCAAAGAATTAAAGAAGATAGAGAGGGTTAGAGTAACATATAGGTAGATACTGTATCATGTTAAATGTGATGCTAATTTGTGTCATGCATGGCAATAAATATGATCATCTATGATACTACTCTATTATACTATGCACTATAATTAAAGGTAGTATCATACACTAGTATCATATGCATGACTAGTATATGATACTCTCCACTATGAGTAGCCTAAGTAGCCTAACTAAAACACCCACATGTAGTTGTAGTAGGGTTTTGACTTTATATGCACTAAATGCATGGTAAGTGCAAAAAATGACTTAAACATAGCATACAAGACCTGAAATGGGCCAGAAAATCAAACCAAGGGTATATCTGTGATTGTTTACCATGATTTTTTTCGACGCGGAACGATGTAGTCACTGACTATTTGGAGTCTGAAGTGTTGCGTCTCCTTTTGGAAACTATGATCCTTCTTGTGAGATGCTCCGGTAAGGAAGGTGCGAGCACTAAAACTTGTGCCAAACTTTACCAAATTTTTTCCATGCGATCATGAGAGCATGCCACACTGACACAATGATTTTTGTTATTTCCAGACTCTATATGCATTTCCTGTAATTAAAATACCAATAAGGCCTACACCTCTGGCCCCACCCTGCGGCCAAACTGTTTAAAGTTTTTTTCCCGTTTCTCGGACAATGAATGAAAACTCGCAAAGCGACACACAAATGATCTTGCTAACACCCACGTGTAGTTGCGACTATATATATATGTGCAAAAAATGACTGAAATATAGCAAACGATATCTCAAATGCACCAGAAAATTGAACCATAGGGTACAATCGTGATTTCTTACCGTGGAAAAAAATTGGAGGCGAAACGATGAACTCATGTTTTCATTCAAACGAAAATATGCTGTTAGTTCATGTAAATGTTTTCAAATAGCACACGGTTCACTCACGAAAGCCGTGTGCCTACTAAACCGTGGCCGATGCCCCCTGCCGTGCACGCGATCTGAGTCGTGCGTTCTGATTGGCCATAACCCAAACCGCACGGATCGTACGTCTGCACCGTTGGATTCTCCTTGATTGAACGAAAATCATCATCCATTTTGACAGCACATGCAGTTCTGGTTGTGATTTTATTTATATCCACAAATTGCATGTTAAATTCAAAAAATGTCTTAAATATAGCAAACGATACCTGAAATGCGTTAGAAAATCAAACCCGTGGTATAATGGTGATTGCGTACCATGGAAATTTTTATGAGGCCAAACAATGAAGTCACCGGCCACTGGAGTTTGAATTTACACGTCTCCTTATGTAAACCATGATCCTTCATGTGAGATGCTCCATTTTGGAAGGAGCGATCATCAAAACTTGTGCCAAACTTTACGAAATTTTTCCACGGGGGCATGAGAGCAGGCCACGGGCACACGCCGATTTTTGATGATGTCTGGACTCCATCTGAATTCCCTGTAATTAAAATACCAACTAGGCATACGCCGGTGGCCGCACCTCACGGCCGAAATGTTTGAAACTTCTCCCCGTTTCTCGGACAATGGATGAAAACTCGCGAAGTGACACACAAATGATTTGTACACCTTCTTTGCTAACTAACACACCCAGATGTAGTTGTAGAACGGTTTTGATTTTATATGCACTAAATGCAAGGTAAGTGCAAAAAATGACTTAAATGTATTAGAGGAGACCTGAAATGGGCCAGAAAATCAAAACTAGGGTATATACATGATTGTTTACCGTGAAAAAAATTCGAGGCGGAACGATGTAGTCACCGACGATTGGAGTCCGAAGTGCCGCATCTCCTTTTGGAAACTATGATCCTTCTTGTGAGATGCTCCGATTTGGAAGGTGTGAGCATCAAAACTTGTGCCAAACTTTACCAAAATTTTTCCATGGGATCCTGAGAGCACGCCATGGTGACACATCGATTTTCGTTATTTCCGGACTCTATATGCATTTCTTGTAATTAAAATACCAACAAGGCCTACGCCTCTGGCCGCACCCTGAGTCCGAACTGTTTGATTTTTTTCCCGTTTCTCGAACAATGAATGAAAACTCCCAAAGCGACGCACAAATGATCTTGCTAGCTAGCACCCACGTGTAGTTGCGACTATAGCAAATGACTCAAATATAGCAAACGATACCTCAAATGCACCAGAAAATCGAACCATAGGGTACAATGGTGATTTCTTACCGTGAAAACAATTTGGAGGCGAAACGATGAACTCTTGTTTTCATTCAAACAAAAATATGCTATTAGTTCATGTAAATGTTTTCAAATAGCACACGGTTCACTCACGAAAGCCGTGTGCCTACCAAACCGTGGCCAATGCCCCCCTTGCTGCGGGCGTGATCTGAGTCGTGCGTTCTGATTGGCCTGAACCCAAACCCCCACGGATCGTACGTCTGCACCATTGGATGCTTCCCGATCGAACGGCAATCCACATCCCTTTCGATAGCAAATGCAGTCCGGCTAGGATTTGATTTATATGCCAAAATGCACGGTAAATGCCAATAAATGTCTTAAATATAGCACACGAGACCTGAAATGCGCTAGCAAATCAAACCTGTGGTATAATGGTGATTGCTTAACGTGGGAAAAAATTAGAGGCGAAACTATGAACTCACTTCTTCATTTCAAACGAAATTATTCTCTTTGTGCACACGAGCGCTTAGAGGCAACCGTTTGCATAGGCCTTTTCGCGCGGCGACCGGGGATATTTTTTTCACCCTTTTCACCTAGGCCGCCAACACCCCCCATCTCCCGCCCACGTTTACCCAATTTCCATCGCCAGCTCCCCCCTCCCCCAGATCCACAACAGAACCCTCTCCGGCGCCGGCGTGCCCACCCCGGCCGTGTGCCCGCTCTTCGGCGTCAACCCTACCTCCACTGCCGTTCCCAACACGCGGCTGCCCGCGCCTCGCCGTCTTCGTTTGCTCGCCAGCCACCCTCGAGCATATCGATCCTGTAACCCTCGCCTCTCCTGTGGTCCTGCCGGGTTTGCATTAAGAAACCTGGTAGTTACTGCTCTCCATCGCGGTGAGGCATATTTCCTCGCAATCCCTCTTCCTATTTCGTTCTGTATGTTCCTAAATTGGCTATAAAATAACGAAGAGCATATATATGTTCATTATCTACCTTCCTAATTAGTACATATAAGCTGTATTTGTTTCAATAAGTTACTACCGATTTACAGATCGCGGGCGCCCGAGTCACACAAACTTAACAAATAAGCCGTACATTTTCTAAATTATTGCATGACATGTTTAGACGGCTTGATACCAAGTTGTTAGTTTTATGCTTATCCTCCTTTCCTGAGTTTCGCATGTGTTCTCTGTAGATGCCGAGTAGCAGATACATCACTCATGCTTCAGGTGATGTATCTTCATCTGATTCCGACAACCCTAGGTCTTCAGCAGATGGTGAGGGATCAAGTAATCTTGAATGGGATAGAGCTGCAGCAATTACCCTTCCGGTCAGGACACAGAGGAACGCTCCATGGAAGCCCACACACCAGCCTAAAGGCGTACACAAAGTAACCGAGATCGATTTAAAGTCTTGGGCACCAACTAAACCAGATAAAGCATGCACGAGGTTCAGGAGTGTGTGTGGATTTGTTGGCAGGGCAAGGCTCAACATTACTCTGCCGGGGTTTCGGAAGGCTGACACAAAAACACGGCAAAGGATAGTCCGGGAGATCATGGATCACTTCAATGTTCCAGAGCAGTGGAGAATGCATGTGGAACACGCTGCACTGAAGAAGGCTAGGGATGCTTGGAGAAACTGGAAGCACGTGCTGTACAAGAAGTACTTGAGTGAAGGCAAGGACCCAATCCCCGCATATCCCCAAATTACAAAGGCAAACTGGGCAGAATTCAAAAGGGTCAGGGCAACTACAGAGTTCGCTGAGAAGAGTGCCAAGCAATCAAAACTTCAGAAGAGGAACACACACCCCCATCGTAATGGTGTGGCAGGATACTACGGCATGAAACCGATATGGGACCAGGAGGACAAAGAAGCAGTAGCGACGGGTGGGAAACCAGCCTTTAGTGAAATCAGGGGTGAACGCGCTAGATACTACTTGCGGGCACGTGCAAGGAGGCGTGATGATGGAACTTATTACTTTGAAAACTCACATGACGAATAACTGTATCGCGTGATGTTAAAGGCTTCCAAGATCCCTGAAAGGTTCTACAGGAACTCAGGGCCATGTGACATTCTGTCCGATGCTCTGGAAACAAGAGAGCCCACTGGCCGTGCAAGGGGTATAGGTGTTAATGTCCCGCATAAGAGGGCTTTCACACTCAGCAAATAAGAGAGGCTCAGCATGAAAAAAGCGAGGAGTGAAATGAAGCAGAATGCATTGTATGAAAGGTTGAGGAAGGACATGTATCCGGTTGTTTGAAAGGATATTGAGGAGTCAACGATGATGCAGAAGACTCTAACACTGACAGATAGCCAGCAGATGGGAGGGGAGGCGGGCATGGAGGATGCTGGTTATTGCGCGACAACACCGCACAAGAGTAGCTGTGCATCAGCTGACCCCAGCGACACTAAGACTACAACTGCTCATGATGATGCTATATCTGATCTATCTGGAATGAAAGACAAACTGAAGGGCATGCTTACACATTATGAAGGTACATTAAAATGTGCAATAGCCTGGGTTTGCCCACCCTTCTTGGAAGAGGGCCTCTTGTTGGACAATGTGCCATTGAAGCCGGGCTATGTGAAGTGCTACGTGACTGAAGTAAAGCCTGGATTCAATGAATTTGCCCTGAAGAATGTCCTAGGAGACTTTGATGAGCAAAGGACCTTGGGAGAAACACTGTTACATCACATCCAGTGGCCACGAAAGGAAATAGAGTTCATGGATGAGATCCCTGAAGCCCTGCCAAGAGAAACCAATGTTGCCGCTCAACCGGTGATGCTCTCCTTGCCACAGCAGCTCTCGCGTGCTTCCCCCAAACAGCCTAATACTCGTAATCCGACGGCTGATGCATCAACCTGTGATCAGCTGGCCCGACTTTGTGCCATACAGGCCATGTCATCGTCCGCCCCAGAGCAGCTAGTGGCAAGGCCTACAACTGCTGAAGACACACCACCGGTTCAGATGCCGGCCGCTGAAGCAGCGGGGGGAGACCCAACTGCAGCACATGCTCAGCAGACCAACCTAGTGGAACGGACTACTAAGTAGTCTGATGCTTCAGAACCGCCTGCTAAGTAGTTTGTAGGTCCAGAACCGACTACTCATCAGTCCGTTGGTCCGCAGCCGCGTGATCAGCATACCAATGCGTCAGCACTTCCTGCTCAGCAAACCAACGCGTTGGCACGGCCTCCTCAGCACACCGACAAGTTGGCACCACCTGCGCAGAAACCCGACATAGCTTTAACGCATGGTCAGTAGTCCGATGCCTCTGCTCCCACAGCCCAGCAGTCCGTCACAGCAGCACCCCCAGCTCAGCGGTCCGGCATAGCTAAACCGCCTGCTAAGCAGTCCGTCGAAGCTTCACCGTCTGCTCGGCAGTCTACCGTTCAGCCAACCAGACGTTCTACCAGAAGTGCTTCAAGTACCAAGAAGGAAGTGGCCAAAAAGGCTGCACCCATGAGGAAGCGCGCCGTGAGAGCGACGAGGAAAGAGAACGATTGCCTCTTACTTAAAGCACTCATCGCCCAGAGCCAAATTAACAACAAGTTGTTCGAATCGGGGAGTTATATTATTTTTGATGGCATGGATGATGAAGAAATATCTTTGCAGCTTCCTAAAAATAAAGCAAACGTACTTGAAGCATGCAATTACGTCCATGGCCAGACATTTCTTGTTGGCGAATACTTTGATGAGTGCAGCTCTAGTTGCCGCGAGTTACATAAATATTGCATGGATCAAATGTCAGCAGGTCATCATGTTCTGCTAGTCCACTACAATAGAGATCATTTTCGACACGATGCTGATTCCATTAGTGTGGGTTTCAAGGACTTACATATCTTCTTCAACTTCAATGAGCTCGATGCCAGTCTTGTTAGATGCCTGATTTTGTAAGTACTTAACAAACTCTGATCAACTTCTCCATACAAGGCTGTAAATGATAAACAGCTAACTGCATTTTATTCCTCTCAGGGGATTGAACGCGCATAGAAGAAAAAGGGAGAGTGTGTATTTCATAGATCCTGCATTAGCAAATGGCACAACATTACATGGTAAGGATGAACGGGAGTGGGCCATTAACAAGGTCGTCCGTATCTTCGAAAACACGTCCCATGCAGAATCATTTCTCTGGCCATATCATAAACGGTAAGTCAAGTAAACAACCATGCATACACTGATTATCTTTCAGATTTCGACATAATTCGTAAGTTCATGGCTTTCTTAATATGTAGCAATCGCTGGATATTGGTATTCATTGTTCCAAACAAGAACACAGTTTACTACATTAATTCTCTCAGAGAGTCAACAAATGCTCAGGATCTGACGCATCTTCAGCAATTCATGGATAGGTATTGAATTCTATGATGTTGAAATTAATTTGCATTCATATATGGTTCAATAATTGTTGTTGTCAAAATTCATCTTCATTTGCAGTGTGCTCGCATTGTGGAAAACTAAACCAGGGAACCTGTTCAAGAGGGAACTACCTCTGCAGCATGAGATCGTTTCTCCGGTAACACACCGAAATCCATTATTTTTGAAAAATGTATCCAATAGTCTGCAAATACCTTTTCTTACGCTAGTCAAATGTTCAAGCTTCTAAATAAACCTCTTTCTATTTCTGTCCAAAGAAAAAAAATATATCTAACACCGGTTAGGTTGTTCCTAACAGGACAAATACATGACTAATTCTGTACAAAAAATTTCAGTGTCCTCAGCAACAAGCAGGGACCAACCTTTGTGGATACTATGTTTGCAGACACATGATCTCCATCTGCAAATCTGCTGATAGTTGTGAAGATGCTCGCGAATTAGTACCAGTAAGTCTATCTTAATTAATATCTTCTACTCCACTCATATGGCACATTCTGATCTTAAAAATACTGCAGCTCATCTTAGAACCGAGGACCCCTGAACCGCTCCCTGCTGGTGAATTGCTGATGGTTTGGACATTTATCAGCAACTTCTTCCTGAATCACTACATCAATCCCACTGGTGATAATGAAGATTTCAGCAAGCGTTCTCCTGAAACATTGAGTAAGAGTTAGCCTCTAAACATATACGCATGGATCCATTGTTTTCCATCTGATGAGGTCTTCGTATTTCGTACACTATGATTAATTATGTAATGCATATATGTGTCGACAAATCATTGTAATTTAGCTACCATTTGTTCAATTGCAATTGTTGCGAAATCTGATGAATGTTCTTCCTGTGGACACTATTTGTTCAATTGAATATTGTGGCGATGCTTTTTGCATGCCGATTCAAATGCGATATTTTTGTTTTAACCTGGCAATTGCTCCGCACACGGTTCAACTAAATGTGTGTGTGCGATCCACATCGGAAAGCATACGTCAATCGTAGCGGAACTGTCGGTGATACATAGCAGATCGCAAACTATTTGCAGCACTACTACGTGTGCGTAGGGGCTCCGAAACCGTTTGTGATATCACATTATCGCACACGAGATCTCGGAGTAAACCATGCCCAATGTAAAATACAGTTCCAGTCGTAAATTTTTCAGGAAACGTGTGGGATCCCAAACGAAAAGCACACGTCACTCTTGCCGCAACCGTCGGTGATACACAACAAATCACAAACGGTCTGCAGCACTTGTATGTGTGCGAAGGGGCTCCTGAACCGTTTGTGATAGAACATTATCGCACACAGTAATTATTGGGAAACGTGTGCGATGGAGTCTTGCATGGCAGACGGGTTCCGCAGAAAACTCGTGTGCGATGGGGCACATATCGCACACAGTTCATATGTTGGCCCGTGTGCCTTACATACTGTTTCCCAAACAGTTCATTACGACACACCGTTTGGTTTCACTGCGTCATTAGAAACGTTGAATCACCGGTCCCACACGTGCGAATGAATTTAGTGTGTGCTGCATCGCATACGATTACATTTGGCAAGGCCTCTGCATCATGGCTCCATATCCTCGATGGTTTCTGGGTCGTGTGCGAAGGACCGCCCTATCGCAATCACTCACTTGGCGATGGTTCAAAATGCTGTCGCGGAAAGGGGTTAAAAACCGTGTGTATGGCACCTCACTGTACCAGTGTAGACGGCCGATCGGTGTCTGACTTGGAAGTTTCTCAGGATGGGTGTAGCATATGTCATGCTCGCCGTCGATGGTCGGTATGAACAAATCGATGAGAGGGTGAGATCTCGCGATGTCAGCACTCACTTTGGCCTCAAGGTGCTCGATCAGCTCCTAGTCTGTGGGGTCAAACTTGACGCCGGCCGGCAGCACCGGCCAATCCTTCTTGGACTTGCATCGGCTAATTCCAGTTAAATGCTACTCAATGTATGATCAATCAACTGTTTAAGTAAATCATGAAAGATTTCGGTAGATAAGTGCTACTCCAAATCTTAAGTCCACAACACCCGAACAAACTGGGGTCTCGGCTTCATTACTACATGCATACTCTAAAGACTTGAAAACCCCCATAAAGATCGAAATAATCAAACAGGGCGACGAGACGAATACTCATAGGAGCGGCCTCGCTGGTTCCTTCCTTCATGCGGCTAGCTTGAAGAGCATCCTTGTTGAGATCAATTTTTTCAGCGTCTTCCTTTTGACTACTTGCAATGAAGTATAGCAGCTCCAGTAGCTCATCACTCATCGTACCAACTGGATCAGAACAAGGCGGCAGCTAGGAGGCGGGAAGACGGGAGAGAATGAGAGAGTGATTTTGTAGAGAATGGGAGAGTGATTTGTAGAGAATGGAGAGTGTCGTTGTACTACCAGAGGGGTGAGGCTCACTTTGGTGAACCGAACAAGCCGCCGGGACTCTTGTGTCACCTCAGGCGCATCATGTTGTCACGTCAATTCAATGTGAGGACATGATGAATAATTTGAACGACGTATGCTAGTACTACTAGTCGTACAAGTACTACTTACTAGTACGAGTAGCGCAATATACGGTATAGAGGACTACTAGTACTGCAAATTTAGAAATGGAGTGCATTCATCCAATCTCCAGGTTGCTTCCATATTGCTTTAAATAATATTAGAGGGGCATTGCTAAAGGCTTAGTTTTAAGGGCATTATGCAAGAGTGTTTAGAAGGAGCTTAAAAACAGGTGCCTACAAAGTTACAAGGCTGTGCGACAGACTTTGTAGGCTACATAAGTAATACAAAACATAATTCCCATTGGACAACACTTTCACCAACAGGTACACACTTGGAGCCTAATTGATATATATGGCTTCTGCACATCATCTGCATCATCATTATCAGTACATGCTACGCAGGTGAGTTAAGATGCACATGATCCCAGAAAGGTATCTATCCTTCAAACTAACTAAAGTACATAATATCCAACAAAAGAGGGTCACGCTACAGCAGCAGGATACATGGCTCAGTCTAGATATCACTATGAATCAAGTTGTGCATATTTGCTGTTGTCATGAACCACATCGCCACATGTCGGGTTTGCAAAAGACATTCATTGCTTGGAAGCTTGATGCCTTTCACACACTGAAGATCATCTGGCAACAAGTTGTGTCGACGAATCTCTGGATATGGTGATTCATGAAACCCATGGTACGACGTGTAAACACAGTTTCCCCTAGCGAATGGAAGTTGCATAGCACAGTAATCATCACCGGTGATATGATTGATGATTGGTCGGATGATCGGATAATTGAGCCCGAGGAACAGGAAGTGGTTGCCGAGGCTATAAACCCGTCTCCAATTGAATACGCTTGGCCTAATGGAGCTGGGATATTTCTCGAACACGAAGCAGCCATGGCCATCAAAGTCACGAATGCCCCACACATTGTACTGCATGTGGTTTGATTAAATGGTTTGGTCCCTTTGGTACGTGCGAATGAGCATCAAACGCCCACCGTCAGTTGAACGAGCGATAAAGCACCACCCATTGACTTGTATATTTCCAGGTCCTTGAATTATAAAGGCCAACGCATTTGCATCTGCTGCAACAAATCAAATTGTCGATCAAAAGGACAAAAATATACAATCAAGTTCAGAGTATGTGTGGAATTAAAATTATTATAACAATGACACAGATCATAGCCAGAGAATTGCAATGCCGTGGTCATAATCATACCCCATTTTTTTTAAAATAAGCCAATGGCTTTCATATTCTAGCAATATGTCATGGTTCAAACATCATGTAAAAATGAGAGGAAAACAGCTATGCCAGGGCCTACTCATATTCTACCATAGCAGTTACTACAGTTCTCATATAAACTCTAACAATAACATGCGTGGTTATAAAAATCTTGGAAATGAGAGTAACATATAGCAATCATGAGGTTATACTCATAATATCTATTCTAACAATCATTAGATGCCAATTTTTCTCATATCAACTCTAACAATAACATGCGTGGTCATAAAAATCTAGGAAATGAGAGGAACATATAGCAATGATGTGGTTATAGTCATACTACCTATTGTAAATTTCTAAGAATCAACAGGCAGTCATATTCATAAGGTAAAGATGAGATGAGATAGAACAATTACATGACGATAGATTCCGCCATATATGCAGCCAATCTGTGCGTCGACCGCGTAAACGATGTCATCATGCACTATAGCATCAGACAAAAATGGAGGGTAACCAGGATTGATGATGAGCCATAACCATGTATGGTGACCGGATTCTAGATAGGCTAATCCCCCGTCGAAGAAGGCAATGAGCTCATAATCCATATAGTCTTCTGATGGTGGGCACTTCACAGATTACAACCTTTAGCAAACGGAGGTCGAACCAAAAGCTCGACACGTCTCATGCGTAGTAGGCAGGAGTGTCCGGCGGGCCACGAGGCTCGATGCCGGCGGTATCCAACAATGGAAGGGTGATCTCTCGCTGGGTATAGATATCCATGAGATGCCACATACTACCGGATTGGTGGACGAGGACGATCCAGTTAGCCTCCATGCCCGCCTAGTAGTGACCGCGCCTGAAGGATAGGTGGGCGGGTAGTGGTAGCATGTCGAGGGGTGTCGGTGTCAAAACCGGCGGATCTCGGGTAGGGGGTCCTGAGCTGTGGATCTAGGATCGATGGGTAAAAGGGACGATGAACACGGTATTTACCTAGGTTCGGGCCCTCTCGAAGAGGTAAAACCCTACGTCCTGTTTGATTGTATTTGATGTATGGTATGGTTACAGAGTTGATCTACCTCGAGATCAGGTGAGCTAAACCCTAAGGCAATGAGGTGATGAATGTAGTTCTAGCCCTAAAGACTAAAACCCTCCAGTTTATATAGGTACCGGTAGGGTTAGGGTTACATGCGATCGGTTACAAAGAGAGGAAGATCCTACCTAATCTTGACTTGGAGGACACACCACGGCTCCGAAGATTCCTTATCCGGTCATGGATTTGCACTCCAGCTTGGGCCCCATAATAGCCCATCAATCCGGCCCAAACATAATAGGCCGGCAGCCCGAGGACCCCTTAATCCAGGACTCCCTCAGTAGCCCCCGAACTTGCCTCCAACGCCAGGGCTTGTGTCCGGAACCGCACACCTCGTGGTCTTTGTCTTGCAAGGCTAGTTCTTCATCGTGTCCTGTACATGCTCGGAGTCAAGTGGTGTTCGGAATTTGAAGCGTCCATTTTACTTAGCTCCAAAGGCAAAAACCGTTCCGGTGTGAATAGTGTCCTCATCTGACAATTTTTTCCTCTTTAACGAAGGGTCGCGACCGGTCATAATACCGAGCGGCCTGACTGTTCTCGATGCGCGGCTTGAGGCCGCCCCCTATTGGCACGTCCCACTAAGGCAGAGATCGTGCCCCATTTTTTAGGGGATATGATCAATGATCTCGATTCCTCACCCGCGCATAACGTCGCGAGAGTATCGGGAAGTGGAGAATCCCACGGCGTCAAAAGAGGAACCCTTGGCTCTTCCGTGGCCTATAAAGAGGGGTATTGCTATAGTTAGCATCCTACGCCTTCTTCCACCCTCCGCTGCTGCTTGCACAATGCTCCAGAGCTCCAGTGCCCTGTCTTTCTGCTCCGCGGTGAATCCCATCCTGCCCACCCCAGCCATGGCTGGATCCGGTGCAACCGGCAAGTGGGATGTCTCCGTCGTTGCCAACAACGACATCCTGCAGCTGAAGTGGGCTAGCTACTTGTCGGCCGACATCGCTCACCGGGCCACTGAAAAGGGCCAGCTCATCCCCATGCCCAAGCCAGGCGAGAGGGTTGTATTCCTCCCCCATTTCATCCTGGGGCTTGGATTTCCCCTTCATCCTTTCATGAGGGGATTGATGTTCTTCTACGGGCTAGATTTCCATGATCTAGCCCCCAACTCCCTCCTCCACATCTTAGCCTTCATCATCGTCTGCGAGGCCCTCCTCTGAGTCCAGCCACACTTTGGCCTGTGGCTGAAGTTGTTCAACGTCAAGCCCAAGGTGGTTGGCGGTGCCCAGGCAGAATGCGGCGGGGCCATGATCAGCAAGCTGACTCGGGTCCAGTGGCCGGAGGGCAGGTTCATCGACACCATCAAGGTGTGGCAAAAAGAGTGGGTTTACATCACGTAACCAAGGGAAGCTACCTGGACGACAGCTCCCGAATTCAGATCTGGACCCCCGGTGAGATTGGCCTCGTGGACTATAAAGAGTCCGGATTGGGGGTCCACTGCGGACGTGAAGCTGCTGCAGAAGCGCGTCGTTAACGTGATGGAGACCGGCGCCAAGCTGACCAACGTGGTCCAAATAATGCTCAAGCGACGGCTCCTCCCTTGCCAGCAAAGGGTCGACCCGATGTGGGCAAACAAGCCCGAAGACCTGGCCACCATGCAGTTTCTCTTTGGCACAACCCACGACAAGGCGTGGGGTCTGCTATTCAAGCCTCAAGAGGAGTGGCCGGGCGAGGAGGAGGACATTGGTCTTGACGCAGCGACCCCCCCCCCCCCCCGACGGAGGTGAGTGGTCTTTCCCCTGACATGTGTTCGGATAATCATACCGTGCATACTTTGTTGTAAACCTCTCTTTACGGATTTTTGCAGGGTTAGCTCAAAAAGGCCGAAAAGATCAGCAGTGAGGCGCCGCTGCCCGAAAAGCCCCGATCGGCTCAGCTAGAAAAGCTACTGGCTGTGGTGCCTTACAAGGCGCCCGACAGGAAGGGCAAGAAGAAGAAGGATGTGTCGGAGGCTAGGGAGGGCCTCCGCCGAAGAGCTCATCCGGACACCCGGTCCGGAGGTGCTGCAGCCCCGTCTGCTCAGGACGGGGACGAAGACGAGTGATACGTCTCCAACGTATCTATAATTTTTTATTGTTCCATGCTATTATATTATCTGTTTTCGATGTTTTATATGCATTATTATGCTATTTTATATTATTTTTGGGACTAACTTATTAACCTAGAGCCCAGTGCCAGTTTTCTGTTTTTTTCCTTGTTTTTGAGTTTCGCAGAAAAGGAATATCAAACGGAGTCCAAACGGAATAAAACTTTACGATGATTTTTCTTGGACCAGAAGACACCCAGAGGACTTGGAGTCCAAGCCAGAAGACCCACGAGGCTGCGGCAAGGGTGGAGGGCGCGCCCTAGGGGGGCGCCCCCCTGCTTTGTGCCCCCCGGGAGTCCCCTGACCTACTTCTTCGTCCTATATATTCACATATATTCCAAAACCCTCAGAGAGAGCCACCAAAATACTTTTCCGCCACCACAACCTTCTGTTCCCATGAGATCCCATCTTGGGGCCTTTTCCGGCATCCTGCCGGAGGGGGATTCGATCACGGAGGGCGTCTACATCAACCCTATTGCCCTTCCGATGAAGCGTGAGTAGTTTACCTCAGACCTACGGGTCCATAGCTAGTAGCTAGATGGCTTCTTCTCTCTCTTTGATTCTCAATACCATGTTCTCCTCAATGTTCTTGGAGATCTATCCGATGCAATCTTCTTTTGCGGTGTGTTTGTCGAGATCCGATGAATTGTGGATTTATGATCAGTTTATCTATGAATATTATTTGAATCTTCTCTGTATTCTTATATGCATGATTTGATATCTTTGTATTTCTCTTCGAATTATTGGTTTGGTTTGGTTTGGCCAACTAGATTGGTTTTTCTTGCAATGGGAGAGGTGCTTAGCTTTGGGTTCAATCTTGCGTGATTTCACCCAGTGACAAAGTAGGGGTAGCGAGACACGTATTGAATTGTTGCCATCGAGGATAAAAAGATGGGGTTTTCATCATATTGCTTGAGTTTATTCCTCTACATCATGTCATCTTACTTAAGGCGTTACTCCGTTCTTTATGAACTTAATACTCTAGATGCATGCTGGATAGCGGTCGATGTGTGGAGTAATAGTAGTAGATGCAGGTAGGAGTCGGTCTACTTGACACGGACGTGATGCCTATATGCATAATCATTGCCTTGGATATCGTCATAACTTTGCGCTTTTCTATCAATTGCTCGACAGTAATTTGTTCACCCACAGTATTATTTGCCTTCAAGAGAGAAGCCTCTAGGGAAACCTATGACCCCTGGGTCTATTTTCCTTCATATTTGTTTCCGATCTACTATTTTGCAATCTTTTATTTTCAGATCTATAAACCAAAAAACCCAAAAATATTTAGTTATCTTTTATTTAGTTTTATCTATCTCTATCAGATCTCACCTTTGCAAGTGACCGTGAAGGGATTGACAACCCCTTTATCGCGTTGGGTGCAAGTGTTTGATTGTTTGTGTAGGTGCATCTATTGGGGACTTGCGCGTTTCTCCTACTGGATTGATACCTTGGTTCTTAACTGAGGGAAATACTTATCTCTACTGTGCTGCATCACCCTTTCCTCTTCAAGGGAAAAAACAATGCAAGCTAAAGAAGTAGCAGGAAGAATTTCTGGCGCCGTTGCTGGGGAGATCTACGTCAAGACTACCAAGTACCCATCATAAACTCTCATCTCTTGCATTACATTATTTGCCATTTGCCTCTCGTTTTCCTCTCCCCCACTTCTAAAACGATTTTCGGAAAAATTTGCCTTTTCATTCGCCCTTCCTCCGTTCGTCCATCCGTTTGCCTTTTGTTTGCTCATTTGCTAGATCGGTTTTTGCCACTATGTCTGAATCTAGGGAGGTTATCATTGAAAATTTTGAGGGTCTTGCTAGTATAAATCTTGAGGAAAAACTTGGATCTTGTTCTTTGGATCATAAAACTGAAACTCCCCCTAATTACAAAGCAAAAACTTTTCATGTGGGAGATGGTAATATTATTGGGAAAAGTGTTATTCAAGAATTCTTTGATTGCACGGGATCTATGCCCATTAGTAAAAGATCTATTCTTCTCGATACAAATTGTTATGCGGATGCCATTGTCATGCTTGTTGAAAAACAAGAAAGAAAATTTGTGCACATCCATCCTGCTTTGCAAAAGGTGTTTTACGAACTTCCCAATATTAATCATCCTAAGGCTAAAAAGATTGCCAATATCATCCTTATGCAAGAATTTGATTTTATAATACAAGAGGCTAGGGAGATTTTTGCTTTCTAGAATAAAAATGCTGAACACCCTCCGATTGAAGATATCCTCCATGATAAAGAAACAATGCATAGTTTGGAATCTAGGGATTATCAATCTTACAGCGACAATCTTAGGAGGAGAGTTCCCTATTCAGAAATCTCTCAAGCCTTGTACCTTGAGGCCTACGAGGAATTTGATTGGATTACAAGGGGAATTTATGTAGGATTTAATAAGGATTGGTTGAAAAAGATGATTAAGGAACCCGTTAGAAATGAGATACGTATCTTATATGATGATATATATGGTGATGATCCGGATTACGGGTTTATGAATGTCAAAATCACTAATCAAAGTCCTTTTCATGATTTAAGTTCATCTACTAGAAGGGAAATAAAGGAAAGAATAGATTTGTTAAGACGAGTTTTGGAAGATTTGATGAAAAAGGAATTGCATACCAAAGATGACAATACCTAGATCTATGTTTTTATGCCTAGCTAAGGGCGTTAAACAACGGGATAATTGTATTCATACCCTTAGTTGTGTCCCCCTCAACCGAATTGCCCCTAATTTTTGAAAACACGTGGTCTTGCCCAACCCACTTTGTCGTCTTGTGCTTTTGCCCTTTGACCGTTTGACCGTCACTTTGAAAACTTCATAACTAATTCATACTAAATCAGAAAAATGCAAATAAGATACCAAAATGTTTGGAAAAACATCACCTATATGTCAATGTCACTTGCATTCATGACAAAAGTGTTGGTAAGTGCCCATCCGAGTTTTAGCTCTTATCATACCACCATGAACAGGAAAATCTAAAAAAATTCAAGAAAAATTTGGTGGCAAAGATTTGCAAATGTTTTAAGTGCTTGCCAAGTTTCACGAGGGAATGACATTCATGGAAGTCGTGGCAAAAAAATTGGAAGTCATGGCAATTTTTTTTTATTTTTGAGTGTTCATTGTTTTTTTTTGCCACGACTTCCATGAATGTCATTCCCTCATGAAACTTGGCAAGCACTTAAAACATTTGCAAATCTTTGCCACCAAATTTTTCTTGAATTTTTTGATTTTTTTTAGATTTTCCTGTTCATGGTGGTATGATAAGAGCTAAAACTCGGATGGGCACTTACCAACACTTTTGTCATGAATGCAAGTGACATTGACATACAGGTGATGTTTTTCCAAACATTTTGGTATGTTATTTGCATTTTTCTGATTTAGTATGAATTAGTTATGAAGTTTTCAAAGTGACGGTCAAACGGTCAAAGGGCAAAAGCACAAGATGACAAAGTGGGTTGTGCAAGACCACGTGTTTTCAAAAACTAGGGGCAATTTGGTTGAGGGGGACACAACTATGGGTATGAATACAATTATCCCTTAAACAATAGCGCTTGTTGGGAGGCAACCCAATTTTATTTTTGTTCTTACTTTTTTTGGTTCTGTTTTTCAATAAATTTTTCATCTAGCCTCTGGTTATATGTGTTTTCATGTTTTAATTAGTGTTTGGGCCAAGTAAGACCTTTGGGATGGCTTACGGTGATAGTTGATTTGATCTTGCTGAAAAACAGAAACTTTTGCGTTCAGTTACAGAATTTTAATAATTCACAAAAGCGACGAATAACCCTGAATTTTTTACACAAGATTGATATACAAATTGCCTCTCATTTCCTAATTTTTAAGAATTTTTAGAGTTACTTAAGTATTAGAACAATTCAGATATTCGCAGACTGTTCTGTTTTTGACAGATTCTGTTTTCTATGTGTTATTTGCTTATTTTGATGAATCTATGGGTAGTATCGGGGAGTATGAACCATGGAGAAGTTTGAATACAGTAGATATTAAACCAATATAAATAAATATTGAGTTCACAACAGTACCAAAAAGTGGTGATTTATTTTCTTATACTAACGGATCTCATGAGTTTTCTGTTGAGTTTTGTGTTGTGAAGTTTTCAAGTTTTGGATAAAGATTTGATGGACTATGGAATAAGGAGTGGCAAGAGCCTAAGCTTGGGGATACCCAAGGCACCCCAAGGTAATATTCAAGGACAACCAAGAGCCTAAGCTTGGGGATGCCCCGGATGGCATCCCCTCTTTCGTCTTCGTCTATCGGTAAATTTACTTGAGGCTATATTTTTATTCACCACATGATATGTGTTTTGCTTGGAGCGTCTTGTATGATATGAGTCTTTGCTTTTTAGTTTGCCACAATTATCCTTTCTGTACACACCTTTTGAGAGGGACAAGCATGAATCGTGATTTATTAGAATACTCTATGTGCTTCACTTATATCTTTTGAGCTAGGCAATTTTGCTCTAGTGCTTCACTTACATCTTTTTAGAGCACGTCGGTGGCTTTATTTTATATAAATTGTTGAACTATCATGCTTCACTTATATTATTTTGAGAGTCTTTCTAAACAGCATGGTAATTTGCTTTGGTTATGAATTTAGTCCTAATATAATGGGCATCCAAGAGGGATATAATAAAAACTTTCATATAAAGTGCATTGAATACTATGTGAAGTTTGATTCCTTATGATTGTTTTGAGATATAAAGATGGTGATATTAGAGTCATGCTAGTGAGTAATTGTGGATTGATAGAAATACTTGTGTTAAAGTTTATGATTCCCGTAGCATGCACGTATGGTGAACCGTTATGTGATGAAGTCGGAGCATGATTTATTTATTGATTGTCTTCCTTATGAGTGGCGGTTGGGGACGAGCGATGGTCTTTTCCTACCAATCTATCCCCCTAGGAGCATGCGCGTAGTACTTTGTTTCAATGACTAATAGATTTTTGCAATAAGTTTGTGAGTTCTTTATGACTAATGTTGAATCCATGGATTATACGCACTCTCATCCTTCCACCATTGCTAGCATTTCTAGTATCGCGCAACTTTCGCCGGGCCTTACACCCACCATATACCTTCCTCAAAACAGCCACCATATCTACCTATTATGGCATTTCCATAGCCATTCCAAGATATATTGCCATGCAACTTCCACCGTTCCGTTTTATTATGACATGCTCCATCATTGTCATATTGCTTTGCATGATCATAAGATAGCTAGCATGATATTTACATGGCTTGTCCGTTTTTTGATGTCATTTGCTACGCTAGATCATTGCACATCCCGGTACACCGCCGGAGGCATTCATATAGAGTCATATTTTGTTCTAAGTATCGAGTTGTTATTCTTGAGTTGTAAGTAAATAAAAGTGTGATGATCATCATTATTAGAGCACTAGTCATTAACCTGTGCGACTGCACGGGCTAGTATGATTTATTAGAATAATATAGATCACGGGAGGTCCTGTTAATACTTTCTTGTGAGCTTTTTTTCTATTAGATAGTGACCTCTTTTCTATTATATCATAAGGAAAAAACTGAGAATATTATATTATATTATTGATTTAAAATTATATTATGCGATCATGTAATGGTTTGGTTTGGTTCCTCGGCGAATAATATACATTTTTTACTATCTACTTTATGTTGTGAGCTCAGATAGCCATAGTATAACAATTTGCATTAATGTAGTACTTCTTAATTTATAATATAATTAATAATATGAAAATATTCAGGTATAATTAAAGATGGAGACGGGTTACTTGAAAACTATCATTGAATTTTATGAATGCATAGGTTCTATTGCATCAAGTTATCGGAAGCATGGCACACGCCATTATTCACATGTTTGACTTTCATGAGAGGAATCGAACCCATGTTTCTATAAGCATGGCGGACAATCGTCGAGGTAGATGCGTAGGCCTTCACATAGGCCAATTTTTGGCCTCCCAAGAACTTCTGAATGAATGACCTAGTCGATAGCAATTCGAGGGTAATTACTAATTAGACAGAATTGTCTTTCAATATAAGATGTACTATTACCTGCGTAGTAGTTGTGCGACTCCTGTGGTTCATTACGTCAAACCAATGAAGAACTTAATTAGCTGTATATGGAAAAAATGTGTGCTTTGAGTTTGAGAACATGTTACGTAATAGTGTGATCTGGTGTTTCCATACGGACCTTACACATATTTGTTTAAGCGTTGGTGGCAACGGCACATCGTTTCTCCATTTCTTGTCATCTCTAATTAATAATCTATTACAGAGAGGAGGAAAAGACAATGTATCTGTACGCATTGTAGTCTTTACCATCAATGACATGTATGTCTAAGTTAACATGATTTAATCAAGTAATTCTAAATTTCATCCGGTCCAACGGTCTAATTAGTTCTAATTCAAAAGCGTAAATGAACTATGATAATATGCAAAAGTTTGAACATAATTCTCTAACTGAAAATCATTTTCTTCCTGTAAAAACCTCTGATGTCAAAAATTTATAGAGTATACGATTCAACTAATTTTTTCCTTAGACACATTCAGTAGTTTCAATTCGAACTGCGTTTATACAAAGTCACTTTGTACGCTCGAAATAGTAGAAAGTAGAGTACAACAACAATACCTAAATTAGTAGGCCACACAAAGTAAACAGGCTTACAAAGAATAATGCATAGAGAACAACTGGTTTTAAACCATGCTTTTCACCCGCGCTCATGATTGACACAAAAACGCTACTGCTACACATAGCACAAAGATAGCGCATGTTGCTACCTTTAATTCAGGTTAGTTGTTGCCATTGACAGGGAAATTTCAACGCATGTATTATTTAGTAGGCCAAATGTTACTGCAAAAAACAAAATAATAATGACAGTGGAGCGAAAAATAAAATATATTATTATTATTATTATTATTATTATTATTATTATAGATAGACAACAAAGTTCACACAGTAGGTCTATTGCCACCCTCAAGATCCCTAGATAACCAACCTAATTTAGAGGCTTTAACCAAATACAAACTTTATCACATCTGTTCTGAGAACTGAAAAACTCACAGCAAATCAAAATTCAGAAGCAACTTGGTATATATGGTTACTTAGAATGCTACTGAAACATAAGGATGGCAAATAAGCCATGAAAGCTTTTGATTTTTTAGAAAGCTATTAAGAAGTAGGCATCCGAGCATTTAACCCAATGTTAGCTTTTTATGCTAATGTGAGAGCATATGGCCGAAACTCTTCTTTTTCCTGGAATTGTGTCATTGTATGGTCAGATGTTGAGCAATCGCGCACAGACCACTATATTTGCTAAGTGAACAGATAAGTACATGTAGATACGCACATGCAACCATGGAAGCCCCAACCTGAAACGTAAGTCATTAGTATTTTTTTACACGTTAATCTGGGCATCTAGCTAGCTTCTATGGGCTATTTAATTGTGAAACGGAGGAGCCATACTAATTATTAGTAAATGATATAGCAAACTGGATCCAAAACATAGTTATTTTAATCAGAAGAAGTGCCGGTGCGACTATTGTTGTTCTCTAATCTTTAGGTGCAGAAATACTAATCAACCAACGTGAATGATTGGCCTTGATTCCTCTTGATAGATTAACAACATATCCAAAGAAAAAGTAGTTGGTAGCTAACTGAACAGTACTGTGACGAACAATGACAAAGTGATATATTCAGTTCAAGAAAAGTCAAGAACTTCAGAAAGAACTAACACTGACCTATCATTGCATTACATATTTATTGTGATAGACAAACTCGAGAAGCATATCAACAATGCATCGAACAGTTTGGGTATCGCAAGAAGGGCTACAAATCCTTCATATATTGATTTTGGTGCCATTGAAACTCAGCTTTCTTCATGTACTATTTTGTATATATATACAAACGGTAAGAAAAAAAGGAAACGGAATTTGTTAGATGTATGATGCTCGGATATGCATGAACCTGACGTTATTGTGCCTATTTGTAGCATTGTCCAACACGCGTGGCTGTTCGTCGCCACAACCTGCTGTTATTCCTTTGTTGGTTGAACCACTCCCCTGCTCGTCGCCGCGCTGTCCTACCTTGCTAGTACTCATCCGGTGCCCAGCTTTGCAAGCCGTGTGTCTTCTTGTGCCTGCATAGCATGCCCAAGCGACACGTGCAGGCAAACTCCCATCCACGGGAACCTGCTAATTAATCTGTCAATAGTGCTCATGGATGGTGTAGTTGATGGAGGACACGCCAGGGACATGTCCACTTCCATCTTGACTTCCGTTGGTTTCATCTATAAAACGAAATTAGATGCTAGATTGGATATGAAGTAATTAGGAGACCAAGGGATGATGGATCAGATCATACCTTCTCTTCTAGATTATGTAGTTTCGACGGAACGCTGAAGCGGAGGGCGACATGGAAGGAGACACCGCATCATGGTTAGGGCTGAGATAGGAAGGAAGGGGATGATCGGGTATGGTTTGCCAGATTGTTTTTTTTTTTCCAGCTTATAATTGATGCGTGCTTGGTGGAGGAAGGTGTCTAGGAGGGAAAAGTATTAAGAAGATGCATGCACGTGGGACATCAGGCCCAGGACTCTTTTTCTATTTTGTTTTTTCAAATAGGCCAACGACTCTTTGAGGGACGTCATCATAGGCTTTGACGTGGGACATTAGGCTAGGACTCTTTGAGGCAAATAATCGTACGGCTGTAGATAGTTAATCAGAAGTGTAAGTGCATCTAGTGCCCCTTAGTGATTTTGGTGTATTGAAGACCTATAGGTTAAAGGACTAATGTGTTTGTGAGTGTACACAGGTTCTATAAGACTATGAGGAGTTTGATATTTACGATGAAAGTCGACCCCTAAAAATGAATGTCTTCATTTGAAGCCTCAAAGCCAACCCCTCAAACCACTGCTCCACGCGTGATGACTGATCGTGAGCTTCTTCTAAGTCTTCATCAGAAGGTCGATCACAATCACAAGTGGGTCAAGCGTCAATTTGGCTCAATTCTTCAGAATATGACTGTTACGCAAAATATTGTGAAGAAGAACCACTACTATCTGCATGAAGTCTTCGACCGCACTTGGGCTATTCTGTCCCATCTCTATACTGATGAAGATCTCAAGAAGATGGAATTTCAACAGGACTTTGACTGGGCACAGCCTCATTCGAAGAAATTCAAGAAAGTCAAAGTTCCTCAGCTGGTTACAAGTTCATATTCTTCATCGCGTGAGATAGATGAAGCTGAAGATTTGAATGACACTGCGGCAGGCCCTACCTCAACGGACGACCCCAACAACGCTGGCGCTCCTCCATCGACATCATGATGATATTCTTCAGGGGCATTAGTCCTCATTTTTCGTCCCTTTTGGTCATTCGATGACAAAGGGGGAGAAATTTGAGTTAGTCTTCAAGCGGGTCTTATATATGGGCATTTTTTTGGTTAAGTTACAACTCTTGCTCTTCTAAGGTGTTTGCTCTGATGAGTTGTAAATTTAAGTCCTATGGTGCTCTGATACTTTTGAACTGCTTTCTGCATGCTTATTTCCTCAAGTCCCGTAATGCACGCATGCTGAATTTCGTCAGACACCATATTTCATCATGCATTTCAAATTCTTTATATTATATGTCAAATGCAGTGGCGGAGCCAGAACTTTTCTGGAGCATGGGCAAGTTTGAGTCTTAGGTGAAAGAAAATTGGGTGTTTGGAGTACAACATATAAAATGGCACCAAATTTCCGAACCAGAAATTCTATTAATATATTATATGTTGGATATCAGGAGAATACTCACAACTTTTTCTGTCTTTCTTGGAACATGCTCAATCTCATTTGGATTAAACTAATCGGCAACGTTAGGTGGTGGCTGTGGCTCTACTTCTGTTTCAGATTACACTCTATTCAAATATGGAGTGCTTGGACTATTAACCCAAAACCTCCCCATCTCCGAATTGTATGATTTAAATTTTGAAGTTAACATCAACTATTTAGAACAAATATTTACTACAATCACGAAGGATCGTCACCAGTGACCAATTACCCACACCCTGACCTTAAAATAAGCCCTAACAAGTCTCACAATCTTAAAATCAGTTAGCAATCTCATCTAATTATGAAGGAAGGGATAAGTCGGCTATGACGCAAGTCATTCCTTGGAGTATCGGATGGATCCGCTACGGCTCCACCAGCTGCTAGGCACGCACCCATGCTAGCCTTCGCGGCTGATCCGTCTCCATTTCTCATATCGACCAAGGATCACGCCATCTCGAACGGGCATAGCCAAACAGGCGGGGTCACGGAGGGGTGGAGCAATCGGCCGATTGTGTCTCATCTCGAGTCAACGAGTTTTGCTACACCCACGTGTAATTACGAGGTTGAGGGAGTTAGGGAGTGATTTGACAATGTTTAATTGGACATTAATGAGGCGGCCGGCCCACCCTGAAATTCAGAGGCGGCGCTTGGTTAGTGTGGAAGCAAGTTTCGTCCGTTCCAAAATAAATTTGAAGAAAAACCACGACATTTATTTTGGAGCTTACGTTTTTTAGAGCGAGTAGAAAGCTTTATTATTTTTTTAGTTTTGTTCATTTAATTGTCATGCTTTTAGTTCAAATTTGAGCTGAAAGCACGACACTTGTTTTGGAACAAGGGAGTAAAAAGCTTACTTTTTTTTAGAGAGAGTAAAAAGCTCTTGTAGGTCTAGCATTTTTCCGAGTAAACAAAGCAACAGCCGATGAGCCAAACCACATATCTTAGGTAGACCATTACAGAAGGAAACGCAAGTAGACTACAATTAGCCCATTAATCTATTGTATTAGTCCAGCTACTACTACACTAGTAGGCCTTCTCGTTTCCTGAACTGAGCAAACAGAAGCCCATTCGGCCACTTCTGCCCAGGTAAACCACGGTGGGATGACAATTTTTCCCGTTGTGACATGGCCATCGCTAGCTTGCATGTAGCTAGTGAGGCCGGGCAAGTGCCCAGGCTAGCCGGGCGTTGGCTCCGCCACTGGTCAAATGCGTGTATGAATTACAAGATATATGAATTACAAGATATAGGGGGAGATCTCCATGATATTACTCTACAATGTGCATTTGCAATCCAAAGCAAATTCCTCAAATATGCACATCTTGAGGGGGAGTTCTTCTATATCTTGCAATCAAATTCCTCAATATCAGTATTTACACTTCATATGTTTATCCCGTTGAAAACTTAACCTATTTGTCGTCAATCACCAAAAAGGGGAGATTGTAAGTGCATCTAGTGCCCCTTAGTGATTTTGGTGTATTGAAGACCTATAGGTTAAGGGACTAATGTGTTTGTGAGTGTACACAGGTTCTATAAGACTATGAGGAGTTTGATATTTACGATGAAAGTCGACCCCTAAAAATGAATGTCTTCATTTGAAGACTTTGGTTTTCTTGAAGACTTTGAAAGTGAGGAAATTGGTGTGACGTTGAAGACTTCGATATTGATGCGAGGATTATGAAGCGTGAAGACTTTTGTTTTCGTAGTTTCATTTTCTCTTTCTTGAGTCATAGAAACACCGTACTGTTAAAGGGGGTCGAGGTAAAACTAAGGAAAAACTTTCCAAGTGATGCTGATCTCAAAGCCTACACATACCCAATCCTTTCGAGTGAAGCCATTGGAAATCTCATACAGTTCAGTCAATTTCTTCAGTGACAAAGACGAAGATCTTCTGTTCTCTGAGGAATTTGTTCTGACTGAGGAGTTAGGAATTCGCCAGTGCAGATTGCCTACAAGTGAGGAACATGATAGCCCTGAGGAATTTGAGAGCTCAAATTTCCGACCGTTGCTGTGCTACGCGCCAGCTGTCCCAAACATCTTATCCACCTAACGGTCAAATCATTGAAGGGCATTTATGTCTTATCATGTCGGGCTGCTCCCCGGCTATAAATAGCCGCCCCCCTACAACCACTAATTGGTTGGCTACTTCGAGAGAAACTGACACTTGTCATTGAGAGCATCCCATCCTCCGAGGACTTTGAGAGAAAATCATCAGTGAGGAAAAACCCAAACCCAAACACCTACAACCCAAAGTGATTGAGCATCACTGAAGAGATTATTCCTGTGTGGATCCGACGCTTGTTACCTTTGAAGACTGTGCATCTTCCAGATGGTTAGGCGTCATGGTCTAGAGCATCCAAGAGGAATTGTGGATTGCCGAGTGACCGAGTCTGTGAAGGTTTGGAAGTCACCTTGAAGACTTACCACGAGTGATTGGGCGAGGTCTGTGTGACCTTAGCTCAGGGAGAATACGGTGAGGACTGTGTGTCCGGGACTGTGTGTCCCCAGGTTTAAATACCTAGCCGCTCCAACCAGATGTACAACTGTCACAGCTGTTGGAACTGGTCTACCAAATCACTGTCTCCACCGAGCTACTAGTTCTATTTCCTCAACCCTTTCATTTCCTCGCATACTTACTGTGTACTTGATCGTTACTGTTTGAAGACTTTGACTGGAGACTTTCTCAATTTCCTCAATCCTATTTCTTCAATCATCTTGTCTTCTGTCTGCTTATCCTGTTTTCACGCTACCTGTGCTCTGTGCATGTTTCATTTCATCATGATGACTATGCTACTGCTTTGTTATGCATGCACCTGAGTACTTATTCCACTGCTAGTAGTTCGTTGCTTAGGAAATTCCTCAAGCAGTATTTCCTCAGTGTCGAATTAATAAAAATCACCTATTCACCCCCCCCTCTAGTCGACTTAACGCACTTTCATTTGGTATCAGAGCGGGTTACTCCCCTGTTCTGTGTGATTTTGGTTTAACCACCTGGAGTTTTAGTTATGTCGACCGCATGTATGAAGAAAGTGTCATGTCCCATCTTTGACGGTCATGATTATCCCAAGTGGAAGGCCATGATGAGGAAGCGCCTCATGGCGATGAACAGTGAGCTGTGGACCGTCACCGAGATTGGACTTACCGATCTATGCAAGATGCACTACAAGAAATATGTGAACTTGTGACCTTCTCTTAGTGACTGTGGGTGAATTGGTCGTAAATCTATGACCATTTAGAATCAATTGGTCAAAAGCTATTTTGGAGGGTCCAAACCCTAAACCATAACGACCATTTTGGTCAGAAAGGTCGTAATTGCCTTACACGAGATGGTCGTAAATTTGTGAACATGATTTACAATGTTATTTCTTGTTGATTATGACCTATTTAGATAGTCGTAAATGTCTACGATGATTTGATTTGACATGACTTGGCAGACACCTCAGCAATCTTGCCTACATGGCATGATTAGGTGTCATCCCACTTACATGTCACTATTAACCACTTAATTTTGTTTCCTATTGACAAGTGGAACCCGTAGATCTTACACGTGGGACCAACACCACCCACATGCTCCCATTGATGTGTGGGGCCTACCCCATCGAGTGGGACCCGCACCACCCACAGGTTTCCAATGACGTGTAGGACCCACCCTACCGATCTGGCGCGTGGGGCCTGCAGCACCTACGGGCCCACCAACCTGACGCGTGGGACCAACATCACTCAAAGGCTGCCAATGACATGTTGGGCCCGCCATACACCCCTGGCAAATGGAAGGCCATGATGAGGAAGCACCTCATGGCGATGAACAGTGAGCTGTGGACCATCACCGAGATTGGACTTACCGATCTATGCAAGATGCACTACAAGAAATATGTGAACTTCTCTTAGTGACCGTGGGTGAATTGGTCGTAAATCTACGACCATTTAGAATCAATTGGTCAAAAGCTATTTTGGAGGGTCCAAACCCTAAACCATAACGACCATTTTGGTCAGAAAGGTCGTAATTGCCTTACACGAGATGGTCGTAAATTTGTGAACATGATTTACAATGTTATTTCTTGTTGATTATGACCTATTTAGATAGTCGTAAATGTCTACGATGATTTGATTTGACATGACTTGGCAGACACCTCAGCAATCTCGCCTACATGGCATGTTTAGGTGTCATCCCACTTACATGTCACAGTTAACCACTTAATTTTGTTTCCTATTGACAGGTGGAACCCGTAGATCTTACACGTGGGACCAACACCACCCACATGCTCCCATTGACGTGTGGGGCCTGCCCCACCGAGTGGGACCCGCACCACCCACAGGTTTCCAATGACGTGTAGGACCCACCCTGCCGATCTGGCGCGTGGGGCCTGCAGCACCTACGGGCCCACCAACCTGACGCGTGGGACCAACATCACTCAAAGGCTACCAATGACATGTTGGGCCCGCCATACACCCCTGGCAAATGGAAGGCCATGATGAGGAAGCACCTCATGGCGATGAACAGTGAGCTGTGGACCATCACCGAGATTGGACTTACCGATCTATGCAAGATGCACTACAAGAAATATGTGAACTTCTCTTAGTGACCGTGGGTGAATTGGTCGTAAATCTACGACCATTTAGAATCAATTGGTCAAAAGCTATTTTGGAGGGTCCAAACCCTAAACCATAACGACCATTTTGGTCAGAAAGGTCGTAATTGCCTTACACGAGATGGTCATAAATTTGTGAACATGATTTACAATGTTAGTTCTTGTTGATTATGACCTATTTAGATAGTCGTAAATGTCTACGATGATTTGATTTGACATGACTTGGCAGACACCTCAGCAATCTCGCCTACATGGCATGTTTAGGTGTCATCCCACTTACATGTCACTGTTAACCACTTAATTTTGTTTCCTATTGACAGGTGGAACCCGTCGATCTTACACGTGGGACCAACACCACCCACATGCTCCCATTGACGTGTGGGGCCTGCCCCACCGAGTGGGACCCGCACCACCCACAGGTTTCCAATGACGTGTAGGACCCACCCTATCGATCTGGCGCGTGGGGCCTGCAGCACCTACGGGCCCACCAACCTGACGCGTCGGACCAACATCACTCAAAGGCTACCAATGATATGTTGGGCCCGCCATACACCCCTGGCAAGTGGGACCAATAACACCACAGCCTCCCAACAACGTGTGGGACCCGCCATACTTACATGTGGGACCAGGGGGCCTACGTGTTGGCAACCAATCATAAGCAGGTGGCAGAAATAAAAAGAGGCAACGCGAGGGTTCGAACCCGCGACCTCGTGGGGCACTGAGCGAGGGAAAACCAACGGGCTAGCACTCAGGTTGTGATACATTCCCACACGCAATTAATTTATAGAGTCATTCGTCTGTTGGGCCTGGACCTAGGTGGGCGACTGGGACATCCTCACGACGCCCCGGGGCTTCTTTCTACTCGCGGCCATGGGCCGGCCCAGCACGCGACCATGAGCTTGGAGCTTCTTTCTGTTTTTTCCTTCCGCTTTTTCATATTTGCTTTCCTATTTAAGAAAAAGTTAATCAAGCTTTTGAAAAAGAAAAGTAGAAAACAAATATGGGAAAAGGGGGATTCGATCCCGCGCCGCACCAGACAAAGCAGTTGAGCCATACCACCACGCCACCATCTCGGTTTTGATATTTTACTGCAATCAATTCTTTTATAGATTTTTTTTGAGACAAAATTCTTTTATAGATAAGATCGTTTCCTGGGCTTGGGCCTAAATCGTGATAGGCCTCCCCTTCTCTCCTTATTTTTTACATTAACACAGCGGTCCGCCGAGTGGGCTCACGGCCCATAGCCTATTAGCAGGCGTTTTTAGGTCTCAAATGTATGCTTATTATTATTTTTTCTGTTTAATTTCTTCTTCTTTCAAATAATTCAGGATTTCAAAAAAGTTTCAAACATAAAAAATGAATTTGTTGGAAAAATGTACGTGAAAACATAAAATGTACGGGGAGTAAAAGAAGTTCATGATTTTGAAGAAATGTTTGCGTATTGAAATAATGCTTGTGAATTTGACCCAAAAAATTTGAATTCAAAAAATGTTCATGATTCTTTCATAAAAAGTTCACAAAAAATTTGTAAAAATATTCATCATTTCCAAGTTTGTAAAATTTTTAGTAACTACGTGACAAATGTGACGCAACGCTAAGGTTTTAAATTTTCATGATTTTTACAACTTCTCATGTATATGAAAATATGAAAAAAATTATACAAAAATATATAATGTTTACGAAATGATTTATCATGTATTTTAAAAATGTTAATCCAAGCACTAGAAAAATATGTTAAAACATTTTTTGAGTTAAATGTTGACCAAGTTTTCGAAAAATGTTAAATATGTATAGAAAATGGTGTTGTTCCACTTTGCAACAAATATTTTCTAGGTTCTTCAAAAAAAAATATTAAACTTGTATTAGAAAAATGTTCTTGACGCATACAAAAAATATAGAATGAAAACCAAAAGAAACAAAGAAAAAAATGAAAACCAAAAGAAACTAGTGCAAAAATAATGGACACAAAGAATAATAAAATACTATTGAAAACAAAGAAAGAAACAAAAATAACCAAAGTAAAAAAATAAAAATGAAAACTTCCTTCTTCAACATTGTTTGAAATTCAAAGATACGCTTCAAAACGGCGGGCATGACCGTTCCTAGCTAGTGGTTGAAATTTGTCTTTTTCACGAGAGGTGGATCAAAACTTTTGACACCCAGCCATTTGGTCAATTGTACATTAAATATGGCCTAAAGTTTTATAAAATTGATTTGGTCCGAATTTGCCACAAATATTTGCTAGGTTCTTCACAAAAAAACTCATTTTGGGCACTCGAAAAATGAACAATGAACTTTTCGTCCAAAGAAGATGAAAACTTCCTGAGGCAACATTGTTTGCAATTCCAAGATGCATCCTTGTGCACAATATGAGATCATTTAAACAAACTATGCCATGAATGTGGCCATAAGATTGATCATTTGGCTTGAAAGCCATGGATCTCCACACGTGATAGCTCATTTGTGAGAACACTTTTTTTAAATAATTGCCGTATTACAAGTTTATTATTTTTCCTGGTAACTCTGTCACATATGATGACACAATGCGAAGGTTTTCCAATTTTTTGATTTTTTTTTAATATTTCATGCCCGTTTCAAAAGGCGGTCAAAACGGCGGGCATGACCATTCCTAGCTAGTGGTTGAATCTTGGAAAACTTTTGATGTTTCTCTAATTAAATAGATACTTATGTACCTAGAAATGAATTTTGGAAAAAATAAAGAGCAAACTATGAGGGAGCTGCAGTTCAAATTTGACCCGCTTCCAACTGAATTGGCGGAAATTGTTCTTGTTCACGAGAGGTGGATCAAAACTTTTGACACCCAACCATTTGGTCAATTGTACATTAAATATGGCCTAAAGTTTTATAAAATTAATTTGGTCCGAATTTGCAACAAATATTTGCTAGGTCCTTCAAAAAAAAACTCATTTTGGGCACTCAAAAAATGGAAAATGTATTTTTCGTCCAAAGAAAATGAAAACTTCCTTAGGCAACATTGTTTGCCATTCCAATATGCACCCTTGTGCACGATTTGAGATCATTTGAACAAACTATGCCATGAATGCTACCATAAGATTGATCATTTGGCTTGAAAGCCATGGATCTTCACACATGGTAGCTCATTTCTGAGAACACTTTTTTAAAAGAATTGCTGTATTACAAGTTTATTATTTTTCCTGGTAACTTGGCCACATATAATGACACAATGCGAAGGTTTTCCAATTTTTTAATTTTTTTTTAATTTTTCATGCCCGTTTCAAAATGCGGTCAAAACGGCGGGCATGACCGTTCCTAGCTAGTGGTTGAATCTTGGAAAACTTTTGGTGTTTCTCTGATTAAATACATAATTTTGTACCTAGAAATGATTTTTGGAAAAAATCATGATCAAACTATGAGGTAGCTGCAGTTCAAATTTGACCCACTTCCTACTGAATCGACGAAAATTTGTCTTTTTCACCAGAGGTGGATCAAAGCTTTGGACACCCAACCATTTTGTCAATTGTTCATTAAATATGGCCTAATATTTTAGAAAATTGATTGGGTCCAATTTTGCAACAAATATATGGTAGGTTCTTCACAAAAAAACTCATTTTGGGCACTCAAAAAATGAGAAATGAATTTTTCAGCCAAAGAAAATGAAAACTTCCTTAGGCAACATTGTTTGCCATTCCAGGATCCACTCTTATGCATAATATGAGATCATTTGAGCAAACTATGCCATGAATGTGGCCATAAGATTGATCATTTGCCTCGAAAGCCATGGATCTTCACACATGATAGCTCATTTTTTACAACACTTTTTTAGAATAATTGTCGTATTACAAGTTTATTATTTTTTCTGGTAACTTGGTCACATATGATGACACAATGCGAAGGTTTTCAATTTTTTTGATTTTTTTTAAATTTCTTATGCCCGTTTCAAAATGCGGTCAAAACGGAGTGCATGACCGTTCCTAGCTAGTGGTTGAATCTTGGAAAACTTTTGGTGTTTCTCTGATTAAATAGATACCGATGTACCTAGAAATGATTTTTGGAAAAAAATAAAGAGCACACTATGAGGCGGGTGCAGTTCAAATTTGATCAACTTCCTGCTGAATCGGCGGAAATTTGTCTTTTTCACGAGAGGTGGATCAATGTTTTTGACACCCAACCATTTGGTCAATTGCACATTAAATATGTCCTAATATTTTAGAAAAATGATTTGGTCCAATTTTGCAACAGATATTTGATAGGTTCTTAAAAAAACTTATTTTGGGCACTCGAAAAATAGAAAATGAATTTTCCGAGTAAAGAAAATAAAAACTTTCTTAGGCAACATTGTTTGTCATTCCAAGATGCAAACTTGTGCAAAATATGATATCATTTGAACAAACTATTCCACGAATGTGACCATAACATTGTTTGCCATAGCATGAAAACTGTCTGTGACAACATGGTTTGGCATTTCATTATGCACCCTTGTGCAATATATGAGTTCATTTGAACAAACTATGCCATTTTGCAAAAAAAAAAAATGGTATGTTCTTCACATAAAATCTCATTTTTGGCATTTGAAAAGTGGAAAAATGTTTTTTTAAATGAAAATTGTTAGGTAATGCAAGATGCAACTCTGTATCAAAGTCAAACACTTAGTTTACTTTAATTTACTTGTTTTCTTCTGTTTTCTATTATTTTTGGAGGTTTATTTAGTATTTTATTTACTTTTCATTCATAGTCAGTACACAATTAATCAAACCCACCTAAAAACAGAGGCTGACCTGTGGGATCATTCTAAAACAGAGGCAATTTCAGAAGCAAGGGCGCGCGCGGGGAAACAAATTTTCAGGTTTTCGTCAAGTGCCCACCGCAACGCATCTCCCAAACCCTAACCCTGCATCTCGTCCAGTCGGCCCCCTCTCTTCTTCTCCCCTCCCCGCCGCCACCCATCCCGAGCCAGATCTGCCGCCATTCCAGTCCCTTTGTCTCACCGCTCGCCGCCACCCATCCCGAGCCAGGTCCGCCGCTACCCCAGTCCCTCCGTCTCATCGCTCGCCGCCACCCATCCCGAGCCAGATCCATCGCCACCCCAGTCCCTAGATCCTGTCTCGATCTCGATCTCGACCATGAGTTCTCCACCGTCGAGGATGAGCAAGCCAAGCCCCCTCCTCCCCTTCGTTCGCCGCCTTTGTCGCCCATCTCCCATCAGCTCCACCGGCGAACCCCTCTGCCGCCCGCACACGCATGGCCTCCGGCCCCTGCTGCTCTCCCCGCCTCCCTCGCCACGTCTCCCTGCTCCGCCTCGACCGGTCGGCGCACCGCCATGGCCGCGGCCAGCCCAAGCTCGCGCTGCCATGGCTGCGGCCAGTCCAAGATCGCGCCGCCCGCTTCGTCCGTGCCCGCGACGTCCTCATCGACGCCCTGCTCTTCTGCGGGCCGAGGTCCTTGCCGGCGGCCTCCGTCTTGTGATCGAGCCACCTTCGGTGCACCCCCTTCCCCTCTGCTAGCCCCGGCCGCCTGCCGTCTCCGACCTTGCGGTCTCCCATTGATCTGCTGGGCGAGCATGGTGCCAAGCTCTTCAGGATGGTTCATCTCCCTCCAGCTCCTGGCTAGGGTTCGTCGTATCTGGCCGTCTCTCTCTTTCCCCGCTCTCTCTCTATCTCGATTTCTCTATCTGAATATCTGTCTCTCTACAGGCACCCATGGAGGCGATGATGGAGCCCTTCATGGATCTACAGCATGAGGGTGAAGGCACCGTGAGGATGCCCACCAATGTTCTCAACATCACCACCAGGATTCCCCCGGTGCAGAACCTGAAAACCAGGTGCTGTTTGATTCCCGTCCCCAGATCGTGCTTCTATGTTTAGGCGTGGAGATACTTGTATAACATTTTGGAGTTACCATGTTCCTATTGTTTGGTTCAGAAAATTACTTGCTTACATGAATTTGGACATGGTTGTTCATAAAATTGCTTATTTACATGAATTTGGAGACAGTTGTTCATAAAATTGCCTGCTTACAAGAATTTTGCTTGCTTAAATTGAAGTGATTATTGCTTCCATAAATTCAAGAGAGTGCTAGAATTGCGTACTATACTTGTGCAATTGTGCAAGTAGTACTTGCTCTCTACATACTTACTCCAATTGTGGAAGGACTATATAGTCTGTGTGCTTCTGTGAATATATTGGAGTACATTTTTATCATGCTGCTGTAATATGTAGAGTAGTTTTCAAAGCATGTCTGCTGTTGTAATTCAGTATTTATATGCAGCAACAGATTATCCAGTACTGTTGCCTACATGCTTCTGGCCGTTGATACTTTTCATTTTTCTCAGTTCTTCTTGCTTCGGATTGCTTCCTCCCTGACACCCCGATCCAGACGACGGCAGCAGCGATGGCGTCCACACTCAAGCGTGCCTACCTCTCCATCTATAACTGGTACGTCTTCTTTGGACGGTTAGCTGCTTCCTCCCCACTTTGAAATCTCGATCTCCTTTCTTGTTGATGGGCTTGTTAAATGATTCGTATGTGTGTGGATATAGGGTGCAGGTGCTCTACTACGCGCTGCTGGATAGGTCACCTGGACGTGTACGTCGCCAGTCGAGAGGCATCTCCAGCTCGCGCAGACCGCCGTCTGGCTCTATCATTGATCAGTTATTTGTAACTTGCCGACGTGTTTTCTAGGCCGCTAGTTTTGTATTTTGCCTATAACTGCATGAGTCATTCTCGCTGAAATGACATGATATAGCTTTTAGTTCTTCTGGCCAAACATGTGTTTTAGCCTTTTGCCTTTGCTTATCAACAGTTGTTTTGCTTGTTTTTGAGCTACTGCCACTTTGAGCTGATGTAGGCCTATAGTTATTTATTGCAACTGAGCTTCTATATTGCATTGTTGGACCAATTGATTGCCACCTCTTAGATTTACTGTCATATGGAGTGGATAAATTTGCAGCCAGCTTACTAGTAATCTGAGCACTTGTTATTTTAGTCAGGTAGGGGATTAGAGTGAAATGATCATGTAGGAAGTAGGTATCATAAATATATGAAAGGCTACAATCCTTGAGAGAACCTGGCTCTACTTTTGCAAATCCTCAGTTTACTCATGATATGGTTTCTGTAGCTATGTGATGCCATATACATATATATTAAACATCTGTTGGTGCATTGGCCAGTTTTAGTGCTTCAGGTTGATGCATTGGCACATGTGAGCTGTTGAGGATATGGTCTCCTTTTTGGTGCTGTAAGCGATTGGATTAGGCAAGGTCAGTTATGCAGTGTCTTAGATATTATTTTTGGTCTTCTGTGATGATTTCATCAACTCTGAAAAATGCTGGGTTGCATATTTTGCGATTCTATGCAATTCAATCATTATCTGCATGTTCTTGCTAGCAAATGTTGTCAGTAGAGGTTAGGAACGCATAAATTCTGATGTTGTGCTGGGGATTGCATGTTATTTGCAATCAGCTAGGACTGATGGCATTTAAATTCCATTTATTTGACATATTTGAATTTAGGTCCTTCAGTATGAATGGCCATATCAAAATATAGACAGCTATACTGTTTCAAAACGCTGGGATTTCGCGTCTTTAGCTTAGGATCGAACAGAGCCAACACTGAAGCAAAGTTTAATAATTCCAGCGGAGCAAAGTTTAATAATGGAAACCTGAAGAACAATGTGTTAGTTTTTCCTTTGCCGTGGAACATCCAGAGCTTGTCAAATTTCAAGTTCAAACTCAATTGTGTTTCGAAGCCTTCTCAATTGCGACATTTTCAGAATTTGACGTAACTTACACACGTAGTTTCTTTCTAGTATTCACCCAATGTAGGTTTCCATTGAATATTTGTCCCGCAAAACAAATGTAGGTTTCCATTGAATATTTGTCCCAATGATGGTTGCAAAGGGGGTGCACATGACATGCGGAGGATTTGAACAGATTCTGGATGGTTCTATTGGCTGTGTCACCTCCATGGGTTCACATGCCAACATTGCTTGCCTGAGCTGTGAACTGGTGGTTGGTGAGGCATGTAAATAAATATGTCCCGATCAGCCTCACATGGCTGGCTTTTGTTGCAACAGAAATTACTCTCTGATGAGGCTGTGAGCCTGTGTGACCTTTACACCAGTATAGTATAGTACAATTTAATTTGCACACTGCTTCCTTGGAACAATAATAAAATATGAATATGTGCTATTTGCTGGCAGTCCTTCTCTTTCCAAGATACATAAAAGTTTAGAGACTATCAATCCGAAAATATGAATATGTAAATTTTGTTCTCATTTCTCAGTTTTGGCGCCTCTTGTTGATGCAGGTGCACATGACTGTTGTTGAGGACATAGTCTTCTTTTTGGCGCGCCCAAGTATTGGGTGATGCTTGCCTGCATGGTTACTGCAGCTCCAGTTCAGGTGGGCGCTCTAGCTCCTCCTCACACCCTACATGCAGGTACACCCTTCCACCGGTACCTACTTGGACACACAAAATATGAGTAGATACAATTGACTTCTGCTTATATTATGTTGCCAGCTTCATCTGTTTTGATCATTAGAATATTGCCTTCATACTATCTAATTTCTGCAGTTAAGATGCTCTTGACTAACCAAAAAAGTTCTTTTGAGTTCCATACGTTGAGTAAAACATTTCAATCTGTCATTGAGTTAGCTATATAATTCCGTGATACCATTTCTGTACTGTGATAGTTTCTCATATTTTTGTATTATACTTGTATACATTATTCCTATTTGAAGTCATCAACTGAGATGTTGTAAACATTCCTGCCATGTGCTGCTTCCTTTTTCATGCTTTGCTACTAGATCATTTGCTTGAACTGAGATGGTTAGTGTATTTGTGCTTATAATTATGCTTCTATGTGGTTGTTGCAGCATGACCCAATCAAATAAACATTTGTGCCTTGATCAAGCTCTGAAAGTGTGGTGTTACCTCTCTTTACAGGAGCTCCGGGCTGAAGAAATTTGAAGAAGCTTGAAGCCCGACAAAGTAAAGAGTAGCTAGTTATAATGTAGTGCTAGTTATTTTGTACAGTGGCCAGCATATCTGGTTGTATGAACACTATGTAAATACTGTAATTTCGTATGTTGTACAGTAGTCAGCATATTTAGTGCTAATTTTGGCTATCATTTTCACAGTTTTGTATGTTCTCTTGCCATTTGAAATATTTTTCATTTGTTTATTGTGAAAGTGTGAGAAATAGAAAGATGACCAGTGGGACAAACGAAAAGGCCAAGGCCCAAAAAGTAGATGGACTGTAAAAAGGCCGAGGCCCAAAACAGAAATGGACTATAAAAGGGTTGAGGGCGAAAAAAAAGGACTATAAAAGGCAATGGCCAAGAAAATAAAAAGGCCGAATTGCTGGGCTAGGCCCATGTAGCTAGCAAAAATTAACAGGAAAAATATATATTAAAAAGGCTGAATTGTTGGGCTAGGCCCGTGTAGAACAGCGAACTGGACCGGGCTAATTCTAATCAACGACCTTTTCATTTGGTCGCAATTTTGCCATGTTAGCTTGCCACGTCGGATCCGACGTGGCCTGAGCAGACAACCAGCAATCAAAGCAATTGGTCGTAGGATCAACGACCTTTTGTTTTGGTCGTTGCCTTCAACGACCTTATCACAAAGAAGGTCGTTAATTTCCATTAAAGATGGTCAGCTTTTGACCATCTATTTTTGGTCACAAAAACGTCGCAAATGAAAAACAATGACCATTCAGCGACCAATAGTGATGGTCGCAAGTTGACATATTTCTTGTAGTGATGGCGTATGCTAATGACATTCGCAAGTTCACCCGTCTGGACACTATGGCAAGGGATATCATCTGCTCCTGTCTGTCCAGAGATGAGTTCAGGCGCATTATGCATCTTTGCAATGTGAAGCTTATCTGGGACCAAATCTCTTACGTCTATGAAGGTCATCAAACATGTCAGTATCCCTGGTTCCTCGAGTTTAAGGAATCACTCAAAACGATGACTTTAGAACCTGAACCATCTTCATCTTCAGCACCATGCCTCATGGCAAAAGGTGCAAAGGTACCCGAATATTCCTCATCTGAATCTAGTGAAGATGAATCTGATGATGATTTTGGACCCAGTTATTCCAAGCTTGCTAATACTGCCACTAAACAACAAAAGGCCATGGAAAAGGTTCAAAATTTTCTAGACAAAAGCGATGACCTGTTGGGTGAAGAAATGGATCAAACTCAAACTCTGACTGACGATCTTAAACGACTTCAGTCTAAGTTTGATAACCTTCAAGGTCATCATGAAACTCTCTTAGCCGATCATGAGAAACTTTCTTATGAATTTCTTCAAAGAAAGCAAGATCTTGAGAAACTAAGGGAGAGTCATGAAGATCTTCAAAAGGAAAATGATTCATTGCTTGCTCAACAGATCAGTTCCGCTCAGGAAGAATTCATTCCACCATGTTTGAAATGCATTGAACGTGAATCTGCTAATTCTTCACCTGAAAGTTCAAATGCTTCCATTACTGCAAATTCTTCAACTATTTCTGTGGTCACAAATTCCTCATCTGAGGATACCACAAGTATCACTGACGATAATGCAGGGTTGAAGGAATTGTATGTGACAGGCATGTACAAAAGCCTCAAAGGGCATCAAGATCTTTGTGCTGTGCTCAAAAAGCAGATCTTGAACAGGAACCCTAGGAAAGAGGGTATTGCCTTTGAGAGGAAACTCAATGCTGATGGAACCTACTGGAAAACTAAGCAGTATCCCAAAACCACATGGGTTGCTGCAAAAGGACCTCCAGTAGATCCATCCACTTTATCTAGCTTTACATGTGAATCTTCATATTCCTCTGATGAGTCATTTGACTCCAACTATAAGCTGTTCAAAAATCAAAATGGTGAAGTATTTGCTAGATATGTTGGAACTAACTGCAGGAATGGTTCCCCTATGAAGAAAATCTGGGTTGCCAAAAGGTGCCTTGAAAGTCTTCAGGTGAATGTCCTCATGACACCACCTGTGAAGAACAGGAACCCCAGATCAAATTCTTCATATGGACCAAATTCTTCATATGGATCAAATTCCTCATATGGATCCAAGTCCTCATATGATCATCATCGTGCTAACACTTCCGTTTCGCAGGGAAAATCTAAGAGCTATGAATATGTGCATTATTCTTCAAATCATTATGTTCATAAGTCCTCGAAGAATTTCTCTGCTTATTCATATGTATACTCTAACCCCTCTTCTGTGATCCGAAGTGCACTGGCTTCAATGCCACCTTTCTCTTATGGAGCTCGCAGAATGATGAACTCTTTGCCACCCCTCCAGATGTGGGTGGTGAAGAAAAAGAACTAATCCCTTATGCAGGAACAGGTCTCCAGACGAACTTGAACGTCTGAAGAATTTGCTGGAGACCTGAATTTGCTTGAAAGGACGCAAGCCAATCATGAAGAAATGAATTATTCATTTCTCATGTCCTTATACTGCTGTTCTATTGTACCGCTTGATGAAATTCTATCTGATGAATCTGACGTCATATTCTTCACTCTGAAGTATATGAGTTCGTAAGTTGTACTAATTCATCTGCAGGATGAACAACCCAAAGCTACTGAGTGGGTCCTCGATAGTGGATGTACAAATCACATGACCGGTGACAAGAACTTATTGATGGACACTGCTTTATCTCCATCGCATCTGAAGCATATCACCTACGCTGACAAAGGAAAAAGCAAGGACTACAGCCTGCCACATGTCTACTTGCAAAAGCTTCAGAAGGCTGGCTATGGCATCGATGACTAGGTCATGCTGGCATGAGGAACTTACATACACTCGCAAAGAAGAAGCACGTCATTGGCATCGAGGGTGTCAAATTCCTCAAAGATCATCTTTGCGGGGCTTGTGAAGCTGGAAAGATGACCAAATCCAAGCACCCCTCAATGACTATCATGACTACCACTCGTCCTTTTGAATTGCTTCACATGGACCTCTTTGGCCCTACTCATTATGCCACACTAACAAATGCAGCATCTCTATATGGATTTGTTATTGTTGATGACTATTCGCGTTACACATGGATGCATATCATCACTTACAAAACTGAAGTGCAGGAAGTCTTCAAACAATTTTCCTCAAGGGCCTCGATGAATTTCGGTGTGAAGATCAAGCACATCAGGAGTGACAATGGGACTGAGTACAAGAACAATAGTCTTGATGATTATCTTGATGAACTTGGTATTACTCACGAGTTATCTACCCCATACACTCCATAGCAGAATGGCATCGTGGAGCACAAGAACAGGACTCTTGTTGAGATGGCTCGCACTATGCTTGATGTTTACAAGACGCCTCCTTTGTTCTGGCCTGAGGCTATTGATACAGTGTGCCACATCATCAACAGGGTATATCTTCACAAATTCTTCAAGAAAACTTCATATGAACTCCTCACTGACAAGAAACCCAATGTGAGTTATTTCAAAATCTTCGGTGCTAAATGTTGGATTAGAGATCCTCATCACAATTCTAAATTTGCACCGAAATCACATGAAGGTTTTATGCTTGGTTACGGAAAGGACTCGCACACCTATAGAGTCTTCAACACCTATCACCACAAGGTTGTTGAAACTGTAGATGTGTGGTTCGATGAAACTAGCGGCTCGCAAAGAGAGCACCTACCTCCTGTGCTAGATGAAATGTCTCCTGAGGAATCCATCAAGTTCAATGCTACTGAGGATGTCATACCCACTCAAGAATCTGCTGAAGAAGTCATTCCAGAACGTGAAGAAAATCATGCTGGTGCATCTGAGGAAAATGGCTCTGAAGAAAATGCTGAGCCACTCAAAGTCGTCAATCTGCTCATCCTCGCGTTGCAAATGAAGTGCAAATTGAGAGAATCATCGACGACATCAATGCACCAGGTCCTCTCACACGCTCAAAAGCTTCACATTTGTCTAACTTTTGTGGGCATTTTGCTTTCGTCTCTATCACAGAGCCCACCAAAGTTGATGAGGCATTTCTAGAGCCTGAGTGGATTCAAGCGATGCAAGAGGAATTGCATCAATTCAAGCTCAACAATGTCTGGGAGCTTGTCAAGCGACCAGACACACGCAAGCACAATATCATCGGTACCAAATGGATCTACCATAACAAGCAAGACGAAAATGGCCTAGTGGTGAGGAATAAGGCTCGTCTTGTAGCTCAAGGCTACACACAGGTTGAAGGAATTGATTTCGATGAAACTTTTGCACCTGTTGCTAGACTTGAGGCTATTCGCATATTGCTTGCTTATGCTAACCATCATAATATCATCTTATATCAAATGGATGTGAAAAGTGCATTTCTCAATGGTAAGCTTGAGGAAGAAGTATATGTTGCTTAACCACCAGGTTTTGAAGATCCTAAGCATCCTGACAAAGTCTTCAGACTCAATAAGGCCCTCTATGGCCTCAAGCAGGCCCCTCGGGCATGGTATGATACACTGAAGGAATTCCTCATGAAGAAAGGCTTCAAACCCGGTTCACTTGACCCAACTCTTTTCAACAAAACATATGATGATGAATTATTTGTGTGCCAAATATATGTTGATGATATTATCTTTGGCTGTAATAACCAACGTTACACTGACGAATTTGCCTATATGATGAGTGAGGAATATCAAATGTCTATGATGGGAGAATTGAAATTCTTCTTAGGTCTTCAAATTCATCAACAATGCAATGGCATATTCATATCTCAAGAGAAATACCTCAAGGATGTGCTAAGGAAATTTGGCATGCAAGATTGCAAAGGCGTCAAAATCCCTATGCCCACAAATGGCCATCTATGCACCGATGAGAATTGTATAGACTTCGATCAAAAGGTATACCGCTCCATGATTGGCTCTTTATTGTATCTATGTGCATCTAGGCCAGATATTATGCTTAGTGTTTGCATGTGTGCCCATTTTCAAGCTACACCGAAGGAATCACACCATAAGGCTGTGAAACATATTCTTCGATATCTAGCTCACACTCCAACACTTGGATTATGGTATCCCAAGGGCTTGGTTTTTGATCTCATTGGATATTCTGACTCTGACTATGCTGGTGATCGGGTGGATCGGAAGTCAACATCAGGCACATGCCATTTCCTCAGATGATCTTTAGTATGTTGGTCCTCGAAGAAGTAGAACTGCGTGTCACTATCTACTGCTGAAGCTGACTACATTGCTGCTGGTTCGTGCTGTGCTCAATTGCTGTGGATGAAGCAAACCCTCAAGGACTATGGCATCAACATGAAGAACGTGCCACTCTACTGCGACAACGAGAGTGCCATCAAGATTGCTCATAACCCAGTTCAGCACTCGAAGACTAAGCACATCCAGATTCGTCATCATTTTCTTTGAGATCATGTGTTGAAGGGCGACATCTCCATCGATCAAATGAAGACTGAAGAACAGCTAGCAGATATCTTCACAAAGCCCTTGGATGAGAGGAGATTTAGCAAGTTGCGGTGTGAGTTAAATATCTTAGAATCTTCGAATGTTGTTTGAAAGAACACACATCCTAACACTTATGCAAAATTGATGACTTAGATGTGCAACACACGAAGTAATGTTTTTCTTCAATCAATGAAGACTAACCCTCTAAGTGTGAAGAAATTAATGAAGAATTTGATTCTTAGAGCCCTACGACAATTGTACGCGGCATCTGAAATCATCATTCTTAAACGGTGGGTCACGCCACCAACAAAAGTTGAAAATCTTCAAATTTGAGTTTTTCTTCATTTTTGCAAATTCTTCAAATTCGCAATTTCTTCAATCTTTTTGACTGGTGTTCTTCATTGCCTATATATATATAATTGAGTTTTTCATGTCCTCAACAGCATTCACTTATAGCTAACTCTTCACGTTGATTTTCTTCTAAGTGAATGTGATCGGACCCGTTCCCCCTCTATGCTAAACTCAACCCAATCTGTTCACAAATTCTTCATTTGCGTTCTATTTGAAACCCATTCAAAATCTTCACTGTGTCCTTGACAGCTGAAGAATTTGCGAACGAAACTTTAAAATATTCCTTTCAAATTTTTGGCTATAGCCGCTCAAACCGTTCCGCATCCCACGATGGATTAAACAACTCACCCACGATCCCCCACGATCTCCACCTCTCTGTACGTGGGTGACACATGTCGTTAGAAGAGTAAGGGTCAGGGGCATGTTTGAACAAAATCTTCGGACGAGCAATTTTTCACCGTGCCTATAAATACCCCTCCCCTTCCTCATACTTCATTTACTCCGCTCGACCTCAATCTCGCTCAAGCTCTCAGACCTAGCGCCGCCGCTGCACTCCATCATCGCCAGTGAGGAAGAGCTTCACTGCCTCGACCTCGTCGCCGTCGTACTCGCGTCGACCGCGGAAATCATCACTCCGCCGCCGTCGTAGCTCTCTCCTGCCGCCAAGTTAGGGCGTGGGAGATCTGAACGGACGAACTTCTCCAACTCAACTCCCAGTTCATCGTGTTCTTCATCCAGGGTAAATAAAATCTAATTTTACTGCCCTACTTTGATTCTTATGATTTCCACAAAATCTTTAAAAGGTGTTTATTCTTCAACTTTCCACTCCTAAACACCCGAATACATCAGTACCTTGATTTGTTTCTCTAAGCTATGTTTTTCTTCAAGATTCCTCAATTGTGTGGATTTTCCAATCTATACAACTCTGGAACCTAAGTCAAGAACGCTTAGTGAAATTCCTCAAGACACCCATGGTCAAATTCCTCAAACTTGATTCTTTTGAAAAATTTCTGAGAACGCATATGACCTCTCCAAATTCTTCGCACCTATACTCTGTTCACAGGTACAAAATGTCTGCTGCTGAATCACTAGGTTCTCATCAACTTAAGTCATTTGCAGCGTTCCTCGAAGATAAGTTGCATATTTCCTCAGAAACATCAATAGTTCAAAATCCTCAAGTGAAGAAAATGGCAGATGGGAAAAGACCTCAGAAAGGAGGCAAGAGGCCAGAAACAAACACTGCTTTTGAGATCCCTGAAGACATATATGATGAATATTGCACACCTGATGAAGCAACTCAAGGCAAAGAGACCAAGTATCAGCGCAAAGTGCGCATACAGAGAATTGACAGGAGATGGGCGAAGGAATGGAGGGAATACCACTATGTGACTCCAAAGTACATGAAGAAATTCATCGTAAACCCTCCATGTCCAAGACCTCCTTTGGCTACTGGCCAAGAAGCTAACCCCACCAGCATCAGGCGTGGTGAGGAATTTCCAAAGGAATGGGCCAAGCGCCAAGCCAAATTGGCAAAAGTTGCAAAAGAAGCTGTGAAGAAATTCAATGAGGATTCTCAAACTGCTGCTGCTGAGGCCACTGCAAGTAAGCCCAAGAAGGCTATGCCGAAGAAATCTGCTGTGAAGCCGAGTTCTTCAACAGCAATGTCCTCACGGCCAAGTTCTTCAACGTCAAAGCCCTCAAAGCAAATTCCTCAGGCAACTTCTTCAAGGGCAGTGCCAATCCCCTCTGTTGCCACAAAATCCTCAGCTGCTGCTGCAAAGTCCTCAACACCTGTGCACCTTGCAACATGTCAGCGGACTGCTATTTTTTCTATTGCTTCAGGAGCATCTGCAAGTTCCTCAGCTCCACCACAGTCCTCAACAGGTCCAACTCTGTTGAAGAAAAGGCCACTGCTGGACGTGGCGCGAGGCCAAGTCCTCATAAGAAGCAAGGTGTTTTCATGTTTCGTCTGATGACGATGAAGCTGATGATGAAGAACTTGCTGAAATCATCAGGGACAGACAAGAAAGGGCCGCTAGAGCCAAAGGAAGTAGTGTGCCTCTCATGCTGGATCCGAAGAAGATCCTCGACTTCATTAACCTCTGGAACAAGGATCCAAACACTCCATTGCCTGACTTGAATCTGACACCTGGTCAAAGCCACATGCTGAATGCCTTCATCGGTGAGGAGAAATGGAAATTTCAGAAGGCCAGACAGGTCAAGAAAGCTCAGTACAAGAAGGAGCGATTTCTGAAGAACAATGTTCTGAACATGTCTCCTGAAGAACTTGTTAATATGCAAAAGGAGATCACAGGCCTCAGTGATGAATTTGACACATATCATGCAGATTGGCTAGGTGCCAAAGTTAGATTTGTCAAGCTTGCAAAGAACCTCAAGCCTAATGTTGCAGCACCATCGCAACGACAAATTCCTCAGGCTGATGCTTCTGTTTAGTCTATCAAAGAAACTGCAAGCGCAGCTGATGAAAATCAGGCTGCTGATGAAACTGAGAATACCAGGGCTGCTGAAGAAATTCCAGCTCTTGAAGAGCATGTCGGGGCAACCACCAATGTTGCGCCTGAAGAACAACCCAGGCCAGCTAAAGCATCTGCTGCGCCTGAAGAAACTGAGAATGCCAGGGCGACTGCATTAGTCGTGCCTGAAGAAACTGAACCAACTTCATCAGCTCCTCCAACCAAATCTTCAAAGATGAAGAATATCACCCTTCCTTCTGCATCAGAAGTGAAGAAAACTAAGGCTGCGGAGAAGGCAGCTGTGAAGAAGAGGAAAGCATCAACCTCTGCAGAGTCCTTAGCTCCCAAGAATGTGAGGACTTTGACGAGCTCTTTCAGCAACCCAATTGATGTTGTTCCAATTTCGATAGTGCCATCAAAGGAACTTGTCCCTTTTGGTGAAGAATATGTCATTCCTGATGACACAGATGAAGAGGATCCTTTTGCTGCTTCTACAGAGCAATTGGATGAAGAAATTGAAGTGGAAGATGTCATTTCCACTCCACTGGTATCATCGCCTGTGCCTCAGTTCACTGCTAGAGAGGCGGGCATTGAAGAAATGGAAGAAGATGTGGATATAGGCTCAACTACGCCTGTGATGAATGATGACTATTGGGAAACTCTTCACCTCAATTCACCACTGACCACACCTCTGCATCCAATTCCTTAGTCCCCTGTGCAGACTGAAGAAATTCATACGGGATCTGAAGGATGACAAGCTTCACTTTATTCCATCCCTGAAGAAATTCCAGCTGCAACAGCTGAAGAAATGGACACCCAGACTGCTGCTACTGAAACTGCCGCTGAAATTCCTCAGTCTATGGCTCCAAAAGTTGTGCCTCAAGAGGCTGTGAGGCCAGTCACTGCAAATCTTCAGCCCAAGCCTAAATGTCCTCATACAACAAGACCAAAATTCAAGGCTGATGATTACTTCGCTGAGCACCATTTCTTCACTGATTTCAATCCATATGACTCAGCAAGACTTCGACGCAAGCGATTCTGGACTGCAAGCCAGATGAATTTCTATTCATCTCTTCAGTTTGATAAAGACAAGGTATTTGAACACCATCAAATTCCTCATGTCGACATGGAGTCCATTCCTTGTTTTCAACCAGTCTTAAGTGTTCTTCACGAAGCCGGGCTTCTGAATTTCTGTGCTGACATCTGTGATTGGAATGAAGAGCTAATTATTCAATTCTATGCTACTCTGCACATCATTGGAAATGTGGAGGATATAAACTCATGGGTACTTGATTGGATGACTGAGGATACTCACTACAAAGCACCGGCATCTGAATTGCTTCATGCCGTTCCAGTCAGTCCTCCTGCTGAAGGCGCAAGGCTAATGTATGTAGAACCTGAACTTCAAAATCATATGATGCAAGTGCCGATGAAGCCTTTACGGCCTGGCCAAGCCCCCCAGAACCACCTTCTTAGTGAAGGATTTGCTTTATGTGCCTAGGACAATCTACCGCATTCTGACCAAAACCCTCAGTCCGATCAAAGGCCACAACTCTGAAGAAGAGGAAGTTGTTGGCATCATGAAGAATCTGCTGTTCAACATCATACATGGGATTCCCATTAACTATCATGATTTCTTCATGAGGACTTTGCCAAATGTTGCACTGTCACCATTCGAGTTGAAGCCCTATGCTCCCTGGATAATGAAATTCATCAGAATCAGGTCTTCAATTCACTACAAGGCAGACCTTCAGAATCACCTCAGCTCTTTGCCTCCCATTGAAGTCCTCAAACGGACCATTTCTTCAGTTGATGAAAAAGGCAAAGCTGCTGTTATTGATGAAGGCACTCGTTCATTGGATGATCAGTTATGCAAAGCTGCATCTTACTCCACCAATGATGACTCTACAACTCAAGATTCTTTCGCAAAAGCCTCAAAGCCAACCCCTCAAGTCACTGCTCCACGCGTGATGACTAATCGTGAGCTTCTTCTAAGTCTTCATCAGAAGGTCGATCGCAATCACAAGTGGGTCAAGCGTCAATTTGGCTCAATTCTTCAGAATATGACAGTTACGCAAAATATTGTGAAGAAGAACCACTATTATCTGCATGAAGTCTTCGACCGCACTTGGGCTATTCTGTCCCATCTCTATACTGATGAAGATCTCAAGAAGATGGAATTTCAACAGGACTTTGACTGGGCACAGCCTCCTTCAAAGAAATTCAAGAAAGTCAAAGTTCCTTAGCTGGTAACAAGTTCATATTCTTCATCGTGTGAGACAGATGAAGCTAAAGATTTGAACGACACTGCGGAAGGCCCTACCTCAACGGACGACCCCAACAACACTGGCGCTCCTCCATCGACATCATGATGATATTCTTCAGGGGCGTTAGTCCTCATTTTTCGTCCCTTTTGGTCATTCGATGACAAAGGGGGAGAAATTTGAGTTAGTCTTCAAGCGGGTCTTATATATGGGCATTTTTTTGGTTAAGTTACAACTCTTGCTCTTCTGAGGTGTTTGCTCTGATGAGTTGTAAACTTAAGTCCTATGGTGCTCTGATACTTTTGAACTGCTTTCTGCATGCTTATTTCCTCAAGTACCGTAATGCACGCATGCTGAATTTCGTCAGACACCATATTTCATCATGCATTTCAAATTCTTCATATTATATGTCAAATGCGTGTATGAATTACAAGATATAGGGGGAGATCTCCATGATATTACTCTACAATGTGCATTTGCAATCCAAAGCAAATTCCTCAAATATGCACATCTTTAGGGGGAGTTCTTCTATATCTTGCAATCAAATTCCTCAATATCAGTATTTACACTTCATATGTTTATCCCCGTTGAAAACTTAACCTATTTGTCATCAATCACCAAAAAGGGGAGATTGTAAGTGCATCTAGTGCCCTTAGTGATTTTGGTGTATTGAAGACCTATAGGTTAAGGGACTAATGTGTTTGTGAGTGTACATAGGTTCTATAAGACTATGAGGAGTTTGATATTTACAATGAAAGTTGACCCCTAAAAATGAATGTCTTTACTTGAAGACTTTGGTTTTCTTGAAGACTTTGAAAGTGAGGAAATTGGTGTGACATTGAAGACTTCGATATTGATGCGAGGATTATGAAGCGTGAAGACTTTTGTTTTCGTAGTTTCATTTTCTCTTTCTTGAGTCATAGGAAACATCATACTGTTAAAGGGGGTCGAGGTAAAACTAAGGAAACACTTTCCAAGTGATGCTGATCTCAAAGCCTACACATACCCAATCCTTTCGAGTGAAGCCATTGGAAATCTCATACAGTTCAGTCAATTTCTTCAGTGACAGAGACGAAGATCTTCTGTTCTCTGAGGAATTTGTTCTGACTGAGGAGTTAGGAATTCGCCAGTGTGGATTGCCTACAAGTGAGGAACATGATAGCCCTGAGGAATTTGAGAGCTCAAATTTCCGACCGTTGCTGTGCTACGCGCCAGCTGTCCCAAACATCTTATCCACCTAACGGTCAAATCATTGAAGGGCATTTATGTCTTATCATGTCGGGCTGCTCCCCGGCTATAAATAGCCGCCCCCTACAACCACTAGTTGGTTGGCTGCTCCAAGAGAAACTGACACATGTCATTGAGAGCATCCCATCCTCCAAGGACTTTGAGAGAAAATCATCAGTGAGGAAAAACCCAAACCCAAACACCTACAACCCAAAGTGATTGAGCATCACTGAAGAGATTGTTCCTGTGTGGATTCGATGCTTGTTACCTTTGAAGACTATGCATCTTCCAGACGGTTAGGCATCATGGTCTAGAGCATCCAAGAGGAATTGTGGTTTGCCGAGTGACCGAGTCTGTGAAGGTTTGGAAGTCGCCTTGAAGACTTACCATGAGTGATTGGGCGAGGTCTGTGTGACCTTAGCTCAAGGAGAATATGGTGAGGACTGTGTGTCCGGGACTGTGTGTCCTCGGGTTTAAATACCTAGCCGCTCCAACCAGACGTACAACTGTCACAACAGTTGGAACTGGTCTACCAAATCACTGTCTCCACCGAGCTACTGGTTCTATTTCCTCAACTCTTTCATTCCTCGCATACTTACTGTGTACTTGATCGTTACTGTTTGAAGACTTTGACTGAAGACTTTCTCAATTTCTTCAATCCTATTTCTTCAGTCATCTTGTCTTCTACCTGCTTATCCTGTTTTCATGCTACCTGTGCAATGTGCATGTTTCATTTCATCATGATGACTATGCTACTGCTTTGTTATGCATGCACCTGAGTACTTATTCCGCTGCTAGTAGTTCGTTGCTTAGGAAATTCCTCAAGTAGTATTTCCTCAGTGTCGAATTCATAAAAATCGCCTATTCACCCCCCTCTAGTCGACTTAACGCACTTTGAAGAAGATCGAACGGACAATTTTCTTAGTTGTGAGGATTAACGTGGAGGTTCGTATGGTGCCTCCAATTAGTAAATATAAGATTGTCCCATGTGAGGAAAGGATGATGGAAGCTATGATTCCCTCACAAGTTGGGATGAGTCTCCGGACTGTAAAAAATAATATAAAAGAGGCCAAAGAAGCCCACCAAAAAAAAAGAAAAAAAAGGAAAAAAATGAGAGAAAAGAGAGAATTGGCAAAGTTACTTTCCTTTTTCCACACTTATGCTTCAAAGTAGCAGCATAATCTTCATGATAGAGAGTCTCCTATGTTGTCACTTTCATATACTAGTGGGAATTTTTCATTATAGAACTCGGCTTGTATATTCCAATGATGGGCTTCCTCAAATTGCCCTAGGTCTTCGTGAGCAAGCGAGTTGGATGCATACCCACTTAGTTTCTTTTTGAGCTTTCATAAACTTATAGCTCTAGTGCATCCGTTGCATGGCAATCCCTACTCACTCACATTGATATCTATTGATGGGCATGTCCATAGCCCATTGATATGCCTAGTTGACGTAAGGCTATCTCCTTCTTTTTGTCTTCTCCACAAACACCATATTCTATTCCACCTATAGTGCTATATCCATGGCTCACGCTCATGTATTGCGTGAAAGTTGAAAAGGTTTGAGAACATCAAAAGTATGAAACAATTGCTTGGCTTGTCATCGGGGTTTTGCATGATTTGATGCTTTGTGTGATGAAGATGGAGCATAGCCAGACTATATGATTTTGTAGGGATAACTTTCTTTGGCCATGTTATTTTGAGAAGACATGATTGCTTTATTAGTATGCTTGAAGTATTATTGTTTTTATGTCAATATTAAACTTTTGTTTTGAATCTTATGGATCTGAATATTCATGCCACAATGAAGAAAATTACATGGATAAATATGTTAGGTAGCATTCCACATCAAAAATTCTATTTTTATCATTTACCTACTCGAGGGCGAGCAGGAATTAAGCTTGGGGATGCTTGATACGTCTACAACGTATCTATAATTTTTGATTGTTCCATGCTATTATATTATCTGTTTTGGATGTTTTATATGTATTATTATGGTATTTTATATTATTTTTGGGACTAACTTATTAACCTAGAGCTCAGTTCCGGTTTCTGTTTTTTCCTTGTTTTTGAGTTTCGCAGAAAAGGAATATCAAATGGAGTCCAAATGGAATAAAACTTTACGATGATTTTTCTTGGACCAGAAGACACCCAGAGGACTTGGAGTCCAAGCCAGAAGACCCATGAGGCGGCGGCAAGGGTGGAGGCGCGCCCTAGGGGGGCGCCCCCTTCCTTGTGGCCCCCTCGGGAGTCCCCTGACCTACTTCTTCGTCCTATATATTCACATATATTCCAAAACACTCAGAGAGAGCCACCAAAATACTTTTCTGCCGCCGCAACCTTCTGTTGCCGTGAGGTCCCATCTTGGGGCCCTTTTCGGCATCCTGCCGGAGGGGGATTCAATCACGGAGGGCATCTACATCAACCCTATTACCCTTCCGATGAAGCGTGAGTAGTTTACCTCAGACCTACGGGTCCATAGCTAGTAGCTAGATGGCTTCTTCTCTCTCTTTGATTCTCAATACCATGTTCTCCTCGATGTTCTTGGAGATCTATCCGATGTAATCTTCTTTTGCGGTGTGTTTGTCGAGATCTGATGAATTATGGATTTATGATCAGCTTATCTATGAATATTATTTAAATCTTCCCTGAATTCTTATATGCATGATTTGATATCTTTGTATTTCTCTTCAAATTATCAGTTTGGTTTGGCCAACTAGATTGGGTTTTCTTGCAATGGGAGAGGTGCTTAGCTTTGGGTTCAATCTTGCGTGATTTCACCCAGTGACAAAGTAGGGGTAGCGAGACACATATTGAATTGTTACCATCGTGGATAAAAAGATGGGGTTTTCATCATATTGCTTGAGTTTATTCCTCCACATCATGTCATCTTACTTAAGGCGTTACTCCGTTCTTTATGAACTTAATACTCTAGATGCATGCTGGATAGCGGTCGATGTGTGGAGTAATAGTAGTAGATGCAGGCAGGAGTCGGTCTACTTGACACGGACGTGATGCCTATATGCATAATCATTGCCTTGGATATCATCATGATTCTGCGCTTTTCTATCAATTGCTCGATAGTAATTTGTTCACCCACCATATTATTTGCCTTCAAGAGAGAAGCCTCTAGTGAAACATATGGCCCTCGAGTCTATTTTCCTTCATATTTGTTTCCGATCTACTATTTTGCAATCTTTTATTTTCAGATCTATAAACCAAAAAACCCAAAAATATTTAGTTATCTTTTATTTAGTTTTATCTATCTCTATCAGATCTCACCTTTGCAAGTGACCATGAAGGGATTGACAACCCCTTTATCGCGTTGGGTGCAGGTGTTTGATTGTTTGTGTAGGTGCATCTATTGGGGACTTGCATGTTTCTCCTACTGGATTGATACCTTGGTTCTTAACTGAGGAAAATACTTATCTCTACTGTGCTGCATCACCCTTTCCTCTTCAAGGGAAAAACCAACGCAAGCTCAAGAAGTAGCAACGAGGACGAGGAGGAAAGCGCCTCCTCGCACTCCAAGAAGAGGTCGGCGTCCGAATAAGCCGAGGAGGTACAACCCCCTCAGGCCCCGAAGAGGTAGTGTAGGCCTAAGGTGATCCTGTTGACAGCTCGGACTCCGACGAGGAGTCCGAAGCATCCAAAAAGGTTCCGGAGGAGGAATCAAGGGTCAAGCCCCCAGCTGCCAGGTGCATACTTTTGCGTTTCTAGTTGCTTTACTTTTAACAATACTTTACTCCTGGAAGTTGAACATGTGTCGTCACAGCCCACCGCGCGGCCATCCTGCTGAGTAGACTTCGGAGGGGACGTCCCTACCTGCCGAACTGGCGGACAGCGGGTCCGCGTCGTGCTCCGCACCTCCCCTGATCCCCGAAGAGTCCGGGGAAGTGCTGTCTCGAAAGACCCCTCCCCCTCCGAACACATGGGAGGAGGGCGACGCTGTCATGGCCGAGGTTGATGCCTTGGTCGCCAAGGACCAGGGGGTGAGACCCTTCGAGCGAATGCGGGAGGGGAGTCCGGACCATCCGGACCCCCTCAGTCGTCCGCACCTGAGCCCCCAAGGCACTTGACGGTGTGATGCGGCTTGAACTACGTCGGTATTTCCCCAAAGAGGAAGGGATGATGCAGCACAGCTACGGTAGGTATTTCCCTTAGTGATGAGACCAAGGTTATTGAACCAGTAGGAGAACCAAGCAACACTATGTAAACGGTACCTACACACAAAGAACAAATACTTGCAACCCGATGTGTTAAAGGGGTTGTCAATCCCTTTCGGATAACTGTGCTAGAAATTGTCACGTGGACGGGAGAAAAATTATGAAAGATTGGATAAATAGATCTCGATAAAACACTAATAAAATAAAGTGCAGCAAGGTATTTTTGGGTTTTTAGAAATATAGATCTGAAAATAAAAGCAAATAAAAATAGATCTCAAAAGGCAAATATGATAAAGAATAGACCCGGAGGGCTGTAGATTTCACTAGTGGCTTCTCTCGAGAAAAATAGCATACGGTGGGTAAACAAATTACTGTTGGGTAATTGATAGAACTTCAAATAATTATGACGATATCCAGGCAATGTTTATTATATAGGCATCACGTCCAAGATTAGTAGACCGACTCCTTCCTGCATCTACTACTATTACTCCATACATCGACCGCTATCCAGCATGCATCTAGTGTATTAAGTTCATGGAAAAACGAAGTAATGCAATAAGAACGATGACATGATGTAGAAAAGATCTATTCATGTAGGAATAGACCCCATCTTGTTATCCTTAATAGCAACAATACATACGTGTCATTTCCCCTTCTGTCACTGGGATTGAGCACTGTAAGATCGAACCCATCACAAAGCACCTCTTCCATGGCAAGAAAAATCGATCTAGTCGGCCTAATTAAACCAAAGATTCGAATAAGAAATATGAGGCTATAAGTAATCATTCATATAAGAGATCAAAGAGACTCAAATAACTTTCATGGATAAAAAGATAGATCTGATCATAAACACAAAGTTCATCGGATCCCAACAAACACACCACAAAAAGAGTTACATCAAATAGATCTCCAAGAGACCATTGTATTGAGAAGCAAAAGAGAGAGAGGAAGCCATCTAGCTACTAACTACGGACCCGAAGGTCAACAATGAACTACTCACGCATCATAGGAGAGGCACCAATGAGGATGATGAACCCCTCCGTGATGGTGTCTAGATTGGATATGTGGTTTCTAGAACTTGCGGCGGCTGGAATTATGTTTCGTTGACTCCCCTAGGTTTTTTTGATTTTGGGGTATTTATAGAGCAAAGAGGTGGTGCGGGAGGCAGCCGAGGTGGGCACAACTCGGCAGGGCACGCCTGGGCCCTCAGGCGCGCCCAGGTGGGTTGTGCTCCCCTCGGAGCTCCCTTCTGGTACTTCCTTGGCCCAACTTGTGTCTTCTGGTCCAGAAAAAATCACCAAAAAGTTTCGCTGCGTTTGGACTCCGTTTGGTATTGAGTTTCTATGAAGTAAAAAACAAGCAAAAAACAGCAACTGGCACTGGGCACTATGTCAATAGGTTAGTCCCAAAAAATGATATAAAGTTGCTATAAAATGATTGTAAAACATCCAAGAATGATAATATAACAGCATGGAACAATCAAAAAAATTATAGATACATTGGAGACGTATCACGGTGCCGGTCCCTCCCTCCGAAGAGCGATGGATTGAGGGCCCGATGCCCGCACCGAACACCTCCAACCAAGCAGAGGCGGGCTGGCCGGACGTGCTGGAGGAGTTGGTGAACAATTTCGTCATCGTCGACGGGCACCGCACCCTTATGGGTGCGGTTTTACAGGGTGTTCGGTTCGTCCAATCCGGACTGAACGATGCTGTCCAAGGCCTGCTAACAGGCTTTGAGGTAAGTCAAGTAATACCCTTTTCCCGTAAAGTGGTTTTAGCCCTTGGTTTTACTTCTTAAATAGGCCGTATGTATAGCAGCCGCGAGACTCTGTAAGACGTACAAAGAAAACTTGCAGAGGATCCAATTTCTCGAGGCCAATATTTAAAGTAGTGTGAACTTTTTCTGATGTCTCAGGCATCTTCCGTGGCCATGGCTGCTAATGCCGCAGCACTAGAGGAGATGGATCGGAAGCTCAAGCGCTTCGACGGAGAGCTTGACCTTGTCAACAAATGGCTTGACGAGGCGCAAGGTAGGAGCTTGTTAAGATGTATGATTGCTTATTGCCGGATATTGACTTGCCGGACTGTATGCTAATCATGTAGTATGCGGATATTGCAACTACCGCCGTCGAGGTAGAGGGCTTGAAGGCGTCTTTAGAGAGGGCCAAGGCCGAGGCGGCCATAGAGAAAGCGGCCGCCGCGAAGGCGATGGCCGAGCTTGAGAAGGCCAAGCTTGCTGGTGAGAAGCACGAGGCTCGAGTAGCCGAGGTGCAGGTGGAGCTCAAGGATGCCGTCAAGAAATTTGAGGCCCTTGAGAAGAAACAGGAGGAGCAGTCTTCCGAGTTGTCCAAGGTCAAGAAGGAGATCCAGGAGGCGAGGACCGAAGTGCGAGGTGTCCGGGAAGAGCTCCGCCAAGTGGGGAAATCACAGATGGTAAGAAGTACTTACTGTAGAGTGTGTTTGGAGGCAACAGGTTCGCCTTGCTGACGAGGGCCAGGCGCTCTGCAGGCATTTTCGACGAGCTTCCGAAGAGTGCGGCTGCTGCGGCGGAGCACTATGCGACGCTGGAGGAGAATTCGGAACGGCGGATCTTCTGGTCACAGTTCCAGGCACCCGAACACCCTCCGCTTCTCAACAACCAAATGAAGCAGTTGATGGAGCTGCACCGGATGGCCGAGCCAGTCTTGAAGGACCTTTGTGTCCGGCTATGGCCTGATGAGCCTATTCCGAACAGCTACTTTGGCTTGGTGTAGAGGCTGCGTGAAGCATTGTCGTGGATCGATGCCGTGAATCGATCTGCGTGCCTAGAGGGTGCGAGTCTGTCCTTCACGAAGACTATGGTGCATTGGCCGAGGATCAAGCCGTTGGATATGGCTACTGGTCCTCCGCCGGGTGGAAAGGAGCACCATGATACGTCCATTTGCATCATGTTTTCCTACTGTTATTTATAATGTTTTTATGCATAATAATGCTTTTGGGAGTAATTCTAATGCCTTTTCTCTCATAATATGCAAGGTTTACACAAAGAGGGAGAATACTGGCAGCTGGAATTCTGGACCTGAAAAAGCACGTCAGAGCTACCTATTCTACACAACTCCAAATATGCTGAAACTTCACGAAGATTTTTTATGGATTATTTAAGAATTATTGGAGCAAATAACTACCAGAGGGGGCCCACCAGGTGGGCACAGCCCACCTGGGCGCGCCAGGGAGCCCAGGCGCGCCCTGGTGGGTTGTGCCCTCCTCGGCCCACCTCTGGTGCCCCTCTTCTGGCATATAAGTCATTTTGACCTAGAAAAAAATAAGGAGAGGACTTTCGGGACGAAGCGCCACCGTCTTGAGGCGGAACTTGGGCAGGAGCACTTTGGCCTTTCGGCGGAGCGATTCCGCCGGGGGAACTACCCTCCCGGAGGGGGAAATCATCGTCATCGTCATCACCAACAACTCTCCCATCTTTGGGAGGGCCATCTCCATCAACATCTTCAACAGCACCATCATCTCTCAAACCCTAGTTCATCTCTTGTGTTCAATCTTTGTACCGGAACCTTAGATTGGTACTTGTGGGTGACTAGTAGTGTTGATTACATCTTGTAGTTGATTACTATATGGTTTATTTGGTGGAAGATTATATGTTCAGATCCATTATGCTATTTAATACCCCTCTGATCTTGAGCATGCTTATTAGTTGTGAGTAATTACTTTTGTTCTTGAGGTCACGGGAGAAGTCATGTTGCAAGTAATCATGTGAACTTGATATGTGTTTGATATTTTGATGATATGTATGTTGTGATTCCCTTAGTGGTGTCAAACATCGACTACATGGCACTTCATCATATTTTGGCCTAAGGGAATGCATTGTGGAGTAGTTATTAGATGATGGGTTGCTAGAGTGACAGAAGCTTAAACCCTAGTTTATGTGCTACTTCGTAAGGGACTGATTTGGATCCAAAAGTTTAATGCTATGGTTAGATTTTATCTTAATACTTTTCTCTTAGTTGCGGATGCTTGCGAGGGGGTTAATCATAAGTAGGAGGTTTGTTCAAGTAAGAACAGCACCTAAGCACCGGTCCACCCACATATCAAATTATCAAAGTAGCGAACACAAATCAAACCAACATGATGAAAGTGATATGATGAAATTCCCGTGTACCCTCAAGAACGCTTTGCTTATCATAAGAGACCGTTTTGGCCTGTCCTTTGCCACAAAAGGATTGGGCTACCTTGCTGCATATTATTTACCATTACTGTTACTTGCTCGTTACAAATTATCTTGCTATCAAACTACTTGTTACCGACTATTTCGGTGCTTGCAGAAAATACCTTCCTGAAAACCACTTGTCATTTCCTTCTGCTCCTTGTTGGGTTCGACACTCTTACTTATCGAGAGGACTATGATTGATCCCCTATACTTGTGGGTCATCAAGGCTCTTTTCTGGCACCATTGAAAATATTGGTTATGAAATTCCTTCGGGTATGATAGAACAACTGCTAGCTAATCCTTATGCAGGAGATGGAGCTAAACATCCTGGTATGCACTTGATATATGTAGATGAAATTTGTGGATTATTTAAGCTTGCAGGTTTGCCCGGAGATGAAGCTAGGAATAAGGTTTTCCCTTTATCTTTGAAGGGAAAAGCATTGGCATGGTATAGGCTATGCGATGATATTGGATCTTGGAAATGGAATCGATTGAAATTGGAATTTCACCAAAAAATTTATCCTATGCATCTGGTTCATCGTGATCGGAATTATATATATAATTTTTGGCCTCGTGAAGGAGAAAGTATCGCTCTAGCTTGGGGGAGGCTTAATTCAATGCTATATTCATGCCCCAATCATGATCTCTCGAGAGTAATTATTATTCAGAATTTTTATGCTCGGCTCTCTCGTGATGATCAATCCATGCTCGTTACTTCTTGTACTGGTTCTTTTATGAAGAAGACTATTGAATTCAGGTGGGATCTTTTGGAAAGAATTAAACGCAACTCTAAAGATTGGGAACTCAACGAAGGTAAAGAGTCAGGTATTAAGCATGAATTTGATTGTGTTAAATCTTTTATGAACACTGATGCTTTTCACAAGTTTAGCACTAAATATGGACTTGACTCTGAGATAGTAGCCTCTTTTTGTGAATCATTTGCTACTCATGTTGATCTCCCTAAGGAGAAGTGGTTCAAATATCACCCACCTATCAAAGAAGAAATTAAAGAACCCGACATAGCTAAAGATGAAACCATCATTTACAATGTTGATCCAGTTGTGCTCACTGCTTATTTTGAAAAACCACCTTTCCCTGTTAGGATAAAGGAACATGCTAAGGTTTCGACTGTGGTCAATAAAAGTAATATTAGAGCACCTAAACCTGCTGAACAAATCAAAGTAGAACCTAGTGTTGCTATGGTTAAAGATCTCTTGGTAGAAAATATTGATGGGCATGTTATTTACTTCTGTGATGAAGCTGCTAGAATTGCTAAACCCGATGAAAAAGATAAACATAGACCTGTTGTTAGCATACCTGTTGTTGGCATGCCTGTTATGATGGTTTATGTGACTTAGGTGCTAGCGTGAGTGCTATTCCTTTTACCTTATACCAAGAAATTATGAATGGCATAGCACCCGCTTAAATAGAAGATATAGATATTACTATTAAACTTGCCAATAGAGACACCATCACACCACTTGGGATTGTTAGAGATGTTGAAGTCTTGTGTGGGAAAATAAAATACCCTACTGATTTCTAGTTCTTGGTTCCCCATGAGATGACTTTTGTCCCATTATCTTTGGTAGGCCTTTCTTGAACACTGTCAATGCTACTATAGATTGTCTTAAACAAACTGTCGGTGTTCGCTTTGGTGATGAGTCTCATGAATTTAATTTTTTCAAGTTTAATAGACAACCTCACAAGAAAGAGTTACCAAGTAAGGATGAAATAATTGGTCTTGCTTCTATTGCCGTGCCTCCTACTGATCCACTAGAACAATATTTGCTAGACCACGAAAATGATATGCATGAGATAGATAAAATTTTCTTTGAACAGCGACCTATGATCAAACATAATTTGCCTATTGAAACTCTAGGAGGTCCTCAACCTAAAGGTGATCCTGTGTTTGAACTAAAACAATTGCCTCACACTTTGAAATATGCTTATCTTGATGAGAAAAAGATATATCCTATTATTATTAGTGCTAACCTTTCAAAGCATGAAGAAGAAAGATTATTGAAAATTCTGAAGAAGCACCGAGCTGCTATTGGATATACTCTTGATGATCTTGAGGGCATTAGTCCCACTCTCAGTCAGCACAAAATTAATATGGATCTTGATGCTAAACCCATTGTTGATCATCAACGACGTTTGAATCCTAAGATGAAAGAAGTGGTAAGAACAGAAATACTAAAGCTTCTGGAAGCAGGTATAATCTATCCCATAGCTGATAGTAGATGGGTGAGTCCCGTTCATTGTGCCCCTAAGAAAGGAGGTATTACCGTTGTTCCCAATGATAAAAAATGAACTCATTCCACAAAGAATTGTTACTGGCTATAGAATGGTAATTGATTTTAGAAAATTAAATAAAGTAACTAGTAAAGATCATTACCCTTTACCTTTTATTGATCAAATGCTAGAAAGATTATCTAAGCACACACACTTTTGTTTCCTTGATGGATATTCTGGTTTTCTCAAATACCTGTTTCACAACCTGATCAAGAGAAAACCACTTTTACTTGCCCTTTTGGAACTTATGCTTAAAGACGTATGCCTTTTGGTTTATGCAATGCACCTGCTACCTTTCAAAGATATATGACTGCTATATTCTCTGATTTTTGTGAAAAGATTGTTGAGGTTTTGATGGATGATTTTTCAGCATATGGATCTTCTTTTGATGATTGCTTAAGCAACCTTGATCGAGTTTTGCAGAGATGTGAGCATACTAATATTGTCTTGAATTGGGAGAAGTGCCACTTTATGGTTAATGAAGGTATTGTCTTGGGGCATAAAATTTCTGAACGAGGTATTGAAGTGGATAAAGCTAAAGTTGATGCAATTGAGGAAATGCCATGTCCTAAAGATATCAAAGGTATTCGTAGTTTCCTCGGTCATGCTGGTTTCTATAGGAGGTTTATTAAAGACTTCTCTAAAATTTCTAGGCCTCTTACAAATCTTTTACAAAAGGATGTTCCATTTGTTTTTGATGATGATTGTGTAGAAGCCTTTGAAACACTTAAGAAAGCCTTAACTTCTACACCTATTGTTCAACCACCTGATTGGAACTTGCCTTTTGAAATTATGTGTGATGCTAGTGATTATGCTGTTGGTGCTGTTCTAGGACAAAGAGTTGATAAAAAGTTAAATGTTATCCATTATGCTAGCAAAACTCTAGACAGTGCCCAAAGAAATTATGCTACTACTAAAGAAGAATTTTTAGCAGTTGTATTTGCTTGTGACAAATTCAGATCCTACATAGTTGATTCTAAAGTCATTGTTCACACTGATCATGCTGCTATAAAATATCTCATGGAAAAGAAAGATGCTAAACCTAGGCTCATTAGGTGGGTTCTCTTGCTACAAGAGTTTGATTTACATATAACTAATAGAAAAGGTGCTGAGAATCCCGTAGCTGATAACTTGTCTAGGTTAGAAAATATTCTTGATGACCCACTACCTATTGATGATAGCTTTCCTGATGAGAAACTAGCTGCAATAAATGTTTCTCATAATACTCCTTGGTATGCTGACTATGCTAATTATATTGTTGCTAAATATATACCACCTAGTTTCACATACCAACAACAGAAAAAATTCTTCTATGATTTAAGACATTACTTTTGGGATGATCCACATCTTTATAAAGAAGGAGTAGATGGTATTATTAGACGCTGTGTACCTGAGCATGAATAGGAACAAATCCTACGAAAATGTCACTCTGAATCTTATGGAGGACATCATGCGGGAGATAGAACTGCTCACAAGGTATTGTAATCTGGTTTTTATTGGCCTACTCTCTTCAAGGACTCTCGTAAGTTTGTTTTCTCTTGTGATGAATGTCAACGAATTGGTAATATTGGTAAGCGTCAAGAAATTCCTATGAATTATTCACTTGCTGTTGAACCATTTGATGTTTGGGGTTTTGATTATATGGGACCTTTTCCTTCTAATGGGTATACACATATTTTGGTTGCTGTTGATTATGTTACTAAGTGGGTAGAAGCTATTCCAACCAGTAGTGCTGATCATAACACCTCCATTAAAATGCTTAAAGAAGTTATTTTCCCAACGTTTGGAGTCCCTAGATATTTAATGACTGATGGTGGTTCAAACTTTATTCATGGTGCTTTTCGTAAAATGCTTGCTAAGTATGATGTTAACTATAGAATTGCATCACCCTATCATCCTCAGTCTAGTGGTCAAGTTGAACTTAGCAATATAGAAATACAATTAATTCTACAAAAAAACTGTTAAGAATTGGTCTAAGAAATTGAATGATGCACTTTGGGCCTACATAACAGCATATAAAAATCCTATGGGTATGTATCCCTATAAAATGGTCTATGGCAAAGCTTGTCATTTGCCTCTTGAGTTAGAACATAAAGCATATTGGGCAATTAAAGAACTCAACTATGATTTCAAACTTGCCGGTGAAAAGAGGTTATTTGATATTAGCTCACTAGATGCATGGAGAACCCAAGCTGATGAAAATGCCAAGTTGTTTAAGGAAAAAAGTTAAAAGATGGCATGATAAAAGAATCCAAAAGCGTGAGTTCAAAGTGGGTGAATATGTCCTTTTGTACAATTCTCGTTTCAGATTCTTTGCAGGAAAGCTTCTCCCTAAATGGGAAGGGCCTTACGTCATCGAAGAAGTTTATCATTCTGGAGCTATCAAAATAAATAATGCCGAAGGTACTAACCCGAAGGTTGTGAATGGGCAAAGAATTAAACACTATATCTTAGGTATGCCTATTAATGTTGAAAGCAATATTATTCAAACCATGACACTGGAGGAACACATAAAAGAGACCTTCCAGAGCACTCCAGAATAACTAAAAAAGAGGAGGTACGTGATACGGTAAGTAAACGGACTCCGAAAAATCCGTAAAAACATTTTCTGTCAGTTTTGGAATATAACAAAAATTTGGAAAATAAGAAACAACCAGGAAGGCAACCCTGGTGGGCACAAGACACCAGGTGCGCCCAGGTGGGTTGTGCCCACCTCGAGTACCTTCTGGACTTCGTTTTTCTCTCGTTTGCTTGTTTCCCAAGATAAAAAAATCTTTATATACCCCCCGAACCTATTGACCACCGTATCACGGAGAAATCTTCTGTTCTTCTTTCTTGCTGTTTTCTGACAGACCTAGATCGCCATGGCCACTTCGAGCTCCTCCAAGGACAAGTTCTTCGAGATCGTCATCAACCTGTATCTGTGGGAGGTGATGCAGCACCCTCAAGCCATTGAGATGCGTGAGGGGGTGCTCCACATCCGGGATGTCCAGGGCCCCAAGGGGACAGGGACCGTGGATGCTCGGCTCGAAGCTATGGAGCAGGAGGTCTTCAAGTGCAAGGGGATGGTGGAGCGTGGACTCAATGCCAATCACCTCATGATCGCGGATTACACCCGTGATCTCAAGGTGGATGGCAAATCCATGAAGGACATCGTCTTCACCTTCAACGAGCAAATCAACTTTCTGCAAAGTCAAATCTATGATCTCCAAAACCAAGTCTTTGAATATGAGGCAAGGTTTAAAGGTATGAGTTTGGCTGCTAGTTGCAGGACTCGTGAGACTCGCTCCTCCTCTTATGATGGTGAGTGTAACATCCCTATGTAATGGCTACAGTGATTGCCTTCTGATAATGCCAAGTCATCATGTTCAACAATGCTTGATCATCATTAGAGTCATAATCCATTTCAAATTTCAACTCAAACTTAAATTGAAATTTAAAAGTTGTTCAAATCCAGGAACTAAAATTTTCCTACTGTTGCAAATATTCCTAAAGCAATTATAGAAATAAGATCAACATTAGCTAAATTAGTTGAGTGACTCTAACAACTTCAAACAGTGACAAACAGCCCCCTTTTAAACCCTTTTCATTTAATAAAAATCCAAATTAAATCATATTTGGCCCAAACTAATTTTTGGTCTTAGAGAATAATGCACTATAATATTTGGTCTAGGTCACATAGTCTACAAAAATCAATGAGTGGCCTAACATTTTTGCTAATAGAAAAGAAAACAGAAAACAGAGCAGAAAAGGAGAAAATAGAAAAAGGCCTAGTGCTACTGTGCACTTAGGCCTGCTGCTACCGGGTCCGGCCCAGCCCAGCCGAGGCCATCATCCTCCTCCCGCGTGCGTGTCGCCGTCCGCGTGCATCCGAGCGTCGATCGTCGCCGTGTCGTTGATCCCGCGGTTCCCCGTCGCCGTTAAGTGCCTTCCCGAGGCCTCCCGCAACCCTAGCCCCCTCAGTCTCTCCCTCGCTCTCCCTCTCACACGAAAATAGCGGCACCCGAACCTCGCCGTCGCCATGGCCGTGGACTAGCACGGCCGCAGCCTCCTGATCATCGCCCCGTTGAGCCCATCGTCTCCGCCGCGCTCGACTCCTTCATCTGCACCACGCCATCGAGCTCGGGGAGGACCGCAGAGGCGAGATTGACCTCGACTTCACCTTCTCTGTCGCCGGCGATCCCCGTCGACCGCGAGCTCCTTTGCAGCTCCTAAGCCGTTGAGGGCCTTTCTTGGCCGCCCGGTGAGCTTTCCCCTTCATCTCCCCCCACTCTGTGTTGCCCTACGCCGCCCGTAGTCACCGCGCCCACCATGGCCGAACTTGGCTCCGCCGCGAAGCTCACCGCCACCGTTGTAGTAATTGCCGTGGCTGTCCGAGCACGTGGACGTGCTCGGGGCACTTCTGAGGTGCGGCCAGCAACTCCAGTTCACCCCCATCCACGCTGCTGCACCGTTCCGACGAAGCGCCCGTATGCTCCGCCGTATGCCGTCGTTGTTCTGGTCACTTCTGGCCTCCCCTGTTGCTTCCACCACCACAGAATGAAGCGCGGCTCTGCGCTCGTTCGAACGCACCCCTCCGCGCGCGATTTGGACGCCGGAGGACGGATCCCGCGCGTCGCCGCCGTCTCGGGCACTCGCAGCCGGCACGCCACCGCATTTAAACGCCAGTGTGACGCTGCCAGGTGGGTCCCCCGCGTCAGGCCGTCTGTTTAGCCCTAATGGCCCACTGACATGTGGGACCAGCACTGTAGCATTTAGGATTAGCGTTAATTAACAACTAACTGAGTGACTCATTGACAGGCTGGGCCCATGTCTTAATTAGAGTATTTAAATTTACATAACTATTGTTAAATTAACAAAGGCTAACCACTGGGTCCCACTGGACCCAGTTGACCGGTCAACCAAGTTGACTGGACCAGTCCAATCACTGACTGGTGGGTCCAGTGGGCCCCCTTTGACTAGTCAAGTCCATAGTTGACTGCTGACGAGGCAGTCAACTGGCGCCCACTGTCAGCCACACCAGCACTCTGCTGGGTGCATAAGTGGGTACCCGCAGCATTTTATATTAAATTATTTTCGAATTAAATTTAATTCCAGAAATTCAAATAAACTTCGGAAAATCGTAGAAAATAAACCGTAGCTCAGATCGAAAAACTTTATACATGAAAGTTGATCAGAACGATGAGACGAAGCTGACTGTGCCGTCTGTTTCCGTGTCGGGACCCTCTACAAAGGTGAACCCGCAACTTTTAGCCTGTTTCCGGTAGATGAATAGTGCTTAACACCGGTTAATAATTCCAACTTTAACCCTAAAAATAACTAATATGACTTAGACATGCTTTTAGGCAGCCCTGCACCGCACGTTAGCGTAGCTTGCTCTGTGTTGCTTTGTCTATCTTGTATTTATACTGTTTCCTCCCCCTCTTCTCTCTCGATAGAGCCCGATACCGACGCAGCTTCGGTGATTGGCTACACTTCTGACGACTCTGCTTTTGCCGTCGAGCAACCAGGCAAGCCCCCCCCCCTTGATCATCCCGATATCGCCCATTCTATTTTCTCGTGCTTGCATTAGATTTTGCTAATGTGTTACTGTTATCCTATTTCTACTGCATAGCCTGTTTATTGTAACCTGTTGTTGATACTTTCCTGTTCATCCTAAACTGTTTAGAATAGACTGGGTAGAGCCCCATCAGTGACCCCACTTATCCCGACTGCCCCGCTGGAGTATCAGAAGACCCGATCAACGGGATCGAAGACCAGGACCCGGCACCGCACCTCACTTCCTCCTTAGTTGCTCGACACTACTGGGTTACTATCGAGTGCCGAGGGTGATACCTTGTCAGCACTTCTGATGATAACCTTGTAGGTTAGTTAATCGGTCGTGGTCAGCGAGGGTGATTCCTCCTACACCACCCCCGATAACGACGAAGTCGTGCAACATCTCCAGTGTGGACCTCGAGGGTGATTCCTCCTACGTCCACCTCGTTATTACATCAGGTGGGAGTCCAACGAGGGTGATGCCTCGGATTCCCCCTTGATATGGTAGCCACACAGATGCCTTACATAACTGATGATACTGCTACTTGGTAAGGCGGGTCGACCCTGAGGGGTACCCGCGAATGATGGATAGTTACCCGTGAGTTATTTTACGAGGCGCGGCCGGGCATTCTTAGCCCTTGCAGCAAGTCCTCGAGACGGGGCGACGGGGTCACATCGATCGTGAGTCTCTGCTCGTTACCGCAAGCCCCTAGTCCTCTAACAATTTGGATATTTGATCCGAGCAGGCCTACGGCCTGATAGCACTAACCATCACGTGGGAATAGTTATGGGCACTCTGCATCGTAGCATCAGCCGAAAGCTCTGTCAGATGTCCAGTTCAGCACTGCAGCCGGGCTGGGCCGGCACCATTCGGTAGTGGTGGAGCCTGGTTCGCCCTGCATGCAACGACCCGGAGGGCGAGGGGCGATGGCCCAAGACCCCCTTGCACTTAGGAGGTAGACCGGCGGGGACCTCTCTGCTGAGCTGTAGGTAGGGTTGCGGTGTGTTGTTTGGCCGAGGCCGGGCATGACCCAGGAAAGTGGGTCCGGCCGGAGTTAAGCGAGCGTGGTGGGTAAGTTGGTGCACCCCTGCACGTAAGTTGGTGGATAGCCAGTCCTACGGTAAAGAACACTCGGAGTTGTATCCCAATCAGTACAACTTGAACTTGAGATGGTACCTGGATATGTGGCTCCGGGATCGCTTTCTCGCAGGGAGTCGAGAAAGGATCTCTGGGCGAGACTGTTACTTGATACTACTGCTACTTTATACTATGCTATTCTGTACTCTTCCAAAAGCTGCAAGATGCTCGAAGATGCTGGAAGATGCTTGAAGATGCTAGTCTTCACTAGGACTAGGTTTTCCCTCTCTATTCTGGCATTTCTGCAGCCCAATCCACATATACAGCCTTCCTTTGATAATGTTGCATATGTAGTGTAGATCCTTGCTTGCTGAGTACTTCGGAGTACTCACGGTTGCTTTGCTTTCTTTTTCTCCTCATATCAGTTTGTCGTGACCAGATGACGGACCCCCCTGAGATAGCTGCCCCGCCGATGACTACTGCTACCACCTCGAGAGTGGTTGCTTCTACGAGCTGGCCAATGACCAGGAGTAGGTTCGGAGGGTCCCAGGCAGGAGGCATGCGCCTTTCGATCGTAGTGTTTTCTTTTATCCCGCCTTCTTAAGGCCTTTCTGTCTTTCTTTTATATCTGTACTTAGATATCTGATGCTTCCGCTGACGCTTGTATGCCATCGAGCTATGTATTCGATCCCTCGAGGCCCTGGCTTGTAATATAAAGCTTGTATGACTTTATTTATGTTTTAGAGTTGTGTTGTGATATCTTCAAGTGAGTCCTTAGGCTTGATCGTGTGCATTTCCGTGTATGATTAGTGCACGATTGAGCCGGGGGCGTCACAGGTAACTCCGGCCAGAAGGATGAGTGAGCTGGACTGTCTTAGCAGCATAGTCAATCAAAGCTTTATTCGCTGTCAACCAATCCATGCCAAGGATGATGTCAATGTCGGAGGGTCCAAGAGCAATAAGGGAAGCAGAGAACATCAACCCTTCAATTCTGATCTGATTGTTGTGACTTACCATCTTGGTTTGCCATCTGGAACAAGGAGTACTAATCTCCAATGGAGTGGGTAATGAGCTCATGGTTAACTCATGCAATTGTGCAAATTGCTGGGACACAAAGGAATGTGATGCTCCGGAGTCAAAGAGAATAGAAGCTGCCACTGAATTACCTAGAAGAGTTCCCATCACGATTTTAGGGGACTCTCGAGCTTCTTCCATTTTGACATGGGTGACTTGACCACTATTCATAGCAGGTGGTCTAGCATTACGTTTTCTACTAGGGTGGTTTCGACGGCCCTTCCTACTGTCAACAAGTCGACACGTTGAATCCTGCGGTTGACCCTGGCGACAGTTGAGAGCACGGTGCCCTGGCTGTCCACACTTGCGGCATAAACCATCATTATGGGAAGGAGCCTCAGTATTGGAATGTCCACCCTGAGCCGTTAGCTGTCTCGGCGGCGGAGGCAGACGAGGTGCAACATAAGATGGCTTTGGTGTTGGGGCAGGTCGGTGATGAATATTGTGTGGAATCCAAACCCGACGTTTCTGAACAGGCTGACCTGCGGATGAGCCAACATCACGAGTGCGTTTGAGCGACTCCTGATACTTAGCCAAACCAGTTTCAACTCAGTAGGCTTGGCTGACAAGCATTGCAAAGTCTGCGTAATCTTGAACAACAAGTACGAGCTGTATTTCGGAATGCAGTCCTTCACAGAATTTCTCCTGCTTACGTGTGTCAGAGTCGACGTCAGCTTTAGCATAGCGGGATAACTCGAGAAATTTCCTTTGATATTCATCCACAGTCATTGTGCCCTGTGAGAGTTTGCAAAACTCCTGCTTCTTCTGGTCGATCAGACCTAGAGGAATGTACCTTGCACGAAAGGCTGACTGAAATTCCTGCCAAGTGGTTACAGATTCAGCAGGCAACATATCCTTGTGGCTTTCCCATCATTGAGCAGCAGGACCAGTTAAGTAAAATGTCGCAAAGGTGACGTAACTATCAGGGGCCACATTAGCTGACTCCATCTCAAACAGAATGTCACGAAGCCAATCATCAGCATCCATAGGATTGGTGGAATTACGGAAAACGGACGGATTGAGGCGCATGAATTCTGGCAGTGTTATTGGGGTAGGCTGTTGATGAGCATTCTGGTTTGGGAACTGAGCCAATATCCCGGTCATAACCTGACGGTTCAGTTCAAACTGCTGCATCATTTCGGCAATATAGGGTGGAGGTGGAGAATCGTCAGCCATCCCGCCAAATTAACAGGGGCAGTTTAGCAAGAAGAACTGCAGGTGTATGGAATCATTCATGAAGTAACACGCACAATAGAAGGAAGTGCAATAGATACTTCATCATAGTCACACCAGACATTCAATCCACACATAGTCTTGGTTACAAACCGGCATTATGACAGCTGAAAGGGAAGGCTAGACAACTAGGCGACGCACAGGCACGCGGTAAGGAAGTACACAACGAGACATAGCAAAGGCTACATCGACGTCGGAGAAAACTGTTGGAGCGAGGAATCTGCAAGTGACAACACAGGGTGCCCTCGATAAAAGGATCCTGTAAGCAGAACCTGGCCCACATTCTTGAAGCAAGGGAGGAATATTTTCAGAACTCCGGGTGGATGTGATCACGAGAACCTAATGTTGGAGTTGGTAAAATTTTAACCCGAAAGGAAGAGAGATCAGAGTCCCAGAGTAGAGGTCGAGGAGTAAAAGATCCTAATGCCACCCAATTGGCGACGTGGGCCCGTAAGCCACACAGCCAAGTTAGTAAAACAGTTTTCGGACCACTAGACTCAACTTCGGCCAAGGAGTTGGAAAAGGGGGTTTCCTAGAGGCAGTCGGCTCTGATACCAACCTGTGACGCCCCCGGCTCAATCGTGCACTAATCATACATGCAAATGGACACGATCAAGTCGGGGGCGTCATAGTGAGCCATTGCCATGGAAACCGGAAGATAAGATTGCTACTACCTCGTCACCACCACAACCTTCTTCACCACCAAAGGAGACTTGAGTTCATGGTATGGACACTCCCCTTGGCTTGATCCAAGCTTGGGGGAGGAGTCCCGGTATCGTATCACCACCACTATCTTTTGCTTTCATCTATTTTAGTTCGATCCTTAGTTTTCCTATGATTTAGTTGAATAAAAGTTTAGTTCGATTCTTTCTTTCGAGTGTTTGCTTAGTGATCTATCTATTGATGTAATCGTGTTCGAGATATGTAATAAAGAGTAGTTTGAGTTTTATTTCTTTACTTTATTATTGCAATAAAAAGAAAGGAAAATAAATGAAAAAGATCATATGCTAATCTTATGGTAAGTAATGACATCACATAAGGAAAAGTATAAGTGGTAAAATTTGTTGGAGACTGACAAACATAGCATTGGTCAATGATGCAATTCATGAAAGAATTAATAAGGGAAGAGCAGATTCACATGCAAATACATTATCTTGGATATCTTTTATGATTGTGAGCCCCCATTAAATATTTAGTGTCAAAATAGTTGACATTGGACAAGGAAGACAACGTAATGATTTATGTTTGTTCATATTCACATAGAAGTTATATTGTCATAGATCCTTTAACATGTGGTGCTTGCTCAATATCTTTTCTAGCAAAAAATTCCGCACTAAGTAGAGATACTACTTGTGCATCCAAAAACCCTTAACCCAAATCTTATTTTGAGAGTCCACCATACCTACCTATGGATTGAGTAAGATCCTTCAAGTAAGTTGTCATCGGTGCACTAAGGCAATAAAAAATGCTTCTAAATGTGTTGGATCATTTAGTGTAAGAGAAAATTGAGCGTTGTACGAACTTGTGATGACAAAGTAATAAAAGCGACGGACTGCATAATAAAGGTTGCTATCATAAGGGGCAATATAACGTGATGTTCTTTTGCATTAAGGGATTTGACATACAAACAAATAAGCGCATGACAACCTCTGCTTCCCTCTATGAAGGGCCTATCTTATACTTTATGCATTTACTTTTATGAAGAGTCAAAGTTTTCTTCCCTATTCCTTTTTATTTTCTCCTTTTGCAAGCATCATGTGGTGTGGAAAGATCTAGGCACATATATCCAGTTGAATATGAGTGGGCATGAGTTATTATTGTTCACATCACCCTTGAGGTGAATACGTTGGAAGGCGAAACTATAAGCCCCTATCTTTCTATGTGTCCGGTTGAAACTTTTTGTTCATGGGTATGCTGTGAGTGTTAACAATCATAGAAGATTAAATGATGGTTGAGTATGTGGACTTGCCCAAAGGCTCCGATACATGACCCTTCCTGAAAATATGATGAATTGTAGTTGCAAAGTTGACTGAGAACACAGTTTGTTAGTTTTCAATAAGGTTTATGCTTTATACTTCAATGTTGTGATGAATTGTTACTTGCTCATGAGAAGTTATATGATAAAATTTATGTTAAAATTTGTTGCTGTTATAATAATATGCATGATGCTTCTATGTCCGTATTTTGTTTTTATAGACACCTCTCTCTCTCTAAGCATGTGGACATGTTTTTCGATTTCGGTTTTCGCATGAGGACAAGCGAGGTCTAAGCTTGGGGGAGTTGATACGTCCATTTTGCATCATGTTTTCCTACTATTATTTATAATGTTTTTATGCATAATAATTCTTTTGGGAGTAATTCTAATGCCTTTTCTCTCATAATATGCAAGGTTTACAAAAAGAGGGAGAATACCGGCAGCTGGAATTCTGGACCTGAAAAAGCATGTCAGTGCTACCTACTCTGCACAACTCCAAATAAGCAGAAACTTCACGGTGATCTTCTATGGATTATTTAAGAATTATTGGAGCAAATAACTACCAGAGGGGGCCCACCAGGTGGGCACAACCCACCTGGGCGCGCCAGGGAGCCCAGGCGCGCCCTGGTGGGTTGTGCCCTCCTCGGCCTACCTCCGGTGCCCCTCTTCTGGTATATAAGCCATTTTGACCTGGAAAAAATAAGGAGAGGACTTTCGGGACGAAGTGCTGCCGTCTCGAGGTGGAACTTGGGCAGGAGCACTTTTGCCCTCCGGCGGAGCGATTCTGCCGGGGGAACTTCCCTCCCGGAGGGGGAAATCATCGTCATCGTCATCACCAACAACTCTCCCATCTTTGGGAGGGCCATCTCCATCAACATCTTCAACATCACCATCTCCTCTCAAACCCAAGTTCATCTCTTGTGTTCAATCTTTGTACCGGAACCTTAGATTGGTACTTGTGGGTGACTAGTAGTGTTGATTACATCTTGTAGTTGATTACTATATGGTTTATTTGGTGGAAGATTATATGTTCAGATCCATTATGCTATTTAATACCCCTCTGATCTTGAGCATGATTATTATTTGTGAGTAGTTACTTTTGTTCTTGAGGTCACGGGAGAAGTCATGTTGCAAGTAATCATGTGAACTTGATATGTGTTCGATATTTTGATGATATGTATGTTGTGATTCCCTTAGTGGTGTCAAACATCGACTACATGGCACTTCACCATATTTGGGCCTAAGGGAATGCATTGTGGAGTAGTTATTAGATGATGGGTTGCTAGAGTGACAGAAGCTTAAACCCTAGTTTATGCGCTACTTCGTAAGGGACTGATTTGGATCCAAAAGTTTAATGCTATGGTTAGATTTATCTTAATACTTTTCTCGTAGTTGCGGATGCTTGCGAGGGGGTTAATCATAAGTAGGAGGTTTGTTCAAGTAAGAACAACACCTAAGCACCGGTCCACCCACATATCAAATTAACAAAGTAGCGAACACAAATCGAACAAACATGATGAAAGTGATATGATGAAATTCCCGTGTACCCTCAAGAACGCTTTGCTTATCATAAGAGACCGTTTTGGCCTGTCCTTTGCCACAAAAGGATTGGGCTACCTTGCTGCATATTATTTACCGTTACCGTTACTTGCTCGTTACAAAGTATCTTGCTATCAAACTACTTGTTACCGACTATTTAAGTGCTTGCAGAAAATACCTTGCTGAAAACCACTTGTCATTTCCTTCTGCTCCTCGTTGGGTTTGACACTCTTACTTATCGAAAGGACTATGATTGATCCCCTATACTTGTGGGTCATCACACCACCACCCCGAGATGTACTTCGCCCAAGTTATGGAAGGTGCTCGGGCCACAGAGGGTCAGTGTTCGAAGGATGTAATCATTGAATGATTTATTATCCCGTTGCCACCCGAACATGTTGCTTTATTGTGCAGCCCGTTTTGTATTTATTGTTTTAATTTTGACTCCTGTGCGGCTGTTTAGTTATTCTGAAAGTTACCATTCGTCGGTTTCATCCCCCAAGTAAATGTTACGAGGGGTGTTTCGTCTCCGCACTCTTACCCTTAGCCGACGTCTTGGTGCCCGAAGCCGGTAGTGCGAGAGAGAGAGACTAGGCAATCAGACTATACGGCTTTATCGCTTTCACTTAGCCATAGGAGCTTGACGGCGGGGGCTAGTGACTAGCCCCCATATTTTGGTGATGTGCTTGGGAGCCGAGGTGTGCCTTAGTATGCATGTGGTCCGTGTTAGGACGAACCCTTCGTATGACATGGATAAAACGCCAATGATTTCTTAGTTTAACACTTGTCGTCGGATCGCTGACCAGTTCTCGCTTACTATGACTGTCAGTTTTCGGCTTTCTTCCCTGAGGCACTTGACTGGACTAGCTAGAAGCATAATCGCAGGGGTTCTCCCTTTACCTTCTTAGTCGAACGTGCGGAACGTAAGAGGGCAAGCATAGGAGCCGGGCGACCCAACTATTGACCCAAGACATAGTTCGGAACCAATGCATATAGTGCAATATCCGTGACGCCGGACACTCGACGCGAGGTGGTGCCAGACTTAGTATGTAGAGCTGACGGGAAAAATCAGGCCTTCGGTCAAGTAACCGGTTTATTACACAAGATGTGTATACCCAGCTGCTCGAAGAGCGAAAAAAGGAAAAGGAAACAGAGAGAGAGAGAGAGGCCTAATAATGCGGATGCCCGAACACCATGAAAGATGTTTTTAGTTTCCATAAGCTCTGGACGTCTATCCGTACAATTCGAACTGCTGAGGTGTTTGTAATAATGAAGAAAAGAAAATTTTACAGAGGAAGGTTTACACATGGCCTTGATGTGTGGGTCGAAGCCTCAACTGTGCCCTCTTGCACGTCCGCGCCTTTCCTTTTGCGAGGTGGAGGGGAGCAAATTGATCATCCGCCATGCGTTAGCGAGGGGTGCCTTCAAAAGGGACCTTGAGATGTAATCCTGCCGTTGTAGCTTGACGCTGAGTGAGTCCGGAGTCCTGCCTGTTGTCGTCCAAGGGCGTGGTGATATAATAGTTCGGTTGAGCCGAACACATGGTGTTACAGGCCCCCGCGGCCGCCCATGGTATCTTGAGCGCGAAATTGTGCTGACGAGGCGTGTAACGCGCGGGGAAGGCGGGCGTACCGTGGGGGGGCGTATCCCTATTTGAGGCGAACGCAGGTGGATTCCCATGACGGGGATCGGGCTCGAGCCCGTTTAAGTGTATCTTTTGCCTTTACGGCGGGCTGATACCTTGGCCTATTGGCGACAGACAGGTCTTCGGCTGCCAGTGCCGAAGTGTGCTCCTCAGTCCGGAGCGAGCGTTCTGTGTTGCCATTTATCGTTATGATGCCTGCAGGCCCAAGCATTTTTAGCTTGAGGTATGCGTAGTGTGGGGACAGCATTGAACTTGGCAAACGCCGTTCGGCCGAGGAGGGCATGATAGCCATTGCGGAATGAGGCGATGTCGAAGAGCAAGTCTTCGGATCGGAAGTTGTCTGACGAGCCGAATACTACTTCCTGCGTTAGCGTGCCTGAGCATCAGGCCTCTATACCTGGAATAACCCCCTTAAAGGTGGTGTGGCTGGGTTTGAACCTTGATGGATCGATCCCCATTTTCCTCACTGTGTCTGTGTAAATCAGATTGAGGCTACTGCCTCCGTCCATTAGGACTCTCGTGAGGTGGTACCCATCGATAATGGGGTCGAGTACCAGGGCCGCCGATCCTCCTTGACGGATACTAGTCGGATGGTCCCTGCGGTCAAAGGTGATCGGGCAAGCCGACCACGGGTTGAACTTCGGTGCTACGGGCTCGACGGCGTACACATCCCGCAGTGCGCGCTTCCTCTCTTTCCTTGGTATGTGGATGGCATAGATCATGTTCACCGTCTTGATCTCAGAAGGGAAGGGTTTTTGTCCTCCATTGTTCGGCCTGCATGGCTCATCGTCGTCCTCGCTTCGTGGGCTTTTGCCCAAGTCTTCGGCTGTGAGCTTGCCGACTTGCTTTATCACCCAACAATTGCGGTTGGTGTGGTTAGCGGGCTTTTCGGCAGTGCCATGAATTTGGCAGGGCCTGTCCAGGATTGCGTCCAATTTAGTTGGCCCATCCTTATTGCCTTTAGAAGGCTTTTTCCGTGACCCGGACTTTGGATTATGGAATCCGGCATTTACTGCCGTCTCCTCGGTTCCGCCGTCGTTGTGGCAATGCTTGTTCTTGTTACGCTGTGGCTTTCCATTCCCGCCCCAGACCTCAGAGGTGCCGGGGGCTTCCGGGTTGGTGCTTCTACGAGCCAACCAACTATCTTCGTCGGCACAGAAACGGGTCATGAGAGAGGTAAGCGCCGCCATTGTCTTCGGCTTGTCCTGGCCGAGCTGCCTTGCTAACCATTCATCTCGAATACTGTGCCTGAAGGCGGCTATGGCTTCGGCGTCCGGACAGTCGATGATTTGGTTCTTCTTGGTTAAAAATCGGTTCCAGAATTGCCGGGCTGACTCGCTGGGCTGCTGGATTACGTGTCTCAGGTCATCGGCGTCCGGAGGCCAGACATAAGTGCTTTGGAAGTTGGCTCTAAAAGCGTCCTCCAACTCCTCCCAACATCCTATGGAGTCTTCGGGGAGGCTGTTTAGCCAGTGTCGAGCCGGACCTTTGAGCTTCAATGGTAGGTATTTGATGGCATGAAGGTCATCACCTCGTGCCATATGGATGTGTAGTAGGAAGCCTTCTATCCATACAGCCGGATCCGTCGTCCCATTGTAGGGCTCGATATTTACGGGGTTGAAGCCCTCCGGGAATTGGTGATGCATCACTCTATCTGTGAAGCACAGAGGGTGAGCGGTGCCCCTGACTCGGGCTACGTCGCGCCGGAGACCATCTGTCATTCGGGCTCGCTGTTGTTCCCGAGCTCTGTCGTTTCGGTCTAGCCAAGCTTGGTAACTGTCCCGTCGAACATGAGAGTTGTCTTTGGGTCCATAAATGGATCTTTGTCAGACCTGCACGGGCATCTAAGTCGCGCCATAGGTCATACTCATAGGCAGGCCGAACTGGCTCCTTGCCTGGACGGTGAGGTGGAGCAAGAGGCTGTTCGGTTTTATCGGCCGGCCTATCCCGTCCTTGAGGGGGGGCGGTCTGGCTGGTCCGCCTGAGTGTGCGGTGCAGGTGCTGGCTCTATGGCCTCATCGTCAAATTGCGGCAGAAGCTTTTGCATTGGGTAACTTTTGGTTTGCCGCTCGTAGTCGTACCCTTCTTCGGCAGCTAGGACTTTAGTCCATCTGTCATTGAGGGTGTCTTGCTCGGCCTTTATTTTCTGTTGCTGTTTCTTCAGGCTACGCGCGGTGGCAATGAGCTGCCGTTTGAACTGCTCTTGATCCAGCGGGTCTTCGGGGACGATGAAATCCTCTTCACCCAAGCTAACCTCTTCTTCGGGGGGGGGGGGGTGGGGTAGTTGCTGTCTTCGGAATCACCGAGGTCCTCTAGGTTGAGTGGGTCTTCCTCCTCATGATCGGCTTGAGGTTGCTTATCGGCACCATGGTCCTCGAGGTTGTCCGCGTTATCCAGAGTGCCATTCTCTCCGGTGTCCATGTTGCTTGCATGGCTTCGGTGTGCCTTGGAGCGATGGCGTTGTCTGCGGTGCCTGTGCGCTCATCGCCGGGCTTGCCGCTATCCTTCCTGGGGGTGCCATCGTCTTTAGGAGTGTCCACCATGTAAATGTCGTAAGTGGACATGGCCGTCCAGCGACCGGTGACGGGAGGTGCGGCGTCGGTGTTGGCAGTGGCTCCGCTGTCCTCGTCCATGGAATATGCATTTTCTGAAGTGTAGTCCAACATGTCGGTTAAGTCCTCGACCATGGCTACGAGGTGGGTGGTGGGTGGGACGTAAAATTCCCTAAAGCATGTCTCAAAGGGCTGCTGAAAGCATGCCGAGGGGGGATCCTCCCGAATAGCCATCATCTGGATTTGGTCCAACGCCTTGCTTATTAAAGTGAGGGTCGTCGGACTGGTATGCGGCGGCTGCAAGGGGCCGGCTTCCGATGTGACTGGGCAAGGAATGATCGGGGCCAGAGCTGGATCCTGGTCTTCGAGGGTCGAGCTAACCTCAAGGCCTGGGGCCGGATAGTCATAAGAAACCGAGGACAAGACCTGGTCTTCGGACATTGCTTCCGTATTGGGGCTCGAAGCCGAATTGTCGAGGGGGAGTTCGGCTAGGGGTAACCCCTGGCCATCGAACGTCGACCCGTCGCTGGGGCTCAAGGCCGTAGGGGTGTTGCAAGGAGAGAGTTCGGCCGAAAGCAACTCTCGGTGTCCGAACCTTGTTTCCGCATTATGGCCTGAAGACGAGTCTCCGGCGGATATCGCGGGCATAGTCGAGAGGGATTCCTGGCTTCCGTTCGGAGCAGAGACGTCCAAGCTCGAGGTTGGCCGTAGGATGGGGGCCGATCCGTACATTGGATCGAGGAAGGGTTCAGGAGCAGGCGTAGTGAATTCGGCGAAAACCAGATCATCGCAAACGTCCGCAATATACTCCAGATTGCCGAATCAAATTCGGTGCTCAGGCGCGAAGCTGTCGATCTGATCTAGATGACCAGTTGGGTTAGCGAGCGGCACGATGCTGCCGAACGCAAAGAGTTGGCCGGGAACAAAAATGTCCCCGGAGCTAATTGTCGGTGTCAAAACCGGCGGATCTCGGGTAGGGGGTCCTGAACTGTGCATCTAAGGTCGATGGTAACAGGAGACAGGGGACACGATGTTTACCCAGGTTCGGGCCCTCTCTATGGAGGTAATACCCTACGTCCTGCTTGATTGATCTTGATGAATATGAGTATTACAAGAGTTGATCTACCACGAGATCATAATGGCTAAAACCCTAGAAGTCTAGCCTGTTCTGATTATGATTATCCTCTACGGACTAAAACCCTCCGGTTTATATAGACACCGGAGGGGACTAGGGTTGTACAAAGTCGGTTACAGAGAAAGGAATCCTCATATCGAACGCCAAGCTTGCCATCCACGCCAAGGAGAGTCCCATCCGGACACGGGAGAGAGCCTTCTGTCTTGTATCTTCATGGCCCATCAGTCCAGCCCACGTTATGTAGTCTGGACGCCCGAGGACCCCCTAATCCAGGACTCCCTCAGTAGCCCCTGAACCAGGCTTCAATGACGATGTGTCCGGCGCGCAAATTGTCTTCGGCATTGCAGGGCGGGTTCCTCCTCCGAATACTCCAGAACAGACTTCGAGCACAGAAAACATGTCCGACTCTGTAAAACAAGTACTATACACAACCGCAGAGAGTATAATATTTCACGAGTCCAATCTGCTGACAACTTTTTGTAACGCGACACCATGTTCCTGCACGGTCATTATTTCGAACCGTTTTCTTTTTAGCCTCCCGCTCCACATTTCGAGAAGCGGTTTTATTGGCACGTCTTGTCGAAGCAGAGATCATGTCCCCTTATTACGGGATTCTCATCAATACGGGTGCGGGTAACCCAACCGTCCCGTTGGTATGATTCCTTGGGAATAGGCAGGTTTTGAGGCTTAGGAGGAGGCGTCTTGATATTCATCGCCTTTATAAAGGGGCGCAGACCCGTCTTTCTCCTCTGTGCCTCATCCTTTCCAACCTTGAGTTCTAGCACCCAAGGTTCAATTTATTTGTTCCGAGCCTCCTAGTCATGTCCGGACCCAACCCTCAAGGCCGGTGGGTGGCCTCCTCCGTCACAGAGGAGGATATCGCGAAGCTCCGGGTGGCAAAATACCTGACCGCGGAAATCCCCCACAGGCTCCCTGCTCAAGGGCAGGTCATTCCTACTCCCAGATCTGGCGAGAGGGTCATATTCATCTCTCACTTCCTCCGAGGGCTAGGGTTCGCTCTCCATCCCTTCGTCTGCGGACTCATGTTCTATTACGGGCTAGATTTTCATGATCTAGCTCCGGACTCCTTTGTTCACATCTCGGCATTCATCGTCATGTGCGAGGCCTTTCTCCGTATTCCCCCACACTTTGGCTTATGGCTCAAGACCTTTAATATGAAGCCGAAGGTAGTCGATGGGAAGCAAGCGGAGTGCGGCAGTGCAATGGTGAGCAAACTCACCCATACACCCTGGCCAAAAGGCTCTTTCACGGAAACCTCCAACCTATGGCAACGGGAGTGGTTTTACATCACTGAACCCCGTGGAACCAAGTGGGCAGCTACACCTGCGTTCCGGCCTGGCCCTCCATTACGCTCGCATCATGGATTAATAAGGGGCTGGACTGGGGATCAATGGACGAAGTGCAGATGCTACAAAGCCGCATCCGGAGCCTCCTCGAGAAGGACACCGGCCTCATCGATGTAATCCAGGTAATGCTAGTCCGCCGGGTCCTGCCATGCCAGCGACGGCCCCTCCGCATGTGGGAGTTCAATCCGGAAGGACCACGGACTCTTCAGCACTTCTTTGGCACGATGCACAAAGGAATGTGGAAGTTATTCTTCGGGACACGAAAACAGTGGCCGAATACTACCGAGGACATCGGCCTCGACTGCAACCATCCGGATACCTTTGTAAGCCCTCAACTCCCGAACACAGCTTAGTTAGATATCTCGTAACAATATACTGAGAAAACCATCTTCGACCAAGGCTGGATCAAGAAGGCGGAAAGAATTAGGTGTTCGGCCCCTCTTCTCGAAGACCCAGCAGATCCTATGTTAACAAGGATGCTGGCTCCGGCGCCATACCAAGTGTCGGCGAAGGGAGACAAAGAGGAGAGCAAGAAGGCCAAAGGTGGCCTCTATTCTAAAGGTACACCAGACACTATGTCCGGGGAGATTGGAACTCCCTCTTCCGAAGACAAAAGAGAAGGAGAAACTGACATCCCCTCTCCCGATGGGAAGAAAAGGGCCGCCTCCGAAGATTTGGAAGCAAAGGCTCCTAAGCGAGGGAAGATGTCCCTGTCAGGTGGCTCGGGTTCAGAAGACGACATTGTCGCACAGTTCCTCCGTAAGGATAAGCCTTTAGCCGAATCGTAAGTGAACAGGGGCGTCCGAAACATATCCCATTGCTTTCCGGTTACCAGGGTGACATTTAAAATATATGTTTGCAGTTCGGCCCGCAGTCTTCCTCAACAGTCCTCCTCCTCGGGGGATCTTCTTCCGGAGATGATGGAAAGCGAGACGCCTCCACAAACCTTCTCGCCCGACAGGGCAGACGACTCCGAGGTGTCGTCCCGGAGGATCTCTCCCGACCAACAAGCGGTGCGAGGGATAATGAAAACTACGCCCGAAGGTGATACTTCGGCCGTCCAGAGTCTGGGGCATGCGGACCCAATGGGGACCAACAATAAAGGGCCCGGACTATCTGGTTTGCAGCCGGGGATGACTCTAGAGCCGGGTAAACATATTCTTTCGAAGGGAGTCCGTACTCCCGCGGCCGCTCCCAGGGATCCGGGGGTGCCGGATACAATGACGGGCATGCAGCAACATGCGTTCATTTCAGAGGAACATCGTACCTTAATGGGTACGGTAGTTGAGAGGATTCTGTCCGCGAGAAGCGGATTGAATGAATCCTTCATGAGCCTACTAAGAGGCTTCGAGGTATGCAATGTAATATCTTTAATTGCACTTCTACGTGCAAAATGCACCTGTGTATAGATAGTAGCCCCTGAGACTCTGGTTGGCGTCCGAAGGGAGGCGATCAGAGGATCAAAAAAGATATTCCCAGGAAATAATCTGATGGATTGGAACACAGGCTGTTTCATCCATGACGACTGCCCAAGCTATAGAGGTTGCAAGGCTGAAGCAGAAACTTGAAGTGGCGGATGACGACCTCACACTTATTAACAGGCAGCTCGACGAGGCGCAAGGTATGTTTTTGGGGCAGTCAGTATATGTAAGTATGATAATATGAGCATGACGCTGAAAATTGTATACTAAGATATGTATAACTGCAGATAATGCTGCTGCAGTTGAGGCCCTACGGGGTGAGCTTGCCCAGGCCAAGGAGCAAGCCAGGATGAGTGAGGTGGCTGCCAAGAAGGCAGCTGCTGAGTTAAAGGCCGAACAGGCTGCTCGGCGCTAGTACGAGGAGAGAATATCTACCATGACGCGCGAGCTAAAGGATGCCAATGTTCGATGCGAGTTCCTCGAGAAGGATAACAAAGCTAGAACAGTCAAACTCGGCAAGGCCTTACAAGAGGTGAGAGAAGCACGGTCCGAGTCTAGAGCGGCTCGGGAAGAAATCCGGCAAGCTGGGGAGATAGCGGCTGGTAAGCCTTTCTTATTACAGACTAAATTCGGCGATCCGAAGTATGCCCCCCTTAATCAAATGTGGAGTTCTCCAGACGCATTCTTGGACTTGCCGAAGAGTGTCTCCGATGCGGCGCAGTTTTTCCAAACGCAAGAAGGACGTGCAACGGAGAAGCTTTTCTGGTCGCAATTCAGCATGCCGAAGCGTCCGCTGTTACTGAACGAATAGATGGCCCAGTGGGCCGAGCTCCACAAGATATCCGGATCTCCCATGAAGGACGTCGTGGTCCGGCTATGGCCGACTGAGCCAATTCCGAATAGTTATTTCGGTTTGGTGCAGCGACTTGTTGATGCGGTGCCGCGTATCGACGCTGTTAAGCGGTCAACGTGCACTGAGGGTGCACGGATGGACTTTGCCCGTGTCAAGACATACTGGGCGAAGATGAAGGCCACCGATATTGCAGCGAAGAGTCCACCCGAGGGCAAGGACCATCACACGCCGGAGCAGTATTTTGAGGATGTCCTAGAGGGTGCCTGCTTGATAGAGGGTCAGTGCTCGAAAGATATGATATTCGAGTGAATATACTAAATTTGTAAAAACAATATTATGATATATTAAGGCCATATTTTTATACTTTTTCCTGAAAGTTTTGGTTCCTCCTGTGCAGCCGTTCTTTGTATAATCTGTAAGTTTGCCAGTCGTCGGCTTCAGCCCCCTCGCATATAATACGGGGGTGTTCGGAAAAGCACTTGATCACTCATGACCCAACGTCTTGGTCCATGAAGGAGGTGTCAATGCGGCGAACTAGGCAATCGGACTATAGGGCTTTAACACTTTCACTTAGCCATAGGAGTTTGACGGCGGGTCTACGATATAGCCCCTGGTATGTACGCTTTTACCCGAATACGGTGCGTTACATAGGTGACAAAAAAAAACCGGTCCTTCGTGTAATACGGAAAGAATCGCGAAAGATTCTGATGAGTCATTGAGTGGTTGACCAGCTCTCACCGCATCATGACAGTCAGTTTTCGGCTTTCTCTACTGAGGTGCTCATCCGGATAAACCAGGGCACAATCGCAGTAGTTCTCCCTTTACTACCCTAGCCGATATAGCGGAACGTAAGGTAGTAAGCACAGGAGCCGGGCAACCCAACTATTGACCAAAGACATGATTCGGAGCTGATGCATATAAGGCCAAACTCGTGACGCCAAAGTGTGCTGAAAAGCTGTTCGGACTTGTCGGCAACTCATGTGTTGCCGTATCGAGCCCCTGGCAATTTGTGCCGAGGTGCGTTCGTGAAACAACCGAAAAAGCAAAATTCAGTACGTAGAAAAAGCGAATACTGAATACAGGTTATGTTCACTGGAATCTGATTGATAAGTCAAACGCAATTCTACAGATTATAACGCCCCTACTCGGGCTATTTAACATGCCGGGGGCCGAGTGTTGAGGAAAAAGGCAATTTACAGGTTTAAAATAAAGAGTCCGGTCTTACAAAAATTATTAGGACCTCCTGTCGCACGTCTGCGCTGCCTTGCCTCGGTTAGAGGACTCCTTAGTAGGAATAGCCTTTGGTTATTTACAAAGCCGAACTTTAGAAAGAGTCCGTAAGATGACCAAGCTTGGAATCACCTGTTGTAAAGGATAAAAAATAGTTAGAAAAAGTAAAAAGACTATGAGGGTGCGGACCGCATTGTAGGCCTGTCCGTACTGTGCCTCCGCCGATGACCATGGTATTTTAAGTGCATAATGATATATGCGCGGTATAAACTTCGCGGCTATATGGGGCGGACGACGGAGGCCGAACTGCTAATCCAGCTCTGAGATTGATTGGTCCTGTTTAGTAGAGACCGGCGGCTTGACGGCCGATGAGATACGCGGCTTGATAAGGCCGCTTTGTATTTCGGCTGCAGCAGCCATAGTACGCTCCTCTGTACGGAGGGAGCATTCCGTATTTCCGTTAACTATTATGATGCCGTGTGGTCCCGGCATCTTGAGCTTGAGATAAGCATAGTGTGGCACCGCATTGAATCGAGCAAATGCGGTTCGTCCGAGCAGTGCGTGATAGCCGCTGCGGAAGGGGACGATATCGAAGATCAACTCTTCACTTCTGAAGTTGTCCGGGGATCCGAAGACAACCTCCAGTGTGATTGAGCCCGTACAGCGGGCCTCTACACCTGGTATGACTCCTTTAAAGGTAGTTTTTGTGGGTTTGATCCTTGAGGGATCGATGCCCATTTTGCGCACTGTATCCTGATAGAGCAGGTTCAGGCTGCTGCCGCCGTCCATGAGGACGCGTGTGAGATGGAATCCATCAACAATTGGATCGAGGACCAGTGCGGCTGAACCGCCATGACGGATACTGGTTGGATGGTCCCTGCGATTGAAGGTGATCGGGCAGGACGACCATGGGTTGAACTTTCGGGCGACTGGCTCTATCGCGTAAATGTCCCTGAGCGCTCGCTTGCACTCCCTTTTGGGGATATGAGTGGCGTATATCATGTTCACCATTTTCACCTGGGGAGGGAACTTCTTCTGTCCTCCTGTGTTCGGCGGACGGGACTCCTCGTCGTCGTCCTCGCTTTGCAACCCCTTCTCCTTGTTTTCGGCATTTAACTTGCCATCCTGTTTAAAAACCCAACAGTCTCTGTTGGTATGATTGGCTAGTTTATCAGGGGTGCCGTGGATCTGACATGGACGATCGAGTATGCGGTCCAAGCTGGATGAGCCCGGATTGTTTCTTTTGTATGGCTTCTTCCGCTGGCCGGACTTGGAGCCGCTGAAACCAGCGTTGACCGCCGTGTCATCGGCAGTGCTACCATTGCTTCGGCACTTTTGCCTGTTGCGTCGGGGCTTGTCATTTCTATTCTTGGCTTCAGAGGTGCCGGCATCGCTTGCAGTGTTATTGCTACGGGCTAGCCAACTATCCTCGCCAGCACAAAAGCAGGTCATGAGTGCCGTAAGGGCTGCCATGGACTTTGGCTTTTCTTGGCCGAGGTGACGAGAGAGCCATTCATCGCGGATGCTATGCTTAAAGGCCGCTAGGGCTTCGGCATCCGGGCAGTCGACGATCTAGTTCTTTTTAGTTAGGAACCTAGTCCAGAATTTCCTGGCCGACTCTCCAGGCTGTTGAACTATGTGACTTAAGTCATCGGTATCTGGAGGTCGTACATATGTGCTTTGGAAGTTGTCGTGGAAGGCGTCTTCCAAGTCCTCCCAGCTGCCTATAGAGTTTTCAGGCAGACTGTTTAACCAGTGCCGAGCTGGCCCCTTGAGTTTTAGTGGGAGGTATTTGATGGCGTGAAGGTCATCGCCGCGGGCCATATGAATATGGAGAAGAAAATCCTCAATCCATACCGCGGGATCTGTTGTTCCATCATATGATTCGATATTTACGGGTTTAAACCCTTCTGGGAATTTGTGCTCCATTACTTTATCAGTGAAGCAGAGGGGATGTGTGGCGCCTTTAAATCGGGCCAAGTCGCAACATAGTGCGGATGTAGTCCGTCTGCGGTTTTCGGCCCGGTCGTGGTTATGCTCGTTACGTCTGGCTTGATAGCCGTCGTCGCGTGCCAGGGCATGCCCCCGTGATCCGTAGATCAATCTGGACTAGACTGCTCTGTTCTCCAGGTCTTGCCGCAGGTCATATGTGTATTCCCGAGCTGTAGTGTCTTTGCCTTTACGGCGAGGTAGTATGGGCAGGTGTTCGGCTTGGGTTGCCGCTTTGTCCTGGCCACGTGGTGGTCGGTCAGCCGCATTACGTGTTGATGGCATGGGCTCAAGTGCCTCGTCGTCGAATTGGGGTAGCAGTTTACGCTTTGGGTAACTTTTAATGGGGCGCTCGAGTCCGTATTCCTCGGCTACCAGGACGTCAGTCCATCTGCCGTTGAGTAGATCTTGATCAGCTTGAAGCTGCTGTTGTTTCTTTTTCAGGCTCCTCGCAGTGGCTATTAGCCGGTGCTTAAAGCGCTCCTGCTCGACGGGTTCCTCAGGCACGATAAAGTCTTCGTCGCCGAGGCTCACCTCATCCTCGGAGAGTGGAAGATAGTTGCTGTCCTCCGAGTCTTCGTTTATGGCCTGTTCGTCAGGGCTGACTTGCCCATCTTCCCTATCGTCCTGTTCGGAAGTTGGTTCGACGGGATCTTCTTTGTCTTCGGCATCGTCCGGAGTATTGTTTTCGCTCGTGCCGGTATTGCTATCTTTTCCACGGCATGATTTAGAGCAGCGCCGCTGACGTCGGCGCTTTGGCTGTGTCTCAGGAGGTTTATCCTCGACTGGATCTTTCTCGTTATCGCCGTTATTCTCTTTGGGAGTATCCACCATGTACACGTCATACGAGGAGGTGGCTGTCCAGTGCCCAGTAAACGGCGGCTTTTGGGCCTGCTCCTCTCCAGCATCGTCGTCCATACCGTCGATGTCTTCGGAGTCGTAATCGAGCATGTCGGTTAAGTCTTCGACAGTGGCAATGAAGTGGGCGGTGGGTGGGAAGCGAAATTCTATGTCATCAGCCTCTAGTTCAAACCGGATATAATTTGGCTGTGAGTCCCCCGCTAAGGAGAGGGTTTTTAATGAGTTTAGCACATCACCCAAAGGTGAGTGTCGGAAGATGTCCGCGGAGCTGAACTCGACGATTGGCGCCCGATCGAGTTCGATGGGCGCGGACGCACGCAGTTCGGAACCTGTGGCCGGAGACGAATCCGAGGTTCCGGTGACACAGATCCCATTCGAAGTTGGGTCTGTGTGCGGCTCCAACGCCGCTGAGTCTGCGGCTTCCGTGGCAGGGTTGAGCTTCCCATCCTCGGATGGCGCAATCTGCTCCGGATCTAGGGCCAGAGCAGTTACAGGCGCTATCTCCCGGGTATGGTTCGATGACAGATTTAGGTCATGTTCATCGTGGTGGCAGGGAGCGGCTGCCATGGGCTCGAATCCGTCGAAGATCAAGTCTCCGCGGATATTGGCAACATAGTTCAAGCTTCCAAACCTGACCTGATGGCCAGGGGCGTAGCTGTCGATCTGCTCTAGATGGCCAAGCGAGTTGGCCCGAAGCATGAAGCCGCCGAATACGAAGATCTGGCCGGGGAGAAAGACCTCCCTCAAGGCAGCATTGTTGTGGATGATTGATGGAGCCATCGAGTCTTCTAGCGACGACACAGCGGAACTCTCAATGAAAGCACCAATGTCGGTGTCAAAACCGGCGGATCTCGGGTAGGGGGTCCTGAACTATGCGTCTAAGGTCGATGGTAATAGGAGACGGGGGACATCATGTTTACCCAGGTTCGGGCCCTCTCTATGGAGGTAATACCCTATGTCTTGCTTGATTGATCTTGATGAATATGAGTATTACAAGAGTTGATCTACCATGAGATCGTAATGGCTAAAACCCTAGAAGTCTAGCCTGTTCTGATTATGATTATCCTCTACGGACTAAAACCCTTCGGTTTATATAGACACCAGAGGGGACTAGGGTTGTACAAAGTTAGTTACAGAGAAAGGAATCCTCATATCGAACGCCAAGCTTGCCATCCACGCCAAGGAGAGTCCCATCCGGACACGGGAGAGAGCCTTTTGTCTTGTATATTCATGGCCCATCAGTCCGGCCCACGTTACGTAGTCTGGACGCCCGAGGACCCCCTAATCCAGGACTCCCTCACTAACGCCTTCTCCGATGATTAGGCGAGCCATTGATCGTTTTGGCGACCCAACAGCAGAACTCTCAATGAAAGTACCAATGTCGGTGTCAAAACCGGCGGATCTCGGGTAGGGGGTCCCAAGCTGTGGATCTAGGTTCGATGGGTAACAAGGGACGATGACCACGGTATTTACCCAGGTTTGGGCCCTCTCGAAGAGGTAAAACCCTACGTCCTGCTTGATTGTATTTGATGTATGGTATGGTTACAGAGTTGATTGTGACACCCCCGGCTCAATCGTGCACTAATCATACACGCAAATGCACACGATCAAGCCTAAGAACTCACGGGAAGATACCACAACACAACTCTAAAACATAAATAAAGTCATACAAGCTTTATATTACAAGCCAGGGCCTCGAGGGCTCGAATACATAGCTCGACGGCATACAAACGTCAGCGGAAGCATCAGATATCTGAGTACAGATATTAAAAGAGAAACAGAAAGGCCTTTAGAAAGGCGAGGCAAAATAAAACACTACGATCGAAAGGCGCAGGCCTCCTGCCTGTGACCCTCCGAACCTACTCCTGGTCGTCGGCCAGCTCGTAGTAGTATCCATCCTCGGGGTAGTAGTAGCGATCGTCGGCGGGGGCAGCTGTCTCAGGGGCTCCGTCATCTGGTTGCATCAAAAGGGTATGGGGAGAAAAAGAAAGCAAAGCAACCGTGAGTACTCATCCGAAGTACTCAGCAAGCAAGGATCTACACTACATATGCAACATTATCAAAGAGTGGCTGTATATGTGGACTGGGCTGCAGAAATGCCAGAATAGAGAGGAAAGCCTAGTCCTATCGAAGACTAGCATCTTTAGCGGTCTTGCAGCAATAGAAGAGAGTAGATCAACACAGTATAATGTAGTAGTATAATGTTTGACAGCGCGCCTGCGGCGTCAGGGGGTAGGGGGAGGGGGGCTAGTTGGGCTGGGCCGCCACTGTGCACTTGCGGTCCGGGCACAGTGGGCTTCTTCTCCCTTTTCTATTTTCCTTTTTCTTTTCTGTTTTGTTTGCCTTTTGCCTTTTGTTTTTATTTCAAATGACTTTTGTAAAATATGAGACTGGTCCAACTATTAACTGTGCAAAATTAGTCACTGCTAGAAATTGGTTTGGTGTCCATATCTTTTTGTTTGGATTTTATTTAATTGAAAAAAGGATTAAATAGTGTTGTTTTGTTGCTGTTAGAGTCACTTAATTAATTTAGTGAATATTGGTTAAAATTTTAGAATTCTTGCTGGAATATTTGCTATTTAATGAACATTATAGTTTCTGATTTGAACAACTTTTATTTTCCACTTTAATTTTGAATTTCCATTTGAATTTGAATTTGAAAAGAGATATGATACTAATGATGATTAAGCACTGTTGATCATGATGACATGCCATAATCAAAAGGGTGATCACTGTAGCTTAATACATGGGGTGTTACAAATCTTCTCCACTAACAAGAATTCTCGTCCCGAGAATTAAGAGGTAGAAGGAAAAAGTTCATGGTATTCCGCACGAAGATTATCCTCGCGTTCCCAAGTGGCTTCATCTTCCGTATGATTTGACCACTGCACTTTCAGGAACTTGGTAACCTTCTGGCGGGTCCGACGTTCAGCTTCATCGAGAATGCGGATTGGATGCTCCTTATAAGAAAGATCATCATGCAATTCAAGCATCTCGTGATCCACAGCTCGGTGCGGAGATTCCTTGAAGCATTTACGAAGTTGCGACACATGAAAGACGTCGTGGATATGAGAGAATTGCGGCGGCAATTCCAATTTATATGCCACTTGACCACATTTAGCCACAATGCGAAAAGGACCAATGTAGCGTGGAGCTAGCTTGCCCTTGATTCCGAAGCAGTGAGTGCCCTTCATTGGAGTGACACGTAGATAAACTTGATCACCAGGTTGATAAATCAAACCCCATCGTTTGCGATCATAGTTGATCTTCTGGCGGTCCTGAGCCGCCTTGAGATTTTCTCGGACAATACGGACTTGTTCTTCGGCGTGTTGAATAATATCCGGTCCCACGAGTGGTCGTTCCCCAGTTTCTGACCAATTCAGAGGGGTTCGACACTTACGTCCATATAGTACTTCGAAGGGGGCCATTTTCAAGCTGGCTTGATAGCTATTGTTATAAGAGAACTCGGCATACGGAAGAGATTCTTCCCACTTCTTGCCGAAAGATATAACACAAGCTCGTAGCATGTCTTCAAGCACTTGATTGACTCGCTCGACTTGGCCTTGAGACCGGGGGTGATATGCTGAACTCCAAGTAATATGAGTTCCCATAGCTTTTTGGAAACTTTCCCAGAAATGACCAGTGAAGATGCTGCCACAGTCTAAACTGATCTCTTTCGGAATACCGTGGAGTGATATGATTCTGGAGATATACAACTCTGCTAACTGTCTAGCAGTGATAGTCTCCTTGACTGGCAGAAAGTGTGCAACTTTAGAGAGTTGGTCGACGACGACAAGAATAGCATCGTGACCCTTCTGTGACTTGGGAAGGCCAGTGACGAAATCCATTTCAACATGGTCCTATTTCCATTCAGGATTAGAAATAGGTTGCAGAGTTCCAGCAGGCCTTTGATGTTCTGCTTTGATACGACGGCAAACGTCACATTCAGCAACATAGCATGCAATGTCTTGCTTCATGTTCGACCACCAGAATCTCTGACGAATATCTTGGTACATCTTGGTGCTTCCGGGATGAATTGACAGAGGAGTGTCATGAGCTTCTTTCATAACGTCCTTAGTCTTGTCCAGGTTTTTCTCCTTACTTGGCACCACTAGGCGGCCTTTGAAGTATAAGGTGCCATCATCATCAACAGTGAAGAATGAGGGCTTTCCTTTTGCTAGATAGCGTTTAATCTTCTGGACTTCATTGTCAGCCTTTTGAAGCCATTTGATGGTGTCCACGAGATCTGGTTTAGCAACCAAGGTATTGAGAGAACCCTGTGAAACAATGTGGAGGTTCATTTTGCGGCACTCGGGAGGAGGGGGAGCGAGTGCACCGGGAGGAACAATATGGAGGTTCAGTTTTCTGAATTCTTCAACAAGCGGGGGCTGAACTTTGTGAACCTGGAGGTGGTTGCAATATGACTTGTGGCTCAAGGCATCAGCCATTACATTAGCCTTGCCTGGTGTATAAGAAATACCCAAGTCAAAGTCTGCAACGGTCTCCATCCATCTCTCCTGACGGAGGTTCAGGGATGGCTGAGTGAACAAGTATTTTAGACTTTTATGATCCGTGTAGATCTCGCAACGATTACCGAGAAGGTAATGTCGCCATAACTGCAATGCATAGATGACAGCAGCTAGTTCTAGATCATGTACGGGATAGTTCTCTTCATGCGGACGCAATTGTCGAGAGCCATAAGCAATCACTTTACGCTCTTGCATTAGGACACAACCTAATCCTTCACGGGATGCATCACAATAGATCACAAAATCTTTGCGGGAATCTGGAGGAGCAAGTACTGGGGCAGATGTCAGCTTGTCTTTGAGTGTTTGAAAACTTTCCTGACATTTTTCTGTCCATTCAAACTTAACGCCCTTGTGAAGCAGATCGGTCAGGGGCTTAGCAATCTTTGAGAAATTCTCGACAAAGCGACGGCAATAGCTTGCAAGGCCGAGAAAACTTCTGACTTGCTTGACATTCTTCGGTGGAGTCCAGTCAAGAATAGCCTGAACTCGTTCCGGGTTAACAGCAATACGTGGGCAGGTAGTCAAAGAGATTGACGATGGTAACACATATCAGCGAGGGGCAAGGATGGCATTGCCGTTCATGAATTCAATTAACATCTCAGAAGAACTCAAAATGTTGACGCTGAACACGACACATTTTTCCGGGAGATTCCAAAAGTGTCAAATGACGGTGTGCGAGGTATATGATAACTTGGAAAGAAAAGGTTAAACAACCCAATGGAAAGGAAAATGATTATCAGACTAATCAGATCAATGGTAAGGAATAAGCACAGATATCCAGCTCTCCGGGTGGACGAGATTTACGAGATCCTAATGTTGGAGTTAGTAAAAATTTAACCCGAATAGAAGAGAGAGCAGAGTCCCGGAGTAAAGGTCGAGGAGTAAAAGATCCTAATACCACCCAATGGCGACGTGGGCCCGTAAGCCACACAGCCAAGTTAGTAAAACAGTTTTCAAGTACTAGACTCAACTTCGGCCAAGGAGTTGGAAAGAGGGTTCCTACAGGCAGTCGGCTCTAATACCAACTTGTAACGCCCCTGGCTCAATCGTGCACTAATCATACACGCAAATGCACACGATCAAGCCTAAGTACTCACGGGAAGATACCACAACACAACTCTAAAACATAAATAAAGTCATACAAGCTTTATATTACAAGCCAGGGCCTCGAGGGCTCGAATACATAGCTCGATGGCATACAAGTGTCAGCAGAAGCATCAGATATCTGAGTACAGATATTAAAAGATAAACAGAAAGGCCATTAGAAAGGCGGGGCAAAATAAAACACTACGATCGAAAGGCGCAGGCCTCCTGCCTGGGACCCTCCGAACCTACTCCTGGTCGTCGGCCAGCTCGTAGTAGTATCCATCCTCGAGGTAGTAGTAGCGATTGTCGGTGGGGGCAGCTGTCTCAGGGGCTCCGTCATCTGGTTGCATCAAAAGGGTATGGGGAGAAAAAGAAAGCAAAGCAACCATGAGTACTCATCCGAAGTACTCAGCAAGCAAGGATCTACACTACATATGCAACATTATCAAAGAGTGGCTGTATATGTGGACTGGGCTGCAGAAATGCCAGAATAGAGAGGAAAGCCTAGTCCTATCGAAGACTAGCATCTTCAGTGGTCTTGCAGCAATAGAAGAGAGTAGATCAACACAGTATAATGTAGTAGTATTATTAAGTCTCAACCTCACCCAGAGATCCTTTCTCGACTCCCTGCGAGAAAGCAATCCCAGAGCCATACAGTCATCAACCTCGTCCTTAGATCCCTTCTCAACTCCCTGCGAGAAGCAATCCCAGAGCCATAGTATCCAATTCTAGTTGTATCGATCGGGATACAACTCCGAGTGTCCGTTACCGAGGATCCGGCAATGCATAGATTAGTTCTTCCCTGCAGGGGTGCACCAACTTACCCACCACACTCGCTTAACTCCGGCCGGACACACTTTCTGGGTCATGCCCGGCCTCGGCCAAACGACACACCGCAGCCCTACCTAGAGCTCAGCAGAGAGGTCCCCGCCGGTCTACATCCTAAGCTCAAGGGGGTCTTGGGCCATCGCCCCTCGCCCTCCGGGTCGTTGCGCACATGGCTCAGATCCAAGCACCACCTCTGTCGTGAATGGAGCCAATCACTCCATGCCGCACTGCTGAACTGGATGTCTGACAGAGCTTTCGGCTGATGCATATGATGCAGAACGCCCATACTATGCCCACGTGATGGTTAGTACTATCGGGCCAGAGGCCCACTCGAATCAAATATCCAAATCGTTAGTACCTTGGGGGTGCGGTAACGAGCAAAGACTCACGATCGATGTGACCCCGTCGCCCCGTCTCGAGGACTTGCGGCAAGGGCCAAGAATGCCCGGCCACGCCTCGTATTCATCACTCGGGCACCATACAGGCAACCCGTCTTCACATCACATGCGGGTACCCCTCAGGGTCGACCCGCCTTTCCAAGTAACAATAGTACAATCCAAGTATCCGTGTGTCCATAACATCAAGGGAATCTGAGGTATCACCCTCGTTGGATTCCTGCACGATGTATCTGTCAAGGTGAACTCAGAGGAATCACCCTCGATGGGTTCACACTTGATGTGTTGCATGACAGCGTCGTTATCAGGAGTGGTGAGAGAGGAATCACCCTCGATGACCACGACCGAATAGCTACTCTACAGAGTTAACATCAGAAGTGCTACAAGAGGTTTCACCCTCGGCACTCGATAGTAACGCTGCAGTGTCGTTACAACTAAGGGGGTGATGTGCGGTGCCGGGGTCTGGTTTCAATCCCGTTGATCGGGTCTTCTGATAATCCAGCGGGGCAACAAGGGACAAAGTGGGGGTTCTCTAGTGGGTCTCTACCCAGCCTATACTAAGCAGTTTAGGATAAGCAGGTAAGGTATCAATAGCAGGTTATAATAAACAGGCTATGCATCAGAATAGGTAAAGCAGTAGCAGCAGCAATTCTAATGCAAGCATGAGAAATAGAATGGGCGATATCGAGATGATCAAAGGGGGGGGCTTGCCTGGTTGCTCGGCGGCAAGGCAAGGTTGCCAACGGTGTTGTCGGGCTCCGGAGCTGCGTCGGTACCGGGAACTGCGTCGGGGTCTAACGAGAGAGAAGAGGGGGAGGAAACAGTAAATACTAAGCAAACAAGTGCATGACATGTCAATAAGCAGAGCTAGCGGTGTTCTATCGTAGTACTAGGTAATCCCGACGAAGGGGAAAAACGTCCGGGAAAGTATTCCCGGTGTCCGGCATTTCGGACAGACGAAAAGAGAGGAACAGTTGCATGTTCGGATAATTAGGGACGTGTGACGGGCGAACGGACCGCGTATTCGGATTCGTCTCGAAATTCTGAGCAACTTTCATGTACAAAGTTTTTCGATCCGAGCTACGGTTTAAAAGATATGATTTTCTAAGGTTTTTAGCACTTTTCTGGGATTTAAATATTTATTTAAATTCAAATTATCCAGAATAGTACAGGGCGATGTCAGCATGACGCATTGATGATGTCAGCAGTCAACAGGGGGCCGGCCAGGTCAAACCTAACCAGTGGGGCCCACATGTCATAGACACAGGGCTAATCCAGTGTTTAAATTTAACTAAAACTAATTAACAGGGGTGTGGCCCCACCTGTCAGTGAGTAATTAGTGATTAATTAACTAATTAATTAATTAACATATTAATTAACAGTTTATTTATTTTTAAAATTGATTTACCGCGCGGGACCCACATGTCAGTGGCCCACGCTGCCACGTCGACGGTTGACCCAGTCAACTGGGCCCGCGGGGCCCAGTGTTCAGCGGGTGAGCGATGGGGCCCGGGGCTGCCACATGGGCGCCCGGTCAGCGCCGGCCGCCGGAGCTACTCCGGCGAGCTCGGAATTCTCCTGTGGTGCACCAAAATGGCCGCGGTTTCCTGCTTCCGAACGGCCTTTCCACGCCGCGTCGAACGGCGGTGGCCACGGGAGCTGGGATAGCCGGAGTCGTCGCCGGTGAGCACCGCAGCAGACGGCGAGTCTCGGACGCCATCAGATTCGGGGCTATGACGAGCTATACGGGCTGCACTAAGTTCCTATGGTGTCTACGCTATGCGGGGAGTCCAACTGACGCTAGCCCGTGACCATATGGTCATCGGAGCATCGCCGGCGACGAGCCTTGCGGAGGCGAGCTCGGCTCAAGGGGGGAACAATGATGCAGCGCGTCCTAGCGCTAAGCGAGGGGTGAGAGGGAGGAGCTGGGGCTTACACCGCGGCACACGAAGGCCCTCAGTGGTCGATAGCGCAGAGACGAGGCAAATTCGACGGTGATCGCCGGAGATGCCGTATACTGGGACGGCTCGATCCACGAGTTCCGGTGCACCTCAGCTCTTGCCGTCCGTCAATGAGGAAGAGGCGGTCGGCGGCGCACCACCCAGACACATCCGTCGGGCTCGGGAACGCCGGTGGCCGCGGTGGTGACGACGGCGCGTCGGCAGTGGCGCTCGGGTGAGATGGGAAGGCGAGGGAGAGCGAGAGGGAGTGAGCGAGGGAGAGCCAGGGGGCCAGCGGGGATGCACTTAACCCTCCCCGGCGAGGCGAGGCCGCTGTCGACCGCTCGAAGAGGGGCCAGGGGGGCCGGGCGCGCACGCGCTAGCTGTTCGACAGCGCGCCTGCGGCGTCAGGGGGTAGGGGGAGGGGGGGCTAGTTGGGCTGGGCCGCCACTGTGCACTTGCGGTCCGGGCACAGTGGGCTTCTTCTCCCTTTTCTATTTTCCTTTTTCTTTTCTGTTTTGTTTGCCTTTTGTCTTTTGTTTTTATTTCAAATGACTTTTGTAAAATATGAGACTGGTCCAACTATTAACAGTGCAAAATTAGTCACTGCTAGAAATTGGTTTGGTGTCCATATCTTTTTGTTTGGATTTTATTTAATTGAAAAAAGGATTAAATAGTGTTGTTTTGTTGCTGTTAGAGTCACTTAATTAATTTAGTGAATATTGGTTAAAATTTTAGAATTGTCGCTGGAATATTTGCTATTTAATGAACATTATAGTTTCTGATTTGAACAACTTTTATTTTCCACTTTAATTTTGAATTTCCATTTGAATTTGAATTTGAAAAGAGATATGATACTAATGATGATTAAGCACTGTTGATCATGATGACATGGCATAATCAAAAGGGTGATCACTGTAGCTTAATACATGGGGTGTTACATTGATCTACCTCGAGATCAGGCGAGCTAAACGCTAAGGCAATGAAGTGATGAATGTAGCTCTAGCCCTACAGACTAAAACCCTCCGGTTTATATAGGTACCGGTAGGGTTAGGGTTACACGCGGTCGGTTACAAAGAGAGGAAGATCCTACCTAATCTTGACTTGGAGGACACACCACGGCTCCAAAGATTCCTTATCCGGTCATGGATCCGCACTCCAGCTTGGGCCCCATAATAGCCCATCAATCCGGCCCAAACATAACAGGCCGGCAGCCCGAGGACCCCTTAATCCAGGACTCCCTCAAGGGGCACGACGGCAACCTCCGTAGTATTGTCAAGTCAGTGTCTGGGCCACCTGCGAGGATCAGGCATCATCAAGCAGGGTGTCTTGAAAAGGGCCGGCCGACTGCAGACGAGTACATGGTACATAGACACCGAGCATACGACCAGACACACGGTGCTGAGCAAGTCCATACGATTACAGATTTGCTCCAAGAGAACATCGGAGAGGGAATTCCAATCGTGGCTCTGCGTGTCAGTTGGTTCTGCCATAGCTTTGTTTAGGGCGCTGAGTGATTGGAGTTTTTGGTGCCTGCGAGCTAGCGGGGAAGTCGATGCGGGCGGGCGAGCAAATAAGATGGCATGTGTGGCCAAGTAGTGAGCGGGGGGATATGATACGTGTGAGCTACCGAGGAAGATGGCGCAGGCGGGCGAGCAGTGAGCGGGGGGAAATGGTGTGCGGCCGACGATGAGGAAGAGAGGAGGAAGAAGAGGGAAAGACGGGCAAGAAGGTGCATTAAATCTCAATTCTACTAGTACTACTACTAGGATATACAGTCCTTCGGAGTGTAAATAGTTAAGCTGATGGCATGTGGGTCTACCTCAAGAGGGCCCATATGTTAGTTAATGGAAGAGAGAGGTGCGTACGCGTATTTGTGGAAGCATGCTTCACTGGCAAACATGATGGCAGTACAGGGTAAGGCTGATTTAGTAACACCAACATGCTGGCTCAGCTTATTAATTAAGTGTCCCATCTGCCGCAGCGTGTATTGTCACTTCAATGTGAAGACAAGTTGAATAGTTCTCTCTGACCGAGTTGGGGAATAATGGATCGCCAAGACTTCCTATCTATCTATGCCTCTACTCTCATCATGTCCAATAATAAGAACCATTGTCTAAGGCACCCGACGCCAATTATATAGGAGTACTACTATTACTACCTACTCCCTCCTTCCGGTTTATATACAGGTCAATAAAAAATCATCAACCAAGGTAGTAGTAGATGATGAGTGAGCGAAGATTTTTTTTTCAAAAGTACTCAATAATGGGCTCGTTTTCTTCAAGAAAATTGTGTTTACGAACGTATTAATTGCAATGCATGTGTGCAGGCGTGAACAACAAAAGACCAAAACTTTTACATGCATTGGTGAGTTTTCTCTTAATTCTTGCATGCAACGTTTTAATGAAGCTTGAAATATGAACATGTCAATGGGAGGGAGTAGAAGTCTCATGCATGCATGCATGCAACACTTACACGTACACATGCACGCAGGCAACACTCACGCATCCATGCGGCACACAGTACAAGACACAACACACACGCTCATGCTCAAGTGTTCAACCAACACGTGTATGCACACACATACACAGCCAGGGCGGTTCGTGCGCAAGGGTTGGACTCATGTCGCGCCTGCGTAAAGTTTTGTTTAACTTATTTCTTTGCTCTACCAACTGACAGGTGGGACCCAGAAACCAAGTGCCAATTTAACCAGTTAACAAAGTGCCACGTAGACTATTTGGCCGGTCAGCAGGGTGCAATACGGTGCTCTACGGTGAGTTAGTGACCATATAATCACCGCAAAACTATATAGTGACCGTAATGAGCGTAGTATGAAGTCCAGTGACCGTATTGTTACAAATACGTTGACGGCCAGTGTATTTATCTCGTTTCAAATTAAGCCATGTTAACCAGAAAGGACGCAGTATGGACTACTACTACTTTGATGTGTCCCGTCAACTCACAAAATGAGGAGAAGCTTGCTTACTACGCCCTCTCCCTCGCCCACATGCGCAGTGTCTCACAGGGCGAGGAGAAGCTTGCTTACTACATACGCCTATGCCCTCTCCCTCGCCCACGCGCGCAGTGACTCGTAGGATGAGGAGATGGTTTTGACTACAATGCCCTCTCCCTCGCCCTCGCCCTCGCGGTGGACATGCAGCAGTTCATTGGGTGTCAGATTGCCAGAAGCATATTGTACTATAGTATCATCATTGTTGGACCTCCCGAAGAGGCGAAGAGCCAAGCGCAAGGTTTATAGGAGTACGAATTGTTGGACCTCTCGAAGAGGCGAAGAACCAAGCGCAAGGCTTATAGGAGTACGAGTTGTCGTCCTAGTAGTACTACTATAGAGAACAACCGCTACTGTATGATGCCGCCACGTCACCTATAGCCAAAGCTGTGCCACTTTTTTTCTCACAAAGCGTGTTGGAGCCCGTGCAACAGCCACACAAGTTGCACATACACATAACACATTTACTAGTAAGTTCTAAAGGAAAAATGCCAACATGCCACACAAGTTCATCTCCACTTCATGTGATAAATTTGTGCACGACTACTCTACATATATTTACAGTGGTACCATTCACAATTTACCATACTACTACTACTACTACTACTACTACTACTACTACTACTACGGCCATTCAAGCCGCGGCGGAGCATGTGGCGGCTCTCGAGTTTGATGAGCCCGCCCTCTACCTCTCCGACAGGTTACTCGATGATTCCTCCGATGAGTCCGAGTGCTAGAGCATCGAATCAACCGCTGAAGTTCTCATGGCGGACAACTCCGAGCATCGCGTGCCCCCGGGGTACACGGATCCCCGGGGCAGTCATGCGGGCACTTCACACAGGAACACCAACGGCGGTGGCGCGGATAATCACTGCCCCGCTCATGAGCCATACGCCCCACAAGCTCTCACTCGAGAGCAGCGTGAGGAGCTTCGCCATAGGAATGAGCAATTCTTGAACACCCCCATCACCGGGACGACTCTTGAGGCCCTGGCCATGGAGTCGACGCGCCTGGCCACTCTGTCCGAGCGCGACTGTCTCGAACGGCTTCAGAAGGAGCTGGATGATCGCACGTGCCGCCAGCCCAGCTCTAGTCGGCACAAGCGCCGGCTTTTCCCAAGTGACCAGCCTCGAAAGTATCAGGTCCTTAGTACTCCACTGCAAAATTTAGCGGCCACTACTCGGATCGCAGATTCCATACAGCCCTCCGGCTCCACCGCTGGAGAAGGGACTCGGCAGATCTAGGCACTCCTGAAGACAGCGTTGTCGCAGAACGCGGTGGTGTCCCAGTCCAGGGATCGCATCCATAGCGCGTCGGTGTGAGCGGAGACCGTTCAATCGGCTCACAGCCCACTCGGCTCTGGAAGGCATCGAGCCACATCCTCCTTGAGAGATCACTACGAAGATCGGAGGCGTGATCGGGTTGCATGGCCCCGGTGGCATGACGATTACGATCGCGTCCTGATGCCCCCACCACGAGATGGTGGGTATGGGCGCCAGCCCTACGACGACGGGTAGATGCATGGTGGCGATCGAAGGCCAAGTCCTTCTCGTCACACGAGGGCGCCCGAGACCCGTAGTTCAACGTGAGGTCCGTTCTTGCTCAGAACCTGGTCGATAGGGACCGGGCTTTGCGAGAAGGCCTAGATGCCGACACGCCAAGTGGTTCTGCACCCTCGGGACCCCGTGTGCTTCAGCCGGTACATACGGGCTGCAGAGATTCCCAACAACTTCAAGTTGGCCATGGGGATCAGCAAGTTCATCGGCGAGTCTAAGCCAGAAATCTAGTTAGAAGATTATTGGGTGGTCATCCAAATCGGCGGCGGCAATGACAACGTGGCCATGAAACATCTACCGCTGATGCTCGAAGGTTCCACCTGGGCCTGGCTCACTCAGCTCCCACCAGGTAGCATATACTGCTGGGACAACTTGGGGCGACTGTTCGTCAAGACCTTTGAGGGTACATACAAGCCGCCGGGTGGTTTGGCCGAGTTGCAGCATTGTATGCAGAGGCAAAATGAGACTCTCCGAGAATACATTCAGCGGTGGACCACCTGTACAACATGGTGGAGAACATCACCGAGCACCAGGCGATCTGTGCCTTCAAGGCCGGGGTCAGATACCGAGAGCTGAACATGATGTTCGGCCGTACTGAGACCCTGACTCTTAGTCGGGCTATGCAGATAGCCAATCGGTACACCAACGGTGAGGAGGAGGACCGACTGAGAAGTGGCAAGAGCCGAGCGGGCGACGCTAATCAGTTGGATAATAACAAGGGCAAGAAACAAAAGCGAAAAGCTTAGGCAACAAGGAATACTGAGGCTGCGGCTCTAGCCAGCCAAGGCAAAGGTAAAGGCTCCCAGAACCAGAAGAAGGATTGGAAAGGGAAGAAGCAAGTCACCCAGAAGAGTGACATCCTCGATCAACCCTGCCAAATCCACACAAAGAAATATGAGGAGGACAATTTGATTTTGCCCAAGCATACCACTAAGGAGTGCCAGCTCCTGAAGCAAGAGATGCGGCAAGATTCCTCCAGGGACAAGGATGAAGATGATGATGACGATGGAGGCAAGGGTACTTCCTGATGATCCACAAGTATAGGGGATCAATTGTAGTCCTTTCGATAAGTAAGAGTGTCGAACCCAACGAGGAGCAGAAGGAAATGACAAGCGGTTTTCAGCAAGGTGTTTTCTGCAAGCACTGAAATTATCGGTAACAGATAGTTTGGTGATAAGATAATTTGTAACGGGTAACAAGTAACAAGTGTAGCAAAGGTGCAGAAAGGTGGCCCAATCCTTTTTATAGCAAAGGATAAGCCTGGAAGAACTCTTATATAAAGCAAAGCACTCCCGAGGACACATGGGAATTACTGTCAAGTTAGTTTTCATCATGCTCATATGATTCGCGTTCGTTACTTTGATAATTTGATATGTGGGTGGACCGGTGCTTGGGTGCTGTCCTTACTTGGACAAGCCTAGATCCCACTTATGATTAACCCCTCTCACAAGCATCCGCAACTACGAAAGAAGAATTAGGATAAATCTAACCATAGCATGAAACATGTGGATCCAAATCAGCCCCTTACGAAGCAACGCATAAACTAGGGTTTAAGCTTATGTCACTCTAGCAACCCATCATCTACTTATTACTTCCCAATGCCTTCCCCTAGGCCCAAATCATGGTGAAGTGTCATGTAGTCGATGTTCACATAACACCACTAGAGGAAAGACAACATACATCTCATCAGAATATCGAACGAATACCAAATTCACATGATTACTTATAACAAGACTTCTAACATTTCCTCAGGAACAAACGTAACTACTCACAAAGCATGTTCATGTTCAAGATTAGAGGGGTATTGAATATCATTAAGGATCTGAACATATGATCTTCCACCAAATAAACCAACTAGCATCAACTACGAAGAGTAATCAACACTACTAGCAACCCACAGGTACCAATCTGAGGTTTTAGGACAAAGATTGAATATAAGAGATGAACTAGGGTTTGAGAGGAGATGGTGCTGGTGAATATGTTGATGAAGATTGACCCTCCCTCGATGAGAGGATCGTTGGTGATGACGATGGCTTCGATTCCCCCCTCCCGGAGGGAAGTTTACCCGGCAAAATAGCTCCGCGGGAGCCCTAGATTGCTTCTGCCCAGGTTCCGCCTTGAGACGGCGGCGCTTCATCTCGAAAGCTTTCTTCTTATTTTTTCTAGGTCAAAGCCCTCCATATAGCAGAAGATGGGCACCAGACGATGGCCAGGGGGCCCACAAGCCCTGGGGGGTAGGGCGCGCCCCCAGGCTTGTGGCCTCCTGGTGGGTCCCCTTCGGTTGTTTCTTCGCCCAATATTTTTTATATATTCCAAAATAATTCTCCGTAAATTTTCAGGACATTTGGAGTTGTGCAGAATAGGTATCTCAGATTTGCTCCTTACCGGTCCAGAATTCCAGCTGCCGGCATTCTCCCTCTTCATGTAAATCTTGTAAAATAAGAGAGAAAAGGAATAAGTATTGTACCATAATGTGAAATAGTGATAACCCACAAGTATAGGGGATCAGTTGTATCCTCTTTCGATAAGTAAGAGTGTCGAACCCAACGAGGAGCTAAAGTAGAACAAATATTCCCTCAAGTTCTATCGACCACCGATACAACTCCACACACGCTTAACGTTCACTTTACCTAGAACAAGTATGAAACTAGAAGTACTTTGTAGGTGTTGTAGATAGGTTTGCGAGATAATAAAGAGCACGTAAATAAAAACTAGGGGCTGTTTAGATAAAGAAGCAACTAAGTTAGTTTTAGTAGAGAGCTTTTTGTCACAAGAAAGTTATTTGTCCCAAGGCAATCGATAACTAGACTGGTAATCATTATTGCAATTTTATATGAGGGAGAGGCATAAGCTAACATACTTTATCTACTTGGATCATATGCACTTATGATTGGAAATCTAGCAAGCATCCGCAACTACTAAAGATCATTAAGGTAAAACCCAACCATAGCATTAAAGTATCAAGTCCTCTTTGCTCCCATACACAAACAACCTACTTACTCGGGTCTATGCTTCTGTCACTCACGCCATCCACCATAAGCGAATCATGAACATATTGCAAACCCTACAACGGGGATCCCTCATGCTTACACAACACGGAGAGCACCATAGGACAACACCAATAATAAAACATACAACTCAAATCAATCATGAACATCAATCAACCCATAGGACAAAACGAATCTACTCAAACATCATAGGATAGCGATACATCATTGGGAAATAATATATAGCGTTGAGCACCATGTTTAAGTAGAGATTACAGTGGGGATAAGGGGTGTTACACCGCTGCATAGAGGGGGAGAGAGTTGGTGATTACGGCGGCGAAGTTGTTGGTGTAGATCGTCGTCACGATGATGGCCCCAGCGGCGTTCCGACGCCACCGGGAGGGAGGGGGAGAGAGCCCCCTCCTTCTTCTTCTTCCTTGACCTTCGCCCTAGATGGGAGGAGGGTTTCCCCTCTGGTCCTTGGCTTCCATGGCGGCGGAGGGGCGGGAGCCCCTCCGAGATTGGATCTCTCTCTCTCTCTATTTCCTTCTGTTTCTGTGTTCCCAGATTCTGGCCTTTCACCGTTTCTTAAATTCCCGGAGATCCGTAACTCCGATTGGGCTGAAATTTTAACACAATTTTTACTCAGATATTAGCTTTCTTGCTGCGAAAGAAGGGCACCAATGGCCTTACGGGGTGGCCACAAGCCCCCTGGCCGTGCCCAGGGTAGGGGCGCGCCTCCAGGGCTTGTGGGCCCCTCGGGCATCGTCTCGCGTTGATTCCAATTCCAAAAAATCACATATATTCCAAAAAAAAATCTCTGTAAGTTTTTATCATGTTTGGACTTCGTTTGGTATGGATATTCTACGAAACAAAAAACATGCAACAAACAGGAACTGGCACTGGGCACTGGATCAATATGTTGTCCCAAAAATAGTATAAAAAGTTGCCAAAAGTATATGAAGGTTGTAGAATATTGGCATGAAACAATCAAAAATTATAGATACGACGGAGACGTATCAAATAACAGCCCATAATGCAATAAATATCAACATAAAAGGATGATGCAAAATGGACGTATCAACTCCCCCAAGTTTAGACCTCGCTTGTCCTCAAGCGAAAAGACGAAATCGATAATCATGTCCACATGTTTAGAGATAGAGGTGTTGATAAAATAAAATACGGATATGAGGGCATCATGATCATCTTTTTAAAACAGCAATACATTGTCATATAACTTCTTATGCTAAAGTGATAATTCGTTCACAAGGTAAAGTATGAATCAAAAGCTTTGTTGGAAACTAACAAACTATGATCTCGGTCATTGAGGCAATTGCAATTTATCATAACATCAGAAAGAGTCAATGTAAGAGCTTTTATTTAGCAAGTTCACATACTCAACCATCATTTAATCTTTCATGATTGCTAACACTCACATGATACTTATGAGATCAAAGCTTCAATCAAACAAGTAGGAAGATAGGGGCTTATAGTTTCGCCTCCCAACCATTTACCTCAAGGGTAATGTCAACAATAATAATTTATGAACACCTACATCTGAGTGGATATATATGTCTGGATCCTCCCCAACACATAGTGCTTGCCAAAAAGAGAAAATATAAAAGGAAGGGTGAAGATCACTATGACTCTTGTATAAAGGTAGAAGGTGAAAGTAAAGAATAGGCCCTTCGCAGAGGGAAGCAGAGGTTGTCATGCACTTTTATGGTTGGATGCACGAAATCTTAATGCAAAAGAACATCACTTTATATTGCCGCTTGTGATAGAGAACTTTATTATGCAGTCCGTCGCTTTTATTTCTTCCCCATCACAAGTTCGTATAAAGCTTATTTTCCTCACACTAAAACATCATACATATTTAAAGAGCAATTTTTATTGCTTGCACCGCTGACAACTTACTTGAAGGATCTTACTCAATCCATAGGTAGGTATAGTGGACTCTCATGGCAAAACTGGGTTAAAGGTTTTTGGAAGCACAAGTAGTATCTCTACTTGGTGCAGAAGATTTGGCTAGCATAGGATGAGGAGCAAGATCAACATGTTGGAGGATCCATGACAATATAACTTCTATTCGGATATAAGAAAACATAACCCATTATGTTGTCTTCCTTGTCCAACATCAACTTATTAGCATATAATATTTTAATGAGTGCTCACAATCATAAAGGATGTTGAAGATAGTGTATTTATATGTGAGACCTCTCTTTCTTTATTACTTCCTATTAATTGCAACAATGACCAATACTATGGTGGTCGACTCTCAACAAATTTCATGCGACATACTTCTTATATGTGAAGTCATCACTCCCCATAAGATTATTATAATCTATTTATTTCTTTTATTTAATTTATTTTCCAAGATCAAATCAAGAAAGCAAAGCCCTCAACTCAAAAACTAATCTTTATTATATAACTCTCGCACTCGATTACAAAGATAGATCAGAAAGCAAAACTCAAAGACTAGATCATACTAAAACTTTTATTCTACTAAATCAAGATATAACCAAAAGGATCGAACTAAGTTAAATGATAAAAATAAAGATGTGATGGTGATACGATACCGGGGCACCTCCCCCAAGCTTGGCATAAGCCAAGGGAAGTGCCCATACCCGTGTACTTACGTCTCTTCCTTCGGAAGTGGTGATGATGGAGGTGTGGTAGTATTCTTCTTCTCCAGCTTGCGTCTAAGGCTAAAATTTTCCTCCCTTAGATCATCATTCTCTAGCTCAAGCTTTAATACCCTTTTGCATAATGCCACCTTGCTTTCCTGCAGAAAACAGGATGGGATGAATTGAACCTTAGATTTGCCTCCTCTGTTAGGAAGGCTTGACTTCTTGAATTCCACGTGTATATCTCCAGGTTGAGGTAGTGGATCTTCATTTTCATTAGAGTTGTCGTCCCTTGTTTTCTCCATGTCGAAGTCTTCCTCCTCATCTATGGTCCAACCGTAATGATCCACCTCCCCATAGATCTTTGGGTTTGCGATATAATCAGCGACATAGCTCTCTCCCTCTGAATCTTGAGACGACATATTTTCAGATCTGACAGAAAAACAACACGAAACAAGAACAGAGGATATTGTCGTGATACGGTGGTCAAAACCTTCGGGAGATTATATAATGAATTTTTACCATGCAAAACAAGTATTCTGGGAGAAAACGGAGCCCGGAGGTCACATGAGGTGGCCATAAGCTTGGTGGGCGCGCCCAGGGGGGTAGGGCGTGCCCCAAGGCTTGTCGTCTCCTCATGCACTATTCGGACTACTTTTTATTTTCCTAATTTTTTAGATATTCCTAAACGGAGTAAAATTGATTTTGAAAAACTTTAGGAGTCGGTTTACTTACCATATCACATACCTATTCCTTTTCAGGGTTCTGGAGCGTTCTGGAAAGTTTCCCTTATGTACTCCTCTGGTGTTATGGTATGAATAATATTAGTTTCAACATTTATAGGCGTACCTGAGATATAATGTTTGATTCTTTGCCCATTCACCACCTTCGGGTTATTGCCTTCGGCATTGTTGATCTTGATGGCACAAGAACAATAAACTTCTTCAATAATGTAAGGACCTTCCCATTTGGAGAGAAGTTTTCCTGCAAAAAATCTTAAACGAGAATTGTATAGCAAGACATGGTCACCCACATTAAATTCTCGTGTTTGTATTCTTTTGTCATGCCATCTTTTAAACTTTTCTTTAAACAATTTGTCATTTTCATAGACTTGGGTTCTCCATTCATTGAGTGAGCTAATGTGAAATAACCTCTTCTCTCCGGCAAGTTTGAAATCATAGTTGAGTTCTTTATTTGCCCAATAAGCTTTATATTCTAATTCAAGAGGTAAGTGACCTGCTTTCCCATAAACCAATTTATATGGAGACATACCCATAGGATTTTTATAAGCAGTTCTATAAGCCCATAATGCATCATCAAGTTTCTTAGACCAATTCTTTCTGGATCTATTAACAGTATTTTGCAAGATCAATTTTATTTCTCTATTACTTAATTCTACTTGACCACTAGACTGAGGATGATATGGAGATGCAATTCTATGGTTAACATCATACTTAGCAAGCAAATTACGAAAAGCACCATGAATAAAGTGTGAACCACCATCAGTCATTAAATATCTAGGGACTCCTGTCGGAATCGGGGCTCCGCAGACCCAAACAAGGTTCGAACTCTGGGGCGTGTACGAAGGATCTCGCTTCACGTCGACACACTGCTCGCCGCCCTCATGGCCTGATCTCGTCGAGTACGCGCGAGCGGGAAGAAGTGGACACGGTGGTTTACCCAGGTTTGGGCCACCTTGCGGTGTAAAACCCTACTCCTGCTTTGTGGTGGATTGGCCTCACGAGGAGGTTGAGGATGAACTAGTACAGTGGATGAGCTGCCTCGCGAGGGCTCAGAGGATGGGAATGAATCGATCCCTCTCTACGCTGGAGACAAGCCTATATTTATACTAGGCCCGGTTCTCTTCCCTCATAATTTCGGAGGGAAGGAATACCACAGTGGCCAATTTTGAAGGGGGACAAGAGTACATCTTATCCTGACGAAAGGTGGTCTTCACCTGCAAAGGTTAAACATAAGAAAAAACAAAAAATAAAGAAGAAGAAAAGAAAACCAAACAAAGACAAAAGAAAAGGGGAAAAAAAGGAAAAACCCGGAGAAAACCCGGAGAAAACGAGTAAAAATAAAGAAAAAGAAAGAAAAGGAAAAAAATAAAAATAGGAAAAGATAGTAAACAGGGTAAAACCCAGCTCATTTTCCTTTTCTAGGATGCGTTCTAAATATTGTACAACAAGTTGATTGTGGCGCGGTGGTTAGCAGCGCTGGGAAGATAGTAGTCGATCCTAGGATCGATTCCCCGCTATAGCACCAGCGATAGTTTCCCTCCTCTCGCCTCTAGCCCCAGATGGGCCGGGCCAGACGTACTCAAGGCAACAACCTCGTTTTTTTATTCTTTTTCATGTTTTCTGTTTTTGTACTTTGCTTAAAATATTCTACATAAAAAATTCAATCATGTTGACAAAGCATTCAAAAATGTTAAATTTGTATAGAAAAAAAATGTATATCACGTATATGAAAAAACAATATATATAAATACAATGCGTTAAAAAAATTCGTCATGTATTTATCAAATGAACAAGCATTTCAAAAAATGTTAAACAAGTATTCGAAAAATGTTAAATGTGTTAAAAAATGTTCAGCATGTATTCGAAAAATGTTAATCAGGTATTTGAAAAAGTTAATAAAGAATTTAAAAAATGCTAAATTTGTATTCAAAATGTATTAACATATACCAAAAATGTGTATAGAAAACAAGGGTAGCCTCAGATGGGCCGGCCCAGGCCCACTCAAGGCAACAACCTCGTTTTTTTTTCTTGTTCATGTTTTCTGTTTTTGTACTTTGCTTAAAATATTCTACATAAAAAATTCAATAATGTTAACAAAGCATTCAAAATTGTTAAATGTGTATAGAAAAAATGTATATCATGTATATGAAAAACAATATATATAAATACAATGCGTTAAAAAATTTGGTCATATATTTATAAAATGAACAGGCATTTGAAAAAATGTTGAACAAGTATTCGAAAAATGTTAAATGTGTTAAAAATATTCAGCATGTATTCAAAAAATGTTAATCAGGTATTTGAAGAAAGTTAATAAAGAATTTAAAAAATGCTAAATTTGTATTCAAAATGTATTAACATATACCAAAAATGTGTATAGAAAACAAGGAAATCGAGAAAAATGAGAACGAGACAAACAAAACCAAAGTAAAGCGAAGGGGAAAGAAAGAAAATAAAACAATGAACCAAAAAAAGAAATGAAAAAACCAGTAAAAATGGACAAAGAAACGAAGAAAATCCGATAAAAAACAAAGGAAAACAAAAAACAAAAGAACCCGGAAAAAACAATGGGAAACCAGCTCTTTTCCCGTAAGTAGGCCGCGCGCTAGTATTCATCACAGACCCGACGCTTAACCAATGGCTAACTTCGCTATACATCTTCGAGGAGACCCGAGATTGAATCCTCGATCTCCTTGTTTTCTTCTCTTTCTTTTACAACTGCGCTAACAGGCCGGCCCATTACTATAGACTCTTAGGCATTGTTTGGATAAGAGAAATATAGAAAACACAATCGGCATAAGCCAGGAAAACGACCTAACCGTACAAAATCTTATTTGGCACCTCTAACAAACCCATGTATATAGGAAACTAGTTTCATAAAAGCCCAGAATTCTGGGTTTGTGCGAAAACGAGTATTAGTTGTTTTTCCACAAACGCGAATAGCATATACAGATCGCAAACTGCCTTTCTCCGCCTCCACATGTCCCTCAACAACCTATTGGAAATATGCCCTAGAGGCAATAATAAAGTGGTTATTATTATATTTCCTTGTTCATGATAATCGTTTATTATCCATGCTATAATTGTATTGACCGAAAACTTAAATGCATGTGTGGATACATAGACAACAACATGTCCCTAGTGAGCCTCTACCGGACTAGCTCGTTGATCAAAGATGGCTATAGTTTCCTAGCTATAGACAAGAGTTGTCACTTGATAACGGGATCACATCATTAGAAGAATGATGTGATGGACAAGACCCAAACTATGAACGTAGCATATGATCATGTCAAGTTTATTGCTATGTCAAGTGTATAATCCTATGACCATGAGATCATGCAAATCAGTGACACCGGAGGAGTACCTTGTGTGTACCAAACATCGCAACGTAACTGGGTGACTATAAAGGTGCTCTACAGGTATCTCCGAGGGTGTCTGTTGAGTTGGCATGGATCAAGACTGGGATTTGTCACTCCGTATGACTGAGAGGTATCTCAGGGCCCACTCGGTAATACAACATCACAATAAGCTTGCAAGCAAAGTGACTAAAGAGTTAGCCACATGATCTTGTATTACGGAACGAGTAAAGAGACTTGCCGGTAACGAGATTGAACTAGGTATGGTGAAACTGACAATCGAATCTCGGGCAAGTAACATACCGATAGACAAAGGCAACTGCATACGGGATTAGCTGAATCCTTGACATCGAGGTTCGACCGATAAGATCTTCGTAGAATATGTGGGAACCAATATGGACATCCAGGTCCCGCTATTGGTTATTGACCGTAGAGGTGTCTCGGTCATGTCTGCATAATTCTCGAACCCGCAGGGTCTACACACTTAAGGTTTGGTGACGATATAAGTATAGTTGAGTTGTTTTGGTGGTAACCGAAGGTTGTTCGAAGTCCCGGATGAGATCCCGGACATGACGAGGAACTCCGGAATGGTCCGGAGGTGAAGATTGATATATAGGACGAAGGGTATCATAGTCTAGAAGTGTTCCAAGGGCACTGGGTCATGGCCAGGATGACCGAAAGGGGTTTCAGGGGGCCCCGGCAAGTGTTGGGGGGCTCATGTGCCAAGGGAAGGGGGCATACCAACCCATTAAGGGGTTGTGCGCACCCCCCTCACCCATCCCACATAACCAGAGGAGGTGGGGGTGCCCCCTAGGGCTGCCAACCCTTTTGCCTTGGGGGCCAAGCCTCCAAGGTGGGAGGCGCCCAAACCCATCTAGGGTTTCCCCCTTGTGGCCGCCGGCCCCCCCTAGGAAAACCCTAGGGCGCCTCCTCCTCCCCCCTTCCCCCTATATATAGAGGGGTAGAGGGAGGGAAGCCGCACCCCCATCTATGCCACGGCACTGCCCTCCCTCTCCCTTGTAGCCCTCTTCGTCTCCGTAGTGCTTAGCGAAGCTCTACTGAGATTCCACCACTACCACCGCCACCACACCGTCGTGCTGCCGGAGGACTTGAGCTACTACTTCACCGTCGCTCACTGGATCGAGGAGGTGAAGGCATCATCAAGCCGTACGTGTGTTGAACACGGAGGTATCGTCCGTTCGGCACTTGGATCGCGAGTTCGCGAGACGGATCATGATTGGATCGCGAAGACATTCGACTACATCAACCGCATTTCTTAACGCTTCCGCTTAGCGATCTACAAGGGTATGTAGATGCAATCTCTCCTCTCGTAGATGTTCATCTCGTAGATTGATCTTGGTGAGCGTAGGAAATTTTTTGTTTCCCATGCAACGTTCCCCAATAGTGGCATCATGAGCTAGGTCTATGCATAGATGACATCACCAGTAGAACACAAAGGAGTTTGTGGGTGTTGATATTCAGATTGCTTCCTTCCTTGTTCTTTTCTTGATTCGGCGGTATTGTGGGATGAAGCGGCCCGGACCAATTTTACATGTCCACGTACATGAGACTGGTTCCATCGTCTGACATGTGACTTTGTTGCATAAAGATGGCTGACGGGTGTCTGTCTCTCCCACCTTAGTTGAATTGGATTCGACAAAGGCGGTCCTTGTAGAAGATTAAATAGCATCTTGCATATCACCATTGTGGCTTTGCGTAGGTAAGAATTGTTCTTGCTAGATACCCATAGCAGCCACGTAAAACATGCAACAACAATTAGAGGATGTCTAACTTGTTTTTGCAGGGTATATTGTGATATGATATGGCCAAAGACATGATGAGATATATTTGATGTATGAGATGATCATGTTTTGTAATAGTTTATCACGACTTGCATGTCGATGAATACGGCAACCGGCAGGAGCCATAGGGTTGTCTTTAATTATTGTATGACCTGCGTGTCAATCATTAAACGCTATGTAATGCTTTACTTCATCGCTAAGCGGTAGCAATAGTAGTAGAAGCATGGTTGGCGTGAAAACCCCGATGGTGACACGATGATGGAGATCATGGTGTCATGTCGGTGACGATGGAGATAATGCCAGTGCTTTGGAGATGGAGATCAAAAGCACAAGTTGATGGCCATATCATGCCACTTATGATTTGCATGTGATGTTAATCCTTTTATGCATCTTATTTTGCTTAGGACGACGGTAGCATTATAAGGTGATCCCTCACTAAAATGTCAAAATAAAATTGTGTTCTCCCCAAGTGTGCACCGTTGCGAAAGTTCGTTGTTTTGAAGCACCATGTGATGATCGGGTGTAATAGACTCTACGTTCGCATACAACGGGTGCAAGCCAGTTTTGCACATGCGGAACACTTGGGTTAAACTTGACGAGCCTAGCATGTACAGGCATGGCCTCGGAACACAAGAGACTGAAAGGTCAAACACGAGTCATATAGTAGATATGATCAACATGGAGATGTTCACCATTGAAACCACCTCATCTCACATGATGATCGGACTTGGGTTGGTGAATTTGGATCATGTTACACTCGGACAACCGGAGGGATGTTGATTTGAGTGGGAGTTCTTAGGTAATATGATTAATTGAACGCATTTATCATGAACAATAGTCTAAAGTTGCCTTTGCAAATTTATGTTGTAGATCAATCGCTCGCACAGTAGCTCCCCTGAATTTCAATGCGTTCCTAGAGAAAGTTAAGCTGAAAGATGATGGAAGTAACTTTGTGGACTGGGCCCGTAATCTGAGGATTATCCTCACGGCTGCCCAAAAGGCTTATGTCCTTGATGCACCGCTTGGTGCGCCACCACCGCCAACATTGTGAACGCCTGGCAGTCGCGTGTTGATGACTACTCAATAGTTCAGTGTGCCATGCTGTATAGCTTAGAGCCGGGACTTCAAAGGTGTTTTGAATGTCGTGGAGCATATGAGATGTTCCAGGAGTTGAAGTTTATCTTTGAGAAGAATGCCCGGATCAAGAGGTATGAGACCTCCGATAAGTTCTATGCCTGCAAGATGGAGGAGAATGGGTCTGTCAGTGAGCACATACTCAGAATGTCTGGGTACTACAACCGTCTGGCTGAGTTGGGAGTTGAGCTCCCGCCAGAGGCTGTCACTGACAGAGTTCTTCAATCGCTACCACCTAGCTACAAGAGCTTTGTGTTGAACTATAACATGCAAGGGATGAACAAGTCAGTCTCCGAGCTGTTCGCGATGCTGAAAGTCGTTGAGTCAGACATCCAGAAGGAGCATCAAGTGTTGATGGTGAATAAAACCACTAGTTTCAAGAAAGGCAAGGGAAAGAAGGGAAACTTCAAGAAAGGTGGCAAAGCAGTTGCTCCTCACGTGAAGAAACCCAAAGCTGGACCCAAGCCAGAGACTAAGTGCTTCTATTGCAAGGGAACTGGCCACTGGAAGCGGAACTGCCCGAAGTATCTGGCCGACAAGAAGGGGGCCGACGTCAACAAAGGTATATATGATATACATGTTATTGATGTGTACCCTACCAACTCTCGTTGTAGTGCCTGGGTATTTGATACCGGTTCGGTTGCTCACATTTGCAACTCAAAGCAGGAACTACGGAATAGACGGAGGCTGGTGAAGGACGAAGTGACGATGCTCGTGGGAAATGGTTACAAGGTTGATGTGATCGCCGTCGGCACGCTCGCTCTTCGATTACCATCGGAATTAGTGATGAACCTGAATAATTGTTATTTAGTGCCTGCGTTGAGCATGAACATTATATTTGGATCTTATTTAATGCGAGACGATTACTCATTTAAATCAGAGAATAATGGTTGTTCTAGTTATATGGGTAATATCTTTTATGGTCCTGCACCCATTGTGAGGGGTTTATTCTTGTTGAATCTCGATAGTGATGATACACATGTTCATAACATTGATGCCAAAAGATATAGAGTTGATAATGATAGTACCACTTTCTTGTGGCATTGCCGCTTAGGACATGTTGGTGTAAAACGCATGAAGAAACTCCATGGTGATGGACTTTTGGAGTCGCTTGATTTTGAATCACTTGACACATGCGAACCATGCCTCATGGGCAAGATGACCAAAACCCCGTTTTCCGGAACAATGGAATGGGCAAGTGACTTGTTGGAAATCATACATACAGATGTGTGCGGTCCGATGAGCGTTGACGCGCGCGGTGGACATCGTTACTTTCTCACCTTCACCGATGACTTGAGTAGATATGGGTATATTTACATGAAGCATAAGTCTGAAACGTTTGAAAAGTTCAAGCAATTTCATAGTGAAGTTGAGAATCATCGTAACAAGAAGATTAAATTCCTACGATCCGATCGAGGGGGAGAATATCTAAGTTATGAGTTTGGCAATCACTTAAGACAATGTGGAATTATTTCACAGTTGACGCCACCTGGAACACCACAGCGTAATGGTGTGTCTGAACGTCGTAATCGTACCTTATTGGATATGGTGCATTCTATGATGTCTCTTGCCAATTTGCCACTATCATTTTGGGGTTATGCATTAGAGACAGCTGCATTCACTTTAAATAGGGCACCATTTAAGTCTGTGGAGACGACACCGTATGAACTATGGTTTGGCAAGAAACCTAAGTTGTCGTTTCTTAAGTTTTGGGGTTGCGATGCTTATGTCAAAAGGCTTCAGCCGAAAAAGCTCGAACCCACAGTGGACAAATGCGTCTTCATAGGATACCCAAAAGAGACGGTTGGGTATGATGTCTACTAAGCAACCTTTCTTCTTGTAGATTCGTGTTGGACCTCCAAGCGCAGAGCTTTGTAGGACAGTAGCAATTTTCCCTCAAGTGGATGACCTAAGGTTTATCAATCTGTGGGAGGCATAGGATGAAGATGGTCTCTCTCAAACAACCCTGCAACCAAATAACAAAGAGTCTCTTGTGTCCCCAACACACCCAATACAATGGTAAATTGTATAGGTGCACTAGTTCGGCGAAGAGATGGTGATACGAGTGTAATATGGATAGTAGATATAGGTTTTTGTAATCTGAAAATATAAAAACAGCAAGGTAGCAAGTAACAAAAGTGAGCAAAAACGGTATTGCAATGCTTGAAAACAAGGCCTAGGGTTCATACTTTCACTAGTGCAAGTTCTCTCAACAATGATAACATAATTGGATCATATAACAATCCCTCAACGTGCAATAAAGAATCACTCCAAAGTTTCTATCGGAGAACATAGGACGAAAACTTGCATCAACCCCTATGCATAGATTACCCCAATGTCACCTCGGGAATCCGCGAGTTGAGTGCCAAAACATACATCAAGTGAATCAATAGATCATCCCATTGTCACCACAGATATCCCATCGCAAGACATACATCAAGTGTTCTCAAATCCAATACTCAATCCAACATAATGAAACCTCAAAGAGCAAGACTCAATTCATCACAAGAAGGTAGAGGGGGAGAAACATCATATGATCCAACTATAATAACAAAGCTCGCGGTACATCAAGATCATGCCAAATCAAGAACATGAGAGAGAGAGAGAGAGATCAAACACATAGCTACTAGTACATACCCTCAGCCCTGGGGATGAACTACTCCCTCCTCATCATGGAGACCACCGGGATGATGAAGATGGCCTCCGGTGATGGTTTCCCCCTCCGATAGGGTGCCGGAACAGGCTCCCAATTGGTTTTTCATGGCTACAGAGGTTTGCGGTGGCGGATCTTTCGATCTAGGGTTCTTTTCGGAAGTTTCTATATTTATAAGAATTTTTGGCATCGGAAACAAGTCAAGGAGGTGCCCGAGGGGCCCACAAGCCCTCAAGGCATGCCCGAGGGGGGTAGGGCGCGCCCCTTGGCTTGTGGACTCCTCGGGACTCTTCTGGTCCAGCTCCAGTGCTTCGGGGGTCTCTTTTCGTCCATAAAAAATCATCGTAAATTTTCAGCCCATTCCGAGAACTTTTATTCCTGCACAAAAAATGACACCACGGTAGTTCTGCTGAAAACAGCGTCAGTCCGGGTTAGTTCCAATAAAATCATACCAAAACCATATAAAATTGTTGCAAACATGGCATGAATACTTCATAAATTATAGATACGTTGGAGACGTATCAGCATCCCCAAGCTTAATTCCTGCTCGTCCTCGAGTAGGTAAATGATAAAAGAAAGAATTTATGAAGTGTGAGTGCTACCTAACATGTGTATCAATGTATTCTTCTTTATTGTGGTAAGAATATTCAGGTCCATAAGATTCAAAACAGAAGTTTAATATTGACATAAAAACAATAATACTTCAAGCATACTAATAAAGCAATCATGTCTTCTCAAAATATCATGGCCAAAGAAAGTTATCCCTACAAAATCATATAGTCTGGCTATGCTCTATCTTCATCACACAAAATATTTCATCATGCACAACCCCGATGACTCCGATGACAAGCCAAGCAATTGTTTCATACTTTTAATGTTCTCAAGCTTTTTCAACTTTCACGCAATACATGAGCGTGAGCCATGGATATAGCACTATAAGTGGAATAGAGTATGGTGGAGGTTGTGAGGGAAAGACTAAAAGGAGAAAGTCTCACATCAACTAGGCAAATTAAGGGGCTATGGAGATGCCCATCAATTGATATCGATGCAAGTGAGTAGGGATTGCCATGCAACGGATGCACTAGAGCTATAAGTGTATGAAAGCTCAAAATGAAAACTAAGTGGGTGTGCATCCAACTTGCTTGCTCACGAAGACATAGGGCAATTTGAGGAAGCCCATCATTGGAATATACAAGCCAAGTTCTATAATGAAAAATTCCCACTAGTATATGAAAGTGATAAAATAAGAGACTCTCTATCATGAAGAACATGGTGCTACTTTGAAGCACAAGTGTGGAAAAAGGATAGTAACATTGTCCCTTCTCTCTTTTTCTCTCCTTTTTTTTTGCTCTCTGGGCTCTTTTTTTGGGCTCTTTGGCCTCTGTTTTTATTTTTTTTAAGTCCGGAGTCTCATCCCAACTTGTGAGGGAATCATAGCTTCCATCATCCTTTCCTCACATGGGACAATGCTCTAATAATGATGATCATCACACTTTTATTTACTTATACCTCAAGAATTACAACTCGATACTAGAACAAAATATGACTCTATATGAATGCCTCCGGCGGTGTTCCGGGATATGCAATGATCAAGAGTGGCATGTATAAAAAAATATGAACGGTGGCCAAGCCACAAATACTATGCCAACTACATGATCATGCAAAGCAATATGACAATGATGATATGTGTCATAATAAATGGAACGGTGGAAGTTGCATGGCAATATATCTCGGAATGGCTATGGAAATGCCATAATAGGTAGGTATGGTGGCTGTTTTGAGGAAGGGTATATGGTGGGTTTAATGCACCAGCGAAAGTTGCGCGGTACTAGAGAGGCTAATAATGGTGGAAGGGTGAGAGTGCGTATAATCCATGGACTCAACATTAGTCATAAAGAACTCACATACTTATTGCAAAAGTTTATTAGCTATCGAAACAAAGTACTAATACGCATGCTCCTAGGGGGATAGATTGGTAGGAAAAGACCATCGCTCGTCCCCGACCGCCACTCATAAGGAAGACAATCAAAAATAAATCATGCTCTAACTTCATCACATAACGGTTCACCATACGTGCATGCTTCGGGAATCATGAACTTTAACACAAGTATTTCTACCAATACACAATTACTCAGTAGCATGATTCTAATATCACCATCTTTATATCTCAAAACAAATTAAAGGAATCAAACTTCTCACATATTCAATGCTCTTCATGAAAGTTTTTATTATATCCCTCTTGGATGCCCATCATATTAGGACTAAATTCATAAACTAAGAAAATTACCATGCTGTTTAAGACTCTCAAAATAATATAAGTGAAGCATGAGAGTTCAACAATTTCTATAAAATAAAGCCACCGCCGTGCTCTAAAAAGATATAAGTGAAGCACTAGAGCAACTACCTAGCTCAAAATATATAAGTGAAGCACATAGAGTATTCTAATAAATTCACGATTAATGTGTGTCCCTCTCAAAAGGTGTGTACATAAAGGATGATTGTGGCAAACTAAAAAGCAAAGACTCATATCATACAAGACGCTCCAAGCAAACACATATCATGTGGTGAATAAAAATATAGCCTCAAGTAAATTTACCGATGGATTGAAGAAGAAAGAGGGGATGCCATCCGGGGCATCCCCAAGCTTAGATGCTTGGTTGTCCTTGAATATTACCTTGGGGTGCCTTGGGAATCCCCAAGCTTAGGCTCCTGCCACTCCTTATTCCATAGTCCATCAAATCTTTACCCAAAACTTGAAAACTTCACAACACAAAACTCAACAGAAAACTCATAAGATCCGTTAGTATGATAAAACAAATCTCCACTTTTAGGTACTGTCAAGACAAGATTCAAAAAATTTCTCACATGATTCCTACTGTACCCTATCATTTCTACAATTTATATCGAGCAATATAAGCCATAGAAACTAGAACACAAGCAAACTATGCATCGAAAACAGAATCTGTCAAAAACAGAACAGTCTGCGAAGATCTGAATTGTAGTCATACTTCTCTAAATCCAAAAATTCTGAAAAATTAGGACAATGTAGAAAATTTGTATATCAATCCTCTTTAAAACATTAAGAGTTTTTCCACATTCCAGTGAATTTTAACAATTCTGTTACTGGACGCAAAAGTTTCTGTTTTTGCACAGAATCAAATCAACTATCAACCACACTATCCCAAAGGCTTTACTTGGCACTTTATTCAAACAAAAGCTATAAAACATGATTACTACAGTATCTTAATCATGTGAACACACAAAAACAGTAGGGGTAAATATTGGTTTGTCTCCCAACAAGCGCTTTTCTTTAATGCCTTTTAAGCTAGGCATGATGATTTCAATGATGCTAACATAAAAGGTAAGAATTGAAACATAATGGGAGCATCATGAAGCATATGACTAGCACATTTAAGGCTAACCCACTTCCTATGCATAGGGATTTTTTGAGTAAACAATTTATGGGAACAAGAATCAACTAGCATAGGAAGGCAAAACAAGCATGACTTCAAGACTTTCAACACATAGAGAGGAAACTTGATATTATTGCAATATGTAGAAGCATATGTTCCTCTCTCATAGTAATTTTCAGTAGCACCATGAATGAATTCAACAATATAACTATCACATCAAGCATTCTTTTCATGATGCCTAAGCATAGAAATTTTATTACTCTCCACATAACCAAATTTATCCTCATTCATAATGGTGGGAGCAAACTCAACAAAATAACTATCATGTAATACTTGATTGGCATAATCCAATTGAAAATTAAAATCATGATGACAAGTTTCATGGTTATCATTATTCTTTATGGCATACATGTCATCACAATAATCATCATATATAGCAACTTTTTTATCATTGTCAATTGAAACCTCTTCCGAAATAGTGGAATCATCATTAAATAAAGTCATGACCTCTCCAAATCCACTTTTATCAATATTGTGAAAAGATTCAACACCCTCCAAAATAGTGGGATCATTAACTAGAGTTGACACTCTTCCAAACCCACTTTCATCAACGTAATCATCATAAATAGGAGGCATGCTATCATCATAATAAATTTGCTCATCAAAACTTGGGGGGAAAAATATCATCTTCATCAAATATAGCATCCCCAAGCTTGTGGCTTTGCATATCATTCGCATCATGGATATTCAAAGAATTCATACTAACAAAATTGCAATCATGCTCATCATTCAAAGATTTAGTGCCAAACATTTTATTGACTTCTTCTTCTAACACTTGAGCACAATTATCGGAATCCTTATTTTCATGAAAGACATTAAAAAGATGAAGCATATGAGGCATCCTAAATTCCATTTTTTGGTAGTTTTCTTTTATAGACTAAACTAGTGATAAAACAAGAAACTAAAAGATTCAATTGCAAGATCTAAAGATATACCTTCAAGCACTCACCTCCCCGGCAACGGCGCCAGAAAAGAGCTTGATGTCTACTACGCAACCTTTCTTCTTGTAGACTCGTGTTGGGCCTCCAAGCGCAGAGTTTTATAGGACAGTAGCAATTTTCCATCAAGTGGATGACCTAAGATATCAATCCGTGGGAGGCGTAGGATGAGGATGGTCTCTCTCAAACAACCCTGCAACCAAATAATGAAGAGTCTCTTGTGTCCCCAACACACCCAATACAATGGTAAATTGTATAGGTGCACTAGTTCGGCAAAGAGAGGGTGATACAAGTGTAATATGGATAGTAGATATAGGTTTTTGTAAACTGAAAATATAAAAACAGCAAGGTAGCAAGTAACAAAAGTGAGCAAAAACGGTATTGCAATGCTTGAAAACAAGGCCTAGGGTTCATACTTTCACTAGTGCAAAGTCTCTCAACAATGATAACATAATTGGATCATATAACAATCCCTCAACGTGCAACAAAGAATCACTCCAAAGTTTCTATCGGAGAACGTAGGGCGAAAACGTGCATCAACCCCTATGCATAGATTACCCCAATGTCACCTCCGGAATCCGCGAGTTGAGTGCCAAAACATACATCAAGTGAATCAATAGAACATCCCATTGTCACCACAGATATCCCATCGCAAGACATACATCAAGTGTTCTCAAATCCAATACTCAATCCAACATAACGAAACCTCAAAGATCAAGACTCAATTCATCACAAGAAGGTAGAGGGGGAGAAACACCATATGATCCAACTATAAGAACAAAGCTCGCGGTGCATCAAGATCGTGCCATATCAAGAACACGAGAGAGAGAGAGAGAGAGAGAGAGAGAGAGAGAGATCAAACACATAGCTACTGGTACATACCCTCAGCCCCGAGGGTGAACTACTCACTCCTCGTCATGGAGGCTACCGGGATGATGAAGATGGCCTTCGGTGATGGTTTCCCCCTCCGGCAAGGTACCGAAACGGGCTTCCGATTGGTTTTTCATGGCTACCGAGGTTTGCGGCGGCGGAACTTCCAATCTAGAGTTCTTTTCGGAGGTTTCTATATTTATAAGAATTTTTGGCGTCGGAAACAAGTCAAGGAGGTGCCCGAGGGGCCCACAAGCCCTCAAGGCGCGCCCGGGGGGGGGGGGGGTAGGGCGAGCCCCCTGGCTTGTGGAATCCTCTGGACTCTTCTGGTCCAGCTCCGGTGCTTCGGGGGTCTCTTTTAGTCCATAAAAAATCACCGTAAATTTTCAGCCCATTCCAAGAACTTTTATTTCTACACAAAAAATGACACCACGGTAGTTCTGTTGAAAACAGCGTCAGTCCGGGTTAGTTCCAATAAAATCATACCAAAACCATATAAAATTGTTGCAAATATGGCATGAATACACCTTCTATCTCATATCTGAAGGCAAAGTGTTTCTCGCTAAGAACGGGTCCTTTCTCGAGAAAGAGTTTCTCTCGAAAGAATTGAGTGGGAGGAAGATAGAACTTGATGAGGTTGTTGAACCTTTACTTCAACCAGAGAGTAGCGCATCACAGAAAGATATTTCTGTGGCACCTACGTCAGTTGATGAGGAAGCTAATGATGATGATCATGAAGCTTCAGATCAAGTTACTATCGAACCTCGTAGGTCAACAAGGGTATGTACAACTCTTGAGTGGTATGGTAACCATGTCTTAGAGGTCATGTTGTTGGACAACGGTGAACCTACGAGCTATGGAGAGGTGATGGTGGGCCCGGATTCCGACAAATGGTTAGAGGCCATGAAATCCGAGATGGGATCCATGTATGAAAAAAAAAGTATGGACTTTGGAAGTATTACCTGAAGGGCGAAAGGCCATTCAGAATAAATGGATCTTCAAGAAGAAGACGGACGTGGACAGTAATGTCACCGTCTATAAAGCTCGACTTGTGGCAAAGGGATTTTTCACAAGTTCAAGGAGTTGACTACGATGGGACTTTCTCACCCGTAGCGATGCTTAAGTCCGTCAGAATCATGTTGGCAATAGCTGCATTTTTCGATTATGAAATCTGGTAGATGGATGTCAAAACAGCGTTCCTTAATGGTTTCCTTAAGGAAGAGTTGTATATGATGCAACCAGAAGGTTTTGTCGATCCAGGGAATGCTGACAAAGTGTGCAAACTCTAGCGATCCATTTATGGACTGCTGTAAGCATCTCGGAGTTGGAATCTTCGCTTTGATGAGGTGATCAAAGTGTTTGGGTTTATACAAGTTTTCGGAGAATCTTGTATTTACAAGAAAGTGAGTGGGAGCTCTATAGCGTTTCTAATATTATATGTGGATGACATATTGCTGATTGGAAACAATATAGAACTTTTGGAAAACGTGAAGGAATATTTGAACAAGAGTTTTTCAATGAAGGACCTAGGAGAAGCTGCTTTCATATTGGGCATCAAGAGCTATAGAGATAGATCGAGACGCTTAATAGGACTTTCACAAAGCACATACCTTGATAAGATTTTGAAGAAGTTCAAAATGGATCAATCCAAGAAGGGGTTCTTGCCTGTTTTGCAAGGTGTGAAGTTGAGTCAGACTCAATGCCTAGCGACTACAGAGGATAGAGAAAAGATGAGTGTCATCCCCTATGCTTCTGCCATAGGCTCTATCATGTATGCGATGCTGTGCACAAGACGGGATGTCAGCCTTGCCATAAGTATGGCCGGAAGGTTTCAAAGTAATCCAGGAATGGATCACTGGATAGCGGTGAAGAATATCCTTAAGTACCTGAAAAGGACTAAGGAAATGTTTCTCGTTTATAAAGGTGATCAAGAGCTCATCGTAAAGGGTTACGTCGATGCAAGCTTTGACACTAATCCGGATGACTCTAAGTCTCAAACCGGATACGTATATATTCTAAATGGGGGAGCGGTAAGCCGGTGCAGTTCCAAGCAAAGCGTGGTAGCTGATTCTACATGCGAAGCGGAGTACATAGCTGCCTCGGAGGCAGCGAAGGAAGGTGTCTGGATGAAGCAGTTCGTGATAGATCTTGGAGTTGTGCCTAGTGTACTGAACCAATGACTCTGTTCTGTGACAACACTGGTGCCATTGCTCTAGCCAAGGAACCAAGGTTTCACAAGAGGACCAGACACATAAAGCGACGCTTCAACTCCATCCGTGATGCAGTCAAGGAGGAGGACATAAACATTTGCAAAGTACATATGGATCTGAATGTTGCAGATCCGTCGACTAAACCTCTTCCACGGGAAAAACATGATCAATACCAGGACTCTATGGGTGTTAGATTCATTACCATGTAATACTAGATTATTGACTCTAGTGCAAGTGGGAGACTATTGGAAATATGCCCTAGAGGCAATAATAAAGTGGTTATTATTATATTTCCTTGTTCATGATAATCGTTTATTATCCATGCTATAATTGTATTGACCGGAACCTCAAATGCATGTGTGGATACATAGACAACAACATGTCCCCAGTGAGCCTCTACTGGACTAGCTCGTTGATTAAAGATGGCTACGGTTTCCTAGCTATAGACAAGAGTTGTCACTTGATAACGGGATCACATCATTAGGAGAATGATGTGATGGACAAGACCCAAACTATGAACATAGCATATGATCGTGTCAAGTTTATTGCTATCGTTTTCTGCATGTCAAGTATATGATCCTATGACCATGAGATCATGCAAATCACTGACACCGGAGGAGTACCTTGTGTGTACCAAACATCGCAACGTAACTGGGTGACTATAAAGGTGCTCTACAGGTATCTCTGAGGGTGTTTGTTCAGTTGGCATGGATCAAGACTGGGATTTGTCACCCCGTATGACGGAGAGGTATCTCAGGGCCCACTCGGTAATACAACATCACAATAAGCTTGCAAGCAATGTGACTAAAGAGTTAGCCACGGGATCTTGTATTACAAAACGAGTAAAGAGACTTGCCGGTAACGAGATTGAACTAGGTATGGTGATACCGACGATCGAATCTCGGGCAAGTAACATACCGATAGACAAAGGGAACTGCATACGGGATTAGCTGAATCCTTGACATCGAGGTTCGACCGATAAGATCTTCGTAGAATATGTGGGAACCAATATGGACATCTAGGTCCCGCTATGGGTTATTGACCGTAGAGGTGTGTCGGTCATGTCTGCATAGTTCTCGGGTCTACACACTTAACGTTTGGTGACGATATAAGTATAGTTGAGTTGTTTCGGTGGTAACCGAAGGTTGTTCGGAGTCCCGGATGAGATCCCGTACATGACGAGGAACTCCGGAATGGTCTGGAGGTGAAGATTGATGTATAGGACGAAGGGTATCGGAGTCCGGAAGTGTTCCAGGGGCACCAGGTTATGGCCAGGATGACCGAAAGGGGTTTCGGGGGGCCCCGGCAAGTGTTGGGGGGGGGGGGGCTCATGGGCCAAGGGGAGGGGGCATACCAGCCTACTAAGGGGCTGTGCGCACCCCCTCACCCATCCCACGTAACCAGAGGAGGTGGGAGCGCCCCCTAGGGCTGCCAACCCCTTTGCCTTGGGGGCCAAGCCTCCTAGGGGGGAGGCGCCCAAACCCATCTAGGGTTTCCCCCTTGTGCCCCCCCCCCTAGGGAAACCCTAGGGCGCCTCCTCCTCCCCGCTTCCCCCTTTATATAAAGGGGTAGAGGGAGGGCAGCCACACCCCCATCTATGCCACGGTGCTGCCCTCCCTCTCCCTCGTAGCCCTCTTCCTCTCCGTAGTGCTTAGTGAAGCTCTGCTGAGATTCCACCACCACGCCGTCGTGCTGCCGGAGGACTCGTGCTACTACTTCTCCATCGCTCGCTAGATCGAGGAGGTGAAGGCGTCATCAAGACGTACGTGTGTTGAACGCGGAGGTGTCGTCCGTTCGGCACTTGGATCGGGAGGTCGCGGGACGGATCGTGATTGGATCGCGAAGACATTCGACTACATCAACCGCGTTTCTTAACGCTTCCGCTTAGCGATCTACAAGGGTATGTAGATGCAATCTCTCCTCTCGTAGATGTTCATCTCCTAGATTGATCTTGATGAGCGTAGGAAATTTTTTGTTTCCCATGCAACGTTCCCTAACACAACCTATGTTGCCTCCAGGGTGCTTTTTGCGACTCACCTCCCGCCTTTTTTCAGTGCCTATATAACATAATTGTGTTCCCCGTATGTTATACACCCAGATCGTAGATCACAGGCGGCTGGCACTGGATTGGAGACGTTGACCTTGGATCTGAAGTTGGTCATCTTCAATAGGACTCGGTGAGAGGTCCTTCCATGTCGCTATAAGCGAGATATAGTCACGACGCTAATAAGCATTGTCAAACAAATTTATCTTCCCCCCAAAAATTAAAAAGATTATCTAAAAAAAGCCTCAAACAAATAGGAGGTTCCAATAAACTAGGCCATTTTGAATCAGAACCCAGATAATTAGATAAGAAAGTAGGCCGAGCTCTCTGGTGCCCCCTGAATTTGGGGGCCCTTGTCGGCCACATAAGTCCATCAACGGCCCTAGTTCTCGCTCTAGTGTCACGGCCATTGCCATTCACATTCTTCCTCGTTGCGCCCGTACCGCCTCCACCCCGTCTGCAAGCCTTGGCCATTGCCCATTGGGTTTCGAGGTTCATCCAGTGATCCCACTGACCTCCAGAATTTCTGCGATCCGTAGCTTTTGTCTACAGGTCCCGAGTTGTTGCATCCAGATCTAACCTGGAGCCAACGGTGGTGGTCACATCTTCGACTCTTGTAACCACCGTTGGAGCTCATGCCTCGTATCTTTCCTAAATTGGATCTAAATTAACTGTCTGATCATTCATCGTTGAAAAAGAAAATCCTTGAGGGTTTCTTCTCTAGCAAAGGTAAAATAAAATAAATAATTTTATGTTAAACTTTTATACTTATCCAAATTAATTGTATCATACTATAGTTTGTAACCAAAACTATAATATAATTTTAACGACTATACTTTTCTATTACTTATTTATCATTGTTAATCACATAATAAGTCACAAATATTAGTTATAGCATGAATTATTATACGATCTTAATTAATGACAATGAAAAATTTGTTCCTACTAATTTTAAATTGTACGATGGAAGAAACTCTTTTTGAAATTTCAGAAATTATATATTGTAAAAGTATATATTTTCATGTATGTGCGTGTGCATATATATATTGTTATAATTAGATATCATGGTTCATGATAGTTTGTAGTGTATTAGTAGATGAACATATCTATAGAAACTTCTAGTGTATGACAAATGTTTTTGCAAGTTGGGTTCGCTAATAGTTGCACATCATGTTAATGTTTTGTACTTATATTTTAAACATCATCGGTTATTTTAACAATCAACTAACATAAAATATTGTGGATTCTATTTTGCACGTATACAATCTGGTTATTTGATATGCTCGTCTAGAATCAGAAATACCGAGTGGGTCTTAGGTCCCAATGGACCTGAATTAGAAAAAAATTAGGAAATTCAAATGGAGTCAATAATTCCTAAAACTTTTTCGAATCAAACATGATCAGGTATTGCACTCGTGGGAATTTTTTTTGCAAAGGAAATGCTTCAATCGACTCCACGGCAAAGAAAACAAAATTGCGAGTACAAAATGCATGAATAGTAACTTCAATATAGTGTCAATTTTTTTCCGCCTAGAATACCATGAAAGTCAATCATTCGCGAAACTTTTTATACAAGTAACACCTGATCATGTTTGATTCCAAAAAGTTCCTGAATTTTTTACTCTTTTATATATATTTTGAATTATTTTTTCAATTAATGCACCCGAGACTCAAAGATCCGTGTCCACTATATTTGAGTTCACTAGTTTCTCAAATGAAATATTTTAAAAGATTTTTCAAAATACTCTTTGAAGTGCCTCTTTTTTTTTGGAGAAGCTTCCGATCTATTCATAACCAATCATGCTAGCAGAAAGAACATCAGCCTTAAAAAAATTACAACTAGGTCCGTGGACCATCTAGCGACGACTACAAGCAATGGAGCGAGGTGAAAGGCACCGCCATCATCGTCGCTCCCTCACCAGAGCCTGGCAAACCTTGTTGTAGTTGACTGTTGGGAAGTCGTCATGTTAAGATCCCATAGGCTAGCGCACTAGAGCAGCAACCATCATCGATGAAGAAAGTCATAGATCAGAAGGACCAAATTTGTAAAGACCCAAACTAAGTATGGATCCAAACAGATCCACTGAAAACCATCACCGATCGAATCCCGCGAGATCTGATGGAGACACACCTCCGCACGCCCTTCAATGATGCTAGATGCACCAACGGAGCGGGAATAGAATGCCAGGAACATTATTCCAACCGAGGGACATCGCCGCCGCCGCCACATAGCCCGAACCAAGATGTTGAACCTAACAAGAACGAGTGCGGGGTCCCTCCCGCCAGTGGGCGGGCCGAGGTCCTCCCCTCCTCCATGCCCAAAGGCTATTAGAGATGGAGAGGACCGATGATAACGCCGACGAGAGGAAGAGGAAAACCTAAGGTCTTTTCTTGTGGAGAAGGAAAGAAGAGTGGGTATCACCGTGCCTCTCTTTGATAAGCGATACATTAACGGTAGGAACATGCGACGGTGATATGAGGTAGGGGTGTTTGAGATTGTTTTACCGAAGAGGGGCATGCGCGCAAAATTTAGAGATGCTAATTTAGAAAATGAAAACAACTACTTGTGAGTCTTAAAAAATAGGGTACTTACTAGATTATATTTCTATGGGTTTGGGTGTTGTCCCCCACCCCTCTCCATTTTTTTGGCTATGATGCCACCACCGTGAGTTCCCTTCGCCTCTAGCTGCCTTACAATGTCGACAAGGTGGAGGAAACCCTTTGGGGTTGGATGTGTTTGTGTCGCTCTAGGTTTGGCTAGGCCTCAGTCTAGGTGTTCGTGTTCTAAAAAATATTCTTGTTTTCTAAAAAATGTTAAAAATTTCACAAAATGTTTGATTTTTAAAAATATTTTAATGTTTCAAAAAAATTCAAAAACAAATCATTGAATTTGAAAATGTGTATCAATTTCTTTTTTAAAATGATTTGAAAAAATTCATGAATTTAAGAGAAGAAAAAAGAAACATGAAACAAAAAAAACATAGAAAACATAGGGGGTGTTTTTCATACGTAGAAATGTAATATACGAAGTAGCTATACACAACATCAACAAGGTGTATTGGTGCGAACCAACATGTGGTTGGATGGTTAGAGGGACAGTGGTATCCCCAGCCCACCAGGGTTCCTGGTGCTCGCATTAATCCTGGATTTATTTCAGGATTTCCGGCGATATGCTTTCAGTGGGAGGAGACGTTCCCATCGACGAGGAGGCGCCTACGGTGACTTCGTAAATCTCAAGATGATATGCCGGCTCAGCCTCTCGAATGTGCTCATAGGGGTAGGATGTGCGTGTGTGCGTTCATAAGGGTGAGTGTATGCGCGTATGTATGAGCGCTTGAGTCTGTATTGTGTTAAAAAAACAAGGTGTAGTGATTAGTGCAGTTGACTTGCAGTGAACAGATCCCCGGGTACGAACCCTGTCAGCCTTACTCGCACACCTTTTCTGAGTTTTATAAAACAGCAAAAGGTAAAATGGGCCGGCCCAGAGCTAAGGTGGGGTGTGCGCCGGTTTGTAGAATACATATCTTGAGAAAGTAGGCCGAGCTCTGGTGCCCCTCGAATTTGGGGGCCCATCGACGACCCTATTTTTCGCTCTAGTGTCGCCGCCATCGCCATTCACGTTCTTCCTCATCGCGCCCCTGCCGCCTCCACCCCGTCCGCTAGCTTTGGTCATTGCCCATTGGTTTTCGAGGTTTATCTAGCGATCCCACAGACCTCCAGGATTTCTGCGATCTGTAGCTTTTGTGCGCAGGTCCCGAGTCGTTGCATACAAATCTGACCTGCAGCCATGGTGGTGGTCACATTTTCGGCTCTTGAAACCACGGTTGGACCTCTTGCCTCGTATCTTCTTTGCTTCCTTAAATTTGATGTGAATTAAATGGCTGATCATCATCTAGCAAAGGGCACTTTAGTACGCGCTTTTATATGACAGTTACGTATATTGCTATTCTGAATTTCAACTACTACTGTTTCTTTTCTTTTCTTTTGTTGGATTATTGCTGGGACCCTTGTGGGTTTTCTTCTCACAAGTTTCTTTCTTTCATGGTGCTTGAATGGAGATACATACTCCCTCCGTCCCAAAATAAGTGTCTCAGTCTTAGTACAACTTTGTACTAAACTTAGTACAAAGCTGAGACACTTATTTTGGGAAGTTCCTAACTGATATTACCAAGAATTCGTATCCGTTGAAAATAATAGCTTTATTTAAGCTTCACACTTCTTTCTGTGCGAAAATGAGGCCTGGATATTGGTTAATTTGTTCAAGTTCCATAATTGCTATGCATGTATGCTTTAATCATGTTATGGATCAGAACTAGTGCTATGTACGGAATGCTTACATTTAGTTCACTTGGCATGTGCATAACCTATGTGTTAACTTCATTTATATGCGGAGGGAAGGAGCTTTTTATTTAATTTGCAGGACATGTGTTGATTTTGATTAGAAATATGAGGTTGCAGTAATATGAGGCTGCAGTTTGTCATCATTGTCTTCAACATCAGTGCTTGAAGGATGCTTATAATGTCAAATTAATTTGACAAAGTACAGTATTTCTCGGTTGAATCAACTGGCACTAGCAGTTTGTAGGGACAAAGCCATTGCAGAGTTGAAGCAGTTATGAATGAAGTTTGCAATGCCTCACTGTAAAACTGTGCACAATATAAATAATACAGCACTTTCATATTGTAATACTTTCAAGTCTTTTTCATGAAATATGTTTTTTAACCTATCTGATGAGATTGCCACATTTAACATTTACGTGAAGTTTGGAGGTTTCTTTGAAAATTCTAGCATCCCAACTTCGTATTGCTCCACCATCTCTTAAAAAATGTTGAATCAAACAAGGTGTGAAACTGATTTGGGATGCAATTCCAGGTTAAACTTATTTGAGCCAAACAAACAGTGGAACTGGAATTCCAGGCTAGTTCGGCAGCAATGGATAAAATGCACAACGAGGAGGCAGTGAAACCCACCTATCATGAAGATACTACCAGTACTGATGGATCAAGCACGGATGAATACGATCCATGGAATCCTCCGTATCCTCCTCCATGCCCTCCTGCTGTTGGAAATAGCTTAAGTGACTCTATCCGTTTAGTAGCTAAGGTGCAGTAATTAACCAACTTATTTTTGAACTTTATGGCATTTCTATCTTATCATGTTTGCTTTCCCTAGTATAGCTCTTGACGCCCCCCTCCCTTTGCAGTGGTCACGTGAGAAAGAAGCTGCAGTTGGTGCCCTCAGAGCATCCAGTATAATCTTCCCAGAACGCATCCCTAAGGTTCTCTGCATTTGAAAAAAATCATTTGGTTATTTACTTTTTCCTGCAGTATTTTGTGTGTGTGCTACTTATGCAACATTTTGTTTTCTTGTCCTATAGTACATTGCTTATTTTCATTGTAGCTTAATTGATTTGTACTCTCAACCCCCCTCCCCTTTCTCTGCCTTGTAAATGTACTCTGTTATTTATTAATGAAATGGTTCAGGCCGGCATAAGCCCGCCGTAGCGCCGTCAATTTTTTTTTGCTTTGCTAATCGAGATAACTGATTTCCTTTCACCTCTTTTGATCCTGATTAGGAGGTGAATCTTCTCTTCCGTGATAAAGTGCACCATTTGGCACCCATCCTGGATAAGGATAGCGTCCGGCGCTTTCTCCCCTACATGTGGGTGAATGGGCAGGGCATGCGATGGGCTTCGATCATCACCCCAGAGGCTTTGAACCATATGATTTCAGAAAATGCGGTGAAATGTGACAAAGTTGCCTTGGAGGGCCGGGCACCTGAGCTTGATGGTACCGAGCCAGTCCCAACTGCATGAACCAGTATGGGTACTATCCCCTCCACCGAGCTGCTGAATTTTTTTCGGTTGACATGATTCAGTTGCTCGTTGGCCACGGCGCGTCCGCCAATCTACGCACAGCCGGTGCTGAGGTAATCGAGGGACTTCTCCCACTCCATGTTGCAGTCGAGAACACGTGCATGCATAAGTATCTGGAAGACAGTCTATTTCCTAACCACGAGCATCGGGATTACAGTGAGGCAGATGCCAACTTTATCTTGAAGCTCATCCATCTTCTGTGCCTACCTGAAATGGTTTGTCTCACATCCACCCCTTAACAATTTACTACTCCAGCATAGCAAAGTCACATATCTTAAATAACTGACGTAGCAATAATACTCGAGGAACCTTAAACTCCTACATCTCCATTTGCCATAGTTGGAATGGTTTTCTGTGCTGTAGTGACATTTTTTAGCCTTCGACTCTCTGTTGAGAGAAAACGAACTCTATTTTGCTGTTAAGAGAAAATAAGATTGTGATTTTATTTAGATTGTTGGTGAGAACACAGTTTTAAGTTAATCAGCACTACCTTCTTGCCTATAATAAGTATATATACTATAACTAAAGCGGCAGCGATTCGATTTTTCTGGGTTTTTTTTACGTCTACTGTTCGTATGCATGGCAACATCAGCGTCAGCGAACAGTAAGTACGCACGAACAGTACTACGCATGAACAGTACCCACCAATGAACAGTCGCACACATGAACGGTACCGCACATGAACATCCTCATAAACAGTGTTTTTTTTAAAAATAAAAAAATCCCTCCTGGAGGAAAAAAATGCGATTAAAAAAAAATATATATATATATATATATATTTCACACAGCATTTCTCCCCCCTTCCTCCACCCCCACGTCCGTATATAGAGAGTTAGGATTTAGAATTTTCTATACATCATTTCTCGACACCGACGTATCGATGCACAACACCGGCGTACCAATACACAGCCACCTCAATCGTCTCCTAATTCTTTCCGATGATAGTGTTGACAGAGCACAAAAATAGTAGGTCGGAATTGTATATTTGCACGAACAGTAAACCGTGAAAAAAATAAATTCTAGACCGATTACTGCCTATTTTTACAACGCAACAACAATTAAAAGTGCACTAACAAATACCCGAAAATAACAGGACATTCTAAAGCGGCAGCGATTCGATTTTTCTGGTTTTTTGAGTTTTTTTTTACGTCGACTGTTCGTATTCACGGCAACGTCAGCGTCAGTGAACAGTAAGTAAGTATAAACAGTAAGTACGTATGAACAGCACCTACGCATGAACAGTAACCGCCAATGAACAGTGCGCGCGCGTGAACAGTACCGTACATGCCCATCCTCATAAACAGTGTTTTTAAAATAAAAAATCCCTCCCGGAGGAAAAAATTGCAATTTAAAATAAATAAATATATATATATTTTACACAGCATTTCTCCCCCCTTCCTTCACCCCCACATCCGTATATAGAGTTAGGATTTAGAATTTTCTATACATCATTTCTCGACACCGACGTACCGATGCACAACACCGGCGTACCAATACACCGCCACCTCAATCGTCTCCTAATTCTTTCCGATGATAGTGTTGACAGAGCACAAAAATAGTAGGTCGGAATTGTATATTTGCACGAACAGTAAACCATAAAAAAAAAATTCTAGACCGATTACTGCCCATTTTTTCAATGCAACAGCAATTAAAAGTGCACTAACAAATACTCGAACAATAACAGGACATTTTTCGAATGAACTCAGGACTACTAACCAAAACAATAGCCGAAATAAACCGAAACAACAACCCTGAATAACCCGGGGCAACAAAACCAGCAAAACGAAACAACACCTGAATAAACCGAAAATATTAACCCACACAAATCATAAAATTGAAACAGCAATCGAATTTTATACCAAAACAATACACCCGAATAAACCAAAACAACTAAAAAAGGAAAAAAAAAACCACTACGCATTCACGTGGACAAAAATCCATAAGAAATATATATACAAAAAAAAACTGGAACTCCTCCCTAGACCCGAAACAATAAATCCAGTGAAACGGACCAACACCGGAATAAACCGAAAACATTAGCCCACACGAACCATAAAACTGAAACAGTAACCGAATTTCAAACCAAAACAAAACACCCGAATAAACCGGAATAACTAAAAAAAAAACAGAATCACGCATTCATGTGAATAGTAATCCAAAAAAAATATTAAAAAGACAAAAAACCTGAGACTTCTCCTCCCTCGAACCGAAACAGTAAAACCAGTAAAACAGAACAACACCGAAATAAACCGAGAACATTCACCCACCCGAACTATAAACCGAAACAGTACCTACTACCAAATACCCGAACAAAAACCGAACATTATCCGAATAAACTCAGAATTACTAACCAAAACAATGGCCCAAATAAACCGAAACAACAACTCCGAATAATCCCGAACAATAAAACCAGTAAAAGGGAACAACATCTAAATAAACCAAAAAAATTAAGCCACACGGAGCAAAAAATCGAAACAGTAATCAAATTTTAAAGCAGAACAATGCACTTGAATAAATCGGACAAAAAAAAGGCATTATGCATTCACGTGAACAGTAAATGAAAAGAAATGTAATATATATGTATATATACCACCACCATGACATTAAATGTCACAAGAAAGACCATATTAGAAGACTGAAAATATGTTGATTGGTACTTGAAAGCTAGACCAACTGAAAGTTGACGATGAAAGCGCTATTTTTTTTATGAAGCCAAGAATATGTCAAGTCTGAAGCATCCTGGTAGTGTTCGGAAAGTAAAAGAGCAATATATATGACGAAACAAGCCAACAAGCCATCTCCATACTCAAAGAAAAGAAACCCACACATTTACAACATCCTTCTCCTCCATGCAAAGCGCACCAAAAGAAACAAAAAAAACACCGCTACAATCAACCTGATGAAACTATCACTCTTGGTTCCGTATCTTTAATAAGATCAACTCCAGAAATTTAAACAGGCACTACCACGGGCGCGGCGTGCGCCGTGCTTTTTGGCGCTAGTAAATTCTAAAAGGACACCGTTTTTGTTCTGTGTTGGTGGCTTTTGCAGAAGATCTTCTTGGATACGACTCGGCTGATTGCGAAATACACCGATAATCTATTGGATGAGCTGTGGAATTACATAAAAGAGGGAAAGCTTGCCGAGGCAGCCGTATTGCTCTTGGCAGCGCAAGAGCAGATACGCATGGGAACTTCTCGCAAGAGAAAGGGAGATAGTAAGCCAGATGGGTTTGCTATTATCTGTGACCGTATTTTGTACAACAATATTACTTTGCATTCTGAGAAGGGTCAGCAAGTGGAGGCAAGGATACAGCTTAATAATATGGCATTGATGCTTGTTCATGTAATTTCTAGAGCTGGTGAAGGTCTTGATTCATACATTCAGAAGCATCTAGAGGTATCATTCTGTTGGTGCTGGCTGCTACAATTCTTGATTTTCTCTGCTTTACAAAGATTGCATATATTGGTATATATTGGCTTTTTGGTAATTCCTACATTATCTGATCAATATAATATTTTTAGAAGCACTGAACAAAATTTGCAATAGATCTAATACTTATTATAGGCTCATTCAAGCATGTAAGATTTATTTGGGGTCATTGGCAGCAAAAACAGTTTGTAAAATGATAATTAAAATATGAAGATCATTTAGACTCCCTCTCCTTCACGAAAACTTCTCGTTTTGGAAGTAAGGTTCAAATTATTGTTAGGTGTAATTGACGCAGTTGGTCTCTTCCTCTTACAGATTTGTTTATCATGTTCCCACTGCAAACAATGTTGTTAGTGTCCTTAAGTTTTTCTTTTGCCTTTCCACTTGTATTATATTAATACTGTTCCCACTGCAAACAATTCTTTCTGCCATATCTTAGTCATCATGATTCATGGTGCTCATGACATATATCTCACAAGTTAAAACGGTCATGCAGGTGCCGTATTTCATGCAAGTGCCCCATTTGGAGGTCACTGAACGTGTTTCCTCAATTCTCAAGGATAATGGCTTTTGTCCTACTAGTGAATGCATAGAAATTGGTAACCTGTATGTTTTTGTTCAAGGACTATATTTTGTATATATACACAACTGATATGATCTTTATTTAATTATTTCTTCCACTTGTTCTTGAAGCTGCCCCTATGAAGATGTGTTGTCCAGTGAGGATATACCTAACAAATCTAGTATGTGTCTGTGTTTATTGATTGTAGTATTTCTTTGAAGATGTGAGGAAAAAAAACTAATTATTTTTGTATGGATATGATATGATGAAAATCAGGGGAAAGTGACACAAACAGGGAGGCTCTAGAAATGGATTATCTACCCACAGTAGTGAATAAGGTAAATATATGAAAACATCATGTCCAAAGATTTATTTGTTTGATTTTGATGACTACATATAATTTGGATTATTCAAGCTGAATTGATCTGGTGCTCATGAGCTCTCTCTGTGGTTTGTACCTTTAGTCAATAATAAAATCCCACTCATCAAACAAAACTATGAGTAAGTTTAGTGATATTACATTTTCCATAATCGTCCAAGTAACATCTAATATCCCAAGGCAGAGTTGCCGGTAGGTTTCACTTTAGGCAACATGTGATGTTTTGAGGTTTCTAACATTCAGATCTGTATTGGTTGAAGCATTTCTTTCAAGATGTGAGGGAAAAAATAACCCTAATTATTTTTTTATGGATATGATATGATGAAAATCAGTGGAAAGTGACACAAACAGGGAAGCTCTAGAGATGGATTATCTACACACAGTGTGAATAAGGTAAATATATTAAAACATCATGTCCAAATATTCATTTGTTTGATTTTGATGACTAAATACAATTTGGATTATTCAAGCTGAATTGATCTGACGCTCACGAGCTATCCAATCTGTGATATTCTGTATAGTCCATCATATTTTGGCATCTCAGGAAATTTACTTGATGCTTCTCTCTAATATCTCAAGGTTTAGTGACATTACATTTTCCATAATCATCCAAATAACATCTAATATAGCAGTGTTGCCGGTAGGTTTCACTGAAACATGTGATGTTTTGAGGTTTCTAACATTCAGATGTTTATTGACGCTCAAGAGCCAGGCTGCGAGGAGGAAGAGAAAACCGAGACGATGGGAGCTCAAACTCGCCAGGAGAAGCTTCTTCCCATGGTGGAGATCAGTGTTATCTGCCCGGTCTAATGCCAAGATCACCCCCCACAAATGGGCACGTCCTTCTGAATGCTTGGATCTCGAGATGGCTTGGAAGAAACCTACTCAAGGCTTGGATGGCAAGACAGCCCCGAAGAAGGCAACCGCCCAGGATGGGTCTGCTGCTGCAGCTCCCGGCGCGATGGGTCGACTTCCCATGGTAGTGTATAGTAGCAAGCCCGGTGAGCTGTTTACTATAATACCGGTGGCTGATATACCCAAATACATGAGGCGACACAGAAGACGGTTTGGTACAGCGGTTAGTTGTCAGCCCAGGGTGGTGATTGGTGCAGCGGTCGATTCTCAACCTAGAAGGCTGTTTGGTACAGCAGCATCGATGCTCCTCAAAGTACTGAAGAAGGCATGATGAGTAGAAAGGTAATGCCACCCTGAATGTTGGTCTTCTAGTTCAAGTTTCTGAGCATGCTCATGTTATGCAAGGCGCCTACCTAAATACTACTGAGTATATTGGATGTAATAACTTCATACATTATGGGACGGAGGGAGTAACAAACAGACTTATCTGCGTATACTCTGTGTAATGCGGCTGCAGAGTACATCCCGTGTTTGCTTATTCTTTTTCTCGAGCATTGTTCCTCTTAATCCCTGTTGGCAATCCCTGTTTCTTGACCATTTTGCTGACAGGAGTTCAGAGTCAATTGGGTTCAGTTAAACTAATTTTGCTGGCTCGACGCCAATTCCTGCTGACGTTCGGCACTTGCTCATTAATACACTTATTAACAGAGAATTAAATTGCATATGCTGGATATAAGATTGCGTCGTTGGCGCATAAACTTGTTATTGTTTGTTTTCGAACGAACATGCAACATCAGCATGACCTCCCAGAAAGAAAGCTAGAAAAAGCAGAAAAGAACAGGGCAACAAAGAAACTGCTGTTGCAGCAAATGATCTCTGGATGGATTATAGACCACAAAACACTCAAAGATGCGTGCGCTTTTGGTACCGGCAATATCGCCCGCTTCAACAAGGGGGGTGAAACACAATTCCATCAGATAACTTGCAGCACCGGACGCGTTGTTATGATAAATAAAATCCACTGAAATAACAAGATGGCGAAACTACATTGGTCATGATGATAATTACTAACTCGGCTAGAGGCAGAACGCGGGACATCTATGGCTCGACGGTAGTCACTTGCTGCCATTCACCGTCGACAGCTTCTTTCCAGAGGGTCACGTTGTTGTTGCCATCGGAGACCCCCAGTATGTTCCCAGTCAGCGACCACGACAGCCTCCAGACAGGGGTTCTGAAATCATTGAGAACCCTGCCCTCCCACTGCTCACCTCCTTTCGGTGCAGTCCAGATAACAACGGTTCCATCCTGAGAGGCGCTGGCGATCGTGGACTTTGGGAGGCCTAGGTTTGGTGCCCATGCGACATCTCTCACCCAGTCCCTGTGCATCTGAAGGGCAGGAAAGCAGTCCATCCTCCAACTCCCGTTCGTGAGCTTCCACACCTTGACCGTGTTGTCACAACCACCAGAAGCAAGTTTCTGGACGTACTCAAACTGCCCAGAAGGCCCTGGACTGATTAGAGCGCCCGGCGCCATTGCCGGAGCCCAGGAAACAGAGGTGACGCCCACTGGATGTGCCTGATCGATGCGCGTCATCTCCCACCCTCCGTCAGAACGAGCTGTGAAGACTGAGATGTTCCCATCAGATGAACCACAGGCCAAGCATAGGCCGAGCTCATGAGGCCCCCAAGCAATGGAATTTACAGAAGACTTGTGCTCATTGAAAGTGTGTGCCTGTGCCACTCATCGGGCTTACTCCCTTCTTTCCATATGATGACCCGACCATCGTAGCTACAGGATGCAAGCATGGAACCATACTTGGGATGAGCCCATGCGATTTGCCAGACCGGGCCCTCGTGTCCGCTGTCCGCTCAAAGTAGCAAGTTGCTGGTGTGAGGTGCCACTTACGCCAATGATCTTGATTGTGTTATCAGAGGAGGCAGTGGCAATACGCTTCCCATAGTAATCCATTGCGATGTCATGCACCACATCTTGGTGGCCAGTCTCTACCTTATGAGGCGGCATTGTTCCAGGTATGTGTCAGATTTAAAGTAGCAACCAACTGTTCTGTCCTGACCACCTCAGGCTCCTATCTGCCAGTCCAGGTATGTGTCAGATTTAAAGTAGCAACCAACTGTTCTGTCCTGACCACCTCAGGCTCCTATCTGCCAGTAATAGAAAACTAACGTTTAGAGGACATTGAGTTAAAGAATAAAGAAAAAAATGCAGTATTCAATTCACTGATACAAGTAACACAGTTGCATTTCACAACATAAGGAGCTGAGTTGTTACAGTTAGAAGTTATAAAAATTATGATATTACAATACAATTATAATTCATAACAATTTTGGTACACAAGATACATACACTACCTTGCTACCAGCATGTCAATACAATTTTTCCCTAAAATAATAAAATGAGATCTGACTGCTTATTATAATCATGGCGATCGCAAGTATAAACCTGTCTGACTAATACTTAGATATCCTGTGAACAAAATTAGCCTAATAAACAAGGAATTCCAGGCAACAATATACCAAGATACTACTGGGAAATCCAAGGAAGAGATTTAGACATTCCCAGAAGATAGAAATGTCTTCCGAGTGTTTAACTTATTTCTCTTCTCCCATAGTGTACATGCATGGCATGGCATGAGATGGTATTATTTAATCACATGCTCAGGGAAATTGTGATTGGCAACAAAACAGTGTCCAGCTAGCTGTCAATAATAGAACAAATATTGTTCACTTTGAACATCTTATAACAAAGGACAAGACAGCAATAAGCCCATGGCACGAGAACTACAACATCTTTTGCTTCACAGAAATCGACACTCCACAGTAATTAAGAATTCTGAAGACAGTATCATCAACATCACAACTTCTTAGAAAGTATCATGCACTATTTGGAGATGCAATCAGATGGTGCATAAAGTAGAAATATAACATTTGCAACCGTCAAACAACCGATGTTTAGCAAAATTAAATTTAAAGATACCACAAATAGGCTAAAATAGATAATGCTCCAGCAAACACACCAAAAATAAGACGGCTTGAGTTGAAAATTCAAAGAAGCATAATCAGTTGAACCAAACAAACATACATGCAAATGGTGCCAATCAACCCAAAAAGTACCCATTAATAATGTCATATAGTGTGCAGGCTTGTATTTATCCATTTACTGACTAGGTTTTTGTTGGTCCAAACAAGCAAATAAATTAATTTTCCAACATGTAGCTGCTGTCTTGAGGCTTGATGATTATGGCATCAACAACATGACTTCATATTTTCAAACTTTAGTGAGTACCTCTGAACTTAAAAATAGTCATCCTAGAGAATGCATTTGGAGCTTAAAAGCTGCTTGCTCGATCCATGTAGAGCTACTGCATATGCATTCTCTAGGACGACTATTTCGCTTTGGGTTGAGCCTTATTATCTTGCTCCGTATATGTACATTTACAACAAGTATATACGTGGACAGCAAGCATACGTGAACCATTCAACAAGGCCCTAGCAGCTAGCACAGATTAAACAGTTCATACATAATACCAAAAGAACATTAAATAAAACAAGCATCCAGGACATGAACAACCAGCATACACATGAGCTATTGTCCATACATAAACTAAAAGTCTAAAACACATATAATAACTGAAGCATGACTAAGCCCGATTCGCAGAATAGAAGAAAGGACATGTTAAAGTCTAAAAGTAAATTCTGAAATGTTTTCTTATCCCAGACACAGAACCCTCTCCTATTACTGTTAAATCAACGTATCCACGATCCATGATACTCTCAGAATTAACAGTGGCCTTTTGGTGCAGAAAATTGCAAGATGGAGCTGTAACAAACTGATGTATGTCCACACCTTGAAAGGCTGAAACAAAGTGGCAATTGAGGACCTGTGGTGTAACACCTCTCACTAACCTGCTAATTACAACACCCTCAGAGGTCCTCAATTGCAGGTTAGTGTCTACATGGACCAGGCAAGCAGCTTTTAAGCTCCACATTTGGATTAAAGCTCCAAATGCTTTCTCTAGGATTAAACTGCCAAAACGTCTTATCTTTGGGAACAGAGGTAGTAGTTCATTCCTTCTCTATAACTTCTGTCGGAGCAAGAACAGATAACTAGTACTGTAGTGTTGCTAGTATGAACCTTTTAATTTCTCCTGGGGGACTCAACCGGTTTGTTAATTGCATCGACCATTGAGTGAGAAAGGCCATCTTCAGGATCACACCACAGCCAAGCCATTGTTACTGCTGGCTTGTACCCCGACCCCTTCCTCTGTTGTAACCTCCCTCTGGCGTATAACCCTGACGTTTGGGGCTTTTGATATGAAAATTCAGGTGGGGAATCTCCACCCCCGGTGACAATTCAAACAAAAGGCCTCACAAACATCTCTCACAAAAAAGACCATGCAGTTACCTCGATCTTCTGGCGGGAGGCTGAAGGCTGCAGTGTTGGGGAGGAGTTGTCGACGGCGTCAGCCGCAGCCGGCGGAGGTCGGCGGCAGGGGTCGGGGCAGGAGCGGGAGGCGCGAGCTGGGAGGCCGACGGCGACAAGTCGGGGAGGGGCTTGCTCGGCGGCCAGAGAGAATCGACGGCAGGGGGGGAGCTTGGGTGCCGCGTGCTCGATGGGGGAGGGGGTCCGGTGTCAGACCCGCATCTGGATCTGGTTTAGGTTTTCTCTCAAGAACAGATGAATAAAAGGGGTTCCAAAACAACATGTGCTCTCGAGAAAGTAATGATAGCCCACCAGGTTCATAAGTTTAGACTTGACAAAAGGGCCATCTCGCCAGCGTCTCTCCCAAGGAGAGTTCCTCCGCCGCCGTCCTCCAGCGGCTCCCCTCCGCCGCCGAAGGTGGTGAGGGGGGTCGTGGGATCCACGTGTGTGAATAGTTTTAGTCTAAAGTAGTTTCGTTTTTAGTTTGTTCATCGTCTTGGCTTCGGCGGCGATGATGGCGGCGCTGAATAAATATTGCACAGATCCTTCTCCGACAAGGCGATCGGCCCTATGGTTAGGGATGGTTTTGAAAACCAGTATGTTCAAGTAAGGATGGTGTGGCGGCGGCGGCATCCTCGTGATGGACATGTGTCATCGGGCTCCACCGTTGCGACGGCGTCTGCTCCAACGTAACCGCGGAGCTTGAGAGGTAGTCCAGGAGCGGATGCAGATTGTGGTCTGCATCGACGACATCGAGAAGACGGAACGTGTGCTGAGTTCGTGGTTGATGGATGACAAGTGTGGTTTCCTCCTTCGGCGTCTTAATCGTGGTGGGGTGCCACATCTAGAGTTTGATAGCATGTCTGGGGTGTTGCCCCAGTCTGATTCGTTCAACGGCAATGGCTTCACTTTTGGTGAGCCACCTGGTCCGCAAAGCTGTATATCAGCGATGGAGCCGCGTCGAGCTCGGGTGAGGAGGTGATCCGTCATTCTTTTCTTCGATGGCTGCTGTGGTGGTGCCGGAGGCAGGTGACGGGCATTGGTGTCAAGCTCAGAGATGTTCTTCTATCTTTTCAGTTTTTTCATATCAGTCCTTACGTGACTTGTATTATGATCTTTATGATATGAATGAGACATGTATTACCATGCAAAAAAAGACTCGACACCGGCTCGTATTTTTCTGGACTTATTTTATACTTTTGATAATGTTTGTTTAGTGAGAGGAGATGGGCTTCTGAGGATGTTTGTTCAGTGAGAGGAGGCGTTCCCGTTGACCATACAGGTATCTAAGGGCATCTCCAACGACGAAGCACAAACCGCCCGCATCCGTACGGACCGCGCTGTTCGAACCGCGGAAGCCATCCAACACGGGCCTGTATCGGTCTGCAAGGCGGTCCGGACGCGTTTTCTCCCGTAAACCAAAGACAAACGTTGGGGGGAGGCTTTGCGGGAGTCCGGACCTTTGCGACGCCCGCTTCTGACAACCCAAACCCCCACCCCGCCCCTCCCGCGCTTCCCTTCCGATGCACGCACCGCTTACCGCGCCGCATTCATGCCGCCTCAGAGCACGCAGCGGCCGGCATTGATGTGACCAGCGAGAGGGCGGTGTTGACCAACGCGACCTCTCGGCAGCCGCCGATTCATTGCGGATGCAACTTCCCAAGGAACCAACTACGGCCGCTGCGTCACATTAAAGTGAGCTGACCACCCGTTCGTCTGGCCTGGCCGCGGCTATATAAGTCGTGCTCCGACGATGCACATCCGCATCTCCTTCTGTCCGATCACCTCCTCCTCTCCGAGCCCGTCCTCTACCTCTCCGAGCCCCTCCTCCTATAGCGGCAATGCCGAAGTCGTGGTGGTCCACGCCGGCAGGCGGTGGTGGTGGTAATTCATCCTCGGGTGTATCTTGGCGCCGACGCCCGCGCTCTTCGGGCCCCTCGGCGTCCACGGCGGCCGGCTCCTCCGCCAAGGAGGAGATCGTCCTCTCCTCCGATGACGAGGAGGACCAGCACCTGCAGCAGCAGCCGGAGCAGCGGCCATGACTCCTCGCGCGAGGCGGCTCTGATGGACGAAGAATTCGCCCGTCAGATGGAGATAACGATGGAGCGCTCGCTCCGTCAGATGGGCCCGGCACCACCGTCGCCGGCGCGGGTCAAGGAGGAGCCACCGTCCCCGCCACGCTACCGCGTCAAGCTGAAGCGATGTCCCCACCCCGCCGGGTCAAGGAGGAGCCCGCCTCCCCCCCACCGTGTAGTCACGACCGCGGCGTCTAGATTGGATGCCACATGAAGGACGAGCCCGCGTCGCCACCGGCGCACAGCCGATACGCGCGCATTAGAAGGCTCGACCCCGACTCACAGCCCCGCCGCATCCGCCGTCAAGCCGTCGAGGAGCTGCCTCCGGCCATAAGGAAGGCGCGCGGCTGCATCCTCCATTACCTTGGAGGCGGTGGTGTCGGCGGCCCCTCGGGGTCGAGGGCCGTCGTCTCTGGGGAGGAGCGGGCGGCACGTCAGCGGGCGCGGTATGACCGGCGCAACGCCGCCCGCCGCTCCTCGTTCGCAAAGACCAATGAGGCACCGGAATGGGTCTGCAACGACCCGTACCTTGCCGCCGCGTGGGCCCTCGACCGTTCCGTCACCACCAATGAGACGGACGCCATATGCCGCCACCGCCTTGACAGCGAGATTGCCAAGTACGGCGAGGAGTGGTCTCTTAGCGAGACTTCCTACGCCGGCAAGGGCAAGGCCGCCGCCAGGGTTCCGCCCGCGCCGTCGGCACTGGCCGCGGTGGCACTCCGAACCACGAAGTAGGAGGTGGAGTGGCTACGCCGCGAGCGGCAGGCAGCAGCCGGACAAGGCTGTCGCCCCCCCAGAAAGCCTTGCGCCGCTGGAGGAACAACGACAACGGCGGCGGCGGCGGCACGGACGGCGACAGCGGTGCGGCAGGACAGGGCGGCCACGCGTACGAGGTTGTCGTCCGCTATAGAGTTTAGGTTTTTTTAAATAAGTTTTTAGTTAAACGGTCGAAATATCGACCTTTTTTATGTAAATTATGTCTGAATTTTAATGAAATCTGCTGTGTTTGTATGAATTTCATCCGGTTGATTCATAAAGTGTTTGAAATGTATGAGGGCAGCGTTGGATGGTGGCCTCCCGCATCCGTGCCCGCTAACTGGTCCCTCCTGTCCGCGGACGAATGCGGGAGGAAATTTATGGGTTGCCGTTGGAGATGCCCTAAGTGATCTCGTGTGCTCGCTCCTCATAGGGGTAGGGTGTGCGTGTGCGTGCGTTAATAGGGATGAGTGTATGTGTGTATGTATGAGCGTTTGTGTGTGTACCGTGTTCAGAAAAATCTAAAAAAACAATTGCGCATGTAGATGTCCATTTCTATATGTATATGTATTTTTTTGTGAAAAAAATGTTTTTCAGCATATTGCACAAGAAAATTGGTGCTTCAGAAATTGTTTTTCCAGAGCATTGTTTTCTCTTCTAAAATAGATTAAATTTTATTTTTATTAAAATCATGATGCAGCATATGCTACGAAAAACGAATCGGGTGAACCGCTCGCTCGAGGCAATCGCAAGAACACAGGAGACAGGAGAAAGAAGAAGCAATGCAGGCGGGATAAACTGCCTCGCTCCTACAGTGCACCTTTAAATAGGTGAGCAGAAGAGAATCGCTTGGCCTGGCAGCCGAACCAATCGTCGGATTTCAAAACCAACTACACAAAACTGGAAGGAATCGTCCTCCACGTGCCAAAAAATCACGTCATCAACACATAATCATGCGTCAAGCGCGGTAATCGAGGCATCATGATTATACCGCGGCTTCCCCGTGCGCCTCGCCCCGTGATGGCAGCCACCACAGTTCACCACGTGCACGCCTTGCGCGGAGCCCGAAGCATCCTCGCCAAAAAAGGCTTTTGCTCTACTTTATGAATAAATCAACAACCAGTACATAGGAACCATTCAAACACACACCAACACCAACCCCGCTCAGGATACCAACTATACAACAGAAGCTCACTTAGGCAAACAGGGAAACAAAAAACAGGGACAAAAGCAAAGCTAAACGAAGCACTAAACTAAAGGGCTTGCTTGTTCCTAGAAATGAGCATAAGTCTTTATATATGCTTTTATTATCATATTATACCATTTTATATTATTTTTCTGAACTAACCTATTAATTCAATGCCTAGTGTCGGTTCTTATTTTTTGCTTGTTTTTGGTTTCGTAGAAAATCAATACCTAGGAAGGACCAAACATGATGCCAATCTTTGACGATTTTTTATTGACCAGAAGGAACACTGGAAGCTTCGGGAAGAGTCAAAAGGACCCACTAGCCAGCCACAAGGGCAGGTGGAGTGGCCAGGGGGTGGCCGCCCACCTGGGACTGTGGGGCTCACGTGCAGAGTTTTGACCTAATTCCACCGCCATAAATCACTGTAAAAAGTTAAATATCGAAACCATCAGTCGTTCCTTAGAGAGAATTTTATCGCCACCGCCGCAAGCCTCTGTTCCGAAGAGATCCCATCTGGAGCCCCATCTCGGAGTTCTGCCGGAGGGGAAAGCCATTGGAGGAGGCCTCTTCATCAACATTGCTGCCTCCATGATGATGTGTGGGTAGTTTCTTTAGGACATACATGTCCATAGTAGTAGCTAGATGGCTTCTCTCTCTCTCTCTCTCTCTCTCTCAAATCTTCAATACTATGTTCTCCTCCAAGATCAATCAGATGTAATTCTTATGGTGTGTTTGTTGGGATCTGCCACTTGTAGACTGCGTTGGTATTTCCCCGAAGAGGAGAGGATGATGTATTATAGTAGAGATAAATATTTCCCTCAGTTAAGAACCAAGGTTATCAATCCAGTAGGAGAACCACACAGAACCTCGTTAGCAGCACCTACACACACAAAAGCAAACACTTGCACCCAATGCAAATAAGAGGGTTGTCAATCCTCTTAGCGGTTATTTGCAAGGATTAATTCTGATAGTGATAGCTAGATAAAGTAAAATACTAAATAAAATAAAAGTAAATAAATTACAGCAAGGTATTTTTGGATTTTAATTTATGATAAAAGTAGACCCGGGGCCATAGTTTTCACTAGAGACTTCTCTCTCAAACACATAGCATACGGTGGGTAAACAAATTACTGTTGGGCAATTGATAGAAAAGCAAATAATTATGACGGATTCATGGCAATGATCATGTATATAGGTGCTACTTGTAGACTGCGTTGGTATTTCCCCGAAGATGAGAGGATGATGCAGTATAGTAGAGATAAGTATTTCCCTTAGTTAAGAACTAATGTTATCAATCCAATAGGAGAACCACACAAAACCCTTTTAGAAACACCTACACACACAAAAGCAAACACTTGCACCCAATGCAAAAAAGAGGGTTGTCAATCCTCTTAGCGGTTATTTGCAAGGATTAATTCTGATAGTGATAGATAGATAAAGTAAAATACTAAATAAAATAAAAATAAATAAATTGCAGCAAGGTACTTTTGGATTTTAATATATGATAAAGGTAGACCCAGGGGCCATAGTTTTCACTAGAGGCTTTTCTCTCGAGCGCAGAACATACGGTGGGTAAACAAATTACTGTTGGGCAATTGATAGAAAAAGGAAATAATTATGACGGATTCATGGCAATGATCATGGATATAGGCATCACGTCCGAGACAAGTAGACCGACTCCTACCTGCATCTACTATTGTTACTCCACCCATCGACCCCTATCTAGCATGCATCTAGGGTATTAAGTATAAAACAAAGTAACGCCTTAAGCAAGATTACATGATGTAGACAAAGTAAACTCAAGCAATATGATTAAACCCCATCTTTTTATCTTTAATGACAACAATACAAATACGTGTCATGTCCCTTTCTGTCACTGGGATTGAGCACCGCAAGATTGAACCCATCACAAAGCACTTCTCTCATTGCAAGATAAACCAATCTAATTGGCCAAACCAATCTAATTGGCCAAACCAAATGGATAGATGATACGTCCAATTTGCATCATAATTTTCTACAAATAATTATTATGTTTTTGATCATTATTTCACTTTAAGGTACAATTCTTATGCCTTTTCTCTCTTATTTTGCAAGATTCACATGAAGAGGGAGAATGCCGGCAGTTGGAATTCTGGACCGAAAAGGGGTGAAACAGAGATAGCTATTCTGCACAACTCCAAATGACCTGAAAATTTACGGAGAATTATTTTGGAATATATAAAAAAATACTGGCGAAAGAATCAATAGGAGGGGACCCACCAGGCAGCCACAAGCCTGGGGGGCACCCCCCTGGCAGGCCTCCGGGCCCCTCCTTCTGCTATATGAAGCCATTTGCCCTAGGAAAAAAAATCAGAAGAGGACTTTCGGGACGAAGCACCGCCGTCTCGAGGCGGAACCTGGGCAGGAGCTATTTTGCTCTCCGACGGAGCGATTCCGCCGGGGATACTTCCTTCCGGGAGGGGGAAATCGAAGCCATCGACATCACCAACGATCCTCTCATCATGGGAGGACCAATCTTCATCAACATCTTCACCAGCACCATCTCATCTCAAACCCTAGTTCATCTCTTGTATTCAATCTTTGCCTCAAAACCTCAGATTGGTGCCTGTGGGTTGCTAGTAGTGTTGATTACATCTTGTAGTTGATGCTAGTTGGTTTATTTGGTGGAAGATTATATGTTCAGATCCTTAATGCTATTCAATACCCCTCTAATCTTGAACATGAATATGATTTGTGAGTAGTTACTTTTGTTCTCGAGGACATGGGAGAAGTCTTTTCATAAGTAATCATGTGAATTTGGTATTCGTTCGATATTTTGATGATATGTATGTTGTTGCTTCCTTTAGTGGTGTCGTGTGAACATCGACTACATGACACTTCACCATCTTTGGGCCTAAGGAAAGGCATTGTGGAGTAGTAATTAGATGATGGGTTGCTAGAGTGATAGAAGCTTAAACCCTAGTTTATGTGCTATTCCGTAAGGAGCTGATTTGGATCCATATGTTTCATGCTATGGTTAGAGTTATCTTAATTCTTCTTTCGTAGTTGCGGATGCTTGTGAGAGGGGGTAATCATAAGTGGGAGGCTTGTTCAAGTAAGAACAGTACTCAAGCACCGGTTCACCCACATATCAAATTATCAAAGTAGCGAATGCGAATCAAACAAACATGATGAAAGTGACTAGATGAAATTCCCATGTGTCCTCGAGAACACTTTGCTTATTATACGAGTTCATTCCGGCTTGTCCTTTGCTACAAAAAGGATTGGGCCACCTTGATGCACTTTATTATACTTGTTACTTGTTACGAATTATCTTGCTATCAAAACTATCAGTTACCGCTACTTTTAGTACTTGCAGAGAATACCTTGCTGAAAACAGCTCATCATTTCCTTCTGCTCCTCGTTGGGTTCGACACTCTTACTTATCGAAAGGACTACGATTGATCCCCTATACTTGTGGGTCATCAAGACTCTTTTCTGGCGCCGTTGCCGGGGAGTGAAGCGCCTTTGGTGAGTGGAATTTGGTAAGGAGATATTTATATTATGTGCTGAAATTTACTGTCACTTGTCACTATGGAAAGTAATCCTTTGAGGGGCTTGTTCGGGGTATCTTCACCTCGATCGGAAGCATTAAGAGTTGCTCCTCAACCTACTGAACCTACTAAAAATATTTATTATGAAATTCCTTCGGGTTTGGTAGAGAAACTACTAGCTAATCCTTATGCAGGAGATGGAACGGTACATCCTGATATGCACTTGATATATGTGGATGAAATTTGTGGATTGTTTAAGTTTGCAGGTCTATCCGGAGATGGAGTTAAGAAGAAAGTATTCCCTTTATCTTTGGAGGGAAAGACATTGACATGGTATAGGCTATGTGATGATACTGAAACCTGGGATTGGAACCGGTTGAAGCTAGAGTTTCACCAAAAAAATTATCCTATGCATTTGGTTCATCGTGATCGAAATTATATATATAATTTTTGGCCTCGTGAAGGAGAAAGTATCGCTCAAGCTTGGGGGAGGCTTAAGTATATGTTGCACACATGTCCCAATCATGAGCTCTCAAGAGAAATAATTCTTCAAAACTTTTATGCTCGGCTTTCTCATAATGATCAATCCATGCTCGATACTTCTTCTGCTGGTTCCTTTATGAAGAGAACTATTGAATTCAGATGGGATCTTCTGGAAAGAATTAAACGTAACTCTGAAGATTGGGAAATCAACAAAGGTAATGAGTCAGGTATAAATCTTGAGTTTGATTATGTTAAACCTTTTATGGAAACTGATGCTTTTCATAAGTTTAGTACTAAATATGGACTTGACTCTGAGAAAGTAGCTACCTTTTGTGAATCTTTTGCTGCTTATGTTGATCTCCCTAAGGAGAAATGGTTTAAATATCACCCACCAATTGAATTGAATGAAGAACCTGTTAATGTTAAAGAAGAAACAATTGTTTACCATATTGATCCAAGTTGTGCCTACTGCTTATATTGAGAAACCTCCTTTCCCTGTTAGGATTAAGGGACATGCTAAAGCTTCAACTGTGGTTAATAAGAGTAATATTAGAGCACCTAGACCTTCTGAACAAATTAGAGTTGAACCTAATATTGCAATGGTTAAAGATCTTTTGGTTGATAATATTGATGGACATGTCATATATTTCTGTGATGAAGCAACTAGAATTGCTAAGCCAGACACTAAAGATAAAAACAAACCTGTAATTGGCATGCCCGTTATTTCTGTTAATATCATGGTTTATGTGATATTAGTGCTAGTGTGAGTGCTATTCCATTTACTCTCTATCAAGAAGTCATGAATGATATTGCACCTGTTGAGATTGAAGATATTGATGTTACTATTAAGCTTGCAAATAGAGATTCTATTTCACCACTTGGGATTGTTAGAGATGTTGAAGTCTTGTGTGGTAAGAACAAATATCCTACTGATTTTCTTGTTCTGGGATCACCACAAGATGATTTTTGTCCCATTATATTTGGTAGACCTTTCTTGAATACAGTTAATGCCAAGATTGATTGCAATAAATAAACTGTTAGTGTTAATTTTGGTGAGGTGTCTCATGAGTTTAATTTCTCTAAGTTTCGTAGACAACCTCATGATAAAGAATTGCCTAATAAGGATGAAATTATTGGTCTTGCTTCTATTGCTGTGCCTCCTACTGATCCTTTAGAACAATATTTGCTAGACCATGAGAATGATATGAATATGAATAAAAGAAATGAAAACAAGCACCTATCCTTAAACATAATTTGCCTGTTGAAACCTTGGGAGATCCACCTCCACCCAAGGGTGATCCAGTGTTTGAATTAAAGCAATTACCTGATACACTTAAATATGCTTATCTTGATGAAAATAAGATATATCCTGTTATTATTAGTGCTAACCTTTCAGAGCATGAAGAAAAGAGATTACTTAAAACTCTGAAGAAGAACCGAGCTGCTATTGGATATACTCTCGATGATCTCAAGGGCATTAGTCCCACTTTATGTCAGCATAAAATTCATATATAACCAGACGCTAAACCCGTTGTTGATCATCAAAGAAGGCTGAATCCTAGAATGAAGGATGTGGTAAGAACTAAAATATTAAAGCTTATGGAGACAGGTATAATTTATCCCATAGCTGATAGTAGATGGGTAAGTCCTGTTCATTGTGTTCCTAAGAAAGGAGGTATTACCGTTGTTCCTAATGATAAAAATGAACTTATCCCACAAAGAATTATAACTGGTTATAGGATGGTAATTGATTTCAGGAAATTAAATAAAGCTACTAGGAAAGATCATTACCCCTTGCCTTTTATTGATCAAATGTTAGAATGATTATCTAAGCATACACACTTTTGCTTCCTAGATGGTTATTCTGGTTTCTCTCAAATACCCGTTTCACCTGAAGATCAAGAGAAAACCACCTTTACTTGTCCTTTTGGAACTTATGCTTATCATCGTATGCCTTTTGGTTTATGTAATGCACCTGCTACCTTTCAAAGATGTATGACTGCTATATTCTCTGACTTTTGTGAAAAGATTGTTGAGGTTTTCATGGATGATTTCTCCGTTTATGGAACTTCTTTTGATGATTGCTTGAGCAACCTTGATCGAGTTTTGCAGAGACATGAAGAAACTAATCTTGTCTTGAATTGGGAGAAGTGCCACTTTATGGTGAGTGAAGGTATAGTTCTTGGGCATAAAATTTCTGAAAGAGGTATTGAAGTTGATAAAGCTAAAGTTGATGCTATTGAGAAAATGCCATGTCCTAAAGATATCAAAGGTATAAGAAGTTTCCTTGGTCATGCTGGTTTCTATAGATGCTTTATAAAAGACTTCTCTAAAATTTCTAGGCCTCTTACTAATCTTTTGCAAAAAGATGTTCCATTTGTTTTTGATGATGATTGCGTAGAAGCCTTTGAAGTACTTAAGAAAGCCTTAATTTCTGCACCTATTGTTCAACCACCTGATTGGAACCTACCCTTTGAAATTATGTGTGATGCTAGTGATTATGCTGTTGGTGCTGTTCTAGGGCAAAGAGTTGATAAGAAATTAAATGTTATTTATTATGCTAGTAAAACTCTAGACAGTGCTCAAAGAAACTATGCTACTACCGAGAAAGAATGTTTAGCAGTTGTGTTTGCATGTGATAAATTCAGATCTTACATTGTTGATTTCAAAGTTACTATTCATACTAATCATGCTGCTATTAAATATCTTATGGAAAAGAAAGATGCTAAACCTAGACTTGCTATTCATACTAATCATGCTGCTATTAAATATCTTATGGAAAAGAAAGATGCTAAACCTAGAAAGGGAGCTGAGAATCCCGTAGCTGATAATTTGTCTAGAATGGAAAATGTTCTTGATGACCCACTTCCTATTAATGATGATTTTCCTGATGAATAATTAGCTGTGATAAATGCTTCTCAGAATACTCCTTGGTATGCAGACTATGCTAATTATATTGTTGCTAAATATCTACCACCTAGTTTCACATACCAACAAAAGAAAAAGTTCTTCTTTGATTTAAGACATTACTTTTGGGATGACCCACACTTATATAAAGAAGGAGTAGATGGTATTATTAGACATTGTGTACCTGAGCACGAACAGGAACAAATCCAACGTAAGTGTCACTCCGTGGCATATGGAGGACACCATGTGGGAGACAGAACTGCACACAAGGTATTTTAATCTGGTTTTTATTGGCCTACTCTTTTCAAAGATGCATGTAAGTTTGTCCTTTCTTGTGATGAATGTCAAAGAATTGGTAATGTTGGTAGACGTCAGGAAATGCCTATGAATTATTCACTTGTTATTGAACCATTTGATGTATGGGGTTTTGATTATATGGGACCTTTTTTCTAAATCCAATAGGTATACTCATATTTTATTTGCTGTTGATTACGTTAGAAGCTATTCCAACTAGTAGTGCTAATCATAACACTTCCATTAAAATGCTTAAAGAAGTTATATTCCCAAGGTTTGGAGTCCCTAGATATTTAATGACTGATGGTGGTTCACATTTTATTCATGCCGCTTTCTGTAAGTTGCTTGCTAAATATGATGTTAACCATAGAATTGCATCTCCTTATCATCCTCAGTCTAGTGGTCAAGTTGAATTAACTAATAGAGAAATAAAATTGATTTTGCAAAAGACCGTTAATAGATCTAGAAAGAATTGGTCTAAGAAACTTGATGATGCATTATGGGCTTATAGAACTGCTTATAAAAATCCTATGGGTATGTCTCCATATAAAATGGTTTATGGAAAAGCATGTCATTAACCTCTTGAGTTAGAACATAAAGCATATTGGGCAATTAAAGAACTTAACTATGATTTTAAAACTGCCGGTGAAAAGAGGTTATTTGATATTAGTTCTTTAGATGAATGGAGAACCCAAGCTTATGAAAATGCCAAGTTGTTTAAAGAAAAAGTTGAAAGATGGCATGATAAGAGAATTCAAAAATGGGAATTCAAAGTAGGTGATCATGTTCTATTATACAATTCTTGTTTAAGATTTTTTGCAGGAAAACTTCTCTCTAAATGGGAAGGACCATATATCGTCGAAGAAGTTTATCGCTCCGGAGCCATCAAAATAAACAACTCTGAAGGCAATAATCTGAAAGTTGTTAATGGACAAAGAATTAAACATTGTATCTCAGGTACACCCATTAATGTTGAAACTAATATTATTCAAACAATGACACCGGAAGAGCATATAGAGGAAACCTTCTGGAACGCTCCAGAATCCTGAAAAGGAGTAGGTATGTGGTACGGTAAGTAAACCGACTCCAAAACTTCCATAAAAGTACTTTCTGTCCATTTTGGAATATATAAAAAATTAGGAAAATAATAAATAATCTGAAAAGTGCACGAGGAGGCGACAAGCCTGGGGGCGTACCCTTTCCCCCCAAGGCGCGCCTACCAGGCTTGTGGCTCCCTCGTGGACTTTCCCGACTCCGTTTTTCTTCCATATTACTTGTTATGCACAGGAAAAATTCATTATATATACTCACGGGTGTTTTGACCACCGCATCGCAAGTATCTCCTCTGTTCTTGTTTCGGGCTATTTTTCTGACAGATCTAGATCACCATGTCATCTCAAGATTCAGATGGGGAAAGCTATGTCTCGCACCTTATTGCTAACCCTAGAGTCTATGGGGATATTGATCCCTATGGTTGGACAATTGACGAAGAGGAAGAGGCCGTTTTGAGGGATAAGCAAGATCATTGTAGCGAGGAGGAGGAGGATCTCCCACTGCCTCAGCCAGGGGATATGCATGTTGAATTCAAGAGGTCGAGCCTGCCCAATACGATGAAAGTACCTAAAGCTCAATTCACCCCTTTTCATCATGTGCAGGAAGATTCCGATAAACTACGTCATAAAATATGGGATCTTGAGAGAGAGAGAATGACAAATTAAAAGAAGAGATTTATGTCCTCAGGTGGAAGGACAAGCCCATCACTTCATCACCACCATCACCCAAGGAGATTTGAGTACATGGGTATGGGCAACACCCTTGGCTTGTGCCAAGCTTGGGGGAGGGGCCCCGATATCGTATCATCATCACTTTTTATCATCATTATCTATCTTAGTTCGATCCTTAGTTATTTTGTGATTTAGAAGAATAAAGTTTTAGTATGATTTAGTTTTGAGTGCTTGCTTTGTGATCTATCTATCTATATAATCGTGTGTGAGAGTTATATAACAAAGAGCAGTTTGAGTTGAGTGTTTTGCTTTTGATGATCCAATCTTAGAAATAAATAAAGAATAAAAAGTAAGATCATATGCTAATCCCATGGGGAGTGATGACTTCACATAAAAGAAGTATAATTGATAAAACTTGTTGGAAGTTGACAAACATAGCATTGGTCATTGTAGCAATTCATGAAAAAGTAATAAAGGAAGAGAGGTCTCACATATAAATACACTATCTTGAACATCTTTTATGATTGTGAGCCCCCATTAAATATTCTATGTCAATTAGTCGACATTGGACAAGGAAGACAACGTAATGAGTTATGTTTTCTTATATTCACATAGAAGTTATATTGTTTTGGATCCTCTAACATGTGGTGCTTGCCCCCTATCTTTTTCTAGCCAAAATTCTGTACTACGTAGAGATACTACTTATGCATCCAAAAACCCTTAAACCCAGTTTCATGCCATGAGAGTCCACCATATCTACCTATGGATTGAATAAGATCCTTCAAGTAAGTTGTCATCGGTGCAAAGCAATAAAAATTGCTCCTAAACATGTATGAACTTTTATTGTAAGGGAAAATAAGCTTTGTACGATCTTGTGATGGTGGAGTAATAAAAGTGACAGACTGCATAATAAAGGTCGCTATCACAAGGGGCAATATAAAGTGACATTCCTTTGCATTAAGAGCTTGCACATCCAAAAACAAAAAGCGCATGACAACCTCCGCTTCCCTCTGCGAAAGGCCTATCTTTTACTTTATGTATTTACTTTCATGCAAGAGTTAATAGTATTCTCCTCTATTCCATTTTTATTTTCTCTCTTGGCAAGCATCATGTGGTGGGGATTGATCCAGGCATATATATCCAGTTGGATGTAGGTGATCATGAGTTATTATTGTTGACATTACCCTTGAGGTAAATACATTGGGAGGCAAAATTGTAAGCCCCTATCTTTCTATGTGTCTGATTGAAACTTTTGCTCCATAAGTATGCCATGAGTGTCAGCAATCATAGAAGACTAAATGATAGTTGAGTATGTGAACTTGCTACACAAAGCTCTTACATAGACTCTTTCTGATAATATGATGAATTGCAATTGCTTTAGTGACTGAGATCATAGTTTCTTAGTTTTCAATTTGGTTTATGATTCATACTTTAACTTGTGGATGAATTGTCACTTTTTCATGAGAAGTTTTATGATGATATATTGCTGTTATAATAAATATCATGATTGTGACGCCCCCGAATCAATCATGCACTAACCATGCACGCAAATGCACACGATCAAGATTAGATACTCACAGGAAGATATCACAACACAACTCTAGACACAAATAAAATTCATACAAGCTTTATATTACAAGCCAGGGTCCTCGAGGGCTCGAATACATAAGCTCGCGTACAAGCGTTAGTGGAAGCAACAACAGTATCAGATTACAGACACAAATATAAAACAGATATGCCTTAAGAAGGTGGGGCAAACAACAACACTAGATCGAAGAGGCGCAGGCCTCCTGCCTGGGAGCCTCCGAAACTACTCCTAGTCGGCGGTCTCCACGTATTACTAGGCTCCATCGTGGTAGTAGTAGTCGTCGACGGGGTCAGCTGCCTCCGGGGCTCCGTCATCTGGTTGCATCAATCGGGCATGGGGAGAAAAGGGGAGCAAAGCAACCGTGAGTACTCGTCCAAAGTACTCGCAAGACTTACATCGGAGCTATTCTAGTTATGCATCGGTATCAAAGGAAGGGGTTGTATATGTGGACTAGACTGTAGAAATGCCAGAACATAAGGGAAGGCCTAGCCTATCGAAGACTAGCATCTTGCAGCATTAGAAGAGTGTAGATTAGTACATAACTATAGTAGTAGCAGCAAGTATAACAGCAGACACGCCCAGAGATCCTTCCTCGACTCCCTGCGAGAAAGTGATCCCGGAGCCAACCTATTAATCATGACAAGTATCCAGTTCTAGTTGAAGTAGATTGGGATACTCTTTGAGCGTCCGTTACCGTGGACACGGCTATTCGAATAGATATACTTCCCTGCAGGGGTGCACCAACTTTCCCATCACGCTCGATTAACTCTGGCCAGACACACTTACTTGGTCCATGCCCGGCCTCGGCTGATCGACACGCCGTAGTCCTACCTAGGCTCAACAGAGAGGTCAGCATGCCGGTCTACATCCTAAGCACTCAGGGGTCTTGGGCCCATCGCCCTTTGCACTCCTGCGCGTTGTGTACGTGGCCGGGAGCAGACCCACCCCCTTAATACAAGCGCAGGCAGTTACGTCCAACCGGCGCGCGCCACAGAACTGCTGATGTCTGAAGAGCTTTGGCTGATACATACGAGGCCGAGTGCCCATACTATTCCCGCATGGTGGTTAGTGCGAAAAGGCCGGAGGCCTACTCATATCACATATCCAAACCCATTAGTGCATTGGGAGCTCGCGGTGACAAGCAGTGATCCACGATCTGTGGTCCCATCACCCCGTCTCGAGGACTTACGGCAAGGGCCAGGAATGCCCGGCCGTGCCTCGTAATTATCTCGCAGGTACCCTCACGGTCAACCCGACTCCACATCTCTCGCGGGTACCCCTCGGGGCCGACCCGACTTCCACAAGGGACTGATGTAAATCTAAAGTATCCGTGTGTTTATCACATCAAGGGGAATCCGAGGAATCACCCTTGTTGGATTCTGACTCGATGAAACCGTCAAGGTGAACTCGAAGGAATCACCCTCGATGGGTTCACACTTGAGGGGTTGCACGACAGAGTCATAGTCGAAGGTGAGGAAAGAGGAATCACCCTCGATAGCCCACATCCGACTAGCTACGCTACAAAGATATCATCAGGAGTGAGGTAGGAGGTATCACCCTCGGCACTCTATATTAGCTCTGCAGAGTCGTACAACTAAGGGGTGTGCGGTGCTGTGACGGTCTCTGCCCGTCGATCATGTTGATCGAGGCACCGGTAACAAAATAGGGCAACAAGGACAAGGATGAGGGGCCACTGGTGGATCAGTAACCACCCTATACTAAGCATATAGGATAGCAGGTAAAGTGTCAATAGCAGTTACAAAAACAGGCTATGCATCAGAATAGGAGCAATCGAATATAGTAGCAAATCTAATGCAAGCACGGGGAAGAAGGAATAGGTGATATAGGAATGATCAAAGGGGGGTTTGCTTGCCTGGAAGCTTTGCGGTAAAGGAGGGGTCGTCAGGGGTGTAGTCGTACCCAGCGGCGGTCTCAGCAGCTACCGAAGAGAAGAGGGGGAAGAAACAATGAATACAAAGCAAACAAGAGCAATACAGATGCATGACATGGCAATATGTAGTGCAAGGGTGACCTAATGCAATGCTACGCGTTACAGATGAAGCGGGAAAATATCTGGGAATATTTTCCCGGCGTTAGGCATCTGTCAGACAGTTGAACCAGAGGGGACGGTTCCATGTTTGCAGTGCTGGAGGCACCTGGCAGCTACATGGAGGGCATATTCGGATTCGTCTCGTTTTTCTTATCAACTTTCATGTAGAAAACTTTTCCATCTAAGTTACGGTTTATTTTCTATGATTTCCCGAAGTTTTAGCAATTTTCTGAAATTCCTGGAATTAAATCAAATTTGAAAATAACAGAAAATGTTTTACTGCATCAGCATGATGTCAGAGTGACATCAGCAGTCAATAGAGCCGATCCAGGTCAAACCTGACCTCTAGGACCCACATGTCTGTGACAGAGTTGGTTAACTGAGATTAATTTAAACTAATTAGGTTAATTTGCAGGTGGACCCCATCTGTCAGTGACTAACTAGATTAGCAAATTAATTAAATTATCTAATTAGCTAATTAAACAAGCGGGCCCCATATGTCAGCGTCTGGAGCTGCCCAGTCAGCACCGTTGACCGGTCAACGCGGCCCTGGGACCCACTGGTCAGTGGCCCAGGGTGGCACACGTGGCGGCCAGGTCAGCGGCGCCGGCCAGAGTATGCCAATCTAAAAAGTACAGGGATTTCTCGCTGTCTGAAGATGGAACCTTGTATTTCAGAAACCGCATTGTCGTACCTCGCTTCGAACTTATGACTGACAAAGTCATGAAGGAGGCACATGACACCCCATTGTCTATTCATCCGGGTAGCACCAAGATGTATCGTGATCTCCGTCAAAGGTACTGGTGGTCTAGAATGAAGCAGGACATTGCTCGATATGTTGCTGAATGTGATGTTTGTCGTCGCGTTAAAGCAGAACATCAGAAGCCTGCTGGAATTCTGCAACCACTTCCTATTCCTTTATGGAAATGGGACAAGGTTCAGATGGATTTCATTACAGGACTTCCCAGGTCACAGAAGGGTCACGATGCTATTCTTGTCGTCGTCGACCAACTCTCCAAAGTTGCACACTTCCTGCCTGTCAAGGAGACGATCACTGCTAGTCAGTTAGCAGAATTATATATCTCCAGAATTGTTTCACTCCACGGTATTCCGAAAGAGATCAGTTCAGACCGTGGCAGCATATTCACCGGTCATTTCTGGGAAAGTTTCCAAAAGGCTATGGGAACTCATATTACCTGGAGTTCAGCTTATCATCCTCAGTCCCAAGGCCAAGTCGAGCGAGTCAACCAAGTGCTTGAAGACATGCTACGAGCTTGTGTTGTTTCTTTCGGCAAGAAGTGGGAAGAATCTCTTCCATATGCCGAGTTCTCTTATAACAACAGCTATCAAGCTAGTCTGAAAATGGCCCCCTTTGAAGTTCTCTATGGACGTAGATGTCGAACCCCTCTGAATTGGTCAGAAACTGGGGAACGACCGCTCGTGGGTCCAGATATTATTCAACACGCCGAAGAACAAGTCCGTATCGTCCGTGAAAATCTCAAGGCGGCTCAGGACCGTCACAAGAGCAACTATGATCGCAAACGATGGGGTTTGACTTATCAACCTGGTGATCACGCTTATCTTCGTGTCACCCCTATGAAGGGAACTCACCGTTTTGGAATCAAGGGCAAGCTAGCTCCGCGCTACATTGGTCCTTTCCGCATTGTTGCCAGACGTGGTCAGGTGGCATATAAATTGGAGTTGCCGCCGCAATTCTCTCATATCCACGATGTCTTCCATGTGTCGCAACTTCGTAAATACTTCAAGGAATCTCCGCACCGAGCAGTGGATCACGAGATGCTCGAATTGCAAGATGATCTATCTTATAAGGAGCATCCGATCCGCATTCTCGATGAAGCTGAACGTCGAACCCGTCAGAAGGTTACCAAGTTCCTCAAAGTGCAGTGGTCAAATCATACTGAAGATGAAGCCACTTGGGAACGCGAGGATAATCTTCGTGCGGAATACCCCGAACTTTTTCCTTCTACTTCTTAATTCTCGGGACGAGAATTCTTGTTAGTAGAGGAGATTTGTAACACCCCCAGTGGTTAACTACAGTAATCACCCTTTTGATTATGCCAAGTCAGCATGATTAACAGTGCATGATCATCATTTGCATCATATTGCATTCCAACTCCTAAGTCAAATTCAAATTTAAACTAAAGTGGAAAATAAAAGTTGTTCAGATCCAGAAACAAAAATGTACATCATGTTGCAAATAATCCAGAGGCTAATATAGAATTAGCAGCAGTGTTAACTAAAATATTTAAGTGGCTCAAACAAATAGAAACAGCAGCAAGACAGCACTATTTAATCTTTTCTCAATTAAATTAAATCCAAACAAAAAGATATGGACACCAAGCTATTTTATTGCAGTGGTATACAATACCCTGTGATTTGTGGACCAGGTCACAATTTTTACAAAAGTCATTTGGGTGCCTAGCTAATTACAAAACAGAAAAGGAAAAAAAAAAGGAAAAGCCCCCCCGGACCAACTGGGCCGTGGCCCAGCTGGCCACCAGGCCACCACCCAGGCCGGCCCACCCCGGGCCTATAACCCCCTCCCCTCACCCCGAAACCCTAATCCCCCCATCCTCGCTCCTCTCCCCCCCGATCCAGAAATTCTGGATCGGGATCGAACCACGTCGCCCGCGCCGCCTCGGCGCCCGTCGCCGGCCGGCCTTCCCCGACGCCATCGCCGGCCTGCCTGCCCCGCCGCCGGCCGCCTCCTCCTCTTTGCCACGCTCGCAGCCCCGCGCCTCACCGCGCCCTCGGCGCCTGACGCCACCTCGCCGCGCGTGGACGCCGTCGCCACCTCGTCTCCGTCGCCGGACGGCCTCCCCGCCTCCGACGCCGTCGTCCCCGAGCCCCGCTGCCCGTGCCCTACAACGCCGGTGAGGCCTCGGCCTCGGCCTCCCTCCCTCGCGCGCGCACCCCACCCCGCGCCCCGGCCGCGCCCGCATCGCCCTCGTCGCGCTCCGCCCGCGTCCCTGCCTCACCGCGCGTGCGCGCTCGCCCGCGCCTGCTCGCGCATGCACAGGCGCCCGCGCTGCCGCTCCCATCGCCGTCGCCGCGCTCCTGCCGTCGCCGCGCGCGCGCGCGCCCGCGCCAGCGCCGCACCGCGCGCCCGTTGCCCGCGCCCGCCCGTGGCCCCTGGGTCACCGCCAGGTGGGGCCCCCGCCCCGCTGAGCCACTGGCCGGTGGGCCAAGCCCCCCCGGCCCGCTGACAAACGGGCCCCGCCCGAAAACTTTTAAATAAAAGAAATAAAAAGAAAAATAAATAAATAAATGATTAATTAATTAGTTAAATAATTAGGCTAATTAACTCTGTTTAGACTAATTTAATTTAATTAATTAGTTTAATTAATTGTTAATCAAATAATTAACCCTAATTAACCAGACAGCCTATGACAGGTGGGACCCACATGTCAGGATGCCTGCTGACATCATGCTGACGTCATGATGACGTCAGCATACACCGTTTTGGATAATGTTCTGGATAATTCGAATTTAAATAAATAATAAATTCCAGAAAATTAATAAAAACTTTAGAAAATCATATAAAATAATCCGTAACTCAGATCGAAAAACTTTGTACATGAAAGTTGTTCAGAACGACGAGACGAATCCGAATACGCGATCCGTTCGTCCGCCACATGTCTCTAACTATCAAAACATGCAACCGTTCCCCTCCGGTCATCTGTCTAACAAATGTCCGGAACCGGGAAAACATTCCCGGATGGATTCCTCCTTCCTCGGTGACGTGCAACCATACGTTAGGACACACCCGGCACTGCATATTGTCATGCCGTACTTTGCGTTGCTCATGTTTGCTCTATATTTATACTGTTTCCTCCCCCTCTTCTCTCTCGATAGATCCCGACGCAGCTCCGGAGACCGAAGACAGCATTGACAACCTTGCCCTTGCCGCCGAGCAACCAGGCAAGCCCCCCCTTTTGATCATCCCGATATCGCCCATTCTATTTCCCATGCTTGCATTAGAATTGCTGCTACTACTGCTTTACCTATTCTGATGCATAGCCTGTTCATTGTAACCTGCTGTTGATAATTACCTACATATCCTAAACTGTTTAGTCTAGGCTGGGTAGAGACCTATCAGTGACCCCACTTATCCTGACTGCCGCGCTGGATCGTCAGAAGACCCGATCAACGGGATTGAAGACCAGGCCCCGACACCGCACATCACCCCCCCCTTAGTTGTAACGACACTGTAGCGTTACTATCAAGTGCCGAGGGTGAAACCTCATGTAGCACTTCTGATGTTAACTCTGTAGAGTAGCTATTCGATCGTGGTCATCGAGGGTGATTCCTCCTTCTCCACTTCCGATACGACGCTGTCGTACAACACATCAAGTGTGAACTCATCGAGGGTGATTCCTCCTAAGTTCGACTTGACGGTTACATCGAGTGGGCATCCGTCGAGGGTGATACCTCGGATTTCCTTGATGTTATGGGCACACGGTTACTGTGACTTTACTGCTGAACCTTGATAGAGACGGGTCGGCCCCGAAGGGGGACCCGAGGAAGCTACTTTTACTACAGGACTGAAGGGACAGGCGGTACCACCCAGTAGAGGTGGACCTGAGTTCCCGACAGTCTTTTAAGAGATGGGTTGACCTGGATGGTACCCGAGTGTTGAATACGAGGCGTGGCCGGGCATTCATGGCCCTTGCCGCAAGTCCTCGAGATGGGGCGACGGGGTCACATCTTTCGTGAGTCTCTGCTCGTTTCCGCAAGCCCCTAGTCCTAACGATTTGGATATTTGATCCGAGCAGGCCTCTGGTCTGATAGCACTAACCATCACGTGGGCATAGTATGGGCGTTCTGCATCGTAGCATCAGCCGAAAGCTCTGTCAGACGTCCAGTTCAGCATGGCGGCACGGACGGACCGGCGCCCTCCTGGTGCCAGGCTTCTCCCTGCGCGCAACGACTCGGAGTGCACAGGGCGATGGCCCAAGACCTCTGAGCGCTTAGGATGTAGACCGACGGGGACCTCTCTGCTGAGCTGTAGGTCGGGTTGCGGTGTGTTGTTTGGCCGAGGCCGGGCATGACCCAGGAAAGTGTGTCCGGCCGGAGTTAAGCGAGCGTGATGGGTAAGTTGGTGCACCCCTGCAGGGAAGAACATTTCTATCGATAGCCGGTCCTACGGTAAAGGACACTCGGAGTTGTATCCCGATCGATACAACTAGAACTGGATACCTGTGATGAGACCTGGATACTATGGCTCTGGGATTGCTTCTCGCAGGGAGCCGAGAAGGGATCTCCGGATGAGGTTGATGACTGTATGGCTCTGGGATTGCTTTCTCGCAGGGAGTCGAGAAAGGATCTCTGGGTGAGGTTGATATTATTACTGCTACATTATATGGTATTGTTCTACTCTCTTCTACTGCTGCAAGACCGCTGAAGATGCTAGTCTTCGATAGGACTAGGCCTTCTCTCTATTCTGGCATTTCTGCAGCCCAGTCCACATATACAGCCTCCCCTTGAAAATGTTGCATATGTAGTGTAGCTCCTTGCTTGCTGAGTACTTCTGAGTACTCACGGTTGCTTTGTTTTCCTTTTTCTCCCCATATCAGTTTGACGTGACTAGAGGACGGAGCCCCCTGAGACAGATGCCCCGACGATCCCTACTACTACTACCCAGAGGATGGATACTACTACGAGTTGACTGACGACCAGGAGTAGGATCGGAGGGTCCCAGGCAGGAGGCCTTCGCCTTTCGATCGTAGTGTTTTATTTTGCCCCGCCTTTCTAAAGGCCTTTCTGTACTTTCTTTTATATCTGTACTCAGATATCTGATGCTTCCGCTGACGCTTGTTCGCAAGCTTATGTATTCGAGCCCTCGAGGCCCTGGCTTGTAATATAAAGCTTGTACGACTTTATTTATGTTTTAGAGTTGTGTAGTAATATCTTCCCGTGAGTCCTTAGGCTTGATCGTGTGCATTTGCGTGTATGATTAGCGCGCGATCGGGCCGGGGGCATCACAAGTTGGTATCAGAGCCGACTGCCTGTAGGAACCCCCTTTCCAACTCCTTGGCCGAAGTTGAGTCTAGAAACCGGAAAACTGTTTTACTAACTTGGCTGTGTGGCTTACGGGCCCACGTCGCCAATTGGGAGGTATTAGTATCTTTTATTCCTCATCTTTACTCTGGGACTCTGACCTCTCTTCCTTTCGGGTTAACTAAAGTTTACTAACGCCGACACTTAGGATCTCGTAATTCTCGTCCACCCGGAGAGCTGGATATCTGTGCGATTTCCCTGACATTGATCTGATTAGTCTGATAATCATTTTCCTTTCCATTGTTTTGTCTAACCTTTCTCTCCGAGATCGGTTATACTTCTCCTTGTCTTTTGACAATCATGAGTTCCCTCTGTTTCAGATGGATCGTTTGTTTCCACCACACCCTGCGACGCAGCTACCAGCTGTTCGAGCAGGGATACATCCAGAGTACATTCTTTATCCACTGGGGCAGATGTCAATCCGTTACAATACCCCAGTACTATCTCCTCCAGATACCCGCAAAGACTTTGTGATCTATTGTGACGCATCCCGTGAAGGATTAGGCTGTGTCCTAATGCAAGAGTGTAAAGTGATTGCTTATGGCTCTCGTCAATTGCGCCCACATGAAGAGAATTATCCGGTACATGATCTAGAACTAGCTGCTGTCATCTATGCATTGCAGTTATGGCGACATTACCTTCTCGGTAATCGTTGCGAGATATACACGGATCATAAAAGTCTGAAGTACTTGTTCACTCAACCTTCTCTAAACCTCCGTCAGCAAAGATGGATGGAGGCCATTGCGGACTATGATTTGGGTATATCCTATACCCCTGGCAAGGCTAACGTGATGGCTGATGCCTTAAGCCGCAAGTCCTATTGCGACAACCTCATGGTTAGGCGAGCTCAACCTCGTCTTTTTGAACAACTGTGCAAGCTAAATCTGCGTATTGTTCCACAGGGTTCTCTTAATAATCTTGTGATACAACCAGATCTTGAGAAAGCTGTTAAGAATGCGCAAGCTCAAGATGCTGAAGTTGATCTGATGAAGAAGAGTCTTCACCTTGAAAAGTACAGGGATTTCTCGCTGTCTGAAGATGGAACCTTGTATTTCAGAAACCGCATTGTCGTACCTCGCTTCGAACTTATGACTGACAAAGTCATGAAGGAGGCACATGACACCCCATTGTCTATTCATCCGGGTAGCACCAAGATGTATCGTGATCTCCGTCAAAGGTACTGGTGGTCTAGAATGAAGCAGGACATTGCTCGATATGTTGCTGAATGTGATGTTTGTCGTCGCGTTAAAGCAGAACATCAGAAGCCTGCTGGAATTCTGCAACCACTTCCTATTCCTTTATGGAAATGGGACAAGGTTCAGATGGATTTCATTACAGGACTTCCCAGGTCACAGAAGGGTCACGATGCTATTCTTGTCGTCGTCGACCAACTCTCCAAAGTTGCACACTTCCTGCCTGTCAAGGAGACGATCACTGCTAGTCAGTTAGCAGAATTATATATCTCCAGAATTGTTTCACTCCACGGTATTCCGAAAGAGATCAGTTCAGACCGTGGCAGCATATTCACCGGTCATTTCTGGGAAAGTTTCCAAAAGGCTATGGGAACTCATATTACCTGGAGTTCAGCTTATCATCCTCAGTCCCAAGGCCAAGTCGAGCGAGTCAACCAAGTGCTTGAAGACATGCTACGAGCTTGTGTTGTTTCTTTCGGCAAGAAGTGGGAAGAATCTTTTCCATATGCCGAGTTCTCTTATAACAACAGCTATCAAGCTAGTCTGAAAATGGCCCCCTTTGAAGTTCTCTATGGACGTAGATGTCGAACCCCTCTGAATTGGTCAGAAACTGGGGAACGACCGCTCGTGGGTCCAGATATTATTCAACACGCCGAAGAACAAGTCCATATCGTCCGTGAAAATCTCAAGGCGGCTCCGGACCGTCACAAGAGCAACTATGATCGCAAACGATGGGGTTTGACTTATCAACCTGGTGATCACGCTTATCTTCGTGTCACCCCTATGAAGGGAACTCACCGTTTTGGAATCAAGGGCAAGCTAGCTCCGCGCTACATTGGTCCTTTCCGCATTGTTGCCAGACGTGGTCAGGTGGCATATAAATTGGAGTTGCCGCCGCAATTCTCTCATATCCACGATGTCTTCCATGTGTCGCAACTTCGTAAATACTTCAAGGAATCTCCGCACCGAGCAGTGGATCACGAGATGCTCGAATTGCAAGATGATCTATCTTATAAGGAGCATCCGATCCGCATTCTCGATGAAGCTGAACGTCGAACCCGTCAGAAGGTTACCAAGTTCCTCAAAGTGCAGTGGTCAAATCATACTGAAGATGAAGCCACTTGGGAACGCGAGGATAATCTTCGTGCGGAATACCCCGAACTTTTTCCTTCTACTTCTTAATTCTCGGGACGAGAATTCTTGTTAGTAGAGGAGATTTGTAACACCCCCAGTGGTTAACTACAGTAATCACCCTTTTGATTATGCCAAGTCAGCATGATTAACAGTGCATGATCATCATTTGCATCATATTGCATTCCAACTCCTAAGTCAAATTCAAATTTAAACTAAAGTGGAAAATAAAAGTTGTTCAGATCCAGAAACAAAAATGTACATCATGTTGCAAATAATCCAGAGGCTAATATAGAATTAGCAGCAGTGTTAACTAAAATATTTAAGTGGCTCAAACAAATAGAAACAGCAGCAAGACAGCACTATTTAATCTTTTCTCAATTAAATTAAATCCAAACAAAAAGATATGGACACCAAGCTATTTTATTGCAGTGGTATACAATACCCTGTGATTTGTGGACCAGGTCACAATTTTTACAAAAGTCATTTGGGTGCCTAGCTAATTACAAAACAGAAAAGGAAAAAAAAAAGGAAAAGCCCCCCCGGACCAACTGGGCCGTGGCCCAGCTGGCCACCAGGCCACCACCCAGGCCGGCCCACCCCGGGCCTATAACCCCCTCCCCTCACCCCGAAACCCTAATCCCCCCATCCTCGCTCCTCTCCCCCCCGATCCAGAAATTCTGGATCGGGATCGAACCACGTCGCCCGCGCCGCCTCGGCGCCCGTCGCCGGCCGGCCTTCCCCGACGCCATCGCCGGCCTGCCTGCCCCGCCGCCGGCCGCCTCCTCCTCTTTGCCACGCTCGCAGCCCCGCGCCTCACCGCGCCCTCGGCGCCTGACGCCACCTCGCCGCGCGTGGACGCCGTCGCCACCTCGTCTCCGTCGCCGGACGGCCTCCCCGCCTCCGACGCCGTCGTCCCCGAGCCCCGCTGCCCGTGCCCTACAACGCCGGTGAGGCCTCGGCCTCGGCCTCCCTCCCTCGCGCGCGCACCCCACCCCGCGCCCCGGCCGCGCCCGCATCGCCCTCGTCGCGCTCCGCCCGCGTCCCTGCCTCACCGCGCGTGCGCGCTCGCCCGCGCCTGCTCGCGCATGCACAGGCGCCCGCGCTGCCGCTCCCATCGCCGTCGCCGCGCTCCTGCCGTCGCCGCGCGCGCGCGCGCCCGCGCCAGCGCCGCACCGCGCGCCCGTTGCCCGCGCCCGCCCGTGGCCCCTGGGTCACCGCCAGGTGGGGCCCCCGCCCCGCTGAGCCACTGGCCGGTGGGCCAAGCCCCCCCGGCCCGCTGACAAACGGGCCCCGCCCGAAAACTTTTAAATAAAAGAAATAAAAAGAAAAATAAATAAATAAATGATTAATTAATTAGTTAAATAATTAGGCTAATTAACTCTGTTTAGACTAATTTAATTTAATTAATTAGTTTAATTAATTGTTAATCAAATAATTAACCCTAATTAACCAGACAGCCTATGACAGGTGGGACCCACATGTCAGGATGCCTGCTGACATCATGCTGACGTCATGATGACGTCAGCATACACCGTTTTGGATAATGTTCTGGATAATTCGAATTTAAATAAATAATAAATTCCAGAAAATTAATAAAAACTTTAGAAAATCATATAAAATAATCCGTAACTCAGATCGAAAAACTTTGTACATGAAAGTTGTTCAGAACGACGAGACGAATCCGAATACGCGATCCGTTCGTCCGCCACATGTCTCTAACTATCAAAACATGCAACCGTTCCCCTCCGGTCATCTGTCTAACAAATGTCCGGAACCGGGAAAACATTCCCGGATGGATTCCTCCTTCCTCGGTGACGTGCAACCATACGTTAGGACACACCCGGCACTGCATATTGTCATGCCGTACTTTGCGTTGCTCATGTTTGCTCTATATTTATACTGTTTCCTCCCCCTCTTCTCTCTCGATAGATCCCGACGCAGCTCCGGAGACCGAAGACAGCATTGACAACCTTGCCCTTGCCGCCGAGCAACCAGGCAAGCCCCCCCTTTTGATCATCCCGATATCGCCCATTCTATTTCCCATGCTTGCATTAGAATTGCTGCTACTACTGCTTTACCTATTCTGATGCATAGCCTGTTCATTGTAACCTGCTGTTGATAATTACCTACATATCCTAAACTGTTTAGTCTAGGCTGGGTAGAGACCTATCAGTGACCCCACTTATCCTGACTGCCGCGCTGGATCGTCAGAAGACCCGATCAACGGGATTGAAGACCAGGCCCCGACACCGCACATCACCCCCCCCTTAGTTGTAACGACACTGCAGCGTTACTATCAAGTGCCGAGGGTGAAACCTCATGTAGCACTTCTGATGTTAACTCTGTAGAGTAGCTATTCGATCGTGGTCATCGAGGGTGATTCCTCCTTCTCCACTTCCGATACGACGCTGTCGTACAACACATCAAGTGTGAACTCATCGAGGGTGATTCCTCCTAAGTTCGACTTGACGGTTACATCGAGTGGGCATCCGTCGAGGGTGATACCTCGGATTTCCTTGATGTTATGGACACACGGTTACTGTGACTTTACTGCTGAACCTTGATAGAGACGGGTCGGCCCCGAAGGGGGACCCGAGGAAGCTACTTTTACTACAGGACTGAAGGGACAGGCGGTACCACCCAGTAGAGGTGGACCTGAGTTCCCGACAGTCTTTTAAGAGACGGGTTGACCTGGATGGTACCCGAGTGTTGAATACGAGGCGTGGCCGGGCATTCATGGCCCTTGCCGCAAGTCCTCGAGACGGGGCGACGGGGTCACATCTTTCGTGAGTCTCTGCTCGTTTCCGCAAGCCCCTAGTCCTAACGATTTGGATATTTGATCCGAGCAGGCCTCTGGTCTGATAGCACTAACCATCACATGGGCATAGTATGGGCGTTCTGCATCGTAGCATCAGCCGAAAGCTCTGTCAGACGTCCAGTTCAGCATGGCGGCACGGACGGACCGGCGCCCTCCTGGTGCCAGGCTTCTCCCTGCGCGCAATGACTCGGAGTGCACAGGGCGATGGCCCAAGACCTCTGAGCGCTTAGGATGTAGACCGACGGGGACCTCTCTGCTGAGCTGTAGGTCGGGTTGCGGTGTGTTGTTTGGCCGAGGCCGGGCATGACCCAGGAAAGTGTGTCCGGCCGGAGTTAAGCGAGCGTGATGGGTAAGTTGGTGCACCCCTGCAGGGAAGAACATTTCTATCGATAGCCGGTCCTACGGTAAAGGACACTCGGAGTTGTATCCCGATCGATACAACTAGAACTGGATACCTGTGATGAGACCTGGATACTATGGCTCTGGGATTGCTTCTCGCAGGGAGCCGAGAAGGGATCTCCGGACGAGGTTGATGACTGTATGGCTCTGGGATTGCTTTCTCGCAGGGAGTCGAGAAAGGATCTCTGGGTGAGGTTGATATTATTACTGCTACATTATATGGTATTGTTCTACTCTCTTCTACTGCTGCAAGACCGCTGAAGATGCTAGTCTTCGATAGGACTAGGCCTTCTCTCTATTCTGGCATTCCTGCAGCCCAGTCCACATATACAGCCTCCCCTTGAAAATGTTGCATATGTAGTGTAGCTCCTTGCTTGCTGAGTACTTCTGAGTACTCACGGTTGCTTTGTTTTCCTTTTTCTCCCCATATCAGTTTGACGTGACCAGAGGACGGAGCCCCCTGAGACAGATGCCCCGACGATCGCTACTACTACTACCCAGAGGATGGATACTACTACGAGTTGACTGACGACCAGGAGTAGGATCGGAGGGTCCCAGGCAGGAGGCCTTCGCCTTTCGATCGTAGTGTTTTATTTTGCCCCGCCTTTCTAAAGGCCTTTCTGTACTTTCTTTTATATCTGTACTCAGATATCTGATGCTTCCGCTGACGCTTGTTCGCAAGCTTATGTATTCGAGCCCTCGAGGCCCTGGCTTGTAATATAAAGCTTGTACGACTTTATTTATGTTTTAGAGTTGTGTAGTGATATCTTCCCGTGAGTCCTTAGGCTTGATCGTGTGCATTTGCGTGTATGATTAGCGCGCGATCGGGCCGGGGGCGTCACAGGGCCCCTCCTTCTGCTATATGAAGCCATTTGCCCTAGAAAAAAAATTAGAAGAGGACTTTCGGGATGAAGCGCCGCCGTCTCGACGCAGAACCTGGGCAGGAGCTATTTTGCCCTCCGGCGAAGCGATTCTGCCAGGGATACTTCCCTCCGGGAGGGGGAAATCGAAGCCATCGACATCACCAACGATCCTCTCATCGTGGGAGGACCAATCTTCATCAACATCTTCACCAGCACCATCTCATCTCAAACCCTTGTTCATCTTTTGTATTCAATCTTTGCCTCAAAACCTCAGATTGGTGCCTGTGGGTTGCTAGTAGTGTTGATTACATCTTGTAGTTGATGCTAGTTGGTTTATTTGGTGGAAGATTATATGTTCAGATCCTTAATGCTATTCAATACCCCTCTAATCTTGAACATGAATATGATTTGTGAGTAGTTACTTTTGTTCTTGAGGACATGGGAGAAGTCTTGTCATAAGTAATAATGTGAATTTGGTATTCGTTCGATATTTTGATGATATGTATGTTGTTGCTTCCTTTAGTGGTGTCGTGTGAACGTCGACTACATGACACTTCACCATCTTTGGGACTAAGGGAAGGCATTGTGGAGTAGTAATTAGATGCTAGGTTGCTAGAGTGATAGAAGCTTAAACCCTAGTTTATGTGCTATTCCGTAAGGAGTTGATTTGGATCCATATGTTTCATGCTATGGTTAGAGTTATCTTAATTCTTCTTTTGTAGTTGCGGATGCTTGCGAGAGGGGGTAATCATAAGTGGGAGGCTTGTTCAAGTAAGAACAACACCCAAGCACCGGTCCACCCACATATCAAATTATCAAAGTAGCGAACGCGAATCAAACAAACATGATGAAAGTGACTAGATGAAATTCCCATGTGTCCTCGAGAACGCTTTGCTTATTATATGAGTTCGTTTCGGCTTGTCCTTTGCTACAAAAAGGATTGGGCCACCTTGCTGCACTTTATTATACTTGTTACTTGTTACTTATTATGAATTATCTTGCTATCAAAACTATCAGTTACCGCTACTTTCAGTACTTACAGAGAATACCTTGCTGAAAACCGCTTGTCATTTCCTTCTGCTCGTCGTTGGGTTCAACACTCTTACTTATCGAAAGGACTACGATTGATCCCCTATACTTGTGGGTCATTAATAGATTGGAGAGAAATACAAATTAACAATCATGCATGAAAGAGTTCAGAGAAGACTCAAATATTTCTCATGAATAATCTGATCATAAACTCACAATTCATCGGATCCCAACAAACACACCGCAAAATAAGATTACATCGGATAGAACTCCAAGAACATCGAAGAGAACATGGTATTGAAGATCAAAGAGAGAGAAGAAGCCATCTTGCTACTAGCTATGGACTCGTAGGTCTGTGGTAAACTACTCACACATCGTCGGAAGGGCAACAAGGTTGATGTAGAAGCCCTCCGTGATCGATTCCCCCTCCGGCAGAGTACCGGAAAGGGCCTCCAGATGGGATCACAGAAGAACAGAGGCTTACAGCGGCGGTAGAGTTTTCTCATCTAGCTCTCTGATGGTTTTTGAATCTTTGAGAATTTATAGAAGTGGAATTAGGTCAAAAGGAGCCATGAGGGGCCCATGAGGCATCAGTGCCCTATTGCCTTGTGGCCTCCTCGTGAGGCTTCTGGCTTCCTCCCAAAGCTTCCAGGGTCTCTTTTGTCCAGAAAAAAATCATCAAAAAGTTTCATGGCATTTGGTCTTCGTTTCGTACTGATTCCCTGAAAAACCAAAAACAAGCAGAAAACAGCAACTGGCACTGGGCACTAGGTTAATAGGTTAGTCCCAAAAAATGATATATAATTGCATATAAATACATCCAAGATTGATGCTATAATAGCATGGAACAATAAAAAATTATAGATACGTTGGAGACGTATCAAGAATCCCCAAGCTTAATTCCTCCTCGTCCTTGAGTAGGTAAATGATAAAAACAAAATTTTTGATGTGGAATGCTACCTTACATGTTTCATCATGTAATCTCTCTTACGGTATGAATAATAAGATCCGAATGATTCAAAGCAATAGTCTATAATTTGATATAAAGATATCAATACTCAGGCATACTAATAAACAATCATGGCCTTTAAAATAAAAATGCTAAAGAAAGTTATCCCTACAAAATCATATAATCCTGTCATGCTCCGTCTTCTTAACACAAAGTATTTATCATGCACTACCCCGATGACAAGCCGAGGAATTGGTTCATACTTTTTAGCGCGCTTTAGCTTTTTCAACCCCCACGCAATACATGAGCGCAAGCCATGGATATAGAACTATTGGTGGAATAGAATGTGGTGGTAGAGATTAATAAGGGGAAGTCAAGAAGAAGATAGTCTCACATCAACGCGGCTAATCAACGGGCTATGGAGATGCCCATCAATTGATGTCAATGCGAGGAGTAGGGATTGCCATGCAACGGATGCACTAAGAGCTATAAGTGTATGAAAGCTCAACATGAAAACTAAGTGGGTGTGCATCCAACTTGCTTGCTCATGAAGACCTCGGGCATTTGAGGAAGCCCATCATCAGAATATACAAGCCAAGTTCTATAATAAAAAATTCCCACTAGTATATGAAAGTGACAAAATAGGAGACTGTATATGAAAAACATGGTGCTACTTTGAAGCACAAGTATGGAAAAGGATAGTAACACTGCCCTTCTCTCCTTTTCTGTCTTTTTTTCTTTTTTTATTTCCTCACTGGGACAATGCTCTAATAATGATGATCATCATACTTCTATTTACTTACAACTCAAAAGAAAATTACAACTCGAAACTAGAACAAAAATATGACTCTATATGAATGCCTCTGGCGGTGTACCAGGATGTGCAATGATACTAGCGTAACATGTATAAAAATGATGAACGGTGGCTGAGCCACAAATACTATGTTAGCTATATGATCATGCAAAGCAATATGACAATGATGATGTGTTTCATATAAAAATGGAACGGTGGAATTTCCATGGCAATATATCTCGGAATGGCTATGGAAATGCCATGATAGGTAGGTATGGTGGCTGTTTTGAGGAAGATATAAGGAGGCTTATGTGTGATAGAGCATATCACATCACGAGGTTTGGATGCACCGGCGAAGTTTGCACCAACTCTCGATGTGAGAAAGGGCAATGCACGGTACCGAAGAGGCTAGCAAATTGTGGAAAGGTGAGAGTGCGTATAATCCATGGACTCACATTAGTCATAAAGAACTCGCATACTTATTGCGAAAGTTTATTAGCCCTTGAAGCAAAGTACTACCACGCATGCCCCTAGGGGGATAGATTGGTAGGAAAAGACCATCGCTCGTCCCCGACCGCCACTCATAAGGTAGACAATCAATAATAAATCATGCTCCAACTTCTTAGCATAACGACAGATCATACGTGCATGCTTCGGGAATGATGACCCACAAGTATAGGGGATCAATCATAGTCCTTTTGATAAGTAAGAGTGTCGAACCCAACGAGGAGTAGAAGGAAATGAAAAGCGGTTTTTAGCAAGGTATTCTCTGCAAGTACTGAAAGTAGCGGTAACAGATAGTTTCGGTAGCAAGATAATTCGTAACAAGTAACAAGTATAGTAGAGTGCAGCAAGGTGGCCCAATCCTTTTTGTAGCAAAGGACAAGCCGGAACGAACTCGTATAATAAGCAAATCGCTCTCGAGGACACATGTGAATTTCATCTAGTCACTTTCATCATGTTTGTTTGATTCGCATTCGCTACTTTGATAATTTGATATGTGGGTGGACCGGTGCTTGGGTGCTGTTCTTACTTGAACAAGCCTCCCACTTATGATTACCCCCACTTGCAAGCATCCGCAACTATGAAAAAAGAATTAAGATAACTTTAACCATAGCATGAAACATATGGATCCAAATCAGCCCCTTACGGAATAGCACATAAACTAGGGTTTAAGCTTCTGTCACTCTAGCAACCCATCATCTAATTACTACCCCACAATGCCTTCCCTTAGGCCCAAAGATGGTGAAGTGTCATGTAGTTGACGTTCACACGACACCACTAAAGGAAGCACAACATACATATCATCAAAATATCGAACGAATACCAAATTCACATGATTACTTATGACAAGACTTCTCCCATGTCCTCAAGAACAAAAGTAACTACTCACAAATAATATTCATGTTCAAGATCAGAGGGGTATTGAATAGCATTAAGGATCTGAACATATAATCTTCCACCAAATAAACCAACTAGCATCAACTACAAGATGTAATCAACACTACTAGCAACCCACATGTACCAAACTGGGGTTTTGAGGCAAAGATTGAATACAAGAGATGAACTAGGGTTTGAGATGAGATGGTGCTGGTGAAGATGTTGATGAAGATTGGTCCTCCCACGACGAGAGGATCGTTGGTGATGTCGATGGCTTCGATTCCCCACTCCCGGAGGGAAGTATCCCCGGCGGAATCGCTCCGCCGAAGAGCAAAACAGCTCCTGCCCAGGTTCTGCCTCGAGACGACGACGCTTCATCCTGAAAGTCCTCTTCTGATTTTTTTTCTAGGGCAAATGGCTTCATATAGCAGAAGGAGGGCCCTGGAGGCCTGCCAGGGGCCCCACAAGCTTGGGAGGGGCTCGCCTAGGGGGTAGGGCGCGCCCCCCAGGCATGTGGCTGCCTGGTGGGTCTGCCCCTATTGATTCTTTTGCCTGTATTTTTATATATTCCAAAATAATTCTCCGTAAATTTTCAGGTCATTTGGAGTTGTGCAGAATAGCTATCTCTATTTCACCCCTTTTCAGTCCAGAATTCCAGCTGCCGGCATTCTCCCTCTTCATGTGAATCTTGCAAAATAAGAGAGAAAAGGCATAAGAATTGTACCATAAAGTGAAATAATGATAAAAAAACATAATAATTATTAGTAGGAAATCATGATGCAAATTGGACGTATCAACTTCCTCAAGCTTAGACCTCGCTTGTCCTCAAGTGAAAGCCGAAATCGATAATCATGACCACATGTTTAGAGAGAGAGAGAGGTGTTGATAAAAATAAAATACGGAAATGGAGCATCGTGATCTTTATTATAACATCAATATATCATCATAAAACTTCTCATGAAAAAGTGACAATTCATCCACAGGTTAAAGTATGAACCCTAAACCAAATTGAAAACTAACAAACTATGATCCCAGTCACTGAAGCAATTGCAATTCATCATATTATCAGAAAGAGTCTATGTAAGAGCTTTGTGTAGCAAGTTCACATACTCAACTATCATTTGGTCTTCTATGATTGCTGACACTCACGGCATATTTATGGAGCAAAAGTTTCAATCGGACACATAGAAAGATAGGGGCTTATAATTACGCCTCCCAATGTATTTACCTCAAGGGTAATGTCAACAATAATAACTCATGATCACCTACATCCAACTGGATATATATGCCTGGATCAATCCCCACCACATGATGCTTGCCAAGAGAGAAAATAAAAATGGAATAGAGGAGAATACTATTGAATCTTGCATGAAAGTAAATACATAAAGTAAAAGATAGGCCCTTCGCAGAGGGAAGCAGAGGTTGTCATGCACTTTTTGTTTTTGGATGTGCAAGCTCTTAATGTAAAGGAACATCACTTTATATTGCCCCTTGTGATAGCGACCTTTATTATGCAGTCTGTCGCTTTTATTACTCCACTATCACAAGATCATATAAAGCTTATTTTCCCTTACAATAAAAGTTCATACATGTTTAGGAGCAATTTTTATCGCTTTGCACCGATGACAACTTACTTGAAGGATCTTATTCAATCCATAGGTAGATATGGTGGACTCTCATGGCATGAAACTGGGTTTAAGGGTTTTTGGATGCACAAGTAGTATCTCTACTTAGTACAGAATTTTGGCTAGCAAAAGATAGGGGGCAAGCACCACATGTTAGAGGATCCAAAACAATATAACTTCTATGTGAATATAAGCAAACATAACTCATTATGTTGTCTTCCTTGTCCAACGTCGACTAATTGACATAGAATATTTAATGGGGGCTCACAATCATAAAAGATGTCCAAGATAGTATATTTATATGTGAGACCTCTCTTCCTTTATTACTTTTTCATGAATTGCTACAATGACCGATGTTATGTTGGTCAACTTCCAACAAGTTTTATCAATTATACTTCTTTTATGTGAAGTCATCAGTCCCCATGGGATTAGCATATGATCTTACTTTTTATTCTTTATTTATTTCTAGGATTGGATCATCAAAAGCAAAGCACTCAACTCAAACTACTCTTTATTATATAACTCTCACACATGATTACATAGATAGATCACAAAGCAAGCACTCGAAACTAAATCATACTAAAACTTTATTCTTCTAAATCACAAAATAACTAAGGATTGAACTAAGATAGATAATGATGATAAAAAGTGATGACGATACTATACCGGGGCACCTCCCCCAAGCTTGGCACAAGCCAAGGGTGGTGCCCTTACCCATGTACTCAAATCTCCTTCTTGGGTGATGGTAGTGATGAAGTGATGGGCTTGTCCTTCAGCTTCAGCAAGTACTCCAGATTACTATTGATCTTCGAAGGGCATGTTTTTTTCTTCCAACATAATAACTTCATGAGTGAGCGACGTATTCTGGGCACAAATTGCTTCAACAGCCCTTAATGCATTAATTTCAGATAAAGAAAGGTTATGCTGAAGAATTTGCAATATATCTCCCTTTTCCGTAGTTTCCTTCTTGTGCATGGCTTGATCTTCTTCTCCTAGAATCTGGTCCTCCACGAACTTTCCTGGTTCCTCCTCCATAGCAGTATCCTCCTCTTTGGACGACCACTCATAATATACTTCACTAAAAGGACATTTGCCGGGTGAAGGTTGAACAATCCGATGCTTGGTGCGGAGTCTTCGGGGAGCCATGGCGATCTAGATCTGTCAGAAAAATAGCCCAAAACAAGAACATAGGAGAAACTTGCGATGCGGTGGTCAAAACACCCGCGAGTATATATAATGAATTTTTCCCGTGCGTAACAAGTAATATGGAAGAAAAATGGAGTCGGGAAAGTCCACGAGGGAGCCACAAGCCTGGTAGGCGCGCCCTGGGGGGTAGGGTGCGCCCCCTAGGCTTGTCGCCTCCTCGTGCACTTTTCGGACTGTTTATTATTTTCCTAATTTTTTATATATTCCAAAACGGACAGAAAGTACTTTTATAGAAGTTTTACTTACCATACCACATACCTACTCCTTTTCAGGATTCTGAAGCGTTCCGGAAGGTTTCCTCTATATGCACTTCCGGTGTCATTGTCTGAATAATATTAGTTTCAACATTAATGAGTGTACCTGAGATATAATGTTTAATTCTTTGCCCATTAACAACTCTTGGATTATTGCCTTCGGAGTTGTTTATTTTGATGGCTCCGGAGCGATAAACTTCTTCGACGATATATGGTCCTTCCCATTTAGAGAGAAGTTTTCCTGTAAAAAATCTTAAACAAGAATTGTATAATAGAACATGATCACCTACTTTGAATTCCTGTTTTTGAATTCTTTTATCATGCCATCTGTTAACTTTTTCTTTAAACAACTGGGCATTTTCATAAGCATGGGTTCTCTATTCATCTAGAGAGCTAATATCAAATAACCTCTTTTCACCGGCAGTTTTAAAATCATAGTTAAGTTCTTTAATTACGCAATATGCTTTATGTTCTAACTCAAGAGGTAAATGACATGCTTTTCCATAAACCATTTTATATGGAGACATACCCATAGGATTTTTATAAGCAGTTCTATAAGCCCATAGTGCATCATCAAGTTTCTTAGACCAATTCTTTCTAGATCTATTAATGGTCTTTTGCAAAATCAATTTTACTTCTCTATTAGTTAACTCAACTTGACCACTAGACTGAGGATGATAAGGAGATGCAATTCTATGATTAACATCATATTTAGCAAGCAACTTATGAAAAGCACCATGAATAAAATGTGAACCACCATCAGTCAATAAATATCTAGGGACTTCAAACCTTGGGAATATAACTTCTTTAAGAATTTTAATGGAAGTGTTATGATCAGCACTACTAGTTGGAATAGCTTCTACCCATTTAGTAACGTAATCAACAGTAACTAAAATATGAGTATACCCCTTGGATTTAGGAAAAGGTCCCATATAATCAAAACCCCATACATCAAATGGTTCAATAACAAGTGACTAATTCATAGGCATTTCCCGACGTCTACCAACATTACCAATTCTTTGACATTCATCACAAGAAAGGACAAACTTGCGTGCATCTTTGAAAAGAGTAGGCTAATAAAAATCAGATTGTAATACCTTGTGTGTAGTTCTGTCTCCCGCATGGCGTCCTCCATATGCCTCGGAGTGACACTTACGTAGGATTTGTTCCTGTTCATGCTCAGGTACACAACGTCTAATAATACCATCTACTCCTTCTTTATATAAGTGTGGGTCATCCCAAAAGTAATGTCTGAAATCAAAGAAGAACTTTTTCTTTTGTTGGTATGTGAAACTAGGTGGTTGATATTTAGCAACAATGTAATTAGCATAGTCTACATACCAAGGAGTATTACGAGAAGCATTTATCACAACTAATTGTTCATCAGGAAAATCATCATTGATAGGAAGTGGGTTGATGTCTACTACGCAACTTTTATTCTTGTAGACATTGTTGGGCCTCCAAGTGCAGAGTTTTGTAGGACAGTAGCAAATTTCCCTTAAGTGGATGACGTAAAGTTTATCAATCCGTGGGAGGCGTAGGATGAAGATGGTCTCTCTCAAACAACCCTGCAATCAAATACAAGAAATCTCTTGTGTCCCCAACACACCCAATACAATGGTAAATTGTATAGGTACACTAGTTCGGCAAAGAGATGGTGATACAAGTATAGTATGGATAGTAGATATAGATTTTTGTAATCTGAAAATATAAAAAGAGCAAGGTAGCAAGTAACAAAAGTGAGCACAAATGGTATTGCAATGCTTGAAAATAAGGCATAGGGTTCATACTTTCACTAGTGCAATCTCTCAACAATGCTAACATAATTGAATCATATAACAATCCCTTAACGTGCAATAAAGAATCACTCCAAAGTTCCTATTAGCAGAGAACATAGGATGAAATTGTTGTAGGGTACGAAACCACCTCAAAGTTATCTTTTCCGATCAATCTATTGAGCCATTCCTATAAGTGTCACAAACAGCCCTAGAGTTCGTACTAGAATAACACCATATGATACGCATCAATTAACTCTAATGTCACCTAGATACTCCAATGTCACCACAAGTATCCGTGAGTTAATTATTCGATATGCATCAAACAACTTCAGATTCATAATATTCAATCCACACAAAGAACTTCAAAGAGTACCCCAAAGTTTCTTATCGGAGAAAAGATAATGAAAATGTGCAACCAACCTCTATGCCTAGATCACCCCAAGGTAACGGGAATCCGCGAGTTGATCACCAAAACATACATCAAGTGACTCAATAGAATACCCCATTGTCACCACGGGTATCCACATGCAAGCCATACATCAAGTGTTCTCAAATCTGAAATATTCAATCCGACAATAACGAAACCTCAAAGGGAAAGACTCAATTCATCACAAGAAGATAGAGAGGGAAGAACACCATATGATCCAACTATATTAACAAAGCTCGTGGTACATCAAGATCGTGCCAAATCAAGAACACGAGAGAGAGAGAGAGAGAGAGATCAAACACATAGCTACTGGTACATACCCTCAGCCCCGAGGGTGAACTACTCCCTCCTCGTCATGGAGACCGCCGGGATGATGAAGATGGCCTCCGGTGATGATTCCCCCCTCCGGTAGAGTGCCGAAATAGGGCTTCGGATGAGATCGCTTTGGTATAGAGGCTTGCAGCGGTAGCATGGGAGTTCTAGGTTTCTTTCTGGGGTTTTCTATATTTATAGGAATTTTTGGCATTGTTTTCACATCAAGGGGGCCCACGAGGGAGCGACAAGCTCGCTAGGCCCTCCCTACCCCCAGAGCACGCCTAGCAGGCTTGTCGCTTCCTCGTGACTCTTCTGGTCCTTCCACAAAGCTTCAGGGGTCTCTTATGTTCCAAAAAAATCACCAAAAAGTTTCAGCCAATTCCGAGAACTTTTATTTCTGCACAAAAAACAACACCATGGTAGTTCTGCTGAAAACAACGTCAGTCCGGGTTAGTTCCATTCAAATCATACCAAAACCATATAAAATTGTTGTAAACATGGCATGAATACTTCATAAATTATAGATACATTGGAGATGTATCCGCATCCCCAAGCTTAATTCCTGCTCATCCTCGAGTAGGTAAATGATAAAAGAAATAATTTATGAAGTGTGAATGCTAGCATAGTGTGACACCTTGACTCGACCGTGCACTAATCATACACGCAAATGCGCACGATAAAGCCTAGGGACTCATGGGAAGATATCACAACACAACTCTAGACACAAAATAAAATAATACAAGCTTTATATTACAAGCCAGGGGCCTCGAGGGCTCGAATACATAAGCTCGAGTTACACAAGCGTCAGCGAAAGCATTAGCATCTGAGTACAGACATAATTAGACAAGTTTGCCTTAAGAAGGCTGGGCAAAACAACGGCATTTAGATCGAAAAGGCGCAGGCCTCCTGCCTGGGAGCCTCTGAACTACTCCTGGTCGTCGGTCTCCACATAGTAGTAGGCTCCGTCGGTGTGGTAGTAAAAGTCCTCGGCGGGATCAGCTGACTCCGGGGCTCCGTCATCTGATCGCAGCAATCAGGTAGGGGGGAAAAAGGTAGCAAAGCAACCGTGAGTACTCATCCAAAGTACTCGCAAGACTTACATCAGATCTATGCTAAGTATGCATCGGTATCAAAGGGAAGAGCTGTATCTGTGGATTAAACTGCAGAAATGCCAGAATAGAGGGGAAGACCTAGCCTATCGAAGACTAGCATCTTGCAGTGTCTTGCAGCATTAGAAGAGTGCAGATTAGCATATTATAAAGTATTAAGTAAGTAGTAGCAATGCCCAGAGATCCTTCCTCGACTACCCCGCGAGAAAGCGATCCCGGAGCCAAAATATCAGTTTGGCATCACAAGTCTCCAGTTCAAGTTGTAGTAGATCGGGATACAACACTGAGCGTCCTGCTACCGTGGACACGGCTATTCGAATAGATAACTTCCCTGCAGGGGTGCACTACTGTTACCCAGCACGCTCGATTATCTCTGGCCGGACACACTTTTTCGGGTAATGCCCGGCCTCGAATAACCGACACGACGTAGTCCTACCTAGGCTCCGCAGAGAGGTCCCCGCCGGTCTACATCCTAAGTGCTCAGTGGTCTTGGGCCCAGTGCACTTTGCACTCCGGATCATTGCGCGTAGGGTCAGCCTCACCACGTTGTGCCTGTGGGTATCTGCTGTCGCTCGGCCGCAATGCTGAACTGGACGTCTGACAGAGCTTTCGGAAGAATTGTACGATGCAGAGGGCCCCATTAAACCATTATCCCGCATGGTGGTAGTGCGTATAGGCCAGTGGCCAACTCAGATCAAATACCCAAATCCGTTAGGCGTGTTATTAGTAACTCGCGGACACGAACATGGCTCAAGGCTCACCTCCGACACCCTGTCGCACCGACTTGGTAACCCGCGGTCCAACGACCAGGGCCAGGCCCACCTCTCTCCTAGGTGGTCTCCACCTGCCCTGACGTTTCGCCACAATAATCTCTCACGGGTACCCTTGGGTCGACCCGACTTCAACAAAGGTCTGAGGTGAAGGTCAAAGTACCCGTGTGTCCATAACATCAAGGGGGAATCCGAGGAATCACCCTCATTGGATTCCTACTCGATGTAGCTATCAAGGTGAACTTGGAGGAATCAGCCTCGATGGGTTCACACTTGAGGGGCCGCACGATAGAGGCATCATTGGAGGTGGTGTAAGAGGAATCACCCTCGGTAACCCACAACCGACTAGCTACGCTACAGAGATATCATCAGGAGTGAGGTAGGAGGTATCACCCTCGGCACTCGATGGTAACTCTGCATAGTCGTACAACTAAGGGGGTGTGCGGTGATGTGTTCGGTCTCTACACCTTGATCACGTTGATCGAGTCATCTGGAAGCAAAGCATGGCAACATGGACAAGGGTGCGGGGCCACTGATGGATCACTAACCAATCTATACTAAGCAATATAGGATAGCAGGTAAGGTATCAACAACAGTTACAAAAACAGGATATGCATCAGAATAGGAGCTATCAAACATAGTAGCAAAATCTAATTCAAGCACAAGAGAGAAAGAATGGGCGATATAGGAATGATCAAGGGGGTTTTGCTTGCCTGGATGCTCTGCAGATGAAAGAGGGGTCGTCGGTGGTGTAGTAGTCCTCAAGGGCCACGTTAGTGTTGGGATCTACCGGAGAAGAAGAGGGGGAAGAAACAGATAAATACACAGCAACAAAAGCAATCACAAAGCATGACATGACTATATGCTATGCCAGGGTGATCTAATGCATCCCTAATTATTTTAGTTGATTTAGGAATTTATTTGGAATTATTTTACCAAAGTCATGCACTATTCATTCCTCGAAAACAGGCCAAAAGTTCCATGTTCATCCACTTAGAGTGATCAAACATGAAAACAAATGGCATATTCAGATTCATATCATTTTTCTGATCATTTTCATATACAAAACTTTTTCAACCGAGCTACGGTTATTTTTCTATGAATTTTTGAAGTTTTAGTCAATTTCTGGAATTTACTGAATTTCTGCCAAGTCTGAGAATTGCCTTAGTTTTTAAACATCACTTAGCTGTTTCCAAAAGGCTACAACTATTGTTCTGTACCTCCTGTGATTTTGTGCCTTATATCAATTTTGAGCATTTTTCTGTGATCTACATGTTAGTATCACTTACATCCACGATAGAGTTCAGTTTCTTGTTCAAAACTTCATTTGAAAAGTGCCACTTGATGTTGACTCCAGAAACTGTTAAAATATACAAAGTTTGCTGGATGATTGCCATTGATCCATAGCTCTAATGGAGATACTTCCTATAAGTGTTTTGTACTACAACAAGAGTACTATCATGCCATGTCCTTAGATGGCATGATAGATCCCCGTAGCTTGTTCATCAACAACTCTAAAGTAGCTATGACAATAAAGATGTTTTTCTATTAACAAAACACAACACTTTGTGATTTTCATAGGATTTAATCCATGCATCAAATGAATTTGGTCCAGTGGAAACATTTGAACCTTGTCAAGTATACTACCTGCCCATAATTTTTTTACTCCTATTAACAGTTGTTTAGTTGCTGTTTAGGGGCTGTCCAGAGGGTTAATCAGTGTAGTAGTAGTAAAGCTAGCAGCAGCTACAGTAACTAGCAGCGGCAGTACATGCAGAGCAGCGGTAGCGCTAGGAGCAGCAGCAGCTTAAAGCAGCAGCAGCGCTTAGGAGCAGTGCAGTGGGGGCAGCAAGCAGCAGCCGCAGCAGAGCAGCAAGGCAGAAGCGACATCGGGCAGCAGCGGCAGGCCGCGGCGAGGCCTCGCGCGGGCGCGCGCGCACAGCAGCAGCAACAACAACGCAGGAGCAGTAGCAGCAACACGCACACACGTACGCGTATGCGGGAGTTCGGGCACGATGGTGACGGCGGCCTGCGGCATCCAAATCGAAGGGGAAAAGGGGGGATCCGACGGAGGAGCTCACCACCGAGCTCGTGGACGTAGTCAGGGAAGCCGTGGGTGGCCGGACGTGACGAGCTCGTCGACGGGAGGCGGAGGCCATGGAAGCAAATGAGCTCGATGCCGAGTGTACGGCGTGGCCCGGCTTGATTCAATGGTCGAAGGCGAAGGAGACGAGGATGGGGAGGCTCCTGGACATCTTGGCGCGACGAGGGAAGGCCAGTGGCCGCGGGATTGACGAGGTGGAGGCGACCACATGCTCGGGCGACGAACAGAGGAACGGGGCGAACGAGAGGGAGGGAATAGGGAGGCTAGGGTTTGTCCCTGGGGTTCGGGGTGATGTTATCCAACCCCCGGGTGCACAGGATGGTCGATAGCTGCGCCATCCACGCGTGGACGGGCGGCCAGAGGCCATGCCATGGCGCTGCCTCCTTCTCTGGCGAGAGAAAGGAGAAAGGCCGGCCAGATGGGCTGGGCCTGGAACAGGGGAAGTGAGGGCCACGTGCACGGGGGTTTTTCCCCATTTTCTTTTCTGCAAGATAAAATAGCTACCGTTTTGTATTACTTTGAGCTATTAAATGATTTTTTGTTTATTATAAATCTTGGCGCATAATTAATGCACAATAGGGTGACGTTGTACAAAAAGTTTCAGAGCATTTGTAAATGTTTAAGCATTTATTTATTTTGAAAAGGCCATTTTATTTACTGTTGGACCATTTATTAACTTCCTAGGAATCTATTTGTGAGTCAAATGAAGTGGGTTTCAACTTGATAATAACTCGGTGAATATTTGCAAAATTGTGAACACTTTAGTTTTGCAGTTTGAAGAAATTACAATTTGACTTGTATTTTAAGTTTTAATTTGAGTTGAATTATTTCCTAAAGGCAATTCAATTAAGATGATCATGATGACATGGCAATGTAATTAGCTTAGTGACAAGGTTAGGATCTGGGGATGTTACACATAGTGCATTAGTTTGATTAATGATAATTTCAATCACTTTTCAAGCATCATTATATATCATAATCAGTAGCTCATCTCATAAAACTTCTCATGATCAAGTAGCAAGCTATTCACATGTTTAAGTATAGACCATAAACTTTCTTAAAAACTAACAAACTATGTTTTCAGTCATCAAACAACTGCAATTCATCTTATTTTCAGGAAGGGTCTATGTAAGAGCTTTGTTTTAGCAAATTCTACATACTCAACTATCATTTAGTCTTCCATGATTGCTGACACTCAAAGCATATTTTTAGAACAAACCATTTCAGTCAAACACATAGGAAGACAAGGGCTTAATGTTTTGCTTCCCAACTTGTTTATCTCAGGGATAATGTCAACAATAATAACTCATGATCACCTATATTCAACTGGATATATGTGCCTGGATCTTTCCCCACCACATGATGCTTGCCAAGAGAGAAAATAAAAGCGGAATAGAGAAGAACACTATTGACTCTTGTATCAAAATAAATACATAAAGTAAAAGATAGACCCTTCGCAGAGGGAAGCAGAGGTTGTCATGCGCTTTTTATTTTTGGATGTGCAAGCTCTTAATGCAAAGGAATGTCACTTTATATTTCCCCTTGTGATATCAACCTCTATTATGCAGTCCGTCGCTTTTATTTCTTCACCATCACAAGTTCGTACAAAGCTTATTTTCCCTTACAATAAAAGATCATACATATTTAGGAGCAATTTTTATTGCTTTTGCACCAATGATAACTTACTGGAAGGATCTTATTCAATCCATAGGTAGATATGGTGGACTCTCATGGCAAGAAACTGGGTTTAAGGGTTTTTGGATGCACATGTAGTATCTCTACTTAGTACGAAATTTTGGCTAGCAAAAGATTATGATCAAGCACCACATGTTAGAGGATCCAAGAACATATAACTTCTATGTGAATATAAACAAACATAACCCATTACGTTATCTTCCTTATCCAACATCAACTACTTGATCAAGTTTGAAAATAATTAATGGGGGCTCACAATCATAGAAGATGTCCAAGATAGTATATTTATAAATGAAATCTCTCTTCCTTCAATATTCTTTCATGAATTGTTCATGTGACCAATGCTGTGTTTGCTATCTTTCAATAAATTTTAACACTTATACTTATTATATGTGAAGTCACTACTCCCCATGGGACAAGCATATGAAACACATATAATTTCAACTTTATGATATTCAATTCATTCAACAATTTACTCTTGGGATATAAGTGAAGCACAAGAGTGAATGACAAACTACTCCAAAAGTTATAAATGAAGATCAGTGAGTAGTTAAACAAATAAGTAGCTATGTGAAGACTCTCTCCAAATAAAGATTTCAGATCTTGATAATTTTATTCAAACAACAGACAAAATGAAAAATAAAAGGACACTCCAAGAATAGCACATATCATGTGAACAAGTAAAAACTTAGGCTAACCGATAGGTGTTGATGAAGAAAGGTGGGATGCCTACCGGGGCATCCCCAAGCTTATTTGCTTGAGACTTCTTGGAATGTTATCTTGGGGAACCTTGGGCATCCCCAAGCTTGAGCTCTTGTGTCTCCTTAATTCCTCTCATATCATGGCTTCTCCTAAATCTTAAAACTTCATCCACACAAAATTCAACAAGAACTCGTGAGAAAAGTTAGTATAAATCAATTCAAAACTTCAACATTCTCTACTGTAGCATCTACATATTTAATACTCCTATCCACAAATAGAAACATTAAACAAGAAAACATATGCAAACAATGCAACTATACCAGCAATCTGCCAAAACAGAACAGTCTGTAAAGGGGGAATAAAAATTCATACTTCCTTAACTCCAAAAATTCTGAAAAATTACAAAGTGAGAGAGAACTCATGCATGCTTACTGTGTAAACATTTCAGATTTTTATCATGTTCTGACAATTCACAAATATTCAGGACATAACAGAAAACTTTCTGTTTTCAAACAGCAACACATAAACTTGCAAACTGAGCATGGTAAAGGCTATAATTGGCATTTTCTTGAACTAAAAGATACAAAAATGATTATTGATAATAGAAAGCAAATATCAACAAAATAAAATGACGCTCCAAGCAAAACTTATATTATGTGACGAATAAAAATATAGCTCCAAGTGAGGTTACCGATAGTGTTGAAGACGAAAGAGGGGATGCCTTCCGGGGCATCCCCAAGCTTAGACGCTTGAGTCTTCCTTGAATATTACCTTGGGGTGCCTTGGGAATCCCCAAGCTTAGGATATTTCCGCTCCTTATTCTCCTCATATCGATATCTCACCCAAAACTTGAAAACTTCAATCACACAAAACTTAACGGAACTCGTGAGATAGGTTAGTATAATAAAACAAATCATTCACTTGGGTACTGTCAAGACAAGATTCATAATTTTTCTCACATAATGCCTACTGTACTCTATCATTTCCACAATTTATATTGACCAATATAAGCCATAGAAACTATAAAAGAAGCAAACTATGCATTGGAAGTAGAATCTGTCAAAAACAGAACAGTCTGTAATGATCTGAATTAAAGTCACACTTCTCTACCTCCAAAATTCTAAAAAATTAGGAAAACGTAAATCATTTGTAAAACAATACTGCGTAAAAATTTCAGAAGTTTCTCATGCCCCAGTACAGAATAGAAATTCCATCACTAGACGCAAAAGTTTCTGTTTTTGCACATAATCAAATCAACAAGCATCCACACTATCCTAAAGGCTTCACGTGGCACATTATTAAAAGAAAACATATAAAACATGATTACTACAGTAGCTTAATCATCTGGACACACAAAAATAGTAGGTATAAATATTGGGTTGTCTCCCAACATGCGCTTTTCTTTAATGCCTTTTAGCCAGGCATGATGATTTCAATGATGCTCGCATAAAAGTAAAGAATTGAAACATAAAGAGAGCATCATGAAGCATATTACTAGCACATTTAATACTAACCCACTTCCTATGCATAGGGATTTTGTGAGCAAATAATTTATGGGAGCAAGAATCAACTAGCATAGGAAGGCAGAACAAGCATGACTTCAAAACTTTCAACATAAAGAGATGAAACTTGATGTTGTTGAAATATATATAAGCATATCTCCCTCTCTCATAATAATTTTTAGTAGCATCATGAATGAATTCAACAATATAACTATCACATAAAGCATTCTTTTCATGATCCACAAGCATAGAAATTTTATTACTCTCCACATAAGGAAATTTATTCTCATGAATAGTAGTGGGAGCCAGTTCAATGAAATAACTATCATATGATACTTTATTTACATAATTCATTTGAGCTTTAAAATCATGATGACAAATTTCATGGTTATAATTATTCTTTATAGCATACATGTCATCACAATAATAATCATAGATAGCAACTTTGTTGTCATAATCAATTGAAACCTCTTCCGAAATAGTGGAATCATCATAAAATAAAATCAAGACCTCTCCAAATCCACTTTTGTCAATATTGCAATAAGATTCAACACCCTCCAAAATAGTGGGATCATTAGTACCTAGAGTTGACACTCTTCCAAACCCACTTTCATCAATATAATCATCATAAATAGGAGGCATGCAATCATCATAATAAATTTGCTCATCAAAAGTAGGGTGACTAAAAATAGCATCTTCATCAAACATAGCATTCCCAAGCTTATGGCTTTCATATTATTAGCATCATGGATATTCATAGAAATCATACTAACAACATTTCAATCATTCTCATCATTCAAAGATTTTATGCCAAACATTTTATTGAATTCTTCTTCTAACACTTTGGCACAATTTTCTGATCCATTATTTTCAAGAAAGACATTATATAGATGAAGCATTTGAGGCAACCTCAATTCTATTTTTTTGTAGTTTTCTTTTATAAACCAAACTAATGAATAAACAAGAAACTAAAAGATTCAATTACAAGATCTAAAGATATACCTTCAAGCACTCACCTCCCCGGCAACGGCACCAGAAAAGAGCTTGATGTCTACTATTCAACTTTTATTCTTGTAGATGTTGTTGGGCCTCCAAGTGCAGAGTTTTGTAGGACAGTAGCAAATTTCCCTCAAGTGGATGACCTAAGGTTTATCAATCCGTGGGAGGCATAGGATGAAGATGGTCTCTCTCAAACAACCCTGCAATCAAATACAAGAAATCTCTTGTGTCCCCAACACACCCAATACAATGGTAAATGGTATAGGTACACTAGTTTGGCGAAGAGATGGTGATACAAGTGTAGTATGGATAGTAGATATAGGTTTTTGTAATCTGAAAATATAAAAATAGCAAGGTAGCAAGTAACAAACATGAGCACAAATGGTGTTGCAATGCTTGAAAATAAGTCCTAGGGTTCATACTTTCACTAGTGCAATCTCTCAACAATGCTAACATAATTGAATCATATAACAATCCCTCAACATGGGACAAAGAATCACTCCAAATTTCCTATTAGCGGAGAACATAAGATGAAATTGTCGTAGGGTACGAAACCACCTCAAAGTTATCTTTTCCGATCAATCTATTGAGCCATTCCTATAAGTGTCACAAACAGCCCTAGAGTTCGTACTAGAATAACACCATATGATACGCATCAATTAACTCTAATGTCACCTAGATACTCCAATGTCACCACAAGTATCCGTGAGTTAATTATTCGATATGCATCAAACAACTTCAGATTCATAATATTCAATCCACACAAAGAACTTCAAAGAGTACCCCAAAGTTTCTTATTAGAGAAAAGATAATGAAAACGTGCAACCAACCCTTGTGCCTAGATCACCCCAAGGTCACGGGAATCCGCGAGTTGATCACCAAAACATACATCAAGTGACTCAATAGAATACCCCATTGTCACCATGGGTATCCACATGCAAGACATACATCAAGTGTTCTCAAATCTAAAATATTCAGTCGGACAATAACGAAACCTCAAAGGAAAAGACTCAATTCATCACAAGAAGATAGAGATGGAATAACACCATATGATCCAACTATATTAACAAAGCTCGTGGTACATCAAGATCGTGCCAAATCAAGAACACGAGAGAGAGAGAGAGAGAGAGATCAAACACATAGCTACTGGTACATACCCTCAGCCCCGAGGGTGAACTACTCCCTCCTCGTCATGGAGACCGCCGGGATGATGAAGATGGCCTCCGACGATGATTCCCCCCTCCGGCAGAGTGCCGGAACAGGGCTCCGGATGAGATCACTTTGGTACAGAGGCTTGCGGCGGCGGCATGGGAGTTCTAGGTTTTTTCTGGGGTTCTCTATATTTATAGGAATTTTTGGCGTTAGTTTCACGTCAAGGTGGCCCACGAGGGAGCGACAAGCTCGCTAGGCCCTCCCTACCCCCAAGGCACACCTAGCAGGCTTGTCACTTCCTCGTGACTCTTCTAGTCCATCCACGAAGCTTCGGGGGTCTCATATGTTCCAAAAAAAAATCACCAAAAAGTGTCAGCCAATTCCGAGAACTTTTATTTCTGCACAAAAAACAACACCACGGTAGTTCTGCTGAAAACAGCGCCAGTCCGGGTTAGTTCATTCAAACCATACCAAAACCATATAAAATTGTTGTAAACATGGCATGAAAACTTCATAACTTACAAATACGTTGGAGACGTATCATGGGTCATCAAGAGCATTTTCTATTCTAGACAAATTATTAGCTCCCTTTCTATCAACAATATGCAAATCAAATTCTTGTAGCAAAAGAACCCACCTAATAAGTCTAGGTTTAGCATCTTTCTTTTCCATAAGATATTTAATAGCAGCATGATCAGTATGAATAGTAACTTTGGAATCAACAATGTAAGATCTGAATTTATCACATGCAAACACAACTGCTAAAAATTCTTTCTCAGTAGTAGCATAGTTTCTTTGAGCACTGTCTAGAGTTTTACTAGCATAATGAATAACATTTAATTTCTTACCAACTCTTTGCCCTAGAAAAGCACCAACAGCATAATCACTAGCATCACACATAATTTCAAAGGGTAGGTTCCAATCAGGTGGTTGAACAATAGGTGCAGAAATTAAGGCTATCTTAAGTACTTCAAAAGCTTCTACACAATCATCATAAAAAACAAATGGAATATCTTTTTGCAAAAGATTAGTAAGAGGCCTAGAAATTTTAGAGAAGTCTTTTATAAAGCTTCTATAGAAACCAGCATGACCAAGGAAACTTCTTATACCTTTGATATCTTTAGGACATAGCATTTTCTCAATTGTGTCAACTTTAGCTTTATCAACTTCAATACCTCTTTCAGAAATTTTATGCCCAAGAACTATACCTTCACTCACCATAAAGTGGCACTTCTCCCAATTCAAGACAAGATTAGTTTCTTCACATCTCTGCAAAACTCGCTCAAGGTTGCTTAAGCAATCATCAAAAGAAGTTCCATAAACGGAGAAATCATCCATGAAAATCTCAACAATCTTTTCACAAAAGTCAGAGAATATAACAGGCATACATCTTTGAAAGGTAGCAGGTGCATTACATAAACCAAAAGCCATACGACAATAAGCATAAGTTCCAAAAGGACAAGTGAAGGTGGTTTTCTCTTGATCTTTAGGTGAAACAGGTATTTGAGAGAAACCAAAATAACCATCTAGGAAGCAAAAGTGTGTATGCTTAGATAATCTTTCTAAAATTTGATCAATAAAAGGAAAGGGGTAATGATCTTTCCTAGTAGCTTTATATAATTTCCTGAAATCAATTACCATCCTATAACCAGTTACAATTCTTTGTGGGATAAGTTCATTTTTAGCATTAGGAACAACGGTAATGCCTCCTTTCTTAGGAACACAATGAACATGATTTACCCATCTACTATCAGCTATGGGATAAATTATACCTGCCTCCAGAAGCTTTAATATTTCAGTTCTTACCACATCCTTCATTCTAGGATTCAGCCTTCTTTGATGATCAACAATGGGTTTAGCATCTGGTTCCATATGAATTTTATGCTGACACAAAGTGGGACTAATGCCCTTTAGATCATCGAGAGTATATCCAATAGCAGCTCGGTGCTTCTTCAGAATTTTAAGTAATCTCTTTTCTTCATGCTCTGAAAGGTTAGCACTAATAATAACAGGATATATCTTCTTTTCATCAAGATAAGCATATTTAAGTGTATCAGGTAATTGCTTTAATTCAAACACTGGATCACCCTTGGGTGGAGGTGGATCTCCCAAGGTTTCAACAGGCAAGTTATGTTTAAGGATAGGTGCTTATTTAAAGAACAGCTCATCTATTTCATTTCTTTCATTCATATTCATATCATTCTCATGGTCTAGCAAATATTGTTCTAAAGGATCAGTAGGAGGCACAACAATAGAAGCAAGACCAATAATTTCATCCTTATTAGGTAATTCTTTATCATGAGGTTGTCTACAAAACTTAGAGAAATTAAACTCATGAGACACCTCACCAAAATTAACACTAACAGTTTCTTTATTACAATCAATCTTGGCATTTACTGTATTCAAGAAAGGTCTACCAAATATAATGGGACAAAAATCATCTTGTGGTGATCCCAGAATAAAAAAATCAGTAGGATATTTGATCTTACCGCACAAGACTTCAACATCTCTAACAATCCCAAGTGGTGAAATAGTTTCTCTATTTGCAAGCTTAATAGTAACATCAATATCTTCAATCTCAATAGGTGCAATATCATTCATGACTTCTTGATAGAGAGTAAACGGAATAGCACTCACACTAGCACCAATATCACATAAACCATGATAGCAATGATCTCTAGTTTTAACAAAAATAACAGGCATGCGAATTACAGGTTTTTTTTTATCTTTAGTGTCTGGCTTAGCAATTCTAGTTGCTTCATCACAGAAATATATGACATGTCCATCAATATTACCAACCAAAAGATCTTTAACCATCGCAATATTAGGTTCAACTCTAATTTGTTCAGAAGGCCTAGGTGCTCTAATATAACTCTTATTAACCACAGTTGAAACTTTAGCATGTTCCTTAATCCTAACAGGGAAAGGAGGTTTCTCAATATAAGCAGTAGGCACAACTGGATCAACATGGTAAACAATTGTTTCTTCTTTAACATTAACAAGTTCTTCATTCAATTCAATTGGTGGGTGATAATTTAACCATTTCTCCTTAGGGAGATCAACATGAGCAGCAAAAGATTCACAAAAGGTAGCTACTATCTCAGAGTCAAGTCCATATTTAGTACAAAACTTATGAAAGGCATCAGTTTCCATAAAAGATTTAACACAATCAAACTCGAGATTTATACCTGACTCATTACCTTTGTCGATTTCCCAATCTCCAGAGTTACATTTAATTCTTTACAGAAGATCCCATCTGAATTCAATAGTTCTCTTCATAAAGGAACAAGCAGAAGAAGTATCGAGCATGGATTGATCATTATGAGAAAGCAGAGCATAAAAGTTTTGAAGAATTATTTCTCTTGAGAGCTCATGATTGGGGCATGTGTGCAACATATACTTAAGCCTCCCCCAAGCTTGAGAGATACTTTCTCCTTCACGAGGCCAAAAATTATATATATAATTCCGATCACGATGAACCAAATGCATAGGATTATATTTCTGGTGAAACTCCAGCTTCAACCGGTTCCAATCCCAGGTTTCAGTATCACCACGTAGCCTATACCATGTCAATGCCTTTCCCTCCAAAGATAAAGGGAATACATTCTTCTTATCTCCATCTCCGAATAGACCTGCAAGCTTAAACAATCCACAAATTTCATCCACATATATCAAGTGCATATCAGGATGCACCGTTCCATCTCCTGCATAAGGATTAGCTAGCAGTTTCTCTACCATACCTGAAGAAATTTCATAATAAATATTTTCAGTAGGTTTAGTAGGTTGAGGAGCAACTATTAATGCTTCCGGTCGAGGTGAAGATACCCTGAACAAGCCCCTCAAAGGATTACTTTCCATAGTGACAAGTGACTGTAAATTTCAGCACGTAATATAAATGTTTCCTTACCAAATTCCACTCAGCAAAGGCGGTTCATTCCCCGGCAATGGCGCCAGAAAAGAGTCTTGATGACCCACAAGTATAGGGGATCAATCATAGTGCTTTCGATAAGTAAGAGTGTCAAACCCAATGAGGAGCAGAAGGAAATGACAAGCGGTTTTCAGCAAGGTATTCTCTGCAAGTACTGAAAGTAGCGGTAACAGATAGTTTCGGTAGCAAGATAATTCGTAACAAGTAACAAGTAACAAGTATAGTAAAGTGCAGCAAGGTGGCCCAATCCTTTTTGTAGAAAAGGACAAGCCGGAATGAACTCGTATAATAAGCAAAGCGTTCTCAAGGACACATGGGAATTTCATCTAGTCACTTTCATCATGTTTGTTTGATCCGCGTTCGCTAGTTTGATAATTTGATATGTGGGTGGACCGGTGCTTGGGTGCTGTTCTTACTTGAACAAGCCTCCCACTTATGATTACCCCCTCTCGCAAGCATCTGCAACGACGAAAGAAGAATTAAGATAACTCTAACCAAAGCATGAAACATATGGATCCAAATCAGCCCCTTACGGAATAGCGCATAAAGTAGGGTTTAAGCTTTTGTCACTCTAGCAACCCATCATCTAATTACTACTCCACAATGCCTTCCCTTAGGCCCAAAGATGGTGAAGTGTCATGTAGTCGACGTTCACACGAGACCACTGAAGGAAGCACAACATACATAGCATCAAAATATCGAATGAATACCAAATTACCATGATTACTTATGACAAGACTTCTCCCATGTCCTCAAGAACAAAAGTAACTACTCACAAATCATATTCATGTTCAAGATCAGAGGGGTATTGAATAGCATTAAGGATCTGAACATATAATCTTTCACCAAATAAACCAACTAGCATCAACTACAAGATGTAATAAACACTACTAGCAACCCACAGGTACCAATCTGAGGATTTGAGGCAAAGATTGAATACAAGAGATGAACTAGGGTTTGAGATGAGATGGTGCTGGTGAAGATGTTGATGAAGATTGGTGCTCCCATGATCAGAGGATCGTTGGTGATGTCGATGGCTTCGATGTGATGCCCCCGGCTCAATCGTGCACTAATCATACACGCAAACATGCACGATCAAGCACAGGAACTCACAGGAAGATATCACAACACAACTCTAAACACAAATAAATGGAGGTCCACAATATTACAGACCAGGGATCCGAAGATCTGAATACATAAGTCAGTCTTACAAATATTATCTGAGTACAGACATAGTTAGACAAGTTTTGCCTCAAGAAGGCTAGCACAAACAACGACACTAGATCGAAAGGCGTTGGCCTCCTGCCTGGGAGCCTCCGATCCTACTCCTGGTCAGCTGGATCGATCCAGTAGTACGTGCCCTCTGGACCCGCCTGGTAGTAGGCTCCTGTGGTGGCATCTGGCTCCTGGACTCCATCGTCTGGTGTATCATCAAGGTGGGGTATATGGGGGAAAAGAGAAAGTAAAGCAACCGTGAGTACTCATCCGAAGTACTCAGCAAGCGAGGATCTAAACTACATATGCAACATTATCAATGGAGAAAGGCTGTATATGTGGACGGGGCTGCAGAAATGCCAGAGTAGAGAGAAGGCCTAGTCCTATCGAAGACTAGCATCTTCAAACATCTTCATATGCCATCATCTTGCAGCAATAGAAGAGAGTAGAAAAGCATTTTATTTAGCAAACATGTTGAAGTACAGCTCAAAGATCCTTCCTCGACTCCCAGCGAGAAAGTGATCCCGAAGCTTCAATTGAGTAACAAGTATCCAGTTTAAGTAGTAGATCGGGATACACAAACTGAGCGTCCTTTACCGTAGGACCGGCTATCGATAGATCATTCATCCCTGCAGGGGTGCACTACTGTTACCCAACACGCTCGATCAACTCTAGCCGGACATACTTGCTGGGTAATGCCCGTCCTCGGAAGATCAACACGAAGCAGCGCTCTACCTAGACTCAGCAGAGAGGTCAGCACACCGGACTAACCTATGCACCCAGAGGTCTTGGGCCATCGCCCTGGGCACCCTGCGCGTTGCGTGGCTGGCCGGGGTGCAGGCGCGACACTGAACTCGCCAGTGAAGTATCCAGCCCAATCCCGGCGATCAGCCCGCACGGTGAATCGTGATGTCTGATGAGCTCTCGGAGAAACGTACATCGCAGAGGGCCCCATAACCATAATCCCGCGTGGTGGTAGTGCGTATAGGGCACGTCGACCCACTCACATCACACACCCAAATCCGATCAGCTCATTTAGTAACAAGCAGAAACATTCAGAGTTTCTGAAGCTCCGCCACAGTATCACACTCGAGTGCCCTTCCGGCACACTCAACAACATAGATCCCCAGCGGGTACCCACCAGGGTGGACCCGCCTGTAACAAGGTCAAGTAACCGTGTGGTCATAATCATCAGGGTGAACGTATGAGGCATCACCCTCGAGGGTCACACTGAGGGGTTGCACGACAGAGTCGTATCGATAGTGGTGAAGGAGGAATCACCCTCGATGACCACGACCGAACAACTACGCTGCAGAGTACTCATCAGGAGTGCGTTACGAGGTATCACCCTCGGCACTCGATAGTTACTATGCAGAGTCGTACAACTAAGGGGGTGTGAAGTGAGGCATCGGTCTCTGATCGACGATCACGTTGATCGAGTCATCGATGATCAAGCAGGGGCAACAAGGGAAAGGTGGTGGGGTCACTGATGGTTCACTACCAACCTATACTAAACAGTTTATCATAGGCAGGTAAGGTAACAATGAACATGTTACAACAGCAGGCTATGCATCAGAATAGGAGCATACATAACAGTAGCAAAATCTAATGCAAGCAGGAGAATGGAATAGGCGATATCTGGATGCTCAAAAAGGGGGGGGGGCTTGCCTGGTTGCTCTGGCAAGAGGGGGAGGTCGTCAACGGGCTGCTCGTCTGGAGCGTAGTCGTATCCTGGTGCAGCGTCGTCGGTCTCGGCGTTTATCGAGAGAGAGAAGAAGGGGGGAGAGAAACAATAAATTCACAGCAATAATGCAAACAATATGTATGACATGCCTAAATGATATGCCGGGGTGTTCTACTGCCTAACTAAATGATTTAGTTAATTTAGGAATTTATTTGGATTTATTTAATTAAAGTGGGGCACTATTCATTTATCGAAATCGGTCTAAATGTTCAACGTTCATATAGCTACGGGCATCAGACGGGAATACGGAGGGCGTATTCGGGTTCGTATCGAAATTCTGAGCAAGTTTCATGTATAAAGTATTTTCATCGGAGTTACGGTTTATTTAATATGATTTTCTAAAGTTTTTATTAATTCCTGGAATTTATTTAATTTTTTAAATTAACATTATCCAAGACAGTGCTGCGATGACATCAGCATGACATCATGCTGACGTCAGCAGGCACCTGACAGGGTGGGTCCCACCTATCATAGACTGTTAGGCTAATTAGGGTTAATTATTTGATTAACAATTAATTAAACTAATTAATTAAATTAAATTAATCTAACCAAGGTTAATTAGCCTAATTAATTAACTAATTAATTAATTAATTAATTAACTATTTAATTTTAATTATTTTTATTTTTATTTTTATTACGTTCTGTGGGCGGGGCCCATATGTCATAGGCCCCAGGGGGCCAAACGGGCGCTGGGCGTCGGGCGCAACCCGAACAGGCGCTGGCCCGCGGGTGCGCACCCGACTGGGCGGCGCGGGGCAGTTGGCGGGCGCGGGCGCCGGCGAGGCCACGACGGGGCGGGGCCGTGGCGAAGCGGGCGGCCACCGGAGGAGGACGCCGGGGCCATGGAGGGGTGCGGCCGGACCACCGCGGGGCGAGGAGGGAGCGGCGCGGCGGCATGGGGTGGCGCGGCCGGAGCGGGCGGGAAGCGGCGGGCGGCGGGCGCGCGCGCGCGCATGTGGAGACGGAGGCGAGGCGAGCGCGCGGTGAGCGGGCCGGGCGCGACCGGAGCGCGCGTCGGGCGCGCGGGCGCGAGCAGCGCGCGGACGGGGAGGCACGGGGTGGTCGCGGCAGTGGCAGGCGCGGATGCGGGCGCGGGCACGGCGCGGTGAGCGCGCATCGGACGCAGCCGAAGCGCGTCAACCGCGGGCGAGATCGTCGGGGATTGCGGCGATTGCAGGGGTACGGGGGAAGAGAAGAGGCCAGGGCCTCACCGGCGATCGTGGGGTCAAGGCAGTGGGGGCGCGAGGTGGTTGACGGGGACGACGGTGATGGGGAGGCAGGCCGGCGGGGACGAGACGAGGTCGAGGCGGCGAGGGGGCTCCCGCGTCGAGCGGCGTTCCAGGCGGCGATGGACGGCGAAGGGCGGCCTCCTCCTCTCGATCCCGATCCAATCGGGGGAGAGGTGGGAGGAGATATTTTCGTGGGGGGGGAGGGTGGGGGTGTCGGTGGAGTGGGGGGGGGGGTGAGTGATAAGGGGGGGGGAGTGGCCGGCTGGGCCGGCTGGGTCGAGGCCAGCTGGGCTAGGCCCAGTTGGGCCGGGGCTTCTCCTTTTTTTCTTTTCTTCTTTTGTTTCGTTTTCTTTTATCTTTTCTTTTATTTATACATATATCTCTGTTTAGTAAATTGTTAGGCCACACATTGAATTTTGTAAAACATAGGAATTGCTCCAACAAATACTAGGCATTACCTACCTGTACCAAAAATTAGTTTATAGACAATAGGAGCTCACACAATTTTTATAATAATTAAAATGCATTAAACCTTACTGTTTTAATTATGTTAGAGCCACCTAATTATTTTATTGTTTGTTGGTTATAATTTTAGACTAGCCTCTGCAATATTTGTTATTTATCGAACATTTCAGTTTTTATGTTGGCCAACTTTTATATTCCACTTTCATTTAAATTTGAATTTGACTTAGGAGTTGAAATGCAATAAGATGCTAATGATGATTATGCACTGTTAAACTGGCTGACATGTCATTATCAAAAGTGATCACTGTAGCTAATGACAGGGGGTGTTACAACTCTCCTCATCTATTAAGAATTCTCGTCCCGAGAATTAAGAGGAAGACTGAAAGAAAGAGGGGTATTCTTTGTGAAGACGATCCTCGCGTTCCCAAGTGGCTTCATCTTCAGAATGATTCGACCACTGAACCTTGAGGAATTTGATTGACTTTTGACGAGTTCGACGCTCAGCTTGATCAAGAATACGGATGGGATGTTCTGGATAAGACAGATCTTCCCGTAATTCAAGCACTTCGTGATCCACAGCTCGAATAGGATCCTTGAAGCAACGACGGAGTTGGGATACATGAAAGACATCATGTACTTGAGAAAGATTAGGCGGCAATTCCAATTGATATGCCACCTCTCCTCGACGGGCAAGAATACGGAACGGGCCAATGTAGCGAGGAGCTAACTTGCCTTTGATTCCGAATCGATGAGTGCCTTTCAACGGAGTGACGCGAAGGTAAGCTTGCTCGCCAGGTTGATAGACCATTTCCTGGTGCTTTCGGTCATAGTTGCTCTTCTGACGAGACTGAGCAGATTTCAAGTGTTCACGGACAATGCGTACTTGTTCTTCAGCTTGCCGAATAATGTCCGGTCCGACGAGTGAGCGTTCCCCAGTTTCTGACCAATTCAGAGGGGTTCGACACTTACGTCCGTATAGAACTTCAAACGGTGCCATCTTCAGACTAGCTTGATAGCTATTGTTGTAAGAGAATTCGGCATACGGGAGAGATTCCTCCCATTTCTTACCAAAGGAGATGACGCAAGCTCGAAGCATATCTTCGAGCACTTGATTAACTCGTTCGACTTGACCCTGTGACTGAGGGTGAAAAGCGGTGCTAAAAGACAGATGAGTTCCCATAGCTTCTTGGAAACTATTCCAGAATTTGGAGGTGAAGAGACTGCCACGATCCGAACTGATTTCCAACGGAACACCGTGGAGTGACACAATTCGGGAAACATACAAGTCTGCTAACTGGCTAGCAGTGATTGTCTCCTTAACAGGCAGAAAGTGAGCAACCTTGGAGAATCGGTCAATGACGACAAAAATAGCATCATGACCCTTCTGAGATCTGGGAAAACCAGTAATGAAATCCATTTGGACCTTGTCCCATTTCCATTCAGGAATTTCAAGGGGTTGCAGAGTTCCAGCAGGCTTTTGATGTTCTGCTTTAATGCGGCGACAAACGTCACACTCAGAAACATAACGAGCAATGTCTCGCTTCATATTAGGCCACCAGTATCTCTGACAAATGTCATGGTATATCTTTGTGCTACCAGGGTGAATAGACAGAGGAGTGTCATGAGCTTCCTTCATAACGTGTTCCCTCTCATTCTTGAACTTGGGTACGAAGAGACGGTGTTGGAAAAATAGGATCCCATCTGCATCAAGATGGAATTGTGACGGCTTTCCTTTCTCGAGGTACCGCTTGATCCTTTCAACTTCAGTGTCATACTTTTGTACAACCTTAATGCCGTGTTCTAAATCTGGTTCGACAACCAGGGTATTGAGATAACACTGTGGAACAATATGGAGGTTCAACTTGCGAAGCTCTTCATGGAGAAGAGGTTGTGTTTCTTGAACCATAAGATTGTTGCTATAAGCCTTGCGACTCAAAGCATCGGCCATTACATTAGCCTTGCCGGGGGTGTATGAAATATTCATATCATAATCAGCAATTGTTTCGAGCCATCTTTGTTGACGAAGGTTCAGATCTGGTTGAGTATATAAATACTTCAAGCTTTGGTGATCCGTGTATATCTCGCAACGGTTACCGAGAAGGTAATGTCGCCATAGCTTCAAGGCATAAATAACCGCAGAAAGTTCAAGATCATGCACGGGATAATTTTCTTCATGAGGACGCAATTGTCGGGAGGCATAAGCAATGACTCTGTGCTCTTGCATTAGGACACAGCCTAATCCTTGACGGGAGGCATCACAGTATATCACGAAATCCTTTTGGGAATCCGGGGGCGCTAATACTGGGGCAGATGTCAATTTATCTTTTAGTGTCTGAAAACTTTCTTGACATTTTTCTGTCCACTCAAATTTAACACCTTTGTGAAGCAGATTTGTCAATGGTTTTGCAATCTTGGAAAAGTTCTCCACAAATCAACGGCAATAACTAGCAAGTCCGAGAAAACTTCTGACTTGCTTAACGTTTTTCGGGGGAGTCCAGTCAAGAATAGCCTGAACTCGTTCGGGGTTAACAGCAATTCCATCCTTGGAAATCACATGACCAAGATAGGTCACTTCAGATAACCAGAATTCGCATTTGGAATACTTGGCATACAACTGGTGTTCTCGGAGCCTTTCTAGAACAAGGCAGAGATGTTCAGCATGTTCTTCTTTATTCTTAGAATAGACCAGAATATCATCTAGATATACCACGACGAATTTGTCGAGGTAATCCATGAATATATAATTCATCAGACGGGAGAATGTAGCTGGGGCATTCGTTAGGCCAAATGACATGACGGTATATTCATAGGAGCCATAACGAGTGACGAATGCAGTCTTGGGAATATCCTCTTCACGGACACAGATCTGGTGATAACCCAACCTCAAGTCGAGTTTAGAGAACACCGATGATCCAACGAGTTGATCATAAAGATCATTGATCCGGGGCAGTGGGTATTTATTCTGGATTGTGGCTTGGTTAATGGGCCGGTAATCCTGAACCAATCGATTAGTTCCATCCTTCTTCTTAACGAAGAGCGAAGGTGCTCCCCAAGCAGAGGAACTGGGGTGGATGAAACCACTCTTAGGTGACTTGTCGATTTCTTCGTTAAGCTCAAGTAGGTGGTGCGGAGGCATCTTATAAGGACGCTTGGCGATAGGGACGGTGCCAGGCTTCAAGTCAATGACGAACTCGACAGCTCTAGCCGGGGGTATGCCTGGAAGTTCTTCGGGAAAGACGTCTGGAAAATCTCGAAGACAGGAACGTTCTCGATTCCTTCCAAAGGTGAAGCGTTTAAAGCATTCAGAACATATATCTGAGCTTCAGCATCCCAAGTAATGCGGGCGGTATAATTCACTATCTCATCGGTGGGGTGAAGAAGTTGGATATCTTTTGTGGCACAATTGATCGAAGCAATGTGAGCTTTCAACCAATCCATTCCGAGTATGAGGTCTATGGTGGAAGACTTCAGGATAATAGGTGAAGCAAGGAATTCAAATCCCTTGATTTCAACAGGGACATTGTGTGCCATCATAGTGGTTTGACACTGGCCTCCAGGAGTGCGGACAACTATTGGCAGGTTCATCTTTTTGAATGCAATGTCATGAGATAATGCAAATGCTTCAGACATGAATGAATGCGATGCTCCTGAATCAAATAATACAGAAGCAGGTACTGAGTTAACAAGAAGGGTACCCATCACAGTAGCAGGTTGATCCTGGACTTCTTCAATGTCAATGTTGTAAGCGTGACCACGACCACGTGAAGCAGACCCAGTATTATAGTTGCGGGTCTGATTGTTGCCACGACCATATCCACGGCCAGCACGGGGAAAATCTAACTGATTCTGAGTCTGGCGGCAGTCTTTAGCCTGGTGACCTGGTTTGCGGCACTTGAAGCACAAACCATCTTCAGGACGAAGAGGGGCATTGTTCTGAATAGCTTGAGCCTTTGACGGTCTCGGTGGTGGAGGAGGCAGACGTGGTGCAGCATTGTTCTTTGGTGCAGAGGTATTGGGACGGAACGCATTGTTGGGAAGCCAAACTTTACGCTTCTGTGCTGAGCCCGAAGATGAGCCAGCATCACGATAGCGCTTCTGCGAGTCCTTGTGTTTCATCTGAGCGGTCTCAACAAGAATAGCCTTGTTCACAAGAGTTGAAAAGTCGTTGAAGTCTTGAGCAGCAAGTGCAAGCTCGAGGTCTGGGTGGAGTCCATTACGGAACTTCTCTTGTCTGCGAGCATCTGTGGCGATGTCTTCTTCAGCATAGCGGGAGAGGTCAAGAAATTCCCGCTGATAAGCTTCGACAGTTTTTTTTGCCCTGAGTGAGGTTGCGGAACTGGGTCTTCATGCGTTCCATAATTGCTTGAGGGATGTAGCGTGTACGGAAAGCAGCCTGGAACTCATACCAGGTAATGACTGTTCCAGCGGGCAGTGAACGCTTGTGTGTGTCCCACCATTGAGTAGCGGGCCCTTTTAAGAAAAAGGACGCGAAGGTGACAAAGTTGGCAGGGGCGACATTAGCAGACTCCATCTCGTGAGTGATGTCGCGGAGCCAGTCATCAGCATCCAGTGGCTTGTCTGAATTGCGAAAGTGGGTAGGGTTGAGTCGCATAAACTCCGGCAGTGTTATTGAAGGTGGGTTCTGGTTGTTCTGATGCGGAAACTGAGCCATGATTCCAACCATGAACTGGCGGTTGAGCTCGAACTGTTGCATCATAGCTGCCATATAGTCTGGCGGTGGTGGACGTTCAGGGGCACGACCACGACCACGACCACCTGGTCTAACCATCCTGCTAAGTATCAATAGGGGGTAGTTTAGTAAAAGCAATTGCGAGTGTTTAGCGACAAGCATGATGTAACACGACAATACTTTAAGCAGTGTAATAGATACATAACAGTAGTCGATTAAGACATACAGATCCATACACAAAGTCGGGTACATGCGGACAGCATAACGGTGCAAATCAAAAGCTAGACATACTAGGCGGCGCGCAGGCACGCGGTAAGGAAGTACACAACGAGACATAGCAAAGGCTACATCAACGTCGGAGAAAACCACTGTAATGGGGTAACTGCGAGTGCGGACGACAAATGTTCGTCGCGGAGGGATCTTGTGCTCCATGTGCACTCTGATGCAGAACCCGGTCTCGAGCTGTAAGAAGAGGTCCACGTGTAAGTGTGTGACCTCCAACAGCAGGCCAATCAATACCAGCATACATCTGAGTCCTGCACGGGTAAAGGATGTGCTCCGGATGTATCCCTGCGCGAACAGCGGGTAGCAACTGCATCATAGCATCGTAGAGACGTGCTCGAGTGGCAACCAACTCGACGGCAAGAGCCCGAACAGTGCGATCCAGAGCCTGAGTGCACTGAATCAGAACGCGGTGGTTGTATCGGCGAGGCTCGTACGGGGCACAGATAGCTGTGTAGTATCCGGTAGCATCTCCAGCAGAGGCATACGGAATGTATCGGAACTCAGAGTCATCCAAGATATCGCTGAACTGTCCTCGGAGACGTGCGACAGCAGAGTAGGCGGCATCATGTACTGCCATCTCAATCGTCACGCCGATACCGTGGAAAAGGTGCAGCTCGGTGTCTGAGTCATTCTGTCGATCATAGATACGAACATCAGCATGGTACTGCTCCTGATTGAACTCGCGGTAATCCTCATAAACCATGTACTCAGGGTACCAGCGGTAGCCAAGTCTGGTCATGAGAGCGATCAGGACAGCTGGAAAACCAGGGGCATCACGAGCCCAAGTGCGAAGCACAAGCTGTGTCGTAGGACGCGGTGGAAACAAGCAATCCATCTGAAACAGAGGAATTTCAGGTTTGTCAAACGACAATGAGAAGTTTAACACAACTCGGAGAGAAAAGTTAAACAAAACAATGGAAAGGAAAATGATTATCAGACTAATCAGATCAACGACAGGGAAATCGATATCCAGCTCTCCGGGTAGACAAAATTTACGAGATCCTAAGTGTCGGTGTTAGTAAACTTTATTTAACCCGAATAGAAGAGAGATTAGAGTCCCAGAGTATAGACGAGGAATAAAAGATCCTAATACCACCCAGTTGGCGACGTGGGCCCGCAAGCCACACATCCAAGTTAGTAAATTAGTTTTTCGGTTTCTAGACTCAACTTCGACCAAGGAATTTGGAGGGGGGCTTCCTACAGGCAGTCGGCTCTGATACCAACTTGTGACGCCCCCGGCTGAATCGTGCACTAATCATACACGCAAACATGCACGATCAAGCACAGGAACTCACGGGAAGATATCACAACACAACTCTAAACACAAATAAACGGAGGTCCACAATATTATAGACCAGGGATCCGAAGATCCGAATACATAAGTCAGTCATACAAATATTATCTGAGTACAGACATAGTTAGACAAGTTTTGCCTTAAGAAGGCTAGCATAAACAGCGACACTAGATCGAAAGGCGTTGGCCTCCTGCCTGGGAGCCTCCGATCCTACTCCTGGTCAGCTGGCTCGATCCAGTAGTACGTGCCCTCTGGACCCGCCTGGTAGTAGGCTCCTGTGGTGGCATCTGGCTCCTGGACTCCATCGTCTGGTGTATCATCAAGGTGGGGTATATGGGGGAAAAGAGAAAGTAAAGCAACCATGAGTACTCATCCGAAGTACTCAGCAAGCGAGGATCTAAACTACATATGCAACATTATCAATGGAGAAAGGCTGTATATGTGGACTGGGCTGCAGAAATGCCAGAGTAGAGAGAAGGCCTAGTCCTATCGAAGACTAGCATCTTCAAACATCTTCATATGCCATCATCTTGCAGCAATAGAAGAGAGTAGAAAAGCATTTTATTTAGCAAACATGTTGAAGTACAGCTCAAAGATCCTTCCTCGACTCCCAGCGAGAAAATGATCCCGAAGCTTCAATTAAGTAACAAGTATCCAGTTTAAGTAGTAGATCGGGATACACAAACTGAGCGTCCTTTACCGTAGGACCGGCTATCGATAGATCATTCATCCCTGCAGGGGTGCACTACTGTTACCCAACACGCTCGATCAACTCTGGCCGGACATACTTGCTGGGTAATGCCCGTCCTCGGAAGATCAACACGAAGCAGCGCTCTACCTAGACTCAGCAGAGAGGTCAGCACGCCGGACTAACCTATGCACCCAGAGGTCTTGGGCCATCGCCCTGGGCACCCTGCGCGTTGCGTGGCTGGCCAGGGTGCAGGCGCGACACTAAACTCTCCAGTGAAGTATCCAGCCCAATCCCAGCGATCAGCCCGCACGGTGAATCGTGACGTCTGATGAGCTTTCGGAGAAACGTACATCGCAGAGGGCCCCATAACCATAATCCCGCGTGGTGGTAGTGCGTATAGGGCACGTCGACCCACTCAGATCACACACCCAAATCCGATCAGCTCATTTAGTAACAAGCGGAAACATTCAGAGTTTCTGAAGCTCCGCCACAGTATCACACTCGAGTGCCCTTCCGGCACACTAGACAACATAGATACCCAGCGGGTACCCACCAGGGTGGACCCGCCTGTAACAAGGTCAAGTAACCATGTGGTCATAATCATCAGGGTGAATGTATGGGGCATCACCCTCGAGGTTCACACTGAGGGGTTGCACGACAGAGTCGTATCGATAGTGGTGAAGGAGGAATCACCCTCGATGACCACGACCGAACAGCTACACTGCAGAGTATTCATCAGGAGTGCGTTACGAGGTATCACCCTCGGCACTCAATAGTTACTATGCAGAGTCGTACAACTAAGGGGGTGTGAAGTGAGGCGTCGGTCTTGTGACGCCCTGGATTTTGCCTATTTCTTTTTCCTTTTTTATTTTGGTTTGGATTTGCTTTTCTGTGGCTTAGTAGTTCTGAAACCTGGAGAGATCACCCTTGATTCCTCTCCCAAGTGGCTTGCCAACCTCAAAATCATCCCAAGATCTTGTCATTTCCATCTTGGACCAATCCCAATATTCTTTTCTTGGGAATATTCCTTTTTCTATTAAAGGAATAACCCTGTCAGCTCTGAGTTGTGAAGCAACTCATATTTCTATCATTCCCAAAATTCCCAAATAATTCTCATAAATCCTTTGGGACATATCTTATCCATATATGTCAAAATATTCCTTGCCATGTTAAAAAATAATCCACCAAAATTCCTTTTCTGATTCTGCCCTAGTTGACAGTTTGTGAAGCAAGTACCCTTTATATTGGCCTACTTGCTCTCAAACTTTTTGAGAATTATTTCCTATCCATATCATTGCCTCATGCTAAAATTCAACTTCATTTGGTTCATAAAACTCCCATGGCTAATTTCCTAAGTTCCTGGTCAACTGGGGGCTTAATGAAGGAAGTACTAGTTAGGAGTATCCAAATGATTTGAAATTTTACAAGCATATTCATATGCTCAAATCATGACCCTCTACCAAGTTTCAACCCTATCCAAACATCTGAGTGAGCAGAGCATCAATTCTTAGATTCTGGCCATATTTTTCAGTTGTGAAGCAACTATATTTTATATTGCTTCATTCAAGCTTAAAATTTACCAGGACATTCTTAAATCCATTTCAACTCCTTCCACCAAGTTTTGGCCCAATTCAGTAATCCAATTGCCCTATGCAAATTTTGCAAGTTTCTGGACAGAGAGGATGCTTGTGAAGCAAGTACCATTATGGCTTGTCCATTTGGTATGAAATTTTTACAGCATCTTAATATATCCAAATAACCCTTCCTTGCCAAATTTCAGCTCAATCCAATGAAGTATGTGAGTGCTACTTCATACTTTGCAAATCTGGTCAGTAGAGCCCTTTGAACAGCAAGTGCTATTTATCTTCATGCAAATAAGCTGCAAATTTGCAGACATGATCACCTTAGCATTTGATCATCCCATGCCAAATATCAGAGTCTAGATCCTGCTCGATCTCCCCCAGCCCACTCCAAACACCTTCCTGCTCCTGAGTAAACCTGCTAGCTGCGGTCAACTCAAGTGCCACTATGCTTGTTTCTTTCTTCCTTGACCTCATCTGTTGAATGACCGATCGAGTTGACACGGTGGGGTTGACCAGGACACGTGGAATCGCCGTGTCCATGCGGTGACCGCCGCCCTGGCATGACATAGACGCGAGCTGCGTACTGGTCAGCTCGGGCCCCTCTTCTCCTCGTTGGTTCCGCGCGAGGAGTCATGTCCTACAGCTCCCTCTTGTCGTCGCCTTCCTCCCTGGATAAATCTCCCCCTCTCCCGTCCCCTCCATCGTGCGGTAGCCGCCGCGCCCGCACCCTGTCCTCTCTGTCACCGACGAGACCGGTCGATGGAGCCCTCCCGAACCTCCCCGAGCTCGCCTGAGCCCTCTCCGCTCCTCCATGAGACCTCCAGAGGCCTCTCCCCTCCTCCCCGCAGTTTCCCGAAGGCTCCGGCGAGCGGTGGACACGTCACCGCGGCCGAGTTCGAGCACCTTCGCCGCCCGGCTATTTAAAGCCACCCGAGACCTCCCGAGCTCACCATCGGCATCCCCTCGCTCCCAGCTCCCTCCCCATCCACTCCACTGAGCCCCGGAGCCCACCCTTGCCTACCACCGCCGCCATGGCCGCCGGTCTCCTCCTCCTAAATTGCCTCATTGCCGAGCCCCTATTGCTCTCCTTTTATCACCATGGTATCACCCAGACCACAGCGGACCTCCCCACTCCCTTATTTCGCCGCCGAAGCTGCTGTGGCCGCGGCCCCGCGCACGGCCGCCGCCCTCTTCTCCGGCCACTTCGAGCCATCACCGCTGCAGCCCTCCCCGGCGCGGCTGCTCCCCCTATACGGATGCGGCATCCCTCCAGGAACTCGCCGGTGGCCTCCCCACGGCCGGAGACGGCCGGAGCCGCCCGGGCCCCTCGCCGGAGCCCGCCTTTGCTCGTGGCCGCAGCAGTCGCCTCGCCCTCTCCCTGCCGCTCCCTCTATCTCCCTTGGCCGCGGCACTTCACGGCGAGCCTGCCAGTGGCCGCGCCCTCGCTGGAGATGGCCGGAGCCGGCCGGGCCATCGCCGGTCAAGCCTCTGCCTCGCCTCTCCTTGTCCCTCCTCTGCTCCCGATCGGGAGGAAGAAGAAGCCGACGTGGGAGAGAGAGAGGGTAAGGAGGGACCCGCAGGTCAGCCTCTCTGCGTTGACCCCACGGGCGCTGACGTGGATAAGTGGACGCGCCCCCGCCATGTTTTCGTGTTCCCCGCGGGAAGGCGTATTCCTTTCAAATGCGCGACCGGCCGTTCTGCCCAGGGACCCGGATGTAATCATTTATTTTGCAGATAGGTCCCTGACAGAAGATCCCTCATAACTTTTTAACCGTAACTCCGATCGAGGTGATTCCAAAGCCCACATCTTCGTCTCGTCGAGCCCGTTCCGATGGAGTCATTTTCATAATGTTTACACACTATGAAAATGACCATTTTGCCCTTGCCGTAAACAGCCCCTTTGAGAGAGAACTGTTTCCGACATTCGTCCCCGCGACATTTCCGCACTTCATTCCGATGACTCCTTCATCTCCAGGCAAGCCACAACCCTCATCTGCATAATTGCAATGCAATATCATAGTTTAATTAATTACTTTAATAGCAAGAATGTTATCTGTAGCATGGATTGGATTATGCAATGTTTGAGTTAATTCTCGGATAAATGAGTAGATGTTGAATACCGGATTATTAATGACTAGTAGTTTACCCACTCGTTGATGTTATGATGTTGAGATTACCGTCTATGATTATTTTGGGTTTCATCCGGCATTTGTGGATATGAACTAGTAGCAGTAGCCTAAGCATGCCGGTTATTGGATTACTATGATATCGGAGTATCAGCTGTGACAGAAAGATTGTTCGGGTATAAGATGCCTAATTTGACCAACTAAGTTAACTTGATGAAACAACCTGGTAATAAGTGAACTTAGTTGGTTGATCGAGAGTCACCTGTCCGGGCTTATTCGTGCAGCCACATTTGCCGGTATGGGACGGCCTTGACTTGGTCTGATCGCGTGCTCTTCCACCGGTACCTCCAAAGAGGGAGGGTTATGCGTGTGCGCTACCCTGGCCCGGTAGGCGGCGATAACCCTATGAGCCCAGTTGAGTTATTGGATCCAGGTCCCCGTTTGGGATAGTTTGTTTGGCCAGGATGCTGGCAGGTGTCTTGAGGACACGGGGCCACCCAGGGCTTGACTCCAAGAGGGAGTATGATTGCCGGTCGTACGCTGGAAGAGTCACGGGTCAGGTGGGTTTCATCGGAACGTCGTTGGTCCACCCGAATGGGAGCACGAGGCCATGAGTTCCGTGGTGTGGGTAAAGTGTACAACCTCTGTAGAGTGTTAAATCTATTCGAATAGCCGTGTCCACGGAATTGGACAGCCCGTCCAGACCCCTATAGGAGATCAATCGTTTTAATGACAGTAATGATGGGAGAACTCATCTGAGTTTGGTAACAGTTGGACAGTATGCCATGGGCAAGTCTTGGTAATGATCTCGAGGATGATCATTGGATGTTCTTGGAGTGATCATGAGTTGGTCACCAGAATGCAGGAAGAGTAGCCTGTTATTGCTCATTTCAACCATTCCTTCGGTAACAATAAATCTTAACTTAATCTTGATTGCTGTGATGTTGTCTTGCCTTAATGCCGATGTTTGTTGTGAGCTTGCGAGTACATTCAAAGTACTCACCTGGCGTGTCATGCCAGTTTGTAGGTCATGCCATGTTTGATTGTTTGTTGGAGATGTTGATTGCGCGAGCTAGGATACGCGTTCCAGCCAGAGTCCCTGCGGAGTGGAGTCCATCACCGCCGACGTTGTTCCGCTGCCGAGAGTTGCTTCGCTCCCTCAGGTCGATCCGCTGTTAGCATAGAGCTATTTTGAGCAGGCGTTGTGTCGCCGTGTCGATGTAATCCTTGTACCCTTGTAACCTTATTTATAGCAATAAAGAGCTGATTTGTTCTATGCCAACAGTGCCGTATTCTAGTGGACTTGTCCCTGGGACTGGAATACGGGGCGTTCCGGTTCCCTCTGAGCCGGGGTGCCACAAGAGTTGGTATCAGAGCAGGTCTGGCTATAGGACGCCCTAGACTGTGCGAATGTTAGAAAGCGGTAGCATAGAGTCTAGCCGGTTTGCTGCACTTGTTTGCTGCATTTGTCTGCTGCATAGCATGCATATAGACTAGTTATTACTAACGATGGATCTGGTAAGTATAGGTGGCAATCCACTACCTGTACTCTCCAGTTGCATGTTCCGTGGTGTCTGGTGTCATCTTCGTCCCAGCGGAGTGATGCCAAGGTGCCTAGTAGTATCGATCCCTTGCAGGATTGATGCACAGGTACCACACCGATTTATCCTTTTCAGCTATTCCTATGGTTCGGTGATAGACATGTTTCTATCCCGGATCGTACCATCCCTCTAGCCACGTTGGCAACCCTTACTGATCTTGGTTATCAGAAAAGGGCAATGCCCACAAGCCTTTCTTTTCACCGCTATTCCACCCAGCCATCCATTCCGTGGACAAGTACGGTTTCTTCCGTACGCTTGATGACGATGTGGTCGTGACCTCTGTGTCCCGATCCACGATCATCAAGTCCGTCCTCGCCTCAGTATCCTTCCAGCTGCAACCAGAGTTAAGCCGTGTTTGGTGTACCTTTGTTTACACCAACTCCTTCCACACCTTGACTTCCTTTCATGCACATCGCCACAGCATGTTAGACCGTAGTACCGGAGTCTCCGCGAGATTTGTGTGCTTAGGTAGGCATGCATATCATTGCTGTGGATAGCTGTAATATATGATATTGTTTGTGTGTGATCTTAGTGCTTTGTGTGCTTTTGTTTCTTTCGTTGGGCCCTTGGTGTTACCTTATTTCCCCTTATGGAAGTTGCTCCCCGACACCGGACTCAAAGAAATCAGTGAAGAGACAGTTAGTTGGAGGCTCAGCTCAACAATATGGAATTTTCCGCTGACTGCCTGATATCGGGAAATACCTGGCCTGACTACCAATGGTATTTTATTAGCATCCAGTATGCATCATTGCAACTTTCACAGCAGAAATCATCGGATCAGCAAGACGACAGATTGTGTGCTGATCCACAGTACATTTCATGTCAAAGGTATGGTTACCATATACGGTTTGAGTCTGCTATGAGTACAGGTTGAACCCTGATATATCCCGGAAGTAAGCCAGAATATGTTATGAGTGCGGTGTTTAGCAAGAAGGATAGCTGAATACCATGTGGTTTACAACAAGTAACTGACAGCAGAAACATTAAGGAATAGATATATGCACTCAGTCCGTATGTGGCAAAAAGGAAGCCTCAGAGTACAAGATACTCCCCAGACAGTTGGCAGCATATGACAATGTATCCCAAGAGTCAGGTCCGCAACCGTTGGTCGGAATGCAAGAACCAGTCAGGACACAAGCCTGCCTCAGAAATCAAGTGGCCAGCTATACATGTTTCCATAGATATGGTGGACATGCTGCCAAGGTCATATGGGGTACTCATACAATGATGCCAGCCCGGTGAGGATCTGACTATTGCCTGAGCTATGATAGAAGAAAAAAACTCCAGTTATACACTTCAGTGTGATGACCAACAACCTATGGAGTAACCCGACCATCTGATATATGCTCTATAGCATTGCTCTGTGTTATTCCGGTATGTTCAAATTATTATGCTCATACCTGCATGCATAATAGTGAGCTGTATGGGACGCGGATGAACCCTTGCCCATCTTTCTTTGGTAACGGCACCACGCCTATGTTCTGAGCTGTTTTCGGCCGTCCGGGGTGGATGCCGATTTTTTATTTCTCTTGTCAGCAACTGGCCCGTGTTCTGAGCTGCTTTTCGGCCGTCTCGGGCAGTAGTTGAATTTCTCTCCGTGGCAATGACCCTATGCTCTGAGCTGTTTTTCGGCCGTCTTAGGGAGTTGCTACTTTCTTCTTATCGACACCGTCTCATGCTCTGAGCTGCTTTTCAGCCGTCTTGAGTCGGGGTTGAGTTATTCCAGTAAAAGTCCCACATCTGAGTTGTAAAGACTGTTCTGGTGGCTACTGGTTTATTTGCCGGTTTTATCCAAGGGTTCGGACGATCGTTACCCTACAGCTACAACTTGTAAAATGCCTGCCGGAATATTGCACTTGGAAACACCCATGGTCACATGAAGAATCAAGGGCATATTAGTCCAAGTTCTTTCAGCAAAGGATCCAGGCAAAGAGAACCATAATGAAGGAGCAAGATTGTCCATACAGGTATGGTAATACTCAGAGCAGTCGGGTTCGATACCGATCACCATGGGTACACACCCACGGGGTCTATTCTATTTGCAAGGATCCCATACCGAAAAGAACCCGCCCAGCCAACCGGGTATGCTCAGAATTGTCAGAAGAGAGCAACCAAGCTGGTCAGGTCAGTCGGCAAATTAACTCAGCAGTTCAAATTCAGCAACCATGTTAAAACATTACACAGCCTACCACCCATATAGAGATGCCGACAGACTGAGTAATGAACAACAGTCTCGAAGCATACTTCCTCACAGATGGGAATCAGTTAAAGACTAGCCTGCCGTGAACAAGATTTTGCTGTCAGGATCACTGTCAGTCAAGTCTATGGATAATATCACCGTACACCTTTATGCTGGTCATGACAGGTGACAATTAAATCTTTGGTACGAATGTGATACCTGAGATAGTACAGATACCAAAGATGATTCAGTAAACCATGCGAGAAGGAGAGCGATATGAATCACAGTACTGTTTCAAACTTGGAGGACATACAGCCCTTTGAGGACACCCAAGCACGATGAGTAAAAGATTTCATGTCCCTCGAGAGGATCTGTTCACGAGTCAATGGACGATCATCCGTATTGGACTTCATCACAACACGTCCATAAGGAACAACTCTCGGGCTTGCAAGAAGGACGGGTATTGTAGTCAGGATAATTCATTGCACCTAGGCAGGCCATTAGACATAAAAGGATTAAAGTTAGAATAATATATGAGGAAAGACCTGTCAGAATGAGAATCCAGTGAAATGAACCACATCAAAGCCAGGCAGTCAATCGGAGAAATCAGCGGGAGCATATCACAAAGGTTAAAAAGGAAACCCGAGTGGGAAACGGTTTCCTCAAGGGGGAATATTCAGGTTTAACCCCTGAGCAACCAAATCTCGAGGACGAGATTTCTTTAAGGGGGGTAGGTTTGTGACGCCGTGGATTTTGCCCATTTCTTTTTCCTTTTTTATTTTGGTTTGGATTTGCTTTTCTGTGGCTTAGTAGTCCTGAAACCTGGAGAGACCACCCTTGATTCCTCTCCCAAGTGGCTTGCCAACCTCAAAATCATCCCAAGATCTTGTCATTTCCATCTTGGACCAATCCCAATATTCTTTTCTTGGGAATATTCCTTTTTCTATTAAAGGAATAACCCTGTCAGCTCTGAGTTGTGAAGCAACTCATATTTCTACCATTCCCAAAATTCCCAAATAATTCTCATAAATCCTTTGGGACATATCTTATCCAGATATGTCAAAATATTCCTTGCCATGTTAAAAAATAATCCACCAAAATTCCTTTTCTGATTCTGCCCTAGTTGACAGTTTGTGAAGCAAGTACCCTTTATATTGGCCTACTTGCTCTAAAACTTTTCGAGCATTATTTCCTATCCATATCATTGCCTCATGCCAAAATTCAACTTCATTTGGTTCATAAAACTCCCATGGCTAATTTCCTAAGTTCCTGGTCAACTGGGGGCTTAATGAAGGAAGTACTAGTTAGGAGTATCCAAATGAGTTGACATTTTACAAGCATATTCATATGCTCAAATCATGACCCTCTACCAAGTTTCAACCCTATCCAATCATCTAAGTGAGCAGAGCATCAATTCTTAGATTCTGGCCATATTTTTCAGTTGTGAAGCAACTATATTTTATATTATTTCATTCAAGCTGAAAATTTACCAGGACATTCTTAAATCCATTTCAACTCCTTCCACCAAGTTTTGGCCCAATTTAGTAACCCAATTGCCCTATGCAAATTTTGCAAGTTTCTAGACAGAGAGGATGCTTGTGAAGCAAGTACCATTATGGCTTGTCCATTTGGTATGAAATTTTTACAGCATCTTAATATATCCAAATAACCCTTCCTTGTCAAATTTCAGCTCAATCCAATGAAGGATGTGAGTGCTACGTCATACTTTGCAAATCTGGTCAGTAGAGCCCTTTGAACAACAAGTGCTATTTATCTTCATCCAAATAAGCTGCAAATTTGCAGACATGATCACCTTAGCATTTGATCATCCCATGCCAAATATCAGAGTCTAGATCCTGCTCGATCTCCCCCAGCCCACTCCAAACACCTTCCTGCTCCTGAGTAAACCTACTAGCTGCGGTCAACTCAAGTGCCACTATGCTTGTTTCTTTCTTCCTTGACCTCATCTGTTGAATGACCGATCGAGTTGACACGGTGGGGTTGACCAGGACACGTGGAATCGCCGTGTCCACGCGGTGACCGCCACCCTGGCATGACATGGACGTGAGCTGCGTACTGGTCAGCTCGGGCCCCTCTTCTCCTCGTCGGTTCCGAGCGAGGAGTCATGTCCTACAGCTCCCTCTTGTCGTCGCCTTCCTCCCTGGATAAATCTCCCCCTCTCCCGTCCCCTCCATCGTGCGGTAGCCGCCGCGCCCGCACCCTGTCCTCTCTGTCGCCGATGAGACCTGTCGATGGAGCCCTCCCGAACCTCCCCGAGCTCGCCTGAGCCCTCTCCGCTCCTCCATGAGACCTCCAGAGGCCTCTCCCCTCCTCCCCGCAGTTTCCCGAAGGCTCCGGCGAGCGGTGGACACGTCACCGTGGCCGAGTTCGAGCACTTTCGCCGCCCGGCTATTTAAAGCCACCCGAGACCTCCCGAGCTCACCATCGGCATCCCCTCGCTCCCAGCTCCCTCCCCATCCACTCCACTAAGCCCCAGAGCCCACCCTTGCCTACCACCGCCGCCATAGCCGCCGGTCTCCTCCTCCTAAATTGCCTCATTGCCGAGCCCCTATTGCTCTCCTTTTATCACCATGGTATCACCCAGACCACGGCGGACCTCCCCACTCCCTTATTTCGCCGCCGGAGCTGCTGTGGCCGCGGCCCCGCGCACGGCCGCCGCCCTCTTCTCCGGCCACTTCGAGCCATCACCGCTGCAGCCCTCCCCGGCGCGGCTGCTCCCCCTATACGGATGCGGCATCCCTCCAGGAACTCGCCGGTGGCCTCCGCACGGCCGGAGACGGCCGGAGCCGCCCGGGCCCCTCGTCGGAGCCCGCCTTTGCTCGTGGCCACAGCGGTCGCCTCGCCCTCTCCCTGCCGCTCCCTCTGTCCCCCTTGGCCGCGGCACTTCACGGCGAGCCTGCCGGTGGCCGCGCCCTCGCTGGAGATGGCCGGAGCCGGCCAGGCCATCGCCGGTCAAGCCTCTGCCTCGCCTCTCCCTATCCCTCCTCTGCTCCCGATTGGGAGGAAGAAGAAGCCGACGTGGGAGAGAGAGAGGGTAAGGAGGGACCCGCAGGTCAGCCTCTCTGCGTCGACCCCACGGGCGCTGACGTGGATAAGTGGACGCGCCCCCGCCATGTTTTCGTGTTCCCCGTGGGAAGGCGTATTCCTTTCAAATGCGCGACCGGCCGTTCTGCCCAGGGACCCGGATGTAATCATTTATTTTGCAGATAGGTCCCTGACAGAAGATCCCTCATAACTTTTTAACCGTAACTCCGATCGAGGTGATTCCAAAGCCCACATCTTCGTCTCGTCGAGCCCGTTCCGATGGAGTCATTTTCATAATGTTTACACACTATGAAAATGACCATTTTGCCCTTGCCGTAAACAGCCCCTCCGAGAGAGAACTGTTTCCGGCATTCGTCCCCGCGACATTTCCGCACTTCATTCCGATGACTCCTTCATCTCCAGGCAAGCCACAACCCTCATCTGCATAATTGCAATGCAATATCATAGTTTAATTAATTACTTTAATAGCAAGAATGTTATCTGTAGCATGGATTGGATTATGCAATGTTTGAGTTAATTCTCGGATAAATGAGTAGATGTTGAATACCGGATTATTAATGACTAGTAGTTTACCCACTCGTTGAGGTTATGATGTTGAGATTACCGTCTATGATTATTTTGGATTTCATCCGGCATTTGTGGATATGAACTAGTAGCAGTAGCCTAAGCATGCCGGTTATTGGATTACTATGATATCGGAGTATCAGCTGTGACAGAAAGATTGTTCGGGGATAAGATGCCTAATTTGACCAACTAAGTTAACTTGATGAAACAACCTGGTAATAAGTGAACTTAGTTGGTTGATCGAGAGTCACCTGTCCGGGCTTATTCGTGCAGCCACATTTGCCGGTATGGGACGGCCTTGACTTGGTCTGATCGCGTGCTCTTCCACTGGTACCTCCAAAGAGGGAGGGTTATGCGCGTGCGCTACCCTGGCCCGGTAGGCGGCGATAACCCTGTGAGCCTAGTTGAGTTATTGGATCCAGGTCCCCGTTTGGGACAGTTTGTTTGGCCAGGACGCTGGCAGGTGTCTTGAGGACACGGGGCCACCCAGGGCTTGACTCCAAGAGGGAGTATGATTGCCGGTCGTACGCTGGAAGAGTCACGGGTCAGGCGGGTTTCGTCGGAACGTCGTTGGTCCACCCGAATGGGAGCACGAGGCCATGAGTTCCGTGGTGTGGGTAAAGTGTACAACCTCTGCAGAGTGTTAAATCTATTCGAATAGCCGTGTCCACGGAATTGGACAGCCCGTCCAGACCTCTATAGGAGATCAATCGTTTTAATGACAGTAATGATGGGAGAACTCATCTGAGTTTGGTAACAGTTGGACAGTATGCCATGGGCAAGTCTTGGTAACGATCTCGAGGATGATCGTTGGATGTTCTTGGAGTGATCATGAGGTGGTCACCAGAATGCAGGAAGAGTAGCCTGTTATTGCTCATTTCAACCATTCCTTCGGTAACAATAAATCTTAACTTAATCTTGATTGCTGTGATGTTGTCTTGCCTTAATGCTGATGTTTGTTGTGAGCTTGCGAGTACATTCAAAGTACTCACCTGGCGTGTCATGCCAGTTTGCAGGTCATGCCATGTTTGATTGTTTGTTGGAGATGTTGATCGCGCGAGCTAGGATACGCGTTCCAGCCAGAGTCCCTGCGGAGTGGAGTCCATCACCGCCGACGTTGTTCCGCTGCCGAGAGTTGCTTCGCTCCCTCAGGTCGATCCGCTGTTAGCATAGAGCTATTTTGAGCAGGCATTGTGTCGCCGTGTCGATGTAATCCTTGTACCCTTGTAACCGTATTTATAGCAATAAAGAGCTGATTTGTTCTATGCCAACAGTGCCGTATTCCAGTGGACTTGTCCCTGGGACTGGAATACGGGGCGTTCCAGTTCCCTCTGAGCCGGGGTGCCACAGGTCTCTGATCGACGATCACATTGATCGAGTCGTCGATGATCAAGCAGGGGCAACAAGGGAAAGGTGGTGGGGTCACTGATGGTTCACTACCAACCTATACTAAACAGTTTATCATAGGTAGGTAAGGTAACAATGAACAGGTTACAGCAGCAGGCTATGCATCAGAATAGGAGCATACATAACAGTAGCAAAATCTAATGCAAGCAGGAGAATGGAATGGGCGATATCTTGATGCTCAAAAGGGGGGGGGGGCTTGCTTGGTTGCTCTGGCAAGAGGGGGAGGTCGTCAACGGGCTGCTCGTCTGGAGCGTAGTCGTATCCTGGTGCAGCGTCGTCGGTCTCGGCGTCTATCGAGAGAGAGAAGAAGGGGGGAGAGAAACAATAAATTCACGGCAATAATGCAAATAATATGTATGACATGCCTAAATGATATGCCGGGGTGTTCTACTGCCTAACTAAATGATTTAGTTAATTTAGGAATTTATTTGGATTTATTTAATTAAAGTGGGGCACTATTCATTTATCGAAATCGGTCTAAATGCTCAACGTTCATATAGCTACGGGCGTCAGACGGGAATACGGAGGGCGTATTCGGGTTCGTATCGAAATTCTGAGCAAGTTTCATGTATAAAGTATTTTCATCAGAGTTACGGTTTATTTAATATGATTTTCTAAAGTTTTTATTAATTCCTGGAATTTATTTAATTTTTTAAATTAACATTATCCGAGACAGTGCTGCGATGACATCAGCATGACATCATGCTGACGTCAGCAGGCACCTGACAGGGTGGGTCCCACCTGTCATAGACTGTTAGGCTAATTAGGGTTAATTATTTGATTAACAATTAATTAAACTAATTAATTAAATTAAATTAATCTAATCAGGGTTAATTAGCCTAATTAATTAACTAATTAATTAATTAATTAATTAACTATTTAATTTTAATTATTTTTATTTTTATTTTTATTACGTTCTGTGGGCGGGGCCCATATGTCATAGGCCCCTGGGGGCCAAACGGGCGCTGGGCGTCGGGCGCAACCCGAATGGGCGCTGGCCCGCGGGTGCGCACCCGACTGGGCGGCGCGGGGCAGTTGGCGGGCGCGGGCGCCGGCGAGGCCACGGCGGGGCGGGGCCGTGGCGAAGCGGGCGGCCACCGGAGGAGGACGCCGGGGCCATGGAGGGGTGCGGCCGGACCACCGCGGGGCGAGGAGGGAGCGGCGCGGCGGCGTGGGGTGGCGCGGCCAGAGCGGGCGGGAAGCGGCGGGCGCGCGCGCGCGCACGTGGAAATGGAGGCGAGGCGAGCGTGCGGTGAGCGGGCCGGGCGCGGCCGGAGCGCGCGTCGGGCGCGCGGTCGCGAGCAGCGCGCGGACGGGAAGGCACGGGGTGGTCGCGGCAGTGGCAGGCGTGGATGCGGGCGCGGGCACGGTGCGGTGAGCGCGCATCGGACGCAGCCGGAGCGCGTCAACCGCGGGCGAGATCGTCGGGGATCGCGGCGATTGCAGGGGTACGGGGGAAGAGAAGAGGCCAGGGCCTCACCGGCGATCGTGGGGTCAAGGCAGTGGGGGCGCGAGGTGGTTGACGGGGACGACGGCGATGGGGAGGCAGGCCGGCGGGGACGAGACGAGGTCGAGGCGGCGAGGGGGCTCCCGCGTCGAGCGGCGTTCCAGGCGGCGATGGACGGCGAAGGTCGGCCTCCTCCTCTCGATCCCGATCCAATCGGGGGAGAGGGGGGAGGAGATATTTTCGTGGGGGTAGGGGGAGGGGTGGGGGGGGTCGGTGGGGAGAAGGGGGGATGAGTGGATAAGGGGGGGGGAGTGGCCGGCTGGGTCGAGGCCAGCTGGGCTAGGCCCAGTTGGGCCGGGGCTTCTCCTTTTTTTTCTTTTCTTCTTTTGTTTCGTTTTCTTTTATCTTTTCTTTTATTTATACATATATCTCTGTTTAGTAAATTGTTAGGCCACACATTGAATTTTGCAAAACATAGGAATTGCTCCAACAAATACTAGGCATTACCTACCACTACCAAAAATTAGTTTACAGACAATAGGAGCTCACACAATTTTTATAATAATTAAAATGCATTAAACCTTACTGTTTTAATTATGTTAGAGCCACCTAATTATTTTATTGTTTGTTGGTTATAATTTTAGACTAGCCTCTGCAATATTTGTTATTTATCGAACATTTCAGTTTTTATGTTGGCCAACTTTTCTATTCCACTTTCATTTAAATTTGAATTTGACTTAGGAGTTGAAATGCAATAAGATGCTAATGATGATTATGCACTGTTAAACTGGCTGACATGTCATTATCAAAAGTGATCACTGTAGCTAATGACAGGGGGTGTTACATTCGATTTCCCCTCCCGAAGGGAAGTATCCCCGACGGAATCGCTCTGCCTGAGAGCAAAATAGTTCCTGCCTAGGTTTTGCCTCGAGACGGCGGCGCTTCATCCCGAAAGTCCTCTTCTGATTTTTTTTCTAGGGCAAATGGCTTCATATAGCAGAAGGAGGGGCCCTAAGGCCTGCCAGGGGCCCCACAAGCTTGGTGGCGTGCCCAGGGGGTAGGGCGCGCCCCCAGGCTTGTGGCTGCCTGGTGGGTCCCCTCCTGTTGATTCTTTCGCCAGTATTTTTTATATATTCCAAAATAATTCTCCATAAATTTTTAGGTCATTTGGAGTTGTGCAGAATAACTATCTCTGTTTCACCCCTTTTCGGTCCAGAATTCCAGCTGCCGGCATTCTCCCTCTTCATGTGAATCTTGGAAAATAAGAGAGAAAAGGCATAAGAATTGTATCATAAAGTGAAATAATGATAAAAAACATAATAATTATTAGTAGGAAATCATGATGCAAATTGGGCGTATCAGGGAATCACAAACCTTAACACCAATATTCTTACTAAACCACAATTATCTACTAGCACCTCCCACATATTACCTTCTTAATATCGCAAAACTATTGCAAGGAATCAAACTTATCGTATTCAATGATCTACATGTAAGTTTTTATTATATCCCTCTTGAATACCTATCATATTAGGACCAAATTCATAACCCATGCATATTACCATTGCTATTCATTAGACTCTCAAAAAGATATAAGTGAATTCTTTAAAATATAACCACCGCCGTGCTCTAAAAGATATAAGTGAAGCACCAGAGCAACTGCCTAGCTCAAAAGATATAAGTGAAGCACATAGAGTATTCTAACAAATCACGAATAATGTGTGTCCCTCTCAAAAAGGTGTGCTCAGCAAAGATGATTGTGACAAACTAAAAAGCAAACAAACTATAGCACAAGATGCTCCAAGTAAAGCACATATCATGTGATGAATAAAAATATAGCTCCAAGTGAGTTACCGATAGATTGTAGATGAAAGAGGGGATGCCATCCGGGGTATCGCCAAGCTTAGACGCTTGAGTCTTCCTTAAATATTACCTTGGGGTACCTTGTGCATCCCCAAGCTTAGGCTCTTGCCGCTCCTTATTCCTTTATCCATCGTAGTCTCACCCAAAACTTGAAAACTTTAGCACACAAAACTCAACAGAAACCTCGTGAGATCCGTTAGTATAACAAATAAATCTTAAACTTTAGGTGATGTTGTAAATTGATTCATATTTAATATTGGCATAATGCTACTGTACTCCAACTTCTCCATGACTCATACCCCCCTATACGATCCATAGATTCATCAAAATAAGCAAACTATGCAACAAAAACAGAATATGTCTAAAACAGAACAGTCTATAAAGATCTGAATTAACGTCATACTTCTGTAACTCCAAAAATTATGACACATTAGGACAACATGGGAAATTCATATATCAATATTTTATAAAATAATCAGAAGGTTCTGACGCTCCAGCAAAAAATCAAAATTCCAGCACTGGACGCAAAAGTTTCTGTTTTCAAACAACATCACTTATATTATCTTCCAAATCATCCCAAAGGCATTACTTGGCACAAACACTAATTAAAAGATAAAAACACAATCATAACAGAAGCTAAAATTGTGTAAACTCACAAAACAGAAATAAAAAGCAAAAATTTAAGATAAATATTGGGTTGTCTCCCAACAAGCTCTTTCTTTATAGCCATTAAGATAGGCTTAGGATTTCAATGATGCTCACATGAAAGATAATAATTGAAACACAATGAGAACATCATAAAACATGTGAAAAACACATTTAAGTCTAACCCTCTTCCTATCCATAGGCATTTTATAAGCAAACAAATTATCAAGACAAGAAATATCTAGCATATGCAACACAAAGAGAGGTAATTTAGTGACATGAAAATTTCTATAATCATATTTGCCTCTCTCATAATAATTACATGTAGGATCATAATCAAATTCAACTATATAGCTATCATACAAAATATTCTCTTCATGATCCCTATGCATAAAAGTTTTATAATCTTCCAAGATAGTGGGACTAACATCAACTAAAGTCATGACCTCTCCAAACCCACTTTTATCAATAATTTCATAAGATTGAGCACTCTCCAAATATGTGGGATTCTTTTACCTAAAGTTGACACTCTCCCAAACCCACTTTTAATAATATTGCAAATATCATTATCAATAATAGAATCATCGTGAGGCTTAAATAAATTTTCAAGATCAAAAGAAGCATCACCCCAATCATGATCATTACAATAAGTAGTGGACGTAACAAAATCATCATCCCCAAGCTTGTAGTTTTGCATATTATTAACACAATTGACATTAATAGAATTTATAATAACATCATTGCAATCATGCTTTTCATTCAACGAGCTATCATGAATCACTTTATAAATTTCTTCTTTTAACACTTCATCACAATTTTCAGATTCATGATTTTCAAGCAAAACTTCATAAAGATAATCAAGTACACTCAACTCACTAGCAATTGGTTCATCATAATTGGATTGTTTGAATAGATTAGCAAGTGGATGAGGATCCATAAGTCTATATTTTTATTTTTATTGAGTCACACCATTTTAGCAAGCAAACGAGCAAATAAAATATTTTTGTGTTTTGTGTTTTTTGTAAAATTGTTTTAGAAGTGGGGGTGATGAAAACGAGAGGTAAATGCAAATATAAGGAAAATGAAAATAAATGCAAGAGGTTGATAGTTTGTGCGAAGGTACTTGATAAATTTTGGTGATGTCTCCCTTGCAACGGTGCCAGAATTTTTTTCCTGCTACTTGTACACTGCGTTGGTATTTCCCCGAAGAGGAGAGGATGAAGCAGTATAGTAGAGATAAGTATTTCCCTCAGTTAAGAACCAAGGTTATCAATCCAGTAGGAGAACCACACAAAACCCCTTTAGCAGCACCTGCACACACAAAAGCAAGCACTTGCACCCAACACAAATAAGAGGGTTGTCAATCCTCTTAGCGGTTATTTGCAAGGATTAATTCTGATAGTGATAGATAGATAAAGTAAAATACTAAATAAAATAAAAGTAAATAAATTGCAGAAGGGTATTTTTGGATTTTAATATATGATAAAGGTAGACCCGGGGGCCATAGTTTTCACTACAGGCTTCTCTCTCGAGCGCAGAACATACGGTGGGTAAACAAATTACTGTTGGGCAATTGATAGAAAAGAAAACAATTATGACGGATTCATGGCAATGATCATGTATATAGGCATCACATCCGAGACAAGTAGATCGACTCCTGCCTGCATCTACTACTATTACTCCACCCATCGACCACTATCCAGCATGCATCTAGGGTATTAAGTATAAGACAGAGTAACGCCTTAAGCATGATGACATGATGTAGACAAAGCAAACTCAAGCAATATGATTAAACCAGATCTTTTTATCCTTAATAGCAATAATACAAATACGTGTCATGTCCCTTTCTGTCACTAGGATTGAGCACCGCAAGATTAAACCCATCACAAAGCACCTCTCCCATTGCAAGATAAACCAATCTAGTTGGCCAAACTAAATCGATAGATCGGAGAGAAATACAAAGCTATAACAATCATGCATAAAAGAGTTCAGAGAAGACTCAAATATTTTTCATGAATAATCTGATCATAAACTCACAATTCATCAGATCCCAACAAACACACCGCAAAAGAAGATTACATCGGATAGAACTCCAAGAACATCGAGGAGAACATGGTATTGAAGATCAAAGAGAGAGAAGAAGTCATCTAGCTACTAGCTCTGGACCCGTAGGTCTGTGGTAAACTACTCACACATCATCAAAAGGGCACAAGGTTGATGTAGAAGCCATCCGTGATTGATTCCCCCTCTGACAGAGTACTGAAAAAGACCTCCAGATGGGATCGCGGAAGAACATAGGCTTGCGGCAGTGGTAGGGTTTTCTTGTCTGGCTCTCCAATGGTTTCCGAATATTTGAGAATTTATAGAAGTGGAATTAGGTCAAAAGGAGCCATGAGGGGCACACAAGGCTGGGGTCGCACCCTGTTGCCTTGTGGCCTCCTCGTGAGGCTTCTGGCTTCCTCCCGAAGCTTCCAGGGTCTCTTTTGTCCAGAAAAAATCGTCAAAAAGTTTCATGGCATCTGGACTTCGTTTGGTACTGATTTCCTGAAAAACCAAAAACAAGCAGAAAACAACAACTGACATTGGGCACTAGGTTAATAGGTTAGCCCAAAAAATGATATATAATTCCATATAATTGCATATAAAATCATCTAAGATTGATACTATAATAGCATGGAACAATAAAAAATTATAGATACGTTGGAGACGTATCAATAGGCATCATGTCCGAGACAAGTAGATCGGCTCCTGCCTGCATCTACTACTATTACTCCACCCATCAACCGCTATCCAGCATGCATCTAGGGTATTAAGTATAAAACAGAGTAATGCCTTAAGCAAGATGACATGATGTAGACAAAGTAAACTCAAGCAATATGATTAAACCCCATCTTTTTATCCTTAATGGCAACAATACAAATATGTGGCATGTCCCTTTCTGTCACTGTTATTGATCACCGCAAGATTGAACCCATCACAAAGCACCTCTTCCATTGCAAGATAAACCAATCTAGTTGGCCAAACAAATCTATAGATCAGAGAGGATTACAAAGCTATAATAATCATGCATAAAAGAGTTCAGAGAAGACCCAAATATTTCTCATGAATAATCTGATCAGAAACTCACAATTCATCGGATCCCAATAAACACACCGCAAAAGAAGATTACATCGGATAGAACTCCAAGAACATTGAGGAGAACATGGTATTGAAGATCAAAGAGAGAGAAGAAGCCATCTAGCTACTAGCTATGGACCCGTAGGTCTATGGTAAACTACTCACACATCATCGGAAGGGCAGCAAGGTTGATGAAGAAGCCCTCCGTGATCGATTCCCCCTCCGGCAGAGTACCGAAAAAGGCCTCCAGATGGGATTGCGGAAGAATAGAGGCCTGCGGCAGTGCAAAGGTTTTCTCTTCTGTCTCTCTGGTATATTGGGAATATTTGGGAATTTATAGCGTTGGAATTAGGTCAGGAAGTGTCACGAGGGGCCCACAAGCCTGGGCGCGTGCCCTACCCCCTAGGGCGCGCCTCCCGAGCTTTTCGCTCCCTCGTGACTCTTCTGGTCTTCTCCCAAAGCTTCATGGGTCCCTTCTGGTCCATAAAAAATAAATCCAAAGTTTTTTCTCCGTTTGGACTCTTTTTGATAATGATTTTCTGAAAAGACAAAAACAAGCAAAAAAACAACTGGCACTGGGCACTGGGTTAATAGGTTAGTCCCAAAAAATGATATATAATGGCATATAATTGCATATAAAACATCCAAGATTGATACTATAATAGCATGGAACAATAAAAAATTATAGATACGTTGGAGACGTATCAGGATCCGATGAATTTGTGGATTTATGATCAGATTATTCATTGAATATTATTGAATCTTTTGAAGCTTCTTTGTTGTGTAATTGAGTAATGTATGTTTCCCGAGTTATTTGTCTTCTCTGGCCAAGATAGATGGGTAATTCTTCAGAGTGAGTGGTGCATAGTAGTATGTTCATTCTTACGGTGTTCTGTATCCCAATGAGAGAATGGGGAAAAGACACGTATTTGTATTGTTGCTACTAAGGATAAAATGATGGGGTTTAATATTATTGCTAGATTTCTTTCTGTCAATATTATGTCATCTTGCTTATTGTGTTGCTCTGTTTTTATAAACTTAATACCTTGAGATGCATGCCAGATAGCGGTTTCGGGGTGGAGCAATAGTAGTATAAACAGTTGGATAACAGTCTACTTATCAAAGACATAATGCCTATATAAGATTATGCCATGAATGATCATAGTTATTAATGCTGCTTTTCTATTAATTGTCCAACAATAATTTGTTTACCATGCCATTACATGCTTTCGAGAGAGATGCCACTAGTGAACCTATGGCCCCCGGGTCTATTCGCTATTAATAGTTGCTTCTACAAAATCGCTCTTTCATTTGCTTTCATTATTTTGCCACTTCACTATATGATTATCTATTCACTATTTGCTTTTAACCTTGTAACTAGCAAGATGAGGGGATTGACAACCCCCTTGCCAAGTTGGGTGCAAGTATATATTTTTTTTGTGTGCAGGTTTTGCTTATCTTGTTAGCTTGTTGACTCCTACTAGTTCGATTAAACCTTAGTTCTTAACTAAGGGAAATACTTTTGCTTCTGTGCTACATCACCCTTCCTCTTCAGGGAAATCCAGCAACTCCTACTGGAGTAGTAGAAGAATTTTCATTGCCGTTGCCGGGTAGTAATCATCTACCAAATTAGGTGCCTTCGCACAAACTTTTATTTGCTTTTTTTTTTCTAGTTGCCTTTGCCTTTTTCTTTGCTTGCTAATTTTTTTAAAATACCAAAAATATCCCATGCTGCTATTTCTGCTTTTGTTGCCACCATGTCTACTGCTGAAAATACCAAGATTTGGGATTTTTCTAGTAGTAATAACAATGATTTTATTAGTACTCCTATTGCTCCTCCCGCCACTAGTGCAGAGTCTTATGAGATTAAGCAGCCTTGTTAAATCTTGTGATGAAAGATCAATTTTCTGGAAATTATAATGAAGATGCAAGGCCACACTTTTATTAATTTGGTGCATGAGGACCGGAGAGAAGTATTTTTGAGTTGCTCTCCTTATGTTTCGGTTCATGTCCCAAATTGATTTGTTCCATCAATAATAAAAAGTTGTTTGTTCAGTAGTTTGGGTGTAACATCAAGATTACATAAAACATGTTTCTGCACGTGGTTTGTTGAAATATAATTAAAATAAAGAAAATGTTTACATGTTACATGGTTACAAGGACTGGGATATATCGAGAGACATTACCCAACTAGCCAATGATTGTTGTTTTGTTGTTGTTGTTTAGCAAATTTTGGTAAATGTCACAAACCGTCATGTCCCATGATACGTCCCCAACGTATCTATAATTTTTGATTGTTCCATGCTATTATAGTATCAATCTTGGATGTTTTTATATACAAATATATATCATTTTTTGGGACTAACCTTTTAACCTAGTGCCCAATGCCAGTTGCTGTTTTCTGCTTGTTTTTGGTTTTTAAGGAAATCAGTACCAAACAAAGTCCAAATGCCACAAAACTTTTTGATATTTTTTTCTGGATAAAAGAGACCCTGGAAGCTTCGGGAGGAAGCCAGAAGCCTCACAAGGAGGCCACAAGGCAACAGGGCGCGGCCCCGGGGGGGGGGGGGCTGATGCCTTGTTGGCCCCTCGTGGCTCCTTTTGACCTAATTCCACTTCTATAAATTCTCAAATATTTGGAAACCATCAGAGGGCCAGACGAGAAAACCTTACCATCGCCGCAAGCCTCTGTTCTTCCGCGATCCCATCTGGAGGCCTTTTTCGGTACTCTGCCGGAGGGGGAATCGATCACGGAGGGCTTCTACATCAACCTTGCTGCCCTTCCGATGATGTGTGAGTAGTTTACCACAGACCTATGGGTCCATAGCTAGTAGCTAGATGGCTTCTTCTCTCTCTTTGATCTTCAATACCATGTTCTCCTCGATGTTCTTGGAGTTCTATCCGATGTAATCTTCTTTTGCGGTGTGTTTGATGAGATCTGATGAATTGTGAGTTTATGATCAGATTATTCATGAGAAATATTTGAGTCATCTCTGAACTCTTTTATGCATGATTGTTATAGCTTTGTATTTCTCTCCGATCTATCGATTTGGTTTGGTCAACTAGATTGGTTTATCTTGCAATGGGAGAGGTGCTTTGTGATGGGTTCAATCTTGCGGTGCTCAATCCCAGTGATAAAAAGGGACATGACACATATTTGTATTGTTGCCATTAAGGATAAAAAGATGCGGTTTAATCATATTGATTGAGTTTACTTTGTCTACATCATGTCATGTTGCTTAAGGTGTTACTCTGTTTCATACTTAATACCCTAGATGCATGCTGGATAGCGGTCAATGGGCGGAGTAATAGTAGTAGATGCAGGCAGGAGTCGGTCTACTTGTCTCCGACGTGATGCCTATATACATGATCATTGCCATGAATCTGTCATAATTATTTGCTTTTCTATCAATTGCCCGACAGTAATTTGTTTACCCACCGTATGTTCTGCGCTCGAGAGAGAAGCCTCTAGTGAAAACTATGGCCCCCGGGTCTACCTTTATCATATATTAAAATCCAAAAATGCCTTGTTGCAATTTATTTACTTTTATTTTATTTAGTATTTTACTTTATCTATATATCACTATCAGAATTAATCCTTGCAAATAACCACTAAGAGGACTGACAACCCTCTTATTTGCGTTGGGTGCAAGTGTTTGCTTTTGTGTGTGTAGGTGCTGCTAAAGGGGTTTTGTGTGGTTCTCCTACTAGATTGATAACCTTTGTTCTTAACTGACGGAAATACTTATCTCTACTATACTGCATCATCCTATCCTCTTCGGGGAAATACCAACACAGTCTACAAGTAGCAGGAAGAATTTCTGGTGCCATTGCCGGGGAGACATCACCAAAATTATCAAGTACCTTCGCATAAATTATCATCCACTTGCATTTATTTTATTTGCCTTTTATTTGCATTTACCTCTTGTTTTCATCTCTCCCACTTCTAAAACAATTTTACAAAAAAACATAAAAATATTTTGGTTTGCTTGCTTCATCGTGATGTCTCAAGAAAACACAAAATTGTGTGACTTTTCCAATACTAATAATAATGATTTTATTAGTAGTCCTATTGCTCCTCCCGCCACTAGTGCGGAGTCGTGTGACATTAATGCTGCTTTCTTAATCTTGTTATGAAAGAACAATTTTCTGGTAGTCCTAATGAAGATGCTGCATCCCATCAAAATACTTTTGTTGAACTTTGTGATATGCAAAAGAAGAAAGATGTGGATAATGATATTGTCAAATTAAAAATATTTCCGTTCTCACTATGAGATCGTGCTAAAACTTGGTTTTCATCCTTGCCTAGAAATAGTATCGATTCTTGGGATAAGTGTAAGGATGCTTTTATTGCCAAGTATTTTCCTCCCGCTAAGATTATTTCTTTAAGAAATCAAATTATGAATTTTAAGCAACTTGAGCATGAGCATGTTGCGCAATCTTGGGAGAGAATGAAATTAATGATAAGAAATTGCCCAACACATGGTTTAAGCTTATGGATGATCATACAAGTTTTTTATGCGGGACTAAACTTTGTTTCTAGAAATTTCCTAGACTCTGCCGCAGGTGGTACTTTTATGGAAATTACAATGGGAGAAGCTACAAAACTTCTTGATAATATTATGACAAATTATTCTCAATGGCACACTAAACGAACTCCAACTGGTAAGAAGGTAAATTCTGTTGAAGAAATTAATACTTTGAGTGATAAGATGGATGCTATTATGAAATTGGTTGCTAGTAAAAGTGCTCATATTGATCCTAATGATGTGCCATTGTCTACTTTGATTGATCAAAATAATGATGCAATTGATGTGAATTTTGTCTCTAGAAATAATTTCAACAACAATGCTTATAGGGGTAATTTCAATCCTAGACCGTTTCCTAGAAATTCCTCTAATAATTATGGTAATTCCTATGGTAATTCTTATAATAATAATAGGATACCCTCTAATCTTGAAAGTAATATTAAAGAATTTATTAATTCGCAAAAGATTTTCAATGCTATGGTAGAAGAAAAATTGAATAACGTTGATGAAATGTCTAGGAACATGGATAGAATTGCTCATAATGTGGAAAATCTCAAAATTAAAATTAAAGCTATCTATGTCTTCATTAATGAAAGTAAAGAAAGGACCGCTAGGTTGAGAGCTAAGCGATAATTCCTAGAAAAAGCTATTCCACCCGGTTTCTATCATAGTAATGATGAAGATATTAAAATGATTGGTGTCTCACCTATTGAGTCCTTATTTAGTAATATAAAGCTTGATGAAAAAGGGACTGAATATGAGTCAACTTTAGCTAGAAGGCGTCCCAATTATTTGGAGGGTGATGATCTTAATGATATAAATGACAAAAGTGGGTTTGGAGAGGTCAAAACTTTAAATAGTGATGTGCCCACTACTTTGGATTACAAGGACTTTAATTATGATAATTGTTCTTTAGTTGAATGTATTTCCTTGTTGCAATCCATGATTAATTCACCCAATGCCTATGAACAAAATACAACTTTTACTAAACATATTGTAGAAGCTATGATAAAAGCTCATGAAGAAAGACTTGAGTTGGAAGTTTTAATTCCTAGAAAATTACATGATGAATGGGAACCCACTATTAAAGTTAAAATTAAAAATTATGAATGTAATGCCTTGTGGGATCTAGGTGCTAGCGTCTCTACTATAGCAAAATCTTTGTGTGACGTGCTAGGTCTCACTGATATGGATGCTTGTTCCCTTAATCTACATCTTGCGGATTCCACTATTAAAAAACCATTGGGTAGAATAAATGATGTGCTTATTCTTGCTAATAGGAATTATGTGCCCGTGGATTTTATTATTCTTGATATTGAATGTAATCCGTCTTGTCCTATAATACTTGGTAGGCCTTTCCTACGAACCATAGGTGCTATTATTGATATGAAAGAAGGTAATATAAGATTTTAATTTCCAATAAAGAAAGGGATGGAACACTTACCTAGAAAGAGAATTAATCCACCATATGAATCTATTATGAGGGCCACCTATGGAATTAATTTGAAGGATGACCACACTTGCAACTATGCATTATGCCTAGCTAGGGGAATAAAACATTGGCGCTTGTTGGGAGGCAACCCAATGAATTTTTTTTGTTTTACCCTCTGTTTTTGTGCGTTTACACAATTATAGCCTCTGTTATGATTGTGTTTTCATCTTTTAATTACTGTTTGTGCCAAGTAATGCCTTTGGGCTGATTTGGAAGATAGTATAATTGATGCTGTTTGAAAACAGAAACTTTTGCGTCCAGTGCTGGAATTTTGAATTTTTTCTGGAGCATAAGAACCTTCTGAATTTTTTACACAATATTGATATATGAATTTCCCATGTTGTCCTAAGTTTTTAGAATTTTTGGAGTTACAGAAGTATGACGTTAATTCAGATCTTTACAGACTGTTCTGTTTTAGACAGATTCTGTTTTTGTTGCATAGTTTGCTTATTTTGATGAATCTATGGATCGTATCGGGGGGTATGAGTCATGGAGAAATTGGAGTACAGTAGCATTATGCCAATATTAAATATGAATCAATTTACAACAGCACCTAAATTTTAAGATTTATTTGTTATACTAACGGATCTCACGAGATTTCTGTTGAGTTTTGTATGCTGAAGTTTTCATGTTTTGGGTGAGACTATGATGGATAAAGGAATAAGGAGTGGCAAGAGCCTAAGCTTGGGGATTCCCAAGGCACCCCAAGGTAATATTCCAGGAAGACTCAAGTGTCTAAGCTTGGGGATGCCCCGGATGGCATCCCCTCTTTCGTCTACAATCTATCGGTAACTCACTTGGAGCTATATTTTTATTCAACACATGATATGTGTTTTACTTGGAGCGTCTTGTGCTATAGTTTTTTTGCTTTTGTTTGATTTTTAGTTTGTCACAATCATCTTTGCTGAACACACCTTTTTGAGAGCGACACACAGTATTCATGATTTGTTAGAATACTTTATGTGCTTCACTTATATCTTTTGAGCTAGGCAGTTGCTCTAGTGCTTCACTTATATCTTTTAAAGCACGGCGGTGGTTATATTTTAAAGAAATAGTTGCAATCTCATGCTTGACTTATATCTTTTTGAGAGTCTAATGAATAGCAATGGTAATATGCACGGGTTATGAATTTGGTCCTAATATGATAGGTATTCAAGAGGGATATAATAAAAACTTTCATGTAGATCACTGAATATGATAAGTTTGATTCCTTGCAATAGTTTTGTGATATTAAGATGGTAATATGTGGGAGGTGCTAGTAGATAATTGTGGTTTAGTAAGAATATTGGTGTTAAGGTTTGTGATTCCCGAAGCATGCACGTATGATCTATCGTTATGCTAAGAAGTTGGAGCATGATTTATTATTGATTGTCAACCTTATAAGTGGCAGTTGGGGACGAGCGATGGTCTTTTCCTACCAATCTATCCCCCTAGGGGCATGCGTAGTAGTACTTTGCTTCGAGGGCTAATAAACTTTCACAATAAGTATGTGAGTTCTTTATGACTACTGTGAGTCCATGGATTATACACACTCTCACCTTTCCGCAATTTGCTAGCCTCTTCGGTACCGTGCATTGCCCTTTCTCACATCAAGAGTTTGTGCAAACTTCGCCGGTGCATCCAAACCCCGTGATATGATACGCTCTATCACACATAAGCCTCATTATATCTTCCTCAAAACAGCCACCATACCTACCTATCATGGCATTTCCATAGCCATTCCAAGATATATTGCCATGCAATTTCCACCGTTCCGTTTTTATATGGCACACATCATCATTGTCATATTGCTTTGCATGATCATATAGCTGACATAGTATTTGTGGCTCAGCCACCGTTCATCATTTTTTACATGTTACGCTAGTATCATTGCACATCCTGGCACACCACCAGAGGCATTCATATTGAGTCATATTTTTGTTCTAGTTTCGAGTTGTAATTTTCTTTTGAGTTGTAAGTAAATAGAAGTATGATGATCATCATTATTAGAGCATTGTCCCAGTGAGGAAAAAAAAGAAAAAAAAGAGAGAGGCTAAAAAGAGCCCACGAAAAAAAAGAAAAAAAGAAAGAAAAAAATAACTGAGAGAAAAAGAGAGAAGGGGCAGTGTTACTATCCTTTTCCATACTTGTGCTTCAAAGTAGCACCATGTTTTTCATATAGAGAGTCTCCTATTTTGTCACTTTCATACACTAGTGGAATTTTTTTATTATAGAACTTGGCTTGTATATTCCGATGATGGGCTTCCTCAAATGCCCGAGGTCTTCATGAGCAAGCAAGTTGGATGCACACCCACTTAGTTTTCATGTTGAGCTTTCATACACTTATAGCTCTTATTGCATCCGCTGCATGGCAATCCCTACTCCTCGCATTGACATCAATTGATGGGCATCTCCATAGCCTCAATTGATGGGCATCTCCATAGCCCATTGATTAGCCGTGTCGACATGAGACCATCTTCTTCTTTTTGACTTCCCCTTATTAATCTCTACCACCACATTCTATTCCACCCATAGTGCTATATCCATGGCTTGCGCTCATGTATTGCGTGGGGGTTGAAAAAGCTGAAGCGCGTTAAAAAGTATGAACCAATTGCTCGGCTTGTCATCGGGGTAATGCATGATAAATACTTTGTGTTAAGAAGATGGAGCATGATAGGATTATATGATTTTTTAGGGATAACTTTCTTTAGCATTTTTATTTTGAAGGGCATGATTGTTTATTAGTATGCCTGAGTATTGATGTCTTTATATCAAATTATAGACTATTGCTTTGAATCATTCGGATCTTATTATTCATACCGTAAGAGAGATTACATGATGAGACATGTTAGGTAGCATTCCGCATCAAAAATTCTGTTTTTATCATTTATCTACTCGAGGACGAGCAGGAATTAAGCTTGGGGATGCTTGATACGTCTCCAACGTATCTATAATTTTTTATTGTTCCATGCTATTATAGTATCAATCTTGGATATTTTTATATGCAATTATATATCATTGTTTGGGACTAACCCCAGTGCCAGTTGCTGTTTTCTGCTTGTTTTTGGTTTTTTAGGAAATCAGTACCAAACGAAGTCCAAATGCCACGAAACTTTTTGACGATTTTTTCTGGATAAAAGAGACTCTGGAAGCTTTGGGAGGAAGCCGGAAGCCTCACGAGGAGGCCACAAGGCAACAGGGCGCGGCCCCGAGGGGGGTGCACTCTGATGCCTTGTGGGCCCCTCGTGGCTCCTTTTGATCTAATTCCGCTTCTATAAATTCTCAAATATTCGGAAACCATCAGAGGGCCAGACGAGAAAATCCTACCGCCGCCGCAAGCCTATGTTCTTCCGCGATCCCATCTAGAGGCCTTTTCCGGTACTCTGCCAGAGGGGGAATCAATCACGGAGGGCTTCTACATCAACCTTGCTGCCCTTCCGATGATGTGTGAGTAGTTTACCACAGACCTACGGGCCCATAGCTAGTAGGTAGATGGCTTCTTCTCTCTCTTTGATCTTCAATACCATGTTCTCCTCGATGTTCTTGGAGGTCTATCCGATGTAATCTTCTTTTGTGGTATGTTTGTTGGGATCCGATGAATTGTGAGTTTATGATCAGATTATTCATGAGAAATATTTGAGTCTTCTCTGAACTCTTTTATGCATGATTGTTATAGCTTTGTATTTCTCTCCGATCTATCGATTTGGTTTGGCCAACTAGATTGGTTTATCTTGCAATGGGAGAGGTGCTTTGTGATGGGTTCAATCTTGCGGTGCTCAATCCCAGTGACAGAAAGGGACATGACACGTATTTGTATTGTTGCAATTAAGGATAAAAAGATGGGGTTTAATCATATTGCTTGGGTTTACTTTGTCTACATCATGTCATCTTGCTTAAGGCGTTACTTTGTTTCGTACTTAATACCCTAGATGCATGCTGGATAGCAGTCGATGGGTGGAAAAATAGTAGTAGATGCAGGGAGGAGTCGGTCTACTTGTTTTGGACATGATGCCTATATACATGATCATTGCCATGAATCCGTTATAATTGTTTACTTTTCTATCAATTGCCCAACAGTAATTTGTTTACCCACCGTATGTTCTGCGCTCGAGAAAGAAGCCTCTTGTCAAAACTATGGCCCCCCAGGTTTACCTTTATCATATATTAAAATCCAAAAATACCTTGCTGCAATTTATTTACTTTTATTTTATTTAGTATTTTACTTTATCTATCTATCACTATCAGAATTAATCCTTGCAAATAATCGCTAAGAGGATTGACAACCCTCTTATTTGCGTTGGGTGCAAGTGTTTGCTTTTGTGTGTGTAGGTGCTGCTAAACGGGTTTTGTGTGGTTCTCCTACTGGATTGATAACCTTGGTTCTTAATTGAGAGAAATACTTAGCTCTACTATACTGCATCATCCTCTCCTCTTCGGGGAAATACCAACGCAGTCTACAAGTAGCATCCCACACTTTCCATATTCCTCCTTCCACTATCACTAAGTAATTGCTTTTATTTTACTTGTGTGATAATGTTACATAGTGGCATGGATACATTGGAAACATACCCCTTTCCTATCATTTACTCATCATTAGCAAGAACCAAACACAAGTGATGAATCTATTTAATCTTGATATCTTCATGGTTATTTTAGCGGTGTACAACAACCTGAACATATTTTGTATTAAATATGATTTTTCAATCTTGATGACATGCTAATACTCACATCACTTATCTTCCTTCTTATTTTGGACAGATGGAATCAGTACTACAGATCGACAAAGCACACACCCCTCATCACTGACCCGTCCATGGGCACCAGTCGTTATTGAGACTCATCACCGATGGGCTCGGAAAGGAACATCAGTGATGAGTCTCCGAGGGCTAACCTAAGCAGTCACCACTGACAGGTCAAGTGTAGACCTGTCAGAGATAAGGGCATCGTCCACCTTGAACTGGCCATATGTCATCACAAACAGGCGGCTACAGGGGCCTTGTCACTGATATTGTGTCATCACTGATCTCCCTATTTAGGAGCTGATCATTGGTGTATGTTCTAAATTTATCAGCATCTTCTTCCCGTGTGGAGAACAAAAATTGAAACTAAGAAGTATGAATGCATTTCATGCTTTCTCGACCACTGGTTGGGCGTTGTGATTACAAGGGCCCTCGTTCTACTACCATGTAGTGGGTTACCAATGGAAGCACAATGAACCGACGACGTTGCTCATTCTACTATTGAAGCACATTTTTCAGGACACCAATAGACATTCCACCTCCCTCGCCGATGTTTCCTCACTCTCTTTTACTGCACCAGAGTTGCCTCATTCGCTCTGCGTTATCCCCTCACTACATAGTACAATGGCTATCCCTGTTGGAGTTGTCTCGAAGGCTGCCCCTGTTGTCGTGCTAAAGCCCGCGGCCGCCCCTTTTGTGGAGCCCGAGCATGAGCCCGAGCCCACAACCACCCACATCATCATCTCTTGGCCTGTTACTCCTTCACTTGTGGAGGTTGTTAGAATAAATCCGAGACGCACAGTCGATCTACCGAGGATCAAGCAATCACACGAGCAGGACACCGAAATTTGTTAACGGGATTCATCGATATGGCTACATCCCCGGGGCCTGACTACGGGCGCTCCTCCCCATGACACCACTACAATACCACACCCCGGCCGCCCGGACACCGGCACACGCGCCAGCTCCCCTGCGTGCCCGTGCTATTATGTTGGCATAGATTACATCGTGTGTCTACCCCCTCATTATATAAGAGGCCTAGAATACAAGTGTCCTACTTGGACATGACTCCATATCCTGTCTACACACCGTACGACTCCAAGTCCAACTGTAACCTACCTTGTATAATAATATTCAACACAACTCTAACAAACTCCACCTTGGCGAATATTATTCACCACCTTGGATTCATCCATGCGTCGAACCTCCATGTACATTGGACTTGAGATACGCCATGAGCATCACTGCTACTCCCAGACTCCATGTGACTCCACCTGCAACTGTACTCCTTTCTCGTCTTCTTCACAGTCAACACTCGAGCAAAATTAAGATCCTCGTTACTCTACTTTGTGCTCCCAACTTTAGGAGAATCTGCTCAACGCCATCACACACCGACCACTGTCTGCGTGAAAGTGAACAACTCACATATTGGATGCCACATATAAGAGTTACCTGAACTCAACGTCATCGCTCTCCTTGACCGCTTGTCTGAAACTTGAAGGAATTTCACCGTCACCCTCTCTCACCCTAAGTCAAATTCGCAGTTGTCTCATCCTTTTCCCGGATAGTCTCTGGCATGTCCCACGGCTACAGCACTCCATCTCCTTCTGTACTTGTCATCCGCACTTGCCATGTGCACCAAATATCACAGAATATACGGCCATGTACTCTCTCAACTTTTGACATTAAGACTTTCTGCCACTTTCGCAAATTCTCCATGGTCAAATCCTGTCCATCAACTAGCACCGATAGACCCAGTCACCAACTTGAATCTGGTACTCGTCAACACTGCTTCAGCACCCCTGCACACTTTGTCTGACCACCAATGCCTTGGCATGTCGCTGTGTCCCGTGTTTACCACACGCCTAGCCGCTATCACCGCGTCGAGCCTCTACTGTCCTGGTCGAGTCTCCAGGGTCACGAACCCACACCACTCAACCCCCACTGCAGAGAACCACCAATCATCACCGACCGATGCCGAGTATCATGTCTCCATCAGACCCCTGGTACCCAGTCTGAATCACGTGTCTCTCGCCTTCCCGCTGAAATAGGCTTCGACTCTCCGTTAACTTACGCGTAGCCCCTCCATCAGCTCAGAGTGAAGTCTTCCACCAAACTCCAGCTCCACCTTCAACATGACTCCATGTAGCTGCGCCATGCTACCCCACGCCATGTTGACTTCAAGCTCTCGTGTGTGCACTGCCTTGAATCAACCCTGCATTATAGTCTTGTCGAAGCCGCACAAGCCCTTAGGCCTGCACCACGTGTTTCCACGCCCCAGAAGTCGGCCACCATCAGCATCACGCTCCTACGTCGTCGTCGCTGAAATCACCGATGTCTTCTGCTTTGATTGACATCCCCGTCGATCCGTCAGACAGTCCAGTCCAACCCAGCCAAAATTATCCGACTGCAACCATGCTCTACCTTGCGTCGTGTCCGCCCCGCATATCTCCATGCATTGCTTAATGCCCTGTGTATGCATGTTCCTTCAAACCTTATGCGCATGTCCTTGCTGTACGCACACGAAGCCCCTCTGCAAAAACTGGACCCAAAGAAAAAATATCCGTGCAAACCTTGACCCCTCTGGATCCCTCTACACAATTTCATCTTCTTGTTGCGAACCAACCTGTGGTTGGATGGTTAGAGGGACTGTGGTATCCCCAGCCCACCAGGGTTCGAGTCCTGGTGCTCGCATTTATTCCTGGATTTATTTCAGGATTTCCGGCGATGCGCATTCAGTGGGAGGAGACGTTTCCGTCGACGCGAGGTGCCTACGGTGACTTCATAAATTTCAAGATGATATGCCGGCTTAGTCTTTCGGAGGTGCTCATAGGGGTAGGGGGTGCGTGTGTGCGTTCATAGGGCTGAGTGTATGCGCGTGTATATGAGTGCTTGCGTCCGTACTTTGTTCAAAAAAAATCCATCTTCTTGTCATGTCCTGCTATTAGCTTCTTCACGTACCTGCAAACCTTTTTTTCCAGCAACAAATCTCACTTGGTGTCTTCATCACGGAGCTGCTTGTTAGGCAATAAGTCGCGGCGAGGTGTCGAACGAGCCGGGCGCGTGTATGGGCGCGCGCCGGGCACGCTGGACGCGTCGGGTCCACGACGTAGGTGTGCGTGCGTGCGTGTAGGAGATGCATGGGCATGTCCATGCAGGTGTGGCGTGTGTGTGTGCTGTCCGTTGGCGCAACGGGTATGGGGTGGACCGCGTCGAGGCGCTGGACCTGGTCGCGCGGATCGCGTGCGTGCGCGGCGGGAGCGCGGGCCGGGAGCGCAGGGACGTGGGGGAGTGCGCGAGGAGGGCGCGTCGGGGGCGCGGTGTGGGGCGCCGATGGACGCGGATATAAACCTCTCGCACCCCGTGTGTTGTAGCCAGTGGAGTGAGCTCGAGTTCGTGCTCGAGGGAAAAACAAGGCCGTTCGTGCGGCGGGTGTTCGTGCGCCGGGAAACTCCACCGTGTCCTACTCCTTCCTCCTTCTTCCTCTTCTGGTCGTTCGAGCGAGTGAGTACGGAGAGGGAGAGCTAGGGCGAGCTGAGGGAGGAGCTACGGCAACAACAATTGGCATCAGAGCCACGTTCAGGTCAGGGCGCGCCGGCGATGTCGATCGTCCCGTACGGTGGCGGCGCGGGCACTTCGGTGTCGCATCCGGCGCCGGTGCTCACTGGGGAGAACTACACCACCTGGGCCATCAAGGTGGAGGCCGACCTGGACGCCGCCGGGCTGTGGGAGGCGGTGGTGCCGCCGGAGGACGCGGCGTCGGCGGTGATCGCCAAGAAAGATAAGCCGGCGCGGGCTTACCTGCTCCGGGCGCTCGCCGACGACCTGCTGCTGCAGGTGGCCGCGAAGAAGACCGCGGCGGAGATATGGAGCAGCCTGAAGGCCCGGTTCGTCGGGGCCGATCGCGTGCGCGCGGCGCGGCTGGGCACATTGCGCGGGGAGTTCGAGCTCCTGCGCATGGCGAGCGATGAGTCGCTGGACGCGTTCGCGGGGAAGATCAGCGGCATGGCGGCGCGCTACGCCGGGCTGGGAGCGACCCTCGACGACGCGGCGATGGTGAAGAAGCTCCTGGACTGCGTCCCGGATCGCCTGTACGCGGCGGTCGCCGGGATGGAGCAGTTCTGTGACCTGTCCACGCTGCTGTTCAAGGACGCGCTGGGTCGCCTGAAGGCGTTCGACGAACGGCTGCGTCGGCGCGGGTAGGCGGGCGGCGAGCGCACGGACGGGCAGCTGCTGTACACCGCGGCACAATGGCGGGCGCGCGAGCGGCGTCGGGGCGGTGCGCACGAAGAGGACGACGACGACGGGTCGCGCAGCGAGGCGTCGGGCTTCGGTGGGAACCGGCGCGGCCGCTGCTACAAGTGCGGTGAACGCGGGCATTTCAAGCGCGAGTGACCGCAGTGGAAGAAGGCGCCGGCGGCGGAGCGTGCGCTGCTGGTCGACGGCGACGTCGAGGACGCCGGTCTGCTCTGAGCCGCGACTTAGGGCGCGAATGTTAGGCAATAAGTCGCGGCGAGGTGTCGAACGAGCCGAGCGCGTGTATGGGCGTGCGCTGGGCACGCTGGACGCGTCGGGTCCGCGACGTAGGTGTGCGTGCGTGCGTGTAGGAGATGCATGGGCATGTCCATGCAGGTGTGGCGTGTGTGCGTGCTGTCCGTTGGCGCAACGGGCGCGGGGTGGACCGCGTCGAGGCGCTGGACCTGGTCGCGCGGATCGCGTGCGTGCGCGGCGGGAGCGCGGGCCGGGAGCGCAAGGACGTGGGGGAGTGCGCGAGGAGGGCGCGTCGGGGGCGCGGTGTGGGGCGCCGATGGACGCGGATATAAACTTCTCGCACCCCGTGTGTTGTAGCCAGTGGAGTGAGCTCGAGTTCGTGCTCGAGGGAAAAACAAGGCCGTTCGTGCGGCGGGCGTTCGTGCGCCGGGAAACTCCACCGTGTCCTACTCCTTCCTCCTTCTTCCTCTTCTGGTCGTTCGAGCGAGTGAGTACGGAGAGGGAGAGCTAGGGCGAGCTGAGGGAGGAGCTACGGCAACAACAATTGGCATCAGAGCCACGTTCAGGTCAGGGCGCGCCGGCGATGTCGATCGTCCCGTACGGTGGCGGCGCGGGCACTTCGGTGTCGCATCCGGCGCCGGTGCTCACTGGGGAGAACTACACCACCTGGGCCATCAAGGTGGAGGCCGACCTGGACACCGCCGGGCTGTGGGAGGCGGTGGTGCCGCCGGAGGACGCGGCGTCGGCGGTGATTGCCAAGAAAGATAAGCCGGCGCGGGCTTACCTGCTCCGGGCGCTCGCCGACGACCTGCTGCTGCAGGTGGCCGCGAAGAAGACCGCGGCGGAGATATGGAGCAGCCTCGCCCGGTTCGTCGGGGCCGATCGCGTGCGCGCGGCGCGGCTGGGCACATTGCGCGGGGAGTTCGAGCTCCTGCGCATGGCGAGCGACGAGTCGCTGGACGCGTTCGCGGGGAAGATCAGCGGCATGGCGGCGCGCTACGCCGGGCTGGGAGCGACCCTCGACGACGCGGCGATGGTGAAGAAGCTCCTGGACTGCGTCCCGGATCGCCTGTACGCGGCGGTCGCCGGGATGGAGCAGTTCTGCGACCTGTCCACGCTGCTGTTCGAGGACGCGCTGGGTCGCCTGAAGGCGTTCGACGAACGGCTGCGTCGGCGCGGGCAGGCAGGCGGCGAGCGCACGGACGGGCAGCTGCTGTACACCGCGGCACAATGGCGGGCGCGCGAGCGGCGTCGGGGCGGTGCGCACGGAGAGGACGACGACGACGGGGCGCGCAGCGAGGCATCGGGCTTCGGTGGGAACCGGCGCGGCCGCTGCTACAAGTGCGGTGAACGCGGGCATTTCAAGCGCGAGTGCCCGCAGTGGAAGAAGGCGCCGGCGGCGGAGCGTGCGCTGCTGGTCGACGGCGACGTCGAGGACGCCGGTCTGCTCTGAGCCGCGACTTAGGGCGCGAATGTTAGGCAATAAGTCGCGGCGAGGTGTCGAACGAGCCGGGCGCGTGTATGGGCGCGCGCCGGGCACGCTGGACGCGGCGGGTCCGCGACGTAGGTGTGCGTGCGTGCGTGTAGGAGATGCATGGGCATGTCCATGCAGGTGTGGCGTGTGTGTGTGCTGTCCGTTGGCGCAACGGGCGCGGGGTGGACCGCGTCGAGGCGCTGGACCTGGTCGCGCGGATCGCGTGCGTGCGCGGCGGGAGCGCGGGCCGGGAGCGCAAGGACGTGGGGGGGTGCGCGAGGAGGGCGCATCGGGGGCGCGGTGTGGGGCGCCGATGGACGCGGATATAAACCTCTCGCACCCCGTGTGTTGTAGCCAGTGGAGTGAGCTCGAGTTCATGCTCGAGGGAAAAACAAGGCCATTCGTGCGGCGGGCGTTCGTGCGCCGGGAAACTCCACCGTGTCCTACTCCTTCCTCCTTCTTCCTCTTCTGGTCGTTCGAGCGAGTGAGTACGGAGAGGGAGAGCTAGGGCGAGCTGAGGGAGGAGCTACGGCAACGACAATTGGCATCAGAGCCACGTTCAGGTCAGGGCGCGCCGGCGATGTCGATCGTCCCGTACGGTGGCGGCGCGGGCACTTCGGTGTCGCATCCGGCGCCGGTGCTCACTGGGGAGAACTACACCACCTGGGCCATCAAGGTGGAGGCTGACCTGGACGCCGTCGGGCTGTGGGAGGCGGTGGTGCCGCCGGAGGACGCGGCGTCGGCGGTGATCGCCAAGAAAGATAAGCCGGGGCGGGCTTACCTGCTCCGGGCGCTCGCCGACGACCTGCTGGTGCAGGTGGCCGCGAAGAAGACCGCGGCGGAGATATGGAGCAGCCTGAAGGCCCGGTTCGTCGGGGCCGATCGCGTGCGCGCGGCGCGGCTGGGCACATTGCGCGGGGAGTTCGAGCTCCTGCGCATGGCGAGCGACGAGTCGCTGGACGCGTTCGCGGGGAAGATCAGCGGCATGGCGGCGCGCTACGCCGGGCTGGGAGCGACCCTCGACGACGCGGCGATGGTGAAGAAGCTCCTGGACTGCGTCCCGGATCGCCTGTACGCGGCGGTCGCCGGGATGGAGCAGTTCTGCGACCTGTCCACGCTGCTGTTCGAGGACGCGCTGGGTCGCCTGAAGGCGTTCGACGAACGGCTGAGTCGGCGCGGGCAGGCGGGCGGCGAGCGCACGGACGGGCAGCTGCTGTACACCGCGGCACAATGGCGGGCGCGCGAGCGGCGTCGGGGCGGTGCGCACGGAGAGGACGACGACGACGGGGCGCGCAGCGAGGCGTCGGGCTTCGGTGGGAACCGGCGCGGCCGCTGCTACAAGTGCGGTGAACGCGGGCATTTCAAGCGCGAGTGCCCGCAGTGGAAGAAGGCGCCGGCGGCGGAGCGTGCGCTGCTGGTCGACGGCGACGTCGAGGACGCCGGTCTGCTCTGAGCCGCGACTTAGGGCGCGAATGTTAGGCAATAAGTCGCGGCGAGGTGTCGAACGAGCCGGGCGCGTGTATGGGCGCGCGCCGGGCACGCTGGACGCGGCGGGTCCGCGACGTAGGTGTGCGTGCGTGCGTGTAGGAGATGCATGGGCATGTCCATGCAGGTGTGGCGTGTGTGCGTGCTGTCCGTTGGCGCAACGGGCGCGGGGTGGACCGCGTCGAGGCGCTGGACCTGGTCGCGCGGATCGCGTGCGTGCGCGGCGGGAGCGCGGGCCGGGAGCGCAGGGACGTGAGGGAGTGCGCAAGGAGGGCGCGTCGGGGGCGCGGTGTGGGGCGCCGATGGACGCGGATATAAACCTCTCGCACCCCGTGTGTTGTAGCCAGTGGAGTGAGCTCGAGTTCGTGCTCGAGGGAAAAACAAGGCCGTTCGTGCGGCGGGCGTTCGTGCGCCGGGAAACTCCACCGTGTCCTACTCCTTCCTCCTTCTTCCTCTTCTGGTCGTTCGAGCGAGTGAGTACGGAGAGGGAGAGCTAGGGCGAGCTGAGGGAGGAGCTGCGGCAACAACACTGCTTCCGCTACTGCCCGCCACGCACGCATGCCTCCGAACGAACGCTACACGCCCAGGACACGAGCAGCCCACTTGGGCCAGCTCCAGCCGCCCGACGCTGCCCCGCATGCCCGACCGATCTGCTAGCCGCCACCCGCTGTACGCAGTCTCCTGCTCCCACACGGATGCACACGCGGCTTCTCCGATCGAACGGATCTGCGTGCCTTGGCCGCCGCCTGGCCTGCAACTTCGATCTCGTCGAGAACCACGTTGGCTGCTTGCTCGCGTTGTTCACATGCCACCTCCGATTGCTCAAACATACTCGCCCACAAAAGATCCATGCAGTCGTTGCCCTGCTTTGTCTCACCGATAAGACTAGCCATAGTGGGAGTAATTTCAGCAATAACATCGAGTCCAACTAAACAAATTTGCGTATGTAGCAATGAGTTAACGAGAAGAGAGGTGGTTTGAGTAACTTACCTAGTTACCGTACCATCACATATCCCAATACAATATGAGTTTATAACCTAATAAATGAAGCTTTGCATGATATCACACTTATGTTGCTACCCACTATGAAGGTAGTAATATAGTCTAGGGATATGTGTATGTTAGTAGTGTATGTTACTCTCCACTATGGCTAGTGAGACTCCTCCCGCGGACGACGCACGACCAATCGAAGAATTCACCTGTTCTTCCATCTAGACCAATGGATCCATGCCCTTTTCGAACATTGCTCATGATACAACTTGTTAGAACAAATCCGAGACGCACAGTCGATCTACCGAGGACCAAGCAATCACGCGAGCACGACACCGAGATTTGTTAACGTGGTTCACCGATATGGCTACATCCCCGGGGCCTGACTACGGGCGCTCCTCCCCATGACACCGCTACAATACCGCACCCCGGCCGCCCAGGCACCGGCACACGCGCCGGCTCCCCCTGCGTGCCTGTGCTATTATGTTGGCATAGATTACATCGTATGCCTACCCCCTCATTATATAAGAGGCATAGGATACAAGTGTCCTACTTGGACACGACTCCATATCCTGTCTACATACCGTACGACTCCAAGTCCAACTGTAACCTACCTTATACAATAATATTCGACACAACTCTAACAGAGGTTGCTAATGCTCCTGCTCCCCTCCAAATCGCCGTGCCGAAGCCCGGGCTGTCCCCATTCATTGATCCCTTGATCTTTGGCTTTGTTGAGCCAGATGATGCGCCTCCCATCGGCGCGGAAGATGACCACTTAGCCGAGTTGTGGGTGTTGTGTGGCCTCGCTAAGGAAGTGTAAGACGAGGAGAAGCGCAAGAAGTAGGATGAGGTCTAGGTGATCTCCATCTCCGAAGCCAAAGAGAAGTAGACGTAGCTATAGTTACTTATATAATTTTTTGTTATCAAAATATGTTTTGCTTTGTGTAATGTATATATATCTGAGTATCATTCAACTTCCCTTGACTATATAGTATTAATTATTCATCGCAAATTCATTTATGGATTAATTTAATTAATATTAAAAAAATATCAAAAAACCTTAGTGAAGTTTGTCATCACTGACCAGCCTCGTGCTTGACCGAAAAGTGATGTCTTCTACCCATTAAATTTTTTTTTTTTTTGAATTCAATGAGTGCGCAACATGCTTTAATTGATAGTCCAATAAAATCAAACACAACATATCTATCGACAAAGAGACGGATGTAACCAACAATACGACCGACAAGATGAAACCAACAACGGATACGCAATCCTCTAAGTGAAAATGTACCAATACGATGATCATGATATGTTGTTGTTTGTCTATGAGACTACTCAATGCAATGTATATGTGTATGCCATGAAATGCAGCTTAAAAATATTTTGTATATGTGCATATGAAATGGAATATTGAAAGTATATCAATGTGGTGTTGTGATTTGTATTGATGTGCAGCCCAAAGCTAGCAGTCAGAATTTGACATCACGTGCCAACCACTTCTATAGGGCCAGTCAGAGATGCTTAACACTGACCGGCCGGCTCTTCTGTGATAAATCTCATCACAGACAAACCAACTGGCACATCTGTGATGATGAAGTCATCACTGACGGGCCGTTGACACGAATTTTGACCGGTCTGTTAGCGATACTGTAGAGATCCTAACTACCTGACCGGATACCTCCCTTTGTATAGATAAGCATGGACGTGTGCGTATAGTTGAGATTGTAACAACCTGATGTAATCTTCTCTTGATCGGCAAGTTTGCCCGTATATATAAACTGCAGCCGGCATCGCTCCAGATGCACGGAACAAACCCATTGTCATCTATTCTTTCATGGTAACAGAGCCTCCTTCTCTGAAACCTTGAGACGTCCAACACCATGACTTCCCCTTCCAGTGGCGTAGCTAGGATTTTATGTCAGGGTGGTCCAATTGATAGAAAAAAAATTACTTCACAAACAAAGCATACCAACATATCGTACAAAATTTATCAAAACACACATCAATAAAGTCTTACAAAGCATATGAAAATTCACAGTTGAATTTCTGAATTTGCATAAGAAAATAGCACACCTTATTTGTCGGGGATAACGCCTTCTCAATGCCATGAAAGTATCTATTATGTGTGGGCAGTACTCTGCGCCGGCGCACTGGCGCAAGTTTCGGCCGGTCCACCCTGCGCCGTACGATCTAGAAGGGCGTAACCATCAGATCTGTCCCTCACCCCCTTTCGTCATCTCCCCCAACGAGAAAAAAGGAGGAGGAAAAAAGCGAGCGCCGCCACCACTCGAGGAATCCTGCACACTGGCCTGCGCTGCCCTCGGACCACCGTTGCCTCTGCTCGCCGCCGGCGCAGCAAAACAAGACCTGCCTTCACCGTCGCCGGCGAAGCAAAAAATGCTAGTTCCAGCAAAATCGAAAGACGGTTGTAGCAATTTTTAGGCTGGTTCAGCGAAAATCAAAACAAAAACAAAGGATGGTAGCAAAAACTCCTGATGCTTCCAGCGAGACTTTGGTAGTAGCAAATGGCATCTCCGGTAGTAGCAAAAATCCAAGACAGTTGCAGCAAAAAAAGCCATCGCCGCCGTCGACCAACGCCGCCGTGGGTGGATGTAGCAAAAATTGTCTTCGGTTCCAGCAAAATGAAAATATGGTTGTAGCAAAATTTATCTTCAGTTCCAGCAAAATCAAAGCATGGTTGTAGCAAAAATCGACTGAAAAAAGACAGGCGGTGTCATGGAGATAGATGTAGCAAAAAATCCACAAAACACCGTTAGTAACAAAAACCAAAACGGTTGTAGCAAAATGGTTCGCCGCTTCCAGCAAAAACCACCGCCGGAGCAGATTTGGGGGTGAGTGGGTGGTAGCAAAAACATGGGTTGGTTCCAGCAAAAAAAAGCATGGTTGTAGCAAAATCTTGCTGCGGCGGCCATGGAGAGGAGCGCAACCAGCTGCGAGTGGCCATGGCGACGAGCGCTAGTTGCAGCACCGTCGTGATTGCAGCCGGCTCAGCTTCGGCCACCAAAAGCGCACGCCGAGGCATCTACACCGTGCCGCGCCGGTGTTTCGCCACCAAAATCTCGCATCTCCGTGCGAGTCGTCGTTGTGCGGCAGCAATAATCGAAGGTGGATGGATGAGAAGGAGAATGAAGGAGGCGACGCGAGGCGAAGGGATAACGCTGCGTCCCAAGCGGTGTGTGGACCCCGCCAGCACGTGGACGCGAGTGTGGCTGAGGGAGGAAACGCGAGCGTCCGATCTCGCGTCCGATCTGGCGCATCAGACGACGCGCGTGCGACCGGCCCAACGCTTCGGCCGGCGCCCCGGCCAGAAACACTTACCATTATGTGTCCGGTCCTCTTCATTTTGCATCAATTTTACAATAAAAAGAAGTTCGGTCAATTAATTGTCTGCTTGATTGAATTCATAATAATCGTTAATCAATCAGCTCAATACATCAATTCCGAGTTCCAATTTGCAGTCACGAGTAAACTTGTTTAAATCATAGAGGCAAATTATACTTTGAATTAAAAAGAAGATGGAGATCATACTTCTAATCAGAGGAGATGAGAAGTCAGTGAGCTCCTGCGGTCCTGCCTCGGCCTAGGGTAGACACTGTGTGTGCGGGTGCCAGCCGTCGGGTCGTCGACGACGACGGGCACCGGCGCCTCTAGCGCACTCCTTCACCAATCCACCTCTACTTGCCGGCCGCCGGCCGTGCCTCGCTAGGGTTTGCCGATCGCTGGTGTCGGTTCAAGTCGTACAGAATACGAAAGAAACGAGGAAAGTTTTTCTGGGTGGCTGGGAGCTTATAGAATACGAAGCAAACGAGAAAGCCAGACGCTAGCGATCGGATCGACTGCAGTCCTGGTATTTTGGGCTTGCGCATGCAGTCTGGCTAATTTTTTCTTTGTTAATTCACATATATATATATATAGTGAAGTAATGGGCCGAATTACAGGGGCTACGCCACTGTCCCCTTCCACCAACTCATCCACCACTGGTGCGCTCCTTGGGCAGACGTCCGGCGCCATCACTTCCACTTTCGTCGGCTCCATGACATCGCCCTCTGTGTCTGTCCCCAACTTCGCCCAGCTGGTCACCGTCAAGCTCGCCGGCGCCACCTACCTGCTATGGAGGGCGCAGATCGTTCCGATCTTGCGAGGCCATCATCTGTTTGGCTTCGTCGACGGGTCTTCGGATGCTCCTCCCAGGCGTGTGACGGCATCATCTGAAGCCAACGCCGAGCTGGTTGATAACCCAGCCCATGGTGTCTGGGTTGCACATGAGGCGCTCACCCTCTCGGGTCTCCTGTCGACGCTCGCTCCTGAAGTGCTAGCGAGGGTGGCGCTGCACACCTCACCGGCCATCGTCTGGACGGCATTGGAGCGGATGTTCGCCTCGCACTCCAAGGCGAGGATCATGCAACTGCGTAATCAGTTGGCCGCCATCCAGAAGAAGGACCTGAGTATTTTGGCCGTGTCAAGACTCTCTCCGACATGCTCGCCTCCACCGGCCGCCCCGTCGGAGACGACGACCTCGTCACATATCTGCTCGCAGGGCTGGACAATTCTTATGATCTGCTCGTGACGTCGGTCACCACTCGGGCGGGGGATGTCACCGTCGACGACCTCTTCGCACACATGCTCGACTTCGAGCTCCGCCAGGAAGGCAGTGGAGGCGGCTACAACATCTCTGCCAACAGCGCTAGCCGTGGCGGTGGTGGAAACCGCGGTCTGTACCGCGGCAACGGCAGCAACGGAGGCGGCGGCAATGGCAGCGGCAACGGTGGCAGCCGCGGCTACACCAACCAAGGCAAGAAGCAGCAGCAGCCACGCAGCTCCAACAACGGCAGCAACTCCCGCAGCGGCGGCGGCGGCGGCTACCCCGGCCCGGGCGGCGGCGGCTTCAACAACTCTGGCCCAAGGTTTTGGTTACCGAATGGGGCATTTTTACTGAGGAGGACCAGTAAACGTGGTTACCACGGTTACCATGAAATTTCGAGCAAATTTTGAACGAAATTTATAATTGAATTTTGAATTCAAATTCTTTCAAAATAGATATAGATAGCACTTGAACTTTTATTTATCATAAAAGAGCTATAGCTCAGTGGAACGTTGTCTACCCGAGTGACGTGAGGTGCTGCCATACTTTACTATACATTGAGCGTTTGAATTCAACAAATTCAAAAAATTTGAATTTTTTTGTTGGATATGCCCATTTACCGAGGGGGGCCGAAATATGTGGTAACCATGGTAAATTTCGAAATTTCGAGCGGTAACCAAAACCTTGCTCTGGCCCACCCAAGGTGCGGTGCCAAATCTGCATCAAGGTGGGGCACGAGGCGCTGAACTGCTACAACCGCTTCAATCAGAACTACCAGATGGAAGAACCTCACGCCGCCCACATCTCCACGTCGCAGAATGTCGATCCCGTGTGGTACTTGGACACCGGAGCCACTGAGCACATCACGACGGACCTCGACAAGTTGAACATCCGCGAGCCCTACACCGGCAAGGATCAGGTGCACACAGCTAGCAGATCAGGTATGGCCATTGCTCACATGGGTCAATCCCTTATTCATACTCCCCACCGTAATCTTTGGTTGAAAAATGTCTTACACGTCCCAGATGCTAGCGAAAATCTTCTTTCTGGTCATAGACTCGCTTGTGACAACAATATTTTTCTTGAAATTCACCCTTACTATTTTGTTATCAAGGATCGGGCTACGAGGAAGGTTCTTCATCAAGGACCCAGTGAGAGGGGGTCGTACCCTGTTCCCAGCAATAAAGCCAATCCAGAAGCATGCCTTCCTCGCTTCCGTTCCCAGCCGAGAGAGGTGGCATCGCCGGCTTGGGCATCCGGCGTCTTTAGTTGTTGATCAAGTTCTTAGAAGTCATCGTCTTCCGTCTACAAGCGAGTCCAACAAAAGCACCATCTGTGATGCGTGTCAACAGGGCAAGAACCATCAGCTCCCTTACCCTAAGTCTAGCAGTGTCATCTTCTCCGCTTGAACAAATTTTCTCCGATGTCTGGGGACTTGCGTGTCTTTCATCCGGAGGGTTCAAGTTTTATGTCAGTTTTATCGACGATTTCAGCAAATTTACTTGGCTTTATTGTTTGAAACATAAATCCGATGTTGAGCGTATCTTTCTTCAGTTCCAAGCACATGTTGAACGCCTCTTTAATAAGAAAATTATTCGTGTCCAATCAGATTGGGGCAGTGAATACGAGAAATTGAATTCATTTTTCACCAAGATTGGCATCTCTCACACCGTTTCATGCCCCCACGCACACCAACAGAACGGCTCGGCTGAACGTAAGCATCGTCATGTCGTCGATGTTGGCCTCACCCTTCTGGCCCAAGCTTCCATGCCACTACGTTTTTGGGATGTTGCCTTCCAAACAGCATGTTTTTTGATCAATCGACTTCCTAGTAAAACTATTCAGTTTGCTACTCCTCTCACCAAGTTGTTTGGGGTCTCTCCTGATTATTCGTTCCTCAAAACGTTTGGATGTGCGTGCTGGCCATGTCTCCGTCCCTACAACAATCACAAATTACAATTCCGATCTAAGCGGTGTGTTTTCTTGGGGTACAGTACCTTGCATAAAGGCTACAAGTGCTTGCATATTTCCTCTGGACGTGTGTATGTTTCGCGAGACGTTGTCTTTGACGAACAAAATTTTCCATTCTCTGAAATTCAGCCGTCCAGCCATGCTCCTCCACTCCTTGACATCTTAGGGTCTCCATCCCTCCCATCTTCTTCTGATTTTTACGGTTCCGGGAGTGTGGAGACAGGGGGGGGGGGGGGGGGGGGGGGGGGGGGGGGGGGCAACAGTGTGTCAAGGTCGTATTATACCAATTCCGCAAACTGTTGAGCTGACTGATCCGGCGTTCGCGCCGCTCTTTTCTTCAGCTTGTGGTGTGCAGGAAAACCCAGCTCCAGTGGCGTATGATGACGATGAGCATGAAGACGTGCATGAGGCGGCATGCACCCCGACACCGCCTACCATGCAGGCCAATCCATGCACCGGAGCACCATGCAGCGAATCGGCCGCTGCCACGTCGCCCACACCAATGCGCGACTCCGCGAGTCGCGCAAGCTTCCGAGCCAGCCGACAGAGGGCTATCTCCTGCACTACCTGACAGTTCTGCAGTGGAGGCGGTCCCGCCAGAAAATATGGCGCCGTCCACTGGGCCGCATCGCCGGATCACCAGGCGTGCTGAGCCGCCACGCAGATCCAACAGCGGCGGCGGCGACGCCGCCGGCGGTGGACCGCGGCGAGCCCCTCGACTCGCTGAAGCAAACCCAGAACCAATGGCTGCTGGAGAACAGGGACACAATCTTCGACGTCTCGTCCGCGTTCCATCTCGGTACACCCATGGGAAAGTACGGTATAACCCGTATCGGAGACATCAGACATCACTAGCCACAGCCGAGCCGGTTGATCATACTGAAGCCTTTGATGATCCGAACTGGCACAAAGCTATGGATGAAGAGTATCAAGCATTGATCAAGAATCAAACGTGGCACTTAGTACCCCCACAACCTGGACGTAATCTCATTGATTGCAAGTGGGTATTTAAGTTGAAGAGGAAGGCTGATGGGTCAATAGAGAGGTACAAAGCTCGCTTGGTCGCCAAGGGATTTAAGCAGAGATACGGCGACTACGAGGATATGTTCAGTCCGGTGGTAAAATCTGCAACTGTTTGTCTCATCTTGTCACTTGCCATCTCGAGGGGGTGGAGTCTCAATCAGTTGGACGTCCAAAATGCGTTTCTTGATGGCATTCTAGAGGAGGATGTGTATATGCGACAACCACCTGGGTATGTCAATCCGCAGCTTCCTCAACATGTTTGTAAACTTGATAAATCCCTATATGGCTTAAAGCAATCTCCGAGAGCATGGTATTCAAGGCTCAGCACCAAGCTTCAGGAGTTGGAGTTTGTACCATCCAAAGCAGACACCTCTCTCTTCATCTACAATAAAGGGGGAGTACACATCTACATGCTACTTTATGTGGATGATATAATCATAGCAAGCTCATCTCCACGGGCTGTTCCAGAACTTGTGAGAAATCTGCAACAGGAGTTTGCTGTCAAGGATCTTGGAGATTTTCATTACTTCCTCGGTGTTGAAGTTAAGAGGAAGAGGGAGGGAGCGGTGCTGCTGCAGACCAAGTACGCCAACGATCTGTTGGCTCGAGTAGGCATGACCGATTGCAAACCAGTTACGACGCCAATGTCAAATACATAGAAGCTATCAAGGGGAGAAGGAACCGAGTTATCAGCAGCTGACGCGACAAGGTATAGAAGTGTTGTAGGTGCGCTCCAGTACCTAACTCTTACACGCCCAGATATTGCTTTCGCTGTCAACAAGGTGTGCCAATTTCTTCAGACACCAACTGATCAGCACTGGTCAGCGGTAAAACGCATCCTGAGATATGTGAAGCACACGTCTAGGGTAGGCCTTCATATTCGGCGTTCAGCCTCCACACACATCAGCGCATTCTCGGACGCGGATTGGGCAGGTTCAGTTGATGACAGGCGGTCCACAAGTGGCTTCCTGGTGTTTCTCAGTTCCAACCTTGTTACATGGAGATTGAGGAAGCAACAGACTGTTTCACGGTCGAGCACCGAAGCTGAGTACAAGGCGTTGGCAAATGCGACAGCAGAGATCATTTGGTTGCAATCGTTGTTGGGGGAGCTTGGCGTATATCAATCCCGAGCCCCAACGTTGTGGTGCGACAATCTTGGCGCTACATACCTAGCTGCCAATCCCGTCTTCCACGCTCGCACAAAACATATTGAGGTGGACTTCCACTTCGTTCGCGAGGGAGTGGCACGCAAGACCCTAGAGATACGGTTCATCTCAACACAGGATCAGCTGGCGGATGGCCTGACGAAACCAGTCGGGGTTCAACAGCTTTCCACGCTATGTCACAGTCTCAACCTATCGGGTTGTGATTGAAGGGGGGTGTTAGCGATATTGTAGAGATCCTAACTACCTGACCGGATGTGTACCTCCCTTTGTATAGATAAGCATGGACGTGTGCGTATAGTTGAGATTGTAACAACCTGATGTAATCTTCTCTTGATCGGCAAGTTTGCCCGTATATATAAACTGCAGCCGGCATCGCCCCAGATGCACGGAACAAACCCATTGTCATCTACAATTTATATTTACGTTGTAGTGGCCAATATTGCATTTCCTTGCTTCTCACCATCCCCGGCTACATCTCAGACATCATCTACGTTGTCTACGTGCTCGCTCTCGGCTTAGGGGAGTATCACGGGAAAACAACACCCTTCCTTAGCCTATTGTAATTTTTCTTTGTGATGAACCACAACCCATTTGCTAATCGACATCCTGTAGTTTCATCTAGACTGTGGCATGGGACCGTGTCTATACAATAACAAATTTCTTCATTATCTGAACCATGATACTTGTAGCTAACTATATATATGATGTGATTTTTATAATTTATTCTGCATAATGCTGTCGTACTTTTATTGCAACTGATTACACTGCAACAATTATTGACTTGTTATTTGCAACATCTTTGATGTAAAAAATGGATTTTGAGGTGTAGCACTGTTATTTGCACAATCTTCGTGCAAAAAAAGGATTTTTATTATCCGATTATAGATGAATATGAGTTTTACCTTGCAACAAACCGTGTCTACCGAACAATTTTTTCGTAGAAAGGGGATTTGGGATGTGATGGGTTTAGGGATGTTCGTATAATTGAGGGAATTGGGTGGAGGAAGGGGACGCCAAATCTCCTCTAATCCCCACTCCCCCATGGTTCTGAAAAACTATATTGCTAAATAAGGTCGAAATCTGGTATCGAGTTAATGAGAAGTAACTAAGCACATTTATTAACTGGTACCATCCCCTATACATGGCATGAACTTTAAATCAGTATATATCTTATATAATGTGGCGCATGCCTCTGATACAATTTTCAACTTTCCATTGTACCCCTCACGCACTAAACCTGGAACTCAAAACGGTTGGGCAAATAGAAGTGAGGCAGAGGACACGGCGTTGCTCAAAGAGAATATAACATGCAGATGGTGAGAGCTCCGTAGATGTAGGGCCGTCTCCAGGAATTCGGGGCTCCGGTGCGAAATGAACAATGGGGCCCTAAAATTTGAATATTTGCTTATAACAAAACGAAACCATTCCCCCACTTCATTATATAACTCCAAACATGTATAATTTCATAGATGATTCTTTATGTTTTATGAACCAAAAATAAAAGTAATACAAAATGCATTCGAACTCCGTGAATTATATATAGGTTATCAAAATTACAAGTAAAAAAGGCCAAACTTTAATTTCAAATGAGCTCTTTCAAATTTTGGACGCGTGACAGATTAAGCGACTAGACAAACTAGCCACCCCAAACAATTTGTATGCAGAGAAAATATAAAAATAATAATCAATAAAATGATGCACATCTACACAAAGTATGAAAATAAAAAACTAATATAATTATTCAATACTGTTTACACGCGCTAAGTCGCTAACAGACTAACATATATTATTCAATAAAAACAATACTATAGAGTAGTAAATTAAATAGACTGTGTAGTTTATATAAAAAAGAGGCTGCTGAGTACTTTAGTGCTTCTCCTCGGTGGTGTTGGCCGATGCTACGCGGTGCGATCGCTGAGGCCGTGCTGCCTCCTGCTGCAGTGCCGCTGCTGCCCTACAACCTGCTTACCTAGGCCCGGCGATTAAAGAAACAAGAAACAAAAACGAATCTGCAATCACAGAAACAGAAACGAAATGTTCAGGGAGCTTAGCAGCGACCGGATGACCAGCCCCAACGACCAGGCCACCAATAAGGCCCCAATTACTTTTTTCTTGAGGGAAATAAGGCCCCAATGACTCGAAAAGTGCAAGCAAAGGCTAGCCTCCATAGAGCCCTTTATTTTTTTTCAGAGAAAATACTTTTCTATACCTAAAAAATTTCTGAAAAAAGTATACATGTATAAAATTTCATGAACATACATATTCATATGTGATCTACACAAAAAAGACAAATACACAGATTAAAATAGGCCTTTTCTTTGTTGTACTTGGGTCATATATTTTTCTTTTTTGTGTAGCATGCAAATAATCAAATTAGTCGATGAAATTGTATACAAACTTGAAGAATATACATATGTATCTATAGAAAAAAATCGACATTTTTTGAAACTTCTAAATATATTTTGATTTTTTTTAAAAACAAGCTCCATGGAGCTCGGTCGTTGCAAATCCCAACTACCCAATTACTTTCACATGGGGCCACTAAAGAAATTCAGCCCAAACTGGGGGGCACCTGCATTTTGGGGGCCCTCAGCTCGCACAGGCCCCTCAATGGCCCTGCGTAGATGGTCTAATCAACAGTAGTAGTAATGCATCCTAAAAAACCTTGATTGTCGGTTAATGATAGTTAACCATGCACGTTTTTTTTTGGAAACTAGTGATTTTTATGCACCCTCTAACGGATAAAAGAAGGAAATAGTATGAGTGTAAAAATAAGTTCCAAAAGGTTAGTAATGAAACACAAAAATATAAATGAAAAACTCATTTGCATGAAACATTTATAACTATTTACTTTAGGATATGAATTATTTAAAAACTTTCAATAGTGAAATCGACACAAATTTTAGTGCCTATGAACATGGGTAATATCTCTTTCCAGGTTTGTATGAAACATTGGCACGCATGGTTTTCAGATCGTCAATTCGACTCAAAACTCGTGTTATACGTCACTAAAAATATATCCTTAGGTTAATTGTCAAAGGAAGCTTTTAAGCATTTTTATGGGTTTTTAAGGGACAAGTCAACATGAAAGTAAATGTGTAGATGAGCACTGCATTATATGCACTTTTTCCCTAAGTAGAAGGTTCATCTAAATATTACTTTAAAAAATGGTGATCCGTACGATGGAATGAAAGAAGAAAGTCGTGGAGAAATGGAGTGCGCGCAGACAACAGTCCAAACACTGTTCCATAAAAAAAATCCCCAAAAAGACATATAGCAGAAGTGAAAACCGCACTGTACCACCTCCCCCCCCCCCCCCCCGCGCGCTGAACTCACGCATGCCCATGCGCCCCCGTTACTTATTCACCAGCGATGCATCCACCTATTTCCCCATTCGCCCACAGTTCCATCGCTGCAGACAAAACCACCCTCCTCCCCGTCGTATCTCACTCTTCACTCCTTCTCACCACATCCTTGCCATACCCCTTTTGCCGACGCCGCTGCCAGATCCGAAGCAGCCGCAGAAGCGCCGGTTGAGGGTGTGACTTTGCCTGCGGCCATGGTGAATTCGACGGAGCCGCCGACCGAGCCTCCCTCGTCAGATCCCGCGATCGAAAGCGGCGGCGGGGAGGCGGGGGGCACTGTAGGAGATATGCCCTAGAGGCAATAATAAATGTTATTGATTATCTCCCTGTTCATAATTAGGTTTATGTTCCATGCTATAACTGCAATGATTCTCGAGTCTACAAATAAAACGAGGCTTGGAGGGAAACTCATGTGCACGTGTGGGATAATAAATGGTAAAATGTATTCCTAGTCAAGCCTCTATGACTGGCTCAAGTATTGCATGATGATCCTGTTTTCCTGATCATGGGCATGACTATGCCGGCAATTTTGAGGGCACAATTGTTAGCAGAACATTTGTGTTGAATCGACCCAAATTGATGTTATGCTATGAGATGCATTCGTCATAAGTTAATGGTTAATAACACAGAGATGGTTAACGTTTGCATGATTCCTTAGACCATGAGAGTATCGAGTTTCTTCATGCTTACTTCATGAACTTTGGGGTTTGTTAAACGTCATCCGTAAATGGGTGGCTATTACAGCGGCTTACGGGTTCATGGAAAAGTATGTCAAGTAACTTGATAGCTCAAGATTGGGATTTGCTCCTCCGACGATGGAGAGATATCTCTGGGCCCTCTCGGTGTTACGATATCCATCATCGTCTGGCCAGACACTTTGTGATTTGATCATAAGGATACCGGAACACGGTAACGAGAAAAGAGAACAATACCGGTAACGAGGTAACTAGCATAGTGGACAAGTTGTTGATCCACGGGAATGCCAACATGTCTCACCTCGGGTATTTGTAACATATCGCGAAGCAACAGGAATAGCACACGACAACTGAAGGTTCACTCGAATATTCATTCGTGTGGGTATAGGGGGTCAATATGGGTGTCCATGGCTCCGATGTTGATCATTGATCGGAAAGGGTTCCGTGTCATGTCTATACTTCACCGAACCTATAGGGTCACACGCTTAAGGGTCATCTATCTGCTGAATACTAGACAGGGAGTCTGAGAGAAAATCACCGAAAAAGTTTCGGACACCGAAAAAGTTTCGGACAGCGGAAAAGTTCCGCAGAGAGAGGTCACCGGATGAGTTCCGGTGAAACTGAAAAGTTGTTTCAGAGGATACCATAAAGTCAAATTGGTTTTGGCACATGCCCGATAATTCTTGGAGGGTGACAGAATCATTCTGGAAACTTCTGAGAATTTTCTGGAAGAAAAACCGGAAATGTTCCGGAGCTGCCGGAACCACTTCAGATGCTTTTCGCAGATGAAAATCACTAATCTGGAATTGTTCCAGAATGCGTTGAAAATTATTTTAGTGGGTACTGGAAATGTTCTAAGCCCACATAAATATTTTCAGTTTGAACGGACGCTGAAAAATGTCGTCATGAATAGTGAAAGTGCTTTTTGGGTGGCTTCTTGGAGAAGCCACCTTGAGGGTCCTTTGGTATTTTTCCCCTTGGCTTCTTGGAGAAGCCACCCTTGGGCTTGGCCTATAAATAGGGGTGGAGGGGGCTGCCTAAAGACCCACTCCTTCTCACATACAAGTGCCATTGCAATGATCTGGCTTCTCTCTCCCTCCCAGCGAAATAGTTTCGTAGAGCCGAAAGGCTGTCTGGGTTCCGGCAGGAACTAGTTCTGGACGGCGAAGCCCTGCCGGATAGATGACACCGTATGTGTGCAACTCTGTAGAGAGGTCGTAGTTTCGATCTTAGTGCCTGAGGGGCTGTTTGAGAGTGCCTCCCGAAGGGCTGTCCAAGTGACGGTCCGAGTTCTGTGAGTCCTCCCGAAGGGCTGTCCGAGTGACCATCCGAGTTTCGAAGGTCCTCCCGAAGGGCTGTCCGCGACACCGTCCGGAGGACTGTTCGACCGCCTCCCGGAGGGCTGTCCGGGTGGCGGATGAGGGTATACATCCTCGCGGTTGGGAGGTTGTAAATCCTAGCTGCGGGGATCTGCACCGCCGATTGTCATCGACTCTACTTCTGCTGCGCTACGGGCCCCGCCTCCCTCTGCTCTCTCCCTCCTCCCTCTATTTTAAAGGGGCCCGGTCCCACCTGTCAGCCACTGCGGGCGCGCGCGCGCGAAGCGGTAAGTGGAGGCGCACTCTCCGCTTACGCCTTCGACGTGGCCCATTCTGGGTTTTTCTGATTTTTAGTTATTTAACAGATTTGACCAGAAACTTTGACCATGAATAAATTTTTATAGAAAAGTCCATTTGACCTGATTCTTTTTGCATTGTGTTTGTATCAAACTTCTTTATTTTTCCACCAAGTTTGGTATTTCTCCAATACTCACAGAATTGTTGGTGAATAAAAAGGCTTTATGTGACATTTTTTGTTGTCATTTAAAAATATTTTCAGAAGGAGAAACTTGTGGATTTGAAGACCCGGAGTTTCTGAACAACCCAACAGATCAAGGCAAGCCAGGACATCCATACTATGAAGCATTTCATAGCATTGCATATTTCATATTCAGTTCTTGCATTCAATTAACATGGATAATTCAAGCGAAATATTTAAATGCCTATTATTGACAATTTAAATTGATGACCATGCTTGCTAAGTGAACTTAGCTGGTTGATCAAGAGTCACTTGTCCGGGCTTACCCGTGCAGCCACATTCCCCGGTATGTGACGGCCTTGACTTGGTCTTGCCCCGTGCTCTTTCATTGGTACCTCCAGACAGGGAGGGTTATGCGTGCGTGCTGCCCTGATCAGGTAGACGGCGATAACCCTGTGAGCCCAGTTGAGTTTTGTGCCGGCGTCCCCGTTTGGGACAATATAGTTTGGCCACGAAGGTGGCAGGTGTCACGAGGTGACACAGGGGGCCACCCAGGGCAGGACTCCGGGGGAGAATGAATGCCGGTGGTACGATGGGAGAGTCACGGGTTAGGCAGGTTTCGTTGGAGCAACGCTGGTCCACCCGAATGGGATCACGAGGTCAGGTGCTCCATGGTGTGGGTAAAGTGCGCAACCTCTGCAGAGTGTAAAATCTATTCGAATAGCCGCGTCCACGGCATTGGACAGCCCGTCCAGACCTCTCTAGGTGATCAACCGTAATAACTATAGTAGTGGTTGAAGAACTCGTCTTATGAGCAGAAGTACTCATTGAGACAAAGTATTCTGGGGGTTGTGTGACAACCCGGATCTGAGTAAGTGGAACCGTAAGTGAAATACTTAGAGTTTAACCTGTTCATTGCCATGCTATTATTTGCTGCATATTTGGTTGTCATGTGCTTGCGAGTACATTCAGAGTACTCACCTGGCGTATCATGCCAGATGCAGGAGAAGACTGAGACGGAGTTCCCGAGGTCCGTGTTGCGATGCCTAGGATGTGTCCACAGCAGTGTCCCTGTGGATGGAGTTATTATCATGTTCCGCTACGTAGTAGTCTTCCGCTGTAGTTTTTCGTAGTAATGCCGAGGCCCTGATATGTTAGATAAATAATGTAGATATTGTCGTAGCACTAGATGTGCTATTGGCCTCGATGAGCATGTAATATATGAGCTTGTACTCGACTATTATCAATAAAAGTTCAGCTATGTTCTGTTCCAAGTTGTTGTGTGTTTCCAGAAGACATGATCTCTGGGTTGGAAACACTGGTAAACCGGTTCTCTGAGCCGGGGTGCCACAACGCTTGGTATCAGAGCCGTGCTGACTGTAGGACACCCTAGGTAACCCGCGCTAGGATTGCGATTAGCCTAGGACCTTGAGTGTGCATCTTGCTTGTTGCATTTAATTGTTGCACGCCATGCTGCATGCATCGTAACTCATTATGTTCTAATCCTTGGCACTGTGAGTGTAGATGGCACCAGTTCCATATCACTATCATCATGAGCCAGAAGCCCACACTTTTCCAGTCTTGCTTCGTAGCATCTGGCTTCGGCTGTATCCCTACGGAGATGACCCGGTGTATCAGGTGTTTCGAGAGCAGTTGGGCGAGTCGGTATATGAGTACCATGCAGAGGCTTACATGACCGTGACATCGAATATTGGAAGCTCTTCTCGCTCTTCCAAGTGTGGAGTGGCTCCTACTCTGGAGCTGGCGATCCAGTTTGCTGCCATGGAGGCTATTACCGACTTGCGCTTCTACGAGGTCGAGATGCAGACCCATCCAGGTTTCTTCCACTATCCCACCCTGTCGCCTGCGACAGGGCGAGTCCTTTTCTCACCTGTTGACCCTGCGTGTGATCATACGGCTGGTGTTTTGTCTCGCTACCTGAACGCCAGTTACCGTATGATCATTTCCTTAGCTGAGGAGCTGTGTCGTGTTCAGGGGGCAGTTGCAGCAGTGACTTCAGCACCTCCTCCTCCTGTAGTTCCACTTGGGTATGCGCCACCAGTTCCACCTCCGCGTGTGCTTGATACCCCTTCTGGTCCTTCTGGACCATCAGGCTTATCGTCTGGTAACCGACGTGAGACCCCAGCTGAGTGGGCCACACTCCTAGCCACAGCTGCTCCGCCGATGCTGAGGCGGCGTGCTCTTTCTCCTGCGGAAGGAGAGCCATCTCAGCAGCGACGTCGCGTCTCCTTTGATCCGATGACCCACATTATCAGTTCTGATTCTGAATCAGGATCTGATGGCGAGGACTCTTCAGATGGGCAGTGTTCGTGTCACCGACGATACTAGACTGGAGCTTGAGTAGTAACGCATGCATCTTTGCATATGTCAACTGCCGTATGAGCAGTTTAGCCATGATATCGCCCTACTAGCTTGCCATGTATGATGTTGGGTTATCTTGTATAATTATGTTGTTCTCTTGCCTCTTTCATGAATTCCCTTTTTGGTGTCATATTACTGTATTTCTCCTTATGGATGTTGCTCATCGATTCGGTATTTGCCATGGGAACAAAAATTAGAATGAAGAAAGGAAGTAACAGTCAAGGCGGCGATGGAAACCCTGTCCGTCGATCCGCCAGGCAGGCAGGGAAACTACCCGAAGACTTACCACCACCACCACCTCAAGCACCAACCACAGATCAGATAATGAGAATGTTTGAGGAAAAGAGAAATCAAGACCTTATGGAATTTCTCAAGAGTATGCAGACAATAGTAGGTCAGAATAATGGCAATGGGGTGCGTTCCAAGCTGACGGACTTCCAACGTACAAAACCGCCCAGCTTTAGTCAGGCGGTTGATCCAATTGAGGCGGATGATTGGCTAAGAACCATGGAAAATAAATTGGACATCGCTCGTTGTGAGGAAGCAGATAAAATTCCATTTGTCACCCATTATCTCGAAGGCCCGGCAGCCATATGGTGGGACAACACCAAGTTAATGTGGCCTGCTGGAGAGGAGATTTCCTGGGAGAGATTCAAAGAGCTGTTCCGCAAGTATCATATCCCTACGGGAATCATGAAAGTGAAGCAGAGGGAATTCCTGGCTCTCACACAAGGAAACACGTCTGTGGGGGAATATCTAAACAAGTTCAACAACTTGGCCCGGTACTCTCCTCATGATGTGGCTACTGAAGAAAGAAAAATAGACCGGTTCCTCGGAGGACTTAATCATGCCCTCCGATGTCAGCTGTGCTTGTTGGACTTCCCCGATTTCCAGACATTGGTGGATAAGGCCTTCATCACCGAACGAGAACACAAGTCTGGGAATGACGATCGTAAGAGGAAGTTTGAGCCCAAGAAGGACAACAAGGAACCATATGCGCAAAAGTTGCGCAGTTGGCAGCCAGGGTCATCTGAGAATAAACTAGTATGGAACAATGGTGGCAACAATAGCAAGCCAAGCAACCAGAGCAAGACCTTCGGCAAGTAGCCAGTCATAGAGGACTGCCGCCGCAACAACACTTGCTTCACTTGTGGCCAGAGTGGACACTACGCCAAGTAGTGTCCTACTAATAATAACGGAAAGCAATCAGCTAACCACAAGCCACAAGTCAACCACCTTGGACGACGTCCCAACCACAACTTCAGCCACGGATGTGTCCACCACATCTCTGCCGAAGAAGTCTGTGAAGCTCTAGACATTGTCTTTGGTATGTTCTCTGTCCATGACATACCTGCAGTAATTTTATTTGATTCTGGGGCTTCCCACTCGTTTATTTTGCGAAGTTTTGCCACCTTGCACAAATTTTCTCCTTCACTTTTGGATAAAATCATGGTGGTACAATCCCCTGGCTCTATGCTCAGAACAAACATAGCATACAAGGATCTGGAAATTTCGATTCATGGAGTCAAATTTCCGGCCACCCTCGTTGCTATTGACTCCCCAGGACTGGACATAATACTGGGAATGGACTGGTTGGCACCACACCAAGTGTGTATCAACTGCGCCACCAGGACGGTGACATTGGTGAACCCCGCCGGACAGACCGTCCAATTTCTGGCAAGCAAAATGATAACAAGAAAGTGCACGGCATACCAGACCACTGTAACAGATATGAATTTGATTCCGGTAGTGGGTGAATTTCCGGATGTGTTTCCCGAGGAATTACCAGGAATGCCGCCCGACCGAGAATTGGAGTTCGCCATTGAAGTAATTCCTGGTACAGCTCCAATATACAAGAAATATTATCATATGCCAGGGCCAGAGCTTGCAGAGCTGAAGAAGCAGTTGAACGAATTACTACAGAAAGGATACATTCGTCCAAGCATCTCGCCATGGGGGTCACCAGTATTATTTGTCAAGAAGAAGGATGGAAGTCTACGAATGTGCGTAGACTATCGTCAGCTTAATGAGGTCACTATCAAGAACAAGTACCCGCTCCCTCGAATTGATGATTTATTTGACCAGTTGAATGGAGCACGGGTATTCTCCAAGATCGACCTCAGAACGGGATATCATCAATTAAAGATCCGAAAGGAGGATATCCCCAAGACAGCGTTCACCACTCGATATGGACTGTATGAATTTACAGTTATGGCGTTTGGGTTGACCAACGCTCCAACCTACTTCATGAGTATGATGAATAAAGTTTTCATGGACTTTTTGGACAAGTTTGTAGTGGTGTTCATTGACGACATCCTTATATACTCTAAGGATGAAGAGGAACACAAACAAAATCTCAGAGCTGTCTTGGAAAGGTTGAGAACCCATCGCTTATATGCCAAGTTCAGTAAGTGCGAATTTTGGCTCAAAGAGGTGGGATTCCTTGGACATATCCTGTCAGAGAAAGGTGTAGTCGTTGATCCCAGTAAGGTTACTGCGGTCTTGAACTGGAAGACACCAGCCACGGTGACCGAAGTCCGTAGTTTCCTGGGCTTGGCAGGCTACTATCGTCGCTTCATTGAAGGCTTTTCTAAGATAGCCAAGCCACTGACTGAATTGTTGAAAAAGAATCAAAGGTTCATCTGGATAGCCGAGTGCGACAGCAATTTCTAGGAGCTAAAGACGAGGCTAACCACAGCCCCTATCTTAGTCCTTCCGCATATTCACAAGAGTTTTGACATATACTGCGATGCATCCAGACGTGGAATTGGATGCGTGCTGATGCAAGAAGGGAAGGTTGTAGCTTATGCATCACGACAGCTACGACCCCATGAGGAGAACTATCCCACACATGACTTGGAGCTAGCTACTGTGGTTCATGCCCTGAAGATTTGGAGGCATTACCTTATTGGACAACGATGTGAAATATACACAGACCACAAGAGTCTCAAGTATATTTTCACTCAACCTGACCTGAACCTCAGGCAGCGAAGATGGCTTGAGCTAGTCAAGGACTATGATGTTGGAATAAACTATCATCCAGGGAAAGCGAATGTGGTCGCTGATGCCCTGAGCAGGAAACAAGCTGCAGTGAATGCACTATTTGAGCGTATGCATCCAAGCTTACAAGAAGAGTTTGTCAAGCTCAACATGGTGCTTTGCGGCCCTTTGACTCCAGATAAGTTGGAAATTACTCCAACCCTCATGGAGGAAATCAAGGAAGCACAGAAGGCAGATGAAGAAATTCAGAAGATCAAGGAGTTAATTCAGCAAGGGAAGGCCAAATCCTTCCGTGTAGATGAACAAGGTACCATGTGGTTCGAGAAACGAATTTGTGTGCCGTATCAGAACAATTTAAGGCAACAAATACTCAAGGAAGCACATGAGTCCGCATGTTCGATCCACCCAGGAGGTACCAAGATGTATCAGGACTTGAGAGAAACTTTTTGGTGGTCTGGAATGTGGAAAGATATAGCATATTATGTCGCCTGCTGTGACATTTGCAACAAGGTCAAAGCAGAGCATCACAAACCCGCTGGACTGCTACAGCCTTTACCGGTGCCTCAGTGGAAGTGGGATGACATATGTATGGATTTTATTGTGGGATTGCCCAAGTCCACAAGAGGCAATGATGCTATTTGGGTCATTGTAGACATACTCACGAAGGTGGCCCACTTTATCCCAGCAAAGGCCACCTTCAACGCAAATCAGTTGGCACAACTTTACATGTCCCGGATAGTCAGTCTGCACGGAGTACCTAAGTCTATCACTTCAGATAGGGGTTCCTTATTTACCTCAGCATTCTGGCTACGGCTACATCAAGCCTTGGGAACCATGCTGACACATAGCACAGCATACCATCTGCAGACAGATGGACAGACCGAGCGAGTGAACCAAATATTAGAGGATATGCTTCTGTCATGTGCTCTCTCCCATGGACCCAAATGGGAGGATAGTCTACCATATGCGGAATTCTCCTACAACAACAGCTATCAGGCAAGTCTCAAGATGTCGCCTTTTGAGGCATTGTACGGACGGAAGTGCCGCACACCGCTGAACTGGTCCCAAACAGGAGACAGTCGTATTTTTGGTACGGACTTGATGCTCGAGGCTGAAAGGCAAGTTAAGGATATTCAAGAACGACTTCGAGCAGCCAAGTCGTGACAAAAGAACTATTACGACCCAAAGCACCGGGAAGTAACTTTCGAGCCCGGAGACTATGCTTATCTACGGGTAACTCCTATGAAGGGAGTAAAGAGGTTTGGCACCCGGGGAAAACTGGCCCCAAGATACATTAGTCCCTTTCCAGTGATTGCCAGGAAGGGCAGAGTCGCGTATCAGTTAGAATTGCCACCAGTATTGTCTGACGTTCATGATGTCCTTCACATATCACAGTTGAGGAAATGCATTGCACCCCCAGCCAAGCAAGCGGATATGAGTGAATTAGAATTGGCTAAGGACCTGACCTACGAAGAAAAACCTGTCAGGATCCTGGATAAGATGGAAAGAACCAGCAGGAGTAAGGTGATAAGATTTTACAAAGTACTATGGGAGCACCACACTGAAGAAGAGGCTACTTGGGAAAGAGAAGATTTTCTGAGATCCGCTTACCCATATTTGTTCCCTGAGCAACCGAATATTGAGGACGAGATTCATCTTAAGGGGGGGGGGGGGTAGGTTTGTGACACCCTGATTTTAGCAACCTTTTCTTTTCGAATTTTTCTTGGCTTTATTTGAAAATTTGAATGGATTTTGAATCTTTCACTTGGTCTTGGACAGTTTTGAATCTTCTTCCAAATGACCCAAAGCCTCATCACCTTGCCAAAACCCTGCCAAGTACCCCAAGGGCTCAAATTCCAATTTAAATTATTTTCAATAACCTTTTTCTTCTATTTGAGAATTTAGGGCATTATTGTGGGTTGTGAAGCAACCTATAGTTGGGATGCTCAGAAAATTCTCAAATAATTCTCTAAAATACTTTGGATCATATCTTGTCCCAATATCCAAAAATATTCCATGGCCTAGTTCAAATATTTTGCAAAATAAATCATTTTTGCTTCTGGTCAGTTTGGACCTTTGTGAAGGAAGTACTTGCTAGAGTTGTCCAATTGCTCTCAAATTTTTGTGGCATGAGGACACCTACAAATAACTCCCCTTCACCAAGATTCAGCCCCAGAAGATCATCCAAGTGAGTAGCACATCAACATTTCCATTATGGATCAGTTTTGCAAGTTACACATGAACTACCCTCAATTCTTATCCAAATCACCTCAAACTTGGCCAGTTTGGAGTTCTTCCAACGTGGATCACTCCAGACATCATCTTTGGCTTAGTCTCCACCTCAGCTCTTCTCTGGAACCTCCCCAAGTTCTCTATCAGAAACTACAGTTGATCCTACCATTCATCTCAGACCGAACCAAGCCAAATCAAGGCTGTAGGTGATCTGAGGGATCGAGGGACGACATGCTGGACATGTTTTGCCAGGCTTGCGTGGCCGCCTGGTGCCAAGCACCGTGGTGAGCACGGCGCTGGCATGCCTGTCGCCGCGCTCTGCGCTGCGCCAGACTCGGGTCTCATTTGAGCGAGTCCACAGAGCCACAGTAGCTTGTCTGGGCATGCGAACATTGTCCCTGGTTGCCACCTAGTACCTCCAGAACCCTCGCCCTCGCCGGAGAAGCCCTCGGCGGCCGCCACGCCCGCGAGCACTGTTCTGCCCGTGCGGCCATAGTTGCGGCTCCGCTCGTCTTCTTCCTCCCCGTGCTGTCTCCTCCCACATTGAATGCCCCTGCTTGCTCAAGTCCTCTCGCCCGCAAGCGGCCAGCCAGCAAGGCGAACTTCGCCGGGGACGCGGCCCGCTTCGAGTCGATCCAGAGAGATCACCGAGCCTCCTTCCCCGCCTATATAAAGCCCCGCTCGGCCTCACCTAGCTCCTCACCCCTCTCCCTCCATCCTCAATCGTCTCCCCAAGCAAGAGCCAAGGCCGAGAGGCCCTCTGGCCTCGAGCTTCGCCGGAGCTCCGCCGCAAGTTGAGCTCCACCACCAGCCCTCTGCACTCCACTTCAAACCCTCCTGAGACCACCATAGTGCTCAGTGTGCTCCACTAGTGCTCCTCGACCTCCTGCCCGAGCGGATAGTCGTCGAAATCGCCACCTCTGTCGACCACCGTAGCGCTGGACCGCCGGAGAAGAAGGGCGTCGCGCCGTCCGTCCATCTCCGGGGAAGCTACGGGTACAGGGAGGATCCTCCTCAAGCGCTCGATCGATTTCCGTCAACTCCTAGCTCCGCCGCCGTCCCTATCGCCGGTGAGCCTCGCCGGAGCCCCGCCTCCCTCTGCTCTCTCCCTCCTCCCTCTGTTTTAAAGGGGCCCGGTCCCACCTGTCAGCCACTGCGGGTGCGCGCGCGAAGGGGTAAGTGGAGGCGCACTCTCCGCTTACGCCTTCGACGTGGCCCATTCTGGGTTTTTCTGATTTTTAGTTATTTAACAGATTTGACCAGAAACTTTGACCATGAATAACTTTTTACAGAAAAGTCCATTTGACCTGATTCTTTTTGCATTGTGTTTGTATCAAAGTCCTTTATTTTTCCACCAAGTTTGGTATTTCTCCAATACTCACAGAATTATTGGTGAATAAAAAGGCTTTATGTGACATTTTTCGTTATCATTTAAAAATATTTTCAGAAGGAGAAACTTGTGGATTTGAAGACCCGGAGTTTCTGAACAACCCAACAGATCAAGGCAAGCCAGGACATCCATACTATGAAGCATTTCATAGCATTGCATATTTCATATTCATTTCTTGCATTCAATTAACATGGATAATTCAAGCGAAATATTTAAATGCCTATTATTGACAATTTAAATTGATGACCATGCTTGCTAAGTGAACTTAGCTGGTTGATCAAGAGTCACCTGTCCGGGCTTACCCGTGCAGCCACATTCGCCGGTATGGGACGGCCTTGACTTGGTCTGGCCCAGTGCTCTTTCACTGGTAACTCCAGACAGGGAGGGTTATGCGTGCGTGCTGCCCTGATCAGGTAGACGGCGATAACCCTGTGAGCCCAGTTGAGTTTTGTGCCGGCGTCCCCGTTTGGGACAGTATAGTTTGGCCACGACGGTGGCAGGTGTCACGAGGTGACACAGGGGGCCACCCAGGGCAGGACTCCGGGGGAGAATGAATGCCGGTGGTACGATGGGAGAGTCACGGGTTAGGCAGGTTTCGTTGGAGCAACGCTGGTCCACCCAAATTGGATCACGAGGTCAGGTGCTCCATGGTGTGGGTAAAGTGCGCAACCTCTGCAGAGTGTAAAATCTATTCGAATAGCCGCGTCCACGGCATTGGACAGCCCGTCCAGACCTCTCTAGGTGATCAACCGTAATAACTATAGTAGTGGTTGAAGAACTCGTCTTATGAGCAGAAGTACTCATTGAGACAAAGTATTCTGGGGGTTGTGTGACAACCCGGATCTGAGTAAGTGGAACCGTAAGTGAAATACTTAGAGTTTAACCTGTTCATTGCCATGCTATTATTTGCTGCATATTTGGTTGTCATGTGCTTGCGAGTACATTCAAAGTACTCACCTGGCGTATCATGCCAGATGCAGGAGAAGACTGAGACGGAGTTCCCGAGGTCCGTGTTGCGATGCCTAGGATGTGTCCACAGCAGTGTCCCTGTGGATGGAGTTACTATCATGTTCCACTACGCAGTAGTCTTCCGCTGTAGTTTTTTGTAGTAATGCCGAGGCCCTGATATGTTAGATAAATAATGTAGATATTGTCGTAGCACTAGATGTGCTCTTGGCCTCGATGAGCATGTAATATATGAGCTTGTACTCGACTATTATCAATAAAAGTTCAGCTATGTTCTGTTCCAAGTTGTTGTGTGTTTCCAGAAGACATGATCTCTGGGTTGGAAACACTGGTAAACCGGTTCTCTGAGCCGGGGTGCCACAACGCTTGGTATCAGAGCCGTGCTGACTGTAGGACACCCTAGGTAACCCGCGCTAGGACTGCGATTAGCCTAGGACCTTGAGTGTGCATCTTGCTTGTTGCATTTAATTGTTGCACGCCATGCTGCATGCATTGTAACTCATTATGTTCTAATCCTTGGCACTGTGAGTGTAGATGGCACCAGTTCCATATCACTATCATCATGAGCCAGAAGCCCACACTTTTCCAGTCTTGCTTCGTAGCATCTGGCTTCGGCTGTATCCCTATAGAGATGACCCGGTGTATCAGGTGTTTCGAGAGCAGTTGGGCGAGTCGGTATATGAGTACCATGCAGTGGCTTACATGACTGCGACATCGGTTATTGGAAGCTCTTCTCGCTCTTCCAAGGGCGGAGTGGCTCCTACTCCGGAGCTGGCGATCTAGTTTGCTGCCATGGAGGCTATTACCGACTTGCGCTTCTACGAGGTCGAGATGCAGACCCATCCAGGTTTCCTCCACTATCCCACCCTGTCGCCTGCGACAGGGCGAGTCCTTTTTTCACCTGTTGACCCGGCGTGTGATCATACGGCTGCTGTTTTGTCTCGCTACCTGAACACTAGTTACCGTATGATCATTTCCTTGGCTGAGGAGCTGTGTCGTGTTCAGGGAGCACTTGCAGCAGTGACTCCAGCACCTCCTCCTCCTGTAGTTCCACTTGGGTATGCGCTACCAGTTCCACCTCCGTGTGTGCTTGATACCCCTTCTGGTCCTTCTGGACCATCAGGCTTATCGTCTGGTAACCGACGTGAGACCCCAGCTGAGTGGGCCTCACTCCTAACCACACCTGCTCCACCGATGCTGAGGTGGTATGCTCTTTCTCCTGCGGAAGGAGAGCCATCTCAGCAGCGACATCGCGTCTCCTTTGATCCGGTGACCCACATCATCAGTTCTGATTCTGACTCAGGATCTGATGGCGAGGACTCTTCAGATGGGCAGTATTCGTGTCACCGACGCTACTAGACTGGAGCTTGAGTAGTAACGCATGCATCTTTGCATATGTTAACTGCCGTATGAGCAGTTTAGCCATGATATCCCCCTACTATCTTGCCATGTATGATGTTGGGTTATCTTGTATGATTATGTTGTTCTCTTGCCTCTTTCATGAATTCCCTTTTTGGTGTCATATTACCGTATTTCTCCTTATGAATGTTGCTCATCGATTCGGTATTTGCCGTGGGAACAAAAATTAGGATGAAGAAAGGAAGTAACAGTTAAGGCGGCGATGGAAACCCTGTCCGTCGATCCGCCAGGCAGGCAGGGCAACTACCCGAAGAGTTACCACCACCACCACCTCAAGCACCAACCACAGATCAGATAATGAGAATGTTTGAGAAAAAGAGAAATCAAGACCTTATGGAATTTCTCAAGAGTATGCAGACAATAGTAGGTCAGAATAATGGCAATGGGGTGCGTTCCAAGCTGGCGGACTTCCAACGTACAAAACCGCCCAGCTTTAGTCAGGCGGTGGATCCGATTGAGGCAGATGATTGGCTAAGAACCATGGAAAAGAAATTGGACATCGCTCGTTGTGAGGAAGCAGATAAAGTTTCATTTGTCACCCATTATCTTGAAGGCCCGGCAGCCATATGGTGGGACAACACCAAGTTAATGTGGCCTGCTGGAGAGGAGATTTCCTGGGAGAGATTCAAAGAGCTGTTCCACAAGTATCATATCCCTACGAGAATCATGAAAGTGCAGCAGAGGGAATTCCTGGCTCTCACACAAGGAAACACGTCTGTGGGGGAATATCTAAACAAGTTCAACAACTTGGCCCGGTACTCTCCTCATGATGTGGCTACTGAAGAAAGAAAAATAGACCGGTTCCTCGGAGGACTTAATTAGGCCCTCCGATGTCAGCTGTGCATGTTGAACTTCCCCGATTTCCAGACATTGGTGGATAAGGCCTTCATCACCGAATGAGAACACAAGTCTTGGAATGACGATCGTAAGAGGAAGTTCGAGCCCAAGAAGGACAACAAGGAACCATATGCGCAAAAGTTGCGCAGTTGGCAGCCAGGGTCATCTGAGAATAAACTAGTATGGAACAATGGTGGCAACAACAGCAAGCCAAGCAACCTGAGCAAGACCTTCGGCAAGCAGCCAGTCATAGAGGATTGCCGCTGCAACAACACTTTCTTCACTTGTGGCCAGAGTGGACACTATGCCAAGCAGTGTCCTACTAATAATAACGGAAAGCAATCAGCTGACCACAAGCCACAAGTCAACCACCTTGGACGACATCCCAACCACAACTTCAGCCACGGATGCATCCACCACATCTCTGCCGAAGAAGTCTGCGAAGCTCCAGACATTGTCCTTGGTATGTTCTCTGTCCATGACATACCTGCAGTAATTTTATTTGATTCTAGGGCTTCCCACTCGTTTATTTCGCGAAGTTTTGCAACCTTGCACAAATTTTCTCCTTCACTTTTGGATAAAATCATGGTGGTACAATCCCTTGGCTCTATGCTCAGAACAAACATAGTATACAAGGATCTGGAAATTTCGATTCATGGAGTCAAATTTCCGGCCACCCTCATTGCTATTGACTCCCCAGGACTGGACATAATACTGGGAATGGACTGGTTGGCACCACACCAAGTGTGTATCAACTGCGCCACCAGGATGGTGACATTGGTGAACCCCGTCGGACAGACCGTCCAATTTCTGGCAAGCAAAATGATAACAAGAAAGGGCACGGCATACCAGGCCACTGTAACAGATATGAATTTGATTCCGATAGTGGGTGAATTTCCGGATGTGTTTCCCGAGGAATTACCAGGAATGCCGCCCGACCGAGAATTGGAGTTCGCCATTGAAGTAATTCCTGGTACAGCTCCAATATACAAGAAATATTATCGTATGCCAGGGCCAGAGCTTGCAGAGCTGAAGAAGCAGTTGAACGAGTTACTACAGAAAGGATACATTCGTCCAAGCATCTCGCCATGGGGGTCACCAGTATTATTTGTCAAGAAGAAGGATGGAAGTCTACGAATGTGCGTAGACTATCATCAGCTTAATGAGGTCACTATCAAGAACAAGTACCCGCTCCCTCGAATTGATGACTTATTTGACCACTTGAATGGAGCACGGGTATTCTCCAAGATCGACCTCAGAACGGGATATCATCAATTAAAGATCCGAAAGGAGGATATCCCCAAGACAGCGTTCACCACTAGATATGGACTGTATGAGTTTACAGATATGGCGTTTGGGTTGACCAACGCTCCAGCCTACTTCATGAGTATGATGAATAAAGTTTTCATGGACTTTCTGGACAAGTTTGTAGTGGTGTTCATTGACGACATCCTTATATACTCTAAGGATGAAGAGGAACACAAACAACATCTCAGAGCTGTCTTGGAAAGGTTGAGAACCCATCGCTTATATGCCAAATTCAGTAAGTGCGAATTTTGGCTCAAAGAGGTGGGATTCCTTGGACATATCCTATCAGAGAAAGGAGTAGCCGTTGAGCCCAGTAAGGTTACTGCGGTCTTGAACTGGAAGACACCAGCCACAGTGACCGAAGTCCGTAGTTTCCTGGGCTTGGCAGGCTACTATCGTCGCTTCATTGAAGGCTTTTCTAAGATAGCCAAGCCACTGACTGAATTGTTGAAAAAGAATCAAAGGTTCATCTGGACAGCCGAGTGCGACAGCAGTTTCCAGGAGCTAAAGACGAGGCTAACCACAGCCCCTATCTTAGTCCTTCAGGATATTTACAAGAGTTTTGACATATACTGCGATGCATCCAGACGTGGAATTGGATGCGTGCTAATGCAAGAAGGGAAGGTTGTAGCTTATGCATCACGACAGCTACGACCCCATGAGGAGAACTATCCCACACATGACTTGGAGCTAGCTGTTGTGGTTCATGCCCTGAAGATTTGGAGGCATTACCTTATTGGACAACAATGTGAAATATACACAGACCACAAGAGTCTCAAGTATATTTTCACTCAACCCGACCTGAACCTCAGGAAGCGAAGATGGCTTGAGCTAGTCAAGGACTATGATGTTGGAATAAACTATCATCCAGGGAAAGCGAATGTGGTCGCTGATGCCCTGAGCAGGAAACAAGCTGCAGTGAATGCACTATTTGAGCGTATGCATCCGAGCTTACAAGAAGAGTTTGTCAAGCTCAACATGGTGCTTTGCGGCCCTTTGACTCCAGATAAGTTGGAAATTACTCCAACCCTCATGGAGGAAATCAAGGAAGCACAGAAGGCAGATGAATAAATTCAGAAGATCAAGGAGTTAATTCAGCAAGGGAAGGCCAAATCCTTCCGTGTAGATGAACAAGGTACCGTGTAGTTCGAGAAACGAATTTGTGTGCCGTATCAGAACAATTTAAGGCAACAAATACTCAAGGAAGCACATGAGTCCACATATTTGATCCACCCAGGAGGTACCAAGATCTATCAGGACTTGAGAGAAACTTTTTGGTGGTCTGGAATGCGGAAAGATATAGCATATTATGTCGCCTGCTGTGACATTTGCAACAAGGTCAAAGCAGAGCATCAGAAACCCACTGGACTGCTACAGCCTTTACCGGTGCCTCAGTGGAAGTGGGATGACATATGTATGGATTTTATTGTGGGACTGCCCAAGTCCACAAGAGGCAATGATGCTATTTGGGTCATTGTAGACATACTCACGAAGGTGGCCCACTTTATCCCAGTAAAGGCCACTTTCAACGCAAATCAGTTGGCACAACTTTACATGTCCCGGATAGTCAGTCTGCATGGAGTACCTAAGTCTATCACTTCAGATAGGGGTTCCCTATTTACCTCAGCATTCTGGCTACGGCTACATCAAGCCTTGGGAACCATGCTGAAACACAGCACAGCATACCATCCGTAGACAGATGGACAGACCGAGCGAGTGAACCAAATATTAGAGGATATGCTTCGGTCATGTGCTCTCTCCCATGGACCCAAATGGGAGGATAGTCTACCATAAGCGGAATTCTCCTACAACAACAGCTATCAGGCAAGTCTCAAGATGTCGCCTTTTGAGGCATTGTACGGACGGAAGTGCCGCACACCGCTGAACTGGTCCCAAACAGGAGACAGTCGTATTTTTGGTACGGACTTGATGCTCGAGGCTGAAAGGCAAGTTAAGGATATTCAAGAACGACTTCGAGCAGCCAAGTCCCGACAGAAGAGCTATTACGACCCAAAGCACCGGGAAGTAACTTTCGAGCCCGGAGACTATGCTTATCTACGGGTAACTCCTATGAAGGGAGTAAAGAGGTTTGGCACCCGGGGAAAACTGGCCCCAAGATACATCGGTCCCTTTCCATTGATTGCCAGGAAGGGCAGAGTCGCGTATCAGTTGGAATTGCCACCAGTATTGTCTGACGTTCATGATGTCTTTCACATCTCACAGTTGAGGAAATGCATTGCACCCCCAGCCAAGCAAGAGGATATGAGTGAATTAGAATTGGCTAAGGACCTGACCTACGAAGAAAAACCTGTCAGGATGCTGGATAAGATGGAAAGAACCAGAAGGAGTAAGGTGATAAGATTTGACAAAGTACTATGGGAGCACCACACTAAAGAAGAGGCTACTTGGGAAAGAGAAGATTTCCTGAGATCCGCTTACCCATATTTGTTCCCTGAGCAACCGAATCTCGAGGACGAGATTCATCCTAAGAGGGGTAGGTTTGTGACACCCTGATTTTAGCAACTTTTTCTTTTCAAATTTTTCTTGGCTTTATTTGAAAATTTGAATGGATTTTGAATCTTTCACTTGGTCTTGGACAGTTTTGAATCTTCTTCCAAATGACCCAAAGCCTCATCACCTTGCCAAAACCCTGCCAAGTACCCCAAGGGCTCAAATTCCAATTTAAATTATTTTCAATAACCTTTTTCTTCTATTTGAGAATTTAGGGCATTATTGTGGGTTGTGAAGCAACCTATAGTTGGGATGCTCAGAAAATTCTCAAATAATTCTCTAAAATACTTTGGATCATATCTTGTCCCAATATCCAAAAATATTCCATGGCCTAGTTCAAATATTTTGCAAAATAAATCATTTTTGCTTCTGGTCAGTTTGGACCTTTGTGAAGGAAGTACTTGCTAGAGTTGTCCAATTGCTCTCAAATTTTTGTGGCATGAGGACACCTACAAATAACTCCCCTTCACCAAGATTCAGCCCCAGAAGATCATCCAAGTGAGCAGCACATCAACATTTCCATTCTGGATCAGTTTTGCAAGTTACACATGAACTACCCTCAATTCTTATTCAAATCACCTCAAACTTGGCCAGTTTGGAGTTCTTCCAACGTGGATCACTCCAGACATCATCTTTGGCTTAGTCTCCACCTCATCTCTTCTCTGGAACCTCCCCAAGTTCTCTATCAGAAACTACAGTTGATCCTACCATTCATCTCAGACCGAACCAAGCCAAATCAAGGTTGTAGGTGATCTGAGGGATCGAGGGACGACATGTTGGACATGTTTTCCAGGCTTGCGTGGCCTCCTGGTGCCAAGCACCGTGGTGAGCACGGCGCTGGCATGCCTGTCGCCGCGCTCTGCGCTGCGCCAGACTCGGGTCTCATCCGAGCGAGTCCACGGAGCCGCAGCAGCTTGTCTGGGCATGCCGACATCGTCCCTGGTTGCCACCTAGCCCCTCCAGAACCCTCGCCCTTGCCGGAGAAGCCCTCGGCGGCCGTCACGCCCGCGAGCACTGTTCTGCCCGTGCGGCCACAGTTGCGGCGCCGCTCGTCTTCTTCCTCCCCGTGCTGTCTCCTCCCACATTGAATGCCCCTGCTTGCTCAAGTCCTCTCGCCCGCAAGCGGCCAGCCAGTAAGGCGTACTTCGCCGGGGACGTGGCCCGCTTCGAGTCGATCCAGAGAGATCACCGAGCCTCCTTTCCCGCCTATATAAAGCCCCGCCCGGCCTCACCTAGCTCCTCACCCCTCTCCCTCCATCCTCAATCGTCTCCTCAAGCAAGAGCCAAGGCCGAGAGGCCCTCTGGCTTCGAGCTTCACCGGAGCTCCGCCGCAAGTTGAGCTCCACCACCAGCCCTCTCCACTCCACTTCAGCCCCTCCTGAGACCACCATAGTGCTCAGTGTGCTCCACTAGTGCTCCTCGACCTCCTGCCTGAGCGGATAGTCGCCGGAATCGCCACCTCCGTCGACCACCGTAGCGCTCGACCACCGGAGAAGAAGGGCGCCGCGCCGTCCGTCCATCTCCGGGGAAGCTACGGGTACAGGGAGGATCGTTCTCAAGCGCTCGATCGATTTCCGTCAACTCCTAGCTCCGCCGCCGTCCCTATCGCCGGTGAGCCTCGCCGGAGCCCCGCCTCCCTCTGCTCTCTCCCTCCTCCCTCTGTTTTAAAGGGGCCCGGTCTCACCTGTCAGCCACTGCGGGCGCGCACGCGAAGGGGTAAGTGGAGGCGCACTCTCCGTTTACACCTTCGACGTGGCCCATTCTAGGTTTTTCTGATTTTTAGTTATTTAACAGATTTGACCAGAAACTTTGACCATGAATAACTTTTTACAGAAAAGTCCATTTGACCTGATTCTTTTTGCATTGTGTTTGTATCAAAGTCCTTTATTTTTCCACCAAGTTTGGTATTTCTCCAATACTCACAGAATTGTTGGTGAATAAAAAGGCTTTATGTGACATTTTCCGTTGTCATTTAAAAATATTTTCAGAAGGAGAAACTTGTGGATTTGAAGACCCGGAGTTTCTGAACAACCCAACAGATCAAGGCAAGCCAGGACATCCATACTATGAAGTATTTCATAGCATTTCATATTTCATATTCATTTCTTGCATTCAATTAACATGGATAATTCAAGCAAAATATTTAAATGCCTATTATTGACAATTTAAATTGATGACCATGCTTGCTAAGTGAACTTAGCTGGTTGATCAAGAGTCACCTGTCCGGGCTTACCCGTGCAGCCACATTCGCCGGTATGGGACGGCCTTGACTTGGTCTGGCCCCGTGCTGTTTCACCGGTACCTCCAGACAGGGAGGGTAATGCGTGCGTGCTGCCTTGATCAGGAAGACGGCGATACCCTGTGAGCCCAGTTGAGTTTTGTGCCGGCGTCCCCATTTGGGACAGTATAGTTTGGCCACGACGGTGGCAGGTGTCACGAGGTGACACAGTGGGCCACCCAGGGCAGGACTCCGGGGGAGAATGAATGCCGGTGGTACGATGGGAGAGTCACGGGTTAGGCAGGTTTCATTGGAGCAACGCTGGTCCACCCGAATGGGATCACAAGGTCAGGTGCTTCATGGTGTGGGTAAAGTGCGCAACCTCTGCAGGGTGTAAAATCTATTCGAATGGCCGCGTCCACGGTATTGGACAGCCCGTCCAGACCTCTCTAGGTGATCAACCGTAATAACTATAGTAGTGGTTGAAGAACTCGTCTTATGAGCAGAAGTACTCGTTGAGACAAAGTATTCTGGGGGTTGTGTGACAACCCGGATCTGAGTAAGTGGAACCGTAAGTGAAATACTTAGAGTTTAACCTGTTCATTGCCATGCTATTATTTGCTGCATATTTGGTTGTCATGTGCTTGCGAGTACATTCAAAGTACTCACCTGGCGTATCATGCCAGATGCAGGAGAAGACTGAGACGGAGTTCCCGAGGTCCGTGTTGCGATGCCTAGGATGTGTCCACAGCAGTGTCCCTGTGGATGGAGTTACTATCATGTTCCGCTACGCAGTAGTCTTGCGCTGTAGTTTTTCGTAGTAATGCCGAGGCCCTGATATGTTAGATAAATAATGTAGATATTGTCGTAGCACTAGATGTGCTCTTGGCCTCGATGAGCATGTAATATGTGAGCTTGTACTCGACTATTATCAATAAAAGTTCAGCTATGTTCTGTTCCAAGTTGTTGTGTGTTTTCAGAAGACATGATCTCTGGGTTGGAAACACTGGTAAACCGGTTCTCTGAGCCGGGGTGCCACAATCCCGTTCCTCCTCTTTTCCCTCCCTCATTCCCCTTATATTGGAGCTCATGTCGCTCCTCACCAGGGACCCATTTGTAATTCTGTAAACGTTCTCGTCCCCAGCTGCTACTTCCCGGCTCACGGTTGTCGGAGATCAACGCGGAGTCCTACCGGGTGCCAGACGATCGCTGACCCTCTCAACTCAACAAGCGTCGTCGCCCAACAGTAAGCAAGCAAAGTGAATTCGACGATTACATTTCACATTCAATTCGTTGCTGCCATTGTGAGCTACATAATCTATCTATTAATTGATCACGTAGAGTAAGAGTTGGTATGTATTAATCCCATCAGCAGACTAGTTGTAAGCAACGAGTGATGACTTGTCAGTGGTTTTTTTATTTTGAGTTGTGGTAAGTGATATTCTGTTCCGTAGTAATAGTAAGTGATACTCTGTTTCGTAGTAGCACCAGTGGTGGTTCATAACTTTGGTATCATCAACAATTGGAAGGACGTAATGTGGTGTACTAGTAATTGCATTGCCCTCAATGGCCAAGTTAGTATATTCGTTAACGTCTATCCCCTATTGCAAGCTTAATGCTAGTACTGCATACAGTTTCTTGCTCTTCTTTCTCTGGAAGATGTTTTTGGTAGCTATCTGCCGTGGCGAGTGACAATACTACTGGTTTGCGTTCTAGCTGGCTGGCATGTGGGCCCGGGGACCGAACGGTGGGCGTTGTGCAGTTCATTGTTTGTTTCCTGAGTCCTCGTGGGACTGGCGTGTCAGGGAGGTCCGAGTAAGGTAGTTGAATGAAAGGCACGTATCTGAACCCTGGGTGGTACCTATTGTCCTCGTGGAGCGTCCCATGATTCAGTGATGTAGCACGGTTCATACGCTTTTCTAGGTGTGAGATCTGTGGATGGGCTCTGTCCATGCACACGTTTAGTTTCTTGCTGGCAGTAGCCCCAAAAAGGTTATCCTTGAGCCGCTTATTTGTTAGCATATGTTAAACGAATTTGGTTAATATCGATCGTAAACAATACCATACTACTTGAAAATAGATGGTTTGATTGATTCGTTAGTCCATCATTGATCCCCGTCCTCTGCTCGCCAAGCCACCCAGTTTTGCAACGGGTGGTCGAGATCGGCAGATCGTACTGATAACCCTAACAATGCATCTACTTTAAACTACTCTTTATATCATTTGGAGGTAATTTCTATGATTCTAATCCTTATGGTTTCCTTTCCTATGAATGCCATTTGGATCAAAGGAATGGTGCCACCAAAATTCGTTTGGATTAGCCTCCTATATTTCAGTTCCATGTGAATTTGAATATTGTCTCCAATCTCTTTTTAACACTCATCCCCGTGATCGAGACGGGTTTCTTTGTTCTATCCGAGCGACTATTCCAACAGTTTTCATGTCTTTTATGGCAATACTATATTTTGCACTCCCAAACTTGTCAGATTCATTTTTTGTTCGTATTCCTAATACATATGATTAATCTCAAGTCATTTATTGTCCATTTGAAATAATGTATTTCATAAAAAATATGCAACTCGACCCAAAAGATTCATAGCACATTTCCAACCTAAAATAGGCGTCATAAATTTCAAATGATTTAGCCCCGATTTAGGTAGCCCAAGGCTCACAAAAGAATCCAGCTTCTAATCTTGCCCTCAAAATCGGGGTAGAGAGTAAATTCTGGGCTACCTATCAATCTATGGGAGGAGGCGATTAATTGTCTAACCATTACATCCGATGTGTTCTCTTTCCTCACATCTCGCAGTGTTCCCTCTCTTAGCGATCAATGATCTGCTTTCCCTCAAATTTGGTAAGATTTCACGAGCGCAAACCTAGCAGAGACATCCTAGTCCAAAATTGCTCTTTCTGCTGCCCGTGATCTTCGTAAAAAAATTTGCTCCAAATATTGAGGGGTGAGTATAAGTTTTTTTTATGTGATATCCTCCTCATTTGGGACATGAAATCTAACGCCTGTTTAGATAGACCAAACTTGTGCAAGAGTATGTGCTCTTCGTAAAAAATTGTGTGCCAAACATTGAGGGGTGGTGGGAATATAAGTTGTTGATGTGATATCCTGCTCATTTGGGAGATGAAATCTAAGATGTGGGGGGAGCCAACGGGTGTTGCGGTGCCCTCCCATTAACCGCGCTAGTGAAGGTATCGTCCCGGCTAGAGGCTCCTCCTCGCAGCAGCTCGATGAGGTCAGCCAAAGGCTAAAGCTCGACCTTGACGAGGTGATGGCGGTACTGGGCACCAACAACCTCGTGGATAGCGACTCCTCTAAGGTCACCAAGGCGGTTTCTCTACCGCCGTTGAAGCCCCCCACCGTTGCTACCGCCCTACCATACCGTTCCACTCAGCCGTGGCAGCTGCGGGTGCGACGCCATAAGCAGCCGAGCGCCCGCGGAAGTTGATCCGTGCCTATGCGCTCGACAGGCCATGGTTCTCTGCAATGCTCTTCGCAGAGGAGATCAAGGAAGACTTCTACGACCTCACCGGTGCTCTCCCGTGCAGCTAGTCTCTCCGCAGGTCCCCCGCGGTGCAGAAGGAACTCGATGTGAGTTCCTGTTCCTCCCCTGCTCCCTCCCTCACTCCCCTTACATTCCATCTCCTACCACTCCTCCCCAGGGACCCATTGTAATTCCATAAACATTCTTGCCCCCGACTGCTACTTCCTGGCACACGGTTATCGGAGATCAACACGGAGTCCTACCAGGTGTCAGACAATCGCTGACGCTCTCAACTCAACAAGTGTCGCCACCTAACAATAAGCAAGCAAAGTGAATTTGCCGATCACAATTCACATTCAATTTGGTGCTACCGTTGTGAGCTACATAATCCATCAATTAATTGATCAGATAGAGTCAGTGTTGGTATGTATGAATCCCATCAGCAAACTAGTTGTGAGCAACAAGTGATGACTATTCTGTGATTTTTTATTTTGAGTCATAGTTAGTGATATTCTAGTCCATAGTAGTAGTGGTGCTTCATAACTTTGGTATCATCAGCAATTGCAAGGAAGTAATGTGGTGTGTTAGTAATTGCATTGTCCTCGGTCCAGTTAGTATGTTTGTTCCATCCCCTATCACAATCTTAATGCTAGCTAGTACCAGCTTTAGTGCATGTGGTTTCTTGCTCTTCTTTCTGTAGAAGATGTATTTGGTAGCTAACTGTTGTGGCGAGTGCCTGTACTACTGGTTTGCCTTCTAGCTGGCAGGCACGTGGGTCTAGGACCGAACGGTTTCGAAAACCTTGGCGCCGCGCGGCCTTGGCGGTGGGCGCTACGATGTTTCCTGGTTCCTCGTGGGGCTGGCGTCCCCCAGTGAGGTAGTTCAATGACATGCACGTATCTGAACCCTGGGTGGTCCCTATCGTCATCCTGGAGCATCCTAGGTTCGTACGCTGTCTGGGTGCGAGTGAGGCCGGTGGATGGGCTCCGTCCATGCGCATGTTTAATTTCTTGCTGGCAGTAGCGTGGAAAAGGTTATTGTCGAGCAGCTTATTTGTCATCATATGTTAAGCGAATTTGGTTCACATCGATCATAAAAAAAAACCATACTCATTGGAAAATAGATGGTTTGACTGATTCGTTAGTCTATCAATGATACTGGTCCTCTGCTCTCTAAGCCTTCCTATTTTTCAACGGATGGCCAATATCTGCATATCATACCGATAACCATAACGGTGCATCTACCTTTACTTATGGGACGCAACATTGACATACATGCATAAGAAGCTCAAACAAGCTTAAGCTACTCTTTGTATTGTTTCGAGGTTATTTCCATGATTCTAATCCTTATGGTTTCCTTTCTTACAAATGACATTTTTTTGCGGGGGAAATGCGAGGTTTTATTCCATTACTATAGGGTTACAATCAAGAGGCAAAAGTTCCTCGATACAAGGGTGTCCTCTATGTAGCCATACAACAGTGCTACGTTCAGCACGATCAAAGGAATGGTACCACCAAAATTCGTTTGGATTAGCCTCCTATATCAATTCCATGTGAATTTGAATACTCTCTCCATTCTTTTTTAACACTCATCCGCGTGAGATTGAGATGGTTTCTCTTTGTTCTATCCGAGCGACTATTCCGACACTTTTCATATCTTTTGTGGCAATACTATATTTTGCACTTCCAAACCTGTGAGGTTCATTTGTTATTTGTATTCCTAATACTCTTATTCATATCAAGTCATTTTATTTTCTATTTGAAATGATGTATTTCATAAGACATTTCCATGCAACTCGACCCAAAAGATTCGTAGCACATCTCCAACCCAAAATAGGTGGCATAATTTTCAAACGATTTAGTCCTGAGTTAGGTAACCCAAGGCTCACAAAGGAATCAGACTTCTGATCTTTCCCCTTAAAATCGTGGTAGCGACCAAATTCCAGGCAATCTATGGGAGAAGGCAATTAATGCTCTAGCCGTTACATTCGATGCATTCTCTCCCCTCACATCTCACAGTGTCCCCTCTCTCGGCCATCAACGACCCGCTGTCCCTCAATTTTGGCAAGATTTTAGGACCTCAATTAAGACCTAGCAGGGACATCTCAGTCCAAAATTTCCCTTTTTGCTGCTTGCGATCTTTGTAAAAAAAATGCGCCAAATATTGAGGGGTGGGGTTGTATAAGTTTTTGATGTGATATCATGCTGATTTGGGAGATGAGATCCAAGGCATGTTTAGACAACCCAAACTTGTGCAAGATTCCACCATCCACTAGGGTTATGATCTAGGGGCATTTTGGACATTCACAACAATCTCTTTTTAACACTCGTCCACATAGGACCAAGAAACTTTTCATTTGTTCTATTGAAATGACATGTAATTTTCATGTCTTTTGTAACAATACTATGTTCTGCACTTGCAAGCCTATCAGATTCATATGTTTTTCAGATTTCTAATACTTCCTATCCATCACACGTCATTTATTACCTGCTTGAGAAATGTATGGATTTCATAATACTTTTCCATGCAACTAGGTCCAAAAGAATTGTAGCACATACTCTCTCCGTCCGCAAATGGGTATTCGCTCTCCTCACAGGCATATCGCAGTATGCCCTCCATCACCATCACACGACGGCGTGGCCGAGGTAGTAGCCAACGAGCCATAGTGACCTGGCCCTATCCTTCCTGTTCATATCGATCCCAAAAGTACAGGCGCATACAATGCTCCAAAGATGTAGGCCAGGATCATGAGGAGCATGGAGGCCAAGTGGAGGGGTTCGCTAGAGGTCGAAGAAAAGCCATGGAGGTGGTTCAATGACCACCGGCGGTCACGCCGACGAACAGAGACATAGCTAGGGTTCATCGCAGGGGCGCGCGAGAAGGGGGAGGTAGGCTGAGGCGGGGAAGCGGTGTAGCCAGCGATCCACGACGCAGTTTACATGTGGAGAAGCTGGAATCGGACGCAAGGGTGAAATTTTTTAGAGAGAGACAAAGAGGGTGGAGGGGGTGGCCGGGAGATGACGAAGTTGAAGGACTCTCAAGTAGTAGTGAACTGACTTGGAGGCATGGAGGTTGACCAGAATTTGACCTTCGCTTATGTTTTCTGAGCTGACAGGTCCATGGCGCGACCTGACCCTGACAAGCGGTGCCCACTTAGGGGAAAATATCGAAACTCTCACATGCCTTGGAGCTTAGAAACTCAGAGGATGTTCCCTTTCATATAATCTACTTCTTAAGGGGCCAACTATATAGAATATGCTTGAAAACAACATTCAGGTCACTATTCTTTTCATTGTTGGATCAAAATTGGATGGCTGTCGTGTGTTCTTCTACCCCCAGCTGCTCCTTCTTCTGAACCACATTCTAGTGCCGGTCGGGCTGCCTGCTGTCGCCAACCATGTACGTGGCGGACGGGATGGGATCACCGGCGGCAGCAACAACAAAAGGAACGACAGAGGGCGGTGCGCGTGGAGGCAGAGTAGATGTGATCTATTCTTCGTGGCGACTAGGGTTGGCCAACGCCTCAGTTATATAGGCGCAGTCGGGTGGAGAGACGTGGGCTGGACCCACGTCCGAGTCGACAACAGCCCACGATCCGACGTCTCAGATTGTGGCTCATCTATTAAGGACTCCTCATTCCTGACCGACAAAAATAAGCGCATAGGTGTGAGCTCGGCTCGTTCCCGCAACCCGCGGCATGCGTGTCGTGGCGAGGCGGGTGGCAAAGGAGGAGCGCGCGGGAACCACTTCTCTTCTCAAGATCCAATAGCATGTGGAAGAGAATGCCTTATAAGGAGGTCCAACTCCTTTTTCACTATCGGTATTGGACTAAACTTCGCACCACACCCATTGTCATATAACCCACATGCACTACTGGAATCTGGTTTTGTCCCGAGTTCCAAGACTTCACCGAGTTCATTTTATCGGGAACTCGTCAAACTTCTCTCTGCCGAGTTTGATCCAATATTCGACTCGGCAGTCATAAGTAACTCGGCAGATCTGTGCCTTTGCCAGGTTCCAACAAAAAACAACTAGGCGAACTAAATAAACTCGGCAGAATCTCATGTTCGCCGAGTTCCTGTGAGAAAACACACGGCAAAGCCTGACAAGTGGGCCCTGCTGTACAGTAGTCGACGGTGCCGTGACGACGGCCTTTGTTTGCCGCGTTTCGGCTAACGGAGACTCGGTAAGCATTTTGTATTTTTAATTTTATTAAACCGGAATTCCACCGGTCCCACCTTTGCCGAGTTTTGTCCTGAGCACACTCAGTAAATGTTTTACCTTTTTCATTTTTTAAAATCGGAATGCCAGGGGTCACGGCTTTGCCGAGTTTTGTCAACAGAAAACTCGGTAAAAACTGACAGGTAGGCCGCCGGGTCACGTGCAGTTGACCAGTTGACCGTGCTATTTAAAGAACTCGGCAAATATTTTTTACTGGGCAACGAGTGCTGGCACCCAATTGGCCAATACTTGCCGAGTTTGTCCCAAAAATACTCGGCAAAACAGTTGTGCCACATGGCACTTCCGTTAACGGCACGTCCAGTCTGACGGTGTGGTTTGCTGAGTTTTTTCTGGCAGGAACTCGACAAACATTGTTTATATATTCGCTGAGTTCGCGATAGAAAGAACTCGGCAGTATTAATGATTGCCGGGCCCTATCCAACCGAGTGTGCTGTGCCGGGTTTGGCACTCGGCGATGATTTCGCCGAGTTTAATAAGAAACTCGGCATAAATGGCTATTCTATTAGTGATGGGTCCTTAGAGATTTTCTAAAATTGTTAGATGGGCCCAAGGCGCACCCTATATTACAACACTTTCATATAATCTACTTCTTAAGGGGCCAACTATATAGAATTTACTTGAAAACAACATTCAGGTCACTATTCTTTTCGTTGTTGGATCAGAATTGGATGGCTGTCGTGTGTTCTTCTTCCTCCAGCTGCTCCTTCTTCTGAACCGCATTCTAGCGCCGGCCGGGCTGCCTGCTGCCGCCACCAGCGGCCAAGGGCGCTCCCACGTGTGCCTCATCGCCCGTCCTACCCTGGTCTGCCTGAGGATCCCTCTAAACCTCCCCTGGGAAACAGATTTCTCCAGCGAGTCTGCACCCTCTCACCCGAATCAGACAAGCCTTGGCGCCGCCACCGGCTCCGGGTCGCTCCCGTCTGAGACCTCGCCGGGCTTTCCGCACCTCGTGCACGTCGTCTTCTTTCCAGATCGACTTACCCAAGTGTCAAGTTCATGCAACTTAACTAGTTCAACTTTTTAAGAATGTGTAGAAGTTAAATGTTTATTTTGTAGTTCTCTTCACAAGTTCAGACGACTTGTGTGTACTCTTTTTCTTTCGTTACTGCAGATTTTTTTGCCGAACGGAATTGCTCCACACACGACAAACTCAGGACGATCTGGGCACGACTAGTGAATCGAGCGGCCGCTGCTCGGCTGTGGACAAGATTCCTCCGCTGGATTAGATCGTCGTCCGCAAATTGTCCAAATACTGTCGTCCGCCTAGCACTGCTCTTTGCCGAATAATCATTCATTTATGGGAAACGTTTGGGGCCGGGGCACCGGCGGAACATTGGGCCGGTCGCTCCCTCTTCCTCGCGTCTCCTTCATCGCGTCTCCCCGCATCTCCCGCACATCTCACGCAGCTCCCCCACATCTCGCGTAGCTCGCCGGGGCGCGCGCCGCCCTCTTCTTCTGCCCCCTCCTCCCCATCGCCTCCCCCCCCCCCCCCCCCCCCCGGCCCCGCCCCCCGGTCGTAGCACCACGCCTCCCCTCCCCGCTCGAAGCTCACCATGGCTCTGCCCGGTGACCATCCCATCTCGCCGGCGACCGAGGGGGGTGACCACGGGAGATGCTGCAACCGGGGCGACGGGGTGCTACCACGGCGACGCTGATGCAACCCCGCGGAGGCCGGGGTGTGTGACGGCGACGACCGAGGTGACCGCGGGCTGCAACCACGGCTTTTCCATCGCCGGTAGCCGGTTGAAGCTTTTCCTATATACGGTTGAAGCTTTCTCTGTCAATGTTTGCAACTTTTTCTCTGGTCACAGGTCTGGTTGAAGCTTTTTTTCTTTACGGATGAAGCTTTTTTATACATGATTGAAGCTTTTCCAAACCACAGTCGAAGCTTTTCTGAAAACGATGGAAACTTTTTTCCTTTTTTTTTGTGTTTGCTACAACCACGTCATTTTTTTGCTGCAATCGGCAACCACAGAAGCTACATCCGGTTAACATTTTTGCTACAATGACGACGGCGAGCTGCAGCGGTAAGCTTTTTTGCTGGAAGCGATAAACTTTTTTGCTACAACCGGTGTCGTTTTTTGTTCGAACCAGCAAGAGCCTCGGGTGGGCACACGGCGAGGTACAGCGCGAGCACAACGACAGGTGCTGCGGCCGGCGGCCGACGCCACCGGAGCTGCAAGCCTGCAACCACGAGTGCAACCATGGGCGCACGCTGCTGCATCCATGGAGGTGAGAAATGCATGAAGGCGGCATAGGTGAGGGCGGCGACCAGCGGCGAGGGCGGCGACCGGCGGTGAGGGCGACCGGCGGTGAGGAGGCGAGGCGAGGTGGTTGGCGCGTTGCGGAGGCGTCGCCGCGTGCGAAGGCGGGCCTCTCCCTTTTCCGTGCGGGAGGTTGAAGATGGGAGAGGTTGGGGACGAAGGGATCTGACGGCTCGGGGGGCCCAGATCTGACGGCTGGGGCTTGACCGGCCCAACGATTGGGCCGGTGCGCCGGCGCAGATTGCTGCCCTTCATTTATCAACACGCTGGGATCCAGGTGAAGATTGTGAAGGAAAATTGAATTTCCTTCCGTGTGTTTACAGTTCCCAAACCACTCCTTTATTACTCGTCGAGAACCCCAAGGGACAACTGCAAACGCTTCTCTTCAGTTGATTACTACTCCAGCAACCAAATCTCTTCGCCTCCCTCCTTAAATTCGATCCCCTGCTATATAAATCCCACCACCCTACCCATCCCAACCATCCTCTCGATCGATCATCTCCTCGAACCATCAGCCATGTCTTCCAGCAACAAAATCTCGCTGAAGCTGCTGGTGGACACCAAGTCCAAGAAGGTGCTGTTCCCGGAGGCCGGCAAGGAGTTCGTCGACTTCGTCTTCAGCCTGCTGACCCTGCCCATCGGCGTCGTGGTGAAGCTCATCTCCGCCGGCACGATGCAGGGGAGCATCGGCCGCCTGTACCAGAGCGTGGACAACATCGGCTCCTCCTACCTGCTGCCCAACAAGGACAAGTCCGAGCTGCTCCCGCCCAAGGTGCTGCACCCGGACGCCCGGGAGCTGCTGCTTCTGCAGGGCGGCGGCGAGGGGTCGTCCCCGTCGTCAAAGGCGTAGCCAGGTTGGAGACACGCCCCGGCCAACAGCCTAGCTACAGTACTAAACAGTGCCGAATAGTGTTTCTGATGCTACGGTCAACGAACAGAGAAGCTGCCACGCCCCAAGCCATGGCCCTGGTAGTCTGGGGCCTAGCTACACCACTGCCCGTCGTCGCCGCTGGCCAGGTTCAAGATGTACACCTGCTCAGGATACTGCGCCACCGCCACCATGGAGGCCAAGGCGGCGTGCCCGCAGTGTAAGCAGGCGATGGCGACTGAGGTCACGTTCGTGCTGCCGTCCGCGGCGCCCAAGACCTCCTCTTCGGCGGCGGCGGGAGGACCTGCGGCCGGCGACGAGAATGGCGGGTATGTGAAGGGGTTCCGCGGCTTGGGGTGGGGCGGGGCCCTCGGCGTGTGGAGGAGTGGCTGGTCGGGTCCTGTGGTGCGGCGGCCGGCCCTGCTTTGCGGTGGAGGCGGCGGCCGGCTCTGCGGCCGGTCGGATCTCGGATCGGCGGCGGCGGCGGCATGGAGGGCCTGGTGGATGGATCGACTGTATGTGTGGTCTGATCTCCGGTCAGATCTGATCTGGCTGGTGCGGCCTACTCCATGCGCGGCGGCGGTGATCGGTGGCGGTCCCGTGCAGATGAGGCTGGATGAAGGTTACTCGAGCGGATCCGGGTGAAAATCCTACTCTTGGCTCGTTGCCAAGGTCGGCGATGGCGGCGTTTTCTGTGTCGTCCCCTTCTTGAAAGCATCGTCGTGGAGAAGCTCTAGACCCCTATCCGCCACCTTCGGGGGAAAATCTAGATCAGTTGATCGGATGACGGCGGCGCTCTTGTGCCGTATCCCTTTTGGGGGCGTCATTCTTGGAGGTATGCAAAGGCTCGAGGGACCAGTGGACGGCATCTGCGGTGGTGCGGCGTTCCATGTGATGCATCGACGCCGTGAAGTCTCGGCGGCGTGGCGCGGCAGGGCCTCGGCGACGGATGTGTGATGATGGACGCACGTGGGACGTGGAGCTCGCTGAGAAGTTCGTCAGCGTCGGCATGGACTAGGGGCTCGGCCTCCTCAAGGTAGCGCTGCGTTCCGACACCGTGCTCTCCGACGTCTTCCTCGCCAAGAAGAAGTGATCGATGCACGTACCTCTCCTGTTATCGAAATAAAAAGTTTGATGCTGAATTGCTGATGCTACCTCAGAGAACTTTGTATGCTGCACTACCAATCGGTGTCTCCAAATGAATTATCTTTTGATCTTCAGCTGGTTCAGACATTTATCATCCGCAAGCTATTGCTTCAGCAGCAGAAAATCACTGCATCAATGGAAAAGAAAATATGGGACAACTCAATGGAAAATCAGCCACCTTCCCACGGTCCAAATCAGGGTCCAAATGGACGAACCCACTCGCTATCCAGATCGCTGCAACATGAAATTCTCCCATATAATTGTTTTGTTCCCCTGCAAAAAAAAAAAAAAATTGTTTTGTTGTACATATGAAATATTGTTATGACACCCAACACAGACAATCACCATATGGAACAACGTCGAACACATGCATCAGATTAATGAACTATTTGTAACCGTTACACTTTTGTTACTATTTATCTTTTTACAAACTACCTTACTATCAAACTATCTTTACAGCTTTTACAATGAATCCTTGCTGAAATCTATTTATCAATTCATTCTGCTCCTCGTTGGGTTCAACACTTTTACTTATCGAAAATGCTACGATAGATCCCATATACTTGCGGGTCATCAATGTCATTTTGGAAATATGTAATAAACTATGTTGTTATGTGGTGCACAATTTTAGACATTTTACCTTCATGGAAAGACTTGAGATCTGGTTTAATGTACTTTTGGAATGTAAGCAGTGTAATAATCTATGTTGATTATGACACAGTTCTGATATCTTCGTGTTGGACAGTCTGTTGGGAACTATTAGTAAGATGTCAAGTATATTGTCACCTTTATAATGGGAAGGCAACAAAAAATTGTTAATAGGAACATTAGGGGCATGAATGACAATGCAAAATGGCTAGCTTTGTCTAACAAAATTGAGGAATATGGATGTGATATCATCTGCTTACAAGAAACAAAAAAGAAAAATATTGACTCTGCTTTCATTAAAAAAAATGCACTAGAAGAATAAACAAATATGAATTTCTTCTTTTCATTGGTGCTTCTGTAGGTCTGTTTGTGGCGTCGAATGATAGCCTTTTTCATGGAATTAAAGTGTTTGAGAATAAATTTGCCGTATCAACTCAATTCACATCATGCCTGAATGGAAGCCCTTGGATCTTAACAAATATCTCTGGACCTTGTCAAACCGATGAAAGAGTTGAATTTATTGACTGGTTGCAAAATATTTAAATGCCAGATGACACTGACTGGCTAGTGGTTGGGGATTTTAATTACATTAGATATCCTGAGAATAGAAGCAGACCTGGAGGAAATTTACAAGACATGTTAAACTTCAATGCATCCCTTAGTACTCTTGGGTTGAAATTCCATTAAAAGGCAGAAATTACACTTGAAGTAATTTGCAAGAGGCTCCTTTACTGGGAAAGCTTGACTGGTGCTTTTCTTTGAATCATGGACTCTGAACTGTCCAAACACAAGTGCATTTAGTCTTGCAAGGCCAATTTCTGATCATGTTCCGTGCATTATTCAAGTGGGAACCAATATTCCAAAAGCCAACTTGTTTAGATTTGAAAATTATTGGCTAAAAATCCCAGAATTTAAAGATGTGGTTAAAAATATTTGGGATCGGGAGGTACAAGCTGACAATAGTGCTGAGGAAGCCACAACAAAATTCAAAAGGCTAAGGAAAGGTCTAAAAATTTGGTCAAAAAGCATTTCAAACTTAGCTCAATATATCAAAAACTCCAATGAATCGATATTACTTCTGGACATTTTAGAGGAATACAGGCCACTCAGCACTGAAGAATGGAATCGTAGGGTAATTGTCAAACTATATCCGGCCAATCTTCTATCATACTAGAGTATATATTGGAAGCAAAGCACTACTATCAAATGGGTTAAGTTTGGAGATGAAAACACCAAGTTCTTTCAAGCAAAGCCACTATCACATATAGAAAGAACCAAATAACTATGCTAAAAGATGAGAACCAACAAGAGCATTATGATCATCAAGCTAAAGCAGCCATTCTTTGGAGAGCATTCAAATCTAGACTGGGCAACACAAGCAATACTTCCATTCTTTCACCTACCCAGTTTGTTGCAGATAAATGTGCATTTGCTAGAACGGGAAGAACCATTTACAAAAGAAGAGATTGATGATGTTATCAAGAGCATGCCTATCGATAAAGCTCCTAGCCCTGATGGATTTAATGAAGCTTTTGTTAAAGCTTGTTGGGATATAATTGCAAAAGATTTATGTGATCTCATTGAGGATTATTACCATGGAAGAATTAACTTGCAATCTATCAATGGGTCATTCATTACCCTGATCCCAAAAAGTGATAATCTCAAAAGCTCTAGTGATTTCATACCTATTTCTCTGCTCAACTACACAATAAAAATCATCACAAAATTGTTGGCAAACAGGCTACAGAAGATTATTCTTAAGCTGGTGCATACTAATCAGTATGGCTTTCTCAAGTCAAGATCAATTCAGGTTTGTCCGGCATGGGCATTTGAATACATTCATCAACGCTAACAGTCTAAAAAGGAGATTGTGATTCTAAATTTATACTTTGAAAAAGCTTTTGACATGATAGAGCATGAAACTATCTTCCAAACTCTAGCAGCCAGAGGATTTGGAGATAGATAGATCAACAGGATCAAAATGATTTACACCTCAGGGTTTTCTTCAGTCCTTCTTAATGGTGTCCCTGCAAAACAATTCCAATGCAAAAGAGTGTGAGACAGGGTGACGTTTATCACCCCTCGTTTTTGTCCTATCAGCTGATCTCTTGCAATCCATACTCAATGAAGACATGCATGCTAGTCTCATTCATGCACCCATTTAGCCTTATGCCAATCAGGATTTCCTAGTGATACAATATGCTGATGACACAATCTTGATCCTACCTGCTATAGAATCTCAGTTGCTGCAGATAAACAATCTTCTAGCCCATTATGCAGCTCAAATTGGCTTAAAGATCAATTACAATAAATCTATCACGGTGCCGATTAATGTGGCTGGGAACAATCTCAATAGGCTCCTTAATCTTCTAGGATGTAAGTTGGGATCTTTTGCATTCACATATTTGGGGCTTCCTCTTAGTGCTAGCAGGCTAAGATCTGAAGACTTCACTCCCATCTGCCAAACAATTGAAAGAAGGTTGGCTGGCTGCTCCACTTTGCTATCCTATGATGGGAGACTGCAAAGAGAGAGATATGTGAAATAGATCTTCCAAATTCACACTTCGAAAAGCATGCTTAACAGTGATATCCTCCCTAATGGCAAAGGAGTACAACTCTGGGAACATGTTTGAGTAGATGTCATCACCCCATTTGTCAGACCAAAGCAACATAGAGTTTCCCTGTCCCAACTTGCAAGCGGCCACAGATTTAAATTGGGGCAGTAACTTTAATACACTTTTCCACCAGAAAGAGCCCGCCAAGTTACCTTGAGTTGGTCCATTAGTGTAATATGAGTCCCAATGAGTTTTACCCAAGGTAAATCAAAGTGATTAAAGAATTTATGCAGATGCTTCATCATCAGAGCTTTATTGTGAGTTTCAATGTCCATCACTCCTAATCCTCCATTAGCTTTGGAGATACATACCTTATCCCATCCAATTAGAGCAGTTCCTATGTCTTCCCTGCCATATTTTCTCCAAAAGCAGTGCATTAAGTATTTGTTGATTTGGTCGACCATTAATTTTGGAAGAACCAGGGAGCACACAAATAATGTGGGTAAACTAATGAAAACAAATTTTATCAATTGTAGCTTCTCTCCATAAGATAAAAAGGTGGAATAACTTGAGAGACTGGAGTCAATTCTCTTCATGACAGGCACAAAGTCTTTAACTTTTGGTTTAGAGGTGCAAAGTAGCAGTCCAAGATAGGTGAAAGGAAAACTTCCCTGAGTAAATCCTAGAATGGAGGTGAGAATTTGCATTCTACTTTGAGGCACATTGTTAGGCACCATTAGAGATTTGCTATAGTTGACCCTAAGGCCAGTAAAAGCTAAGAAATACATCAAAAGGTTTCGAGTGTGCTACAACTGAGAGGGACAAATAGGCACGATCATGATGTTATCATTAGCACATTGAATCACAGGAAAATCCAGAATATGGTAATCAGGAAGGGGTTGTTTGATCAGATCATTGGACAAGGCATCATTGAAGAAAGATTGCAGAAGATTAGCAACCAGCACAAAGATGAGAGGGGAGAGAGGGTCCCCTGTCTAACCCCTCTTTTGCACAAGAATTTTCTCCCAGGTACTCCTTTTAACAAGACAGGGGAAAAGCCAAAAGAGTAGATCATTTCAATCCACTTAATCCATTTCTTTACAAATCCACTAGCCACAAGCAATTGTCTAATGGTAGTGTGTTCAATCATGTCAAAAGCTTTCTCAAAATCAAGTTTTAGAATGATGATCTCTTTGCTAGACTTGTTACTAGACTTGTTACATTCATGGATGAATTCATATGCCCAAGTAAGACAGTCTTGTATGGTTCTTGATTTTATAAATCCATACTGGTTGGCATGCACAAGTTGCAGAATGATCCTTTATAGTCTATTGGCCAGCAATTTTGTAATAATTTTAATAGAACAATTAAACAGAGATATGGGCCTGAAATCACTAGCAGAGGTTGGCATGTCTTTCTTTGGGATCAAAGTGATATAGGAGTAATTGATGCTTTGCAGATTGACAATTCCATGGTAGAAGTCATTGATCAGGTAGTAAAAATCCTCAGCTATAATTCCCCAACAAGACTTAACAAAGTTAGTGTTAAAACCATCAGGTCCAGGAGCTTTTTAAGGGGGCAAGTTTTTAACAACATCATCAATCTCACCTTTTGAGAAAGGAGCTTCCAAACAACTTAGATCATCTCTAGAACTGACCAAAGAATCCATCGAACGCGCGCTTGGACTTAGAGGATTCTCGTGTCCTCCTATCCATCCATTTTTTAATCCTATTTTACTGATATACAAAACACTACTAGGGAAAAGCTTATAGGTAGAACATTAGTAGTAGCGCGGAAAAATATGCCGCGCTGCTGCTAATTAGCAGTAGTATTGGTTTTGACAGCGCTATAAGTAAGGCATTAGCAGTAGCGCTGGAAATACTTGCCGCGCTACTGCTAAGTGGGCCCCAACATGCCCACCGACGCTAGCTGTAGTAGTAGAGCCCACCAAAATACAGCGCTACTGCTAATGTTTTAGCAGTAGCGCCGGCTCTGACAAAACCGCTACTACTAATGGGCCCCACTTAGTAGTAGCGCTGCTCCGAACGAGCGCTACTACTATGCACCTTAGCAGTAGCGCCAAAAAAATACAGCGCTACTGCTAGGCGTGGCTGGTGCCACCTTTTCACCCACCTACTCTCCCCCTCCCCCTTCCTCCCCCCTTTGCCCTCTCCCCTCCTTTCCCCTCTTCCCTCTCTAAGTTACTTCTCCACCATTATTGCCCTTCTTCTCTCTTCCTTCTACCTCTCTTCTCTCCCCATTAATGCCCCCCTCCACCATAATTCTCCTCCATAAATGGCCTCTTTTCTCTATCTTCCTCATTTATTTGGCTCTCCCTCCTTCCATACATGTATATCCCTTTCCCACTCCTAGATTTGTCTCATAGCTACCTAGCTCATCTCTCTCCCTCTCCATTAGTTAGCTAGAGTCATCTCTCCTCCCAACAACTAGATGTAGCTAGCTAGCCATCCACTTTCGATCCCTATAGGTAGCGAAGGCCTCATCTAACCGTGCTCGATCTCTCTTGGGAGATAGGTGAGTAAAAAGTTGTGCATTTCAAGAATGGGAATATGTGTGTTTGCAATATGAAGGGATTTGTGCGAGTGACATGCCCCCTGAGTTGCTTATGTTTTGCCGAAATGTCGATTTATTTTCGTTTCGGCGAATTTCGAGCAAACTCGATATGTCCTATTTTTAGGCAAGGTCATGCCAAATTTTTGTATGACTTTGATGCATGCATGCATTTTGTTTATAATCCTTTTGCTTGTTATACCGCGCAGTCGGTCATGAAGGTGAGTGGAAGGAAGGAGGAGCGATACTTGCAATCCACGGTGGTGGACATGTATGCAAATAATCGGACTGGGATTAGATGTCCATGTACAAGATGCAAAGAAGGAGTCATTTTGGACCCCTTTGATCGTGGAAGTTTGAAGGCACACCTGCTCATGAATGGTTTCATGCATGGCTATACTCAGTGGATAAGTGAAGATGATGACGAGGACGTCCACATGGCAGGCAATAATGACATGGGGCTAGACGAAGAGATGACCGATCGACCCGAAGACGATGGCGCCGGACATGGCGGTGGGGAAGAGTCCGGACATGGCGGTGGAGAAGATTTCGGACACGGCGAAGAAGAGTCCGAACATGGCGGAGAAGAGGCGGCGGACACACCGTAGTCTTCGACGCTACCAAGTTCAGTCGTGCAGGACCCTCATGTTCGAGATCTGCTTCGCAAGAATACGACTACCGACAGAGCTGCTTCTAGAGAGGAGGCCAAGCTGGCGCAACTGGAAGTAGACTCAAAGACTCCATTGTATGACGGTTGCGATCCCGAGGTGACCCGCTTGAGTTTCACGCTCGAACTTCTAAAGACGAAGGCCAAAAACAAATGGACAGACGCAAGCCTCGATGAACATTTGAAGCATCTACATAATAAAGTTCTTCCCACGGGGAACGTGCGTCCTACTAGTGTTGAGGAGGCCAAGAAAATCGGTTGCCCTCTTGATCTGCCGCACATTAGATACCACGCATGCATCAACGATTGCATCATTTATCGGGAGGAGCACGCGGAAAAAACCAGCTGTCCAGTGTGCAATGCTTCTCGATACAAGAAGGCCGGAAAGAAAGCTCCTCAGAAAGTTGTATTGTACTTTCCGATCACTCCCCGTCTGCAGTGGTATTTCATAGATCCTAAGGAAGCAAAGCTCATGCGCTAGCACACGGAGAGGAAGAAGCCCGACGATGGAGATGATCCGAAGCTGAGACACCTCGCAGATGCTAGCCAGTGGAGAGCATTCAACGTCGAATATCGATTTTTTACAGAAGATGCAAGGAACATCGTGCTTGGCACGAGTACCGATGGCATGAATCCATTTGGAAACCAGAACACCAACCACAGCACATGGCCCGTCTTTGTATGGATGTACAACCTCCCCCCATGGAAGTGCATGAAGACAAAGTACATACACATGAGCATGCTGATTCAAGGGCCGAAACAACCGGGAAATGATATTAACTTATATCTGGGGCTACTCAAAGAGGAGCTACACACGTTATGGAAATCACCGGTCAAGACATGGGACGCCAGCACAGGAGATTATTTCTATATGAGAGCTGCGCTGATGACGACGGTGCACGACTATCTCGATTACGGGTATGTCTCAGGCCAGGTGTGCCACGGATACTGCGGATGCATGAGGTGCATGGATGATACAACGTCTCAGCAGCTTACGTTAATGAAAGATGGCGAGTCTGGGAAAATCGTGTACATGGGGCATCGTAGATGGCTCGAGAAGGATGACCCGTGGAGAAAACATGGAGATCTATTCAATGGTTTGGCTGAGCATCGAGGACCTCCATGTAAGAGGAGCAGCGCTGAAATCAACGAGCTGTTGAAAAACTGGGAACAGTGCCCCGCGCCGGGAAAGATGAAAAAGGCGCCGGAGCCGCTGCTGAAGGTATGGAAAACGAGGTCTGTTTTCTGGGACTTGGACTACTAGCGCAATCACGACATGCCTCATTGCCTTGATCAAATGCATATCACGAAGAAAGTCCTCGAGAGCTTGCTTGGCACACTGATGAACATGCCGGAGAAGACCAAGGATGGGCCGAGGGCAAGGAAAGACTTGGAAGATTTGGAGATCATGGGAGATCTCCACATGCCGCCCCGTAAAAAGTCGACGGAGGAGACGGAGACGGAGGCAGGGGAAAGGGGCAGAAAAGTTAACAAGAAGGAGGAGAATTATTGCCCCCCTTCTTGCTTCACCTTAAGTGTGAAGAGGATCGATCAATTCATCAAGTGCCTTATGGAATCAAAGTCAGTTCCGTTTACTGTGGGAAGATAAGCAGATTTCTAGACACCAAGAAGAAAAGGTTCAGCAGGATGAAGTCTCATGACTGTCACCTGATGATGACGCAGATACTCCCGGTTGCCATTAGAGGGATAATGGACAAGCACGTCCGTGACATGCTTACTGGTCTCTGCAACTTCTTTGACATTATCTCTCGAAAGTCCATCAGTGTGAAGCAGCTCCGAAGGCTAAAGGAAGAGATCATTGTCATACTATGTGAGCTTGAGATGTACTTCCCGCCCGCATTCTTTGACGTCATGGTGCATCTGTGTGTCCACATCATGGACGACATCATCGACCTCGGGCCGACATTCCTTCACAGCATGATGCCGTTCGAGAGGATGAATGGGGTCATCAAAGGATTCATTCGTAACATGTCCCGTCCCGATGGGAGCATCTTCCAGGGGTATCTGACCCAAGAGTGCATCTCCTTTTGCGAGAATTATGTAGGCGTCGGAGACCCTGTTGTTGGTTTGCCCGTCAAGAAGCACCATGGGAGGCTCGGAGGAGAAGGTCACAACAACGGCCGGAGGGAATTGCACGTGGACTACTCGGGTCGACGGAATGACTTTGACAGGGCTAACTTAGTAGTGCTACAACACCTAGGTGCGGTAGAAGATTATGTGACACTGCACAAAGAAACTATCGCAAAGAAGTACCGTGATCAGGGGATGCGCAAGACGGATGCCAAAGTTAATGTAGAGCACAACTCCACTTTCTTGCGTTGGTTCAAAGAGCAAGTTCTTGCTAATCCCCGGAAGAGGGCAGTGCGGACGGATTGCTCATATACGCCTTAGCACATGGCCCCGCGCCCAACCTCGCGACCTATCAGGCATACGATATCAACGGGTACACGTTCTACACGGAGCCAAAGACATGAACAGTGATTACCAGAACTCAGAGGTGACGATTGAATGCATGACTGACGCCAACGGCACAACTGAAAGATTCTACGGAAGGGTCGAAGAGATCTGGGAGCTTGACTATGCTGGACTGCATGATGCGACGATGTTCCGTGTCAGATGGGCTAAGGCCGTCGTAAGAGAAAACAAGTATTTCACTACCATGTCTATACCCGACGCGAAGAGCGCTACCGTGAACGTTAACGTCATCGCCAAAACTGAGCCATGGGTACACGCTAAGCACGTGACACAATGCTTCTTCATAACCGACCCGACCAATCCCAGCCGTGTTGTCGTGAGGAGAGGCAAAAGGAGCATCGTCGGAATGGATGGAGTCGCCAACGAGGAAGACTATGACCAATACGGCAACCCGATGAGGGAAGATGATGATGACGATGAAGCATACGTTAAAAGAAGAATGAAGACTACATTACGTAAGAAAGATCGTACTCCATGGTTCCGGAAAAGTCACAACGAGGGGCTCAATTATTCGACAACGAACAAGAAAGGAAAGAAGCTCAATGTGAAACGTAGTCGATGCAGCTGAGAAACCATCATTTATATATATATTTATCTATTTTGTGTATGCACTTAAGTAACCGTTATCGGTCAAATGATGTATACATCATATCCCCTTCAATTACCACCATGGTTCCGGTGATATTCGTGTAGTGTGGGAGGAGACGTTCTCGTCGACTGCATGCAAGGCCGTCGGGAGAAAAACAAAAACAAAAACAAAAAGGAGAAAGAAAATGACAAGCAATACAAAAGAAAAAGAAAAGTAAACAGAAAAGGAAAGGAAAAAAAAACAGGGAAAGAAAATAAGAGTTAGCAGTAGCGCGGGATTCATACCAGCGCTATAGCTAAGTTAGCTATAGCGCTAGGTCTTAATCCCACGCTACTGCTATGTGTATTTTAGACTTAAAAAAAACAAAAAATGGAAGAGTTAGCAGTAGCGCTGGGTACAGACCCACGCTATAGCTAAATTAGCTATAGCGCGGGTCTGTGCCCAGCGCTACTGCTATTTTGATTTACCCCCTCGCGCCCGCCCTCCTCCCCCAAAATTCCCCATTCTCCTCCCGCGCCCCCTCGCTCCATCCTCCTACGCCCCCGCCGCTCTCTGCCACCGCTCCGGCCTCCTCCTCGTCCGCGCCGCCGCCGCTGCTCCGGCCTCCTCGCCGTCGCCCGCCCTCGACCTCGCCGCCGCCGCCCGAGCACGCCCTCAACCTCACCGCCGCCGCCCCGTATGCCTCTTCCCTCCCGTCTTCTCCCTCTCCTCTCCCCTGCCCTCCTCTCTCTCTCTCTCTCTCTGCTCTCTGCTCTCTGCTCTCTCTCTCTCTCTCTAATATGAACCCTAGGAGGCAGTTGGATGTATGAACCCTAGGTGATGATGTTGCTACTGTGATTAGGAAATTAGGACAGTAGGGATTTTTTTAGGACAGTAGGAATTTTTTTAGGACAGAAATTTTTTTAGCAATTTTTTTTAGGAAATTAGCAGAGAGTTGCTGCTGCTGGGAATTTTTTTAGGAAGTTGTGACATTTTGAGTTAACAGAGAGTAGTTAGTATATAAATTAGCTAGGGCAAATTAGCTATGGCATTTAGCTTTGAACAAAAAACATTAGCATTTAGCTATTAACAAAAAACAGTAGCTATGGCATTTAGCTATAAACAAAAAACAGAATTGTTTTTCTTTTCAAAAACTTGGTTAAAGTAATTGTTACTATATAAACAAAAAACAAGATTGATGTTATATGATATATGTCATTGATGTTCATTTGCATATTCCATTATTGTTGATTATATCTTTTATTTACAATTGTTGAATATGATATGATTAATGTTGGTTGAATGGACAATTGTCGAAGAATATCCGAGTGGCCTATGTTTTGCCGGAATGTTGATTCATTTCCATTCCGGCAAATTTCAGGCGCTCCATATGTCCACTTTTTAGCAAAGGTCATGCCGAAAATTTCCGTGAATTTCGGCATGACTTGTGCTAGAAACTAGGACATATCGAGTGCCCGGGATTTGCCGGAAGGGGAATGAATCAACATTCCGGCAAAACATAGGCCCTTTTTTTTCTTCATTATTCATTTTATTTGGTCTAGAATTAAACTAGCATACTTAATTAATCGTAGGAAACATGTCTAGCCACGAAGAAGTCGGGGGTTCTGGTCACCCCGAACAAGACCCCGTCGAGGCAGCAAATCATTATTTCGAATACCTGGACGAACACCGGTTGCGGGTGCAGGGTGGCAGTGGCACCAACCCCGACACCGACACCGGCACCGACACCACCCCTGAGACCGGCAACGACGCTGGCGAAGCCGGTAAAGGACCGAAGCCGAAGAGGGCACGAAAACCAAACGAGCTCGGCATCGAAAAAATTGTGGTCACGGTGATGCACCTCGTTAAATTAGAGCCAACAGCGCCGGAGGAAGCGCGCGCGTGCTGGTCGATAGTGCCATGATAATCTTCAGCCTGTCTGGTGGATATATCAAGGTGAAAAAGCACAGGAAGAACGGGCTGGGTTTCGGCCATAAGACCGACTTCTGCTGCATCCAGCAACCGAAGGATAGTAAGGCTGATGGATTCTACCTCATGCATCACATGCTGGACTACAGAAGGGATAATCAACGCCTTCGCATGTCACCTACTTCCAATGATGCCGAGATTGTCAACTGGGCCACAAGCATAGGAAGGACACCGAATCATCGAATTCGAGCTGATTTTATCACGTACAGTGTGAACTTGCCCAAGTGATCATGAAGGAGGTCCTCAAACAAACAGGGATGTTCTACCATGGGCCAATGACGCGGGATGATGTCCGAGCACTGCTAGTCACTCAGCTTCTGGACGTCAAGCCTTTCACGAAGCTCGGGTCCTTCCTCCCTGACTATGAAGATTGGAGCGCCGACATGGAGGAGTGATTGACGATGACAATGTGTCTGTTTAGTCACTACTGTCTTCCTATGACAAAACTTTGAATTTATGCACGACGAAACTCTGTGATGTAATTAAACCATCCTCCTGAACTAGCGTAGATCGCTCTAGTTAATTAGTTTGGGTACGAGGAACTTCGTTCTTTATGTTTACTATAGGTTGTTTGTATTTTGCTAACTCTGTCTCTTCGTGTTTCTCAACTACATTATGTTGCATATTATCGATGAATTCATCAACTGACGATGCAGGTACATAGATCAGGGATGGCGAAGGATTGCTACGCCGTATTCATTGGGAGGGTTCCAGGAGTGTACGACCACTGGCCAGACGCTCAGGCCCAGGTGGACAGGTACCCGGGCGCTAGCCACAGAGGGTTTGACAGCAGAGCCGAAGCGGAAAATAGTTACTTGAGGTGGACGCTCCAGCAAGAGAGGGAGTGAAACCGGCGCCTCAAGAAGTACTACATAGTCTCGCTCTTGCTCATACTGATCGCTCTTCTCTTCTACATCATGGTTTAGATAGAGATGATGAAACTTGTGTGTGTGCCATGACCATGCAGTTGCATTTATTCAAAACATGACTTGTGTATCGCTATTTTTGAGATGATGATATTTGTGTTGGATGATGATGATGATGATAATATGACAGGACTACTGTATGTGTATGATATGATGAGAATATTATATGTTTATTATGATATGATGAAACTACTGTATAGAGCATGCACAAATACAGCACAAATACGTAGAGGGTAAATAAATACGCGAAAGCAGGAATCTTAGCAGTAGCACTAGTGGGCGTCTAGCAGCAGCGCTGGTTTAGCAGCAGCGTTTGTTGTGGTGCAGCGCTACAGATAGTTAGTAGTAGCACTATTCTCCACAGCGCTACTGCTAATTATACTTACCAGTAGCGCTGGTTGAAACAACGTTACTGCTAAAACTTAGCTGTAGCGCCTTATTAGTAGCGATGCCGCCAGCGCTACTGGTATGGGTATTTCCAGCACTACTACTAGACTTTTCCCTAGTAGTGAAATGTGATGGTTTACTAAAATGCATCTTATAGGAATGCGAGTTCTTAAATAAATTTGTTTGGAGTTTATGTGTGAATGTTTCAGGTCCTAAGATTGACGAACAATCTTTCCTAAGTTGCAAGTTCCACTTTGAGAATTAGGATGCCTGGAGAAACATCTTCTGGAGAATCTGATAGAGTTTGAAGAAATCCCTTATGTCGCTGCTTATTTGGAATACTCCTCCACGTATGCTACTCTAGTCCCACCCACAAAAATTAAGAGCATAAACAATGTGTTTGGTTGAGGGAAATCAATGGTAGAGAACTAGATGATACCCTGCGCTTTGCTGCGAAAATCGGTTGCAATATATTTTGATGTGATTTGCTGGTTTGGAATTTGAATGTGAGAATAAAAACTGGAAATACATATGATTATTGTATAGTAGTAAAATATTTATAGTATATAAGTATCATTTTTCATGCATGTTGAGAGAAATCTTATATTTACTAATTGGATGCACCATACAAGACTGCACGTTAATCCTCAGAAACTAAACAAATTTCTAGATTCGCTATCTGCAGCCATTGGATCACGTACCCAAGGGAGTCCTGCCCGGATGTTCCACCCATGCCTTTTTAGTGAAATCTTTCACGGTCTAGGGAAAAGAAATATGTTTTTCTTTCTTTGTTAATCTCAAGCAGGCCATGCCTCTTCCTAGCCTAGGGTTTCCAGTTCCACTGATCAAGTGCCTAACCTACCAATCTCCAGTGAGGCCACCGGGGAAAAGGTTCTGGGCGCTCGCGGACATCTCCAATTTCCAGTTCCTGCAGTGGAGTGCTCTCGCCGAGTCCACCATACGAGGCTCCACGTTAATCCTCAGAAACTAAACAAATTTCTAGATTAGCTATCTGCAGCCATTGGATCACGTACCTAAGGGAGTCCTGCCCGGATGTTCCACCCATGCCTTTTTAGTGAAATCTTTCACGGTCTAGGGAAAAGAAATATGTTTTTCTTTCTTTGTTAATCTCAAGCAGGCCACACCTCTTCCTGGCCTAGGGTTTCCAGTTCCATTGATCAAGTGCCTAACCCGCCAATCTCCAGTGAGGCCACCGGGGGAAAAAGTTCTGGGCGCTCACGGACATCTCCAATTTCCAGTTCCTGCAGTGGAGTGCTCTCGCCGAGTCCTGTATCATCTCTAGCCACACCGGTCCAAGCGACCTTGGGGAGTTTCATCAAGAAGACGACGGAGCTGCGAGGGTGTTTGTCGTCTGCCGTCAACACGTACATATATATGAATCTTAGCCGGCCCAGCAAAAAGCACAAGTATCCCGTGTATATTTTCCACCTTGGATTAAAACTATGACTCGTACATACAAAGTAGGCAAAATTGACAAAATTGACCTCAGGGCGAAACTATTTCACAGAGTGAACCGTGGGTGAAAGTATTTCACCCAGCTGACCCTTTTGCGTAGCGCCCGACAGCTACACGCTGCACTACACTGAGCAGCGTCTGAATGACAGGCGCTACACATCTGGCCAGCGTGGCACCCCGGGGCCAGGCCCAGCCCCACCCCTGGTCGTGCAGCGCCTATGTGACGCCCCCGACTCGACCGTGCACTAACCAAACACGCAAATGCGCACGATCAAGCCCAGGGACTCATGAGAAGATATCACAACACAACTCTAGACACAAAATAAAATAATACAAGCTTTATATTACAAGCCAGGGACCTCGAGGGCTCGAATACATAAGCTCGAGATACACAAGAGTCAGCGGAAGCATCAGTATCTGAGTACAAACATAATTAGACAAGTTTGCCTTAAGAAGACTGAGCAAAACAACGACAACTAGATCAAAAAGGCGCAGTCCTCCTGCCTGGGAGCCTTCGAACTACTCCTGGTCGGTGGTCTCCACGTGGTAGTATGCTCCGTCGAGGTAGTAGTAGTCATCGGCGGGATCAGCTGTCTCCTAGGCTCCGTGATCTGATCGCAGTAATCGGGTATGGGGAAAAGGGTAGCAAAGCAACCGTGAGTACTCATCCAAAGTACTCGCAAGACTTACATCAGAACTATTCTATTTATGCATCGGTATCAAATGAAGGGGATGTATCTGTGGACTAGACTGCAGAAATGCCAGAATAGAGGGGAAAGGTCTAACCTATCGAAGACTAGCATCTTCAACATCTTGCAGCATTAGAAGAGTGCAGATTAGTAGCATAACATAAAGTAATAGTTTTATAATAGCAAGGCCCATAGATCCTTCCTCGACTACCCCGCGAGGATGCGATCCCGGAGCCATCATATCAGATTATTATCACAAGTATCCAGTTCTAGTTGTAGTAGATCGGGATACAACTTTGAGCGTCCTGTTACCGCGGACACGACTATTCGAATAGATAACTTCCCTGCAGGGGTGCACTACTGTTACCCAGCACGCTCGATTATCTCTGGCCAGACACACTTTTTCGTGTAATGCCCAGCCTCGGATAACCAACACGATGTAGTCCTACCTAGGCTCCGCAGAGAGGTCCCCGCCGGTCTACATCCTAAGCGCTCAGGGGTCTTAGGCCCATCGCCCTTTGCACTCCGGGTCGTTGTGTGCAGGGTGGATACCAGCGCCACCCCTCTCCTGGATGGCACGATTCGACCGTGCCATAATGCTGAACTGGACGTCTGTCAGAGCTTTTGAAAGAATCGTACGACGTAGAGGGCCCCATTAAACCATTATCCCGCGTGATGGTAGTGCGTATAGGCCAGTGGCCAACTCAGATCAAATACCCAAATCCATTAAGCGTGTTGGGAGCTCGCGGTGACGAGCAGTGCTCCACGATCTATGGTCCCGTCGCCCTGTCTCGAGGACTTACGGCAAGGGCCAGGCCCATCCCTCTCCTGGGGCGGTCTGCCTGCCCGGTCGTGCCTCGTAATTATCTCGCGGGTACCCTCACGGTCAACCCGACTTCACATCTCTCGCGGATACCCCTTGGGGCCGACCCGACTTCAACATGGTTCTGAGGTAGAGTCAAAGTATCCGTGTGTCCGTAACATCAAAGGGGAAATCCGAGGAATCACCCTCGACGGATTCCCACTCGATGTATCCGTCAAGGTGAACTTAGAGGAATCCCCCTCGACGGGTTCACGCTTGAGGGGTTGTACGACAGAGGCAGCATCGGAGGTGGTGAAAGAGGAATCACCCTCAGTAACCCACAACCGACTAGCTACAATACAGAGATAACATCAGGAGTGAGGTAGGAGGTATCACCCTCGGCACTCGATAATAGCTCTGCAGAGTCGTACAGCTAAGGGTGTGTGTGGTGATGTGTCGGTCTCTGCACCTCGATCATGTTGATCGATTCATCCGGAAGCAAAGCAAGGCAACACGGACAAGGGTGCGGGGCCACTGATGGATTACTAACCAACCTACACTAAGCATTTAGAATAGCAGGTAAAGTATCAACAGTAGGTTACAAAATCAGGCTATGCGTCAGAATAGGAGCAATCAAATACAGTAGCAAAATCTAATGCAAGCATGGGAGGGAAAGAATGAGCGATATATATAGGAATGATCAAAGGGGTCTTGCTTGCCTGGTTGCTCTGCAGACAGAAATGGATCTTCGGAAGCGTAGACGTAGTCGATCACCGGATCAGCGGTGGCCTCGGGGTCTACCAGAGAGGAAGGGGGAGGGGAAACAAATAAATAACGGAGCAATAAAATGCAACATAATGCATGACACGATGAAACGTGATGATGAGGTGCTCTAATGCATTACAAAGTATTTTAATTGAAGCGGGAAAATATTCGGGAATATTTCCCCAGCTCTAAGCACTATTCGTTCAGCGGTTCCGGTAGCAAATGTTCAACGTTCGGTATGTTACGGGCATGTGACAAGTTTGTGGAGGGCATATTTGTATTCGTTATATTTTTCTGATCGTTTTTCATATATAAATTATTTTCATCCGAGTTACGGATTATTTTATATGATTTTTCAAAGTCTACGCAATATTCTGTAATTTCTGGAATTCTTTTTAATTCGAAAATTAATAAATGTTAAATGCTAGGGATACCCAGAAAAGTGTACCTGGCACTATGAATAGAGGCTGACATGTGGGTCCCCGTGCTGAGTCAGCACGCTGACTCAGCGAGTCTTATCCAAAGGAACAGTATGGTGGGCCCCTGGCGTCAGTGGGGTTAGGGGTTAATTAAACAATGCTTAATTTAGCAGGGGTCCACTCATCAGTGGCTAACTAGCCTAATTTGTATTAACTAATCCTAAGCTAATCCGGCCGGCCTAAACAAACTGCGCGCGCACCGGCGCGGACAGAGGACGACGGCGAGGTCCTAGCGGCCATCCCCGACGACCAAATCGAGCCGCGGCTCGAGCCACTCGAGCGAGCACTTCGCGCCTCGTCGGCCAGTGCTAGCAGCGCAAGCAGGGGTGGACGGGGTCGACGTCAGTGACAACGGTGAACGGCGGCGACTACGACGTTCGGCCGGAACAACACAGGAGCTCGAAAACTATCAAGGCAACGGGTTAGGCGGCATCCAGGCAACGCCACAGTCACCGTAGTGACCTTGGTTTGGCTCGGGGTTGTGACACCCCAAAAATTTAACCACATTTTTATTAAGTAAAATTTGGCCAGAAATAAAATTTTGATTTATAACAGGTCCATTAATAATTTTTAGAGCCTTTTCTGTTTTCCAAAATTCTTCCCTCCATATAGAAATTTTTGGTGATAATATTGTAGTTTTGATAGTTTTATTAAATCATTTCATTTATAGTTTAATAACAGTAGGAATTAATTTCATAATAAAATTTGCCTCTAAATAATTCTTTTAACAGCATTTTCAATTCTTTAAATGCCTCTGTTGCACTACAACCATTTTAAAAATTTATTTTTAAATTCCACAAAAATTATGAGAGGTCATGTGATGCCTACATATCACTTTTATGCAAAAACCCAACTTGGTCTTTTGGAAATTTTGAGTGAAACATCCTCTTTTTAATTCTGTCCATTTCCTAGGTTATCACTACAACCCCTATTTTCCTTGATCCAAAAATTGTGAAATTTTTCCCACTTATACTCCTTCCAACCAAACCCTTAAGTCCAAAATTTTGGCTTCATGGGAATCATTTTAGTTCACCAAATATTCCTCTAAACTTTCTGTCCAGAAATGAATATCAGTAAAACTAGCACTGGCTAGTTTCTCTTTTTGCCAAACCAACTCCACCATCATCTATAACCACTAATGAGACATCAAGCTGCCAATTCTCACACCCAACAAAACTCCCTAGGTAGCCCTAGCATTACATCAAACACCCTGTGAGCATGACAGAATTTGGCAACCTCTTTAAACTACATTAGGATCTTACTCCTCTGGCCAAAGTAGCATGTCTAACAGTCTTTCCATCTTCAGGAGCATTAACCTGCCAAATATCAACTTGTATGGATCACTGTGGATGCTATTAGCAAAACGTCGAACACGTTTCATGCATGTCCAGAGCGCGCTCGGAGCGCCATAACTGCAGGCGTCGGCACCGCCGCGTGCTGCCCTCCCTGCTGCCCAACCGCTCATCCAAATCCTCCCCCTGGATCAGCAAGCCACCCCAGAGCCTCGCCGACATCTCTCCTTGGCCTCTAGCGCCGTCCTCCGCCGACCATCGCCGCCACAGTCGCCGCCCGATGAATTTCCCTCTGCCACATCTCTGCCCTCTTAATGACTAACTACCCGAGCTCATCCGCGGGCGGCAACCGACTACACTGACCCCGCCGTCCATGCTGACTCGCCACCGCCCCCCACCGGCCTCAACGGCCACCTCCTACTGCCATTAATGGCCGCCGCCGTTGTCTTCTTCGGGCAGCCACAGGAACCGCCTCTCCCTCACTATAAAACAGCAGCCCGAGCTCCCCTAGCGCACCAGCTCCACTCCCCCACCCCGAATACTCCCTCCGGTGCAAGAAAAACGACGGGAAACCCTTTCCTTCTCGATCTCCGGTGGTCACGGCCGCCGCCACCTCTCTGACCATTCCGTCGCAACCATGGCTTCCCCGTCCCCATTCTCTTCACCAATAGTCTCTTCGAGCATCCGCAGCACCATCCCCGCCACCAATTCCACTAGAGACGGCCTACGGGAGGGATCCCTCTTCCACTGTAGCTCTCCTCCGCCATAGGCGAAGCACCACTCGAACCTGAGCTCCTCAACGGCTGTTTCCACCTCCCACGGATGCGGCTCACCTCCCTGACCATTCCGGTGGCCAGAGCGCCTTGAACGGTGGCCTGTGTCGCCGGAAATCGCCGCCGGTGCCCGCTGCTGACGTCGGCTGCAGGAGGAAGACGATGCCACCAGTCAAACTTGACTGGTGGGCCGCGTCTGTCAGCGGCTCAGGCGCAGCGAGCCGCGAGGCTGAATGGTTGGGCTCGGCCCAGTGAACGCCAGAGATTAAAATGCGCTCAGGGCGCTTCTCTGCTCCTATTCCTTTTTTTCCAGCAGTTTTCAAATAATTCCACAGCCACCAATTCAAATCCAAATCTGATTATTCAAACTTCTAAATACTTCTAAAATCATGCTCTTTTATTCCAGCCTAGGTGAACATTTTTCCTTAACTCTGTTTCCACTGGACATTTTAAATAGTCCATTTCTTTAATTATTTCAACTTAGAAATTCCCTAAGTAATTCATATTAACTCCAAATGAATTGAATCTTTTTCTGTTATTTCTTATTTTTCATCTAGTTTATTTTGGTATTTATTTCAAAAATTTCCAAACAACTTTTTAGCACTGTTGTTGCTATATGTGGTAATTTAAGTATTTTTGAAAATAGGAAATGGAGGGAAGATGAAATTTTCAAAACTTTTGGAGTGCACCCAATACTTCTGCATGCCCAAGGCAAGCATCTTGAACACTTGATATGGTGAATGCATGGTTGGTTATTTGCATGAATAGTGGTGTTATGAATAATTTGAATTCAAATAAAATTTGGCATATAGCTATTTTGGCATGCATGATCCATGACCATTTTGCTGACATCTTTGTAGTATGAGTAAGCATGGCTATTTTATTTGTCACATATGCATGTGCCGGTCCGGACTAATCTGCAGGAAGAATCAGTCACGAGTAAAGTGACCGTGAGATTGAATTCTCGTGGTGACGAGAATGATCAGTAAGGGCATGTCGGGACATGTCAGGTGGTGACCCTGTTGGGTACTACCGAGGAATCATATTGTGCTAACCACTGCACGAAAAATTAAACCTCCTGAGTCGACCGTAGATCGAGTCTTGTTCCGGTAACCCCCATACTTGATTCGTGCTGCCACTTGTCCCTGCCACAGGTGGGGTATGGTTTAGTAAGTTGTTAACCCCTTTCCGTGCACACACCACATAGAGGGCTACGATGAGGGTTTCCATGTTGGTGGACTAAATCCTGTCATCGGGTCAGGGGGCATGGGTGTTTCCAGTTGTGACTAAGAGGGGGGCACCCCTTGTAATCCGCGCGTATGAATAGTGATCCCATGCAGGACGTTGGTCTCTCGGTCTTAAAGTTTTTCTTGAACGATGCTTTGGGTGATTCTTGGCATCCGGAAAGTTAATCTGGTGTGTGCTGGTCAGGTGTGTTTTCAACCCAAAGACCGTAATGGGAATTAGTCAGTGTCACGGTACTGACTAAAGAAATCCTTTACTTGTGGGTAAAGAGTACACCCTCTGCAGAGTTTAAACCTATTCGAATAGCCGTGTCCGCGGTTAAGGGCTATAGTCTGGGTTGGTCAAGTGTCGGTCTTAGTGTCGGTCTTCGGAGGAAAACAACTAAGTTGAGCCTGAATTATTTGCAGGATAAGTGTTGTCACCCTGATGCTACCATGAATATTTTATGCATGTTAATATTATTATGGTTATGCATATTATTGAGGACTAACCCGTTTCTCTTATTTTGAATTTCCTGAGTGTCTCAGGGGCTGGCTAGACTACCCCGGGCACTCAATTTTATTTTCAAGACCTCTCGTGGCGTCTCTCGAGTTAGCAGGCGGTTTATCCCGCCACTACTCTTGTGGACACCCGATTGGCATTTCTCTTCAAGTCCGACCGTGGCGTCACTTGATACCCGACTGGCATTTCTCTTCAAGTCCGACCGTGGCGTCACTTGACACCCGACTGGCATTTCTTTTATTTTGCTGAATGTCACTTGGGCTGGCTAGACTACCCGTGGCATTCATTTGCTTTATTTCTAATAAGTTTGAATATGACTAACATGCTATGCTCACGTTCATATCATTTATTGTCATGATTTAAATTTCAGTCAGCATGCGCATATGCATATTGTTTGGCTCATCATGATCATATATTTTTATCTGCTGCATTCGGTATATCTTTTGTTCATGATGTTTGCGAGTACATTCAAACGTACTCACAGGCTTGTCCCTGGCTATTTACTTGGCCAGGTCTAGATTCCCACAAGGAGTACCACCACGACGTCCAAGTGGAGCCTAGGATAGCAGCCACGCGGATAGGAATTATCCGGGTCAGCTGTTCCTGTGGGAATGGAGCCCCATCGACGTTGGAGAACCACGAGTCATTTCCGTCATCCACCACCGGAGTCACTGTTGTATCATTAGACCTTTATGGTCTTGTATTCAATTCTTGTAATAGCTTGGTAATTCTGTAACAAGGACGTGTCCACCAGTAACAGTAATCCTGGGCTGGTGATGACACGAGGGGTTAATTTCTGGGATTTCGTGTCCCGGCCCCGGCAGGGGTGGATCACAGCAACGGCAATGTGCACAGAGGCAGCAACGGAACTCCGGCAGAACGCGGCAACCACTACGGCTAGCGAGAGCTCGAATCGAGCCCGATGGTAGGGGCATATGGAGGGAAGGTCACAGCGGAGCCCGCGGTTAGCTCGGAGAAGCCCGGTGAAGACGAGGTCGATGGTGATTTGCGACGACGTGCAGCGGCTGCAGTTGGGGGAGATGGACGAAGACGACGATGTACTGCCGATCCCGCCCGATCTGTTGATGCAGCCAATATAGACGGAGGGGGCCGCAGCTCCTGAACATCATCACGTGGCACGGGGCGGCTCCAGAGCATGCGGACGACGGCAGCGCGGCGAACTGCCCGCTCGGGTGCGCAACGCAGAGAGGAAGAAAGGCGAGCGAGGGGTGGAATCGATCTAGGGTTCGAACGAGGGGGTGCAGGGGACCTTATCCAGCTAGGTCAGGCGACAGGAGGGCGGCCGTGTCGACGATCCAGCGGTGGTGGAGCATCTCGGCCGCGCGCGCAGTGACACGCAGGAGGTTGAAGATGAGGGTGGCTGGGCTGGGCCGTGGACACTCTTCCACTTAGGCCCAGCCGCACAGTAGTCCTTCTTCTCTTTCTTTTAATCTTTTTCTGTTTCATATTTACAGCTCTGTTTTGCAATAATTCTTGACCCAAATGACTTTTGTAAAATGTGCCACTTGTCAATTTAAATACTATGCAATATTTAGTATTGCCACAAAAAGTTTGAGGGCAATATAATTTCATTTGAATTTTGTTAAATTAGAAATGATTTAAAAGAGGCTGTTTTGGCACTGTTTTAAATAGGTTAGGTGCATTATAATAATTCAAATAATGTTGGTTTCTCCATGACAAATACTTACTGATTATTTGCTAAATTTTGAACAATTTAGTTCTGCAGTTTGAAGAAATAATAATTTGGCTTGTATTTTGAGTTTGAATTTGAGTTTGATTATTACCTAAATGCAACTCAATTAAGATGATCATGCTGACATGGCAATTTAATTAGCTTGATGACAGGGTTAAGATCTGGGGATATTACAGCCTAGCCAACATGCGCTATGCCTCCATGTGCAGCGCATATACGAGAGGTGCTATGTTGCCCATGTGCAGTGCCTATACGTTAGGCGCTGCATATTCACTTACTAGCCAGGGTCCCCCCCCCCCCCCCCCACACCCCCACCCCAACCCCACAACAGAGGATGTGGTGACCACGATTTCCCCCCCCCCCCCCCCCCCCCACACCCCCACCCCAACCCCACAACAGAGGAGTGGTGACCACGATTCCCCCCCCCCCCCTCTCTCCCCCTCTCAAATCCTTCCCCAAGTCCTAAGATCTGAAGGTTTTCTCCGTGGATAAGGACTGTCCGAGTATTTGGCCGTGTATTTTGGGCGTTCGAGCAATGCTTGAGGGCTTTCAAACACTGTCGGCTGGTCATCTCCGTTGATGGCACGTTCTTGACCGGACAATACAAGGGCACTCTCTTGGGTCCAATAGGAAATGATGCCAATAACCGGTTGGTGCCTTTGGCTTTTGCTTTGGTTGAGGTGGAGAACAATGATAACTGGGAGTGGTTCTTGTGTCTTTTGAGAGTAAATTGCCAAAAACCACCACATTTGCGTCTCTTAGTGCCAAAAACCACCGTTTTCATAAAAGTTTGCCGAAAACACCGATTTTCAGCAACTGTTTATCGAAAACACTAAAAATGATCTTTGACCACATTTTGACACAAAAAAACTGACAACGGAGCCCATTCATCAGGGCCACATGGCATAGGGTAACGGCCAGCCGAGACGGCCGTTATTGCTGCACCGGTAACAGCGGGCCCACAACCGTCTTCTTCCTTCCCACCCCACTCCTCACCTTCTTCCTCCCCTCTCACCAGTGCTCGCGTCCCGACCCACCAGCCCGGCCGCCGCGCGAGCCACCACCGGCCAGCCGTCGAGCGAGCCATCCAACCTCGCTGCCACGACATCCCCTCCCCGCGCGACATCCCGTCTTCTCCCGCAGAGCGTCGGCGACCACCGCTCCTCCCAGCAACCGCCCGGGGTCCGCGCCTCCATGCATGTCCCTGCGCCGCCCTGGGTTACCGGGCTGCTGGATCTCGGCCACAACCAGCCCCCAGCGCCGCCCTGGGCCACTGGATCCGACTGCGCCCATGCACTACGTGCCACCGGCACCCGTGACGGACGACGGATGGAGATGAGTGGTGCGGCGAGTCCGACAGGCAGATCTGGGCAGGAGGCGTCCACGACGGCGGACAGCGGGATCACACCGGACTTGGAGCACCGAGGGGGCGCCCATGGTGGTTCCCTTCGAGTTGCGACGCCATGGGAAGGGGAGCCCTCCTGCGCGTGCTGATGCTCGACCGGGGCGGGCGGACGGCGGGGTCACACCAGACTTGGAGCTCCGAGGCAGCGCCCATGGTGGTTCCCTTCCATCTGCGATGCCACAGGCGGGGTCGGCTGGTGCTCGGCCGGCTCGAGGAAGAAGAGAGGACCTGATTGCTTTTCTTCTCTAGTGTGAAGGGCTTTTCTGTAAAATAAAAGGATCCTTTTGTAATTACTGAAAAATATATAACGGAGCAATGAGACGGTGTGAAAATTTAGTGCCACATCATCACTGAAAGCGGGCCCCACTATCAGTTTTCGTGTCAAAACATGGTCAATCTATGGATCAGTGTTTTCGGTAAACAATTACTGAAAATCGGTGTTTTCGGCAAACTTTTATGAAAACGGTGGTTTTTGGCACTAAGAGACGCAATTGTGGTGGTTTTTGGCAATTTACTCGTCTTTTGAGAACCAAGGTATTACCGGCTGAAAGAGAAATTTATGTCATATCGGATCGCCATCCAGGAATTCTTAGCGCGGTGGACATTGACATTCCCGGGCATGCTCCGTTGCACCATCGATGGTGCATGAGGCATTTTTGTTCAAATTTATATAGGGCATGTGGGATTAAGGAGTTGGCCGACGATCTTCAAGATTGTTGTCTCGCTTTCTCCGATCGACGTTTCTCATTCTTGTACAACCAATTGCTCGCACACAAAAAACTCGATGCCGGGGGTCTTGACTTTCTCAATAGGCACATTCAAGAAAGGACGAAGTGGGCACGAGCTTTTGATGAAGATGGCCGGAGGTACGGTCAAATGACAAGCAACATGGCAGAATGTTTCAATAGGGTGCTAAAGGGTGTACGTGCATTGCCCTTGATGGCAATAGTTCAATACACATTCGACAAGATGAATGCGTACTTTCTAAAGTACTCAGTTGAAACAGATAAGCAGATTGCGGATGAGAACAAGCAAAAGTACAAGTACAAGTTCCCACCAAAGGTTGATGAGTGGTTGGAATTTCAATTACGGAAGGCGGACTCCCAACAAGCAATATTATATAATAACGACGATTGGATGTACGAAGTGAAAGAGCCAGGAGGAACCACAAACGATGGCCAGCAACACAGAGGCCATGCTTTCAAGGTCTCGCTAACACAGTGCGACTGCTCTTGCGGGAGGCCATTGTTGCTTCATCTCCCATGCTCGCACTTGTATACCGCAGCTCGCACTAGGAATGCGGACGTTAATGACACGCTCACCGTGAGGGAGTCCGAGTTCTCGATCATGACCACCAAGAATACATGGGCTCCTAGATTTCACCCATACTTTGACCAATCATGGCGTTCAACTGTGGCCCGATCCGGATTGGAAGGTCATTAAACAGGGAAGACGTAAGACAAAGCGTTTTAGAGGCGACATGGACGGATGGGCCGCGGTGGTGGTCGAGAATCGGGTAACAACCAATTCCAAGAGCCTCGTGAGAGAGCCCGTTGTGGAGAGTGCAATGATGGGGGACACAACACAAGAACTTGTAGCAAAAGGAAGAGATCAAAGAAAAATGAAGCAAGCACAAGCCAACAAGGAGATCAAGTTCCTAGCCAAGCAAATAGTAGTCAACATGGTCATACGCAACAAGGGCCTAGCCAAGCAAGTAGTAGCCAACATGGTCATATGCAACAAGGGGCTAGCCAACCAAGTAGTAGCCAACAAGTGCCAAACCAACCAAGGAGTAGCCAACGAGGATCTAGGGAACAAAGAGGGAGGCAACTTGGTCTTACAAGAGGTCGTGGTGGTGGTAGGGGCCGTGGTGGTGGTCTTGGCTGTGGTGGTGGTATAGGCCGTGGTGGTGGTAGAGGAATGTTTGGATACCTAGATGGACCATTTCCGTATGTGGCTACATTTCAAGATTATTTTCATGTTGTTTCATAGTACACTATTGTTATTTATAATCACATGTTGTTTCTTGTCCTTACTAACTATTATCTTGCAATTTTTCGTAGGTATGGCGGCTTCTCAACCCAACAAAGCAACAACGAAGGGGGTGAAGGAGAAGGATGGGGAAGGTGAGATGCCGGGGTGGTGGGAGGAGGTTGCAAGGAAGGTGAGAGAGGAGGATGCAGCTGCACTTGAGAGGAAGAAGCAAGAGGAGTTTGAAGAGAAGATGAAGAAAAAAGAAAGAATGACACTTGAGTATGTAGCGATGAATAGGAGGGCTAAGATTGAGGAGGCGAAGAGGAATGCGCAACGGCAAAAGGATTTCGAAGAGAGATGTAGGAGGCTTCATGTTTTTGAGAAGGCAAAGAAAGAGATGGAGAATAAGCTATTCATAGAGAGGGTGGTTCATGAGGCTCATCTTATAAGGAAAAGGGAGGAGGAAGATGAAGAAGAGAGGAAGAAGAAGAAGGGAAAGGGACCTTGCTCGACACAATAGAGCAATGTGGTTCTCATGATGTTGTGAACTATGTCATGCACTCCTTCATGTGCATTTTATTTTGAACCTTGTCGTCTCCTAGACTATGATCTTTGAACTTCGTTTTGGTCGTGGACCTCTATGTGTACTCCTCTATGACATGGACCCCTCTATGTGTACTCCTCTATGCCATGGACTCTTCCATGTGTACTTATTATGCTATGTGTTATGTGCTATGTGTTATTGTGTAATTCTGCTATGTGCTTTGTACCACAAAATGTATTTTTTTTAGTTTTTGAAAAAGTTGACAGTGTAGCGCCTGAGGGAAAGGCGCTGCACTACACAGTGTAGCGCCTGAGAGCTAGGCGCTGCACAATCGAAACTTGCTATCCAGATAGCAGCAGAAAGTTACAGCAGGTTTCAGCGCGCTGGAATTCTATAAGTGAGTGTGTAGCGCCTAAGGGAAAGGCGCTGCACTACACTGTGTAACGTCTGAGAGCTAGACGCTGCACAATTGAAACTTGCTATCCGAGAGCAACAGAAAGTAACAGCAGGTTTCAGCGCGCTGGAATTCTCTAAGTGAGTGTGTAGCGCCTGAGGGCTAGGCGCTTCACGACCAGGGGTGGGGCCGGGCCTTACCCAGGGTGCCACGCTGGCCAAATGTATAGCGTCTGTCAGTCAGGCGCTGCTCAGTGTAGTGCAGCTTCGAGCTGTCGGACGCTACACAAAAGGGTCAGCTGGGTGAAATACTTTCACCAACAGTTTACTCTGTGAAATAGTTTCGCCCTGAGGTCAATTTTGTCCATTTAGCCTACAAAGCAAGCTATGGCGTTCGTCCCGGCGAGTACGCACAGAAGTGGGCATGTGTATCCTGCACATCCATGGCCCCAGGGAGGTTCATCGCGTTGCATGCGGTGCTACGGCATACGGAAGGCCAATGCAGCAGTGTCGTAGCAGCAAGAAGCCAGCGGCGGCCGCGGCAAGCTGGCAACTATGAGCTTCACGGCTCTGACGGCATCATCGCCTCCTGCTTCAAGCGACTACTTCTACAGAGGGTAGCAGCTAGGTATTGTTTATGCCACAGAAAAAGTACACCACACTGAATTGCCATCGTTTTTAGATATAATCAATTGAGATGACCAGCTGACAATCGATCCATCCTTTAATCTTATATATCTAGATAATTTATTGAGCAAATTACCATCGTTTGTGGAAATAGGCTTATATCACACTGAGAGATGAGAGAACGTACATGGTCAACATGTCAGGGAGGGGAATATATCACATTAGTTGTATATTTAATGAAAATTTGAAATACTAGAGTGCTGTTGGCTTTTTCCTTGATTAGATTTTAAGAACTATTGTACTATCTCAGTGGTATATTGTAGTTCCTGCAATCATGGTATTATTAATAATAGGGTCATACTATGATTAAACTGTTTGAACTGTATTTTCTTTGCAGAAGCTCTAACCTTTGAAACTCCTAGGCTTGGAAAATGTTGACCGTGGTACAATGAAGCTTCTCTTCTTAGGCAAATCAATTCACACAATTGTTGATAGAAACCATTAAGTACTGATTACAGTTTGAAACAGATAGAAACCATTATCAAGAACTACAGCCGAGTCCTCCCAGTTGTCCTCTCGCCCTTCTTCAATCAGTGCAGCGCAGAGCACTAATTGCAGCATGGAGAGGATGCAAGAAGGCAAGTAACCTGGTATTCTTCCAGAAGTATCACATGGTGTTCGAGCGTCCAATTGACGCACAAAGGGACAGGACATATTTTCCTATTTATATATTTTGAAATTGTTAGTGTAACGCCTTAATAGTTGTGTGTTCACTGTTCAGGCATGTTTTCTTTTGAAAAGCACACTGATTTTGACCCTACTACTGCTAATTAGTGTAACTTTTTATTATAATATTCTAAAAAAATTATATCTTTTATCCATAAATGAATCTAAGTTCTACGATCATCCATTTTTCCAAGTTTGCATTTAGTTGAATTGTCATCTAACTACTGGAATTTGTCAGGGATGGGAGCACAGTCTGAAAGTCAGAGGATGTCGTCGTGCTATGTAGGCCTCGAGGTCTGCAATAATAGTGGCGTACTAGAATTCATATTACTCAAATTTGGAAGTAATACCAATGTTTTGTGTTTTTTTTTCAGGCTTGCTCGCTTCTGTTGTTTGTAGGGGTTCCTTTGGTCACAACTGTATTCCACAAAAGGTAATAATACAGAATTCATGGGTAATGTAATTTTTAATATCCAATGATGGATTTGATGCAACTCGAGTCTGGAGCATTATTCTCATCTACATGTAAAGGGAAGTCCTGTACTGCATGTAGCTATCTAGACTTCCAACTTATATTACATATGTTCATTACTCCTTTTTAATGACTTGATCTAATATTTTGGGATGTACACTTAGCACCTTATCTGATCAGATTTTTCCCACATTAAACCCAAGAAATATGTTGAGTTTATCTTTTTAATATATTCACGAATTTTGCAATGGGTCAAATTATGTTTAATTTTATGCCATACTGTCCTTTAAGTTTGTGTAAGAACGCTGTAACACCCCCTTGTAATGAGCTCAGTGACACTCTGTTAATCTTGTCAAGTCATCATCATTTGCAGTGCCAAGTCATTTGGGTTAATTATCCAATTCAAATGCAAATCTGAAAATCAACTTAAATTCTAAAGTGAAATATAAAGTTGGTCAAACTCTGTTGGAAAAATGTTCATTAAATGGGAAATAATCTAGGAACATTTCTAAAATTAACAGCAAAAAAAATTGGAGTTGGATAAATGACTCAACCAAGATGAAACAGCACCCAAAACAGCAATATTAAATCCATTTGAATTCTTTTCAAATTCAAATGGGTTCCAAATTCACCCAAGCCACTTTTTGGTGGAAGGGAATATTGCATCACAATATTTGGACCAACTCCCATATTTTACAAAGTGCATAAGAGCCCTAACTATTTCTAAAAAAATAGAAAAGGAAGAAAATCAGAAAGTAAGAAAAAGAAAAAGAAAAAGGTTAAACTGGACTGGACCAAGTGCACAGTGCACTGGCCCAGCCCAGCAGGCCCACTCCCTCCTTACCTCTCTCCTGCGTGTCGCCGGCGCCTTGGCCGAGCCGCGCGCGCCGGTGGGCACGCGACACCGCGGCGCCACCGACGAAACAGTGCGGTGGCGAGGATAAGGTCGAGGCCCGGTGCTCTTCCCCTGGCCCCCTCGTCATTCCTCCCCTCTCCCAGCTCGCACCGTCGCCTCGCCGCCTTCCCAGATCCGACCACCGAGCGCCGTGCTTCGCCGTTTGCCGCGGCCACCGTGGATCTCCCGCTCCGCCTCGATGTCGTAGACGCGCGCCGCTGACTGCCTCGTCGACTGGAGCCAGCAGCAGGAGCGGGGAGGCATCGCAGCGTCAGGGTTTCTCCGTCCCCTCCGTTCGGTCGCCGGCGATCTCCATCATCTCCGGCCACCGCCTGCTGCTACAAAGCTGTCTAAGGCTTTTCATAGCCACGAGGTGAGCTGCTGCTTCTCCCATGCCCTCTCTCGCCGCCGCTAGAAGGCCGTAGCCACCACTCCACGCACGCCCGAGCTCACCTCCGTGGAGCTCGTCGCCGGCAAGTCTCCGGTGACCCAGCGGACACGAGGCCATGTCCATCACATTCGCAGCGACGCGTGGAACGCGACCATCCCTCTGGTTCGAGCCGCAGCGCACCACAGCCTCGGTTCCATCGAGCTCCCGAACGCGCCGCCGCCTTCGCTCGTCGCCGGTGACGTTTCCGGCCGAGTCCGGCCTTGCCTCCGCCACCAAACGACGCGGCGCGTCCGACTCGTTCGGACGCGCCCTCTCGCGCGCAAAATAGACGCCCGTAGGCGAGATCCGACGAGGCCTGAGGCCTCCGCCGCGTTCTGGCGTCGCCGCCGGCGAGTCGCCGGCCCCGCTGACCTGGCACGTGAGGGGCCCACCTCCCGTGAGGCTGACTGTGGGCCCCAGCGCCTCAGTTGACTGCGTTGACCGCGGTCAACGCGTCACTGTTCACTCTCCGTCACTGACCAGTGGGCCCCGCGCTAATTTAATTAATTCTGGAAATAATTAAAATGTTAATTAAAATAAAATACTTAATCATTCTATGACATGTGGGGTCCACCCCCTAATTAACCCAGTTAATTAAGATTTATCACTGTTAATATAAACAGAGGCTGACATGTGGGTCCCACGGGACCCACATGTCAGGTTTGACCTGTACAGCCGCATTTGACCAGCTGATGTCAGCATGACATCATGCTGACGTCATAATTCATTTTCTGATAAATAAATAAATTCCAGAAATTCAAATAATCTTTGAAAATTCATAACTTTTAAACCGTAGCTCAGATCGAAAAACTTAAAACATGAAAGTTGCTCAGAACGACGAGCCGAGTCTGATCGTGCCGTCTTTTTCCTCATCGGAACCTCCTACGTAGAAGAACTCGTAACTCCGAGCCCGAATCCGGCAGATGAATAGTGCACCCGCACCGGTAAATAAATCCCAGAAAAATCCTAAAAATAATTAAAATGACTTAGATGTATATTCAGGCAACTCTGCACTGCATCGTAGCATAGCACGCACTGTGTGGCATATGTTTGCATATTATTTACCTGTTTCCTCCCCCTCTTCTCTCTCGATAGACCCCGACGCAGACGTAGCTCCAGAGGCAGACGCCGCTCCGGAGTACGACTACGTCCCCGACGACACTACTGACGACCTTGCCCTTGCCCCAGAGCAAACAGGAAAGCACCCCCATTTTGAGCATTCCGATATCGCCTACTCTCTCCCCTCTTATGCTTGCACTAGATGTTACTGCTGCTATTACTATCCTACTCTGTTGCATAGCCTGTTTACTTGTAGCCTACTTTTGATACATGCCTGTTATCCTAAACTGTTTAGCATAGGATGGGTAGAGCCATATCAGAGACCCACTTGTCCCGACTGCCCCGCTGGATACTCAGAAGACCCGTTCTACGGGATTGAAGATCAGACCAGGGCACCGCACATCACTTCCCCCCTTAAGTGCTCGACACTACTGGGTCACCATCGGGTGCCGAGGGTGATACCTCGTTAGCACTTCTGATGATAACCTTGTAGGTTAGCTACTCGGTCGTGGTAAGCGAGGGTGATTCCTCCTACAACACCCCCGATACCGACATCATCGCGCAATACTTCAAGTGTGGACCTCGAGGGTGGTTCCTCCTTCGTTCACCTTGATAATAACATCGAGCGGGAATTCCGTCGAGGGTGATACCTCAGGGTTCCCCCTTGGTGTCAGACACACAGTTACTATTATTTTATGCCTTGCACTAAACCATGTTACCAAAGACGGGTCAGCCCTGAGGGGTACCCGCGCGAGCTGTTAAGCGAAGTGATGTGGAGTCGGGTTGACCTGGATGGTGCCCGCGAGATAATACGAGGCGTGGCCGGGCATTCTTAGCCCTTGCCGCAAGTCCTCGAGACGGGGCGACGGGGTCACATCGATCGTGAGTCTCTGCTCGTTTCCGCGCGATCCTAAACCACTAAACGGTTTGGATATTTGATCCGAGGGGCCTCTGGCCCGATAGCACTAACCATCACGTGGGCATAGTATGGGCGTTCTGCGTCGTATACTTCAGCCGGAGCTTAATAGACGTCAGCGACTGAGCGGCGCGCGCTGAATTGGACTGGGAACGCAACCGCGCTTGTATAAGGGGTTGCTAGGTCTGCTTTCAGCCGCGTTCGCAACGTGCAGGAGCGTCCGGGGCGATGGCCCGAGACCCCTGGGGGCATAGGTTAGTCCGGCGTGCTGACCTCTCTGTTAGGTATTCGGTCGGGTTGCGGCGTGTTGCTTAGCCGAGGCCGGGCATGACCCAGAAAGTGTGTCCGGCCGGAGTTAAGCGAGCGTGGTGGGTAAGTTGGTGCACCCCTGCAGGGAAGAAACTTCTATCGATAGCCTGTCCTACGGTAACGGACACTCGGAGTTGTATCCCGATCGGTACAACTAGAACATGTGATAAGAACTGGATAGTACGGCTCTGGGATTGCTTTCTCGCAGGGAGTCGAGAAAGGATCTCAGGCTGAGGTTGATGTTATTACTACTACTTTACATTATGTTCATCTGTTCTCTTTTAATGCTGCAAGACTATTGAAGATTGTTGAAGATGCTAGTCTTCGATAGGACTAGGCTTCCCCCTCTATTCTGGCAATTCTGCATCCCAGTCCACATATACAGCCCCCTTTTGAAAATATTGCATATGTAGTGTAGATCCTTGCTTGCTGAGTACTTCGGATGAGTACTCATGTTTGCTTTATTTTCTTTTTCCCCATACTTTCCTTTTGATGCCACCAGACGACGGAGCCCCTGAGCCAGATGCCCCAGTCGACGACCACTACTACTACCCGCCTGGCGAGTACTACTACTACGAGGTGCCACCTGACGACCAGGAGTAGGATCGGAGGGTCCAGGGCAGGAGGCCTACGCCTTTCGATCGTAGATTTTATTTTTACCCCGCCTCTGTGAAGGCTTATCTCTCTCTCTGTTCTGTAATATATCTGTACTCAGATATCTAATGCTTCCGCTGACGCTTGTATGCCATCGAGCTTGTATTCGAGCCCTCGAGGCCCTGGCTTGTAATATTAAGCTTGTATGACTTTATTTGTGTTTTAGAGTTGTGTTGTGATATCGTCAAGTGAGTCCTTATGCTTGATCGTGCGCATTTGCATGTATGATTAGTGCACGATTAAGCCGGGGGCGTCACAAACGCGTGTGTGACTTTTCCCTCTCCCCGACCCCCTTTCTCTCTGCGGCGTCTTCAGAGGCAAAAGGGAGGGCGTCCTCTTCCACCCGATCCCGCCGGCAAGACCGCGGATCCCCTCCTCCTCCACTCGCCGCCGGCGGCGGGGACCCCGGATCTGTGCTCGGGCGGTGTATATAGGGTAGTTAGGGTTAGGGTTGAGGCTGCCGGCGGCGATTTGGTGGTGGTGTCGCTGCCGGAGGGAATAAGCTTGCCGCCGTTCCTTCCCCACCGCGTCGAGGTGCTCTGGTGATTCTCCGGGGAGCGGGCGGCCTTTTGTTCTCGTGGATCGGTGGATCCGACGAGTTGGTTGCTCAGGTGGCTGGTTGGCGTGGCGGCGTCGGCGACCGGCCATGGTGAGCTCTGTCTCCTCCGACTCCTGCGTCGTTCCACCGGCGTGTCCTCCAGCGTCGGTGCGGGGTCAGGGAGGTGGTGTGTAGGAGGTTCGCGCGCCAGATCTTCCTCTCTCTTGCTTGCCGGCGCGGGAGATGATGGCTGGGCTTCGGTGTTTCTCCGTCTCGTTGCTTCTTCGTCGTGCGGGCATGCCATAGCCGAGGTTGACGACTTCCCGTCTGCGACAAGGCCGGCTGCTGAGTCAAAGGTCTCGCTGGCTCCAGGAGGGAGCGGTGGCGCCGGTGCGGCGGCGCGTCTTCAACCCGCGTCGGAGTTTGCAGTGTGGCGGGCCTCCAGGGACCTGTTTGTAATTTTTATCTTTTCTGGGGTGCTTTGTAACACTGAAGCTGGCTAAAAGATCTGGGGTGTTTTCCGCAAAAAAAAAAAGTTTGTGTAAGAACGTCAATGACATCTCCTGTAAGAATGCTCCTGCTGTTTTTAGCATTATATTTTCAGAATTCTTTGAATGTATTTCTTCTGTGTTGCATTGTCGACTCTTCTTTGTCCACTCCCAAGGAGCATGAAAAAGGGATCATGCCGGTAGGCCATCAGATACGTGATAATTCTTCTCATTCGATCTTCTTATCCTCACAACACTTCCCCCCTTTCCTTCTAACAGGTTACATAAAAGCTAAACTAAAAATAATACCAGTTGTGGTGAATGCATGCTTACTATTCTCTTGAGTAAAGGCTAAGTTATGTGATGAATTTTTTTTTTTTGAAAAGGAGGATTGCAGCCCCTTTATTAAACAAAAAGTGCAAATAGTCTGTAATCCAGAACATGCTCGCTCAGAGCTGAATAAAATAAAAGAGCATAATTATGTGATGATATTCTCCCATTAATTGTGAAGCGAAACTGATCGTCGCACGGAATTCAGAATGATGTTGGCACGTTCCACCCATTACTCTAAATTAATATTGTACCGTTATGGTAATATCCCACTTGGTTCCCATCGCATTACTGAGCACATTGATGTTAAATCTTCAAACATAATGAATTCACTAAGGATCTTATAATGTTAGTGAGTTATTACATTCAATAATCTTACTCCATGTACTTCATAATATAAGGTTTCAAAATAGGACCTAAAACATCTCAAAACTTTGTTTATTACGTCCTCTGTTCCTCGAATACATATTGTAACTTTATGTCACATAAACTATTTCATTTGTGCTCACTTTCTAGAGATGGCGAAAATTTATATATACTCACTTGCTATGAATTATGGCGCAAAATTATCAAAGCGTAATCATATTTGAAAATTGTTTATATATTCTCTTATATTTCAGTACATGATAAATGTTCACAAACAAGAAATGTTATTCTGTTCTAAATATTCACATGCTACTAAAAATAACTAGCCCGTGCAACATGTGCACACTGCACGGGTTGATGACTGGTATAAGTAGTGAGGTTTATGAGGTGGCATGTGTGATGAGGTGGGATGTGTGCATGTTAGGAGAAATAGAAGTAGTGAGGTCATGCATGTTTTGAGTAATAGTATTAGTGAAGTTGATGAGGTGACATGTGTGCATGTTGAGAGAATTAGAAATTGTGGGGATCAATTATTTAGATATATAGGGCGAGGGTTTGGGAAATATGGTGTCGTGGAAGCAAGGAAATAACGAATTAAGGACCCCTCCCCCACACCCACCCTTGGCCATTCATATGATACAGGGGTGAGAAAATAACTTTTTTTTGCGGGAAAGGTGAGAAAGTAAATTCCTTTGAAATTTCCACCAGTTACCACTACACACCAAACAAGGGTTAAACCTAATAATAAATTTTCCAAGCCTAATCCCCTGACATATTCTCACCTCTTGCTTTGCCCGCAAAAAAGAAGTAAAAAGGGATTGCAATGATACTGCACTCTAGTTTGGTGGCTTGTACTCTTATCACTAGTAAAATAAAGATATTTCAATTGATGTATGTTTATATGTTGTGATAGCATCCCTCTGTTGGCGCGTGGTGGCCGACGACGCACACCATGACTGCGGCACCCAGCTGCAGTAGTATGGCCTACTGTGAGCCGGTGAAGGTGTTATGCCAATAATCGTCTACATGTTGTGCATCTTTTTTTTACATGAACGTGGCATCCGTCTGGTTGGGACCATGCCCTCGTTATCCACCATGATGTCCCCATCCCGGTCGAACTGATCCCATATGAGCCATGGCCAGTACACTGGCAGCCATGCCACGACGATGAATGCGATGTTGCTGGTTGTTTTTCTTTTTCTTTTTTGACAACTCACAAACCCTCAAAGAGGGTTTTAGATTTTATTTATTAGCAGCCCAAACATTGTACAGATATTATATTTCCAAAAGGAAAGGAAACAGAGCTTAAAGCCTCTTTAACTCTACATCTAACAGATTTGCTGCATAAGATTGAGGGGGTAGAGCTAGATCTCTTCATGAAAGCTTTCTTAGCTAGAGTATGGGCAATAACATTCCCATTTCTTGGAGTATATCTAACTTCACAAGATGAAAGATGAGAGGTATGATTTAGAAATTCAGCTAGAACAGGTCTTATCCTCCAATCTCCTGGATTTTCCAAAAGGTTTCTTGCGCTTGCCACCTGTACCAGATTCCTGCAATCTGAAAAGAAAACAGACGAATTCCATCCTAGCATTTTCACCACCTCAGCTGATAATGTTATTCCGAGCGCTTCAGCCTGCAAAACAGAAGAAACTTTTTTTGCTGCAGCCTGAACAAATATAATACTCCCTCTGTTCCGATTTATAGTGCGCCCTCGTTTTCCATGTCACAATTTTGACCGTAAATTTGACCAACGAGACCGACTGCGGTGGGAGCAAAAATTATACCACTGAAACTTCTTTCGAATACGAATTCAGTGGTATAATTTTTGCTTCCACCGCAGTCGGTCTCATTGGTCTAATTCATGGTCAAACTTGAATCTCGATTTCCGTGGGCGCACTACATTTTAGAACGGAGGGAGTATGATTATTGTCCTCATTTTTTAGATACACTCCAAGATCAGCTTCCTCCTTTGCAATATCTGGATTGTAAGCCGCATCACTGTATGCATAGATTCCTGCACTTTGAGATTGAGTATTTTGCAATTGATATACAAAATTATTATTTTTGATAGAGTTGATATTGGGTTCATCTTTCTCCTGAATTAATTCAGCATTTAGCATAGCTTTTGTAGCAAATATCACCTGCATAAGACTCCATTTCTTATTTTTTTAAAGAAGATCGTTCCTAGCTTTCCAAATATTCCATAAAAGCGTGAAAGTGGTATCTAAATCTAAATCAGCATGCCAAGAAGATAGAATTAATTGAATTACATCAGCAGGGTATAAGTTTGAATCTAGTTCATCAGATTTAAGCCCAAACAAGAACCATAAAGCCCTAGTGAAATCACATGTAAAGAAAAGATGCAAGTCTGATTCCACTTCCCCACACCTGCAACATTCCTTTTTAATGTGATTGGAATACCTGGATCCTCTCAGTCCTGAAGCTAATGCTCTTCTTATAAGTCTCCATGCAAAAGTTTTAACTCTTGGAGCCATGATCTTACTTTTCCAAACCTGATTAAGAATAGAAAGCTCTATATTTGAGATAGCATGATTTTGAGCTTGCATCGTTGGTTGCTCCTCCTGCATCCAAGCTTTGTAAGCACTTTTAGTAGTACATTGGGCATTAGGAGTATGAGTCCAACATAAAGTATCTTCCATATTTGCATTAATGATAGGAGTTTGTAGAATATTCCTCTTGAAATTATCATCAAAAAAGAGATTAATTTTATCCTCATCCCAATTTTTACTATTAGGTTTCCAGAGATCACTAACAACTTTAGGATAAGGCACATCTAAATTTGGATTAAGATGATCATAAATTTTATCCCAATCATTGCACCAAGGATTAGTCCAAATACAAGAATTACCATTAGCAACTTGAAGTTTACTAGACTTGCTTATGAAAGGAAGAACTTTAAGTACAGAAGCCCAAAAAGCGGATTTAGGAATATTACCATTAGCTCTCCAAATAGAAGAACTGTGAAAATATTTGGCCTTGAGAACTTTAGTCACAAAAGAATCAGGATTATTAATAATTCTCCAAACCATCATTGCAACCATGGACTTATTCATAGTATGAATATCTCTAATGCCCAACCCACCTTTATGCATAGGTTTACAAATATCATCCCAAGCTCTGAAGCACATAGGTTTATAATTATTATCTTTGTCAATACCTGTCCACCAGAACTTCCTAATAATAGAGGTGAGCTTTTTAATAGTGGACTTACTTAACAAGATATTAGACATATAATACACAGGAAGAGACGCAAACACATATTTGATAAGAGTAAGTCTCCCTGCATGAGATAACCTGTTAGCTTTATAGCAATTCAGTTTGGCTTTAAATTTGCAATAATAAAATTATAGGCTGTAGATCTATTTTTGCCATGTAAAAAGAGAGGATGGCCAAGATGAGTTGTATTATGATTCATATTTGGAGCAGGGAAGATATTCTTAATTTGGTTTCTCAGATTATCATCCGTATTATTACTAAAAAGTATGGCAAATTTATTCCAGTTAGGGGTTTGACCAGAAACATCACAAAACTGATTGATAATAGAGGCAATAATATTGGCATCATTATTATCAGCTCTACCACAGACAATCAGGTCATCAGCAAACATGAGCGAGTGAACAGGGGAGAACCTGGACCTAACTGGATACTGCTCAAATGATTAGAATTTAAAGCCTCCTGCATCAAAATCGACAATTCATTGACTGCGAGAATAAAATGATAAGGAGACAGAGGACAACCTTGTCGTATACCTCAAGATGCCTTAAAGCAGCCAAACCGTTGTCCATTAATGTTAACAGAAAAGGTAGCAGATGAGATGCATTCCATGATCAAATTTATGAAATGATCATGCAGCCCTTTACGTATGAACGCTCTTCTTATAAAGCACCATTCAATTCTATCAAAGGCTTTAGCTAAATCAATTTTGAGCATAAAAGCTTTTTGTTTCCAGGATTTAAGGAGGAAAGAATGGGTTACTTCTTGAGCAATAATAATATTATTAGTAACCATTCCGCCTTGAATAAAAGCCTATTGTGACTCATGAATATAATCAGGAAGAAAGTCCTTAAGTCTATTTGCCAAAGTCTTAGTAATAATTTTATAAACTACATTGCAAAGACTAATGGGTCTGAAATCTTGAGGGACCTTAGCATTATTTTTCTTAGGAATTAAAGTGATGCAAGTTCTATTAAGTTGAGGATGAAGCTTACCTCTTGTGTAGAAGTCTTGAACTAACTTAGTTATGTCATCTCCTATCCATCGCCATGTTGATAAATAGAATGCAACATTCAGTCCATCTGGTCCAGGAGCAGCATTCCTCTTCATTCCTTTTAGTACCTGCAAAACTTCTTCTTTGTCTGGAATAGTAGGACAACTCATCATATTATCAATATTACTATGGAAAGCAGGGAAAGTGTTGAAGTTGGGGTTACTAGTAGAGAAAAGATTAGTGAAGTAGTCTATGAAGCAAGCTGCTATGTCATCTGGACTTTGTAACGTGTTATTATTATTATCAAAGATAGAACTGATTCTATTTTTCCTTCTTCTCTTAAGAACTGAATTATGAAAGTAATTAGTATTCTTGTCTCCCTTAGTAGCCCAATGTCTTTTAGCTCTTTGCCTGTAATATTCAGTAAGCTTGGTCATGGTCTTATCATATAAATCCACCAAGCTAGCTTCTTCATTATGGTCCTGCAAGTGAATAGGCTTAGATTGCAAATTCTCAAGATCTTTATGAATAATATCAAGCTGCTGCTTCAGTGGCCTCTTACTTTTACTCCATCTCTTGAGTGATCTTGCAAGAATAGAAGTTCTAATATGGAAAGGTTTATTATTAGTATTGATCCAATTATTTTTTGCTATGTCCTGATAGTCCTCTTCTAAAAGCCACCAATTTTCAAATTTAAAAGGACTCTTGGTCTTCACAGTGTTTGGTTTAGAAATGGTTAAAATAGGAGCATGATCACTGTAAAGAATTGGCAGATTATAAACAGCAGTGTGTGGAAATTCTCTGCACCATTCAGAATTAGCAAAGCAATGGTCAAGTCTTTCATAAGTAGGGATGGAAGTGAAACGCTTATTACACCAAGTGAAAGCAAGACCATTATAACCCATGTATATAAAACCACATCATTTCACATGATTAGAAAAGCTAGTCATACGATGATGGTTCGAAACAACATTACTATTCGTCTCCAGGGGATCAAGGATTTCATTAAAATCACCCATACAGTACACAGGCTTCCCTGGAAAAGAAGAAACAAACTCCTTGACTAGCTTCCATATGTCCTTATTGTTGCGATGATGCGAATCACCATAGATACAGACTAGCAAGAAACTAAAGTTGGTACTAGAATTAACAACAGAAGCTAAAACTGCATTCTGATTAGAGTGGATTATATCTAACTTGATGTCATCCATCCACATGACCCAAAGGCCCCCGGCTCAGTTTTCCGCAGGAACAACAAAACAATCACTAATAGGAAAGCAATTGGCTAGATCATGTGATTTAACTTTTGATGAAAGCATTTCTGAAATAAAAGTTATCTTAGCTTTCGTCGATAACATCAAATTGGTAAGATACTGCATTTTATTGTTGTATAAGGTCATACCCACCCCTCTGCAGTTCCAGCTAATTAGATTCATGGCGTCGGTGGCTCCTTGAACAGCACCAGTACCAACTACTATCTGACCTCCATGTTGACCAGGCAGGGTATCAGTTTCAGCACCAGGATCAAAAGGAATATTATCAGTTTCCCTTGGAGAAGTGTGGGTTATAGCTCCTTCTTCAGCTCATCTCCAGTTAGTTGTGCTCTCCATAAAATAGGATTAGTAGGATTAGTAAAGCTACCTGACGTCTTGCGCAGCCGAAGAACTGGTCCTGGCACTGTCCAACACTCCTCCTGCCACTGCACCTCAGGGTCACGGATTTTGGCAAAGTGGAATTGGAGGATGAGGAGGGAGAAGAGAGCAGGAAGAAGCTGAGAAAGAAACGGGATTTCAGGACAAGGGAGGTTGAGTGGAATCGGGCGAAGTGGGCTTGGAAAGTGGGGAAGGAGAAGGAAGCAGTGAGTAACAGAGTAGGAAAAAGGGGATTCGGGAGGGGCGGCACTAGATTGGACAAACAGAGCTAGATGGAGGGTGTGGATGGAGGAGGAAGCAGGGAGGAGTAGAGGAGGAGAGGGAGATTGGGAGAGGAGGCGAAGGACGACGGAGGGGATTCCTAAGGGGAAATTTTCTGGTAGGGGAAATTTTTTGGTAGAGAAACAATCCGGGATTCAGATCTGGGAAGAGATTAGATAGGAAGAAGCTTGGGAGGAAGAAAATCGGCATTTTGCTAGTCTACGGCATGTCGCCAAGTCTAGAACGGAATGTTAAAACATGTTGTTGGTTGTGGCGACGCCTTTCGTGCGAACTTGGGATTCAGATCCACCGCGCCTGATCATGAATCATGTGGGCATTTATTAGAGCATCTACAACCGGGCTCCTCAAATGCCCCTATACATTCGGGCGGATGGCCCGGTCAGTGACTGGTCACAAAATCACGACCCAACCGGCCCCTCAAATTGGCCCTATACGTCCGGGCTGATTGGCACCCCTCAAACCCTGCCCAAATCTGAGGTGGATATGGGGGAGCCCGGTCATGCCCGGATGCGTCCGCCATATCGGACCCGACGGACTAGACCCATCCCAAATTCCTCCAAATCATCCCCAACCCAGCCCGACCTGCCCTTTTCCTCTCCTCCCTTCTCCCTCGTCCGCGCCAGCCCTCCCCTAGCTCCGCCGCCGTCCCGACCCCACAGCGCCGCCACCACTGACACAAAACTCCTCTCCGCCATTCTCGCCGCCCCGGACACCGCCACGGTACGTCCTGCTCCTTTGGTCATACACCTTGCCCTCTATGTGGTTGACAAAATGTCTGAGCAGTTTTTCATATTCTTTTGTAGGCAAAACGATGGATTCGTCGGGCTCGTTGGATGCGGAGTTTCAGAACAAGGAGCGTGATGCATTCATTCAAAAAGAGTTCATCAATTCATCGGATTCGGACGACGAAGATGTTGACTTCATGATGATGATGAGCATTCATGAGGAAATGGAGAAGAAAGTGGAGCACATTCTGAACTTCAAGGGTTTGATCAAGGGGAGGAGAGTTGTAAACCGGGATAGGATCGCTGGCGCACGACTGCTCTACAAGGACTACTTCCAACTCGGACCAAAATTCCATGAAGCATTTTTTGTCGTCGCTTTCGGATGCGCAAACCCTTGTTCTTGCGTGTGGTGGAGGGGGTGGAGGCACATGATCCCTACTTCAGTCTCAGGAAGGATTGTTGTGGACAACTCTCGTTCTCTCCGTTGCAGAAATGCATGGTTGCTCTGAGGATGCTTGCATTAGGTACCGCCCCCGATGTCGTTGGTGAGATGGCCCGGATGGGGGAGAGCACATGTCTTGAGGTCACCGTCAAATTTGCCCGTGCCGTGGTAAAGGTGCTTGGAGCTGAGTATCTGAGAGAACCAACTGTGGAAGAGAAAGAAAGGTTGACGGCAATTGGAGCGGCAAGAGGTTTTCCTGGAATGCTCTGTTCAGTTGATTGCATGAATTTGCAATGGAAGAACTACCCCCAAAGGTTTGTGTGGGCAGTACCAAGGTCACACCAAAGAGGCCACCATCATGCTCGAAGCAGTGGCATCAAGGGACTTGTGGATTTGGCATGCTTTCTTTGGCATGCCTGGTTCTCACAAAAACATCAATGTGCTCCAGTGATCTCCGCTGTTCAAAAGACTGTGATGGGATGCTCCGGTGTGCAACTTCACCGTCAACGGACACAACTACAACATGGGGTACTACCTTGCCGATGGTATCTATCCTCAGTGGGCGGCGTTTGTCAAGACCATATCAGATCCCCATGGAAACAAACAAAGCCATATTTGCGATAATGCAGGAAGCAACTAGGAAGGATGTAGAGAGGACATTCGGAGTGCTCCAAGCTCATTGGGGTATTGTTTGTGGATCTGCAATGATGTGAGAATCAGAAACTTTGTGGCAGCTGATGACATGTTGTGTCATTTTGCACAACATGATTGTCAAGGATGAGGGTGAAGGGGCAGCCCAAACGCATGATTTTGAGAAGCCCGGAATTCATGTCCACCTCCCACACCAAGATACAGAGCATATTGTAAACTTTCTAGAGATGCATCAAAATCTTCGAGGTCAAAACGTGCACGTGCAACTCCTCAATGATCTCGTGGAGCATATGTGGACCCACAATGAAAACCAAGGAGTTTAATGTTTGAATTGTGAACTTGGAATAAATTTCATGTTTGAACTATGTATTTTTCGCTACGAACAAATGTTATTTACGTGTGATATTCATGTGTATGATCGACGTGCATGGATTTATATGGATTTGAGTATTTTAATATGAGCAATGTGGTTGTCCGGGAGGACATTTGAGGGGCCATCCGGGCCTGTCTGGGGTCGCGCCCGGGCGCATCCGCGGACGTTTAGGGGGCCAGATTTGCCCAGTTCGGCTGTAGATGCTCTTAGTCTATGAAAGTCTTGAGCTCAAACCAAGTATCACCAGGCCAACATTGTGCCGCATGGCACCGAGGAATGCTTGTTTTGTCCTGTGAATTTAAAAAAAAAAGGTCATAACGACTTATTTTGTCCACCGGATAAAAGGTAGAATAAATAATAAAATCTTGAATTAATTTAGGAGCGCCTTGCCTAGATAATAGTGCAACACCTACATGATGTCAAGCAAATACGATGACATTCCCCATCAAAATAATACATTTTTTCCGGGAAAGCCGCCAATCTATTCATCAAACAGGTAGTACAAAGAACACTAGAAGTAACGAAAATTACATCTAGGTCTAGACCATCTAGCGATGACTACAAGCACTGGAACGAGCCGAAGGCACGCCACCGTCATCACCCCTCCCTCATCGGAGCCTGACAAACCTTATTGTAGTAGACAGTCGAGAAGTTGTCGTGCTAAGGGCATCCACAATGTGTGGCCAAATGGTAGTGCCAAATGCTAAAATAGCTTTTGGCATTGGTTTTCGAAATTGTGGAGGTGTTTCCAAATCAAAGAAAAGAATTCCAAATCAGAGAAAAGAGGGAACCGGAGACGCTAGGAGCGCCGATGCCAAATCCAAAGTGACAATAAACAAATATTTGCTTTGCATGCTACCTCCACTTCACGGCTGAAAAGGCTCACGATTCATGTGCATGCCGAAGAGAGAGAACCGGATGCATGCATTTTAAAGAGAGAGAAGTGGCATTCTTCACTCTGCAGTGGGTCCCATCTTAAAAGTAAATTTGGAACCAGTGCCATATGCGGTTGTGTGTCAGATTTGGCTATGGCATACATTGTGGATGCTCTAAGGCCCTAAAGGACCAGCGCACCAAAACAACAACCGTCACTAATGAAGAGAATCGTAGATCTGAAGGATCCAACCGGTAGACACACGAACGCAGACGAACGAAGACCGGATTCAAGCGGATCCACCGAAGAAAAACATCGACCAGATCTTACAAGATCCATCAGAGACACATCTCCACACACCCTCCGATGATGCTAGACGCATCGCCGGGACGAAGGCTAGGTGAGGAGAATCTTATTCCATTTTCAGGGAGCCGCCAGCATCTTGCCTTCCTAAGCAGGACACAAACCCTAAGCACCCTCAAATAAACACCTAAAAACAAAGCAGGAGCCCTCCCGCCGGCAAGGGCCGGGATCCACGGCACCTCCATGCCCTAAGGCCATAGGAAATGAGGCAGATCGGTGGCACCACTGGGAGGAGGCGGGGAAACCCTCATCGTTTGCTGGGAGTCATGTACGAGGAGGAAAAATGATTCGCTAGAGACAGATATGGTAACAAAAGAATAAATGTGATATCCATGCGAGGGTGTTTCCGTGTATCCATATTACAAGAAAATTTAATTAGCATAATTTTTAAAATACATGACTGGAAGGACATGTCCCTTAGAATCTTATAGGATTAAAAGCAATATGAATTTGAATCTAAGAATGGTTAACACCATAGAGAAAATAAAGAAATTATACTAAGATGTTTGAGTGCATGGAAATATTCCTCCAAAATAGAGTGCGAAGTACGGACTGAAATCCATAGAAAGAATTCCAAAGGACCTAAATGTCGGTACTAAAACCGACAGATCTCGGGTAGGGGGTCCCGAACTGTGGATCTTGGGGTCAATGGGTGACAGGGAACATAGAGACGATGTTTTACCCAGGTTCGGGCCCTCTCGAAGAGGTAAAACCCTACGTCCTGCTTGGTTGTATTGATGTGATGGTATGACAATTATAGAGTTGATTTACTTCGAGATCGGATGAGCTAAACCCTAGGTGGGTTTGGTGGTAATGGTTCCCCCTTTGCGATCTAAACCCTCTGGTTTATATAGACACCAGGGGTACCTAGGGTTACATATGGCCGGTTGCCATCAGGGGGTAAACATGCCGGCTACGCTAATCTTTCTTGGAGGAGACACCAAGTCTTCGGAGGTTTCCTACTGGAGCACGGGGTCACTTGTAGTCCGGCCTTCCTTTGACAAATTAGGAGCGGCCCATCAATATGACCCATGAGAGACGGGACGACTGTGTGAGGACCCCTTAGTCCGGGTAACCCTCAGTAGCCCCCGAACCAGTCTTCGAAGCCGAGGTATATGCCGAACATCATCGGCTTTGCAGACCAATTCCTACCCTTCTGTGGTATTTGTATTGGGCCCGCAATTCCTCTGAATCAAGTCCTCGAAGATTGCTCGGCCATTTCCGACCATATGTTTCCCGGATTATACTGCGGTTTCTGAAGTGCAGAGATAACTTAGTCCCGAAGGCCAGCCGCACAAGTGTGAACAGTGACCTCATCTGACAACTTTTACCGAAGGGTCACGACTAGCCACGACCATGAGCCAGTTATGAAAACTCGATTCGCGGTTCGAAGCGGTTTCTCCATTGGCACGTCCCATCAATATGGAGACCGTGCCCTGTTTTTAAGGGATATGATCAATGATTTATGTTATCCCACGCGCGCATAATGGCACGATTATACGTGGAAATGGCGAGGTCTGTGGTGCAGTAAAAGGGCTCTTGGCCTTACGGTGGCCCATAAAAAGGAGGCGGCCACCATTTTCTTTGCACGCTCTCATTCCCCCCTGCGCCATTGCTTTCCCAATCCTCTGAGCTCTAGTGCCCAGATCCGTTCTTCCTCCCAAGAACTCCTCCGGCCACTCCCTCAATCCAGTCATAGCCGGCTCTGGGTCCAAGGGCAAGTGGGAGGCCTCCATCGTCACGGAGAGCGCCATCTAGGAGTTGAAGGACCCGGGTTACCTCCCCACTGACGTCTCCCACCGCGCTCCAGAGGAGGGCCAGGTCATCCCCACGCTGAAGCCTGGTGAGAGGGTGGGGTTCCTCCCCCACTTCATTCGGGGACTAGGTTTTCCCCTTCACCCCTTTGTTAGGGGTTTGATGTTTTTCTACTGGCTAGATTTTCATGATTTGGCCCCGAACTCCTTCCTACACATTTCGGCCTTCATCATCGTCCGCGAGGCCTTTCTTCGGATCCAGCGACACTTCGGCTTGTGGTTGAAGGTGTTCAACATCAAGCCGAAGATCATCGACGACCAGCAGGCGGGCTGCGGGGGCGCTATGGTGAGCAAACTCTCCTGGGTGGAGCTGTTGCAGAGCCGGATATCCAAGATGATCAAGCAGAAGGTTGAATTGCCCAATGTGATTCACATTATGCTCTGCCGCCGCATCCTCCCTTTTAAAGATCTGGCGTCCCCTAATACGTCCATTTTGCATCATGCTTTTATATCGATATTTATTGCATTATGGGCTGTTATTACACATTATGTCACAATACTTATGCCTTTTCTCTCTTATTTTACAAGGTTTACATGAAGAGGGAGAATGCCGGCAGCTGGAATTCTGGGCTGGAAAAGGAGCAAATATTAGAGACCTATTCTGCAAAACTCCAAAAGTCCTGAAACTCCACGAAAGTCAGTTTTGGAATATATTAAAAATATTGGGTGAAGAAAGCATCAGAGGGGGGCCACCCACTGTCCACGAGGGTGGAGGGCGCGCCCCCCTGCCTCTTGGGCCACCTGGAAGCCCCCCGATGCCCATCTTCTGGTATAAGGTGTCTTTTGCCCTAGAAAAAATCATAAGGAAGCTTTTGGGACGAAGCGCCGCTGTCTCGAGGCGGAACCTTGGCGGAACCAATCTAGGTCTCCGGCGGAGCTGTTCTGCCGGGGAAACATCCCTCCGGGAGGGGGAAATAGTCACCATCGTCATCACCATCGATCCTCTCATCGGGAGGGGGTCAATCTCCATCAACATCTTCACCAGCACCATCTCCTCTCAAACCCTAGTTCATCTCTTGTATCCGATCTCTGTCTCAAAACCTCAGATTGGTACATGTGGGTTGCTAGTAGTGTTGATTACTCCTTGTAGTTGATGCTAGTTGGTTTATTCGGTGGAAGATTATATGTTCAGATCCTTTATGCACATTAATACCCCTCTGATTTTGAACATGAATATGATTTGTGAGTAGTTACGTTTGTTCCTGAGGACATGGGAGAAGTCTTGTTATAAGTAGTCATGTGAATTTGGTATTCGTTCGATATTTTGATGAGATGTATGTTGTCTTTCCTCTAGTGGTGTTATGTGAACGTCGACTACATGACACTTCACCATTGTTTGGGCCTAGGGGAAGGCATTGGGAAGTAATAAGTAGATGATGGGTTGCTAGAGTGACAGAAGCTTAAACCCTAGTTTATGCGTTGCTTCGTAAGGGGCTGATTTTGATCCATATGTTTCATGCTATGGTTAGGTTTACCTTAATTCTTCTTTCGTAGTTGCGGATGCTTGCGAGGGGGGTTAATCATAAGTGGGATGCTTGTCCAAGGAAGGGCAGTACCCAAGCACCGGTCCACCCACATATCAAATTATCAAAGTAACGAATGCGAATCATATGAGCATGATGAAAACTAGCTTGACGATAATTCCCATGTGTCCTCGGGAGCGCTTTCCTTTATATAAGAGTTTGTCCAGGCTTGTCCTTTGCTACAAAAAGGATTGGGCCACCTTGCTGTACCTTGTTTACTTTTGTTACTTGTTACCTGTTACGAATTACCTTATCACAAAACTATCTGTTACCGATAATTTCAGTGCTTGCGGAGAATACCTTACTGAAAACTGCTTGTCATTTCCTTCTGCTCCTCGTTGGGTTCGACACTCTTACTTATCGAAAGGACTACGATAGATCCCCTATACTTGTGGGTCATCAAGACTCTTTTCTGGCGCCGTTGCCGGGGAGTGAAGCGCCTTTGGTAGGTGGAATTTGGTAAGGAAAAATTTATATAGTGTGCTGAAATTTACTGTCACTTGTTACTATGGAAAATAATCCTTTAAGGGGCTTGTTCGGGGTATCTTCACCCCGACCAGTAGAGCAAAGAGTTGCTCCTCAACCTACTGAACCTACTGAAAATGTTTACTTTGAAATTCCTTCGGGTATGATAGAGAAACTGCTAGCTAATCCTTTTACAGGAGATGGAACATTACATCCCGATATGCACCTAATCTATGTGGATGAAGTTTGTGGATTATTTAAGCTTGCAGGTATGCCCAATGATGTTATCAAGAAGAAGGTCTTCCCTTTATCTTTGAAGGGAAAGGCATTGACATGGTTTAGGCTATGTGATGATATTGGATCATGGAACTACAACCGATTGAAATTGGAATTTCATCAGAAGTTTTATCCTATGCATCTGGTTCATCGTAATCATAATTATATATATAATTTTTGGCCTCGCGAAGGATAAAGTATCGCTCAAGCTTGGGGGAGGCTTAAGTCAATGTTATATTCATGCCCCAATCATGAGCTCTCAAGAGAAATTATTATTCAAAATTTTTATGCTCGGCTTTCTCTCAATAATCGCTCCATGCTCGATACTTCTTGTACTGGTTCTTTTATGATGAAGGCTATTGAATTCAGATGGGATTTATTGGAAAGAATTAAACGCAACTCTGAAGATTGGGAACTCGACGAAGGTAAGGAGTCAGGTATAACACCTAAGCTTGATTGTGTTAAATCTTTTATGGATACCGATGCTTTTCGTGAATTTAGCACTAAATATGGACTTGACTCTGAGATAGTAGCTTCTTTCTGTGAATCATTTGCTACTCATGTTGATCTCCCTAAGGAGAAGTGGTTTAAATATCATCCTCCCATTGAAGTAAAAGTAGTTGAACCTATTAAAGTTGAAGAAAAGACTATCACTTATAATGTTGATCCTATTGTTCCTACCGCTTATATTGAGAAACCACCTTTCCCTGTTAGAATAAAGGATCAAGCTAAAGCTTCAACTGTGGTTTGTAAGAGTAATGCTAGAACATCTACACCCTCTGAGCAAATTAACGTTGAACCTAGTATTGCTATGGTTAAGGATCTCTTGGTCGATAATATTGATGGGCATGTTATTTACTTCTGTGATGAAGCTGCTAGAATTGCTAGACCCGATACTAAAGGTAAACATAGACCGGTTGTTGGCACGCCTGTTGTTTCTGTTAAAATAGGAGATCACTGTTATCATGGCTTATGTGATATGGGTGCTAGTGTCAGTGCAATACCTCATTCCTTATACAAAGAAATTATGCATGATATTGCACCTGCTGAAATAGAAGGTATTGATGTTACTATTAAGCTTGCCAATAGAGATACTATTTCACCAATTGGGATTGTTAGAGATGTTGAAGTCTTGTGTGGGAAAATTAAATATCCTACTGGTTTTCTTGTTCTTGGTTCCCCACAAGATGACTTTTGTCCCATTATATTTGGTAGACCCTTCTTGAATACTGTTAATGCTAGGATAGACTGCGAAAAGGATATTGTTACTGTTGGTTTAGGGGATATGTCTCATGATTTTAATTTTGCTAAATTTCGTAGACAACCCCATGATAAAGAATTGCCTAGTAAAGATGAAATTATTGGTCTTGCTTCTATCGCCGTGCCTCCTAATGATCCTTTAGAACAATATTTGCTAGACCATGAAAATGATATGTTTATGAATGAAAGAAGGGAAATAGATGAAGTATTCTTTAAACAGGGACGTATTTTGAAACACAACTTGCTTGTTAAAATTCTAGGGGATCCTCCTCCACCCAAGGGTGATCCCGTGTTTGAGCTTAAACCATTACCTGATACTCTTAAATATGCTTATCTTGATGAAAAGAAGATATATCCTGTTATTATTAGTGCTAACCTTTCAGAGCAGGAAGAAGAGAAATTATTGAAAACTCTGAAGAGGCACCGTGCCGCTATTGGATATACTCTTGATGATCTTAAGGGCATTAGTCCCACTCTATGCCAGCACAAAATAAAACTGGAGAAAGACTCTAAACCAGTTGTTGATCACCAACGACGGTTAAATCCTAAGATGAAAGAAGTGGTAAGAAATGAAATACTAAAGCTTCTGGAGGCAGGTTTCATTTATCCTGTTGCTGATAGTCAGTGGGTAAGTCCTGTCCATTGTGTCCCTAAGAAGGGAGGTATTACTGTTGTTCCTAATGATAAAGATGAATTGATCCCACAAAGAATTGTTACAGGTTATAGAATGGTAATTGATTTCCACAAATTAAATAAAGCTACTAGAAAGGATCATTACCTTTACCTTTTATTGATCAAATGCTAGAAAGATTACCCAAACATACACATTTTTGCTTTCTAGACGGTTACTCTGGTTTCTCTCAAATACATGTGTCGAAAGAGGATCAGGAAAAGACCACTTTTACTTGCCCTTTCGGTACCTTTGCTTATAGACGTATGCCTTTTGGTTTATGTAATGCACCTGCTACCTTTCAAAGATGTATGACTGCTATATTCTCTGACTTTTGTGAAAAGATTGTTGAGGTTTTCATGGATGATTTCTCCGTGTATGGAACTTCTTTTGAAGATTGCTTAAGCAACCTTGATCAAGTTTTGCAGAGATGTGAAGAAACTAATCTTGTCTTGAATTGGGAGAAGTGCCACTTTATGGTTAATGAAGGTATTGTCATGGGGCATAAAATTTCTGAAAGAGGTATTGAAGTTGATAAAGCTAAAGTTGATGCTATTGAAAAGATGCCATGTCCTAAGGACATTAAAGGTATAAGAAGTTTCCTTGGTCATGCCGGTTTTTATAGGAGGTTCATTAAAGACTTCTCAAAAATTTCTAGGCCTCTGACTAATCTCTTACAAAAAGATGTACCTTTTGTCTTTGATGATGATTGTGTAGAAGCATTTGAAATACTTAAGAAAGCCTTGATTTCTGCACCAATTGTTCAGCCACCTGATTGGAATTTACCCTTTGAAATTATGTGTGATGCTAGTGATTATGCTGTAGGTGTTGTTCTAGGACAAAGAGTTGATAAGAAATTAAATGTTATCCAATATGCTAGTAAAACTCTAGACAGTGCCCAGAGAAATTATGCTACTACTGAAAAAGAATTTTTAGCAGTTGTATTTGCTTGTGACAAGTTCAGACCTTATATTGTTGATTCTAAAGTAACTGTTCACACTGATCATGCTGCTATTAAATACCTTATGGAAAAGAAAGATGCTAAACCTAGACTTATTAGATGGGTCCTCTTGCTACAAGAATTTGATTTGCATATTATTGATAGGAAGGGAGCTGAGAACCCCGTTGCAGACAACTTGTCTAGGTTAGAAAATGTTCTTGATGACCCACTCGCTATTGATGATAGTTTTCCTGATGAACAAGTAGCTGTCATAAATGCTTCTCGTACTGCTCCATGGTATGCTGATTACATTGTTGCTAAATTTATACCACCTAGTTTCACATACCAGCAAAAGAAAAAGTTTTTCTATGATTTAAGACATTACTTCTGGGATGACCCACACCTTTATAAAGAAGGAGTAGATGGTGTTATTAGACGTTGTGTACCTGAGCATGAATAGGAACAGATCCTACGCAAGTGTCACTCCGAGGCTTATGGAGGACACCACGCTAGAGATAAAACTGCACATAAGGTATTGCAATCCGGTTTTTATTGGCCTACTCTTTTCAAAGATGCCCGTAAGTTTGTCTTGTCTTGTGATGAATGTCAAAGAATTGGTAATATTAGTAGACGTCAAGAAATGCCTATGAACTATTCACTTGTTATTGAACCATTTGATGTTTGGGGCTTTGATTATATGGGACCGTTTCCTTCCTCTAATGGGTATACACATATTTTAGTTGATGTTGATTAAGATGCTTAAAGAAGTTATTTTTCCGAGGTTTGGAGTCCCTAGATACTTAATGACTGATGGTGGTTCACATTTTATTCATGGTGCTTTTCGTAAAATGCTTGCTAAGTATGATGTAAATCATAGAATTGCATCTCCATACCACCCACATCTAGTGGTCAAGTAGAACTGAGTAATAGAGAGATTAAATTAATTTTGCAAAAGACTGTTAATAGATCTAGAAAGAATTGGTCCAAGAAACTTGGTGATGCATTATGGGCCTATAGAACTGCATATAAAAATCCTATGGGTATGTCTCTGTATAAAATGGTTTATGGAAAAGCATGTCACTTACCTCTCGAACTAGAAAATAAGGCATATTGGGCCATTAAAGAGCTCAATTATATGATCTCAAACTTGCCGGTGAGAAGAGACTATTTGACATTAGCTCACTTTATGAGTGGAGAACCCAGGCCTATGAGAATGCCAAACTGTTTAAAGAAAAAGTTAAAAGATGGCATGACAAAAGGATACAAAAGCGTGAGTTTAATGTAGGTGATTATGTTCTGTTATACAACTCTCATTTAAGATTTTTTGCTGGAAAACTCCTCTCTAAATGGGAAGGTCCTTACGTTATCGAGGAGGTCTATCGTTCCGGTGCCATAAAAATCAACAACTTCGAAGGCACAAATCCGAAGGTGGTGAACGGTCAAAGAATCAAACATTATATCTCAGGTAATCCCATAAATGTTGAAACCAATGTTATTGACACCGTAACCCCGGAGGAGTACATAAGGGACACTTTCCAGAACGTTTCAGACTCCGAAAAGGAATAGGTATGTGGTACGGTAAGTAAACCGACTCCAAAACAGTTCTAACAGCAATTTTTCTCTGTTTTGGAATACTTAAGAAAATAGGAAAATAATAAGTAGTCCTGAAAGGACACGAGGCATCCACGAGGGTGGAGGGCGCGCCCCCCTGCCTCGTGGGCACCTCGTGTGCCCTCTGGACTCCATTTTCTTGCACGATATTTCTTTTGGTCGTTAAAAATTCATTATATAATCTCCAGAAGGTTTTGACCACGGTACCACGACAAAACCCTCTGCTTTTGTTTCGAGCTGTTTTTCTGACAGATCTAGACCACCATGACGTCTTCAAGCGCCCCCAAGGACAAATTTTTCGAGAAGGTCATCAACCCCTACCTCGCGGAGGTGCTGCAACACCCTCAAACCATTGAGATGCGTGAGGGGGTGCTGCACATCCGCGATGTTGAGGGACCAAGGAGGACCGGAAGCGTGGAGACAAGACTCGAAGCAATGGAGCAACAAGTTTTCAAGTGCCAGGGGATGGTGGAACGCGGACTCAACGCCAACCACATGATGATCGCGGAGTTCACCAACAACCACAAGCTGGATGCCAAGAACATTGGGGAGACCATCTTCAAGCTTCACGAGAAAATCGAGCACCTCCAAGCCCAGATCTATGACCTGCAAAACCAAAACTGTGAGTATGAATATAGATTCAAGAGGATGAGTTTGGCTGCAGATTTGAGGATCCCGGAGACTCGATCATCCTTCTATGATGGTGAGCCTATGCCTTGGAAGATGGACGACAAGCCTACATCATCAACGACTCCATCATCACCACCTCCGAAGAAAGAGACATAAATACATGGGTATGGGCGCTCCCCTTGGCAACTGCCAAGCTTGGGGGAGGTGCCCCGGTATCGTATCACCATCACACTTCTATCTTTACCGTTTTTCTTAGTTCGATCCTTTTGGTTATATCTTGATCTAGTAGAATAAAGTTTAGTATGATCTAGCTTTGAGTTTTTGTGTTGATCCTTATCTGTGTAATCGAGTCCGTGAGCTATATATAATAAAGATTAGTCTTGAGTCGAGGGCTTGGTTATCTTGCTATGATCTTAAGGGAAAAAAAGAAAAAAAAAGAAAGAATAAAAAGAAATAAAGAGATCATATTCATCTTATGGAGAGTAATGACTTCACATATAAAGAGTATGATGAATAAAAGTTGTTGAGAGTTGACAAACATAGTTTTGGTCATCGTTGCAATTAATAGGAAGTAATAAAGAAAGAGAGGTTTTCACATATAAATATACTATCTTGGACATCTTTTATGATTGTGAGCACTCATTAAAATATGACATGCTAAAAAGTTGATGTTGGACAAGGAAGACAACGTAATGGGTTATGTTTTCTTATATCCGAAATAAATTATATTGTCATGGATCATCCAACATGTTGAGCTTGCCTTTCCCCCCTCATGCTAGCCAAATTCTTTGCACCAAGTAGAGATACTACTTGTGCTTCCAAATATCCTTAAACCCAGTTTTGCCATGAGAGTCCACCATATCTACCTATGGATTGAGTAAGATCCTTCAAGTAAGTTGTCATTGTTGCAAGAAATAAAAATTGCTCTCTAAATATGTATGATCTATTAGTGTGGAGAAAATAAACTTTATACGAGCTTGTGATATGGAAGAAATAAAAGCGACGGACTGCATAATAAAAGTCCCTATCATAAGTGGCAATATAAAGTGACGTTCTTTTGCATTAAGATTTTGTGCATCCAACCATAAAAGCACATGACAACCTCTGCTTCCCTCTGCGAAGGGCCTATCTTTTATTTTTGTCTTATACCTTATACAAGAGTCATGGTGATCTTCACCTTTCCTTTTTACACTTTATCCTTTGGCAAGCACTATGTGTTGGAAAGATCCTGATATATATATCCAATTGGATGTGGGTTTTCATAAAGCATTATTGTTGACGTTACCATTGAGGTAAAAGGTTGGGAGGCAAAACTATAAGCCCCTATCTTTCTCTGTGTCCGATTAAAACTTCATATCCATAAGTATTGCGTGAGTGTTAGCAATTGTGAAAGACTAAATGATAGTTGAGTATGTGGACTTGCTGAAAAGCTCTTATATTGACTCTTTCCGATGTTATGATAAATTGCAATTGCTTCAATGACTAAGATTATAGTTTGCTGGTTTTTCAATGAAGTTTCTGATTCATACTTTACATTGTGAATAGATTGTTACTTCAGCATAAGAAATCATATGACAATATATATATATATATATATATATGTGTGTGTGTGTGTGTGTGTGTGTGTGTGTGTGTGTGTGTGTGTGTTGCTATTCTTAGAATGATCATGATGCCCTCATGTCCGTATTTTATTTTATCGACACCTCTATCTCTAAACATGTGGACATATTATTCGATATCGGCTTCCGCTTGAGGACAAGCGAGGTTTAAGCTTGGGGGAGTTGATACGTCCATTTTGCATCTTGCTTTTATATCGATATTTATTGCATTATGGGCTGTTATTACACATTATGTCACAATACTTATGCCTTTTCTCTCTTATTTTACAAGGTTTACATGAAGAGGGAGAATGCCAGCAGCTGGAATTCTGGGCTAGAAAAGGAGCAAATATTAGAGACCTATTCTGCACAACTCCAAAAGTCCTGAAACTCCACGAAAGTCAGTTTTGGAATATATTAAAAATATTGGGCGAAGAAAGCACCAGAGGGGGTCCACCCACTGTCCACGAGGGTGGAGGGCGCGCCCTACCCCCCTGGGCGCGCCCCCCTGCCTCGTGGGCCACCTGGAAGCCGCCCGATGCCCATCTTCCGGTATAAGGTGTCTTTTGCCCTGGAAAAAATCATAAGGAAGCTTTCGGGACGAAGCGCCGCCATCTCGAGGCGGAACCTTGGCGGAACCAATCTAGGGCTCCGGCGGAGCTGTTCTGCCGGGGAAACATCCCTCTGGGAGGAGGAAATCGTCACCATCGTCATCACCATCGATCCTCTCATCGGGAGGGGCTCAATCTCCATCAACATCTTCACCAGCACCATCTCCTCTCAAACCCTAGTTCATCTCTTGTATCCGATCTCTGTCTCAAAACCTCAGATTGGTACCTGTGGGTTGCTAGTAGTGTTGATTACTCCTTGTAGTTGATGCTAGTTGGTTTATTCGGTGGAAGATTATATGTTCAGATCCTTTATGCACATTAATACCCCTCTGATTTTGAACATGAATATGATTTGTGAGTAGTTACGTTTGTTCCTGAGGACATGGGAGAAGTCTTGTTATAAGTAGTCATGTGAATTTGGTATTCGTTCGATATTTTGATGAGATGTATGTTGTCTTTCCTCTAGTGGTGTTATGTGAACATGGACTACATGACACTTCACCATTGTTTGGGCCAAGGGGAAGGCATTGGGAAGTAATAAGTAGATGATGGGTTGCTAGAGTGACAGAAGTTTAAACCCTAGTTTATGCGTTGCTTCGTAAGGGGCTGATTTGGATCCATATGTTTCATGCTATGGTTAGGTTTACCTTAATTCTTCTTTCGTAGTTGCGGATGCTTGCGAGGGGGGTTAATCATAAGTGGGATGCTTGTCCAAGGAAGGGCAGTACCCAAGCACCGGTCCACCCACATATCAAATTATCAAAGTAACGAACGCGAATCATATGAGCATGATGAAAACTAGCTTGACGATAATTCCCATGTGTCCTCGGGAGCGCTTTCCTTTATATAAGAGTTTGTCCAGGCTTGTCCTTTGCTACAAAAAGGATTGGGCCACCTTGCTGTACCTTGTTTACTTTTGTTACTTGTTACCTGTTACGAATTACCTTATCACAAAACTATCTGTTACCAATAATTTCAGTGCTTGCAGAGAATACCTTACTGAAAACTACTTGTCATTTCCTTCTGCTCCTCGTTGGGTTCGACACTCTTACTTATCGAAAGGACTACGGTAGATCCCCTATACTTGTGGGTCATCATCCCCCATGTGGGCCTACAAACCTGAAGATCCTACCACTATGCTCCGCTTCTTCCGCACTACCCACGCCCAGCTGTGGAAGGCGCTATTCAAGCCGCAGAAGGAGTGGCCAGCCGAGGAGGAAGACATTGGCCTTGATGCCGAAAACCCCCTTCGTGCGGTACGATAAGTTTTATTTTTATGTTCGAATGTTTTTTTTGACAAAGCACTCAACTATCTTCTCTCCCCTCAACAGAACTGGCTGAAGAAGGCCGAGCAAATCAGCTGCCCGACCCCGCTGCCCGAGGGCCCCAGGGCGGCCTTGCTAATGGCCATGTTGGCCGAGGTGCCGTATGAGGCACCAGAAAAGAAGGAGAAGAAGAAAGGGAAGAAGAAGGAGACCAGGGAAGGTCTCCTGTCCCGAGGACCTCTGGACGGTAGATCCGGGGACACCCATGCCCCCTCTATCTACGAGGGGGAGAAGGTACAGGAAGAGGACGGGGAGGAAGGCGACTCTTCCCCAACAAGGAAGAGGGCTGTGTCTGAAGACGCTGGGGAGGACCAGCCTCCTCCCGCCCCAAAAAGACCGCGCAGGGCCAAAGTGGCCCTGTCTGATAACAGCTCGGCTTCTGCTGAGCACTCCGAGGCCTCCGACGTGGTCCCCCAGAAGACCCGCAGGGTGAAGCCGCGGGCCCAAAGGTATGTATGCTGAGACGCACTTATCCCATTTTGGCCGAACTATGCCCATTATTGATCGCGTGCTTGCCTTAATGTTGCAGCCCGCCGCGCGACCTCCCCACCGACCAGGTCTCGGAAGGGGACTCTCTACCAGCCGCCCTGGCAGAGAACGGGACCGAATCGCACACATCGCCTCCCCCGATCATTGAGGATACCGGGGAGGCTTTGTCAAGGCGGACCCCCTCCTGTGTCAAACACAGAAGGAGGGGCCGACGTCATTATGTCCGAGGTGTATACCTTGGCCACCAATGACTAGGAGGGAGGAACCCTCTTGACGAATAACGAGGGAGAGCCCAGGCGATCCGAGCTTTCCCCAAAAGTGGTTCCAGAGCCGTTAAGGCACCAGGAGCCGACTATCCCCGTCGCCACAAGAGGAGAGGCTGAAATACCCCCGCCACCCCCGCCCGCCCCAGGGGCGGGCCTCGACTAGGTAGCCGGATGAGATGGAGGAAGCTTTAACAAGTTCCTCTATTGCCTAAGAGCACCGTGCCCTGATGGGCATGGTTTTGCAAAGTCTTCGGTCCGTGGACAACGGACTGAAGGAGGCCTTCTGAAAGGCTTCAAGGTAAGCCATGTAATGATATTTCCTTAGAAATTTTCTTTTATATGATCATGCGACCTCATATACAGTAGCCCCCGAGCCCCGTGTGAGTTTGAAAAACTCATGCGGCGGTCGAATAACTTTAACATATAGATGACCGTAAAATGAGCAGTAGCCCCCGAGACTCTGGCCGGATTGCGAAAGCCGGACAGGGGATCGAGAATTAATAGCTCGGGAATCTAACATGTTTGGTCTGATGTGCAGGCGTCGTCCTCGGCGGCAGCTGCCAACTCTGAGGAGCTGGCCGAGCTAAATCAGAAGCTCAAGAGCTCCGAGGACGACCTCGATCTGCTGAAGAAGTAGTTTGATGACGCGCAAGGTAAGTCCAAGCTAAATTGTTAGTACAACTATTACTTATTATAGTTAGGAAGTTAATCCTAACGAAATGTAACTGACATTGCTACAGCTGCCACCGCCGAGGTCGAGAACCTCAAACCCGAGCTTAAGAAAACTTAGCAGGAAGCCGTGGAGCAGAGGGCTGCAGCCGAAAAGGCAACCACCAAACTGGCCACGGTAAAAACCGTTAGCCAGAAGTACGAGGCCAAGGTGTCTGAGGTGCAGTAGGAGCTCAAGGATGCCATCATGAAATGTGAGGTCCTCGAGCAGAAGGGTAAGGAGCAGGCCACCGAGCTAACCTCACTTAGGTCAGCAGCTAAAGAAGCTCGGACGGAGGCGCAGGGCTACCAGGAGGAACTCCGCCAAGTCAAGCTTATTGCGGATGGTAAGTCATACTTACTGCAAAGTGTCTTTGGTGGTAACAGGTTCGCTTTGCTCACGCGAGTATGGCATTCCCCAGGCGCTTTTGCGGACCTCCCGAGGAGTGCATCAGACGCATCTCGGTACTTTGCGTCCCAGGAGGGTCATACCGAGCAGAGTCTATTTTGGGCGCAGTTTAAAGCACCCGAACACCCTCCCCTCCTCAACAACCAGCTGAAGGAGCTGATGGAGTTGCATCGGATGGTGGAGCCAGTGATGAAGGACCTCTGCATCAAGCTGTGGCCCACAGAGCCGCTGCTGAGCAGCTACTTCGGCCTGGTGCAGAAGCTATGCGACGCTACGCCCCGGATTGATTTCTGGAAGCACTCTGTATGCATTGAGGGAGCTCGAATGGCCTTCAGCAAGACCATGGTGCACTGGCCGAAGATCAAGCTGACCGATGTTGGGGATATAATTATTGGGTATGACCCGCCCAGGAGGGGCCGGGTCATGCCACTGGCGGTTCATAATGAAGAGGCCCAAGAAGAGATGGCTGTTTACGAAGCAAGCTTACTGAAGGCCCAAGACCCGCAGGAGACTTGAGGCCCGTGGGCGTAAACCGCCATATGTTTAACTTGTGCGTTAAGGAAAGTGTAGTTCTGTCACCGAGCCGGACACGTTGTGTATGAGCCGGCCGGGACTTTGTAAGCCGCCGGGCGTCAGCCTGTGTATATAAAGGGGTGACCCGGCGGCAAGTTAGGGCAGGAAAAACAACAAGTGGAGAACTAGGTTAAGCGTATTCGCTCCCTGGTAATCGAATCCCGAGCAATACAACTATAAGCAGGACGTAGGCTTTTACCTCGTTGAGAGGGGCCGAACCTGGGTAAATTCTGTGTCCCTTGTCCCGTTTAACCCCTTCATGCTAACCTAGTGCGATGGCTCCACACCTAAGTCCCTCCACTAGGACATCTGCTGTGACAATCCCACGACAGTTGGCGCCCACCGTGGGGTTGGCGCACAGTGGTTTCGAGTTCTTGAAGGGCAGCTTTGCAGGGCTCAAGGGATACGCTGTGGGCCGGATGACCAAGAGTCGTCGCGGCAAGCTCTACATCGATGATGCAGGCTGGAGCCCCGAGGCCGGCTCAATTGAGTACGGGTACCGGGTCCCCTTCGGCGGAATCCATGTCTTCATAGGCAAGATCGGCGAACCGGGCCCTGAGCCGGACACCTGCACGGACATCGTCAAGACGGCTCAGCGTGCGCGACCCGCCCGGGTTCAACCCACCGTGAAGCGCGCCGTTGTTGGATTCATCCATGGGGCGGAATTGGAGGAAGGATCTGTATCTGGTGGTGAGACGGTCATCTACTCTGATGGTGAGTCATCAACCGGCGAGACCAACTCAATGTATCAACTGCAAGACGGTCGGCTTGGGGGCTGTTCCGATGGTGACAGTATTCCGGACCCCTATGAGCCGCCGAACAGGGTCGCGATTTTCATTGCCGGTACACAGCCGGCTCTTGGTTCAACAACCGCCGCGGCTATAACCTCCAGTTCAACGGCTGCGGTGGCGGCTGGTGCTAGCGGTTCTGCGCGCCCACCGGCTCAAGTTCTCACAGAGTTATTGGAAACTTTGGCGACTTTAATGGGGGTGGAGGTAACCCCGGATACTCAGGAGCAGCATAAGGTGGATGTGGCGAAGGTGCGAGATGAGATCGCCCAAGCCAAGGAGGAACTGGCGGCTGAAAACGCTAGGATGGTCGCGGAGCGGGCTGCTTTGGACGCCCAGGCACAACGGATTCAGGCAGACTCTTTCCGGCTCACATTGGATCAAAACGCTTCAAACGAGATCATGAGGAGGAGGCACCAAAGTCGACTACCCCCGGTTTATGAGGCAAGGAACCTCTTCAACACACCCGTAGCAGGAATCAGTGACCCGCCGGCGGTGAACCGGGCGGTCGAAGCACCGGTGACTGGAGCACCGGTTCAGCCATGCACGATGGACCCACCTCGCTTGAATAATATTCCGCCTCAGCATGTTCCGACACCTCCGGGTCATTATTCTAACCCTTTGGATAATATGATTGCTACGGCGATGCGATTGGCGGCCCTGCCAATTGAAGGTGAGTCTCCAGCTGCGATAGAGACACAGAGGGTTAGAGAGCTTCTTCAGACAACATTGGATCAGCAGGCGGCTTATTCGTATAGTCGCGAAAGGATTCACTCAACCCCTCGGCCAAGCCGGAGTTATAGCCGACATATTGAGTCGCCAGCGGTTTGAAGCAGCGAACAGCGTCATAACCAGCCTCGTGGGCATAACCCGGCGCGCGGTGGTGGAGATGCTCAGACTTTGGTGGATCAGGGCAGAGCGCGTCGGGAGGCTGAGCTGGCGGCTCAGCTGGCGGCTCAACAACAGTCGCCGGTTTATCCGTCTGCATCGGTGGAGGCAGGAGTGACCTCCAGAACTTTGGGGGTGCCATGTTTAGTGTCGGCCTTACGCAATGAGCGTTTGCCTAAGGATTTCAAGGGCCCTCGTAAGGTGCCTAATTACACAGCGGATCAGCCCCCCGAGGCTTGGATCGAGATCTATGAGATGGCCATGGAGATGCTGGATGTCAGTGATGCTGCTTGTGCTAAATATTTCACCATGATGTTGGATGGGCCGGCTCGTACTTGGTTGAAAGGGCTCCCTGCTAATTCCATTAGATCCTAGGCAGAGTTGAAAGCTCGTTTTATCCAAAATTTTAAAGACACATGCAAGCAGCCCATGTCAATCCTGGATTTGGATTCTTGTGTCCAAGGTGAAGGTGAGTCCACAACCCACTGGGTGCGCTGGATCTCAGCTATCATACACTTGTCGGACAGTATCAATGCCGGCTCAGCGGTCCTGATGTTGGAGAAAAACTGTCGTTTCCTCCCTTTGAAACAAAAGCTGGGGCAGCTTAAGCGTCACTGCAATGACATGGGGGAGCTGATGGCAGCTCTCGTCAAATATGCCGACTCTGATAGTACCAAGGACCCCGAGTCTGATGATGAGAAGCCGGGTAAGGGAAAGAAGAGCAGCAATGTGAAAGGACAGCAGCATAACCCGGCAGGCCAAGGTGGCAATGGTAAGCGCAAGGTTGATGGCAACTTGGATTTTGTGGCTAACACCAATACATAGAATAGTAATCAACGTCGCAAGGGAAAACCGCCCCCTCGGTTTGGAGGACCAAAATTTAACCTTGAGGCTATGATGAACCAGCCTTGTCCAAAGCATAGTACGCACGAGAAGCCGGCCACCCATCTGTGGAAAGATTGTTTCATCATGAAGGAATATAGGAACTCCAATTTTTTCCACGACAATCATGGCCCGAATGGCAGTTCAGGGTCCGGCTCTCATGGACCTGGTTTTGGTGGCGGCGGTTCAAACTCTGGTTTCCAGGGCCAAGGCAATCAAGGCGGCTTTAATCAGCCATCTGGCCAAGGGAATCAGCAGCAGCAGTTTGGTTATCAGAGTAACCCGAAGTAGTTGAACAGTGGACAGTATCATGTTTTCACTATGAGATTATGTAAGAGGGATCAGAAGCTCCATAAAAGGGCAGTAAACTCAATTGAGCCTACGGTGCCTCGTTATTTGAGGTGGTCTGAGCAGCCCATCATATGGAGCCGTGAGGATCACCCGCCCCGGGTGGATAATCCAGGTCAGTTGGCATTGGTGGTGGCTCCTCAGGTAGGAGGATATAAGCTTACAAAAGTACTCATGGATGGGGGCAGTAGTATCAATATCCTTTATTATGATACTTTCCGTCGCATGAATTTGTCTGACAAAGATCTTAAGACGTCTTCTACTGTTTTCCATGGGGTGGTGCCTGGTAAGTCAGCATATCCAGTGGGTAAGATGACCCTGGAGGTAGCTTTTGGAGATGACCGTGATTTCAGAGTTGAGAAATTAACCTTTGAGGTGGTCAAGATCAAAAGCTCGTATCACGCCTTGTTCGGACGGCCGGCTTACGCCAAGTTCATGGCACGGCCTTGCTATGTTTATTTACAGCTTAAGATCCCGGGTCATAAGGGCACCATCATGGTGCATGGTGATAGGAAGATTGCTCTGGATTGTGAAGAGGGTGATGCTGCGTATGCTGAGTCGGCCTGTGCCGCAGAGGAGTTGAAGTTTTATAAGGATAATGTTGACCCGGCGGATATGACACCTTTGAAGAAGCCAACTACAGAAAATGACCCCCTGTTGAAATTTAAGTCGGCAGATGATACTAAGTTGGTCGATTTTGTTCCTGGTGACTCGTCCAAACAGTTCAGTATCAGTGCCAATATGGATCCGAAATAGGAAAGCGCGTTCATCGAGTTCATCCGTGAGAACCGGGACATCTTCGTATGGAAACCTTCTGACATGCCAGGTGTACCGAGGGAACTCGCTGAGCACACTCTTAATGTCGATCCAAGATTTAAACCGGTTAAGCAGTTTCTTCGTTGTTTCAATGAAGAGAGGCGCAAGGCAATTGGTGAAGAAGTGGCCCGGCTCTTGGCTGCTGGATTCATCATTGAGGTTTTTCATCCTGAGTGGTTAGCTAACCCAGTGCTGGTACTTAAGAAGAATGGCACTTGGCGTATGTGTGTGGATTATACGGACCTTAATAAGGCCTGTCCAGCTGACCCTTTTGCTCTCCCTCGTATTGATCAAATTATTGATGCTACGGCGGGTTGTGAGCGTTTGAGCTTTTTGGATGCTTACTCTGGTTATCATCAGATCAAAATGGCAGTTAAGGCACAGGAGAAGATAGCTTTCATCACTCCTTTTGGAGCCTTCTGCTATGTATCTATGCCCTTTGGGCTCAAGAGTGCCCAGGCGACTTACCAACGGTGCGTTCAGAATTGCCTCCATGATCAGATTGGACGAAATGTTCACGCCTATGTGGATGATATTGTTGTAAAATCCAGGAAGAAGGAAACTTTGATAGATGATTTGAAAGAAACCTTTGACAATCTCCGGGTCTATAAAATGATGCTTAACCCGGCCAAGTGCGTCTTCGGTGTACCGGCAGGCAAACTATTGGGTTTCCTGGTTTCTGAAAGAGGCATTGAAGCTAACCCGGAGAAAATCAAGGCTATCACTTCTTTGGCTAAACCGGCATGTATCAATGACGTCCAGCGGTTGGCAGGTCGTATTGCAGCTTTGAGCTGGTTTATAAGCCGCCTGGGAGAAAAGGCTATCCCTCTGTATCAGATGATGAAGAAGACAGATAACTTTGTCTGGAGTGATGCTGCCAATGAGGTGTTTGAATTACTTAAGAAACAGCTAGCTGAACCACCGGTTCTTGCAGCTCCTATTGAGAAGGAGCCCTTGCTTTTATATGTGGCTGCAAATAACAGAGCTGTCAGTGTGGCAATTGTGGTTGAAAGGAAGGAGTCAGGCAAGGAGTATCCGACTCAAAGGCCGGTTTATTATGTCAGTGAGGTGCTCATTGAATCCAAGCAGAGGTACCCACATTGGCAAAATTTGGTTTATAGTGTGTTCATGGCTAGCCGCAAGTTGAAGCAATATTTCCTTGGTCATCCCATCACTGTGGTTAGTTCTGCTCCCTTGGGGGATATTATTCAAAACAGAGAAGCCACAGGTCAGATAGCTAAGTGGGCTATTGAACTTGGACCCCATGGCTTGAAGTATATGCCTCGGACAGCTATAAAGTCTCAAGCACTTGTGGATTTCATTAATGACTGGACGGAATTGCAGATGCCCGAGGATAAGCCGGACACCACATACTGGACTATTCATTTTGATGGATCCAGGAAATTTGAAGGCTCGGGGCTGGAGTTATATTAACTTCCCCGCGAGGTGATAAGTTTTGTTTTGTTCTAAGGTTGCTGTTCCCTTGTACCAACAATGCAGCTGAGTATGAAGCCTTACTCCATGGTCTTCGGATGGCTAAAGAGATGAATTTAAGCCGGGTGAGGTGCTTTGGCGATTCAGACTTGGTGGCTCAGCAGGTGTCAGGAACTTTTGATTCAAAGGATCCACTCATGGCGGCTTATCGCCGAGAGGTTGATACTATTGCTGGTCATTTCAAGGGTTATCAAGTGGAGCATGTTGATCGCAGGAAAAATGAAGCTGCTGATGCTTTAAGCCGGCTGGGGTCTCAGCGTAAGCCGGTACCCCCTAATATTTTCCTTGATGTTTTGCATAATCCGTCAGTTAAATTGCCTACGGAGGAAGATCTTGCAGTCCCTGACCCGGAAGCACAGTTGGTGGCGGCTCTCCATGTTATTCCTGATTGGACTGTTCCATATTTGGCTTATATGACTCGGGGTGAACTACCTGAGGATGAAACCTTGGCTAGGCAAATAACCCGGAGGTCTAAATCAATGACTATTGTCAACGGAGAGTTACATAGATGCAGTGTTATAGGGCTGTTTCAATGATGCGTTTCTCCTGAGGAGGGCCGTGAAATTTTAAGGGAGATTCATGAAGGAGATTGCGGTCATCATGCCGGCTCTAAATCTCTGGTTGCTAAGGCTTTTCATCACGGGTTTTATTGGCTGACGGCTCACGCTGATGCGGAAGATCTGGTCAGTAAATGTGATGGCTGTCAGAAATTTACAAGACGAGCTCATGTGCCGGCTCAAGAATTGAGGATGATTCCAATTACTTGGCCGTTTGCAGTCTGGGGGCTGGATATGGTTGGGCCTTTTAAAAGGTATAAGGACAAAAAGACTCATCTCCTGGTAGCAGTTGACAAGTTTACAAAGTGGGTTGAAGCCGAGCCGATCAGTAAATGTGACGCAGAAACGGCGGTTCAATTCATCAAGAAGGTGATCTTTCGTTTTGGATTCCCTCATAGTATCATTACTGATAATGGTACTAATCTGTCTAAGGGTGCAATGGAGGAGTTCTGTCAACAAGAACATATCCGGCTTGATGTGTCGTTAGTGGCTCACCCGTAGTCTAATGGTCAAGCTGAAAGAGCCAATCAAGAAATCCTGAGAGGTATCAGACCCCGTCTTATGGTCCCTTTGCAGAGGACGCCGGGTTGTTGGGTAGAGGAGTTACCCTCAGTGCTATGGAGTATCAATACTACCCCCAACAGATCTACGGGTTACACACCTTTCCTCATGGTCTACGGAGCAGAGGCGGTTCTCCCTAGTGATATCCGTCATGACTCGCCCCGTGTGATGGCTTATGTTGAAGCTGATAATGAAAAAGCATGTCAGGATGCACTTGACCTGTTGGATGAAGAGCGTGACCTTGCGGCGGCTCGTTCAGCGATTTACCAGCAAGATCTGCGTCGTTATCACAGCCGCCGGGTTAAGACCAGGACCTTTCAAGAAGGGGATTTGGTGCTCCGGCTCATCCAGGACCAATCTGACATGCACAAGTTATCCCCACCTTGGGAAGGACCCTTTGTGGTCAGCAAAAATCTGAACAACGGGTCATACTACCTAATCGATGTTCGAGACCACAAGGACTCAAGCATGTCGGAAGAGGAGACCCGCCGGCCGTGGAATATTGCTCATCTTCGGCCTTATTACACCTGAGCCACCGGCTCTTGTGATGTACATACTTTGTCAATGTATATATTATTATGAATATAATAAAGCCGGCATCCCTGAATTTAGGGCCTCTGTCGTTTCATTTCTAAGAATATGAGTCTTTATTGTTACTTCATTTAATCACTTGGGGGCTTCCTGCTTATTAAGCACAGCTATGACTACCCTCTTGATCCAGCTTGTGCGCCATGATTACAAAATACTTGAGGGCTTCCTGCTCATGGAGCATAGCTATGACTACCCAATTGATTCGGCTTGTACGCCTGGAATGACATGTTACTTGGGGGCTCTTTGTTAATGGACAGAGTTTTGTTGACCCTTGTACTAGGCTTGGACGCCAGGTGTATTCACCAAAAAATCCAGGTTATCCTGCCTTTGTAAGACTGCCACTCCGCCCAGGTAACCCTGGAATGACTCGCCGTACTCTTGATAGTCAATCTTATAGACCATGAACTTGTCAAGGTTAAAACGGCGATTGGTCATGTGAGGCCCGACTTACAAGGTTTGCATGAAGGTTTAACTCAGCGGCTGTGCGGCCCTTGAAAAGCACTTGACTTTGAGGCTTGGCAGCCTATGAAAGCCTTGTTTTTTTTTATTCATATTTGATTTGAACATCTTTTGAGGATCATCTTTTGTGGTTGAAAACCGATAACAGCTATGTTGCCTTATGGTTCATGTATGAACTTATCCGGAGTTTGTTAACCCGGTCTGGCTTTGGACTTTAAGTCGCTAGTATGTGCTGATTATCTGCTTAAGTATTGTGTTCTTGAAATTCTGGAATATTCCCTTACTGCGATTGTTAATAAGCCGGCAGCATGAATAAAATTGCACAGGACGTTGTGTTCTGTCTGGGCTGTTGCTCTTGCTGGCATGATAAGTCGGCAGTATGCCTAAACGTCACAGGTATGTTTATTTTATTATTATATGAGGTTCTAATAAGCCCACCCTGATCATGGACTATTTAGTCATCAGTGGTTTTTATAAAAGGGTATTGTCACCCGCCCTGGGGTAAACCGCCAGGGCACTTGTTATCTATTCATGTGCAGGAACAAATGATTAAACTGCCTTGCGTCATTGATGGTGCTATAAAGCATAAGTGGCGGATCTTTAAATAATGGATCAGCAGTGTTATGCGAATAAAACACGCACAACGGCGTGACAGAGAGGAATTGTTTAAACTAGCCTATTATAAGGCATCTGAAGGCCCAAAAGAACAAGTATTTTTTAGCGTCAGAACGCTATGACTAGCACCGGCTCATGAAGTCAGATCTTTATTCTTGGCGGGTTGTAGCCTCCGGGTCATCCTGCGCGTCTTCGTCTGCAGCTCCTTGATTATCCATTGGCTGGAAGTCAGGCGTAGACCAGTTGATACCGGTCAAAGCTCTAAACACAGCTTCATCATCAATAAGGTTGGATGGATCAATGTCAGGAGCGAAGGTATGCTTACGCTTCGGTGGGATCAGATCCACCTCTGAATGAACCGGTGCCTTCATTTTCTTGTTGTCGGCATCATAAGCCGCCTAGTACTGAGATAGATTGGTCTCTTCAGCCAGCCAGGTTGCTAATGGACGCATTGCTCTTGCTATTTCTGCAAAGTCATCAGCACTGAAGGGTGACCCATCTTCTTTTACACTTGGACAACCATTGGCCAAGTCTTCTGGATCGAGATCTGCTTGCCATGCCTTTGCCCGGCTTAAAGCAATCAAAGCGTCGGCTCTGGCAGAGGCTCGCTTCAACTCTTCAATCCTTTGGGGCAGCACTGACAACTTTTCCAATGTTTCCTTGATGAGGGTGGGCGGCTGTTTCTTATGAATTGCAGCTGCAATGGTCCATTGAGCACCGGTATATAGTTGTTCTACAAGAGTGTAGACAGCCTTAAGCCTGATGCGCATATCTGAGCCCAACTTGATGCTCCGGGAGCCTGTATCAGTAAAATTGTTAATAAGCTGGCAGATGTTTATAATATGTTTATTGGGATGTCAAGAGTAATGTCTACTACTTACCAAAGATGGCTGATGACATGTTATTGATCTGCTGCCTTAAACCGGATAACTCGTCAGTCACCGGTTTAAGCGCGGCTTTAGCATCCTCTGCTCTCTTCAATAGAGCCGCCTTTTCGGTCTCCCAGCCGGTTTTATCAGCATTGAAGTTTTGCTTAAGCTGCTCAATGTTTTCCAAAGCAGTCTTCAGTTCTGATTTGGCCTTGGATGTCTCGGATTGCTGAGTTTTGACATTGGCCCTCAGATCGTTGAGCTGTGAATCCTTCTTAGTCAGATCAGCCTGTGACATGAACAAACATGGAAGGTATTATGATCATGGTTATTTTTAAAGTCCCAAGCACAATACAAGTATTTTCCTTGGCACTTGGGGGCTAATGCCTATTGCTCTTTTTTAAGACAAATTTATCTACTGACCCGGATAAAATGATATGATCCGGTTTATAAAGGCTACATGTTGGGATATTGGTTTCATAAATGGTAATAAGTCCCGGCTTATTCATGTTGATTAAGCCGATCCTTGGGGGCTACAGGTGCACAGTTGATTACTGTTAATTAAAGTCCCGGCTTAACATAATGGTTAAGCCGGCCCTTGGGGGCTACTAGTGATGATATTCTTCTATTTTTATGACTATTTGAAAGCCTACAAAGTATTCAATCTTATCATACTTTATAGACTTGGCGGCTGATAGCAATATACTTATGAGGAAGAATTGATTGAATTACCTCATAGCGTTCCTTCATCAGATTGACCAAGCCGGCTTCAAAATCACGGCTGGTATATAACCGGTTCAAATAACCGGAATGGATTTCTTGAGCGCCAAATTGGGCGTAGCTTTCTAAGTCTGCCTTCCACTTGCCTTTGTCAGCAGCAGTAATCTCTTCCTTGGCGTTGTGCTTGATTAAGACAGTGGGGTTACCCGGTGCTGTATAACCAAACCCGGTGACGACGACATCGTCAGCCTTCTCTTCAGTAGGTTTGATGGGACTCGGCGGATTAGGGATAACCGGTTCAACGATCATAGGGTCGATGGTAACGTCGTGCTCTTCTGGTGGCGGGTCATCAATGGTGGCTTTAGTAGTTGGATAAGAGGCCTCTGGCAATTGTTTTTCAGGCTCAGAGGGGTTGGAGTCTTCAGCCGGCTTGTTCAATTTTGCCTTCTTGCTGGGCTTGGCCATGCCACTGAAAAATGAAATACAAAGATGTCAGCATGTTACTTAAGTATGAAGTTTCGACTGATTGAATGCACCCTTACGCAGGCACGGTCTTGAAGGCCGGGATTTGAGTTCCCGTTGAGTCACCGGAGGAGGAGTGAGATGTTCCCTGATAGTTTGAATTAGACGGATTAAGGGGTTGACGAAAGAACCTGCCTTGGGATAATCTAAGTCAGAAAGTTTTGAAACCTCCGGTCGACGTTTGCGAGGTGCTGGGGTATTCGGTAAGCCGGCGGATAAAACTTCATCGCCGCTACGCCGGGTTGTGCGGCGAGCTTCGTGTTGCTGCTTCTTCAAAAGAAAGTTGGGGTCCAAGTAAGCTAAAGGGTGAGAAAATCTTACTTTCCGGCTTGCTTGTCGAGTTTTCTGTGTTGGCAGAGGTTCTGAGCCGGAGGAAAGGATAATTACCTCGTCATCATCTGCACGGCTGGCTTCCGTATCATCCTGATAATGGTCATTGTCAACAAGATGTACAGAAAATGAGCCAAGGGAATCAAGTTTTACCTCCGACTCATCATCATCATCATTTTCGTCCAAGTTGAATAACTCGGTGGTATTGGTTTTCTTCTTGGCAGGCTTTTTAGCCTTGTTCTTCGTTCGGGGTTTCTTTGGCTTATCCTGAAGCTTCTTGGTCCAAAAGGGTGAATCGGCCTGTAAACATTTGAATGAGTATGAACAGGCCGTACAAATCAAAATATGAGTCAAAAATGTGATTGATACAAAACTTACAGCTGGCGGCTTATTCAGAGTGCAGAAAGGACTCAGACCAACTTGGCTGCAATCTGCCAAGCTCTCATTCAGCAGAGTCTTGGTCATGTTATTGATGTCTTCCTCCGTTATTTCGATCTGACAGTGGCGCTGAGGATCTGTTAGCTCGCCGGTATACTCGCACATTAAGCCGGGTCGGCGGCTTAGAGGCAGGACTCTCCAAGCGACCCAGCAGCGAACTAGATCATTTCCGGTCAAGCCATTGGCCATCAAGGCCCGGATCTTTGCAAAAACCGGCACATATTTCTTCCGCTCTGCTGTGCTGATACGGTCTGGAAGATGATGTCTGCTGCTAAGCCGGCTGGCGCGATAACCCGGTAAGGGGCTTTCTCCTTCCGGCGATGTATCTTGACAGTAAAACCAAGTCTGGTTCCAGTCTTTGGGGTGACTGGGAAGAATGGCAGCTGGGAAGGTGGCTTCTTTCCGGTGCTGTATAGATATGCCGCCTAGTTCCAAACTAGGCCCATCAATGAATTTGTTTTGCCGGTTCAAGTATTAAAACTCCCTGAATAGTTCTATGGTGGGTTCCTGTTGAAGGTACACCTCGCAGAACACTTGAAAATTGCAGATGTTTGAGACGGAGTTTGGGCCGATATCTTGTGGATGGAGTTTAAAGAAATGCAACACATCATGGAAGAATTTTGAGCCAGGAGGGCTGAAGCCCCGGTTTATGTGATCAGTAAAAATGATGACTTCACCGTCCTTGGGCTCAGCACGAGTCTCATTGCCTGGGACCCTCCAGTGGATGACCTCTTTTTTGGCTAAAACGCCAGTCTGAACATAATCTCTCAAGTCTTCCTCGGTGACCCGAGAAACGACCCAGTTGCAGGCAGTGACGGTCTTGACCATTTTGAGAAAAAAGGCCTACAAGACGAAAATGTTACCAGCTTAAGATTTTATTATTAACCGGATCATGGATTCAAAGGTGAAATATTACTATGTTAAGCCGGGAGATGAGCATTTGAAATATGCAAATAGTCATATTGGCGGCTTAAAAGGGGACTAATGATATCTGGCAGGTTACGGTTTATGAGTTAAGCCGCCAGCACAGTTATTGATTTTCAGATCTGTGAGGTGGAAAAATTGCTAAGTGTTGGACAAACAGTTTTCACAGATCGATGTTATAATTTTGGATCTATGGCAATTCAGAAAAAACAGTAAAAATTAAACCTAAGTTGCAGCGGCAGATCAGTTCATGTGCCCAGATGAGATCTCTTACGGAGAGGAAGCATTCAAATATCAAAAATGAGTTCTAAGGCCAACGCCGCGTAAGATGAACATCAAAACTTACAGGAAATAATAAAGAATGAAGAAGGGCGGAGATGAACTCCGACAAACTCGAGCAAACCCTAATGGAGATCTGCGGTGAGAAAAGAGGAGAACTTACCGGAGCTGTTAGGGCAGCGGAGGCGCGCGGCGGTGCTCTGGTGCGTTCAGGTCGATGCGGCGGCCGGAGTTGAGGCAGTTCGTGGGGTCGGCGGCAGAGCTCGGGCGCGTGAGTGTTGTGAGGAAGAGGATGAAGATGAGGAGGCAAGGGGAAAAGTGAAAGGGACCCCTGGCCTTATTTATAAGGTAGAAAGGATAAGTGGCATGCGCGGGAATCGAGGAGACTGAAAAATGGATATGTGACAGCACCGACGCCTCGATTTTCGGAGATTCATTAAAGTGATGACATATTAAGAATTGGGCCTCGTGTGATATTAATGTGAGATGACATCACGGCGGGTTACCACAATTTTAGGAGATGACGTCACGGCGGGTTGTAAGATCCCGTGAGGACGGATGAAGAAATATTTTTTCTAAGTGTTGAAGATTGATATGAACAAGTTCACATCAACCTGGGGCCTAATGTTGGGGATATAATTATTGGGTATGACCCGCCTAGGAGGGGCCGGGTCATGCCACTGGCGGTTCATAATGAAGAGGCCCATGAAGAGATGGCGGTTTACGAAGCAAGCTTACTGAAGGCCCAAGACCCGGAGGAAACTTGAGGCCCGTGGGCATAAACCGCCATATGTTTAACTTGTGCGTTAAGGAAAGTGTAGTTCTGTCACCGAGCCGGACACATTGTGTATGAGCCGGCCGGGACTCTGTAAGCCACCGGGCGTCAGCCTGTGTATATAAAGGGGTGACCTAGCGGCAAGTTAGGGCAGGAAAAACAAAAAGTGGAGAACTAGGTTAAGCATATTCGCTCCCTGGTAATCGAATCCCGAGCAATACAACTATAAGCAGGACGTAGGCTTTTACCTCGTTGAGAGGGGCCGAACCTGGGTAAATTCTGTGTCCCTTGTCCCGTTTAACCCCTTCAAGCTAACCTAGTGCGATGGCTCCACACCTAAGTCCCTCCACTAGGACATCTGTCGTGACAATCCCACGACAACCAAGGTGGCCACCGGACCACCTCCCCCTGGGAAGGAGCACAGGCGCCCCGAGCAGTACTTTGCCGGTGTGATGGATGGTGCTCGGGCGATAGAGGCCCAGTGCCCGAAAGATGTAATTTATGAATGAATTTATTTTCTTGTATCCAAAAGATGTTAGAACTTTTGTGCTTTATATTGCAACTAGTCGGCTTTACGTATAATGTGTGATGTATTTATTTTGACTCATGTGCAGCCGTTTTAAACTGAAAGTTACCAGTCGTCGGCTTCAACCCCCTTGCAGATACTGCATGGGGTGTTTTTCCTTAACACCGTAACTCTTAGCCGATGTCTCGCTGCTCGGAGGCGGTCTTGTGAAAGGAAAACAAGGCAATTGGACTATGCAGCTTTAGTGCTTTCACTTAGCCATAGGAGCTTGACTGTGGGAGCTAGTAACTAGCCCCCAGTATATGTGATATCCGGACGTACCGAGGTTGATGCCATGATCACTTGGTTCCTGTGATAGCGAACCCTTCGTTTTACACGGAATAACCTCTATCGATTTTTAGTTTAACACTTGTCATTGGATCGCGACCAGTTCTCGCTTATTATGACAGTCAGTTTTCGGCTTTCTCCACTGAGGTATTTAACCAGGTGATCTAGAAGTACAATCGCAGTGGTTCTCCCTTTACCCTCCTAGCCGAACAATGCGGAACGTAAGAGGGCAAACACAGGAGCCGGGCAACTCAACTATTGACCAAAGACATAATTCAGAACTGATTCATATAATGCAATATCCAAAACGCCGCGCACGTGTAATGAAATGAGTGCCGGACTGATGCTTGGGGTAAGATTTATGGTCGAGCCCCCGGTCTATTAGCCGATTGCATCTTAAAAAAAAGAGTGTATCATGATAGTTTACTTTGGCCTATAAGCGGGAAGAAATATGCAACACAAATGACTGCGGTATGACCGGAAAGAAAAAATGGTCTATATTTCCTTCGAATTCATGACGTCCAACCGTACCATCCAAACCGCCGAAGTAACTTTTATAGATACTTAAGAAAAAATTGAAAGAGGGAAGGTTTACACAGGGCCTCTATGTGACACCCTGATTTTGGCAACTTTTTCTTTTCAAAATTCTTTTGGCTTTATTTGCCTTTTTAAATGGTTTTCAAGTTGGTTTATTGATTTTGGACTTGAGGGTTACTTGAATTCTTCTCAAAAGTGATCCAACACCCTCAACACCTTGCCAAAATCTTGTCTCACACCCTGTGACCCAAACCCTAAGTTTCATTCTTCCAAAATAATTCATTTCTCCCTTTGGAAGTGCTCATCTTCACTGTGGGTTGTGAAGCAACCTATAGTTCTGTTGGTCAGAAAAATCCCAAATTAATACCACATCATATTGAGATCATCTACTCCCACAATCTCCAAAATTATTTCATGGCCCAGTACAAAATTTTGTCCAGAATATTCCTTTTACCTTCTGGACAGAATTGACCCTTTGTGAAGCAACTCATATTTTTATAACTCAGAAAATTCTCAGATTAATCCCTGAGATGCCATGAGTTATATATTTCTACAATATCCAAGAATATTATCTAGTCTAGTGCAAATTTTCAAACAAAATATCCTGCCAAGTTTCTGCTCATTTCAAACCTCTATGAAGAAAGTACCAGCTAGAGGTACCCATTTGAGCTGAAACTTTTATGGCATGTTGTCACCACCATATAACCCTCACACACCAAATTTCAGCTCCAGAAGATCATCTATGTGAGTGCCTCTTCCTCACTAAGTTTCTGGACCAATATAAGGTTTGTACATGAACTATGTGCAAATCTTTGCAAAAATTTCTCAAAACATGCCAGAAGATAGTCCTTCCAACCTGCTAGATCATACCAGACAACTTCAATGGCTCCATCCACAACTCAACCCTCCTCTAGAACCTCTCCAAGTTTCTATTCAGAAACTATAGTTGATGCTACACTTCAGACCAGAGTGCATCTAGTCGAGCTAGTGGCACGGGAGGACTCCAGTACCCAGGGTCGGCACACCAGACACAGTCTGGTAGGCTAGCTCGCGCCGCGTGCGCCTGTGCACGCGGTGACCACGCGGCCAGCACTGCCAAAACCGCGCTCTGGGCGCCGGCAGGTTCGGGTCTCGTCGGAGCGAGACACCCGCGTAGCCGTACCGTGTCTGCTCGCGCCGACAGCCTCCCCGCCGTCCACCTAGCCGCTCTAGACCCTCCCCCTCACCGGAATCGCCTCGCCGGCTGCCACCGAGTGCTGCACTGTGGCACCCGTGCTACCACAGTAGCGTGAGCTGGCCATCGTCTTCCCCGTGCGTCGTTGTCTTGCCCATTTAATGCTCTGCTCGCTCCCGTCACTTCGCCCGCGCCGCACCAGCCAGCTCGCCGTCCTCGCTCCGGCGATGTGGCCATGGCACCGCCTAGCTCCAGAACCCTCCCCTCCGCCTATAAAAGGCCCTGCCCGGCCTCTTCCAGCACCTCATCCCACTCCCTCCACCTCCAATCGAGCTTAGCTCGCCGCGCCAAGGCCGAGAGGCCCTCTGGCCTCGTAGCTCGCCGGAGTGCTGCCGCCGATCCCCACCTCGCCACATCTTGCTCCACTCCACCCTAGCCTCAGCCGACCTCATCTACGAGCTCAAGGCAGTCCCGTAGCCCTCCCTGACCCCTCACCCGGCCGACACGCCGTCAGAATCGCCGTTTCCGGCGACACACGAGAGCAGCCGCCGCCGGACAGGAAGAGGGTGACGCCGTCAGGCCATCTCCAGAGATGTTGCGGGTACAGGAAGACTCGCTGTCATGCGCTCGTTCCATCCCCGCAGTCGCCTGAGCTCGCTGCCATCGCTATCGCCGGTGATCGCCGTCGGTGAGCCGCCCCGCCACTGTTCTCTCTCTCCCTCACTGTTTAAACCCAGCCCGACCCCACCTGTCAGCCTCTCACCTCACGCGTCGAAGCGGTATAAGTGGAGGCGTACTCCAGGGTTACGTCTTCGACATGGCCGCTGGAGGTTTTTCTGATTTTAGTTTAAATTCATTTTTCAACCAAATTTGACCAGAAACTTTGATTGCCTATAGCTTTTAAACCACAAGTCCAGATGAGTTGGTCCTTTTTGCATTGGTTTTGTCTTGAGCCCCTCTATTTTCTGGTAAATTTTGGTATTTTTCTAGTATGCACAGAATTTCTGGTCAACAGAAATGTGTTATGTGACATTTTCTTTTGCTATTTAAAAATATTTTTAGAAGGGAGTTTCTATGGTATTGAAGACCAGGAGTTTGTTGATCCCTCACTTGAGCAAGGCAAGCCACATCATCCATTGCATAAGGCATTGCAATAGTATTGGCTTACTATGGAATTATTTGCATTAATTTAATTCACTAAAAGTATATAATATACATTACTTGGTAAATTTTGCATAGTCACTACCATGCTATAGCTTTACTTGTCATGCTATTCATGATAAATTGAACTTGATGGTTGATCAAGTGCCACCGACTCGGACTTACCCGTGCAGCCACATCTGCCAGAATGGGAGGGCCTTGACTTGGTCTGACCGCGTGCTCTTTTACCGTTACCTCCAAAGAGGGGAGGTTCTGCGTGCGTGCTACCCTGATCAGGTAGGCGACGATAACCTTGTGAGCCCAAGTTGAGTTATTTGCCGGCGTCCCCATTTGGGACAGTTTAGTTGGCCACGACGGTGGCAGGTGTCAGGAGTGACACAGGGGCCACCCAGGGCATGACTCCGGGGGGGAATGATTGTTGGTGGTACGATAGAGGAGTCACGGGTTAGACAAGTCTCGTTGGACGGATGCCCATGGTGTGGGAAAAGTGCGCAACCTCTGCAGAGTGTAAGAACCTATTCGAATAGCCACGTCCACGGTATTGGACACAGTCCGCACTAGGTCACACTATGTGGTCAACCGTAATAATGATGGAAGAACTTGTCTTAAGCTCAGTGGTGATCGGTGAATCACGAGTGTTCCAGGAGTCATGGGATGAACCCGGAAGAGAGTAAGTTGATTACCGGTAGCAGTAAGTGAGCATTTTAAAGCATTTAACATGTTCATTGCCATGTTGTTGTTTGCTGCACTGTTTTGGTTGCTGTGAGCTTGCGAGTACATTCCAAGTACTCACCTGGCATATCATGCCAGATGCAATGCAGGAGAAGCAGAGGATGGAGGTCCCGATGGTTCGTGCTATGCTAACTAGGTTGTGTCCCAGCAGTGTCCCTATGGGATGGAGTGTCCCACCCGATGTTCCGCTACGCTATAGTAATACCCAGTAGTATCGAGGACCCTGAGATGTTCTATAAATAATGTAGATAATGTCACAGCACGAGTAGTGTTTCTGGCCTCGCTGCCTTATGTAATATCCAAGCTTGTACTTGTGATATATCAATAAAGATCAGTGTTGTTCTGTTCCAAGTTGTTGCATGTTTCCAGAAGACATGATCTCTGGGTTGGAAACACTGGGTAAACCGGTCCTCTGAGCCGGGGTGCCACACTCTATGAGTGGTTTGACGTCCGCATTGCGCCCTACAGCACATCTGCGCCTTCGTGCTTATGAAGCTTCTGTGGATGATGTGCGATTTGAGTCGCTTATTATAACAGTGAGGATACTTTTCAACGGACAAGACGAAGTCTTTGAGAAGCCGTTGTGGCGTAACAGCTTGAACGCTAATCACGCCCTAGATCGTGCATGTACTTGACGTTTTATACGAAGACGTCCTTGGCCGTAGCTTGGTCGAGCCGAGCAGTTGGCCATTTGAGATTGCCCCACAGCTGCCCATGGAATTTTGAGTGCGAAGTTGTGTACCCGAGGTACGTATTTTACGGCTGAAGGGGCGGACTGTGGGGCACGCGTCCCTATTTAGGGTGTCCGTGCGTTTGATCGGGAGCCGAGGACGTAACTCAGGTGCGCTTACAGATGTCTGATGCCTTAATGCTAGGCCGAGCTTTCGATGCTTCCTCGGCGGCCTGGACTTCGGCTGCTAAGGCCGCTATTTGTTCTTCGGTCCGAAGAGAGCGCTCTGTGTTACCGTTAACGGTAATAATGCCTTTTGGACTGGCATCTTAAGTTTCAGGTACGCATAGTGCGGCACCGCGTTAAAGCGGGCGCATGCTGTTCGGCCGAGCAGCGCATGATAGCCACTGTGGAACGGCACAATATCGAAGATCAAATCTTCGCTACAGAAGTTTTCGGGCGAACCGAAGACTACTTCCAAAGTCATGGTTCCGGAGCAGCGTGCCTCAACACCTGGGATTATACCTTTAAAGGTAGTGTTGCTGGGCTTGATCCTTGATGGATCGATTCCCATTTTTCTCACTGTATCTGAATATATCAGGTTCAAGCTACTGCCCCCGTCCATGAGGACTCGAGTGAGGTGATACCCGTCAACGATGGGGTCGAGTACCAGAGCCGCCGTTCCTCCATGACTGATACTGGTCGGATGGTCTCGCCGGTCGACAGTGATCGGACAAGCCGACCATGGGTTGTACTTCGGGGCCACCGGCTCTAAGGCGTAGACATCCAGAAGTGCACGCTTCCGCTCCTTCTTGGGTACATGCGTGACATATATCATGTTCACATTTTTTACCTTGGGAGGGAACTGCTTTTGGCCTCCATTGTTCGGCCCGCGAGGTTCGTCATCGTCCTCACTGCGGGGACCCTTGCCATGTTCCTCGGCTGTAATTTTGTCGGCCTGCTTGATTACCCAACATTTACGGTTGATGTGGTTGGCAGGTTTGTCCGGGGTACCGTGGATCTGGTAGGGCCTGTCCAGGATTTTGTCCAGCGTAGTCGGGCCGTCTTGGTTCCCTTTAAAGGGCTTCTTCCGCGGTCCCGATTTTGAATTACTGAACCCGGCGTTTACGGCCGTCTCATCAGCGTCACTGCCGTTGTTCTTATGTCGGTGCTTATTCTTATTGCGCCTAGGTTTTCCATTTCCGTCTCGGACCACGGAGGTGTCGGGCTCATGGGGATGATTTCCCCTGCGAGCTAGCCAGCTATCCTCGCCCACACAGAAGCGGGTCATTAGAGAAGTGAGGGCCGACATTGTCCTCAGCTTATCCTGGCCAAGCTGGCACGCGAGCCATTCGTCACGAATGCTGTGTTTGAACGCGGCTATTGCCTCAGCATCCGGGCAATCGACAATCTGGTTCTTTTTAGTTAAGAACCTGTTCCAGAATTGCCGAGCTGACTCCCCAGGCTGTTGGACAACGTGGCTCAGGTCGTCGGCATCCGGAGGTTGGACGTAGGTGCCCTGGAAGTTGGCTTGGAAAGCGTCCTCGAGCTCTTCCCAGCTCCCAATGGAGTTTCCCGGCAAGCTATTAAGCCAATGCCGCACTGGCCCCTTAAGTTTCAGCGGTAAGTATTTAATGGCACGAAGATCATCTCCTCTAGCCATATGAATGTGGAGAAGGAAGTCTTCAATCCACACAACCGGGTCAGTAGTTCTGTCATACTGTTCTATATTCACGGGTTTAAACCCCTCCGGGAACTGGTGTTGCATCACCTCATCCGTGAAACACATTGGATGCGCAGCTCCTCTGATGATCCGGGTTGCATTCTGCCGAACCTCATTTGACATCCGAGCATACGTATTCTCCCGAGCTCTACCATGCCTGTCTAACCAAGCCTGATATCCGTCCTGCCCAGCGGGTGCATGTCCCCTGGATCCGTATATAGATCGAGTTGGGGCGGGGTTTGCGGATAATCTCCTCCGCAGGCCGTATGGCTCATTGGGCTGGACGGGCTCCTTGCCTGTACGGCGGGGAGCTACACGAGGGTCCTCAGTTTTACCTACCGCCCTATCCCGTCCTCGAGGGGGACGGTCAGGTTGGTCATGTTTGAAGGGCATTTCTTCGGCGGCTTCGTCGTCGAACGTCGAAAGCTAAACCCGTTTTGGGTAACCCCTGTTCGGGTCCGCGCACCGTAACTCGAAGTCCTGTTCGGCTGCGAGGACCGCCACCCATTTATCATTAAGGGTGTTCTGGTCAGCTTTAAGCTGCTGCTGTTTCTTTTTCATGCTTCGGGCGGTCGTGATAAGCCACCGCCGAAACCTTTCTTGTTCAAGAGGGTCCTCGAGGACGATGAAGTCCTCGGGTCCGAGGCTGACTTCATCCTCGATTCAGGGAGGTAGTTACTGTCCTCGGAATCCTCCGGGTCTTCGGGGTCCTCCGGGCCTGCGGGGTCGTTAGGGTCATCTGGCATCCCTGTGGTGCCGTGGTGCTGCTCGGGAGTGGCGTTATCGCCGTTGCCCTCATCTTCGGCGTTGTCCGGAGTGGCCTCGTCCCCAGTGGCATTGGTGTTGGTATTGTTGTTGTGCCCCCTGCCTCTTCCCTTCCCCTTGGATCGCTTCCGAGGGCGTCGGCGCTTGGGAAGCTCCTTCTCTGGATCCTCACCATCATCATTAGGGGTATCGACCATGTAGACATTGTAGGTAGAGGTAGCGGCCCACTTTTCGGTGTTGGAAGTGGCAAGGGAGGAAGTGGTATATGACATATCGTCGATGTCTTCATCTATGTCGTCCGCCTCCTCGAAGGCGTAGTCTAGCACGTCGGTTAAATCCTCGACAGTGGCGACTAAGTGGGTGGTGGGTGGGACGTAAAATTCCCTGTGGTCGGCCTCAAGTCCGATCTGGTTATAGACCAAAGACGGACCGTCCATGATACTCATAACCTGGATCCGATCTAGCATCTCATCTAAAAGCGAGAGGCCTGTCGGATCCGTCTTCTGACTATTTTCGGGACTGACCCGTAGTATGCGTGCGTCGGGGGCGTTCGACGTCGCCCTCGCGATGTGGTTGGCCAGGGCCGATCCCTGGTTATCGGACTTAGAGGTCGGATCCGGGCTCAAAGCCAGATCCGAGATATCGGCTGACCCGGTGACGGGGCCGGGGAGTAGATCCGAAGTCAAGGCCTCGGAACATGCGGGCCCTTCAGGTAGTGTTGAAAGCCCAGTAAAGATCAGATCACCCCGAGAGTCGGCGACGTATTCCAAGTTTCCAAACCTGATCTCCTGAGCGGGGGCGAAGCCGCCGATCTGGTCAAGGCGACTGGTCGGATTAGCATGCAGCACGATGCTGCCAAATGAAAAGAGCTGACCGGGAACAAAAATGTCCCCACTGCGGATGCCATCGCTGATGACTAAGCGAGCCATTGATCCTCGATGATCCTACAGTGCAACTCTCAATGAAAGCACCAATGTCGGTACTAAAACCGGCAGATCTCGGGTAGGGGATCCCGAACTGTGGATCTTGCGGTCAATGGGTAACAGGGAACGTAGAGACGATGTTTTACCTAGGTTCGGGCCCTCTTGAAGAGGTAAAACCCTAGGTCCTGCTTGGTTGTATTGATGTGATGGTATGACAATTACAGAGTTGATCTACCTCGAGATCGGATGAGCTAAACCCTAGGTGGGTTTGGTGGTAATGGTTCCCCCTTTGCGATCTAAACCCTCTGGTTTATATAGACACCAGGGGTACCTAGGGTTACATATGGTCGGTTGCCATCAGAGGGTAAACATGCCGGCTATGCTAATCTTTCTTGGAGGAGACGACAAGTCTTCGGAGGTTTCCTGCTGGAGCACGGGTCGCTTGTAGTCCAGCCTTCCTTTGACGAATTAGGAGCGGCCCATCAATACGGCCCATGAGAGACGGGATAACTGTGTGAAGACCCATTAGTCCGGGACACCCTCACTAAATTCTCCAAAAATTCTATGAAATCACTTTACATAAAAGGATCCCTATATGTATAACGTTACTAGATGACCCGTTGCACCCTTGGCGCAAAAACTAAATGCAGCCGGAAAGTCAGGTGAACTATTTTAGTCACTTTTTTTGCTGCGGATAAAGCAGATTAATTGAATACGATTGTATGGTGAAATGGTAACTGTCGTACCCAGAGCATGATTGGTTTGATGCCAACTGCCAAATATTGGCTAGTGATTGGTTGGCTACCAATTTTTCTTGCCAGCCTCACCAAAAGTTCCAACTTTTGGCAATGCCAAATATATGTATCAAACCAATTATGCTACCAGTCTCTAAAGAAGGCATGCCGAGTACACCCAACCGGGTTCAATAGATACGTCTCATTCGGCAGCCTGTTGTGCACCTCCCAACCTTGAGGACGAATAATGTCTGAGCCGGCTGTTCCCGGCACACAAAGATTGATCGACAACTTCGAGCTGGAAAGCAACGACCTTTACCGGGAAGTCCGAACAAGCCGCACAACCGGCTAATCCATGGTCCACAACGTGTGGGCTGCGGGCGGTGAATAGAACTTCGACCTAAACAAACTGAGAACAAGAGTTCCCAGCGACATCGCAAACACCAAATGCAGCCAGAAAGGCAGGTGAACCATTCTGGTTACTGTTTGGCCGCGCATAAATAGGATTAATCGAGTATGATTGTATGGTGAAAAGGTAACCGTCCTACCTGGTCTCTGAACAAAATGTGCCGAGCACACCCGACCGGGGCCGATAGATACGTCTTGTTTGGCATCCTGGCCTGCACCCCTCAGCCTTGAAGACGAACTAGATGACCAGTTGCGCCAAATGGCGCAAAGACCCGTTTAAAACCATGTTCGTGTTGAAAATATTTGCATTTTTTCAATAACCGTATATTTGAGTACATTTGGTAAGAACTTATACCCCTTATATAGGAAGGAAATTAAATGCAAATATTTTCTTAAGGTAATAATGCCACAAATTAGATCATCGGTAGGTCAACATAGTTGAGTCTACAATTAGGAACTCCGAGTAGATGTAAACTTGCATTGAAAAAAAGTAAACACAAGTGACACAATAAAATGTACTTAATACATGAACTCGTGAACATTGTGTACAGGAGAAGTTAATAGAAATAGTGGTCAATTACATCATATAATTTGGTTCTATACTCTTTTGTGTGTATATATCCTGAATGCTACCCCTTTGTGATCAACTCTTTGTCCTTCGAATCAAATGGCACAGCTACTGCCCCTTGTGGAAAAAGAAATGACTCTGTAATACTCATAAATGTAAAAGGAAAACATCATGTGATGCATCTCAACCTGCACAAAACAATGTAAAAACCATACATGCTATCTACATACTCTCATTTTCTAGCAAAGCATAAGTAGCTGAGGGACCCTGTACAAAAGAATTGACAATTAGCAAGAAAGAAGCATGCCATCAGCTGTCTAGACAACCATAAAACAATAAGTGGCAAAAGCCCCATCAGAATTAGCATTTGCCATCCAGTTTATGAGCTAAAGTTGAGCATTCACCGGTCGATAAAACATATTAAGCATCAGCTATAAAACAAACTCTATTTTTCCTAATAAGACAACATAGATATGAAATGGGCAAACTCTATTTTGCCATCCAGTTTATGAGCTAAAGTGGAAAGCTATGGTCACAAATGCATAAATAAGCAATATAGAAAATTAGTTAAACAGATTCTGTTTTTTCCTTTGAAATACCTGAAGGAGCCCGCTAATTCCACGTGTGCTTTGAAAAAAGTACAATGTATTACTTGTTTTAGTCGTGGGCAAATACATTCTGCCTTATAACTTTGATAATAAGATATACATAGTTTTGAAAAGGATATGCATTTTTAGAAGCATGTGTATTTTGAAGTAATTTTCTGTGTGAGCAAGGATGCATGGTAAAAAATTATGGCCTTGCATATAAAAAAAGAAACAGAGAAGGAAAAGCAATCAAAAAAGGAAAAAAAATACAATGGAGCATAATAAAACCCTTGGAAGCACCTCAGGGGGAAGTAATAGGCCTGGGAAAGCAGTAGAAGACCAGCGTGCAGGGTAGCCTGCTCATAGGCGTGCATAAAACCACATTACACCGCGTTCCATGAGAAAGCCCTCAGTGGCACCCCCTCTGGGGCGGTGTGAAGACACTGTCAAAGCCCGCTATCTTGCTCCCTCCATATGCTCTAGATGACCAGAGAGATAAAAGCGTTCCTAGTTTTCTTTTGCTCACCCTGCATTCTTGACCAAGCATCCTGCCACCAGGCCTGGAGAGCAAGATTAGTAGGAGTGACCTCGTTTTAGAATCATTATAAAAATAAAAAAAATTACCTAAAGGCCGTCAATAGAAAAGAACACAAAATTCTTGAGTATTCACCGAGGCATCTATATGTAAATCTGGAAGAGACAAAAATCAAAGACATCACAACATAAAACAGGATAGAGAAATTCATCCAGATCACATGGACACGCTGGCTGCGTGTATGAGTCAAATGTATACAGAAATGAGACCGAGAGGCCAACTTGTTGCTATTTCAATGCACACAAAGCCGTATCTTGTATGAATCTACAAAATAGCCGCACTTTATGAATAAGATGGAGCACAATTCTAAAATATTATTCGATGGAAGCTTTGATTGCAAAACGAACAAAACGGTTATATCTTAGTGTTGTTTGAGGTTTCATAATTCGAGAAGAAAACATTGTCTTTAACCAACATACAACAATGTAACCATCTATCAAGGAATGAAAAATATGGGGGGGGGGGGGGGGGGTTCCTCTTGTAGTGCTCGTTCTGGCCCAAGATGAGCGAACACCTTGCTGTATGAACCATGGACACACACGGCAGCTGGCCTGGTTGCACTCGTCCAACTTGACAGCATGCCTCGAGTGCTTGCTCAGGGTGCCCCTACTGGTCTGGTTCCGGACACGGCTCAGGATGAATATGCCAAGCCAGTAGCACGGCTGTCAAGGCTCATCAGAGCCGGGTCTTGAACACGAAGGGCGGTTGACCCAGCCCTGCCAGGTCTTGAACGCCTACAGCAACAAAGGTGAATAATCCTCTCAGTTACTAAAAAATATGTGTTGAGGATTTGGGCAATAGTGTCATTCCTGCAGCAGAAAAGAAATCTCCAGCATATCTGCCACTACTTTTTCCTGAAGATGCCACTACCTATTGTGAAGTTTAATATCAATGGACCAATACTCATTTCAAACTGCGAAAATAGAATGCCGACAGAGACGAATGATATTCAACTATCTAACAATCTCATGAGTTAAAAAGAGGAAGGCAAGAATATGGAAACATCTGCGCGATTTGAGTACAGTTCAAATAAAACCTACATAGGTATACATAGGTAGCCATATGTAAACCAAGACAGAGGCCACCCAAGGCAGAACATCAAACAGTGACAAAGGAACATCAAAGCATTATATAGAACACTTGGAAATACACAGAGCAGAGAGCCTAATGCTTGAACTCTGATGGAGTTATCAATATAAGCTTTAAACACTATTGTGAAGGAGTTTTACCTAGGCTGTAGCACCAGAGTACATGAATCCAAAAAAACTAACCATTAGAATTAAGTCCCAAGAGCCTAGTATTTAGAAACCTATAACTCTGGGTGAACAGAAGATCATTCATACACTCAATCCGCTAATAACTAAGCAACACATAGTAGTTATCTTCCTGCTAGTAAAGAGAGCCAACCAAACAACCAATATGCCTAGGCTTCAGAGAAAAAAATTGCCTGAAGGAATAACCTTGGCAGATAATTTATAAATGCACCTCGAAAATCATCACCAAGTTTAACAGGTACATGTTACTTTAAATCAAGGGAACACAAAAGGATCATGTAACATGGTTCTTACCTTCTATCATTTTGGAAATTATTGTACTCTGAAATCTACAGCTTCTGCTGGACAATGAACATATGTTAAGAAGAAAAGTATAGTTTAGGAAGGTGTGCATAATAAAATATGGAGTGTGCGTCCCCTCCTCCCATCCTCTTCTACCCTGCAACGACAGAGAGTAAAATTCCTCAGTTCTTCGGCTATCTATGAATCAAGCTTTTGGTCCTAGGATGCACAACCAATAAAAAGCATTATAATTTTATAAGGCACGAACAACTGTACCTTGAAGCACGATCAACATGCAGGACCTAGCTCGTAATTCTATTTAGGAATCATCATCTTCATAAAGTAACAAGTAAACTTGGTCATCCATGCACCGACTGTAGCTTGCTTGCTAATTTTCACCTATGTCACAAATAAGACAATCATGTTCAAATTGAAGGTGAAAGCAGTACACATTTAGTTTCTTATTTAATTTAGTATACTGATAAAATCTCTATGAAGAAGCAGACCAACTACTGGAAATAAACTGGCATGGAACGAAATCAGTGCCACAAAACCATATAGACATGCATGCTCATCAAGCATGCCATACATTTTACCCTTAGCTAGTGCTAGTGCCCTACCTCAAGAACCTCCAGCACACACAATAGAAATTCATCCATCTCAGCCATGAATTCACTTAAATAGGAAACAAAATAAATGTTTTCCTCAAACACAGTACACTGAAGAAACAAAACTATGCAGGCTGAACCGATAAGCTCTTATGAATGAACAACGCCCATCTGCAAACATCATCATTCTAGGCAAGAAAATAACGGAATAAAGCCCATCTGCAGTTATGACATCGGTCCCCAGTTTGGCACTTAACTCTTAAGGCTTTAGGTCCCTAGACACATCGATTTGATGTATCCATATATATAATCGTAGAATAAAAAATGAGAGAAAATAAATAAGCCCAAGGGAAAACTATGTATTAGTCCTCCTCATAAATCAAAACGCGCAACATATTTAGACTTTCTTAGTCAACAGTCTACTCAAATGTAATTAATATATAGCAGCATGCCGACCAAAATAAAGAGGTAGCAAGCCTATTTAAATCCCTGACTGGTTACAAAGTTGCATCAGCCTACTACATTAAATATATAATGGCAGTTCTGGCTGCTGCTTAACATGGAGCATAGTTTGATGGTGCAACAGCAACCTCATAAACTCTGCATACAGCAACAACCTATAAAGAAATGTGAACCAAAACAAAGTGTTATTGCTCCAAATGATAGAACATACCTTAACGCCTAAGTACCATTGCAAGAATGATTGATAGCGCATGTGAATAATCAAACGTTATTGTTATTGTTGATGTTACTTAATTAGTTGTAATTATAATTATCTCTGAAAAGGGCAGTGTGAGGTATATATAAAACTATGACACAATTCAGAAGTCAATTTTTGGTTATTTGGCAAAGCAATCAACATTTCCTTTCAGCTAATTTCCGCTACATGTTGCCACCATACTTGTAACATCTAAAAAGCTGTTTGGTTACAAGCATAAGAAGCAAGAGGTGGAAGACTTGAACAGAGAATTCCTCACCTGAGCAGCCACCACCGAGGGGACTACCCATTCACAATTTCACATATGTCAAAATTTGATCTCACGAAATGCTTGAATTCATCAAACTTCCCAGATGGATCATCTGGGAAATCCTGCAGGTTTGAGGATTATCAAACCATCACAAATCAAATAGCTGACATATTAGAAATAACAAGTATATAGCAGTTGAAGTGCTCCTTACCTCCTCCAAGTAGCTATTCAGAAATACATCGGCGGCGATTGCAGCTTCCAGTATCACAAGCAAGAATACAAAGATCATGTGCTACATACATGGCAGGTTAAGGCAAAATAGTCCATATCACCAAGACACAGTACATCTAAGGTCACATAGCTCCAAGAACATAACTGGGACTTAAGGTTTCAGGAAACTATTATTAGGAGTCAACAGTTCCAGTTCAAAACTTAACTGCTAAAGACATGACCTTTTTTTTAAATATCATTTATATTTAAAATGGAGATATCTGGAAAAAAGCACGCAAGGTTTGGTCTTTATGTGACAACGCAAAAGGCTTTGAGGAATTTTGTTAAACCAGTAGCAGCTGCCATGTAAGCACAGTTAAATAGGCTAACGCAACTCCTGGTATCAGACGCTTCCAAGGATACACAAGACAGGCAGGGGCTGTTTGCAGTTTCGGCGGCGATGTGGCCCGAGCAGGTCAGCAAGCACATGATGATTCCGAGGCTGAGAACAGTGTAGATAAACCTGCATAAAAATTGATCTCTTAATCAAAATAGCCATCCCATATTACATACAGTATATTCATAAGAAATCCCTAGAATACTCTTGGCATGACAAAAAGGCATGAATTCTCTAGTTTCTCAGACCCAACATAAAAAACATGGTAGTAGTATAAATCATCCGGTGCGTAGCGCCGCGTCGACGTCTTAACAGCGAAGCGAGAGGAAGATGCCGATCACCACAAATATTTTGACCCCAACCATAAGTTTTGTGCGACCTACACCATTTGGATTGGATAAACTATCTTCAGTTGTAAGCTAACTTGCTGGGATGAAACAACAGAAGGTTGTCTTGAACACTAATTTGTAAAAGTAATAAGCAAGATACAATGAAAAATAAAATATCTAATTTAACTGCCCTGCCAGCAAGTTGCACCCAGATAGTAGTTATTCTGATTTCTGAACCAGTGTACTATTCTGATATCTGAAGCTAATTTACTCTGAGATAAGAGTCCAATTGCCAGCAGCAACCAGCTTCTACACCTACATGTTCTTCTATTGCCAATTTACTATCTTTCACAGATTTCTTCTTACTCTTCCTTTTCGTATGAGCATCACATCACAGATGAGAAAAGGGGAATCAGGAAACATGCATAAATATGAACAAGAGCATTCAAGGAAAGGCAAAAGCTGATCTAAACCACAATGGATGAGCTCGGTGCACTTGACCTTGGTACAGTGCCGGTTTCCCCACGCACGATGGCGACAGCGCTGCCCAGGCAGTACGGTGGGAATTCGGTCGGCAGTGGGTGCGGCGGCTAGCTGAGCAACGGATTTCGCCGCGAATTCTTTCGGAGGAATGAGGGCAAAATTTTTGGGGGGGGGGGGGGGGGGGGGGGGGGGATAAAATAGCAAATCCAGCAGTGAGCAACTGGGTGAAAGCAGAGGTTGTGACCCGAGTCACGGCGCTACGCGAGATCTGCCTGTGGAGTTGAAGGGGGAGGAGGAGCGAGGGGAGGGGAGGGTACCGAGGGAGGGGAGGGTACCGAGGGCGGGGGGGTGGTCGGCGGCCTGCTGCTTGGACCAGGCCCGGAGCACCCAGAGCGTGTAGAGGATGACGGCCATGCCGGCGAGCCCCACGACGGAGTTGGCCGCCTTGAGCGTCGTCTGCACGCAGCTCCGCACCGCAAAGTTGTCACACTTCAACCTGAAAAACTACAAATGGCTGAAAGTTATTTCTAGAACTACACCACCCTCTACCATAGGATTCCTAGAACTAAAAAGAATAGGCTGCACAGAATGGTCTCCTGTTTCAGTGCGCGTTATATTTCCTATATTAAACGATTGAAATGGCTAGGCATTTGATCGAGCAGGTGCCAGCCAGAGAGAAACACATCTTCCCTTCGCATGAGATTGCAAGCCTGCTAGGAGTTCTGTTGTACATTGTGTAGGCATGGATAAAATAGAATTTGCACATAGCAATCTAAGGATTTGTGGGGATTAAGTTAAAAGAGACACGGGCACCCAAACCCTATTGCGGAATGAAAATTAATTAGGAGGAACTGAGGAAAGGAGGAGCTCACCAGGGGGAGATGCAACCAGAAGGAAGCAGGGAGGGTGCATCGGGGTTGGAGCCTCCATGGCGATGTCGGGCGTGCATCTGCCACCGGACGGACCTCAGATAAGAAGAACAGACGAGGCAAGGAAGCACCGACGCCTCCCCCTGCGTCGTGTGCTGGAACCATCACTGTGCCTCGAACTCGTCCTCAGGTCGCGGCTGCACCGCGCGCGAATAAGAGGGCGAAGCTCCTAGCCTAGGCCGCCGGCCGCCGCGCGCGAAGAAGAGGGGCGCGGCTGCTGCTCCCCTCATCCGGATCGAGGCCGCGCCCTCCCCTCCATGGCCGTCCTCCTCGGCTGCGGCTATTTCTCCGTCGTCGACCGGCAGAGACGGCGGCTTCTGCCTCTCCGCACCGCCGCGCGCCCCGCCATGCCCCCCGCTCCTTCCCGCCGGCCACCAGCTCTCCGTCCGGCCCAAGCTCACAGCCTCCCTTACTCCTCCACCCACCCTGCCGCCCTGCTCTTCCATGGCGATGACCTACGCCTGATCTGAGAACAAGGAAGTGGAGAGGAAGAGGCGACCAAGGAAGAGGATAGGAAGAGGCGAGCGACGGTTGGCTGGCGACCAAGGGCCTCTTGGCGCAGGGGCTCACCATAGCCGCGGGTGTCCACGGCGGCCACCGCCGCCGTTGCCTCCCTTTGACCTCGAGTGGAGCGCCGCCGCCTGCGCGCACCGGCCGGCCTGCACCTGATCCAGAGGGGAGGTGGGTGCGTGGTGGAGCAGTAGAGGGTGGGTGGCGGCAGCTAGGGTTGAGAGGGAGGAGAAGGGAGAGAGAGAGAGGAGAGGGGAGGAGGCGATGGCGGAGGCGAGAGGAGGGGAGATGGGGCGCTCGGGACTTATCTTTCTCCGTGCTGCTACAGTAACTCGCGATGAACTGTTCATGGCGCAAAAAGGAGATGTGGACGGCACGGTTCTGCGTAGCACTTCTTGAGGGTTTATATGTTCAATAACGCCCGAGTCAGCCGTTCCCAGCACACAAATATTGATCGGCAACCTGGAACCGGAAAGAAATGACAACAACGCAGAAGACGTGCCCGGCATAATCCAACCCAGCTCACGCCAATGGCCAAACAAGCCATAGAGCCGGCTACTCCGTGGTCCATGACACGTGGGCCGAGGATGGCGAACAGAACTTTGACCCAAACATACCGAGAATTGCATGCGTGGCACACGTGGTAAGATATCCAAACAATTTGAAGAAAGAAACTATTTGAAAGATGTTTTTCAGAATAATCTACAAAAGACAATGCCAATGAGGCAATGACCATGCTCATGTTGTGTTTTCTACACCTAACCGGACACCGATAGAACGCTTCGTCTGTGGGGAGTTTGTCCTCATCCCGCGTCTGCCTCCGCGCGCGTCGGAGGGGCGCACGCCGGGTGGCCTCCGCCAAATGCTAATCATCCAAGCCGGTCTTCGAAGAAGGTGCGTCGAGTACACCCGACCGGATTCGATAGATACGTCTTGTTTGCCAGCCTGGCCTGCACCTCTCCGACAGGACGACGAAGAACGTCCGAGTCGGCCGTTTTCTGGAAATCGGTGCCGGGTGGGCACAGCGCTGCATGCGTTCCCACGCATCCACACACCTCACAAAGCGTGGGAGAGGCGACGTATCGGCCTTAATAATTCCCCGCTCCACTCCCATAACCGAACAAACCCCCATCGTGACCCGTCTGCACGCCTCCACTCCAATCCATCTATATACGGCACCGCTCCACTCTACTCGATACAGCTTAGAACATGCTCGTATGCACCTTAGCAGCTAGACCAGGAGCAAGAGTAATCCCTCGGCTCTTGAGATCAAGCGATCAGGAGCCAAAGCCATGGAGGCGACCCTCGCGAACATCGAGCGTCTGTGCAAGATGGTTCACGATGCAAGGCTGCGCCCCAGCACCGATGAGCGACTCTGGACGGTACTGGCGGCTGGCACGATAAAAAGCATTTTAAATGCCAACTTCATCCCCCGTTCGAGGAATCCATCGTCGACGTCCTCGACAAGTTCACCGCCGTCATGACGCTGGCGGACGACCTCGCTGCACTCCTCCAGCCCATGCACCCAGCTTCTGCGCCACCCGCCGCCCTCGCCGGCCTTGACGGCGATGACCTCTTCCATGCTCTGGTGGCGCTACAGCCGTCATCGGTCATGGCAGAACATGCCCACCTCGAGGTCGTGCTCGCTGCGCAGCGCCTCACCCAGCAGGACAACATCGACCAAGTCATCCGCATCTATGCACACATCATCTACGAGAACAACGACGCAGCAACGAACAACGTTGGGATGATGGCCTTCGTCCATCGCAGGCTAGCTTTAGATAGCATTGTTCAGGAGCATATCGACCTCGCCGCAATCCGCCGGCCACTCATCCGGCGAACTAAAGCGAAAAGGAGGTCGTTAATAGATGCATCCTCGTCGTTGGCCCCTATAAGCACATCGTATTATCGTCGTTGTAACATCATAGTATGAATGGTCGAGTCTGCTTTACAAAGTTAATTTCAAACGTATAATGTATGTTTGGCACCAAGTCCTGTTATAAGAATTCCCTTGAATATAAGGCCAGTACCCGCTTCGCACAACTACACGCAATGTTGTTAAATCCATTTAGCATACCAGCAAGATCACCAAACATGATAAAAACGTTACCAAATCGACGTTCTACATACAGGACGCTCTTACGGATAAGATTTTGCTATGCTTTTCGTTCCATCTACGGACTTTCATTGGTGTATAGGTCAAAAGTGCCTGGGAGACCACCTCAAGACCGTAAAAGTGCACCTACCATCACACACGACCAAATACATGATCCTCCAAGAAGCGAGGTCAACTATTTATGGTGTCGGTCTCCCAGGCAACCAACCAAGAATCGATGGCGTATATCAATGGACACACGGCGACCCAGGTAGCATCAAATCGGATGAATCGAGCAACATGACGAAAACCCAAACAAACCGAGAACCTCCCTCACCAACGACTTCCTAATGGGGCATGGACAACTCACCAAAAGTGGTCGGTGAACTGTAGCCGGCAAGACAGGGCCAAATGAGCCGAATAAGCCTGCGAATCCCTCTTTATGAGTGCAAAAACGACCAACCTCGTCTGCATATGACGGGTGTGCCCGGGTCGGCATGTGAGCTGTTTAGTACATGTGTGCCTGGTACGTCCATCTGTCAGGTATTAGTCATTTGTAATAGTATCAAAGTGATTTTCTCGAAATATCTGGGATTATCCGGTTTAAACAACGGTGGAAATGAATGTAAAAATACACTCATCAACCTCCCCGACCATAAACCTTGATCATCCTCGAGCAAGAAATAAGACCGTAAGGAAATCAGTTGTTTAAACCAAAATAACGAGAAGCTTTTGATTTACTTATGATCGGTACGCCTAGATAGCCCATCGCTTTCTTCACCTGAAAACTTAGCCTAGTTGTAGCGGTGGCAATGGTTGCTCTCACCATATTCATAAATGCGTACTACGGTGTGGCGCCCCTGCTCGACCGTGCACTAATCATATACGCAAACGTGCACGCTCGAGATCAAAGACTCACGGGAAGATATCACAACACAACTCTAGATACAAATTAAACATAAATCATCATATTACAAACCAGGGGTCACGAGGACCCGAATACATAAGTCATACACACAAATGATATCTGAGTACAGACATAGTTAGCCAAATCTGCCTTAAGAAGGCTAGCACAAACAACAACTCTAGATCGAAAAGGCGAAGGCCTCCTGTCTGGGGCCTCTGATCCTACTCCTGGTCGGCTGGCTCAATCCAGTATTACGTGCCGTCGGGACCCTCCTGGTAGTAGGCTCCTGTGGTGGCATCTGGCTCCTGGGCTCCATCGTCTGAATTCAACATATGGGTATGGGGAAAAGGGGAAGCAAAGCAACCGTGAGTACTCATCCAAAATACTCGCAAGACTTACATCAGAACTATGCTAAATATGCATCTGTATCAAAGGAATGGGGCTATATCTGTGGACTGATCTGCAGAATGCCGGAATAGAGGGGGAGAAGTCTAACCTATCGAAGACTAGCATCTTCAAGCGATCTTGCAGCATCAGAAGAGAGTAGATAATAATAGCATACATGTGGTTGTACAATAGCAATGCCCTGAGATCCTTTCTCAACTCCCTGCGAGAAAGCGATCTCGAGAGCAGTATTAACAGTTTAATATTTATCATCATCAATTTGTAGTTGTTATGGATCCGGATACAACTCCGAGCATCCTGTTACCGTGGACACGGCTATTCGAATAGATCACTTCCCTGCAGGGGTGCACTACTGTTACCCAACAAGCTCGATTACATCTGGCCGGACACACTTGCTGGGTAATACCCGGTCTCGGGTAATCGACACGAAGCAGCGTCCTACCTAGACTCAGCAGAGAGGTCAGCACGCCGGTCTAAATCCTAAGTGCGAAGGAGTCTTGGGCCCATCGCCCTCTGCACTCCTGCACGTTGCGAGACTGGCCGGGGAGCAGGCGCGACACTGAATACATCAGTGACGTAACCAGCCCAACCCCAACAATCAGCCCGCATCTCTGAACTGTGACGTCTGAAGAGCTTTCGGAGAGACGTACGACGTAGAGGGTCCGCGTCCTCGCCCGGCAGCGCTACGCGCCGACTCCACTGGCGGGTAGGCGCGGAGCGCTGCCGGGCGAGGACGTGAAGTCCGCCTGCTGACGGGCGCGAAGCGCTGCCAGGCGCGGACGCGGAGTCAGCCGGCTGGTGGGCGCGGACGCGGAGTCGGCCGGCTGATGGGCGCGGAGCGCCGCCGTGCGCGGACGCGGAGTCCGCCGGCTGGTGCGCGCGGAGCGCTGCCGGGTGAGGAAGCCGCGTCCGTCGGCTGGTGGGCGCGCAGCGCTGCCCGGCGCTGGCGCGGGTTCCGCCGGCTAGTGGGCGCGGACGCGGAGTCGGCCGACTAATGGGCGCGGACGCGGAGTCGGCCGGATGATGGGCGCGGACGCGGAGTCGGCCGGCTGGTACAATTTTTGAAATGATGAACATTTTTTTATAATTCATGAATAATTTTTTGAATCCGTGAACATTTTTCCAAATCCATGAACATCTTTTGAAATCCTGAACATTTTTTCAAATATGCGAATAGATTTTTAAATTTTGAACTTTTTTGAATTCGTGAACAATTTTTGAAATATATATAAAGGAGGGAAAATTAAATATATATTTCGCTACAGTGTTTGCATCGTTCGCTATAGACGTGCCGGTAAAAATAAACTAGCTCTCGGATGTATGGGCCGGCTCACCCAGGTAGACGTGCGGGCGAGCACACGCTGAGCGACGTGAATCCTTTTTCTTTTCTCTGCTGACGTGGAGGTCCTGGCGTACGCGATTTGTATGCACATATGTATCACAGGACCAGTTCCCCAATTTGAAGGACCGTATTGCCACCGTATTTCCAACTTACAGGACTGTATTGAGACCGTTTGCAAGTTCTAGGACGGTTGTGAACATGGCCACCAACTTGCAGGACCATGCGTGCATTTTACTCCATTCCAGAACACACCAACCGACCACAGCCCACAACGGGAAGAGGTCGGGTAGGCAAAGCTCCTCTACATTCGAACAAGACCAGCCGGTGAAACCGCTCCACAACGGCCCCATCAGACCCCACTATCCAGAGAAGGAAGCACGCATTTACCCAACTCTCGGCCTGATGATGCCATGCCGTCCGTGCAGACCCAGAGAATGGTTGGACCGCTGAACAATTTAAACTACTAGTAATTATGTACGTGCAATGCACGTATTAGGTAGGATATTAGTAGCACGTTATATTAGGTAAGGTATATTTGTGGCACATTGATATTTGGTAAGATATTAATTGCTTTCTTCGCGGGAATGGTAAGATATTAATTACATGGCAGATTTCATGGGATAGCGTTGAGTCTAAACATGTTTATAACCAATGGCAGTGGTGGGTAATTAGAGCGTTAAACGTGTTTGGTGCTCAACATTGAAGCGATTTGAACCGCTAGATCACATGATTTGACGGTTGAGATGGTTTGAATCTGCCCATTTGGGTCTTTTTATATTGGTATAGACATAGAGCTTCCCTCGTGCGCGTCGTTCCTGGCCGTCGGATGGCCGTTGACTTCGCTGCTGTCCGTTGGATCGGTTGACTGCGTAGTAAAAAGTGTTACTTCTGCTTTGCTTTCACGTTAGGCTGACCTGTGGGCCTTTTGCTGGTGTGGTTCGACTTGTTACTCCTGGGTTTTTCGAACGCTGGTGTATGTCAACCAGTGCGTTGCATGCGCGTGCTCATGCGTGAGCTGTCGGCCTGTCTATGTGGCTGACCGAAGCGCATGAAAAGCGCGGGAACCAGGCGACGTGCGCGAGAGCGCGCTGCGTGCGTGAGGTCTCATCGGACCATTTCATGTTTTTATGACTGGCGGGGGCGTGGTGTTGTGGGGCTCAGGGAGCAGAGAGTGGGTTCTTTTGGGGCTGCCTGGCCGCTACGTGCCGATTGACTCTTGGCTCGTCCGTTCGCGGTTACGTGGATTTTCGCTGGTGTACCCGCCCGTGCCTTGCCCCGCTGTTTCGTTGCGGGTTGGCCCCACGGTGGTCCCACGCTGCAGTGCCTCCACAGAAGAAAGTGGTTGCGTCCGTTGCGACTCGTCCGCGGGCAGGTGAGACAGCGACAGGGCGGCCCTCACCCCTACGCTGTGCCGCGTCTCGTCGTGACCATGCGGCGTGGGCAGGCGCGTGCGGATGGGTTCGCCACTTTGGTCGATGGTGACCTTTTCCCCCACCCCTCGCAGCCGCCTCCCCTCCACTCCCTCGACGCCACCTCTCCTGGGCTCCTCCTCCTCGCCATGGATGCGAGGCGTGCGGGCGCGGAGGCGAGCATCTCCGGCGGCGGCGGTGACCTGCAGGCAAAGGGCGGCGGCGGCGGCGCTCGATTCGATCTGCAGGAGGGAGAGAATGAAGGAGAGGGAGGTGCGGCGGTGGACGGAAGAGGGTCACCGGCCGGCGTTGGCCAGCGCCGGCGGCGCGATCTAGAGGTTTGTGGCGGCCCGATCCGCTCCTGAATCGGAACCGTCTTCCCCGTGGAGGAGGATGCACATGGTGCTGCGCGGCGGGTGCGTTCGATGGCGTGGAGGCGCTGCGGTGTGGCGTACGGCGTCAATGGGGAGGTATGCAGGGGGGTTCCCGCGGCGGCGGCACCATGGATACGGCGTCAAGGGGGAGGTGTGCAGGGGGGTTCCCGCGGCGGCGGCTCCATGGATACGGCGTCAAGGGGGAGGTGTGCAGGGGGGTTCCCGCCGCGGCGGCGCCATGGATCCGCATCCTGGTCGTGACCTTTGCGCCCCACGCATGCTGGACGGCCCACGTCGCCCCTGGATGCCATGGCGGCCATCCATGACACCGCCGACGTGCTGCTCTTGGATGCCAAGGCGCTGCCCCAAAGCCATCCACGACGCTGCCGAGGCGCCGCCCAGGGCCGGCCATGAAGCCGCCGATGTGTCAGTCAGGACCAGTTAGGCGACGACCTCGTCACCCGTCAGGTGAGTTTGGCCCCCCTTTCCTTCAACCTGTTCGAAACTGCTGTGTGTTTGGGTGCTGTTCCTAGGACATTGACATGTTTTGGAATTTGGACCTCGGATGATAGTTGTTGGTGTAGATTTTGGCCATTTTCTTGTGCTCGAGTTGGTTGCAAATTTACAGTGCCTCTGCCGTGGCTATGTCTGTGTGTAGTTTTGAAATGGATCGTTGCATGCGTTGTTAGTTTGCTCTGCCATGCATCTGCTGGTGATTCCATGATTTCCATCCATACACTAATCATTCTGAAGTTTCAAACATTTTGCACAGAACAGAAGACTGCGAGTTCGAGTGCCCAATGGACACTGAATGAATCCAGCCTTGCATACCATCTGGCCGGAGTTTCGGAAACCAAATGCTCCAGATAAAGAAACGGAAAAAATATAGCAAGCATAAAAATGATCTGGCCTGTTAAACATTTGATGCTGTGTCCACTGTCCATGGATCAGAGCACACTAATAAGTTTACAACATTTGATTGCTCATTACTTATGAAGACAATGGTATTTATCTTCCATATTTCTGTGATTCATTCCTCGCTACAAAGTCAACCCTCTCTCCCTGCACCCTCTAAATCTTGTGCTTCAGGGATGACATCTATATATGTACGAGTTTTCTTTGCTTCTATATATGTGTGCCTGCAGGAGGTTTACATGTATTATCTTATGAGATGGACGTCCTTCCATTCGCTGATTGTACGCAGGTCACAGGAATTAGGGGGCTTAGGAACTCACATGAACGAGGTATCACACCCTCTCAAAGATTCTCATGTATGCTATTCATTTCTGCAGCCTGTTATTTTATTTCTTTCAATGTTTCCGCAACCAGGTGTATCTAAAGCATGATTGTAGTACAAAATTTTATCAGTCGGAGATTACTTGAATGATTTGTGGAAATTAGAGTGTGGGGATCTCAAAGAATTTTTCACAAGAAAAACCCAATATTGGCATGTTCCAAGCTTGCTAGATGGTCGAGATACTATAGAGGAGATCAGTAGACTGAAAGCAAGAGCAACCTGACAACATCATTTTCCACAGAATATTGATAACCAGCTTCAATTATCGCTTTCGGCTGCAGTTTGGTTGTTGACCCATTTTTTTGCGAGCCCAGCTCAGCTTGTGTACTCCCATGCATTTTTTTCCCATACATGCTGAGCACTCCCGTTAATCCTCTTTCTCTTTAACTCAAGTCAGCTCTTTCCTCTCTCTAATTTCTTCTCCTGTGGTTGAATCAGGTGCGTCAGCGTAAGTGACGCAGGGCGTCGTAGTTTGGCTTTTAGTTTTTTCTTTGCAATGGATTGTGAGTTGATTGAAATCCCATGGCATATTTGAAAGCATTAGTCTGATTACTGCTTAGGCTACAGTAAAGAGGTTCGTGTGTAATATGCAGCCTGAGCATGAAGTGATCTGCTCTTTCCTTCTTTCAGGTCATTTCGGAGCTGTAATCAAAGATTTGGTAGCAGATCATATCAAGGCTGATGTAATGTGCATCCAAAGATCAATGTTTTGTCTTGCTTTCCTTGAATGTAATACTACTATCCCCATACTGTTTTTAAGAATCTTTTGCGTGGGATTTTATACATTTGGCTATTGCTTTTTGCGGATATGTAGTTGGGAATTTAGTTTTTTAATGGATTGTGAGTTGATATGAAGTCCTATTGATGCGGAGCATCCCATGGTTATCCCCATGGACATTCCACCACCACCACAAACACGAGGTGGACCAATGACGAGAGCCCGTGCACGTGCCATCAAAACCGAGGTTAATTCTTTCCTCTCCGAGCTTCCTTTGGATTCGCATGAGAATTGGCTTCTACCTCAAAGGGAAACATTATGCATTCTTAGGTACCATGGAGAAGACCATGAAGAAGCAAGGAGGGGAACCCAAGCGCGCACGGAGCACCACGGAGAAGGAGTAACACTCGTCACGGAAGATCGGAGATCCACTGGACACCCCGGGTGCCCGGACCAAAACACCCCCGGGTGCCCGGACTCGCGGCCGCGGGGTGGCAAACCTACTGGACACCCCGGGTGCCCGGCCTTCCACCCCCGGGTGCCCGACCCCTCAACCCCGGGTGCCCGGACCCCCTGCGCAGGCCAGCGCCCGCCTCTGTCACCCTCGGGTGCTCGGGCTCTCACCCCCGGGTGCCCGGACCCCTCCGGCCATGCCTGCGCGCATCTCGGGCTAAATGACCCATGGACCCTCGTTTTCCCCCAATTCTCTCCTAGGCTATAAGTACTCCATCCCTAGCTCGAAATTAGGGTTAGCAAAGTGTATTGAGATATTTTAGAGAGCTTTGCTCATCTACCACTCCTCTTGGAGATCAAGACCTAGGAGAAGATCCCAAGGGATTCAAGACCTCCTTTTGGAGAAGACTATCATCAAGACCTCATCTCCTTTGGAGTGGGAAGAAGCTTACCTTGTGCTACTTTTCCTTGGATTGTTCATGTATTCATGTGGATCTCATGTATGCTACTCTAGTGGATGTGTGTTTTGGGTTTGTTTGAGTGATTTGCCTCTTGTGTTTTTGTGAGTTCATCCATTTTCCACCTCCAAGTGTGAAAAGACCTTCACTTAGGGTTCTACCCTACAACATCTTGGTATCATGAGCAAGGTTGATTCACATCTTGGAGTCCCTACACCCCATTTGCTAGCCTAATTTTGTTGCTTTTTGTCCTAATTTGAAAATCCCCACCAAAAATAGCCTCCCAATTTTTTTTTGCATTTTGTTGGTTCTTATGAGATTTTGTTGTTTTGGTCCATGGATTTGTTGTTTGGCAAGTGGATCTAGCTTCTCCCCAATCATCCCCACCTTTCCCACCACGAAATCCACCCAATTTGGCTTTTCCCCCAAATTTTCCTCCCAAATCGGCCACCCCCGGGCACCCGGACCCCCGGGCGCCCGGACTCCGGGTGCCCGCACCCCCTGTTTCAGCCCGTTTTCGAAAACCGTTTTGGCCATAACTAATTCATCCGGCGTTCGTTTTTCGCGTTCTTTAGCTCGTTTTGTAGCTATTGACATCCACCATCCACTAAAATTACTAACACCACCATTTGCTTCCATCAAAATTTCCACCCACAAACCACCCACCTATCCGCATTTTGACACATTTTTCTTTGCGATTTCGAGTTGCGGTTTCTGTTTCCTAAGGTGTTTCGGCTAATTAGGGACGGTTCAACTTGAACATCACCGCCACTCATCATCGCTACGAACTCGGCATCGACAACGACCACTTCATCTTGATACCAACCGTAAGCAAGGACGGTAACCTCGACGACATCTTGTACATTTCCTTGCCATTGCATTGATAACCCGAGCCATTTTGCGTCACTTATCTATCGAGACTAGCGAGTTGAGAATTGCCGGGCAACGCTCTTGTGCACCTTAGTGATACGCTTACTCCGCATAGCTACATCATCTTGCTATCATCATTGTGCCATAAGTCTCTCCCGTGCATATCTTACATACTTGTCTCATACTTTGGCTCGCACATCAAGCATTTTGGCATAGTAAAAAAAAGAAAAAAGAAGAAGAAGAGAAAAAGCTTTTAAGAAAAAGAGGAGAAACAAAGAGCTTGTAAGCAATATCATTGAGCCATCTTGCATACTTACATCATATTGGAGCATACATACATAGCATAATTGGATTGAAGACGGCACATTACTCTCATAGGTTGGTGCACAAGCGTATCTTGCCCATTTGAGCAATCGAGCTATTGTCTCTCTTGTATTCGTGCAACAAGAGCATTTTCTGTGGTCACCCTTTTTCCGCTCATTCCTTGGTTGCTCGGATCCCACTTATCTTTTGGGTGTGTGTTCCCAAGTGATATCCTAGGCTTTGATCTATTTGCTTTACTTGCAATCTTGTGAACCTTCTCAACACTATCTATATCTTGACTAACACTTGCTTGAATTTTGTGCCACTCATCCTAACCGAGCTACTCGATAAGCCTTTACTTTTGTAGGTGTGAGAAACAAACCCGGTACCAATTCTACTATTGTTGCATTACATTGAGTGATACTTGATACATCCTCAATCATCGGAAAAGGTAACTTTGGTATTGTTCTCTCATTTCCTACTCACCACCACTTGACTATGATGGATAGGCCAAGTACATCAGCGAACCCGCTCTTTGAAGAGCAAGATGAGACGCACGACTATGTCACCAAGGGTCATCTCTTCGGCATCCAACGAGCGCTACACCAATAAAGTGAAGCTTTGGGAGATCACATCGAGCAACTCGCCACCGGCTTGTGCCACTCCGAAACACGAACAAGGGACTACTTTGACGCCAAGCTTTCATCTCAAATGGAGGAATTGCGAGACATGATGGCCAACCGCGCCACTTCCACGACTTCATCTTCAAGACGGCGTCACTCAAGTCGATACTCCTCGGATTCTTCTTCACGCTCAAGTCCATCTCGAGCACATTCTCATCGGCGCAACAATCATGACGATCATCAAATTCCACAAAATCCATTTCATGGCAATGGGTTACAACACCGACTTCGAACACGAGAATGCCAAGCGCAGCAAGAACAAGGTCAAACTAAACCACGACCAAGGCAAGATGACCAAGACGGCGACGCCCTCCGGCAAGAACAACAACGCCGAGAAGAACAAGCACTTGAAGCGCAACGTGCTCTCCGAGAAGCAACCCGAGCCGTCCACGACCGCAACCGTCGCATACAAGAAGAAGCGCTCCGACATCAACAACGAGACGAAGAAGCTCACCTTGAGGAGCGCCAAGAAAGGAGAAATCGAGCTCGGATTCCACCTCCAAAACCACCGCATCAAGCAAATCAAGGGGATCACGAGGATGACGATCCACCACCACGGCAAGATCGACCTCACCAACGATGACATGATGAGGAACAATGTTTTGGCAAGCTCAAGTTCACCATGCCCAAGTTCCACGGCGGCAACGATCCCGAAGAATATCTCTCATGGGCATTGAAGGTCGACAAGATATTTTGCCTTCACAACTACGACGAAGAAAAGAAGATCACCATGGCATCTCTAGAGTTCCAAGACTATATTCTCATTTGGTGGGAGCAAGTGATAGCAAGACGTCAAGAGAAGGGCGAGCCACCCATCGCGACATGGAACCAAATGAAGGATGTCATGAGAGCTCGTTTTGTGCCTACACATTACAACCGCGACCTCTTCAAGAAACTCCAACTCCTCAAGCAAGGAACCAAGTCGGTTGAAGAATACTATCAAGAAATGGAAGTTTCCATGATCCGAGCCAATGTCAAGGAAGATGATGAACAAACTATGGCGCGTTTCTTGAATGGCCTCAACCATCCCATCAAGAAAATAGCGGACTTCCAACCGTACTCCAACCTCCTCGAGCTAGTGCAACAAGCGACCAAGGCGGAGTGACAAGTGCAAGAGGACTACAAGTACTCCAAGTACTCTTCCAAGACCTACGGTTCATACACTCAAGCTTCAACGACTACGACAACTCCTTCCACGACTCGAGATACCCCAAGTACCGGCGACAAGTCAAGCTCCAAGAAACCTTCGGCATCTTCGAGTCGTCTTCCTACTACTACAAGCAACTCCAAGCAACTCCAAGCAAAAGCCTTCGTCATCGACACCTCCTACGGATGCCAATAAGACAAGTGACATCAAGTGCTTCACTTGCAAGGGCCGAGGCCACAAGTCTTTCGAGTGCCCAACTCAACGCACAATGATCCTCAACGATGATGACACCTACGACTCCATGAGCGAAGACAAAATGGAAGCCCTCGAGCATGTGGCTATGCACCGACAAGTGAATGAAGATGAAGACGCACAAATCTATTGCGACAATGATGCGAGCCCCGCTCTTGTTGTCTCCAAGGTCTTGACAATTCAACAACATCAAGACAAGGGCCAACATTGCCACATCTTCCATACCAAAGCGGGTATCCAAGTACGTTCTGTCAAGGTCATCATCGACGGCGGAAGTTGCCACAATTTGGCAAGTGAAGAATTATGCTCCAAGCTACACTTGATCAAGAAGAAGCACCCTCGCCCCTACAAGGTCCAATGGCTTAGTGACTCCGGCACCATTCAAGAGGAGCACACCGTCCAAGTATCCTTCAAGATCGGCGCCTACGAAGACACATTGGAGTGTGATGTGGTTCCTATGTCCGTGTGCCATCTACTTCTTGGGCAACCTTGGCAATTCGACCGCGGTGTCATCCACAACGGACGGACCAACCACTATAGCTTCAAGATGAAGGGCAAGGAATTCGTTCTTTGACCAATGTCTCCAAGTCAAGTCGTCGCCGACAATCAAGCATGAGGCCATCGTGTAGAGACTAGTGAGAGAGTGAACCACCACAAAGAGAGTGAGCGCCACAAGCCAAAATTGAGTGACTCCACGATGAGCGACAAGAAAAACTTAGTTCTACTAGCCACCAAAAGAGATTTGAGGGATGTGAGTGAGAGCCCATCAAGTGTTCTTCACTTTGTGCTTTTATGCAAAGGTGAAGTTGAGCGGACTAATACTTCACAACATCTTCCTCTAGTGTTGTCTCATCTCTTGAAGGAATACAAGGACGTATTTCCCGATGAGCTACCTCCCAGACTACCTCCTCTACGCAGAATCGAACACCGCATCGACCTCATCCCCGGCGCACCTCTACCGAACAAGGCACCATACCGCGTCAATCCCGACGAGACCAAAGAAATCCAATGGCAAGTCCAACATCTCATGGAGAATGGGTATGTACGCGAGAGCTTGAGTCCATGTGCCGTTCTGGTAATTCTTGTGCCTAAGAAAGATGGTACCTATGTTGGGGAACGTAGTAATTTCAAAAATTTCCTACGCACACACAGGATCATGGTGATGCATAGCAACGAGAGGGGAGAGTGTGTCCACGTACCCTCGTAGACCGAAAGCGGAAGCGTTAGCACAACACGGTTGATGTAGTCGTACGTCTTCACGATCCGACCGATCCAAGTACTGAACGCACGGCACCTCCGAGTTCAGCACACGTTCAACTCGATGACGTCCCGCGAGCTCCGATCCAGCAAAGCTTCACAGGAGAGTTTTGTCAGCACGACGGCGTGGTGACGGTGATGATGATGCTACCGATGCAGGGCTTCTCCTAAGCACCGCTACGATATGATCGAGATAGATTATGGTGGAGGGGGGCACCACACACGGCTAAGAGATCAATGATCAATTGTTGTATCTCTGGGGTGCCCCCCTGCCCCCGTATATAAAGGAGCTAGGGGGGAGGCGGCCGGCCAGGAGGAGGGCGCGCCAAGGGGGGGAGTCCTACTCCCACCGGGAGTAGGACTCCCTCTTTTCCTAGTTGGAGTAGGAGGGGGAAAGGAAGGGAGAGAGGAAGAGAAGGAAAGGGGGGCGCCCCCCCTCCTTGTCCAATTTGGACTAGAGGGGGAGGGGGCACGCGGCTGCCCTTGGCCGCCCCTCCTCTTCTCCCACTAAGGCCCATGAGGCCCAATTAACTCCCCGGGGGGTTCCGGTAACCCCCGGTACTCCAGTATATGTTCGAAACCTTCCGGAACTTTTCCGTTGTCCGAACATAGTCGTCCAATATATCGATCTTTACATCTCGACCATTTCGAGACTCCTCGTCATGTCCATGATCATATCCAGGACTCCGAACTACCTTCGGTACATCAAAACACAAAAACTCATAATACCGATCGTCACCGAACTTTAAGCGTGCGGACCCTACGGGTTCGAGAACTATGTAGACATGACCGAGACACGTCTCCGGTCAATAACCAATAGCGGAACCTGGATGCTCATATTGGCTCCCACATATTCTACGAAGATCTTTATCGGTCAAACCGCATAACAACATACATTGTTCCCTTTGTCATCGGTATGTTACTTGCCCGAGATTCGATCGTCGGTATCTCAATACCTAGTTCAATCTCGTTACCGGCAAGTCTCTTTACTCGTTCCGTAATACATCATCCCGCAACTAACTCATTAGTTACAATGCTTGCAAGGCTTATAGTGATGTGCATTACCGAGTGGGCCCAGGGATACCTCTCCGACAATCGGAGTGACAAATCCTAATCTCGAAATACGCCAACTCAACAAGTACCTTCGGAGACACCTGTAGAGCACCTTTATAATCACCCAGTTACGTTGTGACGTTTGGTAGCACACAAAGTGTTCCTCCGGTAAACGGGAGTTGCATAATCTCATAGTCATAGGAACATGTATAAGTCATGAAGAAAGCAATAGCAACATACTAAACGATCAAGTGCTAAGCTAACGGAATGGGTCAAGTCAATCACATCATTCTCCTAATGATGTGATCCCGTTAATCAAATGACAACTCATGTCTATGGTTAGGAAACATAACCATCTTTGATTAACGAGCTAGTCTAGTAGAGGCTTACTAGTGACACTCTGTTTGTCTATGTATTCACACATGTATCATGTTTCCGGTTAATACAATTCTAGCATGAATAATAAACATTTATCATGATATAAGGAAATAAATAATAACTTTATTATTGCCTCTAGGGCATATTTCCTTCAACCTATCGCATGTGTTCCGATTGCCATCCCATAAATGCTATCACCGTTAGATATTGCCATCCCATTCCACGCCTTGATGACATGCTTGATGAACTTAGTGGAGCCACCATTTTCTCAAAACTTGATCTTAAAAGTGGTTACTATCAAATACGCATGCAAGAAGGTGATGAATGGAAAACGGCTTTCAAAACCAAATTTGGCTTGTATGAATGGTTAGTCATGCCTATGGGTTTATCGCAAGCTCCTAGCACTTTTATGCGTGTGATGCATTATGTCCTTCGCAAATATATTGGCATTTGTGTTGTGGTCTATTTTGATGACATTCTTGTGTTTAGTGAAACTCTTGAAGATCATGTGAAACACCTTAGAGACATATTGCAAGTTCTTAGAGATGAGAGACTTTATGCTAACATGGCAAAATGCACTTTTGGTGTTGATAAGCTTGTTTTCTTGGGCTTTGTTGTCTCTTCTAAGGGTGTTGAAGTTGATGAGTCTAAAATTGATGCTATTAAAACTTGGCCACAACGAACCAACTTGCAACAAGTGCGTAGCTTCCTTGGTCTAGCCGGATTCTATCGTCGCTTTGTTAAGGACTTTAGCACTATTGCATCACCATTACATGCTTTGAGTAAGAAGAACACACCTTTTGTTTGGGGACCTTCCCAAGATACCGCATTTCATGAGCTTAAAAATTTGCTTACACATGCTCCAATTCTTGCCTTGCCAAACTTTGAGAAAACTTTTGAAGTGCATTGTGACGCTAGTGGTAATGGCATAGGAGGAGTTTTAATGCAAGAAAAGCGACCCATTGCATATTTTAGTGAAAAGCTTTCCGGTGCTCAACTTAACTATCCCATCTATGACAAAGGGTTATATGCTTTGGTGAGAGTCTTGCATGTTTGGGAGCATTATCTCCGACCTCGTGAATTTGTCATCCATACCGATCATGAAACGCTTAAGTACCTTAAAGGTCAAACCAAGTTGAATAAAAGACATGCTAAATGGAGTGAATTTATTGAGTCCTTCCCTTACATCATCAAATATAGCAAGGGAAAGGAGAATGTTGTAGAGGACGCTCTTTCACGCAACTGCATGATAGTTACTCAACTTGAATTAAATGTTATTGGTTTTGAGCACATTAAAGATTTATATGCACATGATCCTTCGTTTGCGATTCCTTATGCCAAATGTCAAACTACCACTTATTGGGAGCGATATTACCTCAACGATGGCTATCTTATGCGGACTAACAAACTTTTTGTACCCGAGTCTTCTCTTCGTTTGTTGCTTTTGCAAGAGGCTCACGACGAAGGACTTATGGGACATTTCGGCCGCGACAAGACCTTTGCGTCGCTCTCCTCCAAGTACTATTGGCCAAAGATGTTTCGCGACGTCGCGCGCTACACGAACCGGTGCATCACATGCCACAAAGCTAAGTCACAAGCTCAATCTCATGGATTACATATGCCACTACCTATTCCATACCAACCATGGGAAGATATTAGTACGTATAGATTTTCTGCTTGGATTGCCTAAGACTCAAAATGGAAAAGATTCCATATTTGTTGCTGTGAACCATTTCTCGAAAATGGCACATTTCATCCCATGCAATAAGATCGATGATGCTTCACATGTTGCAAATCTTTTTTGTAGGGAAATCTTGAGGTTGCATGGAGTGCCCAAGACGATTGTGTCGGACCGTGACGTCAAGTTCCTAAGCTACTTTTGGAAGACACTATGCGCCAAGCTCGGAATCAAGCTACTATTCTCTTCGGCATATCATCCGCAAACTGACGGCCAAATGAAAGTCACCAACCGGACGCTCGCTACACTTCTCTGTGTTTTGATCAAGAAGAACATAAAGGAGTGGGAGGAATGCTTGCCCATCACCGAGTACACCTACAATCGAGCACGCCACTCCACGATCGGCAAGTCCCCCTTCGAGGTCGTCTACGGCTTCAACCCGTTGTCACCTCTGGACATCCTTCCGCTACCACTCCAAGAACGAGCGAACATGGACGCAAGTGCAAGAGCAAGTTATATCAAGAAGATGCATGAAGATACAAAGCACACAATTGAACGCCAAGTACATCGCCTCGCTAGCAAGCTGAACATCAACAAGCACCCCATGGTGTTTCACCCTGGAGATCTTGTATAGCTACATCTTCGCAAAGACCGCTTCCCCAACGAGCGCAAGTCCAAGCTCCTACCTCGCGCCGATGGACCATTCAAGGTGTTAGCATGCTACAATGACAATGCCTACAAGATCAACATACCACGCGACAAGTACAACGTCAGCGACATCTTCAACGTCAAAGATCTCTCTTCCTACCACGGTGATGAAGTTAACGATCCGAGGTCGGATCTTTCCCGGGGGGGGGGGGGGGGTGGGGAGATGATGCGGAGCATCCCAAGGTTATCCCCATGGACATTCCACCACCACCACAAACATGAGGTGGACCAATGATGAGAGCCCGTGCACTTGCCATCGAAATCGAGGTTAATTCTTTCCTCTCCGAGCTTCCTTTGGATTCACATGAGAATTGGCTTCTACCTCAAAGGGAAACATTTTGCATTCTTAGGTACCATGGAGAAGACCATGAAGAACCAAGGAGGGGAACCCAAGCGTGCACGGAGCACCACGGAGAAGGAGTAACACTCGTCACGAAAGATCGGAGATCCACTGGACACCCCAGGTGCCCGGACCAAAACACCCCCGGGTGCTCGGACTCGCGGCCGTGGGGTGGCAAACCTACTGGACACCCCGGGTGCCCGGCCTTCCACCCCCGGGTGCCCGGACCCTGGGTGCCCGGACCCCCTGGGCCAGGCCGGCGCCCACCTCTGTCACCCCCGGGTGCCCGGCCCCCCTACAGCGCGCCCCCCGGGTGCCCGGCCGACTCATCCCGGGTGCCCAGACACTTTACCCCGGGTGCCCGGACCCCTCCGACAATGCCTGCGTGCATCTCGGGCTAAATGACCCATGTACCCTCCTTTTTCCCCAATTCTCTCCTAGGCTATAAGTACTCCATCCCTAGCTCAAAATTAGGGTTAGTGTGGCACCCCGATAGAGGGCCGACGCACGCCAGACCCCAGGATAAGACCTGGCGCACGTCTGAGACATGATACAACAATTCCAGGCACAAAAATGGCTTTATTACATGAAATGGAGTATTACAACACTGTTGGTTACACCAATATTACATGGCTCCAGGGCTAACTAAAATGGCAGCGGGGGTCTTGGTTCAATGGCAACGATGTCTCTGGCTGGGCTCCACAACTCACAAGACTGGCTGGGTTACGATCTAGCACGACGGGTCTTCTCCTGCAACTGGCCACGTGCAAGGCCAGGTGAGTACTTTGAATGTACTCGCAAGACAACCAAATACATAGCATCCAAACAAGCAGATGACAAAGCAAGCCCTATGCTTATGTAAGAATTTATTCTAAACATGGCATGGAATTAACAGGAAAACATGGATCAAGCATGGCATATCATGGATCTGGCATGTAATCAACATAACATAGCATGGAAATGATCACATTAAGTGCTTAAAATGCTTACTGTTACCGAATACCAACTTACTCTCTTCCGGGTTGTCCCACAACCCTCGAAATACTCATGATCATCGAGTACTTACTCTCTTCTGGGTTGTTCCACAACCCTCAAAATACTCTTGATCCATTGGGCACTTCCGAACACAAGACAAGTTCTTCCATCATTATCATTGTTGTTACGGCTGACCACCTAGTGAGGCCTGGATGGACTGTCCAATACCGTGGACGCGACTATTCGAATAGATTTTACACTCTGCAGAGGTTGTACACTTTACCCACACCATGGAGCACCTGACCTCGTGATCCCATTCGGGTGGACCAGCGTTGCTCCAACGAAACCCACCTGACCCGTGACTCTCCCATCGTACCACTGGCAATCATTCTCCTCCGGAGTCCTGCCCTGGGTGACCCCTGTGTCACCTCGTGACACCTGCCACCATCGTGGCCAAACTAAACTGTCCCAAACGGGGACTCCCGGGCTAAACAAACAACTGGGTCCACAAGGTTATCGCCGCCTACCTGATCAGGGCAGCACGCACGCATAAGCCTCCCTAGCGGGTGGTACCGGTGAAAGAGCACGAAGCCAGACCAAGTCAAGGCTGTCCCATACCAGCAAATGTGGCTGCACGGATAAGTCCGGACAGGTGGCTCTTGATCAACCAACTAGGTTTAGTTTATAAGTTTCAGTTTAACATCTCCATCATGGTGCCATTACTTCGACAATCATAAGCGCGGACAGTCACTTAGCAACAGCATAGCAAAATCATAACAATGTTGACAAACATGGCATGAGATCAAATCATGGTACTAACATGATAGCGGTATTCAAAATATTGCTACTAGCATGGGAGAACATGGCATGAAGGCAATTCATGATATCACATGTTAAATGACACTAGCATCTGGTACATATGGAATATCAGAACTATGCTGGTGCAGACTAACAGATGATCTAGAGTGTACTGTAATATACACACAGAGTGCAAGCAAAGTCATCACGCAAGTTTGGAGCTCATGATAAGAGGTTGGCTTGCCTGGGGGGTCGATGAATACACCGGGAGGAAGTGCGATAAAACTCCGGAAAGATTTGCCGGAAAAGTTTCCCTCTCGGAGGAGGCTGATTAAGGGCAAGGGCAAAATGGTCATTTTCACAGTGTGAAAACATTATGAAAATGACGGCATCGGAACGGGCTCGACGATCTGAAGACGTGGGCGTTGGTTTTACCTCAATCGGAGTTACGGGCGCGGAGAAATGCACGTTCGTTCGTTAAGCGGTCAAACGGACAGAAAACTGTCCAATTTGATTCTTAACGGGTGAACGCCCATTAATTAGCAGTTTCGGCCGGCGGCTGAGAATTGAAAGCGTACTTTACAGAAATGCGCTTTCGGGAACAGAAAGCATAGTCTACAAAGTCCGCTTCCACTTACTGCGGCCGGGCCCGGGCTAGGTCAACGCCGTGTGGCTTACACACGGGCCCTACCCTATCCACTCCCTCTCTCCTCCCTTCTCTTCTTCTTCCCTCGACCGGACAGAGGCAGAGGCGAACCGGCCGCCAGCGCAGCCGAGGATGGGCGGCGCCAGAGAGCTCGACGGGTGCCTCGCTGGAACTGGCGCAGCGCACCGCACTCGGGGAAGGTCGCGGCCTCGCCTGGGGGTGGCCTGTAGCGCTCTCGCTACTGGCAGAGTCACGGCGGCCGACGGGCAGCCGAGATGCCACTCCAGCAGCGCTTCCCGGCGAGTAACGAGGATGGCGGCGGCTCGCGGTGGCTCAGGGGAGTCCGAGGGCTGGAACGGCGAGGAGGGGGAGGGCCACACGGCCGGAGTTGACAGCGGGGATCGGCGGCTGGCTCACGGCCATTCGAAGGAGCAGAGAGCTCCGAGCTCGAGCGGGAGGGGTTGGGGAGTTGCTAGTGACTGAGGAGGGACTCGAGGCTCACTTAAATAGGCTTGGGGAGGGGCTCTGGACACCGGGAGAAGCTCCGAGAGCTCACCACCGTGGCGGTGATCCGGTGGTCGGCACGGCCGTCCAAGAGCTAGGGGATGAGGGTAGGACGTCTCCAAACATCGCACGCGCTCGGTGGAGAGCTCCGGATCGAGCCGGACGCCGGCCGAAGCTGCGGGGAGCCCGGTGCCGTGGCGAAGATCCAGCGGAGCACTCATGTCGGCATGGCCGTCCAAAGGCTAGGGGACAAGGGGGAGAGGCTTCCAGGCGGTCCACGCGTGCGGTGGGGAGCTCACCGGCGCTCGCGGACAAGCCGGAACCCGCCGGAGAGGGCTCCCGAAGCCTCTGGTCACGCGGTGCACGGATTTGGCGTGCTCTGCACGTGGCCACGATGTTGCCACGCCGCACGCGAGGCCAAATCATGTCTGGGACGTTCTCCATCCGTCCCTGAGTTGTCCTATGCGGCTGGATGACACTGGAAAGCTCTGGTGCGACTGGAACTTGATCAACAAGTTTGTAGCAGCAAACTGTTGACACGTGCTACGGCTACCACACTGCTCCTCGTGGCAAGATCTTTGGCATAGGTCAATAATCTACTAAGGTAGTCATCCTGGCCAAATTTGAGCATAAATGGACAAGGCTAGATGGTACCTCCTTCACAAAGTACCAATCTGGCCAGAAATGAAGATGGAGATGCTGGGATCAAATGGCTAGATGAAAGTGGCCCAAATTTGGTGGAGACCAATAATTTAGGCATATGGAGACACTGTAAAAATTTCATACCATTTGGACAAATAAAAATGGTACTTCCTTCACAGTGCTTCAATCTTGACAGAAACTTTGATAATTTACTGGGGAGGATTGGCTAAATGAAATGGTCTGGTTTTTGGTATCCATGGGTTATTTACCAATGTTAACCACCATGAAAATTTTCAGCTCAAAAGGATTAAGGATTCAAGCACTTCCTTTGCAAACAGGAAATCTGGACAGAATTTGTAAATGGATGTTGTGCTCACAATTTAATGGGTGGAACTTGAGATATTGATGGAAATGGTGAATATATGGATAGGGTAAGCTCCACAAATTATTTGGGATTTTTCCTAGCTACCAAAGTGGTAGTTCCTTTGGAAAGGCCCCAAAATGCAATATTGGCATTAAATAGGAAAATGCAATTTCCCTTATTTAATTATGGCCAATATTTTTATGAGAGCTCAATATGATCACAAATAATATCTCCACAAGTTTTCATGAACTTTGGAGATGGATAGATATTTTCCTGGATTTAATTCCTCAGAAAGGCAGAAAAAGGAATTAATTTTAGATGAAAAATATTGCATATGACTTGGCAATATTGCATATGACTTGGCAATATTTTTGCACATCTGGGGTTTATGAGTGAAGGAGGATCTCTGGAAATTTTGGGAGGATCAACAGAGCAAGGAAAATGATAGCTCCTTCGTAAACACAAAGGCAGGATTTCCAGCTCCAGAATTTTGGAACTAGGGTTTGAATGGGATTCGGGGTTTACTGACGGGAGGTTAGCTGGGACAAGAACATGGGAAAGGCTCTGAGAGGTTGAGGATTGTCTGGATTCTCCTGGTCACTCACCAGATTCCAGAGGAAAAATTTGGGAGAGAAAAGCTAGGAAGGAATAACAGCACAAAAATCGATAACCCGATTTTTGGGGTGTTACAGTTAGCAAAGTGTATTGAGATATTTTAGAGAGCTTTGCTCATCTACCACTCCTCTTGGAGATCAAGACCTCCTAGGAGAAGATCTCATTGGATTCAAGACCTCCTTTTGGAGAAGACTATCATCAAGACCTCACCTCCTTTGGAGTGGGAAGAACCTTACCTTTGTGCTACTTTTCCTTGGATTGTTCATGTATTCATGTGGATCTCATGTATGCTACTCTAGTGGATCTTTGATTTGGATTTGTTTGAGTGATTTGCCTCTTGTGTTTTTGTGAGTTCATCCCTTTTCCCCCTCCAAGTGTGAAAAGATCTTCACTTAGGGTTCTATCCTACAACACCTATGCCATGTTTCCAAGAATTAGTTCTACATACAATATAGTAAAAGTTCATGTGTAATGTACAATCTGAGCATGAACTGATGTTTGCAATAGGGAAGTTTGTCGACCGCATCTCATGGTTCTTCGCTTTTTTACCTTCCATATTGTTTTCTTTTCTCATAAGAGATCATATTGAATTTGTCTCTTGAGTACATTACTTATAATACATACATGTAGCTCTGTCTTAGCATTAATGGAAAGTTTTGATCCTAAACAGGTTATTTGGGTGTCTTGACTTTTATCAGTGAGAAGTTCTGGAGATGACTGATTGGGCAATGCTTCACATCTGCTTCACATGCTGTTCTGTTTTAACATTAATGGAAAGTTTTGCTCCTAAACGGGTTATTTGGGCGATTTCTCATGCCTGGCATTTCAGTCACAGGTCAAGTGGAAGGTCCATTGATTTATTTCATTAGAACTTTTATTGTTTTACATTTTTTAGGATTAAAATTTAATGTGCTTATCTTTCTCGGATTTATGAAAGAGTTAATGTTCAAAAATATGAAAGTGGAGTATGTATGGATATCTCTTGTCTCTCCCCTGACACTTGAGCCAACAAAACCAAACATTTCATCCTATCTTACCATGTACTAACTTAACTGCAATGTATCACTTGTGTCGACGACTATTCGAATCACGTGTTTGGCTATCTATGATATCAAACATTTGTGTTCTTTCAAATATCATATGCGCTCAAATAACATGGCCACTATATGATAAACACCCACGTGCACTCATAAGTTCATCAAAATAATTGCTTTTAGTTCATGGTTTAAATTGGGCTTTCGTGTATCCAACACTGCAAACGATCCAAAATATTTTTGTACCGATCCACAACACTTCACAAACAAGTATACATAAAAATCATATGCTAAAAAAAGCAAAGTAATCTCTTTTAGTTCATGGTTCAAGTTTGTCTTTCGCGCCATTTGGCGCGACAGGTCATCTAGTATTGGTAAAGGTAATCTGTTGCTGTTTGCTCGGATGCACATTGCCTTCTAGTCAGCGCATGATCCAGGCACACCCCTGCGCATATAAAGATGGATTGGAGTAGCATCGGTCATGAGTAAGGGACACATGACTAAGACATACGGCTATAAGTAGGTGCCTAAACGGCCATTTGGTCGACAAGCATTTTGAAGTAAATCCTCTACCCAACCCTCGGCTTGATATCCACAAAATCTGAACATAAAATTAAAATAATAATTTGTCGCATGATGAACATCACCACTAAGAATTGCATCAGATCAGCCATAACCATGCAGGGCACCTCATGTGCCAATTATTACACGATGCAACATCTAGCCAGGCTTCGAGGTTGACGGCGATCGTTTGGTCGTGGATCGGCGAGGAAGAAACAGAGACACTGAACATGTCTCCAGCGAATCCAATAGCGGAGTGGGCTCAGATAGGAAGGACCAGTGCAACGCCCTCTCTCGAGTCAAAGATTCACCCTGTAGAAGAGCCCAACGAATCACCGCAGCCGTGCTGGGTATAGGTCCTGATCCATCCACCCACATCTCCTTGGTCTCCTTCGGGGTTGATTCCGACAAGATGCACGTCGCGAGCCAATTGAGTTCCATGTCTACCATGTTCCCCTTTGCGTCAAGCTGCACCTCCCCCGAAGACTGCGAACAACACGCATCCAAGAGGACATTGCCTTCCTCAACCGCTCTGCCTGCTCCTCGGCATTTGCATATAGACCCGTCCCTTGTCCGCGGCAGAAACCTCCTCTAAGAAATCTGGCTTGCTCATCTACACAAAACATAATAAAAATCAGGACATCACAAAACACACACACAAATATACACACACACAGCACACTGCACCTCATCGAAATGATCCCAGCATGGGCCAACTATTTTTAGCCGGTGATGCCCTGTAAGTGCATAGGGCGTTGTAGAAATTTTGTGATAAATAGAGTGTCAAACCCACAGGGAGTGAAAAGGAAGGCACTACTAACCCCACAACTACGTTGTCACTTACGCAGTTCTGTACGCACCCAAACCGGAGTTTGGAACTAGCCTATTCTATAAGTTGTTAGGGAAACAATAAAAAGGGTTTTGCTAAACTACTGACAAGAAAGTTGAAAATAGGAAATAAAAAGGTACTAAGTTAGTAAGGGCGGTGCTTGAGTAATAAGGTGTTCTCAGAGGTTTCGGAGTCATCACCACTAGTATGATGTGCACAACATATGCAAAGCATAGTTCTAGGTCTGCATCTCTCTAGCCACGCGTTATGTGTTAAAAGTGGGTGGATCCCGGTACAGATACATGCTACATGCAGTAGTCTATGCACAAATATGCCACTACCATAGTTTCCCCATGCCGGTTCTCACTATGAGTAATTAAGGATTTCCTCGTGGACGCAGCCTTCTAGGGTTTGCCGCTACTCCCCTACCTAATCGTAAAGGGCGAGGAAGAGAGGATATTACTGCCACCTCTTTACCTCAACTACCCCAACCTCTACTTCGGTAGTAATAAGCTCCATGGCCAATCAAGGAAAAAATGCGAGCGAGGCCTCCTCTCAACATTCATGAAGGCTATTAACTCGAACATAAACACGAGGATATCGGATCACTTATAGGAATTCAATTCTAATCATGCAAGGGTGATACGTCCATTTTACATCACTATTTTCTATCATAATTTACTCTTTATTCTTGATATATTTCACATTATGGTGAAATTTTAATGCCTTTTCTCTCTTAATTTACAAGATTTGCACGGAGAGGGAAGTTACCAGACAACTGGAAAACATAGTCTAATTTGCACTAGAAGAAAAAGCAATTTTTTGGAGCTCCAAAAGGCACGGGGATTTTTTTGAATTATTTCCAGAGAATAAGAAGCCAGGAGCCAGAAGATGGAGCGGAGAAGAGCCATGGGGCAGCCACATGGTGGGCCCATGCGCCCCCCGGGCTGCGTAGTGGGACCGCGTGGTGGCCTTGGGCACCACCTCTCGACGCCCTTTGGTATAAAAATCACATTTACCCTAAAACAAATGACAAAAATTATTAGAGCTATTTGTCGCCATCTGCGAGGCAGAACAGAGGCAAAGCACTTTTGCTCTTCGGCGGGCGATTCTGTCGGGGAAACTTCCCTCTGAGAGGGGGAAATCAAAGCCATCGTCATCACCAACACTTCGTTCATCACCAGGATCATCATCTCCATCAACATCTTCACCAGCACCATCTCCACCGCCATCTCCACTTCACCCCCCATTCAATCTATAAGCTATAACTTCAGATCTGTTGCTGAGAGTACTTTTCTGTGTTGATTACATCTTGTAGTTGATGCTTAGAAGTTTTATTGGTGAAAGATTGTTATGTTCAGATTGTTTATCATCTATTCATACCCACTGATCATGATCCATATGATGTCTTGTGAGTAGTTCCATTAGTTCTTGAGGACATGGGAGAAGCCTTGTTGCAAGTAATCTTGAGAAGTTGAATAAAGTTCAATGTTTTGATATTATGCTGTGGTGTTATTCCTCTAGTGGTGTTATGTGAACATCGACTACATAACACTTCATCTTAATGGGCCTAGGGGAGAGCATTGTGTGATTAGTTTACAGATGATGGGTTGCCGGAGTGACAGAATACCTAAACCCTAGTCTATGAATTGTTGCATAAGGGGCTGTTTGGATTCGAAAGTTCAATGCTATTGTTAGATTTATCTTAATTACTTCGCTTGTATTTGCGGATGCTTGCGTAGAGGGTATAATCATGAGTATGTATTTGTTCAAGGAAGGGCAATATATTAGCATAGGTTCACCCACACAACACTTATCAAAGCAATGAAAGTTAATCTCAATGGAACTTGGTGAAAGTAACTTGGCGATATTCCTGTGCGTCCTCAAGAGCATTTTAATCACTAGTATAAGAAACATGACCGGCTTGTCCTTAGCACAATTAAGGATTGAGCCGTGGTCAGCATTTTTTTTGTTTCTTACTTAACTGTTGAAAAGAATTTTTTGTCATGTTCGACTTGTGTCTTGGTCACGCCGGAACGCTTCTCCTCGGACTCGTCCACAAGACCGGTTTAGCACGGCTGTGTTGTTGATAGGGGTGCTCTCTCGTTTGTAACAGCAGTTCTCCTGGTCAGTTGCCGAGGAGTTCATAGCCAAAGGCTCGCCGTCACAATACAAGGGATCGGAAGCAAAAATTCTCGAAACACAATGGAAGCACGAAGCCAGTTTTATAAAAGTCAAGCTTAAACTTGGCACAAAATAATGCTTGTCGTAGCACAGTACTTAATTACATTTTAGCACCTCGGCATTCCGAGCTCGTTTAACTACCTACTGAATGATGTTTTTCAGGGAGCAGGCCCTCTCGGTGTGCTTCGCGTGTGGAAGGACATCATCGTAGTACGAGTCAGGGCGTGCTTCATTCCCGTCCTTGTCCTTGGGATATGTGAGGATGAGGGGCTCAAGCTTCAAGTTGGGGAAATGGCACTTCAAGTTGGCCCAGGCCTGCCGTGCTCCCTCTACACATGCCGAGCTCTTCCATTCATCCAAGGAACGACCTACTCAAGGCGCATCGGCAGCTTGGAGAGATCCTGGGGTATCCGTTCCTTGGGCCATAGGTGCTTGAAGGTCGTGTGCATGGTAGATTGGGCCATAGCGTGCAGCTCGGCGAGTTGCTTGACCTTACCCTCAAGGAGAAGTTTGTCCCGGCCTCTGTACGCCAGCCAGAAGTCACGCACCAGATCGTCCTCCCCATCCTCTTCAGACTGGGAATAGAATTTTATGGCCTTGGCCGCGCTACGAGGGAGATAAAAAAATTGCTCTGCTATAGAACAAAACAAGAAATGATCAGAAACACATCAGGAGAAAAGAATAGGGAATGCAGGCACATCTTAAACTTACCAGCAAAGGCCCTGTGAGCACCCTCTACTTCAAATTTAGCACTCCAGCAACGCTGGCTTCAATATATTTGGCCTTCAGAGAAGAAAGCTCTGTTTCCAGCTCCACAACCCTGTCCGCCAGCTGCTACTTGGCAGCTCGGTCTCCCTCGGACTGGGTTTGAAGCAGGGTGGCCACGTCTAGAGCAGCCTAGGTCTTTCCTTTCTCCTCATCGGCCAGCTTGGCGAAATGTCAGCCTCGTCGCTGGCGGCCTAAACAAGATGGTCTGAGTCGGCTCGAGACACTATGCCTTCTAGTTGCGCATGCAGATCGGCAATTATTCTTTCAGCAGCTACAGGCAATATAAAAATCTATCAGGCAAGCTTACCAAGGATGAGGTCAAAACAACAATTTCAGGACAAGGAATCTACTTACAGATAGATTCGGCAACATTCTTGCGAAGGTTCTCCTCCTACTCGGATTTGGCGATCAGGGGCCTGAAACCTCTTCACCTCGGTGGACAGTCTCTTTTGCTCCAAGGGAAAAAGATGCACTAAGTGACCCGAGGAGATTCGATCCTCAGGTTGGCCTTAGCAGCCTGACCCGAGTCTCAGGGGCTACTGCATGTTAGTTTTAAACATCCCTACGGCCTTCGATATGGTTTGATCCTCAGGCCGGCCTTGGCAACCCGGCCTGAGTCTCGAGGGCTACTACATGTCAGTTTCAAAAGCAAGCCTATGACCCATGATACGATTCGATCCTTGCACCGGCCTTATCAACTCGACCTGAGTCTCAGGGGCTACTGGGTTTGCAAATTAAATTAAGACCTAACCGAGGAGACATTCGATCCTCTGGTTAGCCTTCGCAGCCTGACCTGAGTCTCAGGAGCTACTGTACTCAACGGAAGTGTAGATTAAAAATGACTTCTAGGCGCAGATTATGCTCTTGCACTAATCTACACCTAGAGGGCTACTGGGCATATATCGGTATGTTCAGAAATAAAAAAACAAAGCAGCAAACCATTTACCTTCATGCCAGATGCGAGCACACCTGTCATCTCCTTTGTGACGGCGTTCATCTCGTCGGCCTTCTGAGTTCTGACGCACTGCCCGGAGGGCCGAACATTGAAGACTAGTCAAGAATGGGCTTTCCCAGGGCCTGTCGGCCGAATCCCACCGTAGGGCGGACACGGCGTCTGAAGTGCCCTCAGTCGGGTGAACCGTTCTGGTCACATGGGCCGAGGGATTGGGCCCCCACAGTCGGGGGGCCACAGTCACCTGGGAGAGCAAGGCAACGTTATCTGCTGCTTGGGCATCTAGAGTGGCGAAGGAGGTCAGACCTGATGTTGCCACTGGTGTAGGTGCGGGTGCTGTTGGCACATCGGACTCACTGACGGCGCAGGTTCTGGTGGTGGCGCGGTGGCGCGGGCATGTCGGGCGCTGGATCTGGTGCTGCTGCTGCTGTGGAGTCTTCTCCCATGGCAGCATTAGAAGAGGCTGGCTCCTCGCGAGCCAGGTCGTTGTCTTCTTGCCCCGCTGCATCAGGAGCAGGGACTTGTATTTCAGCATCCTCGGCCCTGGTAGTCTTATGCAGGCTTGTCAGTGGTGCCAGCGCGTCCTTCCTCATCCCCAGGGGTCAATGTTGTGGCTGCAAGAGGAGGGACCACGATTATCGGCGTCGCTTGCAACGCCTCATCTGCTGTCTGAGGTGTGCCGTCGACAGACACTGCCGGTGTTGTGGCCGTCTCGGTCAGTGCATCAGCGATGTCTTGTTGGACCCTACACAATCAAGCAAAGGCTCGTAAGAGACTAGCACGGCCTACGTATGCATTGCAAGGGGAAATACTTATGAGTCAACCGCGATGGGGAGCTCTAGAACTCGGGGCTCGGCTGGTCAGGGTCCACGTCTTAGCCGTCGCAAGGCCGGACGTAAATCACCAGTCTCGGGCTGGCTGGGCACGTCGGTTGGTGGGTCTTGACATCGCTTCTTGCACCACTCTTGAGCTGTTTCTTTCTCTAGGTCTGGTAGGGCTGCCGTGGAGCTTAAACCGCCCTCTTCCAAGGGGCACTTTTGCGCTATAAAGCGCTGAGCTTCGTCTTCTCCAGCATCAATGTCGGAGTCCGATGACAGCTCCTCATCCTCGACCTCAGCGGGCTCCTTGTTGCGTGGAGCCCAAACCATTGTCTTGCTATAGTCGACCAATAGGAGAAACTTCATCTCCTCGGTCTGTGGGTCCTCGGGCTGCGGCGCAGGAGATCGAACGGTACTGGTGAACTTCAACCACGTCTGTTAAGAAATGCTGGTCAGGACGGTCTGAAGTTGATATTGTTGGAATAAGCCACGGCGTCTGGTGCGGTCGGGCTCGTCGGGCGCGTCGGGTGCGCGCGGGACGTGCGGGACGCACTGGTGCGGTCGGGCGCGTCGAGTGCGCGCGGGACGTGCGGGACGCAGCGGAAGCGTGACGTGTGTGTACGTATGTGCGTACGTGTGTGTGTGTGTGTGTGTGTCACGATGTTGTGTGTGCCCTGAGTCCGCTGCAGCCGTTGGTGATCTGTTGGGAGTCCAAGCCGTAGCAGGCGCGTGTGAGCGCGTCGTGCGAGCTGGCTAGGACGTGCGGATCGGGCGCTGGCGTGAGCGGAGTCATGCATGTGGCGTAGTGGTTAGTGCATGCTAGGCCGATTAGTGTGTGCGCATGCAAGTCGTGGAGTTAGTGCCTTCGACTGTGCGTGTATGGGTCAGCTATTTAAGTTGTAAATCTGTTTTGCTTTGAGTTGGGGTGAGCAGAAGAGAGAAAAGGCTGAGGCCGTATGTGCGGCCGGTCACCAAATACCAGTGTTCCTTGGTCTACCTCCAGCTAGCTAGGCCTGTGGCAACAACAGATATCAGAAATGACAAGATGCAAACACATACTTACCTCGGTGGGTGGAAGCATCCTACTGAAGCCGTGGAACTTTGGCTCTGAAGGAAATTCACTAGATTTGCCCTTAAGGCCTCGTTTGATAGGAAGGGATTGTAGAGGTTTTGGGAGATGGGATTTCAGGGGATTTGGTGAATCCCCCTCTTCCACCCAATCCCCTCAAAACCCCTTGAATCCTCAAAACCCTTCTTTTCACAATCCTCTTTGTTTAAAAATTTCTATTTGGTAGAGAGGGTTTGTCATGTTGACATAACATGGTGTAGAACATTTAAAAATCCAATCATTACAATGTAACAAACTCCCCTTGCATCCTTGCTACGGAATTGTAAAGGTCACCTGATAAAAATGACTTGAAATCAATATCTCATAATTTAGCAGCAGTTTTCCCAACAGCAACATAATTTTGCATGACTTGAAATCAATATCTCATCACAGCAACAACATAATTTATCATAACAACATGTCTTTGAATCCCAAATCCCAGCATTCATAATTTATCATAACAACATAATCTTTCGCAGCAAACAGTTCATCACAGCCACAACATCATTTTGCAACGAAGATAATGTAGACAAATGTATCCATCTTTTGGTGTCATGGTCATCTAAGCATTGAAAACCTGAGAGAAATTTATTCATCCAGAGTGCCTGAGAGAAATGTATCCATCTTTTGTTGCTTCTTTTGGTGCATGAGAACCTGATGAAACAAAAAGAGATGAACATTAGAGTGCCTTTAGAAAAAACCATTACAACAAATAGCTGAACAAAAGGGATACTATGGCAGGAGTTGTAAATCTTTTTTCAGGAACAACCTTTTGTGAGGACAAAGGATATTTATGTAGAATTGGCAGGCTAATGAAACAATGGACAGTGCAAGAGGATATAAACAAAGCAATAGTATGCTGAGGAGCAAAGATAAAACTTCATGTCACACTATGGCCATGGTCACTGAGACGAAAAGAAGGAACGTTCAAGATAACTGATCTCAATGTAGAAACTTTGTCCAAGGGGTGACACAGGGGTAACAGATTTAGTTTCAGATTTCAGGTTTAGGCATCCTCAAAAGTAAGTAATCTTCAGGTTAAGGTGCAAGTTCAAAGCTGGAAGCACCACCTCATAGCCAAAGATCTAGCACCAAAATAGGAAATCTAGACAGGGCAAGCAGGATACACAAACTGATGTATAGGGTCCTTATCTTTTATGGCACCATAAACAGACAGTGCAAGGAAAACAAAGAATGCACTTATTTTGGGAGTATATTCTAAACACAGCCCCAACTAAATAAGGCAACCTTATCAAAACCTGATTGTTCCTATTCCTGACAAGAAAGCCAAACTTCACATTTTTTCGTAATGCCATCAAACCTGATTGTTCCTATTCCTAACCATCAAACTGCAGCAGAAAATCAGCAAAATGCATCACTGCTTTTCAAAATCTCAGCTTGCCAGAAGCAGCAGAAATTCAATCACCACGAACGAGCCAACAAAGCATCGGCAACCATGTTAATGCTCAGTGACAGCATGCAATTAAGCGGGATCATTCAACAATGTACTTTGTTCTGCACTTAATGCAGAAGCATAATCTACTGTCGATGGATCATCGGCCTAAACCTGACAGCGCCTCCATCACATTATGGAACAGCGAACACAAAATCTGTGTGTTCATCTAATTCACAGCTAGCTGCCTCACAACGACATTGGACATTACTAGAAGAATCATGAATTATTAACAGAAATACAAACTATAATACAAATACAAATTAAAATGAGAACAAAGGCAAGCTCATGGTGACCTTACGCACTCATGCACACAAACAGAGATATGGTGAGATCCCTAATCCCAATGGTTTAATTTCCTTGTACAGTTGATAACAATGGATGATTCACCAATTTAATGACTATATCAGTTAACTAATTTACTCCTATTAGTACCAGTACAGTTTTGGTACCCTCCCAGAGAAAAATTAAGAACTCCAGCACTCCAACATGAGCTAACATACTATACAAGTTTTGAACAGATGAATAGCTGAATTTTGAACGTGACATTCAGGTACCATATGGACTAGGTAGAAAACAACAACTAAAAATCTAGAGGCGCCGGGTCGTTGCTCCGTGCTGCTCCACCTCTACTACAAGTCCGACAACTCCAGCACCAAGCCCACAACTTGGTGACGGCCGGTTTGGACGAGGAGGGGATCAAGCACCTCGGAGACCGCGTCGCCGGGGAGGAAGAGGCAGCAGCCATGGCCGATGGCAAACCCTAGACGACGAGGGGAAAGGAGGGGAGGCGAGGACTTACCACCGGGGAGAAGTCCAGTATGCCAGAGGAGATCGCCGGCGTCGAGGCATCGGGCCGTGCGGCGTCTTGGGGAGGAGGCGGCGGCGACATCTTAGCGAGGAGTCGGGCGGTTAAATCCTCGAGGGGGGCCTCGAGGGTTCTGAAGCGCGTGGGAAGAAGTGGATCGAGAGGGAATCGAGAGGGTTGGGCCCATGTAACCTCGCGTACCAAACAGGCCGACGGGGTTTTGCGAGGATTCTGGGCCTCGCGAGGTTATTCCCCTGAAAACCCTTCCGATCCACGTGAAACAAACGAGGCCTAAAGAGTAGGCCCAGCATGGCTTGGATTGACTGACCTTCATAAAATTCTTCACCGATCACCTGAGTTGGGTCACCCTCACCAGTGTATTGGTACATCGGATGAGCTCTGTACTAAAGCGGCTGGATACGTCGGTAAAGGATCTAGTGCATCACCTCAAAAAGAGTTAGCCCCTCACTGGCCTTGATTCTTAGGTAATGGTGCAACGCTTTCACCTCGTTAGTGTCCTCGGGTATGTACCAGGGGCTCCACGAATTCAGCTTGACCGGAGGCACAGGGATGAACTGCATGACAATACCAGGGCCGGGCCGACAAAATCAAGGGCCCTGTGCGAAACTAAAATATTGGCCCTGATATTATCAAAAATAAATCAACATCAACATTATTTTATGTTTCTATCCCACCGTCTCTGGGACTAGGGTTGTCAGCATATTATAAAGTGCATGACCTTGATCAAGTGACTGGCTGAGGACATTTGTGATTCTTTTATAATTAATTTATACATAGCTCCTTCCTAAGATTGAGTTAAACCCTCAATTTTTTTCTTACATTTTTTAAAAGCAGTTAAATGTTCTAGATGAAGATATTGCTTGGGTCTTGAAACACTAAACGTGTATGCCAAAAAGAAAATGAGCTATGGACGTACTCAAAAGATGAAAAAAAAATGGAGCTCACACTCAAATCTTACGGGGTAGCCAGTCCTTTGTCAATGGAAAAATAGTTCCATTATTTGCCGAACTCGAGCTGCTCCTGCCGTCTTGGGCGAAGGAACTTTTTTTTTGAGGGACAAAATTGGCGACAGCAGACGAAGAAAGGGAATCGGAGGGATCTCTCCTTAAGACGAACGAACGGTTGAACATAGGGATTGGGACATCCAACATCAAGCGATCCGACGGCTGCTCCTGCTGTCGTCGCGCGTGGCGCGTGCGGCCTAGACTGGACTTACCCAGACTGTTTGGAAACACGGGGCGAACTGGGCTGCAACTTGAACTGTTCGTGGTGTAATGGGCTGCAGTGTTGTGTCTAAAATTTGGGCCCCCTGAAACCGGAGGCCCCGTGCAAGCGCACAGGTGGCACGCCCCTTGGCCCGGGCCTGGACAATACCTTCCCGACCTCCTACGAGCACGTCGGGCAGGTAGAACCATTCCTCCTGCCACTTCTTGTTCGTCTCTGAGAAGGTACCATCCAGGTACTCAGATCTGGCCTGCCTGCTAATGGCTGCCCCACCCCCTTGCAATCACAAGTGTCGGGGTCGTTCGTCTGCTTCTTCACCTCAAAGTATTTTCTCCAGAGGCCAAAGTGTGGCTGGATGTGGAGAAAGCACTCGCACACTCCAACAAAACAAGCGATATGCAGAATCGAATTGGGTGTGAGATGATGCAGTTGCAATCCATAGAAGTGCAGAAGGCCGTGGAGGAATGGATGGATAGGATATGCTTGACCACGTAGGAGGAACGGGATGAAGGTTACCCGCTCGAATGGTTGCGGCACCGGCGCCTTCTCCGCCACCAAGGTTCCATCTTCAACCATGATCACCGGCGAGCACGGCACTGTGGTGGTTGGCGGTGGCAGGTAACCTCTGTCACGACGGAGCTCCAGGTTGGCGTCCAGAACGGTGGAGTACATCTACTTGCCCTTGGTGAGGTTGGCCACCTTTTGCTTCTTCTTCTTGCCATCGACGACGCCCTTGCCGGCCAAGCTCCTGCCGGCCAGGCTCTTGCCGGCCTTCGTTGGGTGCGGCTCCGTCGGCTTCGGCCCCATCGCGTGCGAGTGCATGGGGTGGCTGGAACGGAGAGGCGGTGCGCTGGTGGAGAAAGGAGAAGCGGGAGTAAGAAGACAATGGGCTGGGGGGGAATGGCTTTCCCTCGGCGCTGTCTCCCTTTTATTATGCACAAGAATTGCAAAGGGCGGCAGCAAATCATGGACGCGTGAAGCAAAATCCCTTTGGTTTCCCTTAAACGCCGCTTAATTTAGAGACATTACAACCGCGCACTTTTCCTGCCTCCTCAGACCATTAGTGGTTTTGGCCGTCGGATCTCAAGTTTTGCGCAAATCTGGCCGTTGCATGTCCCTCCAATCCCGCGTGGGCTTCGTTTGTTGTGCAGCTCGCGCTACATAGGCTGGATCGCTGCTCCCGTAACAAAATCTGTGGTCCCCTGTTCACTGGGCCGACTGGGCCTTCGGCCTGTCATGATCCTTGGAGCGCTATGTCATGCGGCTCGTTTCGAGCGGAAGCGGAACTTTATCCATCGAGAGGACTAGAGCCGGCCGGTCGCTGCGCTCAGAAAAATTAAACGAGCCGCGGGGTCGCACGGTTGCTGGTGAGTCCTGGTCAGATTGCGGATTGCACGGCCTTCCCATTCGCGGAGAGAGATCATGCCGAACTGCTTCGAGGACCGCACGCCGATGCAGGCACATACGAAGCGACGTTCGACTCTTCGGTGAAGCAGAGGATTGAAACTGACTCGATGGGGTTAAAGGAGGCAATCAATTATCAGTTCCTAGGAGCAGGGGAGTCGACAAGCCAAAGACACTGGAAAGCGCAGGTCTTGAACTGCCGAGGCTGGAGCAGCACCTTCCTATGTCGGCCCCCATCGCCTCCCCAACCCTGTCCACCTCCTTGCCTCGTCAACTCGTCAGATCCGAAGCACGTGTGGCTGCGTCCCTTCCAGCCTCGTCGGCTTGCTGGCGTCCCGACGGATCCGTCCCGGCGGTCTGGATCTGCGTTCCTTCCAGATCATGGCCTACTTGCGGCACCACCTTCCTATGTCGGCCCCCATCGCCTCCCCAACCCCGTCCACCTCCTTGCCTCGTCAACTCGTCAGATCCGAAGCACGTGTGTCCGCAACTCTCCTCCATGTGGCGGCAGCGCCAGCCTACATGTTGGTTTCCTCGTCTCTTGATCGCAAACCGACTGATGTGGGATTGCTCAGACTCGGCCAGGGCGAAATCCCTGCACGGCTTGCCGATGCTGGCAACGGCGACACTCGCGGGTGTCGTTCCCTTCTTGGAGGCGATGTCATGGCCGCTTTCTGTGCCCCTTCGAGCATTGGGGGAAACCCCAGGTCCGGCTCATCGGACCGGACAACGACGGCGCCATAACGTCGTTTCACTTCTCGAAGGCGTTGTCTTATTTGCTCGGCATCCCCGGTGTTGGATCTCGAGTTACGGGAACGATCATTGTCTGTTCGGACTGCATCTCATGGCATGGGCCCCCTAGGCGCTATGTACGGCCTCACCGGTGCTTCTCCCACGGTTTCCGTCTTCGGCCCGGCCGGGTCCAGCCGCCCACTAGCCGATCTCTTGGCGTTCTAGGTGGGAGTACGTTGATCCTGTCAAGTTTGGAGCTGCGACCGTTCGGATGTGGTGTGTCGTGTTAGTCGTGACGCGGCGTGGGTGTCCTGAGCCTCGTGTCTCCTTGCCTCTTGTGGCCGGAGGCCGGGCTAGATGGGTTTAGCTGTGTGTGTCTTCTATTTGGGCCGAGCATCCCTCTTCCCTCTGCTCCGGGTATCATACTCGCGCCTTCTTGCGTTCGTGTGGTGTGTTGTACCATCTCTTGTACTTTCTCTATTCTCTTCTAACAATGAAAAGATACGCAAGCTTTGCGTATTCGCGAAAAAAAGTTCCTAGGAGCATTCATCGCGGGTGAAGTGCGCTACTCACCGGTGGTGACAAATTAAGGTGTGTGTTTCTTTTCCCCAACCTGCAGCTGCTTCGGTTCATGCGCGTGCACATAGCTTCGTCCTGGTGCTCTCCTTGCTCTTGTTGCTCTCCTCTCCCTTGTTGCTCCAGCAAACAGACTACCTATCACGGTAGAGCGGTGATTGATTGCCCGGTGGCCACGCCCTAGATCGTCAAACTCTGACCAGGTTGTAGAAGCGGCGGCAGCAAAGCTACGGGCAGCTTCGACAACGGTGACGACTCCACTTCAAGGATCTCCTCCTCAACCCCTCGGTTGCTCGCTCCGGATGGTCGATGGGGATTCCTCAACGGCACCAATCTATCGGCCACTGAAGCGTTCGTCAACCACTGAACCACATCGCCTGACGGTGCACGCCCCACGACAACCGCATCCCCGGACTGCCTCTTTGGTCTATGAATTTCTGACCCGCTGTCCTCCTCCCAAGCCTGCGACCTCCCCAATCTACGTGAGCCAGCAGTAACAAGGTGAGCAACTGAGCACCGCACCCCACTCCCCTTCCCCCATCTGCGTTTCTTTTTTTCTCAGATCTCGCTATTGATGGCTGTTTGTAAATGGGACTCCTAATTAGGTTTGTGTCGACAATTGTCAGTAACTATTTTGCAATTTTGATTGACTGCTATGTACAAGTTGTTGATGATGTGTTTTCTTTGCAGCAGGCAATCGATAAAATGAGCCCCCCCACCCCCCACCCACCATCGTTTGATCATCTCCATCGTGTTGTGCTAGGGAACTTGGTTTCAGTGTCTCAGCTATGAGCTATATCACTAGGCCTATTTTTCCATTTTATCTTTAAAATTTGTTATCCAATATAAACGATCCTGTCATTTTATAGCTATTTCCTTGCCAATTCAATTGCTAATATTATTGCTTGTCTAATATCTCGTCAGGATAGGCAAGTTGGAATGCGTAATTTTGCTCCGAAGTGGCATGATCCCAGTCAAGATGAACTGCACGTTTTGCAAAGGAATTGTTTGAAATTCATTGTTAGTTGCATTTGCAAGATATTATGACTACTAAGGAGATAGCCCTGTATGCATTTCTTCATTTGGTTTTACATGTGAAGGCCTCAAGGGTATTAATTACTACATGTGTTTCTGATAAAAGAATATGTACATGTATGTTCATATGTTGAGTTGAGTCCTTCAATAATCCATGATGGAATCCATGCAGTGGAGTAAGCACCAGGAGAGGCGGCGAGCCAGAGCATGGGAGAGCACCGTCGTTAGTGCCTCTACTTGCGTAGCCTGGTGCCACAGCTATGATCCCTCGGTACCTATATTACCTAATCATACAGGCGAATGTGAGATTTTCCTACTTTATTTTAATTCAATTTGAGGTTGCTTATTTTGTTGGTTTGTCAGAATATCCGGTATCAGATAAGGCGGCATGATGGTAAAATGGCTATTAAGAATCTTCATTTTTGGATCTTGTGCCAGTTGCCTGGTTTGTGATGCTTTTAAATGAAAATATGAATAACTACAAATGATGGTCAAATCCCGATGAAATGGTATGAACAAGTCAGTATCTATTGATTAGCATGAACGCCAACACATTAGGTATTGCTGGGTGCTTAAGACCACGTAGATTCTGTTGAAAGGGGAACATGATCAAAATTTTGCAAGTGTCTGGTTTGCGATCTTATTCGTTATTTACTTTAATATTGTTCTTGCTTATAAAATTGGTTAAAGCTCTTTTGAAAGAATTGAAACCACATGATATGTTAGGGTCATTTATCGATAATATTCTGTTGTGTCTTAAAGCAAGTAGCTAAAGTCTCCACCATTAAAAATGTGGGAGGTATTATAATTATTACAGGTACATATACATGCATGCGCATACACTGAGATAATCAATTTAGGGAATTCTCATTTGATACCCATGATCTAGGTTTTATTTTTCCAGATTCAAATATACAATCTCTTTTGGTAGTATTGTTTGCAATACACCATGTTATTGCATAATATATAGGGAGCAATTATAATTGGTTTGCTTGAGTTAAATTGTTTTGGCATGTAACATAACTTGAGCGATTGTTTCACAACAACCTACTAACATTTGATGTTGATCTGAAGGCAACTTTTCTTATTGACATGATGGTATTCTTCAACATCAAATGCGCAAGGACATGTCCAGTAATTTGTTCTGACGAATGCAATTCAAAAGACACACTAGCAGAAAGCAAGGCATGGTAGATGAAATGATATAGTACCCCCAACATTCTCCAAAGGAAGATGATATTGACTTTCGACATCCTTCAAAATTACGACAGTTTGTTTGTATGAATAAGACTGTGATTATGCGCCGAGGGAGCTTTGGTGAGTCACATGACTACTCAGGGTTCTGGTTTTGGCTATTTATGTGTGTAGATTTATTTTCGACAGTTTGTTAGAAAAGTAGACGACGCGCGTCATCATGGTCTGTTAGCACGATAATCGAGGGGACACCCGTTAGTGCCCTGTTAATTGAGGCACACATCGTCAGAATTGACGGGACGTGATGTTGGTGGGCCTGCAACCCACTGACGCACGCCTCATTGATCGGCTGTCAACCAAGACCACGTGGTCCTGTGCGACCGGTTGGATGAGATTCTGGTCCAGTGGGTCCATGACCGATCTCCTAAAAGTTTTTCATACCAGCTTCACATGAAATATGGCATGTGGAGGTCGGCTTCGCGGGAAGGCTTCTCTCCAGGACCGGCTTGACTTCATCGACAAAACAAGTCCGAGGAAGGCCTGTCTCCTTGAACATGGGCCGACCTCATAAGGCACGTCGGACGTTGCAGACCGGTGGTCGTGCTGCAGGGAGCTGTGAAGAGCAGGTTTCCACCTCGGCAAGCCAGAAGACGCAGACAAGATCTACATCGACTATGGAGCAAGCCGAGCTAGAAGACCAGTTCAGGGGCTACTAACGGTGTTACGGCCCGGGGTGCCTTACCTTTGGTGTTAACGGCCCTAGCAGGCCGGCCAGAGGCCCCCCTTGGTCGAATCTGCCATGGCCATCAAACCGGCCCACGGGCCCTGTACAAGGAGGACTCCATTGACTTGGCGTGCAAGACAAGAAGGTGAAGCCGTGGAGGACTCTGCCTCCATCGACATAGCCAAGTAGGTCCTATAACCCTAGGGCCCTAGTACCCTATATAATCTGGGGCCGAGCTAGTCATTAGACACATACGAATCCCTCGTGACCTTCTACTTGTACACCCCTATTGCATAATCAATCAGAGCAGGAGTAGGCTATTACCACTGTACTGAGGGGCCAAACGTGGGTAATCCCTGTGTCTCCTGCGACCCACCGATCTACTCATCTCGCCGGGACACCCCCCCGAGGGGTCTGCCGGAAATTACTCCAACACTTTTACAAGCAAACATATTGATTATAAATGGGACCTTATTGAATTATTAGGGATTGGGAGGTCGACAAAGATAAAGAGTCAGGTATAAAGTATTGGAGTAATCTCCTATTGATTATATTGATTATAATTCAGCTTCAATAGCTATACCTCCTCTGATCCTTTGGAGCAATATTTATTGGAGCATGAGAATCAACCTAATATGCATGAAAGAAAAGAAATAGATGATGTTTTCTTTAGGCAGCCACCTATTCTTAAACATAATCTACCTGTTGAGACTTCGGGAGAGCCTACACCTCCTAAAGGTGATCATGTATTTGAACTTAAACCACTTCCTGATACACTGAAATATGCTAATTTGGATGAAAAGAAAATATATCTTGTTATTATCAACTCTAACCTTTCAGTGCACGAAGAAGAAAGATCGTTAACCTGTAACACCCCCATGTACTAAGCACTATTGCTATGTTAATTAAGCTGCCATGTCATCATATTGTCTTTGCTAAATTCCATCAAGTTTCAAAACAAATTCAAATTCAAAATTCAAATTCAAATTCAAAATTCAAATAGAAAGATAAATTAAAACATATTCAATCATGCAAACAAAATAGTTCATAATTTTGTAAATAATCCATAAGTAATAATGTTAAGAAAAACAACATCACCAAAATTATCTAAAGGACCCTAGCAACAATAAACAAGACCAGCAGCAACTTAATTGAGTTAATTAAATTCTAAGCAAAATTTAAACTTTTCAAATAGACCCCAAACTTTGTGTGCAGCATCATTATATTGCATCATAATTACCTGACAAGTTTCATATACAACTAAAATCTTTTAGTGCCTAAAAGAATTAGAAAACTGAGAAGAAATAAAAGTTACAGAAAAATAAAAAGAAGAAAAGGTAGCCGGCAATGTGCACTTGGCGTAGCCGCGGCTACAGTGTGGCCCGGCCCGTTTGAGGTGGCCTTTGTCTTCAGGCTCCCGTCGGAGGGAGATAGAGCCATGGCGTGGCACGCGCACGCGCGTCCATGCCTCATATGTTCTCGTGTCGAGCATCCAGAGCCTCCCTAACGTGGATAAGACCGATGGCGACGCCGTGGTCAACCCTAACCCACAGATTCCCCTCGCTCGCCCCTCTCTCCCTCTCGGATTTCCTCACCCGAGCGCCTCCATGGCTGCGCCGCCGTAAATTGCGTGGCCAACGGCCTCCTCTCGTTGTTCCGAGCTGTCCAGGAGGACCGCCACCCTCGTCTTCATCCTCCTCGAGCACCAGGACAAGCCAAATAGGCCCCGAGCCTCGCCATCGCACCGTCTTCAACCTCGGTCGCCGCCACTGCTCACCTTCGATTCGCGCCACCCCGAGCCTCTTCGGCATCCTCGAGACCCCCTAGAGCTCCACTGCGAGCTTCTGGCCCGCCTCGACTCCCCCTTGCCCCCCCTCGTGCATCGTAGCCATCTCCCCCTCGAGCTCCGGCTCGGCCGTCCGCCATGGCCGACGAGGTCGTCGCTGTCGTGCCCTCTAGCTTCGTCTGAGGATGCGCGCGTGCTCCTGGAGCACTGTAGATGCCGCCTAGCCGCCCGGTTCGCTCAATTGTGAGCCGCAGCACCACACCCGCGTGAGCCCGTGCTACCACCGCCGCTCGGCTCATCGCCGCCGTCACTGCCGTGCACCCCCAGCCACCCCGCAACCACCATTCGAAGCACGCGACCCCCAGCTTCCCAACAGTACCATCCATTCATCCAGCCGTCGCCGGAATCGGCAGGACGGTCATCGCCGCCGTCCCCTGTTTAGCACCGGCGTTTAGCCGTCAAATAGTGCTGATGTGGCCATCATTAAATTAGACTAATGACGCGGTTTTAATTAACCCTAGTGGCTGACAGTGGGTCCCGCAAGATTAATTAAGCCAGCTAACTATTTTGGTTAGAGTTAAAATAAACCCAGCGGACCCCGAGTGTCAGCTTTGACTTTGCTGACATCAGCGTTGACTGGCCCCACATGTCAATGACTGTGGATGGCTGTTGTCGTGGATTTGGCATGGCGGAGGTCCTTGTGAAAGGACTTAGTGATGAGGCCATCGTTGCTTGGTGGAAGCTTGAACGGGGTTGATCGGGAAAGAGAGACACGGGTTTACCCAGGTTTGGCCCCTCACGATTGAGGTAAAAGCCTACTCCTGCTTGATTGATATTGCTTTGGATCTCGATTACAAGGATGCGGATTCGCTAACCTAGCTTTCGAGAGATTGCAACTTAGGTCTTTTCGTCCTAGGTGCTCCCCTTTATATAACAGGTCGAGCCCCCTAGGTTTACATCAGAATCCGGGTCGTGTTGTTAACCCGTATCATATGATAACTCCTACTCAACTTGTCTTCCAAGCCGGAGTCCTTTCTACTTTGGGCCTCTTGAATGAGCCGGCCCACTCATTATCTGCCTAGCCTGCCCACGGCGGGGTCATCCTCCAAGTCTTCAACTCTGTATTCATCGTGCCATCATGACCCGGAGGTTGATCTGACCCATAGCGCCTCTAGGCCTTGGCCGAGTCAACCCTGAACCGGGTTATAAGCACGGGCAACATCCCCAATATTAGCCCCCAGTTTAGCTTGGATTTATCCATGGTAAACTTCATCATGCAAAACAGCGTAAAATGACAACTCGAACCCGGGTCATATGCTCTGAGCCGGCATTCATCTTGCTACTCCAATCTTGTTCCTCCCGTTGAGAATTCATCCGGGTCAAACTGATCCGGGTTATTAGATCCTCTCCATACTTGACGTTTTTCTCTTCTTCATACTGTGAAGTCATTCTGCCGGTCCTCCGTGTTTTACGCGTGACATCACTGCGAATCTTCAGAATAGATTTGAACTGTCTTGTCTGGCGCGAAAATCGAGGAGCCTTTTTAGCCACTATTCACTACGTCCCCTGGGGCTTCGCACCCGCCTCTTCGGGTTCCTTCCTCCTTTAAATAACACAGCAAGCCCCCAGGGTTCATTTTTACCTTCTTCCTCCCGACGCCGCAGCCTCCTTCGACCCTGCCGCCGCCAGAACCAACAGTCATCGCCAGCAATCGTGACGCAGCCAAGATTCACCGGAGAACTGCGGCCGCCGCGCTCAGAGACATCAACATCCCCAAGCATCTCCCAGGTCTGTAAGTATCTGCCATTATCTCGAAGCTCTTCAAAGTTTGTCAGTAGTTCATCCCCAATCTTCTTCAACAACGCGCTACAGAGCCGATTCATCCCCATTTGGTCTTGGTAGATTGCAAAATCTTCCTCGCAATATGTATATCACATGTATAAATCTCATCTGCAGTCACATTCCTCCTGATTTCCATAGGAATCCCCTACTGCTGCAATATCAGTTAGGTTTTTCCCTTCTTTTATAACCATTTTCTAGATCCTGGTAATTTCATGATCTGAACAGTAGTTGTTTATCGCTCCATCAGCAGCATATGACTTAGTAAAATTCTCCCTTACCTCCGTTTGTCTGTGCCGGCTTAACCTTTTATCGGCTCACTCTGTATTGCCAGCCATTAATGACATAACTGTAATTCATAACCCGGCACTTAATTGTCGGCTTGGGAATTTCCTTTGTTGATCCCACAATGCTTCTTAATATCACCAGCTTGTCTGCTACCACCTCATGCCTTGATGCTGAAATTTGCTTACTCCAGTATTACAACTTAAAAAATTGCATAATTAACCGGCTCATACTTATCCCTGCAACTATAACAACATATTTTATCACTGCAGCCGGAAATATGGCCCCAAGGACCAATAAGCAAGTCAACTGGGCCAAGTCGAATATGTCTGGGCTCAGACTACAAGCCCTAGTGGACGCCGGGTCATTGCCAGATCAAGAAGAGATTCACTGGCGTGCTCTTGAAGAACAAACGCATCCACAGCCGGCTCAAAATGAGATTATCATATTTGGTGATCATCTAGACAGAGGGTTTCGCCCACTCGGCTCAAAATTCTTTCGAGACGTACTTCATCATTTTGATATCATGCCACAAGACTTGGGACCCAACTCAATTCTGAACTTGAGCCAGTTTCAAGTTTTGTGTGAATTATATCTTCAGATCAAGCCGTCTGTTAGTTTTTTCCAGGAATTCTTCTACCTCAACCACCAGACTGAATCCAAAGGAGGAGCAAGTATAGAACTTGGTGGGTTCACAATCCAAAGGAGAAAAAGTTCAGCCTTCCTTGAAGTGAGGTTGGCGAGTCATCCCAAAGGATGGCATAAATCTTGGTTTTACTGCAAGGACACTTCTCTGTCTCAGCAACACCCTCTGCCGGGTTACAGGTTGGACTGGCTCAATGCCTCCACAGTATTTTCTGGCTTTGCCACCAGAGCAGAAAGGGAAGCCTTGCAACCTCTCTACTCGAAGATCAACACTTTAACAGCTCACGGCCTCACTGGTGTTGATCTGATCCGAACATGGATCAGCTGGCAAATCCAGCCACTTAGCTTGAGGACCCGGCTCATGTATACTTACACGGGCGAGCCAGATGATGACATGCGATTCAGCCGGGTCAACCTACCAGCCAAAGATCTTATCAAATCTACCAAGAGACTCCTTGGCGAGACCAAGGACGCCATCATTCTTGTAGGGCTGGCTCCCTTCTACACCGGCAACCCGGCACCTGAGGTAAGCCGCCTGTTTTACATAACCGTCTCATTACCTTCTTATTGCGATTCTAACTATCCTATATACAAGAAAATTCTGAATGGTGGAAAGTTGAACCTCGAGTTCCTACTCCCCCTCAAAATGATGATGATGAAGAGCCGGAGGGCGATGAGGATCATGAGGTAGAACTTGATTCTCTTGGCCAACTTTTTATCCAACTTGCTGATGCTACCTCTCCAGGAACAAGTTGAATCCAGCCGAGCCGACGAAGTAGAGGTAACTTTGATCTCCTCAGACTCAAGACTCACTTGTACCTGTCAAAAAGAAAATCCAGGTCGCAGTCCGGAAAGTCCCAATTTCACATCGAGGCGCTCACTTAGATCCACGGTTCCTTTTGAAAAAACCTCAGCACGCCGGAACCTCCAAACGCAAGACCCGGAGTAGCTCCGGCACCTTGTCAGGCTGCTTGCCTGACGAGCCAGCATCTAGGAGAGCTCGGACTGAAGAGCCCCATAGTCCAACTCCATCTCATCCATGAGCCGGTCAATTCAAAGAACCGCTTCATCCGTCTGACCCGGCCTATCAGATGACGTCCCCATCATCTGGCGAGTCCAGCGCCACCCAGTTGCCGGTTTCCAACATCAATCGTGGGTACGACACGCCTCTTGACTTTCAATTTCATATCTATGTTAACCATGGATTAATAACCCTTAATCTTTTTAGCCCCAAGGCCATCAAGAAGAAAACAGATGCCGGGTCTTCCGCTCCTACTGCTGGAGATGACCCTTGTCAACATGTGACCAATGACCCAGAGATCCCTGATGACCCGGTCATAAATGAAGAGCCGCCATAGGAGGAGACAACACAGAGCCCTATTCGCACTTGCACTCCACCTCCTGCTGAGCCGGCAAAAGAACCCATTATTGAAGAACAACCTACTCAAGAGGCCCAAACTGAAGTGATGGTGACTGGTGAGACTCAAAATCCTCTACCAGAAACCTCGACAGTCTTGGCAAAAATCCCAGCCAAGGATGAGTCACCGATTCCAGAGAAAGGGAAAGCAACTCTTAACTTCCCATCTTTTGATGATCAAGATGTTAACTCCCTGCATCAAACCTTCTTGACCCGGCACTCTGAAAGCCGGGATGCTGAAGCCGCCATGATGAATATCATGAACAAAAAATATGAGGTAAAACTTTTCTACTCATATGCATATATGTAGCCCTCCAAATTTGAAGTAGACACCATAGACTGCTTGAGATTTGCTGAAATTCTAACTGCAAAAATACAAAACTTGTACTCTGGTGTAGCCCCCAAGGGCCGGGTCAATATGCAGTAATGATCTAGGCCTTCCATAAACATTGAATGCAACAACTTAAATTGATGGTAGCCCCCAAGAGCCGGCTTAAACATAACATGTTGTGCCGGGTCTTCCTATGTTTTGACTTGTCTTTGAAATGACAACGCATTAGCCCCCAAGTGCTAAGTAGATTGCTTGCAACTGCATGGGACTTCACTGCTGGTATAATCTTAAAAACTGATAGGTGTAGCCCTCAGGTGCCGGGTCAATTGCCTGCGGTTAACTGGGACTTAACCGCCGTCTGGGATATTTACAGGAAATGTTGAACCAAGCCGAGTCACAAGCTGCCAGCTTGCAGAAAAAGTTAAAGGTTGAGAAAAAGCTGCGGGAACAAGCAGAAAGCCTCTCTTCCAACTTTCACCAATCCTGGCTTATGGCAATAGAGTCCATGGGGAAGAACAGAGCTGCCTTTGAAGAAGAAAAGGCTGCCTTAATAAAACGGGCGGAAGAAGCCGAGTCGAAGCTCGAGCCGGTCACCCAGGAGTTGCAAACACTCAAAGGCCACATCACCAAAATGTGCTTGGCCATCTTTGGTAAGTTTTCTTGCTCTTGTAAGCCCTCAAATATCGCCGGGTTAAATCAAAGATAAACTATTAATGTTAGTATGATGTTTTACAGGTCGAAGACAGCAAACTGCCGTGGAGCCACCCTTGGTAAAATTGAAAGCCGTCTACACTTTCCTAGAACAATTATATGTAGGCAGCACTCGCTGCATCATGGCAGTGAAGAATACGAAGGCGCCCCTCAACGTATTATTGACATGCTGAAGGAATTATCCGTTGTGCCTGACTGGTTTCAGGAGTGGAAAAGGGCGGCCTGCCGGCAGGGCGCCTTGGCTGCGCTCATACGTGCCAAGGCATATTTCCCAGAACTGGACCCGGCGCAACTGGTGAACGGGTTCCCAGAATATAACATTGACGATACCCCTTTTACCAAAAAAGACTATCTGCGGTGCATGAGGGAAACCCGGGTGGCAGCAACGGCACTTGCGGAAGAACAGGACATCATGAAGTATCAAGCCGGCTATTCTGAAGCCGGCGAGCATCTAGAGCCGCCACAGCCGGAACCTGTCAGCTTGACCCCATCACCTAAGCAATCCTTCGCTCCTGATATCAAACCTTCAAGTGTGATGAGGGCCGACTCGGTGTTTGAAGCTCTGCACTCCATTCGGTGGCTGGCAGATGACCCGACCACAAGGGCAGCGGAGGCCGGTCATGAAGATCCCGGCGAGCCGGCGCCGGCTGACCCGGCATCCAGCGGTGCCAACCTCAACCCAGAGGAACAGGCCGCCAGCTCACAGCCATGAACTCTTTGTAAAGATGTGATGAAAAATACGATCGAATTTTGGCCCTGATGTGGCTTGTAATAGTTGATTGTGAAACTTTGATCTGTTATTGCCTTCGTGCAATATATCAAGTCGGCTTGAACTGTTGAATCCGTGATTTTGAACCGCTAGGTATATAAGCTTGCTCTTCCTTTTTCATAGAACTTCGAATCTATGAATCATAAGTCCACGGTTAACCCGGCGAAATACTTATGCCTGGGGATTCCCAACTTGCGAGTGAATGTGTCAAGGCCGGGTCAAACTTGTGACCCGGTGCTGGTATTGAACCTGGCTTATAAGGAATAATTCACACACCGTAGCCATACTCGTGACCCGGCATATTATTAACCCGGCATCACTGTTAACTCGGTTTCTATATTTGACAATATCCTGCAAAAAAGACAAACATAGCAAAGAGAATATAGGAATAAATATGAAATAATAAGCCGGCTTTCGAGGCTCGGCATATAAACCGGCTTTCGAGGCTCAAGTCTGATTCGCTTCTGTGAAGCAGGCCTTGTAGCCTCTTTGGTTTATCCTAGCTCTCTGAAAGCCGGCTCTTCGTGACTTAAACCAGTGTTTTAACTTTGTGAAGTTCAGTGTCGACACATGCCATAATAGGCATCAATGCGATTAACTTAGCAAGAGTACACCAGGTCACCTTGTTGGAGTAGCATCAAGCAATCAGGCAGGTTTGACCAAGTATTATTATTATGGCATATGCCAGGCTAAATGGGATGTTAATAGCTAAACTCGATGGAAGCCCCCAAGTAACTGATGATCAAGAGAATAAGGACTCAACACAGCTATAGGGGTTAAACGACAAAACTCCAGGGTCCAAAGATGCCGGCTTTATTCCATTGATCATAATATATATGTATATACAAGATGAAGGTATTTACAGACAGATTGATACTACCAAACCCTTAGCTTAGGTATAATATGGCCGAAGCTGTGCTATATTCCAGGGTCGGCTGCCCTCATCTTCTAAAGTATGTGACTTATTGGCTTCACGTATGTCAACGAGATAATATGACCCGTTGTGCAGGTTCTTACTGATCACGAAAGGCCCCTCCCATGGGGGGGGGGGGGGAAGCTTATGCATCCCTGCCTGATCTTGAATCAGACGGAGCACTAAGTCACCTTCCTGAAAAGTATGGCTGCGGACTCTACGGCTGTGATAGCGATGTAGGTCTTGCTGATAGATCGCAGATCGAGATGCTCCAAGATCACGCTCTTCCTCTAGAGCATCCAGAGAGTCATGTCGGGCTAACTCATTGTCTGCCTCGACGTAAGCTGCAACTCTGGGAGAATCATGACATATGTCACTTGGGAGAACGGCCTTTGCACCATAGACAAGGAAAAACAATGTATAACTAGTTGACCTGTTGGGAATAGTCCGTATGCTCCAAAGTACTGCAGGTAACTCTTCCTCCCAGCATCCAGGGGTACGCTGAAGATGCACCATGAGTCTTGGCTTTATCTCGTGCAGGAACTCCTGGTTAGCACACTCAACTTGGCCATTAGACTGCGGGTGAGCAACTGACGTTAGATCAAGCCGGATATGCTCCCGCTGGCAGAGCTGCTTCATGACTCCCTTGGACAGATTGTTGTCGTTATCCGTGATAACGCTGTGGGGGTATCCATAACGAAAGATTAACATTTTTAGGAACTTACCTACCGTGGCCGCATCACAATGACTGACTGGCTCTACTTCAACCCACTTGGTGAACTTATCAACTGCAACCAATAAGTGCTTGTTCTTTGATCTTTTGAAAGGTCCAACCATATCAAGCCCCCAGACTGCAAAAGGCCTTGTGATCGGTATCATCCGAAGTTCCTGAGCCAGCACATGTGCCTTACGCGCAAATTTCTGGCACCCATCACACTTGCGCACAATCTCCTCGGCATCTGCATGAGCTGTCAGCCAATAAAAACCACGTAGGAAGGCCTTGGCAACCAGCGACCTTGAACCGGCATGATGACCACAATCTCCAGAGTGTATTTCATGAAGGTTCTCGCGCCCCTCCTCAGGGGAAACACAGCGTTCAAAAACGCCTGTAACACTTCATCTGTGCAGCTCACCATTGATGATAGTCATGGACTTGGATCTCCTGATGATCTGCCGGGCGATGATTTCCTTTTATGGGAGCTCACCACGGGTAAGATATGCCAGGTAAGGTACAGTCCAGTCTGGTGTAGCATGAACTACATCTACTAAAGCCTCTTCTGGATCGGGGATAGCAAGATCTTCCTCCGTTGGCAACTTGACCGATGGGGTATACAGAACATCCAGAAATACATTAGGTGGAACGGGCTTGCGCTGAGACCCCAAGCGAGACAGTGCATCCGCTGCCTCGTTTTGTCATCGATCTATGTGGTCAACCTGATATCCCTTGAAATGTCCAGCGATGTCTGAAACAGCATGTCTGTAAGCCGCCATTAGGGGGTCTTTGGAATCCCAAGTCCCAGACACCTGTTGAGCCACCAAGTCAGAATCGCCCAAGCACCTGACCCGGCTGAGATTCATCTCCTTAGCCATGCGAAGCCCATGAAGCAAAGCATCATACTCTGCTGCATTGTTAGTACAGGGAAACATAAGTCTCAAAACATAGCAGAATTTATCACCTCGCGGGGAAGTTAACACCACTCCAGCCCCCGAGCCTTCCAACTGTCTGGATCCATCAAAATGTATCGTCCAGTATGTCGTGTCTGGCTTTTCCTCCGGAACTTGTGACTCAGTGCAATCGTTGATGAAATCCACCAGTGCCTGAGATTTGATAGCAGTCCGTGGCACATACTTTAGATTATGTGGGCTAAGCTCAATAGCCCACTTGGCAATCCGACCGGTAGCCTCCCTATTCTGGATGATATCCCCGAGAGGCGCAGAACTAACAACTGTGATAGGATGCTCTTGAAAATAATGTTTTAGCTTCCGGCTTGCCATGAACACACCGTAGACCAGCTTCTGCCAATGTGGATGCCGCTGCTTCGACTGTGTCAAAACTTCACTGATATAATACACTGGTCGCTGCACAGGGTACTCCTTGCATTCCTCCTTGCGCTCCACCACAACTGCAACACTAACATCTTTATTGTTAGCAGCAATGTATAATAACATGGGCTCCTTCTCCAGAGGGGCGGCCAGGATGGGTGGCTCGGCCAGCTATTTCTTGAGTGCTTCAAAAGCCTGATCGGCAACATCGTTCCAGACAAATTCATCCGACTTCCGAAGCAATTGATATAACGGGATAGCTTTCTCCTCGAGCCGGCTTATAAACCGGCTCAACGTCGCAACCCGGCCAGCCAACTGTTGGACTCCATTGACGTTGGCCGGCTTAGCCAGGGTGGTGATAGCCTTGATCTTCTCCGGGTTGGCTTCAATACCATGATCAGATACTAAGAAACCCAGTAGTTTCCCAGCTGGAACACCAAACACACATTTTTCTTTGTTGAGCTTCATTTGATACACTCGGAGGTTATCAAACGTTTCCTTCAGATCGTCGAGCAAGGTCTCCTTCTTCCGAGATTTGACCACAATATCATCAACATACGCATGAACGTTTCGTCCGATCTGCTGATGGAAGCAATTCTGAATGCAGCGCTGATAAGTTGCTTGTCCAGACTTCAATCCAAATGGCATGGTTGTGTAACAGTAAGCTCCAAATGGAGTGATGAAAGCTGTCTTTTCCTGGTCTTCTAGCTTCATCTTGATCTGATTGTAATCAGAGTAGGCATCCAGGAAACATAAGCACTCACAGCCGGCAGTAGCGTCAATAATTTGATCAATCTGAGGTAGAGCAAACGCACATGCGCCAAGTCCCGTTCTTTTTCAGTACAAGAACCGGGTTAGCCAACCACTCAGGGTGAAAAACTTCAACAATAAACCCGGCAGCTAGGAGCCGGGCCACTTCTTCACCAATAGCCTTGCGTCTCTCCTCGTTAAAATGATGGAGGTATTGTCGGACAGGTTTATACTTAGGGTCCACATTAAGAGAGTGCTAAGCGAGTTCTCTCGGTACACCAAGCATGTCAGAAGGTTTCCATGCAAAAATGTCCTGATTCTCACGGATGAACTCGATGAGCGCACTTTCCTATTTAGGATCCATATTCGCCCCAATAGTGAACTGCCCAGAAGAATCACCTGGGGTGAAGTCAACTTGCTTGGTATCTCTGGCTGATTTGAACTTCAACAATGGGTCTGACTCAGTGGTGGGCTTTTTCAGGGACGTCATATCTGCCGGGTCAACATTGGCCTTGTAATAATTTAACTCCTTAGCTGCACAGGCCGACTCAGTGTATGTCGCATCTCCTTCTTCGCACTCGAGTGCAATTTTCCTGTCAACGTCCACTGTGATAGTCCCCTTGGGGCCAGACATCTTGAGCTTGAGATAGACATAGCAGGGACGTGCCATGAACCGTGCATAAGCTGGCCTCCCAAACAAGGCATGATAAGGGCTCTTGAGCTTTACCACTTCAACCGACAAGGATTCGCATCTGTAATTTAACTCGGTACCGAAGGCAACATCCAGGGAGATTCTGCCAATTGGATATTCTGACTTGCCAGGGACAATCCCATGAAACACTATATGGGATGGTTTGAGCTGCTTCTCTGATAAGTTCATCTGCTTGAACGTATCCTAATAAAGTATGTTGATGCTACTGCTTCCATCCATAAGAACCTTGGTTAACTTATATCCTCCGACCTGAGAAGCAATGACCAAAGCAAGCCCTCCAAGATTCTCAACCCTGGGCGGATGATCCTCTCTGCTCCATGTGATGGTGTACTCAGACCAGTTTAAGTATTCAGGAATTGCTGGCGCAGCGGCATGAACAACACGTCACTGCAGCTTCCTATCCCTCTTACAAGTACTAGTTGTAAAAACATGATATTGGCCACTATTGAACTCCTTTGGATTGCTCTGAAACCCGGTCTGTCCTCCTTGGCCCTGGCCTCCTGAGCCGCCAGCCCCCATGCTTCCAGGATGTCCACCATTACCACCACCATTGTGATGTTGCTGAAAGGCTTGATTCCGGAACTCCAGCATGATGAAACAATTCTCCCAAGAGTGGTTTGCTGGCTTTCCATCCACACTATGCTTTGGACATGGACCTTTAAGCGCTTCCTCATAATTGCGAGGCCGATTTCCAGAGAAAGGCTTTCGCGGATTGCCATTGCGATGCTGACCCCTGTATCCAACATTGGTGTTAGCAACGAAATCAGAATTACCCTCAGGATTCTTACGCTTGTGATTGTTGTTGCTGTTGTTGCTGTTGTTGTGGCTGCTATGATTCTGGTGCTGCTGCCCCTTGTTACCATTCTTTTTGCCTTTTCCTGCCTTCTCGTCATCAGAAGTGGGATCCTTTGTGTTATTTGATTCAGCATAACGTGTTAGGACATCCATGAGATTGCCCATGTCCTTAACCTTCCGCTTAAGACGCCCAAGTTTCTGAACCAGTGGCCGGAAATGACAGTTCTTTTCCAGAACAAGGACAGCTTGCGGAGCCGTGATGCTATCTAAAGAGTGAATAATTTCCGCAACGCGTCATGACCAATGGTGAGCTGACTCATCATCATGCTGGACACAATGCTCCAGATCAACAATTGTGGTTGGATGCTTGCAAGTTCCCTAAAAATTCTTGATGAAACACTCCTTCAACTCCTGCCAGGAATTGATGGAGTTCACCAGTAAATTCTTCATCCATGTGCGGGCTGGCCTTTCCAGCATCAAAGGCAGATAGCGAGCACATACGGCATCGCTGACCTCCATCATGTCCATGGCCAATTCATAGCTCTCAGTCCATTCAGCTGGCTCCAAATCTGCTGTATAATTGTGCACCTTGCGGGGACCCTTGAAATCTGGAGGCATACGGGCGTCACGTAATGCTGGTACCAAGCAAGGGGTGCCGATTGTTCGTCCTGAGATCCCTGAAGCACACACATCCGGCTGGGCTGAGGTGGGTGGGTCTTGCACAATAGGCTGGATGTGCACTGCTCCGGCATCGGTCTGACCTGCTCCTCATAGAGCACGGGCTGCATCCACTATTGCCTGTGCATCTGAAATCACTGGCTACTGTTGCCCTGTCAATGACTGCCGTGCTCTCCGATGGTGTGTACTGCTAGAAGCTACCGGGGACTCAGCGTGCCTGCTGCTGGTACGACTCTGATGAGGGGTGGAATGAAGGCAATGCTGACTATGGGAGTAATTTGCCTGCTATGTTACCGCTATTTTTAACATCGCAATGGCGTTCCTAGCCTCCACCTCAACCGCTGTATGCCCTTGAATCGGAATTGCGGCTAAATTGTGAGTTGCTGCTGTAACACCCTGGATTTTGCCCATTTTCTTTTTCTTTTGATTTTGGTCCGGATTCGCTTTTTGTGGCTTAGTAGTCTTGCAACCTGGAGGGATCACCCTTCATTCTTTTTTCCAAGTGGCTTGCCAACCTCAAAATCATTCCAAGACCATGTCATTTCCATCTTGGACCAACCCCAATATTCTTTTTCCATGGGAATATTCCTTTTTCTATTAAAGGAATAACCCTGTTTGCTCTGGGTTGTGAAGCAACCCACCTTTCCATCATTCCCAAAATTCCCAAATAATTCCCATAAATTGTTTGGGTCATATTTTCCACAAATATGTCAAATCCTTCCTTGCCATGTTCAAAAATATTTCACAAATATTCCTTTTCTGATTCTGCCCCAGCTGGCAGTTTGTGAAGCAAGTACCATTTATATTTGCTTGCTTGCTCTCAAACTTTTTGGGAATTCTTTCCTATCCATATCATTGCCACATGCCAAAGTTCAACTTTATTTGGATAATAAATCTCTCTTGGCTAATTTCCAAAGTTTCTGGGCAACTGGAATCTTTGTGAAGCAAGTGCTATCTAGGAGTATCCAAATGAGTTGAAATTTTGCAAGCATATTCATATGCTCAAATCATGACTCCACCAAGTTTCAACCCTATCCACTCATCTATGTGAGCACAGCCTCAAATCTTGATTTCTGGTCAAAATTTCACATTGTGAAGCAACTATATTTTATATTGCTCCATAATTGCTGAAAATTTACCAGAGCATTCTCCTACTCATATTACACCTCTCCACCAAATTTGGACTCATTTCATCTTCCAATAATTTCCTAGAATTATTCTAAGATTCTGGTCACAGAGGATAGCTGTGAAGGAAGTACCATTTTGGCTTGTCCAAATGGCATAAATTTTTTATGGTACTCTCATATGACCAAATCATCTTCTTATGCCAAAATTCAGCCCAATTGGCTACTCTATGTGAGTGGAACATCAAGATTGGTTTTCTGGACCAGATTGGTCAGTTGCAAAGCAACCCTATTAAATCTTGGTCTATTTCTCTCCAAAATTCACAAGATTGTAGTCCTTCCTACCCAAAAAACCCCAGACATCTTATATTGTTCTTATCAACTTCCTGTGGATCACAGTGGGGTGGTCAAGTTTGCCACAGCAAACTGGCAGTGAAGCCTCACATCCACTCTTGGCCTCTTTTGATGAACTATCACTTCAGAGGGGCCCTTCCTTGGATGTATTTTGTGCTGGACATGACTTGGCATGCCAGGGTGCACCGCGTGCGCCAATGCACACGGTGACCACGCTGCTGGCATGTCAGCCAGCGCGCTCTGGCGATGGAACCCTTCGGCCTCGTCCGTTCCTTCTCTCCCTCGCCACTTAAACATGTCCAGCAGCTTCCCCTTGGCCTCGTCTTCGATCTAGAAGCCTCTCCCCCTCCAGTTTCTTCCTCCTCACGCCACGGCGATCGCCGCCGCTGTTCGGCATGTGATACCGTGTCATTTTCCCCTCCCTCGAGCCTTCCCGACTACGGCTGAACCATCTCCGCTCCTCCCCGAAGCTCCTCGACGCCGGATACAGCCAGCCACGTCGCCCCGCAGCTCCAGTATCCGGCTAAGCTCGCCGCTGTGGCAGTCCCTATCCACCCGCGACGCCGCACCTATTTATAGGCTGCCCTGAGCCCTTTCGTCCGCACTAGCAGCTCCCCCTCGCTCCTCTACCCCTCCCTAGCCACTCGCCCGAGCTCCAGGGGCCCTTCCTGCCCGCCATTACTGCCTCGGTCGCCGGTGGTCGCCACCTAAATTCGGGCAGGCCCGCGCTCCTCTCCTCTTCTTTCCTCCACCAGAGAGACCTCCAGTACCAACCAAATCTTTGGTACACTTTTTTCTCCTCTCTGGCGACCCCTGGACGCGAGTCCGACGTTGCCCGTCGCCCGTCGCCGCCGTCTGCCATGGCCCCGCTCCCGCTCGCCTCGGTCCACCCCATGGCCCGTGACCTCCACCGTTGGGTGCGGCTTCTCCTGCTGAGCTCGTCCATAGGTCAAGCGAGGTGGGGGACAGCCGGAGCTGGCCGGACGAGCACCCGCGTCGGCGGCCTCCTTTTGTTCTGCGTACGAGCGACGGGGAGAAGGAGAAGGAGGCGGGAGGAGAGAGTTGACCAGCGCGTGGACCCCGTGGCCCCACCCGTCAGTGGCATAAGGCCCGGCCCCGCGCCTCCCAGTGTGGAGTAAGTGGAAGCGCATTCGCGCTAGTACGTTCTCCCGTACTAAAGGCGTATTTTGGTGCGGCTTAAGCCAGGAATGCGCTTTCCTATTTTGGAAAGCGTATTTGACCAAATACGTTTTCTGTTTCTCTAGTCAAGGGCTTATTTGTGGATTAATTTTACAGATAGGTCCCTGGCAATCAAACACTCATAGCTTTTTGCTCACAACTCCGATTGAGGTGATTCCAAAGCCCACATCTTCGTCTCATCGAGCCCGTTCCGATGGAGTCATTTTCATAAGGTTTACACACATGAAAAAGACCATTTTGCCCTTGTCCGTAAACAGCCCCCTCTGAGAGAGAACTGTTTCCGGCGATCACTTCCGCGGACTCTCCGCACTTCCTCCCGATGGTTCCTTCATCCCCAGGCAAGCCACAACTCTCATCTGCATCATCGCATTGCAATATCATAGTTTAACTATTTACTTTAACAGCAAGTATGAGTTATTTGTGAAGTGGATTGGATTATGCAATGCTTGAGTTAATTCTCGGATAGGTGACTACCATGTTGAGTACCGGATTGTTAGTGACTAGTAGTTTACACTCGTTGATGTTATGATGTTGAGATCACTGTCTATGATTATTCTGGAGTTCATCCGGTAGTTCATGGAGATGAGTAATAGCAGTGGCTTAAGTATACCGTTTATCGGAGTGTCAGCCGTGACGGAAATATTATTCGGAGATGTGATATTTAGTCGGTTGACCATGAGTCACCTGTCCGGACTTATCCGTGCAACCACATTTGCCGGTATGGGACGGCCTTGACTTGGTCTGATCGCGTGCTCTTTCACTGGTACCACCCGACAGGGAAGGTTATGCGTGCGCGCTACCCTGGCCCGGTAGGCGGCGATAACCTTGTGAGCCCAGTTGAGTTATTTTGATCTAGGTCCCCGTTTGGGACAATTTAGTTTGGCCACGACGGTGGCAGGTGTCACGAGGTGACACAGGGGCCACCCAGGGCAGGACTCCGGGGGAGTGTGATTGCCGGTGGTACGATGGGAGAGTCACGGGTCCGGCAGGTTTCGTTGGAGCAACGCTGGTCCACCCGAATGGGATCACGAGGTCAGTGCTCCATAGTGTGGGTAAAGTGCGCAACCTCTATAGAGTGTAAAATCTATTCGAATAGCCGTGTCCACGGTATTGGACAGTCCGACCAGACCTCACTAGGTGGTCAACCATAGTAGTAATAATGATGGAAGAACTCGTCGTAAGATCAGAAGTACTCGGTGGATTATGAGTATTCTGATGGTTTTGAGACGACCCGGAAGAGAGCAAGTTTGTTAGACTTGTGGTGCAGATGGTATCAGGTATATGATATGTCAGCCATGGGATGGCAATAGGATGAATGGTCGGATGACCACATGATTGGGATTGGACTTGGAACAGATTCGGATTTGATCCTGAGATTTTTTAGAGTACAAATTAAATATGCTTTACCTTACTGCATTTACTTCAGAAGTTATCTTGCTGGATGACCCTGCTTGTTAATCTTGACTGCTATGATGTTGTCTTGCCTTAATGTTGATGTTTGCTGTGAGCTTGCGAGTACATTCAAAGTACTCACCTGGCGTGTCATGCCAGTTTGCAGGTCATGCCATGATTGCTTGCTTGTCGAGGATCCCGAGTTTGCGACCTAGGATACGCTTTCTAGCCAGAGTCCCTGCGGAGTGGAGTCCATCACCGTTGTCGTTGTTCAGCTGCCGAGAGAGTTACTCCGCTGTTAGCATAGAACTACCCCGGGCCGGCGTAGTGTCGCCGTGCCGATGTAATCCATGTACCCTTTGTACCCATATCCATTATAATAAAGAGCTGATTTGTTCTATGCCAACAGTGCCGTATTCCAGAGGACTTGTCCCTGGGCTAGAATACGGGGCATTCCGGTTTACTCTGAGCCGGGGTGCCACAGGAGTTGGTATCAAAGCAGGTCTGGCTATAGGACGCGCGGTCTAGGTGCGAGCGCTAGTAACCGGTAGTATAGAATCCAGTTGGTTTGTTGCACTTGGTTGTTGCATTTGTTTGCGCATAGCTTGCATATAGACTAGATATCTTATCACTAGCGATGGATCTGGCGAGTGTAGGTGGCATCGGTTTCGATTCACTACCTGCGCTCTCCTGTTTGCATATCTGTTCCTTGGTGTGGTGTCATCTTCGTCCCAGCGGAGTGATGCGAAGGTACTTGGTGGTGTCGATCCCTTGTCGGATTGATGCACCGGTACCACACCAACTTATTATCTTCAGCCACCCCTATCGTTTCGGTGATAGACAAGTTCTATCCCGGAGCATGCCATTCCACTAGCCGTTTCGGCAACCCTTACTGATCTTTGTTATCAGAAAAGGGCAATGCCTGCAAGCCTTTCTCTCCACCACTATCTCATTCCGCCACCTATTCTTTGGACATGTACGGTTTTCCTCCATACGCTTGATGATGATGTGGTCGTAACTTCTGCGTTCTGACCCCTGATCACCAAGTTCGTCCTCGCCACCGGTTCCATCCGTGTTAATCCCGTGTTTGGTGTAGCCTTGTTTACACCAATTTTCTTCCACACATTGATTCACTTTCGTGCACATCGCCACAGCATGTTAGACCGTAATGCCGGAGTTCTTGCGAGATTTGTGTGCTTAAGTAGGAATGCATATTATTGCTGTGGATGGCTGTAGAGTGTGATTTTGCTTGTGTGTGATCTTGCTACTTTGTGTGCTTTTATTTTAGTCGTTTCTTTTGCTTCTTTCTTTGGGCCCTTGGTGTTACCTTATATCCCCTTATGGAAGTTGCTCACCGACCCTGAACCCAAAGAGTCAGTGAAGAGACAGCCATTTGGAAGCTCAGCTCAGCAATATGGAAGTTTCAGTAGACTGTGTTATATCAGGAATATCGGGCTTGAATATAAATGATATCCTGGCTAGATTGATGCAATCTTCACAGCAGTAATGATCGCATCTGCAAGAAGGCAAATTGTGTACATGATCCACAGTGCATTCCGTGCCAAAGGTATGATTCATATACCTGGTTTGAATCTGCTATGAGTACAATTTGAACCCTGCTATGTCTTGGAAGCAAGTCAGAATGTGCTATGAACTTAGTGTTCAGCAAGAAGGATAGCCGAATACCCTGTATGCATAATAGTGAGCTGTTTGGGACACGGATGAACCCTTGCCTGTCTTTCTTTGGTGACGGCACCACGCCTATGTTCTGAGCTGTTTTCGGCCGTCCGGGGTGGATGCCGACTTTTATTTCTCCTGTCAGCAACTGGCCCGTGTTCTGAGCTGCTTTTCGGCCGTCTCGGGCAGCTGTTGAATTTCTCTTCGTAGCAATGACCCTATGCTCTGAGCTGTTTTTCGACCGTCTTAGGGAGTTGCTACTTTCTTCTTATCGACACCGTCTCATGCTCTGAGCTGCTTTTTAGCCGTCTTGAGTCGGGGTTGAGTTACTCCAGTAATGTCCCAGATCTGAGTTGTAAAGACCGTTCTGGTGGCTACTGGTTTATTTCCCGCTTTTATCCAAGGGTTCAGACGGTCGATACCCTACAGCTACGACTTGTGAAGTAATATGCCTGCCGGAATATTGCACCTGACAACACCCATGGTCACCCGAAGAATCAAGAATACATAAGGCCAAGCTCTTTCAGCTAAGGATCCAGGCAAAGAAAACCATATTGAAGGAGCAAGATTGGCCATACAGGTATGATAATGGTTACATAATCAACATGGTACAGATACCCAGAACAGTCCGGTTCGATACCAATCACCATGGGAACACACCTATGGGGTCTAATCCATTTGCAAGGACCCCATATCGTGTCAACCCACTCAGCCAGCTATATATTCTCAAAATCGTCATAAGGGGATATCCAAGCCTGTCAGGGTGCCGACAGACGGAACAATTAGAATGTTTGACAACAACCTCAGAGCATGTGTCCTCATATATGGGAATCAGTTAAAGGATAGCCTGCCATGAACAAGATTCGTCTGCCAAAACTACCGTCAGTCAAGTCTGCAGAAAATACTGTTATAAGGTCATGCACCTTTACGCTGATCGCGACAGGTGACAGTTAAATATTTGGTAGGAATTTTATACCCGAGACAGTGAAGATACCTAAGATGATTCAGCAAATTGTGCGAGAAGTCAGAATCCACCAGGATATCGGTACAATTCACAGTACTGTTTTGAGCCTGGAGGACACACAGCCGTTTGAAGTCACCCAATGCAATGAGTAAAAGATTTCGAGTTCACCAAGAGAATCTGTTCACAACTCAGTAAACGGTCGTTAGTATTGGACCTCGTCACGACACGTCCATGAGGAACCACCCTCGGACTTACGAGCAGGGCATATAGTTTGGTCATAAAAATTTATGGCCCCAGACAGGTCAGCAGACATAAAAGGAATGAAGTCAGAGTAACATATGAGGTAAGAATTACAGGAAAAGGTTCCAGTAAAGCAAACCACCCCGAAGCAAGGCAGCCAGTCATATCAAACTCAGTGGGAGCATTATACAAAGGTAAAAAGGAAACCCGGGTTGGAAACGGTTTCCTCAAGTGGAAATACTCATGTTTGATCCCTGAGCAACCAAATCTCGAGGACGAGATTTCTTTAAGGGGGGTAGATTTGTAACAACCTGGATTTTGCCCATTTTCTTTTTCTTTTGATTTTGGTCCGGATTCGCTTTTTGTGGCTTAGTAGTCTTGCAACCTGGAGGGATCACCCTTCATTCTTTTTTCCAAGTGGCTTGCCAACCTCAAAATCATTCCAAGACCATGTCATTTCCATCTTGGACCAACCCCAATATTCTTTTTCCGTGGGAATATTCCTTTTTCTATTAAAGGAATAACCCTGTTTGCTCTGGGTTGTGAAGCAACCCACCTTTCCATCATTCCCAAAATTCCCAAATAATTCCCATAAATTATTTCGGTCATATTTTCCACAAATATGTCAAATCCTTCCTTGCCATGTTCAAAAATATTTCACAAATATTCCTTTTCTGATTCTGCCCTAGCTGGCAGTTTGTGAAGCAAGTACCATTTATATTTATTTGTTTTCTCTCAAACATTTTGGGTATTCTTTCCTATCCATATCATTGCCACATGCCAAAGTTCAACTTTATTTGGATAATAAATCTCTCTTGGCTAATTTCCAAAGTTTCTAGGCAACTGGAATCTTTGTGAAGCAAGTGCTAGCTAGGAGTATCCAAATGAGTTGAAATTTTGCAAGCATATTCATGTGCTCAAATCATGACTCTCCACCAAGTTTCAACCCTATCCACTCATCTATGTGAGCACAGCTTCAAATCATGATTTCTGGTCAGATTTTCAAATTGTGAAGCAACTATATTTTATATTGCTCCATAATTGCTGAAAATTTACCAGAGCATTCTCCTACTCATATTACACCTCTCCACCAAATTTGGACTCATTTCATATTCCCAATAATTCCCTAGAATTATTCTAAGATTCTGGTCAGAGAGGATAGCTGTGAAGGAAGTACCATTTTGGCTTGTCCAAATGGCATAAATTTTTTATGGCACTCTCATATGACCAAATCATCTTCTTATGCCAAAATTCAGCCTAATTGGCTACTCTATGTGAGTGGAACATCAAGATTGGTTTTCTGGACCAGATTGGTCAGTTGCAAAGCAACCCTATTAAATCTTGGTCCATTTCTCTCCAAAATTCACAAGATTGTAGTCCTTCCTACCCAAAAAACCCGAGACATCTTATATTGTTCTTATCAACTTCCTGTGGATCACAGTGGGGTGGTCAAGTTTGCTACAGCAAACTGGCAGTGAAGCCTCACATCCACTCTTGACCTCTTTTGATGAACTATCACTTCAGAGGGGCCCTTCCTTGGATGTATTTTGTGCTGGATATGACTTGGCATGCCAGGGTGCACCGCGTGCGCCAATGCACGCGGTGACCACGCTGCTGGCATGTCAGCCAGCGCGCTCTGGCGATGGAACCCTTCGGCCTCGTCCGTTCCTTCTCTCCCTCGCCACTTAAACATGTCCAGCAGCTTCCCCTTGGCCTCGTCTTCGATCTAGAAGCCTCTCCCCCTCCAGTTTCTTCCTCCTCATGCCACGGCAATCGCCGCCGCTGTTCGGCACGTGATACCGTGTCGTTTTCCCCTCCCTCGAGCCTTCCCGACTACGGCTGAACCATCTCCGCTCCTCCCCGAAGCTCCTCGACGCCGGATACAGCCAGCCACGTCGCCCCGCAGCTCCAGTATCCGGCTAAGCTCGCCACTGTGGCCGTCCCTATCCACCCGCGACGCCGCGCCTATTTATAGGCTGCCCTGAGCCCTTTCGTCTGCACCAGCAGCTCCCCCTCGCTCCTCTACCCCTCCCTAGCCACTCGCCCGAGCTCCAGGGGCCCTTCCTGCCCGCCATTGCTGCCTCGGTCGCCGGTGGTCGCCACCTAAATTTGGGCAGGCCCGCGCTCCTCTCCTCTTCTTTCCTCCACCAGAGAGACCTCCAGTACCAACCAAATCTTCGGCACACTTTTTTCTCCTCTCCGGCGACCCCTGGACGTGAGTCCAACATCGCCCATCGCCGCCGTCCGCCATGGCCCCGCTCCCACTCGCCTCGGTCCACCCCAGGGCCCGTGACCTCCACCGTCGGGTGCGGCTTCTCCTGCTGAGCTCGTCCATAGGTCAAGCGAGGTGGGGGACAGCCGGAGCTGGCCGGACGAGCACCCGCGTCGGCGGCCTCCTTCTGTTCTGCGTGCGAGCGACAGGGAGAAGGAGAAGGAGGCGGGAGGAGAGAGTTGACCAGCGTGTGGACCCCGTGGCCCCACCCGTCAGTGGCATAAGGCCCGGCCCCGCGCCTCCCAGCGTGGAGTAAGTGGAAGCGCATTCGCGCTAGTACGTTCTCCCGTACTGAAGGCGTATTTTGGTGCGGCTTAAGCCAGGAATGCGCTTTCCTATTTTGGAAAGCGTATTTGACCAAATACGTTTTCTGTTTCTCTAGTCAAGGGCTTATTTGTGGATTAATTTTATAGATAGGTCCCTCGCAGTCAAACACTCATAGCTTTTTGCTCACAACTCTGATTGAGGTGATTCCAAAGCCCACATCTTTGTCTCGTCAAGCCCGTTCCGATGGAGTCATTTTAATAAGGTTTACACACCATGAAAATGACCATTTTGCCCTTGTCCGTAAACAGCCCCCTCCGAGAGAGAACTGTTTTCGACGATCACTTCCGTGGACTCTCCGCACTTCCTCCCGATGGTTCCTTCATCCCCAGGCAAGCCACAACTCTCATCTGCATCATCGCATTGCAATATCATAGTTTAACTATTTACTTTAACAGCAAGTATGAGTTATTTGTGAAGTGGATTGGATTATGCAATGCTTGAGTTAATTCTCGGATAGGTGACTACCATGTTGAGTACCGGATTGTTAGTGACTAGTAGTTTACACTCGTTGATGCTATGATGTTGAGATCACTGTCTATGATTATTCTAGAGTTCATCCGGTAGTTCATGGAGATGAGTAATCGCAGTGGCTTAAGTATACCATTTATCGGAGTGTCAGCCGTGACGGAAATATTATTCGGAGATGTGATATTTAGTCGGTTGACCTTGAGTCACCTGTCCAGACTTATCCGTGCAACCACATTTGCCGGTATGGGACGGCCTTGACTTGGTCTGATCGCGTGCTCTTTCACCGGTACCACCCGACAGGGAAGGTTATGCGTGCGCGCTACCCTGGCCTGGTAGGCGGCGATAACCTTGTGAGCCCAATTGAGTTATTTTGATCCAGGTCCCCATTTGGGACAATTTAGTTTGGCCATGATGGTGGCAGGAGTCACGAGGTGACACAGGGGCCACCCAGGGTAGGACTCCGGAGGAGTGTGATTGCCGGTGGTACGATGGGAGAGTCACGGGTCAGGCAGGTTTCGTTGGAGCAACGCTGGTCCACCCGAATGGGATCACGAGGTCAGTGCTCCATAGTGTGGGTAAAGTGCGCAACCTTTGCAGAGTGTAAAATCTATTCGAATAGCCGTGTCCACGGTATTGGACAGTCCGACCAGACCTCACTAGGTGGTCAACCATAGTAGTAATAATGGTGGAAGAACTCGTCGTAAGATCATAAGTACTCGGTGGATTGTGAGTATTCTGAGGGTTTTGAGACGACCCGGAAGAGAGTAAGTTTGTCAGCCTTGTGGTGCCGATGGTATCAGGTATATGATATGTCAGCCATGGGATGGCAATAAGATGAGTGGTCGGATGACCACATGATTGGGATTGGACTTGGAACAGATTCGGATTTGATCCTGAGATTTTTCGGAGTACAAATTAAATATGCTTTACCTTACTGCATTTACTTTAGAAGTTATCTTGCTGGATGACCCTGCTTGTTAATCTTGACTGCTATGATGTTGTCTTGCCTTAATGTTGATTTTTGCTGTGAGCTTGCGAGTACATTCAAAGTACTCACCTGGCGTGTCATGCCAGTTTGCAGGTCATGCCATGATTGCTTGCTTGTCGAGGATCCTGATTTTGCGACCTAGGATACGCGTTCTAGCCAGAGTCCCTGCGGAGTGGAGTCCATCACCGTCGTCATTGTTCCGCTGCCGAGAGAGTTACTTCGTTGTTAGCATAGAACTACCCCAGGCCGGCGTAGTGTCGCCGTGCCGATGTAATCCATGTACCCTTTGTACCCATATCCATTATAATAAAGAGTTGATTTGTTCTATGCCAACAGTGCCGTATTCCAGAGGACTTGTCCCTGGGCTGGAATACGGGGCGTTCCGGTTTACTCTGAGCCGGGGTGCGACAGCTGCCAGCACATTATCTACCGGGTTGGAGTAATGACCAACCGGCGTCTGGAAATGACGGGGCACGGGCTGAGCCGGCGGTACCTACTGCCGCTGCTGAGCGGGTTGCTGCTGATCCGGCTGCCGTTGAGCTAGCCATTGTTGAGCCGGTTGTTGAATCTGGTTTGCGCTGGGGGGCACGTCTTGAGTCAATTAGGGTATGATAGGAATCGCCCCTGGCGTTCTGGCTCCAGCCCCAGGCGGTGTAGTGAACAGTTGAGTCGGCTCATAGTCCAAGGGAAGTCGGCTCTGGTGCCTCCTCTTGTGCACATCATTTGACTCACTTCGATGGAAACTGAGGTGAATGGCTTCCTCTTCTAAGCACCTTGTCTCACTGATAATCTCAGCTTGTATCTCGGCCATCCGTGCATTTTCTGCATTGATATCCTCCTGAATTTTTACCAGCTGTTCCCAGCACTTTGTAATCTCTGCATTACGTGCTTCTGCGTTCTCTAGTGTCACAGGATCAGTCAGAAGTGCCATGAGAGTCGCCGTCATCTCGGAGAGCGCTTGAGATCCGGTCCTCTATGAGCCAGCTGCGGCCGTAGGACCAGCCGTTACCGCCGCGGTGGTGTTTTGTGCCACCGATGGATCCACTGGGTCGGTGCTGGCGTTGGTATTCAGGTTCCTGGCCATGAAGACTGACGCACGACGAGCTGGCTCATATGATTCCACCGCCTCATCGCCGTCAGAGTAACCCTCCAACCTTTCGTTGAACAACAGAAGGATCGACTCGGTTTCGCCCACCGAAGATTCGCCATCAGAGCAAATGAGTGTGTCATGCCCAGATTCGGAAGTGTCTATCAGACTCATGCCTTGCATGAATCCAACGAAGGTGGAATTCCGGCCAAGCAGCGCTCGATCGGGTCTTGCCAGGCCGGGTTGTGCCATGCCGGGTCGAACTCGATGCGCAGTCTCAAGGGGAGCCGCCGCGTCCACCGGCGCCTCATCGCCGGTGAAGCCGATGAAGACATGAATCCTGCCAAAGGGGACCTGGTACCCGTACTCGATTGAGTCGGCCTCGGGGCCCTAGCCTGCATCGTCGATGTAGAGCTTCCCGCGCCGGCTCTTGGTCATCTGGCCAATCGCGTACCTCTCGATCCCTGGGAGAGCTCCCGCCAAGAACTCAACTCCACCGAGGCATGGCCCCACGGTGGGCACCAACTATCATGGTTTTGGCACGGTAGATGTCCTTGTGAAAGGACTTAGTGGTGAGGCCATCGCCACTTGGTGAAAGCTTGAACGGGGTTGATCGGGAAAGAGAGACACGGGTTTACCCAGGTTCGGCCCCTCACGATCGAGGTAAAAGCCTACTCCTGCTTGATTGATATTGCTTTGGATCTCGATTACAAGGATGCGCATTTGCTAACCTAGCTTTCGAGAGATTGCAACTTAAGTCTTTTTGTCCTAGGTGCTCCCCTTTATATAACAGGTCGAGCCCCCTAGGTTTACATCAGAATCCGGGTCGTGTTGTTAACCCGTATCATATGATAACTCCTACTCAAATTGTCTTCCAAGTCGAAGTCCTTTCTACTTTGGGCCTCTTGAATGAGCCGGCCCACTCATTATCTGCCAAGCCGGCCCACGGCCGGGTCATCCTCCAAGTCTTCAACTCTGTATTCATCGTGCCATCATGACCCGGAGGTTGATCTGACCCATAGCGCCTCTAGGCCTTGGCCGGGTCAACCCTGAACCGGGTTATAAGCACAGGGAACATCCCCAACAACTGTCTCTGGGTATAAAAAGTAAATGCACTGTTTAAATTCGAATTGCATACTTAAAAGAATTCCAAAAAATGATTAAAACTTTGGAAAATCATAGAAATTAAACCGTAACTCAGATGAAAATAATTTATGTATGAAAGTTGGTTAGAAAAATACAACGAATTAGAATATGACATTTGTTTGCATGGCAAACATTCCTATCATAGCAAACATGGAACATTAGCATCCAGATCATTACAGACAATAATTCTCGGAGATGGGAAAATATTCCCAAATATTTTCCCACTTCGTCTAAAATACTTAGTAATGCATTAGAGCACCCCCCCTAGCATAACACTTTGCCATGCATTGTGTTGCATTTGTATGCTTTATATTTATTGTTTCTTCCCCCTCCTTCTCTGGTAGACCCCGAGACCGCCGACGCCACCGAGTACGACTACGCTCCGGACGATCAGACCCTCTCAGCAGAGCTTTCAGGCAAGCAAAGCCCCTTGATCATTCTGATATCGCCCATTCCTTCTGTCTTATTCTTGCATTAGATTTTGCTACTGTTGTTATTTCGGTAATTCCTCTTCTGATGCATAGCCTATTTTTGTAACCTGTTGTTGATACTTTACCTGTTATCCTGTATGCTTAGTATAGGTATGCTAGTGTCCCATCTGTGGCCCTACACCCTTGTCCGTGTTGCCATGCTATGTTATCAGGGTTATCCGAACCAAGTGGTCATTGTATCAAAACCTGAACACACCTTTAGACCCATGCAGTTGTATGACTCTGCAGAGCCGCACCAAGCGTGATCTTACTGAGGGTGATTCCTCGTATTTCATTCTCGATGATGACTCTACAGTGTAGCACATTAGGTGTGATCTTACTGAGGGTGGTTCCTCATATTTCACCCTCGATGATGTCTCTGTCGTGTAGTATATCAAGCGTGAATTCATCGAGGGTGATTCCTCAGATTTCATCTTGACGGTATGGACCTGAGTCACGACAACCCCCAATGTTAAAGTCGGGTCAGCTCAGAGAGCACCTGCAAAAGATTCCCGTGACGACTGGCTGTTTAGCGGTACCACCCAGGATGTGGTGGTAGCTCGGGATCTGTCCCGACAGCCGACACAAAAACATGCACATTGGTGGAGCGATAGGGCAAGCGGAGACCATCTAGGAGAGAGGTGGGCCTGGTCCCTGGTTGTGGTTCGCGAGTTACCAAGTCGAAGCAACAAGAGCCATGTTCGTGTCTGCGAGCTACTAATAATACACTAACGGATTTGGGTATTTGATCTGAGTTGGCTGCTGGCCTTTAAGCACTAACCACCACGCGGGATAATGGTACATGGGACCCTCGACATCATACGTTCCTCCTGAAAGCTCTGTCAGACATCCAGTTCAGCATTGCGGCCGGGCCGGTCAGGTGCCATCCATGACAGTGGTGGTGCTTGGACCCGACCTTGCTCGCAACGACCCAGAGTGCTTAGGGCGATCGGCCCATGACCCCTTCACGCTTATGAGGTAGACCGACGGGGACCTCTCTACAGAGTCTAGGTAGGACTATGACGTGTCTATTATCCGAGGCCGGGCATTACCCAGAAAAGTGTGTCCGGCCAGAGGTAATCGAGCGTGTTGGGCACTATGGTGCACCCCTGCAGGGAAGTCATCTATTCGATTAGCCATGTCCATGGTAACAGGACGCTCGAAGTTGTATCTTGATCTACTCCAACTAGAACCAGATACTCATATGCTGCTTAACTATTATAACTGCTCCGGGATCACTTTCTCGCAAGGTAGTCGAGGAAGGATCTCTGGGTGTTGTTGATATATACATGTTACTATATATTATATATATGCTACTCTCTTCTGATGCTGCAAGATGCTAGTATTCATTAGGATAGGCTATTCCCTCTCTGCTCTGGCAATTCTGTAGTATAGTCCAAAGATATAGCCCATTCCTTTTACACCGATGCATACTTAGCATAGATCTGATGTAAGTCTTGCGAGTACTTTGGATGAGTACTCACGGTCGCTTTGCTACCTTTTTTCCTCCACCCAGTTGCTACATTCAGATGATGATGCCATGGAGCCAGAAGACCCCCAGGGCAAGTACTATGTGGAGATTGATGACCAGGAGTAGTTCGGAGGTCCCAGGCAGGAGGCCTGTGCCTTTTCGATCAGTTGTCATTGTTTTACTCAGCCTTCTTAAGGAAGGCTTGTCTAACTATGTCTGTACTCAGATAATATTTTCTTTGATGACTAGTGTATTTAGGTCCTCATGACCCTGGTTTGTAATATAAAGATTTATGTTTAAATTTGTGTCTTAGAGTTGTATTGTGATATCTTCACGTGAGTCTCTGATCTTGATCGTGCATGTTGCGTGTATGATTAGTGCACGGTCGATTTCGGGGGCATCACATAACCATTCTCAGAAATCACCATGCGGCTATTGGTTACAGCTTGGATGATCTCAAAGGTATTAGCCCTACTATGTGCATGCATATAATTCATATGGAACCAGATGTTAAGCCTGTTGTGGATCATCAACGTCGCTTAAATCCTAAAATGAAGGATGTGGTTAGAAATGAGATTATGAAACTTCTTGAAGTAGGTACAATCTATCATATATCTGATAGTAGATGGGTAAGTCTTGTCCATTGTGTCCCTAAGAAGGAAGGTATTACTGTTGTTCCTAATGATAAGAATGAACTTATCCCTTAAAGAACTATTGTTGGTTACAGGATGTGTATTGATTATAGGAAGTTGAATAAGGCTACTAGAAAAGATCATTAACCTTTGCCTTTTATTGATCAAATGTTAGAAAGATTGTCTAAGCATTCACACTTTTTCTATCTTGATGGTTATTCTCGTTTCTCTCAAATACCTATTCATCCTAAAGATTAAGAGAAAACTACCTTTACTTGTCCTTATGGAACTTATGCTTATAGATGTATGCCTTTTGGTTTATGCAATGCATCTGCTACCTTTCAAAGATGTATGACTGCTATCTTTACTGATTTTTATGAGAAAATTGTTGAGGTCTTCATGGATGATTTCTCCATCTACGGAACTTCTTTTGATAACTGTTTTCACAATCTTAACAAAGTTTTGCAGAGCGTGGAGAAACAAATCTTGTCTTAAACTAGGAGAAGTGCCATTTTATGGTAAATGAAGGTATAGTCCTTGGGTATAGAATTTCTAAAAGAGGTATTGAAGTTGATAGAGCCAAGGTAGAAGCTATTGAGAAAATGCCATGTCCTAGAGATATCAAAGGTATAAGAAGTTTTCTTGGTCATGTTGGTTTCTATAGGAGGTTCACTAAGGTCTTTTCTAAAATTTCTAGGCCTCTTACTAATCTTTTGCAAAAAGATGTTCCTTTTGTTTTTTATGATGATTGTAAGGAAGTCTTTGAAATTCTTAAGAAAGCTTTAATTTATGCACCTATTGTTCAACCACCTGATTGGAATTTGCCTTTTGAAATTATGTGTGATGCTAGTGATTATGCTGTAGGGGCTATCCTTGGTCAAAGAGTTGATAAGAAATTGAATGTTATTCATTATGCTAGTAAGACTTTAGACAGTGCTCAAATAAATTATGCTACTACTGAAAAATAATTCTTAGTTGTTGTCTTTGCTTGTGATAAGTTTAGACCCTATATTGTTGATTTTGAAGTTACTATTCATACTGATCATGCTGCTATTAAATACCTTATGGATAAGAAAGGTGCTAACCTAGGTTGATTAGGTGGGTCCCTTTATTACAAGTATTTGATTTGCATATTGTTAATAGAAAAGGAGCTGATAATCCAGTAGCTGATAACTTGTGTAGGATGGAAAACATACCTGATGATCCTATTCCTGTTAATGATTGTTTTCCTAATGAGCAATTAGTTGTCGTTAATGTCTCCTCTCATGAAAATCGTTGGTTTGTTGATTATGCAAATTTCATTGTTACTAAATATTTGCCACCAAACTATACCTATCAACAAAAGAAAAAGTTCTTCTTTGATTTGAGACACTACTTTTGGAATGACCCACACTGATATAAAGAAGGAGTAGATGGTATTATTAGATGTTGTATACCTGAGCATGAACATGAAGAAATCTCAAGGAAGTGTCACTCCAGTCCATATGGAGGACACCATGCTGGAGACAGAATTGCACACAAGGTATTACAATCAGGTTTCTATTAGCCTACTCTCTTTAAAGATGCTCGAAAGTTTATTTTGTCTTGTGATGAATGCCAAAGAGTTGGTAATATTGGTAGATGTTAAGAAATGCCTATGAGTTATTCGCTTGTTATTGAGCCTTTGCATGTCTGTGGTTTTGATTATATGGGACATTTTCCTTCCTCGCATGGAAACACTCATATTCTAGTTGCTGTTGATTATGTCACTAAGTGGGTAGAAGCTATTCCAACTAAAAGTGCTGATCACAAAACTTCTATTAAGATGCTTAAAGATGTTATCTTCCCGAGGTTTGGAGTTCCTAGATACCTCATGACCGATGGTGGTTCACATTTTATTCATGGTGCCTTTAGAAAAGTTCTAGCTAAGTATGATGTAAACCATATAGTAGCATCACCTTATCATCCTCAGTATAGTGGGCAAGTAGAGTTAACTAATAGGGAGATAAAACTAATCTGGCAAAAGACTATTAATAAATCTAGAAAGAATTGGTCTAACAAACTTGGTGATGCTCTCTGGGCTTATAGAACTGCTTATAAAAATCCTATGGGAATGTCCCCTTATAAAATGGTTTATGGAAAAGCATGTCATTTACCTCTTGATCTAGAGCATAAGGCTTATTGGGTTATTAAAGAACTTAACTATGATTTCAAACTTGCCGGTGAAAAGAGGTTACTTGATATGAGTTCTTTAGATAAATGAAGAAGCGAAGCTGATGGAAATGCTAAGTTGTTTAAAGAAAAAGTTAAAAAGTGGCACGACAAGAGAATTTAGAAACGTGAATTTAACATTGGTGACAAAGTACTCTTGTACAAGTCTCATTTTAGACATTTTGCAGGCAAGCTTCTCTCCAAGTGGGAAGGGCCATATATCATCGAAGAAGTTTACCAGTCCAGAGCTATAAAGATCAACAATGCGGAAGGTAATAAAATTGAGAGTAGTGAATGGGCAAAGACTCAAGCATTATATCACCGGTAACCCTCTTGAGGTGGATACCGACGTTATACAAGTAATTACACCGGAAGAGTTCATCGAAAATAAATTCCAAAAAGCTCCAGAACCTTGAAAAAGAGTAGGTATGTGGTACAGTAAGGAAACCGACTCGAAAAAATCTGGAAAAATTATATTTGGCAGTTTTGAATTAAATAAAAATTATCGAGCAAAAGAGGCAGTCGAGGGGGTGTCTGTGGCACCCATGTGGCAGGACCATGCGCCTCCCCTGGGGCGCGTGGTGGGAACATGTGGATGCCCTGGACACCGCCTTGAGTCTGTCCTTTGCCCGATGACTTCCTTTGCATGCAAAATAATTATCATAAATCGCCCGGAATTTTTTGATCTGCGTATTGCACTTTTTTGTCCTGTTTTTGTTTCGAGTTATTTCTGTCAGGATTTCAAGGTTCTATATCGCTATGTCTTCGTCAAGCTCATCCAAGGATCAGTTCTTTGAGAAGGTCATCAATCCCTATCTTCCCGGTGTGATGACATGATATGTCTCCAACGTATCTATAATTTATGAAGTATTCATGCTATATTTAGATCAATTATATATGGTTTGGTGCACTTTTATATTATTTTTATGGACTAACTTATTAATCTAGTGCCCAGTGCCAGTTCATGTTTTCTGCATGTTTTTGGTTTTACAGAAAATCGATACCTACGAAGCTCCAAACACGACGAAACTTTTTAACGATTTTTTCTGGAACATAAGAGACCCTAGAAGCTTTGGGGAGAGGCCAGAAGACCCACAAGGGCCCCACAAGCCAGTAGGGCATGCCCTGCGGGGTAGGGCACGCCATGGTGGCTTGTGGGACCCTCGTGGCTCCGTTAACCCTAATCTTTGGCCTATAAATTCACATATATTCTGAAACCCTTGGAGCGAGACCAAAAACAATTCTATCACCGCCACAAACCCCTATTCTGAAGCGATCTCATCTGGAGCCCTTTTTCAACACCCTGCGAGAGGGGGAATCATTGGGGAGGCCATCTTCAGCAACCTTGCTGCCTCCATGGTAATGCGTGAGTAGTTCATCCTCGGGGCTGAGGGTTTGTACCAGTAACTATGTGTTAGATCTCTCTCTCTCTCATGTCCTTGATGGATTCTAATCTTGATGTATCATGAGCTTGATTAATATAGTTGGATCTGATGATGTTCATCGCCCTCTATTCTTTTGTGGTGAATTCAGTCTGGCTCTTTGAAGTTTTTTTATGTTGGATTGAATATTTTGGATTTGAGATCACTTGATGCATGTCTAGTATCAACTTGCAAGTACCCATGGTGACATTGGGGTATTCTAGGTGACATAAAGGTTGAACGATTTATATCATATGGTGTTGTCGTAGTACAATCTCTAGGACTATCCGTGACACTTTGGGGGTAGTTCATAAGATTGATTAGAAAGACAACTTTAAGGTGGTTTTCTACCTACACGATTTCATCCTACTTTCTCTGATAGAAATAAAAACTTTGGAGTGATTCTTTGCTGCACTTTGAGGGATTATCATGTGGTTCAATTATGTTAATGATGTTGAGAGATTGCACTAGTGAAAGTACGAACCCTAGGCCTTGTTTCCAAGCATTGAGACACCGTTTTCATCTACTTTTGTTACTTCCTACCTTGCTATTTTTATTTATTCAGATTATAAAAACCTATTTCTACCATCCATATTACACATCTATCATCTCCTCTTCGCCGAACTAGTGCACCTATACGACTGACAATTGTATTGGGTGTGTTGGGGACACCAGAGATTACTTGTATTTAGTTGCAAGATTGTTTGAGAGAGAACCACCTTCATCCTACACCTCTCGCGGATTGATAAACCTTAGGTCATCCATTTGAGGGAAATTTGTTGCAGTCCTACAAAACTCTGCGCTTGGAGGCCCAACAAAGTCTACAAGAATAAAGTTGAATAGTAGACATCACGACACACCCCAAAACCTTGCAATATAGGGATGGGGTGATGCATATCCAGGATCTTGAGGCACCGAAGAAGGAGGGGGATGAGAAGGCCAGGCTGGAAGATGTTGAACAAGAGATCTTCAAGTGCAAGAAGATGGTGGAGCGTGGCTTGGATGCAAACCACTCCATTGCTACGGAGGTGACTCACACTCATCAAAAGAGATGGCTGCACTTTGGGAGGAGATCCACTGTCTTACCCATAAGACGGAGGACCTTCAAGCACAAATCTATGATCTCCAAAACCAAAACTGTGAGTATGAAACCAGGTTCAAAAGGATGGGTTTAGCTGCAGCTTCAGAGACCACCTCATCCTTTGTGGACGGAGGTCCTATGCCATGGAAGTTGGATGACAAGCTGGATCTTTCACCATCATCATCATCACCAAAGGACCAAGCATGAGTATATGGGTAAAGGCACTCCCCTTGGCCTGTCCCAAGCTTGGGGGAGGTGCCCCGGTATCTTATCACCATCTTTTATATTTTATCTTTTATATCTCGATCCTTAGTTATAACATGGTTTAGGGAAGTTGTAGTATGAAATAGTTTGCAATGTGTTCTATCGCTCCTTCAGAGCAGTTATCGTTGTATCCGTTGGTGTGAGTTTCTATAATAAAGCGATGGCATGAGACTTGTTTTTGCTTTTTCATTGTTATGTATTCTAGCATTGCAAATTGATCTCATATGCTGATCTTGTGAGAAGTCATGGCTTTACATTGGGTTTAGGGAGTAAAATCTCTTGAGTTCTAGCAAACATAGCATTGGTCACTTAAACAATTCATGAAAACTTAGTACAAGGAAGAGAAATTTCACATGCAAATACACTATCTTGGACATCTTTTATGATTGTGAACTCTCAATGAATATTTTCAAGCCTGATCAAAAAGTTGATGTTGGACAAGGAAGACAACATAATGGTTATGTTTGTGCATATTTACATAGAGTTATATTGTCATAGATCCTCCAACATCGTAGTGTTTGCTTAAAACCTTTTCTAGCCCCAAACAACTTCTATAGTAAGCGGAAATACTGCTTGTACATCCTAAAACCCTGAGCCAAGTTTCTTCCACAAGTGTCCAGTATACCTACCTATGGGTTGAGCAAGACCTTCAAGTAAGTTGTCATTGGTGCAGGCAATAAAAATTGTCATTTAAATATGTATGCACTTTTATTTGAAAAGGAAATAAGCTTTGAACGAACTTGTGATGGATGTAAAACCATAAAACAATTGGGCACCATCATAAGGGGCAATATTACAGTCATGTTGCTTTTCATTAAATTTTCATGCATCCAACCTTAAAAGCGCATGACAACCACTACTTCCGTCTGCGAAGGGCCTATCTTTTACTTTTTATGTTGAGTCAACTTCCCTTTCTAATCTCTTTATTCTCCACCTGGTAAACATTGCATGTTGGGGAAAGATCTAGGCACATATATCCAGTTGAATATGTGTGATCATGATTAATTATTGCTGACGTTATCCCTGAGATAAATAGAGTTAGAAAGTTAAGCATTGCTAAACTTCTATCTTCCTTTGTGTTTGGCTAAAACTTTTTGTTCGAAAAATATGCTCCTGAGCGCTAATAATCATCTAAAGACTAAAAGATAGTTGAGCATGTGACATTTGCTAAACATAAAGCTCTGACATAGACCCTTCTGGAAGAACAAGAATGAAGTGTAATTGTTTAATGACTGAGAACATAGTTTGCTAAGCTCAAGAGGTTTTTAGTTGTTAAACCTTAACATGTAAATAGATCATTACTTCTTCACGAGAAGTTTTATGAGAAAGAATTGATGTTTAGAATATTTAATGATGTTAGCAAATATTGCTGCTATCATGTCCTTATTCTTTAGTATCGACACCTCACTCCATAAAATTGTGGTCATGTTTACCGAGCTCGGAATTCACTTGGGGACAAGTGGAGTCTAAGCTTGGGGGAGCTGATACATCCATTTTGTATCATTATTTCCTATCATAATTTACTCTTTATCCTTGATATATTTCACATTATGGTGCAATTCTAATGCCTTTTCTCTCTTAATTTACAAGATTTGCACGGAGAGGGAAGTTACCGGACAGCTGGAAAACATAGTCTAATTTGCACAAGAAGAAAAAACAATTTTTCGGAGCTCCAAAAGGCACGGGGATTTTTGTTTCAAGAAAATAAGAAGCCAGGAGCCAAAAGATGGAGGAGAGAAGATCCACGAGGCAGCCACACGGTGGGCCCACACGCCCCATGGGCCGCATGGTGGTGCCACGTGGTGGCCACAGGCATCGCCTCTCGACGCCCTTTGGTATAAAAATCACATTTACCCTAAAACAAATGAAGGAAAATTATCAGACTATCCGCCGCTGTCTGCAAGGCAGAACAGAGGCAGAGCACTTTTGTTCTCTGGTGGCCGATTTTGTCGGGGAAACTTCCCTCTGAGAGGGGGAAATTAAAGCAATCGTCATCACCAACACTCCGCTCATCACCGGGATCATCGTCTCCATCAACATCTTCACCAGCACCATCTCCACCTCCATCTCCACTTCACCCCCCTATTCAATCTATGAGCTATAACTTCAGATCTGTTGCTGAGAGTACTTTTCTATGTTGATTACATCTTGTAGTTGATGCTTAGAAGTTTTATTCGTAAAAGATTGTTATGTTCAGATTGTTTGTCATCTATTCATACCCACTGATCATGATGCATATGATTTCTTATGAGTAGTTCCATTAGTTCTTGAGGACATGGGAGAAGACTTGTTGCAAGTAATCTTGAGAAGTAGAATAAAGTTCAATGTTTTGATATTATGTTGTGGTGTTATTCCTCTAGTGGTGTTATGTGAACATCGACAACATAACACTTCACCTTCATGGGCCTCGGGGAGAGCATTGTGCGATTAGTTTATAGATGATGGGTTGCTGGAGTGACAGAATACCTAAACCCTAGTTTGTGAATTGTTGCATAAGGGGTTGTTTGGATCCCAAAGTTTAATGCTATGGTTAGATTTATCTTAATTACTTGTCTTGTATTTGCGGATGCTTGCATAGAGGGTATAATCATAAGTATGTATTTGTCCAAGGAAGGGCAATACATTAGCATAGGTTCACCCACACAACACTTATCAAAGCAATGAAAGTTAATCTCAATAGAACTTGGTGAAAGTAACTTGGCCATATTCCCGTGTGTCCTCAAGAGCATTTTAATCACTATAAGAAACACAACCGGCTTGTCCTTAGCACAATTAGGGATTGGGCCACCTGCTGCACCATTACATTATTGCTCTCATTTACATTTTATTAAAGTTATCTTGCTATCAAACAACCTATCAAATTATCCTAACAACTTTTACAGTGAGACCTTGCTAAAATCTATCTACCAATTCCTTCTGCTCCTCTCGTTTGGTTTGACACTCTTTCTTATCGAAAGGACTATGATAGATCCCTTATACTTGTGGGTCATCAAAGTGTTCATCCATATCTCCATGAACAAGTACAACTACTAAAACATGATAAACATAGGGGAGAGGAACAAGGTACAAGCCGACATCGGGTCGGAGGAGGAGATAGGCATGGCAGTGTTGGTGAAGATGGCGTCGATGAAAATGGCACCGGCCCGAAGGCCGGTGCGGTGCGGCGGCGGAGCCTTCCTCTTCCTTCTTCTTCTTCTTCTTGACTTTTTCCCCTATGGTGGAGGTGATCTTGGAGCATCAATGGAGATGGAGATGGATGTGACAGCTGTAGGAGATGATGAGCGTGATTGCCGGCGGCTAGGGTTGATGGAGATTATATAGCCAGCCTCCACGGGTCTCCTCCATAGATGTAGGTTCTTCCTTTTGATCCAAGGGCTCTAGATGAGCCAAATCCTATCCCAATACCTCCCTTATTGCCCAAGAAAGTCATGGAAACAAATGGGAAGGAAATCCATGAAGAATCGTGTGAGATCGGGGCAATTTTGGTGCCTTCTAGGCGGTGGTACGACCGAGCCCGACCGGACCCGACATTGTCATTTGTTCTGGACCCCTCCAGTAAATCGGCCGCCATTTCTTTATACGAACTCCGATTTGGGTGTTCTTCATCTTGTTGGATTCGCGAGAACGATGCGGATCCAATCATTGTTTTGAATCTTCAATTTGAGCACTCTGAAAAATGTCAATTTTAGACACTCCAAAATGCCTAAGTCTGGTACCTGGAATCCCTCCGAATTGATTCCAACCTTGGCCTTTTCATCGTGCTTGGTCCATGGTTTCTCAAAAACACCTTTAGACACAACTAAACAAAGAAAACTAGTAAAAACTAACAAAAACCACAAACTATATAATGCTCACAATGAAAAGTGTGAAAACCGGAAATCATACATCATGGACATGTAATTGGCTCAATGGGACATGATATATGGAGATAATATGCAAAAAATGAGCTTTAGAGATGTGTAAGAAATGGAGCCATCTACTGGTGAGGCCACTAAGCAGCCAAACTTGGCCAGTCGGCTATCCTCAGAGCGATGGTTCATAGCGAAGAGCCTACCGACAATAACCATGAACAGGGCGAGATGTGGTAGCATGATTTTACCCAGGGGGCTAAAGAGGTAGTGTCTCCAACCAATGCCATCACACATCCAGCGTGATGAGGTAATAAAGTGACGTGGCCAACCAAACGTCCCGGCGACCATGGCAAAGTAGAGGCGGCGAAGGCCAAAATACACCCAGCGGTGAATGCAAAAAATCTATGAATAACAACACATGCAAAAAATAACGGGACAATTTATATGGCAAAGAACGTTGCGGAGGAAGCGACGGCCATCAAAGTGCATCCTAGAAAATGCAAGCAAAACAAACCGCTTGGAAGAAGGATGACAACAACAAAGCCAATGGGATCGCTGTGAAGAAGCAAGCAGATACGAACCTCAACCAGCACGAGGAGCAAATGGCACGGCGACCGCCGTCGACGGCAAATGAAGCACCAGCCCAGAAGAAACCCCGACAAGTACGTGCTACTCACGATGGGGTTGTTGGATTTACCCGAAGAGGAAGGGTGATGTAGCACAGTAGCAGAAAGTATTTCTCTCAGTTAAGAACTAAGGTTTATTGAACTAGTAGGAGTCACTAAGCTAACAATGTTAGCAGCACCTGAACACAAACAAATAATTTGCTTGCACCCAACAAAGGCAAGGGGGTTGTCACTCCCCTTGTTCTTGCTAGCTACATGATTAAAAGCAAATAGTGATAGAGCAAAGCGGCAAGAAAGTAAAAGAAAATAAAAATGCAATTTTTAGGAGTTTTTGTATTGATGGAAAATAGGCCCAGGGGCCATAGGTTCACTAGAGGCATCTCTCTCGTAAGCAGGTAATGGCATGGTAATAAATTACTGTTGGGTAATTGATAGAATAGTGGCAGTTTATAACTATGATCATTCATGGCATAATCTCACATAGGCATTATGTCCGTGATAAGTAGACCGTAATCCAACTGCATCTACTACTATTACTCCACCCCAAGACCGCTATCCACCATGCATCTCAAAGTATTAAGTTTGCAAGAAATAGAGTAACGCATTAAGCAAGATGACATAATGTAGACATAAGAAAACCTAGCAATAAGATTAACCCCATTGTTTTATCCTTAGTAGCAACAACACAAAGCGTGTCTTTGTCCCTATTGTCACTAGACAAGATCACCACAAGATTGAACCCACTACTATGCGCCACTCCCTTTGAAGAACTACTCATCTATCTTGGCCAGAGAAGACTCATAGATCGGAAAGCATACATAACTATAAAATTACGCAGCAGCAAAACTTCAAGAGATTGAAATAAATTCAATGAACAATCCCCAACAAACACACCATAAGAATTACATTGGATGGATCTCCGAAGAGATCATTGTATTGAAGATCAAGAGAGAGGGAGCCATCTAGCTACTACTATGGACCCATAGGTGTGACACCCTGAGACCGATGCTCCAGATGCCTTCCATTTATTTTCGGTGTTGCCGTGTGTTTCTTTTGGTTGTTGCATTCAGCATCGCATCATTTGCATTGCATAGACACTCCGTGTCATCATTCTTTTCAAAACTTGCATCTGTTCGTAGTTGCCGCTTCCCTCCCTCCCTCCTCGTTATCCGTTTCGAGACCAAACGCACTTGCACGCGCCCCCGGCACCTCCGAAATATTATTTTTATAGGTGGGGGGAAAATGTTCTCGGAATGGGTTGAAAGTTAGTGTGCGGTCTTTTCATATTGTAGGTAGACTGCCTACCAAATTTTGTCGCATTCGGAGTCCGTTTGATAGCCCAACTATTAAACTATAGCGGCACTATAGCCGGATAAAACGTCGGACGTTTCAATATTTCGAAACTGTTGCCGGGCTGCTTGTTTTCCCTCTCATCTAAATCCAAGCCTCTCTACACAGCCCACCAACTAGCCCATCTAGCCCCCTCTGTTTAGCGCTGTCCGATCGCAATCAAACGGCTCGAATTGGACATCCATAGCCCCCCAAATCAGTCCCTGCCTATAAATGGACAGCCCTCTCATCCAGTTTTGGAAACCCTAACCTCCTCCTTGTTTTCCACGCGCCCCCAACCAGCCGCCGCCACCTTGCTCCCTGTCTCCCTCCAACCTCAACCACGCCAGGGCCCACCGTGGCCCAGATCTGGCCCGCCCGAGCCCATCCAGGCCCGAGCACGCCGTCGCCCGTACACCGCCCTCGCACCTCCCACAGCTCTTCTAGTTCCGATCCAGGAGGAGAGGAGCCTCCTAGAGCTTCTCCTTGATCTAGCCGTCCCAAGTAGGAGGCCACGAGCATCCTCGATTGCTCACCGTCGCCCGAGTTGCCGCCCTTCCTCAGGCCACGGGCCGCCAAGGTCACGTCGCCGCCACCTGCCCCATCTCTCTCCTTCTCTCTCTGTTCCTCTCTCACCCTCGGCTTCTCCTCTTTTTTTCATGCGAGAAGGAACCTCCATGGCCGACCAGAGCTGCAACACCACCGCCGGCCCCAGCATCTTCCTCCCGTCGGATCTTGTCGGAGTCTTGGATCTGCGTCCAAGAAACTTCTCCAAGAACTTAGGATTCGAACTCTGGGGGACTTTGCTTGGCGGCCTACGACACGACGGCTACTACGGCGGGACGCAGGCTCTCACCGGACACGAAGGGGACGCGCGAGCTACCCAGGTTCGGGCCACTGTGCGGTGTAATACCCTACTCCTGCCTATGTTGGATTGCTTTATATGGAGAGCTTGTGGCTCAAGGTACACGAGGTGGGGAAGGATGAATCGATCCCTTACAAGGAAGCTGCCCTGCCCCTTTTGTAGTGCCTTGGTCCTCTTCCCCAAAAATATCAACGGGAAAGGGTAGCCACAGGGCGGCAATTTGAAGGGGGATAGGAGCGCAGGCTTATCCTAACTAAAGGTGGTCTCCGCCTGGCAAAGTAGTCTTCCTGACGTCCTGGCGGGCTTGGCGATGACCTCCATCCTGGCGCACCACCCGTCCTGATCTTCTTTCACCAAAGAGGAAAAGCTTTGGGACTTGCTTTTGGGGGAGGCAGACGCCGCTGCTCCCTTATCACCAAAATGGAAACTGGGCTTGGTCACGCCCTGCTGTCCTTATCCTGACAGCGGGACATCACCCATGTGCGGGGCGCAAAGCCCTGCGGCTGGCGTTGTGCCTCCTGCTTCATGAGGAGGCCTCGCGAAGCAACCGGCTTGGTGGCCTCGGTAGGGCTCGGCCTGGCGACGAGGGGCCTCGCGAGGCTCGCCCCTCATGAGGCGGCTTCCTCCAGAGCGGCCGAGGGAGGGCCACCCTTATGGGCCGGCCCAGGCGCTATCCTCTGGGACAAAGGCAGATGGGCCATGGTACCTTGGTTCCCACTGGGCCGACAGTAGCCCCCGGGCCCGCGGCGTGCATGTCCCGCCTGTTAGGGATGAAACGACACGGGGCCCATCAAGCTACCAGGCCTAGAGGTGATGCGTTGTGGCCTTTGCGGGTGCGGTGCCTTCGCTTCCCACGATGCCTCAATAACCGTCGTTGTGGCGATAAAGCCCGCGAGCGTCGGGCGCTGGCGCAACATTGCTCCCTCGCCTCTGTCCTCAGTCTTCCTTGCGACCAACTCCTCGGCTTCCTCCTCTCCTCCAACTTCCCAACCTCCGCCCGCCGTCACCGCGGCCATGGCTCCCAAATGGAAGCTCTCTGCCGCCGAGAAAGGGAAGAAAGCGGTGGAGGAGGTGGAGCCGCCAAAGCCGACGCCGGCGAGGGATAGAGGCCGGGCCTCCGCGGCGATGGCGAGGGGAGGAGGCCGAGCTCATGCTTCTGCCACCGCATCCAGGGTCCCGCCTCAGGGGCGCGGGTGCCCCCCGGCGGCGGCCAGTGTCGGTCCCAGCGGCCGTGGAAAGGGCGCCACCGCGGGCGTAGAGGGCGCGGTGCGCGCGGCCGGGGTGGCCGTGGCAGTGCAGCCGCCCTACCTCCCCAGGCGGGGAGACACTCAGCGGAGGCGTGCTACTTCTTGAGCTTGCGTTGGTTTTTCTCTTGAAGTGGAAAGGGTGATGCAGCAAAGTAGAGATAAGTATTTCCCTCAGTTTGAGAACCAAGGTATCAATCCAGTAGGAGATAACGCACAAATCACCAATACCTGCACAAACAATCAAACAACTTGCACCCAACGCGATAAAGGGGTTGTCAATCCCTTCACGGTTACTTGCAAAAGTGAGATCTGATAGAGATAGATAAAACAAAAGATAAAATATTTTTGGTATTTTTAGTTTATAGATCGGAAAGTAAAAGATTGCAAAATAGTAGATCAGAAACTAATATGATGGAAAATAGACCCGGGGGCCATAGGTTTCACTAGTGGCTTCTCTCAAGATAGCAAATAATACGGTGGGTGAACAAATTACTGTCGAGCAATTGATAGAAAAGCGCAAAGTTATGACGACATCTAAGGCAATGATTATGAAATATAGGCATCACGTCCATGTCAAGTAGACCGACTCCTGCCTGCATCTACTACTATTACTCCACACATCGACCGACTCCTGCCTGCATCTACTACTATTACTCCACACATCGACCGACTCCTGCCTGCATCTAGAGTATTAAGTTCATGAAGAACAGAGTAATGCATTAAGTAAGATGACATGATGTAGAGGAATAAACTCAAGCAATAGGATGTAAACCCTATCTTTTTATCCTCGATGGCAACAATACAATACGTGCCTTGCTGCCCCTACTGTCACTGGGAAAGGACACCGCAAGATTGAACCCAAAGCTAAGCACTTCTCCCATTGCAAGAAAAACCAATCTAGTTGGCCAAACTAAACCGATAGTTCGAAGAGAATTACAAAGATATCAAATCATGCATATAAGAATTCAGAGGAGTTTCAAATAATATTCATAGATAAGCTGATCATAAATCCACAATTCATCGGATCTCGACAAACACACCGCAAAAGAAGATTACATCGGATAGATCTCCAAGAACATCGAGGAGAACATGGTATTGAGAATCAAAGAGAGAGAAGAAGCCATCTAGATACTAGCTATGTACCCGTAGGTCTGAGGTAAACTACTCATGCTTCATCGGAAGGGCAATAGAGTTGATGTAGAAGCCCTCCGTGATCGAATCCCCCTCCGGCAGGATGTCGGAAAAGGCCCTTAGATGGGATCTCACGGGAACAGAAGGTTGCGGCGGTGGAAAAGTGTTTTCGTGGATGCTTCTGGTGGTTTGGGGATATTTGGGAATATATAGGCAAAAGAATTAGGTGAGGAGGGTCACGGGGGGCCCACAAGGGTGGGGGGCGCGCCCTAGCCCCCTGGGCGCGCCCTCCGTCCTTGTGGCCGCCTTGTGGCTCCTCCGACTTCATCTCCAAGTCTCTTGGTTGTCTTCTGGTCCAAGAAAAATCATCGCGAAGGTTTCATTCCGTTTGGACTCCGTTTGGTATTCCTTTTCTGCGGAACTCAAAAACAAGGAAAAAACAGAAACTGGCACTGGGCTCTAGGTTAATAGATTAGTCCCAAAACTAATATAAAATAGCATATTAATGCATATAAAACATCCAAAACAGATAATATAATAGCATGGAACAATAAAAAATTATAGATACATTGGAGACGTATCAAGGCGGCACATGAGTTCATAGTGAACATGCACCGCCGGCCCTGCACCTGGCTTCGGCTTCCAGACTCCTTCGCGGAGGCGATGGCGGCCCGCACGCCCTTGGGTCTGTGGGTGCAGGCGGATGGCTGCTGCAACGGCCCCTCCTGGGTGGCATCGGAGTTCACCCCCTCAGGCTTCATGTTCTTGAAGCAGGGGTGGAAGTCGTTCGCCCTTTCTCGTGGCCTGAAATGGGGCCATGTTCTTTAGTTCAAGTACGACGGGGCCACCACGCTCTTCGTGAATATCTTCAGGATCTCTGGCAGCCGTCTGGAGTGCTGCACAAAGAGCGAGGATGACAGTTACAGCGGCTCCTCTAGCGAGGACGACAACGACGATGGCGCCGCCTCCTCCGGTGGAAGCGAGAGCGGTGGGAGACTAGGCGCGGGCGACGCCTGCGGCAGACCCTTGAGGACGATTCTTTCCTTTTTCCCCTGCGCAATCAATGTAGCCTGGCGGGGCGTGAAAAGACCTTGTATGGCACTATATGTTTAAGTACTTGATGCTTAATGTGTCTTCGTTTCCCTCCCGAGGCCCTTATTTGTCTTTTTATGCTGCCCTTGTGCCCTGTGTCGCTGGGGCCCAGCCCCCGAGCGAGCTACGACCATCGCTGGTATGCTTGGAGCGTGCGCTCAGCAAGGCCAGAGGGTGTAGTGCTCTTGGGGCCGGTAGGAGTCCCTGAGATGCGATGCTCAGAGTCCCCCCTTGATGCGCAGGCGGATCGTGACAAGGAAATCAGGATACCGCGAGAGAGAAACGAGAAAGAAAAACCCGAGGGGTGCTTTAGGCTTAGCTCCTTTGGAGATGTGCCACTTAGAGCAAGTCCTTCGCAGGGTGCAGTACGCGAGGCATGGTCCCTCGCAAAGCCTTCTGCCCGTGGGGCGCCGATCTCGAGGCCTCCTGAGGGGTGGCTCCTGAGGCCCTTGAAATCCCGCATCAGGGAAATCGCTAAGTTTTCGCAAATAATGTAGCGGGGCATGGGGCATCCGCCAGCGTGGAGCATGGGGCTTCCACAAGAGTGGGAGGGAGCTCCCGCGTGCCGAAGGCAGCGCCGATAGAGAGAGCTCCGGAGCGTGTACAGCTCCATTTTGTTCGTATCCGTGGGGTCACGGATAGAACTTGCGGAGATATTGGATGTTCTAGGTGTTTTGCACCGGAACACCCTCCTCCATTTCCAGCCGTGCCGCGCCGGGCCGGGAGATGTGCATGACCCTGAAGGGGCCCTCCCACTTGGGTGAGAGTTTGTGGAGTCCCTCTCTGCAGAGGATCCGGCACAGGACAAGGTCAGCTTGCTTGAGGGTATGGGGGTGTATGTTGCGGCTGTGATAGCAATGCAGCACCTGCTGGTACCTTGCCGCGTGAAGGGCGGCTTGGTGGCGCGCTCCTTCAAGGAAAAGCAGGTCATCCTCCTGCAAGCTGCCCTGACAAGATTCATCGAAAGCCATGACCCGCGGGGACCGGTGCTTGACCTCAGCTGGGAGAACCGCTTCTGCCCCGTAGACGAGGAAGAAAGGTGTCTCACCGTGGAGCTTGGTCGCCGTGGTGCGGATGGACCACAACACTGATGGGAGCTCCTCCAGCCAGCCCTTGCCGCAGGCCGCGAGCTACTTCTTGAAGGTCCTGGTCTTGAGGCCCTTGAGGACCTCAGCGTTGCACAGAGGCGAAGCAGATCTGCGTGCCGATGCTGGCGCAGTAGGTCTTGAATTGGCCGCTGGTGAACTGCGTGCCGTTGTTCGTGATGATGCTGTTGGGGACGCCGAAGCGGCACACCAAATAAACTTGACCGCTGACCCTGCCGGGATGGTCCGGACAGGCTCCACCTCCGCCCAATTGGTGAACTTGTCGATGGCGACGTAGAGGTAGCGATAGCCGCCAGCCGTGCGAGGGAAGGGCCCGAGGATATCCAACACCCAGACCGCGAAGGGCCACGATAGGGGGATGGTCTGGAGCCCTTGCGTTGGCTGGTGGATCTGCTTGGCGTGGAATTGGCAGGCCTCACATGCCTGGACCAGCTCCGTGGCATCCTCGAGCGATGTGGGCCAGTAGAAGCCGCTGCGAAATGCCTTACCTGCGAGGGTGTGTGAGGACGAGTGGTGGCCGCAGTCGCCGCCGTGGATGTCGGCAAGCAGCTCGCGCCCTTGCTCCTTGGAGATGCACCGCAGCGCGACTCTGTTCGGGCGGTGGCGGTACAGGTCACCCTCCTTCAGGTGGTATAGTGCGGCCTGGCTGACCACACGCTCTGCTTTTGCGTCGTTCTCCAGGAGGGCGCCGCCCTCCAGGTAGGCCTTGATCTCCGTGATCCAGCTTTCAGGCCGCGGCTGGAGTGCTAGCAGCAGGCGAGCGCCTGAAGGTGGTCCGCAGTCTGGTGTGCCCATGCGTGGTGCAGGAGGGAGCTCCTCATGAGGCGTCGCGGGGCTGATGACCGGGGGTGCCGCTGAAGGCTTCAGGAGCCGCTCCTCGAAGACGCCGGGGCTCTGGGGCTCACGGCGAGAAGCGCGTTTGGCGATCTCGTCCGCCTCGCTGTTGTCGTCGTGAGGGATGTGCTGCAGTTCCATGCCCATGAAGCGCTTCTCGTGCTTGCTCACCTCCTCCAGGTAGGCCGCCATGTGCTCATCCTTCGGCTTGTACTTCTTGTTGGAGAAGTTGACGAGGAGCTGCGAGTCCCCCTTGATGATGATGCGCCTGAATCCAAGTGCGATGGCGGCCTTGAGTCCAGTGATGAGCCCCTCATACTCGGCGATGTTGTTGGAGACCTTGCCGGCGCGCCCGAAGCAGAACTGCACTGCGTACTAAAGCTTGCCGCCTGTGGGCGTAGAGAGAACCACACCCGCCCCCGCGCCCTGGCACGCTAAGGCCCCGTCGAAGTGCATGCTTCACCCTCCAGAGGTTGCCTCCTTGGGCAAGGGCGACTCCTCTTGGAGCTCGCCTTGGCGCAGGTCCATCCACTCCACCGTGAAGTCCGCCAAGGTCGCGCCCTTGATGGTCCTGGTGGTGAGGAACTCTAGCTCGAAAGGCTGCAGCTCGATGTTCCACTCGGTGACGCGGCCGGTGTCGTTCGGGCTTCGCAGGACTTGCTCCAGTGGATAGGAGGAGATCACCCTGACTGGGTGGCCCTGGAAGTAGTGGCGCAGCTTCTTGGAGGCCATGAGGAGCGCCAGGAGGAGCTTCTGCTACATGGGGTACCGCTCGCGCGCGTCTCGCAGCACCGTGCTGACGAAGTAGACAGGGTGCTCGACGAGGCGCGTGACTGTGGTATCCAAGTTGTGCTCGCCGAGGAGCTCAGTCCGCTGAGCCATAGGGGCCTCCGGAGGTGGCGCCATGGGGGCTTCCGGAGCCTGAGCCCTCGAGGCCTCCTGAGGGGGCGTTGGGGCCTCCCGAGGGGGGCCCTCGGCAGGCACCGACAGGGCCTTGTGGGGCTCAGGCGACGCCTCCGCGGGGGCGGCATCCGCAGGCGCGGGCTCGGTGCCAAATGTCAGAGTCTTGGATACGGCCACGCCACCGATAGTGGGAGTACACAGCAGAGGGTCAGCCCCCGCAGCACTGGTGGACTTTGGGTGATCACTGGCGTCGAAGGCGACGGGAAACTCGGACCAGTTGAGGCGGTCAGTGGACTCGGGTGCCGGGAGGGCCGCGCTCACCTCGTGCGAGAAACGCTTGAGGTGGTGGATGGACGAAGGGGCCTAGGTGTGACATCCCCATGTAACAGCTACAGTGGTCACCCTATTGATAATGCCAAGTCACCATGTTTAACAGAGCTTGATCATAATTTGCATCATATCTCTCACAAGCTGGTATCAGAGCCGACTGCCTGTAGGAAGCCCCCTTTCAATTCCTTGGTCAAAGTTGAGTCTAGCCTTTCAAAAACTACTTTACTAACATGGCTGTGTGGCTTACGGGCCCACGTCGCCCGTGGGTGGTATTAGGATCTTTTATTCCTCACCTTTACTCTGGGACTCTGAACTCTCTTCTATTCGGGTTAAAAATTTTGCTAACTCTGACTCTAGGTTCTCGTGATCACATCCACCCGGAGCTTTGTTATCTGCAAGTTACTTCTTTCACTGCATAATGCAATATTCACACATTGTCATTTGGCACTTTTGGAACCTCTCGACAAAAGGTGTCATGATCAGCGTCAACATTTTGGCTCCTTCCGAGACGTCAATTGAATTCGTGGTGAGCAATGCCATCCTTGCCCCTCGCTGATCTGTGTTATCCTCGACAACATCCTTGACTTTCTACCAACGCATTGCTGTTAACCCAGAATGAGTTCAGGCTATTCTTGACTGGACTCCTCCAAAGACTGTTAAGCAAGTCAGGAGTTTCCTCGGACTTGCTAGTTATTGCCGTCGATTCGTCGAGAACTTTTCCAAGATTGCCAAGCCCCTGACTAATCTGCTTCACAAAGGTGTTAATTGAGTGGACAGAAAAATGTTAGGAAAGTTTCCAGATGCTCAAAGACAAGTTGACCTCTGCCCCAGTGCTAGCACCCCCTGATTCCCGCAAGGACTTTGTGATATATTGCAACGCATCTCATCAAGGATTAGGCTATGTCCTAATGCAAGAGTGCAGAGTGATTGCATTTGGCTCTCGCCAGTTGCGTCCTCACGAAGATAAGTATCCGACTCATGATCTTGAGTTAGCTGCGGTTATCTATGCTCTGAAGCTGTGGCAACATTACCTTCTCAGTAGTCGTTGCGAGATATACACGGACCACCAAAGTCTGAACTATCTGTATACTCAACCAGACTTGAACCTCCGTCAACAAAGATGGCTCGAGACAATAGCCGACTATGACATGGATATTTCTTATACCCCTGGCAAGGCTAATGTAATGGCCGATGCTTTGAGCCGCAAGTCGTATTGCAACAACCTCACGGTTCAGCAGGCACAACCTCTTCTCTATGAAGAACTTCGTAAGTTGAACCTTCACATTGTCCCACAGGGTCATCTCAATACCCTGGTTGTTGAACCGGACCTTGAGCGCAAAATCAAGACAATGCAAAAATATGATTCTGAAGTCGAGAAGATTAAGCGGTACCTCAGAAAAGGAAAGCCCTCAGACTTCCATCTTGGTGATGATGGGGTCTTATTGTTACAACACCGCCTTTTTGTACCCAAATTCAAGGATAAGAGAGAGCACGTTATGAAAGAAGCTCATGATACAACTCTTTCAATTCACCCTAGTAGTACAAAGATGTACCAAGACATTCGTCAGCGGTACTGGTGGCCTGATATGAAACGAGATATTGCTCGTTATGTTGCTGAGTGCGATGTTTGCCATCGCATCAAGGCAGAACATCAAAGACCTGCTGGAACTCTGCAACCACTTGCTATTCCTGAATGGAAATGGGACAATTTCGAAATGGATTTCATTACTGGATTTCCCAGATCACAGAAGGGTCATGATGCTATATTTGTCATCATTGACCGATTCTCAAAGGTTGCTCACTTTCTGCCAGTCAAGGAGACGATCACTGCTAGCCAGTTAGCAGACTTGTATGTTTCCAGAATTGTGTCACTCCACGGTGTTCCGTTGGAGATCAGTTCAGACCGTGGCAGCCTCTTTACCTCAAGATTCTGGGAAAGTTTCCAAGAAGCTATGGGAACTCATCTGTCCTTCAGCACTGCTTTTCACCCCCAGTCCCAGGGACAAGTGGAACGAGTCAATCAAGTGCTTGAAGATATGCTTCGAGCTTGCGTTATCTCATTCGGTAAGAAATGGGAGGAATCTCTTCCATATGCTGAATTCTCATACAACAATAGCTATCAAGCTAGCTTGAAGATGGCACCATTTGAAGTTCTATATGGACGTAAGTGTCGAAACCCTCTGAATTGGTCAGAAACTGGGGAACGATCACTCTTCGGACCGGACATTATACAACAAGCTAAAGAACAAGTTTGAATTATCCGTGAACATTTGAAAGCTGCTCAGTCTAGACAAAAGAGTAATTATGACCGGAAACACCAGGTAATGGTCTATCAACCTGGCGAACAAGCTTACCTCCATGTCACTTCGATGAAGGGCACTCATCATTTTGGAATCAAGGGCAAGTTAGCTCCTCGCTGTATTGGCCCGTTCCGTATTCTCGCCCGTCGAGGAGAAGTGGCATATCAATTGGAATTACCGCCAAACCTTTCTCAAGTTCATGATGTCTTTCATGTATCACAACTTCGTCGCTGCTTCAAGGATCATGTCCGAGCAGTGGATCATGAAATGCTTGAATTGCGAGATGATCTTTCTTATCAAGAGTATCCGGTCCGTATTCTTGATCAAGCTGAACGTCAGACCCATCAGAAGGCAATTAAGTTTCTGAAAGTTCAAAGGTCGAATCATTCTGAAGATGAGGCCCCTTGGGAACGTGAAGATCATCTTCGTGAAGAATACCCCTCTTTCTTTCGGTCTACCTCTTAATTCTCGGGACGAGAATTTCTTTTAGAGGAGGAGAATTGTGACATCCCCATGTAACAACTACAGTGATCACCCTGTTGATAATGCCAAGTCACCATGTTTAACAGAGCTTGATCATCATTTGCATCATATCTCATTTCAAACTCCAATTCAAATTGAAATTCAAAGGCATGTAAAAAAATAAAGTTGCATAAATATCACTGGAAAAAAGTTCATCATGGAAATAATCCAAAACAAATATAATTCAGGAAAACAACATCACCATCAACTTAAAATAAGCCCTACCCCTTTAAACAACATTATTTAATACCATTTTAATTAAGCAAAAAATAAATGTTTTCAAACATTTTCCCAACCAATTTATAACAGTGCTAAATATTACATAATATTTATTGAACTAAGTCTCATATTTTACAAAAGTAATTTTGTGGCTAAACTATTTGGAAAACAGAAGTAAAAACAGAAAAGAAAACACACAAAAGAAAAAAAAATAACCCCCCTCCCCTACTGGGCCTCGGCCAGCTGGCCACCAGGCCGGCCCAGCCGGCCCACCCTCGCTCGCCCCTGGCCTATATGGCCCCCTCCCCACACACGAAACCCTAACCACGCCCCTCTCTCCCCCTCGAGCCCGACGCCCGCGGGCGCCCGACCCCGACGCCACCGCCGTCGCTCGTCCCTGACGCCGCCTCGCCACCGCCGTCGCCTCCCCGCCTCTCCTACGCCGGCCTCCATCGCGCCTTGCCACCTGAACCCTTGCAACGGGGGTGAGCTCCGCCGCCCTCTCCCCTTTCCCCCTCGCCCCCGTCGCCGACGTCGTTCGCCACGCCCGGCCGCGCCCCGCCTGGCCCCTCGCGCGCCCGCTTGCACGCCGCACCGCAGCCCCGCACGCGCTCCCGTCTTTGCCCGCCTGCGGCTGCGGCTGCCTCGCACCGCCCCCTGCCGCGCTGCTGCTGCCGTTCGCCACCCCGCGCCGTCCCGCTCGCCCCGCCCTCGCGCACTCCCATGCGCACGCGCGCCTGCCCACGCGTGGCCACGCTGTCCCCGCTGCCCAGGTCGGTTGGCGTCGTCACGCCTTGGCGCTGGCCAGAGGCCACGCGCGCCCGCTCGCCCGTGTTAGGCTGCCTGGGCCTATGGCAGACGGGCCCACGCCCTTGTTTAAAAAGAAAAAAAAGAAATAAAAATAAATATTAAATAATAACTAAAATGATTAATTAATTAACTTAATTAATTCTGTTAATTAACTTAATCTAGTTAATAACCTAATTAACCTAAACAGTGTATGGCAGGGGGCCCACCCCTGTTGACCAATCAAACTTGACTGGTCAACTGGGACCCCCTGGACCCACCTGTCAGCCATTGTGTACACTTCTGTGTACACTGTGCTGGGTGCATATAGTAATTTCATTTTATTTTTGAATTAAAAATAATTTCAGAAATTGTTTTAAACTTTGAAAATTAGTATAAAATAATCCGTAACTCGGATGAAAATACTTTATACATGAAAGTTGCTCAGAACGACGAGACGAATCCGAATACGCCCTCCGTATTGCTGTCAGATGCCCCTAACTACTTGGACATGGAACCGCCCCTCCGGTTCATCTGTCGGACAAACGTCTGAAACCGGGAAAACGTTCCAGTTAATTTCCCAATTCATCTGGGACGTGTAGCAATGCATTAGGTCACCACCAACACTGCATATTGCCATGCCATGCATTTGTGTTGCATTTGTTTGCATTATATTTATTGTTTCTTCCCCCTCCTTCTCTCCCGATAGACCCCAAGACTGACGTTAACGCTGCTCCCGGGTACGACTACACCGCTGATGACCAGACCGTTTCAGCAGAGCTTCCAGGCAAGCAAACCCCCTTGACCATCAGATATCACCCATTCCCTTCTCTCTTATGCTTGCATTAGTATTGCTTCTGCTGTTATTTCAGTAATTCCTATTCTGAAGCATAGCCTATTTTTGTCGTCTACTATTGGTACCCTACCTGCTATCCTAAATGCTTAGTGTAGGTTTGCCAGTACCCCATCTGTGGCCTTCACCCTTGTCCGTTGCCATGCTTGTTATCGGGCCGTGATGATTCAGGGGATTGATCGCGGAAATGTTACCTTACTGCAATACTTTAAACTGTTAAGTCGGGCCGGCCCCAAGGGTGCCCGCGAGAGAATAACATTAAAGACGGGTCGGCTCCAAGAGCACCCGCGAGTGGTATTGTGGTGGAACGACAGGGCAGGCGAAGACCACCGAGGTGGGCCTGGTCCTTGTTCATGGTCCGCGTGTTACCAAGTCGAAGCGACAGGGATCCTGTTCGTCTCCGCGAGTTACTAAAATATGATTAATGGATTTGGGTATTTGATCTGAGTTGGGCTACGTGCCTTCACGCACTACCACCACGCGGGATAATGGTTATGGGACCCTCTACGTCGTACGTTTCTCCAAAAGCTCTTCAGATGTCACAGTTCAGAGATGCAGGCTAATTGTTGGGGTGAGCTAGTTACGTCTGTGGTGTTTCCACAGTCGCGTTTGGGCCCCGGCCAGCCACGTAACATGCAGGAGTGCAAAGGGCGATGGCCCAAGACCCCTTCGCACTTAGGATTTAGACCGGTGTGTTGACCTCTCTGCTGAGCCTAGGTAGGACGCTGCTTCGTGTCGATTACCCGAGGCCGGGTATTACCCAGCAAGTGTGTCCGGGCAGATGTAATCGAGCGTGCTGGGTAACAGTAGTGCACCCCTGCAGGGAAGTAATCTATTCGAATAGCCGTGTCCACGGTAACAGGACGCTCGGAGTTGTATCCTGTTCTATGACAACTACAAATTGTTACTGCTATATTACTAAATGAATATTATTTCTCCGAGATCACTTTCTCGCAGGGAGTCAAGAGAGGATCTCTGGGAAAGCTACTACCCACCACTATATTATGAACTAATCTACACTCTTCTAATGCTGCAAGATTGCTTCAAGATGCTAGTCTTCGATAGGCTAGGCCTTCCCCTCTATTCTGGCAATTCCGCAGTATAGTCCAAAGATAAAGCCCCATTCCTTTGATACCGATGCATAATTAGTATAGTTCTGATGTAAGTCTTGCGAGTACTTTGGATGAGTACTCACAGTTGCTTTGCTACTACTTTTTCCCCATACTCGGTTATTTCTATCAGACGACGGAGCCCAGGAGCCAGACGACACCGCAGGAGCCTACTACCAGCAGTCCCCCGGAGGCACCTACTACTACGTTGAGCCCGCCGACCAGGAGTAGTTCGGAGGCCCTAGGCAGGAGGCCTTCGCCTTTCGATCTGTATCGTTGTTTGTGCTAGCCTTCTTAAGGCAAACTTGACTAACTATGTCTGTACCCAGATATTATTTGTGTGATGACTTATGTATTTGGGTCCTCGTGACCCCTGGGTTGTAATATGGAGATTTATGTTTAAATTTGTGTCTAGAGTTGTGTTGTGATACTTTCCCGTGAGTCTCTGATCTCGAGCGTGCATGTTTGCATGTATGATTAGTGCACGGTCGAGCAGGGGCCTTCACACTGGGCCCCTCCTAGGATGCAGGCCACCCCGCGGGTCCCCTGGGAGCCCCCGCTGGTGATGATGCCCTTGGGCGGAGCGACACGTCTGGGTCGCTCGACACGCCGCGATGGAGCGGGCGAGGGGCCGCCTGGCCGCCGCGGGGGGCGAAGACGAGCTCGGCGATGCGCTCTAGCCAGGCGTCGCGACCGTCCTCGGCAGGGCGACAACGCAACAGCTCCTGTGCCATGAGCAGCGCGGTGCATGGAGCGAGCGGGCCTGGCTGCGGGCGAGGACACGGCGGAGGAGCAGCCACGCTCCTGCCCACTCATTGAAGGGCGGATGAAGGAGGCCGCCCACTCCCCAACGGGCCCGGTGGCGACAGGGGCGCCGCCCAGGGGCTCCTCGGGCGGCGGGCACCGTGCAGACCCCGGTGGCAGCTTGGCACACGGCACGCTCCCGGTGAGCGGTGACGCTGTCCATGTTGGTGTTGATGTCGAGGTTGGAAGCGCGAAGGCAGCAAGTCACCCTACCTGGCGCACCAAATGTCAGAGTCTTGGATCTGCGTCCAAGAAACTTCTCCAAGAACTTAGGATTCGAACTCTGGGGGACTTTGCTTGGCGACCTACAAAACGACGGCAACTACGGCGGGACGCTGGCTCTCACCGAACACGAAGGGGACACGCGAGCTCCCCAGGTTTGGGTCACCGTGCGGTGTAATACACTACTCCTGCCTGTGTTGGATTGCTCTGTATGGAGAGCTTGTGGCTCAAGGTGCACGAGGTGGGGGAGAATGAATCGATCCCTTACAAGGAAGCTGCCCTGCCCCTTTTGTAGTGCCTTGGTCCTCTTCCCCGAAAATATCAACGGGAAAGGGTAGCCATAGGGTGGCAATTTGAAGGGGGACAGGCGCGCAGGCTTATCCTGACTAAAGGCGGTCTCCGCCTGGCAAAGTAGTCTTCCTGACGTCCTGGCGGGCTTGGCGACGACCTCCGTCCTGGCGCACCACCCGTCCTGATCTTCTTTCACCAAAGAGGAAAAGCTTTGGGACTTGCTTTTGCGGGAGGCGGACGCCGCTGCTCCCTTATCACCAAAATGGAAACTAGGCTCGGTCATGCCCTGCTGTCCTTATCCTGACAGCGGGACGTCACCCATGTGCGGGGCGCGAAGCCCCGCTGCTGGCGCTGTGCCTCCTGCTTCACAAGGAGGCCTCGTGAGGGGAGCCTCACGAGGTAACCGGCTTTGTGGACTCGGCAGGGCTCGGCCTGGTGACGAGGGGCCTCGCGAGGCTCGCCCCTCGTGAGGCGGCTTCCTCTGGAGCGGCCGAGGCAGGGCCACCCTTATGGGCTGGCCCAGGCGCTGTCCTCTGGGCCAAAGGCAGATGGGCCATGGTACCTTGGTTCCCATTGGGCCGACAGATCTGGAGCCTGCGAACTTACCGGACACTGTTCCCGTGCCGGATTTGCCGCTTGCCTGTTGCGTCCCCATCGTTTCCCTGCCGCCGGTCGTAGTGCGCCGTCGTCCGGGATCGCCTGCCTCACGAACGAGACGATGAGCACCTGCTCGTTCCTGTGCGTTGACCGCATCGCCACAGCCACGCCACGCCAGCCCAAGCCATCGCCAAGGCCCAGCCACGGCCTCACCTCGTGCCTCGCTCCCGTCCAACCGCACCTCTCGCCAGGCCGAGTCCCGGCCCAGCTCCAGCCGTCCTGCCCGCCAGGCCGCAGCCAGCTTCCCTGCCTCAGCCGCATCCACTGACTGGGCTTGGCCCATGGTGAGCGCCCAGTCCACCCAGATCCGGCCATAGACGTTTTTTTCCCTTCTGCAATTTTGTTAATTAACCAGTGCATTGCATATTACAGAAAATGCCACTGTTTTAATATGCTAATAACTCATGAACCGTGCATCGGATGAAAATGATCTATATATGTAAAATGCTTAGAATTGCATGTAGTTTCATAATATCCAACTCTCATCCATGATAAAAATGTTTAAAATTCCTATTTGCATTGTTTTGCTTAAATGACATGCTAAAATGGTTTATTTCATAACTAATTAACCGTAGCTCTGAATTAAATAAACTATATTTGTAAATGGGGTAGAAAAATGTGTCGATTAACATGATGCACTTTATTTTGCTATTTAACAACATTAAAATTGTGTTTTAGGCAGAACAGTAGCAAATTCGAAAATTACATATGGGGATTTTCCAAAATTGTTATTTGTGTTTCTGGCCTAATTTAAACTTGCCTAGATAGGTAGTTTTGTTATGCTTCAACTCTTGCTTTGTTAACCAACATTTAATATTGATGAGTACCCAAACGACAGTGAACTAAATAATTGAATGTGGGGTTTCGTCAATATGCAACTCGTTGCATATTGAGCTTCATTTAATGTGTAGTGTTGATTGTTGCATCTTGCCATGTCATGCCTCATTAAATTGGACATGCATCATGCTTGCTTGTTCATCATGCCATGATTATGTTTGTCTGTTTACCATGTTGTTTTCTTCTTTCCAGTTGTTCTTCTTCTCGATAGTTCCCGGTTACGTTTCGGAGTGAGGATTCGTTCGACTACGCTTGTTCGTCTACTTCATGGACTCGATCTTCTTCCGATCGGGATTTCAGGCAAGATGACCATTATCTTGGATATCACTACTATCTTTGCTTGCTAGTTGTCTCGATGCTATCGCTATGTCTCGCTACCTACCACTTGTTTGTCAGCCTCCCAAATTGCCAAGATACAGCCTCTAACCCTCCACCATCCCAGCAAACTGTTGTTTGGCTATGTTATCGCTTTGCTCAGCCCTTTTGAAGCGTTGCTAGTTGCAGGTGCAGTTGCAGGTTGTTCCATGTTGGGACATGGATATCATGGGATATCACAGTATCTCTTATTTAATTAATGCATCTATATACTTGGTAATGGGTGGAAGGCTCGGCCTTTGCATGGTGTTTTGTTCCACTCATGCTGCCCTAGTTTCCGTTATACCGGTGTTATGTTCCTTGATGAGCGCTTCTAACACTTGTGGGGTATATGGGGCCCCCTTGATCATTCATTTTAGGATAAACTTCTCCAGCAAGGCCCAACATTGGTACTACATTTGCCTACTAACAACAAAAACTTGCAGAGGGAATTTTCGGACCCCGCGGATAATTAATCAACAACCCAGGCCAGTGCTCCTCGTGACTGTTGGTCCAAAATGGCAGTAGCCGGGGCCACCAACGGGTGTGCCAGCCGAAGACTTAGCTGATCCGATCGTGGCCTGAGATGAGATACGCGCGGCTCCTTTCAGGGTGTCGACACGTCGGGAGATCTTGCTGGTTTAGTTTACCCTTTGACGAGTGGCTTGTAAACCGGGATTCCTTATCGTAAGCAAGGTGTTATCATGGTGTGAGGATGTTCCATCGGATGCGTGCAGTAATTTGTGATGGACTACTTGGAGCACACCTGCAGGGTTAAATCTTTCGGAAAGCCGTTCCCACGGTTATGTGGCGACTTGGAAATTTATAATATCCGGTTGTAGAGAACTTGACACTAAAGCTAATTAAAATACACCAACCGCGTGCATAACTATGATCGTCTCTTTCAAGGGAATTTGAGAAGAGAACACGGTGGGGTTATGTTTGAACTGTAAGTAGATGTTCAGGATCACTTCTTGATCATTACTAGTTGACGACCGATTATGCGTAGTTACTCTTCTTATTCTTGTACTCGTAAGTTAGCCACCATACAATGCTTAGTGCTTGATGTAACCTCACCACTTATCCATTCCATACCCATTAAGCTTTGCTAGTCTTGATACCCATGGTAATGGGATTACTGAGTCCTCGTGGCTCACAGATTACTACAACAACAAGTGCAGGTACAGGTAAAGCGATGATTTGACGTGAGCGCGATGCATGTGTGTTTTTGGAGTTCTTCTTCTGCTTCTTCTTCTTCTTTGACGATCATGGGATAGGCTCCTGATCGGCAGCCTGGGACTAGCAGGGTGGATGTCGTTCTTCTTTTCGTTTGATTTCATCTGTAGTCGGATCCTGCTCTTCTGTATGATGATTGCTATGTATTGATGTATTCATGCTATAGCTTGGGGTGAGTGTAAGCCTTTATCTGGTATTCTCATCTCTTCAGTACATGTATGATGTAATGATATCCACCTTGCGAAGCATCTTCGATATGCACTTCTATCCTTAGTGGAGCTTTTGAGTTCCTTGAGGATAGGACTGCATATTGGGCATAACAAGTTGGTATCAGAGCCTCTACCGACCATAGGACCCCCTTGATTGATCGAACTTGGCCGTTGTCGAGTCTAGAAGAAAAACTATTTTGAGTCTAGTTATATATCGAAGAGTAGGAATTCTTTTTAATCCTTATCCCCTTCATCTCTCTGGTGAGGAATTATGACGTAGGTGTTTTGATTCTACTACTCTCCTCACTCAAATTTTTTTTAGGATCGTGCGGGTATTTTGGAATCGTGCGTTATCGGTGTGACAGATTTCTGTCTTGGTGTCTCCTGACATTTTGGGGTTGTGGTAGTGTCCCGGGGACTTGAGCTCCAAGGTTGTCTTGTCACATTTGCTATCGTTCCAGTTCCTGAATACCAGAGGTCGCCGACATCGAAAAGACTCGTCTATCTTGTTTGTGGTGAGAGTAGTTTGATGCCACCCAGTACTGGGGAGGGCGATCAGATGTATTGCCACGCTAGTATAGCAGATATTTTTCGAAGTTCTGAGGTACACGAGTTTCCGAGATTTTGGTTATGTGTTGATGGAGGCAGTACATTTGGAGCGTAGAATTCTGCTAGGAATTGTGTGATGATATTTTGCTCCTTGTACTTGTTGCACCGGATTGCATAACCAAAAATTTCGGGAGTTCATAGGTGGGAATTCAATTAGTCACCTAGGATTATCCTTCCAACAAATGTATGAGGGGATATGCATTTGTTTCCGGCTTATTCTACAGCATAATCCCTTGTTTTGTTTTGGTTGTGCTATTCGAGTTGCTTCGAAGTCAAGTGTGGATCCATACCTTTCTTAAGCGGTGTTCTCATATTTCTATGAGATCATCGAGATTGTCATGTTATTTGTTTTGCAACCAGCATGCTTCTCTTCAAGTTAATCCGATCCTTTCAACATTTGCACGATCAATTCTCAGCTTCTCAACGGCGTTTGTTTCACCCGCCCCAAGTTGTCTTTATTTTCCCCACCCTCCCACCCTTTTCTTCACGGAGTCAAAATTCTTAAATCAAGTATCCATTTTATTCATGAGAAGTCTCTCCATTCTTTTCCTTCAATGTGCTTATCCGATGATTTCTCGTGAAGATGTTCAGGAGCTACAAGTTCATCATTCTTCGCTCTTGTTTTCTTCTCCGGTGGTCTAAATGCAAGCTTTCGGTGTTGATCATATCCCTTTCTTCATTTCAAATGCTTTTCCATGCCGGTGCACCTCTTGATCATTAACCTCTTACTATTCATTTATTCCAAAGTGCTGAAGATATCTCAGAAGATTCGTGTTCTCATTCAAGACCCGTTCGTTCTATTTAGAGATTATTATCTCATTCAAGCCATTTAAATCAACCGGTGCAATCTCTCTTTCAAGCAATCATTTCCAATGGTGTTTCTTTTCAGTGGGCCCATAACCCACATGTCTTTTCCCAGGATCTTACCTGACTCTTCTAATTTTTTGGAGTTATTCTCAAATTCTTTCAAGGTGACGTAAGTATGGCTTCCATCAGTCAATTCCATCTCCAAGATCACTTTCAAATTCTTATCATCTTCGGCTCAACATTTCTATTTCTCATTGTTCCGGAGTGTCTCAATAATTTTGGCGGTGTTCCTCCTCGCCATTCTCAGCGCTGGAGACCGAAGAAGATTTTCTCTTACATCATGTCCATTCTCTTAAAGATTCGTGGTGCAAGCTTCATGCCATCCTCACAATTGTTTTCGATCATCAAGAATTCTTTGCATATCGGAGGCCATCATATCAGAAGAATTCTTCATTCTCAACTTCATCTCTAGTTCTCCTATTCTTCCGGTGCTTCATTCAAGTATTCTCTAGTCAGCTCGTGTTCGCTTTGTTCTCTTGTTTCTAAATTCCCTCAAGTATCTTCGTTCGTTTTCTAATTCTTCCAGGTGGTTCATTCTCTTTTCTTTGTTCATTTTCAATTCTTACGGTGGCTCGTTCAACATTCCTCTTCCTTTATTATAATATCATTTCATTCGTTCTTTCAAATCCTACCGGTGGCTCGTTAAAGACCTTCCCAAGTTTGCGCTATATCTCTCCTCAATCCTTGCAGAAGAATAAGTGGCATGGCAATCCATTGCTTGTCATCAATTTAATTTGATGAAGGATAGACATATCTTAATTCTTATTCTTATTTCATTGAGGCAATCTAATTCCTTGATATCAATTTCTCGGTTCCAAGTAATTCATCTTTCCTTTTCTGGAGTTCCAAGTTTTCTCGGCTATCTCCTCACGAAGCTCCTTCTCTTTTCTTTCATGGAAGTAAATCATTGCAAGGCTTCAATCTTGTTCTTTTAATTTTTCACTTCCTTGTTTTCATTCTTTTATTATCGGAGTTCTTCATGGAGGCTCTACATGGTGGTTCACCAAGGATTTCTTTCATTCTCGAAGTGTTCTTCAAGATTCTTGTTGGAGCTCAAGTATTCTTCTTCTTGCATTTCAAAGTGTAATTCATTCTTCCTTATCTTTTCAAATGGAGTTTTGCATCTCTTTGTTCCTCTCAACTAATCAATGGTTTGGTAGTGGCCGGTTGTCACCTCATAATTTTGAGATGTTTTCCATAAGCCCAAAACAAGCGTTTTCTTTTTGTGGTTGATTTTTCAACAACTCTGTTCAATCCTTCTTTCTAAGGATGCTTTTCAAATTCAATGGTGAGAGAAGTTGTCATTCTCTTCTCCGTTCTTTTCTTTCCAATGATCTAGCTTCTATTCTCTTGTTCCGGGGGCATTGTGATGTTGCTCTCTTCGCCCTTCATCTCGTTTCATCAAGATCATGTTCTTTCCTTGCTTATCCATTTAACCGGAGTGTTGTACCCTCTTTTCAAGTTCTTTCCATCTTATCAAGTTTTGCTTCTCTTTTCAACTGGAGTGCTGTCCAAATTCTTTCTTCATTGTTCGTTGTCTCTCTCGTTTCATCCGGAGTGGTTTCGAATTCTTGCTTGTTCCTCGTGCCATTATTCATCGCTTTGCAATCTTCCAAGGTTCTTGGTTTCACTCGTTTCTCAGGAAGCAACTTTGTTTTACCTCTTCCTCTTCCTCTTCCTCTTCCTCTTCCTCTTCTCATTCTTAGATCTTGGGGCGAGATCTTTTGTTAGTGGGGGAGAGTTGTGACACCCCGAGATCGATGCTCCAGATGCCTTCCATTTATTTTCGTTGTTGCCGTGTGTTTCTTTTGGTTGTTTCATTCGGCATCGCATCATTCACATTGCATCGACACTCCGTGTCGTCAACCTTTTCTAAACTTGCATCTGTTCATAGTTGCTGCTTCTCCCCCTCCCTCCTCATTGTCCATTTCGAGACCAAACACACTCGCACGCGCCCGCGGCACCTCCAAAATATTATTTTTATAGGTGGGGGGAAAACGTTCTCAGAATGGGTTGAAAGTTGCCGTGCGGTCTTGTCATATTGTAGGTAGACAACTGCCAAATTTTGTCACATTCGGAGTCTGTTTGATAGCCCAACCGTTAAACTATAGCGGCACTATAGCCAGATAAAATGTCGGACATTTCGGTATTCCGAAACTATTGCCGGGCTGCTCGTTTTCCCTCTCGTCTAAATTCAAGCCTCTCTACACAGCCCACCAACTAGGCCACCTAGCCTCCTCTGTTTAGCGCTGTCCGATCGTGATCAAACGGCTCGAATTGGACATCCATAGCCCCCCAAATCAGTCCCTGCCTATAAATGGACAGCCTTCTCCTCCAGTTTTGGAAACCCTAACCTTCTCCTCGTTTTCCACGCGCCCCCAACCAGCCGCCGCCACCTCGCTCCCTATCTCCCTCCAGCCTCAACCGTTCCAGGGCCCGCCGTGGCCCAGATCTGGCCCGCCCGCGCCCATCCAGGCCCGAGCGCGCCACCGCCCGTACGCCGCCCTCGCGCCTCCCGCAGCTCCCCTCATTCCGATCCTAGAGGAGAGGAGCCTCCCCGAGCTTCTTCTCGATCCAGCCATCCCAAGCAGGAGGCCACGAGCGTCCTAGATTGCTCACAATCGCCCGAGCCACCGCCCTTTCTCCGGCCACGGGCCACCCAGGTCACGTCGCCACCACCTGCCCCATCTCTCTCCTTCTCTCTCTGTTCCTCTCTCATCCTCGGCTTCTTCTCTTTTCTTTCATGCGAGAAGGAACCTCCACGGCCGACCAGAGCTGCAACACCACCGCCGGCCCCAGCATCTTCCTCCCGTCAGATCTGTAGCCTGTGAACTTGCCGGACGCCGTTCTCGTGCCGGATCTACCGCCCGCCTGCTGCGTCCCTGTCGTTTCCCTGCCGCCAGCCGCAGTGCGCCGTCGCCCGGGATCCCCTGCCTCACGAACGAGACGACGAGCGCCCGCTCATTCCTGTGCGTTGACCGCATCACCACAGCCATGCCACGCCGGCCCAAGTCATCGCCAAGGCCCAGCCACAGCCTCACCTCGCGCCTCGCTCCCGTCCAGCCGCACCTCTCGCCAGGCCGAGCGCCAGCCCAGCTCCAGCCGGCCTGCCCGCCAGGCCGCAGCCAGCTTCCCTGCCTCAGCCGCATCCATCGACTGGGCTTGGCCCATGGTGAGCGCCCAGTCCGCCCAGATCCGGCCATAGACTTTTTTTCCCTTCTGCAATTTTGTTAATTAACCAGTACATTGCATATTACAGAAAATGCCATTGTTTTAATATGCTAATAACTCATGAACCGTGCATCGGATGAAAATGATCTATATATGTAAAATGCTTAGAATTTCATGTAGTTTCATAATATCCAACTCTCATCCATGATAAAAATGTTTAAAATTGTTGTTTGCATTGTTTTGCTTAAATGACATGCTAAAATGGTTTATTTCATAACTAATTAACCGTAGCTCCGAATTAAATAAACTATATATGTAAATAGGGTAGAAAAATGTGTAGATTAACATGATGCACTTTATTTTGCTGTTTAACAACATTAAAATTGTGTTTTAGGAAGAACAGTAGCAAATTCGAAAATTACATATAGGGATTTTTCGGAATTGTTATTTGTGTTTTCGGCCTCATTTAAACTTGCCTAGAGAGGTAGTTTTGTTATGCTTCAACTCTTGCCATGTTAACAAACATTTAATATTGATGAGTACCTAAACGAGAGTGAACTAAATAATTGAAGGTGGGGTTTCGTCAATATGCAACTCGTTGCATATTGAGCTTCATTTAATGTGTAGTGTTGATTTTTGCATCTTGCCATGTCATGTCTCATTAAATTGGACATGCATCATGCTTGTTTGTGCATCATTCCATGATTATGTTTGTGTGTTTACCATATTGTTTTCTTCTTTTCGGTTGTGCTTCTTCTCGATAGTTCCCGGTTACGCTTTGAAGTGAGGATTCATTCCACTACGCTTGTTCGTCTACTTCATGCACTCGATCTTCTTTCGAGCGGGATTTCAAGCAAGATGACCATTACCTTGGATATCACTACTATCTTTGATTGCTAGTTGTTTCGATGCTATCGCTATGTCTCACTACCTACCACTTGTTTGGCAGCCTCCCAAATTACCATGATACAGCCTCTAACCCTCCACCATCCAAGCAAATCGTTGTTTGGCTATGTTACCTCTTTGCTCAGCCCTTTTGTAGCGTTGCTAGTTGCAGGTTGTTCCATGTTGGGACATGGATATCATGGGATATCACAGTATCTCTTATTTAATTAATGCATCTATATACTTGGTAATGGGTGGAAGGCTCGGCCTTTTACCTGGTGTTTTGTTCCACTCATACCGCCCTAGTTTCCGTTATACCGGTGTCATGTTCCTTGATGAGCGCTTCTAACACATGTGGGGTATATGGGGCCCCCTTGATCATTCATTTTAGGATAAACTTCTTCAGCAAGGCCCAACATTGGTACTACATTTGCCTAATAACAATAAAAACTTGCATATGGAATTTTCGTACCCCGCGGATAATTAATCAACAACCCGGGCCAGTGCTCCTCATGAGTGTTGGTCCAAAATGGCAGTAGCCGGGGCCACCAACGGGTGTGCCAGCCGGAAACTTAGCCGATCCAATCGTGGCCTGAGATGAGATACGCGCGGCTCCTTTCAGGGTGTCGACATGTCGGCAGGTCTTGCTGGTTTAGTTTACCCTTTGACGAGTGGCTTGTCCACCGAGATTCCTTATTGTAAGCATCGTGTTATCATGGTGTGAGGATGTTTCATCGGATGCGTGTGGTAATTTGTGATGAACTACTTGGAGCACCCCTGCAGGGTTAAATCTTTCGGAAAGCCGTGCCCGTGGTTATGTGGCGACTTGGAAATTTATAATATCCGGTTGTAGAGAACTTGACACTAAAGCTAATTAAAATACACCAACCGTGTGCGTAACCGTGATCGTCTCTTTTCAAGGGAATTTGAGAAGAGAACACGGTGGGGTTTTGTTTGAACTATAAGTAGGTATTCAGGATCACTTCTTGATCATTACTAGTTGGCGACCTATTATGCGTAGTTACTCTTCTTATTCTTGTACTCATATGTTAGCCACCATACAATACTTAGTGCTTGCTACAACCTCACCACTTATCCATTCCATACCCATTAAGCTTTGCTAGTCTTGATACCTATGGTAATGGGATTGCTGAGTCCTCGTGGCTCACAGATTACTACAACAACAGATGCAGGTACAAGAAAGCGATGATTTGACATAAGCGCGATGCATATGTGTTTTTGGAGTTTTTCTTCTGCTTCTTCTTCTTCGACAATCATGGGATAGGTTCCTGGTCGGCAGCCTGGGACTAGCAGGGTGGATGTCGTTCTTCTTTTCGTTTGATTTCATCCGTAGTCGAATCCTGCTTTTCTGTATGATGATTGCTATGTATTGATGTATTCATGCTGTAGGCTGTGGCGAGTGTAAGCCTTTATCTGGTATTCTCATCTCTTCAGTACATGTATGATGTAATGATATCCACATTACGAAGCCTCTTTGATATGCGCTTCTATCCTTTGTGGAGCTTTTGAGTTCCTTGAGGATAGGACCGCATATTAGGCGTGACAATAGGTACTGAAAGAACTACTCACACATCATCATGGAGGGAGCAAGGTTGATAAAGATGGCCTCCCCAATGATTCTCCCCTCCGGCAGAGTGCATAAAAAGGGCTCCAGATGGGATCGCTTCATAACAGAGGCTTGTGGTGGCGATAAATTTTTTTCGGGTCTCACTTTGAGGGTTTCAGAATATATGTGTATTTATAGACCAAGAATTAGGGCAAAAGGAGCACCAGGGACCCGACAAGCCACCCCGGTGCGCCCTACTGGCTTGTGGGGCCCCTATGGGTCTTCTCACCTCCTCCCAAAGCTTCCAGGGTCTCTTATTGTCCAGAAAAAATCATCAAAAAGTTTCGTCGTGTTTGGACTTCTGTAGGTTTGGTTTTTCTGCGAAACCAAAAACATGCCAAAAATAGGAACTGACACTAGACACTAGGCACTAAATTAATAGGTTAGTCCAGAAAAATAATATAAAATGACATAGAAAGCATACAAAAGTGATAATATAATAGCATTTAACAATAAAAAATTATAGATACGTTGAAAACGTATCAGCATCCCCAAGCTTAATTCCTGCTCGTCCTCGAGTAGGTAAATGATAAACAAATTTTTTTTTGATGTTGAATGCTACCTAACATGTCCTTGATCAAATAATGTAATCATGGTATGAATATTGAGATACGAATGATTCAAGACAATAGTCTATCAATTTGGCATCAAAACAATAATACATAAACATGCAAGTAAACAATCATTGCCTTTCAAAATAAAGCTGCACTACTAGGAAAAAGCTTATAGATAGTCGCTTATTAGTAGCGCACTATATTGACCCGCGCTACTGTTAATTACTAGTAGCGCGCTATATTGACCCCTCGCTACTAGTAAATATTACAGGTAGTGCATGTAGAAAAAAAAATGCGCTATTAGTAAATATCTCCCGCGGACACGGCATAGTAGTAGCGCGGGTTGTAAAACCTACGCTACTACTAAGTGAATAGCTACAGTGATGGTCAGACACCCACGCTACTACTGAGCGTGTCCACTGCCGCACCGCCCACCCCACCAAACTCTCTCTCGCGACCCTCACCCCCACCCCACGGTCAAGCTCCTCTCCGCCAGACCGCCACGATCCCCTTGCCGCCGCCACCACCCACGCCGGCCGGTTCCGGCGAGCTCTGGCCGCGCGCAACACGCCCCCAAGCTCCCCAAGATCCGCCCCTGCCTCCCCTCCGTCCAGATCCGTGCCTCAAGGCCCGCTCCTTTGCCTGCGGCTAGGGTTTCTGGCGCCTTCCGTGTTCTTGCCGGAATCCACCACAATCGGCGATGGCGAGGCCGAAGGTTGCGGGATCCGTCACCGGCGTTGCCCAGGTAGGCCCTTCCCATCCTTCCTTGCTCGGGTCCACCCTCTCCTCTCCTCCCCACCTCACCTTCTCCTTTTATCTGCCAGCGCCGTCGACCACTCGAGGGCATGGCCGCCAAGGGCACCGGAGGCGGGGTGGGTACGCTAAAATCCACCTCCATCAACGGCGTCAAGCTCTACTCAGTCACCGGCAAGAACTACGTCGTCCCCTGGGTCCTCGCCAAGAAGAAGCGCTCCCTCCGCAAGGACGCAGGCAAGCCACCGCCCCGACATCAGAAATTCCCCCCCTTCACTTGCTTGCTTGTCTGTCTGCTTTCTATTGATTCATGGTGCCGTTGCTGCTTACTTGCTTCCAGAGTACCAGCGGCGGCTGGAGCTGATCCATGACCTTAGGTTCGAGACCGCCACCACCAGGATCAAGGTCACCCCCGACGGCCAGTATGTCATCGCCTCAGGTACGCAACCAAAGCACTCCTTGTTTCCGGTCTGTGTCGGTGGTGCCGTGATAAATCGCAGAAGCATTGCAGCTCTGAACGAAGGTAGCGCATTGATAAATAGAGTGCTGTGTTAGTATATATACCAAACGTTGAAAGAATTAGTTTGCCAACTCAACTCAACTCAACATAAAAATATCAACATCCTCAGGCAGCTGCATACACGGTGGAGTTGACTGTTGTTGCAGCCTAATGTAGTTTTCAGTTTAGTTTCTATTATTAAACTACTATCTGACTTGTTATCACAGCCGAGTGTGCTTGTTGATTTAGTTTCTGTCGTTGAACTGCCATGAGTTATTTGCAGCCTAGCGTAGTAGTCGATTTATTCTCTTTGTTGAAATGTAATCTGATTTGTTGTGGTAGCCTAATGAACTTGTGGATTTAGTTTCTGTTTCTGGAGATACCATGTGACTGGAACGACTTTTATCCTTGGAGCCTCGGAGCTTGGAGGATTTATTTGTGTTAAAATTGAGTTGTTGGGTGTTCGCCCATTTAATCAGGTGCTGTGAAATTGGAAGTTCTCTTATCAATTGAACTGTCGAAGGCTAATTGTTGCTGATGACACAAACAAACCAAATTTGCAAAAGAACATTTTCTACTAGTACTTTGTTCATAGTCTATTTGTAGTTTTTTTTTCCTATTTCCTTCTCTTTTTTGTCTTGCAAAGTAGTTTCACTCAGAAGTTTAAGTTTTTCACAGATGTACATCTTTGTTGTCGAACGTTTGAACATTTCAGTTTTTTGTGTCACATATTAAAAAACTAATATCTAGGAGATAACATTAAATATATGTTCTGGCGGCCTGTGGGATTAATTCGTTGCGTGTTTCATGTGGAACGGACTTGTTTTGCAGAAAATGGAATTTTTGTAGCGTTCAAAAAAATTCTAGGTTGGTACATGCAGAAACATAACGCCACACTAACTCTTGAAGTTACAGATTGTTCATGTTTGCACGTATATGTTTAGATATCAACTCAAAAAAAGGGTATGTTTGGATATGATTTACAGAAAAAAAAAATGTTACCAAGCAACGAGGAAATCAGCATGCAGAATATTGCATGACCAAAATAATTCTAACGAAAATCCATCCGAAACTGGTAGTACGTGGACAAGATATGCTTGGTGAAACATTTATCTGATCTTATGACTATACCTTGGAGACTACGTACATGCCACTCATGTATCTGCTACATTCACTTTCTACAAATGCTTAAGTAATCTACCATTCCTTCAGAAAACTGCAGCAAGACATATGTGCCAACTCAACATAGATTGTGTGTAGGCATCTTTATTTATGTGACATGCCTTCAGCACCCAACCCACATCTGCAATTGAGCTTTGGTCCTCTCTTCACCTGGAGGAGTTAGCCCAGCAGAGCGAACTGATGTTGAAATATAAGACTTGCTGGTGTGGGTCGTGGGTCGAAAGAGTTAAATTTGTTTGCTTCTCAGAAAGCAAAACGATTCCAGCTCTGGATAGTCGTGCTAATCATAAGTTGCTAAGGAAATTATCCATATGTAGTTCACTCTTTGTAACTTATAGCTTTAGAAATTATCCATATGTAATTCTCACGCCTCATATTTTCCAGGTATTTACCCCCCACAAATGAAAGACTTTGAGTTGAAGGAATTGTTGATGAAGTTTGAGAGGCACATGAAGGTTCTGCCTTGTCATGAAGGTTGTTGGGTAACCTCACCTGGGCCTATATGCAGTCTGAAAACTACGAGGAGGCTGAAATGCTCTACAGGTATATCTCGGCCTTGAATTCGGCATCCACGGCCAAACCCAGGTACCTACAAACTCCCCTCTGTTCTGTTTTAGACCAACTCTGTTTTTCTGCTAGTCAAATAGACCGTAATACTAGTACCATTGTGTAGCTAGATAGATCATTGTTGGTTCTTGTGCTTATTGATTGACACACCAAGGGATGTTACTGCTCATGATTACTAGTACTACAACAATAATACATCTGCAACCAAGAGTTAAATTGAAATGACCTGACAGTAAAGGGTACAATGTTGGTAATATAACTGTTGTTGCTGATGCCTTCTTCCTTGCTTGCTTGCGAATGACCTGGGAATTACTTCTACTTTGTGCACAGCCTTTGCTTGTTGCAATTTGCCTCAAAAGCTTGGATTCAGAATCTATAATAAGATTTGGTTCTGCCTTGGAATTCCTTATCTCCTTTCACTTGTATTTACAGTAGAAATGTTCTAAATTTAGTGCTTCTTGAACATGGCCAGGGCAATGGATAAAATCTAGATGTTAAGTTGACTTTTTTCCTGTAGATTTGCTTATCATGAAGACGCTTGCAAGGATGCAGCTGGAGCAGATCATTTGGAGAGATAGGATGCCACAGTTTGGTCTTTCTATGCATTTTGGTTTGCTTGTAACTGTGTTTGCACTAGCTGGGAATAAGTGACTTGGCAAGAACTGTAGGTGTCTGGATATGCTCTAATGCTCCTGGTTTACTATAAATCTTGGATTTGTAATGATGTGTAATGCATAAAATGGAATTTGGGGATTTTAATTTTTTTTAATTCATAATTAATTAGTAGTAGCGTTGGGGAAAAACCGTGCGCTACTAGTATATCTAGATATTAGTAGCGTGTGTTACTATAGAAGCGCTACTAGTATCCTAGATACTAGTAGCGTGTGTTACTACAGCAGCGCTACTACTATTTTAGTAGTAGCGTGGGTTTACCCGCACTACTACTAACTTTTAGCTGTAGCGCGATAGTAGTAGCGCGGGTGATGCTGAAGAACATGATCCCTACACACTTAATCACGATAAGCATGGCACGCTTAGTCTTTCTAGCATAGAGATATCGAATCATGAACAAACCCCAATGCCAAATCAAGCAATTAAATCATACTTTTCTTCCTTCAGCTTTTTCTCAACTTTTACGCAATACTTGAGCATGAGCCATGGTCTAATTAGCACTTTGGATGGAAAAGAGAATGATGATGAGGGTTTATAAGGGAAGACAAAAAAAGTATAAGAAAGTCTCACATCAATGAGGCTTGGTCGTTAGGCAATGGAGAGGCCTTACAATCGATGTTAATGCGAGGAGTAGAGATTGCCATGCAACGGATGCACTAGAGCTATAAGTGTATGAAAGCTCTCTATAACTAAGTGGGTGTGCATCCAACTAGTTTGCTCAAGAAGACCTCGAGCATTTGAGGAAGCTCGTCATCGGAATATACAAGCCAAGTTCTATGATGAAATCCCATTAGCATAATCATGAAGTATATGAAAACTCTCTATATGAAGTACATGGTGCTACTTTGAAGCACAAGTGTGGTAAGAGGATAGTAGGATTTGTTTGGTTACGGGGGGAGAACGCCCAGGTTACTAAATCCTGACAGGAAAATTTCCCGAGCACACGGGTTCCCCTTCCTTCCATGGGGGGAGATCAACTTCTTGGGATGGTTATTTGGTGGTAGAAGGGAGGGGAACAGAAGAGAATCAGAAGAAGGCAACACCCGAGGGAAACAGATCGAGGCGGTGGAGGGGCGCAAGCTCAGATCATGCGAGGGAAACGAGGCGGGGAAATTTTCCCGGAGTGTCGAGGCGTGGGGGCTCTACCCGGGGAAAGAGCAGGGTTCGGGCAGGCATACCCCGGCGACAAGGTCGTCCAAATGTCGAGCCCGATTTCCCTGGCGAACGTCTCCGCGTGGTTTCCAGGCCCTGGGAAAACGCAGGGATCCCCGAGGGGATCCAAGCAACCAAATGAGCCTGTAGTGTGCCCCCTCTCTCTTTTTTCTCTTTTTTTTTCTTTTCTCTTTTTTTTGATTGGCCTCACGGACCTCATCCCCTCTTTTTCGAGGAATCATAAGTCACCTCCAATCCATATCCTCACATGTAGGCGCACACTCTAATAATGATGATCATCACACTTTATTTTACTTACAACTCTAAACATAAACAATATGATGACTGAATATGAATGCCTCTGACAATGTACCAGGATGTGCAATGATCTAGCGTAGCATGTATAATAATGATGAACGGTGGCCACAAATATCATGTCAGCTCTATATGATCATATAAAGCATAATCACAATGAATGCTCAAGTCATGTAATGAATAGTAACAATGGAAGTTGCATGGCAATATATCTCGGAATGGCTATGGAAATGCCATAATAGGTAGGTATGGTGGCTGTTTTGAAGAAGATATTATGAGGCTTATGTGTGAGAGAGCGTATCATCTCACGGAGTTGGATGCACCGGCGAAATTTGCACCATGTCTCGAGGTGAGAGTGGGCAATGCACGGTACCGAAGAGGCTAGCAAAATATGGATAGGTGGAAGTGCTTATAGACCAAAAACTCACATTAATCATACAGAACTCAAATACTCATTGCAAAAGTTTTAGTAGCCCTCGAAGCAAAGCATAACTCACATGCCCCTAGGGTGGAGGTTGGTAGGAGTTAACCATCGCGCGCCCCTGATCCGAATACACAAAGAATGTCAATCTAGGATAAATCATACTTCGACTTCCTCGCTAATGCCAGCGGCCACCACTTTCATGCATAAAGACTCACTAACCTTAACACCAATATTAATACTTAGCTTCAATTATTTACAAACACACTCACATATTACTACCTCAATATTGCAAAACTATTACAAGGAATCAAACTTATCATATTCAATGATCTACAAGTCCATGCTAGTTTTTATTATACCACCATTATATACTTATTATCTTTGGACCAACCATATAACTCATGCAAATTACTACTTCCTATTCAACTCTCAAAAAGATTTAAGTGAAGCAAGAGAGTGCAAATAATTTCTACAAAACATATCACCATGCTCAATCAAATATAAGTGAAGTATAAGAGCAATTGTCTCAGCTCAAATAAATATAAGTGAAGAACGAATGAGCATTCTATAAATATAAGATGATTGTGTGTCTCAAATAATAGGTATTATTAGGAAACAATGATTGTGCAAACAAGCAAACAAAACAAAACTAAACAAATGACGCTCCAAGCAAAACACATACATGTGAAGAATAAAAATATAGCTCCAAGTAAGATATACCGATAGTTTTGAAGACGAAAGAGGGGATGCCATCCGGGGCATCCCCAACCTTAGATGCTTGAGTCTTCCTTAGATATTACCTTGGGGCGCCTTGGGCATCCCCAAGCTTAGGCTCTTGCCGCTCCTTATTCTTCTCAAATCTCCATCTCACCCAAAACTTGAAACCTTCATTCACACCAAACTTAACGAAACTCGTGAGATGGGTTAGTATAATAAAAATAAATCATTCACTCATGTACTGTCAAGACAAGATTCATAATTATTCCCAGTTAGTGTCTACTATATTCCATCATTTACCCAATTTATATCCCCCAATATAGGCCTAGAAACTCCAAAACAAGCAAACTAATAAACCAAAATAGAATCTATCAAAAACAGAACATCATGTAACGATGTATTTTACGATCATACTTATGCAACTCTAAAAATTCTAAAAAATTATGACAACGCAGACAATTTGTAATGCAAAACTGTGTAAAAATTTAAGGAATTGATCACGTTCCGGTAAAAAGAAACAATTCAAGTCCTGGACGCAAAAGTTTATGTTTCTGCACAGAATCAAATCAACAAGCACTCACATCATCCTAAAGGTTCCACTTGGCACTTTATTGAAATAAAAGATACAAACACAATTACTACAGTAGCAATAATCATATTGACACAAAAAAACATTTAAGATAATATTGGGTTGCTTCCCAGCAAGCACTTTTGTTTAGTGCCCCTAGCTAGGCATAATGCAATCTATCAAGTTTTATCCTCCTTTAGCTACTCAATAAAGCAACTTGATCTCTTAGGAGGATTAGCAAGCATCCTATTAATCATGACACTCCTAAGCACAAAGTTCAAAAAATGAGTGTCAAAGATAGGTTCCCTTTTTATCTCTATAAAGGTAGGGTGAACACTTATCATTTTTAAATCTCCCTTACTAGGAGAAGCGCCCTTACTTGGTTTAGGAACCTTAGACACACAAATAAGTTTTAGATTTTTATTTGTAGAGACCTCCTCACTAGTTTTTATGGAAGAAAACGATGAACCCAAGACATTTATAACCTCTTCCAACTTATCAATTCTAGCGGGACTTTGTTCTACTCTATCGGTGATTGGTTCTTTTTCCTTTAGCAATTTTAAAGCATTTCCCACCGTAGAGCCTAACTTAGTTACTTGATTATGCACCTTCTTATCCAAATTTTAAATTGCTCAATAGTTGGCATTTTGTTTTCAATGATATCCAATCTTTCCATAACGTGTTCCAATGTTAATTCAGTTTTATTAATCATAATTGGCGGGGTTCCAACTAGATTTCCCATAGCATTATAAGCATCCAAGGTGTGGCTAGTTAAGAAAGTTCCTCCCGCAATAGTGTCAAGAACAAATCTATACCAAGGAGAAACACCAACATAAGAATTTCTAAGAAGAATAGTGGTAGATTGCTTATGGATGGATTTATTTTGAGCATCGCAAATTCTATACCAAGCATCTTTTAAACTCTCTCCGCCCCTTTGTTTAAAATTAAGCACTTCTAGCTCGGGCTAAGAAACGACAAGTGAAGAACTAGCCATGATAGCAACACAAGATTTTTTTTTGGTATTTTGGAAATTTTTGTCAAACAAAAGAAGAAGGCAAATAAAAAGGCAAAAGGAAACTAGACAAGAAAATAAAAACAAGCAAAGATAAGGTGTTTGTGTGAAGGCACCTGATTTGTTAGATGATGAATTCCCCAGCAACGGTGCTAGAAATTCTTCTGCTACTCACGATGGAGTTGTAGGATTTCCCCGAAGAGGAAGGGCGACGTAGCACAGCAGCAGAAAGTATTTCCCTCAGTTAAGAACCAAGGTTTATCAAACCAGTAGGAGTCACTAAGCTAACAATGTTAGCAACACCTGCACACAAACACATAATTTGCTTGCACCCAACAAAGACAAGGGGGTCGTCACTCCCCTTGTTCTTGCGAGCTACAAGTTTAAAATTAAATAGTGATAGAGCAAAGCGCCAAGAAAGTAAAAGAAAATAAAAGTGCAATTTTTTAGGAGTTTTTTTATTGATGGAAAATAGACCTCGGGGCCATAGGTTCACTAGCGGCATCTCTCTCGTAAGCACGTAATGGCATGGTAACAAATTACTGTTGGGCAATTGACAGAATAGTGGCGATTTATAACTATGATCATTCATGGCATAATCTCACATAGGCATTACGTCCGTGATAAGTAGACCGTAATCCAACTGCATCTACTACTATTACTCCACCCCAAGACCGCTATCCAGCATGCATCTCAAAGTATTAAGTTTGCAAGAAACAGAGTAACGCAATAAGCAAGATGACATAATGTAGACAGAAGAAAACCTAGCAATAAGATTAACCCCATTGTTTTATCCGTAGTAGCAACAATACAATACGTGTCTTCGTCCCTATTGTCACTGGACAAGATCACCGCAAGATTGAACCCACTACTATGCACCACTCCCTCTGAAGAACTACTCATCTATCTTGGCCAGAGAAGACTCATAGATCAGAAAGCATACATAGCTATAAAATTACACAGCAGAGAAACTTCAAGAGGTTCAGATAAATTCAATGAACAATCTGATCATAAATCCACAATTCATCGGATCCCAACAAACACACCACAAGAATTACATCGGATGGATCTCCAAAGAGATCATTGTATTGAAGATCAAAAGAGAGAGAGAGAGAGAGCCATCTAGCTACTACTATGGACCCGTAGGTCCTAAAAGAACTACTCACACATCATCATGGAGGCAGCAAGGTTGTTGAAGATGGTCTCCCCAATGATTTCCCCCCTCTGGCAGAGTGCCAGAACAGGGCTCCAGATGGGATCACTTCGGAACAGAGGCTTGCGGTGGCGATAAAATTGTTTCGGGTCTCGCTTTGAGGGTTTCAGAATATATGTGTATTTATAGGCCAAGAATTAGGGCAAAAGGAGCACCAGGGGGCCCACAAGCCACCCCGGCGCGCCCTACCCCCCACGGCATGCCCTACTGACTTGTGGGGCCCCTATGGGTCTTCTTGCCTCCTCCCGAAGCTGCTAGGGTCTCTTACTGTCCAAAAAAAATCATCAAAAAGTTTTGTCATGTTTGGACTTCTGTAGGTATGGTGTTTCTGCGAAACCAAAAACATGCAAAAAAACAGGAACTGGCACTGGGCACTAAATTAATAGGTTAGTCCAGAAAAATAATATAAAATGACATAAAAAGCATACAATAGTGATAATATAATAGCATTTAATAATAAAAAATTATAGATACGTTGGAGACGTATCACTACGCAAAGAGCGGTGTGGGTAGCCAGGGGGAGGATAAGAATGTCACCCCCATATATACCACCGCACGGTACGCGATGAGACCACGTCAAGCCGACTTAACACAGGTACCTAGACGCACGGGCTTACCCGACGGACGCGAACGCAGATATGGTATCCGGCAACATGGTCGTACCTGTCGCATGCGAACACAAAGGTGTACCCGGTCGCACAGGCATCCCCATCGCAAGGGAACATAAATACTATACCTGGATGCATGGCGTACCAGGTGACCGAGAACAATAGAAGCGTACCCGAATGCACGGGCATAGCCGGCACACGGGAACACAAAAAATGTACCCGACAACCAAAATGAGACTGGCCACGGTAACCGAACAGCCAGGTGGCCGGAAAGCCTGAGCACAACCCAACAGTCGGGTGGCCGAAAAGACCGGGCAAGCACCTCTCGAAAAGATGAAGCGGCACACTCGGATGCACGGGGATACTTGACACAAGATACCCAAACAGAGTACCCGGATGAACAGGCGTACCCGGCTCACAGGAACACAAATAGTTTACCCGGCAGTCAAAAAGAAGACCGACCTGGGTAACCTAACAACATGGTGGCCAGACAGGCTGGGCAAGCGCGTCTCGAATAGACGAGGTGGCACACGCGGTAAGATGATCCAACCAGGCAAGGGTGCAAGCCGGCCGAGTCCAGCAATGGCACCAAGGCGGGGCAGGCAGGGCCCCTCCACATCTGGACACCCTGCCCGGTATCCCTCTGGACAACAGACCCGGCAGCCACGAAGCGCCCGGCCAGGGCAAACCGAGAGGTCGGGCAGGCGGACAACCGGGGCCCGTGCCACTCCAACGCGCGCAGACGTACACACGGGGGCAAGCGCACCATGCCACAGACAGGGAGGCCCCGCGCGCGGCGGCCAACGCGTCACAGAAAAATGCATGGTGCGAAGCGCCCGTGAGACTGGACTACCAGGAACGTGCCCGAGAACCTTCCCGGGTACGCCATCACCGATCCGATGGCACAGAGGCCCGAACGCTCCCAGGAGGCGGGTACTCCAGCATCCTTTATAGGAGTAATATGTTCAATCTTAGATAAAACACCAAGAAACGTACAACCTAGTTTGCTAGAAAATTGCTTGAATTCATTCAAAGATTTTCCCAGGCTACTCTTTGCTTGAAATATGAAGTTAACATGCTATTATCTCAACACTTTTGACTGAACCAGAGGCTTTATAACTGTTTGGTCTTACAAACTATGAATTAGTATTTTAAGCGTTAACAACATGCAAACTTGTATAACAACTTAACGATAGATGGTCATGCGTCAATCACTACTGGAATCTGCTCCTTTGTCGAGTGCCCGACAAACTCGGCGAAGCCCGGAAAAAACTTGGCATAGCTTTTGTCGAGATTTATTGACAGCAAAATGTATACGGCATACACCCTTCAGGCAAAGAGAACTTTGTCGCGAACCTTATGTCGGGGAATCGGCGAAAAGGTTGCCGAGAAACAAAGTCGGGCTCTTGGCAACATAAAGTAACTTCATGGTCCTCGGACGGAGACGACGCTTGCCACGTGGTGCACCCATTAATGACGGCCAAATCGAAGAATATCGGCAAACGTGAATGCACGGGAGGACGACACATGGCTACGCGTCTGACAGCGGATCCCACGGTATGTCACTTTGCCGAGAGCCCGCGGTACGATATTCAGCAAACTCCAACGCACAGGAGGCTGCCATGTGGGCATGCATCTGACAGTGGGGCCCTCAACGCATGCCGAGAGCCGGACGCTGCCGAGTACCAATGCCACTCGGCAAACCTAGAACCTTTGCCGAGTGCCTATAGCTGTCGAGAACCATGGTTTTCTCGGCAACAAAAGATTCTTTGCCAAGAACCTTTACTCACCAAAGTTTGCCGACTGTTCCTCTCGGTGAACCTCTAAGCCTGTAGTGCCCAGTTCATGCCACGTGTCCTTTTTGCCAAGAGCCTAGATGTGACGCCCCCATTCATAATCATGCACTAATCAGACATGCAGCATGCACGATCATGAACGGTGACTCACGGTAGTACCACGACACAACTCTACGACACAAATTTAAAATCAGTCATTATATTAAAAACAGGGGCCATAAGACCCGATATTACAACAGAGAGTTAGGTCTGACTACAGACAAAATAAAAGCAAGCACCCTACCCAAAGGTGCAGGCCTCCTGCCTGGGACCTCTGAACTACTCGGCGACGTCAAAACTCCACGTAGTAATCCTCATCGGGGATACCTGCATCCAGGGTGCTACCATTTGATTGCAGCAACCAGGTTGAATGAAAAGAATAGCAAAGCGACCGTGAGTACTCATCCAAAGTACTCACAAGACTTACTCAAAGCACAAGTGCTCCCTGGGTGATTTTGGTAATTAATGTCAACATATCTCTTGTTGGACTAATATTTTTCATCTAGTATATCTCAAAGAGTTCAACAAAGGCGTGGCATGGACAAGAGGATGTGGAACCCCTTCAAGATGCTAAAGACACATAGTGGCAAAAGCTCAAGACTCTACATTTTCATTTTAGTGATCCAAGATCACATTGAGTCCATAGGAAAAGCCAATACTATTAAAAGGGGATGAGGTGTTGCTTAATGGCTTGCTTGCTCAAAGTGCTTAGTGATATGCTCCAAAGCCCTCAACCACTTTCTCATTTCCAAATATGTCCTAAACCCAAAGTCAAACTCGGCCCCACCGATTTGATCTATCCGGCGCCACCGAGTTCACTTGACAATAGCCACTGCCAGAAACCCTAATCAGTTCGGTCTCACCGATGGGATCTCGGTCTCACCGAGATGGGCTTGCAAACTCTCGGTTGCCTATTGCAATTATTTCGGTCCCACCGAGATAAGCAGTCGGTCCCACCGAGTTTGCTTGACCAACTCTCTGTTTGCTTATTACCAAAATCGGTCTCACCGAGTTTGTGTAATCGGTCAAACCGAGTTGAGGTTTTACCCTAACCCTAGCACATCGGTCCCACCGAGTTGATCATATCGGTCCCACCAAAAATCCTAACATTCACATTTTGAACCAATTCGGTCTCACCGAATTTCACTATTCGGTCCCACCGAGTTTGGTAAATTGTGTGTAACGGCTAGATTTTGTGTGGAGGCTATATATATCCCTCCACCCCCTTCTCCATTAGAGAGAGAGAGCCATCAGAACGTACCTACACGTCCAGCATTCATTTTCTGAGAGAGAACCACCTACTCATGTGTTGAGACCAAGACATTCCAATCCAATCACAAGAATCTTGAACTCTAGCCTTCCCCAAGTTGCTTTCCACTCAAATCATCTTTCCACCATATCCAAATCTGTGAGAGAGAGTTGAGTGTTGGGGAGACTATCATTTGAAGCACAAGAGCAAGGAGTTCATCATCATCACACCATCTATTACCTTTTGGAGAGTGGTGTCTCCTAGATTGGTTAGGTGTCACTTGGGAGCCTCCGTCAAGATTGTGGAGTTGAACCAAGGAGTTTTAAGGGCAAGGAGATCGCCTACTTCGTGAAGATCTACCCAAGTGAGGCAAGTCCTTCGTGGGCGATGGCCATGGTGGGATAGACAAGGTTGCTTCTTCGTGGACCCTTCGTGGATGGAGCTCTCCGTGGACTCGCGCAACCTTTACCCTTCGTGGGTTGAAGTATCCATCAACGTGGATGTACGATAGCACCACCTATAGGAACCACGCCAAAAATCTCCGTGTCTCCAATTGCGTTTGCACACTCCAATCCCATCCCTTTACTTTCTTGCAACTTGCATGCTTTACTTTCCGCTGCTCATATACTCTTGCCATGCTTGCTTGAAATGTATTGTGAATGTTTAAACTTTTGCCGAAACTCCACCTTAAATTAAAGAACTTAAAAACTGCTACTTTTCTTTGTTGAGGGTCTAATCACCCCCTCTCTAGACACCTCTTCTCGATCCTTTCAATTGGTATCAGAGCTTTGGTCTCCATTGCTTTGGTTTAATCACCATTGGAGGAAGATGGATGAGTCTACGATAGGGAGTTTTAGACGTAGAGTGCCTATACTTGATGGAGAGTTCTTTCATGCTTGAAAAAATGAGATGCTTGAGATTTTCAATGAATATCACTTGAACAAGTACATTACTAGCCCTTGTGTGCCCCTTGTTGATCCTTTGCATCCTACCCCCGATGAGTCTCTCGACATGATTCGCAATCTTAGAACTGTCAATCTTATTACTAGAGGCTTGCCTAGAAATTTGATAGCATGCTTGCCTACTCTTGATTGTGCTTACACCATATGGAGATTTCTTGAGGAGCGTTTTCCAGACTATTCCTTGAAAAATCTAGATGTGATTCTTCAAAAGTCCATTGCTTTAAATAAGATGAATCCTAGAGATCCTATGTTTGGTGATTGTCTATTTGAGCTTCGTGACCTTATGTGTGCCAAAGGAGATGTTGGAATCATTAGTAATATCATCTCGGAAGTCATTAGAATTCATAAAGATGAACATTGTCATGATCATAAATCTAATGAATCACTCTCTCTAGGTAATGATCAATCACTAGACGATGTCGAACATGGATACTATGATGAGGATGATGATAGTGATCTTGATCTCGATGAGTCTATGAGACACTTTGGTCTTATGGCTAATCTTCGCGGCTACATGGCTGGAGGAAAGGAATGGGTTCTTGATAGTGGATGTACCGATCACATGACCGGAGACAAGGATATGTTTCGTGAGCTTGCTGAAAATAATGGCCCTCGAAAATATGTCACTTTTGGTGATAACTCAAAGGGTAAGGTGGTTGGCCTTGGTAAGGTGGCCATCTCACATGACATCTCCATTCAAAATGTTATGCTCGTTGAATCTCTTGGGTATAATTTACTTTTTGTATCTAGACTAGCCGACTTCGGTTTCAATGTCCTATTTACTAAAGTAGATTGCCAAGTGTTTCGAAGAGATAATCATAAATTGTCTTTACCGGTATACATAGAGGTGATCTATACATTCTTGATTTCACTAAAAAGGCTCAACCTAGAACTTGCTTAATTGCTAAATCTTCTAAAGGTTGGTTGTGGCATAGGAGGTTAGGTCATGTGTGCATGCGAAATCTTGAAAAGCTTATTAAAGGTGATCATATCCTTGGAGTGAAAGACGTTATATTTGATAATGATAGATTGTGCAGTGCTTGTCAAGCAGGAAAACAGGTTGGAGGAAGCCACCCCGTGAAGAACATCATGACCACGAGAAGACCGCTTGAGCTGCTTCATATGGATCTCTTTGGTCCAAACACTTATAAAAGTCTCGGTGGAAATTTGTTTGGTTTAGTCATAGTCGATGATTTTTCAAGATTTATGTGGGTGTTCTTTCTTGATGATAAATCGCAAGTCCAAAAGATCTTCAAGAACTTCGCTAGGAAGGCCCAAAATCAATTTGAAGTGAAGATCAAGAAGGTTCGCAGCGACAACGGAACGGAGTTCAAGAACGCAAATGTGGACACCTTTCTTGACGAAGAAGGGATTTCACATGAGTTCTCGGCTACGTACACGCCTCAACAAAATGGAGTTGTTGAGAGGAAGAACCAGACTCTTATTGAAATGGTGAGAATGATGCTTGATGAGTACAAGACGCCAAAACACTTTTGGGCGGAAGCGGTTGAGACAGCTTGCCATGCAACAAACCGTCTATATCTTCACAAGCTACTCGGGAAGACGGCATACGAGCTTCTCACCGGTAACAAACCCCAAGTTGGATACTTTCTAGTATTAAGCTCAAAGTGCTACATTCTTGATAAGCATCATCGTTCGAAATTTGCTCCTAAATCTCATGAAGGTTTCCTACTCGGTTATGGCTCAAACTCTCATACTTACCGTGTCTACAACAATTTCACCCGAAAGGTTGAAGAGACAGTAGATGTGAAGTTTGATGAATCTAACGGCTCACAAGTAGAGCAATTGCCAATTCATGTAGGAGACAAAGACCCTGCGGAAGCAATCCAAGACTTGTCTATTGGCAAGATTCGCCCAACGGAGGTGAAGGAGAGTACCTCGTCCGTCCAAGTAGAAGCTTCTACCTCACGACAAGGTGAACCACGAGTTAACTCGGAAGCATCCACAAGTGGGACACGTCAAGACGATGAAAACGAGGATGTACACCAAGATGAACCTCATCAACCTCCTTCTCCACCTCCACAAGAGAACAACAACACCAACAACGAAGAAGGCCAAGAGGAAGAACAAGATGATGAAAAAGATGTTCCACCCCGACCCAAACAAAAGCTCTCACGAGTTAGAGCAAGAGTCTCAAGAGACCATCCCGTCGAACAAATCTTTGATGATATTCAAACCGGGAGAATCACTCGCTCTAAAACTTGTTTGGCTAATTTATGTGAACATTATTCATTCATCTCTAGCATTGAACCTATGTAGGTTGAAGAAGCGCTTGATGATCCGGAATGGGTGAACGCTATGCATGAAGAGCTACACAATTTCGAGAGGAACCAAGTGTGGACATTGGTTGAAAAGCCCGATGAGAAGCACAACGTCATTGGTACCAAATGGGTGTTTCGGAATAAGCAAGATGAAGATGGACAAGTTGTACGCAACAAGGCTCGTCTCGTCGCTCAAGGCTACACTCAAGTCGAAGGTATGGACTATGGTGAGACATATGCCTCCATTGCTAGACTTGAGTCCATACGCATCTTACTTGCTTATGCCAATCATCATGATATCACATTATATCAAATGGACATTAAAAGTGCTTTTCTAAATGGTGAAATTGAGGAGGAAGTTTATGTTAAACAACCTCCCGGCTTTGTTAATCCTAAGAAACCCGACCATGTTTACAAACTTCACAAAGCTCTTTATGGTCTTAAACAGGCTCCTAGAGCGTGGTATAAATGCTTGACCAAGTTCCTTATTGAAAAAGGCTTTGAGATTGGAAAAATTGATTCTACTCTTTTTACTAAAAGGGTTAATGGTGAATTATTTGTGTGCCAAATTTATGTTGATGATATCATATTTGGTTCGACTAACCCTCATTTTAGTGAAAAGTTTGGAAGGCTAATGTCGGATAAGTTTGAGATGTCTATGATGAGTGAACTCAAGTTCTTTCTTGGTTTGCAAATCAAGCAAACTAAGGAGGGTACCTTTGTTTCCCAAACAAAGTATACCAAGGACCTATTCAAGAAGTTCAACATGCAAGAAAGCAAAGGTATGAAAACACCCATGCCTACTAGTGGACATCTTGACTTGACAAAGGATGGCAAACCGGTTGACCAAAAGGTTTACCGCTCTATGATTGGTTCATTGTTATATCTATGTTCCTCCCGTCCCGATATTATGCTAAGTGTGTGCATGTGTGCACGATATCAAGTGGCCCCCAAAGAATGTCATCTTAAGGTTGTGAAAAGGATAGTGAGATACTTAATTCACACACCAAATTTTGGCATTTGGTATCCTAAGAGGTCTTCTTTTGATCTTGTTGGCAACTCCGATTCGGAATATGCCGGAGACAAGGTTGATAGAAAGTCCACTTCGGGTACTTGTCAATTTCTTGGTAGATCTCTTGTGTCTTGGTCCTCCAAGAAATAAAACTCGGTATCCTTATCCACCGCCGAAGCGGAATACATTGCCGCCGGTTCATGTTGTGCTCAATTGCTTTGGATGACCCAAACTCTTGAAGATTATGGGATATATGTGAAACATGTTCCATTGCTTTGTGATAATGAAAGTGCTATTAAGATTGCTCACAATCCCGTGCAACATTCTCGAACTAAGCATATTGAAGTTCGTCATCATTTCATTCGAGATCATGTTGCTAAAGGAGACATTGATCTTAAGCATGTTCGTACCGATAAGCAATTGGCGGATATATTCACCAAACCGCTTGATGAGAAAGTATTTTGCCGTTTGAAAGGTGAATTGAACATCATTGATGCCTCAAACTTGGAGTAGAAACTCCATTTGGATGCATGCAAGGCATGAGACTTTAACTAATCCTTGATGTTTCTCTTATGATGATGATGATCATATGTCTAGGATCTATATTTGTACCCTTGCATGTCATCTAACCCTTGTAGGTACTTGGATGAATCCATCTCTATGAGATTGCAACTCACTCACATCTTGAGCAATCTCTACATCACCAAGTCTCTACAATATGGTGGTTGAAGACAAGGAAGCATGAATCCTTTCAATATATCCTTTGACAATTTCTTTATATCAAATTTCATTTGGTATCAAATTTCATGATTGTCACTTTGGATACACAAGTGCTCTTCCTTGCAAGACTAACCCATGTAGGAAGATGAACTCAAATTACTAGTGGTGCTCCCAACCATTGATGAGCTACATCAACCTTGAGCATCCTACACAAGTTCAACTACATGACCAAGATCAACACCACTACCCAAGGTATGTCATTCCATCTTAGAGAAGCTTTACCCCAAGTCATGGGTCAAAGCAGCTCAACAAGATGTGAATACATCAAAATGCTTAATCGTAAAATGGTAACCCCATTTTGAGCTTAAACGATGAGTATGACCTACGATCAAGTGTTCTCACTTGACTCCTCAGTCAATATACTCTAACATAGGTGACTCTGTCGCCGACCAATTCTAGATGAAGTTCTCTAGTGTTTTTCTGTGTTCTTGCACTTGTCTCTTGCATGCTTGTTCCCCTTTCAAAAAAAACTTCATCTAGATTTCTTTTCTTTTCTCTGTTATGTTCTGCATTCCCTGCATCCAATTCATTGCAAATCCTTCAGTTAATTCCTTGCAAATCTTTATGAGATCTTATTTGCCTAGTGAGCTGAGATGACAAGATTCTTTTTCTGTATTGAACTTGGTCTCACCGATTTATACATCCCGGCTAGACCGAACTACAATGCCACATTGTAGATTGTTCATCGGTTCAACCGACAAGGACAAACCCGGTCTGACCGATATGCACCATCTCTGACATCTCCAACTCGGTGTCACCGATGAGAATAACTTGGCATTACTGACTTCAATACTGAGAAAACATTTTGCCATTTGCATAATGCAAATCTGTTTCAGCTCCACTCGATGATTCTTGTCCTCTACCAGCATCTTATATTACATGTTGCTTTGTAATGTGACTCAAGGACCGAACCTACTTGACTCATGCTCCAGAAGATCTTTTCTTGGAAATTGATGTCAAAGGGGGAGAGAGAGCACATCAAAGCTTATCACATAAAAGAGAATGCGCTCCTTAAGCTTCTCCAGATGCTTATTATCCATAGAGGAGAGAAGGTACATGTCTTCAAGAGGGGAAAGACATGTTAGTATGTGTTATGATTGTTTTGCTCTGATTTTATTTTCCTATCTTCTCCCATTATCCAATATCAGATTCAGGGGGAGAGAGCTCAGTTCCAAGGGAAGGAAATCTTTGGAATTCATTGCATATCTTTACTCTTTGGGGACATGTCTATATCCAAATAGAGTACCAAGTACTCACTCTCTACATGTCATCCCAATCTTGGTACTTTTGTGGTTTTCTCAATCTGCTTTGTTTAGTAAGTGTTCTTGTGCTATCTAACCCTGTTTTCTCAAGTTCACCTCTTCCAAAGCCAGCTCAAGACCACAAGGTAAGTATATGCATCACAATCATGTGCATGATGATCTCTTGCTAATGTACATATTGTTTGCAAGAAGGACTCATGAACATGAAGGTATATTTCCTGTATCTACATCATTTGCTCTGATGCATATAGCCAAGATACATGTAACTCATTGCTTGCTCTGACATGTCTATGCATTCACATGCTCTTATATTCTATCTTCACATGATTGCATACGTGTAGGGGGAGCCTATGCATGTTACATGTCCTTCCAAAGCTTTACTTGTTATTCTTCATATCTTTATCTAAAGCTTTGATGTATGTTGTCATCAATTACCAAAAAGGGGGAGATTGAAAGCACAAGTGCTCCCTGGGTGATTTTGGTAATTAATGTCAACATATCTCTTGTTGGACTAATATTTTTCATCTAGTATATCTCAGAGAGTTCAACAAAGGCGTGGCATGGACAAGAGGATGTGGAACCCCTTCAAGATGCTAAGGACACATAGTGGCAAAAGCACAAGACTCTACATTTTCATTTTAGTGATCCAAGATCACATTGAGTCCATAGGAAAAGCCAATACTATTAAAAGGGGATGAGGTGTTGCTTAATGGCTTGCTTGCTCAAAGTGCTTAGTGATATGCTCCAAAGCCCTCAACCACTTTCTCATTTCCAAATATGTCCTAAACCCAAAGTCAAACTCAGCCCCACCGATTTGATCTATCTGGCGCCACCGAGTTCACTTGACAATAGCCACTGCCAGAAACCCTAATCAGTTCGGTCTCACCGATGGGATCTCGGTCTCACCGAGATGGGCTTGCAAACTCTCGGTTACCTGTTGCAATTATTTTGGTCCCACCGAGATAAGCAGTCGGTCCCACCGAGTTTGCTTGACCAACTCTCTGTTTTCTTATTACCAAAATCGGTCTCACCGAGTTTGTGTAATCGGTCAAACCGAGTTGAGGTTTTACCCTAACCCTAGCACACTGGTCCCACCGAATAGATCATAACGGTCCCACCGAAAATCCTAACATTCACATTTTGAACCAATTCGGTCTCACCGAGTTTCACTATTCGGTCCCACCGAGTTTGGTAAATTGTGTGTAACGGTTAGATTTTGTGTGGAGGCTATATATACCCCTCCACCCCCTTCTCCATTAGAGAGAGAGCCATCAGAACGTACCTACACTTCCATCATTCATTTTCTGAGAGAGAACCACCTACTCATGTGTTGAGACCAAGACATTCCAATCCAACCACAAGAATCTTGATCTCTAGCCTTCCCCAAGTTGCTTTCCACTCAAATCATCTTTCCACCATATCCAAATCTGTGAGAGAGAGTTAAGTATTGGGGAGACTATCATTTGAAGCACAAGAGCAAGGAGTTCATCATCATCACACCATCTATTACCTTTTGGAGAGTGGTGTCTCCTAGATTGGTTAGGTGTCACTTGGGAGCCTCCGTCAAGATTGTGGAGTTGAACCAAGAAGTTTTTAAGGGCAAGGAGATCGCCTACTTCGTGAAGATCAACCCAAGTGAGGCAAGTCCTTCGTGGGCGATGGCCATGGTGGGATAGACAAGGTTGCTTCTTCGTGGACCCTTCGTGGGTGGAGCCCTCCGTGGACTCGCGCAACCGTTACCCTTCGTGGGTTGAAGTCTCCATCAACGTGGATGTACGATAGCACCACCTATTGGAACCACGCCAAAAATCTCCGTGTCTCCAATTGCGTTTGCACACTCCAATCCCATCCCTTTACTTTCTTGCAACTTGCATGCTTTACTTTCCGCTGCTCATATACTCTTGCCATGCTTGCTTGAAATGTATTGTGAATGTTTAAACTTGTGCTAAAACTCCACCTTAACTTAAAGAACTTAAAAACTGCTACTTTTCTTGGTTGAGGGTCTAATCACCCCCCCCTAGACACCTCTTCTCGATCCTTTCACTTACATCAAATTTATACTACATATGCATCATTATCAAAGGAATGGGGCTCTATCTTTGGACTATATTGCAGAAATGCCAGAATAAGGGGGAGAAGCTCAACTAAACAAAGACTACCAGCATCTTGCAATAGTAGAAGAGGGTAGCAAATAATGTACCAACTTGTATACATAAAGCAGCACAATACCCTGAGATCCTTCCTCGAGTCCCTGCGAGAAAGCGATCATCGGGTATTCCTATCTATTATCTTGGTGTGTTTTAAACAGTATCCATTTTAAGTTGTGAAGCTCGGGATACCTTTTCAAGTCGTCCTGTTACCGTGGACATGGCTATTCGAATAGTTTGTCTTCCTTGCAGGCGTGCACCACATTCCCCGATACGCTCGATTACCCTATGGCCGGACACACTTTTCCGTGAGTCTGCCCGGCCTCAGGCAATAGACACGCCGAAGTCCTACCTCAGCTCTCCAGAGAGGTCACCCGCCGGTCTATATCCTTAGCACGATAGGGTTGTTCGGCCGCTCACCCCTAAGTGCTCCAGCACGTTGCGAGAATGGCTGGGACCAAGCCCACCTCTGCATCAGCAGCAGGCAGTATCCGCTCACCCGGGCGCGTGCTGCATCTCTGAACTGTGACATCTGGGTAGCTTTCGGGAGGAACTGATGACACGGAGGGTCCCATAACCATTATCCCACGCGGCGGTTAGTGCGTATATGCTAGTGGCAGTCTCAGATCAAATACCCTGAACTCGTTAACATGTTATTGTTAAGTACTCGCGGACAACGACTAGGCACCAGGCCCACCTCTCTCTAGATTGTCTCCGCCTGCCCTGTCATTCTGACTCAGTAAATCACTCGCGAGCGCTCTCCGAGCCGACCCGACTTTAACATAACATGTATAGTGTAATAGTATATAGTATATCCGTGATCATTGCCCAGAGGGATCACGGCCCGATAATATTGTATGGCAAACAGACAAGGGTGTAGGGCCACTGATGGAGCTCTAGCATAGGTAAACTAAGCATGATAGGATAACATGTAAGTATCAATAGCAGGCGACAATAAAAAGGCTATGCAACAGAATAGGAGCTACCGATAAAATATCAACTGCACCAACATCTAATGCAACAATATAGAGAGAAGGAATGGGCGATATCAGAATGATCAAGGGGGGTTGCTTGCTTGGAAGCTCTGCTGAAGGGAACTGATCATCGGGAACGTAGTCGTCCACAGGGACTACGGTAGTCTCGGGGTCTACCGATAAAACATACGAGTGGGGAATAAATAAATAACGGGCATACAAATGCAACACAGATGCATGTCATAGCAATTAGTGATGATGATGTGCTCTAATGCATTACTAGGTAGGTTAATTGAAGTGGGAAAATAATTGGGTTCCCAGCTCCAAGCACTATTCACACAATTGATCTGGTTGCAAATTGTCCATGTTCAGTATGATGGAGGGGTTGGTCATGTATGCAGATGACATATTCGGATTTGTCATGTTTTTTTGATCATTTTTCATATATAAATTATTTTCATCCGAGTTACGGTTTATTTTCTATGAATTTCCAAAGTTTAATTGATTTTTTGGATTTATTTTAATTCGAAAATTATTAAATGGAAATTGCTATGGGTACACAGAAGGTTACCCAGCAGCGTGTACCAGTGGCTGACATTGGGGCCAGGTCAACTACCCAGTCAGCAGTTGACCGTGGACTGGTCAACAGTGAACAGTAGAGAGGGGTCCCACATGTCATTGACTCAGACTGAATTAGAGTTAATTTAAACAAATTAATTAGTGGGTGGGGGCCACCAGTCAGTGTCTAATTAGTGGTTAGTCAAATAGATTAGCACCTAAACTATTCCGAGCGTGTCCCACCTGGCAGTGAACCAGCCGACGCTTAAACGCGCGCGCTGGTGCACGCCGGCGGCCAGCAGAGCGGCGGTGGCGCTCGGGTTTGCTGCTCCAGCGACCAAATGGTCTGGGGCTTGGACCTACGGGAAGCGGACGACATGCCGCTTCGACCTGAGGTGGCGGGAGACGCGGAGGTGGCCGGAGATGACGACAGTGTCGACAACTGCGGCGGCGCGAGCACGGGTCCGACGGCAACGGCGCTGCAGCTCGGGATTGAGCAAGCGGACTCGCGCATCGGGATCTACAGAGCTCCAGGAGCTCGGTGATGACACTTGCTTGCCTCAGGGTGGTCGACAATATCGGCACGGAGCACGGCGGCAGTGGCGGAGCTCCGACCAGAGCAGCTAAGGCTACAGCTAGCTACGACGCAAAATCGAGCCCAAATGCAGGGGCAAGATGAAGAGGAGCTCACCCCGGAGCTGGTGGTTAGCTCGGCTACAACAGAGGTGGACGGAGCATGGCGAATCGATGGTGAGGATGCAGCGGCCGTGGCGAGGAAGATGGGGACAGGCGACATCGATGCGGTGGCTCGGTTCCATCCAGTGGGCTTAGGCGACGTGGACGACGATGGCGGAGCTGCCGGACATCCTCCAGTGGCGCGGGGATGCTTCAGAGCATGTCAACAACGGCGGCATGGCGAGGCAGCTCTCGGACGGCTACTGGATCGAGAGACAGAGCGAGGGAGGAGATGAATGGGTAGCTAGGGTTCATCTGCAGGCGACGGGGTGGCTATGTAGCCCATCCAGGCGTCGAGAGGGCGGCCGTGTCGTTCATCCGCCGGCGTCGGGCGATCCGAGCCGCGGGCGAGCTGACACGGAGGTGAGGAGGAAGAAGACCTCCTGTTGGGCTGGGCCTGGCACACTGTGCACTAACAGCCGGAGTGCATAGTGAGTCCTGTTTATTTTTCTTTTCTTTTTCCGTTTTACATTTTAGCTTATGTTTTGTATTTATTTGAGTGTCCAAATGAATTTAGTTAGGATTGAAACTTTGCACATAATTTAATTACAGTATTATAGAGCCACTCACAAGTTTTTAGAATATTTGGAAATGTACAAATTTATATTTGGAATTAAATTGTCCCATTTAATATTGCTGAATCTGTTTTAATATTGCTAGGGTTAACTTAGTGAACCAAATGAAGTTTATTTTATTTTTACAAATGCTTGGGGATTTTACGGGATATTGCCAACATTTTTGTTTCACTGTTTGAAGAAAGAATTTTTGACTTTATATTTTGAATTTGAATTTAAGAGTAGGATTAATTCTGAATTGCAATTTAATTATGCTAGTCATGATGACATGGCACTTTAATTAGGTTAATGGCATGACTAAGATATGGGGATGTCACACTGGAGCCCGCTCTCGGTAAACATGTCAGATTGCACCAGTTCGGTCACCTTTGTTGATAGGTGTCCTCGGCAGTGTTATCTTTGTCGAGAGGGGCCGTCGGCAAATTTGGCTCCAGCAGTTTTTAAAATTTGGTTTTCAATTATCCCTGCAGCAAAACATATCTCTACTCCTAATGTCTGAGTTGGTAGGATTGCGTCCACGGCTTTTTTTCGTCCCACCACTTTCGTACAGTTATTTTTCGTCTGGTTTATTTTCGCCCCCTCCCCTCCCCGATCCCACCCACACACGTAGCGATCCCCTCGACCTCCACGTTAACGCCGCCGATCTCCTCGAGAAGACCCCATCGGATCTCGCCGCTGCGGGACGACTCGAGAAGACCCCGCCGGATCTCGTCCTCGTCGTCAGTTCTGGATCGCCGCCGCCGCCGATCCCCTGCTCGCCCACGCACGCTGCCGCGGATGGAGGCCGCCTGCTCGCGATCCCCAAACCCCAATCTCAGCCCTCCCCCTCTTGCGGCGATGGTCGTGTGATCTCTGCAGTGGCAGCGGCGACACACAGCTGGCGCCGCGCTCTGTAGGTCAGCTCCTCTCATCCCTCACCCTGGGATACTCTGATCTCTCTCTCTCTCTCTCTCTCTCTCTGTGGGTGGGTGTGTCTGTGTGTGTGTGCAAGGGATCTTAATTAATTGTTTGCTTGGAGTTTAGGATCCAAGTACGCCCCTCTCCGTGGTGTTCACTGATTGCTTGGAGCAACAACGTGCTGTTGGAGTTGCCGAAGCATTAGGTGATTCGATTGTGTGCGTTTGCTGGATTTGTTTGACGAAGGAAAGATGACGATGAAGGACACACAGAGGAGTGTGAGTGGTGAAGGTACCAAGTTTACCGGCAGGTATGCATGCAGAAACTGACTGTACAGTGTTCCTGTGTGATGCTACTGGTTTTAACGTCTGTACTGTGATGCTACTGGCAGTTTAAATAAATCTGCTATCATTTGGGATGTGAGTTGTCACAACTTGCTGTGCTCTGGTGTTCAGCTCAGAATTGCTTTTGGGAATCATTCCTCTGAATAGACTACTTATGCTTGACATTTTACTTTCGTTATTTCTATTTGTAACTCAATTTCGGTATCCTCTCAAATTGACAATACTTTTTCTGGATATGGTAGTTGAGAATAGTTATGGTATATAGCGGAGTTAGCCCATCCTCACCAATGACTCTTCCTCAGGGATTTGCTGAACTAGAGTTAGTAATGGGGGTATTGCAGACTGTTTAGAATTATGGGGGTATTGCAGACTTTAGAAGCTGAATTAAATTTTTGTGCAATTGAAAAAGGTGTATACAACTTGAATTTATTAGGTAGTATAGGAGAGATATGAAATTTTAAAATTGTCAGTCAGATTTGTGTGTTGTTTTGGGTAGTACTCCCTCCGTTCTAAAATATAGCGCGCCCGCGCTTTCCGGGGTTCAACTTTGACCATAAATCTAACCAACGAGACCGACTGCGGCGGGAGCGAAAATTATACCAATGAAATCGTATTCAAAAGAAGTTTTCAATTATATAATTTTTGCTCCCACCGCAGTCGGTCTCGTTGGTTAAATTTATGGTCAAAGTTGAAGCGCGGAAACCGAGGACACACTATATTTTGGAACGGAGGGAGTATTCAGTTTTGTTCCATCTTAGAGGCCAATAATGCACATGTGATATTATCTACATTATTCAGTTTATACGGCTTCCCATATTCCAATGGTTGTATTTTGCTAAATTGCCATCTACTTACTGGAATTCTCACAAATAGAAGTGCAGTCAGAAGGTAAAAAGGATGGTATGGTATGTCTCCATTCACATGGTACTGAACTGTTAGTGATTCTTTGTGTTATTCTGCAGACTTGAATTTAGTTTCTATGGTTTTCTTTTTCTGTTCATAGACGAGAGTATAGTCTGAAGGGAAAAAATGGTATGCTCTCAAGGGTGTGCAAGAACAGTGAGATTTATATTACTGAACGTATTGTTAACAATTTGTTATATTGCAGACTTGCTCTCAGTTTTTATTCTTGGCAGGTGATTCTTCATGATAATTTTTTGTAGAGAAACATTTTTGGTAAGCGTATTGTAATATTAGACTCCCACCTTTTTATTTATATGTAAAGATGACCAATTGGAAATTTTAAATTTTAAATGTAAATTTAACTTATTTTGTGAAATAACATCATGTCGTTCAGATAATTTGATTTCCCTCTATGACATTCTTTGGCTTTAGTATATCTCAGGACAAAGTTGTCAGAAGTTCTATGCTTCATAACCAAAACATAATCTCCTTTTTGTTATTTGATTTGCATCATGATGTGTGCCCGTATGTTCCCCTGTTGCTTAAAAAAATCAACTCCCGGTGCAACGCACGTGCATATACCTATCATGACAAATAAACCTCATCATGAAAGCATTTATGTACCTATTTCATTTGCGATGGCAGTGATGGGGCCGGGAACGGGGATCGGTGGTGCTGGTGTCGGCGGTGCGGTACAAGGTCAGGATGCGGGACGGGACGGCCATCTGTGTGAGGCAGTCGGCGGCGAGGGTTTGTGGCATCAGGAGGAGCGCCCGCGGATTCAAGGTGTTGGCCCGAGACCTCCAACGAGGGAGGAGATGAGGTTAGTATTTCCAGAGGAAAAAAACAAGAGAAGAAGAACAAGAAGAACGACGCCAATCTCGGGTTCCAGGTAGGATGGAGCCGGCGGCGAAGCTCATGGCGCTCGCAAACGTGATAATGGATGACGACAATACCCTCAACTGCGGCATCTGCTACCTCCCTCTCAAGCTACCAGTCTTCCAGGTGCGTACGCTTGTCGTCCATGCTAGGCCGATCCATTACAAGTTTGTGTACAAATAACACTGGAACATCATTTCTGCTAGGGTGCAGTGTGGCGTCGGTCATACCATATGCTCGCGGTGCCACGACAAGATGGTGGTGGCAAGGAGGTGCCATGTGTGTCACGTCCGGTTGACCGGCGGCTATCGCCGGAACATCGCACTGGAGAGGCTAACAGAGTCCATCCGAATGCCGTGCGCCAACGCCGCCCACGGCTGCACCGCCACGGCGGACTACTACGACCACCCCGACCACCTCAAGGCGTGCCCTCACGACGCCATGCTACTGCCCGCAGGCAGACTGCGGTTTCGCTCGCTCCACGGCGGCGCTCCTGGACCACTTTGCCGACGCGCATGGGTGGCCGTGCACGACCGAGCTTTGGGCCTGGGCATGCGTCGAGGTCCAGCTCTGTGACGGCTTCAACGCCTTCTCGGCCCATGCCCAAGGCCGGCAGTACCTGTTCCTGCTGAACGTGGCATTGAACCCATTTGGCCGAGCGGTCTCCGTTCTCTCCCTGCATCCTCGGGCGTTGTTGGCGGCGCCATGTTCTTTGGAGTTCGAGGTCAGACTCAGGTACTGCTGCAACATCAACCACCGTGGTGACATGTGCCTCGGCCATAACCAGGAAACTACGTTTATAGTAGGGTGCACTGATCTCTCCTGTGGGTTGTCGATCTCCGAGTACTCTTCCCGGTTATTCCTGCACAAATACGTCCATCCACATGACATCCGTACTATCATGGCCAGTCGCTATCATGGCCAGTTTCGACGTAGTACATGTTTCCTTGGAACTATCATTATGTTGTATTAACAAATCTGACTTTCTTTCTTTTTCATATTGTGCAGGATTCAGATTTATGACAAGGACACAAGCAAATTTATAGCATCCGTTGTGATGATACAAGGGAAGTAAGCATTGATGCATATTTTGTTCAACGTGATGATACATGGGAGAGCTTGGCCTATGCTGCCAACTGATCTACAGCGGCGCAGAAGGAGATTTCAAAAGCAGGGCAAGCGAGAGCGACTGTTCTATTGATGGTCAAAGGGAGGGCTTGGCAAGAGAGATTGAGGGACCTCTACTACCTCGATCTTGGCATAGAACCTGATGGCATCATGCCCAGGTAAGATTCTTCTATGTTCCAATTCTTGCACTCGTTGGTCTTTTACTCTCAGAGCTTATAAAATCTTAGATGCTACCCACAAAAGACTGAGACACAATATTTTGATTGCAAATTGTATATTCTTCAGTAATATGCAAAGACTAAGTGAGAGACACAATGTTTTGATTGCAGTCTTCCAGACAGCATATTGTTCAGCAAGTAGATGTCTTCCTATGCATGTATATCCCGACTGGATTGTAAGCCATTATTGAAATTTAGTGGTATTGAAACAGAAGGGCAGATGCTCTTAATCTCACCTTTAATCTCAAAATCTACAAGTAGGTTATAACATAAATCTTAGAGATTTTAATGATATGTATTGACCTGCAAGTCTTAACTTTCAGTCAAACATCCAATATATTCATGTGTGGCATACAAGTATTGAAGAACCCAGGCACACATTGCACTTGGCCACTTGCTTATAAAGAGCGAACAACTTTTGCTACACATTCTTTCTGAACTAAACTTCTCTTTAGGAAACTTCCTTCTTCAGTCTGTATGGGGATTTATATGACACCAAAAGAGAAGTCCAGGGTGTTTCTTGGTTCTATGGAACCCTCGACCGGAAGCAAATAGATCACATCGCAAGTTGCTTGCCCAATATCATCGTGCCGCAAGTTACCAACATCGCGTGCCTATACACCATCGACTTCGCTGGAAATCTATCTGTCCGTGCTCCACCGTCTGTCGGAACTTCTTTTGCCCATGCTACACCTGAGGTACATACTACAGTCTCATCAATTAATAATACCCAATTGCTTGTCTGTTGCCCAATGCACTGCAGCTTAATATGCAAACCCTGAGCTTTGTTTGCCAAGCAAATGTTTGTTCTACTTGGCAAGGTGCAGGAACGATGATTTAGCTGTGGTTGTTGGTTAATGGAAAGTTTTTTTCCAGTATAAAAAAGCTACCGATTTGAGCAACAAAGATCAGGTCTCTGTTTTCGTTTATCTTGGTAAGACAAATGCTACATCCACTCTGTGTTTATGTAGTCATTTGGGTGAATGTAGGATGCATATGCAACACATTTATGTAATTATGTTGCTCCTGCACTATATATATGCATATTTCTAGGTAATTATACATGGTGTGAATGTTGAGATGTCCAACGGATATCGACATAATCAGTGGCAGGGTGCTCACGATCATCCCTAATTTGCATTGAAGTGACGTATGGTTTAGTCATGTTTTTATATCTTGTTTCTCTTTTCTGTTTTGCTTGGTTGATTTTCTCCTTCATGTTGTTACGACGAGAAATCGATCTGTGCATAAAGAGAAACTGTCCCCGCGTCGTCCGCGTGGGCGACACGGGAGGCGAGTCGATCCACTTTTCTCGGGGCATCCTCTGTGCACCTGTCCCTCGCCGCCGCCGCCGGCCAGCTCCGGCGGGCTGGCCCTTGCAACCTGCGGCGGCGGCGGGGCTCCGTCCATGATGCGTTTCGGACAGCTGAGACCTTGTGCGACCAGTAACTTGACGCAATGGAGGTGCTGGTTGCAATGGTGACATGGATCTGCAGTAATGGCGGCCTCACTGCAACGCCTGCATGCCTCCCCCTATCCCTGGCGCCGTCGTCACTCATGTAGCGGGCGCTGCGTGCGGTAGAGGAAAGGGAGCCGCCGCCGCCCTGCATCCCGTCCTGGAGAGCCGGCTCGTCGTGGACCGACGCGGCTGGTGGGCCCCCTCTCCTGCATAGGGGCTGGATGGGATGTGCCGGTGAAGAAGTAGCGGTTGCCGCAGCCGTCGCCCGCGCCGCCGGCAAGGAGGCGTCGTGTCGCGGATCTGGGCCTTCGTGGGCAAGGACGATGGAGCTTGTGGTGACCCATGGTGGTGTTGTCTAATTCAGATTAGCCATCGGTTGCTCCTCGGAAGATAGTACATGGCCTCTCGAGCATCCCATTGGGATTTAAGCGGTGCCAGTGACCTTCCTCTTCCTTCAATGTCTATTGTGTCGTGGTGAGCAGCTCTTGTAGCGGTTCAGTTGCTTGCTCATGTGGGCATGCTCACCCGCCGTCAGGTCAGTGCGTGTTTGCAACAACTGGGCTCAGTGGCAAGTGGAGGAGATAACACATGACGAATTCGATTGGGTGGTGCATCTCGAGTACCTGGTCTTGATCTCGAGGGTGAAAACCCTAGGTCTAGCCTCTTATCGGTTATGCCTGGCAATGGCGGCATTTTTGGCATCGTTACCCTGACGAAGGCATTGCTCGGAATTTGGTCGGACTTGATCTTTAGGGTGAAAACCTACGATCCGACTTTCAGGTGTTGGATCCGGCGACGGTGTCACTTATATGTCGTTTCCTTCTTGGAGGCGTCGCTTTTGAAGAACCGTTTTCGTGGTCCTTGTGTTCTCATGACATAGTTGGTGCCGATGGTTATCGTTGTACATCGTCAATCGCTGTTTGTATCACTTCATGACTTTTTCTTCTTCTTTCTTTTACTCTTCACTTAGGCTTAGCTTCGGTCTTGTATGATTTAGCCTTTTGCCGACGTGATCCTTTGGTGTGTGTTGGCTGTGTGCATCCAAATTATGCAGAGGCCGGGTGTGGCTCATTGTAATTGTATCCCTCGATGCTATATTATGAGTCAATAAAACACCCTTTATTGAAAAAAAATATATGCATATTTTTTTAGTAGATTGCTCACCTTTTAGTCAACTTCCTTATGGATGTATTTCAAATACAACTTTCCCATGTAGTCAACCTTGAATATTAATTTATTGGAACCATTAGATTAATTACAAGAAGTAGTCATTATATTTCTACATGGGTTGAAGTGAAGCAAAGAAACAGTTAACCCTTTTAATTCATGTAAAGATCATATCTGTCATTACTAATGGAGGTGGCACCTTCAAACATGAGAAATTATGCAGTATGTCCACTTTCTTTTGTATCTAGCATTGTTGCTTACAGTGTAGGTTTTTATGGGTCTTATGTGGGTGTATGATTTATTGCAGTATAGTAAACATAACTGGATGTGTGATTTATATTCACTTTTCTTCCTTCATGTTTTGCTTTTCTTCTCTCTCTCTCTCTCTCTCTCTGTGTGTGTGTGTGTGTGTGTGTGTGTGGGCGCGCGCGCGTTATGCTAGATGGCTCATCCTCATCGTTTGGATTTCTCAAATTATTGCCTTATTTTGTATCTCTTAGTTCAGGGACACACCTATTTTGAAGTACAACAGATGAATTTAATTTTGAGGAATATCAAGAAGAAATAATACACGCTCCTAAGTTTTACCGTGCAATTTAGCATTATTTAAAACCTACAATGTCCATTTCCTGTAATTATTTCAGAGATCTTACATTGGTATCTTAGGCTCTGGCTCGAGGTTCGTGTTGGTATGTGGAACAAATTGGTTGCCAACCTGGGACATGAGGAAAATTGCTTTTGTAGACAGGACCAGTGAGATGGATGGCTTATTTACTGATTTTGTGCTTTGATCTGGTTTGGATTTCCTCCCCTGACTTGCTCTTCCTGTGTAGCTCAACGCTGCATCGCTCGGTTCGTTTGCTTGCTTCCTTTGCTTGGCTCAGGAAGGAGAAGGCCAGGACTAGCGACAAGAACTGAAGGGTCTTGCGTCACGGCCTTTGCCCAGAAGGCGAAGAACCAAAAGTAAATTCTTTTTTTACCTTCCAAAAAATTACATGGTACATAACTATTATTAGACTTTAGATCTCAACCAATATAATCTAGACCAATTGATCTTTGCCCCGCTTTTCTGGTATGTATACTACAAATCTATTTTCCAATCTAAGTACACAAAGTTTTCTTTTAAAGAGCTGAGTAAGTTATAAGAAAGAAGCAGGAGTCCGACTTCTCCATTTGGTATTGAACATAATCACATGTATTTTGATTGGACTCTTCCTTAGGGTCTTCTTTTTTTATTTGGATTCTTTTTTTAGTCTATCATAAGATGGCTACCGAACTCCTTGTGGTTGTCGTATTTTGCAGCTAAGTTTTTTAATAGAAAGGCATTGATCTATCTGTACTTCTTTTTTTGAGAATGATATGTGACATGTTAAACTATTTGTACATGGTAATATTTATAAGTAACGATACATTTTTTAAATCTCATCTGTTAATATGTGAAATTTATGGTTCAGATATTTTAATCTATGTGGGCAAACGTGATGGCTTGTTTGCCTTTTGTTTGAAGTATTTAACACTCCAAATATATGAACATGTTAAACTATTTTCTCCGTATGTAGTCCGCATTGGAATCTCGAAAAAGACTTATATTTAGGAATAGAGGGAGTAGATAGCACATGTATAGAAACGCTTCCAGGTGTTATCTATCGTTTGTAATGCAGTGCAAAACTGTTCTATATTCTTGAACCACTTTCTTTTATTTTGTGCATCAGATGAGTTAGTGTAGGTCGTTGAATTACATTTTTTTTATCTAAATACATTGCAATTAAAGCGGAATTCAATTTTTCTACACATCTGAAATTTGACATGCATTATGTTTATATATGCAATAAGTAATTTTTTAAAAAGCCCGTGGCAACGCACGGGCATTCTACTAGTATAGCAATAATATTTCACATATATAGCAATTATATCACATCCCACATATCACAAAAGGTGCAACATCATAAAAAAATCACCATTCCACAACATAATGGCAATATATGTTCTCAAGCACACAAGCACAAGTTCTCAAGCACACAAAGCACAAGTTCTCAAGTACAGGCAAGGAAGAGTACAAGCATAGGAAGCCAACAAGCACAAAGTTCATCAACACAACTTGGAGTTCACATGGTTTTGGTGATCGGAGTGGGACCATCACGAGGTGTCATTGGGCTTGCTTGCCCAACTCCAGAAGCAGCTACCTGCACATTGTTCGAGCCTTGCGATGGATTGAGCTGTAAGCATTTGAGATAATAAGATGAATGCATATGGTAAGGACGAAAATGGTGATTGAAAAAGTTCGAATAGAACTCACAACGTTCAAGCTAGAGATAGGTAAGTCTGGCACTGGTTTGCCCTGGAGAGCATAAAGATTGGCCACCATCAGCTGCAATGACTGCATTTGCACATTCCATGCCTCGATCCTAGCCCGGCCTTCATCCCGTGCTCTCTCAGCCTCCTCCCGCAGTCTCCGTTCTTCATCCAGCCGGGTCTACAATATGTCAATGCAATGTAATCACTATTGCAATGCAAACATGTAGGACCATGAAGGATCAATGAAGAAGAACTGACCTGAATTTCCTCAAACATGACCACGGAATGTTGTATGCGAGGCTCTATGGTAGGACTTGAGCTAGTACTCATAGCCTGGATCGTGGAGAGTATGGAAAGGCTGGAGGTTATGACGGAATCAACGTGAACCGCCATCCGGCCACCCGCCTCCCGAGATCATAGCCACCTTAGGGTCAAAGTCGCCCACAAGAGGATCAACCTGATCCCTGTACGTCTCCTTCTATTTGGCGGTGTATTTCTCCCCTTTTAACTGGGCTTTAGGGCTGATCCTGTCATTCTCCGGGTGGAGAGGGTCCTTGTCCTTGTCCTTTTTGTTATGTTTCAAGGTCCACGCCGTAAAGTAAGAGTTTTGTTCGCCAGTATCTATTTTCTGCAAAAGAAAGCGACAAGAACAATGAAGGGCACGCTCGCGCATGAAGGAGAATTTGAGAAAAGAAAAGAAGGTTGTTGCTTACATGTTTGTCATGACACCAGGGATAGTGAGGTTGCCTTGACGATGTGCTGGACCACCCATGCACCGACACCGAGTCACTATTAGCTCGTGTTCAGCGTGCCACGCTGGATCTGTCCACCTTTCGACGATTTTCTCCCAGCATGGAAGTTTGTCGGCCCACCACCGAGGAACCACCTACGTAAAGAAAAACATCTTAGGAAGGTACCTAAGTTGCGGTCATGTAGAGAATAATAAGCAACCGCCATTTGCCTTGAAGTATTCATCACGTGTAAGATGCTTCTTTCGAGCATCCTTTTTCCTAATCTTTTTCTTTAGATGTTCCGTTTCATATTTGACCACTAACCGGACACGATTCTCACGATGCATGTCGTGGACAAGATTCTTGGCAATATTCTCCACGACCTGATTTGTGCGATCCTTCCAACCCTCGGCGTAAGTAAAGAAATTCTACAATCGTTCGTACATGCGCAAAGGGTAAAGTCACGAGTATAGCATTTTTGAAGCTTTTAGTATTGACATTGCAGTGTTTCAAAGGAACTTACCCAGAAATCGTTGACCACCCGCATGACGGCGTTGGCGTAAATCCTTTTTTTTGTCCGGAAAATCCGAAGCACGTTTATAGTGCTCCCATGACCAAGCTGGCTCAGTGGTATTGTCCCACAAAATGACCAGTCCAGGGTAATTAACTTACACAGACCCCTAATGATGCCGCTCGGCAGGCGTGGCGGACGCGTGTCACCAACATGTGTGAAGCTCCTGCACGATAAAAAGCCACATCATTATATATTTTATATATGCAATGAAATCCTTTCTTTGTTCCTACTAGCAAAAAGGCCCGTGCGTTGCAACGGGAGAAAAAAATCACATCCTAAAATAAATATGACTCAAGTGCCCCATCCACACGGTCCATCCATGTTGGCATATGTCACTGCTTATACTCCTTTTGTGTGTTCTATAATTGCAATGAATGATAGTTAAAATGACAAAACTAATTTGAGGGGAAGCTAAAATGACAATTTTAAACTTATTAGACTCAACATTCTCATAACATGCAAAATAAAAAATAGGTAAACACTCAGTGCTGGAATCTACCTAAACAATAGAAAAAAGCACTGGCATACTTTAAAAAATAAAAAATAAAATTTCTGAAACACACATACTTTGCTACATTGATATGCACGAAAATTTGTTTAAAATCGAGTAGTTTGTGTCACACCCATGAAAAACTCTCACTCTGACTCCATGTGTAGTAGTGACGGGCGCAAACGGATCAATAGAGACAAGCTTCTTCCCAGCGGCGTCCAGGAGAAGAGCATGTCCGATGATGGTCATTGGCTGGTCGACGTGGTAAGACATGAGGTAGCGTTGTGCACCACACGCACCTTGTCCATGTCCTCAAGGGGATGGCCCTGCAGCACCCACCAACGCACACATATTCCTCCTACTATGTGCCGTGTATTGTAACGGGAATAACAATGATAAAACAATTCATGGATGGGCAGTGGACATGATAAACTTGTACTACTTGTGCTGCATTATCAATCAATTTGCACTATCATTAAAACAGTGTCACAACCTTTGGCATCAGCAGGGGCATAGCCTTAATCATTCTAGCCGAAATCATGAAATTTGAAATGGATTTGATTTCCAAAACATGAATTTAAAATTCAACTAAAGAGAATTATGTTTTCTTGGTGTATACATTTCAGCTGTGTCCCCATAATCAAAATATACTACAGATTTTCAGTCAAAAAACATTGTTTCATTGTTTAAATAAAACCATTTCAAAGTTGTGCCTCTCTGTGAGTTTTGAGCCATGCTCTTACGTATTTTTGTGCAACTACGCGATGATAGTAGAAAATGATAAACATGCCAAATCTGGGTCAGAAGAGTGCAAGAAGGCACTTGTCAATAGCAGTGAACCATTTACTGTCAATAAAATCTGGAGCGGGTACACTTAGCACAGTCTGCATTGCAGACTTCCCTCATCAAATCCATTGCAACTCCTGCAGTGATAACCAGAAATATTAATATAAATAATTAAAATGCGGACAGAGGACATATTATGTCGACCTTGCGCCACTGCTACTGTATCATTGCAACAATAAGAATTTACACCCACATCTTGTAGAAAGAAATCTGCACACAACATTAGCTATCATTACTTGAGACCAAAATTAAGTACCTATAGCGGTCATCTCTCACATAGAATTATATCCCGTTTTCAGCTTTTCTGCACAATCATCTGCAGGGAAACAACCATAGAGTAGATCTTTCTTTAAGCATTACCAAATCTCCACATTCATCTGAAAAGAAATAACAATTTGCATAGCTATTTTATTTAAGCATTACCTCAAACACATGAGTAGGTCCAAGTGTCCAACAGGTAGACGGCAAGGGGGATGACTGAATATTTTGTAATCGCCATGTCGTCCAAGGCGAAGTGAGGCTGCTACTGCTTGTAAGGTATGCGCATGGTGGGCGTCTTGCCGTGGTTGCAGCAACGCTGATCTTTCCCTCGCGTGGGGCCGCAATTCCGGCTCGCAGATGGCCGGCGAGCCACCGGCGAGCAGCAGCAGGACAACCGCCACACCTCACCGCTCCCTTCTCTCTCCCTCCGGCCTCCCATCTCCTTCCTCACGTGCTCCCTTTTCTCTCAGCTCATCTCTCTCTTCCCTCACAGTTACCCGACGCCATGCCGCGCCCGCCAACCGTCGTGCTCCGAGCTCCGGCCGCCTTCCTTGCAGATCCACCGCCTGAGCGCCACTTCCCACCGGATCCGGCCAGATTCGGTAGGTCCTTGCCGACCGCGCCACCGCAGGCCCTTGCAAGGCCGCCGCTGGTTTCGCCTCTCCTCCACGCCTCTCCTCGCAATTATGGAGGGGGCGGAGGTGCGGCCGCGGCGGCGAGATGGCGGAGGTGTGGCGGCGGCGGCGCGAGGATGGCGTGGCTTGGGCACGGGTGAGGGGTCGAGGAGGCAGATGCGAACGGGTGTTCTGTTTTTTTGTTTTCCAGCGAACCATTTTTTCTTTTGTGTATGGACTGCGGGTTGAATTCTCAGAAACGGGGGGACTTTTTGCAAAATTACCGCGACGGTGAACCCACGGAGTCAATCCATGCTTTATTATTAGGGATAGATAGCACAGATGCCCGTGCGTTGCAACGGAAGAAACTTTTGGTGTGGATTCAAATTTAGCGAGAATTGTTCAATCTTGTTCATTTCACCAACTTGCTCGACGCGCACCTTCTTCTAGTCAACTTTGACAAAGCGCCCGTTCTTCTGCCCAACTGTGACAAATTATATATCTATATCGATAGAGGAAGGTAAAAAAAATTGAAAAAAAATCTAGTGCACTCCATATCTTAAAAGGTCACAAATATGGTTACTCACCCCGCCAAAAAAAGGTTACTTTCCTCTCTAATGATTGTTCTTGTGATAGTGTAAACATAATGTAATTGTCGTCGTCTCTGCCAGAGTTTCACTAAAAGGGAAAAAAAAGAAAAATTAGCTAAAATCAGGAACCGAGGAAGAAAATTATGAAACTTAGAAACTTGTGTTCAAAATTGTACAATTAAAAGCTTGATTTTATCTAAAAATCAGATTAATAACAGAAAGTTCAAATATAAAATAAAATAATTTAATGTTGGATTTCCTACTAATTAATTTCGTGATATGCATATATATGCCCGCTTTTTAAATAGGAAGGCAATCAACGACAATAATTATCCCCGCGTGCATCTTGCTTTTTTTAGATCTGCATCTCCGCCTTTAAGTAGGAAAGCAATCAAGCTGCACTAATTAAATCATTTCCTTCCCGTGGAGTCAACTTCTTCATTTGCCTTTTTTTTTCTTGGCGTTATTCCTTCCTTTCTTGTCTGTCTAATTGCAGATAATCATTTATTTCTTAGATTCTCGGGGCAGCTCTGCTTATTTTTCAGGCAATTCATAAGCTAACACATGCACGGCTTTAGCCCAGTTGGTTGTGCACGTTGAGATGAAACGGCAGGTCATCAGTTCGATCCCCATGAAAGCAAACTAATTTTTGCTGCTGCTCCTCTACAATCTCGGCCCATATGCAAGGGCAAAGTCGCTGCTCACAATCTCAGCCCATGAAAACGTAATTTGTCGAATCTATACCGATGGCAACATTAGTACCACATCGCGTATATGTTTTAAATTCAAACTGAAAGTGTAAATTCACGGGAGGAAGCGTATTGTGACGGTGAACCCACGGAGTAAATCCGTGCTTTATTATTACTAGCACACATGCCCGTGCGTTGCAACGGGAGATTCTTTTCTCCACATATACTCAACCCAATATGAGCGTGGCTAGTCAGTTCAAAATTATTCATTCCTTTAATAAATTTAGCAGGTTAATTCTTAATTCCTTTGAATAATAATGCTCACCTTTTGTTTTGTGATGCTTGGATTAGATGGTGAACTTCAGAAACTCGCATAGTAAACATTAGTCACCATGAACCAGGGTTGGTCGGGTCAAAGAACTCGGTCGCGAAGCGCCTTCGTGTCAGTGCATGTGACACTTAGATTCTATATTTTATTTGCACATGCTTGTTAGTTAGGTATTAATATCAGTAATTTTGTGGATTAATTTATTTTAAAAATGTACCTATAAATATATTAGTATCAAAACATGCACCATTTGTTTTTATCTTTGATGAGAATACTACCAAAGGAAAAAAAGAGACATTGAGTGCATAGTGATTATAACGGAGATTTTTTTGCAGATGCTCAATTGTCCACACGTGCACATTATTAACATGCCTTTATACAAACACTCAATACTCAAAGATATAACATGCAGGCTTTACGATTGATTACCTTCAGTTAGTATATATGGTCCGGTCTATTCCCATGATTGGGATGCCTTTATACTCAAGCATGCCCCAGCGCCAACAATCCAGCTCTAGCGCCCTCCTATTTTTCATTTCTGTCGTTCATTTGCCTCGTGCAGGGTACAACCCTCCTCTAGGTAAATCATACCTAAATTGATCAAAGCTAGCATTTTTTGAAAGACAAATAAATACCCCCCAAAAAAGAGCATGTGGATGTTGTGCATTGCTCGCAGTGCCACCAACAAAATGCAAAGTGCTGGAGCACAGACACAGGTTTATGGATGAGTGCGCGTCCCCGCTTAAATTATGCACCTGACAGGCGATCTCTAGTTGGGTCAGTTGAACAAACTATGCGTGGCCGGTTCGCAGTTTATGAGATCGAACCCTCCCATCGGCAATTTTATTTTTTGCCAGCTCTCCGAACCTGGGCCTTAGTGCACGCTCAGGTGGGCTTTTTCTGTTGGGCCAAAACGGGTGGCAAGTAACGAAACCAAATAGCGTACATGAAATTAATTTAAGCGGGACCAAATGAAGCGGGACGAAACCAAGAATATCACCTCCCTTTAATAGTAGGTATAGATATAGATATAGATAGGAAACATACCCGTGCGTTGCAACGGGAGAAACAATTCACCCACATGACCATGTAAATTGTAACACAATATTCTATCAACTAAGATGAAATCAAAAGAAAAAATGAGCAAAGCTAGAGGATTAACATACATCTCCAGTGACGAGATTAACTGTGCAAAGCAAAAAAAAGGAGAGCAAGGTATCAACAGACTTAGCTTGATGCCACATCAATTCACATGTTCGAAGTTTGATCCTCAAATGGACCAATCTTGAAAATATTTTTTTGTTGAATAAATATGAACCGAAGGAATCAAACATATAAAATAATTCCAAGCAATTAAGAATCTACAATTGACACATAATCATGGGACTAATAGCAGAATGAACATTTTTCTTAAACAAATTTTAGAACCAACGATATTAAATGGTTAACTTCTGGCTTCTGAGATGATGGAACTGGGTCTTCTCGTAATGTTCAAGTACATCATTACCTTCTCATCTAGGACCTGAAAGCTGAAAAGAAGCAAAAAATAAAGTCAAATTTGTGGTCACTAAAAATATTTACAATGTAAACCAAAAATATAGTCTTCCCACGACTACCTTATCAGATAACTTGTATATATTTGAAGGTGTGTCTAGAAGACAATTAATTAAGTCCAATGGTGGATAGCGTTTTTATCAGAAAAGTGGTTTTTTCAGTCAGCAACTGATAAAAAATGCATCCTATGCTCCAAATGGAATGTAAATGCTGCATTTTGGAGGAAACGACATTCCAAACATGTTAAGAAACATGAATATAAGCGAAATCCTGGAAATTATTAAAGATGATTTTACCCTTCTTGGAAGCAAGATAAGTTTGTTCGGATGTAGTCGAATTCATTTACTGTCCAACATTATAGTGTTACTAACATGTTTACACTGTTAACTAAAATGCTAACTAAGTGGCAACTATTCTATACCTGTAGTTGGGTTTTCTGGAGCTCACTGATGACAAGGGAGCAACACATGTGACAGAAGGAGGGGGCATGGAGTTTAGTACATGATAAGCATTCGAAAAACAGACTTTGATGTATATACACAAGAGATTGAAATCTACAATGTTTAAAGATGGTAATTCCAAAAGGAGAAAGAATTCTCCTTGAAACCATAAACATATGGAGAAAATGAGAGCTACACAGATTTTCCATGGTCAACCATTGAGAAGTTTAACGCCTGAAAAGACTGCAGTACATCTACAGAAGATCTCCATTGATCACGGGGAGGCACAACCAACGTACTGCTAAATGATAATATGCACTAAATAGAAGTTATTAGAATATGATTTTGGTTTCACATCCATTTTGTAAAACAGCGGCTCCTGCCATCAAATGCTGATGGGGAGACTCTGGCATGTGAATGTCATTACTTTCTTCCTTAATAGCTACACAAAATGTGTAACAGATGAATAGGGGTAGGTTCTACAGCGAGACAACCCAACAGGAACATCTAGCCTACAAACATGTTAGTAACCAGAGAAATATAGCTACTGAAACATATTATTATTTTCAGTCAACTTACATATATAGGGTGTAGGTTTTTTCCCCACCCTATCTTTACTAAAATGAAGCCAACAAAATAAGTTCAGGTCTATGTGAATGAACACACAGCCACACACATCAGGAAGCTACCTACATACTGACGAAAAATACCAGCCGCATTTCCCTAGCTACTAAGCACTGGTACACAGGATTTATCTCATCACTGATATGAAAATTTAGGCTTCCAGTCAGTGATACTGCTCGACAGGGTCTTTTCTCGGCTCGAACCAATAAATGGAGGTGCCAAACTAAATGGGATTTAACATAAAAGTAAAACAATGTCGTACCTCAGAATCAGTGACCAAAGACCGTTGGCCGGATGGAGATGGAGTAGTACTAATTCCCAAAAATCTACAAATCCGCTGCTTTGATCTGAAGGTATTTTCTAATTTTAGAAGTAGAAATCGCATGAAAAGTCACCTGAAAAGGAGCAGCATAGGAACTTATAGCAAAAGCTGAAGGCATGGCAATTCTGGGCAGCATTCATGGTGCTGTTGGAACAACATGTGAGTGCAAGCATGATATTGAAGGTGCTATGCCGTTGCATCTATTTAATAAAATGTGCAAAGCTAATTAACCTTGAAAGATCCGCTTGTTGAGTTCATCCTCTACATATCTATACACGCAATTTATTCAGGTAAAAATCCATTTTCTTTAACACTGAAAGAATCATAAAAATTGATTGACTTAAATGTAGTATCACAATGAGAAAACGGATCTGATGAGAAAGAGGAAAGGAGGATCGCTTTGCTTACCTGACGAAGACGGACGATGAACGATGCGTCGGCGCGTTGACCATCGCCTTGTGTAGGCCGGCGACAGGGATCTGCGTTCCCACTCCCACGGACAGGTCGGAGCTCTCCCGTTGCGTCACTGGTGGGGCTTACGTTGTTGGCCTGCTCATAAGAATGATTTCTTGAGTTCATAAAATAATTGGCTTCAGTAGACAAAATAATCAATTTATCAATTGGCTTCCGTAGACAAAATAATCAATTTATCAATTATTTTATAAAGTTAATACCAACCAATCAGTACTGTTATCTCATCGCTCCAACTTTTTAATCTACTCCATGATGATATTCTTATAGAAGGCTTTAGATTGCAGCTTCTGTAGGCAGTAACAACACCAATAATCACAAAAACAAGCAGGAGAGCACCGGTTGCGATTTCCAAAACAATAAGCCAAAGTCGGTTGCTGCACTTTATCATGCTTATGCTCAGAAGCGGGACAATCAAATCCCTTTAAATTAGCAGCTGTAGACGCACCTAACACATGAGTACATTTCAGTCGATGGAAGTTTAAGATGATCTTAGGCCACTACAAAGTGTTAGTTATACAGTAACTAATAGTATAACACATATTGGTGCTGCACAAGTTTGAACATAAGATTTTGCATAAGTATCAAAACTATCCTATGTAGCTTATATGGGTAACTTGGTATTAGTTAGTAGTCATCACGGATTGGAAGGAGGTCTACAACATTACCTTGCTCTGAAGTGGATTTGAGTTTCACTCGCTCCTTTCCGATCCTCCCGAGGAGAGGCGCTCCTCACGCGCGAGACTAGTGCCCTCGCACAGCTGCACCCCTGCCGCACCCTTCCTTGTTCCCCGTCCTTCTTCTCCTACCTCCCCTCCTCCCTGGATCCTCTTCTGTCTCTCTTTTCTATCAGAAAAATCAAAAGCCCCGCCATGACCTTGGAGATCTCCCTGCCAGCCATGGAGGCCCGCCTCCACCTGCAAGTACTTCGCGCCGCCGCGCCGGATCCCTCCTTCTCCCGCGCCCGCCGGATCCCACCGCCGCTGTTCTGCATCAAGCAGGCGCGTCGTCCCCAGCCGCCCGAGCCGTCACATTGACCTGATCCAGAAGCTGCGCTCGACCACCGCAGCAGAGGTGCGGCGGCGGCGGGCGGGTTGAGGTCGGCCACAGCGGCGAGTGGTGCGGCGGCGGCGGCGGGCGGGTTGAGGTCGGCCACAACGGCGAGTGGTGCGGCGGCGGCGGCAGCGGGGGATTTGGCTTGGCCAGGCGTCGATGCAGATGCGTACAGGTATATTTTTCCAGCGAACAGTTTTTTCCTTTTGCAGATTATGTTGGATCGCGGGTTGAATACACAAAATCATAAGGACTTTTTTGCAAAAACGCCGCGACGATGAACCCAGGAGACTCAAATTATTATTAGGGAGAGATCAGGGAGGGATAGATAGATTACACGCCGCGACTCCTCCTTCTCAGGCGCAAACGCGAACAAGAACTGCAGCAGCGACGGACAAATCAGGTACAACTATGAGGCTACAACGCGGACGGTGAACCGAGGTATTCTTCCTCCTCCATCTTCTATCACATCTCTCCCCTCTCTCTGCCTCGCTCCCGAACGGGGCAGCCAACAGCATGCAGGGTCGCGTCCCCGCCGTCCATCCATGTCGATCCGGCATTGACCCCGACCCTGGATCTGGGCCGAACGACCCCGGGTCGTGGGACGCGGCACCCACCCGCGAACCAGGCTACTATGCCCCAACCCCAACTCCGCCGCCCGCCGCCGCATCCGCTCCTCCTACCCGAACCCCAACGCCAACTCCACCGCCCGCTGCCGCATATACTCCTCCTGCCCGAACCCCAACGCCAACTCCACCACCTGCTGCCGCTCCTGTTCCTCCGCTTCGAACCCCAACTCCATCCCCGGCCTGGACCCCAACTACGACCCCACTCACGGCCTCGACCCCACCATCTGCACTGAGCGTGCTGCTGCGTCCGGTGGATGCGTTCCTGCGGCGACTCGGGCTGCGTGTGCGGCCAGAGTGGCTTCAACTGTGTGCTGCCGGGTTGCCTGGGTTCAACGGTCATGGCGGCACTGAAGTGCAGGCTAGACAGTGTTTTGAGCAGTTCCTCTTCGCTGACATGAATGAATGCGGCGCTGGTGTGCTTCCGGAGGGCGTCGGGAGCATGGAGGCCGCCATCCTCGATGGACCATTTGTGCTACAGGTTGTAGTCCCCTTATAATTCAATATGTGAATGATTGGTTGTGATTTTCTTTTGGAGTTGTGGATATTAGTGCTGCTTTGGTGCCCCCCCTGATGCAGCATAGTTATGCAATGTATGGCATGGTTGTGTTCTTGTGGATACTTCAGCTTGGTGATGGCAATTTGTCTGAAATAGGGCGTTTGTAGTGGAATCTAAACCTTTACTTGACTTGCTTCACTTCAACTTAATGAGTGTGCCACAAAGGCACAATTCCTCAGTCGGAACTTTGGAGTGTCATTCTTTGACGCTTGAAGGTGCTTGCTGGCCACATAGAATGGTGAATATTGTTGACATTCTGTACTAGTAAACTGCAGGTTATGCATTTCAGTTCATCTAAGCTATCTAGTTTATAGAGTTCTTCATCATCAATGTGTCAAGAAAGGAATACTAAGCATCACACGGTCCTTTATGCTTAACCTGTCACATGTATCTTCAATGTAGTACTGTAGTAGGACTGATCATCTCTTTCCTTCTTTATTTGTAATGTGATATTATCCACATTTATATAATTTAAGTTGAGTTGGAACCAGATTCGATCTTAAGTTAAGGGGCCATGCTAATAGGGAGAAGAGAAAAATTGCATCACTTATTTGTTTGGTCCAAATTATAACGGTGTACATCTGTCGTGCAGATTCAGGATTGTTTCATGAATGCAACTATATTATCAGCTATCATATCCATATGATGAGTGCAAATTTATTAATAAATAAAGAACCTGCATTGTATGCAGCCACACAATTGTCCAGGGAAGTCTGTTAGTTTCACTATATTAGGAGCATAAGATGTTAATTTTAGGTTCCTGAATAAATTATAAGAACATATAATAGAAGGGGAGGACCATAATGGAACTGATGTATCACAGTAAAACTGTTTTCAAAATTCTGGAAGCACTGTTGTCACTGTCGGTTCTGTGTATGTTCCATGAGCTTTTCACCCTTATCTCAGATTCTCACTATTTCCTTACCTTTTGAGTTGTAATATATTCGTAATTTCTAATTGTGCATTGCTGTACAAAAGTTGGTTGTCATTAGATCATTACTCATTTTGTATTTCTTAAACCATCTAACCAGCTCTGTGTTTCTTAGGTTGATGAAATTGTCAATATGTCAGCCCCTTTAAGGGAAAGATATCGTGATACACATGCGGGGCCCAGAAGATGTTTAAAGTTATCAATGACCGATGGCATCCAACGCATATATGCAATGGAATACAGGCCCATGAAAGACCTGGAAGTTCTTGCTCCTGCTGGTTTTAAGGTCATCTTTTGTAATTTGATCTGCTCATTTTCCTGAGAAGGTTCTCTTGCCTTTTGATTTTATGTTCTGTTATTAGCTTATACTAAATTGATGCATTTCCACATAACGTGCTTAATTGCATTGGGTTGGGTTTGGCATGGGAATATATTCTTCACATACTTATATTCATGGCAATAGTATCAGGCAGTAATAGGATAAAGTTAGAATATTATTTTAATAGTAAATTTGACAGTGCCTATGCTCTGGTACCATTTTGACTGTTTTGAATTAATTCACATATTTACTTTTGTAGCAGTTGAATACATTCATCATTCTTATATTTGTTCTACCGAGTGGTAACTAATATGTGGAGCAGTATGCAATAACCATCTCACGGGCTATTAAACATTTAAACTTACATCTGGATTGTAACATGAACGTCGACATCTTTAATCAAATTGATGTGAAAGATAGGACCAGGTACTCCACACGCACCCAGTAAGTTTGTTCTCTACTTAGAAGTATGGTGCTTACTCTGTGTGTGGAGTGTTGGTTGGTGCTGGCAAAAAATTGATTGTAGTGCAGAAAACTCAGAACTCAGTTGAGAAACCACCCCGAAACTCATTGGTCATCACCATTTTCTGCATTGTTTAACTACCTTCCTCGTAAATAACGATTTTTCTTGAGACACCCTGTGGAATGAAATGGTAGATGCACTTTTTATGTACCGGTATCATATATATAAGTTATATGATTACAAACAACATATCAAGTAAATGCCAATTGAGTGTGCAGCATGAGATTATAAGACATATTTTTTCCCTTTCTTAATATTTGTATTAACAGCTCGTAACTTTTTGTACACATCTCAGATTGTTATAAGGAATGTGCACATAAAGAGGGGGCTTCTTATGTTAGTCCCTGAGGTTATTGAGATTCTTGGCGGGGTAGTTGATGAATTGGAAGCAGCACGTATCAGACTTGTTTCTGAAGTTAATAAACCACCTCGTGGAAAAAGGTATGTACTGTCCTTGTCCATCAGTGAACACGTTAGATTTTACGTAGATGCCATTTCATTGCAAGGTATATTGCTTCACCTTGGATTCTAAGCAAGAACTGAACAGTTATTTATGCAAGTGTCCGATGAGTTAGATCATTTTAAAATGCACACACTTCAGCTTAGGATCTGTGGCTGCATCTCTTCTTGGTCAGCAAGAGTCACAGCCACAATATCTTTTGGTGTATATTAAGTACTTGGCAAACTTCATTTTCTTTCATTACGTTTACACTTCTTTCTATTATAACTCCCAAGTTTGTAAACTGCATAATAAATGCTTATCCGATCAGCCACATGCCCTATTCTTTCAGTTTTGCTATTCAATGTGTTCTGTTCATCACATTTCTTTACAAGTTGCTAGTTGTTTGTTCATATCTTGATATATATTGTTCTAGATTCCACATGTATGTTCACGTGTTCATGCTGCAGGAAACAAGGTGGATTACCTTTGCCCTCCAGAGCCACGCTAGCTGCCTGGCCAGGTAATATAAGCGCTACAAATGGTGGTGAGCAAGGGATGTCAATGCCAAGAACAGTTAACCCCTCTCATCCAACAAATGGTGGTGAGCAAGGTACTGTATAAATTCTATTTCACCGGTTAGCTTTGGAGATACTTTTCTTAGATGGAGTGATAGAGGTTAGACCGTTAGAGAGGCAACTGAATTACGATAGACTGTTATCTGCTCTGCTAGCAATGCACAACTAGGCACATATTATTTTTGTTACCACTTTGATTTTACGATCGATTTACCTGCAATTAATTACTCCTACCTGTGACTATGCGGCAGAAAGATACTTTGTATGTTTTTCTACTCAAGTGGTGATACAAGTGACTGAATATGCTAGAGAAATTGTTTTTCCTGCAATTATGTCACTCTTGTAGCACACCGTACCGTATCAAAGAAAGTCGGTTTGTCAAGCAAGTTGCCCTGTGTTTCAGTTTTCATTGTTTAAGATCTTAACCTTCCAAGTTTTTATTATATGAGCTATTCATGCTTCATTGTTATTCAATTCACAGGTAATGCCTCTCAAGGTGGTCGAACTACACAAACAATGGTACAAGAGCGTATTAACCATCCTGTTGTAGTAAATGGTGTCCGAGAACAACGTCAGCATTTTCAAGAATTCACCATGCTGGACCGATCTACTTCTCTTACTGGGAACAATGCAGAAGCTTCTGCATCTGCTACCTATAGATATGAACCCCAACAAAGCACTAGTATAATTGCACGAACTTTGGTAGAAGAATATGTTGACCATCCTATTGTAGCGAACAATGTCGATGAACAAATACAACGTGTCCAAGAAATCACCATGCAGGACCAAGCTACTGCTTCTACTAGGAACAGGGGAGAGCTTTCTGCATCTACTCCTTGTGGTGGATGTGATTCCGAACAAGGGGAACATGCCATTGGTGCAACTGGTGCGGAGGCTGCACGGCCTTCAACTGTTGACGATGAGATTTGTCAGATGGAACATCCAGTCATTCTAAGTGGTGAAAATGAAAAACCATTCATATACATTTTCAACATGATGGCACATTGGACCATAGAAAAGGATACAAGATCCTATATTCAAGGAAAAATTAAGGTTCACTTGCTACTTTGGACCTTTTATTTGCAGATTTAGCTATCCTTCCAGCCCTTTTGTCTACAAAATTGTACATAGAACTGTGTCGATTTCATATTTCCAGTTTGATCAAAATATTTTTCCATGAGTTCAAGAGTGCTGGAAGATTGTCTTACATGTATATTTACTTTCAGTCATTTGCTACTTAGGACCTTTTATTTGCAGATTTAGCTATCCTTTCAGCCCTTTTGTCTATTTTTTTTAATATAGAACTGTGTCCATTTCATATTGCTGGTTTGGTCATTATGTTTTTCCATGAGTTCAAGAGTGCTGGAAGATTTTTCTTACATGTATATTTACTTTCAGTAGTTTGTGAAAAATGCAAATGTTGATTGGTGACAACTGCTACAGGGCTTGATCACCTCTGTCAAACGATTTCAATTTAAGCATCGCAAAGAGTACGAGCTACTTGTGTGCATAGATGATGGAAGTCAAATTTCAGAGGCCTTTGTTGACGGTGATGTGAGTATATATGTTTTATTAATAATTTCCTAACATGCTTACTCAGGATCATAACCTTTGACTTCACATTACACAGATTATACGTAACATGATTGGTCGCTCCTGTGAGGAGGCTACAGCTGCTGTTTCTGACCCAACCTCAGAATCAACCATCGCTATGAAACAAACTCTGAGTGGATTTCAGCATTATTTGCAGAAATTTGAGGTTGCCCCCCCTCCCCCCCCCCCCAACCTTTATTAATACCTTTGCGTTATGTTCCTTTCTTACTGGTGTGACTTTGTAATCATATTACCCCCACAACCTTTATTAATACCTTTGCGTTATGTTCCTTTCTTACTGGTGTGACTTTGTAATCATATTATGCATGCCTTGTCCGACCTATATCTAGGATGAACAGGGCCCTCCCGATTAAAATAAGTATGCTGGAACAGATAGAAATAAAAAAATGCAAATAAAAATCTATTTGAGACTTTTGCATACCATTTTGCAATGTCAAGGGGATGGCGATGTCTTGTCCGCACAAGGGGTTTTAGCTGCACTCGTGTACAAATCTTCTAGTTTGGCAACACTTACATTTCAAAGCTGAATGAATATTGTGTGTATGTCGTAAAAAAATCAGATTTTTTGTGACCTTTTAAGCGATGAACCACAAACTAAGCCCCTTAGTGCATCCAAGTCGGCCTGGAGGGGTGAAATGCCACCAGAGATCCTGTTTGACAACACTTTGGTCTACAAGCCGAATTATGTGGGGCTTGTAGCTTTTGAACTGTTCTAGCTTGCTTTAGATAAGCCCTAGCTATTTTGATAATTCCAGTTGATAAGTCCTTAGGCTATAAGCCTCATAACTTTTAAATCAAGTTATGCTAAACATGTTCAGATTAATACATAGCAGTTTAGCTTGCTAGTTGCTATATAATTTGTGCACACTTATTGTTCATGTTGGAACCTAGACTTTTGTTAATGTTTTAGAGCATCTTGCTAGCACTGCAGTTACCACATAAGTAAATAATACTACTGTCATTTGATCAGTTGCCTCTTCATATTGTACTGGTAGTAATTGCAGGTTTTCTTTGAAGCTATTCCTGTATATATATTGGTGGCAAACACCTCAAATAGTGTGCTCCTTACTGTACTACCTTGTATTCATAAGTAGGGAAGAAGTATATTCAGCCCCTTCAGCGCATGGACCATTGGAATTATTTCGAAAACCCAACTAAAACAAATTCATTTTATAGGATTTTAGTTCCTCGTTTTCTATTTACAACATCTTAAATCTTGAAGGTTTGAATGTAGGGTACAATGCTTATTGAGTACAACAGACAATCTTCTGTACCTATTGTGCGTGAGATGAACGAAGGCTCATCGACTGCTGATGCATGGCTCCTGCTTCAGAGGGTGAAAACATTTTCTGCTCAAAGGCACATCCGAAATTTGGACTTTATGGATACCACTCCGTGATTATGCTCAGCCTCTTTTGCTCGGTTAATGCAAAAGCTACATCGTCGTGATCTTGATATGCTGGCTAAGTGCACTTGTGAACTAAGTAAACATAAAAACAGTTTGTTGTTGCAAGGATAATACTGTCACATTATTGAAAAGACGATTCATGAATTCACCTGGCGGTAATGAAAGTTTTCAGTAAGATTGTAAAACGAAAATCAGAGTAACTGAAGGATTCATCGACATCAATTTTTGATCACTTTATGGAATGATGAAATCTGCTGTTACTAAACGAGAATTCAACAAGGCTTGCAGACACCACTATTGCTTAAAATATATTTTGTATTTGGCACTTGAAGGAACAATATTACTTTATTATGCTATTCTCAATGGCCAAACTCGTTGACCTGGCAAAAATGACCTTTTCTTTTCTTTTTTTCTACGAAAAATAACCTTTTCTTTCTCAGCCTATGCTATTGCTCCAGCACATTGTTTCTCAAAATTAATAGTTATTGTTTTTTGTTTTGTTTTTGAGGTATATATAAGCATGGACAGTCAATGGCAAAGAGGTTTATGGTACGTACTGCCCCCGTCTGGATTTATTAGTCCGCATTGTATTTTGTGTCATACTTTGACCATAAATTTGACTAGCAAAATATAAGTGATATGTCACCAAAATTATATTGTTAGATTCATATTTGAAAGTACTTTCCAATGATACTATTTTTGCTAAATAGTATAACTTATATTTCATTAGTAAAATTTATGGTCCAACTTTGACACAAATTACGAAGGGGATTGTGGGGACCCCAGCCGTTATGACCGAAGCCTCCAAATGTACGTACAACAGTGATCCCAAGATCAATTGTCACTGCGTACACCGAACTGGTACAAGAGTTTAACATCCATTACAACACGAGAGTATGACATAAATGTGACCTTATGGTCGAGTTTTACATGACATGCCTTAAGGCAAACACCAAAAGAACTTGCAGCGGAATCAACATTAACATCTTGGACCCATGTCACTGCCTTAACCCTACAGGCAAACTTCATAATCCTGTTCTTCCATAAGTGGCCAGTTAATAGGCAGGGACAAGCCAGTGAGTACGTTTGAATGTATTTGCAAGCAATCCCTAGGCGATTGCATTTGAAAGCTATACTAGGTGTCTTTGCTCAATCCATGAACAAGTAGGCGATAGTTCTACCATCCCTATAATCCAACACTTTCATAATCCAAACCACCACAATCTCATACCACTACAATCCAATCTTGTCATTCTGTATTACCAAGATTGACCCACATGTTATCACCATCCATCATTATCTCCTAATATTTCACCAACATACTATCACACACTTCCCACTTAAGTACCCATCTCGACCTGAGTTGATAAAAGAAAACACATCCACATGCTTAGTGTGGCCCACTAGCTGTCCTTGACCGTGGACACGGCTATTTGAATAGTTTTACACTCTGCAAAGGTAGTACACTGTACCCACAAGATCCGAGTACTTAGTGTGTCAGCCACCACTCGACGTACGTTAAGTACCCGAACACGACCTTTCCCAAAGCTGACACTAGCACGAACCCACTTGTTGGTACCCAGCCCTCATGCTACCATTCACATAACACGGCACTCGGCCAATTCACATCCAGGCCCTCGGCCAAATTCTTTCATCACATAACACCTCACATTAGGGGACCAACGGTGTGCCCGGTGACTGTGACAGTCCTAGCCGTCCATTCCAAGGCACGACTCTGCACCGAGAGTGTATCCCGTATCACTCCCGCCACTAGTAATGCGGGCCCTATTCTAGAATCAAATAAGGTACTCAATCGAGCCCCTTCCCATATCAGGGTAATGTGGTTGCACTTGTAAGGCTAGTTAAAGCGGCACGAAGACAAGATGAGTTTTGTAAAACACACACACACACACACACACACACACACACACTCTTCCTGACCTCATAACCCAACTTCCATCAACATCCTTTAATCTCCATTACCATCTCTAGATCATCAAAGGAAAGAAAAGCCCTTTTCCAAAAATCACCCATGGGCATTAATGGCATCCAAGGGGTTTTCATAAACCATCTTTTGAAAACAAGAGTTTTGTGTTGGAAATAGTGCCCTAGAGGCAATAATAAAAGATTATTATATTTCCATGTTCATTATTAATGTTTATATTTCTGTGCTATAATTGCGATGGTTTCCGGATCTGCATATAAACGAGATTCGGAGGAAAACCCATATTCATGTGTGGAAACATAAACACAAAGTAGTTCCCTAGTCTCGCCTCTAAGACTAGCCTATGTGTTGCATGATGTTTCTGTTTTCCTGATCATAGGGTATTTTGAATATTGGTAACAATAGGAGCACATTGTTAACAGAACAAGGGTGCTGGACAGACCCAATTGAATGATATACTTGAGATCACATCATTAAGTAGTTATAAGTATCATCATCGGTATGTTAACGAATGCACGTATCCCTAGACCATAAGAATATTGAGTGCCTTCATACCGGATGATGTACTTTGGGGTTCGTCAAACGTTACTCGTAACGGGGTGATCATAACGGCAACTTTCAGGTACATTGGAAAAGTATTTCTAGGTGCTTAATAGTTCGAGATGGGAATTTGCTCCTCCGACAAAGGAGAGATATTCTTTAGGCCCTCGCGATATTACGGTATCCAATATCGTCTGGCCAGACACGCTAATTTGATCACAGGGATATCGGAATACGGAAACGAGAAAAAAAGAACATAACCGGTAACGAGGATAACTAGGTATTGTGATTAAGTGTTGCTTCACTTGGATACCGATAAGTCTCACCCCGGGTTTTGTAAAGCATCACGAAGCAAAGGGATTGGCAAAGTTAATAAAGGTTCACTCGAAAAGTTTTAGTGTAAGTGTAGGAGTCAATATGGGCGTCCAGGTCCCGCTATTGATTATTGACCGAAAAGCGTTCCGGGTCATGTCTGCATTTTACCGAACCTACAGGGTCACATGCTTAAGGGTAGTCAATCTGTTGAGTGCTAGAGTGATAGGAGCTTATGTATATTGCACTGGAAAAGTTCCAGAGAGAATGGAAATGTTCCGGAGAGAAAACTGAAAGAGTTTCAGAAAGAACCGGAAAGGTTTTGAGAAAACCTAGAAAAACCGAAAGTTCGAAAAAGTTCCAGAGCACCCCAATTTAGTCTACGGAAGGTTCCGTAATTTTTTGGAACCTCCTAGTGGCCGGAAAAGACTAATGGGCTGCCCCCCACTTGGAAGGCCCAAGTGGGGGGTGGGGGGGGGGGGGGGGGAGGGCAGTCACTTGGGCCATGGGCCCATAGGGGGTGCACCCCTTTGCTTGGTGGAAGGGCTAAGGGGGGCGGCGGCCAAGGGGTGGAGCCACCCTAGGGGGCGCCGACCTAGGGGCTAGCCTAAACCCGAGATGGGGGGGGGGGGGGGGGGCGACCTAGGGGCTGCCCCCTCCCCAAGTCGGCCACCCCCCTCTCCACCTATAAATAGGTCAGAGGGAGCAGCCCCAAAGGCACTCTTCCACGTGAAAGGCTACACCCTCCCATCTCATCTCTCTCCTGCATACATACACGACGGAAGGCTACATCTCCCTCCCTCTTGCTCTCTGGTTGATCTTCGTCCTGGATGGCGAAGCTCTGCCGGATTGACGTCTCCGTACGCGTGGACTCCGGTAGAGAGATTGTGCATTCGATCTTTGTTCGTGGGAGATATCCTCGCGGTTGGGAGGTTGTGAATTCCTAGCTGCGGGGATCGGCATCGACTCGCTTCACCAACTCTCCTCTCCGCTGCTATCTTGGTGAGCAAACCAATCTAGATCCAATCTACCTTCTTCATAGATGATCTTGGGTTCCGGTTTCGTAGGCTACGATTTTTTTTGTTTTCTACTATGTTCCCCAACAGTGGCATCATGAGCGATCTATGAGTAGGTGCAGGTACGATCTAGAGTTCATAGTGATGAACGGGCATTGCACATTTTTTTGTTGTGCGCAGTTTTTTGATTTAGATCTAAAACTGGATATTCTTGTTGCTTCCCATCTAATTGGATAATTGAGATCTCATCTGTATTATAAGATTTTGTTACAAAGATCTTGCTTTCTAAGGTCCTTCTATGCTACTCATGAGTATGCTGGTTGTACTGACCAAAGTTATGCTCAAGATACTTTTGGTCTTAGTTTTGATGAGGTAATATTGTGCAAGGTGATGGGCGTGTTAGATTGTGATCTAGCACCGGGGTCACGCGTTTAACAAAGTTTAGCATGGGTATCGAGACTTTTAGTCTTGCCTCACATGCACCCCGAATGTTAATCTAGCAACTTGAATCATCATGCTTTGTGGTTACGTAGGTAGCAAACGGTTTGCAACGGAAACCATACAAGCCACGTAAAATTTGAAATAAACGAGTAGAGGCGTCTAACTTGTTTTTGTAGGAAGTGCATGTGATGTGGTATATTCTTCGTCATGTGAATGAGATTTGTATGAGATGATTATATGATGTAATTATTATTTGCATGACTTGCATGTCATGGTACGGCATGATGGCATGAGCCATATGACGGCCTACGTGCCAACTTCATGTAATGTTTTATTTTATTAGCTATAGTGATAGCAATAGTTGTAGCATCTACATGAAGATGATGGTCATACGTCGTGGACCTCGACGCCATGCCGTGCGTGGAGAAGGTGATCTCCGCCAAAAGAAGACAAAGGAAGGGGACATGACGTCCGGAGTTTCTTCGAGAAGGGACTATGCCATATCACATAATTATGAATTGTGATGTTAATCCCTTTTATGCACCCTGTTTTGATGCACGGTAGTCGTGTTTTAATAGGGAAATCTCTCACATTAAAAATATCAAGTAGTTAGTATTCTTCCAAGTGTAGCACCGTCTGGAATGCACATCTCCATGGGGTGCGCCATGCCAACATGGGTATAACAGGAATTGGCATGCATGAGGCGGGTGGATCCGATCACACCGCAAGATCACATGGTTGTCTTGACATTCAAGCAAGATCGTCTTGAGCTCGGAACACATCCATCGAAAGATGAACAAGAGTCACATGGAGATGTGATCGGCTTGTTTGCCTACTTGTCGGGTTTTTCGTCATAAGTGATGTCCACATCAATGTCGGAATAATCGGGACAAGGATCTTGAATCACTAATAATCAATTATGAGAGATATTAGTTTTAGTGGGAGCGCACTTTAATATTAATTTGTTAATTACTTAGTGCAATTAATTTTGAACAATGTCTAAATCAATTTGCATGTTTCGTTGTAGAGAGATGGCCCGCAACAACACCACCACCTTTAACTTAGGTTCGATGCTTGAGAAAGAAAAGTTAGCTGCGAATGGAAGCAACTACGCGGATTGGTTCCGCACTCTGGGGTTAGTCCTCAGGGTTGCTAAGAAAGACTATGTTCTAAGAGCAGCTCTTCCACCGGCTCCCGCCGACACAACATCACATGATGACAAAAATGTCTATGCATCCAAAGTTGATGATCACACCGCGGTTCAGTGCTTGATGCTTACTTGTATGGATACAGAGCTGCAAAAGCGTTTTGTGAACACCTCCGTATTTTAGACGTTCATGGCGTTGAACGCTCTGTATATGAACAAGCAAGGGCTGAACGTTATGAGAAACTAAAGCACTGTGGGAATGAAAGATGGCTGAAGGTAGCTAAGTAAGTGAGCTTGTGATCAAAATGGCTGGTTACATTCAAGAGGCTGGGTGCATTGGGATTTGCTGTCCCTACTGCACTTGGTACTGACCCGATCCTTGCATCTCTTCCCCCATCTTACAACGGGTTTATCGTGAATTATAACATGAATGGGATGGAAAAATCCGCAGACAAATTGTTCGCCATGCTGAAGACCGCAGAAAGTGTTATGCAGAAAGATAACAACCACGTGTTGGAGGTTACTAAGACCACCAGTTTCAAGAAGAAGGGCAAAGGCAAGAAGGCCAAGGGCGCCGGTAAGACCACCGCTTCTTGAAAACCGAAAGGTGGCCCGACTAAAGAGACGGAGTGTTTCTTCTGCAAGCAAAAGGGGCATTGGAAGAGAAATTGTAAGAAACTTGGCAGAGCTGAAGAAGTCTGGATCGTCCAACAAATGTATAATGGTTATACATATTATAGACGTTTTCATTACTGGTTCTCGTTCTAAGTCATGGGTATTTGATACCGGATCCGTTGCTCATATTTGCAATTCGATGCAGGGGCTTCAGAAGATGCGAAAGCTAGTAAGGAATGAAGTACAAATGCGCGTCGCGAATGGTGTCCAAGTAGCCGCCAAAGCCGTCGACATTTTTTCTTTAAGTCTACCTTCAGGATTCGTTTTAGAACTTAATAATTGTTATTTCACTCTGGAGTTGTGTAAAAACATTATATCAGGATCTTGTCTTTTACGCGATGGATATTCCTTCAAATATGAGAATAATGGTTGTTCTATTTATTTGAAGAATATGTTTTACGGATTTGCACCATTGGTTGGTGGTTTATTCATTATGGATCTTAAATGTAGTAAGTATGTCTATAACATTAGTGCTAAATGTCTAAAGTTGAATGATGCAAATATCACAATGTTGTGGCATTGCCGTCTTGGCCATATCGGAATGAAGCGCATGCAAAAGCTTCATAAAGATGGAGTTTTGAAGTCTTTTGACTTAGAATCATTTGACACATGTGAAGCTTGTTTGATGGGTAAAATGACCAAGACGCCGTCCAATGGAGTTATGGAATGGACGAGTAACTCATTAGATATAATACATACCGATGTATGCGGTTCGATGAGCATACCGGCACGTGGTGGATATCTTTACTTCGTGAATTTTATTGACGACTTAAGTAGATATGGTTATATTTACTTGATGAAGCAAAAGTCTGAAACATTTGAAAAGTTCAAAGAATTTCAGAACGAAGTTGAAATCATCGCAACAGGAAGACTAAGTTTCTATGATCAGATCATGAAGGTGAATATCTCAGTGAAGAGTTTAGCAAACATCATAGTGAGCGTGGAATCATTTCACAACTTACGCCGCCCGAAACTCTGCAGAGAAACGGTGTATCAGAAAGACGTAACCGGACCTTGTTAGACATGGTAAGGTCTATGATGTCCTTAACAGAACTGCCCTTATCTTTTTGGGGTTATGGCTTAGAAACCGCTGCTTTCACGTTAAATAGAGCACCGCCAAAGTCTGTTGAAACGACGCCTTATGAGATATGGCACGGGAAGAAACCCAATTTATCGTTTCTTAAAATTTGGGGATGCGATGCATATGTAAAGTGTTTGCAACCAAATAGACTCGATCCCAAATCAGACAAGTGTTACTTTGTAGGTTATCCCAAAGAAACTATTGGGTATTCCTTCTACCACCGCATCGAAGGCAAAGTGTTTGTCGCTAAAAACGGAGTATTTCTCGAGAAAGAGTTCCTCGCGAAAGAGATCAGTGGGAGGACGGTACAACTTGACGTGATTATTGAATCTTCGGTCACAGTTCCAAGGGTTGAGGCACCAGAAGTAATTCTGGAGGTCATCCTTGCGACTGAGCCGGGAGCTTCTACAAAAGTTGTAGGACCTTCGATCAAGGCTGTAGCCGAACCACGCAGGTCTACTAGAAATCGTTTGGAACCTGAGTGGTTCCAAAATGAAATCTTTATCATGGAAGATGATGAACCTGCGAATTACAAGGAAGCAACAGAGGGCCCTAGTTCCACAGAATGGCTTAAAGCCATGAAATCCGAAATGGAATCCATGTACGAAAATCAAGTTTGGTAGATCCTCCAGAGGGTGTGAAATCAATTGAATGTAAATGGATTTTCAAAAGAAAGACAGATGCAGATGGTAATGTCACCATCCATAAAGCTCGACTTGTCGCAAATGGTTTTTGACAAATTCAAGGAGTTGACTATGACGAGACTTTCTCGCCCGTAGTGATGCTCAAGTCTGTGCGGATACTACTACCAATTACTGCATATTACGATTACGAAATATGGCAGATGGATGTCAAAATGGCTTTCCTAAATGGAAATTTAACTGAGGACGTGTACATGGTACAACTCGAGGGTTTTGTCGATCCAGAGGATGCTGGGAAGGTGTGCAAGCTTCAAAGAGCCATTTATGGGTTGAAGCAAGCATCACGGAGTTGGAACATTCATTTTGATGAAGTTTTCAAAGGGTTTGGATTCATCAAGAACGAAGAAGAATCTTGTGTTTACAAGAAAGAAAGTGGGAGCGCGAAACTATTTCTAATCTTATATGTAGATGACATATTATTGATTGGGAATAACGTGAATTTTCTTAGCGAAGTAAAAGAGTCATTGAAGAAGAGTTTTTTGATGAAAGACTTAGGCGAAGTGTCATATATATTGGGCATTAAAATCTATAGAGATAGATCAAAACATCAAATAGCGCTAAGCCAGAGCACGTACATTGACAAGGCTTTGAAAAGGTTCAAAATGGAAAATGCCAAGAAGGGTACACTCCCAATGTCACATGGCACAGTACTTAGCAAAAATCAGTGTCCTCACATAGCTGTTGAGCAAGTGCAGATGACTAAGGTTCCATATGCTTCGGCAATTGGATCTATCATGTACGCCATGATATGTACAAGACCAGATAAGTACCTCAATAGGACAAAGGATATGTTCTTAGTCTATGGAGGTGATGAAGAGCTCCTTGTAAAGGGTTACATAGATGCAAGCTTCATGACTGATCCTAATGCTTTCAAATCTCAATCGGGCTATGTTTTCACACTCAATGGTGGAGCAGTGAGCTGGAAAAGTTCTAAGAAAAGTACTGTGGCGGATTCTATAACGGAGGCGGAATACATTATTGCATCTTCAGAAGCTTCAAAGGAGGGTGTTTGGATTAGGAACTTCATCATCGAGCTTGGTGTAGTTCCAAATATGCTGGATCCACTGGAGCTCTATTGTGATAATACGGGCACCGTGGCTCAAGCAAAAGAGCCAAGAGCTCACCAGAAGTCCAAGCATGTAGATCGTAATTATCATGTTATTCACCACTTCGTGGACGAAGGATATGTGAAAATATGCAAAATTGACATGAGTCTGAATGTGTCGGACCCGTTGACGAAGTCTCTACCACGAGCAAAGCATGAGGAACACCGGAATGCCATAGGTGTTAAAAACTTATGTAAACTAGATTATTGACTCTAGTGCAAATGGGAGACTCACTACTAGGAAAAGGCCTGCTAGTGGCGCACCAGTTTTGCCTACTAATGGCGCACTACTGGTGCGCCACTAGCACCACGCCATTAGAATTAAATACTAATGGCGCACCCCTGGTGCGCCATTAGTATAGCCCACCGTGCGCCATTAGTATGCCTCCGAGGGGGCCATATGTACCCATGTGCTTTGGCATACTAATGGCGCACTAGTGGGTGATGCGCCATTAGTGTCATTTTTGCAGTGCGCCATAGTGTGCTGAGTGGTGCGCCACTAGTATGAATATTAGGGATTATTTTTTTTCTTTTCTGATATTTTCACAGGTTGCAAAATATATTATTGGACAGAATATAGACAGCACCACACAGCAACAGCAGATTCATCGAATACAATAGAAGATTAGTCTCCGAATACAATTCATCATATTAGTCTCCGAATTCAAAAGACCGAACAAAGATAGAACATTACAAGTCTCGAGACCGCGAGTAGCGAGTTTGTCTTCACATTACAAGTCGATATCGATCATCTAAACTACCATCACATAGAAGAGAGCTGCGGTCATCACGATGAGCAGAATCGCGATGAAACTGGTCTTCATCCGGTTCCTCCAACGCTCCCTCCTCTCTCCCGCTAGATAGCGCGCGTATCTAGATTCCGCCTCCGCCCTAGTGGTGTACCCTTTGTAACTGTTACCGCTGAAATGGTGAACCTGTCTCCGACACTCCTCCCAGTCGTCATAGACTCCGGGAACCTTACCCTTGTACACGACATACGACGGCATCTCTATGCACTAGCCAAACAAAACGTTAGTAGCAATTCACAGACAATACATAAGCAATATATAAGTATGCAATAAAAGGATCGGAAGAGAAAAGCAAGACATTAATAGCATCGATTACATCTAAGTTGAACGACTGTCCAAACCAAAGAGACATACAAGTTCATTAAAGTTTAATTACAACATGAGCCAATCGATGTTTCAGAACTACACATAGCATCACTACTTTCGACTCGACTCAAGGGACCGGAGCGTGGATGAAGCCGCCGTCTCTCGTGATGGTCATGAAATCGCGGGCGTTGTCAGCCTGCATTTGTAGCGTTGTGTCTATCTCACTGTTGGACGGTTGATTTCTGAGGTTGAACTGCCCCGAGGTACGAAGGACATCTTGATGGATGATTTCCGCAAACTCCGACTGGATGCGAAAGAATTCTTGTCTGATGTCCGCGTCCTGGATTGCCGACAAGCTCGCGGCCCAATCTTTGAGATTATTTGGTAGCAGAAGGTGATTATGGTCCCGTACGATCGCCCGCATGTGATGGAGGGCGTAGTAGGCATCCTTCTGACCGCCAGGCGGCTGCTTGACGCAGCAGAACGTCGTATTGTGGGCGAACACGTGCTTGCCGTACTTACGAACTGGCCTGGTGAAGGTACCTCCAGATTTGGCGTAGCCGGGGAGAACTTCATCAAGAACTTTCTTGATATTTGTGTAGTCTTTCTTCGACTGACGGTCCGAGTCGAAATACGTGGCCGTGGAATATTTCAGGCTTAAGAGGATGAGTGTGCAATGTGTGTCATTGCACAAAACACGGAATGTTAAAAAAAAATGATCGAAATCTAAGAAATCATATGTTACGGGGCGGTTGAGGGGACGACTTACTCGGAAAAGTAAGGCACGAGGAAGTTATCCTTATCTGGGTTTGCCAGAATGACGCCTTCGAGGTAAGAACTCGCGACTTGCCGGTCCCCAGCACTGCCCAAGATCTTGGCACGCATGTAGAAGGGGTCGACTATCACGATGTCCGGGGTCTTGTCTCTAATGATCCGCATCTCCATACTCAGCGAAAATAGCCGAACGAAGGTGTAGTGCAGCGGATGAAGGTTAAACATAGCGAAGATGTCATCAAACCGCAGGACGATCGTACCCCCGATGGCGCTATCCACAAAGCCCTTGCCCTCTGGCACCTTGGCCACGAAAACCAGGTATGCCACATCATTCTCTCTGAGACGCCGCTTCTCCAAAGAAAGAACACTGTCATGCAGACTCCGCATAGCACCTGTTGCAGCATTGAGCATATTAGTCGGTAGCATCGGCCTACCCGCCACATGCACCCTCCTCGAGATATCCTTAGGTGAAGGTGGCCCGTCCTGAGCACGGATCGTACTCGGTGCCGGCTGGCTCGCACCCTTGTTACTCTTTCTTTTCCGTCCCTTCTTCTTCTGCTGTAATGGGACCGAGTTCTGCTCACAGACCGCCTTCTTGAGTGTGTTGGGGCTGATAATATTTCGCACCTCGGCTATCTGAGGCTCGGTGAAGTCGGCAGCTGGAGGCGTCTCCTGAGAACTGAACGCCAGACGACGCCTGTTGCAATTGGGTTTCTCCGCGGTACCAGCTAGATCGCGATCGTCTTTTGTAGGGTTGGGTTCTTGAGAAGGAGGCCCCAAGAATTCGTCATCGTACCCATGTTCGGCAAAGTACTTATCGACGTTGGTAAATGTACCGTCGTCGTCGTCCGGATCCTGTGCCATATGCATGTTCGGATCCTGTGCCATAGGGATGTCCGGCATGTCTGGTAGCGTTGCGGCGGTCTTGCCATGGCTTGGCGCCGGCACGACTGGCGGTGTTGTCTTTGGGGTGGTGTCCCCTACCCCCAAACGAATCTGACTCTTCGGCCAAAGCAGGGGCCAGCTTAGGCAGGCGCTGAGGGTCATCACATCATCTTCGTCGGCCCCGGCGGGTCGAATCGGAGGTAACAACTCGTCGCAGCCTGGCAGCACCCGAACCAGTTGAACCCTATACACGGTGGGTGGCATCGGATTACCATGGAACACGGGGTTGCCCGGTTGAACGATTCTGCCCTTGGCGACATCGACCAACTCGTCGTTCACGAAGTGCAGGAGAGTGCACGGAACGTCGGCGGCGCCCTGCGAAAACATGTAGGGCGTCAGGGATGCCCAGTTAAAGGCAAGGAGATGAAGTCCTCGGCCGAGAGGCTTAATTAGTTACCGTGATGATGGCGTCGAGCTCGGCTAATGTCGAGGCACCGCCAACGGCGGGCGTGCAATTGACGGAGGGGCCGCTTGCTGCCGAGGTGCCGGCCGGCGTACACCCGTGTGCATTAAGCTCCAATGCCCGTGCCGGCGTCGGAGACACCAATACCGCCTCCGCCGGAGACACCAATGGCGCCGCCTGCGCGTTGTGCGAGTTGCTGGCCGTGAAGCTGGGAATCGGGGGCGGCCCCTGTTGGCCGCCCGCAATCCACATCGTCAGCCCATGAATCAAGGTAGGCATAATGCCGGTGAGCGTCGATCCCAGTTGTTGTTGCACTTGCTCTTGGACAATCTCCGGAATCCGCGCCACTTGTGCCTTGAGTTCTTGAACCTCGCGCGACTGGCTTTCCGAGCTGGTCTTTCTCTCCTTTCGCCCACCAGCGTTATAGTATGACGACCATTTTGTGGACAAGCCTTTGCGGGCCACACGACCAGCTGACGACGGCTTACTGAGCTTATCCTTGTTTTTCATTACGTTCAACGCCCTATTTAGAGTGCTGTCCCAAGGGGTGCTCTGAGCCGACCCCGCGCTACTGCTTTCAGTCTCCTGCGGAAGGAATGTGAACCATTTAGAAATTTGGCTTCATTAATTAGAATGCAACCATATGGAGCTAATTACGCGGGGGTGTATTCCTTACCAGAACAAGCTCAAGCGCCCTGGTCTTCGGATCTGTGGTAAGCTCCTTTGTTACCGGGTCCTCCTTGTACCGGGCCCTGACATAGTTCCTGGTCTGCTTGTCACGGTATTTCTCGAAGCGGGGCGGTAGGCCTTGCTCGGCATGCTCCGCGTCCTCCTTGTCCCATATAGGCTCCGCCACTCTGTAACCACCGGGACCGAGTTTGTGTTCCCCTAAGTTCAACTCCCGCATTTCTTTTCCCCACTGACTTGATTCGGAGGTTGCGCTGCTCTCGCACTTGATCTTGAACTCCTTGTAGTCATCTTCGCTGATCGAAGGATTTTTCGCCTTGATCTTCTCATAACTATCACCTTTGTCAATCATTCTCTTCACCGCGCTTCTCCAAGTAGACAGGGCCGTGCTCATCCTCGTGAGGGTGGCACTGTTCACTTTATTCCCTGAGAGGCGTGTGTTTTCAAATTCAGCGGGGAACTTGTATCGTTCGTGCAGCTTCGTGAAGAGGAGGGTGCGCAAATTCCCTCGGTCCTTATGCCTTAGGTTCTCGGTGTTGATCGAGACGGTGCTCCGGAGAATGCACCCGAGCTGAACCGAGTACCCCTTGACTATTTGTTTGGGCGCCGTTGGATGCCCGTCGGAGTTCACTTCAGTAAATTCCTCCTTGACGGTGCGGAGCACGTTCGGGCGCCGGTCCTTCCGTTGCCTCTTCGGTTGGCTGCCATCTGTGCGTGCGCTGCCATCATCAGTGGTGGCATCCTCGGCGGCACCATCAGTGGTGGCATCCTCGGCGGCACCATCAGTGGTGTCATCCCCGACGCCACTAGGGGTTGTGTAGTCAGGATCGGTGTCTTCCATGGCGTCCTCATAGCGGTGAGGTTCTTCCTCCATCTCCTGGGATAGCTCCCAGAATGCCTTGCCGCCCGAACCGCCGGCCTCATCGTTGTGGGCCATGTTTCCCTCTAAATAGGAAAAAAGTTTGGTCAAAAAGTTGGTTATTGTCAAGGAACAAGATCTCATCATTTAGGGTTTGTGAGGAATTATCATGGTCTCATCATTTAGGGTTTGTCGACACCGAGGCATCCTAAAAGCTAAGGTTTTATCATTTAGGGTTTGTCAACGCCGAGGCACCCTAAAAGCCTAAGCTTTCATCATTTAGGTTCTTATCGACACCGAGGCACCCTAAAAGCCAAGGTTTTATCATTTAGGGCCTAATCACTTGGCTCTATTGCCACCTATGGCAGTTGCTTTTTGTCTGTCCACACATGAATTCATCATATGTGTTTAATGCAGCAAGAATAAAGGGGCAGTTGATCCTACTTAATTAAGTACTAAGATACCCCGGCCCATGCATTAGTCGCAAGTACCCCATATGTCCTATTTTTAGCAAAGTCATGCTAAAATTCACGGAAAATTTCAGCATGACCTTTGCTGAAAATAGGACATATGGAGTACCCGAATTTGCCGGAACGGAAGTTAATCGACATTCCGGCAAACTCAAGGGCCTCTTGGGGTACAGCAGCAGCATCACAAGTTGACAAAATTCCCAAGTAGTACAGCAGCAGCATCACAAGTAGTACCAATGAACATATAGTCCAGCAAGTTGAAAAAGCTGAAGTTCTCAGCATGAAGAATCACACAACACAGCACCTACATTATGATGATACATTTGGATCTTCATAGGAGCATACAACAATGCAGGCAAAAAGAAGGAGAGATAGGTCAGATTACACAAATAGGTTCCATATTCTGAGAAAAGAACAAGTGATAAAATGTATAGCTGGAGCTTTTAAGAAAAAGTTGCAGAAGCTTGTAAAACTATACTTTGAAGTTGAAGCTTTTAAGAAGAAGAAAATCCAGCCGCGCTAACTAACTGTAAGGTAATGACTACTCATATTGATGTTCAGAATAACTGATCCACTCTCCAAGAAGATGGCAGATAATGATTTCCTCCTTAAATGCAACTAAGCATTAAAACATGGATTTAGTTCTACTGATATGCAAATGGGCGATATAATTATTTATTCCACTAGTGAAGTTTTGCAAATGGGTATAAATCTGCCATTTATTCTAGATTTATTCTACAGCCATAATCGGTATTGCATAATCTAGTGATATAATTGCAGATTTATTCTACAGCCACTAGTGAAGTTTTGCATAATGAAGTTCTACAACCATTTATTCTAGATTTATGCAAATGGGTATAAATCTGCCTCAACGATTCACAACCTGTGTCACTGCTCCCCACGATGTAATGTCCCAAATCATCTATTTCAACATCACCAGGATACAGGATACAGGAGAGTTTGGGATGGGGAATTAGAGATACAGAGGGAGGAGGAAGTTGCAGGGGTGAGTTTCCGAGAATGAGAGAGAGAGAGTTTAGAGACTAATCAACGCCTGCTCACTTGCACGGTCTCAGCCACTCTTATACATTTCTCCCACACACACTTACAGGTGGTCCCGGGGGCCACCAGCCAGCTCAGCGAGCTCGCTCATCCTGAATCGCAGCTCACCTCATAGCTGGGTCCTGCACAATCATCTAGGTTGGCAAGACCAGGCGACTCGATGTCCGCCGACGTAGCCGGAGGCGTGACACATGACCAGAGAGGAAGTACCAGAATTAAGATGAGGTTACACTGTTAAAGCTAATGAAATGGGATATCTCATTTCTTGCCTATATTTTTTCCAAGTAAGAAATGGTTGGGATCCATCTCCGCGGCCCATACGAATATACAATGAGTCATCTGACTCATCTCACCTTACCTTATCAAGATTAAGTTTATGTGCCTTTATTTGGTTCTTTCGTACTCAACTGTTTTTTCTTAAGTTTGTGCATTTGTTGTTCTATTTGTTCCGTGCTTGAGGCTAGAAATATTGTTATATTCATTTTCATAGCCATTAGCCTCTTTAGTCCTATAACATTTATAGTTTTTATAGATAATTTTTTTTTCTGCAGATAAAATTTATGTCATTGTTTCTCGAGCTGGAACATGCTTTTTCAACTAATTTGGTTTCTCTAGGCCTTTAGTACCAGCCCCTGATTACTGAATGGCTCAAATGTCCAAACATGCTTTCCTATTCATTCACTATGTACACATTTTTATTCAATCTAAAGTCCCGCAGCAACGCGCGGGGTATTATCTAGTAAATTTATATGCGTAGTTGGTATTCTCAAGTAGATACTTTGCTTTCGCGGAGCTCAAAAACCTATTCACGATGCCTTCGGTCATCGTGCGGACCATGGTCGCCTGCGGGGTAGAGCAAAACGATATTTTAGAACCAAGAAAAAAATTTGGCATGGCTTTCCCTAAAAATAGGACCAAAAAGAATGCATAGTGCCAAAATTCTCGCCGAAACGGAAATGAATCAACATTCCGGCAAAATATTGGCAACTATCGCATTTCAAATACCGGTACCTGCAAACACAAACATATATGCAACACCACAAACATATGCAACACCACAAACATACATAGATCTAGCTAGGCCATAAAAAGTGCATGTGCACGTTGTTGGAGGGAGAAAAAAAGTAGATCTAGCTACAACATAAAGATAGCTTTCCCCTTACTTACCTATCAAAAAAAGGTAATTTAACCACTTAATTTTGATGAATCTATGGTGCAAATGAGGTGAGGAGGAGGAGGCAGCCGACACAAGCTTGGAGGAGGAGGTGGAGAGAATGAAGTGGGGAAAGTGAGTGTGTAGGTGTGGCTGTCCAAAATATCTAGCTGGTCCCAGGTTACAAATGGCGCACCTGTTGGGGAACGTAGCAGAATTTTAAAATTTTCTACGCATCACCAAGATCAATCTATGGAGTCATCTAGCAACGAGTGAGAGGGGAGTGTATCTACATACCCTTGTAGATCGCGAGCGGAAGCGTTCAAGAGAACGGGGTTGATGGAGTCGTACTCGTCGTGATCCAAATCACCGATGACCGAGCGCCGAACGGACGGCACCTCCGCGTTCAACACACGTACGGAGCAGAGACGTCTCCTCCTTCTTGATCCAGCAAGGGGGGAGGAGAGGTTGATGGAGATCCAGCAGCACGATGGTGTGGTGGTGGAAGCAGCAGGATTTCAGCAGGGCTTCGCCAAGCGCTACTGGAGGAGGAAGAGGTGTCACGGGAGGGAGAGGGAGGCGCCAGGGGCTGAGCTGTTTCTCCCATGCACCTCCCCACTATATATAGGGGTGGAGGGGGCTGGTTTCTTGCCCTCCAAGTCCATTGGGGCGTTGGCAAAGGTGGAAGGAAAGAAATCCCATCCTTTCCCTTCCCCACCGATTGTTATCCCCCTTTTTTAGGGATCTTGATCTTATCCCTTCGGGATATGATCTTATTCCTTCTAAGGGGGAATCTTGGTGCGCCTTGACTAGGGGTGTGGGGCCTTGCCCCCACTACCCACGTTCATGTGGGTCCCCCCATGCAGGTGGGCCCCACTCCGGAACCTTCTAGAACCTTCTCGGTACAATACCGAAAAATCCCGAACATTTTCCGGTGGCCAAAATAGGACTTCCCATATATAAATCTTTACCTCCGGACCATTCCGGAACTCCTCGTGACGTCCAGGATCTCATTCGAGACTCCGAACAACCTTCGGGTTACCGCATACTAATATCTCTATAACCCTAGCGTCACCGAACCTTAAGTGTGTAGACCCTACGGGTTCGGGAGACACGCAGACATGACCGAGACGACTCTCCGATCAATAACCAATAGCGGGATCTGGATACCCATGTTGGCTCCCACATGCTCCTCGATGATCTCATCGGATGAACCACGATGTCGAGGATTCAATCAATCCCGTACGCAATTCCCTTTGTCTATCGGTACGATACTTGCCCGAGATTCGATCGTCGGTATCTCGATACCTTGTTCAATCTCGTTACCGGCAAGTCTCTTTACTCGTTTCCGTAACACATCATCCCGTGAACAACTCCTTGATCACATTGAGCTCATTATGATGATGTCCTACCGAGTGGGCCCAGAGGTACCTCTCCGTTACATGGAGTGACAAATCCCAGTCTCGATTCGTGCCAACCCAACAGATACTTTCGGAGATACCCGTAGTGCACCTTTATAGCCACCCAGTTACGTTGTGACGTTTGGTGCACCCAAAGCACTCCTACGGTATCCGGGAGTTTCACAATCTCATGGTCTAAGGAAAAGTTACTTGACATTGGAAAAGCTTTAGCAAACGAACTACACGATCTAGTGCTAGGCTTAGGATTGGGTCTTGTCCATCACATCATTCTCCTAATGATGTGATCCCGTTATCAATGACATCCAATGTCCATGGTCAGGAAACCGTAACCATCTATTGATCAACGAGCTAGTCAACTAGAGGCTTACTAGGGACATGTTGTGGTCTATGTATTCACACATGTATTACGATTTCCGGATAACACAATTATAGCATGAATAACAGACAATTATCATGAACAAGGAAATATAATAATAACCATTTTATTATTGCCTCTAGGGCATATTTCCAACAGTCTCCCACTTGCACTAGAGTCAATAATCTAGTTACATTGTGATGAATCGAACACCCATAGAGTACTGGTGTTGATACCACTGTTGGGGAACGTAGCAGAATTTTAAAATTTTCTACGCATCACCAAGATCAATCTATGGAGTCATCTAGCAACGAGTGAGAGGGGAGTGTATCTACATACCCTTGTAGATCGCGAGCGGAAGCGTTCAAGAGAACGGGGTTGATGGAGTCGTACTCGTCGTGATCCAAATCACCGATGACCGAGCGCCGAACGGACGGCACCTCCGCGTTCAACACACGTACGGAGCAGAGACGTCTCCTCCTTCTTGATCCAGCAAGGGGGGAGGAGAGGTTGATGGAGATCCAGCAGCACGACGGTGTGGTGGTGGAAGCAGCGGGATTTCAGCAGGGCTTCGCCAAGCGCTACTGGAGGAGGAAGAGGTGTCACGGGAGGGAGAGGGAGGCGCCAGGGGCTTCGCTGTTTCTCCCATGCACCTCCCCACTATATATAGGGGTGGAGGGGGCTGGTTTCTTGCCCTCCAAGTCCATTGGGGCGTTGGCAAAGGTGGAAGGAAAGAAATCCCATCCTTTCCCTTCCCCACCGATTGTTATCCCCCTTTTTTAGGGATCTTGATCTTATCCCTTCGGGATATGATCTTATTCCTTCTAAGGGGGAATCTTGGTGCGCCTTGACTAGGGGTGTGGGGCCTTGCCCCCACTACCCACGTTCATGTGGGTCCCCCCATGCAGGTGGGCCCCACTCCTGAACCTTCTAGAACCTTCTCGGTACAATACCGAAAAATCCCGAACATTTTCCGGTGGCCAAAATAGGACTTCCCATATATAAATCTTTACCTCCGGACCATTCCGGAACTCCTCGTGACGTCCAGGATCTCATCCGAGACTCCGAACAACCTTCGGGTTACCGCATACTAATATCTCTATAACCCTAGCGTCACCGAACCTTAAGTGTGTAGACCCTACGGGTTCGGGAGACACGCAGACATGACCGAGACGACTCTCCGGTCAATAACCAACAGCGGGATCTGGATACCCATGTTGGCTCCCACATGCTCCTCGATGATCTCATCGGATGAACCACGATGTCGAGGATTCAATCAATCCCGTACGCAATTCCCTTTGTCTATCGGTACGATACTTGCCCGAGATTCGATCGTCGGTATCTCGATACCTTGTTCAATCTCGTTACCGGCAAGTCTCTTTACTCGTTTCCGTAACACATCATCCCGTGAACAACTCCTTGATCACATTTAGCTCATTATGATGATGTCCTACCGAGTGGGCCCAGAGGTACCTCTCCGTTACATGGAGTGACAAATCCCAGTCTCGATTCGTGCCAACCCAACAGATACTTTCGGAGATACCCGTAGTGCACCTTTATAGCCACCCAGTTACGTTGTGACGTTTGGTGCACCCAAAGCACTCCTACGGTATCCGGGAGTTGCACAATCTCATGGTCTAAGGAAAAGTTACTTGACATTGGAAAAGCTTTAGCAAACGAACTACACGATCTAGTGCTAGGCTTAGGATTGGGTCTTGTCCATCACATCATTCTCCTAATGATGTGATCCCGTTATCAATGACATCCAATGTCCATGGTCAGGAAACCGTAACCATCTATTGATCAACGAGCTAGTCAACTAGAGGCTTACTAGGGACATGTTGTGGTCTATGTATTCACACATGTATTACGATTTCCGGATAACACAATTATAGCATGAATAACAGACAATTATCATGAACAAGGAAATATAATAATAACCATTTTATTATTGCCTCTAGGGCATATTTCCAACAGCACCACCTACAAATGCGCCATTAGTAACCCTGGTTACTAATGGCGCACCAGCTGGTGGTGCGCCATTAGTAGTTTTGCAAAAAAATAATAATAATAAAAAAAAGTAGTGGCGCACTGTGTGGCTGGTGCGCCATTACTAGTTAAAACTAGTAATGGCGCACTCTGCCCTGGTGCGCCATTAGTATTTTTGGAAAAATAATAATAAAAAAAATTTGTTACTAGTGGCGCACTCTGTGGCTGGTGCGCCATTACTAGTTAAAACTAGTAATGGCGCACTCTGGCATGGTGCGCCATTAGTATTTTTGGAATTTTTTTTTTATTACTAGTGGCGCACCATGGGTCTGGTGCGCCATTAGTGTCTTTCACACTAATGACGCACCAACACATGGTGCGCCACTGCTATATAGTAGTGGCGCACCACATGTCTGGTGCGCCATTAGTGGCCATATCATCTATAGCCCTTTTCCTAGTAGTGACTGTTGGAAATAGCGCCCTAGAGGTAATAATAAAAGATTATTATATTTCCATTTCCATTTTCATTATTAATGTTTATATTTCTATGCTATAATTGCGATGGTTTTTGGATTTGCATATAAACGAGATTCAGAGGAAAACCCATATGCATGTGTGGAAACGTAAACACAAAGTAGTTCCCTAGTCTCGCCTCTAAGACTAGCCTATGTGTTGCATGTTGATCCTGTTTTCCGGATCATAGGGTATTTTGAATACCAGTAACAATAGGAGCACATTGTTAACAGAACGAGGGTGCTAGACAGACCTAATTGAATGATATCCTTGAGATCACATCGTCACGTAGTTATAAGTATCATCATTGGTATGTTAGCGAATGCACGTATCCCTAGACCATGAAAATATTGAGTGCCTTCATACCATATGGTGTACTTTGGGGTTTGTCAAATGTTACCCGTAACGGGGTGATCATAACGACAACTTTCAGGTACATTGGAAAAGTATGTCTAGGTGCTTAATAGTTCGAGATGGGAATTTGCTCCTCTGATGAAGGGGAGACATTCATTGGGCCCTCTCGGTATTATGGTATCCAATATCATCTGGCCAGACACTCGGTGATTTGATCACGGGGATACCGGAATACGGAAACGAGAAAAAGAGAACAAAACCGGTAATGAGAATAACTAGGTATTGTGATCAAGTGTTGCTTCACATGGATACTGATAAGTCTAACCTCGGGTTTTGTAAAGTATCGTGAAGCAAAGGGATTGGCAAAATTAATAAAAGTTTCACTCAAAAAGTATTTGTGTAAGTGTAGGAGTCAATATGGGCGTCCAAGTCCCGCTATTGATTATTGACCATAAAGCATTTCGGGTCAGGTCTGCATTTTACCGAATCTACAGGGTCACACTCTTAAGGGTAGTCAATCCGTTGAGTGATAGAGTGATAGGAGCTTATGTATATTGCACCGAAAAAGTTCCGGAGAGAATGGAAATGGTCCAGAGAGAGAACCAGAAAGGTTTTGAGAGAACCAGGAAATATCGGAAGTCCAAAAAAGTTCTGGAGAACCCCAATTTAGTCTACGGAAGGTTAAGAAAGGTCCGGAATTTTTTGGAACCTCCTAGTGGCCGGCAAGGACTAATGGGCTGCCCTCCACTTGGAAGGCGCAAGTGGGGGGTAGCCACTTGGGCCATGGGCCCATAGGGGGTGCCCCTCTTTGCTTGGTGGAAGGGCTAATTAGGGGGGCGGCTGTAACACCCCATGTAATTAAGCTACAATGCTCCCTTAATAAAGTTGCCAAGTCATCATGCTTTACTATGCTAATTGCCCCTTTGTTGCAAATCAACTCCAAATTCAAATTCAAAATGCAAGTCAAAAATTTATTTCTTCAAACTGTGAAACAAAAATGTTGACACCTTGCCATAAAATACCCAAGTGATTGTCCAAGTGAAACCAACATCATTTGGATTTTTAAATTGACCCTAGCAACCATTATGTGGACCAGCAGCAGTTAAATGAGCCCATTTAAATTCAAACCTAAATTTGAATATTTCCAAATGACCTGAAACTTTGGGTGCAACCCTAGAATATTGCCTATCATTTTTGTGCAAAGTTTCATGTTCAACAAAAATCATTTGCTAGGTAAAATAAATAGAAAACAGGAGCTAAAAGAAATAAACAAAAAAGGAAAAAATAAAAAGGGAAAGAACCTACTGTACCTTTGGGCCGCAAGTGCACAGCGCAGCCTGGCCTAGCCCGCCTGTGGTCATCGTCTTCCTCACCTGCTTCCTTGTGCGCGATCGTCTGATCGCCGACGGCCGACGGATGCGCACCACAGCCCTGCTACAGGTGCCCGAGAAGGGGATAAGGCCGTCCCCGAGCCCCTGGATGAACCCTAGCCCCTCACTTCTTCCCCCTCGTGCCGTTCCTTTTGATTCTGAGAGCGCAGCCGTAGCCGTCGCCATGGATCTCCTTGTCCACGCGCTCCCCTTTGTTCCCATGCCGTGAAAACGTGTCCACCTACTTCTCCGTCGTCCGCTACGTCGTCTCTACGGATGAGCTCGTGCTAGGCGCCACTGGATTGCTTGGATCGCCGCCTTCTTCCACCTTCGGCCGCCGTCGCTTCACCGCCGATCCTATCGCCTTTGATGCTCCTAAGCTTTTGCCGAGCCTATGTGTGCTCTCTAGGTGAGCTCGCGCTGCTTCCCTCTCTCCTCCTGAGCTCCGGCTTCTCCCCTAGCTAGCTATCCCCGAGCTTTGGCTCCGCCGTCCGCCATGGCCGATGAGAATATCGATGCCGTGCTTCCCTGCTCCTCCTGTTGTTGCGTATGTGCTCCAGGAGCCCCGTGGATGCCGCTAGTGCCCACGGATAGCTCGATCCCTTTGTCTATCCCCGTTTCTGTCGCGTTCGTGTTTCGGCCGCCGCCTGCCGTCGTTGTTGCCGGCAAATCAGACCACCCCCGCATGAACTGGTGCCCTCGATGGACGCATGATGCTGCACGTGTTCGAACGCCGCTGGCCGCGTGTCAAATACATGTCGGAGTAGGATTTCTGAGCCTCGTCGCCGCTCCTGTGGTCACCGGAGCATCGCCGCCGGCGCGCGCGTGGTTTAAACCGACTGAGTCACTGACTCGTGGGCCCAGGTAATTAGCCGCGTAGATTAGGCGCTAACTGCCACTGGCGGTGGGGCCCAATCACTGTAGCATCTAATTAAAATTGCTGTCACTGACTTGTGGGCCCACTTGCTAATTAATCTAATTCAAACAATTAAAACCCTCTGTTAACAAAATGTCCCACTCACAAGCGGGACCCACCTCACTGTTCACCCATTGACCTGGTCAATGTTGACTACTAAGTCCACAGTCAACTGGGCCCACCTGTCAGCCACATAGCCACACTTCTGGGTACACTTTTGTGTACCCATAGCAATTTTTCATTTAATTTCGAAATTAATAATAAGTCTAGAAAATTCTAGAAAATCAATAAAACTTTGAAAAATCATAGAAAATAATCTATAACTCGGATGAAAATAATTTATGTATGAAAAATGATGAGAAAAATATAACGAACCCGAATATGTCAATTGCATGCATGACAAACCTCACCATCATAATGAACATTGATATTTTGCCACTGGATCAAATAAAGAAATAATAATTGGAGCTGGGAAAATATTCCTCTTCAATTAAAATGCTTAGTAATGCATTATAGCACATTATCAACACATTTTGCCTTGCCATGCATTTTGTGTGCATTTGAATGCCTGTTATTCATTTGTTTCCCCCACATTTGCCTTTTTATCGGTAGATCCCGAGACCGCTGTAGCTTCCGAGTATGACTACACCTTCGAGAATCCATCTTTGTCTGCAGAGCAACCAGGCAAGCAAAACCCCCTTGATCATTCCAGATATCGCCTATTCTTTCTCTCTACATTCTTGCATTAGGTATTGGTACAGTTGTTGATTCGGTAGATCCTATCTGATGCATAGCCTGATTTGTCGCCTGATGTTGATAGTTTACCTGTTATCCTAGTATGTCTAGTTAGTGATGCTTGTGTTCCATCAGTTGGTCATACACCCTTGTTTGTTTTGCCATGCTATATTACCGGGCCGTGATCCCTCTAGGCGATGATCACGGGTATACTTTATATTGTTATGCTGCATATGGTACCCTACGGTGGACTCGGACTTCGGTGGCCTGCGACATGGAGCGAGATGGACTGCGATGAGATGCCGATGAAGATGAAGACTGATACTGTGTTGTGTTGTGTTTGTGTTCAGGTGGGGGCTGGCGAGGCAGGCGGACACCATCTAGGATCAGATGGGCCTAGTACCCGACAGCCCCCAATTGATTCACTTTGGCGGAACGACAGGGCAGGTAGATACCATCCGAATGAGGTGAGCCTGGGCCATGGTTGTTGTCTGCGAGTAAATGAAATAACACGACTAATGAGTTCTGGGTATTTGATCCGAGATTGCCACTGGCATATACGCACTAACCGCCACGCGCCATAATGGTTTATGGGGCCCTCGGCGTTGTCAGTTCCTTACCGAAAACTTTCCAAATGTTGCAGTTTAGAGATGCGGCACTGTCAGGCAAGCCATCCAGGATGAGATGGGCTTGGACCCGGCCGTGTGGCACAACGCGCAGGAGCGCTTAAGGTGAGCGGCCGAACAACACTTCACGCTTAGGATGTTGACTGGCGGGTGACCTCTTTGGAGAGCTAATGTAGGACTTTGGCGTGTCAATCATATGAGGCCGGGCATTACCCAGAAAGGTGTGTTCGGCCATAGGGTAATCAAGCGTGTCGGGTAATGTGGTGCACCCCTGCAGGGAAGACAATACTATTCGAATAGCCGCGTTCACGGTAATGGACGACTTGGAGATGTATCCCGTTCATAGCCAACTTAAACCGGATACTTAATTAAAATCACCAAGTAATAGATAGTAACGCCTGCGGATCGCTTCCTCGCATGGAGTCGAGGAAGGATCTCAGGGTATTATAATGATGTATTGTTTACTAGTACTCGTGTGCGCTCTTACTCTTCTATTGCTGCAAGATGCTGCATTTCTCTTCTCTTGCTGAAGATGATGATATACTTGTGTTACAATTGGTTTCCCCCTCTAATTCTGACATTTCTATAGTAGAGCCCACAGATATTACCCCATCCCTTTGATACCGATGCATATGTAGTATAGATCTGATATAAGTCTTGCGAGTACTTTGGATGAGTACTCATAGTTGCTTTGCTATTCTTTTCCTCCAACCCAGTTGTTGCTATCAGATAGTAGCACCTCGGATGTAGGTATCCCCGACGATGGTTAATACTTGGAGTTCGACGTGGACGAGTAGTTCAGATGTCCCAGGCAGGAGGCCTGCCCTTTGGGCAGGGTCCTCATTTTGTTTCATCCTTCTTAAGGCACCCTTGTATATTTGTCTGTAGTCAGACATAATTTGCTTTCTGCTCTGATGTACTGCCGGGTCTTGCGACCCCTGTTTGTAATATAATGTTTTATGTTTATTTTGGGTCATAGAGTTGTGTTGTGGTGCTACCGTAGAGTCACCGTTCACGATCGTGCATGCGGCGTGTATGTTTAGTGCACGATTATGATCGGTGGTGTCACAAGTTGGTATCACAGCCGACTGCCTGTAGGAACCCCCAAACTCCTTAGCCGATGTCGAGTCTAGTCTTGAAAAACTATTTTCAAACTACTAGGTGTGTTGTGTGGCTTACGGGCCCACATCACATATGGATGGGATTAGGATTCTTTTATTCCACATTCATACTCTAGGTTCTGAACTTCTTACCTCTTCGGGTTATAGTTTTGCTAACTCTAGGTTCACGTGATGACTTCATTCCGGAGAGCCACTCATTCCAGATGATCTCTTGATATCTCAAGACATTCCGAAAAACTCTCCGATGTTTTACCGAGACCCTTTGTGCCTACCGCTTTTGTAAATCCTTACCACCGATAAATCCCAGTGGTTAACCACATACACTTGCCATTCATACATGCATGCCATACACTTATTAATCTGCCCCTGTTATTTTACTCAGGATGGCTAAGAAGAAATCTCGTGGTGCTAGTAGTAGTCAGACCCAGAATAATGAAGACAATGGTTCTGAAGATCCTCCACCGCCACCCTATGTCACTGCTATGATGCAGCAATTCGAGCTGAACAGACAGTTCATTGGAACTTTAGTGGACCATTTGGGAAACAACAATGCTCATCAGGAGCCTGGCCCGATCTCACTTCAGGATTTTGTGCGCCTCAAACCAGCCACTTTCTGCAACTCATCTGAGCCATTGGATGCTGATGACTGGCTCCGTGACATCACCTTTGAGATGGAGTTTGCTAATGTTGCCCCTGCCAGTTACGTCACCTTTGTGGCATATCACCTGAAGGGTCTAGCTGCTCAATGGTGGGAAAGCAACAGGCGTATGCTGCCTGTTGGAACAGTCACCACCTGGCTTGAATTTCATACTGTCTTCCATGCACGTCACATCCCCCAAGGTCTTATGGACAAGAAGAAGAAAGAATTCCGCAACCTCACTCAGAGCAAGATGATAGTGGATGCATACCAGAGGGAATTTCTCAACCTATCTCGCTATGCTGAAGATGATGTCTCCACTGACGCACGCAAGCAGGACAAATTCCGTGAAGGACTACATCCTGATCTGAAGCTTGCACTTAGTCTCCATGAGTTCACAGACTTTGCAACGCTTGTCAACAAGGCTATCCAAGCTGAAACCAGTCAGGCTGAGCACCAGGAATCATCTCAAGCGCACTCGTGATGTTGGTTCATCTTCGGGCCCGTCTGCTCAGAAGAGCCGAGTGTGGATTCCACACAATGTTTATCACTGAGCCGCCCCATCACCGAGGCCATCGTATGTTGCACCTCGTCTGCCTCCGCCACCGAGACTGCTTAGAATCCAAGGTGGAAAGCCCAATACTATGGCTCCTCACCCCAATAATGGGAATTGCTTCAAGTGTGGATAGCCAGGACACCGTGCTATCAACTGTCGCCCAAATCAGCCTCAGAATCAGCTTGCACTTCCTTCTGCTGGTCATGGAAATGGTCGTGGAAACACTCAGCCCAGGAATTTCAATGCCATACCGACTGCTATGGATCGTGGTCAAGTCCATCATGTCAAGGTTGAAGAAGCTCACCAGGACACTAATATCATGATGGGTAAACTTCCCGTTAATGCAGCTATAGCTTCTGTTTTATTTGATTCGGGAGCATCCCATTAATTTGTGTCGGAGCAATTTGCACGTGCACATGATATGGACCTAGAAGAGCTAAGACCCTCTATGATAATTCAGGCCCCCGATTCCAAGTGGCAAACCAACATGATAAGCCGTACCAACCACATTGAAATTGGAGGCTTGATGTTCCCTGTTTCTCTCATTTCCCTCGGGCCTTCCAACATAGATGTCATCCTTGGCATGGATTGGTTCGAATCTCACCAAGCTTTGATCGACTGTGCCTCTAAGAGAGTCCAACTCACACACCCTTCCGGCCAGATAATCAACTACACAGCCCAAAAAATCCAGAATGCCGAAACCCAGATATATGCTCTGAATGCATCACCTCTGGATAACATCGAGAACATTTCGGTAGTCCGTGACTTCTAGGATTTCTTTCCAGAAGAACTTCCAGGAGTGCCCCCGGTTTGAGATGTCGAGTTTGTTATTGACTTGATACCAGACACTGCTCCTATCGCCAAACACCCATATAAGATGCCACCACATGAACTTCTCGAGCTCAAGGAGGAACTCAACAAGTCACTTTGCAAGGGCTTCATCCGCACAAGCTCTTCTGCATGGGGTTCCCCTTCTCTCTTTGTTAAGAACAAGGATGGAACTAATCATCTAGTTCTTGACTATCGTCCTGTTAATCAGGCGATGATCAAGAACAAGTATCCACTTCCAAGAATCAATGACATATACGATCAGCTCGCACAGTCATCTATCTTCTCTAAACTTGATTTGAGGTTAGGATACCATCAGATCAGGGTTCGTGAAGAGGACATTCCAAAAATTGCCCACGTTACTTGCTATGGTTAATACAAGTACACTGTCATGTCCTTTGGCTTAACCAGTGCACCAGCCACTTTCTCTCGGTTGATGAATTACATCTTCATGGAATACCTCGACAAATTCATCATGGTTCATCTCGATGATATTCTGGTCTATTCCAAGAACGAAGAAGAACACGCCGAACATCTTCAGCTTGTACTGGAGAAACTTCGTGAACATCAGTTATATGCCAAGTATTCCAAGTGCGAGTTCTAGTTATCTGAAGTGACCTACCTAGGCCACGTGATATCTGCAGAAGGCATTTCTGTCAATCCAGAATGAGTTCAGGCTATTCTTGAATGGACTCCTCCGTAGTCTTTCAAGCAAGTCAGAAGTTTTCTTGGACTCGCCAGCTATTGCCGTCATTTTATCGAGAACTTTTCCAAGATTGCGAAGCCACTGACTGATTTGCTCCAAAAAGGCAAGACGTTTAAGTGGACACCTCAATGTCAGGAAAGCTTCTAGACTCTGAAAGATAAGTTGACTTCTGCCCCAATGCTTGCACCCCCAGATACTCACAAGGACTTTGTGATCTATTGCGACACATCTCGTCAAGGATTAGGTTGTGTCCTGATGCAAGAACGTAAAGTGATTGCTTATGGTTCTTGCCAGTTGCATCTGCATGAAGAGAACTACCCAACGCATGATCTCAAACTTGCAGCAGTTATTTATTCTCTGAAGTTATGGCGACATTACCTTCTTGGTAATCATTGCGAGATCTACACTGATGACCAAACTCTAAAGTACTTGTTCACTCAACCAGATCTGAACCTTCATCAGCAAAGATGGATGGAAGCAATTTCAGACTATGACTTAGGTATTTCCTATACCCCTGGCAAAGCTAACATAATGGCTGACGCCTTAAGTCACAAGTCTTATTGCAACAACATTATGGTGCAGCAAGAACATCCACTTCTTTATGAAGAACTCTGCAAGTTGAACCTCGAGATTGTTGCTCTGGGATATTTGAACACCTTGGTTGTTAAACAAAATCTCGAGCACACCATCAGGACCATGCAGTTGTATGACTCCGCAGTGCAGCGCATCAAGTGTGATCTTACTGAAGGTGTATCCTTAGACTTTACCCTAGATGATCAAGGCACCTTGTTCTTCAAAGGTCGCCTAGTGGTTCCTAAGACCCACAACCAGGATATGACCCAGGACGTTCTCAAAGAAGCTCATGAGACACCTCTGTCAATTCACCCTGGTAGCACCAAGATGTACCAAGACCTTCGTCAGAGATTCTGGTGGAATAACATGAAGCGGGACATTGCTCGCTACGTTGCTGAGTGTGACATTTGCCGTTGCATCAAAGTAGAACATCAGAGACCTGCTGGAACTCTGCAACCTCTTGCTATTCCTAAATGGAAATGAGACATATTTGAAATGGACTTCATCACTGGATTTCCCAGATCACAAAAAGGTCACAACGCTATTCTTGTCATCATTGACCGACTCTCCAAGGTTGCTCAATTTCTGCCCGCCAAGGAAACCATCACTGCTAGTTAGTTTGTAGATTTGCATGTTTCCAGAATTGTGTCACTCCATGGTGTTCCATTGGAGATCAACTCAGACCGTGGCAGCCTCTTCACCTCAAGGTTCTGGGAAAGCTTTCAAGAAGCTATGGGAACTCATTTGTCCTTTAGCACAACTTTTCATCCCCAGTCCAGTGGTCAAGTTGAATGAGTCAACCAAGTGCTTGAAGATATGCTCTATGCTTGTGTCATCTCATTTGGCAAGAAATGGGAGAAATCTCTCCCGTATGCTGAATTCTCATACAACAACAGCTATCAAGCTAGTCTGAAGATAGCACCCTTCGAAGTATTGTATGGATGTAAATGCCGAACTCCTCTGAATTGGTCAAAAACTGGGGAACGACCTCTCTTTGGTCCAGACATTATTCAGCACGTCGAAGAGCAAGTTCGCATTGTTCGTGAACATCTGAAGACTGCCCAGTCTCATCAGAAGAGCCTGTATGACCGTCATCACAAAGAGATGGTTTATCAACCTGGCGAATAAGCTTACCTTCGTGTCACTCCGATGAAGGCCACTCATCATTTCGGAATAAAGGGCAAGCTAGCTCCTCTCTATATTGGTCCTTTCTGCATTCTCGCAAGACATGCAGAAGTGGCATATGCGTTGGAACTGCCGTCGAATATTTCTCAGGTTCATGATGTCTTCCATGTATCACAACTCCGCCGCTGCTTCATGGATCCTATCCGAGCAGTGGATCATGAAGTGCTTGATTTGAAACAAGACCTCTCTTATCAAGAATATCCGGTCCGCATTCTAGATCAAGCTGAACGTTGCACACGCCAGAAGACTACCAAGTTCCTCAAGGTGCAATGGTCTCATCATTCTGAAGATGAAGCTACCTGGGAACGTGAAGATCGTCTTCGTGATGAATACCCCTCTCTCTTTCTATCTACCTCTTAAATCTCGGGACGAGATTTTCTTTTAGAGGAGGAGAGTTGTAACACCCCATGTAATTAAGCTACAGTGCTCCCTTAATAAAGTTGCCAAGTCATCATGCTTTACTATGCTAATTGCCACTTTGTTGCAAATCAACTCCAAATTCAAATTCAAAATGCAAGTCAAAAATTTATTTCTTCAACCTGTGAAACAAAAATGTTGACACCTTGCCATAAAATCCCCAAGTGATTGTCCAAGTGAAACCAACATCATTTGGATTTTTAAATTGACCCTAGCAACCATTATGTGGACCAGCAGCAGTTAAATAAGCCCATTTAAATTCAAACCTAAATTTGAATATTTCCAAATGACCTAAAACTTTGGGTACATCCCTAGAATATTGCCTAGCATTTTTGTGCAAAGTTTCATGTTCAACAAAAATCTTTTGCTAGCTAAAATAATTAGAAAACAAGAGCTAAAAGAAATAAACAGAAAAGGAAAAAAGAAAAAGGGAAAGAACCTACTGTACCTTTGGGCCGCAAGTGCACAGTGCAGCCTGGCCCAGCCCGCTTGTGGTCATCGTCTTCCTCACCTGCTCCCTCGCGCGCGATCGTCCGATCGCCGGCCACCGGCTAATGCGCGCCACGGCGCCGCTACAGGTGCCTGAGGAGGGGATAAGGCCATCCCGGGACGAACCCTAGCCCCTCACTTGTTCCCTCTCACGCCGTTCCTTTTGATTCAAGGAACGCAACCGCAACCGTCGCCATGGATCTCCTCATCCATGCGCTCCCCGTCATTCTCGTGCCGTGAAAACGTGTCTGCCTGCTTCTCCGTCGTCCGCTACGTCATCTGCAAGGACGAGCTCGTGCTAGGTGCCACTGCATCGCCGCCTTCTTCCATGTTCGGCCGCCATCGCTTCACCGCCAATCCCATTGCCCCTGCTGCTCCTAAGCTTTCATTGAGCCTACGTGTGCTCTCTAGGTGAGCTCGCGCTGCTTTCCCTCTCATCCTGAGCTTCGGCTTCTCCCCTAGCAAGCTATCCTCGAGCTTTGCCTCTGCCGTCCGCCATGGCCGATGAGAATGTCGATGCCGTGCTTCCCTGCTCCTCCTGTTATTGCGTCCATGCTCCAGGAGCCCCGTGGATGCCAGTGGTGTGCACGAATCACTCGATCCCTTTGTCTATCCCCGTTTCCATCGTGTTCGTGTTCCGGCTGCCGCCTGCCGTCGTTGTTGCCGGCAAACCTTACCACCCCCGCATGAACTGATGCCTTCGGTGGACACGCGATGCTGCGCGCATTCGAACGCCACCGGCCGCGCTTCAAATGGACGCCGGAGTAGGATTTTCGAGCCTCGCCGCCGCTCCTGTGGTCGCCGGAGCATCGCCGCCGGCGCGCGCGTGGTTTAAACCGGCCACTGAGTCACTGACTCGTGGGCCCGGGTAATTAGCCGCGTGGATTAGGCGGTAACAGCCACTTACGGTGGGGCCCAGTCACTGTAGCATCTAATTAAATTACTGTCACTGACCTGTGGGCCCACTTGCTAATTAATTTAATTAAAAAAATTAAAATCCTCTATTAACAAAATGTCCCACTGACATGCGGGACCCACCTCACTATTCAGCCATTGACCTGGTCAATGTTGGCTGCTGAGTCAGTAGTCAACTGGGCCCACCTGTCAGCCACATAGCCACACTGCTGGGTACACTTCTGTGTACCCATAGCAAATTTTCATTTAATTTTAAAATTAATAATAAGTCCAAAAAATTCCAGAAAATCAATAAAACTTTGAAAAATAATATTAAATAATCTATAACTCAGATGAAAATAATTTATGTATAAAAAATGATCAGAAAAATATAACGAACCCGAATATGTCAATTGCATGCATGACAAACCTCACCATCATAATGAACGTTGATATTTGGCCACTGGATCAAATAAAGAAATAATAATTGGAGCTGGGAAAATATTCCTAATATTTTCCCACTTCAATTAAAATGCTTAGTAATGCATTATAGTACATTATCAACACATTTTGCCATGCCATGCATTTTGTGTGCATTTGAATGCCTGTTATTTTTTTGTTTCCTCCACATTTGCCTTTTTATCGGTAGATCCCGAGACCGCTGTAGCTTCTGAGTACGACTACACCTTCAAGGATCCCTCTTTGTTGGCGGAGCAACCAGGCAAGCAAAACCCCCTTGATCATTCCAGATATCACCTATTTTTTCTCTCTACATTCTTGCATTAGGTATTGGTACAATTGTTGATTCGATAGATCCTATCTGATGTATAGCCTGATTTTGTCGCCTGATGTTGATACTTTACCTGTTATCCTAGCATGCCTAGTTAGTGATGCTTGTGTTCCATCAGTTGGCCATACACCCTTGTCCATTTTAGCAAGCTATATTACCGGGCCGTGATCACTCTAGGCGATGATCACGGATATACTTTATATTGCTATGCTGCATATGGTACTCTATGGTGGACTCGGACTTCGGTGGCCTGCGACATGGAGCGAGATGGACTGCGACGAGATGTGGATGAAGATGAAGACCGATACTGTGTTGTGTTGTGTTTGTGTTCAGGTGGGGGCTGGCGGGGCAGGCGGATACCATCCAGGACGAGATGGGCCTTGGACCCGACAGCCCCTGATTGATTCACTATGGCGGAATGACAGGGTAGATAGATACACTCTGGATGAGGTGAGCCTAGGCCCTGGTCGTTGTCCATGAGTAAATGAAATAACACGACTAATGAGTTCTGGGTATTTGATTTGAGATTGCCACTGGCATATATGCACTAACCGCCATGCGGTATAATGGTTTATGGGGCCCTTGGCGTCGTTAGTTCCTTACTGAAAGCTTTCTAGATGTTGCAGTGCAGGGACGTGGCACTGTCAGGCAAGCCATCCGGGATGAGATGGGCTTGGATCCGGCCAAGAGGCGCCATGCGCAGGAGTGCTTATGGTGAGCAGTCGAACAACCCTTCGCACTTAGGATGTAGACCGACTGGTGACCTCTCTGGAGAGCTAACGTAGGACTTCGGTGTGTCGATCATCTGAGGCCGGGCAATACCCAAAAAAGTGTGTCCGGCCATAGGGTAATCGAGTGTTGTTGGGAGGATGATCCCCGGGTAGGCAACGGAGCAGGAACCCCTTCTTAAAAAACATCGGGGCAGGCCAAGCCCCTCGATCCGGCTTGCCAGTACGCCGGCTCCCCAGTGTGAGCTGGCTCAGCGCGGCGTCCCGGCCTGGCCGGCTGGCCCATGCTGGCTAGCCACGAGAGGATGAAAGCCCTCACAACAAGGCGAGCGTGGCTACAACGCTCCTTCCTTTACGCTGACAAAGGCAAGTGTGGCTACAGCGTCCCCCCTTTTTACGCCGGCCACGGCGGGCATGGCTACAGCGTTCCCTCCTTTGCGACCGTCCGTGACGCATGACGAGACGCGCCACAGTGCCCCGGACCTGGCGGACCCGGCGACCCGGTGGCCCCCACCGCTGGCTTCCAATCGATGACACTAGGGCCCCACGCCCATGTACCTTACCATTGTAACCCTCGGGGTCGGTCTATAAGACCCCTAGGGAGGTCCCCACGCAGAGGGGTTGGCTCCCTTCGGTTCGCATTCTAGAGGCTAACTGGTTTACCCTCCCTCTCTCGGCTTGCACAACTAGACACTCCCTCTCGCTCCACAGAGCACACACACACGCACACAGGAGAGGCAGAGCGATGGCCTAGCCCCCTCCTCCTCCTCCGTCCAAACAGCTCCAGGAGCAAACCTTGTAGCCCTTGTGCTTCTCATACTCCACTCGGCAGGATTAGGGGTGTTACCTATCCGGGGGGCCCCGAACCTGGGTACGTCTCGTGTCTCATGCTTGCTCGTGCCAACCTCGCCTCCGGAACCCACCGGCGTCCTTAGGTAGCCCCACCTCTTTAGTCATCTTATGGCATCTGCCGTGAGAAAACCACGACAGTTGGCACCCACCATGGGGCTGCTCGCGGCGCCGGCCGGAGTCAAGTTCCGGATGAGGCCCTTCACCAGCTCCGGCGAGCGCATCATTCACGATTTTGTCCACGCGCCCCGCGCAGCCGACTCGGCCGGTTGCGACGCTGCATCGGGTCTGGACGTGGCCTGCCATGCAGGTTGCCTCATCGTCCCTTTCGGCGCGCTGTGCGTCTTCATCGCGTTCGTCCCCGACGTGTTTCCCAGTGGGGTACGCAGTTTCGTCGACTCGCCCGTCCCCGTTGGCTGCACCGTCTCAGACGACGTCGCAAACCTCTGCATCCGTGCAGAGGTACTGACCATCGGCGCCATCTCTGGCTCCTCGCGCGACAAAGACAAGGCCGCCGCGGCAGCCACTGACGCAGCCGCGGCCTAGTCCCGTCACGCCGACCCGCTCCGCGACACAATCCGGAGCCTGCGGGCCCCCATCACGCCCGACGCCGACCCGGCAGCAACGGCGGCTCAGCTCAACGAGGACCGTCAGCAACTGCTGGATGTGGCCACGGCGCTCGCGGCAACGCGGCGCCGGCTGGAGTCCGCCCAGCGGGAGTATGACAGTGTTCACGGTGTCACGCCGGCCGCCGCAGAGCCCAGCCGAGTCGCGGAAGTGCGAATCCGTGGGGGCGCCATCGGCCGTGCGCTGGGCGCAAGACGGCCCGTCTATGACACCCCCGTCAAGAACATGCATGCGGCGCAGGCCGCCTTGGCGGATCTCGAGTTCCTGGAGGGCGAGGAGGTGCTGGAGCAGCAGCAGCGCATCCGTGACCTCATCACCACGGTGAACGATCAGCATAAGCGTTTCGACCCGGCCCAACCATCCGCCTCTGCTTCAGGAAATACCGCGAACCTGGAGAAGGCCCTTCGGGACGCCCAACGGATGTCCTCCCACGCCACTAGTGCGAGCCGCTCTGGCCGGCATCGGTCTGGTCGGAGCCGGCACGATCGCGTCGCAACCGCCGGAGATGGCGTTGCCGACGAGCTGGCTGGCGGCGGCCGGGTTTAGCCGCGGGAGCCTCTCATGTAGCCGGCTCAGCGGCTCGAGCCGGCCTGAGCAGCCCCCACACCCCGCGGTCCCGTGGCTGACCGGCTCGGCCCCCGCGTGCCCTGCGACGAAACGACGCCCGTCACCGCATCGACCGACTGGCGCGCTCCAAGGCCTTGGAGGAGGAGAGCTCTGTCGGTCCGGTGTGCTTTGGTCCCCGCATTCATGAGGAGCCCTTCCCCAAAGGTTTCTCGCTGCCCCGCGACTCCCCCAAGTACACCGGCATCACCAAGCCGGAGGACTGGCTGACTGACTACACCACGGATGTCGGCATAGCCGGCGGCAACCGGCGAGTGGCCGTACGTTACGTCCCCCTCATGCTGCTCGGCTCGGCCCGGACATGGCTTAACAGTCTGCGAGCCGGCAACGTTAACTCGTAGCTGGATTTCGAAGATGCGTTCATCCGCAACTTCACCAGCACCTACAAGCGACCCGGCAAGCCTCGCCAACTCTCCATGTGTGTCCAGAGGCCAGGCGAGCCCCTTCGCGACTTCCTCACACAGTGGACGGAGTTACTCAACTCCTGTGAGGGGGTCCACGAGGTCCAGGCCATCCAGTACTTCATCGACGGGTGCCAAGACGGCACTCTGGTCAAGCACCGGCTGGTGTGCGACGAGCCAGAGACCCTGGCGGAGCTCATGGCCGTGGCGGACAAGTAAGCTACGGCCGACTCCATGATGAATGTGAAGGTCACCATCGATACAGACGGCAAGCTGGTCCCAGCCCAGCCGGCACCTCCCAAGATGGTTGGCGACAACAACCAGTGCCGGCAGGACGCCAAGCGCCGGATCGACCAGCTGCCCCCCGCAATGACAACCGGCAGGTCGTCGCTGTGGAAGGGGAGCAGCCGGTCGAACAAGGCTCCAGCCAACACCCGCGCGTCGGCAAGGCCGCCTGGCAGCCCAAGCTGTCATTCGAGCAGATGCTCGACGCCCACTGCAAGAACCACAGCGGCGTGAAGCCATCGACGCACAAGCTCTGGCAGTGCAGCTTCACCCAACGCCTGTTGAAGGGAAACCTTCCACCCCTGCCACCCGGAGCCGGCACGGAGCAGCCGCAGCTTTCGCCGCCTCCGCCGCCACCTGGCGCCCTCGCCGACAATGCGTTCCCTCGCCCGGACGCGGCCTACGTCGTCTTCACCAGCGAGGACGATGACAAGCATGCCAAGCGCAAACACCAAGCCGAGGTGAACGCCGTCGTCCCTCCGGTTCCCCAGTACATGCACTGGTCTGATCGGCCGGTCAGGTGGACCTGGGAGGACCACCCGGCCGTCATGCCTACGCCGGGTGGCTACGCCCTTGTGCTCGACCCCACCTTCATCTCCGAGAAGCGCACCAGCCACTTTTCGCGGGTACTGATCGATGGCGGCAGCAGCATCAACATCCTGTATCGCCACACCATGACCAAGCTCGGCATCGAGGCGCGACAGCTGGAGCCAACCTGGGCGGTGTTCCACGGCATCGTGTCGGGTCTCTCCTGCTCCCCGATCGGCTGAATCCGGCTCGATGTCCCGTTCGGCTCCAGCAGCCACTTCCGCCGAGAGCCGATCTGGTTCGAGGTGGTCGACCTGGCCAGCCCCTATCACGCGCTGCTGGGCCAGCCCGCGATGGCCAAGTTCATGGCGGTCCCCCACTACGCCTGCTTGAAGTTAAAACTGCCGGGTCCCAAGGGCCTCATCACCGTCGTCGACGACTACAAGAAGTCCCTCGAGTGCGCCCAAGCCGGCTCCAAGCTGGCCGAGTCACTGGTCATCGCCGAGGAGAGGCGCCAACTCGACCGGATCGTGGCGCTGGCTGGTGAGCAGCCGGCCATCCCAACCCCGCCCAAGCCGGCTACTGACGAGGCCTCCTTCAAACCGGCCAAAGACATGAAGAGGGTCCCGTTCAACCCGGCCGAGCCCAACTCCAGCAAGTATGTCGTCGTGGGCACCGGCCTCGACAGCAAATAGGAAGGCGAGCTCATTGATTTCCTTCGTGAGAATCAAGACATCTTCGCATGGTCCCCCAAAGACATGCCGGGTGTCCCGAGGAAATTCGCCGAGCACAAACTCCATGTCCGCAAGGACGCCAAGCCAGTCCGACAGCCGCTACGCCACTTCTCCGAGGAGAAGCGAAGAACCATCGGTGAAGAGATTGCCCGGCTTCTCGCAGCCGGCTTCATCATGTAAGTCTTCCACCTGGAGTGGCTGGCCAATCCGGTCCTCGTCCCGAAGAAGAACGACACCTGGCGCATGTGCATCGACTACACCAGCCTGAACAAGGCCTGCCCTAAGGATCCGTTCGCCCTGCCCCGGATCGACCAAGTCATCGACTCCACAGCCGGCTGCGAGCTGCTGTCCTTCCTGGACGCTTACTTCGGCTACCACCAGATCAAGCTGGACCCGGCCGACGCCCTCAAGACGTCTTTCATCACGCCCTTTGGGGCGTATTGCTACATCACCATGTCGTTCGGTTTGAAGAATGTAGGCACCACCTTCCAGCGATGGATGCAGAAATGCCTTCTGCCCCAACTCGGCCGAAACATGCATGTCTACATCGACGACATCGTGGTGAAGACTAAGCAGCACCTCACGCTCCTGGCCGACCTCCAGGAGACCTTCGCAAACTTGCGTCGGTTCCGGATCAAGCTCAACCCAGAGAAATGCATCTTCGGGGTGCCAGCCGGCCAGCTCCTTGGCTTCCTCGTCTTGGAACGCGGCATCGAAGCCAACCCGGAGAAGATCAAGGCAATTGAGCGCATGCGCAAGCCGGCACGACTGCGCGACGTCTAGAAGTTGACCGACTGCCTGTCCTCTCTCAGCCGGTTCATCAGCCGGCTGGGGGAGAGGGCCCTGCCCCTATATCAGCTGATGAAGAAGACGACGGCGTTTGAGTGGAGCGACCAGGCGGACGAAGCCTTCCGCGACCTCAAGCGCATGCTGTCAACTGCGCCCGTCCTGGCTGCATCGGCTGATAAAGAGCCACTCTTGCTATACATTGCTGCCACCTCCCGGGCGGTCAGCACGGTGCTGGTGGTCGAGCGCCCTGAGGAGGGCAAGGTGCAGCTGGTCCAATGTCCAGTGTATTACCTAAGCGAGGTCCTCTCCGCCTCCAAGCAGAACTACCCCCACTACCAGAAGATGTGCTATGGCGTGTACTTTGCCGCCAAGAAGCTAAGGCAGTACTTCTAGGAGCACGCCATCACCTTCGTGAGCACGGCCCCCATCGGCGAGATCATGGGCTGCCGGGATGACTCTGGCCGAGTGGCCAAGTGGGCCATTGAGCTAGCCGGCCACATGATCCTCTACGAGCCCCGCACCACCATCAAGTCCCAGGCGCTGGCTGACTTCCTCATCGACTAGACCGAGACCCAGTACCTACTACCGGTGCCCGACTCGACTCACTGGCGCATGCACTTCGACGGCTCCAAGATGCGCAACGGCTTGGGAGCCGGCATCGTGCTGTCCTCTCCCAAGAACGATCGGCTGCGGTACGTACTACAGATCCATTTCGCCGCCTCCAACAACGTCGCCGAGTACGAATCTCTCGTACACGGCGTCCGGCTAGCAAAGAAGATCGGCATCCGGCGCATCCTCTGCTACGCCAACTCGGACCTGGTGGTGCAGCAGGTTTCGGGCGATTGGGACGCTTGAGACGCCAACATGGCCAGCTACCGCTTCCTGGTCCAGCAGCTCTCCGGCGGGTTCGACGGTTGCGAGTTCCTCCACGTCCCCCGTGCGGACAATGAAGCAGCTGATGCACTGGCTAAAGTGGGCTCCACCCGGCAAGCCATCTCATCCGGCGTCTCCCTCGAGCACCTGCGGAAGCCATCCATCAAGCCGTCTCCCGAGTCGGAATCCATCTTCATCCCGGACAACCCCGATGCGCCCCCACCCAACCCCGGGGTTCCCGGCTCCGGCTCGGGGACTGCCGGCTCCAGCTCGGGGACTGCCGGTTTCAGCTCAGGGACTGCTGATCCAAGCCCGGGGACTACCAGCTCCGGCTCGGGGGCTGCCATTCTGGATCCCATCCCGGTGGCCGTCCTCGCAGTGGTGACGGCGCCGTCCTGGGCTCGGCCGATCCTGGCTTTCTTGGAAGATGGCGACCTCCCCAAGAACGAGACCGAAGCTCGGCAAGTGCAGTGGCGAGCGTCCGCCTACAGCATCGTCAACCACGAGCTCATCAAGCGCAGCGTGACAGTCATGTTCCAGCGCTGCGTCGAGCAGGACAAAGGGATCGACATCCTCCTCGACATCCACCTGGGCGAGTGCGGGCGCAACGCCGCCTCGAGGTCCCTAGTGGCCAAGGCTTTCCGCCACGGTTTCTACTGGCCCATGGCCCTGCAAGACGCCGAGCAACTGGTCCTCAAATGCGAGGGCTGCCAACGCTTCAGTAAGCGCAGCCACCAGCCGGCCTCAGCTCTCCAAACCATCCCGATCACATGGCCCTTTGCCGTCTGGGGACTCGACATGGTGGGGCCCTTCAAGACCGCCCGAGGCGGCATGATGCACTTGCTGGTTGCCGTCGACAAGTTCACCAAGTGGATCGAGGAAAGGCCAATCAAGAAGCTCGATAGGCTGACGGCCGTCCAATTCATCAAGGATATCGTGGTTCGCTACGGCGTTCCCCACAAGATCATCACGGACAATGGCGCCAACTTCGCCAAGGGTGCACTTGCCCAATACTGCTCCGCATCCGGCATCCGGCTCGACTTGGCCTCCATCGCGCATCCCTAGTCGAACGGCCAGGTCGAGCGGGCCAACGGCCTCATCCTAGCCGGCGTCAAGCCGCGACTCGTCGAGCCGCTCGTGCATTCACCCGGCAGCTGGCTCGACGAGCTGCCGGCCATCCTCTGGAGTCTCCGGACGACACACAACTGCTCGACCGGGTTCACCCCGTTCTTCCTCGTCTACGGAGCCGAAGTAATCATCCCCACCGACATCGAGTTCGACTCGCCTCGGATCACCATGTACACAGAAGCCGAAGCCAAGGCGGCACGCGAAGACGACGTCGACCTGCTCGAGGAGGCGCGCCTTTTGGCCCTCAGCCGGTCGGCCATCTACCAACAAGGCCTACGCCACTACCACAGCAAGAAGATCAAGCCCCTCGCATTCCGCGAGGGCGACCTCATGCTCGGGCTCGTCCAGTGGACAGCCGGCCAGCACAAGCTGGCCTCCCCTTGGGAGGGCACCTTCATCATCAGCAAGGCCTTATGCGACCGGAACGCATACTACCTCATCGACGCGCAGAAGCCGAACAAACGCAAGCGAGACACGGCCGGCGAGGAGTCCAGCCGGCCCTGGAACACGGAGCTCCTCCACCTGTTTTACAGTTGAACGCATGCATGTATGTATCACTACCTTTTGGGTTTAATGCAAGCAGCAGGTCCCCCCGCGCGACACTCGGGGGCTACCTTTTTCATTTATACCAAGCTTGGTGTCTATGCATTTTCCCCGTTCTTTAATTCTCCCGCCGAGTCGGCGCGTCCGGCTCGGTGGCTCGGGGGCTAGCCGGCGAGACCACGCCTCGCTATTTTTCCTTAGTCCATCTTGACGCGTACGAGCCGTCAAGGCCCTCTCTTCGCCCCAAGCCACAGTCTGGCTCCCGGCTGTTCGGCCGGCAAGAGCCAATGGCCGGAAACGTCGTCACGCAAGAATGGCCAAGGAGGAAAGCCCGACTCGGCCAATCTGACACCCCTGCTTTTTCCTCACTAATTCGCCGCATGACCGGCTACGCGCCAGCCAGCTCCGCCGCCTGCCACCAGCCAGCCCAGTGGGTGTTTTGCTCGCGCTCAACGTCCAAAAAAGCCTAAGTATTGTGCGTCTCCTCTCAAGGCCGAATCCCCGTCCTAGCCACAGTCCGCAACCCGGCTGTCCGGCTAGCGGGAAGGAAGCCCGAAGATAAGACAAACAAGAAAAGGCCCAAGGCCGAACAACAACAAGCGAATCCATGACAGTTGGCGCACACAAAATTTATAGACAGCAAGGGCCCGCGGCCACAAGTTCATTACATAAACTACACCCCCAGTGGGTGGACCTGCTACCTAACAAAATCCAAGTACCGAGTACAGGAAAGATAAAAAGGAAAAGAGGCCCTAAGCGGCACCCGCGTCGGCTCCAGTCGACGCCGGCTCAGCCATGGTGGACGCGGCCGCCGGGTCGGGCCCAGGGCTCTCCGGCATCGCGGTCGTGGTGGCGTCATCCGTCTCGGCCTCGTCATCGGCGTAGGCCCCCGTCTCGGCCGAGCTGCCGGCCGGGTCGTGAAGCAGCAGACCGAACTCGTCGGCAGGGAGCTCCTTGCCGTCTTCCGTCCGCTCCAAGACGAACTCGTCAAGTGGGGCGAACGAGGCCAGATAGCTGGCCCGCCCGGTGATCCGCCAGGCCTTCGCCGCCAGGTTCTCCTCCGTGCCGGCCCTCTGCATCGCCAGGCGGTTGAGGTCTAGGCCTGGATACCACGACATGACAAACTGCAGCGCCGTCTCTGCACCGGCGCGGGCCGCAGAGGCCCTCCACACGCCGAGCCGATCCACGCCGGCCTCCAGCTACCACGCCAGCCGGGTGACGCTGTTCGGCACCACCGCGCCCGGCCAGAGGCTCTTTGCCATGGCCAGTCCGGCATCGAACAGCCGGCGCATGTGCCCCTCGACGGCTCCAAGACGGGCCTTGCCGGCAAGGACGATCTCCGAGAGGGTCCAGGCGGCGTAAATGTCGATCTCCTCCCCTGCCGCGCGCAGGTCCGACCGGTGGGCGTACACGACCGCATCAGCCGCCTCCTGCGTCTCGGTAAAGACTCCTACCAAGGAAGGAAACAAGTGAGCCAGAAGAAACAACTTGCCGGCTCGGCCAGCAGGACCGAAGAAAAAGACGGCACTCACGGGCAAAGGTCTCATCGAGGTGCTGCGCCTCGCTCAGCATCACGTTCTCCCACAGGGCCAACGCGCGGGCCTAGGCCTCGAGATCTTTCTCGAGCTGGGCGATCCTCCTGCCGGTGTCCGCCAGCTCCTCGGCCGTCTTGCCGCGCTCTTCCGCCAGTCGGCCCAGCTCCGCTTGGTGGACCTCCTCCGTCTTGGCCTTCTCGGCCGCCAGCCGGTCCACCTCGGTCCGAAGCCGATCGCGGTCGGTGACGGCAAGATCGCGCTGCTCGCCGACTTCGGCAAGCCGGCCTCGAAGACCCGGCACCTCGGCCACGTCGGCTATGTGGCAGGGTTCCCGGTCAGACGCCGGAAGCGAGGACAAGGAGAAAAAGACAAAGCTCTAAGATTCGACCCGGCTGCTCCGTAGTCCGGCCTGAACCTCGGGGGCTACGCACAGTGGGTGCGCTAGCACGCCCCCACTGAAGGCATGCAAGACGTACCTTGGACCCGGCGCAGCTCCTCTTCCCTGGCGACTAGCTCGGCCTTGGTCTCGCGGAACCGCTCCCGAAGCTGGTTGTACGCGCTGGCCCGCAGGTCGTACAGATGCTGCGCAAAGACAAGAGTTAGAAGAATGCAAAAGACGAGCTATAAGATTCGACCCGGCTCCTCCGCAGCCCGGCCCGAACCTCGGGGGCTACATCCAGTGGGGGCGCGCCAGCGCGCCCCCACTGATTCGATGACCAAGACAAGAAATGACTAAAAACTCACCGCGACCGCTTGCTCCAACCTCGGGGCCCACTCCTGGTCATCCCGGATGAAGGCCTGTAGGCGCTCGCTCCGCCCACGAAGCCGCGAGCGCAAGGCATCCGCCGCATCGTCCTCCCGGGTGCGCGGCCCGACCACGACCTGGTCGGCACTCGCCCACGGCTGCTGCATCGTGGTCTCGGAGCCGGATCCGCTTCCACCCGGCCACTCGCAGGTTGTAGCGGCTTGGGGCGGAACAACCACCAAGATGCAGTGTCTCCGGCCACGGCCTCCGAGGCCGGGGTCGGCTGCACCTGGCCGGACGATGCCGGGTCCGCCTCGCGCAACTCTCTGCCGCCCTCGCCTCCTCCCGCCGGGTCGGCCTGGGGCGGCGTGTCTATGCGATATTCTCAACGACGTCCGACTCGCTGTCGGCTAGCTCTGTCCGCCCTGCTGGCTCCGTCGCCCCCTCCGGCTGCGGCTCGATGATTGTCACCGCTGGCTCCGTGCCCCTCTCCATCTTCGGCCAGGCCGGGTCCGCGGTGATCCTGGCCCGCTTTGTGGAGGCCCTCTCCCATGCCCGGGCTGAGGCCTCCTCCATATCTTTCTCGCCCCCCGCGCGATCCCGCCAGGCATCGCGCCTCGCCGCGTCGAGGTCTTGTCCGGACCGGCTCGGGGTCGATGTCGCTACTCCGGGTCTTCCGCCAGACGGCCTCTTCCGCCGCGGCTTCCGTCGGCGCCACCGCCAAGTCGAGGGAGGACCTGTGCACGGCAAGTTCATCACCGCAAAGGCCTAAGCAAGAAAACAAGCAAGAGATCAGAAACAGACAAAAGGCACTTACCCGATAACCTTCGGGACCTCCCGCCTCGGGCCCACGGACGGGGCGAGCCGGCGCTTCTTCGCCACGACGGCCCTCTCGTGCGCCGGCCCTGTCGTTGGATGCTTTGCAGCCGATCTCGTCTCGACCGACTCCTTCCCATGCGGCCGGCTGCCAGACGCCCCCGCGCGAGCCGGCCCGGCGCTAGCCGCCTTCCACAACCGCCTTGGAGGATCGATGCTAGCATCCTCCCCAGCCGAGGGCGCTGCATTGCGGGCTCCGGTCAGGCCCTCCTCGTCGTCATCAGGCCAGTCGCGCAGGAGATCTAGGGGCAGAGACTTAGCCGTGTTCTGTGTCTCACCGGCTGCGGCGTCAGCCAGGCGCGCTTCAGCGCCGGCCCCCTCCTCCGCCTCGGCGCCAGCATCCTCCGCGTCCGAGTCAGGCAAGTCGGCCTGCAGGACCTGGGGATTCGGCCCGTCGTGATGACTCTGATGGCTGGTGAACAGCTGCGGCCCTCCCGCGGCGTCAGGGCACAGAAATAATGTTGAAGCGGCGAAGAATAAAGACCAGGGACTCACCACCGGCGCCGGGTTCTCCTGGTGATAGGGCTCCTTCCCGAAGCTCCACCCCTCCTCCTTCGACCCAGCCTTGGAGATGTAGTTCACCTACTGGACGATCCCGGCCGGTGACAGCTCCTTGGTCGACATCCGGGTCAGGTCGCGCCGGCCGCTCATGTCGCAGATCCAGTGCGCCCGGCGCTGCAGCAGCAGCACCCGGCGGGCGATGAAGGTCGCGATGAGGTCGGCCGGCTTCAGCCCCTCGCGATCCGTCATCTCCCCGATCCGGCGGCAGATGTTCAGGAGCTCCTGCGGCGGCTTCTTGGGGCAGTAGCCCCAATTTGGCTTCTCGAGCGGCGGCGCGTTGACGAAAGGCGGCAGGTTGATGACGTCCACCGTCGGGTCGGCATTCTGGACGTAGAAGAACGTCGTCTGCCACTTCTTGGCTGAGTCCTCAAGCGGCAGCTTGGGAAACGGCCCGTTCACCTGACCGGAGACCACGGCCGCCCCGCAATCCGACATCGCGCCAGCCGACGCCCCCTGCTGCTTCAAGAAGAACAGCTTCGCCCACAGGTCCACGGTCGGCAGCATGCCGAGGTAGCCTTCGTAGAGTGTGGCGAACCCGACAACCTACAGCATGGCGTTGGCACCGAGGTGGTGCGGCTGCAACCCGAAGAAGTTGAGGAAGTCCCGGAAGAAAAGGCTCGCGGGGAGGCCGAGTCCGCGCTCGAAGTGAGAGAAGAAGACAACACGCTCACCCGTTTGTGGCTGCGGCACCCTCTCTAAGCCGGGCGCGCGCGACCAGCGCCTCCACCGGCAGCAGGCGCTTCGTCCGGCGAAGGTACCGGATGTTTTCCTCGGACGTGACCGAGCCCTCCCACGAGCCTTTCGGTAGCGCCATTGGAGAGCTCTGCTGGTGTGGAGATGTGGCCAAGGAAAAGAGGAGGAGGAGACGGCTGCGCACTGCGGGTCTCGAGGCGTGGTGTGCGGCAGTGGGCGTGGACAGGGTGCGCGGCGGCGGCACTTCGCTCGGGCTTGGTGAGGAAGAAGTAGGAGAAGAGGAGCGAGGAGCGGGAGTGGACGCGCGAGAGTGTTCCAGTCGCTCTCCCTCCCCTCCCTTTATAACCGAGAAGAGGACATGGGGAAGTGGGATCGTTTGCGCCCACGATCCCCACTCCCCCGCACTATGCGTGCGTGTTTTGCGCGCACATTTACTGCACGGGGAAGCGCAATCGCGAAGGGGCGCTGCAGTAAATCCCTCATGCGCGGGCTGAGGGCGCGTTGTGGTGGGCCCGGTCCACAGTTGAGTCCCGTCGCGCGCGTGGGCTGGCAGGCCTCACCTGCCACGAGGCTACACGTGGTGGCCCGTCAGGCGGCGGTGGGCGCGAGTAACCGTACGAAGCAAGACTCACCAACGGACGTTTCCGTTTCATGCCCAGGCCGGGGTGCCGCGACCCGGCATCCGGAAGCCGGCGTCCGACTTTACCCTGCCAGCGCGCAGGCGAAGGGAGCCGCCCAGCCGGACTCCCGCACTTCGCCAACAAACCGACTCCTCAGGGGGTAAGCTTCGAAGGCTCCCCTGCTTGGAGCCGGCGAGCCTTCACAGCTTCGGGGACTACTGTTGGGGGGATGATCCCCGGGGAGGCAACGGAGCAGGAACCCCTTCTTAAAAAACATCGGGGCAGGCCAAGCCCCTTGATCCGGCTTGCCAGTACGCCGGTTCCCCAGCGCGAGCCGGCTCAGCGCGGTGACCCGGCCTGGCTGGCTGGCCCATGCCGGCTGTCCACGAGACGACGAAAGCCCTCACAACGTGGCGAGCGTGGCTACAATGCTCCTTCCTTTACGCTGACAAAGGCAAGCGTGGCTACAGCGTCCCCCCTTTTTTACGCCGGCCACGGCGGGCATGGCTACAGTGTTCCCTCCTTTGCGACCGTCCGTGACGCATGATGAGACGCGCCACAGTGCCCCGGACACGACGGACTTGGCGACCCGGTGGCCCCCACCGCCGGCTTCCAGTCGATGACACCAGGGCCCCACGCCCATGTACCTTACCATTGTAACCCTGGGGGTCGGTCTATAAGACCCCCAGGGAGGCCCCCACGCAGAGGGGTTGGCTCCCTTCGGTTCGCATTCTAGAGGCTGACTAGTTTACCCTCCCTCTCTCGGCTAGCATAGCTAGACACTCCCTCTCGCTCCACAGAGCACACACACACACACGCACACAGGAGAGGCAGAGCGGTGGCCTAGCCCCCTCCTCCTCCTCCGTCCAAACAGCTCCAGGAGCAAACCTTGTAGCCCTTGTGCTTCTCATACTCCACTCGGCATGATTAGGGGTGTTACCTCTTCGGGGGGCCCCGAACGTGGGTACGTCTCGTGTCTCAGGCTTGCTCGTGCCAACCTCGCCTCCGGAACCCACCGGCGTCCTTAGATAGCCCCACCTCTTTAGCCATCTTATGGCATCTGCCGTGAGAAAACCACGACAAGCGTGTCGGGTAATGTGGTGCACCCCTGCAGGGAAGACAATACTATTCGAATAGCCGCGTTCATGGTAATGGATGACTTGGAGATGTATCTCGTTCATAGCTAACTTAAACTAGATACTTAATAAAAATCACCAAGATAATAGATAGTAATGCCTGCGGATCGCTTCCTCGCAGGGAGTCGAGGAAGGATCTCAGGGTATTATAATGCTGTAATGTTTACTTGTACTTGTGTGCGCTCTTACTCTTCTATTGTTGCAAGATGCTCCATTTCTCTTCTCTTGCTGCAAGATGATGGTATACTTGTGTTACAATTGGTTTCCCCCTCTAATTCTGGCATTTATGCAGTACAGTCCATAGATATTACCCCATCCCTTTGATACCAATGCATATGTAGTATAGATCTGATGTAAGTCTTGCGAGTACTTTGGATGAGTACTCACAGTTGCTTTGCTATTCTTTTCCTCCAACGTGGTTGCTGCTATCAGATAGGAGCACCTCAGATGTAGATATCCCGGATGATGGTTACTACTTAGAGTTCAACGTCGACGAGTAGTTCGGAGGTCCCAGGAAGGAGGCCTGCACCTTTGGGTAGGGTCATCGTTTTGTTTCAGCCTTCCTAAGGCACCCTTGTATATTTGTCTGTAGTCAGACATAGTTTGCTTTCTGCTCTGATGTACTGCTGGGTCTTGTGACCCCTATTTGTAATATAATGTTTTATGTTTATTTTGGTCATAGAGTTATGTTGTGGTACTACCGTGGAGTCACCATTCGTGATCGTGCATGCTGGTGTATGTTTAGTGCAAGATTATGATCGGGGGCATCACAATGGCGGCCAAGGAGTGGGGCCACCCTATGGGCGCCGACCTAAGGGCTAGCTAAACCCTAGATGGGGGGCGGCAACCTAGGGGATGCCTGACGGAGTCGAATCTGGCAGATCTCGGGTAGGGGGTCCCGAGCTGGTAGTCTTGGCATGATGGTAACAGGACACAAGGGGGACACGATGTTTACCCAGGTTCAGGCCCTCTCAAAGAGGTAAAACCCTACGTCCTGCTTTGTTTATATTGATTGTGGATGGGGTACAGAGTACAGGTTGATCTACCTCTAGATCGTGTATGAATGAGTCTGCCTCTACGGTCTAAAACCCTTGGCTTATATAGACACCGAGGGTACCTAGGGTTACACATAGTCCGGTTACATCTAGAGGTAAACATGCCGAAGATTGCATTCTTGGCTTGGAGTATGCACCAAGTCTTTGAAAGATTCCATCTTGATTCCTCCTTGAAGCCCAATGAATGCGGCCCACTGGTTGGTCGTCGGGGGGTCCTCGGCCCAGCCCATATCTTCTGGGAGCCGACGTGGCTAGCACCCCCTTATCCAGGACACCATCAGTAGCCCCTGAACCAGTCTTCAAGCCGAGGACACTGCTCGGCCTCTTCAAGTTGTTCGTCATCTTTCGTCTTCAGCATTGCAAATTGGTTCAACAATTTCTTTGCGTGCCCTCTTCCGAAGTGATTAGTGTCTTGCCCGAGGACTCAAATACCTCGGCCATCCGAGGAGCCCCAGTTGAGCCTTCCAAGCGATATTTTTCTATCGCCCGATCCGAAGACCCCTTAGTGCAGTGTTATCTTAACGACGAAGTTTCTCGTGTTGGGATAAGGGCGCCAGTTCGGTCGTGTTCTAACAACTTTGACCAAACTCGAAACGCCACCATGTACTGCAGAACCGAAAGGTCCCTTCAGATGTCATTATGTTGTTCTTGCACAGCTCAAGGCCATTGCATTGGCCTGTCTTGTCAATAAAGAGACCGTGCCCCAGATTTTTGACGGCATTACCAGTGAAACCCCTCAATTTGCGTGCGCACGTAACGCATATCGCATCGGGAACTCATGAAATTACTGTAGCATAGTACGCCCCTTTGGTGTTTTTACTGGCTTATAAAAGGCACACTGTAAAATGATTCAATCTTCATGCCTTCTTCCTTGCTCTCGCACCCGTCATCTTCAAGCTCCAGTGCCCGAAGAACTTAACCCCAAAAAACTCCCGATCCCCTTTTCCCTCTTTCCATTCTCAGGAGATGGCCAGGAAGGGCAAATATGCCATGGTGGTGCAAGCCCCGAAGGGTGATCCAAAGGCCACTGCGGCAAGCCTGGAGGCTTCTGCCGATACGAAGAAGGCGGTCAGCAAGAGGGGGCAGTGGCTCCCCTCCGTCGTCACTGCCGGAGACATCGCCAAGCTCCAAGGGATTGGCTACCTTCTGGCGCCCGAGGTTGCTCGGTGCCATTCACCAATTGTTGGGGGGTCATCAGGCCATGCCCTGATCCGCGTACCGGAGCCCGTGAGGGCGAACACGTCATCTTCATCTCCCACCTCATCCGAGGCCTGGGATTCCCTATCCACCCCTTCCTCCTAGGTTTGCTATATTTCTACGGCATCTAGTTCCACCATCTTGCCCCCAATTCTATCCTCCACATCGCCTCCTACGTCATCTTTTGCAAGGCCTTGCTCTGCATCAAGCCCCACTTTGGGCTCTGGCTCAAGTTGTTCTGCGTCAAGCCGCAGACCAACGGGGGCCAACTCACAGATTGCGGAGAGGCCATGGTCAGCAAGATCCCTGGGGCCAAATGGCTGCATGGAAAATTCATCGAGACAGTCAAGCTATGGCAGGAGGAATGGTTCTACATGGCCGACGTGTCATCGGAGGGCCGAGAAGGAGTCCCTGCTTTCTCGGCCACACCTTTGGAGCGTCTACATTCCTGAGACCCCAAGAACCTCACTTGGGGGGATGAGGACGAGGTGAAGGCCCTACAAGCTCGGGTGGATTTTTGCATCGGCGAGGGTGTTACCCTTGTCGACGTGGCGCACGTCATGCTCCACCGCAGAGTTCAACCTCTCCAAGCCTGAACTTATCCACTGTGGAAATTCGCTCCCGGCGGTGAGACCTCGGTTATCCGAGGTTTCTACCGGGGGAAGGACATCGGCGGGATGCAGACCCTCCTCTTCAAGTCCAAGGGCCAGGCCTTCCGGACCGAGGGGAAAGATGTCGCCTACTGCTCGAAGCGTCAAGCCCCCAGGGTTAGTATTTTGTCTTTTCAAAACAACTTTACATGTCAACCTCAGTCGAATGATTGAATCATATCACCTTATTACAGGATTGGCGCACCTTCTCGGCTGAGATCAACTTGCCGGCTCCTTAGCCCGAGGGGCCTATGAGCGCCGAGCTAGTGAAGCTGCAAACCGTGGACCCCTACGTGGCCCTGGTCAAGCCCAAGAAGACCAGGGAGACCAGAGCCTCAAAAGGCTTGGCCATCTGAGATAGTGCCCCTGAGCTCCCTGTTGGGAGTCAACAGAGCTCGGGGTCTGAGTCCAGCGCCGACGAGCTGCAGGGGGAGTCCAGCGACAGCGAGGCCCCGCCTGCCTGAGGTGGGAAGAGGACTCGGGGTGATCCTCTTGGACGACGACAAGTCGTCCTCACCCAAGGTGCCAAACGCCGGAGGAAGTCAATGTCCCGGTGGCGGGCCACACCTTGGCACCGAGAGTCCGGGATCTCGACTCAGACTCGTCCGAGGAGACCTAGCCTACTGGCCGATGTCGTTGCCGGACCAGCGAGAGAGAGAGATCGAACGAGGTAGACGAACACGAGAGAGACGAGTAGTTTTTGGTGCTGCCGTAACTGCGCAGCTTTTCCGTTTTTCTTCTTTCCTTATTATCTGATTACAATCGCTAGTCTGCCCTCCCGGTCCGGCCGTCATGATCCGCGTAGATCGCGCTGCCCCGCGATCACGTCCATAGCGAGAGCCGGGCGACCAGGAGGGAGTAACAGAAACAGAAAGAATAACGAGGAGGGCTCGCTACGTGCGCCTCCACGACCGACGTGCATGCCTGGGTCACATCCGACCCAGCTGCATCGATTATTTTAAAACGGAAAACTATCTAGCCTATAGACGTGAGCTTATGCAAGGACTAACATTTCTCCCCCCTAAGCTCAACGTCCTTTGCTAATCTCCTTGACACCAAGCTTCTGCCGCAGCTCCACAAACCTCACACGACCAAGTGCTTTTGTCAGTACATCCGCAACCTGTTCATGAGTGCCCACATGATGGATATGCACCTCTCCATTTTCAACACAGTCACGGATGAAATGGTACTTGATGTCAATATGCTTGCTCCGGTCATGGTGAACGGGATTCTTCGCCAGCGCTATTGCGGACTTGTTGTCAATCAGGAGCTTGAACGCGCTGACCTCTTCCCCTTTCATCTCTGCAAGAAGTCGACTCAACCACAGTCCTTGGCAAGTTGCAGACGCTGCAGCCACATACTCTGCCTCACATGAGCTAATAGCAACGATCTTTTGCTTCTGAGAGGCCCATGAGACGGGGTTATCACCGAGGAAGAAAACCTGACCGGAGGTGCTCTTGCGATCTTCAATGTCGCCGGCGTGGTCACTGTCGCTGTACCCAAGCAGTTCACCTCCACCAGAGCCACGCCGAAAACAACAGCCATAGCTCAAAGTGCTTCGCACATACCTCAGTATTTGCTTTACAGCCGTCCAATGTGTGGCTGTAGGCTTCTCCATGTATCTGCTCACTATGCCAACTGCATGAGTGATGTCCGGTCTTGAGTGCACCAGGTACCTTAGGCTACCAATTATGCTGCGGTACAGAGAAGGGTCGACAGGTTTTGCATCGTCATTCTTCCTCAGTTTGAGCCGGCACTCCATGGGTGTCTGACATCCATTGCACCCTTCCATTCCAGCAGCTTCAAGAATTTTCTCTGCATAGCTCCTCTGACAAAGGGTTATAGAATCATTGGATTGAGTTACCTCGATGCCCAGATAGTAGCTCAGGAGACCGAGATCACTCATTTTGAACAGCTCTTGCATTTGATTCTTGAACTCGTCGATGGAAGTCTTGCTGGTGCCGGTGATGATGAGGTCGTCAACATACACACCCACTAGCAGAAATGAGTGTGCATCACCACGGCGATACATGGCATGCTCCAGCGGGCTGCGCGTGAACCCCAACGTGCTCATGGTCTCGTCCAGCTTCGCGTACCAGGCCCTCGGAGCTTGCCGCAGCCCGTAGAGCGCCTTCCGAAGCCGAAGAACCTGCTGCTCCTTGCCGGCGGTGACGTACCCCGGCGGCTGCGCCACGTACACTTCCTCGGCGAGGTTACCATTGAGAAAGGCGGATTTTACATCCATATGGTGCACCTCCCAGCCGGAGTACGCGGCGAGCGCGAGAAGCAGCCGCACGGTCTCCATCCATGCCACTGGAGCAAAAACTTCCTCGAAGTCCACGCCTTCACGCTGCACATAACCTTTCGCCACCAGACGCGCCTTGTACTTGACGATGTTGCCGTCAGGATCGTGCTTGACGCGGTACACCCACTTCAAGCCAATGGCTTTGTGGCCGGCCGGCAAGTGGGCGAGCTCCCAGGTGCTGTTCTCGCCTATGGAGTCCATCTCCGCATCCATTGCCGCCTTCCAGGCCCTGTCGCTCAGCGCCTCAGTGATGTCGCGCGGCTCCTCTGCCGTGAGCAAGCATTGGTCGGGCTCCTCCCATACAGCCTCATGTTCTGTCTCGTCGAGAACATCGGAGAGGCGCCGGTATCTTATCAGCCTGGAGTCGACGTCGCGAGCGTCATCGTGCGTGGGCGGCGTGGCCCATCGCGGCTCCCGCGTCACCGTAGGTGTGCACAGCTCGGTCTGCGGCGTGCCGGGCGCCGATGTGGCCGGCGTGTCGGCGGAGTTCAGCGGCGACCCCAATGGTGGCGTAGAGGGTGGTGGTGCCGCGCTCCTCGGTGCAGGCGTAGGCGAGCCGCCCGTGTCCAGCTCGTGCACACCATGGTCATTTGCGTTGACCACGGTGAACGTCGTCGGCGAGGGCGCCGTGACCGCGCCATGTGCATTCCAAGTCCATGGCCTGCTCTCTTCAAACAATACATCACGTGTTACTTGTACCTTCTTTGTAGCCGGATCGTACACACGATACGCCTTGGATCCTTCCTCGTAGCCGACGAAGATCATAGGCGTTGATCGATCAGATAGCTTCGAGACTCCAGGGCCGAGCTTCTTGACATGTGCCACACAGCCGAACACACGCAGATGCTGTACGCTCGGCTTATGGCCGTGCCACGCTTCATATGGCGTCACTCCGTCCAGGGAGCGCGTGGGGGCTCTGTTGAGTAGGTACACGGCTGTCTTCACCGCCTCGGCCCAGAAGTACGACGGCATTGCCATGCTCTTGAGCAAGCAACGAGCCATCTCGACGACGGTTTGGTTCCGCCGTTCGACCACCCCGTTCTGTTGAGGAGAATATGGAGCGGTCGTGTAGTGCTTAACTCCCAGCTGCTCACAGTACTCTCTGAATTCGACGGAGTTAAACTCGCCGCCCCGGTCTGACCGGAACGCCCGCAGCTTGCATCGTCCCTCTGCTTCTGCCATGGCCTGCACTTTCTTGAATCTCTGGTGTGCTTCGTCCTTAGACTTCAGCAGCTCCAACCACATGTAGCGGGAGTAGTCGTCCACCACCAACAGAAAGTATTTGTTGCCTCCGGGTGTGGTTGGTGTGATTGGCCCGCACAAGTCCGTGTGCACCAGCTCGAGTCCTTGCTCTGCACGATATCCGGTGACCTGAGGGAAGGGTGCCCGGTGTTGCTTGCCCAGCGCACAGCCGTCGCAGTACTCTTCGACGCGGTCTATGGCCGGCATCCCTCGCACCATTTGCTTTGAGGACATGGAACGTAGGGCTCTGAAGTGGATGTGTCCCATCCTGGCATGCCATCGCTAGGTTTCATCTTCTGCCTTTGTGAGCAGACAAGCTGGGGAATCAATGGACAGCATGCTAGTGTAGAGTCTGCTCACTGTTCGCTTGACACGGGCTAGCACACGACGGCCTGGATCGTGTATGGTCATGATGCCGCCCTCAATCCCGATCTTGCATCCACCTTCATCGAGCTGGCCAACCGAGATGATGTTGCTGCGAAGACTCGGAATGAAATATACCCCTGAAAGTGCTCTCTGATCCCCACTTTGACATCTGAACACAACAGCGCCCTTGCCTCTTATGGCCACAACTGAGCCATCACCGAATTTCACAGTGCCGTGCACTCCCTCGTCGAGCGTGGCGAACATGCTTTTCTCCCCTGTCATGTGACTGGACGCACCGGTGTCAAAGTACCAGAGTCCATCGGGCGAGGGTACAGGGATCACCTTCTCCTCATTCAGAAAGACGGCCTGCGGCGCAACGAGTTGTGGAGAGCTGACGTTGTTGACCACGGCCATGAGCAGCCCCTGGTCATGTTCGTCGCCGCCGTCACGGACGAGGTTGACCTGTTCCTTCTTTCCTTGTTCCTTTTGCTTCTCCAGCCATGACCAGCAGTCTTTCTTCCGGTGTCCGACCTTGCCGCAATGGTGGCATTTTCCTTTTTTCTTGCCACTGGAGTTGCCCGATCCACCCGCACCGCCGCTGTTCGACGCAGGTTTGCCGCCGCTCTGTGGCTTAGGCTTTCCCGGCGACTTGCTTTTGCCGCCGCTGCCGCCGTGCGACGAGCTGCCACCGGCGAACTGACGCTCACGAGCAGCCCACTCCTCCGCGGTGTACATGAGTTGGCCGGTGGACTGCTTGGCGTCGTCGAGGTCATAGTGATCCTCGCATGCCGAGAGACGCCCGGTGAGCTCCTCGACCGACAACGTCTTGAGGTCGATCAGCGACTCGATCGCCATGGCCATCTGTCTGTACTTCCGCGGCACGACTCGAAGGAATTTCTGGACCGCCTTGTGTTCTGTGACGGGATCACCGTAGAGCTCCAGATCAGCGACGACCCCGGTGAGCCGCAGAGCGAAGTCCTCCACAGTCTCCCCGTCTTTGAACCGCAGCTCCTCGAACTCGCGGCGGCGCACCTGCGCCTTGGCCTCCCGGACCCTTTCACTCCCCATGCGGAGTGTTTTGATGGTTTCCCAGGCCGTCTTGGCCGTGTCCTTGGCCGCCAGAACACGAAGCATCTCCGGCGGCACGCCCGTAAGGATGACGGAGAGGGCGCGCCTGTCGTCGCGCTCGTCGTCGGCGCCATTGGTGACCACGGTCTAGAGACCCGCGGCCAGCAGCCTAACCTGCATCACAAGAGACCACTCCATGTAGTTTGTCTTCGTCAGCATCATGGACGCCGACGAGCCTTCCGACTCGCGCACGACCCGCTCGATGATGCGGATCTCGCCGCTGCCGCCGCCGGTGAGGCGCGCAAGCGGCGCCGTGCCCTTCTGCTCGGTCTTCTCCTTCTTCTTCTTCTCCGCCTCGCTGTCAGACATGGCCGCCGCAGATCAGACACCGCCGGCCACCGGAGCAGGGATCGAACACCGTAGCTCTGATGCCAATTGTCGTTGCCGGACCAGCGAGAGAGAGAGATCGAACGAGGTAGACGAACACGAGAGAGACGAGTAGTTTTTGGTGCTGCCGTAACTGCGCAGCTTTTCCGTTTTTCTTCTTTCCTTATTATCTGATTACAATCGCTAGTCTGCCCTCCCGGTCCGGCCGCCATGATCCGCGTAGATCGCGCTGCCCCGCGATCACGTCCATAGCGAGAGCCGGGCGACCAGGAGGGAGTAACAGAAACAGAAAGAATAACGAGGAGGGCTCGCTACGTGCGCCTCCACGACCGACGTGCATGCCTGGGTCACATCCGACCCAGCTGCATCGATTATTTTAAAACGGAAAACTATCTAGCCTATAGACGTGAGCTTATGCAAGGACTAACAGCCGGTAGTACCGTGCCCGTCCTTCTCCCGACGAGTAAGTTTTGACCAAACTTTTAGTTTGGTAGTCAATTTTGGACGTGGATTTCATCTTGTCGTTCCCCTTGTTCTTTTTACAGAGAGCAACACGACACCATGGACGAGGCCACTTTCGGCCTTCCGGAGTCCTCACCGCAGGCTAGTGCGGGGGGAGGGGGGTGTCTTCGGCCACCTCAAAGACAAAGGCCGATCCCTCCCTCGCTCGAGCCGAGGTACCAGAGGGTACGTTTCATCCCCCACCCCTAGCATCTGATGTTGAGGGTGGGCTTAATCCTTCCACGGTCGAGGTCCAAACCTCAGTCGTGGGAGACCAAGACATGAACCAGGGGGAAGAAATTCCCCCTGTTCTCCAAGGAGTGGTTGCCAGCCCGGCATCCTCCGCTCACATGGTCTCAGACCCACGTGAGCATCTGGCGACTACCCCGCCTCCTAATAGCGGGGTGCCGAGGTCTCCAACTCGGGTTTCAGGAGTTTTCGAGGACGAGCTAGTGGAACACCGGCGAGCGGTGAAGGTGGCTCTATCAAGCCCCTCTCTTCTCCTCGACCAGCACGCCATCCTTGGCGCGGCTTTGATCCAGTTTTGGTCCACCGAGGCTGGTATAATGAAGGCATTCCTCGGCCTTGCCAAAGGCTTGGAGGTATGTTGTCTGTCTTTTATTTCTTTGGTTTAGTGTCGACTATCGAGCACCTAAGATATGCCCAGTAGCCCTTGCCGAGGACGTCAAAGCATCATCCGGGGACACCATAGAAAACATATGTTCCCTTTCTAATTTGAACAAAGTAAAAATGAAATTACGCTGCTCCGTTTTATCAAAGAGAGACTGTGATTCCCAGTAGCCCTCGAGCCTTAAGTTAGTTTTACAAAAACTGGCTTGAGGGTCAAATTATTGTAAATAGCATGATGCCAATATATCATGAATTAGATAAGCGCGAATATCCAGTAGCCCCCGAGACTCGTGTAGGTTAAAAGAAACCAACAGGAGGATCGAATCATGTCGGATATGGGTTCTGTATTCAGCTCCTCGTTTTGTGCAGGGCTCCACCTCCCATACTTCAGCCAGCTCTGTGGAGTTGGAGGAGGTAAAATGCTGGCTTGCTCAAGCTGAGGAGGAATCCCTTCGGTTGTGGTAGGAGGCCGAGGCGGCGCAAGGTAAGGACATTGAGTTCCTGTCCTCTTAAGTTTTCCTGGTTGAACGAGTAGTTTGGTTACTTGTGTGTTTGTTTCTTGCAGCGGCGAATCAGCATGTGGCCGATCTGTAGGCCGAGCTAAAAAAAGCTTGGGCTTAGGCCAACCAGCTGAAGGCATCAGCGCAACAGAACACCGAACTACTCGCCAAGGAGAAAGGGACCCGCGAAGCCATCCAGGCGTGGGTGGCCGAGGTAGAGGCCGACCTCTCCCACTGTGTCACTGAACATGACAGTTTGAAAGCTGCTAAGGAGACAGATGCGGCCGAGATCCGGCGGCTCAGCCGAGAGCGCCTAGAGGCGGCCACCCAAGCTTCTGCGGCGAAGGAAGAACTACGGCAGGCTACAGAAATCATTTCCGGTAAGCCTTATCTTCTGAAGTGTATCTTCGGTGGACAATCCTTCCCCGGGCTGACACAAGTGTGGTGTTTGCCAGTTGCCTTTCCCGACCTTCCTCGCTGTGCCGAGGAGGCATGCCAGTTCTTCAACGCCAATCCCGACACGACCGACGAGCAGCAGAAGCTCTTCTGGCTGCAGTTACAGGATCCAACGCGTTCCGTCCTTTTTGGCAACAGGAGAAAATGGCTCAGCTTGCAATGGAGGACCTCTATAGGGTCCTTTGGTGCAAGGACCCCGTGCCCACAGCCTACTTCGGGCTGGTGTGCCACCTTCAAGAGGGGCGCGACCGAGTCGATAGGTGGAAGACGTCGATGTGCACAGAGGGTGCACGGCAAGCCTTTGCAGCCGTCCAGGCGTATTATCCGAAGTTGGAGCTTCAACCCATTGCCGAGAAGCGCCCTCTCAAGAATGGCAAGGAGGTTAAGCTTAAACACTACTTCGAGAGAGTAATGCATGCTGCTTGGATAGCCGAGAAAGATTGTAAGTTGGGGGATATCATAGACAATCTATGATAGACCTGCATTATGTGTCCTCGGTATGCCGAGTAGTAAATGTAAAGGACAAGTCCCACTTTTGAGATTGCCATATGTATGGGCAAATTAAGTTTGCCTCTTTTTTCCTTATGTGTTAATTTTGACTCAACTGTGACGTTTTGAATGTGTAGTTTGCCAGGCTTTGGCTTCTTCCCCCGAGTAGAAACTACTCAGGATGTTTTTCTGATTATAGCCCTTAGCCGATGTCTCGGTTGTCGGGGCCGGATGTTTTTCTGATTATAGCCCTTAGCCGATGTCTCGGTTGTCGGGGCCGGATTTCCAGGACACAATATCCCAGAAATTAACTCATCGTGTCATCACCAACCCTCAAGACCACTTTTACTGGTGGACATGTCCTTGATACAGATTATCAAGCAATTACAAGAATTGAATACAAGACCGTAAAGGTCTAATGATACAACAATGATTTCTAACAGTGGATGGCGGAAGTGGGTAGTGGATCTCCATCTCTGGTGGGGCTCCATTCCCACAGGAACAGCTGACCTGGATAACTCCTATCCCGCGTGGCTGCTATCTCCGATACCAAGGTTGCGGGGTGTGCCTTTGTAGTGCTCTTCTCCTAATCGTGATCTGGCCAAGACAATAGCCAGGAACAAGCCAGTGAGTACGTTTGAATGTACTCGCAAACATCATGAACAAACGATATATCGAATGCAACAGAGTACATATGATCATGAGGGACTAAGTTATATGCATATGCTGATTGATATTAAAGCATGGCATGATAAATATCAATGCGGTGTAAAATGGTTAAACATGTCATCAAGTAATAGACTAATAAAATGGAACATCGGGCGTAGACCGCCCGAAAATCTCAAGAAAATAAAATGGAACATTGGGCGTTAGACTACCCGAAAATTCCAAGAAAATAAAATGGAACATCGGGCATTAGAACGCCCGAAAATTCCAAGAAAATAAAATGGAACATCGACGTTAGACCGCCCGAAAATTCTAGGAAAATAAAATGGAACATCGGGCGTTGGACCACCCGAAAATCCCAGGAAAATAAAATGGAACATCGGCATTAGACCGCCCGAAAATTCCAGGAAAATAAAATGGAACATCGGGTGTTAGACCGCCCGAAAATTTCCAAGGAAAAGAATGCCAGCCGGGTGTCTGAATGCGACGCCTCGAGAGGTCTTGAAAAGAAAGTAAAAACATGAGTATCCAGCTGGCATAACCTTCCCAGAGATACTCAAGGATACACATAAGAGAAAGGGTTAGTCCAGAATAATATTCATGTTAACAATAATATCCATGATAACATTAGTAGTGATAATAATCATCCTTCAAAAGTGAAACATGACTAGTTTAATTATTTCCTTCGAAGACAGACACTAAGACCGACACTTGACCAACCCAGACTGTAGTCCTTAACCATGAACACGGCTATCCGAATAGGTTTTGAAACTCTGCAGAGGTTGTACACTTTACCCACAAGTAAAGGATTCCTTTAGTCAATCCCGGAACGTTGACTAATTCCAATTACGGCCTTTGGTTTGAGAACACACCTGACCAGCACACACCAGCTTAACTTTTTTGATGCTTGGAATCACCCAAGGCATCGTTTAAGAAAAATCTAAGACGGGGAGACCACCGTCTCGACTAGCATGGGATCACAATTTATAACGTGCGCAAATACTAGGGGTGCCCCCCTCTCGGCCCAGCCGGTTACACCCATGCCCCCTGACCCAATGACTGGCATTACACCTAGATCCTGGAAACCTTCATCGCGGCCCCTCTATGTGGTGTGCACATGAAAAGGGGTTAGCAACTTACTAAGCCGTACTCCCATTGCGGGAAGACATGTGGCAGCACTAAACAAGTGTGGGGGTTGCTGGAACAAGACTCGATCTATGGTCGACTCAGGAGGTTTATGTTTTCCTGCAGTGGTTAGCAGAATACATTTCCTCATTAGTACCCAACAGGGTCACAACCCAACCTGTCCCAACATGCCATCACTGATCACTCTCGTCACAACGAGATTCTCGTTTCACAGTCACTTTTACTCGTGACAGATACTTTCCTGTAGATTAGTTTGGGACCAACATGTACATCTGTGGCAGGTGAGAACAATCACCCTCACTCATATTTCATGTTTAAGTGAGGATAACAAAGTATCAATAGATCATGCATGCAAAAATAGCAATATGCAAATTTTATTCAAAATTAGCATAATCATGATTCAAATATCCTAGCTAGCAAACTACCAAACATTCATCATATCAAGTGTTCAAGATGCTTGCCTTGAGCATGCAGAAGGGTTGGGTGTATTCCAAATCTTTTCAAAAGTTTCTCCCCTCCATTTTTCCTATTTTCAAAATATTGCAAATACCACATAAATTCAAAACAGTGAAAAAGTTGTATGATTATTTTTGAAATAAATACTAAAATAAACTAGATGAAAAATGATGAATTACAGAAAAAGAATCAATTCATTTGGAGTTGTGGTTTAAAAGTTAGAGGCAGTCAAAGTTGAGTTAAATTTGGTTTTTATTAAAATCTTTAAAAAGAAAACGGTTCGGTTGGCAATACGCCTTCTAAAGGAGAAGGCATATTTCTGTAAAAGGCGTCACCACTTAAACAGCGCGGGGTGACCGGGGGTCACTGACAGTGGGCCCCCTCGGTCAGGTTTGACCCCAGGTCAACCTCAAGCGCGGGAACAGGGGCCGAGCTCCTGCCGGCGGCGATTGCCGACGGACGGCTGCACCTCTCGGAGATCTGAGGCCATCCACGTGCTCATGGGATCATGGCAATTCGTTCAATGTATGGCTTGGTCAGTGGAGGGCACGGGGTTGCCGACGGTGAGGATTCCCGAAAGACTCCGGCGAAGGCGAAAGAGGGCTTTTGTCTACGAGCTTCCTTTCGAGAAATTGAAGAGCGGAATGGATCCACAGTTGCTCAAGTGAGATACTGGAGAAGAAATCAAGGAGAGGGAGGTTCTGGAGGCATCAAAAGCATCCAAATAGTGGAGGTGGGTGTGGTTGCCGGAGAGGTAGAAGGCGACCTCTCCGGTCGTTTTGATCCTTCGGGGAGCCTACAGAAGGAGGAGGGGAGTGGTGCTCATCAACGGGGCGAGCCCGAGGCAGCTTTTATAGGCGGAGTAAGGCGGTTCCCTCTAGCTATTCGCAACCAACTCAGCGGCGGCCATTGATGGCGAACAGTGGTCAGCGGCGAGACCATTGGGTCGGTGAGGTGGTCGGCACGGTTAGGTGAAGCTGGTGGTGGTGGCTGGATAGACTCGAGCGAGCTGGGGGAGTCAGGAGGGCGCCACGTGGCTCGGGCAATACCGTGCCCGAGACGGCGGCGATGGGCGATGACTCTGGATGGTGTGGGCGGCGCTAGAGGCCAGGGGAAGATGTCAGCGGGTGCTGTGGCTTCCCCGCGAAGCTAGTTGGTCGTATCACACGTGAGAGAAGGCAGCAGGGCAGTGGTGCATGGATAATGCCGAACGTGCCATAATTAAGAGTGCTCGGTTCGTGCCCTGGACATGCACGAAAGGTGCTCGATGATTTGCCAGGGTTAGCTAGATGGGTTTGTTGCAGGTGAAACTTGACAAGTTTGGGTTAATGCGTATGCTAGAGATGCTGGGCATGTCAGTTTGACCAGATGAGCTAGTGTGCAATACAGGTTTGGAAGGTGCAAAGTTTCTGCCATGCCCACAATGTGTTTGGCAGAATGCTAGGGCAACATAGTGGATTTTTTTTGGAGGTGCAAATTAACAGTACGGTGTCTCCTTAGATGATAGATATGGTGGTATAATTGGTTTGGCAAAATGCAAAAGTTCCTAGTGCAAGTTTTGTTGAAATACAGTTCTGGACCAGAAATGGGAGAAGTAATTTGGTGGCTTTAAAAGTTGCAAACAATGCTGAGCTCCTGGACTTAAGAGTCTCTTAGGAAGGACTAGGCTTGGGAAAATATCATAATTGTTTGAGTAATAATTAATAGGGTTGTAGTTATAACTCAAGAATGGGACAGAATTGAAAAGAGTAGGTTTTGCTCAATTTTTTTCAAAAGACCATGTTGGGCTTTTGCACCAAAGTGATCTATAGGCATCACATGACCCCTCATAATTTTTCTGAAATTTTAAAAAATTTATTTGACATAGTTACAGTGCAACAGGAGCATTTCACAGTTTGAAAAATGCTATTCAAAGAATTATTTTGGGGCAAATTTTATTATGAAAATATTTTCTACAGTTATTTATAATATAAATGAAATGTTTTAAGAAAACTTCCAAAGCCCACAATATTTTCCAAAATGTTCTCTATGGAGGAAAGAATTTTTGAAAACAGAAAACAGAAGAGACTCTGGAATTATTAAAAGACCTAATATAAATCGAAATTTTATTTCTGGCCAAATTTTACTTAATAAAAAACATGATTAATTTTTTGGGGTGTTACAAACTCTACCCCCCTTATGAAAATCTCTTCCTCGGGATTTGTTAAGGTGGTTACCAGAATTAAGCCCACCTTTCGAGGACATTTTTCTGAGCTAATTATCTAAATAACCTAATTAGGCACATTTGATGTGGGGCTACTGATAATGGGTGGAACTACAGTGAGGTACTGGTGCTATGGTTCTACTGTTAGGGCAACTGAGGGTCTGCCACTTAGAGCTACGACAAATTTGGAAAAAGTATAATTTCTAATTCCAAATTTCGCTTTCCGTACTCGAGTGCACAGTGTTTTCTCCGGCTGATAGGTGGACCCAGGGCCTACTGTCTGTCTCTTCTTCTTCCTCTGGCTCTCCTTTCTCTTCTCTCCCTCGCGTGCTTTCTCGCACTTTCTCCACTTGCGGCATCTAGCGCGTAGGGTATCCAGGGCCGTACCGCGGTAGTGCGCGGCGTGCTTGATGCTGGTGCAGCGTGCACTCACCTCGCGGGCCAACACCCTGTCGGCACTGCTCACGGATTTGCCTCTGAACACCAGCGATCAAGCGACGAGTAGTGCTGGTGGACTTCACTCATCGTGCACCGACCTCGAGCTATAAAAATGACCGCAGTTTTTTCTTCCTTCTACCTCACGCCTCACCTCACTTCTTCTTCTCCTCCTGGTTGCAAGAGTTCAAGACGAGGCATCAATGGAGGACGTGGTCTCGAAGCTGATCACGGTCCTCCTGGCTGGTATGCTAGTGGCGTTGGTTGGCTTCTCGCTGCTGCTGTGTGTGATGATCCTCGATGATCGCTGTGATGTCGCTGCTTGAGTGGTGGCTCTCCGGGGCGGCGGTGATCATGGGGACTAGGCATCAGTGCTGGGTACAAGTGAGTGTTAGTGTGTTTTGTAGCAGGCTCCATAGAAATAAAAACCCATGAGTTTTCTTCAGAAAAACTGTGGTGTGGTGAGAGTGATCCAGTAGCGGTCAATTTGGTGCTAAGTGTGGGTGTGAGGTTTTTGCACTGAGTGCATGTGGTAGAGTTGGTGTGACTGTGAGCTGGATGCCGTGGTGGCATGCGAATTAAACTTATGTTGGAAAATCTTGTGATAATGGCCCTTAAGAAATTTTCTCCCCTAAGGCGGATGAACTAAATGCAGATCACCAAAATCAAATATTCGTAGACAAACTACAATCATATTAATGCATTCATGACATATGCCCTAAAATACATCGCAAGATTGCATCATGTAAACAAGTGTTAGACACGGTGACAACCATACTCATGACCGTCTATGGTTCGAAGGTAAGATCTACAGGGTCTTGTGGAAAAGTTCCTGGTGCTGGAGCACATTCTTCTTCTTCCAGGGGGAAGTGGAGGAAGCAGACGAAGAACGTGCCCTTCTTGAGTTGGTAAAGGTGGTCCGCCGATGGCGATCTGGGGATTCAGGACAGCAAGATAATGTAGATAATCCATTAGTTGCTGGGTTAGATGCTCCTAGGTCATCACATACTGAATGAGATTGGCCAGTGCTGGATCTCTTTCTATACATTCACAGCGGAACGTAGCTTCTACTCCAAAGGTTGCGCGGCTCGAGAAATAGTAGTATTTCCTTTCACTGGCACAGGGTACTGCGAATCGAAGATGAGTAACTGCTTCATAAGCAGCAGCCTCAATGGCCATGCCTAAGGTTGGCATGGATCTCCCGATGAAGACAACATATGGAGGGCCTTTGTTTAAGTCCTCCGGTGGAATATGCACAACTGCCCAGTATTTTGAGGAATCAGAGGTGATCCTCAATTTGAACAACTCATACTGGGTTGGGTGGCTGGAACCAAGAGTATTGCGGGTAAAATCCCACAAAACCTTAACAAAACTAGCAGGGTTTGCATCTGGAGTTCTTAGGTAGGCTCTGGAGTGAGACATGGAGTGATAACTGGGGAAAAGCGGTGCTCGGGGTTGATGGTTGCTGGTGTGGTTTATGAATATGGCCTCTTATAAAGTGCCTGGGCTAGGAAACATGATGCGGCGCCGGTACGACTTGTGTATCAGCTCTGTCGTAGGGTTGTCTGAGTCAAAGTCTCGAACCCCAATTCCCAAAAGGAATGCGATGTATTACTGTGCGTGTTAGTTAGGGTGGTTCTGGTAGTCACGCCTAGAATTTACTTTGTAAGCACACGTCAAACAATTTATGCTAGATCACGCATACTACTATTAAGACAATGGCACACCAGTAATTTACAAACTTACTATGCCATACGACTGCTAATACGGGCAACAGGGTCACTAAGGCTCGACAACAAATCTGGTGGACTTAGTCCACCACGTTGACATCTCGTTGGGCGTGTCTTGCAGATGTCGAGGCTTCTCCGTGAGCTTCAGTGTCGGAGCTGGCCGGGGTCGGATGGGGAGCTACAGGGCTGGAGTAGCGATGGTGCCCTTCGCGAGGTGTCGTGGCCATAGTCCCATTGGAGTAGATCTCCAAGAGATGACGGAGTTCCCTGGGGAAACAAATGCGTTGCCCAGATGGATAACATGAGCAGACTTTGAGGGCTCGATCGGTCTCCCGAACAGCACTATCGGGGTGTTGGTGGCGGGTGTAGCTTCACTTCTCGCCGGAGTCAGGAGAGCAAGCATCCTGCGGGTTGCAATCAGATCAAGGGTGACCTGAGCGAATAGTGCCTCTTGCACTCTCAGGTAACGCACCAGATGCACCAGAGCAGGATCCGTCTCATGGTCTCCATTGGCGACTTGGGTCGGGCTACCATAGCCTTCACGACTAGGGTAGTAGCAGAAGGGTCGGATTTTAACTCTTGGCGACAGATGCCGGAGATGAACTACAAGCTCTCGGGCTGCGAGCTGAATGGCTTGGGGCTCATCAGAGGTCGTCCTCCCGGTGAACCGGTAGGGGCGTTCTGATGTGGTGCCCCTCCCGTAGATGTGCACCGTGGCCCATAAGTGGTGGATGACATCACTCGTGTGCTCCTGGTATGCAACATACTCTGGGGGCTCTTCTATGCCAAAAGCACGGTGAGTGAGATTGGCAAGGTTGGCTACAAAATCTCCAAGCTCGGCTGCGGTGGTCTCATTGCGAACGATGGGACCAGGCATCTTGGTGGTTGGATATTGAAGCGAGAGTGAAGGTTGTGATGTGCTGGGTTCGGCCAAGGATTCCTTTATAGGTCAGTGGAGTCTTCCATAGCACGCTTGTGGATGGGGCCACTCAGGTGTCGGCCATAGGCACACGGCCTATGGGCAGGGCTGATAGGTTGGGCATCAACTGTCAAAAAGATGTCGGCTGGCCACTGTGTAGGCTTCTCGGATGGGATGGGCTTGGCTAGGAACAGGAAAGGTTTTGGATGATGAGAAAACCTAGGGATAGCTACCAGGCTAAGATAGGATTAGCCAATGGTTAGCCTGGCTCTAATACCAAGGCTATCGGGGCCGGATTTCCAGGACACAATATCCCAGAAATTAACCCCTTGTGTCATCACCAGCCCCCAAGACCACTTTTACTGGTGGACACATCCTTGATACAGATTACCAAGCAATTACAAGAATTGAATACAAGACCGTAAAGGTCTAATGATACAACAATGATTTCTAACAGTGGATGGTTGAAGCGGGTAGCGGATCTCCATCTCTGGTGGGGCTCAATTCCCACAGGAACAGCTGACCTGGATAACTCCTATCCCGCGTGGCTGCTATCTCCGATACCAAGGTTGCGGGGTGTGCCTTTGTAGTGCTCTTCTCCTAATCGTGATCTGGCCAAGACAATAGCCAGGGACAAGCCAATGAGTACGTTTGAATGTACTCGCAAAGATCATGAACAAAAGATATATCGAATGCAACAAAGTACATATGATCACGAGGGACTAAGTTATATGCATATGCTGACTGATATTAAAGCATGGCATGATAAATATCAATACGGTGTAAAATGGCTAAACATGCCATCAATTAATAGACTAATAAAATGGAACATCGGGCGTAGACCGCCTGAAAATCCCAAGAAAATAAAATGGAACATCGGGCGTTAGACCGCCCAAAAATTCCAAGAAAATAAAATGGAACATCGGCGTTAGACCGCCCAAAAATTCCAGGAAAATAAAATGGAACATCGGGTGTTAGACCGCCCAAAAATCCCAGGAAATTAAAATGGAACATCGGCGTTAGACCGCCCGAAAATTCCAGGAAAATAAAAGGGAACATCGGGCATTAGACCGCCTAAAAATTTCCAAGGAAAAGTGTAGGAACGAAGTATGTCTACCAGAGGGGGGGGGGGGGGGGGGGGGGTTGAATGGGAGTTTTAAATTTTCTTCGGAAATATTAAAACTCTCGGAACCCAGCAGCGGAGCGAATGAAAACAACGTACAATGAGCGAATACAAACTAACGAATGGAAATTAAAAGCATGCATCGAGACAAATCACATGATTGAAATCTATCATACAACTCAGTTTGAATGTAAAGGGGAGAAGTGGAGGTGACCAGTGATGCTCGATGGCGACAAGGAATTTGGTAGACCAGTTCGCCCTTCTGCAAAAGGACTACGTCTGGTTGGAGGGGTTGTGATTTAGCACAGAAGATAAACTCTCTTCACCCTATTCTCCTCGACAATTGGTTCATTAACCAATGCCGATCACTCATTGTAGATGCATGAGGCGATCTCCGAACCTTTACAAACTTCTTCTTCGAGAACCACAATTACTCTTGGTCTCTGAAGAAGTTGACACCTAACCGTCTAGAGAGTTCGCAGCTCTCAAGAGTAATAGGCGGAGTGTACTAGACTTAGATTCGAGTGATGCTGAACCACTATCTAATTTTTTGGCTCTGGGGTTTTCTCTCGGTGGATTTTAAACTCAAATCACTCTGGAGAGGGGGTTGCTCAACAATCTTCTCAGAATCAAATGGAGCAGCCACCGGACAACGCCGGTGCAGGGTGGCTATTTATAGCCGCAGCCTTCCCTGGAGGGAAATGACCATTTTGGACACGCGGTCCAGCCAATGGCCAAATGACACATTCACAACGGCCAGATTTTAAGAGCACTGGTAAAATTACTTGAGGAACAAGTAATGCTAACTCCTCGGTCAGAGACAAATCTCTCGCAGTGAAGAAGATCACAGTCTCTTGCTGGCGAGTATTTGCTCAGAACACAAAGAGATTTCTCTCACAACTTTCATAGGATTGGGTTTAGCATCAGAGAATCAAAGCTTCGAGCACTACACCCCTCTTAGTAGTACGGTGGTCCTATGACTTAATAAACACAAGGAAAACAACAAAATAAATGCTACGTCTTCACTCCATCTTCAATATTCTCGGCCGCAGTCACTTTCTTCGGACGAGCGCCGAACCAATTGCTTTGCATCAGCAATTTTTGAGGGGTCACTCTTGTCATCCTAATCTTCGGTGATAACCTTCATTGCCACGCAGGGAATTATCTTCGGAGTTTGAACCAAACTCCTTTTGACTCTAGGGACCTGGTACTCTGTGTGCACTAGCAAACACATTAGTTCCTTACTGTTTATGTCAACAATATCCAAAACATAAGGAGGCAAAATTATTGGACAAAAAATCTCCCCCTTTTGGGCAATTGTTGACAAAACAGATAATCATCGAAGTGAAGATAGATATGTGTAAAGTAATTCCAACAAGAGTGAACAAGTGTTACTTTGCTCGATGATGAAATAGACTCCCCCTAAATGTATGCAGGGAAAAAGATATTAGATAGATTCTCCAAGTATTGAAGTATACAGAGGAAATTTCAATCATTCGAGACAATGATTCGCACTGATGAGATATAATCCATCGAGATCGTAGTGCAATCATTCATAACTTCCGATAATAATTCCACCTGCAAAACAAATGCTTCGAGAGAAATAGTGCAGCAGGAGGGGTTATTAACATTACAGCATAGAAGTTATCAAGAGTTTTACAACTTAGTACAGATAAACTTAAACCAGAAGTTGCAAACTCGCACGAAACCAAACCAACAAAACACAAAAAGCAAATCTATCGAGACTCGATGTAATTCTCCCCCTTTTTGTCAACTAGTGTCAAAAAGGTGATGAATAACAAGAGTGAAAAAATGCAGAACTTGGTTCAATGGGTGGCATCTCCAGAAGAACTGTCCGAGGTGACTTCTTCTTCGGAAGTGACGGGATTGTCTTCGTCTTTAGCAGTATTAGTTTTTCCTTCAGGGATAACAATGTGGGGCTGAGAGGACGAGGGCATATTTGGAGTAGCCACAGGAGGAACACGGGATAGCACATTGCCTTCGGTTGGTTTTTCAGTCGAAGAGGTGGCTTCAGACTCGTCAAGCAGTTTGTGAAGCTTGAGATGAAGAAGATCAGTGGTTGGCTCACGAACAGGAAGACGAGGGGTACTCCGATCTTGAAAATCTTCAACAGTGAGGCCCTTGTCAATATAATTATAGAGCTCTTGGAGATTGACATTCAGGAGTTGTTTCTCGATGAAGAACTTGCAAAGCAATTTCCAGAGTCTCTTCTTGTTTTCATCAGCTATCAGATGCATGATTCTGGGGCGATTGTTGAGAGCATTTAGCTTGGAGGCAAGATGTTCTTTTTCGCGTCGATCCTCGACGATATGCTGCAGCAGCAGTTGTTGTGTACGCAAACTAACTTTGAGTTGCGATGGAGGTTGAGGCAAAATCTTTCGGTCGCGCTGAGGAAGACGTGGCCCGTCGAATTGCTTGTGATAGTCTTGGGGGCTTGATGCGGGTGATTTACCCGAAGTAATATCATCCATGACTTGCAAGGTATCGCGAACAGGAGGTATGAAGCTTTTATGGCTTTCCTTCGCAAGATACACTGTGTGCATAGCATGATCAATAACTTTCTAGATCCAGGGCGCAAAAACTTTGATGTAGAAGGGATATTGGGCAGAATCCTTCAGAATACGCAGAAACATGTCCTCAACATCAAAGATATATCGCTCAGAAATTGGATATATGGCATTCCGAAGAACATCTGAGATAGACTTATCTGGATTCATCCTGGCCATAGGGCAAATGGTGTATGAGAGCATGTGAAATAGCGTCTGATTCTCGAAGCTTAGGTGCTCAGGACGAGGAGGACCAGTGTAGTCACAAATCTTTTCTTGATCCATTATGCACCAAAAAGTTTCATCTGATATGACATCAATGTTGTGAACCCGAATTTCAGTGTCACCATGCTCAAAGCGAGGGAAATGGAAGTGCGAGACAAAATCTGTTGAAGTGCATTTGATGCGTTTTCCTTCGGTCATCCACTCCATAATCCATTTTGAGCTATCAGATTCATCGCCAGAGATATACAGTGTAGCATAGAACTAAAGAATGATCTCTCTGTTCCAGGGATGCTCGAATTCAAATATCTTGGTGACGCAGAAATCATCCAGATCTTGAAGCAATTGATTGAAACAGCCAATATTGCGCATTGCAGGGATGTTCAGATATTCATGAGGAAATAGCTTTCTGCTCTCATAGAGGACCCGAGAGTAATATATGGCCTGTTCCTTAGTCCAGAAGTGAGGCGATTCCGAAGTGCGCGGCCAATCATATGGACTATCTTGAAAGAATTTGGGGTGCGCATTCCGATTGAAAAGAGGACCTTTGGCGCCTGCTCCTGACGAGAACAAAGGTAGTTCTTCACGAGGGTTTGGGTATTTGAGTTCTTCTTCAGGAGAGAGAAATTCATTGCCATATACAACTGAGTCAGCATGGCGAGCAGAGACAGATTTCCGTTTGAAAGGACCAACATATGGAATTCATGTCAATGTGTCGATAGATAACTTGAGTGGAGATGGAGCTGGTGTCACAACAGAGGGTGCTGCAGAGGCAGTAGGCAGCAGGGTAGGTTCTTCCACTTTAGGCACTGAGGCCGAATCATGTATTGGAGGTGGTTGAGGTTGTTCCACTGGAATCTGTTGTTGAGCCGGAGAAGCTTGGGGTTCGGAGTGAAGAATTTCACCTTCCTCAGAAACAGATCTCTGCGAAGGAATATGAGCTTGAGCAGGTGATGCCACAGGCACTGATTCAGTTGGACTTGACGAGGGAGGAGCATCCGAGTCCTTTACTGGGGTCTTCGAAGGAGTAGCCGGATCAGGAGATTTTTCTTTCTGAGACTAAGCAACTGGGCGAACAAGCGATTTTTCCTTCGGAGCAGGAGGTACATTTTTCTTCGCAATTCTCTTTCGTTGCTTCTTCTTTTGCTGAGCAACTTGATCAATGTGGCCTTTGACCAGATCATTGTAGCCATTGACCTTTGCTTGATGCTCGTCACAGATCTTGCGAACAATTTCATCTAGATCCATGTGAAAACTCAACCTTCTGTGACGGAGGAGAGTCATGGCACGGTTGACATCCTTGTAAGAGTCTTCGAGCGCTTTAATGACAAATCTTGAAGAAGCAGTTTTCATTCGACCATCAAGGTCAATTAGTTCGGTAGAGAGAGAGTTGATCTCAACTGCATCTTCTCTCATTTCTTGAACTAGGGAAGTGGCCTGTGTAATGACTTCAGCAGGAGTAGGCAGAGCTGCCACTTCACCATCGAATGGATTGTCCACAAATTTATCAAGCTGTTCCATGATAAAAATGTGATTGTAGTAGTGAGGAGCATCAGACTTGGCAATAGGAACAGTCTGCATAGGTACTTGCTCGGAAGGAGGTTTAGAAGCCAACGGCTGAGTCAAGGTTGGTGCAAACTTAGCAGCCTTCTCTGTCGGAGCAGTAGCTTGTGGAGCATCTTTCTCGTTAGTAGGCGCCTTGATCTTCTTCAAGTCAGGCTTGGGAATACTTTCGCCTGGCTTTACAGTACTCACAGGTGCGTCAACTACCAAATCTTGCAAATTGATAGCATCTGGATGAGGATTTGTGTTTACATGCTGTTTCATAGTGACAGTGGTAGCAGGAGTTTTTCTAGCTGAAATCTTCTTCGGTGGTGCTTTTGGAACCATATGAACCCGACGATCAGGCAACACAGTTGAGGTGGTAATATTCACTTGCTCGCTGAGAGTAGCAGCAACTTCTTCCTTGGTGAGTGGAGGATCATCATCCGAAGAATCATTCATTTCAAATTCATCAGCTGGTTAAGCCCTTTTCTTCTTTGGTGCACACTTTCTCTTTGATGCAGCAGTGCTGGGATCATGCTTGCGTTTAGTGCGTCCTTCAGATTTTCCTTCGGCCTTTTTCTTATCGACATCATCTTTGAGAAGGCGAAGGTTTTCCTCTTCACAAGCCTTTTTCTTTTCAGCCCTTTGAGCTCGCTTGATGGCATTTCGCTGATGCTTAGCAAGCTCATCCGGATAGGATTCGGGTGTGTGAAGGGAGGACTCATGAGCATTTGGTGGAGGAGGTGGTCTCTCTTTGGGACCATTGGGTTTTATGAGAGAAATTTCCCGGCAGTCACCCCATGGTGGATGAAATGCGAAGTTTTCAGCAAACCGAGGATGAACAAATTCATAGTTGAACCATTTGCGCACCCAATGTCGTCGAATCCATTGTTGACGCGTATCTCTCTACTGTTTGGTTTCTCCTAGAATAGTATCATAACGATCATGAGATATATACTCAGCTGTGTTGGTATATGCCTGTCTGCCACCCTTGTTCTTCTTCGGAGCATTCTCTTCTTGCTCATGAGCATTTAGCTCAGTTCTTTTTCGCTTGCTGGTTGATGGGCCTACCATTGGGCCCTTGGCATTCGGAGCTTTGGATTCATCAGCTATACCCAGAATAACATCATCCCTGTCAGCCAGGCTCACTGGTTGAGCCGAATCCTCAACTGACTGCATTTTGCTGTGAATAAAGATAGATGCGAGGGAAAATGGGGACAGGGTTACGAATGCACACAGCGAAGATTTTGAAAAAGAAATCGTTTTGATGAAGAAGTAGATGCGGACTTTGAGAAATGTTTTGGATGAAAGAAATGTTTAGAACGAACTAGTAGGTTCGAAGAATATACTAGTTAACATGCTAAGCATTCCGTTCATATGAGACACAACACGAACCCTAGATCTGAAATTTTCAGATGCGAGGGACTACTACAAACCACATCCGCACAAGTTACCTATCAGTAAAGATCTGGGAAAAGGGTAAAAAATAGACAATTTCTACTGCGGACGAACTCAAACAGGATGAATGGAAGAACGAGTTCGCACTACACATACCCTAACTTGGTGATGTGCAGCAACTACGGCGGCGCGGGGATGGAGATGATCCGTGGCGGTGAGGAATGACTCCGATGACCTCTTTTCGGCAGCAAAGTGGCGAAGATGATCGACGTCGTCGAGCTCAAGGTGGAGCAATACAGTAGGGCTTCGAAAGGTGACGGTGGCGGAGATGCGAAGTGAATGAGGGAGGTTGGCGGCACAGAATATATATGTGAGGAGGAAATAACCGCACCCTGTGTATCTGATCGGATGGCCACAGTCAGAGGACTACTACGATTCAACGGACTAGATAAATTGGCAGTTGATGAAGAGCACGTGGCAACTGTCACCAAAGAACATGGTCCTGACTTGGGCAGGAAACCCCAAATTTTGGACGGCTTTCGCCAAAACAGATTAAGTTCGGACCAAAACTTTAACGTGGTCAAGGACACCAGATATAGTTTCGTTACCAGATGAAATTTGTGCATTCATAACTGAACAACATAGATGGAAGAGAAAGAATAGAGGGGAAAATAGGGTCCTAGGTATTTCACTCAGACGAAGAAACACAAACACCCGAGAGAAAAGCTATGAGTGAAGTACATTCGGACTAACACAAAATTCTTCAATCGAAAGACAACTCAACAAAGAGAAATTGTGGTTGCGTTACCCATCGTATAAGAACTGTATGACCCCGAGCATCACACAATTATCATGGCACCCAGTTAGTCTAGTTCTTCATTAATGTATTCACTCTCAGAAAGAAAATTTCACTTTGTCAAAATTTTAAAGCTCTTCGAGTGTTGTGCACCCATTCCTTCTAAGATGTGGAAGTGATGGTACGGGTGCCAAGTCCAGCTTATTGCACATTTGCGGAATCTAGGATATTTAGCTCACACCGTAACACACATAATCTTTTCTCATCGAGAGGCTTGGTGAATATATCGGCGAGATTTTCTTCGGTATTGACGTGACTGATAACAATATCCTCTTGAGCAACATGATCATGAAGGAAATGATGTCTGGTCTCAATATGCTTGGTGCGAGAGTGCTGCACTGGATTGTGTGCATTTTTGATCGCACTCTCATTGTCGCACAATAGAGGGATCTTCTTGACCTTGATGCCTTAATCCTTCAGGGTCTGCTTCATCCATAATAACTGAGTGCAACACGCGCCGACAGCACTATATTCGGCCTCAGTCGTAGAGAGCGAGACACAATTCTGCTTCCTTGACGACCAACATACCAAAGATCTACCGAGGAAATGGCATGTCCCCAAAGTAGATTTCCTGTCAACCCGGTCACCTGCATAATCTGAGTCTGAATATCCAACGAGGTCAAACTGTGCTCCCTTAGGATACCATAAACCTAAGGTGGGGATGTGAGCCAAATATTTCAGAATACGCTTCACTACTGGAATCTGGGTCTTTGCCATCTGCCAGCTCTTTGCCGTCTGCCAGCTGATGGCAAAGAGGCTCTTTGCCGTCTGTCTTCTCAAAGCAGACGGCAAAGAACCAGCTGATGGCAAACAGGGTCTTTGCCATCTGCGAGCTCTTTGCCGTCCGCCAGCAGACGGCAAAGAGTTCTTTGCCATCCGCCAGCAGACGGCAAAGTCCAAAGTGGACCCCACGGGGGTACTGCACTGGGTAGGTCACACGGGCTACTTCTTTGCCGTCTGCCAGCAGACGGCAAAGATTTCTTTGCCGTCTGCCAGCAGACGGCAAAGAGGTAAGAGGGGCCCACAGTTTCACGGCGGTGGCCGTCTAACGGTCATCCTCTTTGCCGTCCGCCAGCAGACGACAAAGAGAAAAAAAAACAGACGGCAATGCGGGGGGTTAATTTGGCCCCCCGCGCGCGCGCCCTCCTCCATCTCTTTCTCCTGCCTCCCCACCCTCTGCCTCCCGCACGCGCGCAGGCCGCCGCCGCCGCCGCCGCCCCCTCCCGCACAGGCTGCCGCCGCCGCCGCCCCCTCCCGCGCAGGCCGCCGCCGCCGCCCCTCCCGCACAGGCCCCCGCCGCCCCTCCCTCACCCGCCGCCAGCCCCCCCTCCTCCACCCCCGCGCCGCTCCCCCTCCCCTCCACCGCCCGCCCACTCCCTCTCCACCGCCGCCCCCCTCCTCCTCCCTCCATCGCGCCCCCCCTTCCCCCGCCACCCAGTGGCCCCCTCCCCTCTCCACCACCGGCGCCCCCTCCCCTCCTCCACTGCCGCTGCCCCCTCCGGTGCTCGCCGGCTCCGCGCCTCCGCCACTGACGCCGCCCGCTCCGCCGCTCTCCCTCTCTCCGGCTCTCCTCTGCGGGCTGCGGCTCTACTGCTCTGCACGCCGGCTCTGCTCCGGGCTCCGGCCTCCCTTGCCCTGGTCTCCGCGACTCTGCCTGTCCGCCACGCCGTCTGCCGCAGCCGCAGCCGCACTGAAGAGCCGGATTGGTAATGGACAGACTCACTCACTCACAGACAGGATAATATGTGCATGTGCATTGTGCTACACTGACTGCTACTGCCTTGCTGTTGTTGTTAAAATTTTGTAGATTGAACATTTTTTGATCTGCTTGCTATAATGTTAGTATTTGCTACTGCAGTACTGCTTATCGTTGTTGCTACTGACCAAATAATTACTGAGCGAGAAATATTTGCAATGGTTGATGATGATGCTATTATATATCGCTTTCAAGACTATAGATTTTGCAAAGGAACTTTACCTCGTCGTAGTAGCAAGTTTTCAACTTTGTACAATGTTAATTGTTTCACTTGATGTTTATGTCTTCTCTCATGAAATTTCACCCTGACCCTGACCCCGACACCCTGATCGACACCCTGATCGACCCCGACATACGACATCCTGACATCCCGATCGACACCTACACCCTGACACCACACCCCGACCCTGCCCCGACCCCGACCCCGACGGGGTCATATATTTGTGAATTATGAGTTAGGTCGTATATTTTTCGATTTTGTTATGCAAAACATCATATATATTTGTGTTAATCAGGTGGATTTAAAATGTGCAGTTGTTTCGTCGCTGCAAGGGTGTGGTGTTTGACGACCTCCCCGTGCGTTCGACGAGCTCCGCCCCTGCTTTCCTTGGTGAGCACAAATGACATCTCCTCCTCCCCCTACATTTGCTCTATTCCGGTCTTCGTGCCAATGAAACTAGCTAGCTATAGGTGTCCGTCATCAGTATGCGTAACCACTATGCGTCTCCCGTTCGAAAGGGTTACATCTATAAATATGCATGCATTTGCATATTTATAATCGTGATTCTTTCGAATTGTCCAACGTTATCCATGGACAGCCCGAGTATGTGTAGATTGGGTTCGTTTTCCTATATGCTCTGCTCCGGATCCGATGCAGAATTTCGTCAGTGCCTCCCTGTTGTTCTCCGGGTACACATCCTCTCTGCTTATTGCCGAGACGTGTATCAGGAGAACAGCGGGGAGGTGCTGCCGAAATTTTGCGTCGGATCCGGAGCAGAGCATGGGAAAACGAACTCAATCTACACATACTCGGGTGGGATTAGGACCTATCTTTACCTATTAGCATGTAGGTTGCATGGACGTAAGAGAACTGACAAACTCCATTAACTAATGGATATGGTTTGCTTAATGATGTATATATTTATTGTCTGTCTAGTAGGAAGTCAATATGAGTGACCGTGCGTGGATGTACACCGGTTACACTAGTCAGAAAGTTTGGACCGGTGAATGGTTAACAAAAACCAAAGAGTTTGTTAGAGCCGCATTTGCTAATGGCCAGAGATTAAGCTGGTGCCCCTGTGTCCGGTGCGACAACTTTAATAAGAGGGACGAGCTTGAAATGAGTAAACACCTGCAGAAGTTTGGTTTTACGCCTGGTTACACGGTCTGGACATTTCATGGTGAGTCTGCCCAACGTGCCAGACCTGAGGTGGTTCGTCGTCGCACCGACGAGCATGGTACCGGGATGGAAGACATGGTGCAAGACTTTGACGATGCTCGGGACTCGGACGAGGAGATGGAGGAATCTGCAAAGGCCTTCACTGAAATGTTGGAGTCCTCAAAACGTCCTCTCCACGAGCACACTGAGCTTTGTCAGCTGGATGCCATCTCACAAATCATGGCTTTGAAGGCTCAGTTCAACTTGGGTAGAGAATGCTACGACGCGATGATGACAGTATTCAGACGATTTCTACCCAAAGGCCATGTGCTACCTACAAACCTGTACCAGTCAGACAAAATCCTCCGTGCTCTTAAGATGCCCTATGAGAAGATACATGCCTGTGAGAAAGGATGTGTCTTATTTAGGCACCAGTGTGAGGACTTGAACTATTGTCCCATTTGCGAGTCATCCAGGTATGTTGTGGTAGACAATGGTATGGGTGAGAAGACGCAGACCAAAATACCCGTTAATGTTCTTCGGTATTTGCCAATCGTACCAAGACTTCAACGTCTTTTCATGGTCAAAGAGACGGCCAGACATATGACATGGCACAAAACGGGCAAAAGAACCGAACGTGATGCAGATGGGAATGTGATGATGGTGCACACATCGGATGGTGAAGCGTGGAAGCGCTTCGATGCATTACATAAGGAAAAAACGGCAGATCCAAGGCATCCTCGAGTCGCCGTCAGCACGGATGGGTTCAGTGTGTATGGTCAGACGGCAACCCAATACAGTTGTTGGCCCGTGTTTGTCATTCCACTCAATCTCCCCCCCGGACAGATTATGCAAAGAAAGAACATTTTCCTGACGTTGATAATTCCAGGGCCCAACTATCCGGGGAAGAATATGAATGTGTACATGCAGCCGCTTAAGGACGAATTGCAAGAAGCTTGGGATAATGGGTTCAAGACATACGACGCCTTTAGCAAACAAAACTTCATAATGCGTGCCTGGTACATGTACTCGACGCATGACTTGCCGGCGTATGCGCTATTCGTTGGCTGGTGTGTGCATGGAAGGTTCCCGTGCCCCACATGCAAGGGAGCTCTTGAGTTTCGTTGGCTGACCGCAGGGCACAAGTATAGTTGCTTTGACTTGCATAGACCGTTTCTGGATCCTCACCATAAGTTCAGGAAAGACAAGAAGAACTTCATGAAAGGTAGAGTTGTCAAACACTCTGCACCACCTGCGTTGACAGGCCAACAAACCCTAGATCAGTTAAACGCTCTCGAGCCAGATCCAGTGCGTCCAGGGTATTTCAAGGGGTATAATAAGGAACACGCCTGGACTCACAAGACATGCTTATGGGATCTGCCTTACTTCAAAGACCTCCTTTGCCCACACAACATCGACGTGATGCACACCGAAAAGAACATTGCCGAAGCCATTTTTGGCACATTGTTCGGCATAGAGGGGAAGTCAAAGGATAATCCTAAGGCTAGAGTCGATCAAGAGGAGCTATGTGATAGACCGTTACAAAACATGCAAGATCCGAAAGGAAAGCGGAACTTCACGAAGCCAAAGGCATGGTTCAATCTTGGAAGGCCAGCTATGAGGGAAATTATTCTGTGGGTGAAAATGCAGTTGATGTTCCCCGATGGGTATGCAGCAAATCTAAAGAGGGGAGCGAGTCTTGAAAAATTGAAAATATTTGGTCTAAAAAGTCATGATTGGCACATATGGATTGAGCGGATAATGCCGGTGATGTTGCGTGGCTTCATCCCTGAGGATGAATGGCTAGTACTGGCAGAGCTGAGCTATTTCTTCCGTGTTCTTTGTGCGAAAGAACTATCGCCTGGCCTCCTCGAAGAAATGGAACAGTTGGCACCGGAGTTGATCTGCAAGTTAGAGAAAATCTTTCCACCGAGCATGTTTAATCCAATGCAGCACTTGATTTTGCATCTCCCGACCGAGGCAAGATTGGGAGGGCCCGTGCAAAATCGTTGGTGCTACTCAACTGAGAGAATGCAGAAGACGCTTCGAGCAAAATGTAAAAACAAACGTAGAATTGAAGCATCGATGGCCGAGGCATTCATCACTGAGGAGGCGGCAAACTTCGTGACAGCACACTACGAAGCCAAAAATCGTCATTTGCATAATCCGAAGCCTCGGTACAATGCTGACGACCCTAAAAAGGGTCAATCCAACCTCAGCCTATTCAAAGGGGATCTCGCACCAGCCAGTGGTTGGAAACCAGTACCGTTGGGTGTTGAAGAATGGCGGACCATTTCGCTGTATCTCTTCAACAACCTAACAGAAGTGCGGCCGTACATCGAGTAAGATCTCCGTACATTGTTTCGCAATTTCTAATTCCTTTGAACTGCTCTTATTCCGGGATATTTGATGCAGTCGATCACGTCGCCATATCTGTATGGTGGCAGTGATATAAAAGGATTCCATCGAAGAGTATGAGCTTCTCGCAAAGCAAGGAGGCGCTATCCCGGTTTCATCCTTATTCTGGTTCAAACAAACGTAATTTCCATTAGACCATTTCATTCTTTTTGGCTAATTTGCGACTAATGCACACTCCTTTCGTATTAAAACTTGTAGGCTAATTCAGATATTATGGATGCCGAATTGAGACAGTAGCTAATGGTTTTGACTATAAGGTCCGTTCATTTGACAAATACGACATCAACGGGTATCGCTTTCGTACCTATGGCAAAGAGCTATCTATGGCCGACCGAAAGTCTACAAATTGTTGTGTCTCGCTATCGCGAAGGAGGTATTGAGTATTATGGAAGAGTTGAAGCAATTTATGAACTTCAATTCTATGGTGAAAACCCACCAAACGTCGTAGTCTTCAGATGTTATTGGTTCCAGCTGAAGATACTAGAAGGACTCATGAACATATAGGGCTAGTCGAAATCAAACAAAGCCACCATTTGATGTTCCCGATGTCTATCATACGGCTCAACAGGCAACCCAAGTTTTCTATCTAACCGTGGGCCTGTCAAAGTGATTCAATTCATCCAGTGGTTGGGATGTCGTTATAAGTCCGCCACGTGTTAGACCACCTCCCCCCAATGAAGAGGATTATGACAAGACACATATGAACGGAGAATTCCTTCCAAGAAACACGTCTTTCCAAAAAACATTTCAAGACCGCTCAACTGTACCCCTGACATTGAAGTAGACAGCGATAGTGAATCCGACTTCACCCCTAAGCCGGAACAAGAAGAGCCGGAACAAGAAGAAGTTACTGCTGCAGATGACCTTTCAATGCTTGAACAATTACGTAAGAGGCCTTCCACATGTTGATGCATTTATTAATGATGGATAGTGCTCACACTGATAGTGGATTGATGATGATGCATTTAATGATCCCGGAGCATATATAGAGCGATTCAGGTAATATTAGTAATGTCAGATTTCAATTTTTATTATGTTCATGATGATATACTCTTAAATTATATACATAGATTTCATGTCAGTTATTCAAATTTTTATGTTATACTAATGTCGTTTACTTTTTGTCATTGCAGGTGTTGACAGGATGGTGGGCAAGGGTCCAGAGCGCTCCGAGGCCTCGTGCGAGCGCTCCTGGGAGGGGTGCTTCATATCCCATCCCAGCCAGCCCCTCCGAGAGCGCTGCTAGACTATTGCAGTCAGCACCGGCGGGCCTTCTTTCTTCGCCTGCAGAGGTCGGGGGAGGACGAAGAAGGCTGCTAGAGGTGGAGGTTGCAGCGGGAGATGTAGGAAGGCTGCTACGCCTTCCTCGCCGCCACCCCTAGCTGATTCACCCGACCACAGGACCGCTCCGTCTGACGTGGACCCATCTCGTACTCCGGTCCCTGAGCCTCCGGTCGTCGATTCTTCGGCCCACCAGACTCGGTCCGGATCCTTCGCCCCACCAGACTGGGGTCGCCTCCCTTCGCGCCACCAGACTCGGGTCGTGGATCTTTCGCCCCACCAACTGGGGTCGCTGATCCTTCGCGCCACCAACTCTGGGCGCTCTCCTTCGCCCCACGTGAGTCCGGTCCCAGAGTCTTCGTCCCAGAAGACTCCAGTCCCGGAGTCTTCTTCGCACGAGACTCCAGATGCTAGTGCCCTACTGATGATAGCGAGGACACCTTCTCTGATGATATCGCTACAGCGAGGGCGAGATGGTTGACAAGGGCAAGAAGGTCTACCAGCGTGGCGGTACAAAGCTCCCCCCGTTGCCGACGACCCCCGACCAGAGGTGGTTGATACAGCCTAATGTAGGAGATATGCCTAAGGGCAATAATAAATGTTATTGATTATCTCCCTGTTCATAATTAGGTTTATGTCCATGCTATAACTGCTATGTTCTCGAGTCTGCAATAAACGAGGCTCGGAGGAAGACTCATTGCACGTGTGGAAATAAAACGGTAATTGTATTCCTAGTCTGGCCTCTAGACTAGCTCAAGTATTGCTGATGGTTCTGTTTTCCTGATCATGGGCATGTCTATGCCAGCAATTTTGAGGGCACAGTTAGAAGAACATTTGTGTTGAATGACCCAAATGATGTTATGCTATGAGTTACATTCGTCACATATTAATGGTTAATAACACAGAGATGGTTAATGTTTGCAAAATTCCTTAGACCATGAGAGTGTCGAGTTTCTTCATACTTGCTTCATGAACTTTGGGGGTTGTTAAACGTCATCTCAAATGGGTGGCTTTACGGCGGCTTACGGTTCATGGAAAGTGTGTCAAGTAACTTGATAGCCTAGATTGGATTGCTCCTCCGCTCTCCGACGATGGAGAGATATCTCTGGCCCTCTCGGTGTTAACCGGTATCCATCATCGTCTGGCCAGACACTTTTGGATTTGATCACAGGGATGCCGGAACACGGTAACGAGAAAGAGACAATACCGGACGAGGTAAACTGGCATAGTGGACAAGTTGATTGATCCACGGAAATGCCTACATGTCTAACCTCGGATATTTGTAACATATCGTGAAGCAACAGGAATTCAAGGCACCTGGAGGTTCACGTACTCGAATATGTGCATTCGTGTGTGGGTATGGGGTCATATGGGTGTCCACGGCTCCGATGTTGATCATTGATCGTAAGGTGTTTCCGTGTCATTGTCTATACTTTCACCAACCTATAGGTTCCACGCTAAGGGTCATCTATCTGCGATACTAGACAGGAAGTCTGAAAGAAAAATCAACCGAAAAGTTGCGGAGAACAACGAAGAGTTCCGGCGAGAGACACTGAAAAAGTTTCGGTAAAACCGAAAAGTTGTTCGGATAAAACCATTGATCCAAAAAGGTTTCGGCAAGCACCGAACCGGGAATGTTTTTGGAGTTGTCCATATTGGTCTGGTAATTTCTGGAATTTTTCTGAGAAAAACCGTAACAAAAAAAGTTTTCGAGTCTGCGGAGTTGTTTTACCGGGTAAACAAGATGGTTTTAAAAATTAAACCACCATACTGGAAATGTTCTCAGAGCGCGTCCAGATAATTTTAGAGTGTGCCGGAAATGTTTCTGGGACCTTCTTGGAATTTTTCAGAATAATAGGTCGCGGAAAACATCTTGTCCCACCCATCGTGAGGACAAATCCCACGGATCGTGGGGCTGGTTTTTGGGCTGTTTTTGGGGGGGAGGGGGGGGGCCCTTTGGAAGCAGCCCCCTGTGGCTTGGAAAAATGTTGGGGGGGGGGGCCCCCATGGTGGGGGGCAGCCCCCACAAATGGTGGAGAGTGTTGGGAGGAAGGTGGGGCCCCATGGGGGAACACCATGGACAAGGGAACATGTTTTTCCCATGTTTGGTGGGAACATGTTCTCCTTGTTTTGTGGGAACATGTTTTCCCCATGTTTAGTGGGCTGAATTTTCAGCCCCCTCCACCCCTTCCACCACTATATAAGGAGGAGGTGAGGTGCTCTCCAACTCCACTCCAACTCTCTCACACAAGCCATGCATGATCTGGCATTCTCTCTCCCTCCCACGAAATAGTTTCGTAGTGCCGAAAGGCTGTCTGGGTTCCGGTGGGAACTAGTTCTGGACGGCGAAGCCCTGCCGGATAGATGGCACCGTATGTGTGCAACCCCGTAGAGAGGTCGTAGTTTCGTCCTTTTGCCCGAGGGGATGTTCGAGTGTCCTCCCGAAGGGCTGTCCGAGTGACGGTCCGAGTTCTGTGAGTCCTCCCGAAGGGCTGTCCACGACACCATCCGGGGGACTGTCCGACCGCCTCCCGGAGGGCTGTTCGAGTGGCGGATGAGGGAGTACATCCTCGCGGTTGGGAGGTTGTAAATCCTAGCTGCGGGGATCTGCACCGACGATCGTCATCGACTCTACTTCCGCTGCGCTACGAGTCGGTAACGAAAATGATCAAACCTTGTATGCAGTCTCCATAGTGGTCCTGGGCTGGTGCGTAGGTCGGAATTTTTTTGTTTTCTGCTGCGTTACCCAACACCTAATGGGTTGAAGTAAGTGAATTTACTCTTTTTTAACCTTTTGCCTTCATGTTTCTTCAAATTAATATCTAATGCATTGGCCTTGACATACTGCAGGGGCTGGGTACACCCCCGTGGTGTCCGCAGGCCCAACCAGGTCCTTGGTGTGCTTTGCCGGCAGCACTTCCCTGGGTGGGTCACGTTGCCCGGTGAGGGTCAGGTTCCACAGCTAGCACTTAGCTGGGAGCTGTACGAGGCTGCCCCGGCCCCGCCGGGGGAGATGGTCGCCGGTGTCGAGTGCGAGACGGTGGCCGACATTGTGTTCCGTCGGTTCTGGGTAATTTCTCCTTTACAGAATTAAAGATCAACAGTACGTAGTGATTTTACTAATCAGCGTTTTCTTGTTTGACTGCAGACCTTCTACAGGATTTCAGATGGAGAGCAGGAGGCTGCGGCTTCGGTTGTCGAAGTCGAGTGCAAGCGCCTACTTAAGAACTTACGGCACGAGGCTCGGCTGCAGGCCGTTCGAGACTACTACGCCTCGAAGGGTATTAGGAGGGCGAAGAAGAAGTGTCGCGGCAAGTTTCTGACTAAGGAGAAGTACATGCTGGTAATTACCTATTCTTAAGGCCTTGAACTTAGTTCTCTTGATTTGATTCGTAGGCGTAGCGCTGAAATTTCTCTTGACTAACTTAGGTGCCCCCGAGATTGTGTGCGGATAGGATGGACTGTTGGGAGGCGTTGGTGGATGAGTGGTGCTCTCCCAAATGGCTAGTCGAACACCAAAGGGCCAAGGATAAGCGTGCCCAAATGGTTGGTGTGCCACACCATCAAGGGAGCTCCGACCTGTTTGAGTACAGGGGTCACTGGGTATGTGGTTTGCTTCATGATTCATGCAATTTCATTCTACATGATAGCATTTTTCCTTGGATAGCTCAATAATGCTTACTTAGTTAAAAAATGGCATAACTACCTTGGATAGCTCAATAATGACCTAAACTTAGTTTAGCTCGTTCATTTATGACATAATTAGCTCTAAAATGACATAATATGCTTTAGTTAGCTAAAAAATTGCATAACTACCTTTGATAGCTCAATAATGACGTAAAATAATCTTAGCTTGTTAATTTATGACATAATTAGCTCTAAAATGACATAATAACCTAAGATAGCTCTATAAAATGCCTAAATATGCTTTAGTTAGCTAAAAAAAGGCATAACTACCTTGGATAGCTCAATAATGACATAATTAGCATAGTTTGGTCAAAATGGGCATAATAATCTTGGTTACCTCCAAAATGACCTAAACTTAGCTTTTTTCCTCAAAAATGACCATTATAACCTTACTTAGCTCCAAAATGACTTGATTCATAGCATTTCAATCTTCATGCGAAGCTGAGCCCTTGACTAATATTTTGTTCCCTCTCTCCAGTCGCATCCACAACAAGTAAGCCCGTGCCCAAGTCTGTTCGACTCTATGGCATGGCCGCTAGTGCCCCGTACAAGAGGCAAGGCATCTCGAGTCTGACCTAGATCTCCAAGACGCTTCACCAACATCTCCTCCCGCAACAAGCTCGTGAGGTACAAGACGTGGAATGCCAGGAAAGGGGAGGACTTTAACCCGAGCCAGGATCCTTTTGATACGAGCTGGTTATGATATCTTGTGGTGGGAGGTCCCATGGCTCGATAGCCATTGGTGATGACTGATACGTTGTCTAAAACTCTCACACAAGATCAAGAGCGCCAGAGTAGCTCTGATCCTGAGATATCCTTCGTGTCACGGGCCATCGGAGCTCGCCATGGCGGTTAGTTATTACGAGACTCGGGATACCCTTTCCTATCATTACATTGGGTGCGTTCCGTCGATGATTACAATGCTAACGCGGATGGTGTGTGTGTTGCAGGCGCTCTTGAGAAAGAGAGAGGCAAACACGCAGAACGCTTTTTGAGGCGGCAAAAGACGCAGGCGATAGGAGAGGGAGAGGGAGCTGTAGGAGGGACGAGCAGGCTGTTGGAGGAGGGAGGAACCGGAACGATGCTCAAAACGGGCCCTATACGACATCTGGTGGTCGTTTCTCCTGCATATTACCAATCATGCACATAAGGTTTGTCCATTACTAACTAATATGACTAACTCGTGAGAACCAAATGTGTAGAGCATGTGCGAGAAAAGCGGTCAGACCCCTCCGCCATGCCCAGATTCGCTCCGGCGGACCACGGTGAGTTTGATTTGAACGGTCGTTAGTTACTAGTATTCACTTTATGTTGCATCATGCTAACGAGACATTGGAAATGATCTTTGGTGTAGAATGCTTCCCGACAAGCATCAACCGATGCTTCTCCGTCTGGCCTTGGTGGGAACCCCGACCGGCCCTTCACCCTCGTCTGGCACTGGCGCAGCCCCGACCGTCCTTCACCTCCGTGCATAACGGTATTTTTCTTCTTATTTACCTATTTAGCCCATTTATGACATAATTTAGCCTATTTAGTCCACAAATGACATAATAAGATGAAGAAAATCAAGGAATAGGAAGAAAAGAAGGAATAGGAAGAGAAGAAGAAGAAGAAGAAGAAGAAAAGAAGAAGAAGAAGAACATTTCTTCTTCTTTTCTTATTCTTCTTCTTCTTCTTCTTCTTCTTTTCCTCCTCTTACTTGTTTTTATTCGTAAATGGCATAGTAACCTTGCTAACCTCATAAATGTCATATACTTAGCTTGTTGTCCTCTAAAATGACATAATAAGCTTAGTAATGTCAAAAATGGCCTAATTAGCCAGGTTAGCTCCAAAATGACCAAGTTTACCTATGTTAGCTCCAACATGATCCATTTAACCTACGTTAGCTCCAAAAAGACCAAGTTTACCTAAGTTAGCTACAATATGATCCATTTTACCCGCGTTAGCTCCAAAATGACCTATTTACCTAAGTTAGCTCTAAATTGACCTACACACTTAGCATTTTTACCTAGCATAGCAAAAAATGACATTTTTACGTAGGTTAGCTCAAAAATGACCAAGTTTACCTAGGTTAGCTTCAATATGATCCATTTAACTTAGCTTAGCTCCAAAATGACCAAGTTTACGTAGGTTAGCTCCAATATGATACATTGAACTTAGCTTATCTCCAAAATGACCTATTTACCTAGCTTAGCTCTAAATTGGCTTTTTTAACTACATTTGTTGGAAAAGAAGAAGATAAAGAAGAGGGGGAGGAGAGAAAGAAAGAGAATATAAAATCTTCTTCTTATTTTCCTCTTCTTCTTTTCTTCTTCTTCTTCTTTTCCTCTTCTTCTTCTTCTTCTAACTTTCATCTTTCCCAATTTGCAGATTTGCTTGAGATGAGGAAGCTTGCATTGATGGACTCATATATTCTCCTTGTGCTTCCTTTTTGTTTATGAAAACATGTTTGGGAACTTGTTTGGATGTGTATGTCACTCTGGATATGTTGTTGGAAACTTCTTATGTCATATGGATATATGTTGGACTTGTGGAAATATATTGTTGGATATGCTTGTTGTGTATATATGTATTATCTGTGTATATCTATGAATTTCTGTCAAATTGAATGAATTCAATTAAAAACAGGGGTTATATAGGCTCTTTGCCGTCTGCTAGCAGACGGCAAAGAGCTTTGCCGTCTGCTAGCAGTCGGCAAAGAGCTTTGCCGACAGCTAGCAGTCGGCAAAGAAGGCCACGTGGCAGCTACCTGTGCAACCTGGGAACACTGGGTTGCCTATTTGGGCATTTTGCCGTCAGCTGGCAGACGACAAAGAGGCTAAGGTCTTTGCCGACTGCTGGCAGACGGCAAAGATTCAAATCCCTTTGCCGACAGCTAGCAGACGGCAAATAAGGCCACGTGGCAGCTTCCCAGTGACTCCTATTTGGGCTCTTTGCCGTCCGCCAGCAGACGGCAAAGACCTTAGCCTCTTTGCCGTCTGCCGGCTGACGGCAAATAAGGCCACGTGGCAGCTTCCCAGTGACTCCTATTTGGGCTCTTTGCCGTCCGCCAGCAGACGGCAAAGACCTTAGCCTCTTTGCCGTCTGCCGGCTGACGGCAAAGCACGCCGTTAACCCCTAACGGCTCCCACCTCACCTCACTGCCGTCTACGCTCTTTGCCGTCTGCTGGCCGCAAACGGCTGACGGCATAAACCTTTGTCGTCCGCTTCTCTGAAGCAGACGGCAAAGAAGGCCTTTACCGGCAGGAATTGAGCCGGACTGTTTGCCGACAGCTAGCAGTCGGCAAAGAGCTTTGCCGACCGCCATTCATGCCTTTGCCGTCTGCCATGGCAGACGGCAAAGAAGCTGATTCCTGTAGTGCTTGACCGCTTGGTGATGCGATTCTTTCGGTGCAGCTTGGAAACGAGCACACATGCAAACACTCAACATAATATCTGGTCTGGATGCACATAAGTAGAGCAAAGAACCAATCATCGAACGATAAGTTTTTTGATCATAATCTTTACCGTACACATCTACGTCTAGCTGGCCATTCGTGGGCATGGGAGTTTTGTAGCCCTTCTGTTTGCAATCTTGCATTTTAAACTTCTTCAGACAGTCTCTCAGATATTTCTCCTGAGATATGAAAATTCCGTTATCCTGTTGACGGATTTGCAGTCCGAGAAAGAAGTTGAGTTCACCCATCATAGACATTTGATATTTCTCGGACATCATTCGCCCGAATTCCATGCTGCATGCATTGTTAGTACAGCCAAAAATAATATCATCCACATAAATTTGACACATGAATAGATCACCATCAATAGCACGAGTGAAAAGAGTGGAATCAGTGGATCCTAGCTTGAACCCTTTATCGAGCAGAAACCTCTTCAGAGTGTCATACCAAGCTCGAGGGGCTTGCTTCAGCCCATACAGAGCCTTTTTCAACCTGAAAACTTTGTTAGGAAACTGAGGGTTTTCAAAGCTAGGTGGCTACCTAACATATACTTCCTCATCAATTTCACCATTGAGGAAAGCACTTTTCACATCCATTTGATAAAGCAGAATATCATTGTAGTTTGCATAGGTGAGAAGAATACGAATTGCCTCAAGGCGAGCAACAGGAGCATATGTTTCACCGAAATCAATACCTTCTACCTGTGTATACCCTTGAGCGACAAGACGCGCTTTGTTTCTTACAACAATGCCATTTTCATCTTGCTTGTTTCGGAAGATCCATTTGGTGCCGATGATATTGTGCTTCTTAGGATTCAGTTTATCAACCAATTCCCACACATCATTTAATTCGAATTGCACCAACTCTTCTTGCATGGCATTCATCCAATCGGGATCATTCATGGCTTCTTCATACTTGGTAGGTTCTGTCAATGAGACAAAGGAGAAACTACCACAGTAGTTAGCCAAACGAGTGCGAGACCGAGTTGTGGGTCGGTACCTGGATTCTCAAGATCTTCGAGGATTAACGTAGGGTCAACTCGATTTGGCACTCGTGGGAGAGGATTTCCTTGTTGATGATCATTTTCATTTTCCTCAGTATCAGCATCAGGATGAGCATTTGTATCACCATTTTCATCGGGATTGCCGTTTTGATTTGCACTTGCATTTGGGTTGCCATTTGTGTTCGGAGTGGCATTTTCTTAGGCAGTAGATTGGTGTGACCTTCTTCGAGTCATGGGGGCATCTTCATCGGAAGAATCAGGTCCATTTTCTTCGACTGGCCTGACGTCCCCAATGGCCATTTGCCGAATAGCATCTGAAATCTATGGTTCATCTATCACAATTGGCAGGTGCTCCTTTTGAGAGCCGTTAGATTCATCAAACCGCACATTTACCGTTTCCATAACTTTCCCGTGGTGAGAGTTATAGACACGATAAGTATGTGAGTTATAGCCATAACCAAGAAGAAAACCTTCATGTGCCTTAGGTGCAAACTTGGAATTATGATTCATGTCACAAATGTAGTCAGGTGCACCGAAAACACGTAAATAAGAAACATTCGGTTTCTTGCCAGTGATAAGCTCATATGAAGTTTTCTTAATGAATTTGTGAAGATAAACACGATTCACAACATGACAAGCAGTGTTAATAGCATCAGCCCAGAAACGAATGGGAGTTTTATACTCACTGACCATTGTTCTCGCCATTTTGATGAGAGTTATATTCTTTCGCTCAACAACTCCATTCTGTTGGGGAGTGTATGCGACAGAGAACTCATGAGTTATACCATTTTCATTGAGAAAATCTTTGATATGAGTATTTTTGAACTCAGTACCATTGTCGCTTCTGACATGCTTAATTCGCACATCATATTCATTTTGGGCCTTCTTGGCGAATCTTTTGAAGATGTCTTGGGTGCAGGTTTTGTCTTCCAGAAAGAATACCCAAGTATATCGAGAGAAATCATCAACTATAACCAGACCATAATGACTGCCTCCGAAACATGGATAGTTTTGAGATTCGAATAAATCCATATGAAGGATTTCCAAAGGTCTTGTTGTGGTCATGATAGTTTTTGATGAATGGTGCTTCTTGGCCAATTTGCCGGCCTCACATGCACCACAGAGACGATCCTTGTCGAATTTCACATCAGCAATGCCACGAAGATGATTTTTCTTCACGAGAGTCTGCAAATTTCTCATACCTGCATGACCAAGTCTTCGGTGCCACATCCATGCTTCGGTTGCTTCTGCAAGCAAACAAGTTTGGACTGAGGGACCTTTGGAGAAATCCACAATATATAAATCACCTTTTCTATTTCCCTCGAAGACGAAGGAATTGTCAGAGGCCATAACAACAATGCACTTGGATATTGAAAATAGAACTAGCATGCCTAGATCACAAATCTTGCCAACTGACATGAGATTGAATCCAAGAGACTGAACAAGTAAAACATCACCAATGTTCTTGTCCTTGGATAAAGCAATTTTACCTAACCCAATTACCTTTCCTTTGTTGTTGTCGCCGAAAGTAATATACTTCTGAGATGAAGCAGCTATGTTGGGGTCGACAAACAACGACTTGTCTCCGGTCATATGACTAGTGCATCCACTATCCATTATCCATTCGGTACACCCGGAGACATAGACCTGTAGAGGAATCAGGCTTTCTTAACCACCCACATCTTTGTAGGTGGCTTCGAAACATATGAGCGAGCAGGATATGATTTCCTTTGATAGTCATAAGAATTGTTACTCGAATAAGTACGAGCATAATTGAAAGAGTATGCATTGAAATTCTTTGCAGAAGAATGAGTATAGTGGTTAGATGAGGTACTCATGTACTTATTCTGTCGAGCCTTTTCCAGGATGTATCGAGCATTTTCTTCCTGCATGGTTAGTAACCTAGTAATAGGCAATGCTTCGATAGTTTTCTTAGGCACCCAGATAGCTTTCTTTGGGGGGCCATTCCTGCTGTTTGGTCCAACATAGCAAGCAACAGCCTCACCGCGTTGGTTTTTGAACAACTTATAGTTGTCCAGAGAATCATCATATGAGTATTCAGGGATAGGACAGTCATATCCCGAGAGTAAAGCTGGATCGAGCGTTTTGCTCTTGGCGAGCACCCACACAGTGCGAGGATATTGATCAGGTTCCCAGTAGGAGCCACTTTCATTCAGTTTCCTTTCGAAACCGATACCTTCTTTCCTGGGATTTTTGTGAAGAATGGATTTCTTCAGAACATCACACAGGGTTTGATGCCCTTTGAGAGACTTGAACATTCCTATCTAAAGAAGATCCTTCAACCTAGCATTTTCTTCAGATACATAACCATTTTCCTCGACAGAGGGGTTAGCATTCACAGAAGATTCAGCATTTGATTCAGTGTTACTGCGTTCAAGGCATTTTAAGCAGGGTGGTACAAACACTTTAGGTTTCTCTTTGAGTTGTTGGGTGAGAAGAGAATTTTTTGTGATCAAGTCATCATGAGCCTCTCTCAGCGACTCGAGTTCCTATTTCCTTTTCAGGTAATCATAAGTCAATCTCTCATGGTCGGCCGAGAGAAAATCATGATGATTTGATAGTTCTTCCATTTGAGACTCGAGAGCGGAATGCTCTTCTGTCAATGACTGATTTTTCTCCATCTCCTCAACCAACAACCCTTCAGATTTCCTGAGGGTTTTCTCAACTTTCGCAAGAGAGTTTTGTTGCATATTAGCAATTTTGATCAGTTTAGCATGGTCATCCTCATCCGAAGAGAATTGATCACTGGAGTAAACCTTGTGATGTTTGGAGGGTACTTTTTCTTTCGAAGCTTTGGCCATGAAATAGTAGGCAGGAGATTCGTTGTCGCTCGAATGATTCTCAAAGAAGTTCGACGCAGGAGTAGTGGCACATGCTATGCCAGCATGCCAGAATCCGAATCCTCATCAGATTCATCAACTTCCTCGGAGTCAGATGACTCTTCTTCACCGGAGTCCATTTCCTTGCCGATGTATGCCTTGGCCTTGTGAGAGGTATTCTTGCGGTTGGATGAGGACTTGGAAGGATTCCTTCAGGAAGATCATGATGAGGACTTGGAGGAGGAGTTATCCTTCTTCTTGAAGAACTTCTTCGTTTTCTTCTCATCATCGGAGTCGTAGCTCTTGCTCTTGCCTTTGCCATGGTTGTTTCCTGAATCATATCTTCCACTGGCATGGATTTCAGCTTCCCAGAGAGGGCAATCCGAAATGAAATGTCCTGGCTTCTTGCACTTGAAGCAGGTGTAATCTACAGTAGGTTTTGATGAAGATTTGGTGCCGCCAGAGTTGTTGGATCCTTTCTTCTGAAACTGATTTTTTCCTTTGAAGGCATTGGAATCTTTTTGTGATTAATGCGAGATCCTTGCTGATCCTTTCTAGGTCATCTGAATCTTCTTCGGCATTTCCTTTTGAGGAAGATTCAGCCACAGCCTTGAGAGCATGACTTTTTCGGTGACTTGAGCCATAGAGATCTCTCTTTTCTTCTTCTTGTTCCTCATGGGTGTTTAGCCTTTCCATGATATCAACGGAGTCGAGAACTTTGAAATTAGCTCGTTCCCGAATCATCAGAACTAGTGTGTCGAATGAGCTATCAAGGGATCGGAGCAGTTTCTTTACAACTTCATGATCAGTGATGTCTTTGGCGCCGAGACCTTGCAGCTCGTTTGCAATGTCACTCAGACAATCGAAGGTTTGCTGACAACTTTCATTTCTGATTCGCTTGAACCGATTGAACTTCGCCCGAAGAGTATCAATGCGAGCTTCTTTCTGAGTTGAAACACCCTCATTTATCTTTTCAAGAATGTCCCACAATTCCTTTGTAGTTTCACACTGATGATAGCGAAGAAATTGAGCACGAGAGAGATGGCCACCAATTTCATCTTTGGCTTGAGCATCCTTCTTAATAAGTTTCTTCTCGAGGTCAGTGGGGACCTGGGGCACTTCAACCATGAATCCGTTCTGCACCACATTCCACATATCATCAATAGCTTGGAGACGGATCTTCATCTTCTCCTTCCAGAAGGGATAGTCCGTCCCATCGAAGATGTGAATCTTGAGGTGCGACTTGTAGCTCACTGAAGACATACTTAAACTCCAAGGTGGTTAGACCAAAATGAACAGAGTCAAGGAGTACCTTGCTCTGATACCAATTATAGGAACGAAGTATGTCTACCAGAGGGGGGGGGGGTGAATGGAAGTTTTAAATTTTCTTCGAAAATATCAAAACTCTCGGAACCCAGCAGCAGAGCGAATGAAAACAGCGTACAGTGAGTGAATACAAACTAATGAATGGAAACTAAAAGCATGCATTGAGACAAATTACATGATTAAAATCTATCATACAGATCAGTTCAAATGTAAAGGGGAGAAGTGGAGGTGACCAGTGATACTCGATGGCAACAAGGAATTTGGTAGACCAGTTCGCCCTTCTGCAAAAGGACTACGTATGGTTGGAGGGGTTGTGATTTAACACAGAAGATAAAATCTCTTCACCCTATTCTCCTTGACAACTGGTTCGTCAACCAATGCTGATCACTCATGGTAGATGCTTGAGGGGATCTCTAAACCTTTACAGACTTCTTCTTCGAGAACCATAATTACTCTTGGTCTCTGAAGAAGTTGACACCTAACCATCTAGAGAGTTTGCAGCTCTCAAGAGTAATAGGTGGAGCGTACTGGACTTAGATTCTAGTGATGCTGAACCACTATATAATTTTTCAGGTCTAGGGTTTTCTCTCGGTGGATTTTAAACTCGAATAACTCTGGAGAGGGGGTTGCTCAACAATCTTCTCAGAATCAAACGGAGCAGCCACCAGACAACACCGGTGCAGGGTGGCTATTTATAGCCGCAGCCTTCCCTGGAGGGAAATGACCATTTTGGACACGCGGTCCAGCCAATGGCCAAATGACACGTTCACAACGGTCGGATTTTAAGAGCAACAGTAACATTACTTGAGGAACAAGTAATGCTAACTCCTCGGTCAGAGAGAAATCTCTCGTAGTGAAGAAGATCATTGTCTCTTGCTGGCGAGTATTTGCTCGGAACACAAAGAGATTTCTCTCACAACTTTCATAGGATTGTGTATAGCATCAGAGAATGAAAGCTTCGAACACTACACCCCTCTTAGTAGTACGGTGGTCCTATGACTCAATAAAGACAAGAGAAACAACGAAATAAATGCTACATCTTCACTTCGTCTTCAATCTTCTCGGCCGCGGTCACTTTCTTCAGACGAGCGCCGAACCAATTGCTTTGCATCAAGAATTTTTGAGGGGTCACTCTTGTCATCATAATCTTCGGTGATAACGTTCACTGCCACGCAGGGAATTATCTTCGGAGTTTGAACCAAACTCCTCTTGACTCCAGGGACCTGTTACTCTGTGTGCACTAGCAAACACATCAGTCCCTTACTGTTTATGTCAACAATCTCCAAAACATAAGGAGGCAAAATTATTGCACCAACAAAAAGAATGCCAGTCGGGTGTCTGAATGAGACGCCTCTAGAGGTCTTGAAAAGAAAGTAAAAACATAAGTATCCAGGTGGCATAACATTCCCAAGAGATACTCAAGGATACACATAAGAGAAAGGGATAGTCCAGAATAATATTCATGTTAACAATAATATTCATGTTAACATTAGTAGTGATAATAATCATCCTTCAAAAGTGAAACATGATCAGTTTAATTATTTCCTTCGAAGACCGACACTAAGACCGACACTTGACCAACCCAGACTGTACTCCTTAACCGCGGACACAGCTATCTGAAAAGGTTTTGAAACTCTGCAGAGGTTGTACTCTTTATCCACAAGTAAGGGATTCCTTTAGTTAACCCCGAAACATTGACTAATTCCAATTACGGCCTTTGGTTTGAGAACACACCTGACCAGCACACACCAGCTTAACTTTTTTGATTCTTGAAATCACCCAAGGCATTGTTCAAGAAAAACTCTAAGATGGGGAGACCACCGTCTCGACTAGCATAGGATCACAATTTATAACACGCGCAAATATAAGGGGTGCCCCCCTCTTGGCCCAGCCGGTTACACCCATGCCCCCTGACCCAATGACTGGCATTACACCTGGATCCTGGAAACCTTCATCGCAGCCCCTCTATGTGGTGTGCACATGAAAAGGAGTTAGCAACTTACTAAGCCGTACTCCCATTGGGGGAAGACATGTGGCAGCACTAAACAAGTGTGGGGGTTGCTGGAACAAGACTCGATCTATGGTCGACTCAGGAGGTTTAAGTTTTCCTGCAGTGGTTAGCACAATATATTTCCTCATTAGTACCCAACAGGGTCACAACCCAGCCTGTCCCAACATTCCATCACTTATCACTCTCATCACAACAAGATTCTTGTTTCACAGTCACTTTTACTCATGACATATACTTTCCTGCAGATTAGTTTGGGACCAACATGTACATCTATGGCAGGTGAGAACAATCACCCTCACTCATATTTCATGTTTAAGTGAGGATAACAAAGTATCAATAGATCATGCATGCAGAAATAGCAATATGCAAATTTTATTCAAAATTAGCATAATCATGACTCAAATATCCTGGCTAGCAAACTACCAAACATTCATCATATCAAGTGTTCAAGATCCTTGCCTTGAGCATGCAGAAGGGTTGGGTGTATTCCAAAACTTTTGAAAAGTTTCTCCCCTCCATTTTTCCTATTTTTAAAATATTGCAAATACCACATAAATTCAAAACAGAACAAAAAAGTTGTTTGATTTTTTAAATAAACACTAAAATAAACTAGATGAAAAATGATAAATCACAGAAAAAGAATCAATTCATTTGTAGTTATGGTTTAAAAGTTAGAGGCAGTCAAAGTTGAGTCAAATCTGGTTTTTATTAAAATCTTTAAAAAGAAAACGGTTCGGTTGGCAATACGCCTTCTAAAGGAGAAGGCGTATTTCTGTAAAAGGCGTCACCACTTAAACAACGCGGGGTTACCGAGGGTCACAGAAAGTGGCCCCCCTCGGTCAGGTTTGACCCCGGGTCAACCTCACGCGCGGGAACATGGGCCGAGCTCCTGCCGGCGGCGATTGCCGGCGGACTGCGGCACCTCTCGAGGATATGAGGCCATCCACGTGCTCAGGGGATCATGGCGATTTGTTCGATGTATGGGTTGGTCGGTGGAGGGAACTAGGTCACCGGCGGCGAGGATTCCCGAAAGACTCCGGCGGAGGCGAAAGAGGGCTTTTGTCTACGAGCTTCCTTTCGAGAAATTGAAGAGCAAAATGGATCCACGGTTGCTCAAGGGAGTTACTGGAGAAGCAATCAAGGAGAGGGAGGTTCTGGAGGCGTCGAAAGCATCTGAACAGTGGCGGCAGGTGTGGTTGTCGGAGAGGTAGAAGGCAACCGCTCCGGTTGTTTTGATCCTTCGGGGAGCCTACAGAAGGAGGAGGGGAGTGGTGCTCATCAACGGGGCGAGCCCGGGGCAGCTTTTATAGGTGGAGTAAGGTGGTTCGCTCGGGCTGTTCCCAACCGACTCGGCGGCGGCCATTGATGGTGAACAGTGGTCAGGGGCGAGACCGTTGGGTCGGTGAGGTGGTCGGCACGGTTAGGTGAAGCTGGTGGCGGTGGCAGGATAGGCTCAAGTAAGCTGGGGGAGTCAGGAGGGTGCCAGGTGGCTCGGGCAATACCGTGCCTGAGACAGCGGCGACGGGCGATAACTCTGGATGGTGTGGGCGGCGCTAGAGGCCAGGGGAAGATGTCGGCGGGTGTTGTGGCTTCCCTGCGAAGCTAGTTTGTCATGTCACGCGTGAGCGAAGGCAGCAGGGTAGTGGCGCATGGATGATGCCGAACGTGCCATAAGAGTGCTCGGTTCGTGCCCTGGACATGCACGAAAGATGCTCGATGATTTGCCAAGGTGAGCTAGATGGGTTTGTTGCAGGTGAAACTTGACAGGTTTGGGTTAATGGGTATGCTAGAGATGTTGGACATGTCAGTTTGACCAGATGAGCTAGTGTGCAATACAGGTTAGGAAGGTGCAAAGTTTCTGCCATGCCCATAATGTGTTCGACAGAATGCTAGGGCAACATAGTGAAAAAATTTTGGAGGTGAAAATTAACAGTATGGTGTCTCCTTAGATGAACGATATGGTGGTATGAATGGTTTGGCAAAATGCAAAACTTGCTAGTGCAAGTTTTGTTGAAATACAGTTCTAGACCAGAAATGGGAGAAGTTATTTGGTGGCTTTAAAAGTTGCAAACAATGCTGAGCTCCTGGACTTAAGAGTCTCTTAGGAAGGACTAGGGCTTGGGAAAATATCATAATTGTTTGAGCAATAATTAATAGGGTTGTAGTTATAACTCAAGAATGGGACAGAATTGAAAAGAGGAGGTTTTGCTCAATTTTTTTAAAAGACCATGTTGGGCTTTTGCACCAAAGTGATCTATAGGCATCACATGACCCCTCATAATTTTTCTGAAATTTTTGAAAATTTATTTGACATAGTTACAGTGCAACAGTAGCATTTCAAAGTTTGAAAAATGCTATTAAAAGAATTATTTTGGGGCAAATTTTATTATGAAAATATTTCCTACTGTTATTTATAATATAAATGAAATGTTTTAAGAAAACTTCCAAAGCCCACAATATTTTCCAAAATGTTCTCTTTGGAGGAAAGAATTTTTGAAAACAGAAAATAGAAGAGACTATGGAATTATTAAAAGACCTAATATAAATCCAAATTTTATTTCTGGCCAAATTTTACTTAATAAAAAACATGATTAAATTTTTGGGGTGTTACATCGGTGCCCGGAGGCGGCTATGTTAGAAAAACCAGGCAATCTAACATGTAAGGCTTAAACATACACTTAGTCATAGGAGCGTGTTTTTGTGGTGGGAAAATAAGTAGCCACCCATATAATTCGAGGCCTTGGGAGTGCCAAGTACGGATTATATATATGGGCTTTTTCTAAGAAAAGCATCCGCTTAACACAGTCAACCCTTATGGTTGTTAATTTTACATTCTCCCGACCTGCCGAATGATTTGGCGCATATTGTGACAGTCAGCTTTCGGCTCCACCCACCTGAGGTACTTTACTGGTTCAACTAGAGGTTACAATCATGGAGGTGCTCTCGGTACACCCTTAGCCAAACTTAGCAAAAATGTAAGGGGTAAACATTGGAGCCAGGCAACCCAGCTATTGACCCAAGACACAAGTAAAAAATGATGCATATATTGGCAAAAGGTCCGAGGAAGTCGTCGGTGGCTCCATGGAGCACTATGATGTTAAGTGGGTTTCGCTCTATCACAGCCCCCAGTACCTTTTGTTGGCGCTCAAGGGTGTCTGACGTGGTACATTATTTAGAAACTATAGTTATAGCGATCAAAAATTGGAATGAGAGCAAGGATGCACCATGAGTGTATACGCGGCCTGAAATTTGGGCTTCTCTTAATTCAATAATTCTTAAGGTCAAGCCTAATGTTTGAGCTATAACTAAAGATACATGCTTTGAGGATTTTATTGAGTTTGACCAAGGAGATAGCACACCGAGGTCTGAGCTTTCGACTTCATATCTAGCATTGCCCTGTCGTTCGTGCGTTCTTCCATCTTTCCTTGGCTAACCAAGGGTCGCGTTCTCTATTTTTTCCTTTTAGTGAGGGTTGCAATATTTCCTCATTCAGACCGAGGAGTGCTGACCCTGATAGCTTCAACAGTTGTTCAATGATGAACTATTGAGTTAAGCACATTAGGATGTGCCTGTGTGGGGTTGGCTGTAAAAGTCAAAACTGTAATCCAGCCCCATGTCAGCCTTTGAGCTTTGAGATTCTGCTGGTGTTCTCTATGGGACACCCAAGTATCTACGGCTTTGGCCGGGATATGATGCTGTCAGGCTTCCAACAACCTTGGACTACATCCATATCGGCGCCATCCTGGCAAAGAGGTATTATACAGATACCATACTAATTTCAGGTCAATGATTTAATACCTTGCCTGGGTTGTGAGATCCGAGCTAGAGGCTTGACATCCGAGGACCTTGGTGTGGTGTCGATTTATCCGACGCACCCTCCCTGCTGTTGTCTGTGCTCCACTATGCCCCATTGAATTTTTAGTGCAAAATTATGGATCCGAGGAACATAGTCCGTGATCATGTATTGGGGGAGGTGGAGCGCGTGTCCCTATTTAGGGTTGCAATCTGCAGCTTCTGAGGTATTGTCCGTCTTGTTCTTGGGGGGTGTCCGACATACGCCGGAGTCATTATTGGACGCGCCACGGGTTGGCTTTGGACACTTCGCAGCATCCGGGATGATTGACCCAGCCCGAGCCTTGGACGCCTCCTCGGTAGCCTGCACTTTGGCCGCGAAGGCCGCGGTCTACTCCTCCGTTTTGAGCGAGCGTTCCACGTTGCCATTCACTGTTATGACACCATTTGGTCCTGTCATTTTTAGCTTTAGATAAGGATAGTATAGGACGGCGTGAAAACGAGCGAAGGCTATTCTCCCCAAGAGTGTGTGGTAGCCACTCCTGAAGGGGACGATATCGAAGGTTAACTCTTCGTTGCGGAAATTTTTGAGTCTGCCAAATACTACGTCTAGGCTCACCCTTCCTGAGCATTGTGCCTCAACTCCTGGTATGATACCCTTGAAGGTGGTATTACTGGGTTGGATCCGTGCTGGGTCTATATGCATTTTCTTAACAGTGTCTGCATATATGAGGTTGAGGCTGCTGCCGCCGTCCATTAGGACTCGGGTCAGATGGAAGCTATCAACGATGGGATCGAGCACCAATGCTGCCATGCCGCCATGGCAGATGCAGGTCAGGTGGTCTCATCAGTCAAAGATGATCGGAATTTCTGACCATGGACTGTACTTCGGCTCGGCGGGCTCTACGGCACTAACATCGCGGAGAGCGTGTTTCCTGTCCTTCCTGGTGACGTGGATGACATAGATCATATTAACATATTTTACCTCAGGAGGGAATTGCTTCTAGCCAATATTACGAGGTTAGCCCTTGCCCTGGTTCTTGGCCGCAATCTTTCTCGCCTGCTTGATGACCGAGCAGTTTCGGTTGGTATGGGTGTCCTGTTTATTGGGATTGCCATGAATGGTGCAGGGTTGATCCAAGATCTTATCTAGCTAAGTGGGGCCACCCTTTTCTCCTTGGAAAGGCTTTCTCTTGTTGCCACCACGCTGATTACCAAAGCCGGCATTAACCTCGCCATCCTCAGCGTCGTTGCTACTGCCTCTATTACAACGCTTATTGTTCCTGTCGCGCTGAGGCTTCCCGTTTCTGTCGCGCATCTTAGAAGTACCAGGGTTGTCGTTGCTCTTCCGAGCTAACCAGTTATCCTCCCCAGCGCAAAATCGAGTCATGAGCTATGTGAGGCCTGTCATTGTTCTGGGCTTCTCATGCCCTAATTCATCACTTATATTGTGCTTGAATACTGCGAGTGCCTCTGCATCTGGGCAGTCTACTATCTGGTTCTTTTTGGTCAAGAATCTATTCCAGAATTTTCAGACTGTCTGCCTCGGCTTTTGCACAAGTGAGGGAGGTCGTCGGCATCCAGAGGCCTGGGGTAAGTGCCCTGGAAGTTAGCTGAGAATTCATCCTCTAGGTCCTCCCAGACGCCGATCGAGTTCTTGCGAAAGCAGTTAAGCTAATGCCGAGCAGAACCTTTGAGCTTCAATGGTAGGTATTTGATGGCGTGGAGGTCATTGCCACCTGCTATATGTACTGCCATGAGGAAGTCCTCTATCCAAACTACTGGGTCCGTTGTTCCGTCATATTGCTCAATGTTTGTTGGTTTAAACCCATCGTGGAACTGGTGCTGCATGACCTCATCTGTAAAGCATTGAGGGTGTGCAGCTCCTTGGATCCTAGCAGTAGCATGACATATGTCTGATGCAGTCACATTGCGGTTGCGAGTATAATCGCGTATATCGCCATTTTTTTCCAACCAAGCCAAGTATCCTGCCTGTCCAGCAGGTGGGCATTGCCTGGATTTGTAGATTAACCAAGGTGGAACTTCAGACCTTAAGGTCCTTTTCTCCTTTGGGTTACACCTCGTCGTGGTCCATGGTGGATTGACTCCGCCTCTGTGTGGCACCCTGGCTCAGAGTCACCGGAGTGCCCCGTATTCCAGCCCAGAGATCAAGTCTTCTGGAATACGGCACTGCTTGGCATAGAATAAATCAGCTCTTTATTGCAAATAGTAAGGATACACGAGTTGGAGGGTTTACAAAGGGTTACATAGACAACACTACGGTAGCTGTAGTAGTTCTATGCTAGCAGCGATACAACTTCTAGTAGTGGAACAACGACGGTGGTGATGGACTCCACTCCGCAGGGACTCTGGCTGGGACACACTCTAGCTCGCAACTTGTAATCCTCGGGTTATGCAAACAAGGTAGCACCTGCAAACTGGCATGACACGCTAGGTGAGTACTTTGAATGTACTCGCAAGCTCAGAACAAACAAGAGCATCAAGGCAAGGCAACATCATAGAAATCATGACTGTAATAGATCCAATTGTTACTAAAATGGGTGGAAGAAAATAATGACATGCTGTACTAGACTATTTACAAAGTCACCCCTGTTAGAGTTACAGGGACCACTTTACTCCGGCAAATCGGTTGAATCACTTACTCATGTGATCACTCATGGACTCCTCAAGAATATCTGACAATCATCCTCAAAACTGTTTACAAAATAACCAAGAGCCTACCACCAAGTGGTTATCTTACCCTAATGAGACGAGCTCTTCCATCATCATCCAATCATTCCATCATTAGTGTTGACCAGAAAGTGTGACCTAGTACGAACTGTGGCCAATACCGTGGACACGGCTATTCGAATAGATTCTTACACTCTATAGAGGTTGCGCACTTTACCAACACCATGGACATCCGTCCAACGAAACCTGCCTAACCCGTGACTCTTCCACCGTACCACCGCTACGTCCCTCCTGAGGTCATGCCCTGGGTGGCCCCTGTGTCACTTCTGACACCTGCCACCGTCATGGCCAAACTAGACTGTCCCAAACAGGGACCTGAGCTCAATAATCAAACCGGGCTCACAAGGTTATCACCGTCTACCTGATCAGGGCAGCACAACGCATAATCTCCCCTATTTGGTGGTACCGACAGAAGAGCACAAGGTTGGGCCAAGTTAAGGCCGTCCCATTCCGGCAGATGTGGCTACACTGGAAAGCTCGGTTCAGCGGCACTTGATCAACAATGAAGGAATTTAACCCCAATTAATCTCTGCATCATAACGGATACTCCGATATCACAGTAATTCATATTAAACCATAGTCCACTAGTAATTTCAAGAGTAATAAGATTAGACCATTGCCACTAATTCCATAGTCAAGATTGTCGGACGGAGTCACCAAAATAATCATAGACAGTAATCTCTTAACCCAACGGTATCGTGTCATCACCAAACATGAGCTCTACTAGTCTCTAATAATCCAGTCATCAACATAACAGTAGCATATGCAAGACTTTCCCAAAGTGCTACATGAATTAACCCAATTACAAATAACTCAATTTTTAGCATGAAAATAATTATTTAAACCATGGTATTGCAATGCATTCATGCAAGTGAGAGTTGTGGCTTGCCTGGCACCAAAAGAGTGTGGGAATACTCCTAGTCTTCACCAACTAGTCAAAACCACTTTGAAAAAAAGAGTGCGGCCAGCTACGGGTGTCGACGAATCCGGTGACTCCAGCGAGCTCTCGAGCAAAGGAAGGGCTGGGACGGGTCAGTGGAGTGACATGAGCTCAATGGTGGCTTCGGCTGGAGCTAGGGTGGATGGAGGTGAGCGGGTGGAGCAGGAGCAGAGCGGCAGAGCTTTTCGCCGGAGATGGAGAAGGAGGGCTCTTCGGCCTGCTCTGGCACTGCTGGTGGTGATTGAGAGAGAGAGAGAGAGGGGTGGAGTGGTGCAGAGAGACAAGGCCGGGGAGGGCCTTTTATAGGTGAACGGGAGGTGGCCGAGCCGCTCGGCGCCGCGGACACGTCACCGGAGCAAGTACGGCGAGGTGGCCATCGCGGAGCAGGGCGAAGTGACGAGAGAGGCCAGAGGAGTTAAGGCGTGAGACGACAGCTCACTGGGAAGCTGCAAGCCAGCTCATCCTCCGTATGGCTACTGTGCCGCCCGGGCGTGAAGTTGGCCGTGCGTGATGGCGAGCCTTGCCAGTGACGGGAGAGGGTTCCGGAGAAGATACGTGTGCGGCTGGGACGATGTCGGCACCAACGGACAAGGAGGGGAGGCAGGGGCTGGCCGGAGTTGTCGCATCTGACGTGGCTGGGCGCGCGGAGCACGAGTTTTGCTCGGCCTGACACATGGTCACCGTGTGTACAGGTGCAAGCGGTGCGCCCTGTTCCATCCGGCCATGTCCATGTTGTAGTCCCTCCCAGTAGTAGCCTCTCTGTGTACTTGGTTTGGCCAGAAGTGACCTGGAACGCTGGCTAGCTTCCAGACAAGTTTCTGGATAGAAACTTGGGCCAGAAACTGAGGAAAAATGGCTAGGGTTTTGGGAGTGAGAGTTTGCCATGCTAAAGTGTAGTAGGAAGGTGCCCATGCTAGGAAAATTCAGACCAAATGGACGATTTTTGGATGCAGTTGCTTCACCACTATATCTTTGGGTCCAAAAAACTTGTTAAAGATGTTGCACTCACATAGATGGGCTCCTTTATCTGAGACTTGGTATTTGTGGGTGATTTGGTGGTGTCAAGATGCCATAAAAATTTCAGCCCATTTGGGTAAGTATAAATGGTACTTCCTTCACAACACTTCCCACTGGACAGAAACTTGGGAGAATTCTGTGGAAAAAAATAGCTAAATGAAATGAGTCAAAATTTGGTGGAGGATGTTAGTATAGGTAGGAGAATGTCTTGGATTAATTTCAGAATGTTTGGAGCAATATAAAATATAGTTGCCTCACAAACTAAAATTATGACCAGACACAAAGAATGGATGATGTGCTCACCATGAGCATGAGATCTTGAATATTTTTACATATCCAAGGTTCATATGGCCCAAAGAATTTATGAGAATTTTCTTGGAATTTTTGGAAGAATGGAAATATGGGTTGCTTCACAACCTAGAGCTCAAAGGGTTATGCCCTTAATGGAAAAGGAATATTCTAATTGGAATAAAATTGAGATTGAGCAAGAATGGAAAGGACATGACTTGGGAGAAGTTTTTGGAAGCTTGAGTCACTTGGGAAAGGAAAGTAAAAATTATTCCCAAGTTTTAAGTCCATAGAGCCATTCAAAATAAGATCCAGGCCAAATTCCAAATAAAACCCAAATAGGTTTTTGAAAAGAAAAGTTGGAAAAACTAGGGTGTCACACTCTGTGCCCGAGCACCTCGGGAGCATAGTTGTCTCTGTCCGCTAGCCGATGTCGGCCCCAAGGAGGGCGATTGAGGGTTTCAGCCCATTCACGCTTAGATAGCGTGCTATCCTCGGCCTCCGCATCCAGCTCGTCTAGCAAGTTTCTATGAGGGTAAGAGCGGTTGGCACCTATTTGTTGGAGCTTATCTTTGAGCGCCTGTTCGGCCCTGAGGAGCTCGGTCCATCTGTCGTTTAGATCGTCTTCTTCGTCTTTAAGACGTTGAGACTTGTACTTAATGCTTTTGGCCGTACTGGCCAATTGCTTACGCAGAGTTTCAAGCTAGGGTGCCTCAAGGGGCTGCTCAAAAGCATCATACTCATTGGGGTTGAGGCTTCATACCTCCTCGGCCTCCGGGTCATAGTCACCATCATTGGGGTCTTCATCGTCCCCGTTGACCTTGTCGGCGCCGTTGTTATTGCTGGCGCCACCATTACTGACGCCACCATTTGCTGCATTACCATTGATGGCATCCCCATTCCCTGTGCCGCCGTTACTTACGTCGCCATTGCCGGTGCCCCCATTACGTAGGCCCTTGCGTTGGCGCTTCATATTTCCTCCTCCTCCTCCGTTCTTGGGGGTGTCCACCATGTAGACATCGTAGGTGGAGGTTGCGGTCCACTTGCCGGTGTGGCTAACGGTAGGTGGCGGGGCGGTGTCTGAAGTTTCACTAACATCTCCATCCATGTCAGTTGCCTCCTCGGAGGCGCTGGCTAGGATGTTGGTTAAGTCCTCGACGGTAGCGACTAAGTGGGTGGTGGGTGGGCTAAAAATTCCAGCACCCTCTGACGTCTCCCAGATCTCATGGTACATCGAGCTATGGTCGTTCGAGATCGCGAGGCTCTGAATTTGATCTAACATCTCATTCAGGAGTGCCTTATTGTCTTCACCCATAACCTGGTTGTAGGTTGGGTTCAGTCGGAGTCCACCCGAGATCCAATCTGACGTGGTCTCGGGGTCTTCATTGGCCAAGCTAGATGCCTAATCCATGGAAGTAGTGCTTGGCTCTAGGCTCAAGGCCAGATCCGAGGTGTGGCCTATGCCGTGGTCCTCAGCTGGGATCAAGTCCGAGATCTGGACGGGTGTGTTGGTGTCAGGCCAGTTCAGGAATAAATATCAAAATAGCCTTAAGTCACACCAGCCCCAAAATCAGAACAAACTGGTAGACTCCCTTGATATAGATAACCAGTAATTACACAATATTACACAAAGTTGAGACAGAGTGCTCAACAATTATTACAGACTCGTCAACATACGATGGTGGCAAATATATGATAGTGGCGAGATGGCACTACATTTCTGCAATAATAAAGTAGAGCCAAGTGTCGGAGTGAGGCTTGACTATTTTGTTCGAACGGCGGAAGCATCGGCGTATGGTACACACGGTAGACTCCAAGACCACAGGCTGACTAGCTGGGAAATTCCTCTAGACGTCGGGATCGCTAGCGTACTCCTCATCCATTGTGTTGTCTTCATCCAAGTCTGGCCACATCAAAAGCCAGGGGCAAGCCCATGAGTACGTTTGAATGTACTCACAAACATCATGAACATATGATATAATGAATGCAACAGTATGAATATGCCCATGTTAGAATAATTTTTATGATTATGCTGGCAAAAAGATAAAATATGGCATGTATATATAAAAAAAGAATTGAATTTGGTTCTCAGGAGGTAGGACCATCCCAAAAGAACCTAGAGAAAAACATAAAATAATGCCATAGTTGGGCGTCTGCGCGACGCCATGGAAAGGGCTTTTAATTCAATAAACCAAAGTAAAGGTGGGTTCTAGAGGTAGGACCGTCCTGAGAATCCCAAAAGAAATGCCAATCGGGTGTCTAAAAGCGATGCCTCAAAAGATCTTGAAAATAAATGCGGCAGTCGGGCGTCTGCGCGACACCTCATAAAGGGCTTATAGAAATAAAGAGAAAATATGCAAGTATCCGGGAGGTAGAACCTTCCAATAGATACCTGGCAATACATACAAGAGAAAGGTTAGTCCATAACAATATTCATGATAACAATAATAGCACTGATTAATTCTCAGTTAAATTATTTCCTCCGAGAACTGACACTGAGACCGATAATTGACCCTCTCTACCCAACGTCCTTAACCATGGACACGGCTATTCGAATAGATTAGACTCTACAGAGGTTGTACTCTTTACCCACATATAAGGGATTCCTTTAGTCAAAGACGAGTTCCGGTTATGGTTTTTGAGAAGCAAACGCACCTGACCCGTACACACCCGTTATAACTTTCCGGATGCCAGGAATCACCCAAAGCATCATTCAAGAAAAACTCTAAGATGGGGAGGCTACAACCTCGAATAGCATGGGATCATAATTTATAACGTGTACAATTACAAGGGGTGCCCCCCTCTCGGCCCAGCCGGATACACCCATGCCCCCTGACCCGATGACTGGCATTACTCCAGGGCCATGGAAACCCTCATCACGGCCCCTCTATGTGGTGTGTACAAGGAAAGGGGTTAGCAACCTACTAGACCATACCCCGCTTGCGGGGAGACATGTGGTAGCATGGAAAAAGTTAGGTATTAATGGTACAAGACTCGATCTAGTTGAGATTGGAGGTTCACAAGTTTCCTGCATACCGGCATGCTCCAACATGCCCATATCAAAACTGTCATGCCACAACGTGATCCTTTAGTCAAGTGGTATAATCTGGACAGCAAGGTATTCACCATTCTATCATAGTTTTATGCATGCAAAATTTATGCAACACTATGGTCACATGAATGCTATCACTATCTGCTTTTTATCGAGAGTTAAAACTATGCAAAATATGCATGCAAACACCATATCAAATGTTCAAAACATGCTTACCTTGATGAATGTAGTCAGAAGAAGTTCCCATAAAATCCTCGGCAAAGTTCCCCCTTCGTTTTCTATAAAACCAACAATAAAGAATTCAAACAAATTTCATAATAGTGCCAAAAATTTGTCTCAAAATATTTTCAAATAAATACTATAAAAAACTAGGTTGAAAAATAAATTTTTTAGAAAAAGAATCAACTAAAAATGAGTTGTGGTTAAAAAGTAGTGATGGTTTTAAAACGGTTCGAGAGTTATATTTTAAAAGAAAACGGTTCGAGAGTTATATGTTTCTCTGCGGAGAAAACGCATTTGAGCAAAGGCATAACCGAAAAATCATAGAAAAGGTGTGCCGGTGGGTGGTGGTGGTCGCCGGCGAGCACTGCAGCGATGGCAGCGTCAACTCTGGCGGACGGCGGCTTCGGGTGGTGGTGGATCTTGTGGGAGAGGGCTTTGGACATCAAATTGACGCGTGGGATGGATGAGGTGGAGTAGTAGGAGGTTACTGGTGGGTTTTGAGAGGCGGAGATGGACGGATGGCAACATGGTGTTCTCGGAGGTAGTGGCGGATTAGACGGCCGGAGACGGGGAAGACGACCTCCCCGAGGTCGAGGGAGTGATCTGGGGGACGATTGGGAATGGGTGGAGGCGAGGTGAGGGTAGAACGGAGCTCAGGGGTCCCTTTTATAGGTGGCCCAAGGGTGTCCGACGGAGTTCAGATCACGCCTTAGTTAAGGTGGTCTGTGGAGGTAGCTAGGGCGGCTGGGCTCGGTCGGCGATCATCAGTGAGGTCAGTGGAGCTTTCTCAAAGCGCCAGCGCAGCGGTCCTCAAGCTCTATCCTTTCCCCCATCATCGAGCTCCCGTACGGTCATGGCTGAGGACGTGCAGCTCCGGCGGCTGACAGGCGGGGACCGGGCGGTTTGGACAGTGCGTCAACGCCGCGGAGGAGGTGCCGTGTGGAGGGAAGTTAGGAGGGAGCTATGAGGAGGAGTGATGGAGGCTGGTGGCCGAGCTGATTCGCTCGGTCCGCCATGGCTGAGGGTGGCGGGCGTTACATTGGCCTGCCATCGGCCTGATGATGGCGAGAGGCTGGCGCGGGGGTCCCAGAGGCGTTGCATTGAAGGGCGGCAGCAGCGCAGCGAAGGAGAGGAGGAGGAGTGGAGTGCACGGCTTCGGTCTGCTCAGAATCTGCCAAATTCTAAATTTTGGTCAACTTTGAACAGTGCACAGAAGGTGTTCGATGTAATGCTAATCGCCTCCAGGCATTTCTAGAATTTTTGAATTTTTTTGTGGTGGCTCTCCGATGCAAAACTGAGGTTCTGTAGAAATTTCAGAATTTTTGGAGTAGTAGAGATTAGGTTTGAAGCAAAGAAATTGAATCTGGTCCAAATTTCCTTTGAATGAAATTTGAAAATTTTGAACTGTGGATCAAAAAGTTTTTCAAGAAATGGAGTGTATGTACTGTCATGTAGTTGGGGTAATTTTTGTGGAACCAGAAGTGCCAAGGAAAATATAGTTCCTTTGCAATTCCAAAGAAGGTCATGAATTGATGAATTTGGTTTTGGAATGGTTTGAATAATAAGAAAAGGAATTTTAATGAAAGAAAATGATGTTGGGTACTGCCCTAGATAGAAGGAATGCTTGATGGAAATATTTGCAGATTATAAATGAGTTTTGAAAATGAAATGGAATTAACCATTTTACTTAGATAGAAAATTATCCAAATGGTTATCTAAAAGAGAAAGTTTTTTTTTAAAAGAAAAAATATTTTCTCAAATAAGAGATCATCATTTCTGAAATCACATGAGGTTTTAAAGAACCAATAAAAATTTAAATAATCCTCAAAGAGGTAAAAAGGGAGAATTTTGAATAGGCCACCACTAAGTCCAAATGTTTTCTTTTAAAGAAGAGAAAAGAGAAATATTTTTGGGGTGTTACAGTTGGTGCAGTCTTCGATCTGGTCTGACACCCAGCTCAAAAATGTGAGTTCACTGCAGGAGTCCGCAGCGTATTCCAGGTTCGCGAATCTAATGATCTGTCCTAGGGCAAAATTCTTGATCTGGCCGAGGTGGCCAGTCGAATCCGCATGAAGCATGATGCTACTAAAGACAAAGAGCTATCCTGGCAGAAAAGTCATGCCACAGCCGACGCTATCATCGATCTGAAGGTGAGCCATCGAGCCGCTTCGACTACACAGAGGGACCTGCATGGGCCACCAATGATGGAGTCGAATCCGGCAGATCTCGGGTAGGGGGTCCCGAGCTAGTAGTCTTGTCACAATGGTAATACGACACAAGGGGGACACGATGTTTACCCAGGTTCAGGCCCTCTCGAAGAGGTAAAACCCTATGTCCTGCTTTGTTTGTATTGATTGTGGATGGGGTACAGAGCACAGGTTGATCTACCTCGAGATCGTCTATGAATGAGTCTGCCTCTACAGTCTAAAATCCTCGGCTTATATAGACACCGGGGGTACCTAGGGTTACACATAGGTCGGTTACATTTAGAGATAAACATGCCAAAGATTGCATTCTTGGCTTGGAGTATGCGCCAAGTCTTCAGAAGATTCCATCTTGATTCCTCCATGAAGCCCAATGAATGCGGCCCACTGGTTGGTTGTCTGGGGGTGCTCGGCCCAGCCCATAACTTTAGGGAGCCGATGTGGCTTGCACCCCCTTATCTAGGACACCATCAATGCCCCATCCCCAAGTCGGCCACCCCCTCCACCTATAAATAAATGAGAGGGGGCAGCCCCCAAAGGCACTCTACCACGTGCAAAGGCTGCCCCTCCCGTCTCATCTCTCTCCCGCATACATACACACCGGAAGGCTACTTCTCCCTCCCTCTTGCTCTCTGGTTGATCTTCATCCTGGACGGCGAAGTTCTGCCAAATTGGCATCTCCGTATGCGTGGACTCCGGTAGAGAGATCACGCATTTCATCTTTGTTCATGGGAGATATCCTTGCGGTTGGGAGGTCATAAATTCCTAACTACGGGGATCGGCATTGACTCGCTTCACCAACTCTCCTCTCCACTATGATCTTGGTGAGCAAATTGATCTAGATCCAATCTACCTTTTCCTTCAAAGATGATCTTGGGTTCTGGATACGTAAGCTAAGATTTTTTTTGTTTTCTACTATGTTTCCCAACATTTAGTTCCCATCCTAAGGCTCTAATTATTACCCTAGCACGGCTAACTAGGGTGCTAAACACCAACTAGGCCACCTATTCTAAATACGCAGTGGGTAGTTCATCTCCAAAAAGGGGTGTCCATCCATATACCACTATCACCTATCATCTTCAACTCATCACGAACTACACTCCAAACCATAAGTATAATTCGCATAGCCAACATATCCATCCAAGTGACTAAATAAATGGGGCAAGGCATGGCAAGGTGGGGGGCGCGAGGGGGGGGGGGGGTATGATCTGCTTGGTCTTCAATGCCTTCAAATTCTTCAGCACCTTCTCCAAGTCCTACTTCTACGTCGCAATCTGTGGTCGCAAAGAGAGGGTACCAAATAAGACTCACAAAAATAATTAAAAAATAAAAGTGCTCCAAAAATCAGAGAGCTATTTTTATAAAATAGCTTGGGTCAAAAGAAAAATATTCACTATCTCCTTTCTGGATTTTGAGTTATCAAGATTTGATTATGGAATTTCAAAGGCGGATTTAAATGGGAAATCATGGGTTTAAATCTAAACGGTGTGGGAAACATTCATTGAAATTTTTGAAACCTATATTGTTGGATAGATCATGAATTTAGGGATCTACAGGAATTGGAATCATCTCATTTGGACATTTGGTTGAATTTTAAAAATTCAAACAAGTTTAAACATAAAAAGGAAAGGAGAGGGGCACTGTTCCAATAGGCCGGAGCAGGCCAGCCCGGGATCAGCCGCGCGCCCTGGGCGACGCGCAGCCACGTGGTGTAGTTGGGCCAGGACTAGCTAGACAGCGCGCACGCCGTTCATACCTCCCAGCGGGCCAGGCCAGATCCAGTGGCAGGGAGAGAGAGAGAGGAGGGCACTGTTTCAATAGGCCGGAGCAGGCCACCCCGTAGTCTTCAACCTCCAGCCAGGGCTAGGGTTTGGGAGCTGGGGCTCACCAGCGGTGGCAGAGGGCACGACGAGGCAAACGGTTGACGGCAACAAATTCGGGAGGCCTTCACGCGTTAGATGAAGGTCACGGACATTGCAGACAGTGACGGAGTCATTGGTGGGGACAAGGTTTGAGCGGCGATGCTCGAATGAGATGAGCTCGTGCTTGATTTCGGTGACGGAACCTGTGGGAAAGAGGGGGGTTAGCTTCATTTCGATGAGAGGAAGAAAATGGAGGTGAAAGGAGAGGCTGAGGGGGTCGCTACCGGGCGAATCGATGCAACGGCCGAGCGGAGCTCACCAGCTTGATTGGCCATCCAGGGACCAAGAGAGAGGATGTGTGGCCTGGGTTGTTTGTTGGGGTGGTGGAGTGGTGGAAGAGCGAAAGAGAGTGAGCCATGGGCTCTATTTATCACCATTCGATGGCTCACCATGCATGGGGTGCACGACGGATTTGGAACGAGCGAGAGAGGGCGCGGGGAGAAGCAGGCGTGCTCGGGCTAGTTGTGGATGAGTGCAAGGAGGTTTCTGGAGCGAGCGAGCACTAGTCCTGGGCACTGACGCGGTGGAGACATGGGCAAAGGCAAACACATGCTTTGGAGCTTCAGTCATTGGTAGTGTGGGCACTGGGGTGAGATAGAGAAGCAGAGCAGGGATGCCATGTGAGCTACGCATGCTCGAGTGGGTCCAGGCATGCCAGCACTGAGAAGGCAGGGGAAGACCAGGGCGTGCTGGCGATAAGCGTGGCCATAGGGCAGCCGTGACGGTGGCTCACTACACGGTCCTAGCCAGCAGCAAGCCAGAGAGAAGCAGGACATTGGGAAGACGTGAACGAGATCTGGGCTAGATGCTAGGCAAGCAGAAGAGAGGCATAGGGTAGCAAAGAGAGAGAGAGCTAGGGAGGCAGTGGCCATGATGGCCTATTTTTGCTCAGGCAGAGGACCTTGGGGGCGAGATCGAGGCCAATGAGTTGTCAAATGGCTCCCTGAGCACATTTGCAACATACGAGAGAAGGGAGGGGTCAAGGGTGATCCATAGTGGGCCAATGACAGAGAGAGAAGGAATATTTGCTACTGATCAACAAGGATTTGGGGTGATTGAGCTCATGCAGAAGTATCTCCTCGGCAAAGAGATGAGCCTAGAATGTGCTAGATAGATAGGAGGAGTACTGGAAGGAGTTTGATTGAATTTGGCCAAACTTTGCTTGAAGAAGTTCCAAAAGTTCAAATAGGTCAGAAGGTGTTTGATTCAAATTTGGACAAGTTCCCAGGCTCAAGAGCTTATGAACTTAACATGATGAGAATGTAGATGAATAGAAGGCTATAGGAATTTAGTGAGAATTTTTGGCTCAACTAGCCAATGCAAAGTTTGCATAGTCTAGAAAGGGCTTTTTAATTTTCTACCCATGATCATGCACATAACCACATGGTGATTTCCAAGTATGTTGGTCTATAGGACCAAAGTAGCATACCATAATTTTTGGAAACTTATTTGAAACATAAAACTATTTTTCATAATTAAAATGCCATTTCAGGCATTTTCAAAATTAATTGAAAAAAATACTTAAATATTTTTTAAATAATTATTTTTGGTAGAAATTGTGGTCTTATATATAATAGACCTCAATTGTGATTTTTAATGAGGAAGTGTTTTGCAAAAATAATTACTTGTAGTTCAAACCTTTAAATCAAGGTTTTTGAAAATAAAATCTTTTAAAATACTTAATGGAAGGTAAAAATTGTGAAATAATTATTTTTAGTCTAACCACATGGCATGATCAATTGGCAAGAACTCAGATGAAGGGAAGAAAGTTTGAGACATAGGGAATTTCTAAGAATTATTGCGCACTTTTATTTGGCAAAGTAAATTAAGATCCAAATTAAGATGCAAAAGAAATTGATATAAAATTTCCAAATGTACCCAAAGAATCATGCAACTGAAATACAAAACACAGGGTGTTACAGATCTACCCCCTTAAAAGAATCTCGTCCCCGAGATTCCTGAGCTTAGGTTCTAATAGAGAGAGAGAGAGAGAGAAGCTGCTCGAAACAAGGGTAGTCTTCAAGCTTCCAGGTTGTTTCTACAGTACAGTCGCTTCGTTGGATCTTATAGTACTTGGCGATGTGGCCCTGATCATGTCGTCCTGATTGGGTCAAGGGTCACGATCCAGGATTTCGCACTAAGCGGGGTTCAGTTGGAGATCCAGGGCTCGAGGGTCAAGGTCCAATTGGCGGCCTGGCTTGTTGGGGATCATGTAGTCTCTTAGTAGGTTGGGGTACATGAAACCCATAGTGCACTTTGGGCAGTTCCGGGGGGTTGTTCTAGCCAATAGGTGACTCCTCTGCATTCAGGTAGGATCCTAATGAGGTCGATACATCCTTGATCCACGTCGACTCTTGTTGTGAGAATACGCTGTTCCCCTCAAAGAAGTAATTCTAAAATAATCATAGTCTTCCGACCTTATGTGCTAAGTTTGGCGATGAGAGTCGGCACATCTCTTCTGCTCCGTCTTGGCGGTCTTTAGTCACTTTTGAATTAGACGTATTCGATCCTCGGCTTCTCACAGAATGTTTGGTCCAAGGCCGTTCTCTTCCGGTCTTTGTCTAACGGAGAGGTGTGGCACTTGTGGCTACACAACACTTCAGGCAGTGCTATTTGGATACTGGGTAGATAGCTATGGTTGTAAGAAAACTCCACAAATGGAGGGCAACCCTTCGGTTTGGGTCCATGGGCTAAGACACAGGCTCTCAACATGCTTCCAGAGATTTGGTGAACTTGCTCGGTGTGTCCGTTTGTCAGGGAAAAAGGGGCGGTGTTGAAAGATGTTCTGGTCTTCCAGGGTGCATGGGCTATGGAGGCTTATCCACTGCCGGAGAGTCCTGGGGCCTTGCTATTCTTTAGTTTCCTCTTGGGCCGTTGTTACTTTTGTGCTTCTTGCAAGTTCGAGGAGACTCCTAACTCTCTTGGCGATGGTTGGGGGTTGTCTCTTGGTTGGAGTTCCATCTTAGCGAGGTCTTCTAGTAAGCCTTCTGTGGTGAAAACATGCATCAAAATCCTTACTTCTTCAGCCAAGGTCCGTGTTTGTGAAACTTGGCATCGGGCTGAAATTCTCGAAGCTCATCTGAAGCCATCTTCAGGTGTCATTCAACACTTCCTTCAAGAAAGTTGCTAATAAGGTCGTCATAAACTTGCTCCGATCTCCGTGAAACCTTATTTATGGAATACACGATGTAGGTGGAAGTATCAGTTAGTCTGAAGGACATGACTATAGGTTCACTTGATCATACCACATTGTGAATGTTGTCTCAGGGATTTCTTGGGGTCAGATCTCCTATTGGCAGTTCCTAGTTCTAGGGTCAATCTCAGAAATTTGATCAAACTAGTCTTCATCCTTGGAAAAATGGGCATCTATCTTGGCGGTATCCATATCCATAGTCTGTCATTCAGCCGGGTGGTCCCTTCCATAAGGCTTCTTGCGATGACAGCTGGTTCAGGGTAACAAGCTCATGTCATGCTCATATCCTGATTAGGAGGCATTCCTCATGGTTTACAAAGATACAAGCCTGGGTATTCTCTAGTTATGGGCACTTGGTCCCATTCTCGTATAGAAAGTTCATCGAGGCAGCTGTCCTTGGGAAAAGGAAAGGTCGGAGACACACTTGTTTGGGTCTCAATGACTATGGGCCGGGGCAATGGTTCAGCTGGTGCAATCTATCAGGCATTGGTGTATTCTTAGCTAGTGTGCCCTAAGGTCGTATTCAAAACTTGTGATCCTAGGTTAGTAATGTTGGCTATAGGGGGGTGTAGCATATGTACAACCTTATAAAGCAAGGATCCTAAGGGATGAAGAAATCCAAAACTCCCAAACCAGATAAAACAGTTACGGGTGCTGAGTTGAAATCCGGCAGACCTCGGGGTAGGGGTCCTGAGCTGTGGATCTTGGATCGGTGGAAACAAGGACAAGGGAGATGATGTTTACCCAGGTTCGGGCCCTCTTGATAGAGGTAAAACCCTACGTCCTGCTTCTGTTTATATTAATGGGGTGTATCGAATACAGAGTTGATCTACCTCGCGATCGTAATGTGCGTCTGACTTCTAAGGCTAGGTGAGCGATATTGCGTTGATGTCCTCCCTACGAACTAACCCTATGGCTTATATACACGCCAGGGAGGGTATCTAGGGTTACAAAGTCAGTATCAAGGAGAGAGGCGGCAGGAGGGATCTTGGAGTATATGTCAAGTCTTCGGTAGAGACAGTCTCGATCACGCTTCCTGTGTATGACCTTCGGAGTCCATCTTGCTCACGTACGAGGGTCCATCGGCCCAACCGAGGAGACGGTCCGACTAGGTTAGCACCCCCTAATCCAGGACACCGTCAGTAGCCCCGAACTGGTCTTCTACGCCGAGGATGACTTTCAACAAACATCACCTCAGATCCGAAGTCTTTGGCTTGACAGATGAGTTCCCCTTCATATTTTAATCTCTATAGTAGAGCGGTGATACCCGAGGTCCAACCGAGCTCGTACCCCATCTGAAGAGGATAGATATCTTGGCCTTGAAGGCCTTTTTTTCAGGTATGAACGGTCCAATCCGGCCTGACAACTTTATCGAAGAGGCTTGCCCCACGACAGGTTGAGCAGTTACTGCCTCTCCCTTAAATCATGGTTCGAGGCAGCCTTTTTACTGGCGCATCCCCGCGAGGCAGAGATCATGCCCATTTTCTTAGGGATATCATCAAGATTTTGTTTCCCCCCATACGCTCAATGGCATTTTTGATGGGAATAGCGAGTTTATCGGCGCAACAAGGGGGACTCTTGGCCTTCCACCGGCTTATAAGAGAAAAAAAGGAGGACATCGCGATCGACCATGCTCCCAGATCCATCCTGCCCGCTTCTCTGCTTCGCGAGCCTAACCTCCACCACCAGCCATGGCCGACACCCTCAAGGGGCACTGGGGCGGCTCCATCATGACGGCAGCGACCATCTTAGAGCTGCGCAGCGCGGGGTATCTAACCCCCGCCATCGTCGCCCGCGCTCCGAAGGCTGGCCAGCTAGTGCCCGCTCCCAACGCCGGGTAGCGGGTAGTCTTCGTCCCCCACCTCATCTGAGGTCTGGGGTTCCCGTTGCATCCCTTCGTGCGGGGAGTGATGTACTACTATGGGTTGGACTTCCACCACAAGGCCCCCAATTCCATTCTTCACCTTGCCTCCTTCATCATGGTTTGCGAGGCCTTCCTCCGCTGCGAGCCGCACTTTGGCCTATGGCTGAAGCTCTTCGGGATAAAGCCGAAGTCCAATGGCTCGGGTCTCGGGGAGTGCGGAGGGGCCATGATCAGCAAAAACCAGGGGGCCACTTGGTTCAAGGGCACCTTCATCGAAACGGTGAAGGAGTGGCAGAAAGAGTGGTTTTACATTACTGAACCGCTTGCCCCTGGTCAGACCGAGGTCCTGGCTTTCTCAGCCGGGCCTCCCAAGAAGCTCAAATCCTTGAAGGAGAAGGGCGTCGCCTGGGGGAACCCAAAAGAGGTGGAGACCCTGATCTATAGGATCTTGTGGTGGTCCACCACGGGGAGGGTTGAGCTTGCCGACGTCATCAACATCATGCTCAACCGCCACATAATCCCTCTCCAACTTTGGGCTACCCCGATGTGGGCACAAAAGCCCGAGAACATGGAAACCATCACCACTTTCTTCCAGTCCACCTTGGCCGCCATGTGGACGAGACTCATGAAGCTGGCCAAGGACAAGATCCCCAAGGAAGGGGAGGACCGCGGCCTCGAACACGGCTACGAGGCCCCCCCCGGTGAGTGGTCCTACCCCTCAATCGTTATTCTTTATTCGTCGTACCAAGGAGTAAAGTTTTAATTGAATCGTCGTGTTTGATGTCTTGCAGAAGTGGCTGGCCTGGGTACAAAAAGTGCGATGCCCAGCTCCACTACCAGAGGAGCCTCCGACTCCTCTGCTCTTGGCGCTCCTGACCGAGGAGCCACACATTGTGGCCCCCATGGGAATGAAGTCCCAGAGGGTCAGGTCAAGTGCTTAGACTCGGGGGACCTCGGTCACCCGGTCGGAAGAGACCCACACCTCCGTGGCCGATGATGGCAACGCAGGGGAGGGTGAGGTCTAGGAGATCCCTCTCCTGAAATGGAAGAGGCCTGTGTCAGAGGACGCCGAAGTCGGTATGCCGCCCAAGGGCCCGAAGAGGCCGAGGAGAACCTGGCCCGGGGCCGCGAGCAAGCGTCGGAGAGAGCCGAGCTCTTCGGCGACTCAGAAGAAGACCTCCTTGCGATGGGGAGGAAGAAACCGGCGCCTCGAGGGTAAGCCGTTGTCTTTATATCTTGTCTTTTAATTTGACGAGTTATTTTTTAGCAAGGAAAGACTCACAGAGCATCTTTCTCTCACGCAGTCCGCCGAGGGTAATCCCCAGCGGTTCCTCAAGTGGATTGCCTCCCACCAGCGGGACCCCAGAGCCCGCTGCTCCTCCCCCGACGCATGACCGGCTAGGGGCGACCTCCACCCTGGCCCCCGATGTCGACACGACGGGGGCCGATGAGGCGGTCATCATGGCCAAGGTCGACACCTCGGCCTAACAAGACCCAACGGAGAAGCACCCCGAGGTCGTCAACGAGGGGCTGGGCCAGTCATCGGTCCAGCTGATACCTGCTTCGGCTCCGTCACCACAAGTGGAGGCTACTTGGATTGGCACATCCGTGCCCGAGTCCGAGGTTGTCCTGCCACCCCCGCCAAGTGCCCAAGGATGGGCTGGTACGGGGTGGACCGAGGAGATGGAGGAGACCCTAAGGGGCTCCTCCCTTAAAGAAGAGCACCGTGCCCTGATAGGCATGGAGATGGAGGGCTTTCGTACCGCAGTGGCTGGCCTGCATGAGGTGTTCAAGAACCTTGTAAAAAGCTTCGAGGTATGCCCCTACCCTTTATTCGGTTGCTTATTAATGTACTTGTCCGAAAACATGTCATTACGGCCTTCTAAACGGCTTAGTGAGTGAGTAGCCCCCGAGCCCAAAGTCGGTTGCTAGAAACCGACATCGGGGTCATTTGATTAAGTAGGAGCTCGTGACGTAGCCCCCAGGGAGCTGCTTGAGGCAGCCGTCCAGGGAACTTTTAGTGATTAACTGTTCCTTTTTGTAGTAAGGATCTTTTTGTACCAAGTTTCAACCTCGGTTCCGGACTCCGACTCCGAGAAGATTGCGGAAATGAACCGGAAACCCCAGAGGTCCCTGGAGGAGCTCATCCTGGCAAACCAGAAACTCAAGTAGTCTCAAGGTAAGCAAGATTAAACTTGCCCTATACTGTGGACAAAGGAGGTATGATATGTTTTGTTAAAGCAAACAATTAAGGCCGAACTGTTTTGACAACAGCAGCGTTAGCGAGGCTGGAGACGCTCAAGGCCGAGGTCGATAGGGCTCGGCAGGAGGTGCGGCAGCAGGAGGCTGCTGCCACCGCAACAGAGAAGGCCTGGGCCGCCGAGAAGGCAGCCGGGGAGAAGCACCAAGCACGGGTGCTAGAGGTTGAGGAGACCCTGAAGGGCATGTTTGAAGCACGCGACAAGCTTCAGGAGGAGGGGCAACGAACAAAGGAGGAGCTCGAGAAGCTTTAACTTTCCCACTCCAAGCTTAAGACCTCGGCCTGAGCTGACCACGAGGTGCTCCAGCAAGTGGGGCAAATCGCCTCGGGTAAGCTATTTTTGTTGCAGTGTTCGTTTGGCAGCAAAGGGTGTGTCGAGCTCACCCAGTTATGGCATTCTGCAGAGGTCTTTGTGGATCTTCCGCAGAGCGCGGCGGATGCGGTGGCGTACTTCGGCCAGCTAGCGGGCCATGAGGCCGAGAAGGCCTTTTGGGGGGAGTTCGCGGGGTCGCCGTCTGGACAGCTGCTGAATCATCGAGTGAAGCAGCTTGTGGAGTTGTTTCGTATGACAAGACCAGCCCTCCAGGACCTCTGCATCGCGCTGTGGCCTGTCGAAGCCATGCCGAAGAGCCTCTTCGGCCTTACGGCCCGTCTCCAAGACGTCGTGCCTTGTGTGAACTGCTGGAAGAGGTCTGCGTGTTTTGAAGGAGCGCGGAGGGCGTACGCCTGTGTGAAGACGCACTTCCGAAAGGTTGATGCGGTGACATGTGCCGCGGGTCCTCCTGCCGACAAGCCACGCACCGCCGAACAGTTCTTCACCGAGGTGGAGGTGGGAGCTCGTACCACAGAAGCCATGTGTCCAAAGGACACTATGTATTTCTAGACAGTACTTCGGAATGCCGGAGTGTATGATGTATAAAACGTTATCTTTTGGTTGAATGAAGATGGATTTAAGTTCCATCTGTGTAAGTTTGTAATTAATTTTCCTCTGATATGACTGTTTTAAAATGAGAGTGGCTAGTCATCGGCTTCAGCCCCAGTGTAGGTCATACAAATGGTGTTCCTTAAGGCACACTTGACCCTTAGCCGACGTCTCGGTACCCAGACGTGGTCGGTGCTTTATAGGAACTAGGCAATCAGACTATAGTGGCTTTATACCTTTCACTTAGCCATGGGAGTTTGACTGTGGGGGCTGATGACCAGCCCCCGGTGTGGGAAGTGTTCGGCCAGGTGGGCCGAGGTCTAGGCCGTGACACACTTCGGCTAGGAATGAAAGCCCTTCGTTTAACATGGGTGATCTCTATTGTCACATCGCTTGACGCGGTCTACGGATGGCGGACTAGTTTGCGCATACCTAGATAGTCAGTTTTCGATTTTCTCCACTGAGGCGCTATGCCAATTGACCTGGCAGCGCAATCGCAGTGGTTCTCCCATTACGCCCTTAGCCGAATTCATAGGAAATGTAAGGGGTACACATAGGAGCCGGGCAACCCAACTATTGACCAAAATCTAGGTTCGAAACTGATGCATATAAGGCCAAAATCCGAGACGCCGAATACTTTGGACTTGGTATACAATAGTATCTTTGTTAGAGAACTTCTTCATCCCACAGGGGCCATGCTGATAAAGAAATATGGTAGAGACCTTGAAGGGGCACAGTTTCCTTCATTTCATAATTTCAATCGTGTACATGCCCAGCTGCGGCGAGAGGAATTGAAAGAATACAATGTAAAAAGTAAAGAAGAAAGAGGAAGAAACATGGGGGATAATTGCACGTCTGCGTTTCCGAGCTGTTGACCAGACGTTCCCCATTGATGGTGAGGGATGCGTGAAGGGCGATGCCCTTCCGGCCCTTTATACACTTCAAGTGTTTAATTGACCGAGCTCCTTTAAAGGAGGCGTTGCCGAAGTCTGGTCTGCGGTTGAAACCACATGGACGGAGTCATGTTTGGTTGTTTCTTTTACAGAGACTTTCCTGTGCAGGGGCTCGAAGCCATGCCCTTGCTTGGTTAAACCGTGCCAACGTTTGAATAAATGTTTGGCTCCGTGACGGCCCAGGGAATCTTCAGTGCGAAGTTATGCACTCTGGGGACGTCGTGCCCATTCCAGAGAGGGCACGCGAGGAGCCCGCATCCCTATTTTGGGTGCGGGGGTACCTGGCCGAGGTCGATTTGTGCAGCCCGGGCGTGCTTCAAAGAGCGGGCAGCGCGTTTTTGCTGCGGGCTGCCTCCTCTGACGCCTGTACCTTGGCTGCGAAAGCTGCGGTCTGTTCCTCTTTCCGGAGTGAATGTTCAGTGTTACCATTAACTGTGATAACACCGTTAGGTCCCGGCAGTTTGAACTTGAGGTAGGCTTAATGCGGGATTGCGTTGAAACACGCGAAGGCTGTGCGCCCTAAGAGCACATGATATCCACTTCGGAAGGGTACGATATCGAAGATTAACTCCTCACTTCTGAAGTTCTCGGGTGATCTGAAGACTACCACTAGGGTGACCGTTCTGGTACCCCCGCACAAAGATGACACCTTTAAAGGTGGTGGAGCTCGGATTGATCCGAGATGAGTCGATGCCCATCTTCCGAACTGTTTCCTCATAGATGAGGTTGAGGCTGCTTCCTCCGTCCATCAGGACGCATGTTAGATGATAACCATTAACAATAGGGTCCAGGACGAGTGTCGTCGATCCGCCATGCCTGATGCTGGTCGGATGATCGTGCTTGTCAAACGTGATCGGGTAAGCTGACCATGGGTTATACTTCGGGGCGACGGGCTCCAGCGCATATACATCCCGAAGCACATGCTTCCTCTCCCTTTTAGGGATGTGGGTGACATAGATCATATTGACCTCTGTAACCTCATCAGGAAACTTCTTTTGGCCTCCATTATTGGGCCACCGAGGTTCATCCTCGTCTTCGCTGTGGTGTTGGGTTTTACTCTGACCCTCTGCCGCTATCTTGCCGTCTTGTTTAAAGACCCAGCAATTCCTATTAGTGTGGGTTAATGGTTTTTCCTGAGTGCCGTGAATTCCGCATGGGCGGTCCAGGAGTCTATCAAGCTGGCTAGGTCCATCTTTGTTCCCCTTAAAGGGTTTTCTTTTCTGCCCGAATTTAGATCCGGTGAACCCTGCGTTGACCGTAGCGTCTTCAATGTCGCTTTCGCCATTTTTATACCTGCGCTTATTTTTGTTGCGCTTGGGTTTTCCATTGGCGTTGCGAGTTTCCAAGGTTCCTGCCTCGCCGTTATGAGTACTACAAGCGAGCCAGCTATCTTCTCCCGCACAAAAGCGAGTCATCAGTGAGGTCAGGGCCGCCATCGTCCTCGGCTTATCCTGGCCGAGTTGACGAGCCAACCATTCATCTCGGATATTGTTTTTAAATGCGGCGATGGCCTCGGCTTCGGAGTAGTCTATGATCTGGTTCTTCTTGGTGAGGAACCTGTTCCAGAATTTCTGGGCTGATTCGCCTGGTTGCTGGTTGACACGGCTGAGGTCGTCAGCGTCCGGAGGTCGGACATATGTGCCCTGGAAGTTTGCTCGAAAAGCATCTTCTAGGGCCTCCCAGCTACCGATAGAGTAAGGAGGGAGGCTGTTAAGCCAATGCCTCACCGGCGTCTTTAGCTTGAGTGGCAGATATTTAATGGCGTGGAGATCATCCCTGTTGGCCATGTGTATGTGTAGGAGGAAGTCCTCGATCCAAACAGCTAGGTCCGTGGTGCCATCATATGAGTCTATATTGATGGCCTTAAATCCTTCCGGGAATTGATGTTCCATCACCCTGTCTGTGAAGCAGATTGGGTGAGCCGGGCCTCGGAACCGAGGAGTATCTAGTAGGAGGTCAGGAGAAAGCCGTCAGTAGGCTTGATCTCGGGCACGGTTGTTCCTGTCCACCCAGGTGTCGTAGCCGTCGAGCCCAGCGGGCGCGCGTCCCCTTGATCCATAGATGGACCAAGGAGGAGCCCTTTTTCTTCAATGCGACGTCTAGCATCGTGAGCGTTTAAGTAATCCATGGGGTCCTTGCCATAATGGCGTGGAGGTGGCCGTTCTCTGAGGTCTTCTCGTCTTGGCTTGTCGCGGCCACTAGGGGGTCGGTCGAGGTCGTCAGCGAGCTCCTCATCGAACTCCGGCAAGAGACGCCTACGTGGGTATGATTTTGCTGCACTATGGCACCGGTTCTCCATGTCTTGCTCAACGGAGAGCACTTCGATCCACTTATCATTTAGTGCATCGGTATTGGCCTGTAGGTGCTACTGCTTGCGTTTCATGCTCCGGGTGGTCGAGACTAGGCGCCACCAGAAGCACTCTTGTTCAAAAGGGTCTTCAGGGACGATGTAGTCCTCGGTACCGAGGCTCTTGTCCTCCTCAGATTCCGGCATGTAGTTGTCGTCGACCCCTTTGAAGAGGTCATCCCTGTGAAGTCGGTCCGGTGTGCCGTTCCTTACTGGGGAGGCTTGAATGTCCTCTTCACGATTGCCAACATCGCCGTCCTCCGCGTCGCCGTTATTCGCTGTTGCGTCATTACCACTGGGTTCCCCGTTAGGACCCCTTCACTGTCTTCGCCGACGTCTTGGAGGGGATTTGGGGGTGTCCACCATGTAAACATCGTAGGTGGACATGGCGGTCCACCTGCCCGTGTTTACCGGGGGCAAGGTGTTTTTGATGGGGCCATCAGTGTCCTCCTCCATGTCTGAGGCTTCGCCATAGTCCAGCACGTCGGTTAAATAGTCGATCGTGGCGACTAGGTGGCTGGTGGGTGGGATGTAAATTTCCCTCTCGTCGGCTTTAGGTCTGATCTGGTCGTAAACCGAAGTCTTGCCGTCCGAGATGGACATGCTCCGGATGCGGTCAAGCATCTCATCGAGGTGAGATAACTCTTTGGGATTCATTGATGCGCCGTAGGCAGGGTTAACTCGAAGCATGCCCGGTGAGTAACCGGGTGCGATTTCGGTGCGAAGGGAATCTGATGATAATTCCGAATTCAGCACCGAATTCAGTTCTAGCATTGGCGTAATTTCGGGAGTGGGAGCCGGATCTATCTCCGGACTGGCGATCGGGAAGAAACTGGCCGGAGTGGTGGCGTCAAGGGTCTCAAGAGGTGCCGCGATAGAGTTCGGTTCCGGAGCCGAACCTCCAGAACTGGTCGAGCCCTCAATCCGGCTGGGAGTCCATCCCGATAGGATGAGTTCACCACAGGAATCCGCAGTATATTCAAGGCCACTGAAGGTCATGATCCGATCTGGGGCGAAGTTTTTGACAGAGGTCGAGTCGGCGTGAAATACCATGCTGCCGAAGACAAAGAGCTGGCCGGGGGCGAAAACGTCCTCGTGGCCGTTGGCGCAGTTAATCTGCAGGTGAGCCATTGATCCTTCTGGCGATCGCGCAGCGGGACTCTCAATGAAAGCACCAGTGTCGGTGTAAAAACCGACAGACCTCGGGGTAGGGGGTCTCGAGCTGTGGATCTTGGATCAGTGGTAACAAGGACAAGGGTGACGATGTTTACCCAGGTTTGGGCCCTCTTTATAGAGGTAAAACCCTACATCCTGCTTCTGTTTAAATTAATGGAGATGTATCAAATACAGAGTTGATCTACCTCAAGATCGTAATGTGTGTCTAACTTCTAAGGCTAGGTGAGCGATATTGCGTTAATGTCCTCCCTGTGGGCTAAACCCTATGGCTTATATACACGCCAGGGAGGGTATCTAGGGTTACAAAATCGGTATCAAGGAGAGAGGCGGCAGGAGGGATCTTGGAGTATGCGTCAAGTCTTTGGTAGAGACAGTCTCGATCACGCTTCCTGTGTACGACCTCCGGAGTCCATCTTGCTCATGTACGAGGGCCCATCGACCCAACCGAGTAGACGGGCCGGCTAGGTTAGCACCCCCTAATCCAATACACCGTCACCAGCATGGTATCCAAGGTTTCCTGAGCTTTTTCAGCAATGATAGGATTCACGCGTCCCCTTCCAATGTTGTTCTGGTCCTTCAATGCGGGGTTCCTAGGCAGGGCTCCACGTCCTTGGTTCTGAACAGGCGCATTGGGGTGTGAGGCATTTGGCTTCTTGTTAGGGCATTCCCTTGAGAAATGTCCTGGCTGACCACAACCAAAGCAGGTGAGCTGCGTAGGATTATTGTTGCTGCCTCTGTTGGTATTGGGGTTGTTATTGATGGGTCTTGGATTGGTACTCTAACTTGCCTGGTAGTTGGGCGGGGTGATGGAGCTCTGGGCTGTTGTGGCTGGTAAACTTGTCTGGAGGGGGGCCGGTTGCCACACTACCGGGAAAAGGCTTATAGGTGGCCTCAAATTAGTGGCGGGTAATATTTCAGTGGCAGGTAATATTATTCGCCCGCCACTGGTGTTCCCACACCAGTGGCAGGCGCAAACTAACACCCGCCACTCCTAAACTCTTCCAAATTTCTTCACGGGTGAAAAACATCAGTGATGGGCACGGATGGAGTGCCCGCCACTGATGCCTAGCCAAGCAGTGGCTGGCAATGAAATGTGCCCACCACAGCCATATTTGGGCGATCCGCACCAAATTTTTTCAAAGTTTCCAAGAGTTTGAAGTGGCGGGTCGCCTAGGCCGCCCGCGACACATATTTTAAGTGTGACAATCCCTTTCGGACCTCATTTGGATGCTATTTGATCATGTGGCTTTGGTGGTGTGTTTTAGTCATAGAAAAGGTTTGAAGTTCAACAGATTAAAAAAAAGGAGTTGTGTGTGGCAGGCGGCGGTTTCAGTTTGGAATCGTTACACTTCAGGGGAGAGTGTTCGATTTGTACACGAGGTGCGTCAAGTTTTTGCCGTAATGCTCTCAAATTTTTACCACACCCTACATGGGTGATTTGAAGATGCCATGCAAAGTTTCATCCCTTTCAGAACTCGTTTGCATGCTATTTCTTATGAAAGACCGTTTTGTCATTTTTAGTGGCCGATAAATCAACTAATGCCTCAAAAATAGCAGACCAACTCAAAAAGTGGCCAAATTTGAGCATGTGGCTTTCGATGGTGTGTTTTAGTCATAGAAAAAGTTTGAAGTTCAAAAGATTAAAAAAAAGGAGCTGTATCTGGCAGGAGGCGGTTTGAGTTTCAAACCCTGACACTTCGGGGGAGAGTGTTCGGTTTGTACACGAGGTGGATCAAGTTTTTGCCATAATGCTCTCAAATGTTTACCACACCCAACATGGGTGAGAGTAAGACACCATGTAAAGTTTCATCTTTTTCGGAATTCGTTTGCATGCTATTTCTTACAAAAGAGCGTTTTGTCATTTTTAGTGGCCGGTAAATCAGATAATGCCTCAAAAATAGCAGACCAACTCAAAAAGTGGCCAAATTTGAGCATGTGGCTTTCGATGGTGTGTTTTAGTCATAGAAAAGTTTGAAGTTCAAAAGTTTTAAAAAAAGGAGCTGTGTGTGGCAGGCGGCAGTTTGAGTTTGAAACCCTGACACTTCGGGGGAGAGTGTTCGATTTGTAGACGAGGTGCATCATGTTTTTGCCATTATGCTCTCAAATTTTTACCACACCCTACATGGGTGAGATGAAGACACCATGCAATGTTTCATCCCTTTCAAAACTTGTTTGCATGCTCTTTCTTATGAAAGAGTGTTTTGCCATTTTTAGTGGCCGGTAAATCAGATAATGCCTCCAAAATAGAACACCAACTCGAAAAGTGGCCAAATTTGAGCATGTGGCTTTTGATGGTGTCTTTCAGTCATAGAAAAAGTTTGAAGTTCAAAAGATTTAGAAAAATGAGCTGTGTGTGGCAGGTGGCAGTTTTAGTTTGAAACCCCAACACTTTGGGGGAGAGTGTTTGGTTTGTACACGAGGTACATCAAGTTTTTTCCATAATACTCTCAAATTTTTACCAGACCCTACATGGGTGAGATGAAGACACCATGCAATGTTTCATCCCTTTTGGAATTCGTTTGCATGCTATTTCTTATGAAAGAGCGTTTTGTCATTTTTAGTGGCTAGTAAATCAGATAATGCCTCAAAAATAGCAGACCAACTCAAAAATTGGCCAAATTTGAGCATGTGGCTTTTGATGGTGTGTTTTAGTCATAGAAAAGTTTGAAGTTTAAAAGATTTAAAAAAAGGATCTGTGCATGGCAGCCGGTGGTTTCAGTTTGAAACCCTGACAGTTCAGGGGAGAGTGTTCGGTTTGTACATGAGATGCACCAAGTTTTTGCCATAATGCTCTCAAATTTTGACCACACCCTACATGGGTGAGATGAAGACACCATGCAAAGTTTCATCCCTTTCGGAACTTGTTTGCCACTATTTCTTATGAAAGAGCGTTTTGTAACATAGTTGTGGCGAGTTATTTGGGCAGCCCACCACTCGAAGGTAGGTGTGGCGGGTCCTAAGCTACGCCCGCCACTTGATGTTTTCTGTGGCGGGTGCTTATTAATGCCTGTCACTGGTTGGTGCACCTTATCCACAAAAGCCACTCACGCCCACAGCCGCCCACTCCTTATCCGCAAAATTAGTCTTCCCCCTCTCTCTCTCACATCGGCGCCGTCGCCATCGCCGTGGCGGCCTTCGACGTTGCCACCATCATGCTCACCATCAGCCGCCTTCAATGTTGGTGCCCTTCCCATCATCCATGTCTTTCCGTCGCCCTCGCCTTCCGCCGCCACCTCCAACTTCCTCGCCCTCACCTTCGCCCTCGCCGTCCACCGCCTCCAACATCATCGGCCTCCCCGTCGCCCTCGCCGTCCGCCACCGCCATCATCCCTGACCTCCCTGTCATCTCCGTCTGCCCTGGTAACCACCTCTCTCTCTCTCTCTTTTATTGTAGAGTGTAGTTGTTCTTGGTTATTGTACACATAGGTTTGCAACATTTTTTACTAGTAAGTTTGTATTAGAAAAAGTTTGTACTAGAAAATTTTTGTAAGGATACACAAATAAGACCATGCACTAGAAAAAGTTTATACAATGATAGTTTCTACAATTTGTTATAGGATGTAGTGTAGTAAAAATTTGTACTAGTAAAAGTTTATACTAGTTATAAGATGGTGTTCATAATGCAAGGTGGATTTTTTGAGCGTACCATATTTTGTACTAGTTATTCATGATGCAGGTATTCATAATGAGTGCCAACGTTTTGGTGAAACATTGATAAGTTCCATTTCGCCTAATTTTTGGCACTCAATATGTCCAATTTCTAGCCAAGGCCATGCTAATTTTTTTCGTAGATTTTTAGCTTTTTATGTTTTCTATAGTTTTTAGTCGTCGGACACATGCCAGGGCTGACGCCGCACGCTAAGTTCCGTGGTGTTTTCCAGTGGCAGTGGGGCAAGTGGGCGGCGCAAATCAACAACCAGAAGATGGGGAAAAAACAATGGCTCGACTCGTTTGCCATGGCCGATGAAGTGACGCACCTATGATGCCATGGCGGTTCAGTACCACGGGCAAAGGGCGCAACTGAACTTCCCCGCCCATGCCGCACGAGCGCTTGAGCGGGCGCCTTTGAATATGAGGGTAGCGTCTAGGGCCAAGGAGAAGGAGGACCTGAAGGCCAAGGCACTGATCTACGCTCACCAGGGCAGTGATCCTTTGGTCGTGCATTGGATGAATGAGGATCCACACCTGTACGCCTTGAAACTAGTCATTGTTAAATGTCGCTGCCAAGAAGAAGGATGAGGATGAGAGTGGCGGTGACGACGACTTTTGGAACGAAGTCTTTGGCCCTAGCTCGGACATGGATGAAGCCAACACCTCCTGCTGGGGGTAGAAGAAGAATTATGACCCAGAGGTCTCCACTATGACTTTGACCTTGACGAGGAGTTTCTCCCGTCACCGCGTAGCTACTTTTATCAGTTTGTGGTCGAGATTTTTAAACTATGATCATAGTACCGTTGAAAGTATGGAAGTTGCTATGGAGTACTATATATATGTCATTTTCTTAGAAGAGCAACTTAATTAGTTTTTTTAGATAAGCTACTTAATTAGGCTGTTGATACTGTTAGCTTAATTTTTCCTTCGGGTGGACAATCCTCACTCTTAATCCACACACTGAGACGAGAGTTGTTCTGAGAGGAGGATACCGATTGTTGTCGTAGGGGGTCGTCCTTCCTCTTCTCCTCATCTGAGACCTTGGTAAAGCAGGAGGAGAAGGTGAAGGACGACCATCACCGACGGTCGAAATAACAGTGAGTGAGTGATTGTACACCATATATACAACCAGGTGAGAGATGAACCGACTGTTGTCGTAGGGGGTCGTTCTTCCCCTTCTCCTCCTTTGAGATCTTGGTAAAGCAATAGGAGAGGGTGAAGAATGACCATCACTGACGGTCGAAGTACCAGTCAAGGAGTGTCCAACATATGTACAACCACTTAAGAGTGAGAAGTGTCCACCCGAAGAAAGACATCGACTATTGTGTAGATAGTTTTATCTTGTTCTATGGTAGAAAAACTCCAGTGCGGGAGGAATGTTGAATTTTTTTATGCTCATGTAACTCCGAGAGTGTGAGAGCAGCCGCTGAGAGCACTAGAGCAGCCGCCGAGAGTGCGCAAGCAGCTGCCGGAGCTGCAAAGACCGCCCTAGCTGAGATCACAAAGATGTTTGGAGGCGAGGAGAGCTCGTGACAGAGCTGAGCTTTTGCTTGTGAACTACTCATGCACTTCCTTTATGTGATCTATATGATCAATGCGCGTGAACTTAATTTCATGTTGCTATGACAGAGCTGAACTTTTGTTTGTGAACTACTTTTGCACTGCCTTTTTGTGATTTGTATGATCGATGCTTGTGAACATAATTTCTATGTTGTTATGAAGATTGCTATATGACTTTGTTATATGTAATTGGGTAACTATGAAATTGACTTGGTGTTAGCTTGTTTCCTTTATCTTCGTAGATGAAGTGGTATGTGGTGTACTATGGGAAGAATCCAGGAGTCTATGATTCATGGGAGAAATGCAATGAACAAGTGAACGGTTACGAGAACAATTGCTTTAAAGGATATAAGACTAAAAAAGAAGCAGAGGATCATTACTCCAACTTTGTCCTCACAGAGAAAATCAACCAAATCAACCATGAAGTATGCAAGACAATCTGGACGAGTGGATGACTAAAGAATTTGATAATATTTATCCAGTTCATTGTCATTATGGTGTTGTTGTTATCATGAGGTCGCATATGTATGTAACATCTAACATGTCGAAGGCTTCGCTGATTAGGCTATGTGTACTTAGTTAAGATGTTGTTATGTGAATTGTACTATCATGCATACATCTATTGCAATGCATTTTGGATTATTATTGTGGTAAAATGTGCTGCTGCTAATCTGGCAGATATCTATTGTAATGCATACAACTTTTTAAATGCTTGGTATTGTACTAGTGGCGGGCAACTAAAAGTGCCGCCCTGTATTAGGCGATATAGTTGTGGCGGGTGCCTCGCAAGGCCCACCACTGTAACGACCTTTTCCAGTGGCAGGCATATAGAGCTGACCACCACTTCAATGTCACTACCAGTGGCGGGCGCACGCCTGCCACTGATGCCATTTTAGCAGTGGCGAGCGCCCTTGAGAGCCTCGCCGGCCACTGCTAGGCCTTTTGCGCCCGCCACTGGTAGGCATTCCTATAGTAGTTCCACTGACGGGGCTTCTGGCTACTTGAACTTCCTTTGAGTACTAACTTGTGCTTGCGAGTGTCTTCCATAGCGCGACGCTTGTCTTTAAGCATAAGCGCCTTGTTGACCATGTCTTGGAAAGTCGGGCAGTCACACGTGATGAGCTGCTACTGTAAGCTCATTTGTAGTCCTTCTAGAAAGCGCTCCTTTTTGCATCCTCAGTGTTGATGTCCTTCGGGGCATACCTTGATAGAAGATTGAACTTCTGTATGTACTCCATAATGGTACCACTTCCTTGCTTCAGGGCTCTAAACTCTCACTTCTTAATCGCCATTATCCTAGTCGATATATGTGCTTGGTGGAAGCCATCCTTGAAATCATTCCAGGTAATCACACGGTCACCCTGCATTAGCTTGAAGCTACCCCACCAAGCTATTGCTGATACTCCAAGGCAGTGAGAGGCATAGAGAACCATCTCACGGTTAGCATAGTTGAGAAGCTCAAGTTTATCTTCAATGGTTCTGACCCAATTGTCGGCTTCTAAAGGTTCAACCATCTAGGTGAAGGTCAGTGGATCATACTTCAGAAATTCTGATAAACCAGAGCGAGGGTTGCCATTCCTAGGTGGTGGCTGGTTGTCTCGGCGGTCTGAGCAATCTGCTGGATCATTGCCATGTTGGCTTGCCATTCTTCCCTAAGCAGCAGGAAGAGTTGTGCCACAGTGATGTTTTCAGGCGGAGGTGGCGGCGGAGGTACACCACCTTGCTTCTATTCTTGAGTGTTTCTGCCTGTTGTCTGGGTCCTGCTAGCTGGAATTGCCAGCGTTGGTGCTGCGGTTTGGGTGGGTGTGAGTTGAAGTCATCATGTTGGTATAGCGTAAGCGTCAGGCGAACAGGATAGAAGAGAGGGAAAAACATAGTAGATGAGGTGCCTACAGGGGTTGGTACATCAAAAATTCAAATAAGGGAAAGGCCGAAAGGGCTAAACTCCATTAAAACCCAAATCATCAATGTGGCCGCGAGATGGTGCTAGATGGGCGAAGATGTGACTCACATGTAAAAAGAGACATCTTAATTATAACATGGTTTCATAAGATCCATTACACAAACTCGACTACGCATGGGGTTCATAGAATATCCTAATCCTAGGGGGCACAAGGCTCAGCCGACTATTCCTCTTTATTACTTGGGGACGAAGCATCCTTATTCCTTGTGGCAGACCTCAGAGGTTCCTGAAGCAACCTTCTTCTTGCCGAGGCACCTCCAAATGTAATGTCCGACGCTACCGCATCCCATACAAACATTGAGGTTAGAGTTGTTGTTGGGAGGCCTTGCAGCGATATGGTGATGTTGAGAGGGTTGCGGTCCTAATCCTAGGAAGAGCTATTCGGCATCCTTGCATCTTTTTCGTGAGGCACGAGCGTGGGCATCTTCAAGTCACAAAATCCATCGTGCTTCATTTGTGAGGTAGCCTTCCAAAGTTGCAATACATTGCTATTGTCGAATGTCCTTCTTGTCTAGGAGGCAGCGCAGGTGTTCATGGAGAGGAATTTCTCGATGAATCTCGATGAGCTCTTTGGCAAGGTGAAGAACTAACGAGTCCGCTGCCAGGGCGAGGTGGACTTGATACTCAAGAGCTGGGTCTTCATCTTTTGGAGGAATCACCACTTGGGTTTGGGCTCCAAACCCCTCTGTCGGGGAGATGGACCCCAGGTAGCCTCATCAGCACTTAACCACATTTCAAGACATCGGGGCTGGCCAAATCCCTCAGTCCGACTGCTCGTAAGACCGGCCTCCGGGACCGGAGGGCCGTCTCCTAAAAGACGGCGGGCCCCCAAGAAAGTGGCTGAAGCTAGACGGCTGCCTCCTAGAAGACGGCCCACTCCAGAAGACGACGAGGGTACGGGCCGGCTCCTGGCCGGCAGCCTGTCCCCGCCCTGGAAGTTTGAGCCCGACCAGGAGACAAGCTGGGGCATGGCTACAGTGCGCCATGCCACCCCCGAACCACGGTCGCATGGCTACAGTGGGCGCCGTCGGGCGGTCGCCGACCCGTCCGGCGCGGCGCTGTAGCCCTGGCGCGCCCGACACGGCCTCCGTCAGCGCGGGCGGCGACATAGTGAAGAGCCGTCAGCGGGGCCCGCAGGCGGTGGGCCCAACCTGTCGGCCGGTTCCTCGGCAGCCGGCAAAAGCGGGCCCCAGCAGCCGGCGGAGAACCCGGCCCCCATAGACACTGGCGGCCGGGGCCTACCACCCGGCCTTATTACCAATGTACCCCTGGGGGGTTAGCCTATAAAACCCCCCAGGCTACACCCATGCAAGGGGTTCCTCTCATGTTCCACCCCAGTTCTACACACACCATAGCCAGGGAAAGGAGAGAGCTAGCCTCGCCCTTCTTCCTCCTCTGGCCGAACAGCTCTAGGAGCACCATTGTACTCTTTGCTTCATAGTGATCATGCAGAGACCCCGCAGAGTAGGAGTAGGGGTTTCATCTCTTAGGAGAGCCCTGAACCTGGGTAGATCTCGCGTCCATCCGAGCTTGTGCCCAATCCCGCTTCCCGGACCCGACGATGATCTCATGGCCCCAACCATGATAAGCCACCCCTTTGCATCTGTCGAGATTTTACCACGACAGTTGGCGCCCACCATGGGGCCAGCAGCGATGTCGACCGGAGACACGTTCTGCACGGGAACCTTGTTCCTCTCCTGTGAGTGTGCCGCGGCTGGCGAGATCAGCCGGCCCGATGCGCCCGCCCGCGCCGGCCTTGGCGCATCGCTTGACGCGGGAACCACCTTCCCCGCGGGTTGCCTCGCCGGCCTCTTCGGCGAGCTCAGCCACTTTGACGAGCCCACCGCCGACGCACGAGCAGCTGACTCCTTCACCGAGCTCTTCGGCAAGCTCGCTCTCGTGGACACGGCCTCCGCCGACGACTTCCCCAGCTACGTGGAGATCATCGACGATCCCCTCCCTCCTGCCGCCCACGACGCTCCTGTCGGCGCGCTCGACGCCAGCACCCTCGTGGAGGTGATGGTCATCGGCGACGGCCTGGGCGCTGGCGGATCCGGCCAGGATCGGCTGGACGCGACCATACACGCCCTGGCGACGCCTCCTCCCCCTGGCGCTAGCCAGGAGGAGCTGGAGGAGTTCCGCGTCAAGCTTTTTGACAGCGCCTCCAAGATGGCGTCGCTGAAGCGCCGTGCTGAATCCACTCAGCGCGAGATCGATCGCGTGGTCGGTGGGACGCCGGCTGCGGCCGAGCCTAGCCGGGCCGGCGCCATCCAGCAACGCGGCGCTGCGATTGCCAGCATGATGGGGGTCGAACGCCCAGTCTACGAGACCCCAGCGCAGAACATGCGTGCTGCCCAGGCGGCCGTAGGCGAGCTCAAGCACTTGCGGGGCGACGAGCTACGCGCGCAACTGGAGCGCCTCCAGCAGCTCATCGACGCTGCGAATGCGCAGCAGGACACGGGCAGCCGCGTGGTGGGATCGGGCCGGCGGATCGACACCCACGTGCCCCGTCGCGAGAACGCGCGACCTCTCGGTCCCCTAGCAGCGGAGGCCGTGGGCAGTCGCGAGACCCAGAGCCGGTTGCTCGCGACAGCCAGCGTGCGCCCCGCACGCTAGCGGATGGCCGCCAAGAGCTCCAGAACCCGGAGCCTCGGCGCCGGCTGGAAGAGCGCTTACCTCCTCGGAGAGAGAGGGCGGCCAATCCCGCGCCGCCGCTCGATCACCCTACGCTCAGCGGCCGGCTTGGCCCCCGCGAAGCAGTCGGCAAAAATGACGCACGCCACCGGATCGAGCGGCTGGCTCGGTCCCAATTGTTGGAAGAGGAGCGCACAGTCGGGCCGGCCTGCTTCGGCCCCCGTATCCGCGATGAGCACTTTCCCAGAGGGTTCACGCTCCCCAGAGACACGCCCAAGTACAACGGCGTCATGAAGCCGGAAGACTGGCTAATCGACTACTCCACAGTAGTCGGCATCGCCAACGGCAACAAGCGTGTGGCCGTCAAGTACGTCCCGCTCATGCTTCACAGCACAGCCCGGACGTGGCTGAATAGCCTCAAGCCCAACAGCATCAACAGTTGGGTAGACTTCAGTGACGCCTTCGTCCCCAACTTCACCAGTACGTATAATGCGGCCCCCCAAGGCACGCCAGCTCTCCATGTGCGTTCAGGGGCCGGCCGAGTCCACTCGCGACTATCTGACGCGTTGGGGCGAGCTGCGCAACTCCTGCGAGGGGGTCCACGAGGTGCAGGCCATCAAGTACTTCACCACCGGGTGCCAAGAGGGCACTCTGCTCAAGCACAAGCTCTTGTGCGATGAGCCGGCTACCTTGGACGAGCTCCTGGTCGTGGCCGACAACTACGCCACCGCCGACTTCTCCACGGGGTCGGAGATTCAGGTTGACGCAGCCGGCAGGGTGGTCCAGCCGTGTTCCCAAACTCCGGCTGGTGACGCCAACCGACGCCAACCTTCAAACGACAACAAGCGCAAGGCCCCGCAGCCAGCTTCCAACAGCTGGCAGGTGGCCACTGTCGAGGGTCAGCAGCCGGCCGGGCAGCCCGACCCCAAGCGTCCGCGGGGCGGCAAGGGTGCCTGGCAGCCTACCTTCTCCTTTGAGCAAGCCCTCGATGCCCCGTGCAAGTTCCATAGCGGCGCGAAGCCGTCCAACCACACCACCCGGAAGTGCATCTGGCTCGCTCGGATTGCCAAGGGCGAGGCCCTGCCGCCTCCTCCACCGGTCGGCCAGGTAGCTCCGGCTGTTCAGCAACCGGCCCGAGCTGCCGGCATGCTTCAAGATGAGTTCCCCGAAGAGAACGCCACCTACGTCGTCTTCATGAGTGAAGCCGAAGACAAGCACGGCCGACAGCAGCGGCACCACGAGGTGAATGCCGTCAGCTCGGAGGTCCCCACCTTCATGCACTGGTCCGAGAGGCCCATCACCTGGAGCCAAACCGACCACCCGGCCATGATGCCCTCGCCGGGTGCATACGCCTTGGTGCTGGACTCAACCTTCTAAACGGAGAGGCAGACTTGCCGCTTCAGCCGAGTTCTGATAGATGGCGGCAGCAGCATCAACATCCTGTACTGCGAGACCATGGAGCGGTTGGACATCAAGGTCAAGCAGCTTCAGCCCAGCCGGACTGTCTTCCACGGCATAGTTCCCGGCCTTTCCTGCTCTCCAATCGGCAAGATCAAGATCGATGTCCTGTTTAGCGACAAGAACCACTTCCGCCGTGAGCCAATCTGGTTCGAGGTGGTCGACCTGGACAGCCCCTACCACGCGCTCTTGGGCTGCCCAGCGTTGACCAAATTCTTGATGGTCCCGCACTACGCCTACCTGAAGGCCAAGATGCCGGGCACCAAGGGCATCATCACTGTAGCCGGCGACTACCAGAAGTCGCTAGACTGCGCCGCCGCCAGCAGCCAGCTGGCCAAGTCCCTCGTCATCGCTCAAGAGAAGCGTCTCCTTGCCCGGATGGTAGCCATGGCCAGCGAGAAGCCGGTCATGCCGACTGATCCCAAGGAGACGGAAGCAGGGGCCTCCTTCCAGCCGGCCAAGGAAACCAAGAAGATCGCCTTGGACCCGGCGCACCCGGAGAGGTTTGCTGTCATAGGGACCAACCTCGACAGCAAATAGGAAGGCGAGCTCGTGGATTTCCTCTGTGAGAATCGTGACATCTTCGCATGGTCCCCCAAAGACATGCCGCGTGTCCCGACGGATTTCGCCAAGCACAAACTACATGTGAGACCGGGTGCTAAGCCGGTCAAGCAACCCCTCCGCCGCCTATCAGAAGAGAAGAGAAGGATCGTTGGTGAAGATATTGCCCGGCTTCTGGCAGCCGGCTTCATCATAGAAGTGTTCTAGCCGGACTGGCTTGCCAACCCAGTCCTCGTCTTGAAGAAGAATAACAAGTGGCGCATGTGTATCGACTTCACGAGCCTCAACAAGGCCTGCCCCAAGAATCCTTTTGCCTTGCCCCAGATAGATCAAGTGATCAACTCCACGGCCGGGTGCGAGCTGCTGTCTTTCCTGGACGCCTACTCCGGCTATCACCAGATCAAGATGAACCCGGCCGATCGGCTGAAGACCGCCATCATCACACCATTCGGAGCCTTCTGTTACCTGACCATGACGTTCGGCTTAAGAAATGCCGGTGCCACATTTCAGCGTTGCATGCAGAAGTGCCTCCTCAAGCAGCTCGGCAGAAATGCCCATGTCTACATAGATGACATTGTGGTGAAGACGGAGAAGCGCGGCACCCTCCTAGAGGATCTCAAGGAGACTTTCAAAAATCTGCGCCGTTTTCAAATCAAGCTCAACCCAGAGAAGTGCGTCTTCAGAGTACCAGCCGGCCAGCTCCTCGGCTTCTTTGTCTCTGAACGCGGCACCGAGTGCAACCCCGTGAAGATCAAGGCCATCGAGCGGATGGAGAGACCCACCAAGCTGTGTGACGTCCAGAAGTTCACTGGGTGCTTGGCATCCCTCAGCCGCTTCATCAGTCGGCTGGGCGAGAAGGCACTCCCCCTGTACCAGCTAATGAAGAAAACCACTTGCTTCGAGTGGAATGCCCAGGCAGAAGAAGCTTTTTGTCAACTCAAGCGCAAGATGTCCACTCCGCCCATCCTGGCGGCTCCGGCTGCCAAGGAACCGATGCTCCTCTACATCACCGCCACCAGCCGAGTCATCAGCACGGTGATTGTGGTCGAGCGCCCAGAGGCCGGCATGGTGCAGCTGGTCCAGAGGCCAGTGTATTACCTGAGCGAGGTCTTGTCCGCCTCCAAGCAAAACTACCCCCACTACCAGAAGATATGCTACGTCGTGTACTTTGCCGCCAAGAAGCTGAAGCAATACTTCCAAGAGCACTCCATCATGGTTGTCTGCACCGCCCCCCTTGCCGAGATCATGGGCAACAGAGATGCCTCAGGTCGGGTGGCCAAATGGGCCATCGAGCTGGCTCCCCATACCATCCTCTACCAGCCCCACACTGCCATCAAGTCCCAAGCGCTGGCCGACTTCTTAGTCGACTGGGCCGAGTCCCAGTACCTGCCGCCAGCGCCGGATTCTACGCATTAGCGGATGCACTTTGATGGCTCAAAGATGTGCACCGGCTTGGGGGCCGGCATTGTCCTCACCTCTCCCAAGGGCGACAAGCTAGAGTACACACTGTAGATCCTCTTCGCCGCCTCCAACAATGTAGCCGAGTACGAGGCGCTCATCTTTGGGCTCCAACTGGCCAAGGAGATCGGCATCCGCCGCATCCTCCGCTACAGTGACTCGGACATGGTGGTCCAGCAGTCGTCCGGCGACTGGGACGCCAAGGACGCCAACATGGCAAGCTACTGCTTCCTCGTCCAGCAGATGAGCGGGCACTTCGATGGGTGCGAGTTCCTCCTCGTGCCAAGAGCGGACAACGACGCAGCGGATGCCCTCGCCCACATCGGATCCACCTGGCAGGCCATACCAACCGGCGTCTCCCTTGAGTGTCTGCGCAAGCCGTCTATCAAGCCGTCGCTAGAGTCCGACTCCATCTTCGTGCCGGCTGACCCCGGAGCTGTCGGATCCGGCTCGGGGACTCCAGCAGCAGGCCCGGGAACTCCAGCAGGCGGCCCGGGAACTTCAGCAGGCGGCCCGGGGACTGCAGCAGTCGGCCCGGGGACTTCATCGACACCACTAGGAGTGGCCGGCTCCAGCCCGCCGCCTCCCAACCCGGCCACCCTCGTGCCAGTTGCCGTCTTCATAGTGGTGGCGGCCCCATCTTGGGCGCAGCCCATTCGCGACTATCTGGTAAGCCGCGTGCTACCAGCAGACAAAGTGCTAGCCCGGCAGATCCAGCGTCGGGTAGGCGCCTACACCATCGTCAACAGAGAGCTCGCCAGGCGTAGTGTGACCGGCGTTTATCAGCGCTGTGTGGAGTCGGAGAAGGGCATGGAGATCCTCAGAGACATCCACCAAGGCGAATGTGGCCACCATGCCGCCTCCCGGTCCCTCGTAGCCAAAGCCTTCCACCATGGTTTCTTCTGGCCGACTGCATTGGACGACGCCAAGGAGTTGGTCAAGAAGTGCAAAGGGTGCCAGAAGTTCAGCACCAAGCAGCACCAGCCGGCCTCTATCCTCAAGACCATCCCTATCACCTGGCCGTTTGCCGTGTGGTGTTTGGACATGGTGGGTCCTTTCAAGACAGCACGCGGCGGCATGACTCATTTGCTGGTCGCCGTGGACAAATTCACCAAATGGATAGAGGCCAAGCCAATCAAGAAGCTGAATGGTCCGACTGCCGTCACGTTCATCACCGACATCACCGTCCGATACGGCGTCCCCCATAGCATCATCACTGATAACGGCACCAACTTTGCCAAAGGCGCCTTGGCCCGTTTTTGCGCAAACCAGGGTATCCGACTGGACCTAGCGTCCGTCGCCCATCCGCAGTCAAACGGCCAGGTGGAGCGAGCAAACGGCCTCATCCTGTCCGGCATCAAGCCCCGCCTTATCGAGCCGCTGGAGCGATCGGCCGGCTGCTGAATCGACGAGCTGCCGGCCGTCCTCTGGAGTCTTCGAACCACGCCCAACAGATCAATCGGCTTTACGCCCTTCTTCCTCGTATACGGCGCTGAGGCTATCATCCCCACGGACATCGAGTTCGACTCGCCTCGCGTCACTATGTACACGGAGGCGGAAGCAAAGGAGGCACGAGAAGACGGCGTTGACCTGCTGGAAGAGGCCCGGCTGCTAGCATGCAGCCAGTCCGCCATCTACCAGCAGAGCCTGCGCCACTACCACAACAAGAAGGTCAAGCCACGTACCTTCCGCAAAGGCGACCTTGTGCTCCGCCTGATCCAGCGATCAGCCGGCCAGCACAAGCTCGCAACACCTTGGGAAGGCCCCTTCATCGTCAGCAAGGCCCTGGGCAACGACTCGTACTACCTCATGGACGGCCAAAAGCCCAGGGCATGCAAGCGAAGCACAACCGGCGAAGAGACAGAGCGGCCATGGAACGTGAACCTACTCCATCCGTTTCATAGTTAAAGCAAGTGTATGTACCACGCCAACTTTCGTATTAAAGTAAAGACCTCAGGTCCCTCGAGACATACTCGGGGGCTACCTTTTTATCCAGGAGATAAGCTTTTACCATGAATTGAGTTTTTTTGTATATTCTTGCCCCGTCCGAGTCCCGGTCAGCCGACCCGGGGGCTCGCCGCCTTGGCCTAAGTCCGCACCAGCCGGAGCCGACTAGTAGTGTGCCGACGCCAAAGCCCTCTCTTCGCTCCATGTCACAGCTCGCAGCGCGGCTGTCCGACTGGCAAGAGTCAAAGGCCGGAAACGCTGTCCACACGAAAAACGACTAAGGAAAATGCCGACTACGGCCAAGCCAGCCTCTCGCCTCCCTCGTCCGGCTTCTCGCTCGACTAAGCTACGCTCTCAGCGGCTGAAGTAACTTGCCTAATCTAAAATGACCAAGTTGCTGACCCAGCCACAGACCGCAGCGCGGCTGTCCGGCTGGCAGGGAGGCGGCCAAGGGAACGCGGCGAAGGACAAAGCCAAAGAGGGCAAAAGCAAACTCAAGCTAGAACCCGGCAACACATGCAAAATGTGGGGATTTAAACTTTGTACATTGAAAAAGGGCCCAAGGCCAGCATTCATCAAGTTTAGAAATACACCCCCAGTGGGTGGAACTGCGCATAACTGACATTCTTTTCAAGCACAAGATAGAGAAACTCAAAAAAAGATAACAGGCCATCTAGGCGGACGGCCCGTCGGGCTGCACGGACTGGTCGGCAGAAGGCGTAGCTCCTGCTGGTGGGGCTACCGGCTGCGGAGTCTCGGCCTAGCGATCGGCGGTGGCTGACATGGTCTCCGGCTGGTTGTCAGTCGGCGCCGGGTCGGGCCGAGTCTGGCTGGTCGCTCCGCCACCTGGTGCGGCGTAGCTGCCGTCCTCGTCCTCGTCGTCCTCATAGGCTTCATCGCTGGAGGTAATCTCCTCCGGCGAGTCCTCCCCGTCCGACGGGTTCAGGCCGAACCAAGACGGGGGCACTTCGGCGCCATTGTCTTCCCGCTCTAGGACGAAGACGCTGACATCAGCGTAGTTGGCAAGAGCCGACGCTCGGATGGCAATGGCGTCGCGCTCCGCCGCCAGCGCCGGCAGCGCCTCCTGGCGGAAGGTGGCCAGCTGCGCCAGGCGCAGCTCGGAGTACCAGGCCTTGACGAACTCCAGCGCCTTCGCAGCCCTAGACCGTGCCGCGGAGCTCTTTCAGGCTTCAAGCCGGTCGGCCGCCACCTCCAGCCAGTCGGCCGTCTGACTGGGAGTCCACGGGATCCGAGCACCCGGCCACAAGCCCTCCAAGACCTGCGACCCGGCCCGCTGAAGCCGGCGTAGTAGGCAGCGTGTTGGCTCGAGGCGCATTCGGACGGCCATGAGCTGTTCGCGCAAGGTCTAAGGCCGATCCAGCACGATCTCCTTCCCCCGCCGCCTGCACTCCTCACGCTGGGGCTCGATAGCCATGCAAACAGCGACAGAGTGGCCTGGGAGGAACTCTTTTCAAAACAGACAAAATTGTCAGAAGATGGCTTCCAGCAACAGCTGGCAGCCAGCAGTCGGCAACAAAAAGAAAGGGACGCACCGTCGACCAGATCCTCGACCACGGTGTAGCCGTCCCGAAGGATCTTCTCCTTCTCGGACCAGTCCGAGCGCTGGATCTCGAACTCGGCCAAGAGGTTTTCCTCGTCCGCCTTCAGCTACCGGACCCGCTCTGCACGCCGCTCGGCCTGGTCCGCCAGCTCCTTCTCCAACCGGTCGCGCGCTGAGGCCGCCTGGTCGCGCTCCTGCACCACAACCCGGAGCTGGCCCTCGAGCTCGGCCACGCGCTCCCTCAGCTGGGCAGCAGCCGCTGAAACAAGCAAGAGACATCACCGTCTACTCCAACAAAAACAAGAACAAGCCGCCTGAAAAGATCCGGCCCGACTGCTTAGTAGTCGGCCCGAATCTCGGGGGCTACACCCAGTGGGTGCGCTGGCGCGCCCCCCATTGGAAGCTGGCTTACGCACCTCGGCTCTGAGTTAGCTCAGTTGTTCGGGTCGTGAGCGTCCGGTTCTGCGTGTTGTAGGCGGCCACTCGCATGTTGTGGTAATCCTGCAACAAAAACAAGCATTTCATCAAACAAAAAGAATACCTTTGAGTTCCAACCCGCCTGCTCAGCAGCCGGCTCGAACTCGGGGGCTACACCCAGTGGGTGCGCTGGCGCGCCCCCACGGAAGGTTACAAGACGAAAAAGCAAAAACAAGATGCGCCTACCCGGATGGACGACCGCAGCGACAGCAGCTCTCCCCTCGCCTTCAGGAGGGTCGCGTTGTGGGCGAGGAACTGGTCCTCCACGTACCGCACCGCCAAGTTCAGGGTGGCTGGGCCGGCCCCTGTCACCCAACCTGAAGGAGCAGCACTCGTGGCCCCGGTGCTGACCCCCCGCGAGCTCGAGGCCGCGGCCTCCACCCGCCTTGGCTCTGAGGTCACCCGCGTTGCCCACGGGCGCACCCGCGCCAGAACACGCGCCGCCAAGACCCGGCCTGCCGCCTGCCCAGCATCGGCTTGCGCCGCCTCCGACTGGCCGGGCCTGCCACCTCCTGGACCGCCAGCGTCCGGCGCGCGCTGATCCGCCTCCACCTCCAGGATGGCGGCGTTGGCGACCGCCAGCCCCGGCACCGACTGGTCGGCTCCGGCTGCCCCTGGCGGCGTTCGGTTCTCCGCCACCTGCACTTCCGGCTGCTCAAGAATGATGGTCTCCGGGACCTCACCACCAGCCGGATCCACCGTACCCCTGGCATCCGCCTGCGCCTTGGCCGCGGCCTCCGCCTCCGCCCTCTCTGCCGCCTGGGCCTGCGCCTGCGCCGCTTCCTCCGCCCGGGCGTCAGCCCGCGCCTTTTCCGCGGCCTCCTGCTCCTCGCGCGCCTCCCGCGCGTTCCTCGCCGTCGCCTCTCGAAGGGCGGCAGCCGGATCCACACGCCTGGCCTCCTCGGAGCCGCCTGCTGTGTCCATCAATGAGGCGGACGGAGCCCGCGTAATGACACAGGCCGTCCTGCTCAACAAGAAAGCAAAGGATGAGGAAACCCCCAGGGGAGAAGAAAAATGTGAAGTCAGGGCAGCAAGCGCGCCTACCCGGACATGTACGGCCTGGGCTTGGGCCCCTTCTGGGCGGCGGCCACCTTCAGGGCCTCTTGCCACCTGGTCGCGTCCGCTTGCTTGGCCTTCTTCGCCGGGTGGCTGCCAAACCTCCCCGAAAGGAGGCGGCGTTTCCGCCCGATGGCTGAAGCAGCCGGTCGTGGCACAGAAGGGCCGGCTCCCGCCCCCGCGCCTCCGCCAGGCCGGCGCTGCTCCTCGTCGTCCTCGTCGTCGTCCGGCCAAGACCGGACGTCGCCGACTCCTCCACCTCCTGAGGAGTCGCCTGCTCCGGCGCTGCCTCCTCCGCTGGCCTCGTCATCGCCACCTTCCTCCATGGCGGCCGCCCCCAGCTCGGGCTCGCCCACGTCGCTGTTTTCGCGGTCCGGCATCCACGGTCGGTCCGCAGCCAGCCCACCTTGGCCCGGGAAGCACTGCCTCAAGGCCGGCTGGTCAGAAAGGAGGAAAGGAAAGCATTATAAGTAAAGCAGCCGGACCTGGTACTTACCGCTGGGGGCGGGTTGGCCCGACTGTATGGCTCCTTGCCGATGTGCCACTCCTCCTCCCTGAGCTTGCAGTTGGAAAATTAGTTCACATGGCGGACCACCTCCACCTCCGACATCTCCTTGGTGGACATCCGGCAAGGGTCCCAGCGGCCGCTCATCTCACTGATTAGATGCGGCCGAAGTTGGAGGGGTGACACCCGGCGCATGACGAAGCCGGCCAACAGGTCGGCCGGCTTGAGCCCCTCCTGGTTACTCATCTCTTGAAGCCAGGCGAGGACGCTAATAATGAGGGCCGGCAGGCGTTTGGGCGGCTGCTGTTGCCAGTTGTCCCGCGGCCCAGCAGGCGGCCCTGGCATGAAAGCCGGCAGGTTGATGTAGTCGTTGACCTGATGGAGATTTCGGACGTAGAAATAGGACCTCTGCCAGAGCTTGGTCGACTCATGCAGAGGGATGGCCGGGAAGCGGGTGCCGCCTCCTGAGCGCCTCATGGAGACCCATGCCCCGCACCCGGCCGGCTCGTCCTTCGCCGACGTGCCCAGCTTGAGGTAGAAGAATCTACCCCAGAGCTCAAGCGTGGGTAGAACGCCGAGGTACCCTTCGCAGAGCGTGATGAAGGCCCCCATGAGCACCATCGTGTTGGGGGTGAGGTGATGCGGTTGTAGGCGGTAGAAGTCGAGGAAGGCCCGGAAGAAGTTGCTAACCGGGAGCCCGAAACCGCGAAGGAAATGCGTGCGGAAGACAAAGAACTCACCGGGCTCCGGCCGTGGCGAGATCTCCCGCTCAGGGGGAAGGCGCACGCCCACATTATCGGCGTGGGGAAGCCTCCGCGTCGCGCGGAGGAAGTCGATGTGGTCTTCATGTACATTGGAGCCCAGCCAGCCGCTCCTCGCCATGGATTGAGGACGGCAAGGAGAAGCTCGGGGACGAGAACGACGGGCGACGCTATAGCGGCGCAGGGCAGCGAGGGTGGCGTGGTGGCCGCAGCAGAGCGGCAGCAGAAGAGCAGCAGCGGCGGAGCGGCAGCAGAAGAGCAGCATCGGCGGCGGCAAGAGGAAGAAGAGGGAGTAGGAGGGGGTGCACGTGCGCCCCGCCGCTCCTCCTCACCCTCCTATTTATAGCCGGCGGGGGCGAAGCCGAGGCGACGTGGGGGCGTGGGATTAACTGCGCCCCATGCCCCGCATGACCCCGTGTATCCCGCGCTGTAAAGGCGCATTAATCGCGCCACAGAAAGGCAACCGCCCCCTCCGGCCGCAGCGGATCCACGCGCGGGCCGAGGCCCTGTAGTGGCGGGCCCCAGCCTGCGGCAACGTCCTGTCACGCGCGTGGGCTGGCAGGCCGGTTGATCCACTGGCGCCACGTGGCACATGCGTGGCGGGTGGCGCCACCCCAGCTCCCGCCTCGTCGATTCGAATCCAGCAGGCGGCCGCCACCGCAGCCGGCTACTGGCATCCGGCTCATCCCAGCCGGACGGAGCGGAAGGCGGAAGATCTCTCGAAGGGGAAACTGCTGAGGCACTTCGCCGGTCAGCTGTAGAGCCTCACCAGCTTCGGGGACTACTGTCGGGGAGATGGACCCCAGGTAGCCTCATCAGCACTTAACCACATTTCAAGACATCGGGGCTGGCTAAGCCCCTCAGTCCGACTGGTCGTAATACCGGCCTCCAGGACCGGAGGGCCGTCTCCTAAAAGACGGCGGGCCCCCAAGAAAGCGGCTGAAGCTAGACGGCCGCCTCCTAGAAGACGGCGCACTCCAGAAGACGGCGAGGGTACAGGCCGGCTCCTGGCCAGTAGCCCATCCCCTCCCTGGAAGTTTGAGCCCGACCAGGAGACAAGCTGGGGCATGGCAACAGTGCGCCATGCCTCCCCCGAACCACAGCCACATGGCTACAGTGGGCGCCGCCGGGCGGTCACTGACCTGTTCAGCGTGGCGCTGTAGCCCTGGCACGCCCGACACGGCCTCCGTTAGCGTGGGCGGTGCCACAGTGAAGAGCCGTCAGCGGGGCCCGCAGGCGGCGGGCCCCACCTGTCGGCTGGTTCCTCAGCAGCCGGCAGAAGCATTCCCCAGCAGCCGGCGGAGAACCCGGCCCCCATAGACACTGGCGGCCGGGGCCTACCACCCGGCCTTATTACAATTCTACCCCTGGGGGGTTAGCCTATAAAACCCCCCAGGCCACACCCATGCAAGGGGTTCCTCTCATGTTCCACTCCAGTTCTACACACACCATAGCCAGGGAAAGGAGAGAGCTAGCCTCGCCCTTCTTTCTCCTCTGGCCGAACAGCTCTAGGAGCACCATTGTACTCTTTGCTTCATAGTGATCATGCGGAGACCCCTGCAGAGTAGGAGTAGGGGTTTCATCTCTTAGGAGAGCCCTGAACCTGGGTAGATCTCGCGTCCATCCGAGCTTGTGCCCAATCCCGCTTCCAGGACCCGACGACGACCTCATGGCCCCAACCATGATAAGCCACCCCTGGCATCTGTCGAGATTTTACCACGACACCATCCTTGCTTAGCAGTGTAGCGAGTACTCCATCTCCGGGAGGTGATCTCAGAGACGAAGAAGTGTTTCATAGGCAGCACATTGGACAGCCATGCTCCTCGTTGGCATAGGTGGTTCGGTGAAATGCCATCCTTGGGGCGGAAACTTGGCCGGTACGACCACATGGGCCACATATTCGGTCATGAGGTCTCCAATCTTTGTCTCATGTATGGCAGACTCAGACATCCGGGAAAACTGGCATCTTTCCAAGCAGTTGGCGAAAACAACGGGATACCCGGTGGTGAGGAGGCTCTGAGGGGTAGCGGCCATCTACAAAAATTTGGGAGAGAGAAGCATTAAAATAGTTGAAGCAAAAGTTTAAGCGCATGAGTGAAGCCTTGTTGAACTTAGGGGAGGTGAGAAATATAGATGTTTTTGGCACGTAGTGGTAGTTTGTAGTTTATAGTTTTAGAAAATTGTTTTTGTCCTATCTGACGTCCATGCTAACTAAGGCTTCCTACGGTCAGAATGGCTTTGATACCAGCTCTGTGGGGACCCCGGCCATTATGACCCAAGCCTCCGAATGTACGTACAACAGTGATCCCAAGATCAATTGTCACTGCATACACCGAACTAGTACAAGAGTTTAACATCCATTACAACACGAGAGTCTTACATAAATATGATCTTATGGTCGAGTCTTACATCACATGCCTTGAAGGCAAACACCAAAAGAACTTGCATCAGAATCAATATCAATGTCTTGGACCCATGTCACTGCCTTAACCCTCAGGCAAACTGACTGGGAAGCATCCTAGTTTGCCATAGCCCTATTCTTCCATACCTGGCATCAATGAAGTACTCTTCTCTATAGCCCTGTTCTTCCATACCTGGCCATATTAATAGCCTGGGACAAGCCAATGAGTACATTTGAATGTACTTGCAAGCAACCCCTAGGCGATTGCATTTGAAAGCTATACTAGGTGTCTTTGCTCAATCTATGAAGAAGTAGGCGATAGTTCTACCATCGCTATAATCTAACACTTTCATAATCCAAACCACCACAATCCCATACCACTACGATCCAACCTTGTCATTCTGTATCACCAAGATTGACCCACATGTTATCACCATCCATTGTTATCTCCTAATATTTCACCAACATACTCACTATCACACACTTCCCACTTAAGTACCCATTTCGACCCGAGTTGATAAACCAAAACACATCCACATGCTTAGTGTGTCCCACTGGCTGTCCTTGACTGTGGACATGGCTATTCGGATAGTTTTACACTCTGCAGAGGTAGTACGCTGTACCCACAAGATCTGAGTACTTAATGTGTCAGCCACCACCCATCGTACGTTAAGTACCCAAGCTAATTACCCGAACATGACCTTTCCAAAAGCTGACACTAGTATGAACCCACTCATTGGTACCCAGCCCTCATGCTACCATTCACATAATACGGCACTCGGCCAATTCAGATCTAGGCCCTCAGCCAAATTCTTTCACCACATAACACCTCACATGAGGGGACCAATGGTGTGCCCGGTGATTGTGATAGTCCTAGCCGTCCATTCCAAGGCATGACTCCGCACTGAGAGTGAATCCCATATCACTCCCACCACTAGTAATGCAGGCCCTATTCTAGCATCAGCTAAGGTACTCAATCGAGCCCCTTCCCATATCAGGGTAATGTGGTCGCATTTATAAGGCTAGTTAAAGCATCACGAAGACAAGAAGAGTTTTGTAAAACACACACACACACACACACTCTTCCTGACCTCATCATCCAACTTCCATCAACATCCTTTGATCTCCATTACCATCTCTTAATCTTCATTACCATCTCTAGCTCATCAAAGGAAAGAAAATACTTTTTTTCTTCCAAAAATCACCCTTGGGAATTAATGGCACCCAAAGGGTTTTCAAAAACCATCTTTTGAAAACAAGGGTTTTGTTCCCATCCCAAAGCTCTACTTATTAACCTAGCACATCTAACCATGGTGCTAAACACCAACTAGACTACCACGCAGGCAACACGACATGTGGGACAACGGTGAGAATCTCTCCCTCTCTCTCCCTGTCTCTGGGATAGCTTGCATCACAAGTAATCCACCAACACAGTGAGGCTTTGCACTATGAGTTCAAAAGAATATTGTCTTTAACTCAACAACCAATGAACGTACTCACTCAAGTCTTCACTCAAAGATAGGTGTGGGCTTGTATAGGATTTGGATTGAGAAATACATTGTGAAGAGCTTGATCTTACTTTTCTCATTGACTCCCCCCGGTAGTACGGTTTGCCCTATTGACGTAAATGTAAAAGCAAAAGACTCAGTAGATCAATCTATCCTTCTGGCTCATAAGCTTCATATCCAGTCAATATCTTCACAGCTGGCGCACCATGTGTAGCATAAGCTTCACTAGGTAAAGCATAAGCTTCAATGTAACTTTAAGGGATCAACTACTCCTAGATTATACCAAAAACCTCAGGGACTATGATCTATTCACACTCGCAAATATGTTAGTCCCTTAACTATTTTGTCATTGAATCTTCCAAAACCATCATGGGGGCACTAGATGTACTTACAATCTCCCCTTTTTGGATGATTCGATGACAACACAGTTAAAGCTTCATAATATAGGAATATAAAGTATGCTTGAGGATTTTGGTTCTATTATATAGAGTACTATGCTCCCCCAGAGAATGTGCACTATTTAAACAGTTTGCTTTTGAATGCAAATGCACATGGCAGGGTAATAGTGAGGAGCTCCCTTATATCTTGGAATCCGAGGGAGTGCATTGTGTATATATTTATTATGAAATACATGACAATGTGACACAATTGTGAACTACCATGGATAAGCATCATGCATGAAAGTTATGCTACAGAGCAGTATTGCATGAGAGCATGTTAGTATAGAAGCTTATGCATGGAGGTATGCATCAACAGAGCATTTGTGAGTTCAGTATGGTAGAGCACAAATAAACTTGGATTAAATGGAGTATATTGTGAATAAATATGTGATGACATATATGACAATGCAACTCAATTGTGAACCACCGTGGGTAAGTATCATGTATATAAATTTTGCTACAGAGCAGAAATGCATCAGAGCAAATATGTAATGAGGCTTAATGCATGAAGGTAATGCATCATCAGAGCATTAATAGTTGCAGTATGGTAGAACACAAATACTCGTGAATTTTCAACACATAAAGATTAAACTTTTAAAGCAGTGATAAGTTTAACTTGATTTGTTTCAACACATAGGATTTAGGTTGTAAAGCAGTATTGATAAGATGATGTAACATAATTTTGGACTACGGTGGATAAGCATCATGATCATGCATATGCATTCTGCTATAGAGCATAATGTATCAGAGCAAATAGGTGTTGAACCTAATGCATCAGGATAATGCATAAGCAAAGCATTAATGTAGCATAGTACAATAGGGCACAAAAAACTTAAGAGTTTTACAACACATAAGAATTGAATGGTAAAGCAGTGTTGTAACTCAGTGTAGCATAAAACCTAATAGCCTCCCCATAATGTTATCAAGCTACTGACCGGAATCTCTCTCCCCCTTTTTCATCAGAATGACCAAAAAGGTGGAGAGGCAACAGCCTCTATGCATTTCCCTAAACATCGCCCGATGGTGTTGTCAATGAAGCATTTGGAGCAGACGTAGGAGCTTCAGCAGTGGGAGCATGTGGAGGTAGAGCCTCACTAGTTGTGGCAGCAGCAGCAAGTGGATGTAATGGGGCAGAAGCAGAAGTATCATGAACAACATTGACAATGTCTTTAGCTGATTCTGTGGATGCATTTGAGATAGTGTTTTGAGGCTCATCTTGTTCCACGTGCTTCCAGGGATACGTCTTCATGATGCCCTTCTCTTGCAGCTAATCTTCAGTGGTATGATGTAGAAGGAGTTCATACATGCGTGAAACAAGCTCACCAGTGTAGAGCCTATTGAGACTAGTGAATTGGTGCAGCTTGTTGACTTCAGTGGGAAGACATTCAATCTGTTTCTTCTGCCTTTTGAAATCACGTTGATTCTATTGCTGGTATTGCATGATCAATTCCCTCAGATTGAGAGGCCGAACAGCATCAGGGTTAGGACTCACTGAGATTGTGTCCATATGACCTTTGGTGTAGTAGGTGGATCTCGTGCTGTCCATAGGTTCTATGAATCTTACTTCCAAAGGATTGGCCACATTTGGGGGCATAGATGTAGGAGGAACAGAGGAACCAGTACCAATATCAGCAAGCATTGTTTTACCTTTGTCTCTTGGGTCAGTGACAGGAGTAGGTGTGGGAGCAACTTCTATCAGAGGAATGTAACTGCCATGCTTCTTAGTGGGAAGGAATTGCTTCTCTGTCTTCTTTGAAAAGAAATCCATCAACCAAGGAGCATATTGCTTTTGTGCAAACGGATCCGTAGCAGCATGCAGTATTGTCCTCATGAAGAAATCTCTTAGTTTCTGTGGTGGAGTATATGAAAATTAACATTGGAGATTTCTTCATGAGGATAATCCTACATGATGCTATAGATCCGTTTGCACAAAAGCCATATGATCCTTAGTTGATGAATTTCTTATCAAAGAAGATAGAGAAGAAATTCCTTCCCACTAATAAGCATGGCAGTCACATTCCTCCGATAGAAACCGCTCCCACACCTGCTCCTGTCACTGACCCAAGAGACAAACGTAAAACATCGCCTGCTGATATTGGTACTGGTTCGTTTGTTCCTCCTGCATCTGTGCCCCCAAATGTGGCCAATCCTTTGGAAGTAAGATTCAGAGAACCTATGAACATCACGAGATCCACCTACTACACCGAAGGTCATATGGACACAACCTCGGTGAGGCCTAACCCTGTTGCTATTTGGCCTCTCGATCTAAGGGAATTGATCTTGCAGCACCAGCAATAGAATCAATGGGATTTCAACTAACAGAAGAAATAGATTGAATGTCTTCCCGCTGAAGTCAACAAGCTGCACCAATTCACTAGTCTACACTAGTGAGCTTGTTTCATGCATGTATGAACTCCTTCTACATCATACCACTGAAGATCAGCTACAAGAGAAGGGCATCATGAAGATGTATCCCCAGATGGACATGGCACAAGATGAGCCGCAACAAACTATCTCAAATGCATCCACATAATCAGCAGAAGACATTGTCAATGTTGTTCATGATACTGCTACTTCTGCCCCCATTACATCCACCTGCTGCTACCACAACCTGTGAGGCTCAACCTTCTCCTGCTCTCACTTCTGAAGCTCCTACGTCTGCTCCAAATGCATCATCGACTACATCACCGGGTAACGTTCAGGGAAACGCGTAGAGGACGTTGCCTCTCTATCTTTTTGGTCATTCTGATGGCAAAAGGGGAGACAGATTTCGGCTAGTAGCTTCATAACGTTATGGGGAGGCTATTGAGTTTTATGCTACACTGAGTTACAACACTACTTTACCATTCGATTCTTATGTGTTGTAAAACTCTTAAGTTTTTTGTGCCCTACCATACTATGCTACATTAATGCTTTGCTTATGCATTATCCACATGCATTCGCTTCAATACCTATTTGCTCTGATGCATTATGCTCTATAGCAAAACTCATATGCATTATGCTTATCCACGGTAGTCCATAATTATGTTACATCATCTTATCAACACTGCTTTACAACCTAAATCCTATGTATTGAAACAAATAAAGTTACACTTAACACTGCTTTAAAAGTTTAACTTTTATGTGTTGAAAATTCATGAGTATTTGTGTTCTATCGTACTGCACCTAATAATGCTCTGATGATGCATTACCTTCTTGCATTAAGACTCATTACATATTTGCTCTGATGCATTTTTGCTCTATAGCAAAATTCATATGCATTATACGTACCCATGGTAGTTCACAATTGAGTTGCGTTGTCACATACCTCATAACATATTTATTCACAATGCACTCCATTTAATTCAAGTTTATTTGTGCTCTACCATACTGAACTCACAAATGCTCTATTGATCCATAACCTTCACGCATAAGCTTCTGTACTAACATGCTCTCATGCAATATTGCTCTGTAGCATAACATTCATGCGTGATGCTTATCCATGGTAGTTCACAATTGAGTCGCATTGTCATGTACTTCATAATAAATCTATACACAATGCACTCCCTCGGATTCCAAGATATAGGGGGAGCTCCTCATTGTCACCCTGCCATGGGCATTTTCATTCAAAAGCAAACTGTTCAAATAGTGGACATTCTCTGAGCGAGCATAGTTATCGGTGGTAAAACCGGCAGACCTCGGGGTAGGGGGTCCCGAGCTGTGGATCTCGGATCGATGGTAACAAGGGGACGAAGGAGACATTATTTACCTAGGTTCGGGCCCTCTCGAGGAGGTAATACCCTACGTCCTGATTTGATTATATTAATGATGATGTATCGAGTACAAGCTTGATCTACCTCAAGATCGTAAGGAGAGCCCTAACTCTAATGCTAGGGGGATGTAATTGTGAATGAGCCCCTTCTATAGGCTAAACCCATAGGCTTATATACACACCAGGTAGGGCATCTAGGATTACATGGTCGGTTACAGATCCAGGGATGCGCATGGAGGCGGCAGGAAACACCTTGGAGTACACGCCAAGTCTTTGGCAGAGGTGGTATTGAACACGTCCAGGCATGAGGCTTCCAGAGTCTCATCATATGAGAATGAGGGCCTGTAGGCCCGGCCCAAGGACTATGGGCCAACCAAGCTAGTACCCCCTAGTCTAGGTCATCGTCAGTAGTCCCCGAACTGGTCTTCTATGCCGAGGACTACCTCTTCGGTCCAGCAACTTCGGATCCGATGTCCTTGGCTTGACAGACGAGTTCCCCTCTTGGTAGCTTGAGATATTTTCGTGCATTAAGGGCCACCATGCTCCGTCCCTTGAAGGAATGGCTTCTCTTGAATCAGGCCTTATCCAAACTTGCTCAGAGTCCGAAGACGTGCGGTTACTTAGCCTCAAAGGCCTGCCGCGTAGGTGTGAACAGTGTTTCTAGCATGACAACTTTACCGAAGCAGCACATCCCATGACTGGGCAGGCAGTTATTGTCTACCCAAATCGCGGCCCGAGGCAATTCTCTCATTGGGACCTCCCATCGAGGCAGAGATCGTGCCCGTTTTTTAAGGGATATCATTAAGATTTTGTTTCTTCCCGTATGCGTAATGGCATCTTTTTTCGGGTAGTGGCGATTTCGACGGCATGGCTGGAGGTACTCTTGACCTTTTATGAGCCTATATAAGAGCAAAGAAATAGCGACGGGAAAAGTACGCCCCTTTCTTCCTGCCTGCTGCCTCTCGAGCCCCAGTGCCCAGATCCAATCCCAAACTCATTTTGCCCCGTAGCGCTCTCCACCTCCACTCCTCAGCAATGGCAGATGCCACCCTCAAGGGGCACTGGGCCGGCTCCTCCATCACGGAAGTCATGATTCTGGTGCTAGGGAGTGCGGGGTACATTCCCCCTGAAGTCAACACCCGCGTGCCGGATCCGGACCAGCGAGTACCCGCTCCATGTCCCGGGGAGAGGGTCGTCTTCATTCCCCACCTAATTAGAGGTCTGGGGTTCCCGCTGCACCCCTTCGTGCGCGGAATCTTGTTCTTCTATGGGCTAGATTTCCACCATCTGGCCCCAACCTCTATTCTTCATCTTGCCTCCTTCATCACCATATGCGAGGCCTTCCTCCGTGTCGAGCCACACTTCGGATTGTGGCTGAAGATCTTTGGCATCAAGCCAAAGTCCAGTGGCTCCGAGCTCGCATAATGTGGGGGGGGCGATGATCAACAAGAACCAGAAGGTGGGTTGGTTCAAAGGCACTTTTACAGAGACCATCAAGGAGTGGCAGCGCGAGTGGTTTTATATCACGGAGCCACTCGCCACTGGCCAGGCCAAGGTTTCGGTGTTCTCGGCTGGTCCTCCGAAGAAGCTAGCATCCTGGAGGAGGAAAGGCATGGACTGCGGGAGACACGAAGAGGTGACGGCGCTGCTCCAGAAGATCAAGTTCTGGATAGACAAGAAGGACCTCAAGCTAGTGGACGTGGTACACGTCATGCTCCACCGCCGTGTCCTGCCGCTCCAATCCCGGGCTACCCCGATGTGGGCGTACAAGCCCGAGGACGCGGTACCCATCAATCACTTCTTCCGCTCTTCACCAGCCGGGATGTGGACGCTGCTATTCAAGCCGTCCTAGAATGAGTTCCCTCCGGATGGGAGGGACCTCGGCTTCGAAGCCGACCACAACGCCCCCGAGGTAATCTTTAACATGCAGCTTTACATTCCGTGCTTCCTTGGGCCTCGTAGACTCTAGCTGACTAGTTGATTTTGTACTTTTAGAAGTGGATCTCCAAGGTGCAGCAAATGCTATGCCCGGCGCCGCTGCCCGAGGGGGAGAGGAATCCCCAGCTCACGACCCTTTTAACCGAGGAGCCGCACGTGGCGCACCCCAAGGAGTCAAAACCTCCGCAGGGCAGGGCGGGCCTGCGAACACGGGCGACAATGGTCACCCGATCCGAGGAGACCCGCGCCTCATCCACCCAAGAGGATGACGCGGAGGAGGACACGGGGGAAGGAGGGCCTTCCCCAAGGGGAAAAGGACAGCGTCTGAGGGCGCTGAAGAGGACATGCAGCTGAAAGGCCTTAAGAGGCTACACAAGGCCTCTGCCGACTCTGCCGGCAAGCACGCCATGCCGGAGAAGATGACCTTCTCCGATGAGTCAGACGGGGACCTCCTCAAGTCGAAAAGGGAGAAGCTGGCACCCCGGAGGTACATTATCATAACTAGATTCAAGCTTCGAGGGACTGTTCATCAGTAAATTCATGAAGGTATTTCTCCAGCCCGCCTCAGGTACGCCTCAGCGGCGACACCTCGAGCGGGCTACCTCCGACGGACAGCGGGATGCCCGAGCGCGTCGTGACCCTCCCAGCTCTCGAGGGGCTGGGGGAAGCATCATCCGGACCGGCCCCCCAAGTCAACACAATGGGGGCCGAAGTACCGATCATCTCGGCCGAGGTCGATACCTCGGCCGAGCAAGGCCAAGGGGAAGTAGTCCCCGAGGTCCCAAAGAACGGCCATGGCCAAACAACGGCCTAGCCCAAGCCATCCTCGGCGCCGGTGCCATAGCCGGAGGCCCACATCCCTACCACCATTGGCAGTGGGACCTGAGGTTGTCCTGCCCACCCATCTCGCCCCAGGGTGAGCCGCCGTGGGGTGGGCCGAGGAGATGGAGGTAGCCTTAACGGGCTCCTCTATCGCAGAAGAGCATCGTGCCTTAATCGGCACAGTGCTGCACGGTTTCCGGTCCGCCGAGGCCGGAATGCACGAGGTCTTGAAAGGCCTCATCAAGAGCTTCGAGGTATGCCCCTTTAAACTTGTCTTATAAATAAATTTAATGTTTAGGTCTGCTCGTATAAGCGGGTTTTGTCCGAAGACTTTTTTTTGCCTGTTAATATCAAAGTATAACACCTGTCAGAGCATAGCTAGTAGTAGCCCCCAAGCCTAGAGCTTGTTTTACGAAACTGGCTGTGGGGTCAAAGTAGCTGAAAAATATAGCTTAAAGCCAGTAGCCCCCGAGCCTCTGGCTGGCTTTCAAAGAGACTGACTAGAGGATTGACTTCGGACCCAGGGGACTAAGAGATGAGTGTGTATTTGCAGGCCACGACCTCGGCTCTGAGCTCCGTCTCCGAGGAGATAGCGGAGATGAACTAAAAGCTCAAGCGGTCCGAGGAGGGCCTTGATGTGATGCAAAAATAGATTGAGCAGGCCCGAGTTAAGTGGTAGAACTGCGAAGGCATCAATTTTACTTTGAATTATGCTTGAGTTTTAATGCTGACGCCGAGCTGTTTATGTGATAGCTGCGATGGCCGAGCTTGAGGCACTCAAGGCCAAGCTGACGAAAGCTCGGCAAGAGGGGGAGCAGCAGACGGCTATGGCCACAAGGGCCAAGGAGGAGCTAGCCATCGAAAAGGTGGCTAGAGACAAGGATCAAGCTCGGGTCCTCGAAGTGTAGGAGACCCTGAAGGGCGTGTACCAAGAACGCGACGCCCTTTGAAAGAAGGAGAAGGAGACAGCCATAGAGCTCACCAACCTGAGCTCGGCACACGGCAAGGTCCAGGTTCAAGCCTGAGCGGACCGCGAAGTGCTCCAGTAAGTGAGGCACATCGCTGCTGGTAAGCCATTTTTGCTTCAGTGCATTTTTGGCCGCAAGGGGTACGTCGAGCTCACTCAGCTATGGCGATGCGCAAAGGCCTTCACGGATCTGCTGAGGAGTGCTTCAAACACCGGTCATTACTTCGGCGCTCAGGAGGGGCATGCCGCGGAGCGGGCATTCTGGCAACAGTTCCAGGTGCCATCGCATCTGGAGCTGCTGAATAATCAATTGAAGCAGCTGATGGAGCTCTTTCGCATGGCGAAATCGGCCCTTCAAGATCACTGCATCAACCTCTGGCCCACGGAGGCGCTACCGACCAGCTTCTTCGGGCTACTGGCCCGTCTGCAGTAGGCTGGTCCCCAAGTGATGCGCTGGAAATGATCCGCGTGTCTAGAGGGCGCCCAGCGGGCGTATGCGTGTATGAGGATGCACTATCCATGCGTCGAGGCGACACCTATGGCTTCTGGACCTCCAGCAGGAAAGTACCGAACTGTAGAGCAGTTCCTTGCCGGGGTGATGGAGGGAGCTCGGCTCACCGAGGCCTAGTGTCCTAAGGACACTTTGTATTTTTAAGTAGTACTTTCGGAATACCGAAGTGTAGCAGAATGTAAAAACTTCCTTTTGGTTGTGATGAATGCGGCTTTATATTCCGACATATGAATGTGCGTTTATTTTTTGACTCCTGTATGACCATTTTTAAACTGAAAGTGACCAATCGTCGGCTTCAACCCCTTTGTACAATATACGAAGGGTGTTTCATAGGCAATGATGACCCTTAGCCGATGTCTCGGTTCGCGAAGGTGGTCCATGCACATAGAAACAAGGCAATTAGACTATGTTGGTCTTAAAACTTTCACTTATTCCTAGGAGCTTGACTCTGGGGACTGGTGACGAGCCCCCGGTGTATGAAGTGTTTGGCTATTTAGCCGGGGTTTATGCCACTGACCACTTCGGCTGATTTGATAAAAAGCCCTTCGTTTAACACGGATGATCTCTAATGATACCTTGTTTGACACTGTCATCGGACGGCCGACCAGTTTACACTTACCAAGACAGTCAGTTTTTGGCTTTCTCCAATGAGGCGCTTTGCCATTCGAGGTGGAAGCGCAATCGCAGTGGTTCTCCCTTTACACCCTTAGCCGAATGGATTGGTAAAACATAAGGGGTAAGCATAGGTGCCGGGCAAGCCAACTATTGACCAAAATTGAGTTTCGAAACTGATTCATATAACGCAACATCTGAGACGCCGAATAGATAGTTCAGACTTTATAATTTAGGCATGAGATTGAAAGCTAAGCCCTTGGTGATATAAAGAACATTTGTATCATGAAAGTATGTTTTTGGCTCAAAGGCAGAAGATACGAGGAAATGCTTAATGACCTCAAGGGGTGCATTTTTTGTATTTCATGTGGTCAAGCCGTACATGCCGAGCTTTGACAAAAGAGACTTATAAAAGATACAAACGATAAAAAAAGGAAAGGAGTAAAAAAAGGGTGGACATGTTGCCGGGTTGATTAGCCCGAGTCCTTCCCTGTCGCACGTCTGCGTCTCCATGCTGTTGACCAGCTTGTCTTCGTCGACGGCGAAGTTGGTGTGGGCTGTCTGCAACCTCGGTCATTCATTTGCTTGATGCTATTGACGGTCGGGTCCTTTGAGAAGGTGTGCAGTTGCCGCTTGGATGGTTTAAGCCATGTGGACATGCCGCTCCCGCTTGGGCCTTTTACAGCGCCTTGCTGGTATGCGAGTCTGAAGTGCGTCATTGTTTGGTCGAGCCAAAAACAACGTCTCCTTTATTTCGGCTCCTCGACCGCCCATGGGATTTTTAGTGCGAAGTGATGCACCCTAGGGATGTAATGCCCTTCCCAGGGGAGGCGAACAAGGAGCCCGTGCCCCTATCTGGGGTGGATGGGTGCCTGGCCGAGCTCGGTCTGTGCAGCCCGTCCACGCTTCGATGAGCCGGGCATATTCTTCATTGCACGGGCCGCCTCCTCGGCTGCTTGTACCTTAGCTACAAAAGCCGCGGTCTGCTCCTCTGCTCGGAGGGAGCGTTCGATGTTACCATTGACTGTAATAACACTGTTTCGTCCCGGCATCTTTAGCTTTAAGTATGCGTAATGCGAGACTGCGTTAAAGCGAGCAAAGGCGGTGCGCCCCAGCAGCGCGTGGTATCAACTCCAAAAGGGGACGATATCGAAGATTAACTCTTCACTCCTGAAGTTCTCGGGTGACCCTAAGACTACCTCAAGTGTAACTGTTCCCGTACAACGAGCTTCAACACCAGGTATGACACCTTTAAAGGTGGTGGTGCTTGGCTTGATCCGAGATGAGTCAATGGCCATCTTTCTGATTGTATCCTCGTAAATTAAGTTGAGGCTACTGCCTCCGTCCATGAGGACACGTGTCAGATGGAATCCGTCAATGATCGGATCCAGGACCAAAGCAGCCGATCCGCCATGCCTTATGCTGGTCAAATGATCATGCTTGTCAAATGTGATCGGGTAAGCCGACCACAGATTGAACTTCGGGGCAACCGGCTCTAAAGTGTAAATGTCCCGAAGTGCTCGTTTCCTCTCCCTTTTAGGGATGTGGGTAACGTAAATCATGTTCATGTCTTTCACCTCTTGAGGAAACTGTTTCTGGCCTCCATTGTTTGGCTGTCGTGGTTCGTCCTCGTCTTCGCTACGAGGCTGGGCTTTATTTTGGCCCTCCGTCACCATCTTTCCGGCTTGCTTGAAGACCCAGCAGTTCTGATTGGAGTGATTTGCTGGTTTATCCGAGGTGCCATGTATCTGGAATGGTCTGTCGAGGATCTTGTCTAGCTGGCTGGGTCCATCTTTGTTCCCTTTAAAGGGCTTCTTTTTCTGCCCGGATCTAGGTCCATTGAACCCTGCATTGACTGTGGCGTCCTCGGTGTCGCTTCCACAATTTTTATGCCTGCGCTTATTCTTATTGCGCCTGGGCTTGCCATTGGCATCACGGGTTTCCGAGGTGCTAGCCTCGCCGTTGTGAGTACTGCGGGCCAACCAACTATCCTCTCCCACGCAAAAGCGGGTCATGAGTGAGGTGAGGGCCACCATGGTCCTCGGCTTATCTTGCCCGAGCTGGCACGCAAGCCATTCATCTCGGATACTGTGCTAGAAAGCGGCGATTACCTCAGCGTCGGGGCTGTCCACAATATGGTTCTTTTTAGTTAAGAACCTATTCCAGAATTTTCTTGCCGATTCATCGGGTTTTTGAATAATGTGGCTGAGGTCATCGGCATCCGGAGGATGGACATAAGTGCCCTAAAAGTTTTCTCTAAAGGCATCCTCGAGTGCTTCCCAGCTCCCGATGGAGTGGGGAGGCAGGGTATTCAGCCAATGCCTTGCTGGCCCCTTTAGTTTGAGCGGCAAGTATTTGATGGCATGGAGATCGTCTCCATTTGCCATGTGAATGTGAAGGAGGAAATCTTCGGTCCATACGGCTGGATCGGTCGTGCCATCGTATGACTCGATGTTGATGGATTTAAACCCATTTGGGAACTGATGTTCCATCACCCTGTCTGTAAAATAGATCAGGTGAGCGGGGCCTCGGAATCGAGCAGTGTCCTGTTAGACATCGCGAGACATCCGTGTGTAGGCTTGGTCCGGAGCTTGGTCGTTCCTGTCCATCCAGGCGTCATAGCCATTCAGCCCAGCCGGCGCGCTCCCTCTGGATCTGTAAATGGATAGAAGGGGCCCCGGTTCACCTCTATCTGGCGTCATGCATCATAAGGATCAAAGCAGTCAACATGATCACTGCCATGATGGCGTGTTGCTATTTGGGTGTGAAAATTGTCCCTTGCTGGCCAGTCACACCCTCTAGGGGGCCAGTTAGGTTGATCGGCCCATCCGCGTGATAAAAGCACGTAGTCGGTTACCTCTTCATCGAACTCGGGCAGCAAACACCTGCGCGGGTAAGATTTAGGTGCGCTGCGGCGCCGTTCTTCGAGGTCTTGCTCGGCCGAGAGTATTTTGACCCACTTGTCGTTCAGGGCGTCCTGATTGGCTCGCAGCTGCTGCTACTTCTGTTTCATGCTCCTGGCAGTGGCCTCCAGAGGCCGTCGAAACTGCTCTTGCTCGAAGGGGTTCCTCGGGGACTATGAAGTCCTCAGTACCAAGGCTCTCATCCTCCTCGGATTGGGGTAAGTAATTGTTGTCAGCCCCGTTAAAGAGGTCATCGGGGTCCTCGTCCCCAGGGGTTCCAGCGGGACTGTCCTGTCACCCCGGGGAGGGTTGAAGATTCTCTCCCTAGTTCTCGACTTTGTCGGCCACCGTGCTGTTATTGGTGGCGGCATCGTGCCCGCTGGAGTCCCCGTTGGCACCTCTCCCGCGCCTACGCCGACGCCTTGACAAGTTCTTGGGAGTATCTACCATGTATACGTCATAAGTAGACATTGCCGTCCATTTGCCAGTATTGGCCAATGGCATAGTAGTTTCTGGAGGGCCGTCGACATCTTCATCCATGTCGGTAGCCTCCTCATAGTCTAACATGTCGGTTAAATCGTCGACCGTGGCGACTAGGTGGGTGGTGGGTGGGATGTAAATTTCCCGATCGTCGGCTTTAAGTCTGATCTTATCATAGGCCGAGGTCTGACCGTCCGAGATCGATAAGCTCTGGATACGGTTGAGCACCTCATTAACGTGAGATAGATCCTCGCGGTTCATAGCCTGGCTATATGCCAGGCAAATTTGAAGAGTGATCCATGAGTCGCTTAACACGTTCTCGGTGTGGGAGTGATCAGGGTTGATTTCGGATCCGATATGGAGGCCAGCTCTAAACCAGACGTAAGATCCGTGTCCGGGTTCCGATCAGTATCAAGGCTGGGTGCTGGGGTGAGGTCGTCCGCGATTGGTGCGATCGGTTCCTCCGTGAGATCTAGTGGAGCAGAGGAGATCGGTTCCGAGGTCAAGCCCCCAACAACCGATGAATTCTTGATCTGGCCTGGCGCCCAGCCTGAGAGGACGAGCTCACTGCGGGAATCCGCAGTGTATTCCAAGCTTCCGAAGGTAACAACTTGGTCCGGGGCATAATTCTCGACGAGCACCAGATGGCCCGCAGAGTCAGCACATAAGACCATGCTGCCGAACACAAAAATCTGGCCAGGTATGAAGACGTCCCCGCAGCCGGCGTTGCAATTTAACTGAAGATGAGCCATCGATCTTTCGTTGATCTCACAACGGAACTCTCAATGAAAGCACCAATGTCGGTGGTAAAACCAGCAGACCTCGGGGTAGGGGGTCCCGAGCTGTGGATCTCGGATCGATGGTAACAAGGGGACGAAGGAGACAGTATTTACCCAGGTTCAGGCCCTCTCGAGGAGGTAATACCCTATGTTCTGCTTTGATTGTATTGATGATGTTGTATCGAGTACAAGCTTGATCTACCTCGAGATCGTAAGGAGAGCCCTAACTCTAATGCTAGGGGGTTGTAATTGTGAATGAGCCCCTTCTACAGGCTAAACCCTTTGGCTTATATACATGCCAGGTAGGGCATCTAGGGTTACATGGTCGGTTACAGATCTAGGGATGTGCTTGAAGGTGGCAGGAAACACCTTGGAGTACATGCCAAGTCTTCGGCAGAGGTGGTCTTGAACACGTCCAGGCGTGAGGCTTCCGGAGTCTTGTCATATGAGAACGAGGGCCTATAGGCCCGGCCCGAGGACTGTGGGCTGACCAGGCTAGTACCCCCTAGTCCAGGACTCCGTCAATAGTCCTCTATATCATGGAACCAAAATCCTCAAGCATGCTTTATATTCCTATCTTATGAAGGTTTAACCGTGTTGTCATCGAATCATCCAAAAAGGGGAAGATTGTAAGTGCATCTAGTGCCCCCATGAGGGTTTTGGAAGATTCAATGACAAAACAGTTAGGGGACTAACATAGTCCTTGAAGTTTTTGGTCCTTGTCCAGGAGAAGTTGACCCCTTAAAGTTACACTGAAGCTTATGCTTTACCTAGTGAAGCTTATATGCTACACATGGTGCGCCCACTGTGAAGATATGGACTGGATATGAAGCTTATGAAGTAGTAGAAGCGTATATTGATCTACTGAGTATTTTGATTTTACATTTAAGTCAATAGGGCAAACAGTACTATGACCAATGGTGGTCAATGAGAAAAGTAAGATCAAGCTCTTCATGATGTATTGCTCAATCCAAATTCTATACAAGCCCACACCTGTCTTTGAGTGAAAACTTAAGTGAGTACATTCATTGGTTGTTGAGTTAAAGATGACATTCTTTTGAACTCAGAGTGCAAGGGCCTCACTGCGTTGGTGGAATACTTGTGATGCAAGCTAACCCACAAAGAGAGGGAGAGGGATTCCGACAGTTGTCCCATGTGTTGTGTTACCTGCGCGGTAGTGCGCTTCCAATGGTCATATCAGTCCTCGGGTCTTCCCCATGGCTATAAATAGCCATCCACCTCCTACCAGAAATGGTTGGAACGCTATGCACGAAAACTTGACTTGAGTGAGTCATTTAAGCTTCCAGGTTTACCCACACCCAGCAAGATTTCTCCTAGTGAGGCCGAACCTAAAATTGTGATTGAGCAATCACTTTGATAACACGATCGAGCTTGATCTGCGGCCTATTACTCTTGGAGGTTGAACACCTCCAAGATGGTTAGGTGTCCGGCTACGAGCTTCCAAGAGAGTTTGTGGATCATCGAGGAACATGTCTTTGAAGGTTTGGGGGTTTCCTTAAAATACTGCTTGAGTGATTGGGCATAGTCCTTGAGGCCATAGCTCTTACAGAACATGGCGACGAAATCATATGCCTCAGTGTTAATTCAGAGCCCCTCCAACCAGACATAGAGTTGTGTCAGCAACTTGAACTGGCTCAAAAAATCATTGTCTTCACCAAGCCCACGGGTTTTGCTTCTCACAACTCAATTTACATTTTGCATCATTTAACTTGTGAGGCTTTTTCCCTATCTCACTTTGAATCACTTGTGAAGGCATTGACACCCCTATTGTGTATAATCTGAGAAGACATTGCTTGAGTTCATTCCTATTTGCTACTTAACTTGTCTTCACTACTTGCATTTAATATATATATATATATTGCCATAGTGAGTCCTTTGCTTTGAATTAGACTCATATGTTTAACTTGTTTGTACTCACTACTACTGCTAATTCAATCTGAATTGAGTACATTGCTTCATTTAAGCTTCAGCACATTTATCGATCAACTAGTTTGGACTCTACTATTAATGCATTAATCGGGATGACTGTTTGTACTCATATACAAAACAAATTTTAATCTCCCATTCACCCCCTTAGGTCGACATCTGCTCTTTCACATGCCTTGCCCATTTTATTTAGTCACTTGGATGGATATGTTGGCTATGCGAATTATACTTATGGTTCAGAGTGTAGTTCGTGATGAGTTGGAGATGATAGGTGATAGTGGTATATGGATGGACACCCCTTTTTGGAGAGGAACTACCCACTAGGTATTTAGAATAGGTGGCCTAATTGGTGTTTAGCACCCTGGTTAGCCATGCTAGGTTAATAAGTTGAGCTTTTGGATGGGAACAAAAACCTTTTTTTCAAAAGATAGTTTATGAAAACCCTTTGGGTGCCATTAATGCCCAAGGGTGATTTTTGGAAAAAAAAGGCTTTTCTTTCCTTTGATGAGCTAGAGATGGTAATGAAGATTAAGAGATGGTAATGGAGATTAAAGGATGTTGATGGAAGTTCGGTTATTAGGTCAGGAAGTGTGTGTGTGTGTTTGATGACCCACAAGTATAGGGGATCAATCGTAGTCCTTTCGATAATTAAGATTGTCGAACCCAACGAGGAGCAGAAGGAAATTACAAGCGATTTTCAGCAAGGTATTTTCTGCAGGCACTGAAATTATCTGTATAAGATAGTTCGGTAGTGAGATAATTCGTAACGGGTAACAAGTAACAAGTGTAACAAAAGTGCAGCAAGGTGGCCCAATCCTTTTTATAGCAAAGGATAAGCCTGGACGAACTCTTATATAAAGCAAAGCGCTCCCGAGGACACATGGGAATTATCGTCAAGTTAGTTTTCATCATGCTCATATGATTAGCGTTCGTTACTTTGATAATTCGATATGTGGGTGGACCGGTGCTTGGGTGTTGCCCTTACTTGGACAAGCCTCCCACTTATGATTAACCCCTCTCGCAAGCATCCGCAACTACGAAAGAAGAATTAAGATTAGTCTAACAATAGCATGAAACATGTGGATCCAAATCAGCCCCTTACGAAGCAACGCATAAACTAGGGTTTAAGCTTCTGTCACTCTAGCAACCCATCATCTACTTATTACTTCCCAATGCCTTCCCCTAGGCCCAAATCATGGTGAAGTGTCATGTAGTCGACGTTCACATAACACCACTAGAGGAAAGACAACATACATCTCATCAAAATATCGAACGAATACCAAATTCACATGATTACTTATAACAAGACTTCTCCCATGTCCTCAGGAACAAACATAACTACTCACAAAGCATGTTCATGTTCAAGATCAGAGGGGTAATAAATATCATTAAGGATCTGAACATATGATCTTCCACCAAATAAACCAACTAGCATCAACTTCAAAGAGTAATCAACACTACTAGCAACCCACAGGTAGCAATCTGAGGTTTTGGGACAAAGATTGAATACAAGAGATGAAGTAGGTTTTGAGAGGAGATGGTGCTGGTGAAGATGTTGATGAAGATTGACCCTCCCACGATGAGAGGATCATTCGTGATGACGATGGCTTCGATTTCCCCCTCCCGGAGGGAAGTTTCCCGGGCAGAATTGCTTCTTCGCCGGAGCCCTAGATTGCTTCTACCCAGGTTCCGCCTTGAGACGGCGGCGCTTCGTCCCAAAAGCTTCCCTCTAATTTGTTCTAGGTCAAAACCCTTCATATAGCAGAAGATGGACACGGGGAGGTGGCCAGTGGGCCCACAAGCTTAGGGGCACGCCCTGGGGGGTAGGGAGTGCCCCCCAGGCTTGTGGCCACCTGGTGAGTCCCCTTCTGTTATTTCTTCACCCAATATTTTTTTTATATTCCAAAACAATTCTCCGTAAATTTTTAGGACATTTGGAGTTGTGCAGAATATGTATCTCAGATTTGCTCCTTTCCGGTCCAGAATTCCAGCTGCCGGCATTCTCCCTCTTCATGTAAATCTTGTAAAATAAGAGAGAAAAGGCATAAGAATTGTACCATAAAGTGAAATAACAGCCCATAAAGCAATAAATATTAACATAAAAACATGATGCAAAATGGATGTATCAACTCCCCCAAGCTTAGACCTCGCTTGTTCTCAAGTGAAACCCGAAATCGAGAAATATGACCACATGTTTAGAGATGGAGGTGTCGATAAAACAAAATACGGACATGAGGGCATCATGATCAATATTATAGCAGCAATACATATTATATTATCATCATAGAACTTCTTATGGGAAAGTAGTAATTCATCACAACAATGAAGTATAACTTGTAAATTCTCTTGAAAACTAACAAACCATGTTCTCAGTCAACAAAGCAATTGCAATTCATCATCTTTTCAGGAAGGGTCTCATGTAAGTGCTTTTTTTATATAGCAAGTCCACACACTCAACTATCATTTAGTCTTCCATGATTGTTGGCACTCATGGTATATACTTTAATGAAGCAAAAGTTTCAGTCAGACACATAGAAAGATAGGGGCTTATGCTCTCGCCTCCCAACTTATTCACCTCAAGGATAATGCCAACAAAAATAACTCATGATCACTCATATTCAGCTAGATATATATGCATAGATCCTTTCCCAACACATGTTGCTTGCAAAAAGAGAAAAAAAGAAAAAGGAATGGTGAAGATCACCATGACTCTTGCATAAAAGTAAATAAAGAAGATGGGCCTTTCACAGAGGGAAGCAGAGGTTGTCATGCGCTTTTGTTGTTGGATGTGCAATCTCTTAATGCGAAAGAACGTCACTTGATATTGCCCTTTGTAATAGCAACCTTTATTATGCAGTCTGTCGCTTTTATTTCTTTGCCATCACAAGTTTGTACCAAGCTTATTTTCCCCCACAATAAAAGATCTTACATATTTAAAGAGCAATTTTTATTGCTTTGCACCGATGACAACTTACTTGAAGGATCTCACTCAATTCATAGTAGATATGGTGGACTCTCATGGCATGAAACTGGGTTTAAGGATTTAGGATGCACAAGTAGTATCTCTACTTGGTGCGGAATTTTTGGCTAGCAAAAGATAGAAAGCAAGCACCACATGTTGGAGGATCCATGAAAATATAACTTCTATGTGAATATAAGCAAACATAACTCATTACGTTCTCTTTCTTGTCCAAAGTCAACTATTTGACATATAGTACTTAGTGAGGGTTCACAATCATAAAAGATGTCCAAGATAGTGTATTTGTATGTAAATCTTCTCTTCCCTTATTAATTCTTTCATGAAATGCTTCATTGACCAATACTAAATTTGTTAACTTTCAATAAATTTTACCAATTATACTTTTCCTTATGTGGTGTCAATGCGTTCCATAAGATTAGCCTATGATCCTTTTCCTTATTCTCATTGCCATAAATTGAAACATGAAAGCAAAGCACTCAACTCAAAACTAATCTTTATTATATAACTCTCACACTCGATTACATAGATGGATCACAAAGCAAGAACTAAAAGACTAGATCATACTAAAACTTTTATTCTACTAGATCGAGATTTAATCAAAAGGATCGAACTAAGATAAACGATAAAGATAAAGATGTGATGGTGATACGATACCGGGGCACCTCCCCCAAGCTTGATGTAAGCCAAGGGGAGTGCCCATAACCATGTACTCAAGTCTCCTTCTTCGGAGGTGGTGATGATGGAGTTGACGATGTGGCGGCGAGCTTCTCCAGCTTACGTTTGAGGATGAACCTTTCCTCCGTCAAGTTATCATTTTCTTGCTCAAGCTTCAATATCTTTTTGCATAATGCCGCCTTACTTTCCTGCAGAAAATGGGACGGAATAAATTGAACCTTAGATTTGCTTGATCCGTTTAGCAGGCTTGACTTCTTGAACTCCATGTGCATATCCCCTGGTTGAGGCAGGGAGATATCGTCTTCTTCTGAGCCCGCATCTTTTGCCCCCTCCGGGTCGGAATCTTGCTCCTCATCCATGGACCATAGGTAGGGATAAATTTCACCAAAGATCTTTGGATCTGCAGTATAATGGGAAACATAGCTCTCTCCATCTGAATCTTGCGACGCCATGCTTTCAGATCTGTCAGAAATATAGCTTGAGACAAGAACAAAGTATATTGTCGTAATACGGTGGTCAAAACCTTCGGGAGATTATATAATGAATTTTTACCGTGCAAAACAAGTAATCCAGAAAAAAAAGGAGTCCGGGAGGTGCACGAGGTGGCCACAAGCTCGGGAGGCGCGCCCTCTAGGCTTGCCACCTGCTCGTGTACTTTTTGGACTACTTTTTATTTTCCTAAATTTTTAAATAATCCAAAACGGATAAAAATTGCTTCTATAGAGCTTTTGGAGTCGGTTTACTTACCGTATCACATACCTATTCCTTTTTCAGAGTTCTGGAGCATTCGGGAAGGTTTCTTTTATTTACTCCTCCGGTGTTATGGAATGAATAATATTGGTTTCAATATTTATGGGCGTACCTGAAATATAATGCTTGATTCTTTGCCCATTCACCACCTTCGGGTTGGTGCCATTGCCGTTATTGATCTTGATAGCATCGGAACGATAAACCTCTTAGATAACGTATGGTCCCTCCGATTTGGAGAGAAGTTTTCCTGCAAAAAATCTTAAACGAGAATTGTATAGCAAGACATGGTCACCTACATTAAATTTCCGCTTTTGTATTCTTTTGTCATGCCATCTTTTAACCTTTTCTTTAAACAATTTGGCATTTTCATAGGCTTGGGTTCTCCATTCAACAAGTGAGCTAATGTCAAACAACCTCTTTTCACCAGCAAGTTTAAAATCATAGTTGAGCTCTTTTATTGCCCAATAAGCTTTATGTTCGAATTCAAGAGGTAAGTGACAAGCTTTACCATAAACCATTTTATAAGGAGACATACCCATATGATTTTTATATGCAGTTCTATAAGCCCACAATGCATCATCAAGCTTCTTAGACCAATTCTTTCTGGATCTATTAACGGTCTTTTACAGAATCAATTTTATTTCTCTATTAGTTAACTCAACTTTCCCACTAGACTGAGGATGGTAAGGAGATGCAATTCTATGGTTAACATCATACTTAGCAAGCAATTTACGGAAAGCACCACGAATAAAATGCAAACCTCCATCAGTCATTAAATATCTAGGTACTCCAAACCTCAGGAAATTAACTTCTTTAAGCATTTTAATAGAAGTGTTGTGATCAGCACTACTAGTTGGAATAGCTTCTACCCACTTAGTAACGTAATCAACAGCAACTAAAATATGAGTATACCCGTTGGATTTAGGAAAAGGTCCCATATAATCAAAACCCCAAACATCAAAAGGTTCAATAACAAGTGAATAATTCATAGGCTTTTCCTGACGTCTACCAATATTACCAATTCTTTGGCATTTATCACAAGACAAGACAAACTTTCAAGCATCTTTGAAAAGAGTAGGCTAATAAAAACCAGATTGCAATACCTTATGTGCAGTTCTGTCTCCAGCATGGTGTCCTCCGTAAGACTCGGAGTGACACTTCCGTAAGATTTGTTCCTATTCATGCTCAGGTATACAACGTCTAATAACACCATCTACTCCTTCTTTATAAAGGTGTTTGTCATCCCAGAAATAATGTCTTAAATCATAGAAAAACTTTTTCTTTTGTTGGTAAGTAAAACTAGGTGGTATAAATTTAGCAACAATATAATTAGCATAGTCTGCATACCATGGGGTACTACGAGAAGAATTTATGACAGCTAATTGTTCATCAGGAAAACTGTCATCAATAGGTAGTGGGTTATCAAGAACATTTTCTAACCTAGACAAGTTGTCTGCTACAGGGTTCTCAGCTCCTGTCCTATCAGTAATATGTAAATCAAATTCTTGTAGCAAGAGAAACCACCTAATAAGTCTAGGTTTAGCATATTTATTTTCCATAAGGTATTTAATAGCAGCATGATCAGTGTGAACAGTCACTTTAGAATCAACTATATAAGATCTGAACTTATCACATGCAAACACAACTGCTAGAAATTCTTTTTCAGTGGTAGCATAGTTTCTTTGAGCACTGTCTAGGGTTTTGCTAGCATAATGGATAACATTTAATTTCTTATCAACTCTTTGTCCTAGAACAGCACCAACAGCATAATCACTAGCATCGCACATAATTTAAAAGGGTAGGTTCCAATCAGTTGGTTGAACAATAGGTGCAGAGATTAAGGCTTTCCTAAGTATTTCAAATGCTTCTACACAATCATCATCAAAAACAAATGGATCATCTCTTTGCAAAATATTGGTAAGAGCCCTAGAAATTTTAGAGAAGTCTTTAATAAATCTCCTATAGAAACCAGCATGACCAAGGAAACTTCTTATACCTTTGATATCTTTAGGACACAGCATTTTTTCGATTGCATCAACTTTAGCTTTATCAACTTCAATACCTCGTTCGGAGATTTTATGCCCCAAGACATTACCTTCGTTCACCATGAAGTGGCACTTCTCCCAATTCAAGACAATATTAGTTTCTTCGCATCTCTGCAAAACTCGATCAAGGTTGCTTAATCAATCATCAAAAGAAGTTCCATAGACGAAAAAATCATCCATGAAAACCTCGACAATCTTTTCATAAAAATCAGAGAATATAGCAGTCATACATCTTTGAAACGTAGCAGGTGCATTGCATAAACCAAAAGGCATACGTCTATAAGCAAAAGTACCAAAAGGGCATGTAAAAGTAGTTTTTTCTTGATCCTCCTGTGACACAGGTATTTGGGAAAAACCCGAGTATCCATCTAGAAAGAAAAAGTGTGTATGTTTTGATAGTCTTTCTAGCATTTGATCAATGAAAGGTAAAGGATAATGATCTTTCCTAGTGGCTTTGTTTAGTTTTCAAAAATCATTTACCATCCTATAACCTGTCATAATTCTTCGTGGGATAAGTTCATTTTTATCATTAGGAACAACAGTAACACCTCCCTTCTTAGGGACACAATGAACAGGACTTACCCATCTACTATCAGCTATAGGGTAGATTATACCTGCTTCTAGAAGCTTTAATATTTCATTTCTTACCACTTCTTTCATCTTTGGATTTAACCATCGCTGATGATCAACAACTGGTTTGGCATCAGGTTCCATATTAATTTTATGCTGACATAGAGTGGGACTAATGCCCTTAAGATCATCAAGAGTATATCCAATAGCGGCACGGTGCTTCCTCAGAGTTTTCAATAATCTCTTTTCTTCATGCTTTGAAAGGTTAGCACTAGTAATAACAGGATATATCTTATTTTCATCGAGATAAGCATATTTCAGAGTATCAGGTAATTGTTTAAGCTCAAACACAGGATCACTCTTGGGTGGAAGAGGATCTCCAAGAGTCTCAACAGGCAAGTTGTGTTTCAAAATAGGCATTTGTTTAAAGAATATCTCATCTATTTCGTTTCTTTCATTCATATGCATATCATTCTCATGGTCTAGCAAATATTGCTCTAAAGGATCAGTAGGGGGCGCGGCAATAGAAGCAAGACCAATAATTTCATCCTTATTAGGTAATTCTCTATCACGGGGTTTTCTACGGAATTTGAAGAAATTAAACTCATGAGACACTTGACCAAAACTTACACTAACTATTTCTTTCTCACAATCTATCTTAGCATTGACCGTGTTTAGGAAAGGTCTACCAAATATAATGGGACAAAAATCATCTTGTGGGGAACCAAGAACGAGAAAATTAGTAGGGTATTTTATTTTCCCACACAAGACTTCAACATCTCTAACAATCCCAAGTGGTGTAATAGTATCTCTATTAGCAAGCTTAATAGTAACATCAATATCTTCTATCTCAGCAGGTGCAATATCCTTCATAATTTCTTGATATAAAGTAAATGGGATTGCACTCACACTAGCACCCAAATCACATAAGCCATGATAACAATGATCTCCTATTTTAACAGAGACAACAGGCATGCTAGCAACAGGTCTATGTTTATTTTTCTCACTGGGTTTAGCAATTCTAGTGGCTTCATCACAGAAATAAATAACATGCCCATCAATATTTTCAGCCAAGAGATCTTTAACCATAGCAACATTAGGTTCAACTTTAATTTGTTCAGAGGGTATAGGTGTTCTTGTATAACTCTTACGAACCACAGCTGAAGCTTTAGCATGTTCTTTTATCCTAACAGGAAAGGGTGGTTTCTCAATATAAGCAGTAGGGATAACTGGATCAACATTATAAGCAATAGTTTCTTCTCTAGCTTCAAGTGGTTCTACTACTTTTACTTCAATGGGAGGATGATATTTAAACCACTTCTCCTTAGGGAGATCAACAAGAGTAGCAAATGATTCACAAAAACAAGCTACTATTTCAGAGTCAAGTACATATTTAGTGCTAAAATCATGAAAAGCATCGGCCTCCATAAAAGTTTTAACACAATCAAGCTTTATACCTGACTCCTTACCTTCATCGAGCTCCCAATCTTTAGAGTTGCATTTAATTCTTTCCAAAAGATCCCATTTGAATTCAATAGTTTTCTTCATAAAAGAGCCAGTACAAGAAGTATCGAGCATGGATTGATCATTACAAGAAAGCCGAGCATAAAAATTATGAACAATAACTTCTCTTGAGAGCTCATGATTGGGGCATGAATATAACATTGACTTAAGCCTCCCCCAAGCTTGAGAGATACTTTCTCCTTCATGAGGTCAAAAATTGTATATATAATTCCGATCACGATGAACTAGATGCATAGGATAATTTTTTTGATGAAATTCCAATTTCAATCTATTCCAGTCCCACGCTCCAATATCATCGCATAGCCTATACCATGTCAATGCCTTTCCCCTCAAAGATAAAGGGAAGACCTTCTTATTGACTTCCTCTCCGGGCAAACCTGCAAGCTTAAATAATCCACAAACTTCATCCACAAAGATTAGGTGCATATCGGGATGTAATGTTCCATCTCCTGCATAAGGATTAGCTAGCAGTTTCTCTATCATACCCGAAGGAATCTCATAATAAATATTTTCAGTAGGTGCAGTAGGTTCAGGAGCAACTCCTATTGCTTCCGGTTGAGGTGAAGATACCCCGAACAAGCCCCTCAAAGGATTACTTTCTATAGTGAAAAGTGACAGTAAATTTCAGCACGTAATATAAATGTTTCCTTACCAAATTCCACTCACCAAAGGCGCTTCACTCCCCAGCAACGGTGCCAGAAAAGAGTCTTGATGACCCACAAGTATAGGGGATCAATCATAGTCCTTTCGATAAGTAAGAGTGTCGAACCCAACGAGGAGCAGAAGGAAATGACAAGCGGTTTTCAGCAAGGTATTTTCCGTAGGCACTGAAATTATCGGTAACGGATAGTTCGGTAGTGAGATAATTCGTAACGGGTAACAAGTAACAAGTGTAACAAAATTGCAGCATGGTGGCCCAATCCTTTTTATAGAAAAGGATAAGCCTAGACGAACTCTTATATAAAGCAAAGCGCTCCCGAGGACACATGGGAATTATCGTCAAGTTAGTTTTCATCATGCTCAACCTACTTGATAATTTGATATGTGGGTGGACCGGTGCTTGGGTGCTGTCCTTACTTGGACAATCCTCCCAATTATGACTAACCCCTCTCACAAGCATCCGCAACTATGAAATAAGAATTAAGATAAATCTAACCATAGCATGAAACATGTGGATCCAAATAAGCCCCTTACGAAGCAATGCATAAACTAGGGTTTAAGCTTCTGTCACTCGAACAAACCCATCATCTACTTATTACTTCCCAATGCCTTCCCCTAGGCCAAAATCATGGTGAAGTGTCATGTAGTCAACGTTCACATAACACCACTAGAGGAAAGACAACATACAGCTCATCAAAATATCGAACGAATACCAAATTCACATGATTACTTATAACAGGACTTCTCCCATGTCCTCAGGAACAAACATAACTACTCACAAACCATGTTCATGTTCAAGATCAGAGGGGTAATAAATATCACTAAGGATCTGAACATATGATCTTCCACCAAATAAACCAACTAGCATCAACTACAAAGAGTAATCAACACTACTAGCAACCCACAGGTACCAATCTGAGGTTTTGGGACAAAGATTGAATACAAGAGATGAACTAGGGTTTGAGAGGATATGGTGCTGGTGAAGATGTTGATGAAGATTCACCCTCCCATGATGAGAGGATCGCTGGTGCTGACGATGGCTTTGATATCCCCCTCCCAGAGGGAAGTTTCCCTGGCAGAATTGCTCCGCCGGAGCCCTAGATTGCTTCTGCCCAGGTTCTGCCTCGAGACGGCGGCGCTTCGCCCCAAAAGCTTCCCTCTGATTTTTCTAGGTTAAAACCCTTCATATAGCAGAAGGTGGACATGGGGAGGTGGCCAGGGGGGCCACAAGCTCAAGGGGCGTGCCCTGGGGGTTGGGCGTGCCCCCCAGGCTTGTGGCCACCTGGTGGGTCCCCTTCTGTTATTTCTTCACCCAATATTTTTTATATATTCCAAAACAGTTCTCCGTAAATTTTTAGGACATTTGGAGTTGTGCAGAATAGGTATCTCAAATTTGCTCCTTTTCGGTCCAGAATTCCAGCTACCGGCATTCTCCCTCTTCATGTAAATCTTGTAAAATAAGAGAGAAAAGGCATAAGAATTGTACCATAAAGTGAAATAACAGCCCATAAAGCAATAAATATCAACATAAAAACATGATGCAAAATGGACGTATCAGTGTTTTACAAAACTCTTCATGTCTTCGTGCTGCTTTCAGTAGCCTTACAAATGTGACCACATTACCTTGATATGGGAAGGGGCACGCTTGAGTACCATAGTTGATGCTAGAATAGGTCACACATTACTAGTGGCGGGAGTGATACGGGATTCACTTTCGGTGCCGAGTCATACCTTGGAATGGACGACTAGGACTGTCATAGTCACCGGGCACACCGTTGGTCCCCTCATGTGAGGTGTTATGTGGTGAAAGAATTTGGCCGAGGGCCTGGATATGAATTGGCTGACTGCCAAATTATGTGAATGATAGCATGATGGCTTGGTACCAACATGAGTGGGTTCATACTAGTGTCAGCTTTGGGAAAGGTCATGTTCGGGTACTTAACATACGACGAGTGGTGGTTGACACACTAAGTACTCGGATCTTGTGGGTACAGCGTACTACCTCTGTTGAGTGTAAAACTATTCAAATAGCCCTGTGCACGGTCAAGGACAGCTAGTGGGACACACTAAGCATGTAGATGTGTTTTGTTTTATCAACTCGGGTCGGAATGGGTACTTAAGTGGGAAGTGTGTGATAGTGAGTATGTTGGTGAAATATTAGGAGATAATGATGGATGGTGATAACATGTGGGTCTATCTTGGTGATATAGAATGACAAGGTTGGATCGTAGTGGTATGGGATTGTGCTGGTTTGGATTATGGAATTTTTGGATTATATTGAAGGTAGAACTATCGCCTATTTGTTCATGGATTGAGCAAAGACACATAGTATAGCTTTCAAATGGAATTGCCAAGGGGTTGCTTGCAAGTACATTCAAACGTACTCACTGGCTTGTCCCTGGCTATTAACTTGGCAAGGTATGGAAGAAGAGGGCTATGGAGAAGAGTACTTCTTTGATGTCTCTACGAACACGGACGCTTCCCAGTCAGTTTCCCTGTAGGGTTAAGGCAATGACATGGGTCCAAGACATTGAGGTTGATTCCGCTACAAGTTCTTTTGGTGTTTGCGTTGAAGGCATGTGATGTAAGACTCGACCATAAGGTCATATTTATTTAAGACTCTCATGTTGTAATGGATGTTAAACTCTTGTACCAGTTCGGTATACCCAGTGACAATTGATCTTGGGAGCACTATTGTACATACATTCATAGGCTTCGGTCATAACAGGGGTCACCGCAGAGCTGGTATCAGAGCCATTCTAACTATAGGAAGCCTTAGTTAGCATGGATGTCAGATAGGACAAAAAATTGCGCTTAAACTTTTGCTTCAACAATTTTAGTGCTTCTCTCTACCAAACTTTTGTAGATGGCCGCCACCCCTGATAGCCTCCTGACCATTGGGTATCCCGTTGTTCTCACCAACTTCTTGGAAAGATGCCAGTTTTCCTGGATGCTTGAGTATGCCATATACAAGACGAAGATTGGAGAGCTCATGATCGAATATGTGGCCCAAGTGTTCGTACTGGCCAAGTTTCCGCCCCAAGGATGGCATTTCACCGGACCACCTATGCTAACCAGGAGCATGGCTGTACAATGTGCCACCTATGAAACACTTCTCCGTCTCCGAGATCACCTCCTGGAGATGGAGGAAGAATGACCTACTCGCTACACTGCTAAGCAAGAAGGGGTTTGTTGCCCAAACCCAAGTGGTGATTACTCCAAAAGATGAAGACCCAGCTCTTGAGTATCATGTCCACCTCGCCCCGGTAAGGGACTCATTAGTTTGCCACCTTACCAAAGAGCTCATCGAGACTCATCGAGAAATCCCTCTCCATCAACACCTGCGCTGCCTCCTAGAGAACAAGGCCATTCGACAAGAGCAACGTATTGTCACTTTGGAAGGCTACCTCACAAATCAAGCACGATGGATTTTGCGACTTGAAGATGCCCACGCTCGTGCCTCATGGAAAAGATGCAAGGATGGAGAATGGCTCTCCCTACGAGTAGGACTGCAACCCACTAAACATTGCCATATCGCTCCAAGGCCTCCCAACAACAACGCTAACCTCGATGCTTGTATGGGATGCGGTAGCGTCGGACATTATGTTTGGAGGTGCCCCGGCAAGAAGAAGGATTCTTCAGGACCCACAGAGGTTTGCCGCAAGGAATAAGGAAGCTTCCTCCCCAAGTAATAAAGAGGAATAGGTGGCTAAGTCTTGTGCCCCCTTGGATTAGGACATGCTACGCACCCCATGCATAGTAGAGTTTGTGTAATGGTTCTTATGAAACCATGTTATGAATAAGATGTCTCTTTTTGCATGTGAGTCACATCTTTGCCCATCTGGCACCCTGTCATGACCACATTGATGATTTGGGTTTTAATGGTGTTTTGTCCTTTCGGCCTTTGCCTTATTTGAATTTGCGATGTACCAACCCCCTTAGGCACCTCATATACTATCTTTTCATCTCTTCGATCCTCTTCGCCTGACGCTTACGCTATACCAATAGGATGACTTTGACTTGCGCCCACCCAAACCGCAGCACCAATGCTGGCGCTTCCAGCAAGTAGGACCCATACCTCACTCAGACCCAGACAACAAGCAGAAACACTCAAGAACAGTAGCAAGGCGGTGTGCCTCCGCCGCCACCTCCGCCTGAAAACATGACTGCGGGCAGCTCTTCCAGCTACTTAGGGAAGAATGCCAAGCTAATCTGGCAATGATCCAATAGATTGCTCAGACCGTCACCAACAACCAGCCGCCAACTAGGAATGGCAACCCCCGCTCTGTTTTATCGAAACAAAATTTCTGAAGTATGATCCCCAACCTTCACTGAGATGGCTGAACCTTTAGAAGCTGATGATTGGGTCAGAACCATTGAAGATAAACTTGAGCCTCTCAACTGTGCTGACCATGAGAAGGTTGTCTATGCCTCTCACTGCCTTGGAGGATCAGCAAGAGCTTAGTGGGATAGCTTCAAGCTGAAGCAGGGTGATCGTGTGATTACCTGGAATGATTTCAAGGATGGCTTATGCCGAGCCCAAATCCCGACTGGGATCATGGCGATTAAGAAGCGAGAGTTCAGAGCCCTAAACCAAGGAAGTGGTACCATTAAGGAGTACATACAGAAGTTCAATCTTCTATCAAGGTACACCGCGGAGGATGTTAACACTGAGGATGCAAAGAAGGAGCACTTTCTGGAAGGACTACAAATGAGCTTATAGTACCAGCTCATCACGTGTGACTGCCCGACTTTCCAAGACAAGGTCAACAAGGTGCTTATGCTTGACGACAAGTGTCAGAGTACGACAATCTATGGGGCCAGAGAGCCCCTTCATGTTTGGTAAGGGGACGCAGCACACGAAGAGCAGATCCAACAGATCAACATGCTAGTGTTTTACCCAGGTTCGAGCCGCTGTGAAGCGTAAAACCCTACTCCTGCTTTGGTGGATTCACTGGATGATTAAGTCTCTGCCTATTACAAGAGTGTAAGCTTGCTGGCAAGGTGCTCGAAAGTGCGGCTACTACATGCAAATGAGCAGAGTGTCGACCCTTGTAAAGGTTGCCCTAGCCCTCCTTTTATAGTTGAAAGGGGTTACCATAGTGGCAAAGAGGTAATTACACAAGGGAAACATTGGCTACATTACCCTGTACCTAATCCTGACGATATAGGACAAGAGTAATAAATGCGCTATTAGGTGTCACCATGGTGTGGACTCCGGCAAGCAAACAGTGCTCCACCTGGATGCCATCCCAGCTACCTTTTATTAAGCTGACATGCCATTAGACGAGTATCAATAAAGTTGCTCTTCAAGCGGCGGGGGGGCCACATGCCCCGACAAGCCTCACTTAACCGCCTGTCCGCTTGACACCTAGAAGCGGACGCCTGTAGCATCACCATGGTGGAGTGGTGGAGGGGGTTACTGGGCCTTGACCTTGCTGGCTTGATGCTTGCTGGCGGCTTGAGTCTTGCTTCTCTGTATTGCTTTAGTACTTCTCGATGACCTGCCTTGAAGTCTTCTTCTTGGTTTTTCTCCACCAAGTCTTGGGTGCTTGGGGATGGATGTCCTCCATTAAGCCTTCGCCGGTATGAAGGCTGCTAGCGTCTGTGCATAGTCAGGGGTACTAGACACCCATGTTCAGTGCATCGACAACAAGCGTCGTGCTATGGAAGACACTCGCAAGTGCAAGTTAGTACTCAAAGGAAGTTCAAGCAGCTAGAAGCGCCGTCAGTGGCAACCGACCCCACCCAGACAAGTTTACTAGCCACAGCAGCCCAGAGCTCCAGCACCCCGCCCAACTACCAGGCAAGTTGGAGTACCAATGCAAGACACATCAATAACAACCCCATTACCAACAGAGGCAACAATAGCAATCCAACGCAGCTCACCTGCTTTGGCTGTGGTCAGCCGTGTCATTTCTCAAGGGAATGCCCTAACAAGAAGCCAAATGCCCCGCACCCCAATGCGCCTAGTCAGAAGCAAGGACGTGGAGCCCCGCCTAGGAACCCCGTGTCAAAGGACCAAAACAACATTGGAAGGGGACGCGTGAATCATGTCACCGCTGAAGAAGCTCACGAAGCCCTGGATACCATGTTGGGTATGTTTCTTGTCAACTCAGCACCCGCAACTGTTTTGTCTGGTTCGGGAGTTTTGGATTTCTTCATCCCTTAGGATCCTTGCTTTATAAGGTCGTACAGATGCTAATGCCCCCTATAGCCAACATTACTGGCCTAGGATCACAAGTTTTGAATACAACCTTAGGGCAGACTAGCTAAGAATACGCCAAGGCCCGATGGCCCATAGTCATTGAGACTCAAACAAGTGTATCTCTGACCTTTCCTTTTCCCAAGGACAGCCGCCTCGATGAACCTTCTGTATGGGGATGGGACCAAGTGCCCATAACCAGAGAATACCCAGACTTATATCTTGGTAAACCATGAGGAACACCTCCTAATCAGGACATGAGCATGATGTGAGCTTCTTACCCTCAACCGGCTGTCGTCGCAAGAAGCCTTACGGAAGGGACCATCCGGCTGAACGACAGACTACGGATTAGGATACCGCCAAGATAGATGCCCATTTTTCCAAGGATGAAGACAAGTTTGATCAGATTTTTGAGCTTGACCCTAGAGCTTGGTACTGCCAATAGGAGAGATCTGACCCCAAGACATCCCTGAGACAACATTCACAATGTGCCATGATCAAGTGAACCTATAGTCATGTCCTTAGGACTAACCGATACTTCCACCTACATCACGTATTCTGTAAATAAGGTTTCACGAAGATCAGAGCAAGTTTGATGACGACCTTATTAGCAACATTCTCAAAGGAAGAGCTGAATGACACCTGAGGATGGCTTGAGATGAGCTCCGAGAATTTCAGCCCAATGCCAAGTTTCGCAAACACGGACCTTGGCTGAAGAAGTAAGGATTTTGATGCCACGTTTTGACCACAGAAGGCTTACTAGAAGACCACGCTAAGATGGAACTCCAACAAGAGACAACCCCCAACTATCACCAAGAGTGTTAGGACTCTCCTCGAACATGCAGGAAGCACAAAAGTAACAATGGCCCCAAGAGGAAACTAAAGGATAGCAAGGCCTAAGACTCTCCGGCAGTGGATAAGCCTCCGTAGCCATCCACCCTAGAAGAACGGACCATCTTTCAACATTGCCCCTTTTTCCCTGACAAACAGACACACCGAGCAAGTTCACCGAATCTCTGGAAGCATGCTGAGACCCTGCGTCTTAGCCCATGGACCCAAACCGAAGGGTTGCTCTCCATTTGCGGAGTTTTCTTACAACCATAGCTATCTACCTAGTATCCAAATAGAACCACATGAAGTGTTGTGCAGCCACACGTACTACACCTCTCCATTGGACAAAGGCCAGAAGAGAATAGTCTTGGACCAAACATTCCGCGGGAAGCCGAGGACACTATTCAAGATATCCCACGATATGCTGATAAATCAGCCGATTTATTTCTTATCGGTGTCTGACCGATAAGATAAATCGGCTGATAAATTGGCCGATATGCCGATAAATCAGCCGATATGCCAGTAAACTGACTGATTTATCCCTTATCCGGGGTCGACTGATAAGTTCCTAATAAGTGATATCCCCAACAATGGCGAATACGTCTAATTCAAAAGTGACTGAAGACTACCAAGATGGAGCAGAAGAGATGTGTCAACTCTCATCGCCAAACCTAACACATAAGGTCGGAAGACTATGATTATTTCAGAATAACTTCTCTGAGGGGAACAACATATTCTCATGACAAGAGTGGACGTGCACCAAGGATGTATTGACCTCATTAGGATCCTATCCGAATGCTGAGGAGTTGCCTATCGGCTAGAACAACCCCTGAAACTGCCCGAAGTGCATGACGCATTTCGCGTACCCCAACCTATCAAGAGACAACAAGATCCCCAACAAGCCAGGCCGCCAATTGGACCTTGACCCTCGAGCCTCGTATCTCCAACCGAACCCTGCTAAGTGCAAACCCTGGATCATGACCCTTGACCCAAGCAGGACGACACGATCAAGGCCACATCGCCAAGTTCTATAAGATCCAATGAAGTGACTGTACTGGAGAAACAACCTGGAAGCCTGAAGACTACTCCTGTTTCGAGCAGCTTTTCTCCCTTCCTTCCTCTCTCTCTCTCTCTCTCTCTCTCTCTTTCTCTCTCTCTCTCTCTCTCTCTCTCTCTCTCTTAGAACCTAAGCTCAGGAATCTCAGGGACGAGATTCTTTTAAGGGGGTAGATCTATAACACCCTGTGTTTTTTATTTCAGCTGCATGATTCTTTGGATTCATTTGGAATTTTTATATCCATTTCTTTTGCATCTTAATTTGGATCTTAATTTACTTTGAGAAATAAAAGTGCTCAATAATTCATAGAAATTCCCTACGTCTGACACTTTATTCCCTTGATCTAAATTCTTGCCCACTGATCATGCCAGGTGGTTAGACTATAAAATAATTATTTCACAACTTTTACCTTCCATTAAGTATTTTAAAAGATTTTCTTTTCAAAAACCTTGATTTAAAGGTTTGAACTACAAGTAATTGTTTTTGCAAAACACTTCCTCATTAAAAATCACAATTCATGTCTATTATATATAAGACCACTATTTATACCAAAAATAGTTATTTAAAAAGTATTTAAGTATTTATTTTCAATTAATTTTGAAATGGCCAGAAATGGCATTTATTTAAGAAAAATATTTATATGTTTCAAATAAGTTTACAAAAATTATGGTAGCCTAGTTTAGTTCTATAGACCAACATACTTGGAAATCGTCATGTGGTTATGTGCATGATCATGGGTAGAAAATTCAAAAACCCTTTCTAGACTATTCAAACTTCCTCGAACTTTGCATTGGCTAGTTGAGCCAAAAAATTTCAATAAATTCCTATAGCTTTCTATTCATCTACATTCTCATCTTGTTAAATTTCATAAGCTATTGAGCTTGGGAACTTGTCCAAATTTGAATCAAACACCTTCTGACCTATTTGAACTTTTGGAACTTCTTCAAGCAAAGTTTGGCCAAATTCACTCAAACTCCTTCCAGTACTCCTCCTACCTGTCTAGCACATGCTAGGCTCATCTCTTGGCCGAGGAGATACTTGTGCATGAACTCAATCACCCCAAATCCTTGTTGAACAGCAGCAAATCTTCCTTCTCTCCCTCTCATTGGCCCACTCTGGATCACCCTTGGCGCCTCGCTTCTCTCTCACGTTGCAAATGTGCTCAGGGAGCTGTTTGACAACTCATTGGCCTCGATCTCGCCCCCAAGGTCCTCTGCCCAAGCAAAAATAGGCCATCATGGCCACTGCCTCCCTAGCGCTCTCTCTCTCTCTCCTGCCTTATGCCTCTCTTCTGCTTGCCTAGCATCTAGCTCTGATCCCATTCCCATCTTCCCATTGCCCTTCTTCTCTCTGGTTTGTTGCTGGCCAGAACTAGGTAGTGAGCCACCACGTTTGATGCCCTATGGGTGCGCTCATCGCCAGCACACCCGGGTCTTCCCCTGCCTTCTCACTGGCACGCCTCGACCCACTCGAGCACACGCAGCTCCCCTAACATCCTCGCCGCTCTCTCCTCTCACCGTAGCGCCCACACTACCCATGACCGAAGCTCCAGAGCATGTGATTGGCTTCGCTCACGTATCCACCGCGTCAGTGCCTAGGGCTAGCGCTTGCTCGCTCCAAAAACCTCCTTGCACTCGCCTGCGACTACCCCAAGCACGCCTGCTTCTTCCTGCGCCCCCTCTCACTTGTTCCAAATCTGCCGTGCACCCCGTGGACGGTGAGGGATCGAATGTCTATAAATAGAGCCCCTGGCTCTCTCTCATTCACTCTTCCACCACTCCACCACCCCAACAAACTACCCATGCCACCCACCCTCTCTTTATCGCTCTCTGGAAGGCTAGTCAAGACGGCTATCTGCGCGTCTCCTCCATCACATCTATACGCCTGGTAGCGACCCCCTCCATCTCTCCTTTCACCTCCATTATATTCCTATCATTGAAACGAAGCTAACCCCCCCTCTTTCCCGCAGGTTCCATCTCCAGAATCGATCCTGAGCTCATCTTGTTCAAGCATCGCCGCTCGGACCTTGTCCCCAATGTCGACTTCGTCACCGTCGGCAACGTCTATGACCTCAATCCAACGCGTGAAGGCCTCCTGAACTCATTGCTGTCAACCATTTGCCTCGTCGTGCCCTCTGCCGCCGCCGTGAGCCCTGCCTTCGAAATGCTAGCCCTAGTTGGAGGCTGAAGATGATGGCGTGGGTCCCGCTCATCAGCCTCCCAGCTCTCCTCTCTCTCTCACTGCCACTGGGTCCGGCCTGGCCCGCTGGCAGGATTGAATGGTGTGGTGCGTGCGCTGTCTACATGGGCCTGTCCCACCTACGCCATCCGGCTGTGCGTCACCCAGCGCTCGGCTGATCTCGGGCCGGCCTGCTCCGGCCTGTTGGAACAGTGCCCTTTTCCTTTTCTTTTTCTGTTTAAACTTGTTTGAATTTTTAAAATTCAACCAAATGTCCAAATGAGAAGATTTCAATTCCTGTAGATCCCTAAATTCATAATCTATCCAAAAGTGCAAGTTTCGAAATTTTCCATGAATGTTTCTTGCACTTTTTAGATTTAAACCCACGATTTCCTATTAAAATCTTCCTTTGAAATTCCATAATCAAATCTTGATAAATCCAAATCCAGAAAGGAGATAGTGAATATTTCTCATTTGAGCCAAGCTATTTTGTGAAAATAGCTCACTAATTTTTAGAGCACTTTTTTTTCAATTATTTTTGTGAGTCTTATTTGGTACCCTCTCTTTGTGATGATAGATTGCAATGTAGAAGTGGGACTTGGAGAAGGTGTTGGAGAATCTGAAGGCTTTGAAGAACAAGGCAAGCATACCCCCACCCCTTGCCATGCTGTAAGTGCATCTAGTGCCCCCATGTGGGTTTTGGAAGATTCAATGACAAAACAGTTAAGGGACTAACATATTTGTGAGTGTGAACAGATCATAGTCCCTGAGGTTTTTGGTTTAATCCAGGAGAAGTTGACCCCTTAAAGTTACATTGAAGCTTATGGTTTACTTAGTGAAGCTTATGGTACACATGGTGCACCCATTGTGAAGATATTGACTAGATATGAAGGTTATGAAGCAGAAGCGTAGATTGATCTACCGAGTCTTTTGCTTTTACATTTACGCCAATAGGGCAAACCATACTATCAAGGGGGGTCAATGAGAAATGTAAGATCAAGCTCTTCATGGTGTATTACTCAATCCAAATCCTATACAAGCCCACACCTGTCTTTGAGTGAACACTTGAGTGAGTACGTTCATTGGCTGTTGAGTTAAAGATGACATTCTTTTGAACTCAAAGTGCAATAGCCTCGCTGCGTTGGTGGAGTACTTGGGATGCAAGCTAACCCATAGAGAGAGAGAGAGAGAGAGAGATTCCGACCATTGTCCCATGTGTTATGTTGCCCAACGGTCATGTCGGCACTCGGGTCTTCCCCACGGCTATAAATAGCCACCCACCTCCTACTAGAAATGGTTGGAATGCAATGAGCAAAAATTTGACTTGAGTGAGTCATTTGAGCTTTCCAGTTTAGTCACACCTAGTGAGATTTATCCTAGTGAGGCCAAACCAAAAACTGTGATTGAGCAATCATTTTCAGAGAGCGATCGAGCTTGATATGTGGCCTATTACTCTTGGAGGCTGGACACCTCCTAGACGGTTAGGCATCTGGTTCCGAGCATCCAAGAGAGTTTGTGGATCGCCGAGGAACATGTCTGTGAAGGTTTGGGGGTTTCCTTAAAATCCTTCTTGAGTGATTGGGCGTGATCCTTGAGGTCATAGCTTGAGAACAGGGCGAGGAAAGCATTTGCCTCAGTGTTAATTCACTGCCCCTCCTACCAGACGTAGAGTCATGTTAGCAGCTTGAACTGGGTGAACAAATCATTGTCTTCACCAAGCCCATGGGTTTTGCTTCTCAAAACTCAATTCACATTTTGCATCATTCAAGTTGTGAGGCTTTTGCCCTATCTCACTCAAAATCACTTGTGAAGGCATTGACATCCCAATTGTGTATCATCTCTGAAGACGTTGCCTAAGTTCATTCCTATCCGCTGCTTAACTTGTCTTCACTATTTGCATTGAATACATATATTGCCATAGTGAGTCCTTTGCTTTGAATTAGGCTCATCTGTTTACTAGTTTGTACTCACTACTGTTGCTGTTTCAATTTTAATTGAGTACATTGCTCCATTTAAGCTTCAGCACATTTATCTATCAACTAGTTTGGATTCTCTACTATTGATGCATTAATCTGGACGACTATTTGTCCTCATATACAAAAGGAATTTTAATCTCCCATTCACCCCCCTCTAGTCGATATCTGCTCTTTTAATTGGTATCAAAGCAAGGTACTCCCTTTTCTCTATGTCTTTTGGTTTAACCGCCTGGAGTTTTAGCTATGTCAACTACAGGGAATTACAGGGGCTCCACGCACATGCCTATCTTCGATGGGATAGACTACCCCTACTAGAAGTGGAGAATGCAGTTCTATCTCACAAGTATTAATCCTGAACTGTGGAATATCATCAAGGAAGGGCCCAAACTGCTATATATTGATTCCATCCTTCCATGGAACCAAAGGGATATCAATCTTGATGGTCAAGCCATAAGAATAGTTGTCGATAGCATGTCAAGATCAATGTTCACCTACATTAGAAATCTAAACACGGCAAAGGAAATCTGGGACACCTTGTCCGATGTATTCGAAGGTGCCTTGACTCAGAAAGAAGCTCGAATGGAGAACCTTCATCCGCTGGCCAAAGACCTCAAGACTCGCAACAATAGTCTGAAGCACAACACTAGAGGTGCATCAACCTCCAAAACCTTTGATGATCCAAAGTGCTTCAAATGCAAGATGCCTGGTCATTTCATCTCTGCATGTCCTCAATGGGAGGTTGAGGCCAAAGCAAGATACCAGAACTATGACAATGATGAGAGATTCAACAAGAAGAAGTCAAGATCATCAAGATCTTCATCAATGTCAACATCTACATAAAGAACCTCACCAAAATCCTCCATGAAGAAAAACTCATGCAAAGCACGCACATATATGAGGAAAGATATGGACTCAGAAATTGAAGCATATGACTTCGATGCATCTGAGGCTGAATCATCTGACAAGGACCCTCACATGTATTGCCAGCATTGTCATCGCTCCCTCACCGTGTCAATACATGTCACTATGTCAATTATGCATCAACCAATCAAAAGGGAGGTGACTCATTTAATGTTTAATTATTCATCGAATCATAAGTGCACCTAGACATGGTACCACTTGATCCATGCATCAATACATTATGCATTCATGTGGAGGTTCTTCACTCTAAATATATTTTGTTTCTTGTTTTCTTATTTGGACTCAGTTAGATTTGGAGTTTGTCCTCAATTGCATGTACTCATTGCTACTTGGTTTCACTATTGGTTCTTCTGAGTACATTTGCTTCAGACACATAATCCTCTCTATGCTACTCTCACCCTATCTACTCTAAGTCCTCATGAGTGTGCTAATTACAATGTACGGCAGTCAATAACCATCCTTGACTGTTGTCAATAACACAAAAACATTTTGGCACCTCATGCCCCAAATATTTGGCGGTTCCCGCATTTTCTGGCTCGGTGCACATGTCACAGCCCCACTACCCACGTTCGTACGTGCACATACCCCAAACTAAACATATAGTCATTCACGATGTGGGAAAGGGAATCAACAACTCCTCTAAATACTCTTGAACTATAAAAGGAAATTTGCCCCTCTGATTGACGGTTCCACTCCCAGTCCACATATTCCATCGTCTTTGAGTGCTCCGTCTCCACTGTTCATCAACGACCACATCATGATTTCATCGATGCCGTTGTTCATCATTGCTAAGGAAGCATGTCGCTTAACTGCCGGCTACTTCTCTCGGTCGATTTGTGCCAACCGACGACATCTTCGCCTTCGTCGCTTTAGCTACCATCCGCCACCAAGTTAGGGTACGTACAACTTCACTTCTCGAATCCATTGACCCATTCTCATGCAAGTGTTTTTATCTCGGTGATTAAATCCTGCGATAGTTACCACTTGATACTCCATTGGTAGGATTTCTCAAGATTTGGGGCTAGTTCAAATATGGATAATTCATATTTACCCCAATCCTGTTGCGACTGATTTGCGTCACTGAAAAACAACCTATCCCTATTTAATTTGGAATTATTGATTCCTTACTTGTGCAAATCTTGGTACAAGTTTGAAATCATTTAGTTAGGATTAATTAGAGAACTAGCAATGAGGCCAATCAATCTGAATTCAAAACATATCTGAGCACACACATCACTCTATTTTCGGGATTAAAATTCAACATGGGCACACTTGTGATTCTCTTCTATATTCCCTCGTGTCTATTTCTTTCACAGGGTCCGCTCTGTTATTAGTTCTATTTGTCTACATATTCAATTGATATGGCTATAGATCCAAAAACTACTCACGGTACTATAGAGATACATATAGTTGAAACTAATACAGAACATGCCAAATAGCTGTAAGAACATTTGGTGTCTGGCAGATCAAATCAAACTCCTATTAAGACTCACAAGAGAAAGAGACCACTCATCCGTAGCTCTGTTGATGAGGATGTGCCTCAGTCATCGGCTTCACGCAAGGGAGGTTGCAAGAAGACCTCTAATAATGCTGCTGGTATACCTGAAAGTCTGGGTCTCCACACACCTCCACATGAGACGATACACGAAAGAAGAAATAGATTGCAATCAATCAGAAGATACAAATCATCCTCCGCTTATCAAGAATATCAGGCTAGTTGTGCTGTAGCAAAAGCTTCACATGATGCATCTGCCTCAGCTAGGGCAGCAAAGAAGGAAAAACCTCTAAAGCAAAAGGCTTCAGAAGATGTGGCTGCTAGCACGTCTAACCCAAATGTGCCCAAGAAGCAAAAGAGGAAGCCCAGGCCCTCACCAGTTGATATTCCAGCTGCTTTTGGGTCAGAACATGTTGATGCTTTAACAAACTTACCTCTAGCCACTGAAGAACATGTGGAACAAATATCTACACCTAGGCTGAGTAAGAAAGAAATAAGATATTGAACAAACCATCACCTCCAAAGCTACTAGATCCCAAGGTCCTTCTATGGATCATTGATGAATGGAGCAGGGATGCAAAAAGGCCCCTCGATAATCTACCCATTCTCCTGATGCTACTGAGGCTATGCATGGGTTCATCGCTGTGGAAAAGGCAAAAGCAAAGGAAATACATGATGTTGAAAAGGCCATTCTTTTTGAAAATGTAGTAGAAAGCAAAAAAAAAATCATAGTCTATGAAACCGAAACCCAAGGTCATCTATGAAGGAGAAGGTAGATTGGATCTAGATCGGTTTGCTCACCAAGATCATAGTGGAGAGGAAAATTGGCGAAGCGAGATGATACCGATCCCCGCAGCTAGGAATTTACAACCTCCCAACCATGAGGATATCTCCCACGAACAAAGATCAAAAGTACGATCTCTCTATCGGAGTCCACGCCAAGAAAGACGTCAATTCAGCAGGGCTTTGCCATCCAGAATGAAGACCAACCAGAGAACTAGAACAAGGGAGGAGCAGCCTTCCGACGTAGGTGTATGCGGGAGAGAGATGAGACGGGAGGGGGCGGCTTTGGCGGGTGGAGAAGTGCGTTTGAGGGCTGCCCCCGCCCTCATCTATTTATAGGTGGAGAGGGGGTGGCCGACTTGGGAAGGGGGCATCCCTCTTGGACACTGCCCCCATTTAGGGTTCGGCCCCCTAGGGCCGGCACACCCCTAGGGTGTGGCCCCACCTAGGCCGCCACCCCCCTTTGCCTTCCCACCCAAGTAAAGGGGGCGCACCCCTTATGGGCCACGTGGCCCAAGTGGCTACCCTCCCACTTGGGCCTTCCAAGTGGGGGGCAGCTCGTTAGTCCTTTTCGGCCACTAGGGGGTTTCAAAAAATTCCAAAACCTTCCGTAGACTAAATTGGGGTTCTCCGGAACATTTTTCGGACTTTCAGTTTTTCTCGGTTTTCTTAAAACCTTTTTGGTTCTTTGTGAAACTCTTTCGGTTCTCTCTCTGAAACACTTTCAATCTCTCCAGAACTTTTCTGGTGCATTATACATAAGCTCCTATCACTCTAGCACTCAACAGATTGACTACCCTTAAGCGTGTGACCCTGTAGGTTCAGTAAAATGCAGACATGAACCAAAACGCTTTCCGGTCAATAATCAATAGCGGGACCTGGACACCCATATTGACACCTACAATTAAACGAATACTTTTTGAGTGAACCTTTTCTAACATTACCAATCCCTTTGCTTCATGAAACTTTACAAAACCCGAGGTGAAAGTTATCGGTATCCATGTGAAGCAACACTTGATCCCAATACCAAGTTATCCTCGTTACTAGTTTTGTTCTCTTTTCTCATTTCTGTATTCCGGTATCACTGTGATCAAATCACCGAGTGTCTGGCCAGATGATATTGGATACCATAATACTGAGATGGCCCGAAGAATATCTCTCCTTCATCGGAGGAGCAAATTCCCATCTCAAACTATCAAGCACCTAGACATACTTTTCCAATGTACCTGAAACTTGTCATTGTGATCACCACTTTAGGGGTAACGTTTAATGAACCCCAAAGTCCACCATCCGGTATGAAGGTACTCAACATTCTCATGGTCTAGGGATACATGCATTCATTAATATTCTGATGATGATACTTATAACTACGTGATGATGTGATCTCAAGTATATCATTAAACTGGGTCTGTCTAGCACCCTTGTTCGGTTAACAATGTGCTCCCATTGTTACCGGTATTCCAAATACTTTATGATCAGGAAAATAGGATCATCATGCAACACATAGGCTAGTCTTAAAGGCTAGACTAGGGAACTACTTTTGCGTTTATGTTTCCACACATGCACATGAGGTTTCCTCCGAATCTCGTTTATATGAAAATCTAAAAACCATCACAATTATAGCATAGAAATATAAACATTAATAATGAACATGGAAATATAATAATCTTTTATTATTTCCTCTAGGGCACTATTTCCAACACAATCTTCAGTGCACCATGGCATTCAAGAAGAAACAAACTACTGCAACTCCCGCAGAAAATGATGCTCATATTATGGAGTTAAGGCTGTATAAGCAAGAAATATTCACCAAATAGAATGAACTCAGAGGATTTCAAGATAGACTGAATGAGCAAGCTCTGAAGTTTGCTAAAGAATACAATCGAATGCATCAGCCTCAACCCACTGAAACACCTAAGGTCAATGCAGACCAAGAAGCTCCAATTGCCTCAGTTCGTCAGCAAGTACCACCAATTACTGAGGACATTGGTCATGTAACTGCTCCTGAAACTGCTGCTGCTTCTGATGCAGCACAAATTGCATAGCCTCTAGATAATCAACGGGACAATCAGACTCAGGCTAATAATGCTTCTAAAGAAATCTGTGAACCATTGTATCTGAAAGTGATCAAAAGCTTCATCAAGCGATGCGTCAAGGACTCCAAAAATATCTCCATTGCTGAACTCAACCTGCCTGAAGGACCTCGTCTTATATTCACGGATTTCATGGCAACTGAAATATTTGTCAATAAGCAATACCTGCCTACTACAAAGGAATATGAACGTTGTGTCTCTGAGTATGAACGGCATCAAGAATCAGGACTCGTGTTTCAGGCAAAACAACAAGCAAGAGATGCTGAACTCAAGTGACTCATGGATGTAATGGCAACGCTTAAAACGAAGACCGACCAGGCCAAACCTCAATTTTATGAACCTGCCACTTAAACAGTCAAGAAACACAATGATGTTGTTGAGCAACAATGTAAAGCTAAGGAAGCCAAACTGGCTAAAGAAGCTGAAGAAAAGGAGCGCCTTGTTGTTATTGAGGCTAAAAATAAAAAGCAAGAGGCTAAAGAGGTCAAAAAGAAAAAGGCTACATTAGCTGTAGAGGAGCAAAAGATGGCTGCTGCTGAGGCTGAACAGAAGAAAAAGGCTGCTGAAGCCAGAAAGCAGAAGGCAGTCAAATAAAAGGCTCCACAGACTGAAGCCAATGTATCTTTGGCACTAGCTGATGCTCATCTAGAAACCTCACAGGAATTTGCTGAAGCCATTCCTGATGTGAGATACAATGAGTTATGTCCTACACCTATGCTTCCTTAGTTCAGACACTCAAGAGATGTGCCTGAATTTGATGAAGTTGGATTCTTGCTGCACAAAGAATTTTTCACTGGTCCAAATCCTTATGTCAGCAAGCAAACTACAACAACTACTAGATTCTGGACAATGGAACAATAGATATACTATGCCAGCTGTTTGTGCAATTTGGACCATGTGTTCCCACACAAATACATGCATAGAACCGAAATGGAACAATTACCCTGCTTTGAGTCCATTCTTGAGACCATTCAACTCATTGAACTCAATCAGTTTGTTACCTTTCAGAAAGATTGGAATGAAGAAATCATCCTTCAGTTCTATGCAACTCTGTTCATCTTAGGAAATATCAAGGATATGAGGACATGGAAGTTACACTGGATGACACATCACCAAGTGTATGAGGCATTAGCTGAAGAGCTGCTCACGTGCTTTGCACCATTGTTCCCTCATAGATACCATTATGACTCGGATGAGGAATTAAGGCTGCACATTCAAGACTTGGTCTCCTCGGATGTGCTGAATTTCTTAAGGAAACCAAATGCATCACCTGATGAACTCACACAGCCTATTACTGTCAATGGACTGTCTTATCTTTCCAAGCCCAATTACAAAATCTTGGTCAAGACACTTGCTCCCAAACACAGTCCTCATACAATCATTGATGGTGTGATGCGCAATCTCTTAGTTTCTGTGGTGGAGTATATGAAATTTGGCATTGGAGATTTCTTCATGAGGACAATCCTGCATGCTGCTATGGATCCGTTTGCACAGAAGCCATATGCTCCTTGGTTGATGGATTTCTTATCAAAGAATACAGATGCAATTCCTTCCCACTAAGAATCATGGTAGTTACATTCCACCGATAGAAGCCGCTCCCACACCTGCTCCTGTCACTGACCCAAGAGACTAAGGTAAAATAGTGCTTGATGATATTGGTACTGGTTCCTCTGTTCCTCTTGCATCTGAGCCCCCAAATGTGGCCAATCCTTTTTAAGTAAGATTCAGAGAACCTATGGAGAGCGCGAGATCCACCTACTACACCGAAGGTCATACAGACACAACCTTAGTGAGGCCTAACCCTGATGCTCTTCAGCCTCTTGATATGAGGGAATTGATCATGCAACACCAGCAACAGAATCAACATGATTTCAACCGATAGAAGAAACATATTGAATGTCTTCCCGCTGAAGTCAACAAACTGCACCAATTCACTAGTCTCAATAGGCTCTACACTGGTGAGCTTGTTTCATGCATGTATAAACTCCTTCTACATCATACCACTGAAGATAAGCTGCAAGAGAAGGGCATCATGAAGAAACATCCCTGGAGGCACATGGAACAAGATGAGCCACAACACACTATCTCAAATGCATCCACAGAATTGGCTGAAGACATTGTCAATGTTGTTTATGATACTACTGCTTCTGCCCCGTTACATCCACCTGCTGCTGCCACAACCAGTGAGGCTAAACTTTCGCCTATTCCCACTGCTGAAGCTCCTGCGTCTGCACCAAATGTTTCATCGAGTACACCACCAGGCAACGTGCAGGGAAACGCATAGTGGTCGTTGCCTCTCTACCATTTTGGTCATTCTGATGATGAAGGGGGAGAGAGATTTCAGTTAGTAGCTTCATAACATTATGGGAAGGCTATTAGGTTTTATGCTACACTGAGTTACAACACTGCTTTACCATTCGATTCTTATGTGTTGTAAAACTCTTATGTTTTTTGTGCCCTACCGTACTATACTACATTAATGCTTTGCTTATGCATTATCCTCATGCATTAGCTTCAATACCTATTTTCTTTGTTGTATTATGCTCTATAGCAAAACTCATATGCGTGATGCACTGATGCTTATCCATGGTAGTCCACAATTATGTTACATCATCTTACCAACACTAGTTTACAACCTCAATCCTATGTTTTGAAACAAATCAAGTTACACTTCACACTACTTTAAAAGTTGAACCTTTATGTGCTGAAAATTCATGAGTATTTGTGTTCTACCGTACTGCACCTATTAATGCTCTGATGATGCATTACCTTCATGCATTAAGCCTCATTACATATTTGCTCTGATGCATTTCTGCTCTGTAGCAAAATTTATATGCATTATACTTATCCACGGTAGTTCACAATTGAGTTGCATTGTCATGTACTTCATAACATATTTAGTCACAATGCACTCCAATTAATACAAGTTTATTTGTGCTCTACCATACTGAACTCACAAATGCTCTGTTGATGCATAACCTTCACGCATAAGCTTTTGTACTAACATGCTCTCATGCAATACTGCTCTGTAGCATACCTTTCATGCGTGATGCTTATCCATGGTACTACTAGGATGGCGCGGGTTAACAGGCTAGTAGTAGCGCCGGGGCCGCGCTACTACTACCGCGCCACAGCTAACTGGGTAGTAGTAGCGCAGGTGCCACCACGCGCTACTACTACTTCTATTAGTAGTAGCGCGGGGGGCCCCTGCGCTACAACTACTTATCTATAGCGCATGTGTGGCCCCCGTGCTACTGCTACCTCTGTGTAGTAGTAGTGTGTTCCCTGCGCTACTACTACCTTAAATAGTGCGCTACTACTATTAATTTCAACATTTATTTATTTTTTCTTCTGCGTATTTACATAGTATTTATACAGCAATTATACACGTTGCAGTTGAGGTAGGGACTCGCTGGTCGGTCTGCCTCTGCATGTATTCATACGAACCTACCTGCGTGCATGAAGAACAGAGCAAGAAAACAGCGAACATCAGCAAAAGGGGAGAAGAAAGCAGATGGAATCCAAGAGAGGTGAAGAGTAGGACCTGCATGTGATGTTCAATCCAATGCAAGGGAGGCGACCTCCATGGCACCGGCACAAGGGTCGGAGGAGCACCTTCTTCGTGGCGGATGACCAAGCCCACCTTTGGCTGGACGACAGACGACAAGCATGTTGCGGGTCTGGAGGGGAGTAGATAGAGATAACCAGCATCAACAAGCAGTAGCCAGCTCCCGTAGGCTGAGCGGTGATGGTGGTTGGAGATGGGATGGCCGGCCATCATGCGAGCAATAGCCAGGCCAGCACCAAGGCCTCCATGGTCAAGCACAGAGGGGATCTCCTCTCCCAGCGGCTTGGACCTCTCCTCTCCTCTCCTTGGTCGCGGCAAGCACGAAAGTACCCTTGAAGGCATGGATCTGGGACCTCTCGATCTGTGCTTGGGTGAGGGAAGATGGGTGGGTGGGGTGCGGCAGTAGCGAAGCCCCGAGGAAGAGGTTCGGTAGGTGGTGGTGGCGGTGGCGGCAGCGGGAAGGGGAAGGGGATCGAGGACAGGAACGAAAGGGAAGTGATTTTGGGCTTTTGGATGACCTAAAACTAAAAAAATTCTAGCGGGATACTTGGGCATAGTAGTAGCGCGGGGCACGGGAGCCGCGATATTACTACGCCCAGTAGTTGTAGCACAGCCTGGGACAATCACGCTACTACTAAGTGGGGCCCACCAGCTGGCCTCGTCTATCCATAGTAGTAGCGCGGTGTTTCCCAGCTGCGCTATAGCTATCCACTTGGTAGTAGCGCAGGTTTTACACCCACGCTACTACTACTGCATGTCCGAGGGGCACGGTGGGGTCCACTAAGTAGTAGCGCATGCCTACTCTACAAGCGCTACTACTATGGTTTACCTGTAGCGCAGAGTTTGCACCCGCTCTACTACTAAGTAGCAGTAGCGCAGGTCAAACAAGGGGCGCCACTACTAAGTGGTTACCTATAGGGTTTTTCCTAGTAGTGTACGTAGCTCACAATTGAGTCGTATTGTCACGTACTTCATAATAAATCTGTACACAATGCACTCCCTCGGATTCCAAGATATAGGGGGAGCTCCTCACTATTACCCTGCCATGTGCATTTGCATTCAAAAGCAAACTATTCAAATAGTGCAGATTCTCTGAGGGAGCATAGTCCTCTATATCATGGAACCAAAATCCTCAAGCATGCTTTATATTCCTATCTTATGAAGCTTTAATCGTGTTGTCATCAAATCATCCAAAAGGGGGGAGATTGTAAGTGCATCTAGTGCCCCAATGAGGGTTTTGGAAGATTCAATGACAAAACAGTTAAGGGACTAACATATTTGTGAGTGCGAATAGATCATAGTCCCTTAGGTTTTGGTTTAATCCAGGAGAAGTTGTCCCCTTAAAGTTACATTGAAGCTTATGCTTTACCTAGTGAAGCTTATACTACACATGGTGCGCCCACTGTGAAGATATTGACTGGATATGAAGCATATGAAGCAGAAGCGTAGATTGATCTACTGAGTCTTTTGCTTTTACATTTACATCAATAGGGAAAACCGTACTACCAAGGGGGCTCAATGAAAAAAGTAAGATCAAGCACTTCATGATGTATTGCTCAATCCAAATCCTATACAAGCCCACACCTGTCTTTGAGTGAAGACTTGAGTGAGCACGTTCATTGGTTGTTGAGTTAAAGATGACATTCTTTTGAACTCAGAGTGCAATGGCCTCACTGTGTTGGTGGATTACCTGCGATGCAAGCTAACCCACAAAGAGAGAGAGATTCCGACCGTTGTCCCATGTGCCATGTTGCCTGCGCGGTAGTGCGATCGCAATGGTCATGTCAGCCCTCGGGTCTTCCCCACAGCTATAAATAGCCATCCACCTCCTACCAAAAATGGTTGAAATGCTATGGATGGAAACTCGACTTGAGTGAGTCATTTGAGCTTCCCAGTTTAGCCAGACCCAGCAAGATTTATCCTAGTGAGGCCAAGCCTAAAACTATGATTGAGCAATTACTTTGAGAGAGCGGTCGAGCTTGATTTGCGGCCTATTACTCTTGGAGGCTGAACACCTCAAAGATGGTTAGGCGTTTGGCTCTGAGCATCCAAAGAGTTTGTGGACCGCTGAGGAACATGTGTGTGAAGGTTTGGGGGTTTCCTTAAAATCCTGCTTGAGTGATTGGGCATGGCCCTTGAGGCCATAGCTCTTGTAGAAAAGGGTGAGGAAAGCATTTGCATCAGCGTTAATTCACAGCCCTTCCAACCTGACGTAGAGTTGTGCCAGCAACTTGAACTGGGTGAACAAATCATGTTCTTCACCAAGCCCATGGGTTTTGCTTCTCACAACTCAATTTACATTTTCCATCATTTAAGTTTTGAGGCTTTTGCCCTATCTCACTCTGAATCACTTATGAACGCATTGACATCCCTATTGTGTATCATCTGTGAAGACATTGCCTGAGTTCTTTCCTATTCGCTGCTTAACTTGTCTTTACTATTTGCATTGAATATATATATATTGCCATAGTGAGTCCTTTGTTTGAATTAGACTCATCTGTTTAACTAGTTTGTACTCACTACTACTGCTCATTCAATTTGAATTGAGTACATTGCTCTGTTTAAGCTTCAGCACATTTATCTATCAACTAATTTGGATTTTCTACTATTGATGCATTAATCTAGATGACTATTTGTCCTCATATACAAAAGAAATTTTAATCTCCCATTCACCCCCCCCCTCTGGTTGATATCTCCTCTTTCACATGCCTTGCCCCATTTATTTATTCACCTGGATGGATATGTTGGCTATGCGAATTATAATTATGGTTCGGAGTGTAGTTCATGGTGAGTTGGAGATGATAGGTGATAGTGGTATATGGATGGACACCCCTTTTTGGAAATGAACTACCCACTGGGTATTTAGAATGGGTGATGGGTGGCCTAGTTGGTGTTTAGCACCCTTGTTAGCTATGCTAGGTTACCAAGTAGAGCTTTGGGATGGGAACAAAACTCTTGTTTTCCAAAGATGGTTTATGAAAACCCTTTGGGTGCCATTAATGCCCAAGGGTGATTTTTGGAAAAAAGGCTTTTCTTTCATTTGATGAGCTAGAGATGGTAATGGAGATTAAAAGATGGTAATGGAGATTAAAGGATGTTGATGGAAGTTGGGTTATGAGGTCAGGAAGTGTGTGTGTGTGTGTGTGTGTGTGTGTGTGTGTGTGTGTTACAAAACTCTTCTTGTCTTCGTGCTGCTTTAACTAGCCTTACAAGTGTGACCATATTACCCTGATATGGGGAGGGGCTCGATTGAGTACCTTAGTTGATGATAGAATAGGTCCCGCATTACAAGTGGCAGGAGTGATACATGATTCACTCTCGGTGCAGAGTTGTGCCATGGAATGGACGGCTAGGATTGTCACAGTCACAGGCCACACCGTTGGTCCCCTCATGTGAGGTGTTATGTGATGAAAGAATTTGGCCAAGGGCATGGATGTGAATTGGCCGAGTGTCATGTTATGTGAATGGTAGCATGAGTGCTGGGTACCAATGAATGGGTTCTATACTAGTGTCAGCTTTGGGAAAGGTCATGTTCGGGTACTTAGCTTGGGTACTTAACATACGGTGAGTGGTGGCTAACACACTAAGTACTCGGATCTTGTGGGTATAGCGTGCTACCTCTACAAAGTGTAATACTATTTGAATAGCCGTGTCCATGGTCAAGGACAGCTAGTGGGCCACACTAAGCATGTGGATGTGTTTTCATTTATCAACTCGGGTCAGAATGGGTACTTAAGTGGGAAGTGTGTGATAGTGAGTTTGTTGGTGAAATATTAGGAGATAATGATGGATGGTGATAGCATGTGGGACAATCTTGGTGATACAGAATGACAAGGTTGGATCATAGTGGTATAGGATTGTGGTGGTTTGCATTATGAAAGTTTTGGATTATAGGGATGGTAGAACTATCGCCTATTTGTTCATGGATTGAGCAAAGACACCTAGTATAGCTTTCAAATGCAATCGGCTAGGGGTTGCTTGCAAGTACATGCATACATACTCACTGGCTTGTCCCTGGCTATTAACTTGGCCAGGTATGGAAGAACAGTGCTATGAAGAAGAGTACTTTGTTGACATCTCTACGAACTATTACGCTTCCCAGTCAGTTTGCCCATAGGGTTAAGGCAGTGACATGGGTCCAAGACGTTGATGTTGATTCCTCTGCAAGTTCTTTTGGTGTTTTCCTTGAAGGCATGTGATGTAAGACTCGACACCAAGGTCATATTTATGTAAGACTCTCGTGTTGTAATGGATGTTAAACTCTTGTACCAGTTTGGTGTATGCAGTGATAATTGATCTTGAGATCAATGTTGTATGTACATTCAGAGGCTTCGGTCATAACAACCGGGGTCCCCCCAGAGCTTGTACCAGAGCCATTATGACTGTAGGACGCCTTAGTTAGCATCGACACCAGAAAGGACAAAAACTAGTTTATAAAACTATAAACTACAGATTACTGCTATGTGCCAAAAACATCTATATTTCTCACCTCCTCTAAGTTCGACAAGGCTTGACTCATGCGCTTAAACTTTTGCTTCAACTGTTTTAATGCTTCTCTCTCCCCAACTTTTGTAGATGGCCGCTACCCCTAAGAGCCTCCTCACCATTGTTTATCCCATTGTTCTCGCCAACTTCTTGGAAAAATGCCAGTTTTCCCAGATGCCTAAGTATGCCATACACGAGACAACCTATGCCGAATATGTGGCCCAATTGTTCATACCGGCCAAGTTTTCGCCCCAAGGATGGCATTTCACCAGACAACCTATGCCAACCAGGAGCATGGCTATACAAAGTGCCACCTATGAAACACTTCTTCGTCTCCAAGATCACCTCCCGGAGATGGAGGAAGAATAACCTACTTGCTACACTTCTAAGCAAGGAGGGGTTTGGTGCCCAAACTCAAGTGTTGATTCCTCGACAAGTTGAAGACCCAGCTCTTGAGTATCAAGTCCACCTCGCCCTTGCAGGGGACTTGTTAGTTTGCCACCTTGCCAAAGAGCTCATCGAGACTCGTCGAGAAATCCCTCTCCACCAACACCTGCGCTGCCTCCTAGAGAAGAAGGCCATTCAGCAAGAGCAACGTATTGCCACTTTGGAAGGCTACCTCACAAATCATGCACGGCAGATTTTGTGACTTGAAGACGCCCACGCTCGTGCCTTATGGAAAAGATGCAAGGATGGAGAATGGCGCTCCCTGCGAGTAGGACCGCAACCCACTCAACATTGCCATATCGCTCCAAGGTCTCCCAACAACAACGCTAACCTCGATGTTTGTATGGGATGCGGTAGCAAACCGGACATTACATTTGGAGGTGCCCCGACAAGAAGAAGGATGCTTCAGGACCCTCTGAGGTCTGCCACAAGAAATAAGAATGATTCCTCCCCAAGTAACAAAGAGGAATATTTGGCTAAGTCTTGTGCCCCCTAGGATTAGGATATGCTACGAACCCCATGAGTAGTCGAGTTTGTGTAATGGTTCTTATGAAACCATGTTATGATTGAGATGTCTCTTTTTGCATGTGAGTCACATCTTTGCCCATCTGGCACCTTGTCATGACCACATTGATGATTTCGGTTTTAATGGAGTTTGGCCCTTTCAGCCTTTGCCTTATTTGAATTTGTGATGTACCAACACCCATAGGCACCTCATATACTATCTTTTCATCTCTTCGGTCCTCTTCGTCTGACGCTTATGCTATACCAACTGGATGACTTTGACTTGTGCCCACCCAAACCGCAACACCAATGCTGGCGCTTCCAGCAAGTAGGACCCATACCTCACTCAGACCCAAACAACAAGTAGAAACACTCAAGAATAGCAGGAAGGCGGTGTGCCTCCGCCGCCACCTCCATCTGAAAACATGACTGCAATGGAACTCTTCCAGCTACTTAGGGAAGAATGCCAAGCCAATGTGGCAATGATCCAGCAGATTGCTCTGACCTAGCAATGGCAACCCCCACTCAGGTTTATCAAAAATTTTGAAGTATGATCCCCAACCTTCACCGAGACGGCTGAACCTTTAGAAGCCGATGATTGGTTCAGAACCATTGAAGATAAACTTGAGCCTCTCAACTGTGCTGACCATGAGAAGGTTCTCTATGCCTCTCACTACCCTGGAGGATCAGCAAGAGCTTGATGGGATAACTTCAAGCTGATGCAGGGTGATGGTGTGATTACCTCGAATGATTTCAGGGATGGCTTCCGACATGCCCATATCCCCACTAGGATCATGGCGATTAAGAAGCGAGAGTTCAGAGCACTGTAGTAAGGAAGTGGTACCATTAAGGAGTACATACAAAGTTTAATCTTCTATCAAGGTACGCCCTGGAGGATGTCAACACTAAGGATGCAAAGAAGGAGCGCTTTCTGGAAGGAATACAAATGAGCTTATAGTACCAGCTCATCACATGTGATTACCCGACTTTCCAAGACATGGTCAACAAGGTGCTTATGCTTGAAGACAAGCATCGCGCTATGGAAGACACTCACAAGCACAAGTTAGTACTCAAAGGAAGTTCAAGCATCTAGAAACCCCATCAGTGGCAACCGACCCCACCCAGACAAGTTTATAGCCATAGCAGCCTAGAGCTCCAGCACCCCGCCCAACTACCAAGCAAGTCGGAGTACCAATCCAAGACCCATCAATAACAACCCCAGTACCAACAAAAGTAACAATAGCAAACCAACACAGCTCACCTGCTTTGGCTGTGGTCAGTCGTAACATTTCTCAAGGGAATGCCCTAACAAGAAGCCAAATGCCCCGCACCCCAATCCGCCTGCTGAGAACCAAGGATGTGGAGCCTCACCTAGGAACCCCACGTCGAAGGACCAGAACAACAATGGAAGGGGATGCATGAATCATGTCACCACTGAAGAAGCTCAGGAAGCCCTGGATACCATGTTGGGTATTTTCTTGTCAATTGAGCACCCGCAACTGTTTTATCTGGTTCGAGAGTTTTGGATTTCTTCATCCCTTAGGATGCTTGCTTTATAAGGTGGTACAGATACTAAACCCCCCTATAGCCAACATTACTGACCTAGGATCACAAGATTTGAATACGACCTTAGGGCAGACTAGCTAAGAATACGCCAAGGCCCGATAGATTGCGCTAGCTAAACCGTAGCCCTGGTCAATAGTCATTGAGACCCAAATAAGTGTGTCTCCGAACTTTCCTTTTCCCTAGGATAGTCACCTCGATGAACCTTCTATATGGGGACAGGACCAAGTGCCCATAACCAAAGAATACCCAGACTTGTATCTTGGTAAACCATGAGGAATGCCTCCTAATCAGGACATGAGCATGACATGAGCTTCTTACCCTGAACCAGTTGTCATCACAAGAAGCCTTATGGAAGGGACCACCCGGCTGAAGGACAGACTATGGACAAGGATACTGCCAAGATAGATGCCCATTTTTCCAGGGATTAAGACTAGTTTGATCAGATATCTCAGATTGATCCTAGAACTAGGTACTGCCAAAAGGAGATCCGACCCAATACATCCCCCAGACAACATTCACAATGTGGTATGATCAAGTGAACCTATAGTCATGTCCTTAGGACTAACCGATACTTCTGCCTACATCACATATTCTGCAAATAAGGTTTCATGGAGATCGGAGCAAGTTTGATGACGACCTTATTATCAACATTCTCGAAGGAAGAGCTGAATGACACTTGAAGATGGCTTCGGATGAGCTCCGAGAATTTCAGCCCGATGCCATGTTTCGCAAAAACGGACCTTGGCCGAAGAAGTAAGGATTTTGATGCCATGTTTTGACCATAGAAGGCATACCAGAAGACCTTGCTAAGATGGAACTACAACAAGAGACAACCCCCAACCATCGCTAAGAGAGTTAGGAGTCTCCTCGAACATGCAGGAAGCATGAAAATAACAATGGCCCCAAGAGGAAACTAAAGGATAGCAAGGCCCCATGACTCTCCGGTAGTGGATAAGCCTCTGTAGCCATCCAACCTAGAAGACCGGACAATCTCTCAACACTGCCCCTTTTTCCCTTACAAACAGACACGCCGAGCAAGTTCACCAAATCTCTGGAAGCATGATGAGAGCCTGTGTCTTAGCCCATGGACCCAAACTGAAGGGTTGCCCTCCATTTGCAGAGTTTTCTTACAACTATAGCTATCTACCTAGTATCCAAATAGCACCGCCTGAAGTGTTGTGCAACCACAAGTACAACACCTCTCCATTGGACAAAGACCAAAAGAGAACAGCCTTGGACCAAACATTCCACGAGAAGCCGAGGATTGAATACATCTGATTCAAAAGTGATTGAAGACCGCCAAGACGGAGCAGAAGAGATGTGTCAACTCTCATTGCCAAACCTAGCACATAAGGTTAGAAGACTACAATTATTTTAGAATTACTTCTCTCAGGGGAACAACATATTCTCATGACAAGAGTCGATGTGCACCATGGATGTATCGACCAACAAGCCAGGCCACTAATTGGACCTTGACCCTCGAGCCCTGGATCTACAACTGAACCCCGCTTAGTGCGAAACCCTGGATCATGACCCTTGACCCAAGCAGGATGACACGATCAAGGCCATATTGCCAAGTAAAATAAGATCGAATGAAGTGACTGTACTGGAGAAACAACCTGGAAGCCTGAAGACTACTACTGTTTCGAGCAGCTTTTCTCCCTCCCTCTCTCTCTCTCTCTCTCTCTCTTGCTCATCCTGTTATGTTTCATAAGATCTTGAGCTTGGGAACTTGTCCAAATTTGAATCAAACACCTTATGCCCTATTTGAACTTTTCGAACTTCTTCAAGAAAAGTTTGGCCAAATTCACTCAAACTCCTTCCAGTACTCCTCCTACCTATCTAGCACATGCCAGGCTCATCTCTTGGCTGAGGAGATACTTGTGCATGAGCTCAATCACCCCAAATCCTTGTTGATTAGTAGCAAATCTTCCTTCTCTCCCTCTCATTGGCCCACTATGGATCACCCTTGACCCCTCTCTTCTCTCTCACATTGCAAACGTGCTTAGGGAGCCGCTTGACAATTCATTGGCCTTGATCTCGCCCACCAAGATCATCTGCCCGAGCAAAAATATGCCATCATGGCCACTGCCTTCCTAGATCTCTCTCTCTCTCTCTCTCTCTCTCTCTCTCTCTCTCTCTTTGCCGCCCTATGCCTCTCTTCTGCTTGCCTAGCATCTAGCCCGGACCCCGTTCGCATCTTCCGAACACCCTACTTCTCTCTGGCTTGCTACTGGCCAGGACCGAGCAGTAAGCCACTGCCGCAGCTGCACTATGGCCGCACTCGTCACCAGCAAACCCCGGTCTTCCCATGCCTTCTACGCTCGCATGCCTCAACCCACTCGAGCACGCGCAACTCGCCTAACATCCCTGCTCGCTCTCTCTCACCTCAACGCCCACACTACCCGTGATTGAAGCTCCAGAGCGCGCATTTGGCTTCACTCACATCCCCACCTCATCAGTGCCCAGGGCTAGTGCTCGCTCACTCTAGAAACCTCCTTGCTCTCGCCCGTGACTAGCCCAAGCAGGCTTGCTTCTCCACGTTCCCCTCTCGCTTGTTTCAAATCTACCATGCACCCTGTGCATGATGAGCTGTCGAATGGCTATAAATAGAGCCCCTGGCTCTCTCTATTTCGCTCTTCCATGAATACACCACCCACTCTCTCTCTCTCTCTTGCTCAGGCCACCCACTCTCTCTCTCTCTTGCTCCCTGGAATGCCAATCCAGTCGGTGAGTTCCGCTCGCTCGTCGCATCGATTCGCCCTATATCGACCCCCCTCGGCCTCTCCTTTCACCTCCATTGTCTTCCTCTCATCGAAATGAAGCTAACCCCCCTCTTTCCCACAGGTTCTATCACTAAAATCGAGCACAAGCTCATCTTGTTCGAGCGCCGCCGCTCGGACCTTGTCCCTGCCTTCGACTCCGTCACTGTTGGCAATGTCCGTGACCTCCATCTGATGCGCGAAGGCCTCCCAATCTTGTTGTTGTCACCCATTTGCCTGTTCGTGCCCTCTACCATCGTTGGTGAGCCTTGGCTCCCAAACCCTAGCCCTGGCTGGAGGTTGAATACGATGAGGTGGGTCCCTCTCATCAGGCTCCCAGCACTACTAGGAGAAACCCTAGCAGTAGCACTAGATGAAAGCATAGCAGTAGCGCTGGGGCCAGCGCTACTGCTATGGCACTACAGCTAATGTTTAGCAGTAGCGTGGTTTGGGCCAGCGCTACTGATACCCAAACTAGTAGTAGCGTTGGTCTAACCAGGGCTACTACTACCACTAGCTAGCAGTAGCGTATGTCTAACCAGCGCTACTGCTAAAAATTCCTTTTTTTTATTTTCTTCTGCATATTTGCGCTATATTTGTATAGGTTTTATACAGTAGTCTCATCATATGATTTTACGATCATGATGAGTTATTATATCAGTGGGTGAAAGAGACGTGGATTAGATTCAAGTGGAGGCAACATGGCGCAGATCCAAAGTACTACTAATCAAAGTCACCAAGTTTGGATTAGTAGTACTTTGGATCTACACCATGTTGCCTCCACTTGAATCTAATCCATGTTTCTTTCACCCACTGATATAATAGCTCATCATGCTCATAATGATATAACAACTCAGCATCATCATCATAATAATAACTCATCATCATTATCATAATAATACAAGTCATACTCATCATTATCATAGTCATTTAACAACTTCTACTCATTATCATAGTCATAACCAACCCTAGTTAATTGTTCTTAGCACATGATCATGAGTATTAGCTAGGACCTGCTATGCTCTCTAAGGTAAAATAACATAAAACAACATAGCCCCTGACTCTCCATTATGAAGAATGGAGATTATCCTGTCTCCAATTTGTGCGCTTCGCAGAATGTTGCTTCCAAGTACCTCCCTATGATTATTCATAACTTTTTTCCATTCTTTGATTGTGATGTCTTCGTCGGTTTGAGACATCTTGTATGAACAGCGGTGAACCCTAGGCGGACTTGGCCATAATCTAATAACATCAATGCGACCTTTTGTAAACATCAGATGAGGCAAACAATCCTTCGGGATTTTTTGTTGAAGAACATAATAATAACGTAGTTAGCAATGTAGTTTAGCTTTAGAAGAATGTATGCAAAAGATGCACTGATGTCGTAATAGTAAAAAATCTTACCATGCCATCTCCATAGATGTTACCGAAGTTCAACACGTGCACTAGTGGCACGTATTGACCATAATGTAGAGGAGTTTCATAATTGATATTGAAATTCTCAACATCAATAATAAATGAGATAAGATGATCTTTCTCCTCGTAACTTAGTTCAGAGCCATCAGTGTAATAGGTTTTGTCTACTATCTTCCGTACATTTTTTGAAGAATGGAAATAAGCTGTCAATGGAAATAAGCCATCAATGATTTTTAAATAAACAATATAAATTACTTAACAAATTTATTTGACAAACTCACAAAGAGGTAGAATTGGAAACGTCTCCACATCCACCCAAATGTCGATATTATTGTCAATTTGATCTTCGGGCCAAATATCGAAGGTTATTTTCATATCCTCCTTAAATTCATATGCCTTGCAAAGTCCTCTGAAAGTTGAGCAACCAAAATGTGAGCTATTTGGTGCATTAAATAGCTTAACCAAAAAAGTGAAACCATGCTTCGTCCTAAGGTGGGCACTCTTCGTCTCTGTTCTCTCCCTATCTTCAAAACCGAGCTTTTCCAAGACATACGGTCTTGCATGACATGGGATGAACTATTTGAATTGTAAAAAATTGAAAATTACACGTTGAAGTCAAAAATCACAAGTCATGCATAATTACGGAAAAATACTTGTCGTTGTTACGTACCGTAAAAAACATCGAAAGTCTCCTTCAGCACGATTGTGAAGCACCTCAAGTTTTGCAGATGAGGCATCCTGTCGCACATACCCCGGTCGTCTTCGCAGTAGTCACACTCCGGGATCTTATCATCGTCGGACATTTCCTGTGTTCAAAATTCAAAGATTATAAATTGATGGCAACTAACAGGAACTCAACACACAGATCATTATTATTCATCACGGGTTGACTGTCGGTCTGTCGAGTCTTTCTTTGGAAACTCTCATCTCACGTGGTCTATATGGTGGGCACTCCCTCTCTGACATTTTTGACCGTCGGTGATGGTCGCTACTCCTCCTTCCCCTAGTGCATAACAAAGGTGTAGCACAAGGAGAAGAAGGAGAAACGACCACCACGACAATAGTCGGCATTCTTCTTCTCTCATATATGGTGGACACTCCCTCTCTCATATTTCGACAGTCGGCAAGGAGCCCCAACAGACTGAATGTCAACCCGTTACATATATGGAGCAATGGGATAAAAAATGGCCTATGTTCTGCCGGAATGTCGTTTAATTCCCGTTCTGGAAAATCACGGGCACTCGATATTTCCTACTTTCTAGCACAAGTCATGCCAAAATTCACGAAAAAATTCGGCATGACCTTTGCTAAATTAGGACATATCGAGCGCCTGAAATTTGCCGGAACAGAAATGAATCAACATTCCAGCAAATCATAGGCCACTCGGAGGTGTTCCCTACAAAATGCATATATGCATCCATTTTGTCGGCATTTTTCAAAACCAACAATGAAACAAAAGTGCATATAACAGGGAGTAGCCTCACGGACCCTTTCTAAAAAAACTAGCTTCACATTGTCACAGCTACTCATCTACTACTACTACATCTATAAAAACATCTACATCATCATCGACATCAACGACATGGGGATTTGGCTGGTATCACCTCGAGGTCGGAGGGGGTCGGTGACGGGGACGACGGCGGGGAGGATGCAGGGGCAAATACTTGATTTCTGCAAAAACAAAAATATAAACAAAAACATTATTATGCTGATTTTAGGACTTAGTGAAACCCTATAAGCTATCAACTAAACATTATTATGCTGATTCAAAGACCTATATTTACTAAAAATTTCTATTACTATTTTTTACTAAAAAATTATATTACCAAAAATACCCTAGTTCTAACCCTAACATCTATCCATCCATCCATCTATCCAAGCATTACTAAAAAAAACCTAGTTTAATCCATCTGTCTATCCATCTATCTATCCAAGCATTACTAAAAAACCTAGTTCCATCCATCCATTTATGCAATGAAGGGGGGAGGGAGGAAGGGAGGGATGGAGGTTGAGGGTCGGAGGGAGAGGGTGGGTGGGAGGGAGGGAGGAAGAAGAGGGTCGGAGGGAGGGAGGAGGGAGGGATGGAGGGAGAGGGTCGAAGGGAGGGAGGAGGGAGGGATGGAGGGAGAGGGTGGGAGGGAGACATACCGGGGGGGCGACGGCGGCAGCGAGCGACGGCAGTGGCGGAGCAAGGCAATGCGGGGGCGGCGCGGGGAGAGATGGAGAGGACGGAGAGAGTGGAGAGGGAGAGTGAGGTCCGCTTGGAGAAGATAAGTGGGAATTAGCAGAAGCGCGGGGTACGAACCCACGCTACTGCTAGTACACTTATCTGTAGCGCGGGTCCTTAGCCAACGCTGCTGCTAAGTGGGGCGCACCAGCTGGCACCGTGCACACATAGCGGTAGGGGTGGGCCACCGACAAACGCTACAACTATGGGACTAGTAGTAGCACTGTTTTCTGTAGAACGCTACTACTACGGGTAGCCCCGGTGGGTGAGGATGGGACCACTTAGCAGCAGCGCTGGTCTCCCGACCCACGCTACTGATACTACTCTACCTGTAGCGTTGGTACTATCCACGCGCTGCTACTAATTAGCAGTAGCGCAGCCCCATAATCCCGCGCTACTGCTAAGGTTCTATCTATAAGCTTTCTCCTAGTAGTGCAGCTCTCCTCTCTCTCTCTCTCTCTTGCTGCCACTGGGTCTGGCCTGGCCCGCTGGTAGGTTTGAATGGCGTGCGTACTGTCTAGTTGGGCCTGGCCTAGCTACACCGCGTGGCTATGCGTCGCCCAGCACACGCGGCAGATCACAGTCCGGCCTGCTTCGGCCTATTGGAATAGTGCCCTTTTCCTTTCCTTTTTCTGTTTAAACTTGTTTGAATTTTCAAAATTTAAACAAATGTCTAAATGAGATTATTCCAATTCCTGTAGATCCCTAAACCCATGATTTCTTATTTAATTCAATTGTCAGTGCACTAAACATGGGTGTCCAGTACCCTTGACTATGCACAGACGCTAGCAGCCTCCGTACCGGCAAAGGCTTGACGGAGGGCAGCCATCCCCAAGCACTCAAGACTTGGTGGAGAAAAACCATGAAGAAGACCTCAAGGCAGGTCATCGAGAAGTACTAAAGTAGTACACAGAAGCAAGACTCAAGCTGCCGGCAAGCATGGAGCCGACAATGTCAAGGCTCGGCAAGCCCCCTCCACCGCTCCACCGTGGCGATGCGAAAAGGCATCCACTTCTAGGTGTCGAGCAGGCAGGCGGTTAGGTGAGGCTTGTCAGGGCACGTGGCGCGCCGCCGCTTGAAGAGCAACTTTATTGACACCCGTCCGATGGTGTGTCAGCTTAATAAAAGGTAGCTGGTCTGGCATCCAGGTGGAGCACTGTTTGCTTGCCGGAGTCCACTCCGGCGTGACACCTAACAGCGCATTTATTACTCTTGTCCTATATCATCAGGATTAGGCACAGGGTACTATAGCCAATGTTTCCCTTGTGTAATTACTTCTTTTCCACTATGATAACCCCTTTTAACTATAAAAGAAGGGCCAGGGCAACCTTTACAAGGGTCGACACACTGCTCATTTGCATGTCGTAGCTACACTCCCCGAGCACCTTGCCAGCAAGCTTGCGCTCTTGTAATAGGCAGAGACTTAATCATCCAATCAATCCACCAAAGCAGGAGTAGGGTTTTATGCTTCACAGCGGCCCGAACTTGGGTAAAACACTAGCATGTTGATCTGCTAGATCTGCTCTTCATGTGCCGTGTCCCCTTGCCGAACGTAAAGGGGCTCTCTGGCCCCATAGATTGTCGTACTCAGAGAACTTTGGAGCACCAGTTAGGGGGATCGCGCACGTGAATCTGCTCCAGCAGATTTTCTGTCATCATCTTCTGCATCCATGGCACCTAAGAAGGCCAAGGGTGCGGCCACCGCTCCATCTACGTCCAAGCTGCCATCTCAGATGCCCACCGCCGATGGAGGCGGAGGTTGCCAAACCGCACGTCCTTCTGGTGAACCTAGTCACCAGAGCGGCATCGTACGGAGCTCGACAAGCCGCGACGTTGACGCTGTGAAGATGAAGGATGGTGCCATGACGTCCAAGGATGGCGCGGCCAACTCCAAGAATGACATGGCGAAGCATGTACCATGACCATTGCAACATGGTCTAGGTGTCGCACATCATGCTGCTGGTGGCTCCGGACACCGCCACGACAAGAACCATGAGCATCATTCCAAAGATGCTCACGGGCAACCACCGCGCCGGTCCACCGATGAGCAGCAACCGCAGCAGCAAGGATGAGGCAGAGCTCCTTCTGGTTCTGCTAGAAGTCAAGACCTATCCCATTCTTCGTGCCCAGTCCTGCCCAAGAGGCCGGCCTAGGCCATGGCGCAAGCGCAACTGTTGCTGAACTTCCCGCCTGCACCTGAGAAGATGGATGAGTGGAGAGCCACCATCCAAAGCCTTATCAGTTTCACCAATGATGGTGGAACACAGTAGGCAGGGCCATCACGACAACCAACGGTGCCGGCAAGAGCGGCCAGTGAGCGGGCAGCAGGGGCTGCACCCACAGTGCAGTCACCGCCAAGACAACAGCGGCAAGAGCGGCGTGCTAACACGCAGGACGAGGCGTCCATGGCGTCGTCCCAACCACGGAGTCGCAAGGACCAATGTGAAGTACTTCAGGACAGGTGAAAGGAGGATGCCGGCATGATGATAGAGCAGCATCGGGAAGCACACCGTCAATCTGGCAGTCGTGCCAGGCCGGCAGCGAACGAGTCTATGCCGGGGGACCCTGGTGCTTTGCCATATGATTATGGTTGCCCAATGTTTATGCCTGAGCTGCGGCAAGTTCACTGGCCGTCCTCCCAGAGCTTCAAGCCGGACCTGCCCAACAAATACGACGGCAAGGTCAACTCGGCAGAGTTCCTTAGCATCTACACAGTCGCTATCGATGCTACTGGCAGCAGAGATGAGAAGGTTCTCACCAATTACTTTCCATTGGCGCTCAAGCCCAATGAAAGATCTTGGCTGATGGACCTGCCGGAGAGGTGCATCATGTCATGGTCAGATCTGTGCCATCAGTTCTTTGGCGCTTTCCGGGGTGGCCAAAAGCCTCCCGGCAAGCCCAGTGACCTGCATGTGATACCACAAAAGCCCGACGAGTCTCTTCGGAAATACATCCAGAGGTTTAGCAGGTGCACTACAACATCCCAGACGTGCAACCAGCGGCCGTCATAGCAGCATTCCACACCAACATGCACAATCGCAAGATGTGCCAGAAGATGAATTGCCGGCTCCCAAAAGATGTTGCTGAACTATATGCACTTGCTGACAAATGTGCATGTGCCAAAGAAGGCTGGCGCATTCCAGGAGAAGAAGAAGGGTGAAGAGCAAGATGATGATGACGGCAAAGAGTCAGAGAATGAGTTTTAGAATGTTGTGGATGCCATGTGCATTGATGGAGGTGCATCTTTGCACTCCTCTCACCGCCAGCTCAAGCAGTGGGCACGTGAGATCAATGCGGTAGAGCCAGCTCTTGAATCTCAGAAGCCATTAAAGTGGTCAGATACACCAATCATTTTTTATGCCCAAGACCACCCAGATCGTATATTTGTGGTGGGGTGCTTGCCATTGTTGGTTTCACCGACAATCCGCAACATCAATGTGTCAAAAATGTTGGTTGATGGTGGTGCTGGCATTAATTTGATTTCTCTGGAAGTAATCAAGAAGATGCAGATCCCCGACAAGTACCTCAAGGAAACGGGAACATTCCAAGGGGTGAATCCGGGGAGGACGAAGCCAAAAGGACAGATCAAGCTACCAGTGACTTTTGGCGATGAGCTGAACTACAGGACGGAGAAGATTGTCTTCGATGTCGTCAAGCTACTGCTCCCATACAACGGGATCCTTGGTCGTCCTGCTCTGGCAAAGTTCATGGAGGCATCCCATTATGCCTACACATTGAAGATGCCAGGGCCTATGGAAGTGATCATGATCCACTCCGACAAGAAGGACGCAGTCATATGCACTGACAAACTCTACTAGGAAGCAGTTGCAGCATCTGCCAGCAAGGTACTTGCTCCTGCCAACAAAGCTCCCGGGGGGAAGAAGACCAGCGGGGACTCCAAGGACTTCGGGAAGTGCACCACAGAGTGCAGCACGCCCGTCGAGGAACCAGAGACCTCTGCTGGCAAGAGTAAGAAATCCTAGACAACTGCACCTGCAACCAAGCAAGTTTTGGCAAAGGAGGATGGAACGAGCGGCACTTTCACCGTAAGTGCCACTCTTGGCAGCAAATAGGACAGCGCGCTCGTTGCTTTCTTGCGGACGAATGTTGACGTGTTTGCTTGGCAATCGTCGAACATCCCCGGTGTTCCCATTGAAGTAATTGAGCACCACCTTGCCATCTGTCCCCATGCGAAACCCGTCAAGCAAAAGGTCAGGAAACAGGCTGTGGAATGACAAGAGTTCATAGCATCAGAAATTCAAAAACATGAAGCTGCCGGTCTGGTTAGAGGAGTGCTACATCCAACATGGTTAGCGAACCCTGTGGTAGTTCATAAGGCTAATGGAAAATGGAGACTATGTATTGATTTCACTGATATCAACGAAGCATGTCCCAAAGATCCTTTTCCCTTGCCGCGGATTGACCAGATTGTTGACTTTACCGCCAGCTACGACCTCCTCTCTTTTCTTGATGCTTATTCTGGTTACCACCAGATTTTTATGGCTCGAGAAGATGAGGAGAAGACCGCATTTATTACTCCATGTGGCATATCCTGCTTCGTGCGTATGCCTTTCGGACTAAAGAGTGCTGGTGCAACATTTGCAAGAGCGGGGCAGATTGGACTTGCCCACAGTTGAACAAAAATGTAGAGGCATACATGGATGACATTGTGGTCAAGACAAAATGCAAAGAGACGCTCATTCAAGATTTAGCAAAAACATTGGCAAATTTGCGCAGAATCAACTTGAAGCTCAACCCCGAGAAGTGTGTCTTTGGTGTTCCGTCCGGCAAGCTTCTCGGGTTCTTTGTATCTCAGCGTGGCATTAAAGCAAATCCCGACAAGATCAAAGCTATTGAGAAGATACAAGCACCAAAGCATGTCAAGGATGTCAGGCGTCTTGCCGGTTGTGTTGCAGCATTATGCAGGTTCATCTCCAAATCTGCCGAGCGCGCCTTGCTATTTTTCAAAATATTGAAAAAGGCATGTCCTATGAAATGGACTCTGAAAGCGGAGGCCGCACTCCAAGATTTGAAAAAGTACCTCTCTTCTTCACTAGTACTAGTTGCGCCTAAACCACACGAGTCGTTGCTGCTATACTTGGCGGCAACCAATCAAGTGGCAAGTGTTGCACTAGTGGCAGAGAGGCAAGCTGATGACGAATAAGCAGCAACCACAGAACAGTAGACCGACAAGTTGGAATCTTTTCCGGAAATATCTGGTGCTGATAAGTCGGATTCTGTGCAAGCAAATGGACAAGAGCGACAACTTGTGCCGAAGAAGAAAGTGGTGTAGCGTTCAGTTTACTTTGTCAGCTCCTTGTTGCAAGGAGCAAGATCAAGGTACTCTGGTATGCAAAAGCTGCTTTTTGGCTTCCTCATGGTCTCACGCAAGTTGTGCCATTACTTCCAAGCACATCAGATCACCGTCGCACTTACTTTCCGCTCCAGCGCATCTTGAGGAATCCAGAAGCCACCTGCAGGATAGAGCAGTGGGCGTTGGAACTGTCAAGCTTTGATTTGAAGTATGAGAGCATTTCAACAATCCAGAGTAGAGCCTTGGTGGAGTTCATTGCAGAATGGACACCAGCGCCAGACGAAGAGATACCGGAGACCTCCCTTCCCGGCAAGGAAGATGCAAATGATTGGTTCATGTACTTTGATGGAGCCTTTATGCTTCAATGCGTTGGTGCCGGCGTGCTGCTTGTTGTATCGATCGGAGAGCACCTTAAGTATGTGGTTCAAATTCAATTTCCAAGGGAGAAGGCCACTAACATCACAATAGAATATGAAGGATTGCTTGTCGGACTCCGCATAACAATCGACCTTGGGATAAGAAAGTTGATTATCAGAGGCGATTCACAGCTAGTTGTTAGGCAGGTCAACAAAGATTATCAGAGCCCATTGATCGAAGCATATGTTGATGAAGTGAGAAAGTTGGAAGAGCACTTTGATGGTCTGCAAATGGAGCACATCCCTTGTGCCCAAAATTAGATTGCCGACGACTTGTCAAAACACGCCGCCAAAAGACTTCCCGTGGAACCGGAACTTTTGTGCTCCATCTTACTCAACCAACAGTTACACCATCAATGAAGCCATCAAAGAAAAGAAAGTTGAACACCAGCAACTATTTTTTGGCAGAGCTCCCAGAAGCCGCCAAGAAGGTAGATGCCGATAATGACAAGACCCTTGTCGGCAAGCTACAACTTCCGGCAAACCAAATTCTTGCTGTTGAAGTAAGCGCTCCCACAGAGGAAGAACAGCCACTGCTCCTTGTCATCGAGCCACAAGCTCCGGTATGGGCATAGCAGATTGTCTATTACCTTCAAATAGGTGATCTTCCCGATGAGCAAGAAGCAGCTGAAAGAGTAGCATGGCAATCGAGTATGTATCAGTTTGTTGACAACATTTTGCACAGAAAGAGGCCCAATGGTGTGAAATTGAAGTGCATTACACAGGAAAATGGACAAGCGCTGCTGGCATAGATTCATGGAGGCATGTGCGGATCTCACATTGGGTCATGTGCCCTTATCGGAAAAGCTTTCCGGCAAGGTTTCTACTGGACGACAGTACTTCAAGATGCAATTGAGCTAGTGACCAAGTGTGAGGCTTGCCAGTTCCATGCAAAAAGTATACATCAACCAGCTCAAGCACTCCAAACCATTCCTCTCTCCTGGCCCTTTGCAGTCTGGGGGCTGGACATCCTTGGCCCATTTCCCCATGCAACCGGAGGCTTTGAGTTCTTCTACGTAGCAATCGACAAGTTCACAAAGTGGCCTGAGGTAGAGCCGGTAAGGAAGGTGACGGCGCAATCAGCTATCAAGTTCTTTAAAGGGCTAGTTACTCGTTTTGGTGTACCCAGCAGGATCATCACCAATAACGGCACGCAGTTCATGAGCCGCGCCTTCATAGCATATTGCCAAGAGCTTGGCAGCAAAATCTGTTTTGCGTCTGTAGCTCACCAAAGAAGCAATGGCCAAGCTGAAAGGGCAAATGCTGAAGTGCTGCGAGGTCTCAAAATAAGAACATTTGACAAGCTGCACAAATGCGGAAGACGCTGGGTTGATGAGTTACCGGCGGTTCTTTGGTCACTCAGGATGACACCAAATTGAGCTACCGACGAGACAACCTTCTCCCTTGTTAATTGTGCAGAGGCGGTGCTCCCCATAGAACTCACATACGGATCTCCTCGAGTCCAAGCTTTTGATGAAACAGATCAACAAGAGAGAAGGCATGATGATGCCACACTCCTCGAGGAGGACCGTTTCCGGGCTGCTGTGTGTGCTGCACGTTACCAGCAAGCTTTGTGCCGCTACCATAGCCGCAAAGTACATGCCAGGAAGCTTGAGGAAGGCAACCTGGTTCTTTGTAGGATTCAATCCACGAAGGGATCAAACAAGTTGATGCTGTTAGTGGTCAGGCCCTCATCGGGTAGTACAAGTCACTAGACCCGGCGCAGTCCGTCTAGATACCAAAGATGGCACCCCACTGCAGAACTCATGGAACATTGAGCATCATCGTAAGTTCTACCCATGAGGCGCAGTTGCCGGGCCTCCCGGTAACACTTTTTGTATAAGTTGGCCAGCAAGGCATGTAATCCTTTGTACAAAGCCGAGCACAGATCCCGTGCGTAGTAAATAAAGCTAAGTGTTTCACAACCTTTGTCAATTCACATTTGAATATGTGTTGGCCTTTATGTTGTGTTACATTGCAACCCTTGTGTGAAATAATCTAACTATAGGGGAATGTGACAGAAAACAAAAAATTTCCGCACTATGAACAGCCCAGGACCACTATGAAGATACATACAAGGTTTTTGATCTGATCGTTACCAACTCGTAGCGCAGCGGAAGTACAGTTGGTGAAGATCATTGGTGCAAATCCCCGCAGCTAGGATTTTACAACATCCCAACTTCAAGGATGTACTCCCTCAGACAGCCCCTCAGGCGGTCCCTCTGACAGCCCTTCGGGAGGCTCTCGGACAGAACCTCGGACAGTCCCTCGGACAGCCCTTTGGGAGGCCTTCACAGAATCTCGAACGATCACTCGGACAGCCCTTCGGGAGGCACTCTCAAACTAAGATCGAAACTACAACCTCTCTACGGAGTTGCACACATACAGTGTCAGCTATCCGGCAGGGCTTCGTCGTCCAGAACTAGTTCCCACCGGAACCCAGACAGCATTTCGGCTCTACGAAACTATTTCAGGGGAGAGAGAGAGAAAGCTAGATCATGCATGGCATTTGTATGTGAGAGAATAGTGAGTGTGGAGAGCTCCTCTCCACCTCTATTTATAGGAAAACCAAGGGGTAGGGTGGCACATGAAAATACCAAAACACCCAAGCTTTATGTCACACATAAAGGGCATAAAAGAAAGGCAAGTGGAGCTCCATGGAGGAGCTCCACCCTTGGCTGGCCACCCCATGGGGGCCCCCCCAAAAGGGGTTCCCTCCTCCCAAGTCATCCCTTCTAGAACTTTGGGAAAAGCCCTAAAAGGTGGCTTTCCAAAAAGCAATCAAAAAAGCACTTTCACTATTCATGAAGACATTTTTCCGTGACAGTTAAATCCAAAAATATTTCTGTAGGTCCAGAACATTTCTTGTACCCACTAAAACAATTCTAGACGCATTCCAAAACATTTCCAGATCAATATTTTTCTTCAGCGAAAAGCAACCAAAGCAATTCCAGAAAAATTCCCGAAGTTCCCAGAACAATTCTGGTATATCCAAAATATTCCAGGTGCCGAAACCTATTTTGCTTAGTGGTTTACTACGAAACAACATTTTGGTTTTACCGAAACTTTTCCGGTGTTCTCTCCAAAACCTTTCCGTTGTCTCTAAAACTTTTCCGATGACTTTCTCTCAGACTCCCTGTCTAGTATTCAGTAGATAGATGACCCTTAAGCGTGTGACCCTATAGGTTCGGTGAATTATAGACATGACCGGAACACTTTCCGATCAATGATCAATAGCGGAACCTTGGACACACATATTGATCCCTATACCCGCATGAATGAATATTCGAGCGAACCTCTAGTTGCCGTGTGCTATTCCTGTTGCTTCGTGATATGTTACAAACACCCGAGGTGAGACTTATCGGCATCCCCGTGGATCAACAACTTGTCCACTATGCGAGTTCCCTCGTTACCGGTTTTGTTCTCTTTTCTTGTTTCCGCGTTCCGGCATCCCTGTGATCAAATCACATTGTGTCTGGCCAGACGAGAATGGATACCGTAACACCAAGAGGACCCAAGGAATATCTCTCCATCGTCGGAGGAGCAAATCCCAATCTTGAGCTATAAAGTCCCTTGTCATACTTTCCCATGAACCCGTAAGCCACTGTAATAGCCACCCTTTGACGGATGACATTTACCAAACACCAAAGTTCATGAAGCAAGTGCGAAGGAACTGGATACTCTCATGGTCTAAGGAATTATGCAAACATTAACTTTCTCTATGTTATATACCATTAACTTGTGACAAAGGTATCTCATAGCATAACATCAAATCACTGTTCAAGAAATCTTCCGATTCACCGATTAATCTTCCGATTTATCGCTAATCGGGGGGTGACCGATAAGATTATGCCTTATCTTTGTCATTTATCTTTTGGACCGATTTATCGTTCTAACAAGCGATTTATCGGGTATCTACCGATAAATCGGACCTATTCATAGCACTATGTTTGCAAAAACTATGATTATTTATGTTTTGTGGACCTTGTTACGGAATATGTACTATTGTCCTATTTTGTTTGTCATTATACGAGGATTCAAAGGCTAGAAATCAAGGTAACACTTCTGTCAAATATTGTTTTGGTGTTGAATATAGCGTATTTTAGTGTTGGGAACCTGAGATTTGCAAAAAAAAATCCGATTAATAGTCGACCGATAAAATTGATTAATCATCCGATTTCTGATTAATCTCTAATCCCTAGCTGACCGAGACGATAACGATAAGCGATATCCTCAACATTGCATCAAATTGGGTCGATTCAACACAAGTGTTCTCCTAACAATGTGCCCTCAAAAGTTGCCGGCATAGACATGCCCATGATCAGGAAAACGTGATCATCATGCAACACTTGAGCCAGTCTTAGAGGCTTGACTAGGAGTACTTTTTACCGTTTATTATTCCACACGTGCATATGAGTTTTCCTCCGAGCCTCGTGGTTATTGCAGACTCGAGAACCATAGCAGTTATAGCACGGAATATAAACATAATTATGAACATGGAGATAACTAATAGCATTTATTATTGCCTCTAGGGCATATCTCCTACAGACTCCCACTTGCACTAGAGTCAATAATCTAGTCAATGCTAATGCACTTTACACCTATGGTATACCGGTGTAAAATATGCTTTGCTTGTGGTATAGTCCTTTTCCAACGGAACTGATAACTTCGGGTCCGTCTGTATCTTTGCATATCCTCGCATTTTCACGCTTTCACAAAATTCATATTTTGTGTGGACTTGGCTTTGTATATATGTGAATCACTGGTCGAACCTTGATTCCTCAGACTGAGCAATGGAGCAACTATCTGCAATAGTGTCCCATTGACCAAAGCCATCTTGGAACCATAATAAGTTCATGAATGAACTATATGATCCAACATCTTCTTTGTCGCTTCTAAAGCGTCAACATACTTAGCCTTTGTTATAGAATTCGCCACACTAACCTGTTTGGAACAATTCCAACTTACCGTGCCACCATATCATGTATTACACAAAACCCTTAACATAAATCAAAAATCGCATGGAGCATGGATGAAGACTATATCGATGTAATTTCTTACAATGAGCACTTCATAATCTTCGCTTGTGAGAAAACATGTCATCTGTGCTACTTTAGTACTCAACGACATTTTTCACTGTTGTCCTACGATCAATATTTTGATCACTTTGGTATCTGTACTCGCAACTGCTTGAGAGTACTGGACATATCTGGTTGTTTTACATACCATGGAAGACATGATTAATCGAACCACAAAAGTGTGTGGAATCTCCATTATGTATTTTGCACATCAGTGTTTTTAAGACATCGAGTCTCGCAAAACTCTTTCCATGTGACTTCGGCAAGAATCACTTCTTGGTGTTCTCATGCTAAACCATTTTAGCATCTTATCAATATGTATTCTTGGCTTTAGCCAATTAGGCAATTTTACCTCCATAGATAATTATGCCTAATATCGAGGCTACCTAGCCCAAGCACTTCATCGCAAACTATTTTCAATGAAGCACTAATTCGTGTCAAGAAATTTATATTTCCAATTATCAATGTGTCATGCACACATGGTTTTAGAAATATTATTATGCTCCCACTTACTTTCTTGTAACCACAAGCATCTTCTCTATCCTTTGATGAAATCAAACTCTTTTGACTATTTCATCAAAACGAAGATTCCAACTCCATTATGCTCTCTTATGTCCATTACTGGAACTCTGAAGTTTGCACATTCACTAGCATCCTCTGGATTGACAAAATACTTTGGACTGTATCACATGCAAGTCCTAAGTTGCATTTCCATCTCATGGAAATCCTTTTTGGCATCCATGCATCATATCTCATGATTGAAATATGTATTAATTGCTAGTTTAACGCGAACCGACTTTAAGCATCGCTACGGAGAGACAATCTTACCGTAGTTAATTCCTTGAATTTGTTATAAGCAACAAGTCGAGCTTTATGGATAAAACATTTTTATCCGTATTTATAGTTCCATTAATATTCATAAGACTCTAAGTCTTTCGAAGGGTTTATCAAGATCTAATCTTGAATCATTTATATGGATACTATCTCGGATTATATTGGCATTTAGCCAATTCCAGAGTCAGGGCCCATCAACGCTTCCTTGTGTATCATAGGTATACTATTGTCTAACAACAATATCTCGTTTGCACACCTGAGAGGTTTGCACGAGTTTTGCCTACGTGGTTCAGCTTCAAGTTCGACCGAAGTCCATACATCTCATGTAGAGGCTTCCGTATCAGTCACAGTAGGAAACTCTGGAATTACTTCCAAGGTTTCTTTCCCTTGACCTGATGACGAAGATACTGTTATCTCATTGAGTTGCACTGTCCTCCCACTCACCTTTTTGCAAGAACCATTTTCTTCAAAATCATACCGTTCTTTGTGGCAAACCTTTTGCCTCGGTATAGTGATGGAGGAATACCCAATAACTTGGGATAACCTCCAAAGTAGTACTTGTCTGATTTGGAACAGGTTTGTAAAATACTTTACACAAGCCCCATATTCCAAATGTTCAAAAAAGACATAACATGGTTGGGCATACCATACCATGGCTTCTTTTTAACAGATCTAATGGCGCTCTTTTTAGTGTAAAAGCCGCAGTCTCTAAAGCATTACTTTAAAAGGGATAATGGCAAATTGATTTATGTCATCTTTGATCTTACCATGTCATAGATGGTTTGATTACATCTTCACGGACATTTCACTCTCAGTGGTGTTTCGGGAGATGCAAGTTATGAAACTCTTTTCACAACTCATCAGACATTCGCTAAACTTGTAACTCAAATATTCCTTTTCGCAATCTAATTGCAGAAACATAATTTTCTTATTACAATAATTTCTACTTCATTTTGAAAACTTTTTGAATGATTTCAAAAGATCTAGACTAATGTCTCATCAAGTAAATATCCATATATCTACTTTAGTCATTTCTGAAGATAGACAAATCCACTGCTAGCAACAACAATTATCGGACTACACACATCAACATGTATGATCACCAACAAGTTTGTTACTCGTTCCTTATGGCCTGTGAACGGTATTTCAGTCACTTCACTTTTCAGACAAAAGTTGCAAGTGTCAGGTGATTCATAACCAAATGACTTCAAAATCCATCATTATGGAATTTCTCCATGCGGGTTTCTCTAATGTGACCAAATGCAGTGCCACACATGTGTGGTATTCTTTTAGTCTTGAGACATTTAGCATCAGTGTCATAGATGTATTATATTATTATCAATATTCATAGCATACATCTCATTCATAATGAAAGTATGGCCCCTATGTTATTCATAACATCGAAGAACAATTCTTCTCTCATGAACAACCTTCTTGCAACAAACATTATGCAATGGGCTAGAGTGTATAAAAACTCTAAAATGAAATTATGAAAATAAATGCAGAGGTAACATACTGATGGAGGGTCTACTAACTTTTACAATGTTCCCAATGTGTATTTAAACCTCATTACTGGCTAGTCTTTTAGGCCGTAGTAGTTCTTACATCGAGTCGCAACAGAATGCAATCGAGCAGGTATCTCTGTGATCAATTTTATTCAATCACAGTGCCCAAGAATAAGTGACTAACAATTTAATCACAATTCCCAAGAACTATTTCTTTGACCAGCCTTCTATACATCTATAACTTGTATGACATTCATACATGAGCTAGACATTCCAGTCTTCTCTCTTTTGCCTTTATACTTCTAACATTTTTACTTCCAATATTTCTCCTACTCTTAGAAGAAGCACCCAACTTTAAGAGTGGCGTCAGCCCCGGATTTCCTAGGCATGACAGCCTCACTAACACCCTTCGGACATTTCCTTCCTCTTTAAGTTGTTGTTTTATTCACCTTCATTACATGACAGGCGTTCTTCTGGATCCCTCTCTTGTTAGTCAAATGCATAGTAAACACTTTTACTAATAATTTGCAAACAAACATTGCCTTGGATATCTCATATCTTTTAGCCTTTGTCTGTATTAAAAAATAATTTTCAGTTCCATGAATATCACATAACTATCCCAAACCTTTGAAGTTCGGGTCTTATGGAAGCAAACATATTGCACTTGACCGTAACGGAATTCTAGATTTTGGATTGAAGGACGAGAGTCACATCATCCATAGCATTAGCAGAGAATACTGAAAGCATGCGATAGAACAAAGTCCTTCTCGGCACTGTTGAGGACAATCCTCACATTATGTTACCAATCATAAAGTTTTAACCAGATAAATAACAGCTTATTCAATTTTAATAGGGAAGGTGGAAATGCGAGCCATTATTCTACAACTTTTATGCATACAACACTTAGACAGTGTTCATAATTAATTGCACTAAGAATTAAAAGAATTAATTCTAAAGTGCGCTCCCACTCAAATCAATATCTCTCATAATTGATTGTGAGTGATACAAGACCCATATTGAAATTCCACGCCAAGGATGCATCCATCTCAAGTGATGAGAATTGCAATTGGTAGGCCAACTTGCCAATCACATCTCTATCTGACTCATGTTCATCTTTCGATGGGCGTGTTCCAAGCTCAGGACAATCCTTTGGAACGTCAAGACAACCAAGTGATTTCTCCGTGAGGTCTCAACTCACCCGCCTCATACTTCTCCAATCATTCGTACCCATGCATCCATGTGATACCCCGAAGAGATAGGTGCCGTGATGGTGCTACACTTGGGAGAACACTAACTACTTGATATTTTTGTGAGAGATCACCCTAATAAAAGCGACTACCGCGCAATCAAAAAGGGTGCAATAAAAGTGATGAACATCTCAGGCAATTCATAATAGCATGATATGGTGTAGCCCTTTCTGATGGAGAAGTCTTTAATTTCTTCTTCTTCGGCATTTGCGTCGGTGTTCACCTTCGCGAAGATTGCCACCACCTTGTCGATGCACCAGATAATATTGCTATCTCTATAGCCAATAAAATAAGTGCATTACATAAGGTTGACACGCAGATCATTAAAGGGACAATCATATGGCTCCAGCCATCATGCCGAATCATGACACGCAGGTCATGTTAATTAATTTTACATCATATCGACATCTCATACAAAATCAAATTGAATATGATGAAGACTATACCACATCACATGCACATCTCATGTCATCCTGCAAAACCAAGTTAGACGCCTCTAATCGGTTTATGCAAAATTTTATTTTACGTGGCTTCTAAGGTTTCGAAACAAACCGAAGCTACCAACGTTTATCATCAAGTATGATTATTCAGGTCACTAGATTAACTTTGTGGGGCATATGAAACACGAGATAATAAAATCTCGAGCCCCATACTGAACTTCGTCATACACAAGAACCTCGTGCAGATCATATCTGCATTGCCCTTTAGTTTGTGAAACATCTATCTTTCTTTAACTACGGCAGAACCCAAAGACACTGAAGCACTTCGTTGATCTGTCAACCAGCATACTCAGGAGCAGCATGGAAGGATCGCAGACTGCCAGAACTTTGTAAGATTCTACCATGCTGTCAAGATCAGGACTACGCAAATTCAAAAGCAATAGGAACATCGGGTAAATAGATTTCATTTGCTACCCGCATAAATAATTTTCAGCAATAGATCTCATCTACTACAAAATTATACTATGCAATACCCATACATCTCATGTACTCTAGATCATAACCTGCATCTACGCATAGCACGGCTCATGATGCCACTATAGGGGAACATGACAGAAAACAAAAAAATTCCGCACTACGAACAACACAGGACCACTATGAAGATGCATACAAGGTTTTTGATCTGATCATTACCAACTCGTAGCGCAGCGGAAGTAGAGTTGGTGAAGATCACTGGTGTAGATCCCTGCAGCTAGGATTTTACAACCCCCCAACCGCGAGGATGTACTCCCTCAAACAGCCCCTTAGGCGGTCCCTCGGACAGCCCTTCGGGAGGCCTTCATAGAATCTCGGACGGTCACTCGGACAACCCTTCAGGAGGCACTCTCGAACTAAGATCTAAACTATGACCTCTCTATGGGGTTGCACACATACGGTGTCAACTATCCGGCAGGGCTTCGCCATCCAGAACTAGTTCCCACCTGAACCCAGACATCCTTTCGGCTCTACGAAACTATTTTGTGGGAGGGGGAGAGAAAGGCAGATCATGCATGGCATTTGTATGTGAGAGAAGAGTGAGTGTGGAGAGCTCCTCTCCACCTCTATTTATAGGAAAACCAAGTGGTAGGGTGGCACATGAAAATACCAAAACACCCAAGCTTTATGTCACACATAAAGGGCATAAAAGGAAGGCAAGTGGAGCTCCACCCTTGGCCGGTCACCCCATGCCCCCCCCCCCAAAAGGGGTTCCTTCCTTCCCAAGTCATCCCTTCTAGAACTTTGGGAAAAGCCCTCAAAGCTGGCTTTCCAAAAAGCAACCCAAAAATCACTTTCACTATTCACGAAGACATTTTTCCACGACCGTTAAATCCGAAAGTATTTCTGTAGGTCCACAACATTTGCAGTACCTAAAACAATTACGGACGCATTCTAAAACATTTTCGGATCAATGTTTTTGTACAGCGAAAAGCAACCAAAGCAATTCCGGCTGCTCCGGAACACTTCCGGATTTTCTCTCCGAAAAAATTCCAGAAGTTCCCAGAACAATTCTGGTACCTCCAAAATGATCCAGGTGCGTGCCGAAACCTATTTGGCTTAATGGTTTACTCCGAAACAACTTTTCAGTTTTACCAAAACTTTTCCGGTGTTCTCTCCGGAACCTTTCCGTTGTCTCTGAAACTTTTCCGGTGACTTTCTCTCAGACTCCCTGTCTAGTATTCAGCAGATAGATGACCCTTAAGCGTGTGACCCTATAGGTTCGGTGAAGTATAGACATGACCGGAACACTTTCCAATCAATGATCAATAGCGGAACCTTGGACACCCATATTGATCCCTATACCCACATGAATGAATATTCGACTGAACCTATAGTTGCCGTGTGCTATTCCTGTTGCTTCACGATATGTTATAAACACCCGAGGTGAGACTTATCGGCATCCCCATGGATCAACAACTTGTCCACTATGCCAGTTACCTTGTTACCGGTTTTGTTCTCTTTTCTTGTTTCCACGTTCCGGCATCCCTGTGATCAAATCACATTGTGTCTGGCTAGACGGGAATGGATACCATAACACCGAGAGGGCCCAAAGAATATCTCTCCATCATTAGAGAAGCAAATCCCAATCTTGAGCTATCAAGTCCTTTGTCATACTTTCCCATGAACCCGTAAACCGCCGTAATAGCCACCCTTTGACGGATGACGTTTAACAAACACCAAAGTTCATGAAGCAAGTGCGAAGGAACTCGATACTCTCATGGTCTAAGGAACTATGCAAACATTAACTTTCTCTGTGTTATATAGCATTAACTTGTGATGAAGGTATCTCATAGCATAACATCAAATTGGGTCGATTCAACACAAGTGTTCTCCTAACAATGTGCCCTCAAAAGTTGCCGGCATAGACATGCCCATGATCAGGAAAACATGACCATCATGCAACACTTGAGCCAGTCTTAGAGGCTTGACTAGGAATACTTTTTACCGTTTATTATTCCACACGTGCATATGAGTTTTCCTATGAGCCTCTTGGTTATTGCATACTCGAGAACCATAGCAGTTATAGCATGGAATATAAACATAATTATGAACATGGAGATAAATAATAACATTCATTATTGCCTCTAGGGCATATCTCCTACACTAACATGCTGTCAAGTGTTCCTACCGGCAAGTTCTTCCTTTTTTGTATGTGACAGGCAGAAACACTTCCTTCGTGTGCAAGTTTCCTGGGGGGAGCAACGGTGTGGACACCCAATGATATTCAAGTTATCATCAAGTACAAGAAATAGTACAGCAAAGAAAGCTAAGTTGTGAAAACTTTGAAACAATTTCTTTGTTAAAAAACTTGGTTCTTCCTTGAATGATTATGTTCTTTGTATGAAAAACTTGCACGCGAAGGAACCTTGTCGGAATTAGTTGCGCTCCTTGTTGTTTCGAGTCCGCTCAGCAACATAGGTGGCTGCAATAAGAACGGCAAGTGTAACGTTACCAGCACGCGACACTTCTGGCAAGCTGCTAAGGATCCGTTCCTCAAGCACTGTCGGCTAGAGTGAGCGCGCCGGGAAGTTTTCTCCAGCAAGCGTAGGGTACAGAAATTATACAAAGGATGAATTGCATAAGGAAGAAATCAATCATTCACTTGAACATAAGTCATAGTACATCAAAATGGCAAGGCAGGGCTAATTAAAGATTAATTGTTTTTCTTTACATGACCCATGTCTGTCGCAAGCACCGGCAAAAAGGCTAGTTCCTGAGCTCACCTTGGACCCTGGTTGGACCTCCGGCAGCCCTTTCGATGATTGGCATCATGATCTTTTCAGCCAGGGTGGTGTCGGTCCCCTTCAGAAGGCTGGTGAAGGCGTTGGAGACGTCGATGCCAGGATTGTGGTGCACAATCTTGATGAGGATCTTCTTCATCATGTCACGAAGAAATTTGCGCGATTCAGCGGCAAACTTGGCGGCTCGTTCTCTGTGGTGTGCGTCAAGTGCTTCAACGAGACCCTTGAAGAAGTGAGTCAATGACACACTTTTGGCTTCATGGTCCTTGGTGGTAAAGCACCAGTCCTCCATGCCCATAAGTGCAAGTTGCGCACTGAGGCATTCGGCAGTATCGACGAGCCTGCGGTCCAAAGGCCGATGGACTACTTTAGCTACAAAAATGAGTTCTCGGCGTCGGTCAGTGTGATCTTGGTCTTCTCCAATTCGTCCGTCAAGAGCCTATGTTTGATGCTGGCAGCTCCAAGGGAATCCTCCAGTCCGGCAAGCTTGGTTTGCAAATCAGCCTTGTCGTTTGTGGCTGTCTTGAGTTCTGTGTTCTTGGATGAGAGCAATGTTTGCAGCTTCGCCAGGGTGCGAATTGCATTCTGTGTTAACTCCTTAAGATCATTGACCTCTTTGCTCTTGGCGGCTAGATCCTCTTTGAGTTTCTTCACCTAGGAGGCCAGCGCCTCTTTGGCAGTCTCAGCAGTATTTATAGCATCAAGTGCCTCCTTGAGGTTGCCACCATGTTCTGTCGCCTGAGTTTCGAGCACTTCTTGCTGTTTCATCATCATCTCTTTGGCCCTCTGGTTCAGGAGAACCTGAATCTCGTTGTTCTTGGTGCGGAGGGTGTCGGTAAGAGTTTTCTCTCTAGTAGCAAGATCTTCTTCGTAAGCATCAAGACTGACACTGCATTGAGATAGCTTCCTGTCAAGTTCTGCAATTCTCTTATCGGCTTCCATCTGATTCAATTCAAATTCAGCTTTCTCGAACACGAAGGCCAGCTTGGCGGTGGCAAGATCAGCTTCTTGGTCCCTGATGCTTTGGACCTTCTCCTCATACCACATATGTGCTGCTTCAATTCTTTCTCGCAGCCTCTCTTCGGCCATTCCCACAACGGTGGTACGAGTTTGAAGCTTCTCGCAACGTCTAGTGTAGCTCTCCTTCATTTCTTTGAGCCCATTCTCCATGGACTCTAAGAAAGCAAGGTCAGCAGTCTTGGCGCTGGCGTTGTGCTCCTCTTTAATGCTCCTAGATACAGGGATGACAACCTCATCCACCATGCCCTCGAGCTCAAGATCCCCGGCAACAGATGTGCCGGGGGCTTTAGATTCTTGCTGCACTTCAAGAATCATCAGTGAATTTCTAGTGGGAGGAACTCCGGGTGCTGTGGCTTGGTTGTTAGTGGTAGGCACTGTGTTGTCAGTCGCTCCCATCTCCACATCCGTGCCAGCGCTTGTCGCTCCTGGGGCAGGGATGCTATCAGTGGCCTTGGCAGCCGCATCTGCAGCTGCCTTGGCGGCCTCCTCCACAGAAATCTTGCTGGCTTCAGCTGCAGCAATCTTGGCGGCCTCATCGGTGGCGTTCCTTGCAATCTCCTCCACATCGGCGGTGATCTCCATCTCATCAGGAGGAGTTGAGACTGCAAGAAGAGAAGAACAAAAATCAAGACTCAGAAAGTCAAATTCAAATCAAGATAAACAAGACAGTATTAACAAGATGGGAAGCGCCCAAGGTGGCAGGAAGCTTACCGGTGTCAGTTTGTGGAGGAGGCACCATGTCTCCTTTGGCAACATCGATTACTGTCGCTCGGTCCCCGGTAACCTCGGTTGTCGGCATGTCCTCGACGCGGACATGCTCGACTTGGTGCTCTTCGCGAGGAGAGCTACTTCTTATCGGAGACGTGCTTCTCGGAGGCGTGGTGGTGGTGTCAACATCTTGGCGCACCTCATTTTGGTGCTCCATCTCCACTTCCATGTCAGTACCAGCAGACGAGGTACCTACGACAGTACTTGCCGGCTGGGCCTGGCTAATCTCCTCATGCGAAGAGCCGAGCACAACAACCTCTGGAGAGGTTGAGCTCTGCCCCGCACCTTTTGCCAGCTCGCTCTCCTCGGCAGTCCTTGCCTTCTTGGCAGGCCTCTACACCAAGGGCACCATATCTCTACAAAATCAAGATAGTCACCAGTCAAGATAGTGGCGGTAGACTACAACATGTAAATAAAGAAGTAAATCAGCACTTACTCTTCTTCCTCAACATCGCTGAGATTGGAGAGATCCTAGTATGGTTGGATTTCCGCACTGGGGGCTGGAGGAGGAGGTGGAGATGCCCGAGCATGCTTCGTCAACAAGGGGGCTGGGGACTGAGAAGACCCCACTTCCTGCGTTGCCGATAGAGTCAGCTGCCAGGAAGATGGGCACCAAGAAGGTTGTTGCCGCGTAGGCTGCGGCCAAGAAGGTTGTTCTTAGGGAGCTTCTCGCCAAGAGCCTTGGTGCTCACCTCCTTGTTGGCAGGCTTGTCGTTCGACGAAGAGGGACATACCGGCTCTTTGGTGGCGGCCTTCTTAAGGACATGGCTCTTCTTCTTCTGAACATGAGGGGCAGGGGGCTCCTCTTCCTCCTGCTCCTCGGCAACTTCCTCGTCTTGTTCTCTGGCAAGCTCTTCCCGTGGCTCTTCGGCGTGTTCTTCTTCACCACTATCTTCTTCCTCTTCTTCGATGGCCGCGGACCTAGAACCGCTGGCACCTTTTGCCATTTTGGCTTCTTCTGCTCTGCTAGCAATATATGCTAGCTCCTCGTTAGTGGTGTCACGGATTAGGTCCTTCTCCACCCTGGTTGGATTCTCCACCAAGTTGTCGAGCCACGCTTTCACGTCATCGGCAGGAGGTTCTTTCCAGTCGCCTTCAACTCCTTGGGCGTTACACGATGGCATCATCGCCAAGATGGAGTCCTTGGTGGAGTTGATGCATAAGGGAATCACCTTTGCCGGTAGGGGAAACTTGTCGGTGGTGCGGAAGAGCTGATGTGCAAGGTTGGCATGCTGCAACACCGTCAAGTTGTTGCTGAGGCCAGTGTGTAGCCACATGATGTCAGCGGCCTTCTGACATTCCTAGGCGCGCCGCTCCTTCTTCTACAGAGGTGCAATGCTGCGCCGGAGGAAGTCCACGCCTACCATCTTGAAGGTTAGGCCGGCAGCCTTGAGACAGGTGATGCGGTCCAGCGCGAGTGTGAGCTTGCCGTCACAAATGCTGACGTCGCTCCAATCCTTGCCACGCTGAACTCTCTCCGTCCTTGGGGACAGTAATCTGGGAAGTTTTTCTCCTTGATCCAACACCAGTCTGCCCTCCATTCATCCCACTTCAAGTGCAGGGCACCCTCAAGGTAGGCTTGCTTGGCACCAGTTTTGGGGATCCAAGTAATGCTGCTAGAGAGGGCATCTCCTTCGATGCGGGGGATGAAGAAGTGGCAGAACAGGGCGACGTTGGGCATGACTCCAACAAAAAATTTGCACAAGTGAGCAAATACAGACATGCAGGTAACAATGTTTGGAGTGAAATCCAAAAGCCAAAACCCGTAAGTCCACATGAGCTCAGCAAAGAAATCAAAGAAAGGGGGGACGAGCCCGCAGTAAAAATATCCGGCGAAGAACGGATACTTATCAGGAGAAGGGCAGGCGTCGCCGGGAAGCATGTGTGGCGCGCCATGATCTTTGGTTTCCTTCCCCCACATGTATGCATATTTCGTGACCAGATCACTCTTGTTCAGCACCGGCGGCGTGAAGATGACATTCTCCCACCGCCGTTTTGCCGTGGCTTCCCTCCTCTTCTCTGCCTCCGGGTCGACTGGCTTGGTGGCCTTCTTCGGTGCCATGGCGACTCGATGTGGACGGATTTGGTGGATGGGCAGTGGCGAAGCACGGCGGTGACGAAGGACTCTATTCTTGTGAAAAGAAGTGAGCAAGCAGAAGATTACGGAATGGATTGGGGCAGCGAATGGAAAATTGAGTACTGCCCCTTGCAGATTCCTTTTTATGGGGAAGGCGCGGGGGCTGGCTCTTTACCGTTTGACGTGGCTGCATTTTTTGAGTCGCACGCCCCTGGTGCCGTTACATTCCACCTCTCCCATGTCCTGCATTAACTGCGCCATCATGGGTGCGCAGTAAAAGTGATGATTATGGCAGTTTCCTTCCACCACATGTGTCTGTGCATGATTTTGGGCCTAGCCCAAACGACGCTTCGCACGCGTGTTAGGCCCAGGCCCGAGGGCTCCTGTCGGTGCACTGAACATGGTGTCCAGTACCCCTAACTATGCACATATACTAGCAGCCTCCGTACCGATAAAGGCTTGACGGAGGACAGCCATCCCCAAGCAATCAAGACTTGGTGGAGAAAAACCATGAAGAAGACCTCAAGGCAGGTCATTGAGAAGTACTAATGCAGTACACAGAAGCAAGACTCAAGCTGCCGGCAATCATTGAGTCAGCAAGGTCAAGGCCTGGCAAGCCCCCTCCACCGCTCCACCGTGGCGATGCGACAGGCATCCGCTTCTAGGTGTCGGGCGGGCAGGCTGTTAGGTGGGGCTTGTCAGGGCACGTGACACCTCGCCGCTTGAAGAGCAACTTTATTGACACCCGTCCGATGGCGTGTAAGCTTAATAAAAGTTAGCTGGGCTGGCGTCCAGGTGGAGCACTGTTTGCTTGCCGGAGTCCACTGCAGCATGACATCTAACAACACATTTATTACTCTTGTCCTATATCATCAGGATTATGTATAGGGTACTGTAGCCAATGTTTCCCTTGTGTAATTACTTCCTTGCCACTGTGGTAATGATGACCCACAATTATAGGGGATCAATCGTAGTCCTTTCAATAAGTAAGAGTGTCGAACCCAACGAGGAGCAGAAGGAAATGACAAGCGGTTTTCAGCAAGGTATTTTCTGCAAGCACTGAAATTATCGGTAATGAGTAGTTTGATAGCAAGATAATTTGTAACAAGTGACAAGTAGCAATAGTAACAAAGAGTGAAGCAATATGGCCCAATCCTTTTAGAAGCAAAGGACAAGCCGGAATGATCTCTTATAGTAAGTAAAGCGTTCTCGAGGACACATGGGAATTTCATCTAGTCACTTTCATCATGTTTGTTTGATTCGCGTTCGCTACTTTGATAATTTGATATGTGGGTGGACCGGTGCTTGGGTTCTGTTCTTACTTGAACAAGCCTCCCACTTATGATTACCCCCTCTCGCAAGCATCCACAACTACGAAAGAACAATTAAGATAACTCTAACCATAGCATTAAACGTATGGATCCAAATCAGCCCCTTACGGAATAGCGCATAAACTAGGGTTTAAGCTTCTGTCACTCTAGCAACCCATCATCTAATTACTACTCCACAATGCATTCCCTTAGGCCCAAAGATGGTGAAATGTCATGTAGTCGACGTTCACATAACACCACTAAGAGAATCAACAACATACACATCATCAAAATATCGAACGAATACCAAATTCACATGATTACTTATGACAAGACTTCTCCCATGTCCTCAAGAACAAAAGTAACTACTCACACATCACATTCATGTTCAAGATTAGAGGGGGGTTGAATAGCATAATAGATCTGAACATATAATCTTCCACCAAATAAACCGACAAGCATCAACTACAAGATTTAATCAACACTACTAGCAACCCACAGGTACCAATCTGTGGTTTTGAGACAAAGATTGAATACAAGAGATGAACTAGGGTTTGAGATGAGATGGTGCTGGTGAAGATGTTGATGAAGATTAGTCCTCCCACGATGAGAGGATCGCTGGTGTTGTCGATGGCGATGATTTCCCCCTCCCAGAGGGAAGTTTCTCTGGCAGAATCTCTCCGCCGGAGATCAAAAGTGCTCCTGCCCAAGTTCCGCCTCGAGACGGCGGCGCACCGTTCTGAAAGTCTTCTCTATAATTTTTTAGGTCAAATGCACTTATATACCAGAAAATGGGGGCCATAAGTGGGACAGGGGCTCCACGAGGTACCATGGCGCGCCTGGGGGGTGGCGTGCCCTGGTGCCTCGTGGGCACCTGGGTGGCCCCTCTGGTACTTCTTGATTCCAGTATTTTTTATATATTCCAAAATAATTTCTCCGTAAAATTTTAGCTCATTTGGAGATGTGCAGAATAGGTATCTCTGACATAGCTTTTTCAGGTCCAGAATTCCAGCTGCCGGCATTCTCCCTCTTTGTGTGAATTTTGCATATTAAGAGAGAAAAGGCATTAGAATTGCTCCACAAAGTGGTATATTGATTAAAAAACACTATAAATAACAGTAGTAAAACATGATGCAAAATGGACGTATCAGGTAACCCCTTTCAACTATAAAAGGAGGGTCATGGCAACCTTTACAAGGATCAACACTCTGCTCATTTGCACATAGTAGCTGCACTTCCCGAGCACCTTGCCGGCAAGCTTGCGCTCTTATAATAGGCAGAGACTTAATCATCCAATCAATCCACCAAAGCAGGAGTAGGGTTTTATGCTTCACAGTGGCCTGAACTTGGATAAAACACTAGTGTGTTGATCTGCTGGATTTGCTCTTCGTGTGCTGCGTCCCCTTACCGAACGTAAAGGGGCTCTCTGGCCCCATAGATTGTCGTACTCCGACATCTACCTTTGAAATTCCATAATCAAATCTTGATAACTCCAAATCCAAGAAGGAGATAGTGAATATTTTTCATTTGACCCAAGCTATTTTATAAAAATAGCACTCTGGTTTTTAGAGCACTTTTATTTTTCAATTATTTTTGTGAGTCTTATTTGGTACCCTCTCTTTGCGATGATAGATTGCGACATAGAAGTGGTACATGGAGAAGGTGCTGAAGAATTTGAAGGCTTTGAAGACCAAGGCAAGCATACCCCACCCCACCTTGCCATGCCTTGCCCCATTTATTTAGTCACTTGGATGAATATGTTGGCTATCTAAATTATACTTATGGTTCGGAGTGTAGTTCCTGATGAGTTGAAGATGATAGATGATAGTGGTATATGGATGGACACCCCTTTTTGAGATGAACTACCCACTAGGTATTCAGAATAGGTGGCCTAGTTGGTGTTTAGCACCATGGTTAGCCATGGTAGGTTAATAAGTAGAGCTTTCGGATGGGAACAAAATGTTGGGAAACGTAGAAGAAAACAAAAACATCATAGCTTACGAAACCGGAACCCAAGATCATCTATGAAGGAGAAGGTAGATTGGATCTAGATCAGTTTGCTCACCAAGATCGGAGCGGAGAGGGGAGTTGGTGAAGTGAGTTGATGCCGATCCCCGCAGTTAGGAATTTACAACCTCCCAACCACGAGGATATCTCCCATGAACAAAGATCGAACGCACGATCTCTCTACCGAAGTCCACGCGTACGGAGATGTCAATCTGGCAGAGCTTTGCCGTCCAGGACGAAGGTCAACCAGAGAGCAGGAGGGAGGGAGAAGCAGCCTTCCGGCGTGTATGTATGCGGGAGAGAGAAGAGACGGGAGGGGCAGCCTTTGCACATGGAAGAGTGTCTTTGGGGGTTGCCCCTCTCATCTATTTATAGGTGGAGACGGTGGGTGGCCGACTTGGGGAGGGGCAACCCCTAGGCCACCGCCGCCCCCCATCTAGGGTTTGGCCAGCCCCTAGGTTGGCGCCCCCCTATGGTGGGGCACCCCTTGGCTGCCGCCCCCTTTGCCCTTCCACAAAGCAAAGGGGCACATCCCCTATGGGCCCATGGCGCAAGTGGCTGCCCCCCCCCCCCCACTTGCGCCTTCCAAGTGGGGGTAGCCCATTAGTCTTTTCCGGCCACTAGGAGGTTCCAAAAAAATTTGGAACCTTTCTTAACCTTCCGTAACCTTCCATTTACTAAATTGGGGTGCTCTGGAACTTTTTCGGACTTCTGGTTTCACCTGGATTTCTTAAAACCGTTTCGGTTCTTTCTGAAACTCTTCCGGTTCTCTCTTCGGAATATTTCCATTCTCTTTGGAACTTTTCTGGTGCAATATACATAAGCTTCTATCACTCTAGCACTCAACAGATTGACTACCCTTAAGCGTGTGACCATATAGGTTCAGTAAAATGCAGACATGACCCGGAATGCTTTCCGGTCAATAATCAATAACGGGACCTGGACGCCCATATTGACTCCTACACTTACATGAATACTTTTTGAGTAAACCTTTTATTAACTTTGCCAATCCCTTCACTTCATGATACTTTACAAAGCCCGAGGTGAGACTTATCAGTATCCATGTGAAGCAACACTCGATCACAATACCTAGTTATTCTTGTTTCTGGTTTTGTTCTCTTTTTCTCGTCTCCGTATTCCGTTATCCCCGTGATCAAATCACCAAGTGTCTGGCCAGACGATATTGGATACCTTAATACCAAGAGGGCCCAAAGAATATATCTCCTTCGTCGTAAGAGAAAATTCCCATCTCAAACTATTAAGCACCTAGACATACTTTTCCAATGTACCTGAAAGTTTTTGTTATGATCACCCCGTTACGGGTAACGTTTAACGAACCCCAAAGTACACCATATGGTATGAAGGCACTCAATATTCTCATGGTCTAGGGATACGTGCATTCGTTAACATATCGATGATGATACTTATACTACCTGACGATGTGATCTCAAGTATATCATTCAATTGGGTCTGTCCACCACCCTCGTTATGTTAACAATGTGCTACTATTGTTACTGGTATTCAAAATACCCTATGATCAGGAAAATAGGATCATCATGCAACACATAGGCTAGTCTTAGAGGCGAGACTAGGGAATTAATTTATGTTTATGTTTCCACAAAAGCATATGGGTTTTCCTCCAAATCTCGTTTATATGCAAATCCGGAAACCATCACAATTATAGCATAGAAATATAAGCATTAATAATGAACACGAAAATATAATAATATTTTATTATTGCCTCTAGGGCACTATTTCCAATAGTCTCCCACTTGCACTAGAGTTAATAGGCTAGTTTACATAAGTTTTTAACACCTATGCATTCCGGTGTTCCTCATGCTTTGCTCATGGTAGAGGCTTCGTCAACGGGTCCGACACATTCAGACTCGTATCAAATTTGCATATTTTCACATATCCTTCGTCCATGAAGTGGCGAATAACGTGATACTTGCGATCTACATGCTTGGACTTCTGGTGAGCTCTTAGCTCCTTTGCTTGAGCCACGACACATGTATTATCACAATAGAGCTCCTGTGGATCCAGCGTATTCAAAACTACACCAAGCTCGATGATGATGTTCCTAATCCAAATGCCCTCCTTTGAAGCTTCTGAAGCTACAATGTATTCCGCCTCCATTGTAGAATCTTCCACAGTACTTTGCTTAGAAATTTTCTAGCTCACTGCTCCACCATTGAGTGTGAAAACATAGCTCGGTTGAGATTTGAAATCATTAGGATCAGTCATGAAGCTTGCATCTGTGTAACCCTTTACAAGGAGCTCTTAATCACCTCCATAGACTAAGAACATTTCCTTTGTCCTATTGAGGTACTTCAAAATATTTTTAACTGCTGTCCAATGATCCATTCCTGGATCACTTTGGTACCTGCTACTAACACTTAGCGCATAGGAAACATTTGGTCTTGTACATATCATGGTGTACATGAAAAATCCAATTGCCGAAGTATATGGAACCTTGGTCATCTGCACTCGCTCAACAACTGTCTGAGGACACTGATTTCTGCTAAGTACTATGCCATGTGACATTAGGAGTGTACCCTTCTTAGCATTTTCCATTTTGAACCTTTCCAAAACCTTGTCAATGTACGTGCTCTGGCTTAGCGCTATTTGATGTTTTGATCTATCTCTCTAGATTTTAATGCCCAATATATACGATGCTTCGCCTAAGTCTTTCATCGAAAAATTATTCTTCAATGATTCTTTTACTTCGCTAAGAAAATTCACGTTATTCCTGATCAATAATATGTCATCTACATATAAGATTAGAAATACTTTCGCGCTCCCACTTTTTTTCTTGTAAACACAAGATTATTTTCCGTTCTTGATGAATCCAAACCCTTTGACAACTTCATCAAAGAGAATGTTCCAACTCCGTGATGCTTGCTTCAAAACATAAATGGCTCTTTGAAGCTTGCACACCTTCCCATCATCCTCTGGATCGACCAAACCTTTGGGTTGTATCATGTACATGTCCTCGGTTAAATTTCTATTTAGGAAAGCCGTTTTGACATCCATTTGCCATATTTCATAATTGTAATATGCAGCAATTGCTAGTAGTATCCACACAGGCTTAAGCATCACTACGGGCGAGAAAGACTCGTCGTAGTCAACTCCTTGAATTTGTCCAAACCCGTTTGCAACAAATCAAGCTTCATGGATGGTGACATTACCATCAGCGCCCATTTTTCTTTTGAAAATCCATTTACATTCAATTGGTTTCACACCCTCTGGAGGATCTACCAAACTTGATTTTCGTACATGGATTCCATTTTGGATTTCATGGCTTTAAGCCATTATGTGGAACTAGGGCCCGCCATTGCCTCCTTGTAATTCACAGGTTCATCATCTTCCATGATAATGATTTCATTTTGGAACCACTCTTGTTCTGAATGATTTCTCGTAGACCTATGTGGTTCGGCAATAGCCTTGATCGGAGTTCCTACACTTTTGTAGAAGCTCCCGGCTCAGTCACAAGGATGATCTTCAGAATTACTTCCAGTGCCTCAACCCTTGGAACTGTGACCGAAGATTCAATAATCTCGTTAAGTTGTACCTTCCTCCCACTGACCTCTTTCGCGAGGAACTCTTTCTCAAGAAATACTCCATTTTTAGTGACAAACACTTTTCCTTCGGTGCGGTGTTAGAAGGAATACCCAATAGTTTCTTTGGGATAACCTACAAAGTTACACTTATCTGATTTGGGATCGAGTTTGTTTGGTTGCAAACGCTTCACATATGCAGAAAATGGTGATGACCAATGAGTTTCGGGGTGGTTTCTCAACTGAGTTCTGAGTTTTCTGCACTACAATCAATTTTTTGCCAGCACCAACCAACAATCCACACACAGAGTAAGCACCATATTTCTAAGTAGAAAACAAGCTTACTGGGTGCGTGTGGAGTACCTTTTTTCGAAAAGGAGGATATTCCCCGGCCTCTGCATTGAAAGAAGCACACAGCCATATATTATTGAAGACACAAAATCCAGCAGCCGAACAAATTCAACCCAGAAAAGAAAACCCGAGGCCGCATGCCTCGCGACAGCAGCTCCACCAGGCAACCACTAACCCTATGGTAAAAGACAAAAACAAGCGAAAAGTACATAGCTCCTAGGCTAAGCCTTCAAGAAGGAATCGCCGCACGTGCGCCGATGGGTACGTGTGGAGTACCTGGTCCTATCTTTCACATCAATTTGAATAAAGATGTCGATGTTCATGTTACAATCCAGATGTAAGTTTAAATGTTTAATAGACCATGAGATGGTTATTGCATACTGCTCCACATATTAGTTACCGCTCGGTAGAACAAATATAAGAATGATGAATGTATTCAACTGCTACAAAAGTGAATATGTGAATTAATTTAATATGAATATCGCACAAAACAGTCAAAATGGTACCAGAGCATAGGCACTGTCAAATTTACTATTAAAATAATATTCTAACTTTATCCTATTACTGCCTGATACTATTGCCATGAATATAAGTATGTGAAGAGTATATTCCAATGCCAAACCCAACCCAACGCAATTAAGCACATTATGTGGAAATGCATCATTTTAGTATAAGCTAATAACAGAACATAAAATCGAAAGGCAAGACAACCTTCTCAGGAAAATGAGCAGATCAAATTACAAAAGATGACCTTAAAACCAGCAGGAGCAAGAACTTCCAGGTTTTGATGGGCCTGTATTCCATTGCATATATGTGTTGGATGTCATCGGTCATTGATAACTTTAAACATCTTCTGGGCCCCGCATGTCTATCATGATATCTTTCCCTTAAAGGGGCTGACATATTGACAATTTCATCAACCTAAGAAACACAGAGCTGGTTAGATGGTTTAAGAAATACAAAATGAGTAATGATCTAATGACAACCAACTTTTGTACAGCAATGCACAATTAGAAATTACGAATATCTTACAATCAAAAGGTAAGGAAATAGTGAGAATCTGAGATAAGGGTGAAAAGCTCATGGAACATACACAGAATGACACTCCAAAGTTCCGACTGAGGAATTGTGCCTTTGTGGCACACTCATTAAGTTGAAGTGAAGCAAGTCAAGTAAAGGTTTAGATTCCACTACAAACGCCCTATTTCAGACAAATAGCCATCACCAAGCTGAAGTATCCACAAGAACACATCCATGCCATACATTGCATAACTATGCTGCACCGGGGGGGCACCAAAGCAGTACTAATATCCACAACTCGAAATGAAAATCACAACCAATCATTCACATATTGAATTATAAGGGGACTACAACCTATAGCACAAATGGTCCATCGAGGATGGCGGCCTCCATGCACCCGACGCCCTTCGGAAGCACACCAGCGCCACATTCATTCATGTCAGCAAAGAGGAACTGCTCAAAACACTGTCTAGCCTGCACTTCAGTGCCGCCATGACCGTTGAACCCAGGCAACCCGATAGCACATAGTTGAAGCCACTCTGGCGACACACGCAGCCAGAGTCACCACAAGAACGCATCTACCGGACCAAGGTTGCCAGAATCATGATTCTGAATCGGATCGGAGCTCCGATGGTAGGACCACAAATCGTAGAATCTTAACTATTAGAATCGTAAAAACGTAGATTCTACTAACAGAAAACATAGAATCAGAGTGGTGAGTTTGGATCATAAAGCCGTAGCATCGTACAATAGAATCGCGATTCTGACAACCTTGCACCGGACGCAGATGCACGCTCAGTGCGGATGGTGGGGTCAAGGCCATGAGTGCGGTCGTAGTTGGGGTCCAGGCTGGGGATGGAGTTGGAGTTGGGGTTCGAGCGGAGGAACAGGAGCGACAGCAGGTGGTGGAGTTGGCGTTGGGGTTCGGGTAGGAGGAGCGTATGCAATAGCGGGCGATGGAGTTGGCGTTGGGGCTCGGGTAGGAGGAGCGGATGCGGCGATGTGTCGGAGTTAAATCTGGCAGATCTTGGGTATGGGTCCTGATATGGTAGCCTTGGCACGATGGTAACAGGGACACATGATTTTACCCAGGTTCGGGCTCTCTCGAAGAGATAATACCCTACATCCTGCTTTGATTGTATTGATTTGAGGGGGTACAGAGTACATGTTAATCTACCACGAGATCATTGTCGGTGTCAAAACCGGCAGATCTCGGGTAGGGGGTCCCAAGATGTGTGTCTATGGATCGATGTTAACAAGGGACAATAGGGACACAATGTTTACCCAGGTTCGGGCCCTCTTAAAGGAGGTAAAACCCTACGTCCTGTTTGATTGTATTCGGAGTGTGTTGGGGATATAACTATTAGGTATGACCCGCCCAGGAGGGGCCGGGTTATGCCGTTGGCGGCTTAAAGACGAAGAGGCCTGATAAGGTCCAAGAAGACATGAAGATGGCGGTTTATAGAGCAAGCTTGTTGAAGGCCCAAGACCCGGAGGTGACTTGAGGCCCAAAGATGTGAGCCGCCATATGTTAAACTTGTTCTATAAGGCAAGCTTAGTTAGAAACCGAGCCGGTCACGTTTGTGTGAGCCGCCCGGGACTCTGTAAGCCGCCGGGCATCAACCTGTATATAAAGGGGTGACCCAGCGGCAGGTTAACTGAAGAAACGATCAATCGAGAACTAGGTCAAGCATATTCACTCCCTGGTAATCGAAACTCAAGTAATACAACCTAAAGCAGGAGTAGGCTTTTACCTCATTGAGAGGGGACGAACCTGGGTAAACTCTCTATGTCCTTTTTCCCGTTTCAACCCCTTCAAGCTAACCTAGTTGCGATGGCTCCACACCTAAGTCATTTTGTTAGGGCATCTGCCGTGTTAAGTCCACGACAGTTGGCGCCCACCGTTGGGCCAGAGCACGGTGGTTTCGAGTTCTTGAAGGGCAACTTCGTAGGGATCAAGGGATACGCCGTAGGCCGGATGACTAAGAGCCACCGCGGCAAGCTCTACATCGACGACGCTGGCTGGGGCCCCGAGGCCGGCTCAATCGAGTACGGGTACCGGGTCCCCTTCAGCAGAATCCACGTCTTCATCGGCAAGATCGGCGAGTCAGAACCTGAGCCAGACACCTGCACCGACATCATCGAGACGGCTCAACGCACATGACCCGCCGTGATTCAAACCGCCGTCAAGCATGCCTTCATTGGTTTCATCCACGGGGCAGATCTCGAGGAAGGATCTGTGTCCGGTGAAGAGACGCCATCTATTCTGATGATGAGTCCTCAACCGGCGAGACCGATTCAATGTATCAACTACAAGATGGTAGGCTTGGGGGCTGTTCCAACGGCAACAATATTCTGGACCCTTATGAGCCGCCAAATAGAGTCGCGATCTTCATGGCAGGCACGCAACCGGTGCAGAATTCATCAACCGTGGTGGCTATGACTTCCAGCTCGACGGCCGCGGCGAGCAGCTCTGTGCGCCCGCCGGCTCAAGTTTTATCCGAGCTCTTGGAGGCTTTGGCAACCTTATTAGCTGCAGAGGTAACACCAGAGAATCAAGCACAGCATAAGGTGGATGTCACGAAACTGCGAGATGAGATAGCTCAGGCCAAAGAGGAGTTTAATGCCGAGAATGCTAGGATGGCGACAGAACGAGCCGCCCTGGACGCTGCGTCACAATGGATTCAAGCAGAAAATTTCTGGTTAAACTTGGATCAGAATGCATCTAACGCTGTTCTGCGAAGGAGGCACCAGAGTCATTTACCTTTGGAGTTCAATGCGAGGAATCTTTTCAACACGCCTGGGGCTGGACCAAGTAATCCACTCGAGGTAAACCGGGCTATCGAGGCGCCCGTGACCAGGGCGATGGCTCAACCCCGAGTTGCAGACCCGCCTCGTTTGAATTTGACCCCGCCTCAGCAAGTGCCGACGCCGCCGGGTCATTATTCTAAACCTCTGGATAACATGATTGCTGCCGCATCACGACTGGCGGCTCTTCCCGTTGAAGGCGAGTCTCCTGCCGCAATGGAGATACGAAGGGCAGGGGAGCTTCTTCAGACAGCGGTGGCTCAGTAGGCGGCTTACTCATACAGTCATGATCGGATTCATTCAACTCCACGCCCCAGTCGGAGTTATAGCCGGCATATTGAGTCACCGACAGTTTCGAGCAGTGAGCGGCGCCGTAACCAGCCTCGTGGGCATGACCCACCGCATGTGGATAACCATGCTCAGGTTTTGGTGGGACAGGCCAGGGCCCATCGGGAGGCTGAGCTGGCGGCTCAGTTAGCGGCCCATCAACAACCTCAGCTTAACTCGTCGGTATCTGTGGAGGATGGGATGACTTCTAGAACCATTGGTGTGCCGTGCCTAGTGCCGGCTTTATGTAATGAGCGCGTGCCCAAGGACTTTAAGGGCCCCCGCAAGGTGCCCAATTACACAGCGGATCAACCCCCAGAGGCTTGGATTGAGAGCTATGAGCTAGCCATGGAGATGTTGGACGTCAACGATGCTGTGTGCGCTAAGTATTTCACCATGATATTGGATGGGCCGGCTCGCACCTGGCTAAAAGGGCTGCCCCCTAAGTCCATCAGATCATGGGCTGAATTGAAGACACGCTTTATTTAGAATTTCAAAGACACATGCAAGAAGCCTCTGTCGATTCTTGATTTAGACACTTGTATCCATAACGAGGGTGAGTCAACCGCCCATTGGATGCGCCGGATTTCGGCTATTATCCACTCATCGGATAGCATCAACACCGGCTCAGCCGTCCTCATTTTGGAGAAAAATTGCCGGTTCCTTCCCCTCAAACAGAAGCTGGGGCGGCTTAAGCGTCACTGCAATGATATGGGAGAGCTCATGGCGGCTCTTATCAAATACGCTGACTCTGATAACACTAAGGACCCTGAGTCTGACGAGGAGAAGGCTGGCAAGGGGGAAAATGACAATACAAAGGGACAGCAGCACAATACGGCGGGTCAAGGTAATAACGGTAAGCGCAAGCAAACTGACGGCGGTTCAGATTTTGTGGCTAATACCAATACACAGAATAATAATCAGCGTCGTCAGGGGAAATCATCAATGCCCTGGTTTGGCAGGCCAAAGTTCAACCTTGAGGCGATAATGAATAATCCTTGCCCAAAGCATGGTTCTCAAGAGAAGACGACCACTCATTAATGGAAAGATTGCTTCATCATGAGGGAGTATAGAAATTCCGGCTTTTTTCAGGACAATCATGGCCCGCATGGCGGGTCAGGATCTGGCTCTCACGGGCCCGGCTTTGGAGGTGGCAGCTCAAACTCTGGATTTCAAGGCCAGGGCAATCAAGGTGGTTTTAATCAGCAGCCCAGCCAAGGTAATCAGCAGCAGCAGTCCAGTTATCAGAATAATCCAAAGCAGCTGAATAGTGGCCAGTATCATGTTTTTACCACAAGCTTATGCAAGCGAGACCAGAAGGTTCATAAACGAGCGGTGAGCACGGTTGAGCCGACTGTCCCTCGGTACTTGCAATGGTCAGAACAGCCTATTGTATGGAGCTATGAGGACCGCCCACCCCGAGTTGACAACCCGGGTCAGCTGGCTTTGGTGGTTGCTCCTCAGGTTGGAGGATACAAGTTCACAAAGGTGCTTATGGACGGGGGCAGCAGTATCAATATCCTTTATTATGATACTTTTCGCCGTATGAATTTGACTGACAAAGACCTTAAGCCGTCTTCTACTATTTTTCATGGGGTGGTGCCTGGTAAGTCGGCATATCCGGTGGGTAGGATAGCTTTGGAAGTGGCTTTTGGCGATGAGCATGACTACAGGGCCGAAACATTGACTTTTGAGGTGGTCAAGATCAAGAGCCCTTATCATGCCTTGTTTGGACGGCCGGCTTACGCCAAGTTTATGGCACGGCCTTGTTATGTTTATCTACAGCTTAAGATGCCGGGTCGTAAGGGTACCATCACGGTGCATGGTGACAGGAAGATAGCTTTGGAGTGTGAAGAGGGTGACGCTGCCTATGCTGAGTCTGTTTGTGCAACAGAAGAGTTGAATTTCTACAAAGATAATGTTGATCCGGCGGATATGACCCCCTTGAAGAAGCCAACCACAGAGCATGATCCTTTGTTGAAGTTCAAGTCGGCAGATGACACCAAGCAGGTCGATTTTGTTCCTGACGACTCATCCAAACAGTTCAGTATCAGTGCCAATATGGATCCAAAATAGGAAAGCGCGCTCATCGAGTTCATCCGTGAGAACCGGGACATCTTTGCATGGAAACCTTCAGACATGCCAGGTGTACCGAGGGAACTCGCTGAGCACACTCTCAATATTGATCCAAAATTTAAACCAGTCAAGCAATTCCTTCGTCGTTTTAATGAAGAGAGGCGCAAGGCCATTGGTGAAGAAGTGGCCTGGCTCTTGGCGGCCGGGTTTATTATTGAAGTTTTTCATCCTGAATGGTTAGCTAACCCGGTGCTGGTACTTAAGAAAAATAGCACCTGGCGCATGTTTGTGGATTACACAGTCCTTAACAAGGCATGTCCGGCTAATCCTTTTGCTCTCCCTCGTATTGATCAGATTATTGATGCTACGGCGGGTTGTGAGTGTTTGAGTTTTTTGGATGCTTATTCTGGTTATCATCAGATCAAGATGGCAGTTAAGGACCAGGAGAAAACATCTTTCATCACTCCCTTTGGAGCCTTTTGCTACGTGTCTATGCCTTTCGGGCTCAAGAGTGACGAGGCGACTTATCAGCGGTGTGTTCAGAATTGCCTCCACAACCAGATTGGACGCAATGTCCATGCTTATGTGGATGATATCGTTGTGAAGTCCAGGAAGAAGGAGACCTTATTAGATGATTTGAAGGAGACCTTTGACAACCTCCGGGTCTACAAGATGATGCTTAACCCGGCCAAGTGTGTCTTTGGTGTGCCAGCAGGCAAGCTGTTGGGTTTTTTGGTTTCTGAGAGAGGCATTGAAGCTAACTCGGAGAAAATCATGGCTATCACTTCTTTGGCTAAGCCAGCATGTATCAATGACGTCCAGCGTTTGGCGGGTCATATTGCGGCTTTGAGCCGGTTTATAAGCCGCTTGGGCGAAAAGGCTATTCCTCTATACCAGATGATGAAGAAAACAGATCACTTTGTTTGGAGTGATGCTGCAAATCAGGTGTTCGAGGCGCTTAAAAAGCAGTTGGCTGAGCCGCTGGTTCTTGAAGCTCCCATTGATAAGGAGCCCTTGCTTTTATATGTGGCTGCTAACAGTAGAGCCGTTAGTGTAGCGGTTGTTGTGGAAAGGAAGGAGTCAGGCAAGGAATATCCGGTTCAAAGGCCGGTTTACTATGTTAGTGAGGTATTAATTGAATCTAAGCAAAGGTACCCACATTGGCAGAAGCTAGTTTAGGGAGTGTTTATGGCTAGTCGTAAGCTGAAATAGAATTTCCTTGGTCATCCCATCACTGTGGTCAGCTCTGCTCCTTTAGGGGATATTATTCAAAACAGAGAAGCTACAGGCCGGGTGGCCAAGTGGGCCATTGAGCTTGGACCCCATGTGTTAAAGTATATGCCTCGGACAGCTATCAAGTCTCAGGCGCTTGTGGATTTCATCAATGACTGGATAGAGTTGCAGATGCCTGAGGAGAAACCTGATAATACGTATTGGACTATTCATTTTGATGGATCCAGGCAGTTGGAAGGCTCGGGGGCTGGAGTTATTTTGACTTCCCCACGAGGTGATAAGTTTTGTTATGTTTTAAGGCTGATGTTTCCTTGTACTAATAATGCAGCTGAGTACGAGGCCGTACTCCATGGTCTTCGGATGGCCAAAGAAATGAACTTAAGCCGGGTGAGGTGCTTTGGCGATTCAGATCTGGTGGCTCAGCAAGTCTCAGAAACTTGGGATTACAAAGACCCACTCATGGCGGCTTATCGCTGGGCGGTTGATGCTATTGCTGGGCATTTCAAGGGTTATCAAGTGGAACATGTTGATCGCAGGAAAAATGAGGCGGTTGATGCTTTAAGCCGGCTGGGATCTCAGTGTAAGCCAGTACCACCTAATGTTTTTCTTGATATTCTGAATAACCCTTCAGTTAAATTCCCTATGGAGGAGGATCTTGCTATCCCTGACCCGGAGGCACAGTTGGTGGCGGCTCTTCATGTTATTCCTGACTGGACAGTTCTGTATTTGGCTTACATGACTCGGGGTGAGTTGCCTAAGGATGAAACTTTGCCCAAGCAAATAACCTGGCGGTCTAAGTCAATGACCATTGTCAATGGCGAGTTACACCGATGCAGTGTCACAGGGGTGTTTCAGCGCTGCATCTCTCCTAAGGAGGGCCGTGAGATCCTACGAGAGATTCATGAAGGAGATTGTGGCCATCATGCCAGTTCTAAGTCTTTATTGGCTGACGGCTCATGCTGATGCAAAAGATCTGGTTAGCAAGTGCGACGGCTGTCACAAATTTTCCAGACGAGCTCATGTGCCGGCTCAAGAATTGAGGATGATTCCAATTACTTGGCCGTTTGCAGTGTGGGGGTTGGATATGGTTGGACCTTTCAAGAGATCCAAGGACAAAAAGACCCACCTATTGGTGGCGGTTGACAAGTTTACGAAGTGGGTTGAGGCAGAGCCAGTCAGCAAGTGTGATGCGGCAACAACCAGCAACGGTGGTCCAATTCATTAAAAAGGTGATTTTCCGTTTTGGCTACCCTCATAGCATCATAACTGATAATGGTTCTAATTTGTCTAAGGGTGCTATGAAAGAGTTTTGTCAACAAGAGCATATTCGTCTTGACGTTTCATCCATGGCTCACCCCCAATCCAATGGTCAAGCAGAAAGAGCCAATCAAGAAATCTTGAGAGGTATAAAGCCCCGGCTTATGGTCCCTTTGCAGAGGACGCCGGGTTGTTGGGTTGAGGAGTTATCCTTAGTGCTTTGGAGTATCAATACTACCCCCAATAGATCCACGGGTTATACACCTTTCTTCATGGTTTACGGAGCAGAGGCGGTTCTTCCCAGTGACATCCGTCATGACTCGCCCCGCGTGGTGGCTTATGTTGAAGCTAATAATGAAAAGGCACGTCAGGATGATCTTGACCTCCTGGATGAGGAGCGTGACCTTGCGGCGACTCGTTCAGCAATCTACCAGCAAGATCTGCGTCATTATCATAGTCGCCGGGTTAAAACCCGGACCTTTCAAGAAGGTGACTTGGTGCTCTGGCTCATCCAGGATCAAACAGATATGCACAAATTATCCCCACCTTGGGAAGGGCCTTTTGTGGTCAGCAAAAACCTGAACAACGGTCATACTACCTCATTGATATTCGGGACCGCAAGGACTCACACACATCGGAGGAGGAGACCCGCTGGCCTTGGAACCTTGCTCATCTTCGGCCTTATTACACTTGAGCCATTGGCTCTGGTGTTTTACATATTTTCATCAATGTATATATTATGATTAGTATAATAAAGCCAGCATCCCTGATAATTCAGGGCCTCTGTCGTTTCATTTCTGAGTATCTGAGTCTTTATTGTCAGTTCATAAGATCATTTGGGGGCTTCCTGCTCACTGAGTATAGTTGTGACTACCCTCTTGATCCGGCTTACACGCCTTGTTACAAATTACTTGGGGGCTTCCTGCTCACTGAGCATAGCTGTGACTACCCTTTGATCCGGCTTACACGCCTTGTTGCAAATTACTTGGGGGCTTCCTGCCCAAGTTAAAAGGTTACCAAAGAGAACTTGCTGCAGTGTGCAGTTCAAACATAGGTATCCTGCCTTGATGGCTTATTATAGGTCACTTGGGGGCTTCCTGTTCAATGAACATAGCTATACTTACCCTCTTGATCGGCTTGTGTGCCAGGTGTGAACACCTAATTCCGGGTTATCCTGCCTGTATGTCCTTGTCACTCCTCCCAGGTATTCCTGGAATGACCCGCCGTACTTTCAACAGTCAATCTTGTTATAAAGACCCTGAACTTGTTGAAGTTAAAACGGCGGTTGGTCATGTGAAGGCCGGCTTACGGGTTTAACTGAAGGATTAACTTAGTGGTTGTGCGGCCCATGAAAAGCACTTGAAATTTTGGCTTGGCAGCCTATGAAAGCCTTGTTTTTTTTCTGATTTGTTATTTTCTTTGAACATAGTTTGGATTTATATCCTTGTTCCATATTAACATATGGTTTAAAACAATTCAGGCCATGTAGCCTTAATCTTTATGACTCATATTTGAGCATATCTGGGGTTTTGATAACCCGCCCTGGCTTTGGATGTTAAGTCGCCAGTATACTTTGCTTGCGCAGTTGGAATTATGCGCTTATGAATACTTGGGTTGTCACCCTCAATGGATGTGGCGATATAAGCCGGCAGTTTGAGCCAATCTTCCAGGTATGTTTGTAAATTGTGGGATGAATAGGTGAGGTTTGATAACCCGCCCTGGTTATAGATGTTAAAGTCACCAAAAAAATTTATATGGGACACCATGACCTGCCCTGGCGTGAACCACCAGGGCACATGTTATCTACTTGTGTGCAGGGAATATGATAATATGACCTACGGGATTGATAATATTATGAGCATAAGCAGCAGATCTTCAAACATCAGATCGGCGGTTTTAAGTATTATGCAAATAAGCATGCACGATGGCATGGCAGATCATTGTTTTCAGCTAGCCTATTACAAGGCGTCGAACGGCCCAAAAGAATAAGTGTTTTTCTGTGCACAAATTCCATGTGGCAGTTTGCAAACCGGCCCTTTGGTCAGTTCTCTTGGTCTGGGCGGGTTGCGGATTCCGGGTCATCCTGCGCCGGTTCTTCGTCCTCGCCCATCATCTGGAAGTCAGATGTGGCCCAGTTGATCCCAGTCAAAGCTTTAAATACAGCTTCATCATCTATGAGGGTCGACGGGTCAATATCGGGAGCGAAGGTGTGCTTACGTGTTGGTGGGATGAGATCCACAGCATCATGAACCGACGCTGCTACCCTTGAGTTTTCTTTGGTGTAAGCCGCCTGATATTTTGACAAGTCAGTCTCTTCAGCTAGCTTACTTGCCAAAGGGCGCATTTCCCTTACACACTTGGTGAAATCTGCTGCTTCGAAGGGTGACCCGTCCTCTTTTAAGCTTGGGCAACCGGTGGCCAACTCTTCTGGGTCCAGTTCTGCTTGCCATGCCTTTGCCCGGCTCAGCGCGGTGATGGCACCGGCTCTGGCGGCTGATCGCTTCAGCTCTTCAACTCTTTGCGGCAGCACAGATAATTTCTCCAGCACTTCCTTGATGAGTGAAGGTGGTTGCTTCTTATGTGAGATAGCGGATATAGCCCGTTGAGCGCCGGTGTATAACTGCTCCACAAGGGTATACGCAGCTTTAAGCTTCACACGCATATCTTCACCAAGTTTGGAGCTTCTGGAACCTACATCGGCAAAGATATTGATAAGTTGGTTGAGGGTTATTATATGATGGTGGTGAAAGATTGAAGTATAATGTTACTTACCAAAGATGGCGGCTATCATGCTATTAATCTGCGCTTTAAGCTGGATAACTCATCAGTCACCGGCTTAAGAGCAGCCTCAGCATCTTCAGCTCTTTTCAATAGAGCCGCCTTCTCTGTATCCTAGCTATTCCTTTCAGCGTTGAAATCCTTTTTCAGCTTCTCAATGCCTTCCAAAGCGGTTTTCACTTCTGATTTGGCCTTGGAAGTTTCAGATTGCTGTGTTTGGATGTTCTGCCATAGATCCACCACTTGGGATTCTTTCATATTTAATTCAGCCTGCAAGACAAAGAGATTCAGCAGCAGTGTGTGGTTATGATAATCATCTTATTTGAAGTCCCAAGCATAATACAAGTATTTTACTTGGCACTTGGGGGCTAATGTGTATTGCGCTTTTTTAAGGCAAATTTTTAATGACCCGGTTAGTTTCTTCAACGGAAACCAGCTCATGGGGGCTACATATGAGGATTTGTTCATAAGTATGGTGATAAGTCCTGGCTTAGCTATGCAGCCTAAGCCGGCACTTGGGGGCTACATATGCGGATTTTTAGCACTACCATTTGAAGTTCCGTCTTAACCTTCCAGTTTAAGCCGGCCCTGGGGGCTATTCATTTTGATTCAGCAGAGTTAACAATTGCTATGGAATAGCTACAAGGTCAAAAATGCTATTTAAGTCTACAGCATGTTCACTCCTTCCATATTCAGCAGACTTGGCGGCTGACAGTTATATATATGAGAAGAGTTTTTACAGTGTTTACCTCAAAGCGCTCCTTCATCAGATTGACTAAGCCGGCTTCGAAGTCACGGCTAGTATGAAGGCGGTTTAAATAACCCGCGTGAATCTCATGAGCGTTGAACTGGGCATAGCTTTCTAGGTCTAGCTTCCATTTGCCCTTATCCGCGGCTGAAAATTCCTCCTTGGAACTATGTTTTGATAAGACAGTGGGGTTGCCCGGCTCTGCATAACCAACCCCAGTGATAATAACATCTTCAGCCTACTCCTCAGCAGGCTTGGGGGGACTATGCGGTTTAGCATTGGCCAGGTTAACGTCCACGAAATCCATTATAACATTGTGTTCTTCTGGCGGCGGATCATCAGTAGCTGCCTCAGAGGTTTGATGCAAAGATTCAGACATGGTCTGCTTCTCCGGGTCAGCAGCCTTGGGATCTTCCGCCGGTTTATTTACCTTCAGCTTCTTGCTAGGCTTAGCAATACCACTGGAAATAAGACGCATGAAGGGGTTAGTATATCAAATGTGTAAGTATTAAAGCAAGAGAAGTTTCATGTTCTCACCCAGGAGCGACTTTGAAAAGAGGAATCTGCGTTCCAGTTGAGTCACCGGAAGAAGAGTGAGAAGTTCCCTGATAGTTTGAATCAGAAGGGTTAAGGGGTTGTCGAATAAGGCCCGTCATTGGAAAAGTTAAGTCGGAAATCTGTGAAACCTCTGCTCGGCGCTTGCGAGGAGCCGGCGTGTTGGGTAAACCAGAGGAGAGAATCCCACCGCCACTGTTCCAGGTTGTGCGGCGAACTTCATGCTGCTATTTCTTAAAAATAAAGGTGGGATCCAAGTAAGCTAAAGGGTGAGAAAACCTTACTTTCTGGCTCGCTTGACGAACTTTCTGTCTTGGCAGAGGTTTTGAGTCGGAGGAAAGGATAGTTACCTCTTCACCATCTGCATGGCTGTCCTCCGTGTCATCCTGATAATAATCAATGTCAATAAGATGAACAAAGAAAGAGCCAAGGGAGTCAAGTTCTACCTCCGACTCATCATCCAGAGTAAACGGATCAATTGCATCTGCCTTCTTCTTGGCAGGCTTCTTGGAAACCTTGGTTTTGGTTCTGACCTTCTTGGCCAGCTTATCGTTGAGTTTCTTGTTCCAAAAGGGGGAATCAGCCTGCAGAAGTTCAAGCAATTATGAGAAAGCGGATTGGTAAATAATGAGTTAGTGAAAGTTGCTCGAAAAATACCTACGGCTGGCGGCTTGTTGAGGGTGCAGAAGGGGTTCAGCCCCACTTTGCTGCAAGTCTCTAAACTCTCGTGGAGCAGAGTCTTAGTCATATCATTGATCTGTTGATCATCCATACGGATTGGAGAATAATGCAGCGGGTCTTTGACATCGCCGGTATACTCACACATTAAGCCGGATCGGTGGCTTAAGGGTAAGATTCTCCATGCGACCCAGCATCGAACCAGATCGACTCCAGTCAAGCCATTGGCCATTAAGGCTCTGATCGTTGAAAAAATGGGCATATATTTTGCCCATTCTTCAGTGCTGATCCATTCTGGCAGAGGATGTCTGTTGCTAAGCCGGCTTTCACGATAACCCGACAGAGGATTTTCGCCTTCTGGAGATGTATCCTTGCAGTAAAACCAAGTCTGGTTCCAGTCCTTAGGATGACTGGGAGGTGTGGCGGCAGGAAAGGTGGTTTCTTTCCGTCTCTGAATTGAAATGCCACCTAGTTCTAGGCTGGGCCCGTCTGTGAACTCGGTCTGGCGGTTCAAGTAATAGAATTCCCTGAACAATTCTACAGTGGGCTCTTGTTGAAGGTACACTTCGCAAAAAACTTGAAAGTTGCAGATGTTTGAAACAGAGTTGGGCCCGATATCTTGAGGATGGAGTTGGAAGAAATGCAGCACATCACAAAAGAATTTTGAGCCGGGTGGAGTGAACCCCCGAAGCATGTGATCAGTAAAAACTATGACTTCACCCTCTTTTGGATTGGGGGTGGTTTCTGTGCCTGGGACTCTCCAGTGGATCACATTCTTTGCGGCTAAGATGCCCACTTGAACATGTTCATTCAGCATTTGCTCGGTAACCCGGGAAGCGACCCAGTTGCATGAAGTGACGGTTTTGGTCATTTTGTTGATGAAAAGCCTAGAAAGGAAATATTGACGGGTTAAGGTTATGATGTTAAGCCGACCAGTGATCAAAAAGTAAGTGTGTTATGCAAGGCCAATTCGTATGAAGGTTGGCATGATTAAACCGCAAGACGATGCCGAATTATACAGATTCTGAACATATACTGACGGCTTAAAGTGGGGCTAATGGTGTCTGGCGGGTTATGGCCTATCATATAAGCCGCCCGTACGGCCGCAGTTTACATGTGTCTGTAGACCTATGAGTGAAATTTTGCTAAGTACTAAACAAACAGATTCCACAGATAAGTTCTATTATTTTGGATCTACAGTAGTTCAGAAAATAAAATAAATCTTAAACCTAAGGTGGCGGAAGCGGAAGAACTCATGTGCTCAGATGGGATCTTGTATAGAAAAGGTGCTCTTTGAGATTGGAAAGGGATGCTAAACTACTACCGCACAACTCCGGGGACGTGTTTGGATCAAACTATGCATTCTAAAAAAGAGAATGAAGAACAGTGAAGAACACCGACGAACGGCGGAAACCCTAAGGCAGATCTGTTATGAGGGAAGCTGAGTGCTTACTGATGCTGATGAACAGCGGAGGTGCGCCGCGATTTTCTGGTCTGGTCAGGTTGATGCAGTGGCCGGAGTTGCTGTGGTTGACGAAGGACGACGGCGGCGAAGCTCTGTTGCAGCGGAGTCGCGAGGAGGAAGAAGAAGATGTGAGGACAGGGGTAAAAAGTGAAAGGAAGGGCCCCTGTCCCTATTTATAAGGAAGTGACTAGACGGCATGCGCGGGAATCGAGGAGGCCGAAAAATGATTATGTGGCTATTTGGACGCCTCGATTTTCGGGAGGTCCATTAAGATAAGGATCTGTTGAGATATCCTGGGCTTTGTGCGAAGTTAATGTGCATGATGTCATGGCGGGTTACCACGATTCTGTGATGTGACGTCATGGCAGGTCGCAATGAATTGATAAGGAATTGATGATGGAAGATTCTGGTAAGTTAAGTGGTGAAGATTGATGTGAACAAGTTCAAATCAACCTGGGGCCTAATGTTGGGGATATAACTATTAGGTATGACCCGCCCAGGAGGGGCCGGGTTATGCCGTTGCCGGCTTAAAGACGAAGAGGCCTGATAAGGTCCAAGAAGACATGAAGATGGCGGTTCATAGAGCAAGCTTGTTGAAGGCCCAAGACCCGGAGGTGACTTCAGGCCCAAAGGTGCGAGCTGCCATATGTTAAACTTGTTCTGTAAGGCAAGCTTAGTTAGAAACTGAGCCGGTCACATTTGTGTGAGCCGGCCGGGACTCTGTAAGCCGCCGGGCATCAACCTGTATATAAAGGGGTGACCCGGCGACGGGTTAACTGAAGAAACGATCAATCGAGAACTAGGTCAAGCGTATTCGCTCCCTGGTAATAGAAACTCAAGTAATACAACCTAAAGTAGGAGTAGGCTTTTACCTCATTGGGAGGGGCCGAACCTTGGTAAACTCTCTATGTCCTTTGTCCCGTTTCAACCCCTTCAAGCTAACCTAGTTGCGATGGCTCCACACCTAAGTCCTTTCGTTAGGGCATCTGCCGTGTTAAGTCCACGACAAAGTGTATAAGGGTTACAAGAGTTGACCTACCTCGAGATCGTAATGGCTAAACCCTAGCTGTCTAGCATATGATCGTTATTTCTCTTCTATGGACCTAACCCTCCGGTTTATATACACACAGGAGGGGCCTAGGGTTGTACAGAGTCGGTTTGCAGAAGAAGGAAATAGTACACCCGGACACCAAACTTGGCGTCCACGCACATAGGAGTCCTACCCGGACACGGGAGATAATCACCTGCTTTGTCTTCACGGCCCATCAGTCCGGCCCATATCGAATAGACCGGACACCCGAGGACCCCCTAATCCAGGACTCCCTCAGTAGCCCATGAACCAGTCTTCGATGACGATGTGTTCGGCACGCGGATGGTCTTCGGCATTGCAAGGCGGGTTCCTCCTTCTGAACATTTTAATTAGGCCTCCTCCATAAAAGGATTGTGTCCGGTTCTGCATAATTAATACAACCCTTAGCCACAAAGGCAAGGCGTCCAAATAGAAACAGTGCCTTTACTGACAACCCTTCTGACAAAGCGTCACACTCGGCTTTTCAATATTTCAAACCATTTTCACACTCCTTGCTTCGTGTTTCGAGGCTTAGCCTCCATTTGCACGTCTTGTCAAAACAGAGATCATGCCCGCCCATTACGGGATTTTCATCAATGTGGTTTGGGTAATCCAACCGCACCTCATGCGCGATCTCGTTGGGAACAGGCGAGTTTTATGGCTTAAGAGAGGGACGCTTGGTATTTTCACCGTCTATAAAAGGATAAAGACCTCCCCTTTTTCTTCACGCCTTCCTCTAGCCTCTGTCTCCCAATCTTCAAGCTCCAGCGCTCACAACTCTGACCTCCTCCACCGCCACCACCCTTCCCAGCAATGGCCGGGTCCGGCTCCAAGGGCAAGTGGGAGGCCACCACCGTCACCGAAAGGGACATCAAGGATCTCCGGAGTGCGGGCTATCTGTCCGCGGACATCGCGCACAGGCTTCCAAATAAATACTAGGTCATCCCTACTCCAGGGCCTGGTGAGAGGGTTGTGTTCATCCCCCATTTCCTTCGAGGGCTAGGATTTCCCCTCCACTCCTTCGTCCGGGGTCTTATGTTTTACTACATGCTAGATTTCCACGATCTAGCCCCAAATTCCTTCCTCCACATATCGGCTTTTATAGTCGTGTGTGAGGCTCTTCTCCGCATCCCCCCACACTTCGGCCTGTGGCTCAAGGTCTTCAATCTGAAGCCGAAGGCGGTCGACGGACAGCATGCAGACTGCGGCGGGGCTATGGTAAGCAAGCTCCCCAATGCCGTCTGGCCCAAAGGGGCATTCGTAGAAACAGTCAAGGTATGGCAGCAGGAGTGGTTCTACATCACCGAACCCCGCGACGCCAATTGGGCGGCCACGCCTGACTTCAGATCCGGACCCCCCACGAGACTCACCTCATGGACCGCCAAGGGTCTTGATTGGGGGTCCAAATCGGAAGTGAAGATACTCCAAAAGCGCATCTCTGACATGTTGGGTGAGAACATCGGTCTCACCAATGTGATTCAAGTGATGCTCTTTCGCCGCATCCTTCCTTGCCAGCTCCGGGCCTCCCCCATGTGGGAATTCAATCCGAAGGAGCCACGGACCTTGAAGCGCTTGTTCGGCACCATGCACGAAGATATATGGAAGCAGCTCTTCAAGGCTCAGAAAAAGTAGCCGAAGATGACCGAGGACATCGGACTCGACATCGAGAACCCGGCCACGGCGGTAAGCATAATCTTTCTGAAGACCTATGCAGTCAATATTTTAGATATAATAGAAATTATATTGCCTGCTTTCCTTACAGGTCTGGACGGCAAAGGCGGAGCAGATCAATTGTCTGGCCCCACTGCCTGAGGACCCGACCACACCCCAGCTGATGGAGATGCTGGTCCCGGCGCCCTATCAGGCGCCGGAGAAGAAAACCAAGAAGAAAAAAGGCAAGGAGGCCAAGGGCGGCCCCCGCCAAAAAGGTCCTTCGGAAACAGTGTCCGGAGAGACCGAAGCCCTCTCTTCCCATGAGGGAGACGAGGAAGAAGAAGAGGAGGAGGTGGAAAGCGACTCCCCCCGTAAGGGGAGGAAGAAGAAGAGGATGGCCTCCGAAAACCCGGAGGGGGAGTTGCCCAAGAGGGGGAAACTGATCCTCCCGGATAGTTCGGACTCAGAGTCCGAAGTCCCCAAGAGACCTCCCAGGGTGAAGCCCCTGGCCGAATCGTAAGTATTCAGAGACTCACTATTATATTTGGTCTACTTGCTTCAATTATGTAAGTTATTTTTTTGTTTGCCTTTCAGCCCTTCCCGCGTGCTCCCGCATACTCCATTATCGGAGGGGAATTCTCTGCCGCCCGAAATGGCAGAGAGTGACACGCCGCCGCGAGCCCCCTCGCCTATCGCCATGGAGGGCACTGAAGTGTCGTCCCAAAGGACCTCTCCAGGCCGAGAGGGGGCGAACAAAGCCATCAAGAGGGCGGCCGAGGTCAATACCTCAGTCACCGAAGACCTAGGGGAGGAGACCCCTATGACAACCGACGGTGGGGAGCCCCAGCAATCCGGGCTCCAGCCGAACACCATTCCGGAGGCCAGCATGGCTCTGGGATCGGATAAATAGCCCCCTTCCAAAGAGGGGGGAGGAGCACCAGCTCCATCGGCGGCCTCCACTAATCCGGAGGCGCCCAACGCTCTGGAGGAAGTACTGCAGCGTGCTTCCGTCGTGGCGGAGCACCGCACCCTGATGGGTGTGGTGATGGAGAAGGTTCAGTCTGCTAAAAGCGGACTGAATGAAGCCTTCTGCAGCATACTGACAGGCTTTGAGGTATGCGACGTAATGTTCTAAAAAAAACTTTTCACATAGAAGAATAAACCTGTGTACAGACAGTAGCCCCTGAGGCTCTGTCCGGTATAGAAGAAACCGGACAGAGGATCCACATAGTATTTGGTAGAGTAACGTACTGTGCTGCTATCGTAACAGGCATCCATGTTGGCGGCAACCGCCCAGGCCACAGAAGTTTCCGAACTCAATCGGAAGCTTCAGGTGGCAAATGAGGAACTCGACCGCATCAACAAGCGTTTTGATGAAATGCAAGGTATGCGTAAAGAAATTTATTTTCATGTCAGAAGTGATATGTATATATTAGAGGTTAACTCATAGAATGCTTTGATTATGATCATAGTTGGCACAGCCGAGGTCGAGACCCTCAAAGGCACCCTCGCCCAGGCCAAGAAGGAAGCAGAGGTGAATAAGGCAGCCGCTGAGAAAGCGGCTGCTGAACTAGAGGCCGAACAAACTGCCTGCCGCCGACATGAAGCTCGGGTGGCCAAAGTCGAGCAGGAGCTAAAGGACGCCATCAGCAAATGCGAAATATTGGAGCAGAAGACTTCGGCCCAGTCCTTCGAGCTTGCCAAGGCTCTCCAGGATGCCAAAGAGGCGCGGAGCGAGTCCCGGAGCGCTCGTGAAGAGATCCACCAGGCGAGGCAGATAGCGGCTGGTAAGGCCTTTCTTTTGCAGAGTATCTTTGGAGGTCAGAGGTACGCTTTGCTCACACGAGTGTGGAGTTCTCCAGGCGCGTTTACGGATCTTCCGAAGAGTGCCGCCGATGCCGCACAGTTCTTCCGAGCCCAGGAGGGGAACTCGTCCGAGAAGCTGTTCTGGTCGCAATTTCTCGCGCCCGGACACCCAATGCCTTTGAACAACCAACTGAAGCAGCTGGTAGAGCTGCATAGGGTGGCGGGTTTCGCTACGAAGGACTTGATAGTCCAACTTTGGCCGGCCGAGCCGATCCCTAGCAGCTACTTCGGTTTGGTAGCGCGGCTTGTCGACGCGCGGCCGCGGCCGCGGATTGATGTTGTGAAGCGCTCGGCCTGCATAGAGGGTGCCCAGATGGCCTTCGCCCGCGTCAAGATGCAATGGGCAAAGATGAAGGCCACCGAAGTGGCAACCGCAGGCCCGCCCGAAGGCAAAGATCATCGGAAGCCGGAGAGGTACTTCGACGACGTCCTGGAAGGAGCCCGAGTGAGAGAGGGTCAATGTTCTAAGGACGTAATATTTGATTGAATGTGTTCGGGTTGTACAAACTATGTGATGAACCCATGCTATTATATATCTATGTTTGCGCCTTTTGTTTCGAGCGATTTTTCCTCCTATGCGGCCGTTTATTGTTCTATTTCTGAAAGTTGCCAGTCGTCGGCTTCAGCCCCCATGTAGATGCTACAGGGGTGTTCGTCGTAACACGTGACCACACTTTATCCAACGTCTTGGTCCGTAAAGGAGGTGTCCGTGAGGTGAACCAGGCAATCAGACTATGCGGCTTTATTACTTTCACTTACCCATAGGAGTTTGACTGTGGAGCTGAGTACTAGCCCCTTGTGCGTGTGTGGCTATCCGGACTACGGTGCCTTTTCCACGCGGCTGGACGAAGACCAGCCCCTCGTATAACACGGGGTGAATCGCTAACGATTTGTAGTATAATACTAAGTCACCGAATCGCCGACCAGCTCTCGCCTATCATGACAGTCAGTTTTCGGCTTTCTCTACTGAGGCACTTGACCGGACGAACCAGAAATACAATCGCAGTAGTCTCCCTTTACTACCTTAGCCGAACGAGCGGAACGTAAGGTGGTAAGCACAGGAGCCGGGCAACCCAACTATAGACCAAAGACATGATTCGGAGCCGATGCATATAATGCAATATTCGGGACGCCGAAGAGTTCCCTATATGTGTTCGGACTTTAAATGTGTAGGGCCGAATACAGCCCCTGATGTTAAGGCCGGACTAAAGCACGTGTGGCAGTCTAAAGTAGGGAGGGAATACAGATGATAATATAAAATAAAATGATTGCCAAACAAAGTGGTGATCAACTGCTTCCTTTATACCCTGGTTAATACGTCGAGCCGTGTTATTACAGATAATGCCATGAATATCGAGGCCATTTTACATGCCAAAAGTTTACACAAGGGAAAGGTTTACACGGGGCCTAGAAATAGTGGTTTGAAGATCCCAATGATGCCCTGCTGCACGTCTGCGCCGTTTCTCCTTGGTGAGATATCCTTGTAAAGGAGGAGTATGATGGTCGTCAGCTGGAAAGAGGGACCTGTAAAAGAGCCCCCGTATGACCGTAGATCAGGTAGGTTTCTTAACGAACCTACAGTGGAGAAAATATTTGAGGTCCGAATAGGGTCAGGCCGTACTATGGACCTTTTCCGCAGTGTGCCTCCGGCGCTGCCCAAGGTATTTTAAGTGCGTAATTATGTACGCGCGGTACGTATGCTGCAACCTTATGGGGCGATCGGCGGAGGCTGAACTGCTATTCAAGCTCCGGTTCCACCGAGCTACCGCATTGTAACGCGGGTCAGACACGTTTAGCAGTGTCATGGGTCTTGATGACCGATGAGTTGTTCGTCTTGACAAGACCGCCCTGTACTTCGGCTGCTAGGGCCACTGTATGCTCCTCAGTGCGGAGGGAGGGCTCCATATTCCCATTTACTGTAATGACGCCATGAGGTCCAGGCATTTTTAGCTTTAGATAGACATAGTGCGGGACTGCATTAAAGCGGGCGAAAGCAGTTCGTCCGAGCAGTGCATGATAACCACTACGAAAAGGGACGATGTCGAAGATCAATTCTTCGCTTCGGAAGTTGTTTGCGGAGCCGAATACTACTTCCAGTGTTAAGGAGCCCGTGCAGCGGGCCTCCACGCCGGGTATCACTCCCTTAAAGGTAGTGTTGCTAGGCTTGATGCTTGACGGGTCGATACCCATCTTACGGACAGTATCCTTGTAGATCAAGTTGAGGCTGCTGCCGCCGTCCATAAGGACTCTAGTAAGATGGTATCCGTCGATGATAGGATCGAGTACCAGGGCCGCCGAACATCTGTGACAGATACTGGTTGGGTGGACCCTGCGATCAAAGGTGATCGGACAAGCCGACCATGGGTTGAATTTTGGGGCGATAGGCTCTACGGCGTAGATGTCCCTTAATGCGCGTTTGCGCTCCCTCTTGGGGATGTGGGTGACATAGATCATGTTCACCGTTTTCACCTCGGGGGGAAACTGTTTCTGTCCCCCAGTGTTCGGCGGGCGAGGCTCATCGTCGTCCTCGCTTTAAGGTCCTTTCCCCTTATGTTCGGCATTTAATTTACCGGCGTGTTTAAAAACCCAGCAGTTTTTGTTGGTGTGGTTGGTAGGCTTGTCAGGGGTGCCATGAATCTGGCAAGGTCTCTCCAGTATTTTGTCCAAGTTGGATGGACCATCTCTATTACCTTTGAACGGCTTCTTCCGTTGACCGGGTTTAGAGCCACTGAATCCGGCGTTTACTGCTGTATCCTCTGTTTCTTCGTTGTTATTTTGACGCTTGTTTTTGCTGCGTCGTGGCCTGCCATTGCCATCCCTGGCCTCAGAAGTGCCGGGGTCGCTAGAACTATTGCTTCTACGAGCCAACCAGCTATCTTCGCCCACACAGAAGCGGGTCATAAGTGCAGTAAGAGCTGCCATAGTCTTCGGCTTTTCCTAACCAAGGTGTTGGGCAAGCCATTCGTCACAGACGCTGTGCTTAAATGCCGCTAAGGCTTCGGTGTCCGGACAGTCCACGATTTGGTTCTTTTTAATTAAGAACCGATTCCAAAGTTTGCGAGCTGACTCTCCGGGTTGCTAGATTATGTGACTCAGGTCATCAGCATCCGGTGGCCGGACATAAGTGCCCTGAAAGTTGTCTCGAAAAGCATCCTCTAAGTCTTCCCAACTTCCAATGGAGTTCTCTGGGAGGCTATTCAACCAGTGCCGTGCTGGTCCTTTCAGCTTTAGAGGGAGGTATTTAATGGCGCGAGATCATCTCCGCGAGCCATGTGAATGTGGAGAAGAAAATCTTCAATCCATACGGCGGGATCCGTCGTTCCATCGTATTGCTCGATGTTCACGGGTTTGAAGCCCTCCGGAAATTGGTGATGCATTACCTCATCGGTAAAGCACATGGGGTGTGCGGCACCTCTGTATCGGGCGACATCGCGACGGAGTTCGGATGACATCTGTGTTCGGTGCTGACCACGGACTTGGTTAGGTTTGTCGTGCCAGGCTTGATGGCCGTCATCTCATGTGGGGGCACGTCCTCTTGATCCATAGATTGATCTAGTCTGGCTGGCTCTATTGGTCAAGTCCTAGCGCAGGTCGTACGTGTAGCCCGGAGCCGCTGCCTCCTTGCCTCTATGACGAGGGGGAGCGGGCTGGTGTTCGGCATAATTAGCCGTTTTGTCCCGTCCACGTGGTGGTCGGTCTGGTTGATCAGCATGATTGTATTTTGACGGTATTGGCTCAATGGCCTCGTCATCGAATTGTGGCAGTAGCCTGCGTTTGGGATAACTTTTTGTTTCGCGCTCAAAGCCATATCTTTCTTCGGCGGCTAGGACCTTGGTCCATCTATCGTTGAGTGTATCCTGTTCGGCTTGAATCTGCTGATGTTTCTTTTTCAGGCTCCGTGCGGTGGTGATGAGCCGTCGCTTGAAGAGCTCTTGTTCGAGGGGTTCCTATGGAACGATGAAATCTTCGTTACCGAGGCTAACATCCTCTTCGGAGACAGGTAAGTAGTTACTATCTTCCGAATCCTCGTGATCGGCGAGTTCTTCGGGGCTGTTTTGACCCTCTTCCCTCTCATCCTGCTCGAACACAGGCTCGACGGGGTGGTCGGGGTCTTCGGCGTTGTCCGGAGTGTCATTATCTTCGGTGCCGGTATTGCTTTCCCTTCCCCGGCGTGATCATGAGCGGCGCGGCGTTTTGGTGGCTCATCGACGGGCTTATCCTCATCTCGATCTTGAGTGCCATCGTCGTCCTTCTTCTCAGGCGTGTCCACCATGTATACATCGTAAGTAGAAGTGGCCGTCCAACGCCCAGTGATGGGCGGGCTTTGACCTAGTTCGGCTTCGACATCGTCATCCATGCCATCGATGTCTTCGGAGGCGTAGTCTAGCATGTCGGTTAGATCCTTGACAGTGGCTATTAAGTGGGTGGTGGGTGGGACATAAAATTCCCTACTCTCATCCCCCAGTTCAAGATGGGTGTAGTTCGGAGGTGACACTTCCGTGATGGCGAGAGATTGTATTAAGTCCAGTGTTTCGTTTAAGAGCGAAAGCTGGACGGACGTCTGAGGATCTGCGGGACTAGGCTCGGTGATAACCACTTGGCCGAGCCTGAGAGACACAGACCTCGAGAGTTCAGAGCTGGTGTCCAGAGGCGAGTCCGGCTTCCCGATGACGGGGAGAGTCCCCTTTGACTCCGGGTCTGCGGACGGCGTGGTCGCATCTGGGTTTCCGGCTAGAAGCTCTGTGATGGGAGAGAGTCTGGCGGGGTTCACACTCCCGTCTTCGGACGAAGTGATCCGCCCGGATCTAAGGCCGAGGCGGACATGAGCGTCGACCCCTGGACGGGATCTGATAGTAGATCCGAAGGGCCTCCTTCGTGTGGGTGGGAAGCGGCGGCCGAGGCCGTGAACACCTCGAAGATTAGATCTCCTTACATATCGGCGATGTAGTTCAAGCTTCCAAACCTGATCTAGTGACCAGGGGCGTAGCTGTCGACCTGCTCAAGGTGACCGGTCGAGTTGGCATGTAGCACGAAGCCGCCAAACACAAAGAGTTGACCAGGGAGAAAGGTCTCCCCAGAAACAGCGTCGTCGTCGATGACGAGGCGAGCCATCGATTCTTTTGTCGACAACACAACGGAACTCTCAATGAAAGCACCAATGTCGGTGTCAAAACCGGCAGATCTCGGGTAGGGGGTCCCAAGATGTGTGTCTATGGATCGATGGTAACAAGGGACAATAGGGACACGATGTTTACCTAGGTTCGGGCCCTCTTAAAGGAGGTAAAACCCTACGTCCTGCTTGATTGTATTCGGAGTGTATAAGGGTTACAAGAGTTGATCTACCTCGAGATCGTAATGGCTAAGCCCTAGCTGTCTAGCCTATGATCGTTCTTTCTCTTCTACGGACCTAACCCTCCGGTTTATATACACACCGGAGGGGCCTAGGGTTGTACAGAGTCGGTTTGCAGAAGAAGGAAATAGTACACCCGGACACCAAACTTGTCGTTCACGCACATAGGAGTCCTACCCGGACACGGGAGATAATCATCTTCTTTGTCTTCAGGGCCCATCAGTCCGGCCCATATCGAATAGACCGGGCACCCGAGGACCCCCTAATCCAGGACTCCCTCAATCATTGTGTAAGATTCTAATGGTCTATCGACTAGCCCTGCCTCGGCTTATATAATGCATCGGAGGCATAGGATAACAGGAGTCCTAGTCGGCTACGTCGGTGGAGAGTTGTTCTCCAAAAATACTGGGTCCTTGTCTTGTCTTGTACGTCAAGGCTCCTTGTAGTTCTTCATGGGCCGCCCAAAGGGGCCCATCAGTGAACCGCCATGGGGGTCCTCGGCCCGGCCCACCTTGCCAGGAGATGACGTGGTGAGTACCCCCTAGTCCAGGACTCTGTCAGTAGCCCCTGAACCGGTCTTCAAGTCGGGGACGCTCCTCGATTCTTCTGACCTGCTCCTCATCTTCAGTCGTCGGTCTTGAAAACTGGTTCAACAAATCTTTCCATCTTTGACCTTGAGGACCACTGAAGTGTATCCGAAGAGTTTTACATGTTGGGCATCCGAGGAGCCCCTTCTAGGTTCCCTTAGCCATTATTAGACGCTTTATTATTTTCAAGCCGCGCCTCGGGTAAAAAAATTCCCCGTGCGGCGGTGTCTTCTTGCAGCCGAGCTCCAACACTGGACTGCATCCGAGGAGATGTAGACCACCTCGGTCTTGAAAAAGTTGAAGGAGCTTAGCCGAGCTTCACGCCGGAAAAGTCTCATGTGTAGCCAGCCACTCGCAGTCGACCTCCATGTCGGACTGCTTCCGAGGTAGTGCACCACCTCAGTCTTGAGTTGTCGATGCAGAGGGCTGGCCTTTGTGGAAAGAAAAAAAAGTCCCGCCAAGCCGGCTTCTGCGCGGCAATTGTTCGTGGGATATTTTTGATTGGTGCAATTTATTCTTTGCCGAGATGTATAGCATGTAGCCCTCAAGGTGTATGCTGGACTAAAGTCCGGGATACACCTGAAGGATAATATAAAACCGCTGATCCCAGTAGCCCCCAAGACTCAGGTCGATTCGAAAAATCGGCCTGAGAATCGAATCCTTGCTCGAGAGAATACTTTAGGAACAGAAACACGGCGTAAAGTAGCCCCCAAGACTCCGGTTTGGTGCGGCCGACCGACTAGAGGATCGTAATCTCCTCGGGAACTGCGTTGCACCATAAATTTTCTGCATTGAATCGTCAATGCAGTAGCCCCCGAGACTTGGGTTGGGCAACATGGCCGACCCTAGGATCGCATCTCCTTCTGAACTTGTTTAGTTGGCGTTTTACGTGTCGGTGGCACCGAGGTGTAACTCGGCAGGGAAGATGCCGAACTACGGGTCGGAAAAAATTCCTTCCTAAGCAACATTACAACTAAGTACTGCCCAGGCCGGTTCTGCGGGACACTTCGGTCGACCTACGAGATGCTGGCATGGAAATTTTTGCTTTAACAGCCTCTAGGCTGGCTCTACGGGATCCATCAGTCGCCTGCGAGATGCCGGCATGGAAATTTTTGCTTTAACAGCTCTCAGGTCGGCTCTGCAGGACCCGTCGGTCGACCTGCGAGATGCCAGCGTGGAAATTTTTGCTTTAACAGCCCTCAGGCCGGCTCTGTGGGACTCGTCGGTCGACCTGCGAGATGCCGGTGTGGAAATTTTTAAATATATTATTGACTCGATCATGATGTTAAGTGCTTAGTTAGCCGGTCGCCGGCTTCTACCTCTATGATAACTTCTTAGAGTGTTTTCGATGGTAAGCTCTTTAGCCGAGATGTCGGCACCCTGAGGCGGCTTGGACCAGAAAACGAGGCAATCAGACTTGTCGGGCCTAAACATAAGCTGTCAGAGAGTGTATATGGGCAGATAAATAGCCCCAGGGGAAGTAATTTAGGATCGAGGTCCTTTCCATCCCGGCTTTTTAAACCACGGCCATAACGGCTGAACTGCTTTTCTAGTTGTGACCCCGGACAAGCCAAGCACCTTTATGCAAGCAAGCTTTGTGACTTATCGAAAAGTCCTTTGTTTTACACAGGCAACCTTTATGATTAATACTTCTGACCTACCGATCGAATTAGCGTGTTTTGTGACAGTCAGCTTTTGGCTTCTTCCACCTGAGGTACTTTACCGGTTAACCCAGAAGTAGCAATCACAGAGGTGCTCCCAGTACACCCTTAGCCGAACTAGCGAAAACGTAAGGGATAAACATAGGAGTCAGGCAAATAGCTATTGACCAAAGACACAAGTCAAACTTGATGCATAAAATGGCGTGAGGTTCGAGGAAGTGGTCGTCAGCTCCATGGAGCACTACAATGTTTCGGGATTTGGGGCTCCTCTGCAACCCTCGGATGCAACCTATGGTTCCACCTTGTGGCATCCGACGAGGTGTGCGACCCGAAGTAATAGGAGTTATCCTTGTTTTGCTACCACGACTGGGTTCGGCGTCCCGTCTAAGCTTTTAACATTTCGGATAGAACTGGCAACGCATAGCTTGGATAGTTCTTTGCCCCAAAGCTTCATGCTTGGGTTCCAAGGTCTGGCGTGACACCTGTTCCTTCGGCCTCTGGCCGGGGAGAATACCGAGGATGTGCTCCGCTACATCCTTTGGGGTTGTTGGTACCTCTAATGGGTTCCTGACCAAAGTTTTCCTTTTCTCATGAGGGAGTGCGCAGAGCGCGTTTTCCTATTTGATGACGCCGGCTCACCGAGGTAGCGGCATATTGAAGTCGAATTTGATTTACCTGCACACATAAAGCGGTGTAAACCAAAGTAAAAAATAATTCTTTGCACGAGAAATTTATGTGAAATAAATAATGAAAGAGATATAGCCTAGATGCCAAAGTCAGATTGGCAGGGTTGCAGCACAGGTGGCCGACGTCCGCTCGGCAGAGTGCGACAATGTTGGCGCATCTCGGAACTCTCGGGACAATGACGTTGATGTAGGTCGGCCAGCCGAGGTGGTGACGCCATGGGGTTAACGTCGACTCGACAGAGTGATGGGTTGGCGATGCCAGCGCAGGGTGGCTCACCGAGGTGATGACACAACTTGATCTCCACATGCGAGATGACGACATTGGTTTGCCGAGGTGATAGCATGGCGTAGCCGAAGCAAAATTCCTGCACACATAAAATAATGCAAGCCAGAAATAAATAAATAATTAAAGAAATATGGCCTGAGTGTCGAAGTCAGATCGACGGAGTAGCGACACGGAGATGTTAACGCAGGTCAGAATTCACGGAACGACAACGTCGGCGCGATGTGGTGACGGTGTGACGAAGTCCAATTTCGCGATGCAAATTATTTTACAAACCGGAATCGCAGAACATCTGTGTACACAAGAGCGCAAACTGGCAGAAAATATGCCAGCACTAATAGTCCGGCAGGTTTATTTGACACATATATAATGCCTGACCGAACTAAAAAAATTAAAATTTTGAAAAAATTCAAGCATAAAAGTGACTTAGTTGGTTTATGCTCCTGGTGTGGATGACGCGGTCTGGGCTCGCGGCGGGACGAGGTCTCTACCCCAAGACGGTCCCGATGTGGCAGAGCGAGGGGCTCGGCTCAACGAAGTGACAACACAACATGGTTGTCGTGGCGAAGCGAAGCCCCCGGTCCAGCCGACGTGATGAAGCAGGTCTGGGGGTGACGATGGAGCCCCCGGAGCAGGTCGATGAAGAGATGGCGCCGAACCCCCGAGCCAGCCGAGGTGGTGGGCAAGTCGGTGCGGTGACGTCAGAGCCCCCAGGTCAGCTGACATGATGGAGCAGGTCGGCGGGGTGGACGTCGACTTGATGAAGCGGTAGCCCGGCGATGCCGACGCAGGTCAAAATTTGTGATGCAGTCGGCGCCAGCTTGATGAAGTGAAGGCGTGGTGATGCTAGCGCACCTGCCCCGCGCAATCCACGGGGCGACGATGTGGTCTTGGCGATGCCGAACTCCTGGTCGGCTGACCGAGGTGACGATGCGACGTGGTTGACATCGGCCCGACGAAGCGACGGCGTGGCTAGCGCAAGTCGGCATCCGTGGAGCAACGAGGTCGGCCCGGTTTGACACCGACGCGACAGTGAAGAGCACCTCGGAAAAGGCTCAAAATTATAGACATGTGTTTGAGATCAAAACACAATACCTTACAAAAAAAACTTCCTCCAAAAAGGACGTCCAGTAACCCATTCATGAAAAAGATGAACTTGGGTCGGATTTGTTTTCGCGCAGAAAACAGATTCAAAAATTGATGCACTTCTTGGGCGTTTCTCGGAGTTTTCGGATCGAGCTGAAATTTTGAGGGCTTGTTGATATGAGAGTTCCGCAGCGGATGAATGGTCGGATCTTCCAAAAGATGTCCAAGCTGATCGCTAGACTCTTCGTACCGAACTCGTGCGGATTCCCGCCCAGATCCGACAGGGCTCCGGTATATCGGCAATTGCCGAAGATTCCTCCATCGGAACGCGATGAAATTTTATGGGGTCGTTGTAGACTCAATTCCGCACAATTCCACTGAAGCAATCGTCAAAGTGACGCTCGAGGAGGCGGGGACGGCAAAAATGAATCCGCTGCGCGGACACGCGAGGGCAATATTGACGTTGAGCCCCCGAGCTCCATGTACGATTTTTTCCCATGATCTCGGTCGAGATCGAAGTTGATGTTTGACGCACCCGTCCGATCTTGACGATCCGATATGGGGTGTAGTCCTCGACCTGACCGAGGCGACCAGTCGAGTCGGCGACGTAGATGCCGACGCCGAAGACGAAGATTCATTCCAACGCGTAGATCGCACCAGAACCAATCTGATCGTACCGCGGCGACTATGCAGCGGGACCTGCATGGGCCACCAATGTCGGAGTTAAATCCGGCAAATCTCGGGTAGGGGGTCCCAAGCTGGTAGCCTTGCATGATGGTAACATGGACATAGGATTTTACCCAGGTTCGAGCTCTCTCGAAGAGATAATACCCTACGTCCTGCTTTGATTGTATTGATTTGAGGGGGTACAGAGTACAGGTTGATCTACCAAGAGATCGTTGTGTAAGATTCTAATAGTCTATCGACTAGCCCTGCCTCGGCTTATATAATGCACCGGAGACCTAGGATAACAGAAGTACTAGTCGGCTACGTCGATGGAGAGGAGTCCTCCACAAATACTGGGTCCTTGTCTTGTACGTCAAGGCTCCTTGTAGATCTTCATGGGCCGCCCAAAGTGACCCATCATTGAACCACCATGGGGTCCTTAGCCCGGCCCACCTGGCCGGGAGACGACGTGGTGAGTACTCCCTAGTCCAGGATTCTGTCACGGTGGGCGGCGGAGTTGGGGTTGGGCCGTTGGGGTCCAGGATATAGGAGTGGGTGCGACAGCGGGCGGTGGGGTTGGGGTCTGAAATATAGGAGTGGGTGTGGCAGCCGGCTGAGGGACTGGGGTTCGAGTTCGGGCTAGAGGAGTGGGTGCGGCAGCCGGCGGTGGAACTGGGGTTGGCCTTCGGACTGGAGGAATGGATGCGGTAGGTGGAGTTGGTGTTGGGGTTCGGAACAAGGGAATGGGTGCAGGAGCGAGAGGTGGGGTTGGGGTTTCACTGGATGAGCAGGAGGTGGATGTGGAGTTTGGGTCGGAGGATGTTGAGGTGGAGCGGGAGGTGGCGGGGAAAGGTCATCGGCGGCATCGGTGAATAGGGAGTCCCCGTCAGAGTCCTGCATCTCATCGGAGGCGTCACCGAAGGGGGGTCCTCGTCGGGGTCCTGGATCTCATCGACATCATCCTCTTCATCGAAGATCTCGACTGGAGGGGAGTGGGGAGGCGACGACAGGAATGTGTTTTGGGGGCAAGGAAGGGACTGGAGTTTTGGGATGAGGTCCGGCCGACGCTTCTGCCACCGCCACTAGCAACGGAGGCGAAGGCAGGAGTTGTCGTGATGTCTTCCTTGTCGGAGTCAGTGATGATTAGGTTGTGGCGCCCCATTTTTGAAGAATTTGGGGGTGGTTTGACCGGATGAAGGAAATGGGGGAAGAGGTTTTGATCTCCTCCCCGCGCTGGAAGCCTGGAACCCGCCTCCTACGCTGGAAGCCTGGAACCCGCCTCCAAAATTTCTCCGAAGGGAGACCAAAAATTCTCCCCCTCCCTTCATCCGATCAAATCATCCCCAAATTATTCAAAAATGGGGCACCGTAACCTAATCATCACCGACTCTGACGAGGAAGAGGCCGCGACCACTCCTGCCTCCGCCTCCGTTGCTAGTGGCGGCGGCGGAAGCATCGGCCGGCCCTCGTCCCAAAACCCCAGTCCCTTCCTCGCCCCCAACACATTCCCGACCTCGTCTCCCCACTCCCCTCCCGTCAAGATCTCAGATGACGAGGATGATGTCGATGAGATCCAGGACCCCAACGAGTGAGATCCGGGACCCCAACGAGGACCCCGCCTTCCGCGACGCCCCCAACGAGATGCAGGACACTGACGGGGACTCCCTATTCACCGACGTCACCGATGACCGCTCCCACCACCTTCCGCTCCACCTAACATCCTCCGGCCCAAACTCCACATCCACCTCCCACTCCTCCGTTGGGAACTCCAACCCCACCTCCCGCTCCCGCACACATTCCCTTGTCCCGAGCCCCAACACCAACTCCGCCTACCACTTCCACTCCTCTGGTGCGAACGCCAACCCCAGCTCCACCGCCGGCTGCCGCACCCACTCCTCTGGCCCGAACCCGAACCCCAGTCCCACCACCGGATGCCACACCCACTCCTATATTCCGGACCCCAACCCCACCGCCCGCTGCCGCACCCACTCCTATATCCCAGACCCAACGTAGTTCACGTCCTCACGTCCTCCACCTCTTCGAACTTGCAGACCTGCCAAATCGATGCGTTGTTCACCAGGTGGTCCACTGCAAAGTGAAACTAAGCGCATCAAAAGAGTGCTCTGATGATCTGAATGCACACTTGCAATCTTGATATGATCCAGTTAGTCTATCCTTCAGAAAATTTCCTGTAACGATATTTAGCTGCAATACATGCCATTCAGGTCAAGACTTCATCTTCCAAAGTAGGCAATTGTGTCGTCGGTGAACTTTCTGCGGTCGTCGGGCTTGGAGACGTCGGTGGCAAGACAAGGACGCTCGGCGAGCCAAGCGCCGACGCGTTGTCGGCGACCTCCTGGAGGCTCGCCTCCCTTCTCGCCACTAGCGCCAGGTTGGCTCCTCTATTGGCATACTCATAAGCCAGGTGCTACACACACAAATAAATCATGAGGAAGCTCAATTACTTGGAAGTTTCTCAAGACAACGGAACAGTCCAAGTCAAGGTAAAGCATTCTGCAGAGATGTATGCACGTAACATACCTCGCCTATGCCGGAGGAGGCGCCGGTGATGAGGACGACCTTGCCGGAGACGTTGTTGGGGAAGACGGGGCTGAGGAAGGAGGCGGTGAGCTTGTAGACGTAGTAGGCCGGGAGGAAGAGCACGAGCAGCGCAGCGAGAGCCAGCTCCAGCGCTACCCCGGCCAGCCTGCCCATCAGCATCGTCATCGGCGTCCTTGCTAACAGGGGTCGCAGTGTACCTACCATGGACCTGGGCACAAGGGTTGCATATATGTTGGCAGCTGGCAGGAGGCTCCTTGCGGTGCAGGAGACGCGTGGAGCGGCGAGACAGCATGGGATCGCCATCTCAGCTGCTACGTGCCGGCGCAGGGGCCACGTGCCAACAAAGTTTTGTGTTTTGTGCCAACAAAGTTTCGTGCTTTATCTTTCTTCTCTTCAGATGTCGTCGTCTTGATTAGTGGGAGAATATCAGGTGCTCCCGGGGGTGCTCCTGCTCCCATGCTCCAATGTGACGTCGGCCGTTGGATCTCAATGCGAGTTTTGCAGAAAACCCCCCGAACATCCCCGAAATGACGCTTTGGTCCATATCCCTGCGATGCTGTCCATTGGATCACAGATCTACGGCTGAGGTCGCATATGCAAAGCAATTAGAGATGTCACCGGAAGAGGACGCGTTGTATGCTCTGTTTCAGTTTCGAATGCACACCCATACGACCAGCGTTTATTGAGAGGTGTCTTCGCTCCCTTTCCCCTCTTCTACTGTAGCAAGAGGAGAACCGGAAGGCGACCAGCGTTTCCGCCCGCGATTCCGCTGCCCTCCTCCCGTCCGTCGGCCTCGGCGCCATGGGGGGAAGGGGAGTCGAATCGCCGGTCGGATCTGTGTACAGCTATCCTAGTTTAGTCTAGTTTGTTAGGGGTTCGGCTGTCCACTGTTTCGGCGTCGGCGGTGATGGTGGCGGCGGCGAATAAGGCTGCTTTTGTTCTGCTCTTGGTGGCATGCGTGGTGGCGGCCATCGGCAGATCGAGAAGCAGGCCACCCAATCGGAGCTGGTGCAGCGGCGGCGGCGGCTTCGACGGGGATTTTGTGCTCGGGCTACGCCATCGCGGTGACGCTCGCTCCAGCGTTGACGCGGAGCCTTGGAGCTTGTACAGGAGCGTGGAGCTGGCGGCGAGGCGTCCGGTGCCGCTGGCTTGGCCCGGGTCTTCCTCCTTCTCCGGTGCCGGTGAGGGAGACGACGAATCCAACCCGATGATCCTTCGATCTACTGGTCCTCAGCCGTGCTGGTGCGAAGAAACCGAAGGCGACGACTTCCCTCTCGCGATGAATCCGTCCGCAGGTAACAAAGGTTCGCCGGCTCCGGGTGGGAGCAGTGGCGGCGGCGGCGCGGAGGCGCGTCCTCGTCTCGCGGCCGTGGTCTTCGTGGATCGACTCCCCAGGGACTGCTTTGTAATTTCAATATCTTGTGGGGTTCTTTGTATCACCAGTTGGGTTCGTTTATAGATCTGAGGTCATTTTCGCAAAAAAAAAAAAAAAAGAATGCACACCCATACATCCGTCTTCTCTTCTGCCATAGAGATTGAGGTAATTGAACAAGATTGTAGTTGCCAAAGGACTAATTAAAAAAAATTCAGACCCAGATTGCCATGTACTGTATGATGCATACGTCGTTGCAGCTTTACTCGCACTGAAAACAAATCTTCTTTCAAAACGCAGAGGGCGAGAACTCCCATTCATTTAAAAGGACATAGTTTTGCAGGTGGAACAATACTTCGAACTCAACTTGAATTTACACAAAACATTCACACTCTTTTTTTTTTTTAACATCAGTACAGACACAAGCGCTCATATACACGCGCATACACTCATCTCTATGAACGCACACACGCACACACTATCCTTATGAGCACATCCGAAAGACTGAACCGGCATATCATCTTGAGATTTACGAAGTCACCATAGGCGCTTCGTCGTCGACGGGACCATCTCCTCCCACTGAATACGCATCGCCGGAAATCCTGAAATAAATCCAGAAATAAATGCGAGCACCAGGATTTAAACCCTGGTGGGCTGGGGATACCACAGTCCCTATAACCATTCAACCACAGGTTGGTTCACATTCACACTCTTCACTAAAAGTACACCTCGTCATTTTATTTTGTTTTCATCGCAGCACGACACTGGAACATTCACGTAGCACCTACTCTACTCCCGTTTGATGTCCGAGTTACGCGCTTGGCGCCCGGGAGCTCCGGGACCCGAAAATGATACACTTATGGGCAACATACGGATGAAACTTACGGACTACTTTTCTCCAACCAATCCATTCCCCGCCTGATTTCCAGGGTGGGGCCTGCTGCCCCCTGGTTTCCAGTTAAACTATGCCAAGTCAGTCCGTAAGTTGCTTTCCGTAGGATTTGTCCGTAGGCCTAGCATAGTCGCCCTCCTTGCCCTCATCTGGCTGCCCCCGTCGCCGGAGCTCCGGAGGTAGAACACACGCTGCAGGATGTCCCCCACCTCCGGCACAAACGACCGCCAGAGAAACAGCGCCCGGTACCACAGCGGCACGGTGACGCTGCGCCGGCAGATGGCGTCCACGATGGCCTCGGTGCACCACTCGACACGCGCCACCGGAAACAGCCCCACCTGAGCCTGCATTGCACGATGCAAATCAAGCATGAGCATGCACCGCTCACAAATGGCGAGAACTTTTACGAAAACCTTTACGAAATCAAACCAAATATGTGTTCTGTCGTGCAACTCACATCCCTCGTGTCTTGATCGACCTTGACTCTCCCTCCTTTGGAGAGGTGCTTCCCCTTGGTCATCTCCGACTCAATCCATCCGGGTGTCGCCACGGTGATGCCGACCTCGTCGCCAAGCTCCATCCACAGGGTGTCGGCGAAGTTCAGCACAGCAGCCTTGCTAGCCGGCAATGTTACGGAACATGTACACTCGTTAAAATGCACACATGTCTGCACATTAGAAAGAGGAAAATAAGCGCCCCGACGAGGGAAATGCACATTGTAGATACTCATTCTTGGCATTGCCAGCACCGCCGCGGCCGAGGAGTTGACGAAGATCTTCCCGCGGCTCTTCTTCAGATGAGGAAGAGCGGCGTGGTTTGGATGCACTGTGCCCCAGAAGTTCACGTCCTGCACCACCAACATAAGTAATAATAATAATAATAATAATAACAATACTAAACCGGGAGCGATTTGATTTTTCTCCTTTTTTGAGTTTTTTTTTACTGCCTACTGTTGAGGAAATTACGTGGAGAACAGGCGTTTAATTTAACTCGCTCGGTCAGGGAGCCTTTTGGAAACCGCGGCGCCTGTCCCTCCCCTTCTCCCCAAATTCCAGTTCTTTCCCTCAAAAAAAAAACGTGTGGCCTTCTTTCACCTCAGCCAAAAGACAATCGTGCTCCTGCGCCCATGCCGCCGATGGCTGGCCGCCTCCCATGTCGTCACCGCGGCACACCCCCACACCCCCCCCCCCTCCGTTTTTTCTGCCCATCCTCGACCTCCGCTCAGCTATGGGCCAGTAGCTGCAAACCCTAGGCTTCGTTCTTGACCTCGGTCCGGTTCGACGGAGTGGATGGATACTGGCAGGTCTATCGCGTCCAGCCGCTGATATGGATGTTGGTGTGCTGTAGCGGGTGGTGCCTGTCAAGAGGACACGACAGGGGCGGAGGTTCTGTAGGTCGGCGTTATCTTCTACCGGAGGACTGGCTGCTGGAAGTCACCACATCTGGTTAGTCTCTCATCTCATGATGCTTTCCTGCTATCCCATCACAAAACCATTAATTAACCGCTGTCCATTTCTATCTAATTCCCACAAGGATTGCGTAAAGTTGATCTAATTAGGTGAGCTCAAAACCTGTCTTCAGCTCTAATCTCCATGTAATTAATTTTGATTTTGATTATCTATGTTATGCATTGATCTTGATTAAATTTTTCAGGTGATTTCAGCAGTGCTTACACGGTTGCAATGTTAATTCATTAATTAGTACTCCCAGTTGGAGGAACTATACTGAAATTTCAGCGTCGCCATTGTAGCAGGTACGAACACAACCTTTCTCTCGCCACAACATAATCAAATTGGAGACGGCAGTATGTATGATGTAATTAAAGAGTTGAGGCCCTAAGTTTTCAAAGTAGCAGTAAAATAAACTCATCCACTAAAGAGTTTCGGCCCTAATTTCATCCATTATGTATCAGTTTCACCATAAGGAGCACCGAGTATTCATGTTATCTACATTTTCAGATATTTATTATTTGATACTTACAATTAGTAGAAAGTTAGAAACATTTGAGTATGAAATTCTGACCGTGATTCTTTATCGCCTTGCTATCACTTTGTAACTTGGATACTTGGTTAAAGTTTACACTTGCAGGATAGAAAAAAAAAAGAGGGGAGGACTGGGTCTCTCAACTCCCTGGAGGTAGCTCCCTGGCTGGTCGCACACGCCCCTTCACATGTTTTTTCAGAAATCGCCCCTTCACATGTGGCAGCAGCAACACAAGGTATGATGCTCTCACGCCTCAGCTCCGATGCTCGAGCGATGCCATCGATTTATGTAGTTGTAATTGAGTAGCCCATTTTAGTTGATTTCAATGGAAGAATTCAGTTTAAATGCTAAATGTGTATATCATATATATTAGGATGCAGAGGTGGGAAAGGGTACCTTTTGAACTCTCGGCTGTAAGTTTAACTTTTGATGCTCTACCTGCATGTTCGATTAAGACAACACCGTTCAAGTGAATTACTTTTGAACACGTGATTCCATGATGTTTATTTTGTTTTGCAGCACAGGGAAATTGCCACCTGATCCGTGATGTTTCTGGGCATTAGAGTTCAAGACACTACTTAAATCTATGTGGATTTTTGGTAGGACATCAGGCTGCATTGGCAAGCAGGTGAGATCTGTTGATTCCACCAGTTACATGTTGCTTTCTTGATCTGTTCCACCTGCAAGTGAAATACCCTTTATATGATTTTAATGTGATTTCTTTCAATTCTAGGATTGACAGTTCATTATCATTTTGCGGCCATTACTATATGAAATACCCTTTTGTTTTCATGAACAGTACAAATATATAGCGCTTCCCCATATTCTTTCATTGGCTCATCAACGAATAAGATATTTGCAACACGGATTCTGCACTTCATTTTGCAATGCATATTCTTCATTTCTCTAGATCTGTAAGATTTAGCCTCCATATTGAACAATTTTCAGATTTGGAACAACCGTTTTCTTCAGATTTGATTTTCCTCAAATAATGACAAAATCAACCGTATTATTTTTCGTTGTATTTGCACACATGGTAACTCCACTGTTGATGCCAGATGTACCATCTAATTATATGTTTCTTTTATGAATAGCAAGATCTGAACGACGGAAGAACCATTGCTGAAGGACTTGACTAGGCACTCTTTTCAGTTGTAGTTTACTGTCTGGGTTACACAAATATGGGAACACTGAAACACAGATTCTACTCAGTTGTATGGGTTCAATTTTGTCATGGTGGATCAGAAGTTATGTTCTATAGCCTGTTTCCGTTTCTTGCATGCTACTGCAAGTCCTGTAATTTGATCTTCATTTATTATTCCAGAGCGGCACACTAGAAGGAGCAATACCGTCAAATAGAATGCATATTTTTAAGAACAAGTTTGAGGAAGGGGTGGTGTATACAATCCAGCGCTTTGACTGTTCAGAAAATGTTGTTCCATTTTGGTTCATCAGAGAATTGGCACCTTGATCTGGCTATTGTGGTTAGTGATATTGTTTGAACCTTTTGTGTTTTCCCTTTATTTATGTAGACATCAATTTCTATATTTCTCTTCTGTAGGGTTCCAAGGACAAGTGATTTTCGTTGTTGAGAAATTTTCTTAAAGCAGTTAGCTTTCCAAGGAAATTTTGATTGCATGGAAACAAAGAAAAACTTACATTCACTCTTCCTGTACCCTGTAGAAAATTATACCATTTGTGAACATGTTATTATTTGGTATGCATTTACGAGAAGATTGCTGATGTCGAACTAGGGCATAAAGATGTGCACATTTTAGAAGTTTTGTGATAGTAAACATCTTCTGATCGTGATGACAAATAGAAATGATAATATGTATCTGCTTTGTAACCATGGGGTCAGAATGATGTTTGTGTTAAAATAGATGTCAACTGCAGTTTAGAATCTTCATAGACGGTTGATATTGACAATCCAGGGGATGTATTCCTAATGTTTAGGTGAATGGGTTTTAGAAGCAGAGATCATGATAAGAAATAAGAAAAAACAACGTGTGTGTGTGTGTGTGTGTGTGTGTGTGTGTGTGTGTGTGTGTACCAACTAGCAAGAACAGTGCTCAATCTCCTGCTTCCAATGGCCCTTTACACTACAGCGACACCTATAACAAATCCATCTCTATTACGCCGTGACAGTCAGTAAGAGTTAAGGTCAGACTTTGGAGAAGGTAAACATGTATTCTACATATGGTTACCCTTATGCAGTTTTTTGGGTGACTAAGATAGTGCAACCAAGCTGGGTTCAAAATTAACTTTTAAAAAGAAAAAGAAAAAGACATTCACCAATAGGGAAATCTGATAGGTTTCGTATTATTACTGTCTAAAAGTCTGACGATTTAACTGCATTCCCCATGGTTGATACAGCGGACATGGGCGATGGAGAGCCATAAAGGGTTTGGTCTGCATCTCATCCTGCTGCCGTATGTTGTCCCTGCACTAGCTGCTACATGAACAAATCAAACATGAGCAAGCCAGATTCACTTTGAAGTTTATAGAAGGTTTTACGTATGTGGTTTATGTAAATGTGGGGACAAGACGCAGAAGGTATGGATATGCATCCCTTCTGGCAGCACCATGTAATCTCTGCTGTAGCGAAGGTACCTACTGGTACTCTCTTCTGATATCTATTTTCTGATTGCTATTCCTTGGGCTTAGAAATCATTAGCTAGGAAACATTCTACTCAGCTACTATTGATACATATACCATGATTTTAGTTCCTCAAATTATAATTACAGTTTCAGTTTATCTGTAGAAACTATTGAGAATTTTTCTATCTTAGTCTTCCACTATATTTTTCTTAGTTTTGTTGCTATATATATTTATTGCAATTTACGTTTATAGATTTTGTAAAGTTGTGTGCATCACGTGGTACTAGAGAAATTGTTTCTTGGTGGTTTGATGAGTTCTCCAACTGTTTTATTTGACACCACAAATCTCAATTACAGTTGATCTGTTTAATCTACGTAACCATTTGATACATCTTCCCTTCAATTTTTATAGCTATTGGAACCCTTTAGGGAAGATATGTTATTGGGGACAAACTGTTTGGCAATATAAAGTAAGTTTACTTTTTGTAGAAGGAAAAAGTATATTCTTCTCTGTTCGCTAAACTACTTGGAATACGTGGGAATTCAGTAGAAGAATTTCGATGAAAAAATAGAAGTCAAGGGCAAACGTTTTCTAAATTGTGTGTTTATCTCCCAAACCCAGTGTTCTCCCACGGACAACTATATGTGGCTGTCTCGCAAGTGACATCATGGCAAGGTTTAAAAATCCTGATTGAAGATGCCAAGGGTGTTCCAACAAATGTTACTACAAATATTGTTTACAAGGAAATAATTAGTGTTTTATAGGAACGAATTATCTGGCTGGAGAAAACTTCCCCTTTGCTTAATTGTTTGCTTCTGAATTGTTTTTGTTTTGTTCTTTTAGTAACAGACTTTGTTTTCAGGCTGGCAGTACGAAGGCTCCAACTGAGACAGGCTTTTGGTGCTCATGCTAGCTTTATCAGCTGCGTTGTTTACACAAAACTATGCTAAAGATCATCTATTTTGCTGCTCATGCTGATTTCATCAGTTGGACTGCTTGCACTCCTTATTCTGCTTAGGTGTAAAAACGTCGGACCAAGGGGTGGTGCACGCGTACTTCGTCCAGTGTACCTATCTATGTATGTGTATTTGGTACTGTTTTGTTCGGTATAAAAGAGAAGAAGCTTCTGCTCTGGCAATTCACTGAGTACTAGAATATCAGTTTGTAGATCAGTGATATTCTGTTCTTTGTACTCTTGCCTATATTTTAGTGTTCAGTTTTTGGTGTCCAGCAGATTAGTTCTCTCTATTGTTTTCTCTCAGGCAGGGATATTAGATGCATGCTATACTATGGGCCTTGCTACCATATGAGGAAACAAGTGTAATGTTGCAGATTATACAAGCTACACTGTACTACCAAAAACCACTTATATTAAAAATAAATGCATGGTTGTAGAATTCTCCAACGAAAACAGTAGATGGGCTTTTCCACGGGCGTGGCGCGCTTTTCGGCGCTAGTATCAGTATCATGAAAGGAGACGATATATAATTATAAATTATGTGAATTTCATTTATAAATTGAGGAGCAAGAGGAGCAAAGAAGCACACGAACATGGCTATATATATAATATGAAGTGTCTAAACAAGGTGGGTAGAGATCGAACAGTACCATGATTTGCTTGAAACCGGCGACATCGGGCACCTCCTCAAACGAGCTCACGTTGGCCAATCCGGCATTGTTCACAAGATGATCCACTGCAATTAAACCATCACCGAAGTTATAGGGACTCGGACATATGTGTACACGATGAACATGGTAGGTAATAGTGGTAACTTATACCGGCCAAAGCGCTCGACTGTGGCCTGTACGAACGCCTTACAATCCTCCGGCCTCGCGACGTCCCCCGGCACAACGAGCACGTCCGGCAAACCGAGATCAGTCGCCTTCGCGGCGACTTCATGCAGGCTTCCCTCCCTCCTCGCCACCAGGGCCAGCCTTGCTCCCTTCTTCGCATACTGGTAGGCTATTTGCTGAACATGCAAGTTAATTGGAACCCAGGAATATATCAGATCAGCATGACTTTGTAAAAAAAAAGGGCAACTCTGATCAACAATCTCCATCCGTATCTCGCCAATGCCGGAGGACTCGCCCGTGATGAGCACGACCTTCCCTGCTACGTCCTCCGGCACGACGGTGGCGGCGGCCGATGCGGTGAACTTGTAGACGTAGTTAGGGGGCATGAAGAGCGCCAGCAGGAGGAGCGACCGGCGAGCCGCCCAGTCCATGAAGGTGTTGACAAGGTCCCTCGCCGGCGTCTCGCTGCGCAGCACCGTGTACTCCACCTTCAGCATGCTCAGCATCTCCATGACGTCGCCGACCTCCTCTCCTTCCTTCCTCGGGGATTTGCTCGATGGCTGCGTTGCAAATTGCGATAACTCTGGCGAGCGTGTGCTTGAGACCAGGAGAGACTGAGGGCCAGTTCTTTTGGGTGATTCTCCGAGAATCGCCCCCCTTCTCAGTTTCTCCCAGAATCGTCATTTCATATTTTTTTTACAATCCATCTTAATTAGCTAGGATTGTAAAAAAGAATATGGAGTGGTGATTCTGGGGAAAGCTGAGGAGGGGGTGATTCTGGAAGAATCGCCGAAAAGAACTGGCCCTGAGAGAGACGCTCGAGGAGCTTCACTGCATGAAGTGGGAGTCTCAGGCTGCCATGACACGTCGCATATGGCTGGATGCGTGGCGCGGTGTCCTGGAGGAGCAGAGCTACGTATGATTCTAGAATCTTGACACGGCAGGTGGCCGAAGCACGCAAACGCAGAGCGCTGCACAACCAGTCCGAGCTATCTTTTTCTTTGGAAGAACGGCCACTAGCTATCCAGTGGCGCAGATTGCTTCAAGATTGGTGCGTGTACGTTATGTGATAGGATCCTGGTATGTTTCTTGTAGAGGTATTTCTTTACCAAAATGTACGTACGTGGGACACAACCCCACTCCTCTTTCGTCCTTATCATCCGTTGGACTGATAAGTGATAAAACGCCTCATCTTTATTTTATTTAGCCTCAGCCAAAATGACTAGGGGTGCAGAGCGGCGCCCAATCTGCCTCGCTCTCTTTTTTTTTCAGGGAAACTTTCGATTTATTCATCAACTGTCAATGTAGTATAAAGAACACCAGAATTAAAAAAAAATACATCCAGATTCGTAGACCACCTAGCGACGACTACAAGCACTGGAGCGAGCCGAAGGAGCGCCGCCGTCATCGCCCTCCCTCATCGGAGCATGGCAAACCTTGTTGTAATAGACAGTCGGGAAGTCGTCGTGCTAAGGCTCCATAGGACCAGGGCATCAGAACAGCAACCGCCGCCGATGAAGAGAAGCATAGATCGGAAGGACCCAACCTATAGACACACAAACACAAACGAACGAAGACCGGATCCACGTGGATCCCTCGAAGACAAACGCCGACCGAATCCCATGAGATCCGCCGAAGACAAACCTCCACACGCCCTCCGGCGATGCTAGAAACATCACTGGAACGGGGGCTAGGCGGGGAGGACCTTATTCCATCTACAGAGAACCGCCGCCGCATCGCATCCCTGAGCAGGACAGAAACCTTAGCAAAACTAAAAAAAAAAAATCAAAAAACGGAGCCCTCCCGCGGGCAAGGGTCAGGATCCACCGGCCTCCATGGCCCTAAGACCATAAGAAACGAGGTAGACCGACGACGGCGCCGGCGGGAGGCAAAAGAAACCCTAGCACGCTAGGTGCAGGGTAGGAGCGGCCGCTGCGCCAAATCGGTCCAATCTGCCTTGCTCCGTTATAATCGTTCCCACTCAGATTTTGTTTAATCCTTAAACTTACTATGCTCCCTAATTTTAAAGCTACCACAGTCAATTGAGCTGGCTGATTTTGGATTTTGGGTATCGATTTTGACTAGGTCGTACCGCTGGATTGTGTGCAGGGATTTGCCGCTGGGTGGGCCCCCATGGTAAGTGACTGGGTGATGTGGGCCGGGATTGTCGGCTGTGAAAGTCATGGTGTCTTCCGGTCGAAATTGGTGGGTGTCATGGCGGGTCTGAGTGTTCAGACCGCCTTTCCCCTCTCCCGCATGCTCCGAGAGATGCTACACTTACAGGCAACTTTCTACAGATTTAAACTTACAGACTTAAATGGAATCATTAGATTGGGAGGAGGAGGGCCCCACCCCCGAAATTCAGGGAGGAGGGATGAATTAGGCGCTGGCACATCTGTCCGTACAACAGTTTCCGTAAGCATCGTCCGTAAGTGAAGCAATTTTGCTACGTGTCAGCGATTTTAGTGATATGCTTGATGGGCACTGAATTCTGGTGATTTAGTAGAAAGATTTCTGTTTTGCCAATGAAACTTCTGATAAGAGTTTAACGTTAGTATGTATTTGTGGGACGTAGAACCTTTACACAAACTTTGATATTTTTAACTGAGCTTCAGGTTGTAATCCTTTACAAGTTGACTATATGTGGCATTTCCATATGCAGTTTCAGATGCATCATCGACTTTCCCTTTGCGATTTAGATAACAAAGAACATTGATTCTGAAGAACTGCACGAACTTGTTTTTGGAACCTTCCGTGCTGTTTACATGGAAAATGGAGAGGTTCCCATGTTGCTGTAAAAAGGATCAACGATCGATGCTCTGCTGGGAAGGCTTCTGAGGAAGAACGCATGGTGTGTGTTTAACTTACTGCTACTTCTTTTCACCTTCTATTCATCTTCTTCTAACTTTTTCTTGTGCCTGCAAAAAACTGATTTCTGGAATGAAGCTTGCAAGCTTGCATCCTTTGTAGTCAGTTTCTTGGTATAAAAAAGGGCAGCCCGGTGCACGTAGCTCCTGCTTGCACAGGGTCCGACCAGTTGTTTCTTGGTATGTAATAAAGAAAACCTATGTTGTGGTAGTAGTTGCAAAAGCTTTTTTATTAGGGGTATGTATATTTTTCGTCCCTTAACTTTACTGATAGTATAGAAACGGTCTCTCAACTTCAAAACTAGACAAACATAGTCCTTTAACTTGTAAAACCGGATACTTTTGGTCCCTCTAGCCATTCAAGGTGGTTTTGGGCTGACATGGACCCGGTATTGACCTTTGACCTCGCCACATCAGTGCCACGTCACACAGAATGGTCTGAATCTCTCTTTGTCTCTCCCGACATGGGTCAGCGTGTCGGAGTTGTACATGCCGGTGCTGTTTGATGTGTCGCGGTAGCTGACAGGTCGAAGAGCTGGATTTTCTAGCTGTAGCAGGACGGCGGCGATGCATGGCCATCCAACTTTGTCGATCTCGCCGAGAGCAACAGCCACACAGGAAGGATTGAGCTCGCCTCGACACGCACGTAGAGAAGCTGATCGATTCCTCGACACGCACGTACACAACAAGGAAGCTGATCGTTTCCTCGACACGCACGTATACACAACAAGCAAAGCTGATCGATTCCTCATGTGCAAGCTAGCCATGCAAGCCAATTTTCCGCTGGCTAGGAACACGAACGAGTCACGTCATCTGCCATGTCGGCATCGACGAGGGGCACGCGCATGCCGTCGAGCACGGGAAAGCCATGGACGTCAGGCCGTGCGTGTTCGACCGCTCGGCACGCGCCGTCCATGCGCTCGCCGTCCTCTAACATGGCGTCGACGGTCGAGCATGGGAAGGCGGCCGCCGGAAGCTCCCATCTTCCTCGCCAACGCTGCTGGTGCAGTTACAGCAGAACGACGGCTCCAATGGAAGCAAGAAAATCGCGAAGCCGCCCCAGGCGCCGCCTCACCACCCACAGCAGCAGCATAAACTGGAAGCGACGATGGTCGTAGTTAGCGTCGAGATGGCCGTGGTGGCGTCGGAGCTGATCAGCCAGAACCGGGCGGAGCAGATGGACATGACTCTGACGAGAGATGGTGAACCTCGCTGCGTGCACGGACACGGTGATGACCAACTGACCTGCGGCCGTGTGGTGGTGCAAGAGATAGAAGTCGAAGCTGAGGTAGACGATGAGGTGGCGAGGTGTGCAGTCAATACCGGGTCCATGTCACCACCAAACCACCCGGAGTGATCTGAGGGGTGAAAATATCCGGTTTTAACAGTTAAGGGACCAAGTTTGTCTGGTTTTAAAGTTAAGGGACCATTTCTAGATTGTTGGTAAAGTTGAACGATGAAAAATATTTTTTTTTCTTTTTTTAAACTTATTTGGATGCAGTATGCACGGCGTAGGATACTTGGGTCTCTAACCTTTGCAAACACTCAGAATGGCAACAAACGGCGCGATGTTTGCGCCATGAAAAAGGAAAAGAAATTTGATGAGAAGGTCGAGGACCAGAAAATAACAAGCTTCGCACAGATTGTGGGCATTGGATCTGTGCTCGTGGCGACGGCGTCATTCACTGCAACCTTCACCATGCCTGATCCCGGCAACTCATACTACTACGCTTTCAATGGGTTCGTCCTCTCCAACACATTGGCATTCATCTGCTCCGCTTTAGCCACCTTCAGTCTCATCTACACTGGCGTAGCCGCACTCGACATAGAGAAGCGGATAGAGCTAGTGTCCTTCTCTCTAGCGCTACTCATAGGTGCGGGGAGAAGCTTCTGTGCCGCCTTCGCCTTCGCCCTGTATGTGGAGCTTGACCCACTAAATCATAGGGCAGCCATCGTCTCCTGCGCCATGACAATTGCCGCGTTGCTTGATGCGGTTTGGTTCATGAGGTCGATATTCACTGATACAGCACTTGCTCTTAAGAGGGGATGGGGCAAGCGGCAAAGCATCGGATGGAGATCAGTGGGCGAGCGATTGGTGAGACTGGCGATTAGATTCCTAGCCAACATTGTCTATCTCTTCTGGCCCTACGCCGTAATCTTCGTTCTCTTGGAAACTAGAAAGAATATCACTGGACACAACAAGCTGGGCTAAGATTGAACTCATCGATCGGTACAAATACTATTATCTGTGTGTGTTAATGCATGCACGCAAGGTTGTGTTATACAACATCATCCTATATACTATTATCTGTTTCGAATTGCAGAACAATATTGTATTTTCAACCCCTCACAATGTATTTCTTTTTCTTTTCTGTTCTGCTGCACTGTGTTTATCTGCTCTAAGTGTTGTATATCGGACATATATTATAATACAAGGAAAATAAGGTCATGTATCTGAGTACCTTTGTCTGGCACAAATATTATTTGGAGGTAGCATGGTTGAAAATGTATCACATTTAACACTTTAATAAAAAAAAATGTAAAACTAAGCCACCTATGACTATGAGCCACCACAGCGATTTGGCGTCCGCGGCCATCGGATCGCTTAATTGAATGCTTTACATCTTCTTTTGTTTCGTGCCGCACCGCCCTTCAGGCCTCTGTTACCGTGTGACTCCTCGCTAGCCGGCCGGTCCATCGTAGCAGGACTGCTGCTCCTCAAACCGATAAGGTAAGATTTCTTTAGCAGCGTTGATGCACGTGTTGTGTGTCAATTTGGTGGTCGGGAAAATTGAAATTTTACCTTAAGCAAAAGTGATCGACGACATATTTCATGCCCTATAAGAAAGATTTTGATTTTGATCAGTCCATTGTTTCAAGGTTGCATCAATTGACTTAAGCCCTCTATATGAAGAAACAACTGTGCAAATATTCCGCTACTGTGTTTCCAAATGATTTAGCTTCAATGGATGAGTTTCTTGTGATCCTTTAGCTTTGACAACCGTTGTCATTATAGCTCGTGTTTAATATCATGAGCGTACTACCAGTCTTTTAAGGATGTAATTTTCATTGCTAATTACTTCAGCATCCTTGAAAGGTGATTTTTTTTTCTTGCTAACATGCTCCTGTTTTGATGCTAAGCATTATGGCAGCAAGATTCTTTTGATTGCCACTTACTTCAGTATCCTTAAAACAGCGATGCCCGGACAGGCACTAGAGGCTTCCCAGTTTGATGCTTGAGAGTGCATTTAGCACTTAATGGTATTTTGGTGCGATGACACTATGGTTAGTAGGACTAATGATGGTTGCTAAGATTTCTCTCAGGTTATTGGTTCCATGGATATAATTTGTGGAGATGGTTGACCCCCCACTTCAAAAAAAGGTGCATCATTGCAGTTTTTCATATTTTAATGTACAAATATCAACTCAACAACACCTCTCTCAAGTCCTCATGCACAAAATTAATATTTGACCTTGGACTAATCAAGATATATATGAACTCAACTACTACAAACATGCGAGCATTCTGTTCGGATGTTCGTGGTGTTGCGAACCTGTTGTGCTTGGTTGTGTGCACCCTAATCTTAGAGAGATACCAAAATGATCACACAACAGGCCTTGGGCCATGACTATTAATGGGCCTAAACCCTACATGTTGGTGTTGTTTGGATTTTCAGTTAACCAGGGCATAAAACTGATTTTGACTACACTAATTTGATTAGTCAATTCTACAAACCGAACTAAAAGGGGCGGGCTTGGGCTCCGGACGATGATGTGGGCGGGGGCGGGATCGGGCTCATGCTCAAGCTCCACAAAAGGGGCGGACACGGGCTTTGGCACGGCAACAGGGGCAGCCTCCGACACAGTTTCAATCGGAAATGCCATTGTACTAAGTAGTGAGGTGATAGCGGAGAGCGAGTGAGGCAACTCTGGTGCAGTGAAAGAGAGTGAGGAAACATCAGCAAGGGAGGTGGAACGTCTACTGGTGTGCTGAAAAATGTGCTCCGATAGTCGAACGAGCAACGTCGTGGGAATCGTCGTCGGTTCGTTGCGCTCCCATTGGGAATCCACTACATAGTAGCCGAACGAGGGCCCTCGTAATCACAACGGCCGAACAGTGACCTTTTTTTTTTTAGAAAAGTAGGATGACCCCCGGCCTCTGCATCTGGGCGATGCATGCGGCCACTTTATTAATTATTCTCACAAGACCTTACAAAGTCATACAACAGTAAGACTAAAGCCACCGTCTAAGCAACAACTGTCGCTACACCTATCCAATTGATGAAGGGGCGCTGATAGCCTGGGCCTAATACCAAACAGACATCGCAGCCAAACCTAAACATCTAAGACCTGAGGTCCCAATCAGGACGCCTGCCGGATATGGGGCACCTACCAGTCCGGCGCACTCCTCAACCAGGACGCCTGCCGGGTATGAGGCCGCCGCAGCCACCTGCCACCAATCCATCTTCAGAGCTGTACTGTTGCATCTACCGTGCCAGGTCTCTCTGCCATCGACGCCACCACGACGCCAGACAGCGTCGTCCTCCTGCGCGAGTCCATCCTCGCACATCGAACTCCGAATCTGCACTGCGCCACGCCGTCGAGATCCGTCGCCATCATTGTATAGGATGAAGCACCGCTCCACCAAAGATGCCGTCCGCTGGTCCCGCGAAGCCGAGTGCACCTCCAAGAATGCCGCCCCCAAGGGGGTAACGACACATGATTGCCGCCAACATCCGATCAGCTGATCTAGGGTTTCCCCCGGAGGTATTGAGTGGAGTTGGGAGCTTCACCTCGATGATGCCTTCATGAAGGAAACGATGATAAGGGCATCGTCATCACCGGCTCCGGCTATCGACCGAAGACCAGGTTTTCACCCGGATCCGTCCCAAGAAATCCACCCAACAACCTGTGCACCGTCTCGACCGCCTTCAAAGCCCCAGATCCAGCCGCCTAGATCCGGCGACCAACCGCAACAACAGTGCCACCGTGGGAGTCCTGGCGCACCGGCCACTGCCTGAGTGTGCCACCACTGGAGCCTAGGAGGAGGGCTCCCACCCCGCCTCGCCAAGCCGCGAGAGCCGCCGAGAAGGATCCCGCGCACTCGTCACCGTCTCTGATCCGAACCAATCCATAGCAGATCGCCGTCACAGATCCGCCTTGGACAGGGACTGCACCACCCCATGCCGCCGCGGGAAGCTCTAGCTTCACCAGCCGCCACCGTCCAGGGCCGCCGCCCCGGGATCCAGACAGAACCTCGCCGCTGCCACCGGCCATGTTCCGCCGCCGTCGACCGGCCAAGCTGCCGGCCACAGCGACCTCCGTCGCGATGACCAAGCACGCCCACCGAGCAGCCGGCACCACCAGATCTTCCACGAAGCCCGCAGCTCCGCCGCCTCCTCCCATCACCACACCGCCACTGCGCCGTCGGCGGACTCAGGTCGGCCGCGCCGCCGCGACGGCTCAGATCGGGGAGGAGGGCCCCTGCGCCCCGGGTGACCCGCCTCACCCAAAGGAACGTGGGAGGGAAGGGGGCCTCCGCCGCCGCCGTCAGCCGCCCGGGGCTTTGCCCGGCGACCTCCTCCAACGGCGGCGGAGGGGAGGGGAGGGAGGGGTTGGGAGCCCGGCGGCGGTGGGGGTAGGGTTCCGCCCGAGCCGCCCTAGCGGGGGGCGGCGCGGGGGACGGGGGAGGGGCCGAACAGTGACCTAGGAAGCATGAAATGCGTTCATCCTTCTTAGTTTCAATTTTCGTTCTCCACGCGGGAAGAAAAAGCTGATAAATTTAAAACAGACACCAATGACCGGCTCCTAAATAGAGAGATCAGTGATGACACAATATCACTAACAAGACACCTGTCGCATCCCGTCTGTGATGACATATGGTCAGTTCAAGGTGGATGATACCCTTATCTCTGACAGGTCTACACTTGACCGGTCAGTGTTAACTGCCTAGGTTAGCCCTTAGAGACTCATCACCGACACTCCTTTCCGAGCCCATCGGTGATGAGGCTCAGCACTGACTGGTGCCCATGGACGGGCCAGTGATGAGGGATGTGCTATGTCGACCTGTAGTACTGGTTCCATCTATCCAAAATAAGAAGGAAGACAAGTGACGTGAGTATTAGCATGTCACCAAGATTGAAAAATCATATTTATTTAATACAAAATATGTTTAGGCTGTTGTACACCACCTTAAATAACCATGAATGTATCAATCTTAAATAGATTCGTCACTTGTGTTTGGTTCTTGCTAATGATGAGTAAATGATAGAAAAGGGTTATGTTTCTGGGATGGCCGTTTTGGCTCTGGGCTGCATACGCTTTTGGATGAACAGTAGCATACGCTCTCGGATGAACAGTAAATACAAAATAAAATATAAAAAATCTGATTTTGTGTGTGTAGATTTTCTTGTTAGTGTAAAAAGTATGCTTGACAATTTTCGTACGAAATGTGATAGCAGTGCTTCGTAGGTGAAAAAAACAAACTTAAGTGTAACATTTGGAGGTAATATTTGGCGTTCGACTTTTTTTTCAGATGTCAAAAATGCTTACGCTTTCGCCATAAAAAAAATTCACGTAGCATTTGAGTGTGACAATGAACCCATCTATTTTTCCAAACTTTTTTGACATTTGCAAAAAAACATTTTTGATGCGGAAGAGCATATGCTCCCAAGAGCATAATTGGATTTCTGTATGTTTCCAATGTATTCGTGCCACTATGTAACATTACCACACAAGTAAAATAAAAGAAATTACTTAGTGATAGTGGAAGGAGGAATATGAAAAGTGTGGGACAGGAGAGTTTGTGACATTCACCGAAACTTGCTAAACAACAACAAAGAAAAAAGAATCGTTTGCTAGCTGTTTGACATATCCCAGTTCTTGTAACCATGTAAACGTAAACATTCTGTTTATTTTAATTATATTTCAACAAACCACGTGCAGAAACATGTTTTATGTAATCATGATGTTACACCCAAACTAATGAACAAACCACTTTTTATTATTGATGGGACAAATCAATCTTGAACATGAACCGAAACATAAGGAGAGCAACTCAATAACACTTCTCTCCTGTCCTCATGCACAAAATTAATAAAAGTGTGGGCTTGGACTAATCAAGATTTGCCTTCAACTACTACGAACATGCTAGCATTCTGTTTGGATGTTCGTGGTGTGCGAGCCTGTTGTGCTTGGTTGTGTGCACCCTAATCTCAGGGCATCTCCAATGCTGACCCGCAAATTCCCTCCCGCATCCGTTCGCGGATAGGGGGGCCAGTCCACGGATACGGATGCGGGAGGCGGCCATCCAATGCTATCATGCATATGTCCGTCAGTAAAGGGCACTTTCAAATTCAAATAAAGTCCGATCCATAGCGCGCGCCGGATCACACAAGCGTCGGATCACATGCCCGATCTCAACCAAAAAGAGGCAAGTATGCTTATGTTTTTTTACATGCCTGATCACAAAAGAATATTAGTGCGTGCAAAAAATTGAGATTTTCTGCCCTGTCGGACCGGCAATCCGAGCCTCCACGCTCAAGGTGCTATCGCCGCCGCATATGCAACCTCCGCCTCCGCATCCTTCTCCGCCGCCTCCTCATCCTCCTTGTCCGCCGCCTCCAACTCATCTTTCTACCGCTGCAACATCTTGTAGCGGATGGCTTGCACGATCATCCTTCCGTTGGCATCCAAAGACTCCAAATTCAAGGACAACACCTTGATATCCTCCGCATCGGCTGCGATCTTCACCTTATTTTATTCCAGCATCGCCTTCTTCTCCTCGAGCATGGCCTTCTTCTCTTCGATCATGGCCCTCTTCTCGGTCGCCTCCATCAACATTTTGAACCTCTCCACCTTTTATTCCTCCTTGATGTCCGAGCGCTTGACGTATGCCCCCTCCTTCTTGGACAAGATGTCCTCGAACCTCTCCATCATCTTGACCGTGACACCTTCTTGCTTCGCCCTCTCCTCCTCCCACTTCTTTCCTCGAAACCCTCTTCTAACCTTCTTGGGTGGTTCTTTTGTTGGGTCGGTTGGGTCACCGGTTTCTTACTCGATGGCTTGGGCGGCAGTCTTCGCTATGAATAGGTTCCACTTCGATTGCCCATTCAACTTCAACCAGCAATGCACAACGGTGAAGTTTTTCTTCTCCAACTTCTTGAACACCATACACGCACGAGAAGGCTACAAACTAAAACATTGTGAACAAAACTATGTATATCCGGCTAGTGATCAACAAAACTATGCATATCCGGCCAATGATCAACAAAACTATGCATATCCGGCTAGTGATCATCAAAACTTTGCATATCCGGCTAGTGATCGACAAAACTATGCATATCCTGCCAATGAGCAACAAAACTATGCATATCCGACTAGTAATCAATAAAACTATGCATATCCGGCCAAATCAACTTGCTTGGTGATTTGGGCACCACTAGGTAACCATGTGATGAGATGCGCCAAGTGGTTGCAATACTTCAACACGACCTCTTGGATGGTGTACCATCGATGGTTGAGGGACTTTGGTTCACGGTTGCGGATGACCGCGTCGGAGTAGGCGTGAAATGCTTGTGTTCATGGAACCATGTGTGAATGTTGGCCCAAAATTTTGAGCCCTTTTGCTCCGTGCCATGGATCCGATCGAGGCTATTGGAAACCATGCATCGCACAATAGCTTGTCCTCTCGCATGTTGAAGCTTTCTCCTCTACCCTTCTTCTCTGGATCGCCACCAAAATCATTCGGATCATCATTTTCGCCGTCCTCGTCCACCTCCTCCTCCTCCGCCTATCCGGCTGCCCAATCCTGCTGCTGTGTGCCCATGCCTATCTAGGTGTAGGTCTGTTGCGTGCCGGTCTGGGGGTGGCCCTGCTGCGTGTGGGCATAGTTCCGGACTGGGTGGGATCCGAGTCTTCAACCAGCACAGCCTCATAACCTCCTCCTCCGCCCCTGTCATGGATGATGTCGAACATCTCCCTTTCTGCATCGTCGTACGCCTTCTCCCCCGCTTTAGGCATAGCAGCGAACAACGTGCGGGCACCCATGTGCTCCGCACCTGGATGAGCTGTGGTGAAGAAGACTTCGAGAAGACCAGGAGCGCCTGATATGTCTCCAACGTATCTATAATTTTTTATTGTTTCATGCTATTATATTATCAATCTTGGATGCTTTATATGCATTTATATGCTATTTTATATCATTTTTGGGGACTAACCTATTAACCTAGTGCCCGGTGCTAGTTCCTATTTTTTACTTGTTTTTGGCTTTTCAGAAAATCAATATCAAACGAAGTCCAAACGGAATAAAATCTTTAGAATGATTTTTTTTGGACCAGAAGGGACCCTAGAAGGTTTGGGAGGAGGCCAGAAGAGATACGAGAGAGCCACAAGCTCGCAGGGCGCGCCCCTTGAGCTTGTGGGCCCTAAGCTGCTCCGTTTGACCTAATTTCACTTCTATAAATTTCCAAATATTCCCAAACCAACAGAGAGCCACCCGAAATAACTTTTTCGCCGCCGTGAGCTTTTTCGGCAATCTAGAAGCCTTTTTCGGCAATCTGCTGGAGGGGGAGTCAATCACGGAGGGCTTCTTCATCAACCTTGATGACCTTCCGATGATGTGTGAGTAGTTCACCACAAACCTACGGGTCCATGGCTAGTTGAAAGTACATGTAGTCCCCATGTGTGGTTTTGGTAATTAAATGACAATCCTAATGGACTAATGTTTGCATTGAGATATACATTTGAAGGAAAGTTCCATTTGCAATGCATGAAGAATATTGGATGAATTGATGGATGAAATCCATCAACATAAATATATGCATTGGGACGTGATAATGAATGATAATTCCTATGAAGAAACAATGACATCAAGTTATATAGGAAGGTTTGTCCCATGGGTGATGCAAGAAGGAGATTGAATGGATTCGGAATGAATGCCATATACATATAGTTGTGCATCAAGATTAATCATGGAGAAAAGATAAATGTTGACAAAGATGAAGATCAAAGATGGTCAACACACAAGCGCATATCATGTGCCACATGGGATCTTGTGGTATGGTAAGAATTTTTAAATTGCGCTTTGTGTACTAACCCATTCTATGTGTTTTCTATGTCTGTGTGGGTTAGATGATTCTCATGGACTTACATCAAGAGAAAGATTTCAAGTGCCCATGAGAGGATGACATCAAGTGATGATAATCATGGTTTACAAGGGCAAGTTCAAGATAGGCAGTCTGGAGAATTACATGCTTGAAGCTTGCAGATGATCATGTGATGGACACGTGAAGAAGAATACAAAGCAAAGCTTCCCACATTGTGTATGGGGGAGCTACTTGAAGACTTCACCAATGTCTTGCCTTCAACTTGAGCCAAAAAGAAACATCAACATCAAGCTCAAGTGAAAGGCTCGAGTCAAAGGTATTAGTTCCTTTGACGTTAGTGTTGTGGAATGATGACCACCGAAGGAACACATACACTCAAGAATGTATTGTTGATAACTATGTAGTGTAGCTCTTTTATGATTCTTGAGTTATAGGGATCCCGCACTATTAAGAGGGGATCAAAGGGGTTCGTGATAGATTTGCTCAAGTCAACATCTTCTCTACACAATTCCACTCCTATCCTATACACCAAAGAAAATCCAAAGCCAAATAGGGTTCCCAAATATATGTTAAAACCTTTGCATATTTGGCATCCTCCATTTTTCTTGATCTTGGGTAGTTCTCTATGTGAGGACCTGGGGTTTTTCCATAGCTACAAAACGAGCCCAAGATCATCAAAATCGGAGTTCGTATGAAAAAGTTGTGCATGTTTTACTATCTGGAGGGCCGGAAGTTCCGGGATGCCCGGAAGTTCCGGGCTGCATGGAGGTTCCGGGGTCCGGACATTCCGGGATTGGTTCCGGGGGAAGTTCCGGACTTTCCAGAGTGTTGCGCTGATATTCTCCAAAGGGAGCCCGGAAGTTCCGGGCATGCCCGGAAGTTCCGGGCTGCGTTTTTCTGTGCATAACGGACAGATTTGGTGGGGGCACTACATAAGGTTCCCTTCTTCCCCAACGAGCTAGGGTTTCCACATCCAAAATTTCCCCATTCTTGAGAGCTCTCTCCTCCTTCCCCAAGCCTAAAAGCTCCAATCCATTTGGGGGAAAACTATCCCATGGATCTAGGGTTCATTTGTTGACCTCCTCCATTGTTCCTCTCCTCTCCCATCCCTCCATAGCATTAGTTGCTTTTGTTGGGATTTGAGAGAGAGGGATTTGAGCATTCTTGTGTTAAATCCCAAAGAGATGTGTGAGATTTCTTGAGAGAGATTTCATCCAAGCATACATCCACTCCTCTCTCTTTTGACCAAAATAATTTGTGATTTGAGCAAGTCTTGAGCATTTCCCCCTTGGTCTTGTTACTCTTGGAGGTTGGAGACTCCTGGGCGGTAGGAGTACTCCGGTCAGGAATCAACTTGTGATTTGTCCCCCGGAAAGTTTGTGAAGGTTTGGAGGCCGCCTCAAGGTCTACCACTAGTGGTTGGGAATCACCTTTGTGGTGATATCTCAAGGAGAATAGGGTGAGCCTTCGTGGTGTTGGTGTGCCTTCGTGGTAACACCCATCCCTCCAACGGTGACTAGCTTCCCTCCAAGGAAGTGAACATCGGGATACATCCTCGTCTTCGTGACTTCGGTTATCCCTAACCCTTTCTCCTTACTTGTGGTTTACTTTGGTCACTTGACCGTGCATTCACTATATCTTGTTGTACTCATTATATTGTGTTGGTTCATTACATTGTGTTGGCCATTTCCTTGTAGAGATTATTTAGGCCTACACTTTATAGTCCGCAATTCATACTTGCTACTATCGCGTGATATCTTGTGTAAGTTTGTGTAACTTACATGTGCTTACTAGTATCCTTGTTGTGCTCATCTTATTTAGAATAAGTTGTTGGTGCACTTAGTTGAGCCTAGTATATTTAGGATTTGTGCTTGAAAAGTATCCGCTTAGTATATTTTCGCATTAGGATATAGCCAAATCCGTAAAAGATTTTAAAACGCCTATTCACCCCCCCCCTCTAGGCGACATCGTGGTCCTTTCACTAGTAACTATATGGCTTCTTCTCTCTCTCTTTGCTCTTCAATACAATGTTCTCCTTGATCTTCTTGGAGTTCTATCCGATGTAATTTTATTTTGCGGTGTGTTTGTTGGGATCCGATGAATTGTGGGTTTATGATTAGATTATTCATTGAAAGTAATTGAGTCTTTTCTGAACTTTCTTATGCATGACTATTATAGCTTGTATTTCTCTCCGATCTATCCATTTGGTTTGGCCAACTAGATTGATTTATCTTCAGTGGGAGAGGTGCTTTGTAGTGGGTTGATACGTCTCCAACGTATCTATAATTTTTGACTGTTCCATGCTATTATAGTATCAATCTTGGATGTTTTATATGCAACTTTATGCAATTATATATCATTTTTTGGGGCTAACCTATTAACTCAGTGCCCAGTGCCAGTTGCTGTTTTTTTTGCTTGTTTTTGCCTTTTCAGAAAATCATTGTCAAAAAATGTCCAAACGAGAAAAAAACTTTGGATTAATTTTTTCTGGACCAGAAGAGACCCACAAAGCTTCGGGAGAAGACCAGAGGAGCTACGAGGGAGCGACAAGCTCAGGGGGCGCACCCCAGGGGGGTGGCCGCGCCCCCAGGCTTGTGGGCCCCTCGTGGCACCCCTTGACCTAATTCGAGCGCTATAAATTCTAAAATATTCCCATTATACCAAAAAGAGAGAAGAGAAAACCTTTCCGCCGCCGCAAGCCTCTGTTCTTCCGCGATCCCATCTGGAGGCCTTCTCCGGTAATCTGCCGGAGGGGGAATCGATCACGGAGGGCTTCTACATCAACCTTGCTGCCCTACCGATGATGTGTGAGTAGTTTACCATTGACCTACGAGTCCATAGCTAGTAGCTAGATGGCTTCTTCTCTCTCTTTGATCTTCAATACCATGTTCTTCTCAATGTTCTTGGAGTTCTATCCGATGTAATCTTCTTTTGCAGTGTGTTTGTTGGGATATGATGAATTGTGGGTTTATGATTAGATTATTCATGAGAAATATTTGAGTCTTCTCTCAACTTTTTTATGCATGATTAAATATAGCTTTGCATTTCTTTCTGATCTATCGATTTGGTTTGGCCAACTAGATTGGTTTATCTTGCAATGGGAGAGGTGCTTTGTGATGGGTTCAATCTTGCGGTGCTCAATCCCAGTGACAGAAAGGGACATGACACGTATTTGTATTGTTGCCATTAATGATAAAAAGATGGGGTTTATTCATATTGCTTGAATTTGCTTCTCTACATCATGTCATCTTGCTTAAGGCGTTACTCTGTTTTCATTAACTTAATACCCTAGATGCATGCTGGATAGTGGTTGATGGGTGGAGTAATAGTAGTAGATGCAGGCAGGAGTCGGTCTACTTGTCTTGGACGTGATGCCTATATACATGATCATTGCCATGAATCCGTCATAATTATTTGCTTTTCTATCAATTGCCCAACAGTAATTTGTTTACCCACCGCATCCTATTTGTTCGAGAGAGAAGCCTCTAGTGAAAACTATGGCCCCCGGGTCTATTTAATCATATATAAAAAACCAAAAATACCTTGCTGCAATTTATTTAATTTTATTTAGTTTAGTAATTTACTTTATCAATTTATCTCTATCAGACTTAATCCTTGCAAATAACCGCTAAGAGGATTGACAACCCTCTTATTTGCGTTGGGTGCAAGTGTTTGCTTTTGTGTGTGTAGGTGCTGCTCACTGGATTTTGTCGTGGTTCTCCTACTGGATTGAATACCTTGGTTCTTAACTGAGGGAAATACTTATCTCTACTGTACCGCATCATCCTCTCCTCTTCGGGGAATTACCAACGCAGCTCACAAGTAGCAGGAAGAATTTCTGACGCCGTTGCCGGGGAGACATCACCAAAATTTATCAAGTACCTTCGCACAAACTATCAATCACTTGCATTTATTTTATTTGCCTTTGCCTCTCATTTTCATCTCCCCCGCTTCTAATTTTTTTTACAAAAACATAAAAATATTTTTGTTTGCTAGTTTGCTTGCTTTTATTGCTTTCATGTCAACACACAAAACAGAAAGTAAAAGAAAATTTTTAAAATCACTATGGATCCACTTAAAGTTTTCTACTTGGATCACCTTCGATCCATTTGTGCTCGTGCTAAAACCTCAACTAGTTTAGTTGAGGGAAAATCATTAGATGAGCAGGCTCATTTTGTGCGTCACCGTTTGTCTCAAAAAGGGAGACTCTTATGGAATCAAATGAATTATTTGCAATGCTATGCTTGGAATCTATGTGAAATTTATGATTATACTTGTTACTCTAAGGACCCTAAAAAACACCTTCGCTACCTATGTGAGTTTAGTGATAATGGAATCTTATCTTCTAATACCAAAGGTGTTTATAGTTACTATGATATCGAACAAATTGAAGAATTTGTTGCTTTTAAGGGTGCTTATGACGTTGCTTCTTTGATTAAAAAGTATGATGCTACTCTTTACAAATCTGAAAATTTTGCCATACTTAAGTATTGCTATGAAAACTATGCTTCTAATGCTTATGTTAAAGAATATATTGAGGACACCTCCGCTGTCCAAGAAGAAAATAGTGATATGCATGAATCTATAGATAATTATGATTCCATTGATTTGATTGAAATACCCCATTTTGATGAGTGTGGTGCTTGCTATTCTTATGGCCATGATGCCAATATTAATGATGCTTATAGATATGAACTTGCTATAGTTCCTTATGTTAAAAATGAAATTATTGCTATAGCACCCATACTTGATAGCTCCTTGAATGAAAAGCATGATTTCAATGATGTTATTATAAATTCTATTAATGTCAATTATGCTAATAATATGCAAGGCTACAAGCTTGGGGATGATGATTTTGTCATGTCCACTACTTATTGCAATGATCATGATTGGGGTGATGCTTCTTATGATCTTGAAAATTTATTTAAGCCTCATGATGAATATGCTATTGATAATAATGTTTGCAATAGTATTGAAAGTGGGTTTGGAAAAGCGTCAACTTTAGGTAATAATAATCCCACATATTTGGAGAGTGTTCAATCTTATGATTTTTTTTATAAAAGTGGGTATGGAGAGGTCATGACTCTAGTTGATGTTAATCCCACTATCTTGGAAGATTATAAAATTTTTATGCATGTGGGTCATGAAGATAATATTTTATATGATAGCTATATTGTTGAATTTGATTATGATCCTATATGTAATTATTATGAGAGAGGAAAATATGGTTGTAGAATCTTTCATGTCAATAAATTACCTCTCTTTGTGCTGAAATTATAAATGCTTCATTCTTCCTATTTGTATATGCTAGATATTGCTTGTCTTGATAATTTGTTTCCCTATAAAATGCCTATGCATAGGAAGTATGTTATACTTAGATGAGTTTGTCACATGTCTTATGATGCTCTATTTGTGTTTCAATTATTATCTTTCATGTGAGCATCATTGAAATCTCAAGCCTATCTTAATGGCTATAAAGAAAGAGCTTTTTGGGAGACAACCCAATGCTTTCTGTTTTTGTGTGTTTACATGATTGTAGCCTCTGTTATGATTGTGTTTTTATGTTTTAATTAGTGTTTGTGCCAAGTAATGCCTTTGGGATGATTTGGAAGATAGTATGATTGATGCTGTTTGAAAACAGAAACTTTTGCGCCCAGTTCTAGAATTTCTATTCTGTACTGGAATGTCAAAAATTGCTGATTTTTTTACACAGCATTGAAATATGAATTTCCCACATTACCTCAATATTTCAGAATTTTTGGAGTTACAAAATTATGACTATAATTCAGATGTTTACAGACTGTTCTGTTTTAGACAGATTCTGTTTTTGTTGCATATTTGCTAGTTTTGATGTATCTATGGATCGTATCGGGGGTTATGAGTCATGGAGAAGTTGGAGTACAGTAGCATTATACCAATATTAAATATGAATCAATTTACTACAGCACCTAGAGTACAAATTTTTTATGTTATACTAACAGATCTCATGAGGTTTCTGTTGAGTTTTGTGTGCTGAAGTTTTCAAGTTTTGGGTGAGACTACGATGGATAAAGAAATAAGGAGTGGCAAGAGCGTAAGATTGGGGATTCCCAAGGCACCCCAAGGTAATATTCAAGGAAGACTCAACCGTCTAAGCTTGGGGGTTGCCCCGGATGGCATCCCCTCTTTCGTCTACAATCTATCGGTAACTCACTTGGAGCTATATTTTTATTCATCACATGATATGTGTTTTACTTGGAGCGTCTTGTGAAATAGTTTATTTGCTTTTTAGTTTGTCACAATCATATTTTTTGAACACACCTTTTTGAGAGGGACACACATTATTCAGAATTTGTTAGAATATTCTATGTGCTTCACTTATATCTTTTGAGCTAGGTAGTTGCTCTAGTGCTTCACTTATATCTTTTAGAGCACGGCGGTGGTTATATTTTAAATAAATAGTTGCACTCTCATGCTTCACTTATATCTTTTTGAGAGTCTAATAAATGGCAATGGCAATTTGCACATGTTAAAAGAATGGTCTCGATATGATAGGTATTCAAGAGGGATATAATAAAAACTTTCATGTAGATCACTGAATATGATAAACTTGATTCCTTGCAATAGTTTTGCGATATTAAGATGGTAATATGGGGGAGGTACTATTAGATAATTTTGGTTTAGTAAGAATAATTGTGTTAAGGTTTGTGATTCCCGAACCATGCACGTATGATCTGTCGTTATGCTAGGAAATTGGAGCATGATTTATTATTGATTGTCTACCTTATGAGTGGCGGTCGGGGACAAGTGATGGTCTTTTCCTACCAATCTACCCCCATATGGGCATGCATAGTAGTACTTTGATTCGAGGGATAATGAACTTTCACAATAAGTATGTGAGTTCTTCATGACTAATGTGAGTCCATGGATTATACGCACTCTCACCTTTCCGCAATTTGCTAGCCTCTTCGGTACCATGCATTGCCATTTCTCACATCGAGAGTTGGTGCAAACATCGCCGGTGCATCCAAACCCCATGATATGATACGCTCTATCACACATAAGCCTCTTTATATCTTCCTCAAAACAGCCACTGCTACTTGTGAGCTGTGTTGGGATTTCCCCGAACAGGAGGGGATGATGCAGTACAGTAGAGATAAGTATTTCCCTCAGTTATGAAACCAAGGTTATCAATCCAGTAGGAGAATCACGCAAGAACTCGTTAGCAGCACCTGCACACAAAACAACAAATCCTCGCACCCAACGCGAACAAGGGGTTGTTAATCCCTTGGCGGTTAATTGCAAGATTAAATTGTATGGTGATAGATAAATAGATCGAACAAAAATACAAAATAAAATAAATAAAGTAAAATTGCAGCAAGGTATTTTTGGGATTTTTAATATATGGTAAAAGTAGACCTGGGGGCCATAGTTTTCACTAGAGGCTTCTCTCTTGAAAATAGCATACGGTGGGTAAACAAATTACTGTTGGGCAACTGATAGAAAAGCAAATAATCATGATGATATCCAAGGCAATGATCATGTATATAGGCATCACATCCGACACAAGTAGACTGAAACGATTCTGCATCTACTACTATTACTCCACACATCGACCGTTATCCAGCATGCATCTAGAGTATTAAGTTCATAAAGAATGGAGTAACGCCTTAAGCAAGATGACATGATGTGGACAAAGTAAACTCACGCATGAATAAACCCCATCTTTTTACCCTTAATAGCAATGATACATACGTGTCATGTCCCTTTCTGTCACTGGAATTAAGCATCGCAAGATCAAACCCATTACAAAGCACCTATCCCATTGCAAGATAAATCAATCTAGTTGGACAAACCAAATCAATAGATCGGAGAGAAATATGAAGCTATAACAATCATGAATAAAAGAGTTCAGAGAAAACTCAAATAATATTCATGGATAATCTGATCATAAACTCACAATTCATCGGATCCTAACAAACACACCGCAAAAAGTGATTACATCGGATAGAACTCCAAGAACATCGAGGAGAACGTTGTATTGAAGATCAAAAAGAGAAAATAAGCCATCTAGCTACTAACTATGGACCCGAAGGTCTGTGGTAAACTACTCACGCATCATCGAAAGGGCAGCAAGGTTGATGGAGAGCCCCTCCGTGATCGAACCCCCCTCCGGCGGAGTCCAAAAAAAGGCCTCCAGATGGGATATCTCGTGAACAGGAACTTGCAGCGGCGGAAAAAGTATTTTGTGGACTCCTTTGTTGGTTTCCCGATTTTAGAGAATTTATAGAGGTGGAATTAGGTCAAATGGAGCAGAGGCGGGCCCACGAGGCACCAGGGCGCGCCACCCCCCTGGGGCACGCCCTGGTGGCTCGTGACCACCTCCTCTGTCTTCTGGCCCCTCCCGAAGCTTCTAGTGTCTCTTATGTCCAGAAAAAATCTCCAAAAAGTTTCGTGGCATTTGGACTTCGTTTGGTACTGATACTCTGAAAAACCAAAAACAAGCAAAAAACAGCAACTGGCACTGGGCATGTCCCAAAAAATGATATATAATTGCTTGTAAGTGTATATAAAACATCCAAGATTGATACTATAATAGCATGGAACAACCAAAAATTATAGATACGTTGGAGACGTATCAAGCATCCCCAAGCTTAATTCATGCTCGTCCTCGAGTAGGTAAATGATAAAAACAGAATTTTTGATGTGGAATGCTACCTATCATATTCATCATATACTTTTTTCTTTTGTAGCATGGACATTTGGACTTGAATGATTCAAAGCAATAGTCTATTGTTTGACATGAAGTTATAAATACTCAAGCATACTAACAAGCAACCATGTATTTCAAAATATCAACGCTAAAGAAAGTTATCCCTAGCCCATTATGCTCAATCATTGATCCATTCATGAAACACACTCAATATTAGCTACACACAATGCACAAGTATGACAATAGTGCTCTCTAGTTGGTGCTTTGTAAGAGAAGATGGAGACTCAAAATAAAAATAAAAATTACATAAAATTAAATAGATAGGCCCTTCGCAGAGGGAAGCAGAGATTTGCAGAGGTGCCAGAACTCAAAGCTTAAATTAGAGAGATAAAATTATTTTGAGAGGCATGCTTTTCTTGTCAATGAAAACGACCGAGAATTCCCAATATATTCTATGCTAGACAAATTATAGGTGGTTCCCAAACAGAAATAAAGTTTAATTCCTTTCCACCATTCTTTCACAATCCATGGCTAGCCGTATCCACGGGTGCCTTCCATACTAACATTTTCAAGGAATTTATTATTATCATCATATAATTATTATTTTCATTTTGGGACTGGGCATCCCTATTACCTGCCACTCTCTCGTGCAATGACAAGTGAATAAACATTCATCGTGAGAATAACACACCTTGCATGGAAAATATTGGCCACCCCCTGCCGCTTCATGAGCGGTACGGGCACACAAAATGGAAAATTATTTTGAAAAATTGGAGTTGGCACATGCAAATTTACTTGGAACGGCATGGAAATACCGCATATAGGTAGGTATGGTGGACTCATTTGGCACAACTTGGGTTTTAGGAGTTGGATGCACAAGCAGTATTCCCGCTTAGTACAAATGAAGGCTAGCAAATAGATTGAGAAGCGACCAACCAAAAAGCAAAAATGGTCATAAACATGCATTGAACATAACTAACACTGAATAATGCACCATAAGTAGGATATAATTTTGTTGCATAACTATCGACTTTATGTGCATGCATAGGGAATCACAAGCCTTCACACCAATATTCTTACTAAATCACAATTACTCACTAACATGACTCACATATTATCATCTCCATATCGCAAAACTATTGCAAGGAATCAAAATTATCATATCCAATGATCATTCATGAAAGTTTTTATTATATCCCTCTTGAATATTCATCACTTTGGGACCAAATTCATATCTTGTGCAAATTACCATTACTATTATCAACTCTCAAAAAGATATAAGTGAAGCCTGAGAGTGCGAATATTTCTTCAAAATTTAATCTTATCAACTCTTAAAATAATATAAGTGAAGCACGAGAGTTTAAATATTTCTTCAAAATATAGCCACCGCCGTGCTAAAAAATATTTAAGTGAAGCACTAGAGCAACTGCCTAGCTCAAAAGATTTAAGTGAAGCACATAGAGTATTCTAACAAATCATGATAAACATGTGGCTCTCTCAAATGGGTGTGTCTAGCAAGGATGATTGTGAAAAATTAAAAAGAAAACAAATCAAAGACTCATATAACACACGACGCTCCAAGCAAAACTCATGATATGTGACGAATAAGAATATAGCTCCAAGTAAAATTATCGATAGTTGGTAGAAGAAAGAGGGGATGCCCCGGAGCTTAGTTGCTTGAGTCTTCCTTGAATATTACCTTGGGGTGCCTTGGGAATCCCCAAGCTTATGCTCTTGCCACTCCTTATTCCTTCATCCATCGTGATCTCACTCAAAATTTGAAAACTTCAATCACACAAAACACAACAAAACCTTCATGAGATCCGTTAGTATAACAAACAAATCTTTAACTCTAAGTACGGTAGTAAATTGATTTATATTTAATATTGGCATAATTCTGCTGTACTACAACTTCTCCAGGACTCATACCCCCCGATACGATCCATAGATTCATCAAAATAAGCAAACTATGCAACAAAAACAGAATCTGTCTAAAACAGAACAGAGTGTAAAGATCTATTTAAAAGCCATACTTATATAAATCTAAAAATTCTTACAAATTAGGAAAACGTGGTAAATTCATATACCAATACTGTGTAAAAATTTCAGATTTTTCTGGTGCTCCAGTACAGAATTAAAATTCTAGCACTGGACGCAAAACTTTCTGTTTTCCAAACAGCATCAATTATACTATCTTTCAAATCATCCCAAAGGCATTACTTGGCACAGACACTAACTAAAACATAAAAACACAATCATAACAGAGGCTATAATTATGTAAACACACAAGAACTTATTTTATCCATTGGGTTGTCTCCCAACAAGCTCTTTCTTTATAGCCATTAAGATAGGCTTGAGATTTCAATGATGTTCTCATGAAAGATAATAATAGAAACACAAAGAGAGCATCATGATGCATATGAAAAACACACTTAACTCTAACATACTTCCTATGCATAGGCATTTTATAGGAGAACAAACTATCAAGACAAGCAATCTCTAACATATGCAAATAAGAAGAATGAAGCATGAATAATTTCAACATCACGAGAGGCAATTTAGTAACATGAAGATTTCTATAACCATATTTTCCTCTCTCATAATAATTACATGTAGGATCATAATCAAACTCAACAATATAGCTATCATAAACAGTATTCTCTCTATGATCCATATGCATAAAAGTTTATAATCTTCCAAAATAGTGGGATTATCATCAACTAAAGTCATAGCCTCTCCAAACCCACTTTCATAAAAAAATTCATAAGATTGAAGACTCTCCAAAGTAGTGGGATCATTATTACCTAAAGTTGACGCTCTTCCAAACCCACTTTTAGTAGTATTGCAAATTTTATTATCAATAACATATTCATCATGATGCTTAAATAAATTGTCAAGATCATAAGAAGCATCATCACCCCAATCATGATCTTTGCAATAAGTAGTGCACATAACAAAATTTTCAACCCCAAGCTTGTAGCTTTGCATATCATTAGCACAATTGACATTAATATAATTTATAATAACATCATTGCAATCATGCTTTTCATTCAAGGAGCTATCAAGTATGGGTGCTATAGCAATAATTTCATTTTTAACATAAGGAACTAGAGCAAGTTCATCTCTATAAGCATAATTAATATTGGCATCATGGCCATAAGAATAGCAAGCATCACATTTATCAAGAGGGGATATTTCAATCGAATCAACAGAATCACAATTGTCTATGGATTCATGCATATCATTATTCTCTTCCAAAGCAGCAGACATTCTCCCAATGAATTCACTAACATAGGCATTAGGAGCATAGTTTTCATAGCAATATTTAAGTATGCCAAAATTTTCAGATTTGTAGAGAGTAATATCATACTTTTCAATTAAAGAAGCAACTTCATAAGCACCCTTAAAAGCAACAAATTCTTCAATTTGTTCGATACCATAGTAACTATAAACACCCTTGGCATAAGAAGATAAGATTTCATTATCATTAAACTCACATAGGTAGGGAAGGTGTTTTTTTAGGGTTCTTAGAGCAACAAGTAAAATCATAAATTTCACATAGATTCCAAGCATAGCATAGCAAAAAATTTATTTGATTCCATAAGAGTCTCCCTTTTTGAGACAAACGGTGACGCACAAAATGAGCATGCTCATCTAATGATTTTCCCTCAACTAAACTAGTTGGGGTTTCAGCACCAGAACAAATGGATCGAAGATGATCCAAGTAGAAAACCTTAAGGTGATCCATAGTATCTTAAATTTTTGTTTTAATTTCTGTTCTTGAATGTTTGACATGAAGGCAATAAAAGCAAGCAAGCAAGCAAACAAGCAAATAAAAAATATTTTTGTGTTTTTGTAAAAAAAATATAGAAGTGGGGGAGATGAAAACGAGAGGCAAAGGCAAACTAAATAAATGCAAGGAGATGAAAGTTTATGCATAGGTACTTGATAGATGTTGATGATGTCTCCCCGGCAACGGCGCCACAAAATCTTCATGCTACTTGTGAGCTGCGTTGGGATTTCCCCGAAGAGGAGGGGATGATGCAGTACAGCAGAGATAAGTATTTCCCTTAGTTATGAAACCAAGGTTATCAATCCAGTAGGAGAATCACGCAACAACTCGTTAGCAGCACCTGCACACAAAACAACAAATCCTCGCACCCAACGCAAACAAGGGGTTGTCAATCCCTTGGCAGTTAATTGCAAGATTAAATTGTATGGTGATAGATAAATAGATCGAACAAAAATACAAAATAAAATAAATAAAGTAAAATTGCAGAAAAGTATTTTTGGGATTTTTAATATATGGTAAAAGTAGACCCCGGGGCCATAGTTTTCACTAGAGGCTTCTCTCTTGAAAATAGCATACGGTGGGTAAACAAATTACTGTTGGGCAAATGATAGAAAAGCAAATAATCATGATGATATCCAAGGCAATGATCATGTATATAGGCATCACATCCGAGACAAGTAGACCAAAACGATTCTGCATCTACTACTATTACTCCACACATCGACCGTTATCCAGCATGCATCTAGAGTATTAAGTTCATAAAGAACGGAGTAACGCCTTAAGCAAGATGACATGATGTGGACAAAGTAAACTCACGCATGAATAAACCCCATCTTTTTACCCTTAATAGCAATGATACATACGTGTCATGTCCCTTTCTGTCACTGGAATTAAGCATCGCAAGATCGAACCCATTACAAAGCACCTATCCCATTGCAAGATAAATCAATCTAGTTGGCCAAACCAAATCAATAGATCGGAGAGAAATATGAAGCTATAACAATCATGAATAAAAGGGTTCAGAGAAAACTCAAATAATATTCATGAATAATCTGATCAGAAACTCACAATTCATCGGATCCCAACAAACACACCGCAAAAAGAGATTACATTGGATAGAACTCCAAGAACATCAAGGAGAACATTGTATTGAAGATCAAAAAGATAGAAGAAGCCATCTAGCTACTAACTATGGACCCGAAGGTCTGTGGTAAACTACTCACGCATCATCAGAAGGGCAGCAAGGTTGATGGAGAGCCCATCCGTGATGGAATCCCCCTCCGGCGGAGTGCCGAAAAAGGCCTCCAGATGGGATCTCTCGAGAACAAGAACTTGCGGCGGCGGAAAAAGTATTTTGTGGACTCCTCTGTTGGTTTCCTGATTTTAGATAATTTATAGAGGTGGAATTAGGTCAAACAGGAGCAGAGGTGGGCCCATGAGGCACCAGGGTGTGCCACCCCCCTGGGGCGTGCCCTGTTGGCTCGTGGCCACCTTCTCTGTCTTCTTGCCCTCTCCCAAAGCTTCTAGTGTCTCTTATGTCTAGAAAAAAATCTCCAAAAAGTTTCGTGGCATTTGGACTTCGTTTGGTACTAATACTCTGAAAAACCAAAAACAGGCAAAAGACAGCAACTGGCACTGGGCACTAAGTTAATAGGTTAGTCCCAAAAAATGATATATAATTGCTTGTAAGTGTATATAAAACATCCAAGATTGATACTATAATAGCATGGAACAATCAAAAAATTTATATACGTTGGAGACATATCAGCCACCATACCTACCTATCATGGCATTTCCATAGCCATTCCGAGATATATTGCCATGTAACTTCCACCGTTCTTTTTTATATGACACACATGATCATTGTCATATTGCTTTGCATGATCATATAGCCGACATAGTATTTGTGGCAAAGCCACCATTCATCATTTTTTATACATGTTGCGCTAGATCATTGCACATCCTGGTACACCGCCAGATGCATTCATATAGAGTCATATTTTGTTCTAAGTATCGAGTTGTAATCTTGAGTTGTAAGTAAATAAAAGTGTGATGATCATCATTATTAGAGCATTGTCCCAGTGAGGAACAGATGATGGAGGCTATGATTCCCCCACAAGTCGGGATGAGGCTTCGGACGAAAAATAATTAAAAAAAGGCCAAAAGAGCCCGTGAAAAAAATGAATGAGAGAATAAGAGAGAAGGGACAATGTTACTATCCTTTTTTTCCACACTTGTGCTTCAAAGTAGCACCATGTTTTTCATATAGAGAGTCTCCTATGTTATCACTTTCATATACTAGTGAGAATTTTTCATTATAGAACTTGGCTTGTATATTCCGATGATGAGCTTCCTCCAATGCCTGAGGTCTTCATGAGCAAGCAAGTTGGATGCGCACCCAATTAGTTTTCATTGTTGAGCTTTCATACACTTATAGCTCCTAGTGCATCCATTGCATGGCAATCCCTACTCCTCGCATTAACATCAATTGATGGGCATCTCCATAGCCCGTTGATTAGCCGCGTTGATGTGAGACTATCTTCTTCTTTTTGACTTCCCCTTATTATCTCTATCATCATATTCTATTCCACCCATAGTGCTATGTCCATGGCTTACGCTCATGTATTGCGTGGGGGTTGAAAAAGCTGAAGCGCGTTAAAAAGTATGAACCAATTGCTCGGCTTGTCATCAGGGTAGTGCATGATAAATACTTTGTGTGAAGAAGATTTAGCACGACAGGATTATATGATTTTGTAGGGATAACTTGCTTTAGCACCGTTATTTTGGAAGGCATGATTGTTTGTTAGTATGCCTGAGTATTGATGTCTTTATATCAAACTATAGACTATTGCTTTGAATCATTTGGATCATAATATTCATACCGTAAAAGATATTACATGATGATACATGTTAGGTAGCATTCCACATCAAAAATTCTATTTTTATCATTTACCTACTCGAGGACGAGCAGGAATTAAGCTTGGGGATGCTTGATACGTCTCCAATGTATCTATAATTTTTGATTGTTCCATGCTATTATAGTATCAATCTTGGATGTTTTATATGAAACATTATGCAATTATATATCATTTTTTGGGACTAACCTATTAACTCATGCCCAGTGCCAGTTGCTGTTTTTTGCTTGTTTTTCCCTTTTCAGAAAATCATTGTCAAAAAATGTCCAAACAAGAAAAAACTTTGGATTAATTTTTTCTGGACCAGAAGAGACCCACGAAGCTTTGGGAGAAGACCAGAGGAGCTACGAGGGAGTGATACGTCTCCATCGTATCTACTTTTCCAAACACATTTTTCTCTTGTTTTGGACTCTAATTTGCATGATTTGAATGGAACTAACCCGAACTGACGCTGTTTTCAGCAGAACTACCATGGTGTTGTTTTTTGTGCAGAAATAAAAATTCTTGGAATTGGACGAAACTTTTTGGAGTTTTTTTATGGAATAAAAAAATACTGGAGCCAAGACCCACTGGAGGGGGGCCACAAGGTGCCCACGAGGCACCAGGGCGCGCCACCCCCCTCCCCCCAGGCGCGCCCTGGTGGCTCGTGGGGCCCACATGGCTCCGCTGACCGTAATCTCAGGCCTATAAATTCACAATTCCAGAGAAAAAATAGGAGAGGAAGTTTCATTGCATTTCACGATACGGAGCTGCCGCCACCTCATGTTCTTCATCGGGAGGCCAGATCTGGAGTCCGTTCGGGGCTCCGGAGAGGGGGATCTTCCGTCTTCATCATCATCAACTATCCTCCATCACCAATTTCATGATGCTCACCGCCGGGAGTATGTAATTCCTTCATAGGCTTGCTAGACGGTGATGGGTTGGATGAGATTTATCATGTAATCGAGTTAGTTTTGTTAGGGCTTGATCCCTAGTATCCACTATGTTCTGAGATTGATGTTGCTATGACTTTGCTATGCTTAATGCTTCTCACTAGGGCCTGAGTGCCATGATTTCAAATATGAACCCTTTATGTTTTCATGAATATATTTGTGTTCTTGATCCGATCTTGCAAGTTATACGCACCTGCTATGTGTTATGATCTGCATACCCCAAGGTGACAATAATTGGGATTCTTTCCGGTGATTACCATAGTTTGAGGAGTTCATGTATTCACTATGTGTTAATGATTTGTTCCAATTCTCTATTAAAAGGAGGCCTTAATATCCCTTAGTTTCCTTATGGACCCCGCTACCACGGGAGGGTAGGACAAAAGATGTCATGCAAGTTCTTATCGCAAGCACGTATGACTATATACGGAATACATGCCTACATTACATTGATGAATTGGAGCTAGTTCTGTGTCGCCCTAGGTTATGACTGTTACATGATGAATGTTATCCAATATAATCACCGATCCAATGCCTATGAGCTTTTCACATATTGTTCTTTGCTAAGTTACTACTGTCACAATTGCTACAAAATTATTGCTGCTACTATTACTATTACTATTATTGCTATTGCTATCAAACTACCATACTACTGTGCTACTGATCACTCTGCTACAGATATTTAGTCTCCAGGTGTGGTTGAATTGACAACTCAACTGCTAATACTTGCAAATATTCTTTGGCTCCCCTTGTGTCGAATTAATAAATTTGGGTTGAATACTCTACCCTCGAAAACTGTTGCGATACCCTATACTTGTGGGTTATCAAGACCTTTTTCTGGCGTCGTTGCCGGGAAGCATAACTTTATTTGCTAAGTCACTTGGGATTTATATCTGTTGATCACTATGAAGAATCTTAAGGATGATAGAACCAAGATCGTTCCCTCTATGACGAGGGGAGGTAATGAAATGCCATCTAGCTCTGCACTTGATTCACCTTCGGTTTTGAATAAGCTTGCAACACCACCACCTGCTATTAATTCTGATATGTTGCAAGTTATTGATGATGCTACTTCTGCAATGAATGATACTTATGATGATGCTAGTAATTTGCTTGATGATACTATGCCACTTGGTGAATTTCTTGATGAACAACTTGCTAAAGCTAAAGAAATTGAGAATGCTAAAAATGTTGAAACTCTTGAGAATTATGATTCACCTATTATGCCTAGCTCTCCTACTAGAGTTGAATCACCTAATGAACATGTCTTTGATAGGGAGACGGCTAGAGCTATTCTTGCTTGTAATGATAGAGATGAGGTTATAAAATTGCTTACTGAAATGAAAGAAAAATCTATGAGGGAGAAAATGAAATATGATCCTAAGTTTGCTACTTCTCCCATATTTGTTACCGATAAGGATTATGAATTCTCTGTCGATCCTGGGTTAATTACTTTGGTTGAATCTGATCCTTTCCATGGCTATGAAACTGAAACTGTTGTGGCACATCTTACTAAATTAAATGATATAGCCACCCTATTCGCTCATGAGGAAATTTTTTGCTATTACTATATTTTTAAGTTATTTCCTTTCTCATTAAAGGGTGATGCTAAGATATGGTATAATACTCTTGCTCCTGGTTGTGTGCATTGTCCCCAGGATATGATATATTACTTCTCTAAAAAATAGTTTCCTGCTCATAAGAAACAAGCTGCTTTACAGGAAATATTTAACTTTGCGCAAATTGAAGAAGAGAATCTCCCTCAAGCTTGGGGGAGGCTTCTCCAATTACTTAATGCTTTGCCTGATCATCCTCTTAAAAAAATGAAATACTTGATATCTTGTATAATGGACTAACCGATGCTTCTAGGGACTACCTAGATAGTTGTGTTGGTTGTGTTTTCAGGGAACGAACTATTGAACAAGCTAAGGAACTATTGAATAATATAATGAAGAATGATAATGATTGGACACTTCCTAAACCACCGCCTAAACCCACTCCGAAGAAGAGGGGTATTTTATATATCAGTCCTGAAGATATGCAAGAAGCAAAGAAATGTATGAAGGAAAAAGGTATTAAAGCTGAAGATGTTAAGAATTTGCCACCTATTGAAGAAATACATGGGCTTGACACACCGTCACAGGTAGTAAAGGTAAATTCTCTTATAATGTTTGATGAAGGTGATATTCCTTATAACAAACCTCCTAGTCAATGTTTGTATGAATTTGACAACTATATTATTAAGCAAGATCACTTCAATGCAAATGTTATGAAACAATTGAAACGAAATGCCTACATGATTGATCGCTTGAGTGACTTGTTGTTTAGAATTGCTAATGATGTCAAAGGTGTAAGTAAACATGCATCTATGGTTCAAACCTAGTTAGAACAAGTTGCTAAATCTCAAAGTGAATGCTCAATGAAATGAATAACAATATGAATGATCATGCTGTTAGAGTAATGACTAGAGGAGGTGGAGTGACTCAGGAGCCACTTTATCCTGAAGGTCACCCTAAAAGAATTGAACAAGACTCTCAGAGAATTAATGTTGATACACCTAGTACATTTAAGAGGAAAAATAAAAAGAAAAATGATAGAACTTTGCATACCCCTAGTGAACCTGAGGTAGAAAAACCCTCTGAGGATAATATTGATGTTTCTATTTTTTATGCTGAAACACAATATGGTAATGAACATTCACCTAATGATAATGATAATGATGATGTTCATGTGTGTGACGCCCCCGGCCCAATCGTGCACTAATCATACACGCAAATGCACACGATCAAGCCTAAGGACTCACGGGAAGATATCACAACACAACTCTAAAACATAAATAAAGTCATACAAGCTTTATATTACAAGCCAGGGGCCTCGAGGGCTCGAATACATAAGCTTGCGAACAAGCGTCAGCGGAAGCATCAGATATCTGAGTACAGATATTAAAAGAGAAACAGAAAGGCCTTTAGAAAGGTAGGGCAAAATAAAACACTACGATCGAAAGGCGTAGGCCTCCTGCCTGGGACCCTCCGATCCTACTCCTGGTCGACAGTCAACTCGTAGAAGTATCCATCCTCTGGGTAGTAGTAGTAGCGATCGTCGGCAGGGCAGCTGTCTCAGGGGCTCCGTCATCTTGGTCACGACAAACTGATATGGGGAGATAAAGGAAAACAAAGCCACCGTGAGTACTCAGAAGTACTCAGCAAGCAAGGATCTACACTACATATGCAACATTTTCAAAGGGAGGCTATATATGTGGACTGGGCTGCAGAAATGCCAGAATAGAGAGAAGACCTAGTCCTATCGAAGACTAGCATCTTCAGCGGTCTTGCAGCAGTAGAAGAGAGTAGAATAGTTCAATATAAGGTAGCAGTATCATTAAGTCTCATCCTCACCCAGAGATCCTTTCTCGACTCCCTGCAAGAAAGCAATCCCAGGGCCATACAGTCATCAACCTCGTCCGGAGATCCCTTCTCGACTCCCTGCGAGAAGCAATCACAGAGCCATAGTATCGAAGTATCCAGTTCTAAAATTGTATCAATCAGGATACAACTCCGAGTGTCCTTTACCGTAGGACCGGCTATCGATAGAAGTGTTCTTCCCTGCAGGGGTGCACCAACTTACCCAACACGCTCGATTAACTCCGGCCAGACACACTTTGCTGGGTCATGCCCGACCTCGGCCAAACGACACATCGCATCCCTACCTACGGCTCAGCAGAGAGGTCCCCGCCGGTCTACATCCTAAGCGCAAGGGGGTCTTGGCCATCGCCCCTCGCCCTCCGGGTCGTTGCGCACATGGCACAGATCCAAGCACCACCGCAATGGCGCCAATCACTCCATGCCGCACTGCTGAACTGGACGTCTGACAGAGCTTTCGGCTTATGCATACGATGCAGAACGCCCATACTATGCTCACGTGATGGTTAGTGCTATCAGGCCAGAGGCCTGCTCAGATCAAATATCCAAATCGTTAGGACTAGGGGCTTGCGGTAACGAGCAGAGACTCACGAAAGATGTGACCCCGTCGCCCCGTCTCGAGGACTTGCTGCAAGGGTTAAGAATGCCCGGCCGCGCCTCGTATTCACCACTCGGGCACCACACTGGCACCCGTCTTCGCAACACTCGCCTCTCAGGCGCATGCGGGTACCCCTCAGGGTCGACCCGCCTATCCAAGTAACAGTGTAAAGTCCAAGTATCCGTGTGTCCATAACATCAGGGGAATCCGAGGTATCACCCTCGTTGGATTCCTACTCGATGTGTCTGTCAAGGTGAACTCGGAGGATTCACCCTCGATGGGTTCACACTTGATGTGTTGCACGACAGCGTCGTTACCGGAAGTGGTGAAGGAGGAATCACCCTCGATGACCACGACCGAATAGCTACTCTACAGAGTTAACATCAGAAGTGCTACAAGAGGTTTCACCCTCGGCACTCGATAGTAACGCTGCAGTGTAGTTACAACTAAAGGGGGTGACGTGCGGTGTCGGGGCCTGGTCTTCAATTCCCGTTGATCGGGTCTTCTGACGATCCAGCGCGGCAGTCGGGATAAGTGGGGTCACTGATAGGTCTCTACCCAGCCTATACTAAGTAGTTTAGGATATGTAGGTAATTATCAACAGCAGGTTACAATAAACAGGCTATGCATCAGAATAGGTAAAGCAGCAGCAGCAACAATTCTAATGCAAGCATGAGAAATAGAATGGGCGATATCGGGATGATCAAAAGGGGGGGCTTGCCTGGTTGCTCGGCGGCAAGGGCAAGGTTGTCAATGGTGTCTTCGGGCTCCGGAGCTGCGTCGGGATCTATCGAGAGAGAAGAGGGGGAGGAAACAGTATAAATATAGAGCAAACATGAGCAACGCAAAGTACGGCATGACAATATGCAGTGCCGGGTGTGTCCTAACGTATGGTTGCACGTCACCGAGGAAGGAGGAATTCATCCGGGAATGTTTTCCCGGTTCCGGACATTTGTCAGACAGATGACCGGAGGGGAACGGTTGCATGTTCGGGTAGTTAGGGACGTGTGACGGACGAACGGACCGCGCATTCGGATTCGTCTCGTCGTTCTGAGCGACTTTCATGTACAAAGTTTTTCGATCGGAGTTACGGATTAAAAGATATGATTTTCTAAAGCTTTTATTAATTTCTGGAATTTATTTATTTTATTAAATCAACATTATCCAGAACAGTGTCTTGCTGACGTCAGGACCAGTGGGTCCCACCTGTCATAGGTTGTTTAGTTAATTAGGGATTAACTAATTAAATTACTGTTTAATTAACACTAACTACTTAATTAAATTAACCTAATCAGGATTAATTAACTAATTAATTAATTAATTATTTTAATTATTTTTATTTTTATTTTCATTATTTTTATTATTTTCCTAAAACGTTTTTGGGGCTGGGCCCCGTCTGTCAGCGGCATAGGGGCCTCGGGCCCACTCGTCAGTGGCACGAGGCCATGGACGCGGGCGTCGGGCGCGGGCGCGGCGCATGCGTGTGCGCGTGCGCGAGCGGCGGCAGGGCGCGGCGACGGCCGCAGCGCTGCGCGGGCGCGTGCAGAGGCAGGCGGGGCGACGCGTGTGCGAGAGCGGCGAGCAAGCGGTGGGGGGGGGGGGGGGGGCGGAGCGGCGCGGCACAGGCAGAGGCAGCAGCAGCAGCAACCAGCGTCGGGGAGGGGGTACTAGCACAGCAGCAGGCGCGCGCGATTGGTGTGCGGGACAGAGGCGGGGCGCGTGCGCTGGAGTCCGGGCGTCTGCGGTGGTGGTGGTGGCAGCGGCGCAGCTCACATGGCGCAGCGGGCAGCAGCAGGCCGCGGGCGGCCGCGCGGGCGTGCACAGGCGGGGCGCGCGCTCGGGCGCGGCAGCGGCGAGCAGAGGGACTCGCGCGGGCGCGGGCGAAGCAGTGGTCGCCGGCGAGCGCGGTGCACGGGCGCCGACAGGGGAGAGAGGAGGACCGGGGTCCTCACTGCGGACGTAGGGTTCGGGGCAATGGGGGATGAGGAGGAGGACGGAGACGACGTGCGTAGGGGAAGCAGGCCGGCGAGGAGGTCCGGCGAGGTCCAGGCGGCGGTGGGATCGGGAGCGGGGTGCCTCTGCCCCGATCCGATCCAGGGGGAAGGGGATCGAGTGGGGGGGGGGAAGTGGGGTGACCGGTGGGCTAGGGTTCGGGGGGGGCGGGGTGTTTAGCCAGGGGCTGCTGGACCGGCCTGGTTGGCTGAGGCCAGCTGGGCTTGGCCCAGTCGGGGGGGGGGGGAAGGTTTCTTTCCCCTTTTTTGTTTTCTTTACTGTTTTGCAAAATGTGTGGCCCCCATTAGAGTTTTGTAAAATATGAGAGCTGGCCCACAAATCACAGCACCATATATCCTACCACCAAAAACTAGTTTGGGGTAAATATCTTTTCATATTTATTTTAGACTAAATAAAAGGTAATTAAATATTGTCTTTAATCACTGTTTGGGGATGTTCAAGCCACCTACCCATTTTCAATAATGTTGGTTTCAATTTTAGAATTGTCTCTGATTTATTTGCTATTTAATGAACAATTTAGTTTTTATGTTGGACCACTTTTATATTTCACTTTCATTTAAATTTGAATTGGAGTTAGGAGTTGAAATGCAATATGATGCAAATGATGATCATGCACTGTTAAACATGATGACTTGTCATTATCAAAATGGAATTACTGTGGCTAACCACTGGGGGTGTTACAATGTGGATGCTCAACCAGATAATGATAAAGAACCCGATAATGATGTTGAAATAGAACCCGTTGTTGATCTTGATAACCCACCTCCTAAAAACAAACGCTATGATAAAAGAGACTTGTTGCTAGAAAACATGGTAAAGAAAGAGAATCATGGGTTTAAAAACCCATGCCCTTTCCTACTAAACCATCTAAGAATAAAGATGAGGAAGATTTTGAACGCTTTGTTGAAATACTTAGACCCATCGTTTTGCGTACTCGTTTGATTGATATTTTGAAAATGCCTCCTTATGCTAATTATATGAAAGACATTGTTAAATAAAAGAAAGATACCTAAAGCTGAAATTTCTACCATTCTTGCAAATTATTCTTTTAAGGACGGAGTACCTAAGAAACTAGGAGATCCAGGAATACCAACTATACCATGCTCCATTAAAAGAAATTATGTCAAAACTGCTTTGTGTGATTTAGGAGCCGGTGTTAGTGTTATGCCCTTGTCTTTATATAAAATTCTTGATTTGAATAAACTCACTCCCACTGAAATATCATTGCAAATGGCTGGCAAATCAACTGCCATTCCTATCGGTGTTTGTGAGGATGTGCCCATTGTAGTTGCAAATGTTACTATCCTAACAGACTTTGTTATACATGATATGCCCGAGGACGACAACATGTCGATTATCCTTGGTAGACCCTTTTTGAATACTACAGGGGCTGTTATTGATTGCAACAAAAGCAAGGTCACTTTTCATATCAATGGTAATGAACATACGGTGCACTTTCCGAACAAACAATTTCAAGTAAACGGTATTCACGTTATTGAAAAGACTCATACAATTACTATTGGAAGTTTTCAACTCCCTCTCCCTACTGTCAAAAAGATCTATAAAACTCTTATTATTGGGGAGGTACACATCCCCGTTGAGGTAACCTAGTGTTTTACGAAAGTTTTTTGGTTTCATGTTACTCGAAAATGGTTTGTTAATAAGACTTGATCAACCTTATTAATGGATTCTTTTTGAGAGGCATGTGGTCGATGAATTTAGTAAGCACAACCTTCTGTACCCACTTTTTGTTTTCTGTTATTTTTAGTTAAATGCAATAAAATGCCATGATTGCCTTGTTTTTTGAATTATTCGTGCAATAAAAAAGTGCTTAAAATGAAAGTGCTCATAATGATCTGAAAATTTTACATGAATTTTTATAGAATATTTTAGAATTTTTGGCACTGGAAACATACCAGGGGGATGCCCCAGGTGCCCACGTGGCACTAGGGCGCGCCACCCCCCCACCCCCAGGCGCGCCCTGGTGGCCTGTGGGCCCCACAGGGACCCCCTCCCTTATTCCTTCAGCCCACTTCATCTCTTACCTCTAGCAAAAATTCCTGGTAGCTCTCTCTCTCTCTCTCGTGTTCTTGCTCCCAAACCTGAGATTTTTGATCTCTTTGCTCGGAGCTCCGTTTCCGAAACTGTTTTGGGAGATTGCTACTTGGTATGTGACTCCTCCATTGCTCCAATTAGTTTTTGCTCTAGTGGATTATATTTTGCATAATTAGCTGCTCTTGATGCTACTGAAAATGAGCTTGCATGTTGAATTCTTTGAGTTCCAAGTAGTTTGAATGCTTGATATGGCCTTTAGGCACTTGTAGGAGTAGTTGCTATCAATTTTGTGAAGTTTTGTTAACATCTTTTTATGGCCCAAAATTTTTCAAAAATTTGTTCTTAGGAAAATGAACCTCTTTCGGAGGAGTTCTTCGAGGAGGAGGTCCTCTGAAGCATCGTTAAGTGAAAATTTAGCACGCCAATCATATGAGGAACCAAGGGCAAGTTCGGGGAGGGGTGCCGAAGCAAAATCATGTCGATGGCCGTGCAACGAGTTCATGCTAGGTGCAGGCATTAAGGAAGAATTTGACCAATATATTCACAACACCGAGCTTTCCGCCTTCATCGTAGATAAGCCTCCGCAGCACTACAACCTCACTCATTCATTCACTCAACATTTTGCGTATCATATTCGTAATTCTAGAGTTTCGTTTCATCTCTATAATAAATACCATAGTATGTCTCAAGCAGAATTCTGTGATGCATGCAAAATTCCATATTGGGGTTCGTTAGATGAACCACCAATATCTGATTATGAGTTGTTTCTTAATAGCCTTTGCAAGGGTGAGGATAGGGGAGTTACGCAGGCCAGAATACTTAGCATTCACTTTCCCACTATTCGGTATTTTGCACTTTTTAATGGTAAATGCATTGTTGGTAAGCAAGACTACAGTGCGCTTTGTGCCCCTGATCTGAGTCTTATTCATACAGCTTTGACTGGTAGCAAGCATTATAATCTTGGGGCTATTGTTGCACATAGATTGCAGCGTAACGCGGGTAACGGTGATTTGTATGGAGGAATTTATCCCTCCCGCTTAGCTACAAGGTTAGGGGTCTCGCCCAATTTCAATGATCCTCTCTTACCTTATAAGTATTTGAATTTCGAAGCAATGCGAGAACATAAGTTTTTAAAACGCGATGCATGCGGATATGAATATAACTTAGTTTTTGATAAATATCGTTCTGTGTATGTTGCTTTGCCTGCTCCTGCCCTCTTTGATTTTCAGAACAAACAAATATATTCTCTAGCAGAGAGCGAGGTGCATGAGTACAATGCGGCAGTTGAGGCTGCCCGTCGGGCTGAGGAGGCGGCTCAGAACGCCTCTACGAGCTACCACTTCGATTATTATCTGGGACAGCCATGGAAGTAGACCAAGCTAGGCAAATACCTACACTTGGGGGAGTACGTATCTCTCACCGACACTACATTCATGTTCACACTTTCATTCCAGTTGTCGGTGCTCATGCTTTTTCATTGTATAATCCATGTTAGCTTTATTTTCTCGCTTTCTTCTTGTGTGTTTGAAAAACTTTGAGAAAATCCAAAAATATTTCTCGTTTCTTTTTGGTTTTTCTTTCTTGTTTAATTAGTTGTAGTATTAAAAAAACCCAAAAATATTTCTCATTTCTTCTTTTGCTTGTTGGGAGTTCTCCCGTGTAAATAGTTTTTCTCGCTTTTCGTTTTTCTTCCTTAATTTGCTTCCTTCAGAAAAATTAAAAACTCCAAAAGTATTTAAGTGTGTTTCTCTGAAATGATTTTCTTTTGTTGAGTCATTGTAAGGAAAAGACCACGATGAAAACGTTGAGTGGCTTTCGCATGCATTATTGTTGATCTAACAAAGAGGCCATATTACCTTGTCTTCTCCTTTGAATAAAATGTTTGCAGATTCCAGCTTAGTCCACGGCACTCTTGCACTATTATTATTTCCACATCATTCGGTCGTGCAAGTGAAGGCAATAATGATGATAATTTGATGAAGTGACTATGGCAAGGAAAAGCGGGTATGAACTCAACTTGTTTTTGTTTTTGTAAATATGTTTAACTCAGTATCCATGATTCAGCATATTATGATTAAACATGCTTGTGATGACAATTAGAGATTATAGTTGCTCATGCCATGCTTAAGTAACTAGGAGTGGATAATGATTTATCTTGGGTGTCAACATGCATTAAAATGATTGTGATGTAGTATGATGATATGGTATCCTCCTCTGAATGTTTCAAGTGGCTTGACTTGGCACATGTTCACGCATGTAGTTGATTCAAAACCAACATAGCCTCCACAATATTTATGTTCATGGTGCTTATATCCTACTCATGCTAGTATTCAAATTTGATTATTCGTAATGCATGATTATGACCGTTTTCGCTCTCCAGCTGGTCACTTCTCAACCTATTTGCTAGCCTTCGCCTGTACTAAGCGGGAATACTGCTTGTGCATAAAAGCCTTTAAACCAAAGTTATTCCAGATGAGTCCACTATATCTACCTATATGCGGTATTACTCTGCCGTTCTAAGTAAATTTGCTTGTGCCACCTCTAAATATTCAAATGAACATCTGTTTTGTGTGCCCGTACTGCTCATGGAGCGACAAGGGTTGGTCAATATCTTCCATGCTAAGTGGGTTATTCTCATGATGAGTGTTTATTCACTCGTCCTTGCACGAGAGGGGCTGGTAATCGGGATGCCCAGTCCCATGATTAAAATTGCAAAATAATAAAACAAACTCCCCCAGAAAGTTGTTGGTATGGAGGGCACCCGAGGATTCGGCTAGCCATGGCTTGTGTTTGTTGGTGGAGGGGGAGTAAACTTTACTTTACCGCTTGGGAACCGCTGCTAATTTGTTTAGCATGGAAGATATTGAAAACTCTCGGTCGTGACGTTGACAGGAAAGGCATACCTCCCAAAATTATATTTATCTCTAATTTAAGCTTTGAGCTCTGGCACCTCTGCAAATCCCTGCTTCACTACAGGAATCTGGCACTTTGCCGTCTGCCATGGCTGACGACAATGGCATGCATGGCGGACGGCAAAGGCCTTTGCCGTCAGCCAGCAGACGGCACCACATCCGGTTGAACAAACTACGACAAAGGGCACTTTGCCGTCTGCTGGCAGACGGCAAAGATGCAAAGGTCTTTGTCATCTGCCAGCAGACGGCAAAGGGCATGGACGGCACACGTGGTAGCTTAGGTCCGTTACGGGATTAACGGCGTGCTTTGCCATCTGCTGGCAGACGGCAAAGACCTTTGCATCTTTGCCGTCTGCCAGCAGACGGCAAAGTGCCCAAATAGGCCAACCCAGATGCCCCCCCAGGTAGCTGCCATGTGGCATGCTATGCCGTCTGCTGGCAGACGGCAAAGCAGCTATATAGGCCAGCCAGTGCCCCCAGGTAGCACAGGTAGCTGACACATGGCAGCTTTGCCGTCTGCTGGCTGATGGCAAAGCTCTTTGGCGTCTGCCAGCAGACGGTAAAGTGCCTGTATAGCCCCTGTTTTTTCTGTTTTTTCTTAAATTCAATCAATTTCACAGATATATATGTATATATATATACACATTTGAAAATACTTTCAACAAGCTTACCAACACATATACATACCAAATCATATCCCTGCCATATGGATATGATCATCCAACACATACATACCAAATCAAAAGTCCATATGCAACATATATAGCTAGCCAACATATCCAACAACAAGCATACAATGGTTTCATCCATACATACATATATAGGTAGCAAGTTTCACATTATTCATCCTACAAAATCAAAACAAAAAGGAAGGACAAGGAGAAGAGTAGACTCCATCAACGCAAGCTTCCTCATCTAAAGCAAATCTACAAATTGGGAAAGAAGAAAGTTAGAAGAAGAAGAAGAAGAAGAAGAAGAAGAAGAAGAAGAAGAAGACTAGAAGAAGAAGACTAGCTAGAAGAAGACTAGCTAGAAGAAGAAGAAGAAGAAGAAGAAGAAGTAGAAGAAGAAGAAGAATTTTTCTTCTCTTTCTTTTTCTCCTCTCCTCTTCTTTATCTTCTTCTTATTCTAACTAAGGTAACGTAGGTAATTATGCCATTTTTTAGCTAAGCTAGGTAAAAACGCTAAGTGTAGGTCATTTTAGAGCTAAGCTAGGTAAATAGGTCATTTTGGAGCTTAGTAAGGTTATTATGTCATTTTCGAGGAAAATAAGCTTAGTCTATGTCATTTTGGAGCTAAACCAAGGTTATTATGCCATTTTTTTACCTAAGTAAGCTAATTATATCATAAATGAACTAGCTAAGCTAAGTATAGATCATTATTGAGCTATCCTAGGTAGTTATGCCATTTTTTAGCTAACTAAGCATATCAAGTCATTTTGGAGGGAAAAATGATAAGTATAGGTCATTTTATAGCTATCCTAGGTAAAATATGTCATTTTGGAGCTAAGTAAGGTTATTATGTCATTTTCGAGAAAAATAAGCTAAGTATAGGTCATTTTGGAGCTAAATAGATCATTTCTTAAGCTAAGTATGCATTTGTTAAGCAAAATACTTGGGAAAACTTACCATCATCACGGAGGTGAAAGACCGGTCGGGTTTGCGCCAGTGCCAGACGGAGAAGGACCGGTCGGGGTTGCGCCAGTGCCAGATGGCGAAGGATCGGTCGATGCTTGTCGGGAGGCATGCTCCACCAAAGATCATTTGCAATGTCTCGTTAGCATGATGCAACTCAAATGTGAATACTAGTAACTAATGACCATTCAAATGAAACTCACCGTGGGCGCTATACCAATCTGGGGCATTGGCGGAGGGGTCTGACCGTTGTTCTGGCACACGGTCTGCACATTTTGTTTTCATGTGTCAGTCATATTAGTTAGTAATGAAACGAACATTACGTGCTTGATTTGGCTAATATGCAGGAGAAACTTACCTGCAATGACAAAGAGTAAACGAAATCAGTACAACATAAACATAATAAAAAATTTAAGTGTGTATCATCATCACGAACATAATAAAAAATTGAATACCTAATAACATGAACTAATTAATAATATATATATGTACATAATAATAATTGAATACCTGACATTACTAATATTACTCTTCATCGTCTATATATGCTCCGGGATCAATAAATGCATCATCATCATCACTATCAGTAATGACGTGCTCATCGTCATCATCAATAAATGCATCATCATGTCGAAGGCCACCTTTATGTAATCGGTCAAGCATTGACAGGTCATCCGCAGCAGTAACCTCTTCTAGTTCAGGCTCTTATTGTTCCGGCTCAGGGGTGAAGTCGGGTTCACTGTCGCTGTCTACTTCAATGTTCTGGGGTGAAGTAGAGCGGTTCTTGAAACGTTTTTTGGAAAGACGTGTTTCTTGGAAGAATTCTCCTTCATATGTGTCTGGGTTAATGTGAGGTTCATAATCCTCTTCATTGGGGGGAGGTGGTCTAACACGTGGCGGCACTTCATAAACGACATCCCAACCATTGAGATTTGGATCACTTTGACAGGCCCACGGTAGATAGAAAACTTGGGTTGCCTGTTGAGCTGTAATATAGACATCGGGAACATCCAAATGGGTGCTTTGTTTGATTTCCACTAGCCCTATATGTTCATGAGTCCTTCTAGTCTCCTTCGGCTGGAACCAACAACATTTGAAGACTACAACGTTTGGTGGGTTTGCACCATAGAATTGAAGTTCATAAATTGCTTCAACTCTTCCATAATACTCGGTATCTCCTTCGCCGATAGCAGAGACACAACAATTTGTAGACTTTCGGTCGGCCATAGATAGCACTTTGCCATAGGTATGAAAGCGATACCCGTTGATGTCGTATTTGTCAAATGAACGGACCTTAAAGTCAAAACCATTAGCGACTTGTCTCAATTCGGCGTCCATAAACTCTGAATTAGCCTACAAGTTTAATACGAAAGGGATTGTTGCATTAGCCGCAAATTAGACGAAGAAATGAAATGGTCTAATGGAAATTACCATTTGTTTGAACCAAGAGATGAAACCGGGATAGCCGCCTCCATGCATTGCCAGAAGCTCATACTCTTCGACGGAATCCTTTTGGATCACCGCTCCATACGAGAATTTGGCGACGTATCGACTGTATCAAATATATCCGGAATAAGAGCAGTTCAAAGGAATTAGAAGTTGCGAAACAATGTACCGAGAACTTACTCGATGTACGGCCGCACTTCTATTAGGTTGTTGAAGATATACAACGAAAGGGTATGCCATTCTTCGACATCCAACGTTAAGGAATTAGAAGCACTGGCTGGCGCGAGATTCCCTTTGAATAGGCTGAGGTTGGATCCACCCTTTTTAGGGTCGCCAGCATTGTACCGAGGCTTCGGATTATGCAAATGACGATTTTTGGCTTCGTAGTGTGCTGTCACGAAGTTTGCCGCCTCCTCAGTAATGAATGCCTCGGCCATCGATGCTTCAATTCTACGTTTATTTTTACATTTTGCTCGAAGTGTCTTCTGCATCCTCTCAGTTGCGTAGCACCAACGATTTTGCACGGGCCCCCCCCCCCAATCTTGCCTCGGTCGGGAGATGCAAAATCAAGTGCTGCATTGGATTAAAGAAGCCCGGCAGAAAGATCTTCTCTAACTTGCAGATCAACTCCGGCGCCAACTCTTCCATTTCTTCTAGCAGGTCAGGCGATAGTTCTTTCGCACAAAGAACACGGAAGAAATAGCTCAGCTCTGCCAGTACTAGCCATTCATCCTCAGGGATGAAGCCACGCAACGTCACCGGCATTACCCGCTCAATCCATATGTGCCAATCATGACTCTTGAGACCAAATATCCCCTCTTTAGATTCGCTGCATACCCATCAGGGAACATCAACTGCATTTTCACCCACAAGATAATTTCCCTCATAGCTGGCCTTCCAAGATTGAACCATGCCTTTGGCTTTGTCCAGTTCTGCTTTCCTTTCGGTGGTTGCATGTTTTGTAACGGTCTATGACATAGTGCCTCCTGATCGACTCTAGCCTTAGTATTATCCTTTGACTTCCCATCTATGCCTAACAATGTACCAAAAAGTGCCTCGGTGATATTCTTCTCAGTGTGCATCACGTCGATGTTGTGTGGGCAAAGGAGGTCTTTGAAGTAAGGCAGATCCCAGAAGCATGTCTTGTGTGTCCAGGCGTGTTCCGAATTATACCCCTTGAAATACCCTGGACGCTCTGGATCTGGCTCGAGAGCATTTAACTGATCCAGGGTCTCTTGGCCTGTCAACGGAGGTGGTGCAGAGTTTTTGACAACTCTACCTTTGATGAAGTTCTGCTTGTCTTTCCTGAACTTATGGCGAGGATCCAGGCACTGTCTATGCAAGTCGAAGCAAGAAAACTTGCGACCGGACTGAAGCCAACAAAACTGAAGAGCTCCCTTGCATGTGGGGCACGGGAACCTTCCATGCACACACCAGCCAACGAATAGCGCATACGCCGGCAAGTCATGCGTCGAGTACATGTACCAGACACGCATTATGAAGTTCTATTTGCTAAAGGCGTCGTATGTCTTGAACCCATTATCCCAGGCTTCTTGCAATTCGTTCTTCAGCGGCTGCATGTACACATTCATATTCTTCCCCCGATAGTTTGGCCCTGGAATTATCAACGTCAGGAAAATGTTCTTTCTTTGCATAATCTGTCCGGGGAGGGGGGGAGATTGAGTGGAATGACAAATACGGGCCAACAACTGTATTGGGTTGCCGTCAGACCAAACACATTGAACCCATCCGTGCTGATGGCGACTTGAGGATGCCTCGGATCTGCCGCTTTGTTGTCATGTAATGCATCGAAGCGCTTCCATGCTTCACCGTCCGATGTGTGCACCATCATCAGCTTCCCATCTGCATCTAGTTGGGTTCTTTTGCCCGTTTTGTGCCATGTCATCTGTCTGGCCGTCTCTTCGACCATCAAAAGACATTGAAGTCTTGGTACGATTGGCATATACCGAAGAACATTAACGGGGATTTTGGTCTGCGTCTTCTCACCCATACCGTTGTCTACCACAACATACCTGGATGACTTGCAAATGGGACAATAGATCAAGTCCGCATACTGAAGCCTAAATAAGGCACATCCTTTCTCACAGGCATGTATCTTCTCATAGGGCATCTTAAGAGCACGGAGGATTTTGTCTGACTGGTACAGGTTTGTAGGTAGTACATGGCCTTTGGGTAGAAAACGTCCAAATACTGTCATCATCGTGTCGTAGCATTCTCTGCCCAAGTTGAATTGAGCCTTCAGAGCCATTATTTGTGAGATGGCATCCAGCTGACAAAGCACAGTGTGCTCGTGGAGAGGACGTTTTGAAGACTCCAACATTTCATTGAAGGCCTTTGCAGATTCCTCCATCTCATCGTCCGAGTCCCGAGCATCATCAAAGTCTTGCACCATGTCTTCCATCCTGATACCATGCTCATCGGTGCGACGACGAAGCACCTCAGCTCTGGCACATTGGGCAGACTCGCCATGAAATGTCCACACCGTATAACCTAGCGTAAAACCCCTCTTCTGCAGGTGTTTCCCCATTTCATCCTCTGTCCTCTTGTGCCAATTGTTGCACCCGGCACAGGGGCACCAGGTTGTCCTCTGGCCATTTGCAAATGTGGCTCCCACAAACCCCTTGGTTTTTGTTAACCATTCATTGGTCATGTCTTTCTGACTAGTGTGACCCGTGTACATCCACGCATGATCACTCATCTTGCCTAGCTACTGGACACATAAGAAATATATATAAAAATCAGCATGTATATATTCATCAGTTAATGGAGTTTGTCACTTTTATTACGTCCATGCAACCTATTCGCTAATAGGTAAAGATAGGTCCTAATCCCACCCGAGTATGTGTATATTGGGTTCGTTTTCCCATGCTCTGCTCCGGATCCAACGCAAAATTTCGGCAGCACCTCCCCGTTGTTCTCCTGATACACGTCTCGGGAATAAGCAGAGAGGATGTGTACCCGGAGAACAACAGGGAGGCACTGACGAAATTCTGCATCGGATCCGGAGCAGAGCATATGGGAAAATGAACCCAATCTACACATACTCGGGTTGTCCATGGATAACGTTGGACAATTCGAAAGAATCACGGTTATAAATATGCAAATGCATGCATATTTATAGATGTAACCCTTTCGAACAGGAGACGCATAGTGGTCACGCATACTGATGATTGAAGACACCTATAGCTAGCATGTTTCATTGGCACGAAGACCGGAACAGAGCAAATGAAGGGGGAGGAGGAGATGTCATTTGTGCTCACCCACGAACGCAGGGCGGAGCTCGTCGAACACCAGACCCTCGCAGCGACGAAACAACTGCACATTTAAAACCACCTGATCAACACAAATATGATGTTTTTTATAACAAAATCGAAAAATATATGACGTAACTCATAATTCACAAATATATGACCCCGTCGGCCTCTGGAAGGCCGAAGAGCACCTTTTTCGGGATCGGGGTGTCGGGGGTGTCGTGTCGGGGTCGGTGTGCCGTGTCGGGTGTCGTGTGTCGTGTCGGGGGTCGGGGTGTCGGTGGTGTCGTGTCGGGGTCGGGGTGCTGTGTCGGGGTCGGGTGTGCCGTGTCGGGGTCGGGGTGCTGTGTCGGGGTCGCGGTGTCGGGGTGTCGTGTCGGTGTCGGGGTCAGGGGGTCGGGGTGTCGGGGTGGGGATGGCAAATCCTCGACCCCTCGACACCTCGGCGACCCTCGACCCCTTTTCCCCTCGACCCTCGACCCCTCAACACCTCGATCCTTGACCCCTAGACCCTCGACTCCTTTTCCCCTTGATCCTCGACCCCTCGACCACTCGGCGACCCTCGACCATTGGCGACCCTCCTTTCCTACTTCTTTTTTTTCATCTTCTACTTCTACTTTTTTTTCATCTTCTTCTTTCTTCTTCTTCTTCTTCTACTTATTGTTCTTTTTTTTCATCATCTTCTTCTTCCTCTTCTTCTTCTTCTTCCTCTTCTTCTTTTACTTCTTTTTTTTCATCTTTCTTGTTTATTCTTAAAAAACAGAAGAAAAAAACCTAAACTAAACTAAACTAAATCTAACCTAAACTAAACTAAACAAACCTAAACTAACCTAAACTAAACTAACCTAACCTAACCTAAACTAAACTAAACAAACCTAAACTAAATCTAAAGAAAACAGAAAATCTCACCACGAGGAGGGGGCGCGGGTTGAGGAGGCAGGCCATGGGGAGGGGGCGCGGGTTGAGGAGGCCGAGGGGAAGGGCGGCTGGCGACGGGGCGGCTCCGGCGGAGGGGCGGGGCGGCGCGGCGCAGCTCCGGCGATGGGGTGGGGCAGGGTGGCCGCCGCGGCCTGCGTCCGCTGGGCGGGGCGGCCGGGTGGGGCGGGCGGCCGGCCGGCGACGGGGCGGGCTCCGGGGGGCAGGGCTGGCCGGCTGCGCCTCGGGCTCCAGGTGATGGCACGGGGCGGCGGCGGCTTGGGCACGGGGGCGGCGCGGGTGAGGTGAGGGGAGAGAGAGAGGGGTGGGGCGCGGGGCGCTGACCGCTTTTTAGGTAGGTCAAATCTCTTTGCCGTCTGCTAGCAGACGACAAAGAGCCTAGCTAGTGGGGTGGGGCCGGGGGGAACGACCGTTAGTTGGCCACTTTCTTTGCCGTCTGCTAGTAGACGGCAAAAAAGTGGCCGTTAGGTGGTTCTCTTTAGTGGGCCACCCTCCCTCTTTGCCGTCTGCTAGCAGACGGCAAAGAGCTGGCTGACGGCAAACATGATCTTTGCCGTCAGCTCTTTCTTTGCCGTCAGTTTTCTGTAAGCTGATGGCAAAGACCTTCTTTGCCGTCAGCTAGCAGACGGCAAAGAGCTGGCTGACGGCAAAGATCCTGATTCCAGTAGTGCTTCCCTCTACGAAGGGCCAATCTATTTACTTTTATGTTATTTTACTTTTATTGTTGGGTCACCACCTTCTCAAATAAGCACCAGTCCTGAGAGCACTATTGTTATTCTCATGCATTGTGTATAGTTAATGTTGTGTGCATCATGACTGGATCTCTTCTACCATGAATTACAATGTTTAGTCGCTGCTTGAACTTTGGAGGTGCTCTGCATTTACGTTTTGCGGTCTCAGAAAAGGCTAGCGAGATACCATGTTGTCATATTACATCATGATTGTTTTGACAAAGTGTTCGCATTTGAGATATTTTATTATTGCTCGCTAGTTGATTATGCCATTGATATGAGGGAATATAATTTCTAAGAGTTATCATTTGCATGGTTAGTTATAATCTTTGCTGAAAACCTGGGTATTATTTAAGCATATATATAGATACAAGAACAAAAGAGTTCGTAAAAGTTTTTCTTTATCACTTTCAGTTTGTCAACTGAATTGCTTGAGGACAAGCAATGAGTTAAGCTTGGGGAATTTGATACGTCTCCATCGTATCTACTTTTCCAAACACTTTTGCTCTTGTTTTGGACTCTAATTTGCATGATTTGAATGGAACTAACCCGGACTGACGCTGTTTTCAGCAGAACTACCATGGTGTTGTTTTTTGTGCAGAAATAAAAGTTCTTGGAATTGGACGAAACTTTTTGGAGATTTTTTATGGAATAAAAAAAATACTGGAGCCAAGACCCACTGGAGGGGGGCCACTAGGTGCCCATGAGGCACCAGGGTGTGCCACCCCCTAGGCGCGCCCTGGTGGCTCGTGGGGCCCATGTGGCTCCGTTGACCCTAATCTCAGGCCTATAAATTCACAATTCCAGAGAAAAAAATAGGAGAGGAAGTTTCATTGCGTTTCATGATACGGAGCCGCCGCCACCTCCCGTTCTTCATCGGGAGGCCAGATCTGGAGTCCGTTCGGGGCTTCGAAGAGGGGGATCTTTCGTCTTCATCATCATCAACCATCCTCCATCACCAATTTCATGATGCTCACCGCCGGGAGTGAGTAATTCCTTCGGAGGCTTGCTGGACGGTGATGGGTTGGATGAGATTTATCATGTAATCGAGTTAGTTTTGTTAGGTCTTGATCCCTAGTATCCACTATGTTCTGAGATTGATGTTGCTATGACCTTGCTATGCTTAATGCTTGTCACTAGGGCCCGAGTGCCATGATTTCAGATCTGAACCCTTTCTTTATGTTTTCATGAATATATTTGTGTTCTTGATCCGATCTTGCAAGTTATACACACCTGTTACGTGTTATGATCCGTATACCCCAAGGTGACAATAATTGGGATTCTTTCCGGTGATTACCGTAGTTTGAGGAGTTCATGTATTCACTATGTGTTAATGCTTTGTTCCGGTTCTCTATTAAAAGTAGGCCTTAATATCCCTTAGTTTCCTTATGGACCCCGCTACCATGGGAGGGTAGGACAAAAGATGTCATGCAAGTTCTTATCGCAAGCACGTATGACTATATACAGAAAACATGCCTACATTACATTGATGAATTGGAGCTAGTCCTGTGTCGCCCTAGGTTATGACTGTTACATGATGAATGTTATCCAACATAATCACTGATCTAATGCCTATGAGCTTTTCACATATTGTTATTTGCTAAGTTACTACTGTCACAATTGCTACAAAATTATTGCTGCTACTGTTACTGTTACTATTATTGCTATTGCTATCAAACTACCATACTACTGTGCTACTGATCACTCTGTTGTAGATATTTAGTCTCTAGGTGTGGTTGAATTGACAGCTCAACTGCTAATACTTGCAAATATTCTTTGGCGCCCCTTGTGTCGAATCAATAAATTTGGGTTGAATACTCTACCCTCGAAAACTGTTGCGATCCCCTATACTGGTGGGTTATCAGGGAGCGACAAGCTCACGGGGCGCGCCCCAGGGGGGTTGTCGCACCCCCAGGCTTGTGGGCCCCTCATGGCACCCCTTGACCTAAATCCAACGCTATAAATTATAAAATATTCCCATTATACCAAAAAGAGAGAAGAGAAAACCTTTCTGCTGCCGCAAGCCTCTGTTCTTCCACGATCCCATCTGGAGGCCTTCTCCGGTAATCTGCCGGAGGGGGAATCAATCACGGAGGGCTTCTACATCAACCTTGCTGCCCTACCGATGATGTGTGAGTAGTTTACCATAGACCTAAGACTCCATAGCTAGTAGCTAGATGGCTTCTTCTCTCTCTTTGATCTTCAATACCATGTTCTCCTCTGTGATGCCCCCGACTCAATCACGCACTAATCATACACGCAAATGCGCACGATCAATATCAGAGACTCACGGGAAGAAATCACAACACAACTCTAGACACAAATTAAAGTCATACAAGCTTTATATTACAAGCCAGGGGCCTCGAGGGCTCGAATACATAAGCTCACGTACAAACGTTAGCGGAAGCAACAACATCTGAGTATAGACATAAAGAGTAAACAAGTTTGCCTTAAGAAGGCTGAGCAAAACAATGTCACTAGATCGAAAAGGCGCAGGCCTCCTGCCTGAGAGCCTCCGAAACTACTCTTGGTCGGCGGTCTCCATGTAGTAGTAGGCTCCCTAATGGTAGTAGTAGTCATCATCGGCGGAATCAGCTGGCTCCGGGGCTCCGTCGTCTGATCGCAGCAATCGGGTAGAGGGGAAAAAGGTAGCAAAGCAACCATGAGTACTCATCCAAAGTACTCGCAAGACTTACATCAGATCTTTGCTAAGTATGCATCGGTATCAAAGGAAAGGGGTTGTATCTGTGTACTATACTGCAGAAATGTGTAACACCCCAAAAATTTAACCACATTTTTTGTTAAGTAAAATTTGGCCAGAAATAAAATTTTGAATTATAGAGTATTTTCTGTTTGCTATTTTTTCAAAATTCTCCCCTCCATGTAAATTTTTTTGTAAGATACTATGGGCTTTGGTAGCTTTTCTAAAACATTTCAATTATATTCAAATAACAGTAGGAATTATTTTCATAATAAAATTTGCCTCAAAACAATTCTTTTAATAGCATTTTCAATTCTTGGAATGCTTCTGTTGCACTAAAGCATTTTAAAAAATTCTTTCAAAATTCCAAAAAATTAGGAGAGGTCATGTGATGCCTATAGATCACTTTTATGCAAAAACCCAACCTTGTCTTTTGAAAATTTTGGGTCAAGCATCCTCTTTTCAATTCTGGTCCAGTTTCAACTTTGAACTACAACCCTCATTTTCTTTACTCCAAAAATTCTGAAATTATTCCCACTTACAATCCTTCCAACCAGACTCTTATGTCCAGGAGAGCAGCCTCATTTGCATCATTTAGATCCACCAAATAGCTCCCTGCATTTTCAGTCCAGAACTGAAAATCTTCCAAACTTGCATTATCAAGTTTTCTATTTTCACAAATCAACACCACAACCATATCTATCATCTAAGGACACACCATGCTATTAATTTTCACTTCCAACAAAATCATCTAGATAGCTCTGGCATTCTGTCAAACACATTATGGGCATGACATAATTTGGCATCTCTCTCTACTACATTAGGAACTTGCCCATGTGGACAAACCAGCATGTCCAATAGCTTTGCCACCCTTGTAAGCATCACCATGCCAAAAATCCGCTTGAGTGGATCACCCTAGACCCATCTAGCAATTCATCGAGCACTTGATGTGCATGCCTAGAGCGCACGTACTGCTGCCGTGGCATCGAGCTGCTGCTGTTCCTCGGCTACCCCTCTCGCTCGCCCTAGCCCTCCTATGGACCATTTGGTCATCCACAGAACCCGCCGAAACCTCCCCTCCTCCCCTGGCACCGTCCATCGCCGACCACCGCCACCAAAATCGCCGCCGTCTCGGGCACGCCTCTACCGAGCCACCTGGTGCCCTCCTGACTTTCCTAGCTCGCTCGAGCCTATCCAGCCATCGCCACCAGCTTCACCTAACCGTGCCGACCAAGTCACCGGCCATACCTACCTCTACGGCGCAGTAATGGCCGTCCGCCGCCATGACTTCTCCTGGAAGCCACGGGAGAAGCCTCCCTGTGCTATAAAACGCGTGCCCGAGCCCGCACCCTCCCACAGCATCTCTTCTTCCTCCTCCGGAAGCCCTCCACGGCATCCAATCAACCGAAAGCAGTCGTCCTCCTCGCCTCCGACCGAGGCAATCGCCGCCACTCATTGGCTACTCTCATCACAACCAAAGCCTCCCTGTCCAAAATTCTTCCACCAATAGCTTCGCCCAGCCTTCGCACATTCATCCCGCATTTTAATTTCACTGAAGGTACAATAGGGGCGAAAGCCCTCTTCTCACCGCCACCGGAGCTTCTCGGGGAAGCTCGCCACCGGCGACACCGTCCCTCCCTTCGACCGTGGCAAGTACCGGGAGGACCGCCGTGATCCCCTGGTTGCGTTGGAAGCCTTGGCTCCCCGAGAGCTGCCGTTGTTCGCCGGCGCGAGCCACCGGAGTTCCGCCTCTGCTCGGACAGAGGAAGAAGAAGGCGCGCTGGCCCCAGTCAAACCTGACAGTGGGGCCGTCGGGCCCACTGTCAGCGACTCCAGGCCGCGCCGACCCGTCCATAAGTGAAAGCGTATTTTGCGAGTACGCCTTCGACATGGCAGTTCTCCCGCGCGGCTGAATCAATTGGGCTCGGCCCAGTAGCTTAAACAACGCCCAGGGCGCATCTCTGCCTTTCTCTTTTTCTTTTTCAGCAGTTCTCAAATAATTCCACAGCCACCTTTTCAAATCCAAATTTGATTATTCAAATTTCTATAGATTTCTAAAATCTTGCACTATTATTCCAGCTAGGGTGAACATTTTCAATAAGCTTTATCCCCACTGGATCTTTTAAATAGTCCACTTCTTCAATTATTCCAGATTAGAAATTCTCTTAGTAAATCATATGAACTCCAAATAATCTGATTCTTTTTCTGATATTCCTTATTTTGCATCTAGTTTATTTTAGTATTTAATTCAAAATTTTCCAGACAACTTTTTAGTACTGTTTTTAGTTTATGTGGTGATTTGAATATTTTAAAAATAGGAAAATGGCGGGAAGATAATTTCTTGCAAAATTTTGAAGTGACCAGGACCACCACATGCCCAAGGCAAGCATTCTTGAACACTTGATATGGTGGATGCATAGTGGTTGTTTGCAAGAATAATTGAATTATGAATATGTTGAATTCATATAGAGCTTGCATATTGCTAGTCATACATGCATGATCCCTGGTTAATATTTTCATTTAAACATGAAGTATGAGTGAGCATGGTTATTTCACATGTCACATGTGCCTGTGCTGGTCCAGACTAATCTGCAGGAAGTATCAGTCACGAGAAAAGTGACCGTGAGACTGAATTCTCGTTGTGACGAGAATGATCAGTGTGGGCATGTTGGGACATGCCAAGTGGTGACCCTGTTGGGTACTACCAAGGATATATGTTGTGTTAACCATTGCAGGAAAACTTAAACCTCCTGAGTTGACCGTAGATCGAGTCTTGTCCGGTAACCCCCAAACTTGTTCTGTGCTGCCACTTGTCCCTGGCACAGGTAGGGTATGGTTTAGTAAGTTGATAACCCCTTTCCGTGCACACACCGTACAGAGAGGCCATGGTGAAAGATACCAGAGGCCTCTGGTAGGCATGTCACCTGGTCAGGGGGCATGGGTGTATCCGGCTGGGCCAAGAGGGGGCACCCCTTGTAATCCGTGCGTAAGAAATAGTGATCCCATGCTATTTGAGATTGTAGTCTCCCCGACTTAGAGTTTATCTTGAACGATGCTTTGGGTGATTCCTGGCATCCGGAAAGTTAATCTGGTGTGTGCTGGTTAGGTGTGTTTTCAACCCAAAGACCGTAATGCGAATTAGTCAGTGTCTTGGTGCTGGCTAAAGAAATCCTATACTCGTGGGTAAAGAGTACAACCTCTGCAGAGTTTAAACCTATTCGAATAGCCATGTCCGCGGTCAAGGACTATAGATATTTTATAGGATCCGTTTCGGAAACATGGAATGTCAGAGAAATTCAAATTATGTGAGGCTTAGAAAGAAGTCCTGCGTAGAGTCCAGGGAGAGCCTATTTTGATTTTGTCTCTAGTTACCCTTTTTCCTTCTCAAACAACGCGTTTGATTTCCTTCCTTATACCAAAGGAATTCCATCTTTCTCTTGCCAAGTGTCGGTCTTAGTGTCGGTCTTCGAAGGAAATAATTAAATTGAACATGATTTATTTCACAGGATAATTATTTGTCACTACTGGTGCTATGGTTATAAATATTATTGTTATCATGAATATTATTGTGGACTAACCCTGAGTGTCACCTGGGCTGGCTGGACTACTCGTGGCACTCAGTTTTCTTTTCTTTTCTGAGTATCTCTTGGGCTGGCTAGACTACCTGAGATGCTCATTTCTTTTCAAGACCTCTCTGTGGCGTCCCTTGAGATCACAGGCGGTACTGTCTCGCCCGATTCTCTTGTGGACACCCGATTGGCATTTCTTTTCAAGACCTCTCTGTGGCATCCCTTGAGATCACAGGCGGTACTGTCTCGCCCGATTCTCTTGTGGACACCCGATTGGCATTTGTTTTCAAGACCTCTCTGTGGCGTCCCTTGAGATCACAGGCGGTACTGTCTCGCCCGATTCTCTTGTGGACACCCGATTGGCATTTCTCTTCAAGACCTCCCGTGGTGTCACTTTTAGACACCCGACCGGCATTTCTTTTACTTTCTTTTGGATTCTTGGGCGGTCTAGTCTCGCTCGATTTTCCATTAACTTTCTTTGCTTGTCAGTAAAATTTTATTTACTAATTCTTCTGCTCATACTAATATTTAACCTGCCATGATTAAATTTTGGTCAACATATGCATATCATTTATTATAGCATGAGCATATTATTTTAACTCATCATGTGCATTTGCATTCGGTATATCTTTTGTTCATGATGTTTGCGAGTACATTCAAACGTACTCACAAGCTTGTCCCTGGCTATTTCATTGGCCATGTCGGGATTTCTTCAAGGAGTATTACCACGACATCCATGCGGAGCCTAGTATAGCAGCCACGCGGGATAGGAATTATCCGGGTCAGCTGTTCCTATGGGAATGGAACCCCATCGGCATTGGAGAACCTCAAGTTGCTTCCATTACCCATCACTAGAAATCATTGTTGTATCATTAGCCCTTTATGGTCTTGTATCCAATTCTTGTAATTGCTTGGAATTCTGTATCAAGGTCGTGTCCACCAGTAACAGTAATCCTGGGGCTGGGGACGACACAAGGGGTTAATTTCTGGGATATTATGTTCCGAAAATCCTAGAGGAAGGCCAATGCCCCGACAAAATGCCAGAATAGAGGGGAAGGCCTAGCCTATCGAAGACTTGCATCTTGTAGCGTCTTGCAGCAACAGAAGAGAATAGAGTAACATAGCATATAGTAACAAGTATATATTACCAATGCCTAGAGATCCTTCCTCGACTCCCTGCGAGAAAGTGATCCCGGAGCCATTATATCAATTTAGTAAAACCAGTATCCAATTCTAGTTATAGTAGATCGGGATACAACTCCGAGCGTCCTGTTACCATGGACACGGCTATCCGAATAGATAACTTCCTTGCAGGGGTGCACCAACTTACCCAACACGCTCGATTAACTCCGGCCGGACACACTTTTTTGGGTCATGCTTGGCCTCAGCTGATCAACACGCCGTAGCCCTACCTAGGCTCAACAGAGAGGCCAGCATGCCGGTCTAAATCCTAAATGCCCAGGGGTCTTGGGCCCATCGCCCTTTGCACTCCTACACATTGCGTGGGCGGCCGGGACCAGACCTAGCCCCTGTATACACACGCAGGCTGTCGTGGTCCACCCGGATGCACGTCGCTCAGTTGCTGATATCTGAAGAACTTCGGCTGAAACATACGACGCCGAGTGCCATACTTATCCCCGCGTGGTGGTTAGTGCGAAAAAGCCAGAGGCCTACTCAGATCACATATCCAAACCCATTAGTGTGTTGGGAGCTCGCGATGATGATCAGTGCTCCTGTCGCCCCGTCTCAAGGACTTACGACAAGGGCCAGGCCCATCCCTCTCCCGGGGCGGTCTGCCTGCCCGGCCATGCCTCGTAATTATCTTGCGGGTACCCTCCAGGTCAACCCGACATCACCAGAGGCTGTCGAAAACTCAGGTCCACCTCCACCGGGGTGGTACCGCCTGTCCCTTCAGTCCCGCAGTAACAATAAAAGGGGCAAAAGTGGAATGTAACAGTGTGTCCATAACACCAAGGGGGAAATCCGAGGAATCACCCTCATTGGATTCCCACTCGATGTATCCGTCAAGGTGAACTTGGAGGAATCACCCTCGTTGGATTCCCACTCGATGTTTCCGTCAAGGTGAACTTGGAGGAATCACCCTTGATGGGTTCATGCTTGAGGGGCTGCACGACAGGGGCATCGTCGGAGGTGGTGAAAGAGGAATCACCCTCGGTAACCCACAACCGACTAGCTATGCTACAAAGATATCATCAGGAGTGAGTTAGGAGGTATCACCCTCGGCACTCGATAGTAGCTTTGCAGAGTCGTACAACTAAGGGGGTGTGCGGTGATGTGTCGGTCTCTGCACGTCGATCACAGTGATCGAGCATCCGGAAGCAAAGCATGGCAACACGGACAAGGGTGTGGGTCCACTAATGGATCAGTAACCAACCTATACTAAGTATTTAGCATAGCAGGTAAGGTATCAACAACAGTTACAAAAATAGGATATGCATCAGAATAGGAGATATTGGACAACAGTAGCAAATTCTAATGCAAGCAGGGGAGAGAAAGAAATGGGTGATATTTAAATGATCAAGGGGGTTTGCTTGCCTGGAGGCTCTGCCGAAAAGGAAGAAGCGTCATCGGTGACGTAGACGATCACAGAGGCATCGGCATCAGTCGCAGGGTATACCGCAGAAGAAAGAGGAGGGAGAAACAAAAAAAAATAATGGGCAAACAAATGCAACACAGGTGCAATGGCAAGGCAATACGTGTTGGTGATATGCTCTAATGCCTTATTAAGAATTTTAATTGAAGTGGGAAAATATTCGAGAATATTTTCCCAGCTCCAAGCACTATTCATTTAGCGGTTTCCGTAGCAAATGTTCAATGTTCGTTATGTTAGAGGCATGTGACAGGTATGTGGAGGGCATATTCGGATTCGTTATATTTTTCTGGTCATTTTTTATATATAAATTATTTTCATCCGAGTTACGGTTTATTTTATATGATTTTTCAAAGTTTTAATCATTTTTTGGAAATTATTTAATTTCGAAAATAAACATGAAAATGCTAGGTGCACCCGGTCCAGTGCACCCAGCTGTGCATCAGAGGCTGACAGTGGGGCCAGTCAACTGCCCAGTCAGCAGTTGACTGGTCCACGTTGACTGGTCTAGGGGGTCCATTGGACCTGCCTGCCAATGACTGGGCTTGCCCAGTCAACCAGTTGACTGGTCAACTGGGTCCAGTGGGACCCAGTGGTCAGTCTCTGTTAGTTTAACAGGGTTCTAAACAAATCTAATTATCCTGATTCAGCTGTGGGCCCCTTCTGTAAGTGGCTTATTAAGTTAATTAACTATCTTTTAATCTAACCCGCAGCTTAATTATTTGTGGGGGCCCATCTGTTAGTCTCTCAGGGGTAATTAGACTGGTCATTAGGCGCTAAATAGGCCGGACACATCAGCCCACCGGCGACATGTCGTCGGCGACCAAAATACGCGGCGGCGCACTGCGGGATTTCGCTATGGGCTACCAAATCAAGCGCGAGGGGTGGAGTGCCGCGTTCAAAACGGCCGTGGAGTGCCGCGTTGATCTGGAGCAGTCTTAGGAGCGGGGGTGGCCGGAGTGGAGCTGGGCGTCGACTGCGGTGGCGCCGGAGTTCAGGCGAGGCCGGGTCCGTCGAGGCAGGGCACTACGAACGATGGGACTAGGCGAGTTGGGTTCTTGGAGAACCCAGGAACTCGACTACGTGCTCGAAAACGAGTTTGAGCTACGGTGGCCATGGCGGTCAAGCCAACAGCGGCGTCGCGGGCATGGCTAAGGCAACAGTGAGTTAGAGTACGGATTAGAGGCGCAACCATTGGGGTTTCGGAGCGGAGCTCACCGCGGAGAGGATGCGCTGGTTAGTGGGCTCGGGGAAGGCCTGGGGACGACAAGTTGATGCGGTGGAGATCCCGTGGCCAAAGGTGGAAGATGATGGTGTTTCAGCGATGTAGTGGTTCTCGGCTCGAGCGGGTGACAGGGTAGGAGGTAGCAGTTGCTAGCTGTTCTTCCAGACAAGGCCTCGGCGCTCAGGGACGGCGGTGGCCATGGATACGAGTGGCGAACGACGACGGCCACGTCAGGCGAGGTGGAGAAGAAGAGGAACGGACAAGGGAGAGCGAAAGAAGAGGCTGGGGCTTCATCTGGGAGCTCTAGGCGCTCGGCCTTATCGCCTCCGCTCACCTGCCTCATCGCCGTGTCGTCCAGCAGCTGGAGTGGTCGAGCTCGGGCCATGGCGGCGATGATAGCGAGTTGGAAGCAGGTAGAAGAGGCCTCGGTGGGCTCGGCCTGCTCCTATAGCAGCAGGCCGGTAGGTGCACAGGTATGTTTTCTCTTCCTTTTCTTTATTTCTTTCCTGTTTTCCATTTACTCTCTGTTTTGTAATTCTTTTAGCACTAGTTGACTTTTTGTAAAATGTGTAGTTGGTCCCAATAATTAATATGTATTATACCTCACTGCCACAAAAAGTTTGGGAGTGATTTGAATTCATTTGGATTTTGAATAAATGGAAAAGTATTTGATTGAGGCTGTTTGGTGCTGTTTTTAATTTCCAGGGGTTTCTCAAGAGTGTTAGTGATGTTGTTTTCCTGAACATATTTTGTTATGAAATATTTACTAAAACATGAACTATTTAGTTCTTAGTTTTGAGAAAATTTTAATTCCACTTTTAATTTGACTTCAACCTACTGATGGAATTTGAAAGGAGACATGTATTTGGCATGATAAAGCATTTCTTAACAAAATGACTTGGCATTATGATGTGGGATCATTGTAGCATAATGCTACTTGTGATCTGTGTTGGTTTTTCCCTGAAGAGGAGAGGATGATGCAGTACAGTAGAGATAAGTATTTCCCTCAGTTATGAAACCAAGGTATCAATCCAGTAGGAGAATAACACAACACCTCGTTAGCAGCACCTGCACACACAACAACAAATCCTTGCACCCAATGCAAACAAGGTTTTGTCAATCCCTTGGCGGTTAATTGCAAGATTAAATTATATGGTGATAGATAGATAGATAGATAGATCAAACAAAAATACAAAATAAAATAAGTAAAAGAAAATTACAGCAAGTATTTTTAGGGTTTTAGTAATTGATAAAGATAGACCAGGGGGCCATAGTTTTCACTAGAGGCTTCTCTCTTGAAAATAGCATACGACGGGTAAACAAATTACTGTTGGGTAATTGATAGAAAAGGAAATAATCATGACGATATCCAAGGCAATGATCATGTATATAGGCATCACATCCGAGACAAGTAGACCGACTCCTGCCTTCATCTACTACTATTACTCCACCCATCGACCGCTATCCAACATGCATCTAGAGTATTAAGTTCATAAAAAACGGAGTAACGCCTTAAGCAAGATGACATGATGTAGACAAAGTAAACTCACGAATGAATAAACCCCATCTTTTTACCCTTAATAGAAACGATAAATACGTGTCATGTCTGTTTCTATCACTGGGATTGAGCACCGCAAGATCGAACCCATTACAAAGCACCTCTTCCCATGGCAAGATAAATCAATCTAGTTGGCCAAACCAAATCAATAGATCAGAGAAGAAATACGAAGCTATAACAATCATGCATAAAAGATATCAGAGAAGACTCAAATAATATTCATGGATAATCTGGTCATAAACTCACAATTCATCGGATCCCAACAAACACACCGCAAAAAGTGATTACATCGAATAGATCTCCAAGAACATCAAGGAGAACATTGTATTGAAGATCAAAGAGAGAGAAGAAGCCATCTAGCTACTAACTATGGACCCGAAGGTCTGTGGTAAACTACTCACGCATCATCGGAAGGGCAGCAAGGATGATGTAGAGCTCCTCCGTGATCGATTCCCCCTCCGGCGGAGTACCGGAAAAGGCCTCCAGATGGGATCTCTCTGGAACAGAAGCTTGCGGTAATGGAAAAAGTATTCGTGGACTCCTCTGTTGGTTTCCTGATTTTAGAGAATTTATAGAGGTGGAATTAGGTCAAATGGAGCTACGTGGGCCCCATAATGTACCAGGGCGCGCCCTTGTGCCTTGTGGCCCACTGCTTCATCTTCTGGCCCTCTCCCAAAGCTTCCAGGGTCTCTTGTGTCTAGTAAAAAATCACCAAAAAGTTTCGTGGCATTTGGACTTCGTTTGATACTGATATTCTAGAAAACCAAAAACAGGCAAAAAACAGCAACTAGCACTGGGCACTAAGTTAATAGGTTACTTCCAAAAAATGATATAAAGTTGCTGGTAAATGAATATAAAGCATCCAAGATTGATACTCTAATAGCATGGAACAATCAAAAATTATAGATACGTTGGAGACGTATCAGCATCCCCAAGCTTAATTCCTGCTCATCCTTGTCGGTGTATAAAACATGGGTATTTTATATCCTGACTTATGCACAGACAGTGGCAGCCTCCTTGCTGGCAAAGGCTTGCCGGGAACCACCGAGTCCAAGATTCGAGACCCAGTTGCAGAAGACTACTCGAGAAGGAATCAAGACAGTGCATTGACAAGTACTAGAGATGAAGACATTCCTTGCCGGCAAGACCTGACCCGGCAAGGCGAAGACCCGGCAAGCTCTATACCGGCAAGCCAGCTCCAGCTTATCAGCGCTCCACCTCGCCGAGCAGCTGGCCGCTAATCGGTGAGGTGTCGACCGTGCAGGCTAGTTGGTGTGATTTCTCGGGCACGTGTCAGCACGCCGGGAGAGGGTTTTACCTTTAGTGACACCCGTCCAGAAGGCGTGTCAAGATAATACGAGGTAGCTGGGCAAGCGGTGAAGGAAGTTTGTCGGGGCTGCTTCTCTACATGACACCTAACGGTGCATTTAATGCTTTTGTCCTAAACTGGCAGAGTTAGGTATGATAGCACTGTTTGCTATCTAATTAACTTTGTAATGACTATTTTGCCACAGTGGTAACCCCTTGAGCTATAAAAGGAGGACAAGGGCAACAGCTAGAAGGATTCAAACCCCTGCACATTTCACACACGTAGCTGCTCCTCCTGCACCTTGCCAGGGAAGCGCTCCTTGTATTTGTGCTCACTCACACCAAATACACCAAGCAGGAGTAGGGTTTTACGCTTCTCAGTGGCCCGAAGCTGGGTAAATCTCTGGCGCCTCTATGTTGATTCTACTCTTTGCTCATGTCGATCTCCCTAGCCGAACGACCAGGGCTAGATGGCCCCATAGATGGTCGTCCCCACGACAGTCCTCGAGTAGGTAAATGATAAAAACAGAATTTTTGATGTGGAATGCTACCCATCATATTCATCATATATTCTTTTCTTTTGGCATGGACATTTGGACTTGAATGATTCAAAGCAATAGTCTATAATTTGACATGAAGATATAAATACTCAAGCATACTAACAAGCATCGATGTCTTTCAAAATATCAACGCTAAAGAGAGTTATCCCTAGCCCATTATGCTCAATCATTGATCCATTCATGAAACACACTCAAATATTAGCTACATCCAATGCACAAGTATGACAATAGTGCTCTCTAGTTGGTGCTTTATAAGAGAAGATGGAGACTCAAAGTAAAAATAAAAATTGCATAAAAGTAAATAGATGGGCCCTTCGCAGAGGGAAGCATTGATTTGAAGAGGTGCCAGAGCTCAAGGTTTAAAATTTAGAGAGATAAAATTGTTTTGAGAGGCATGCTTTTCCTGTCAACAAAAACAACCGAAAATTCCCAATATTTTCCATGCTGTTTCCTTTCCACCATTCTTTCACAATCCATGGCTAGCCGTATCCACGGGTGCCCTCCATACCATCACTTTCCAAGGAATTTATTATTAACATCATATTAATTATTATTATTATTTGCATTTTGGGACTGGGCATCCCTATTACCTGCCACTCTCTCGTGCAATGACAAGTGAATAAACACTCATCGTGAGAATAACACACCTAGCATGGAAAATATTGGCCACCCCGTGCCGCTTCATGAGCGGTACGGGCACACAAAAAGGAAAATTGTTTTTAAAAATTTAGAGATGGCACATGCAAATTTACTTGGAATGGCACGGAAATACAACATATAGGTAGGTATGGTGGACTCATATGGCACAACTTTAGGTTTAAGGATTTGGATGCAAAAGCAGCATTCCCGCTTATGAAAATGAAGGCTAGCAAATAGATTGAGAAGCAACCAACCAAAAAATGAAAATGGTCATAAACATGTATTGAACACAACTAACACCGAATAATGCACCATAAGTAGGATATAATTTCATTGCATAACTATTGACTTAACATGCATGCATAGGGAATCACAAACCTTAACACCAATATTCTTACTAAACCACAATTACTCACTAAAATGACTCACATATTATCATCTCCATATCGCAAAACTATTGCAAGGAATCAAACTTATCATATCCAATGATCTATATGAAAGTTTTTATTATATCCCTCTTGAATATTCATCACTTTGGGACCAAATTCATATCTTGTGCAAATTACCATTACTATTATCAACTCTCAAAAAGATATAAGTGAAGCATGAGAGTGCATGTATTTCTTCAAAATTTAATTTTAACAACTCTCAAAAGGATATAAGTGAAGCATGGGAGTGCAACTATTTCTTCAAAAATTTATCACCGCCGTGCTCAAAAAGATTTAAGTGAAGCACTAGAGCAACTGCCTTGCTCAAAAAATTTAAGTGAAGCACATAGAGCATTCTAACAAATCATGATGATCGTGTGGCTCTCTCAAACAAGTGTGTCCAGTAGGGATGATGGTGACAAACTAACAAGCAAACAAAGCAAAGACTCATATAATACACGACGCTCCAAGCAAAACACATATCATGTGACGAATAAAAATATAGCTCCAAGTAAAATTACCGATAGTTGGGAGAAGAAAGAGGGGATGCCTTCCAGGGAATCCCCAAGCTTAGTTGCTTGGGAGTCCTTGAATATTAACTTGGGGTTCCTCAGGCATCCCCAAGCTTAGGCTCTTGCCACTCCGTATTCCTTCATCCATCGTGATCTCACCCAAAACTTGAAAACTTCAATCACCAAAACTCAACAAAACCTTCGTGAGATCCGTTAGTATAACAAAACAAATCACTACTTTAGGTACTATTGCAAACCCATTCATATTTTATTTTTGCATTATACCTACTATATTCTAACTTCTCCATGGCTTATACCCCCCGATACAATCCATAGTTCCATCAAAACAAGCAAAACAATGCATCAAAAACAGAATCTGTCAAAAATAGAACAGTCTGTAGCAATCTATTTAAAAGCCATACTTGTGTAACTCCAAATATTCTGACAAATAAGAAAAACATGGGCAATTCATATACCAATACTGTGTAAAAATTTCAGATTTTTCTGATACTCCAGTACAGAACAAAAATTCCAGCACTGGAGGCAAAACTTTCTGTTTTCCAAACAGCATCAATTATACTATCTTCCAAATCATCCCAAAGGCATTACTTGGCACAAACACTAATTAAAACATAAAAACACAATCATAACAGTAGCTAAAATTGTGTGACACAAGAAAAAAATAAAAAAGCAATAAAGATAAAGATTGGGTTGCCTCCCAACAAGCGCTATTGTTTGATGCCCCTAGCTAGGCATAATGCATTGTTTCAAGTATTGTCATCCTTCAAATTGATTCCATAGGTGGCCCTCATAATAGATTCATATGGTGACTTAATTCTCTTTCTATGGAAGTGTTTCATCCCTTTCTTTAACGAAAATTGGAACCTTATATTACCTTATTTCAATTCAATAATAGCACCTATGGTTCGTAGGAAAGGTCTACCAAGTATTATAGGACAAGACGGATTGCATTCAATATCAAGAACAGAAAGTAAAAGCAAAATTTTATTTTATTCATTGGGTTACCTCCCAACAAGCACTTTTGTTATAGCCATTAAGATAGGCTTTGAGATTTCAATGATGCTCACATGAAAGATAATAATTGAAGCACAAAGAGAGCATCATAAAACATGTGACAAACACATTTAAGTCTAACATACTTCCTATGCATAGGAATTTTATAAGCAAATAAATTATCAAGACAAGAAATATCTAGCATATGCAAAGGAGAGGAATAAAATATTGACAATCTCAACATAACGAGAGGTAATTTAGTAACATGAAAATTTCTACAACCATATTTTCCTCTCTCATAATAATTACATGTAGGATCATAATCAAATTCAACAATATAGATATCATATAAAACTTTCTCTCCATGATCCACATGCATAAAATTCTTATAGTCTTCAAAAATAATGGGATTAACATCAACTAAAGTCATGACCTCTCCAAACCCACTTTTATCAAAAAAATCATAAGATTGAACACTCTCCAAATATGTGGGATTATTTTTACCTAAAGTTGACACTCTTCCAAACCCACTTTCAATATTATTGAAAACATATTCATCATGAGGCATAAATAAATTTTCAAGATCATAAGAAACATCACCCCAATCATGATCATTAGAATGAGTAGTGGACATAACAAAATCATCATCCCCAAGCTTGGGGTTTTGCATATCTTTAACATAATTGACATTAATAGAATTTATAATAACATCATTGCAATCATGCTTTTTATTCAGTGAGCTATCGTGAATCACTTTATAAATTTCTTCTTTTAACACTTCATCATAATTTTCAGATTCACGAATTTCAAGCAAAACTTCATAAAGATAATCAAGTGCACTCAACTCACTAGCAATTGGCTCATCATATTTGGATCTTTTGAAAAGATTAGCAAGTGGATGAGGATCCATATCAATAATTTTTTAGCAAGCGAAGATGGAAGCAAATAGAAGGCATGGCAACACAAGCAAACTAGCAAAAAGGCAAATGGAAAATATTTTTGTATTTTTGTAAAAACTTTTTAGAAGTGGGGGAGATGAAAACAAGAGGCAAAGGAAAATAAAGTAAATGCGAGGAGATGAAGTTTTATGCGTAGGTATTTGATAGATGTTGATGATGTCTCCCCGGCAACGGCGCCAGAAATTCTTCCTGCTACTTGTGATCTGCGTTGGTTTTTCCTGGAAGAGGAGAGGATGATGCAGTACAGTAGAGATAAGTATTTCCCTTAGTTATGAAACCAAGGTATCAATCCAGTAGGAGAATCACACAACACCTCGTTAGCAGCACCTGCACACACAACAACAAATCCTTGCACCCAACGCAAACAAGGGGTTGTCAATCCCTTGGCGGTTAATTGCAAGATTAAATTGTATGGTGATAGATAGATAGATCAAACAAGAATACAAAATAAAATAAGTAAAAGAAAATTGCAGCAAGTATTTTTAGGGTTTTAGTAATTGATAAAGATAGACCTGGGGGCCATAGTTTTCACTAGAGGTTTCTCTCTTGAAAATAGCATACAGTGGGTAAACAAATTATTGTTGGGCAATTGATAGAAATGCAAATAATCATGACGATATCCAAGGCAATGATCATGTATATAGGCATCATGTCTGAGACAAGTAGACCGACTCCTGCCTGCATCTACTACTATTAGACCACCCATCGACCGCTATCCAGCATGCATCTAGAGTATTAAGTTCACAAAAAAAATGGAGTAACGCCTTAAGCAAGATGACATGATGTAGACAAAGTAAACTCACGCATGAATAAACCCCATCTTTTTACCCTTAATAGCAACGATACATATGTGTCATGTCCCTTTCTGTCACTGGGATTGAACACCGCAAGATCGAACCCATTACAAAGCACCTCTTCCCATGGCAAGACAAATCAATCTAGTTGGCCAAACCAAATCAATAGATCGGAGAAGAAATACGAAGCTATAACAATCATGCATAAAAGAGATCAGAGAAGGCTCAAATAATATGCATGGATAATCTGATCATAAACTCATAATTCATCGAATCCCAACAAACACACAGCAAAAAGTGATTACATCGAATAGATCTCCAAGAACATCAAGGAGAACATTGTATTGAAGATCAAAGAGAGAGAAGAAGCCATCTAGCTACTAACTATGGACCCGAAGGTCTGTGGTAAACTACTCACGCATCATCGGAAGGGCAGCAAGGATGATGTAGAGCCCCTCCGTGATCGATTCCCCCTCCGGCGGAGTACCAGAAAAGGCCTCCAGATGGGATCTCTCTAGAACAGAAGCTTGCGGTGGCGGAAAAAGTATTTCATGGACTCCTCTGTTGGTTTCCTGATTTTAGAGAATTTATAGAGGTGGAATTAGGTCAAACGGAGCTACGTGGGCCCCACAAGGTACCAGGGCGCGCCACCCCCCTGGGGCGCACCCTGGTGCCTTGTGGCCCACTGCTTCAACTTCTGGCCCTCTCCCGAAGCTTCCAGGGTCTCTTGTGTCTAGGAAAAATCACCAGAAAGTTTCATGGCATTTGGACTTCGTTTGGTACTGATATTCTGGAAAACCAAAAACAGGCAAAAAACAACAACTGGCACTGGTCACTAAGTTAATAGGTTTGTTCGAAAAAATGATATAAAGTTGCTGGTAAATGAATATAAAACATCCAAGATTGATACTATAATAGCATGGAACAATCAAAAATTATAGATACGTCGGAGACGTATCACATAATACAAAGGGGTGTTACATCCTCGATGTTCTTGGAATTCTATCCGATGTAATCTTCTTTTGCGGTGTGTTTGTTGGGATCCGTTGAATTGTGAGTTTATGATCAGATTATTCATGAGAAATATTTGATTCTTCTCTGAACTCTTTTATGCATGATTAAATATAGCTTTGTATTTCTCTCCGATCTATCGATTTGGTTTGGCCAACTAGATTGATTTATCTTGCAATGGGAGAGGTGCTTTGTGATGGGTTCAATCTTGCGGTGCTCAATCCCAGTGACAGAAAGGGACATGACACGTATTTGTATTGTTGCCATTAAAGATAAAAAGATGGGGTTTATTCATATTGCTTGAATTTGCTTCTCTACATCATGTCATCTTGCTTAAGGCATTACTCTGTTTTCATTAACTTAATACCCTAGATGCATGCTGGATAGCGGTCGATGGGTGGAGTAATAGTAGTAGATGTGGGCAGGAGTCGGTCTACTTGTCTCGGACATGATGCCTATATACATGATCATTGCCATGAATCCGTCATAATTATTTGCTTTTCTATCAATTGCCCAACAATAAATTTTTTACCCACCGCATCCTATTTGTTCGAGAGAGAAGCCTCTAGTGAAAACTATGGCCCCCGGGTCTATTTAATCATATATAAAAAAAACCAAAAATACCTTGCTACAATTTATTTACTTTTATTTAGTTTAGTAATTTACTTTATCAATTTATCTCTATCAGACTTAATCCTTGCAAATAACCGCTAAGAGGATTGACAACCCTCTTATTTGCGTTGGGGTCAAGTGTTTGCTTTTGTGTGTGTAGGTGCTGCTCACTGGATTTTGTCGTGGTTCTCCTACTGGATTGAATACCTTAGTTCTTAACTGAGGGAAATACTTATCTCTACTGTACCGCATCATCCTCTCCTCTTCGGGGTATTACCAACGCAGCTCACAAGTAGCATGGGTTCAATCTTGCGGTGTCCTCACCCAGTGACAGAAGGGGACGGGGTACGTATTATATTTTTGCTACTAAGGATAAAACGGCTGGGTTTACTCATATTGATTGGTTTTACTTGGTCTACATCATGTCATCTTGCTTAAGGCGTTACTCTGTTTGTTAAGAACTTAACACCATAGATGCATGCTGGATAATGGTCGATTGGTGTAGTAATAGTAGTAGATGCAGGCAGGAGTCAGTCTACTTGTCACGGATGTGATGCCTATATATGTGATCACTACCATGAATAACATCATAACTATGCACTTTTCTATAATTTGTCTACCCACCGTCTGCTATTGTTTCGAGAGAGAAGCCTCTATTGAAAACTATGGCCCCCGGGTCTACTTTAAACATATTAGTTCCTTGCTGCAATTACTTTATTTTCCTTTTGTTTTACAATTTACCCATCTACCTATACAAGATTTGATCCTTGCAAGTAACAAGGTCAAGGGGATTGACAACCCTCTTGCCCGCGTTGGACGCAAGTATTTGCTTTTGTGTGTGCACGTGTTGTTCACTAAGGTTTGTGTGATTCTCCTATTAGTTTGATAACCTTGGTTCTCACTAAGGGAAATATTCATCTCTACTGTACTGCTTCACCCTTCCTCTTTGGCAAAAATTCCAACGCAGCTCACAAATAGCAGAAAGAATTTCTGGCGCCGTTGCCAGGGAGACATCATCAAATCACTACAAGTACCTTCACTCAAACTATCATCTACTTGCTCTACTTTCTATTTGCCTTTGCCTTTGCCTCTCTTTTATACCTCCCCCAATTCTCATAAAAATCGAAAAACACAAAAATATTTTACTTTGCTTGTTTGCTTGCTTCATCACTATGTCTCAAGAGAACACCAAGTTGTGTGACTATTCAAATACTAATAATAATGATTTTATTAGTACTCCAATTGCTCCTCCCGCCACTAGTGCGGAGTCATATGATATTAATGCTGCTTTGCTAAATCTTGTTATGAAAGAACAATTTTCTGGAACTACTAATGAGGATGATGCATCACATCTTCATACTTTCGTTAATTTGTGCGATATGCAAAAGAAAAAAGATGTGGATAATGACATTATTAAGTTGAAATTATTTCCTTTCTTGCTAAGAGATCGTGCTAAAACTTGGTTTTCATCCTTGCCTCGCAATAGTATTGATTCATGGGATAAGTGTAAGGATGCTTTTATTGCCAAGTATTTTCCTCCCGCTAAAATTATTTCTCTTAGAATGAAATTAATGATTAGAAATTGTCCCACTCATGGTTTAAGCTTATGGATGATTATAGAAAAAAAATGCGGGACTAAACTTTGTTTCTAGAAATCTTATAGACTCTGTTGCAGGTGGTACCTTTATGGAAATTACATTGGGAGAAGCTACAAAACTCCTTGATAATATAATGACAAATTATTCTCAATGGCACACCGAACGAGCTCCAACTGGTAAGAAGGTAAACTCTGTCCAGGAAATCGCTACTTTGAGTGATAAAATGGATGCTCTTATGAATATGTTTACTAGTAAAAATGCTCAAGTTGATCCTAATTATGTGCCACTATCTACTTTGGTTGAGCAAAATAATGATGCAATTGATGTGAATTTTGTATCTAGAAATAATTTCAACAACAATGCTTATAGAGGGAATTTTAATCTTAGACCGTATCCCGGAAGTTCCTCTAACAATTATGGTAATTCATACAACAATAATAATAGGATACCTACTGATTTTGGGAACCACATTAAAGAATTTTTTAGTTCTCAAAAGATTTTCAACACTATGGTAGAAGAAAAACTACATAAAATTGATTATGTGGCTAGAAACATGGATAGAATTGCTCATGATGTGGAAACTCTTAAGATTAAAACTTTGCCACCGAAGGATGATATTAATGAGTCTATTAAATCTATCCAAGTCTCCAGTAATGAAAGTAAAGAGAGAACCGCTAGGTTGAGAGCTAAGCGGGAATTCCTAAAAAAAGGCTATTCCACCCGATTTTTATCATAATCATGATGAAGATATTAAAATGATTGGTGTTTCACCTATTGAATCTTTGTTTAGAAATATAAAACTTGATGAAAAGGGGCTGAAGATGAGTCAACTTTAGCTAGAAGGCGTCCCAATTATTCGGAGGGTGATGATCTTAATGATAAAAATGATAAAAGTGGGTTTGAAGAGGTTAAAACTTTAAATAGTAATGTGCCCACTACTTTGGATTACAACAACTTTAATTATGATAGTTGCTCTTTGATTAAATTTATTTCCTTGTTGCAATCCATGATTAAATCACCTAATGCCTATGAACAAAATAAAGCTTTTACTAATCATATTGTAGAAGCATTGATAAAAGCTCATGAAGAAAAGCTTGAATTGGAAGTATCAATACCTAAAAAATTACATGATGAATGGGAACCTACTATTAAAGTTTCAATTAAAGATTATGAATGTCATGCTTTATGTGATCTAGCTGCTAGCGTCTCAACTACACCAAAATCTTTATATGACGTGCTAGGTCTCAATCATATGAATGAATGTTCCCTTAATTTACATGTAGCGGATTCATCTATTAAGAAACCATTGGGTAGAATAAATGATGTTCTCATACTTGCAAATAGGAATTATGTGCCCGTGGATTTTATTGTGCTTAATATTAAATGCAATCCGTCTTGTCCATAGGTGCTATTATTGACATGAAATAAGGTAATATAAGGTTCCAATTTCCATTAAAAAAGGGATGAAACACTTCCATAGAAAGAGAATTAAGCCACCATATGAATCTATTATGAGGGCCACAAATGGAATCAATTTGAAGGATGACAATACTTGAAACAATGCATTATGCCTAGCTAGGGGCATCAAACAATAGCGCTTGTTGGGAGGCAACAAATATTTATCTTTATTGCTTTCTTTATTTTTCTTGTGTCACACAATTTTAGCTACTGTTATGATTGTGTTTTTCTCTTTTAATTAGTGTTTGTGCCAAGTAATGCCTTTGGGATAATTTGGATGATAGTATTATTGATGTTGTTTGAAAACAGAAACTTTTGCCTCCAGTGCAGGAATTAATACTCTTTACTTAATTGTCAATAATTGCTGAATTTTTTACACATTATTTAAATATAATTTTTTTATGTTTCCACCATTTTTCAGAATTTTTGGAGTTACAGAATTATAGTCAAATATTCCATCATGACAGATTGTACTGTTTTAGAAAGATCCTATTTTTATTGCATAGTGTGCTTATTTTGATGAATCTATAGATTGTATGGGGGGTTGATAAGTCTCCGTTGTATCTATAATTTTTTATTGTTTCATGCCAATATCCTACAATTTCCACATACTTTTGGCAACATTTTACATGATTTTTGGGACTAACATATTGATCCAGTGCCCAGTGCCAGTTCCTGTTTTCTGCTGTTTTTTGTTTCATAGAAAAATCCATATCAAACAAAGTGCAAATGCAATAAATTTTTCTGGAGAAGTATTTTAGAATATATGTGATTTTTGGGAGGTGGAATCAACGCAAACGGAGGCCCACAGCCTCCACAAGGCATCTTGGCCCGACCCCCCCCCCCCCCAGGCAACATGGTGTTGCCTTGTGGGCACACCGTAAGTCGGTTTGTGCTCTTCTTCGGCCGCAAGGAAGCTTATATCAACAAAGAAATCATTTTAAAATTTCAGCACAATCGGAGTTAGGGATCTCCGGGAATATAAGAAACGGTTTTCGGCCAGAAAACAGGAACGCGAAACAGAAGAGAAACAGAGAGAGAGGTCCAATCTCGGAGGGGCTCCTCCCCTTCAGGAGCCATGGCGGCCATGGACCAGAGGGGAAAATCTCCTCCCATCTAGGGGGAGGCCAAGGAAGAAGAAGAAGGAGGGGGCTCTCTCCCGGTGTTGCCGGAACGCCGCCGGGGGAACCATCATGACGGCGATCTACACCAACAACTTCGTCACCGTTAACACCAACTCTCTACACCTCTATGCAGCGGTGTAATATCTCTTCTCCCTGCTGTAATCTCTAGTTAAACATGGTGCTTAATGCTACATATTATTATCCAATGATTTGTGGCCATCCTATGATGTTTGAGTAGATTCTTTTTGTCCTATGGGTTGATTGATGATCGTGATTGGTTTGAGTTGTATGTTTTATTTTGGTGCTGTCCTATGCTGCCCTCTGTGTCACGCAAACATGAGGGATTCCCACTGTAGGGTTTGCAATACGTTCATAATTCTCTTATAGTGGGCGGCTAGAGTGACAGAAGCTTACACCCGAGTAAGGGGGTTGTTGCGTATGGGAGTAAAGAGGACTTGTTACTTAATGCTATGGTTGGGTTTTACCTTAATGATCTTTGGTAGTTGCGAATGCTTGCTAGAGTTCCAATCATAAGTGCATATGATCCAAGTACGGAAAGTATGTTAGCTCATGCCTCTCCCTCATATAAAATTGCAATAATGATTACCGGTCTAGTTATCGATTGCCTAGGGACAAATCATTCTCTTGTGTTAAAAAAGCTTTCTACTAAACAACTAGCTTTTATTATCTTGCAAATTACTCATAGTTATTATCTCGCAAAGTATTCCTAGTTTTATTCTTGCAAAGTAGTTATAGCATTACACCTACAAAGTACTTCTAGTTTTATTCTTGTTCTAGGTAAAGCGAACGTTAAGTGTGCGTAGAGTTGTACCGGTGGTCGATAGAACTTGAAGGGAATATTAATTCTACCTTTAGCTCCTCGTTGGGTTCGACACTCTTATTTATCGAAAAAGCTACAATTGATCTCCTATACTTGTGGGTTATCAAGACCTTTTTCTGGCGCCTTTGTCGGGGAGCAATAGCGTGGGGTTGATATTCTGGTGTGTGCTTGTTTGCTTTATCACTAAGTAGTTTTTATTTTGTGCTCTTGTTTTCTATCTTTAGTTATGGGTAGGAAACATAAAATACCAAAAAAAATAGTTGTACTTGCTAAACCAATGGTTGAAGAACCACCCAAAATCTATCATATTGCTGAAGCTTTCTACTTGGATCATCTTTGATCCCTTTGTGCTCATGCCGAAAACCCAACTAGCTTAGTTGAGGGAAAATCATTAGATGAGCATGCTTATTTTGTGCAACACCGCTTGTCTCAAAAAGGGAAACTCTTATGGCATCATATTAGTACTTTGAATTGCTATGCTTGGAATTTATGTGAAATACATGATTTTACTTGTTGTTCTGAAGACCCTAAAAAACACCTTCAGTACCAATGTGAGTTTAAGGATAATGGAATCTTATCTTCTTATGCCAGAGGTGTTTATAGTTACTATGATATTGAACAAATAGAAGGATTTGTTGCTTTTAAGGGTTCATATGAAATTGCTTCTTTGATTGAAAAGTGTGATGCTACTCTTTACAAATCTGAAAATTTTGCCATACTTAAATATTGTTATGAAAACTATGCTTCTAATGCTTATGTGAAAGAATATATTGAGGACACCTCCGCTGTCCAAGAAGAGACTAATATTTTGCAGGAATCTATGGAAGAAGAAATTGATGATACCGTGAGCTCATTAGATGACAAAATTGAGGAGGAGAGCGAAGAACAAAAGGAGGAAGAGCGGATTTATCACCCGTGCCCACCTTCTGATGAGTGTAACTCTTTATCTCATACATTATTTAATTTCCCTTCGTGCTTACCGAAGGATGAATGCTATGATCCCTTTGATGCGTCTGAAATATCCCTTTTTGATGAAATTGATGCTTGCTATGCTTGTGGCCATGATGCCAATTTGAATGATGCTTATGGAGATGAACTTGCTATAGTTCCTTATGTTAAACATGAAATTGTTACTATTGCACCCACACATGATAGTCCTATTATCTTTTTGAATTCTCCCAACTACACTATATCAGAGAAGTTTGCGCTTATTAAGGATTATGTTGATGGGTTGCGTTCTACTATTGCACATGATGATTTTGATGGATATAATATGCATGTGCTTGCTGCTCCTACTTGCAATTATTATGAGAGAGGAACCACATCTCAAACTCTCTATGTTTCCAATACGATAAAATTGCAAGAAACTATTTATACTATGCATTGGCCTTTACTTGATGTGCATGAATTGTTCTTTTATGACATGCCAATGCATAGGAAGAGAGTTAGACTTCGTCATTGCATGATATATATTGCTTTGTGCTCACTACTAAATTACAAATCATTGTTAATTAAAATTGGCTTTGATATACCTTGGGATCCGGGTGGATTGATTACTTGAGCACTGTATGCCTAGCTTAATGGCTTTAAAGAAAGCGCTGCCTAGGAGACAACCCAGAAGTTTTAGAGATTCATTTATTTCTGTTGTGTACTTTTAAAAAGTTTAAAAACAAAAAAAATAGAGGGGAACCTAAAACTTTTTCAAAAAGAGAAGCGATTGGAAGGTTATGCATTGAAGAAGTGAGGGTCGACCTTGAACACTTGTGTTCATGCTCATGGAAACAATGTAGAATTTTTCATGGAAGTTTCTCGCAAAAATAATTATCCCCTTGTATAAATCCATTGTATTATAAAAATAATGTGCCAAGATTTACCTTTAGGATGTTTAAATTGCTTGTTTGGTGTGTGCTGTGAAAAAACAGAAAATTTTACTGTAGTGATTGAATTTTGATAATTTACTGGAACATGCAAAAATTCTGAAATTTTTACACAGTACTGCTATGCAAAAATTTTATCGCTTCCTAATTTTTCAGAATGTTTTGAGTTATAGAAGTATATGTTTCATTTGCATCTTTACAGACTGTCCTATTTTCGCAGATTGCTGTTATAGTTTCTTTATTTGCGTATGTTTGAAATCTTGTTGAGCCCCATTGACTTGGGAGCCATAGAATTGTGATAGCATACAGTAGGTAATGTTTGATTATAATTATACAATAATGTTACAGCAGGACATGATGTGATTTGATGTTATATGTACTAACCCCTCTAATAAAAAGTTCGGTTAAGTTTTGTGTGGATGAAGTGTTCGAAGAACGAGGAGGTATCGATATGAGGAGAATAAGGAGAGGCAAGAGCTCAAGCTTGGGGATGGCCAAGGCACCCCAAGTAAATATTCAATGAGACTCAAGTGCCTAAGCTTGGGGATGCCCCAGAAGGCATCCCATCTTTCTTTGACAATTATCGGTATGTCTCGGTTTTTGTTTTGTTCACATGATATGCGTAAATTATTGGAGCGTAGTGTGCTTTTTATTTTTCTTTTAGTAATGCACCATGCTGGTATGAGATAGTCCTTGGTTGATTTATAGAATGCTCTTTGCGCTTCACTTATATCTTTTGAGTATGGCTTTATAGAATGCTTCATGTGCTTCACTTATATCTTTTGAAGTTTGGATGCCTGTTTCTCTACATATAGAAAACTGTTATTTGTAGAATGCTCTTTTGCTTCACTTATATTTATTAGAGTGTGGGAAAGTATTTGTAGAAATAATTAAACTCTCATGCTTCACTTATATCTATTTAGAGAGTCAACATGAATTGGTCATTCACATGGTTAGTCATAAAATCCTACATAAAACTTGTAGATCACTGAATATGATAAGTTTGATTCCTTGCAATAGTTTTGCGATATTAAGATGGTAATATGTGGGAGGTACTAGTAGATAATTGTGGTTTAGTAAGAATATTGGTGTTAAGTTTTGTGATTCCCAAAGCATGCACGTATGGTCTGTCGTTATGCTAAGAAGTTGGAGCATGATCTATTCTTGATTGTCTTCCTTTGTGTGGCGGCTGGGGGTGCATGATGGTTAACTCCTACCAACCTCCCCCCTAGGGGCATGCATAGTAGTACTTTGCTTTGAGGGCTAATAGACTTTTGCAATAAGTATGTGAGTTCTTTATGACTAATGTGAGTCCATCGATTATACGCACTCTCACCCTTCCGCGATTTTCTACCCTCTTCGGTACCGTGCATTGCCCTTTCTCACCTAGAGAGTTGGTGCAAACTTCGCCGGTGCATCCAAACCCCATGATATTATACACTCTATCACACATAAGCCTCCTTATATCTTCCTCAAAACAGCCACCATACCTACCTATCATGGCATTTCCATAGCCATTCCGAGATATATTGCCATGCAACTTCCATCATCATCATATACATGACTTCAGCATTCATTATCATATTGCTTTGCATGATCGTAAGATAGCTAGCATGATATTTTTCATGGCTTGTCCTTTTTTGATATCTTTGCTACGCTAGATCATTGCACATCCTGGTACACTGCCAGAGGCATTCATATAGAGTCATCTTGTATAGTTTTTATTGAGTTGTAATATCAAGTTGTAAGTAAATAAAAGTGTGATGATCATCATTATTAGAGCATTGTCCCAGTGAGGAAAGAATGGTGGAGACTAATGAGTCCTCAAAAAAGTGGGGATGAGGTCCATGAGACTGTTCTAAAAAAAAGAGGCCAAAAAAGGCCCATAAAAAAGATGAAAAAAATGAGAGAAAAAGAGAGAAGGGGCAATGTTACTATCCTTTTACCACACTTGTGCTTCAGAGTAGCACCATGTTCTTCATATAGAGAGTCTCCTGAGTTGTCACTTTCATATACTAGTGGGAATTTGTCATTATAGAACTTGGCTTGTATATTCCGATGATGGGCTTCCTCAAATGCCTGAGGTCTTCATGAGAAAGCAAGTTGGATGCACATCCACTTAGTTTTTAGTTTGAGCTTTCATACACTTATAGCTCTTAGTTCATCCGTTGCATCGCAATCCCTACTCCTCGCATTGATATCGATTGATGGGCATATCCATAGGCCGTTGATCCGCCTAGTTGATGCGAGACTTTCTCCCTTTTTTACTTATCCTTATTGATCCCTACCACCGCATTCTATTCCACCCATAGTGCTATGTCCATGGCTCGCGCTCATGTATTGCATGGGGGTTGAAAAAGCTGAAGCGTGTTAAAAAGTATGAACCAATTGCTTGGCTAAAATTGGGGTTGTTCATGATAAATATTTTGTGTTAAGAAGAAGGAGCATGACAGGACTATATGATTTTGTAGGGATAACTTTCTTTAGCATTTTTATTCTGAAAGTCATGATTGTTTGTTGGTATGCCTGAGTATTGATGTCTTTATATCAAATTATAGACTATTGCTTTGAATCACTCGTGTCTTAATATTCATGCCATGATTAGATTACATGATCAAGATTAAGCTAGGTAGCATTCCACATCAAAAATTATCTTTTTTATCATTTACCTGCTCGAGGACTAGCAGGAATTAAGCTTGGGGATGCTGATACATCTCCGTCGTATCTATAATTTTTGATTGTTTCATGCCAATATCCTACAATTTCCACATACTTTTGGCAACATTTTATATGATTTTTGGGACTAACATATTGATCCAGTACCCAGTGCCAGTTCCTGTTTTCTGCTTGTTTTTTGTTTCACAAAAAATCCATATCAAACGAAGTCCAAACGCAATAAAAATTTACGGAGAATTATTTTGGAATATATGTGATTTTCGGAGGTGGAATTAATGCAAATGGAGGCCCACAGCCTCCACAAGGCATCTTGGCACGACCCCCCAGGCCGCGTGGTGTTGCCTTGTGGGCACGCCGTAAGTCGGTTGGGGCTCTTCTTCGGCCGCAAGGAAGCTTATATCGAGAAAAAAATTGTGTTAAAATTTCAGCGAAATCGGAGTTACGGATCTCTGGGAATATAAGAAATAGTTTTTGGTCAGAAAACAGGAACGCGAAACAGAAGAGAAACAGAGAGAGAGAGATCCAATCTCGGAGGGGCTCCACCCCTCCGGGAGCCATGGCGGCCATGAACCAGAGGAGAAACTCTCCTCCCATCTAGGGGGAGGCCAAGGAAGAAGAAGAAGGAGGGGGGCTCTCTCCTCCTCTCTCCTGGTGGCACCGGAACGCCGCCGGGGGAACCATCGTGACGGCGATCTACACCAACAACTTTGCCGCCGTCAACACCAACTCTCTCCCCCTCTATGCAGCGGTGTAACACCTCTTCTTCCCACTGTAATCTCTACTTAAATATGGTGCTTAATGCTACATATTATTATCCAATGATTTGTGGCCATCCTATGATGTTTGAGTAGATTTTTTTTGTCCTATGGGTTGATTGATGATCGTGATTGGTTTGAGTTGTATGCTTTATTTTGGTGCTGTCCTATGGTGCCCTCCTTGTCACGCAAGTGTGAGGGATTCCCACTGTAGGGTTTGTAATACGTTCATAATTCTCTTATAGTGGGCGGCTAGATTGACAGAAGCTTACACCCAAGTAAGGGGGTTGTTGCGTATGGGAGTAAAGAGGACTTGTTACTTAATGCTATGGTTGGATTTTACCTTAATGATCTTTGGTAGTTGCGGATGCTTGCTAGAGTTCCAATCATAAGTGCATATGATCCAAGTACGGAAAGTATGTTAGCTCATGCCTCTCCCTCATATAAAATTGCAATAATGATTACCGGTCTAGTTATCGATTGCCTACGGACAAATCATTCTCTTGTGTTACAAAAGCTTTCTATTAAACAACTAGCTTTTATTATCTTGCAAATTACTCGTAGTTATTATCTTGCAAAGTAGTCCTAGTTTTATTCTTGCAAAGTAGTTCTAGCATTACACCTACAAAGTACTTATAGTTTTATTCTTGTTCTAGGTAAAGCGAATGTTAAGTGTGAGTAGAGTTGTATTGGTGGTCGATAGAACTTGAAGGGAATATTAATTCTACCTTTAGCTCCTCGTTGCGTTCGACACTCTTATTTATCTAAAAAGCTACAATTGATCCCCTATACTTGTGGGTTATCAGGGGTATAAGTCATGGAAAAGTTAGAATACAGTAGGTATTATGCAAGAACAATTATGAATCAATTTATAACAGTACCTAAAGGTTATGATATGTTTATTATACTAACGGATTTCATGAAGTTTCTGTTGAGTTTTGTGTGCTGAAGTTTTCAAGTTTCGGGTGAGATCACGATGGATGAAGGAACAAGCAGCAGCGAGACCCTGAGCTTGGGGATGCCCAAGGCACCCCAAGGTAATATTCAAGGAAGACCCAAGCGTCTAAGCTTGGGGATGCCCCGGATGGCATCCCCTCTTTCGTCTACAATCTATCGGTATGTTACTTGGAGCTATATTTTTATTCATCACATGATATGAGTTTTACGTGGAGCGTCTTGTGCCATAGTTTTATTTCCTTTGTTTGCTTTTTAGTTTGCCACAATCATTGTTTGCTGGGCACACCTTTTGAGAGGGACACACAATTATCGTGATTTGTTAGAATACTCTATGTGCTTCACTTATATCTTTTGAGCTAGGCAGTTTCTCTAGTGCTTCACTTATATGTTTTAGAGCACGGCGGTGGTTATGTTTTATAGAAATGAGTGCACTCTCATGCTTTACTTAAATATTTTTGAGAGTCTAATAAATAGTGATGGCAATTTGCACGTGTTATAAGAATGGTCTTGGAAGGATAGGTATTCAAGGGGGATATAATAAAAACTTTCATGTAGATCACTAAATATGAAACGCATGCTTTAATTTTATTGATGTAGTAATATGAAAGGATATTGGATCATGATCATTGGTTAGTAGAAATATCAGTATTAAAGTTTGTTATTTACTTCTCATTTAAGTATTGGTCATGGCATGGTGGGGAGGTTTGAGCATTTATATGTCTGAAATGAAATCCTTGAGTGTTGTTATACTCGGGGGTGCGCGATGGTTAACTCCTACCAACCTCCTTCCTAGGGGCATGCGAGTCGTACTTTGCTTCGAGGGCTAATAAGGCTTTCACAATAAGTATATGAGTTCTTTATGACTAATGTGAGTCCATGGATTATACGCACTCCTACCTTTCTGCAATTTGCTAGCCTCTTCGGTACCGTGCATTGCCCTTTCTCACCTCAAGAGTTGGTGCAAACTTCACCGGTGCATTCAAACCCCGTGATATGATACGCTCTTTCACACGTAAGCCTCCTTATATCTTCCTCAAAACAGCCACCATACCTACCTATCATGGCATTTCCATAGCCATTCCGAGATATATTGCCATGCAACTTTCACCGTTCCGTCACATGACTTGTGTGTTCATCATCATATTTCTTTGCATGATATTATAGAGCTGACAAGATATTTGTGGCAAAGCCACTGTTCTTCATTATCATACATGTTACGCTAGATCATTGCACATCCTGGTACACTGCCAAATGCATTCATATACAGTCATATTGTTCTAGTTATCGAGTTGTAAGTAAATAAAAGTGTGATGATCATCATTATTAGAGCATTGTCCCAGTGAGAAAAGGATGATGGAGACTATGATTTCCCCACAAGTCGGGAGGAGACTCCAGACAAAAAAAAGAGAAAAAGAAAAAAAATGAGAGAAAAGAGAGAAGGGGCAATGTTACTATCCTTTTACCACACTGTCACTTCGAGGCCCATCTTGATCTCGGGTTGGGAATGGTGTTCGAGGTTTAGGATGGGCCCACACCGGATACTTCTCTGCCGCCGCCGCCTAAAGACCTGCCACAATGTTGATCGATAACCTAGCTAATTTTAATTTGTACATAAATAAACGATATGTCAACAATAAGAGCTGAAGAGGCTACCATATGATTGGTTGGTATTTAATAGTTGTGCATTACTTGTTAGTGTTTGTAAGTTTGGCTGTAATATGTTTGTGATGCGTGTTTGTCTATTATCTTTGGTGATTTTTTTAAATGACACTTTCTTGAAGCATCAAATTGATATACAAAAGACCTACCCTACAAAATAATACAATGACAAAACAACATGGTCCAAGGAGAAAGGCGCGCGTGCCTGCACACACATACACATGCATGCACACATATGCACAGGCTAAGAGCATCTCTAGCAGATCCCGCAACAGGCTAGCCCGTAAAATTCGTTTATGGGGTCCCATAAATGAAATTTACGGGACGACAGATGCGAGCACAGAACAGATCCCGCATACATCACCGGAATTCAACATGATTTTAAAAACTAGTACTTCGCGCCATAAACATCACCGGAGTTCAACATAGTTCATACAAACTTAATTAAACATAGTTCAAACGGAAATTAAACTAGATACTATGCGGGGTACTTGCTTGTACGCGGGGGTACTTGCTTCTACGCATCAGAGCCGGAGTCGCCGGAGCCATCCTGGGCTGGCGGTGGCTCGTTGCCGTGGAGGGTGTTGTAGATCAGCATGCTGTAGAGGGTCGCCTGCAGCTGGTACTCCTCAAGGAGCGCTGACACGCGCGCGGCCGCAGCTCCTGCTGCGACGGGCTCCCTTGCCGCGAACCACGCGAGCTCGGCATCCCTACGGCGGTGGAGGGCCGGATCGAAGATGGCGCCGAGGCGACGGAAGCTCGCCCAAGCCCCCGCTCCGGCACTGCGGGACTTCGTGCTGCGCCACCTCCCTTTGCCTGTCCGACACGGGAGGGCGGAGGCCGGAGCCGCCGGCCTCGTCGTCATTGCAACGCTTGCAGGCGGCGAACCCGCCGCGGCCGCCGAACCCCCCGCGGCACCCGAAGCCACCACAGTTGCCGAACCCCTGCCTCCGCCACCCCCCACACCCGCGGATGCTATCGCCGCCAAGATCCACTGCCAGAAACGCGAGAAAACACTGCCGGAGCAGGCTCGATTTGTCGCCGGAGAGGAAGAAATGCGGCAGAGATAGAATGAGGAAATAGAGGACGGATACCCTAAATCCACCGGGCGCCGACATATATAGCGGATGCAAGGGCGGTTTACGGGCCTCCCGTAAACTTTTTACGGGCCGGGCCCTTTTTGGGGATCTGCTCGGGCCCTTTTTTTGGGTTGTCCCGTATAACGGTTGGAAAAGCGGAGTTCGCCTAGCGTATACGGGATCTGCTAGAGATGCTCTAAGACAACATAAAAACTGAGAAGGGCAGCACTCAGAGCCATCATCTTCAAATAAAGCACCACCTAGGGCCTCTTGGCTCTATAGTGGAATTGCACATTCCACAACCGAAGGAAGAAGGAATGTAGGTCAACACAATCTTGATTGAGCCATTGATCAAATTATTTTGGAAGATAGGAGAACAGTAATGAATTGTTCACTTTTTTCTAGAACTGTTCAAAATTTGTTTTGAAATTTTAAAAACTGTTTGGAATTTCAAAAAAATTCATGTTTTCAAAATTTGGTCGTGGTTTTCCAAAAATATTGTGAATTTCAAAAATTTCTCATGTTTTCCAAAAGCTGTTTGGAATTTCAAAATTTTGTTCATTTAAAAAAATGTCCATATTTTTCATAAAATTGTCAGAAAAAATTGAGACTCATAAATTGTCTTTTTTAGGGATACTCGTAAAATTGTCAAATAAATCAAAAAGCGCAACATGCTACAGCAGCTGGTGGGCAGGCCCAGTCAGGTCGCCCCTAATGCGTCCCGGTGCTGTTGGACGTAGCGAGCGTAGGCCCAGTGCTGAAAAGTCAGTCATGTGTCGCAGTAAGCGAGACAAAGACGCTCCCAATAGAACTCAGATAACAATATACCCTGAGAATTAGACCCAGTGCTGTTGCCCCTCAATGCCCGCACAGGCGCACAGGCCCATGGACGGCCCTAGTTCCGGCTGTCCTGTCGCCGCAATCGCCATTCACGTTCTTCCTCATCGCGTCCCTGCCGCCTCCACCCCGTCCGCAAGCTTTGGCCATTGCCCATTTGGTTTCGAGCTTCATCTAGCGATCCCTCTGAACTCCAGAATTTCTGCAATCCGTATCCGCAGGTCCACAAGCCGTTGCATCCAGATCTGACCTGCAGCCCACGGTGGTGGTCGTATCTTTTTTGCTATCTCAAATCGAATTTGAATTAACCGTCTGATCATCATCGTTGAAGAAGCAAATCCTGAAGGGTTTCTTCTCTACAAAGGGCACTTTAGTATGCGCTTTTATATGACAAGTTTGTTGACACACGAACACGTCACGTGTACCCTCGACGCCGGGGGTGATGCACCGCAGCTCACGTCGACGGAGACCCAACTGACAGCGCGGTACGCAGGACAGTCGGCGGGCACTTTTGAGACCCGAAACCCCGCACGCCCGGGAGAGACCCCGTCAGGGAGTGCGGAGGCTATGAGCTGCCCTAGGTCGATTCGCTCGCCCCTAGAGCCTCGGGTTTCGCAGCTCTCAAAATCGAGGAACAGCGAAGAATGAGATAGAAAAAACGGTGGAGAGATAAAACGTAGATAAAATGTAGTATATTGATTTGTTCGATTGTGTGTTGTTCAATCGGCCGTCACCCCCAATATATATAAGAGGCGGCTGGACTTCCCGTATAAGTAAAGGATTCATCTAGGATTTCCTTACAAGAAAATTACATCAATTCACGTCCTACAGTTCTAGTTCCAGTCCAACTCGGATTCACCCCGAATCTGGCCCAAACTTCTGTCTTGCTCCTTGCGCAGGCCATGAAATTTTCATATGACCTCCGATTGAGAAGATCAAAATACCAAATTTGTGCGCCTCGACGAGACGAACAACTCTCCTGCTGATCATTTTTCCAAATAAGGTCATCCTCAATACTCTACGCGGCCACCTTTAACTTCTAGTCGGATTCGGTCATGCAGTTTTCTTGGCTGTCCGAGTCTTGCAGCAACTTTGACCATTTCAACGATACGCACAACTTCCATGTAGAACACTTTTTCAGCCGAGGCCATCTAGATAACCATTTGATTCCATCTTCAGCATCTGGTCGGATTGACCTTGACAGCTTCCACTTTTCCGGCATGCTTTTTTCCGGCAAGCTTTCTACGCCGGCAAGGTTTCCACCCCGGCAAGGTTTCCACACCGGCAAGGTTTCCACCCCGGCAAGCTTTCCACACCGGCAAGGTTTCCACCCCGGCAAGCTTTCACACCGGCAAGGTTTCCACGCCGGCACACCGGCAAGGTTTCCACCCCGGCAAGCTTTCACACCGGCAAGCTTCCACGCCGGCAAGCTTTTCATTTTGCCGACCAGCTTTTTACTCGGCCGGCAAGGTTTCCATCCCGGCAAGCTTTCCACACCGGCAAGGTTTCCACCCCGGCAAGCTTCATTCAGCCGGCAAAGGCCGAATAACTCACGCGACCCATCAGACACCACCTAGGTGGGTGTCTCGTCCCTCGCGTCACTTTTTCACTCAGGACCGGTCCGCAAAGTGTTGCCTCTAACTTTTGCATACGAACTCGGATTGGGATGATTTTTATATCAAAATCAACTGATTCGACGAGACGAAATCAATTCATGTAGAACATTTTTTCATATGAGGCCATCTTAATTGCGTTTCATACCATGCCAAAATCTGGTGTCAACACATGCCCCCCTGTTTTTTTGGCAAAGCTTGTGTGCCGAAAAATAATTTGTACCTTGTTTGTTCTAAGGACTATGTCAACACTCCATTGGCCATTTATTTTTCTCAGGGCGATAATTATGTATCGGCCATGTTTGTGCTAAGGGCGATAATCGTATATCGGCCATTGCCTACTTAGGCTTCTTGCCACACACTCGGGTGGTATTTCTTCAAGTACTTGCCATTGAGAGCTCGAGGTAACAATGTCCCTTGTACGGATTCCACCAAATAAGAGTTTCCGGGAATTACTCTTGTAATCCTAAAAGGACCTTCCCAACTCGGAGACCACTTCCCGAATTTTCTATCTCTTGGACCAATCGGTAAAATCACTTTCCAGACGAGATCGCCAGCTTGAAAATTCTTCAACTTAACTCTCTTATTGTAAGCTCTTGCTACCCTCAACTTGTCTCTTTCTATGGCTTTCAAAGCAGCCAAACGTTTATCGGTAACCTCATCAATATTGTCCATCATCAAGTTATAAAAGTCTATTGCCGATAAATCATTTTGTTTGGCTATTCTCAAAGCATTCAAATTTACTTCCACCGGTAAAACAGCCTCTTGACCATATACTAGCTCATATGGAGTCACCTTCGTAGCACCATGCCTTGAGATCCTATGTGCCCACAAAGCTTCAGACAACAACTCATGCCATCTCCTCGGATTATCCTCAATCTTCTTCTTGATAAGCTTGATTAAAATTTTATTGCTAGACTCAGCTTGTCCATTAGCTTGGGCATAATACGGAGAGGAATTGAGCAACTTTATGTTATAAGATTAGGAAAATTCTCTGACTTGATGTGACATGAAAGATGAACCTTGATCTGTAGTTAATGTTTGAGGAAGGCCGAATCTATGAATAATGTGCTCAGTTATGAATTGGATTACCTCTGTATGTGTCATGTTCTTGAGAGGTACTGCCTCAGACCACTTAGTGAAATAATCGGTTGCCACCAACACGAACCGATGCCCCTTTGATGAAGACGGGTGAATTTCTCCAATAAAGTCTAAACCCCATCCTCTAAAAGGCCATGGTTTGACAATAGGATGTAACATAGCAGCAGGAGCCAACTGAATATCACCAAATTTTTTACAAGCTTCACACCCTTTATAATATCTGAAGCAATCATTAATCATAGTTGGCCAATAAAACCCAGCACATCGTAGTAACCATTTCATCTTGGCAGCCGACTGATGAGTGCCACAAATACCTTCATGGACCTCTCCCATAGCAACTCTCGCTTGGTCCTCGTCCAAGCACTTTAAAAGAACATCATCAACCATTCGGCGATAGATACCAACATCTCTCATTGTGTATTTGAAAGCCATACGCCGAACAGCCCTGTCCACCCTTCTACTAGGATCACACAAATAATCAATGATGGGTTTCCTCCAGTCTTGATTTTCTCCTGCATTGAATATTTCATTAGTGGCCGAAACGGTGGGCTCCGGTTTGGCCTCCCCTATGTTGGCAAGACTAGACATCGGCCTTTGAGAAATATGAAACGTGCCATGATCAACGTGATAGCCGGATGCTTGTTGTGCCAACTCATTTGCTCTCCAATTGTCATGTCTAGATATATGAGCAATGCTAAAATAATCCAAAGTAGAAATTATATATAGACATTTATCAAGATAAACATTAAGTGATTCGTCAAAACATTGAAAGACTTTGGATATTTGTTGCACTACTAATAACAAATCACCAAAAGCCTCAATATGTGTAGCACCTATGGCAAGCAACATCTCTAAGCCGAATAACAATGCTTCATATTCGGCTTGATTATTTGTGCAAAAATATTCTAAGCGGCATGAGGCTTCAAAAACAGCACCATGAGGAGATATATAAACAATACCAACACCTTGGCCATTGCTACAAACTGAACCATCAAAATATAATCTCCAAGGTACTAATGAAATAAGGTTTATATCAACATCATGCTTGTCATTAATCTGATGCTCAACAATAAAATTAGCAACGATTTGGCCTTTCATGGATTTTAGAGATTCATAAGCCAAATCATATTCAATCAAAGCATAAGCCCACTTGTCAATTCTACCACTAAGAATAGGCCTATGCAACATGTATTTAATGACATCAGTTTGACAAGCTACTATGCATTCACTCGGCACTAAATAATGTCTCAATTTTGTGCAAGCATAATATAAGCATAGGCATAGTTTTTCAATAAATGTATACCTTGTCTCGGCGTCCAATAAACGTCTGCTCAAATATGTAATAGCATGCTCTTTTCCTTCGGTTTCTTGAGTCAAAACAGCACCAATAACACCTTCTTCTGCTGCAATGTAAAGCTTAAAGGGTTCCCTATGCTTGGGCGCTTTCATCACCGGAGGAGTGCACAAATAGTTCTTGATCATATTAAACGCTTCTTGCTATTTTGCCCCCCAAGTGAAATCAACATCATTCTTTAACCAAAGGATAGGAGTAAATGCATCAACTTTCCCTGACAGATTAGCTATGAACCTTCTCAAATAATTGACCTTGCCAAGGAACTTTTGCATATCTCTCTTGCATGTTGGAGCCCCCACTTTCTGTATGGCCTCTATCTTCTTGGGATCAATCTCTATGCCATCTTCATGAATAATGAAACCCAAAAACTTTCCAGCCTACACGCCGAATGCACACTTCAAAGGATTCATCTTCAGTCCATATTTTTTCATTCTTTCAAAAGCTAAGCGCAAATCGGCTAGATGAGATTCGAAAGCATCCAATTTGACAACAATATCATCAATATAAACTTCAAGTATAACACCAAGTAAATCATGAAAAATTAAATTCATAGCCCTTTGATACGTGGCACCGGCATGTTTTAATCCAAAGGTCATCACTGTCCACTCAAATTAACCAAGGAAACCAGGACATCGAAAAGCCATTTTGGACATGTCCTCTTCGGCCATAAAAATCTGGTTATACCCTGCATTACCATCAAGAAAGCTAATGACCTTATGTCCAGAAGCATCATTAATAAGCATATCGGCCATTGGCATGGGATACTCATCTTTAGGTGTAGCTCTATTCAAATCTCTGAAATCAATGCACACCCTCAACTTGCCGGAGCCTTTCTTCTCTACTGGTACAATGTTAGAAATCAACTCGGCATACCTGCAAGGTCTAATAAAATTAGCTTTAAGCAAACGACCGATCTCTTCCTTGATCCGGTCATATGTTTTTGGATTAAACTTTCTAGCCGATTTCTTGTACGGTCTAAAACCAGCCTTTATAGGTAACCGATGCTCCACTAGCTCTCGGCTTAAACCTGGCATCTCATGATATTCTCATGCAAAGCAACAAACATATTCTTTCAATAGCTCGATCAACTTAGCTTTATGATCGGCTCTTAAATTTTCGTTTACAAATGTCGGCCTAGGAATTGAACCATCTCCTATGTCTATCTCTTCTAATGGATCGGCCGACGTAAAACCTTGTCCTAATTTATCCATATCATCTAACTCCTCTATAGATTCATACATATCGTTCTCATTGGACCGATATTCAACAAGACGCTTTTGCAACTAATCTGAGTTAGAATCCATTTAAATACATCATACCTTGGAGCCGATTACCACCAACCGGCTTTAAAGAAACGGGCACGAAACCACTTTTTGTGGCGCGAAGAAAATCAAATTCTGATAAGTCGCGTCCCGTCAAGCAAGTAGCATTGGGATGTGGCCAATCCACCAATGTATCGGCCAAAGCAACACAAGCCGAATTATCCGCATGAATGACCTCCACTTCATCATCCACCCATTGAATCAAAAACGGGTGCATAGTAGACGACACACATTGGTTTGCATGAACCCAATCGCGGCCTAATATCACATTGTAGTTAGCTTGCACCTCGGCGACAAAGATTGCGGTAGCCAAAGTTTTGCTTCCCATCATAAGCTCCACGTACATTACACCTTTGGCTTCAGTTTTCTCTTTGCCTCAAATCCATTAAGCACCATGTTGGTCTTTATTAACACTTCGTCACGCAGCCCCAATTTTTTGAAGACCGAATATGGCATAAGATTCACCACAGCACCACCATCGACAAGCATTCTAGCAACTGGCGATCCATTAATATGACCTTTAAGGAACAATGGCTTCAAGTGTGTCACTGGTTCTTTTGGCTTCTCGAATATAGCATTTTTAGGACCAAAATCTAGCTGAGCTACTTCCCCTTCTTCATCTATAGCACGAAATTCAGCGGGTAAGTAATACACCATATTGATATCCATACCGTCGCGGACCGGTGTAGGCTCATAATCCAACATAACATCTTCCTCCTCGGGTGTGTTCATCGATTCTGAAATCTGTCCGAGCGAAGTGGAATCAATAGGTGTTGCAGACGATGTAATAGTGGTGGCTTCGTCCTCCTTTGGTGGTGTAGGTGCTGCTGTGACAAATGTAGAAGCCACTACACCTTGTATTTGTTTAGGCATCCATATTTGTTTTATAGGTACCATGGGCGAATGTCATTGAACAATTTATCTCTTTGCTTCTCGGCCTCCTGTTCTGCCATCTCTTGACTCCTCATGCGCTGCAATCTCCTTTTTTGTGCCTTGGTCATACCGGAAGGACACCACTTAGGCTGAGTATATTTTGGATCCCTCGACTTGGCCTTGCTTGTGCTATCTTCATGATCATTAGCCATGGGACCTTGCTGGACAACAGCCGCATCTTTATTGGAACTAGCAGGATTTTCAACAATAATCGACTCTTTGATTGTCAATTCTTTAGTGCCTATCATAATAGTTTCAGCACTAGTATTCTTCTCCTTTTGCTTGCTAGGCTCTGAAATTTTAGCACTTGGTGATTTAGCACGCCACACTTGCTTGCCAACCCTTTTTTGATTATCTTGCATTGGCCGATTGACACCATTGTTCAAATGGCCTCGTGTGGGATAAGAAAGTCTCTCATGAACGGGCCTCCTTGGCTCTGCCCAACCCGGATGAAAAGCATAAGGGGCCATTGGGGGCTGCCACCATCCTCCATTGAAGTCTCCCATGTAGTATGGCGCATAGGGGGGTGGCGGCATCCATGGTCCCGGTGCCCACGACCCATATGGCCTTGCATGATGCTGAAATTCTTCCCGAGGAGGTGACCTTGAGCGCTTCAAATTTGATGAACGGTTAGAACTAGAACCGGCCGCTTGACTGGCATACTTGGACAACAACATATCAAAAGTTGGCTTGATTTTCTTGCGCTGCTCTTTAGCTTCATTCGTCTTCCACTTGCCAACCTCTGGACTCTTGGGCTTAACAAATTTGACATGAGTGTTCTCTTGCACTTGTGGTTGCCCCCCGAGTGTAGGATTCTTGATGGTGATCTTGATTATCTCCTTGCCACCGGGTTGCTTGTCAAGCACGACTTGTCTCCCCAAGACCTTGTCGCTCTCCTTATTTTTCCTGGGCTCACCAATGACAATATTATTCTTATTAGCTAATTCGGCTATGCTAGGCCGAATTAGCATCTTCTTCCCCTCCAAATCCATGGTGTTCATTGGGAAAGGCTGTTTATCAACTTGCATCTCAGAAAAGTTCAATCGTCCGTCATTAATGGCCGATTGTATCTGTCGTCGAAAAACTTTGCAATCGTTAGTAGCATGAGAAAAAGAATTATGATACTTGCAATAAGCACGCCGTTTCAGTTCTTCAAACGGCGGTAAGTATGAGATATTCTAATAATTTTGGCTTGCAGCAAAGCATCAAATATTTTATCACACTTGGCAATGTTAAAAGTAAACTTCATCTCTTCATCACGATTCTTATGAATCGGTTTCAGTTCATTGCAAGTGAAGGGTTTGGCCTTAGATGGCCAAACAAATTCAGTAGCATAAATATCACCCTCATCGTCCAAGTGATCACTATCATATTCAACCATGTTCATCTTAGGACGATCAGCTTTATATCTATGCACTTCTTTGAGCTCTTTGCTTCGGCTTTCTTGAGCCAAAGCCCTTTGTAAGACTTGGTTGACATTTAAAAACTCATAGCCCTCTAGCTTTTCTCTAATGGGAGTTTTCAAACCACTAAGCACAAGATCAGCCAAATCTCTCTCGGTTATCACCAAACTATAGCACCGGTTTTTTGTATCTCTAAATCTTTTGACGTAATCGGAGACCGATTCATCATGCTTTTGTCTAACCGATGTAAGATGTGATAACTTAAGCTCATTATCGCCGCTATAAAAGTGATAATGAAATTTCTGCTCTAGCTGCGACCAAACCCGAATGGAACCATGTGGTAAAGAAGAAAACCATGAAAATACGGTACCAGTTAAAGATAAAGGAAATAAACGCACTTTCAATTCATTTAGTGAGCCTGCTTCACCCAATTGTGCCAAGTATTGACTAACATGCTCCCATGTGGTTTTTGTGCCCTCCCCATTAAACTTGACAAAATCTGGAATTTTCTATCCCGGAGTGCATTGAATTGCATCAAAGTATTCTGGATATGGCTTTTGGTAAATACGGTTCCTTGGTAACTCAACTCCAAAATTCTCTCGGAGCATCTTAGCCATCTCCTCTCTAAGATTAGCTAGACCATCATCCACAGTGGACGATGAAGCTTGTGGCAGTGGCATAGGAGGAGTAGGGTTAGTAGTTGCAGGTGTGAATTGTGGCATATATGCCGAATTGTAATTCGGTAATGATCTAACAGCGTTTGCACTTGTAGGTAGGGTTTGGTTCAGCGTCACCACCGAACCTGGCATACTCATGATAGGATTAATGGGTGCAGCAATAATTTGATTTGTTGGGCTAGGATAAAAATTCATCGGCACGGGAGGCGCCGATGAAATAGGTAAAGTTGAATTAGGGATTTCTGCGGTAACAGGCACACCAACATTACCAATAGATGATTGAGGCATACTTTTTTGAGCATTACTATTTTCCAAGAAAATTTGGTATAAAATATTATTGCTATCAGTAATGCGACAATCAATTTCAGCCCATACCTCAGGAGAGAAGGCACTACTCACAGGGGGTTTAACCTGTTCATGAAGAGGAGGAAACTTGATTTCTCCAACCAGAGTGATATTGCCTTGACGATCCTTCTTGAACTTAGCAAGGAACTCCTGCATCTCCTTTTCTTCACGCGCCTTCTTGTACTCCTCATAAGCTTGGTGATGTTCCTCCGATAACTCCTCAAAACTGGGCTTGATTATGTTATCGGCGTTGATTTCCGAGGGCTTGCGAATCTTGTCGTTGCTAGACATGATGGATGATGATGATGATTGATCTTTAGTCCCCAGCGGAGTCGCCAAAAAGTGTGTTGACACACGAACACGTCACGTGTACCCTCGACGCCGGGGGTGATGCACCGCAGCTCACGTCGAAGGAGACCCGACCGACAGCTTGATACGCAGGACAGTCGGCGGGCGCTTTTGAGACCCGAAACCCCGCACGCCCGGGAGAGACCCCGTCAAGGAGTACGGCGGCTATGGGCTGCCCTAGGTCGATTCGCTCGCCCCTAGAGCCTCGGGATTTGCAGCTCTCAAACTCGAGGAACAGCGAAGAACGAGATAGAAAAACGGTGCAGAGATAAAACGTAGATAAAAAGTAGTATATTGATTTGTTTGATTGTGTGTTGTTCAATCGGCCGTCACCCCCAACATATATAAGAGGTGTCTGGACTTCCCGTACAAGTAAAGGATTCATCTAGGCTTTCCTTACAAGAAAATTACATCAATTCACGTCCTACAGTTCTAGTTCCAGTCCAACTCCGATTCAGCCCGAATCTGGCCCAAACTTCTGTATTGCTCCTTGCGCAGGCCGTGGAATTTGCATATGACCTCCGATTGAGAAGATCAAAACACCAAATTTGTGCACCTCGACGAGACGAACAACTCTCTTGTTGATCATTTTTCCAAATAAGGTCATCTTCAATACTCTACGAGGCCACCTTTAACTTCCAGTCGGATTCGGTCATGCAGTTTTCTTGGCTCTCCGAGTCTTGCAGCAACTTTTCAGGCTGTATACTATCTCAGATGATGATGAATCCAAAAGCAAAGTTGACCGTTTCGACGATACGCACAACTTTCGTGTAGAACACTTTTTCAGCCGAGGCCATCTAGATAACCATTTGATTCCATCTTCAGCTTCTGGTCGGATTGACCTTGATAGCTTCCACTTTTCCGGCAAGCTTTCTACGCCGGCAAGGTTTTCACCCCGGCAAGCTTTACACACCGGCAAGGTTTCCACCCCGGCAAGCTTTCACATCGGCAAGGTTTCCACGCCGGCACACCGGCAAGGTTTCCACCCCGGCAAGCTTTCACACCGGCAAGCTTCCACGCCGGCAAGCTTTTCGCGCCGGCAAGCTTTCCACGCCGGCAAGCTTTTTATTTTGCCGGCAAGCGTTTTACTCGGCCGGCAAGGTTTCCACCCCGGCAAGCTTTCCACACCGGCAAGGTTTCCACCCCGGCAAGCTTCATTCAGCCGGCAAAGGCCGAATAACTCACGCGACCCATCAGACACCACCTAGGTGGGTGTCTGGTCCTTCGCGTCACTTTTTCACTCAGGACCGGTCCGCAAAGTGTTGCCTCTAACTTTTGCATACGAACACGGATTGGGATGATTTTTATATCAAAATCAACCGATTCGACGAGACAAAAACAATTCATGTAGAACATTTTTTCATATGAGGCAATCTTAATTGCGTTTCATACAATGCCAAAATCTGGTGTCAACAAAGTTACATTGCTATTCCGAATTTCATCTACTGATGTTTCTTTTCTTTTCTTTTCTTTTGTTGGATTATTCCTGGAACCCTTATGGGTTTCTTCTCACAAGTTCATTTCTTTCATCGTTCTTGAATGGATATTGATACAGTACTACTCCCTCCGTATCAAAATATAAGACGTATTTGTAGCTTACAAAAACGTCTTATATTTTGATAGAGGTAGTAGTTCCTAACTGATGTTACCAAGAATTCGTGTCCATTGAAATAATAGCTTTATTTAAGCTTCACACTTCTTCCTGTGCAAAAAATGACACCTGGATATTGGTTAATTTGTTTAACTTCCACGGCTGCTATGCTTTAATCAAGTTATGTATCAGAAGTTGTTTGTCAAAAAAGAAAAGTTATGTATCAGAAGTTCAGAACTACTGCTACGGACTGCTTACATTTAGTTTACTTGGCATGTGCTTGACTTATGTTATCTTCATGTTATATATGGAGCGAAGGAGCTTTTTATTTAAGTTGCAGGACATGTTTTGATTTTGATCAGAAATATGAGGCTGCAGTTTGTCATCATTGTCTTCAACATCAGTGCTTGAACGATGCTTATAATGGAAAAAATATTTGACAAAGTGCAGTATTTCTCATCAACTGAATCAACTGGCAGTGGCACTAGTTGTAGGAACAAAGCCATTGCAGAGTTGAGGCGGTTATGAATGGAGTTTGCAATGCCTTACTGTAAAATTATGCACAGTATAAAAATACAGCACTTTCATACTGTAATACTTGTAAGTCTTTTCAATGAAATATGTTTTTTTAACCTAGCTGATGAGATTGCCACATTTGACATTTATGTGAAGTTTGGAGGTTTCTTTGAAAATTCTAGCATCCCAACTTCGTATTGCTCCACCATCCCTTAAAAAATGTTGAATCAAACAAGGTGTGAAACTGATTTGGGATGCAATTCCATGTTAAACTTGTTTCAGCCAAACAAACAGTGGAACTGGAATTCCAGGCCAGTTCGGCAGCAATGGATAAAATGCACAAGGAGGAGGCAATGAAAACCACCTATCATGAAGATACTACCAGTACTGATGGATAAAGCACGGATGTATACGATCCATGGAATCCTCCGTATCCTCCATGCCCTCCTTCTGTTGGAAATAGCTTAAGTGACTCTATCCGTTTAGTAGCTAAGGTGCAGTAACTAACTAACGTTTTTTTGAACTTTATGGCATTTCTATCTTATCATGTTTGCTTTCCCTAGTATAGCTCTTGACGCTCCCCTCCCTCCCTTTGCAGTGGTCACGTGAGAAAGAAGCTGCTATTGGTGCCATCAGAGCATCCAGTATAATCTTCCCAGACCGCATCCCTAAGGTTCTCTGCATTTGAAAAAATCATTTGGTTATTATATTTTACTTTTTTCCTGCAGTATTTTGTGTTTTTTTAGAAAAGGAGGAGGACCCCCGGCATCTGCATCTGGACGATGCATGCAACCACTTTATTAATTATTCACACAAGACCTTACAAAGTCATACAACAGTAAGACTAAAACCACCGTCTAGGCAACATCTGTCGCTACTCCTATCCAGTTGATGTAGGGATGCTGATAGTCTGGGCCTAATACCAAATAGATCTCGCAGCCAAACCTAACATCTAAGACCTGAGGTCCCAACCAGGACGCCTGCCGGGTATGGGGCACCCACCAGTCCGGCGCACTCCTCAACCAGGACGCCTGCCGGGTATGAGGCCGCCGCAGCCACCTACCACCAATCCATCTTCAGTGTTGTACTGCTGCATCTACCTTGCCCGGTCTAGCTGCCGTCGACGCCACCACGACGCCAGACAACGCCACCATCCTGCGCTCGTCCATCATCACACGCCCACCGGCGAGACCCCGCTGCTCCATGCCGCTGAGACCCGCCGTTGTCGACGTGCCAGATGCCACGCTGCTCCTCCAACGCGAAAAACCACCTGTTGCCACTGGTTCCATCCCCTCCGCCTGCAGTTCCTCAAACCGAGCACCCAAACGCCCCAGGCGGCGCCTCCAAGAAGGGTACGACACACGCAGTGCCGCCGCCGCCCAATCTAAGGAGATTTAGGGTTTTCACCCAGGCATGGAGTCGGGGTGGAGGGCAGGGACCTCGACGGCGCCTGCAAGGAGGAGAACGACAACCCTAGTCATCGCCACCGTCGGGATGAACGAGTCATCCAGAGTTTCCTCCAGTCCGATGTCACCTCTACCAGCCCCCGCAAACGCACCGAGGCCGACAACCGCGATCGTAAGCCACCAAGTGCAGCGGGAGAGAGCGTGCAGCGCGGAGGAGATCCACCGGCGACTCACCGCCCACGTGGTCAAGACGCCATCCATCCACCCCCCGCGAACGTCGCCAGCCGAGGGCGCCGTCGCCATGCCTAACGGGGCCGCCGCCCCTGGTCCAGGTTCCTCCACGAAGGCCGGAGTGGCGAGATCCGCCATGAGCGATGAGATCCGGCACCGCGCGGCCAACGCCATCGCCCAAGCCCGCCGTCGACCGATCCCGCCGCCACCGGGAGCCCGCACGCTGCCGGGAGACCCACACCCTTGGATCTGGGCACCCGTGCACTGCCGCGAGACCGCCGCCTCCGGGATCCGCCGCACCGACGGGAGGGCCGCACCCCGCGGATCAGGACGCCTGCGCCGCCGCGGATCCGGGAACGGGAGGAGAGACCCTCCGCCGCCGCCGTCGCACGCACAGGCTTTGCCCAGCGCCGACCATCGGCAGCGGCGGAGGGGGAGAAGGGCGCTGGAGGGACTAGGCGGCGGCGGCGGCTGAGCCCTCCCGAGTCGCCCACGGGGGAGGCGACACGAGAGGGACGCGAGAGCTCTCGATCCACAGATGTCTAAAAGTGACTGAAGACTGAGGAACAAGAAAACTAATGAAGGGCTTCAAATGAAAAACTAATCCAGTATTTTGTGTGTGTGCTACTTAGGCAACATTTTTGTTTTGTTGTTCTACAGTGCATTGCTTATTTCATTTTGCTTTGCTAATCGGATTACTGATTTCCTTTCACCTCTTTTGATTCTGAATGGGTCAATTTAGGAGGTGAATCATATCTTCCATGAAAGAGTGCACCATTTGGCACCCATCCTGGATAAGGATAGTGTCCGGCGCTTTCTCCGCTTTATCCGGGGAAATGGGGCGGGCATGCGATGGGGTTCGATCATCACCCGAGAGGCTTTGAACCATATGATTGCACAAAATGCGGTAAAATGTGTCAAAGCTGCCTTGGGGGGTCAGGCACCTGAGCTTGATGGGTGCCGGGCCGGTCCCAACTGCATGAACCAGTATGGATACTATCCCCTCCACCGAGCTGCCGAATTTTTTTCGGTTGACATGATTCAGTTGCTCATACGCCACGGCGCGTCTGCCAATCTACGCACAGCTGGTGCTGAGGTCATCGAGAGCCTTCTCCCACTCCATGTTGCAGTCGAGAACATGTGCATGCATAAGTATCTGGAAGACAGTCTATTTCCTTATTTTCCTAACCACAAGCATCGGGATTACAGTGAGGCAGATGCCAACTTTATCTTCAAGCTCATCCATCTTCTGTGCCTACCTGAAATGGTTTGTCTCACATCCACCCCTTAACAATTTACTACTCCAGCATAGCAAAGTCACATATCTTAAATAACTGACGTAGCAATAATACTCAAGGAACCTTAAACTCCTACATCCCCATTTGCCATAGTCGGAATAGTTTTCTGTGCTGTAGTGACATTTTTTAGCCTTCGACTCTTTGTTGACAGATAACAAACTCTATTTTCCTGTTAACAGAGAAAAATAAGATTGTAATTGTATTTAGATTGTTAGTGAGAACACATTTTTTAAGTTAATCAGCAGACAGCACTAGCTTCTTGCCTATAAATTCTAAAAGGACTCTGTTTTGTTCTGTGTTGGTGGTTTTTGCAGAAGATCTTCTTGGATACGACTCGGCTGATTGCAAAATACACAGATAATCTATTGGATGAGCTGTGGAATTACATAAAAGAGGGAAAGCTTGCCGAGACAGCCGTTTTGCTCTTGGCAGCTCAAGAGCAGATACGCATGGGAACTTCTCGCAAAAGAAATGGAGATAGTAAGCCAGATGGGTTTGCTATTATCTGTGACCGTATTTTGAACAACAATATTACTTTGCATTCTGAGAAGGGTCAGCAAGTGGAGGCAAGGATACGGCTTAATAATATGGCATTGCTTGTTCATGTAATTTCTAAAGCTGGTGAAGGTCTTGATTCATACATTCAGAAGCATCTAGAGGTATCATTCTTTTGGTGCTTGCTGTTACAATTCTTGGTTTTCTCTGCTTTACAAAAATTGCATATATTGGCCTTTTGGTAATTCCTGCATTATCTGATCAATATAATATTTTTAGAAACACTGATCAAAATTTGCAATATATCCAATACATATTGTAGGCTCAGTCAAGAATGTAAGATTTATTTGGGGTCATTGGCAGCAAATGCAGTTTGTAAATGACTTTTAAAATATGAAGTTCATTTAGACTCCCTCTCCTTCACGAAAACTTCTCGTTTTGGGAATTAAGGTTCAAATTAGCGTTAGGTGTAGTTGACGCGGTTGGTGTTCGCCTAGCTTTGCGTAGGTGCTTCCTCTTACATTTTTCTTTATCATGGGTGTATTTGGGGTGCTTAGGTGGTTGTGCAGCTTTGACTGTCAGGGGTGTTTTTGGTTTGTTATATATTTTCATAGGAACACAGTACAGACGCCGACGCACACTCACTCCTATGAATCGCACGCATGCACACCCTACCACTATGAGCACATCTGAGAAACTGAGGCAGCAGATGTTGAGATTTACGGAAGTCGCCACGGGCGCCTTGTAGTTGACATGCACGCCATACCACAGAAAGAATATTCCACTACCTTCTGTTAGAATATGCTAGTAATACATTGAAACCTACTGTTAGCATCGCAATGAAGTTACAAAAATCAGCATCACTTTTTCCATAGGACCTAATTGTTACCTGGCATTGTGGTAAATGTTATTGTTCACGGTGCATGAGTAGAGAACATCTGCTAGTGTCATCGCTCCTGATATACTTTGTAGATACTTGGCCATATAGTGACCAAATAAATCATTGTATGCTCATCTTGCTATTTCATAGGGTTCTGTTCAATTTCTGTTGGAACAAGAACAGTAGGGGAGGACTGAACTCAATATATACTAAAAGTTGAAACAAATAGGAGTAGGAGATATGTTACAAAAATAAAGTTCCCAAGGACAGACGGCAGCTTACAAAAACTCTCCAAAAAAGGACAGATAATCATAATAGTAAATGCTCCCTTTTTTTTGGAGTAGTCTGCATGCCATCTAAGTGCAGGTGTTTATAGCAACTTCCATTTGTAATGAAGATGCAGAGCTCCTGCTGGTTTCTTGGGAGAACGAAGTCTTGTCGAGTTCACACAAATCGTCTGGGCTGGGCTGTTACTTTCAGTTAGATAGTGTGGACAATATCAACACACTACTCTTTTAAAAGCCAAAACTAAACAATTGGGGCAAATTTGGAACTAAAACAAAATAATGCCATATATCTAATTAACCCAAATAACTAAGACAAAACGTGTGTTCTGTACATGTATTGATTCATAAAAATGCATTCATTCTACAATGTTGTTAGTGTCCTTAAGTTTTTCTTTTGCCTTTCCACTTGTATTATATTAATACTGTTCCCACCGCAAACAATTATTTCTGTCATATCTCAGTCATCATGATTCATGGTGCTCATGACATACATCTCACAAGTTAACGGTCATGCAGGTGCCGTATTTCATGCAGGTGCCCCTTTTGGAAGTCATTGAACGTGTTTCCTCAATTCTCAAGGATAATGGTTTTTGTCCTACTAGTGAATGCTTAGAAATTGGGAACCTGTATGTTTTGTTCAAGGACTATGTTTTGTATACATACACAACTGATATGATCTTTATTTAATTATTTCTTCCACTTGTTCTTGAAGCTGCCCCTATGAAGATGTGTTGTCCAGTGAGGATATACCTAACAAATCTGGTATGTATCTGTGTGTATTGGTTGAAGCATTTCTTTCAAGATGTGAGAGAAAAAATAACCCTAATTATTTTTTTATGGATATGATATGATGAAAATCAGTGGAAAGTGACACAAACAGGGAAGCTCTAGAGATGGATTATCTACACACAGTAGTGAATAAGGTAAATATATTAAAACATCATGTCCAAATATTCATTTGTTTGATTTTGATGACTAAATACAATTTGGATTATTCAAGCTGAATTGATCTGACACTCACGAGCTATCCAATCTGTGATATTCTGTATAGTCCATCATATTTTGGCATCTCAGGAAATTTACTTGATGCTTCTCTCTAATATCTCAAGGTTTAGTGACATTACATTTTCCATAATCATCCAAATAACATCTAATATAGCAGTGTTGCCGGTAGGTTTCACTGAAACATGTGATGTTTTGAGGTTTCTAACGTTCAGATGTTTATTGACGCTCAAGAGCCAGGCTACGAGGAGGAAGAGAAAACCGAGACGATGGGAGCTCAAACTCGCCAGGAGAAGCTTCTTCCCATGGTGGAGATCAGTGTTATCTGCCCGGTCTAATGCCAAGATCACCCCCCACAAATGGGCACGTCCTTCTGAATGCTTGGATCTCGAGATGGCTTGGAAGAAACCTACTCAAGGCTTGGATGGCAAGACTGTTGGGATTATGTGTCCTGCAACTATATTCAAATTACTAGGAATTACTAATATTCGGAATACCTCATTATGGAATTATACATGTATTTATACATGGAATTACTTTACATGATTATCATGGAATTGTCACTTGTTGGAATGCACTTAAGTAATATATGCTTAAGGAAGCTGGTCGATTATCAATGGAATACAATATACTATTTATATTAGAAAGACTATCCGGGTACACTGATGATTGGAAGGAGCTAGATCGTATAGTTAGGTTACAGCCCTAATGTTGATCTACGTAATTAGAGTAATTTACACTCTATTATGGCGCGTTGCTCACAAGCGCGTGCTCCGGGGACATAACGGGTAGAATCCGTTAATAGACAAATATGATCGTGGTTGGTAATTTGATCTGAACTCTATCCCGTAAACTAGTGGAAAAGACTAGGAATCTTATATCTTGTGTAAGAGGTGGACTCTTTGAAAAAACAGTATAAGAATGTCCCTACCCCCTAGCCTCAGAGATACGAATTGTGAGCGGCACCACGGATAAGCGCAGAGGAATAGGGAGTAGACCACAAACCCTAAATTTCTTGCATTGGTATCTTGAGCCATGTTCGACCGCCGTGGCTTGAACCCAGAATCCGCTGCGTACTTTGCCGCCTGTTAGCCGCCGCTCGGATCCTAGTCCGCTGGGCAACTCCCTCGTCATTGTTTATCGCCACTCGTGATTGAATCCGCTGCCAACTTTGCTGGCCGGTGGGATCGACATGTTTCTTCAATCAGGTAACTGCGGCGTGTTAGCGATCGATTTCTCAATCGCAGTAGTCACGCGCGACGGCAGCACCGAAGCAGATCAAGGCACTCAAAGTCTGGTGCAGATTGGCCCACGTCCATGGCGTTATTTTTTTCCCGCCGATCAAATCAAAGGAAACAAGTTCCAAGGCTTCTAGCAGATCGTTTTTTGCTGGCAAGGAGACAAGCTGCAGGAAAGCCAGAATCGCTGCTGAAAATCCTTGATCGAGGAGATCTACTAGTCCTAGCTGACTCGGTTAGACGGAATCAAACTTGTAGTACGTACTACTACTTCGGCTTAGCACGTGGACCGAGGAAATCAAAGAGCAAGCTAATTCACGCCATGGTTGGAAGATCCAGGAAGCTTGGAAAGCAAAGGTCGCACATAATCTTCACACGCACGTGGATCGGGGACGAATAATTTTTTCTTTTTGCTCAGATTCTTGTGGCAATTCTCAGGGAAGGCGTAGGAAATTGATTCACGTAACAGAAGTTTATCATTGTCGTCTATCTTTGCCCAGTCTACATATTGTCTACATATCGGTAACACTTTTCTTCCAATGGCATTTAACAAATTATTCCCTATAAGTTTGTACCCATATTCAAATGGATCAAATATCACGGTTTGGAATGTCATGAAGTTTTTTTTTAAACAAGCCGGAAAATCTTGAATTAAAATGTCATTGCCGAGGAAAAGGAAATATATGCCGACACTGGGCATATGTATACCAAATGGCTCATCTATTCTGAATCATTATATTAATCTTTGGTTGTTCAATTAATGAGTAAACGGATTGCATGGAAATTATGTGCAATCTGGAATATTTTTTCATTGAAATATTTCTCATAAACTGCTCAATTATATTTATGGTATTAAGTCTTCATTGAAGAATGAAAGTGTTTCTTATTCATGAGCATCTCAGCGCACTCTGTGTATGGGTGGCAGAGGAAACATATTACTCGTTGTATTTTATTTATTCTAAACTCTAAGCCGGATTGATCAAAACTACTCCATTTGATATTTGTAATTTGTGAGACTATATGGAGGAAGATATTATTAACTTTTCAAGGGAAGGATCCGGTCAAATATAGTTGACTGCACTTTGGAAAGGAAATTTTAATATTTATCATTGGAATTGGCAAAGAGGAAGTGGATGAAAATTATGGTAATTATAACTTCGCATGAAAGGAATTCATGAAAGTGTATATTATGAAGCATCACTTATTTATGGAGGAAGATGGGAACCACTGTGTGGAAAAGGAAATTTGCTCTCACTTAACGGTATGTCTATTGCCAATGTTTGCACTATTTTATCTGTCACTATTTTTTCAAATAGTTGGATTACGGTGTTGGTTTATGTACATCATTTATTGTTGGAATGCTATAGAAACTTTATTGGCATGCAATAATTTCAAAGGAAAAATGATGTACTTTGGAATGGAAATTATGCCATCAAACTCCCTTGTGGAGGAAAACTATTATTGCTATAGGACACGTTGTGCAACTTCTATGGGAATTGATTTGATTTATAATTCTATTTTTGGAACATATTGACTATGCCATACTATTTGGAAAAGGAAGAGAGGAAATATTTTTCAATGGTTAAATTATTGCATTACGGATTTTCACACTATGGCCAGTCTATCTTCGTGTTCCATTGGAATTTGGTAACCCAAATTGTTTACTTGGTGAGGATAACTCCATAGAGAGGAATATTGAGGAACAAATGCTTGGAATATTGTCATTAATGTCATATATACTGCTTGGTTATACATTCTACAAACAGAATTTATTTTCTTATTAATTCTGGAATTTAAACTTTAGTGGGAGGAATGTGGTACTTGTGAAGCATATATAATGGATATTTTGACTTGCACGCCTTTTCTTAAGGGTGGAAGGAGATAAAAAGGTTCCCGCTATTTTTCCTCCTGATATACTTATGTCGGAATGTTTGTGCTTGTCATAATATGTACTGAAGTGGAAAATTAGTTGATTAAAAGATTTCGAAGTTTTAACAACTGATTGGTGGGCGAAGTACACTTCAGGAATATATCAATTGAATATGTAAAGAGCATGGAACTATTCATCATTGTAAAAGACCGTACACTCCACATTTAAATGGAGGAATTGAATACTGTTACTACCATTTTTCTGGAAGAAACAGTGCATATATACTGTCGTTTGTTGATATCATTCTCCTTCTAGCACAGTCACTTGACTGGAAGGAAATCTTCTATTTTGGCATGAAATTCTTAGTTACTACAAAGCGCACACCAGGAATTTTTCATGGTTATTCTAGTGGATCAAAGGGTGTTTCCTTAGTTATCTAGAAAAGGAATACTGGTGGAAAGTAGGAATATGGTCATTTTTATGATCAAGGGTGGAATTATTGACAATCATACTGGAATATGATCTTGACCCCAAGGAAACTACAAGTGACACTCCCAACATGACTTAGGATAAGTGGGAGGAATTAAATTGGAATGTAATCTCTGGATAATTGTTATGTGATTTTTGGGGGAAGTCACTCTAAATATTAGAGGAAGACTCTTAAGAAGTTTTGTTTTCATCAATGTCAACTATGGGTGGAAGAAATGCGGGAAGGAATAAACTCAATGAGGAAATATATAGTTTGGGAAGTTATTTTCATACCAAACAACCACAAGCCCATTGTTTGTAAGCATTTTTTTTTGTAAGGAAATTTTGTCTCGTTGGAATATTATAATGTCACTCTTGTTATTCAATTCTTTACACAAAGAAAAATATACTTTGTGGAAACTCTCTCCTGGAATTTTGGGAAAGAGGAACTAAAGACATGGTTTGCTAATCGAATAAATTAATGTATGGTCTTTTAATAAGCTTCACATCAATGGAATAACAGTTGAAAGGATCGATATAGTTGACTAGAGGGGGGGTGAATAGGCAACTAACAATTTTTAGCTTTTCTTTACCAAATTAAACTTTGCATCAAAGTAGGTTGTCTAGAAATGCAACTAGGTGAGCAACCTATATGATGCAACAACAACAAGCATACAAGCAAGCAAGGAATACAACACACAAAGAAGCTTGCACAAGTAAAGGTAAGAGATAACCAAAAGTGGAGCCGGTGGAGACGAGGATGTGTTACCGAAGTTCCTTCCCTTTGAGAGGAAGTACGTCTCCGTTGGAGTGGTGTGGAGGCACAATGCTCCCCAAGAAGCCACTAGGGCCACCGTATTCTCCTCGCACCCTCACACAATGCGAGATGCCGTGATTCCACTATTGGTGCCCTTGAAGGCGGCGACCGAACCTTTACAAACAAGGTTGGGACTCTCTCCACAACCGAATTGGAGGCTCCCAACGAAACCACGGAGCTTCACCACAATGGAATATGGATCCGAGGTGACCTCAACTGTCTAGGGGCTCAAACACCCAAGAGTAACAAGATCCGCAAGGGGTTAGTGGGGAAATCAAATTTCTCTTGGTGGAAGTGTAGATCGGGGCCTTCTCAACCAATCCCTAGAAAATCAACAAGTTTGATTGGCTAGGGAGAGAGATCGGGTGAAAATGGAGCTTAGAGCAACAATGGAGCTTAGGGGAGTAGAGGTAATGGACTCGGACAAGAAGACTCCCCTTATATAGTAAGAAGACAAATCCAACCGTTACCCACTTAACCAGCCCGCAACATGCGGTACTACCGCACCATACATGTGGTACTACCGCAAGGCATTGCGGTACTACCGCCAGCCTGTGCGGTACTACCGCACCCACGGCAGAGGCCAGACAAAGCCCTGTTGCGTTGACGCAACGAGCGGTAGAACCGCCGGAGTGGTACTACCGCGCGCCCTTGCGGTACTACCGCAAGGCAGGGTTCGACTAGGCTGGGAAGGCACGGACGAATAAAATTACATCCGTAGCTACTTCCGCTGAGTTTTGATCTATGCATAAATCCGACACGGTACTACCGCATCCAGGGAGCGGTACTACCGCATAGGGCGCGGATGTAAAAAATTACATCCGCCCCTACTTCCGCGCGAGTAGCTGTGCTGGGCCAGACGTCACGGTACTACCGCGCCAGAGGAGCGGTACTACCGCAAGACTTTGCGGTACTACCGCGTCCCTGTCCGGTACTACCGTGAGGCTCTGCGGTACTACTGCTCCGTGGAGCAGTACTACCGCATGCCACAGCACAATACCACTTGGAGTCCTTCATTTTGCAAAGACACGGATAACCGGTCGGTGCTCCAAAGGAACAAAGGAAAGGAGGTGCAAAGGAACAGACGTGTACGTGTTGATTCCACCTTAACCTTTCCGACGCGGACCCCCTCTTAATAGTCCGGCTTTCCTACGACTCAAATTCACCGAAAAGAAACATAGAGAAACGCCGTCTTCACTAGGCTCCGAGGGGCACCGAATCGTCTTGTGTCTAGACATGAGATATCTGAAATGCTCAATGCACACGATTAGTCCGCAAATGCATTATCATCAATCACCAAAACCACATAGGGAAAAATATGCCCTTACAGTTCATATGGTTTTCCAAATGAAGCAAGGCGGTCATCTACAAATGTAAGTGTAAAATATTTTACATTATTATTGTATACATTAACATTCTTTTGTTGTTTGTGCATTGATAAGTCACATTGATGGAAGTGTAAGCTTGGTCATTTTCTAACTTTCATATGAAAGGAATTTGTGGAGCTTCCAATGTTTCGGGAGTGGAAATACATAGAAAATATTTTGAAGTGTTTCTCTATGGGAAATTGCAAATATGTTAAAATACCTTTGATAAAGGGAATCATACTCAGTGAGGAATTATATTTGAACTCCCAAGGAAAACGGAATAATAAATGGTACTGAAATTCGTATGTATCTTCATTATATTATCATACCTTAGCTACCGGAATTTATGTTGAATTCAAGCAGTGGAAGGAAAGACGAGCAGCTAAGGGAATCTCACACATCATATAAGATTGTGGAAAGTGCATCACAACCTGCCACTTGTTCGGAAATTTATATTAGAGGTGAACACATTGAGGAAGTTATTACTGTATCTACGAGATGAGAAATAAGTCTAGGTACGCATATTCAATTATTATTTTTAGTACTAAAATGGTGCAGGTTCACTGACCGAAATCAGGAAATTCGTTCAAAACATGGTTATTAACGGAACTTCATTTACTGATTGGATTTGATATTTAAGTGGTTTAAAAAAATTATTCAACATGATTATCTTATACTTGACTCGATGTGGAATTAATCATATTATTATATATGTGACGGAAAATAATTGATGCGGAATTTCACTCGAGGAAACAAAATACTCAAGGTGCCTATAAAGGTGGAATTACACTCGAGGAAATAATACTCGAGGCGTCGAGGACAGCTATGCTGGAATAATTAGGCGGAAACTAAAGGTCTCTAGTGATCTTAAGTGTCACAGCAAGGACACATACTAAGGGAAGGTATCACTATATATTTCTTTGGATTTTCAACATAGTGTTAATCTGGTTGCCGACCCCTTGACTAAGCCTATTAGTCATGAGGTATTTGGTAAGCATGTTAAGGCTATGGGTTTACGAATATTTGAATGATTGTTTTGGACAAGTGGGAGATGTTGGGATTATATGTCCTGCAACTATATTCAAATTACTAGGAATTACTAATATTCGGAATACCTCATTATGGAATTATACATGTATTTATACATGGAATTACTTTACATGATTATCATGGAATTGTCACTTGTTGAAATGTACTTAAGTAATATATGCTTAAGGAAGCTGGTCGATTATCAATGGAATACAATATACTATTTATATTAGAAAGACTATCCGGGTACACTGATGATTGGAAGGAGCTAGATCGTATAGTTAGGTTACAGCCCTAATGTTGATCTACGTAATTAGAGGAATTTACACTCTATTATGACGCGTTGCTCACAAGCGCATGCTCCGGGGACATAACGGGTAGAATCCGTTAACAGACAAATATGATCGTGGTTGGTAATTTGATCTGGACTCTATCCCGGAAACTAGTGGAAAAGATTAGGAATCTTATATCTTGTGTAAGAGGTGGACTCTTTGAAAAAACAGTATAAGAAGGTTGCTACTCCATAACCTCAGAGATGCGAATTGTGAGCGGCACCACGGATAAGCGCAGAGGAATAGAGAATAGACCACAAACCCTAAATTTCTTACAAAGACAGCCCCGAAGAAGGCAACCGCCCAGGATGGGTCTGCTGCTGCAGCTCCCGGCGCGATGGGTCGACTTCCCATGGTAGTATATAGTAGCAAGCCCGGTGAGCTGTTTACTACGATACCGGTCGATGCTATACCAAACTACATGAGGCGGCACAGAAGGCTGTTTAGTACAGCGGTTAATTATCAGCCCAGGATTGTGATTGGTGCAGCGGTTAATTCTCAGCCCAGAAGGCTGTTTGGCACAGCGGCATTGATGATCCTCAAAGTGCTGAAGAAGGCATGATGAGTAGTATAGAAAGGTAATGCCACCCTGAATGCTGGTCATGCTCATGTTATGCAAGGCACCTACCTAATAAATAACAAACAGACTTATCTGCATATATTGATGTCAAAAAAGACTTATCTGCATATACTGTGTGTAATGCCGCTGCGGAGTACATCCCATGTTCGCTTATGATTTTCCATTGCATTGTTCATATTAATTCTGGTTGGTGATCTTGAATTCCTGTTAGCGCACATACCGTGACAATGAGACCCTTAACTGCACTTCCACAGAATAACTTTACCCGGTTGTTCCAAGAGGATAGTTCAGGCGACAATCCCCCTTTGGTGAACCTTCGAGGCGATGGTTTCCGCCCCTTTTCGTCGGCTTCTCCCAGTTTACGCAGAGGTAGGGGGAGCCGGGGAGGTCTTTGAGTGGTGGCGCTGATATGGTGAGGGCTGCGGTGCGTCGAATAAAGTGTCCTCCAGTTCATACAAATATTGTTATTGTTTGTTTTCGAACGATCATACAAATATTAAATAGCAGCATGACCTGCCAGGAAGAAAGCAATGAAACAGAAAAGAGCAGGGCAACAAAGAAACTGCTGTTACAACAAACGATCTCTGGATAGATTATAGACCACAAAACCGTCGAAGATGTTTGCGCTTTTGGTACTGGAAATATAGCCCGCTTCAACAAGGGGACTGACAAACATAATCCCATCACATAACTTGCAGCACCGGACGCGTTTTTATGATAATCAAATCCACTGAAATAACATGATGGCAAAACTACATTGGTTATGATAATTACTAACTCGGCTAGAGGAAGAACGCGGGACATCTATGGCTCGACGGTAGTCACTTGCTGCCATTCACCGTCGACAGCTTCTTTCCAGAGGGTCACGTTGTTGTTGCCATCAGAGACCGCCAGTATGTTCCCAGTCAGCGACCACGACAGCCTCCAGACAGGGGTTCTGAAATCATTGAGAACCCTGCCCTCCCACTGCTCACCTTCTTTCGGTGCAGTCCAGATAACAACGGTTCCATCCTGAGAGGCGCTGGCGATCGTGGACTTTGGGAGGCCTAGGTTTGGAGCCCAGGCGACGTCCCTCACCCAGTCCCTGTGCATCTGAAGGGCAGGAAAGCAGTCCATCCTCCAACTCCCGTTGGTGAGCTTCCACACCTTGACCGTGTTGTCGCAGCCACCAGAAGCAAGTTTCTGGACGTACTCGAACTGCCCAGAAGGCCCTGGACTGATTAGAGCGCCCGGCGCCATTGCTGGAGCCCAGGAAACAGAGGTGACGCCCACTGGATGTGCCTGATCGATGCGCGTCGTCTCCCACCCTCCATCAGAACGAGCCATGAAGACGGAAATGTTCCCATCAGACGAACCGCAAGCCAAGCATAGGCCGAGCTCATGAGGCGCCCAAGCAACGGAATTGACAAAAGACTTGTGCTCATTGAAAGTGTGTGCCTGTGCCCACTCATCAAGCTTACTCCCTTCTTTCCATATGATGACCCGACCATCGTAGCTGCAGGATGCAAGCATGGAACCATACTTGGGATGAGCCCATGCAATTTGCCAGACTGGGCCCTCGTGTCCGCTCAAAGTGGCAAGTTGCTGATGCGAGGTGCCACTTACGCCAATGATCTTGATTGTGTTATCAGAGGAGGCAGTGGCAATACGCTCCCCATAGTAATCCATTGCGATGTCATGCACCACATCTTGGTGGCCAGTCTCTATCTTATGAGGCGGCATTGTTCCAGGTATGTGTCAGCTTTAAAGTAGTAACCAACTGTTCTGTCCTGACCACCTCAGGCTCCTATCTGCCAGTAATAGAAAACTAACATTTAGAGGACATCGAGTTAAAGAATAAAGAAAAAAATGCAGTATACAATTCACTGATACAAGTAACATAGTTGCATTTCATAACATAAGGAGCTGAGTTGTTACAGTTAGAAGTTATAAAAATTATGATATTACAATTATAATTCATAACAATTTTGGTACACAAGATACATACACTACCTTGCTACCAGCATGTCAATACATTTTTTCTGTAAAATAACAAAATGAAATCTGACTGCTTATTATAATCATGGTGATCGCAAGTATAAACCTGTCTGACTAATATTTAGATATCCTGTGACAAAATTAGCCTAATAAACAAGGAATTCTAGGCAACAATATACAAAGATACTACTGGGAAATCCAAGGAAGAAACTTAGACATCCCCAGAAGACAAAAATGTCTTTCAAGTTTTTAACTTTTTTCTCTTCTCCCATAGTATAATGCATGGCATGGCATGAGATGGTTTTATTTAATCACATGCTCAGGGAAATTGTGATTGGCAACAAAACAGTGTCCAGCTAGTTGACAATAATAGAACTAAATATTGTTCACTTTGAACATCATATAACAAAGGACAAGACAGCAATAAGGCCATGCCACGAGAACTACAACATCTTTTGCTTCACAGAAATCGACACTTCACAGTAATTAAGAATTCAGAAGACAGTATCATCAACATCATAACTTCTTAGAAAGTATCATGCACTATTTGGAGATGCATTCAAATGGTTCATTAAGTATAAATATAACATTTGCAACCGTCAAACAACCGATGTTTAGTCAAATTTAAAGATACCACAATAGGCTAAAATAGATAATGCTCCAGCAAACACACCAAAAATAAGACGGCTCGAGTTGAAAATTCAAAGAAGCATAATCAGTTGAACCAAACAAACTTACATGCAAATGGTGCCAATCAACCCAAAATGTACCCTCACGGCATTAATAATGTCATATAGTGTGTAGGCCCATTTACTGACTAGGTTTTTGTTGGTCCAAACAAGCAAATAAATTAATTTTCCAACAAGTAGCTGCTGTCTTGAGGCTTGATGATTATGTTATGGCAGCAACAACATGACTTCATATTTTCAAACTTTAGTGAGTACCTATGAACTTAAAAATAGTTATCCTAGAGAATGCCTTTGGAGCTTAAAAGCTGCTTGCCTGATCCATGTAGAGCTACTGGATATGCATTCTCTAGGATGACTATTTCGCTTTTGGTTGAGTCTTATTATCTTTCTCTATATATGTACATTTACAACAAGTATATATGTGGACAGCAATCATAAGTGAACCATTCAACAAGGCCCTAATAGCTAGCAAAGATTAAACAGTTCATACATAATACCAAAAGAACATTAAATAAAACAAGCATCAAGGACATGAACAACCAGCAATCTAGCATACACATGAGCTATTGTCCATACATAAACTAAAAGTCTGAAACACATATTATAATTGAAGCATGACTAAACCCGATTCGCAGAATAGAAGAAAGGACATGTTAAAGTCTAAAGTAAATCTGAAATGTTTTCTTATTCCAGGCACAGAACCCTCTCCTATTACTGTTAAATCAACGTATTCACGATCCATGATACTCTCAGAATTAACAGTGGCATTTTGGTGCAGAAAATTGCAAGATTGAGCTGTAACAAACTGATGCATGTCCACAGCTGAAAGGCTGAAATAAAGTGGCAATTGAGGACCTCTGGTGTAACACCTCTCACTAACCTGCAAATTACTAGTTCATTCCTTCCCTATAACTTTTGTCAGAGCAAGAACAGATAACTAGTACTGTAGTGTTGCTAGTATGAACTTTTAAATTTCTCCTGGGGGACTCAACCGGTTTGTTAATTGCATCGACCATCGATCAAAAAAGGCCTCACAAGATCTTCAGGATCACCCCACTGCCTGGCTCATTGCGACTAGTTCGGCTGCCATGCCATTGTTACCGCTGGCTTGTATCCCCACCCCTCTCTCTGTTGTAACTTCTTGGTCCTAGCGTATAACTCTGCCGTTTGGGGCTTCTTAATATGATGAAAATTCAGGTGGGGAATCTCTACTCCCGGTGACAATTCAAACAAAAGGCCTCACAAACATCTCTCGGAAAAAAGACCATCCAGTTACCTCGATCTTCTTGCGGGAGGCTGAAGGCTGCAGAGTTGGGAGGAGTTGTCGACGGCGTCAGCAGCAGACGGCGGAGGTGGGCGGCAGGGGTCGGGGAGGCGCGAACGGGGCAGGAGCGGGAGGCGCGAGCTGGGAGGCCGACGGCGACGAGTCGGGGAGGGGCTTGCTCGGCGGCCGGAGAGAATCGACGGCAGGGGGGAGCTTGGGTGGCGCGTGCTCGATGGGGAAGGGGGTCCGGTGTCAGATCCGCATCTGGATCTGGTTTAGGTTTTCTCTCAAGAAGAGATGAATAAAAGGGGTTCCCAAACAACATGTGATCTTGAGAAAGTAATGATATTGCCCACCAGTAACAAAAAATTCTGAAAAAAAAAAATAATAAACGGACCGTGTCGTGCCGGCCCACGTGCCCAGGCACGGCCCAAGGTGTGCCGCGTGCCGGGCACGACCCATTTAGCCTGTGCCGTTCCTGGCCCATGGCGGGCCGTGCCGGCGTGCTCGTGGGCCGGTCTGATTGGCCCGGCCCGTTTGGCCAGCTATACCACCAGGTTCATAAGTTTAGACTTGACACATTTTTCTGGATTTATTTTAGCCTTTTGGCAATGTTTGTTTACTGAGAGCAGACGGGCTTCTGACGATGTTTGTTCAGTGAGAACACACGTTCCCGTTGATCATAGAGGTATCTAAGTGATTTCGTGTGCTCGCTGAGCCTCTTAGATATGCTGATAGGGATGGGATGCACATATGCTACGAAAAGCGAATCGGGTGAATCGCTCGCTCAAGGCCATTGCAAGATCGAAGGAGATAGGAGAAACAAGAAGCAATGCAGGCGAGATAAACTGCCTCGCTCCCACAGTGCGCCTTTAAAAAGGTGAGCAGAAAAGAACCGCTTGGCCTAGCAACCGCACCCATCGTCGTCGCACCTCACTCCAGTCCACAGACATATCTCCATGTGGCCGGACGGATACTGCTAGCTGCCATGGCCCCTCTTCCTCTTCGATCGATTGCCAAAAAATCACGTCATCAACACATAATCATGCGTCATGCGCGGTAATTGAGGCGTCATGATTATACCATGGCTTCACCGTGCCGCCTCGACCCGTTGATGGCAGCAACCGCAGTCCACCACGCGCACGCTTTGCGCCGAGGCTGAAGCATCCTCGCCGAAAAAGGCTTTTGCTCTGCTTTATGAATAAAGCAACAACCAATACATAGGAACCATACAAACACACACCAACACCAACCCCGCAGGGGATACCAACTATACAACAGAAGCTCACTCATGCAAACACGGAACAAAAAAAACAGGGACAAAAGCAAAGCTAAATGTTGTTCCTAGAAATGAGCATAAGTCTTCTCCGAGCGCATCGACACCACTCACCAGGCAGGTGATACATCTCAAACGTATCTATAACTTTTTATTGTTTCATGCTGCTATATTATCATTTATATATGCTTTTATTATCATTTTATACCATTTTATATTATTTTTCTGGAGTAAACTATTAATTGAGTGCCTAGTGTCGGCTCCTATTTTTGCTTGTTTTTGGTTTCACAGAAAATCAATACCTAGGAAGATCCAAACACGATGCCAATTTTTTACGATCTTTTATGGACTAGAAGGAACAATGAAAGCTTTGTGAAGAGTCAAAAGGACCCACCAGCCAGCCACAAGGGCAGGTGGCGCAGCCACCCCGGGGGGGGGGGGGGCGCACCACATGGTCTTGTGGGGCCCACATGCAGAGTTTTGACCTAATTCCACCGCCATAAATTCCTATAAATAGTTCAATATCGAAAGCCTCTATTGTTCCTTAGAGAATATTATCGCCACCGTCGCAAGCCTCTGTTCCAAAGGGATCCCATCTGGAGGCTTGTTCCGGAGTTCTACCGGAGGGGGAAGCCATTGGAGGAGGGCTCTTCATCAACCTTGCTTCGTCCATGATGATGTGTCAGTAGTTCCTTTGGGACATACGGTCCATAGTAGTAGCTAGATGGCTTTTCTCTATCTCTCTTGGATCTTCAATACCATGTTCTCCTCCGAGATCAACCAGATGTAATTCTTATGATGTGTTTGTTGGAATCTAATGAATTTGTGGATTTATGATCAGATTATTCATTGAATATTTTTAAAATTTTGAAGTTTCTTTGTTGTGTAATTGAGTAACTATAACTATGTATGCTTTCCGAGTTATTTGTCTTCTCCGGCCAAGATAGATGGGTAATTCTTCAGAGGGAGTGGTGCATAGTAGTAGGTTCAATATTACGGTGTTTTTATCCCGTGATAGAATGGGGACAAGACACGTATTTGTATTGTTTCTGCTAAGTTTCTACTAAGGATAAACGATGGGGTTTAATCTTATTGTTAGATTTTTTTTCTGTCTATATTATGTCATCATGCTTATTGTGTCGCTCTATTTTTATAAACTTAATACCTTGAGACGCATGTCGGATAGCGGTTTTGGGGTGGAGCAATAGTAGTAGAAACAGTTGGATAACGACCTACTTATCACGGACGTAATCCCTATACAATATTATGCCATGAATGATCATAGTTATGAATGCTGCTTTTCTATCAATTGTCCAACAGTAATTTGTTTATGATCATGATATGTACTTGTTTGTATATGAGGCTACTCAATGCAATATATGTATATGATCCTAAAAAAAAATATATATGTATATGCCATGAAATGCAGCGTAAAATTATTTTGTATATGTGCATATGAAATGGAATATTGAAAGTATATCAATGTGATGTTGTGACTTGTATTGATGTGCAACCCAAAGCTAGCAGTCAGAATTTAACATCACAAGCCAACCACTTCTATAGGACTGGTTAGTGATAAGACTTTGCTTAGCACTGACCGGCCGACTCTTCAGTGATAAATCTCATCACAGACAAGCTAACTGGCCCATCTGTGATGATGAAGTCATCACTGACGGACCGCTGACACGAGTTTTGACCGGTCAATTTATCTTTATGTTGTAGTGGTGAATATTGCATTTCCTTGCTTCTCACCATCCCCAGCTACATCTCAGACATCATCTACGTGCTCGCTCTCGGCTAAGGGGAGTATCATGGGAAAACAACGCCCTTCCTTAGCCTGTTGTAATTTTTCTTTGTGATGAACCACAACCCATTTGCTAATCGACATCCTGTAGTTTCATCTAGACTGTGGCATGGGAACGTGTTTATACAATAACAAATTTCTTCATTTTCTGAACCATGGTACTTGTAGCTAACTATATGATGTGATTTTTATATTTTATTCTGCATAATGTTGTCGTACTTTTGTTGCAACTGATTACATTGCAACAATTATTGCCTTGATATTTGCAACATCTTTGATGTAAAAAATGGATTTTGAAGTGTAGCACTGTTATTTGCACAATCTTCGCGCAAAAAAAGGACTTTTATTATCCGATTATTGACGAATATGAGTTTTACCTTGCAACAAACCTTGTTTACCAAACAATTTTTTTCGTAGAAAGGGGATTTGGGATGTGATGGGTTTAGGGATGTTCGTACAATTGAGGGAATTGGGTGGAGGAAGGGGACACCAAATCTCCTCCAATCCCCACTCTCCCATGGTTCTGAAAAACCATATTCACTACTGGAATCAGGATCTTTGCCGTCAGAAGCTGACGGCAAAGAGAGAGCTGACGGCAAAGATCATGTTTGCCGTCAGCCAGCTCTTTGCCGTCAGCTAGCGGACGGCATAGAAGCTTTGTCGTCCGCTAGCAGACGGCAAAGAGGGAGGGTGGCCCACTAGCGAGAACCACCTAACAGCCACTTTCTTTGCCGTCTGCTAGCAGACGGCAAAGAAAGTGGCCAACCTAACGTCCGTTAGCTAGGCTCTTTGCCGTCTGCTAGCAGACGGCAAAGAGCTATGACCTAACTAAAAAGCGGCCAGCGCGCGCCCCACCCCTCTCTCTGTCCGCTCTCTCTCCCCTGCCCGAGCCGCCGCCGCCCCTCACCCGCGCCACCACCCCCATCGCCGGCCGCCCCGCCCCCGTGCCCGAGCCGCCGCCGCCCCGCGCCACCCCCGTCGCCGGCCGCCCAGCCCCCGTGCCCGAGCCGCCGCCGCCCCGCACCACCCCCATCGCCGGCCGCCCCGCACCGCCCCCAAGCCGCCGCCGCCCCACGCCACCCCCGTCGCCGGCCGCCCCGCCCCTCCTCGTGGTGAGTTTTTTTTTTGTTTTTTTAGATTTAGTTTATGTTTGTTTAGTTTAGGTTAGGTTAGTTTAGTTTAGGTTAGGTTAGGTTAATTTAGTTAATTTAGGTTTTTTTTCTATTTTTTAAGAATAAACAAGAAAGATGAAAAAAAAAGTAAAAGAAGAAGAGGAAGAAAAAGAAGAAGAGGAAGAAGAAGAAGATAAAAAAAGAACAATAAGTAGAAGAAGAAGAAGAAGAAGAAGAAGATGATGATGATGATGATGAAAAAAAAAGAAGTAGAAGTAGAAGATGAAAAAAAGAAGTAGGAAAAGGGAGCGCCCGGGGACGAGCGGGTTAGGGGGTTCCTCGACGTCGATGGAACCCTAAATAGCAAGTATCGTCGGTGCGAGATACATGTGGCCGTCGGTGTCGAACACTACATCCACGTCCCACAAGTGACGCCGGCGTCTGGCGTCCCGCAGCAACAGTTCTCGGGCTCGATGGCGGTCGAACACCTTTGCGAATTTGTCTTGCAGCCTCTGCGATGACGATTAAAAGCCAAGTGTTGAAACTTGAAACACCCAAACTGACTCAAGTCAGTTTGGTTGGTTGAAGTTTCAAAACTTGGCTTTAATCCTCATCGCATAGGCTGCCAGACAAATTCGCCAAGGTGTTCGACCGTCATCGGCCCCCAGAACGATTGGTGCGCGCGGGACGCCGGGCACCGGCGTCACTTGTGGGATGTGGATCTAGTGTTCAATGCCGAGCGCCACATGTATCTCGCATCGATGATACTTGCTATTTAGGGTTCCATCAACGACGAGGAACCCCCTAACCCGCTCGTCCTGTTGTAAATATTTAGTTAGGTTGACGGAAAAAACAAAATAGCTATGTTAATCATCTTTCGATTTAAATGTGCAGTTTTTTCGTCGCTGCGAGGGTCTAGTGTTTGACGAGCTCCGCCCCTGCGTTCGTGGGTGAGCACAAATGACATCTCCTCCGCCCCCTTCATTTGCTCTGTTCCGTTCTTCGTGCCGATGAAACTTGCTAGCTATAGGTGTCTTCAATCATCAGTATGTGTGACCACTATGCGTCTCCCGTTTGAAAGGGTTACATCTATAAATATGCATGCATTTGCATATTTATAACCGTGATTCTTTCGAATTGTCCAACGTTATCCATGGACAGCCCAAGTATGTGTAGATTGGATTCGTTTTCCCATATGCTCTGCTCCGGATCCGATGCAGAATTTCGTCAGTGCCTCCCTGTTGTTCTCCGGGTACACATCCTCTCTGCTTATTGCCGAGGCGTGTATTAGGAGAACAGCGGGAAGGTGCTGCCGAAATTTTGCGTCGGATCCGGAGCAGAGCATGGGAAAACGAACCCAATCTACACATACTCGGATGGGATTAGGACCTATCTTTACCTATTAGAGTCTAGGTTGCATGGACGTAATAAAAGTGACAAACTCCATTAACTCATGAATATATACATGCTGATATATATATATATATTTCTTATGTGTCCAGTAGCTAGGCAAGATGAGTGATCGTGCGTGGATGTACACCGGTCACACTAGTCAGAAAGACATGACCATTGAATGGTTAACAAAAACCAAGGGGTTTCTGAGAGCCGCATTTGCAAATGGCCAGAGGACAACATGGTGCCCCTGTGCCGGGTGCAACAATTGGCACAAGAGGACAGAGGATGAAATGGGCGAACACCTGCAGAAGAGGGGTTTTACGCCAGATTATACGGTGTGGACATTTCATGGCGAGTCTGCCCAACGTGCCAGAGCTGAGGTACTTCATCGTCGCACCGACGAGCATGGTACCGGGATGCAAGACATGGTGCAAGACTTTGATGATGCTCGGGACTCGGACAATGAGATGGAGGAATCTGCAAAGGCCTTTAATGAAATGTTGGAGTCTTCAAAATGTCCTCTCCACAAGCACACTGAGCTTTGTCAGCTGGATGCTATCTCACAAATAATGGCTCTAAAGGCTCAATTCAACTTGGGCAGAGAATGCTACGACGCAATGATGACAGTATTTGGATGTTTTCTACCCAAAGGCCATGTACTACCTGCAAACCTGTACCAGTCAGACAAAATCCTCCGTTCTCTTAAGATGCCCTATGAGAAGATACATGCCAGTGAGAAAGGATGTGCCTTATTTAGGGTTCAGTATGCGGACTTGAACTATTGTCCCATTTGCAAGTCATCCAGGTATGTTGTGGTAGACAACGGTATGGGTGAGAAGACGCAGACCAAAATCCCCGTTAATGTTCTTCGGTATATGCCAATCGTACCAAGACTTCAACGTCTTTTCATGGTCGAAGAGACGGCCAGACAGATGACATGGCACAAAACGGGCAAAAAAAACCAACTAGATGCAGATGGGAAGCTGATGATGGTGCACACATCGGACGGTGAAGCATGGAAGTTTTTATGACAGATGACAAATGCATACTTAGCTTATTTTCCTCCTAAATGGCATAATTACCTAAGTTAGATAAAAATGGCATTTTTACCTACCTTAGTTAGAAGAAGAAGAAGATAAAGAAGAGGAGAGGAGAAAAAGAAAGAGAAGAAAAATTATTCTTCTTCTTCTTCTTCTAGCTAGTCTTCTTCTTCTAGTCTTCTTCTTCTTCTTCTTCTAACTTTCTTCTTTCCCAATTTGCAGATTTGCTTTCGATGAGGAAGCTTGCGTTGATGGAGTCTACTCTTCTCCTTGTGCTTCCTTTTTGTTTTGATTTTGTAGGATGAACAATGTGAAACTTGCTACCTATATATGTATGTATGGATGAAACCATTGTATTCTTGTTGTTGGATATGTTGGCTAGCTATATATGTTGCATATGGACTTTTGATTTGGTATGTATATGTGTTGGATGATCATATCCATATGGCAGGGATATGATTTGGTATGTATATGTGTTGTTATGCTTGTTGAAATTATTCTCAAATGTGTGTGTATATATATATATATATATATATATATCTGTGAAATTCTGTGAAATTGAATGAATTTCAGAAAAAACAGAAAAAAATAGGGGTTGTACAGGCTCTTTGCCGTCTGCTGGCTGACGGCAAAGAGCTTTGCCGTCTGCCAGCAGACGGCAAACCTGCCACGTGGCAGCTACCTATGCAACCTGGGGTGCACTGGGCTGGCCTATTTGGCAACTTTGCCGTCTGCTGGCAGACGGCAAAGACCTTTGCATCTTTGTCGTCTGCCAGCAGACGGCAAAGCACGCCGTTAACCCCCTAACGGACCTAACCTGCCACGTGTGCCATCCAGGCTCTTTGCCGTCTGCTGGCGGACGGCAAAGACCATTTCATCTTTGCCGTCCGCCAGCAGACGGCAAAGAACCCTTTGTCGTAGCTTATTCAGCCGGACCTGTTGCCGTCTGCTGGCTGACGGCAAAGGCCTTTGCCGTCCGTAATGCATGCCTTTGCCGTCCGCCATGGCAGACGGCAAAGTGCCTGATTCCTGTAGTGATTGCTAAATGAGGTCGAAATCTGGTATTGGGTTAATGAGAAGTAACTAAGCACATTTATTAACTTGTACTTGTAAAATGTAGTATTTTGGGAAACTGCCCAACACCCAATACGGGTGTGGCTATCTCATATATATAAGGGTACACAACAAGTACAAATACAAGATATAGGGGTATACACATAAACTACGTATAGACATTATCTAACACCCTCCCTTAATCTTAACTGTGGCCTGAAGTACAAAGTAAGTTAAGATTGCGCCTACAACCTTCAAACTGCGGTTGTGGAAGTGGCTTCGTGAAGATGTCAGCAAGTTGATTTTTAGAGGAGATGAACTTGATATGAAGAAGCTTCTGTGCAACACGTTCCCTCACAAAGTGATAGTCAACTTCAATGTGCTTGGTACGAGCATGAAAAAGTGGATTAGATGAAAGATACGTCGCACCAATATTATCACACCAAAGAACTGGTGGCCGCTCTTGAGAGACTCCCAACTCTCTCAACAGAGACTGTACCCAAATAAGCTTAGTTGTGGCATTGGCAACCGCCTTGTACTCTGCTTCAGTGCTACTCCGAGATACTGTGGCTTGCTTGCGCGCACTTCAGGCGATCAAGTTGCGACCAAAGAAGACAACATAGCCCCCCGTTGATCGCCGGTCATCTAGGCTCCCAGCCCAATCTGCATCAGAGAACGCCGAGAGAGCACTAGAGGAGGTAGGCCGAAGATGCAAGCCATAGGAGATAGTATGAGAGATGTAATGCAGTATACGCTTCACAGCTGACCAGTGTGAAGTATGAAGAGCATGAAGATACTGGCACACACGGTTAACCGCATAGGAGATGTCCGGCCGTGTGATAGTCAAGTACTGCAAACCACCAACAATACTGCGGTACTCTGTAGCATCATCTGAAGGAAGCAAGGCACCATCCAAGGCTGATAACCGATCAGTCGCAGACATAGGGGTGGTAGCATGCTTGCATTGCAACATACCAGCACGCCGCAGCAAGTCCAAGGAATACTTATGCTGAGTGAGAGTCAGGCCAGCAGGGGACCGTGAAACCTCTAGACCAAGGAAGTAATGGAGAGCACCCAGATCCTTGACAGCAAAATGACCACCCAAAGAAGACAGCAGACGATCAGCGGCAGTCACTGAGGAGCTAATAAGAATAATGTCATCAACATAAACCAGCAGGTACATAGTAACCTCAGGGCGATGGAGCAGGAACAGAGACGTGTCAGTAATGGGCGGAACAAACCGAAGATGTCGAAGAACCGAGCCAAGTCGGGCATTCCATGCACGAGGAGCCTGCTTAAGTCCATAAAAGCGCCTTAACAAGATGACACAAATGATGTGGACGAGCAGGATCAACAAAACCTGGAGGTTGCCACATGTAAACCTCTTCCTCCAGGACCCCATGGAGAAAAGCATTCTGAACATCGAGCTGACGCAGAGACCACCCTTTGGCAACAGCCAAGGACAGAAGCAGGCGAATGGTGGTAGGTTTGACAGCTGGACTGAAGGTATCCTCATAATCAAGACCATACCATTGTTTAACCCTTTGACCACCAACCGTGCCTTGTATCGCTCAATAGAACCATCAGCATGCTTCTTTACCTTAAACACCCACTTGGAGTCAATGATGTTGACGCCAAACATAGGAGGAACGAAACGCCAAGTATCATTCCTCTGTAGTGCCTAAAACTCATGCTCCATGGCACTGCGCCAATGAGGAATCCGAAGAGCCGCCTGAAAATGCCGAGGCTCAGCAGTGGGGTCAGCATCTTTCTGTGCCATACACGTCGCAATCCATGCAACCGTGCCGTCAGTGCACTTCTTCGGCCGTACAATGCCACTTTGACTGCGCGTACGAGGACGCAGAATAGAGGTAGGCGGTAGAGGTGGCGGCGGAGACGGAGTCGACGAAGATGGCAGTAACGACGCAGACCGCTCTCCAGGCGCAGAGTCAGTCGTGCCAGGCGACCCACCTGTCGAGGAAGGCGTGGACGCTGGCTCAGCAAGCGCGGGCGTGGATGCCGGCTCAGCCCCCGCAACAGAGGCTGGTGCGGGTGAAGCTGACTCGACCAGCTTGACCGACTCAGCTGGCTCGGCCAGCGCGTGGCCAGCCCCAAGCGTGAACGAGGTGGCAGGGCCCGCCTCGGCCAGCACCGTCGGCGAGCGAGGTGACGGAGGGCCGTCGCGAGCGGGCTCGGTGAATGTCGGAGGAGACGCTGGCGGCTGCTCATCCAGAAGCTCAAGACGTGCTCCTCGGCCAGTACCTGCACCATGGTTAGGTAGCAACAAGGGGGTATATGCAGCATCAACAAATTGACCAGGCAAAGGTAAAAAAATTCAGGTGCGGTGGGAGTGGTGGAGGTGACTGGAAGTGCGGAAAAAGGAAAAACATTCTCATCAAACACCACATCACGAGAGATGTAGACGCGGTTAGAGGAAACATGAAGACACTTGTACCCTTTACGAAGAGAACTATAACCAAGAAACACGCACTGTTTAGACCGAAACTCCAACTTGCGTTGGTTATATGGACGAAGATGTGGCCAACACGCACACCCAAAAACCTTGAGAAAAGTATAATCAGGAATTTCATTCAGCAAGAGTTTGTAGGAGTTGTTGAAAGGATCGATATGGTTCACTAGAGGGGGGGGGGGGTGAATAGGCAACTAACAATTTGTAGCTTTTCTTGACCAAATTAAACTTAGCATCAAAATAGGTTGTCTAGATGTGCAACTAGGTGAGTAACCTATATGAAGCAACAACAACAAGCACACAAGCAAGCAAGGGATACATCACAATAAAAGCTTGCATAAGTAAAGGTAAGAGATAACCAAGAGTGGAGCCGGTGGAGACGAGGATGTGTTACAGAAGTTCCTTCCCTTTGAGAGGAAGTACGTCTCCGTTGGAGTGGTGTGGAGGCACAATGCTCCCCAAGAAGCCACTAGGGCCACCGTATTCTCCTCACGCCCTCACACAATGCGAGATGCTGTGATTCCACTATTGGTGCCCTTGAAGGCGGCAACCGAACCTTTACAAACAAGGTTGGGGCTATCTCCACAACTTAATTGGAGGCTCCCAACGACACCACGAAGCTTCACCACAATGGAATATGGCTTCGAGGTGACCTCAACCGTCTAGGGTGCTCAAACACCCAAGAGTAACAAGATCCATAAGGGATTAGTGGGGGGAATCAAATTTCTCTTTATGGAAGTGTAGATCGGGGCCTTCTCAACCAATCCCTAGGAAATCAACAAGTTTGATTGGCTAGGGAGATAGATCGGGCGAAAATGGAGGTTTGAGCAACAATGGAGCTTGGGGAGGGAAGAGGTGGTCTTCTTGGGGAAGAAGACCCCCTTTATATAGTGGGGGAAAAGATCCAACCGTTATCCCCTCACTCAGCCCGCGCGGCGCGGTACTACTGCACACAGCCGCGGTACTACTGCAGAGGGTTGCGGTACTACCGCTGCAGGTTGTGGTACTACCGCTTGCTTGGTAGTGACCAGATGAGAGCCTGTTGCACAGGGCAACGAGCGGTAGAACCGCCAGAGCGGTACTACCGCACGCCCCTACGGTACTATCGTAAGGCAGGGCTCAACTGGCGCTGGAAATGCACGGAAGTAATAAATTACTTCTGTAACTACTTCCGCTGAGGATGGAGCTGTGCAAAAATCCGGCACGGTACTACCGCTCACAGGGAGCGGTACTACCGCGTAGGGGCGGAAGTAAAAAATTACATCCGCATGCTTCAGCTTTAGGGCTGGAGGCAGCGGTACTACCGCTCACCCGGAGAGGTACTACCGCTGGCCTGCGGTACTACTGCTCCCTTGAGCAGTACTACCGCACGCCCCTGCGGTACTACTGCTCCCTTGAGCAGTACTACCGCATGCCACAGAGGCTTTAGCATTTGGCAGCCTTCATATCGCAGAGACAAGGATAAATGGACGGTGCTCCATCGAAGCGAAGGAAAGGTGGTGCAAAGGAATAGATGTGTACGTGTTGATTCCACCCTAACTTTTCCGAAGCGGATCCCCTCTTAATAGTACGGCTTTCCTACGACTCAAATCCACCGAAAAGAAACGTAGAGAACAGCCGTCTTCGATAGGCTCCGAGGGGCACCGAATCATCTTGTGCCTAGACATGAGATATCTGAAATGCTCAATGCACACGATTAGTCCGCAAATGCATTGTCATCAATCACCAAAACCACTTAGGGAGAAATATGCCTTACAATCTCCCCCTTTTTGGTGGATTGATGACAATACGGGATTTGCACATAGAGATATATAATGAGCATAAGCAAACCCAAAATCTATAAAATATAGACAGGCTCCCCCTAGATGTGTGCATTGTATAGATATGCTTTGGACTGCAAAACACACACACTAGGATCAACACTCCCCCTATATTTTATAGACAAGGCAATCCTTGCAACAAGATAAGTGACACTAAGCAAGGAAGCAAGGTATAGCAAGTGAGCATGAAGATAAGGGCACAAGATAAAATAAACTCACAAGATACTAGACATACTTGACAATAAAAGGATAAGAGTGAAGGCATATTTCTCACACCATATCATAGAATAAGTCTCCTGGTCTCACATGCAAATAACACAAACCAAAGCAACGAAGGTTCAATGAAAGCAAGGAGACAAATACTCGCAAATCCTACACTATCTCCCCCTTTGGCATCGAGACACCAAAAAGGCAGAGAGGACACCTAAGACATAGGTGGTAGCTCCCACTGAAGTGATCACCCAACAATCTCCTCCTCTGAAGCAGCAGGAATGGACTCCTCATCTGACTGAGCCCACTGATAGCCCTTCTTCTTCATCCAAGCAGCCTCAGGTGTGATGTTCTTCTCAGACCCACTCGAGAAGTGCTCGCCAAGCTTCCTCAGAATCCTCTTGTCGCGCTGGCAACTCTCCTTCTAAGCAACGTGAGTCTGATACTGCCCCTTGGCCTGCATGCAGAACAGAGTCTTCACCTTGTCCTTGAGCTTCGAAGCCCAAGATGGCTCAACAGAGGGAGGTGCATACTCCTCAGAACTGTCCTCCGCCTCCTCCTCCTCAATCTCATCCTCATCAACATCCATGCGAGCAGCCTCAGCCTCAGCCCGGGTAGTGGTGTTTGTAGGGGAACACAGCAGAAAACAAAAAATTTCCGACCTACGCACCAGCCCAGGACCACTATGGAGACTGCATACAAGGTTTGATCTTTTTCGTTACCGACTCGTAGCACAACGGAAGTAGAGTCGATGACGATCGGCGGTGTAGATCCCCACAGCTAGGATTTTACAACCTCCCAACCGCGAGGATGTACTCCCTCATTTGCCCCTCGGACAGCCCTTCGGGAGGCGGTCGGACAGTCCCTCGGACAGTGTCACGGACAGCCCTTCGGGAGGACACTCGAACAGCCCCTCGGGCAAAAGGACGAAACTATGACCTCTCTACGAAGCTGCACACATACGATGTCAACTATCCGGCAGGGCTTCGCTGTCCAGAACTAGTTCCCACCGGAACCCAGACAGCCTTTCGGCACTACAAAACTATTTCGTGGGAGGGAGAGAGAATGCCAGATCATGCATGGCTTGTGTGAGAGAGTTGGAGTGGGGATGGAGAGCTCCTCTCCACCTCCTTATATAGTGGTGGAAGGGGTGAGGGAGGGCTGAAATTCAGCCCACAAAACATGCACCCACCAAACAAGGAAAACATGTTCCCACCAAACATGGAGAAAACATGTTCCCTTGTCCATGGTGTTCCCCCATGGGGCCCCACCTTCCTCCCAACACTCTCCACCATTTGTGGGGGCTGCCCCCCACCATGGGGGGGGGCAACACTTTGTCCAGCCACAAGGGGGCTGCCCCCTAAAGGGGGCGCCCCCAAAAACAGCCCAAAACAGCCCCCATGTAACGTGGGATCTTGTCCCCTCACGCTGGGACAAGATGTTTTTCGCGACTATTACTTCTGAAAAATTCCGGAAGGTCCCAGAACATTTCCGGCACCCTCTAAAATTATCTGGACGCGCTCCGGAACATTTCCGGTATGGTGGTTTAATTTAAAACCATCTTCGTTTACCCGGTAAACAATTCCGGCAGCTCCGAAACTTTTTTTTCAATTTTTTCTCCGAAAAAAATCCAGAAATTACCAGACCAATCTGGCAACCTCCAAAACATTCCTAGTGCTTGCCGAAACCTTTTTGGATCAATGGTTTTATCCGAAACAACTTTTCGGTTTTATCAAAACTTTTTCGGTGTTCTCTCCGGAACTTTTCCGTTGACTTTCTCTCGGACTCCTTGTCTAGTATTCAGCAGATAGATGACCCTTAAGCGTGTGACCCTATAGGTTCGGTGAAGTATAGACATGACCTGGAACCCCTTCCGATCAATGATCAACATCGGAGCCGTGGACACCCAAATTGACCCCTATACCCACACGAATGAATATTCGAGTGAACCTCCAGTTGCCGTGTGCTATTCCTGTTGCTTCATGATATGTTACAAATACCCGAGGTGAGACATGTTGGCATCCCCATGGATTAACAACTTGTCCACTATGCCAGTTACCTCGTTACCGGTATTGTTCTCTTTTCTCGCTACCGTGTTCCGGCATCCCCGTGATCAAATCACAAAGTGTCTGGCCAGACGATGATGGATACCGTAACACCGAGAGGGTCCAGAGATATCTCTCCATCGTCGGAGGAGCAAATCCCAATCTTGAGCTATCAAGTTACTTGACATACTTTTCCATGAACCCGTAAGCCGCCGTAATAGCCACCCATTTACGGATGACGTTTAACAAACCCCGAAGTTCATGAAGCAAGCATGAAGAAACTCGATACTCTCATGGTCTAAGGAATTATGCAAACATAAACCATCTCTGTGTTATTAACCATTAACTTGTAACGAATGTATTCTCATAGCATAACATCAATCGGGTCGATTCAACACAAGTGTTCTACTAACATTGTGCCCTCAAAATTGCCGGCATAGACATGCCCATGATCAGGAAAACAGAACCATCATACAACACTTGAGCTAGTCTTAGAGGCCAGACTAGGAATACATTTTATCGTTTATTATTCCACACGTGCATATGAGTCTTCCTTCGAGCCTCGTGGTTATTGCAGACTCGAGAACCATAGCAGTTATAGCATGGAACATAAACATAATTATGAACATGGAGATAAATAATAGCATTTATTATTGCCTCTAGGGCATATCTCCTACAGTGTTAGCCCACTTGTTCTTCTGCCGCAGCTTAAGGGGCTCATGGCGAAACCAGTTGGGAGCATGAAACTCCTCACCCCGAAAGAGCTTCTCCCAAGTCTTCTGAATCAAGAGGTGCAAATAAGGTCCATAGATGGGAACCTTCCGATGGAACACAGCAGACTGAAGCTCACACCACATGATGTGTGAGACATCAAGTAATCCAGGTTGTTGAAGATGCGGTTCCTCACAAATAAGCATCATGTCCACAAGATAGGAATGCACCTTGCCCTAGTCGCCCATGCGAGGAAAAAGAGATTTGCGGAAGATCCGGTGCATGATGTCGAGAAACGGGTTCAGCACATAAGACTTCTTGCCATTGGGTAAAGTCTTCTCAACAAGGTAGGGTTGAAGCTTGTTCTTGGAAGCAGACTCTGGGTTGGCATGCGGGCGGATACCAACGGGCACATCTAGCCCCTCATCACGAACGTGCAACAGATCCATGAAGTCCTTCCACTCAGCAGTCATCCTCTTTCCATTTGTCATCCAAGTCATGCTCCGCTTCTCATCCGTGTGGAAGTGGACAGAAGCAAAAAACTGAGCCACAATCTCCGGGTCATAGTCAAGGTGGAACGTGATGATCTCCTCCATACCAAACTGCTCCACCAAATCCAGAGGCTCACCAAAATATCCCTGGTACACTACTAGGGAAAACCTTATACACAGAATCTTAGCAGTAGCGCTGGATAAAATGAGGCGCTACTGCTAATTAGTAGTAGCGCGTGTTAGTAAAAGGCACTTCTGCTATCCTGGTAGCAGCAGTGCGTTTTAGCAAAACCCGTTGCTGCTAAGTTTGAACTGGGCGCATATGGCTAGCCCCACTTAGCAGCAGCGCGTATCCATATCCAGCGCTACTGCTATGCTCCGTAGTAGTAGCGCTTTTCTTCAACACGCGCTACTACTGACCCTACCTTATCGTCCCCGCGCGGCCGACGACCCCCTCACTCTCCCTCTCACTCACTCTCCCCCGCACCCCGTCGTCCGCCGCCGCCGCCGTTCCCCGACGACCATCGTCGCCCACCGCCGCCGTTCCTCCTCCACTGAGGTAGTCCCTCCTCCCTCCTTCTCCCTCCTCCCCTCCCTCCTTCTCCGGCCGCCCCCTCCTCCCTCCTCCTCTGGCCGCCCCCTCCTCCCTCCTCCGATCCCACCGCCCTCCCCCCTCCTCCTCTCTCCTCCCTCCTCCTCCTCCCTCCTCCCTCCATCTCTCCTAAACCCTAAACTCTTTTTTACTGTTCTTGTATAATGTAATTTTTTTACTGTTTTTAGTAAGTGTTTAATAGAATTAGTAAGAAAATTAATAGAACTAGTTGAACTAGTTTATTTTTAGTAAGAATTAGTTTATTTTTATTTATAGTAAGTGCTTAGTTGAACTAGTTGAATTATTAGAACTAGTTTATTTTTAGTAAGAAAATTTAGGTATATGAGATTTGATGATCTAATTAAAATTTTACTATAGAACTAGTTTATTTTTATTAAGAAAATTAATATAACTAGTTTATTTTTAGGTGTATTTAACAGAATTCTAGGTTGATTCGTTTTGAAGTGGGCAAGTCATATTTTGAACATGTCATATTTGTTGTTATTTTTTTAGTTAAAGCAATTATTCCCGCATCGACATCGACGATGCCTATCCCGCATCCTCGTCGTCGTCCCCGCCGTCGTCCCCGTCACCGACCCCCTCCGACCTCGAGGTGAGACCAGCCAAATCTCCATGTCAATATGAGTCCTATAAGATATTTTGAAATGCAATGACCATCAAGTTTGAATGCTCATATGATGTAGATATAAACATGTATATCTTGTGTTGCTCAAATAGGATATGTGCTTGCCCAAGTGGCCGGCCATGTTTGCAGGTAACACCTTCGAGTGGCCTATGTTTTGCCGGAGTGTTGATTAATTTCCGTTCCGACAAATTTTAGGTGCTCGATATGTCCTTTTTTAGCAAAGGTCATGCCAGATTTTTCCGTGAATTTTGGCATGACTTGTGCTAGAATACGTAGGAAATATCGAGTGGCCTGGATTTTCTAGAAAGATAATTAAACGACATTTCGGGTTGACTTTAAGTCTGTCGAGGCTCCATACATGACAGTCAACAAATGAGTGAGGGAGAAAGTCTGCACCATATATGAGAGAAGAAGAATCCCGACTGTTGTCGTGGGGGTCGTTTTTCCTTCTTCTCCTTATGCTAGACCTTTCTTATGCACTAGGGGAAGGAGGAATAACGACCATCACCGACGGTCAAAAAATCAGTGAGGGAGTGTGTCCACCATATATGAGAGAGGACGAAGAATCCCGATTGTTGTCATGGAGGTCGCTTTTCCTTCGTTCCCCTGTGCTAGACATTTTAGTGTAATGCACTTGGGGACGAAAGGAGGAGCGACCATCACCAACGGTCAAATGTATACACCACGTGAGCTAAGAGTTTTCAAGAAAAGACTCGACAGACCGATAGTCAACCCGTGATGCATAATAATGATCTAATTTAGTTTTTGTAGTACATATATTTAATTGTACAAGTTTAATCTTTGAATTATGAATATAGGAAATGTCGTCGATGTCATCGTCGGACGACGAAAGTCTCCCGGCGGAGTGCGACTGGTGCGGTGACGACCGAGGTCTGTGCTACAGGCCTCACCTGGTAGAAGGTCGGCGCTTCAGCATTAAGCTCCAGGAGACCTTCGATGTTGAAACGGTACGCAACGACGACAAGTGTTTTTTTTTTCGTAATTAAGCACGACTTTTGCTACTTCAACGTGTAATTTTCGTCTTTTACAATTCGACTAGCTTATCCCATGCCATGCAAGACGCTATGTCTTGGAGAGGATGGATTTTGAAGATCATGAAAGTATGGAAACAAAGATAATTCACCTAAGGACCCATCATGGTATGGATTTAGATGTAAATCTATACAATTCTGAGAGCATAACCCATTTTGGTTGCCTGAATTGGGAAGCACTTTGCAAGATGTATGATTTTCATGAGGGTATGCTTGTCACCATGGATCTTGGTGATCCTGACATCGCCCAAGACAATATGGACATTTGGGTCCTTGTTGATACGCTTCCAATTCTACCGCTATGTGAGTTTCTCAAACATAGTTATTAAGTAATTTATATTGTTTATTTCAAAATAGTTGACAGCTTATTTCCATTGATAGCTTATTTTCATTCTTCAAAGAATGTGCAGAAGATGGTAGACATAACCTACTACACCGATGGCTCAAAATTAACTTATCAGGAGAAAAATCATCTGATCTCATTTATTGCTGATCTTGAGAATTACAATATCTATTATCAAACTCCTCCACATTATGGTCAATACGTGCCACTAGTGCGCGTGTTGAACTACTGTAACATCCATGGAGATGTCATGGTAAGATTTTTTACTATTACGACATCCGTGCATCTTTTGCATAAATTCTTCTTAAACTCAACTACATTGCTAACTACGAAATTATTACTATGTTTTTCAACAGAAAATCCCGAATGATTGTGTGCCTCATCTGATGTTTCCGAAAGGTCACCTTGATGTTATGAACTTACAGCCAGGTCATCCTACGCATCACTGCTGTTCATACCAGATTTCTAAAACCGATGAAGACATGACAATTAAAGATTGGAAAAAATGTATGGTCAATCGTAGGGAGCTACTTGGAAGCAACATTGTGCGAAGCGCAAGAATTGGAGACAGGATAATCTGCATTCTCCATAATGGAGAGTCAGGGCCTATCTTGTTTTATGCTATTTTACCTAAGAGAAGGTAGTAGGTCCTATGAGAGAGGAGTAGGTCCTAGGTACAATGTGTTATTATGTGCTACAATGTGTTAGAGTTGATGATGATGATCATGACGAGTTGTTATATGACAATGAGGAGTTGTTATATGACAATGAGACAATGAGGAGTTGTTTTATGACAATGATGATCATGAGGAGTTGTTATATGACAATGATGTATTATGATGATAAGTTGTTAATGATATGATGATGATGATGATTTATTATATCATTGGGTGAAAGAACCGTGTGGATTAGTTTCAAGTGATCCATCCACTTGAAACTAATCCACGGTTCTTTCACCCAGTGATGTAATAACTCATTATGATGTAAAAACAATCTCTAAATTGCTACTGTATGAAAACTTGTATAATGATGTATGAATACAACATAAAATGAAAAAGAAATAGAATACGTAATAATAGTAGTAGCATAGGCACACAGGCGCGCTGCTAGTATTTACCAGTAGCGCTTTCCCCAGAAAGTGCTACTACTAAGTATGTATAGCAGTAGCGTGTGTAATCCCGTGCTACTGATAACCTTTAGCTGTAGCGCCATATCAGTAGCGCGGTACCCCGCGCTACTGATAGGCCAAAAACCCGCGCTACTGCTAGGCTTTTCCCTAGTAGTGGGTTCTTCCTCAAATGCTCCATGTCAATCCATTGAACAGGTACGTAGATGTTCTGCTTGGCCTTGACCACATCTAGGTAGATGAGATTTTGTTGTTTGGTCCAAAACAAGTCATTTCCCCTTATTTGTTCCCGAGGCTTGATGTAGGGGTTGAGCTTCCTTCAAATCTGAAACTTAGCTAGAGGCATGTCTTCCAAGCTGACAACTGGCTCCTTGATCTTGGTGGCTGTTGACTTGAAGTTGCGTTGCGGGGCATTGGACCCCTCAGGAGCTTCGTTGTTGCGAAGACGCTTTGAGCCCGTATCACGGGTGGGATTCGAGCGCCTAGCAACGGAACCGGAGCCACCACCTATGACACACAACGCAAACACACCAGAAGAGCAAGAAGGATTATTGCAAAGACCAAGGCCAAAATGAACGAAACAAATGGAAATGAGATTGGGTGTGACAAAACAAAGCAATTTTAAGTCAAGCGGTAGTACTGTAACAGGACGTGGAAGTAAAAATTTACTACTGCTCTGACCGCAGCAGTACAGCGCCGGGTCGGCGCGGTAGTACCGCACTCAGAGCGGAAGTAAAATTTTACGTCCGCGCACCGGGCGGTAGTACCGCTCCAGGCGGAGCGGTAGTACCGCACGGGGCGGATCTCGCAAGAACGGATCTGAGAACATCCGTAAAGATGAATCGGTACTACCGTTGATCAAAACTACGTTGTTGTATCACACCAAATAGCATATCTACTGCACAAGCACTCTCCAACAATCTCCTCTTGCAAAGATTTAGCCAAAAATCACAAGACCTACTCATACATCCCCCAAACCCTGGAAGCAAAATAAATAGGCAAAGAGAGAAGGACTAGGGGAGATACCGGGGTTCATGGCAAGAGGGCGAGGTGGGGATCGATCCCACCGGTTGAAATGAGAGGAGAGTGGCCGGAGACGGAGATCCGGCGAGGTCCTCCGGCGCTATTCTTGGGTAGGAGAGAGAGAGAGAGACGTGAGGGGAAGAGATGAATGGGTATGGGGGAGTTGGATCTCCCCCTGCCCGCGCTTAACCCCCACGCGATCTCGACAGCGCGGTAGTACCGCGGATCATTGCGGTAGTACAGCCCGGGCAGTAGTACCGCACTCTGGGCGGTAGTACTGCTCTTCTAGCGGCTGTAAAAATTTACTGCCGTGCTGGAAGCGGTAGTACCATGCCGTGGTCGCAGCTGTGCAAGCACAGGACCCACCCATCTCCAGCGGTAGTACCGTGGCATGCCACGGTAGTACCGCATGCCCAAGAAAGTGCAGGTTTTGGCAAAAGAGAGAAATAAAAGGCCTTTGCAATACAAACTTCAAGCAAACGGACACACAAAAGAGAACACAAAAGAAGCAACTTAACCACGAACGAGGTCCAAAAGATAAGCACGGAGAAAGAGAGGACCAAACAATGAACCAAACCTCTCATGAAGAGAGGGCGGTGGCTGGAGCCACCTATGTTTGAGTCAATTGGTATGGCACTGCGAAGAATTATCCTTGGGCCCATGACCAAAACTCATCTTGAAGCACAAGTACCATCAACAATGGCGAATGTGAAAGAGTTGATCAATTTATGCATAATGGGGGGAGGGAGAGTTCATTCAGAGAACAACACTCCCCCTATGTCCATGCCTACACCTAAACAAGACAACAAGATGAGTATGGTGGGATGTGCAAAGGTTCAAGCCACATTGCTCAAATCGATGATATTTAGCTCATGCCTTAACTCGCGAAATCTTGCTTCATCCAAAGGCTTCGTGAAAATATCTGCAAGGTTATCATGAGTGTTGACATAGTTAAGCTCAATCTCCCCTCGCCTAATGTTATCCCGGATGAAGTGATACCGAATCTCAATATGCTTCGTCTTGAAGTGTTGCACCGGGTTGAGAGAAATCTTGATGGCACTTTCATTGTCACACCAAAGAGGCACTTTGTCACAAATGACACCGTAATCCTTTAAAGTTTGCCTCATCCATAGAAGTTGAGCACAACAACTACCGGCGGCCACATACTCGGCTTCGGTGGAGGAGAGAGACACACAACTTTGCTTCTTAGAAGACAACTCACCAAAGAGCAACCAAGAAATTGGCACCCTCCAGAAGTTGACTTCCTATCCACTTTGTCTTCCGCCCAATCCGAATCCGAAAAACCCACAAGATTGAAGTTTGCTCCTCTAGGCTACCATAAGCCAAAGTTTGGGGTATGAGCCAAATACCGAAAGATTTGCTTGACCGCCACATAGTGGCTTTCCTTAGGTGAGGCTTGAAACCGTGCACACATTCCCACACTCAACATGATATCCGGTCTAGATGCACAAAGGTAAAGCAAGGAGCCAATCATAGAACGATATACCTTTTGATCCACCGCTTTACCATTGGGATCAATGTCAAGTTGGCATTTGGTAGGCATTGGTATAGAAGTCGGCTTGACATCACTTAGCTTGAATCTCTTGAGCATGTCTTGAGTGTATTTGGCTTGGTTGATGAAGGTTCCTTCTCTTATTTGTTTGATTTCGAACCCGAGAAAGAACTTCAACTCTCCCATCATGGACATCTTAAACTTCGCGGTCATGAGTGCGGCAAACTCCTCATTGAAAGCTTTGTTAGGAGAACCAAAGATAATATCATCAACATATAGTTGGCATACAAACAACTCCCCTTTGACCTTCTTAGTAAAAAGAGTGGGGTCAATTTTCCCAATTTCAAACCCACGATCTTGCAACAACTCGGTAAGGTGCTCATACCACGCACGTGGGGCTTGTTTAAGGCCATAGAGCGCCTTATCGAGTTGGTACACATGATTGGGGAACTCGGGATCCTCAAACCCCAGGGTTGTTTGACATATACCAACTCATTCAGAGGACCATTAAGAAAAGCACTCTTCACATCCATTTGTTGCAACTTGAAGTTTTGATGAGAAGCATAAGCAATCAACAAACGAATAGATTCAAGGCGAGCAACGGGAGCAAAGGTTTCACCGTAGTCGATACCCTCGACTTGGGAGTAGCCTTGTGCCACCAAATGAGCCTTGTTGCGAATGATAATCCCGTGAGCATCTTGCTTGTTCTTGAATATCCATTTGGTTCCAATAACATTATGGTTCTCCTTTGGCCTTGGCACCAATCTCCACACCTTGTTGTGCTTTAAGTTGGTGAGTTCTTCATGCATGGCATTAAGCCAATCCGGATCCTCGAGCGCCTCATAGACCTTTTGGGGTTCAACATAAGAGACAAACACATGATGTTCACAATAGTTTGCTAATTGTCTACGAGTGCTTACCCCCTTTCTTAAGCTTCCAAGCACATTCTTCATGAGATGATCTTTGGTAGTGAGCTTGGACGCAATCTTGGCGGCACGACGCTCCAATTGCTCCTCAAGAGATTTGAGGAGCTGTAACTTGATCATCATGAGCGTCGTCTTGAGCTTGTTCTTGATCTTGAGTTTGCTCTTGATCTTGAACTTGCTTAGTGGTGAGAACTTGACCTTGGGCATCACTTGGTGGATCACCACCATCTTGAGGTTGATCTTTCCCTTGATCTTGTTCATTTGGTTGAGGGCCTTCACTTTGTTCTTCGGAAGCGTGTGGGTCTTGGGCTGGTGATGGTTCCACTTGAGTGGAACATTGTCCTTCTCCTTCGGCCACAAGGGGTTCCTCAATGGGTAGGATATGGCCAACACCCATTCTTCTTATGGCTTGGGGAGGAATTTCATCACCTACATCACAAGTACCACTTTGCTCCACTTGGGAGCCGTTATTCTCATCAAACTCCACATTACACGTCTCCTCAATGAGTCCTGTGGACTTGTTGAGGACACGGTAAGCATGAGAGTTTGTAGCATAACCAACAAATATGCCCTCATGAGCTCTAGCCTCAAATTTAGACAAATGAACACCTTTCTTGAGAATGAAACACTTACAACCGAACACCCGGAAGTACTTGAGGTTGGGCTTGTTGCCGGTAAGTATCTCATATGGAGTCTTGTTCAAGCCTTTGCGGAGATAGAGCCGATTGGATGCATGACAAGCGGTGTTGATGGCTTCGGCCCAAAAGTTGTACGGAGACTTGAACTCCACCATCATGGTCCTTGCCGCGTCCATCAATGTCCGGTTCTTCCTCTCCGCAACACCATTTTGTTGAGGGGTGTAAGGTGCGGAATATTGATGCTTGATCCCCTCATCACTGAGAAACTCATCCAAGGTGTAGTTCTTGAACTCGGTGCCGTTGTCACTTCTTATCATCAAAATCTTTGCATTGTGTTGACGTTGAGCTTCATTTGCAAAGTCGATGACGGTTTGTTGGGTCTCACTCTTCCTCTTGAAGAAATATACCCAAGTGTATCTTGAATAATCATCCACAATCACCAAGCAATACTTTCTACCCCCAAGACTATCAAAGGATGGAGGCCCAAAGAGATCCATGTGAAGGAGCTCCAAAGGCCTCGTCGAGTAGATGATAGTCATGGGAGGGTGAGCCTTCTCATGTAGCTTTCCTTCGATACAAGCACTGGAAGCACGATCTTTGGCAAAACTAACATTTGTTAGTCCACGGACATGGTCCCCATTGAGAAGACTTTGCAAAGATCTCATATTGACGTGGGCTAAACGGCGATGCCAAAGCCATCCCACGTCAACTTTAGCCATTAGGCATGTCGCGGTCTTAGTGGGTCGCTCCAAAAAGTTGATCACATAAAGACCGTTCTCGACATGCCCAACAAAGACTACTTTAAGAGTCTTGCTCCACAAGAGGGCCACGGAATCAATATCAAAGAAAGTGGCAAAGCCCATGAGTGCAAGTTGATGAACGAAAAGCAAGTTGTATGCAAGGGACTCAACAAGCATGACTTTCTCAATTGTGAGATCATGAGAAATGACAACCTTGCCAAGACCCAATACCTTAGAAGATGAGGCGTCACCCCATTCGTCATTGGTGGGCATAGATGAAACCTTGTGCACATCCACCACCAAGTCCTTGCTTCCTGTCATATGATTTGTGGATCCACTATCGAGCAACCATGATCCCCCACCGGAAGCAAACACCTACAAGAGATCAATGCTTGGTTTTAGGTACCCATTTTGTAATGGGTCCTTTAATGTTAGCAACAAGGGTCTTAGGAACCCAAATAGACCATTCAATGTACTCATAAGAAGAACCAACAAATTTGGCATAGACATGCCCATCACTAGCACGGCATAACACATAAGAAGGGTTAAAGTCGCCGGCTTTGTTGGAAGGAGTGGCATTGCCCTTCTTGACACCGCCACCCTTCGCATTGTTCTTCTTTTCCTTAGGAGTACCCTCTCCCTCCTTCACAAACGTTGCTTGAGAGGAGGAGGTTGTTTGGTCTTGTCATTCTTCTTCTTCTTCTTGGACTTTGGTGCAAACCCAATCCCCTCCTTACCCACAACTTCCTTTTGATTGCTCAACAGGTCGTTGAGGTTCTTCTCACCTTGTATGCAAGACACAAGGCCTTTCTCAAGTTGATCCTTCAACTTGGCATTCTCCCATGCTCACAACACGGGTTAGTAGCATTTGCATTATCAATTAAAACCATATGAGGAAATGTGGCTTTCTCCTTGGTTAGCTTCAGTTGGAGTTGATCATGAGACTCTTTGAGGCTAGCATGATCACTCTTCAAGGCCTTGTGAGCCTTGTCAAGTAGATCAAACTCCTCCTTGAGTCTAGCATGGTCAACCCCAAGTTTGGCCTTCTCGGAATTGAGCACACGAGAGAGAACAAGAGCATGATCAAGATCTTTCTTTAATTTAGCATGATCATCGTTGTGTGACTCCTCAAGAGCCAAACGATGACCACGCTCTTCCTCAAGCGCATTAGAGAGATCCGAAATCTCATCGGCATAGTCATGACTATGCCCTTCCATCTTAGAGATGGTCTCTTCGTGAGCCTCGATCATGTCATTGGCTTCACCAAGTTGTTCCAAGAGAGCAACAAAGTGCTTCTTGGTTTTACCTTTGAGCTTACTCATGAAACACTCAAATTCATTCTCCTCCTCCCTCGCCCCCTCACTTTCATCAATGCAATCCGTCAAGGAAGGATTAGTAGTGATGGTAGTCTTGATGTTAGGGGTTACCTTGTTGGTGGCTTTAGCCATGAGGCACTTGGCGGTGATGTTCTCGTTGGGTGAATCGAAGAGGGACACCCGTGGAGTTGTTGCAATGGCAACGGAGGCCATGGAAACTGTCTCACCATCTTCATCATCATCATCATCCTCATTGTACTCTTCTTGTGCCACCAACCCCTTGGGAGGAGTCTTCTTGGTGAAGTTGTTCTTGTTGGGGAAAGACTTGGCCTTGTCTTTTCGGATAAGCTTGCCACCATTGTCTTCCCTCTTCTCGTAAGGGCAATCCACAACAAAGTGACTCACATTGCCACAATTATAGCATGTCCTCACACGTTGCTTGCCCTTGGCGCCACTTGAGTTGTTCTTGTTGAAGTTGGGCCTTGTGTTCTTCTTGTTGCCCCAAAATTGCCATGAAGCAAGAGCCATGTGCTCATGATAGGCATATTTGGTGTCTTCGAGGCAACACTCCTCTTCTTCCTCTTCATCCTCTTCTTCCACACTAGCCTTGGCCTTCAAGGCAAGGTTGGACTTCTTTGGTCATTGAGAACGCAACACCGCATTGTCGGCAGTCTTGTCCAAGATCCTCATTGCAACAAATTCATCCAACACCTCACTTGAGGAAAAGGCGTGAAAGTCCGGCCTTTGACGGATGACGGAGGACATGGCCTTATGGTAAGGCATCATGGCCTTGAGAAACTTGCGCTTGATCCAATTGTCATCCGTATCCTTGCTCCCATGATCTCGGAGTGAGACCGCGAGAGTAGTTAATCTTTGGTAAAGCTCTCGAGGTTCTTCATCTTCAATCATTGCAAACTCATCGGCTTCATCTTGCACCACTTCAAAGTTTGAGTGTTGAATGCTTGCGCTTCCCTTGTACAAGGAAACAACATGCTCCCATGCTTCCTTGGCCACAGTGAAAGGTCGGAGGTGCGCAATATCATCGGGAGGAATGGCTTCTTGGAGAATGAAGAGAGCGGACTCGTTGAATTGATGATCCACGGCTTCTCTAGGAGTGAAGTTGCTTGGGTCGTGCGGGTAGAAACCTTGCTCAATAATTCTCCAAAGATTAGTAGAACTATGATTTAAATGACGTTTAAAGCGATACACCCAAGAGGCAAAATCCTCATTTTTCACAAGCTTAGGAGGAGGACCAACATGATTCATATGCGTGGAGGGAACCAGTCCTCCATAGGTAAGGGGTGGTTCAACATGGGCAAAGATGCCACTCCCACTCTTACCACTAGGCAAAGGAACTTGGTCACTACTAGCTTCCCCCTTACTGGAGTTAGCATCCGTCACCTTGTTAGCGGGATCAACCACTTCCAATGGTGCGGTGGATAATTTAAGCCCATCAAGAAACTCCTTAAACATGCCTTTAACCTCGGTCGTCATGGAGGTTTTCAATATGTCCAAAGCCACATTGAACTCCTCACGAGAGACCGAGGATCCCCCATCGTCCGTAGACAAGGACGGATTCACACCGGAGTGCTCCTCCCCCTTGTCTACGGTGTCACCCATACTCTTCGGATGGTAAAGTCCTTAATAAAGAGACGAGGCTCTGATACCAATTGAAAGGATCGATATGGTTGACTAGAGGGGGGGTGAATAGGCAACTAACAATTTTTAGCTTTTCTTGACCAAATTAAACTTAGCATCAAAATAGGTTGTATAGATGTGCAACTAGGTGAGCAACCTATATGAAGCAACAACAACAAGCACACAAGCAAGCAAGGGATACAACACAATAAAAGCTTGCACAAGTAAAGGTAAGAGATAACCAAGAGTATAGCCGGTGGAGACGAGGATGTGTTACCAAAGTTCCTTCCCTTTGAGAGGAAGTACGTCTCCGTTGGAGCGGTGTGGAGGCACAATGCTCATCAAGAAGCCACTAGGGCCACCGTATTCTCCTCATGCCCTCACATAATGCGAGATGCCGTGATTCCACTATTGGTGCCCTGGAAGGCAGTGACCGAACCTTTACAAACAAGGTTGGGGCTATCTCCACAACTTAATTGGAGGCTCCCAACGACACCACGAAGCTTCACCACAATGGAATATGGCTCCGAGGTGACCTCAACCGTCTAGGGTGCTCAAACACCCAAGAGTAACAAGATCCACAAGGGATTAGTGGGGGGGGGAATCAAATTTCTCTTGGTGGAAGTGTAGATCGGGGCCTTCTCAACCAATCCCTAGGAAATCAACAAGTTTGATTGGCTAGGGAGAGAGATTGGGCGAAAATGGAGGTTTGAGCAACAATGGAGCTTGGGGAGGGAAGAGGTGGTCATCTTGGGGAAGAAGACCCCCTTTATATAGTGGGGGAAAAGATCCAACCGTTATCCCCTCACTCAGCCCGCGCGGCGCGGTACTACTGCACACAGCCGCGGTACTACCGCAGAGGGTTGAGGTACTACCGCTGCAGGTTGCGGTACTACCGCTTGCGCGGTAGTGACCAGATGAGAGCCTGTTGCATAGGGAAATAAGCGGTAGAACCGCCGGAGCGGTACTACTGCGCGCCCCTACGGTACTACCGTAAGGCAGGACTCAACTGGCGCTAGAAATGCACGGAAGTAATAAATTACTTCCGTAACTACTTCCGCTGAGGATGGAGCTGTGCAAAAATCTGGCACGGTACTACCTCTCATAGGGAGTGGTACTACCACGTAGGGGCAGAAGTAAAAAATTACATCCGCGCCTACTTCCGCATGCTTCAGCTTCAGGGCTGGAGGCAGCGGTACTACCGCTCACCCGGAGAGGTACTACCGCTGGCTTGCGGTACTACCGCTCCCTTGAGCAGTACTACCGCACGCCCCTGCGGTACTACTGCTCCCTTGAGCAGTACTACCGCACGCCACAGAGGCTTTAGCATTTGGCAGCCTTCATATCGCAGAGACAAGGATAAACGGACGGTGCTCCATCGAAGCGAAGGAAAGGTGGTGCAAAGGAACAGATGTGTACGTGTTGATTCCACCCTAACCTTTCCGAAGCGGACCCCCTCTTAATAGTACGGCTTTCCTATGACTCAAATCCACCGAAAAGAAACATAGAGAACAGCCGTCTTCGATAGGCTCCGAGGGGCACCGAATCGCCTTGTGCCTAGACATGAGATATCTGAAATGCTCAATGCACACGATTAGTCCGCAAATGCATTGTCATCAATCACCAAAACCACTTAGGGAAAAATATGCCCTTACAGTTGTGTAGGGAGTCTGTTAATGAGAAAGCATGCGGTGGAAAATGCATCACTCCAAAACCGGAAAGGAAGGAGGCATGGGCAAGCAAAGCAAGACCAGTCTCAACTATATGGCGATGCTTACGCTCAGCTACACCGTTTTGCTGATGTGTATGAGGACAAGAAACATGATGTGTAATTCCAAGCTTATTAAAGAATGCATTGAGATTGTGATACTCACCCCCCAATCGGATTACACATGAATGATTTTGTGACTGAGCAGTCGCTCAACATGCGCTTGGAATTGCAAGAAAACATTAAACACATCAGCATTGCTTTTAAGAAGATAAAGCCAAGTGAACTGACTGCAAGCATCAATAAAACACACATAGTAATTATAACCACTAACAGAGGTTTGTGCATGGTCCCATACATCCGAAAACACAAGTTCAAGCGGTTTATTGACTACACGACTTGATTAAAAAAAAGGAAGCTGATGACTCTTGCCTTGCTGACAGGCATCACAAACTGCATCAACATGTTTATTGGACACAACTGGAAGCTCATGACGATCAAGTACATGGCGAACGATGGGAGTGGCAGGATGACCAAGGCGCGCATGCCAATGTGATGGAGACACACGAACACCGCTGAAAGCACTAGGAGCTGGTGGCACATCAAGTGCATAGAGATCATTATTACGTAGTCGACCTCTAAGGAGTACGTCCCTCGTGTCCCGGTCCTTAACAAAAAAAATGAAAAGGATGAAACTCAGCAAGAACATTATTATTACGAGTAAGTTTAGGAACTGAAAGCAAACTACGTGAAACAGAGGGAACACGAAGGACATTAAGAAGACGCAATTGTGTGGATCGACGGGTAAGAAGTGATGCCTGACCAATATGTGAGATGTGCATACCTTCCCCATTAGCGGTGCGAACCTGATCGTGTCCACGGTACGGCTCCTGTGTAGAGAGCTTGCCCATCTCACTCGTCAGGTGATTGGTAGCTCCCGTATCCATGTACCAAGATGCATCAACCAGATAGGAAGGAGTATGCCCCTGCCCATGACTTGCCAGGGCAGCCTGCTTCTCATTACCCTTGCCATTGTTCCCGATCCCCAAGAAATCCTGCCTGAAGCGACGATAACACCGGGAGGCAAGGTGACCATAAAATTCACACAGCTGGCAGGGGACCTAAGCACCACATGAAGGGCAGTAGTCACGGACTCGACCTCCCGCGGAGGTAGTGGTGTTCCGCGAATTAGGCGCGGTCGACGGAGGTTTGCCACCAGTTGGTGGCTTGTAGGACTTGCCCTTCCCACACATTGCAGCATTGGCGGAAGGGAAACTCGGCGTAGAGCGACGAGCCTGGATGCGCTGTTCCGTGGCAAGAAGGTGCGCATACAACTCACGCGGCTGGATGGGAGTGTCACTTCCATTGATATTCTCAACCAAATTATCATAGTCGTCACTCAGTCCATTGAGCACATAAGAGGTGAACTCCTCCGGACCAAGAGCCTTGCCGATGGAGGCAAGTGTGTCAGCCATACCCGTCACCTTGTTGAAGTTGTTAGTGACAGTGAGGTCATGAAGCTTCACCTCCCCAAGCGCAGTGCGAATAGCATGGGCACATGCCTGGGACTGCGAAGCAAAACTGGTATGAAGGGCCGTCCACGCGTCCCGAGACGTAGCAGTATAGATGACCGGTGACGAGACTCCCTCCATGAGAGAGGACTGGATAGCAGAGAGGATGGCTTGATCCTGAGCCACCCAAGCATGATGCGCCGGATGATATGGCAGATGGCACGGTAGTGTGCCGTCAACATAACCCTCCAAATAGCGACTGCGGAGAAGCGGCAACACCTGCGCATGCCACAACAGATAGTTATCCGTCGTGAGTTTCACCGGGGTGCGCGAAGTAGAACGGTGCAGCAGCAGCGACATGATCCGGCAGAGACGGCGCGTAGTAGCCCTGATGCAGACAACCACCAGGCGTCGGCGAGACGTGGACCAGCTCCGTCGAAGGAGTCATAGCCGGCAGAGGATACGGTGCCGGGGAAACACTATAGGACGGAGCAGGCGCACCGTAGTACGGTGCGATCGGAGGAGCCGGCTAATACCCCCGTAGATCGCCAGTGCACTGTATGGCGTCACAGGTGTGTTGCAGGGAGCTGTGGACGACGTACTGGACGAAGCCGCAGGCGCGGCCGCGTAGAGCCCCGTAGATGGCGTAGCGTAGTGCCCAGCTACGGCTGCGGCGAGCGACGCGGCATATGGCCCCGCTGGCGTCGCGCCGTAAGGCCTCGCTGGCATCGCGCCGTATGGCCCCGCTGGCGTCGCAGCATGAAGCCCCGCGGGCATCGCGGCATAAGGCCCCGCAGGCGTCGCGCAACCTTGGTGCATGGCTCCGTGGGCATGCTGGTGCATGGCTCCGTAGGCATGCAGCCCGTTTGATAGATGATGAATACACGTTTTTTGTATGTAAAATAGGCTTGTTTGATAATTTGGTTTGATAGATGATGTGTGTATGTGGTATAACAATACGGTTGAATTTATATATGATGTCTCTATGTGTACATAATCCTATTGTTAGCATACTTTATTTGCAAAAGATATGATGAAATTTGGTACTCTAGATGATATGTATTTGCATATGTTGTCAATAGAAATGTTGTAAGAGAGATATTGCATATGATGAAACTTTGCATATGGTTGTATGTTTGAGAAGAATTATTTGATTGAGATGATGTTGGTATGTTTGAGAAGAATTATGTGTGCATATGAAGAAAAAAAATGATGTGGTTATGTTTGAGAAGAATGATGTGTGCATATGGCATAACTTGGAGAAGGAAATTGTATTGTTTGATATTGTTCATGTCTTTATAGATGTTTGTGATTTGTTTGGTAGGATGGCGGATGATGATGGACCTTGGTATGACGGATTAATCGAGGAGTTCAATAGGGAGCATCGTGCTCGTGCCATTGAGAACGGGACGGTAAGAAGCATGACTTAAGAATTTTTGTTGTTTTTCATTTGTGTTCTTGTATTGATCCGAAAATCACTTTGTTTGCAGCTTGTAGTTGCTATGCGCATGAGGGGTCATGGCATGGCTGACTTTCCGTACGACGGGCGGTACGAGCCATACATTCGGAGATTGGGTCTTCTCCCATTCGTGTTGCAGTTCAAGCGACACCCTCCGCAGGTGAACCATGTGGCGCTGACCGCACTTGTGGATCGTTGGAGGCCCGAGACTCACTCATTCCACCTTCCTTGTGGGGAGATGACGATGACCCTAGAGGACATGGCTATGATAAGCGGCCTTCCTATCAACGGGCAAGCTGTTACCGGTCATGTCAGCGCCGTGAATTGGCGAGCTCGTGTTGGTGTTTTAATTGGTGTTGAGCCCGATCTCCCTCTCCCAGGCAAGGCCAATAGCTCGAAAGTGAGGCATTCTTGGCTAAAACAAGTCAGAGGAGAAGACAATCCGTGCCCTGAGGATGCCAATGAGGTGGTTGTGCAGCAGTACGCTCGGGCCTATCTTTGGTATGTACTAACCAAGGTAGTCTTCTCAGATGCAATCGGGAACTCTGCCCTCTGGATGTTCTTGGAGCTACTCAGTAACTGGGATACTCAGTATAGCTGGGGTTCGGCCGCACTAGCATACTTGTATCGTCAGGTAAGAGATATTTGCAACCATTTATCTTGCATTTGTCATGCGCCTCCATATCTAACATGTATGTTTGATTGCAGCTTGACTTGGTGTGTCGTAGGAAGGAAGGTACATCCTGATTGTGTGGGTTTGTTTGGAGCCTATCCGTGTGGATGTGGGAGCGGATCCCGGTTGGACGCCCCGAGTTTAAGAACCTCGAACAGCCAAACCCACGGGGTAATCATGAAGGGCTGCATGATGTTGATCCATATCGGCGCCCCACGCTTGCGAACTATTGGGAACGGGTGACGGTGTACACAGGAAGCTCGCATGTGCGATACAAGTGCTATATGAACGAGCTAGACACCTTGACTGCTGAGCAGGTACTGAGAAGTTAAATCAGAAAAAATTTGGTCAAGAATGAAATTTGTATCTAACAATGTATCTCTTTGTTTTGCAGGTCCATTGGTTGCCTTATGTGGAAGATCGTGTCTTCTCTCTTAACGAGATGTGCAGTCGTGCTCGCCATCTTTGGCGGGTGAGGTGCCCAATGATATGCTTCTTTGCAGTCGAGTGGCACTTCGTAGACCGTGTTGCAAGACAATTTGGAAGAAGACAAGGTATTCCAATTGAGGAGAGCAAGGAGGAAATACAATCTCTGCATCGGTGAGCAAGCATGACTTTGAGATATCTAGTTGAGCATTGAATTAGTCTATGTTTGGTAATGGTTTATATCGTGCATCATTTGTAGGTTCGATCGAAGGAATAATCAGGATATATCAGATTGGGCGAACAAACACCGTAAGTGGATAGAAATATGGAATCAAAGAGAGACGTTAGTGCAATCAGAGAATAGACCCCACAATCATTCAGCATACCAGAAGTATCAAGTGTGGTATGCGAATCGTTACCGGTTGAAGCTAAAGCCCAGTTGGACTCACGAGGAGTGGTCGGAGTTGGTGTCTGAAGACCCGGAGACTGTAGAAGGTTATCATGCCTTCAACAGGACGGTGCGAGAGACCAAAGGTGCTCACATTGACTATGCACCGATGCATGACGAATTGGTACTAGTCTAATGAACCTATTCACCTATACTTGCATTATCTTGTCTTTTTTCACATATGAACGTTTTGTGTGTTCATGACTTGCAGGGCAGAGAGTTGCTTTTGTGCGTCAACGATGCCAATGTATCACTCAGTCATCCCTCGGGTGGTGGATTATCTTAGAGGACTCTTAGGACCACGATGGAGCTATGAGCAATCTATTATAAAAGCTTCTCTTCGCGGATTAGTTATTTGCATCTCATATCATAGCCTATTTTGTGTTGTCGCATAAGTTCAAGAAGCGGTTCCACAAGATGGTAGCTATGCTTTCTTGCCATGGTGCTCAGTCCGCTGACGTGATTGCACCTGGTAGCCGCGCCGCCAGAGCTACTAGACACCGTTATCTCTGCAACGAAGAGGAGATAGAGGAGGAGGTCCATCAAGAGGAGCCAACACATCAAGAGGAGCCAACACAACAAGAGCATGAGTACGATGTTGATGCTCCACAGCCATCTCAGCCTACACAATCGTCACAAGGCCAAACTCGCTCTAGGAAAGGCAAAGAGAAAGCTAAGACACCACGCATGCCGAGAAAGAAGAAATGGAACAGTAAGCTTCATAGTCCGGAGTATCCTCATAAACTTTTGCCCCAAGGAATGCAAAGACATGAGTCTGACGAAGAGGAGGCATACAACGAAGAGGAGGCTAGCGAAGAGGAGGAGGCTAGCGAAGAGGTGGAGGCTAGAAAAGCAAATGTCTCGAAGAGAGGAAGGAGGAAGTGAGCTAGAAAGGTCTTGTTTGGCAGTGAATGAACTTGGTGTCGTTTGTATGCATGAACTTGGTGTCGTGGTGAAAACTTTTTAGGTTGTCTTGAACTTGGTGTCTTCTTTGGCAGTGCATGAACTTGTTGATGTTTGTATGCATGAATTTGTCGGTTAAATGTTGAACTCAGTCATTTCTATGTTTTTGTGAAATGTTGATCCTGTTAAAATATTCAAGTGATGTATCTTTTGTTTGTTCAAAATCTGTGCAAAGTTGAACTTGTGCAAAATGTGTTAAACAAATCCTGTACAGGGGACCAGACATCATGGTCCTTGGCGTCTGGTTTCAAGTCAGGGGCCAGACACCATGCACCCTGGCGTCTGGCGGTCGACAACAACCAGGAACAGAGTGCCTCGACTCCAGAAACAGGGCAGCCAGATGCTAGGGTCCATGGCGTCTGGGGGTGCACCAGAGCAAACCCACTGATTTGCTCTCTGGTTAGCTAACCAGACGCCAGGGACCATGGCGTCTGGACCTGGTGCACTCAAAACTTCTTTCTTCTGTTGATGTTTTTGCTTAGCAACTTGTTGCACACACTGTTAAACATTGGAAATCACAAAAAAATATGAACAAAGCATACTAGTCTCGAATGACAAACATAGTTTTCATATAATATCAAATGACACAAATAGTCTCGAATGACAAACATAGTTTTGACATAATCTCAAATGACACAAATAGTATTGAATGACAAACATAGTCTCGAATGACAACTTCATCACATACAATGTCTCGAATGACATAAATAGTTCATGACCACGTTGGTCCACGATAGTTCAAACGACATGAACATCACATATAACTCGGTTTCCTGTAGCAATGCAAGTCAACAACCCTTTTTCATTCCCATTCTTTCAACATTTCTTGAATCTTGCCATCATCAGTTATTTCAATCAATTTTCTTTCTCTAGGGCCATCTGAGTGCAAGCTGTTGACGTAGTACACAAAATCGTCTTCCTTCAACCCTTGCTTCAACATGAATTTAGTCTTTAACCAATCAAAAGTGATATCCACTTCACTAACTTGCACAACACTTTGAGGAAAGCCTTGGACATGAACAATAGGGCTAAGCACCCACTGAGTACCCTTAGCCATCTGCAAGACACATTAAACTAAGAAAACTAGGGTTTGCACAAAACTATGATACATTAAACCAACCAAATAATGGGGGTGGAGTTGATTTACCTTCTCGTTTGGAAATGCCTTCGATCCAACGGTGAAACAGGACCGATTCGTGAGAGATTTGAGGGGGGTTAGGGTGGTGGATAGAGAGTGAGGGGGGTAGCAGCTCGTGAGTGTGAGTGTAGAAGAATGGAATGAGAGGGCTAAAGGTGGGCCCAAAGCATCTTATCCACTGCTAACTGGCCAAACGCCAGAGACCTTGGCGTCTAGGTGACGTGGCCCTAAACACCAAACGCCACTGTCCCTGGCGTCTGGGGGTGCATAAGAGCCAAACCAAAAAAATGCTCTCTGGTTAGCTAACCAGACGCCAGGGACCTTGGCGTCTGGGTGACGTGGCCCTAAAGACCAAACACCACTGTCCCTGGCGTCTGGGGGTGCATAAGAGCCAACCCAAAAAAATGCTCTCTGGTTAGCTAACAAGACGCCAGGGACCATGGCGTCTGGGTGATGTGGCCCTAAATACCAGACGCCACTGTGCCTGGCGTCTGGGGGGTGCATCAGAGACAAACCAAAAAATGCTCTCTGGTTAGCTAACCAGACGCCGGGGACCATGGCATCTGGCCCTGGTGCACTCAAAACGTGTTGCTTTTGTTGATGTTTTTGCTTAGCAACTTGTTGCACACACTGTTAAACATTGAAAATCACAAAAAAAATATGAACAAAGCATACTATTCTCGAATGACAAACATAGTTTTCACATAATATCAAATGACACAAATAGCCTCGAATGACAAGTTCATCACACACAATGTCTCGAATGACATAAATAGTTCATGACCACACAAGGTCTCGAATGACAAGTTCATCACACACAAAGTCTCGAAAGTCCATCATCGATGCCGGTGAATTTTCCATTTGTCTACTGAGTAGTACGGGGCAACTTTCCCTTCTTGTCACGTGCCTCATCCTCCTCTTGTGCATCGCGAGCCCTTGCAAGTTTTCTTGCCCTCTCTTCTTAACGAGCCTCCTTCTCTTTGTGTGCCCTCTCTTCCTCACGCTTCTTGCGCTCGTTCTTCTCCTTCTCATGATGCTCCCGCTCCAATCCCCTTGCAAAGGACTCCTCGAACAGGCGCTGCCTCCGTAGGCAATCTCGACGTTGGTCCTCTTGGACATCTTTTGGTACCTCGTGATCTATCCAAGTGAAGTACTTGCAAAGTGGAGGAGGCGACTACATAAAAATCATGTTTGTGTTAGTAATATGAGTTCAAACATATTTACATTTTTTGTATGTACGTCTAACATACCGGTTAGGTCATATGCGTTAGTTGGCCGCGCACGATCATGTGCATAGTTGGGACACACGAAAAACCTTCTACCTTCTGTCCATGACTTTTTGCGGTCCGTAGACACCTTCACCTTGCAAACATCACCACACCAACATGGTGGTGTGGGCACATCCTTCTCCTTCTCCTTGTCCAACCTGGCCTCACTCCACGTCTTCGGCATGTCCTCTTGGTCCGCGCACGATGGCCTCGTCCTGGAACCGGATGAAGCCATGCCTACAACAGGAAAAATTGTTAGCAAAATACATGAACAAAGTAAACAAGAAATAGTAGGAAGTATATGCACAAATAATATACCATTATTATTATATCAACCATCTGGATTATGCAAATAACCGAAGGCCGATCCATTATCAACCATTCGTCTACGACGACCACCACCTCTAGCACTTGTGCTTCCTGTACGACCACCACCACCACCTCTAGCACTTGTGCTTCCTCTACGGCCACCACCATCACCTCTTCCACTTGTGCTTCCACTACGACCACCACCACCACCTCTAGCACTTGTGCTTCCTCTTGTACCACCACCACCACCGCTAGCACTTGTGCTTCCTCTACGGCCACCACCATCACCTCTACCACTTGTGCTTCCTGTACAGCCACCATCATCACCTCTTCCACCTTGTTCACCACCGGAGCCACCTCCACGACTTGTCTTTCCTTTACGGCTAGTGCTAGGAATGCCCCCTTTTGAAGTTTTTCTTTTCTTGCATGTCCGCGCATTGTGTCGCCCTTCATCGCACCCCCCACAATTGATAGTGTCAGGAGCCTCCATGAAATGACCGCTACCAAATTGTTTCATGCCAGTGTATCCAGCTAGGTCATCCATATCACCCCTGAACCTCTTAGTTCTCCTTCTACCCTTGGTCTCCACCTTCAGGAGAGGGTCTGGCTTAATATGAGGGCCATGATACTCAGGCCACTGTGATTGGTCTAAGAAAGGGTGAAATCGAGGCACCCATGTCAACCTAGTAGCTTCCACATGGAACTCTTGCATCCGCACGGTTTTCCCATCACAAACATTTATGTTTCTCGCCTTCGCCGCCGTTATCAAATGAGAGCATGGCCAATGATACTTACTAGGCCTCTCGCACTGGCACCACCGAGTCTTGAGACGCACCTCAAATGCAGCACCACCATATTGAAAACTGTCTTGTGTTGTGCCACCTGGCTCATCAATTTGATAGATCATTTCACTTCTGTCGAATATGATAACTTGTTGTCGTGAAGACTTGCTTGCTTGTAACTTCAGCCATTCATCAACCTTTTCCGGATAATCCATTTTTTCACCTATCCATTTTGCAGTCTCTTCAGAATGGCTCTGAAAGTACTCATTAAGCTTGAAGAAGGTATACTCCACAATTGCAGTCACCGGCAATGAACGAGCACCCTTGAGCACATTGTTGAAACATTCAACCAGGTTGCTCGTCATGTCACCATATCGCCTACCTCCATCGTCATGAGCGCGTGCCCACTTGTGCTTCTCGCTGAAATTCCTAGTTAAGAACTCTTTTCCCCCTTCATTCACCGCTGCAATGAGTTTGTTGTACCGAGCATCGAAAGCATCGGTGGTGAAGGCCACACATACATGGGTAAGGTCTTTGCTGAGCTCCTTGCTCTTACATGCCCGGTAAAAGTTGGCCACGAAATGCCTCATGCACCATCTGTGGTGAAGCTTTGGAAATCCTGGAATAACAATGTCCATTGCCTTGAGTATGCCATGGTGCCAGTCCGATATGATGCATACCTCCCTAGCCCCAATCACCTTGTGCCTAACATGACCCATGAACCACTCCCAGTTGTCTTGGTGCTCGGAAGGCACCAAAGCAAATGCCACTGGCAACACATTGTCGTTTGATGAGTGCGCCATTGCTAACATTAGTGTGCCCTTGTATCTACCGGTCAAAAATGTGCCATCTATAGACAAGACCGGACGACAATGCTCAAACGCCTTCACACATTGTCCATAACTCCAGAAGGCACGGTGGAACACTCCCTCGTGATCATCGACCACATGAAACATGCCCGGGTTCCTATGTGCAATCGCGCCCAACAACCTCGGGAGTTGGTTGTATGCTTCTTCGTAACCACCATACAACATCCTAATAGCATTTTCCTTTGCCTTCCATGCCTTCCCATACTTGACTTCATAACCAAATTGCTTTTTCACCGTCCGCATGAGAAACCTCACTTTCACTGTGGGATCAATGCCTATGTCTTTCATCCATTTGTATCCGAGATACTCAGACGTGAGTTGACGGTGTGTCTTTCGAAGTCGTTTCGATGGCGGTTTGCACCGATGAGTGGCAACACAACTTCTTAACACCCATTCTTCGGTTTCTTTAAGCTTTCTTGCACGAACCTTCCATGGGCATCCTTCATGCTCACACTTCACGGTGTAACGCAACTTCATGTCGGAGTGCTCAACATAAAATGGCCTATGGTTCCGAACGGCATAGTCAGACAACCAAAACTTCAGCATAGGCAAGCTCAGAAACTTCACTCCTTTCTTCAAATAAGCATTCTCGTGCTCGTTCTCCTCCCTTGGTTCGCCTGGATCCGGGCATGGTGTTGGCTCAATCGCCGTCATTCTCATTCCACCATCAACAACAGCTTTATGGGCAAGGCTTAGATCTTGAAACAAGTGAATTCTTTTTTCTAAGCCCGTCAAATCAAAATGGATTTGATTTTCCTCCTTTGTGAATCCATCCTCGTCCAAGTCTTCCCCGGACCTTCGTCATCCAAGTCATACGCATATTGACGCCTAAAAGGCAACTCACGATCCATGTCCTTTTGCGCTATGTACGCATCCAAGTCACCAACATCATTACCATGAAACCCTTCCTCTTGCTCTTCATCGACATCATGAGCATCTTCATCCTCTTGAATTACTTTGTCACTAGCAATCACCTCAACTTCATTTGCTTGGCTAGTTGGTGGTTGGCTAGAAGTATTGGGGGCATACAACTCAACCTCATTTGCTTCACTAAATGGTACACGGGGATGTGGTTGGCGATAAGCATTGGGGGCATCAACCACAACCCTATGCTCAACAAGTGGCACCATTGTCCGCTCGCTCATGTCATCCATTGGGGAAGAGACATGCCGGTTCAAATCAATTGTAAACCGAGGAGATTCAACCTTGGTGGCAAACAATTCAAGTGACTTGTCTTTCGATTGGGAAACTTTTTCCTTGTATACATCCCAATGCAAATCCGAGGTGATAGGCATACTTTTCAAGCGAGATTTGGCTCCAACTCCAACATCATACCTTCCTATTAACTTAACATCAACATTGGTGTCCATCCACTTTAAGACATGTCTCACTTTTGCAACAACATCCTCATAGCTAGGGCTTGTATCAAAAACCAATGGTTCCTCACCCGTGTCGGCATTGTTACTCAAGAATGCCTCCTTGTCCATGTAATGAACATTAACAAGTCTTCCCATCTAAAAACAACATGAATGCATTTAAGGCATCAATGAGAATTGGTGTTTATCCAAAAACATTTCATTATATCCAAATCATATCAACACACAATAAGCAAAGTTTACCCTAAACACTAACTAACCCTAACCCCCAATCTTTCTACTCAACAAGCAAATATTCCTACTATACACCATGCATATCACTATATTACCAAAGTTAACCAAGACATTCACACTAAAATAAGAGGGAAAACATGAACTAGGGTTCCACCAACATGTAAAAAATGCAACCAAAATAACAAGATTTAACCAAAAAAAAATTGGGTGATTTGGGGGAGATTACCACAAGCAACAAAGTGATGGAAAGATCCACCTAAGGGAAGCACCTTTTGGAGAGGATTTGAGGGGGAGCTTGAGGCGTGGGAGAGAGTGGGGGAGCAGCAAGTGTTCTTCAAGCTCGGGCTGGATTGGGGAAAGTGTGTGGGGTGGGTCCCACACAGTCTCCCGTGGGGTTATCCACTTACCAGGGCCAGACGCCAGGAACCCTGGCGTCTTGGTCCTTTGCCACGTCAGCAGGTCAACGGGCAGGCGGGTCGTGCGGGCCAGGGGCCAGACGCCATGAACCCTGGCGTCTCCCTTGCAACCCAGACGCCAGGGATGTTGGCATCACCAAAAGAGGTTATAATCGAAAAAAATTTGTGAACGAGGTCAATTCGAGACTTTGTTAGCACAAAAGGTCAAAACAGTGATTTTGCCCTACGCATGCAGCCCGTAGCCATGCGGGGGCGGCGGGGCAAACCCAGCGGGCGACGCGGCATCTTGGTCTGGCGGCGGGGCTGTGTAGACGGGCGGCGGGGCGACGACCGGTGCGGCGGCGGCTTGGGTGGCGGCGGCGGCAGGGACGGCGGCGGCGGTGCCAGATGCGATCGAACAGAGGCGAAAGTCATCGATCGAAGACCTAAACTGATACCAAGTAAAATGTAGTATTTTGGGAAACTGCCCAACACCCAATACGGGTGTGGCTATCTCATCTATATAAGGATACACAACGTGTATAAATACAAGATACAGGGGTATACACAGAAACTACGTATAGACATTATCTAACAGTAATGTCCCCTATACATGGCATGAACTTTAAATCAGTACTATCTTATATAATGTGGCGCATGCCTCACATACAATTTTCAACTTTCCATTGTAGCCCTCACGCTCTAAACCTGGAACTCAAAACGGGTTGTGCAAATAGAAGCGAGGCCGAGGCACGGTGTCGATCAAAAAGAAGATAACGTGCAGATGGTGAGGGCTCTGTAGATGTAGGACTGTCTCCAGGAATACAGGCCCCGGTGCAAAATGCACAATGGGGCCATAAAATTTGAACATTTGCTTATAACAAAACCGAACCATACCCCCGCTTCATTATATAACTCCAAACATATATAATTTCATATATGATTCTCTATGATTTATGAACCAAAAATAAAGTAATACAAAATGCATTCGGACTCCGTGAATCATATGTAGGTTATCAAAGTAATAAGTAAAAAGGCCAAACTTTAATTTCAAACGAGCTCTTTGAAATTTTGGACGCATGGCAGATTAAGCAACTAGACAAACTAGCCTCCCCAAACAATTTGTGTGCAGAGAAAATATGAAAATAATAATCAATAAACTGATGCACATCTACACAAACTAATAGAATTATTCAATACTGTTTACACGCGCTAAATCGCTAACAGACTAACATATTATTCAATAAAAACAATACTATAGAGTAGTAAATTAAATAGACTGTGTAGTTTATATAAAAAGAGGTTGCTGAGTACTTTAGTGCTTCTCCTCGGTGGTGTTGGCCGATGCTACTACGCCGTGCAATCGTTGAGGCCGTGCTGCCTCCTGCTGCAGTGCCGCTGCCGCCATACAACCTGCAATCACAGAAACACAAACGAAACGTTCAGGGAGCTTAGCAGCGGCCGCCCCTATACCTCGCATTAAGCGAGTTGAGTCATCTGACTCGCTGAAGCGCACCAACGATATGGACCGGCCCAGTTCGTGGTAGGTACACTGCCTCCTTTTCTTTTCTTTTTTTGATTCCGCTTTTATTTTACTTACACTTTTAAATATTCAAAACATATATATTATTTACTTCGCATAATAGTTTAAGAAAATGTTAATCATACTTTGAAAAATGTTGAATGTGTATACAAAACATGTTGACCATTAATTAAAAAAATAATGAAATTTCTTGATCATGTATATAAAAAGTCAATCAAGCATTTAAAAAATGTTTAAAAAGTATTTGAAAAATGTTTAAAAAGAATTTAAAAAATGTTGAAAAATTATTCAAAATATTGAATGTGTATTTGAATTTTTTTGAAAAAGTATTTGAAAATGTTGATTAAGTATTAAAAATGTTGGAAAACTACTTGAAAAAATATTGAATACATATTCAAAAATATTGAACGAGTATTTGAAAAATGTTGAACAAGTATTTGAAAAATGTTGATAAGTATTAAAATGTTGAACAAGTATTTGAAAAAATGTTGAATAAGCCTTCGGACAATGTTGAACGTGTATACAAAAAATGTTGATCAATTATAAAAAAAATGGTTTTGACACATACAAAAATGTAGAGTGGAAACGAAAACAAGCACAAGAAAAAAAAGAAAAAAATAATGGAGAAAAAAACAAAACCAACCAAAAAATGGAGAAGAAACAAAATGCAAGAAAAACTAAGAAACAAAATGCAAGAAAGAATGAAAAAAATGGAGAAGAAAAATATATAAAAGAAACAAAAAAAAACAAAAATCTGATGGAATAGCATCAAGTAGGACGCGCCCTACAACTAAACACAAGAGGAATCCTAGTCCGAGTGGCTAGCAACACCGGATCGCAGCCTGGAGACTAGGGATCGAGCGCGCGCCAGTGGGTTGGCCCAATACGACTCATGTGGAGGAAAGACTTCAGCGAGAGTTCCCCTCTCGCCTCGCTTAAAGCAACAAATAGTCGCCGCGCTTAGCAGCGACCGGATGACCAGCCCCAACTACCAGGCTACCAATAAGGCCCCAATTACTTTTTTTGAGGAACGTGAGGGAAATAAGGCCCCAATTACTCGAAAAGTGCAAGCAAAGGCTGGGCTCCATAGAGGCCTTTATTTTCTTTTGCAGAGAAAATACTTTTCTATACTTAAATTTTTTTCTGAAAAAAGTATACATGTAGAAACATAGTTGTAGAATACATGTATAAAATTTCATGAACATACATATTCATATGAGATCTACACAAAAAAGACCAACATATAGATTAAAATAGGTTCTTTCTTTGTTGTATTTGGGTCAGATATTTGTCTTTTTTTTGTAGCATGCAAATAATCAAATTAGTTGATGAAATTTGATACAAACTTGAGGAATATACATATGTATCTGTAGAAAAAATTGACATTTTTTAAAACTTCTAAATATGTTTTGATTTTCTTTTAAACGAGCTCCATGGAGCTTGGTCGTTGCAAATCCTCCAGTACCCAATTACTATGCTATACAGTGCACACTGTTGTTCACATCGGGCTCTAAAGAAATTCGGCCCAAACTGGGGGCCCCTGCATTTCGGGGGGCCTCAGCTCACACAGGCCCCTCAATGACCCTGCATAGATGGTCTAATCAGCGGTAGTAGTAATGCATCCTAAAAACTTTGATTGTCGGTTAATGATAGTTAACCATGCACATTTTTATTGGAAACTAGTGATTCTTATGCACCCTCTAACGGATAAAAGAAGGAAATAGTATGTTTGTGAAAATAAGTTCCAAAAAGTTAGTAAAGAAACACAAAAATATATATGAAAAACTCATTTGCATGAAGCATTTATAACTATTTACCTTAGGATATGAATTATTTAAAATCTTTCATTAGCCAAATCGACACAATTTTTAGTGCCTATGAACTTCGGTAATAATATCTCTTTCCAGGTTTGTATGACACACATGGTTTTTAGATCGTCAATTCGACTCAAAACTTGTGTTATACATTACTAAAAATTTATCCTTAGGTTAATTTTCAAAGGAAGCTTTTAAGCATTTTTGTGGGCTTTTACGGGGCCATTCAACATGAAAGTAAATGTGTAGATGAGCATTGCATTATATGCACTTTCTCCTTGAGACCAGGGATCGAACCCTGGTTCTCCCATTTCCCCTCCTATATTTTTAATCTATATGCGCGCGCCAGTGGGCCGGCCCAATACAACGCATGTGGAGGAAAAACTTCAGCGAGAGTTCCCCTCTCGCCTCGCTTAAAGCGACAAATAGTTGCCGCGCTTAGCAGCGACCGGATGACCAGCACCAACGACCAGGCCACCAATAAGGCCCCAATTACTTTTTTTGAGGAACGTGAGGGAAATAACCCAATTACTCGAAAAGTGCAAGCAAAGGCCGGGCTCCATAAGGGCCTTTATTTTTTTTTGCAGAGAAAATACTATTTGATACCTAATTTTTTCTGAAAAAGTATACATGTAGACATATAGTTGTAGTATACATGTATAAAATTTCATGAACATACATATTCATATGTGATCTACACAAAAAGACCAATACACAGATTAAAATAGGTTTTTTCTTTGTTGTATTTGGGTCAGATATTTGTGTTTTTTGTGTAGCATGCAAATAATCAAATTAGTTGATGACATTTTATACAAACTTGAAGAATATACATATGTATCTTTAGAAAAAAATTAACATTTTTTCAAACTTCTAAATATGTTTTGATTTTTTTTAAACGAGCTCCATGGAGCTTGGTCGTTGCAAATCCACCATTACACAATTACTATGCTATACAGTGTACATTGCTGTTCACATCGGGCCACTAAAGAAATTCGGCCCAAACTGGGGGCCCTGCATTTTGGGGGCCCTCAGCTCACACTGGCCCCTCAATAGTCCCGCGTAGATGGTCTAATCAGCGGTAGTAGTAATGCATCCTAGAAAACTTTGATTGTCGGTTAATGATAGTTAACCATGCACATTTTTATTGGAAACTAGTGATTCTTATGCACCCTCTAACGGATAAAAGATGGAAATCGTATGTTTGTGAAAATAAGTTTCAAAAAGTTAGTAAAGAAACACGAAAATATATATGGAAAACTCATTTGCATGAAACATTTATAGCTATTTATCTTATGATATGAATTACTTAAAATCTTTCAGTAGCCAAATCGACAGAAATTTTAGTGCCTATGAACCTGGGTAATATCATTTTCCAGGTTTGTGTGACATGCATGGTTTTTAGATCGTCAATTCGACTCAAAACTCGTGTTATACATCACTAAAATATATCCTTAGTTTAATTGTCAAAGGAAGCTTTTAAGCATTTTTGTGGGTTTTTACGGGACCATTCAACATGAAAGTAAATGCGTAGATGAGCATTGCATTATATGCACTTTTCCCCTAGGTAGACAGGTACATCTAAATATTACTTTTAAAACTGGTGATCCATACAATGGAATGAAAGGAGAAATTCGTGGAGAAATGGAGTGTGCGCAGACAACAGTCCAAACACTGTTCCATAAAAAATTCCCAAAGAAGACGTAAAGCAGAAGTGAAAACCCCATTGTACTACCCACGCTGAATTCACGCATGCTCACGCGCCCCCGTTACTTATTCACCAGCGATGCATTCACCTGTTTCCCCTTTCGCCCATACTTCCATCGCTGCAGACAAACCCACCCTCCTCCCCGTCGTATCTCACTCTTCACTCCTCCTCAACACATCCACGCCATACCCTTTTTGCCGACGCCGCTTCCAGATCTGGAGTGGCCGCAGAAGCACCGTTTGAGGGTGCGACTTCGCCCGCGGCCATGGTGAATTCGACGGAGCCGCCGACCGAGCCTCCCTCGTCAGATCCCGCGATCGAAAGTAGCGTCGGGGAGGCGGGGGGCACTGCCGCGGAGGCTGTGACAACCTCACTGAGTGCCCACCGCGAGACACTATCGTCGCTCTCGTCGACACTCAAGACGACGGGGAGCCATCAGGTGCTGCGGTATGCTCCCGTCAACCGCGCTGGCGAAGCCATCGCCCGGGCCATGGGCTCGTCCTCGCAGCATCTCAACAAGGTCAGCCAGAGGCTACAACTCGGCCTCGGTGAAGTGACCGTGGCGCCGGTGTCGGCAACCCCAAGGACAACGTGTGCCCTGTGGTCACCGAGGCGGTTTCTCCGCAGCCATTGAAGGCGCACCCCCGCCGCCGCCGCCCTACTATGTCATCCCACACGGACGCGACAGCAGTGAGTGTGCCACCGCAGGCGCCCAAGCGCAAGCGACGGTTGGTCCGCGCCGATGCGCTCGACAGGCCACGGTTCTCCGCGACGCTCTCCGCGGAAGAGATTGAGGAAGACATCTACGCCCTCACCGGCGCACTGCCGCGCAGCCGCCCTCACCACCGCCCACCCGCGGTGCAGAATCAGATCGATGTGAGATCCCGTTCCTCCTCTGCTCCCTCCCTCACTCCCCTTATAATTTGATCTCCTGACGCTCCTCACCAGGGACCCATTTGTAATTCTATAAATGTTCTTGTCCCCAGCTGCTACTTCCCGGCTCACGCTTATCAGAGATCAACATGGAGTCCTACCGGGTGCCAGACGATCGCTGACCCTCTCAACTCAACAAGCGTCGTCGCCCAACAGTAAGCAAGCAAAGTGAATTCGACGATTACAATTCACATTCAGTTCGTTGCTGCCATTGTGAGTTACATAATCCATCGATTAATTGATCACATAGAGTAAGAGTTGGTATGTATGAATCCCATCAGCAGACTAGTTGTAAGCAACGAGTGATGACTTGTCAGTGTTTTTTTTTATTCCGAGTTGTTGTAAGTGAGATACTCTGTTCCGTAGTAATAGTAAGTGATACTCTGTTCCCTAGTAGTAGCACCAGTGGTGGTTCGTAACTTTGTTATCAATCAACGATTGGAAGGACGCAATGTGGTGTACTAGTAATTGCATTGCCATCGTTGGTTGAGTTAGTACGTTCGTTAACGTCCACCCCCAATTGCAATCTTAATGCTAGTACCGCATACAGTTTCTTGCTCTTCTTTCTCTGGAAGATGTTTTTGGTAGCTAACTGTCGTCGCGAGTGACAGTACTACTGGGTTGCATTCTAGCTCGCCGACACATGGGCGCGGGGACCGAATGGTTTCGAAAACCCTGGCACCGCGTGGCCTTGGCGGTGGGCGCTGCATAGTTCATTGTCTATTTCCTGATTCCTTGTGGGGCTGGCGTGTCAAGAAGGTCCAAGTAAGGTAGTTGAATGACAGGCACGTATCTGAACCCTGGGTGGTCCCTATCATCGTCCTCGTTGAGTGTCCCATGATTTGGTGATGCAACACGGTTCATACGCTTTCTGGGTGTGTGGCCAGTGGATGGGCTCTATCTATGCACATATTTAGTTTCTTGCTGGCAGTAGTCCCAAAAAGGTTACCCCGAGCTGCTTATTTATTAGCATATGTTAAACAAATTTGGTTCATATCAATCATAAAAAATATACCATACTACTTGAAAATAGATGGTTTCATTGATTCGTTAGTCCATTAACGATTCCCGTCCTCTGCTCTCCAAGCCGCCTGGTTTTGCAACGGATGGTCGAGATCGGCAGATCGTACCGTTAACCCTAATAGTGCATCTACCTTTGTTGTGGGACGCAACATTGACATGCATGCATATGAAGCTGAAATAAGCTTAAACTACGCTTTATATCGTTTGGAGGTTCTTTCGATGATTCTAATCCTTATGGTTTCCATTCCTATGAATGCCATTTGGATCAAAGGAATGGTACCAGCAAAATTCATTTGGATTAGCCTCCTATATCGCAATTCCATGTGAATTTGAATATTGGCTCCAACCTCTTTTTAACAATCATCTGTATGGGATCGAGACGGTCATTGTTTGTTCTATCCGAGCAACTATTCCTATAGTTTTCATGTCTTTTGTGGCAATAGTATATTTTGCACCCCAAACTTGTCAGATTTATTTGTTATTCGTATTCCTAATATATATATGGTTAATCTCAAGTCATTTATTATCCATTTGAAATGATGTATTTCAAAAGAAATTTCTATGGAACTCGACCCAAAGGATTCATAGGACATCTCCAACCTAAAATAGGCGGCATAAATTTCAAATAATTTAGTCCCGAGTTAGGTAGCCCAAGGCTCACAAAGGAATCCAACTTCTGATCTCGCTCCGAAAAATTGGGGTAGAGAGTAAATTCTAGGCTATTTATCAATCTATGGGAAGAAGATGTTAATGATATAACCATTACATCTAATGCGTTCTCGTTCCTCACATCTCACAGTGTTCCCTCTCTCGGCCATCTACGACCCGCTTTCCCTCAAATTTGGCAAGATTTCACTACTGCAATTACGACCTAGCAGGGACATCTTAGTCCAAAATTGCTCTTTCTGCTGCCCGTGATCTTCATAAAAAATGCGCCAAATATTGAGGGGTGGTGTGGGAATATATGTTTTTTATGTGATATCCTCTTGATTTGGGAGAAGAAATCTAAGGCCTACTTAGACAGAACAAACTTGTGCAAGAGTCTGTGATCTTGGTAAAAATTTGTGTGCCAAACATTGAGGGGTGGTGGGACTTGTTGATGTGATATCCTGCTAATTTGGGAGATGAAATCTAAGGCATGTTTAGACATCCCAAACTTGTGCAAGATTCCACCATCCATAGTTCAATTATTAATCACCATAGAATTGAAAACGCGCTAATACATTGATCTTTAAGACTTGTCGGTCATGTATGATAGCCAATCAGTGTTACGGTGTTAAATTGTCACTAACCAGTTGTTCTCCATGGCCGTAAGTGGTGACAATTTAAAAGATTTTGTATATGTAAAAGATTTTGTGTATGCACATATGAATTGGAATGTTGAAATTATAACTACATGATGTTGTGATTTGTATTCATGTGCAACCCAAAGCTACCAGCCAGAAATGGCATCACAGATCAGCCACTTCGATAGGGCCGGTCAGTGATAAGATTGTGCTTGATGCCTTTATGATAGCTAGCACTAACTGGACGGCTCGTCGGTGATGAATCTCATCACAGACGGGCCAGCTAGCCCGTCAGTGATGATGAAATCCTCATTGATGGGCCGCTAACGCGTTAGTGATGATACGTTTTGGCTTGACAGTTCTATTTGGCATTGTAGTAGCGAATATTTCCTTGCTTGCTTCTCACCATCCTCAACTACATATGGACATCATCTACATGGTCTACATGCTCGCTCTCGACTCGGAGGAGTATCAAAGGGAAACAACACCCTTTATTAGCATGTTGTAATTTTGCTTTGGGATGAACCACAACCCATTCGCTAATCGACGTCTTGTAGATTCATCTAGACTGTGGCATGTGTCTGTGTATATACAGTAACATTTTTCTTCATTTTCTGAATGATGGTACTTGTAAGTGACTATATGATGTTATTTTTATTTGTCATTTTGCATAATCTTGTACACTTTCATTGCAACTACTTACATTTCCAAAATTATTGTCTTGATATTTTCAACATCTTTGATATAAAAATTGGATATTGAAGTTTAGCACTGTTATTTGCACAATCTTTGGGCAAAAAATGGACTTCTGTTATCCGCTGATAGACGAATATGAGTTTGGCCGTACAAAACCTTCTCTACCAAACTTTTTTTTTCATAGAAAGGGGATTTGGTATGTTACGAGTTTGGGGATGGTCGTGCAATTGAGGGAATTGGGTGGGGGACCTCCAAATCCTCTTCAATGAAAACCTTCTTGCTAAATGAGGCCAAAATCTAGTATTGAGTTAATGAAAAGTAACTAAGCACATTTATTAAATGGTACAGTCCATTATACATGGCGCATGCCTCAGATACAATTGCCAACTTCCCATTTTACCCCTCATGCTCTAAACTTCGAACTCGAAATGGTTGTGTAGATAGAAGCAAGGCAGAGATGTGTCATTCCTCAAACAGAAGATCACATGCGGAGGGTTAGGGCCCGATACATGGTTTAATCAATGGTAGCAGTAATTTTATCCTGACAAACCTTCTAAATATAGATTTTAAGTAAATGATAGTTAACAATGCACATTTTTATTGGGAACTAGTGATTTTTATGCAACCTCTAATTGGGAAAAGAAGAAAATAATGTGTTTCTAAATAGAAGTTCAAAAAAGTTAGTAAAGAAAGAAAAAAATATATACTAAAAACTCTTTGCATGAAAAATATATAATTATTTACATTACGGTATGAATTGTTTTAAAAAAAGTCAATTCTCAAAGTGACACAAACTTTATTGCCTATGACGACATGTATTTATGAAAATGGGTACTATTTCTATCCAGGTTTGTATAGCAGGCATGGTGTTTAGATCGTCAATTCGACTAGCAAAATGTGTGTTCTACGTCATTAGAATTATATCATTAGTATCATTATAGAAGGAAATTTATAAGCATTTTTATGGGTTTTTAGGGACCATTCAACATGAAAGTGAACATGTAAATGAGCATTGCATTATATGCTCTTTTGCACTAAGCTAATGGGAACACCTTAACAACATTAAAAAATGGTGATCCATGCAATGGAATGAAAGGAGATATTCACAGAGAAATGGCATACACAACAATACGTATCGAACAACAAATCACATAGTTATATAATTAACTCCTAAAAAAGTCATAAAGTAGAAGTGAAAACCCCATTGTACCACCCGCTGAACTCACACATGCACACGTGCCCCCGTTACTTATTCACCAAAAATGCACCCACATATTTCCCCTTTCGCCCACACTTTCATAACAACACTAGACCATGATGGCGCGTGTTGTTACGCCCGTTTATTTTTGTGATATAATGATAGAAATTTGTGTAATCATATGGCAACACGAAATATGAACATTAACTTTACACAAATATATGGTGTAGGATTGGGTTATTTTCTTGGGTCTAATGGTCTTGATGTTAGTTTGTGCCAAACCGTTGATGTTAAATGTGAGACAGATGCAAATTTGTTAACGGCGAACATCAGTATGAAGTGCACCGCTAAGACTACATTTATTTAAAGCCGGGCAAAACATAAATTTTTTCTAAAGCTATAAATCTTTTTAAAACCATGGCTTCTTTGTTGACATGAAAGTTGCATTGGTGTTTGATATTTTACAAGAAGAATAAGAAGATATTTACGGTAGAGGGGTTAGTGTGCACTATGTTCCCAGCTCCCTGGTTGAGACACAATTACGGTGGCATATTAAGCTAAAGAAATCCCTTTGTCAACCAGAACGCACCTTATATCATAGCTGATATAGTTGTAGAACACTAAATGTAGGGGGATATATATATAAACATATATATCTATATCTATACCTACTAATAGGGGGGGGGGGGGGGGGGGGGGGGGGGGGGGGGGGGGGGGGGGGGGGGTGGGGGGGGTGGGGGGGTGGGTGGGGGGGGGGGGGGGGGGGGTTCCTCTGATTTTTTTGATCTGTTCACGCACGGAAATTATCCTCAAGTTGAAATAAATTACCCACCATACCACCCATAAATAAAAAAACTGTTTGAAACAAAAAAACGCAATGGAGAAAAGAAAAAACCTCACGAACGAGACGCACCCACCCCCGCCCCGCTCCATGCTCTCCATCATTTTCTGTCGATTGGGCAGCGGGCAAAAATATATGGGCATGTGTGGGGACGGCCCAAGGCAAGGCAAATTCTTTTTGCCAACCCATGGAATCAAACTCCTGATCTTCCCGTCCAGGTGCTATTGTGACAATCGACAAAGCTACCTCAATTTTGTGTTAGAAGAAAATGTTGGTTTAATTTAGTCCCACCTTCATTTCTTGCACAATATACATCCAGTTTACATACATTTTTAAGTTTCCTGGGTATCAAGGAGTTGTCCCGGGAAATAAAGGAAGGATAATTTAAGAAAGGAAAGAAAATTGAGGACACCCAATATAGATTCAGAAAATTAGGAAGGAAAGAAAATTAGAAATCGTGCGAGTGCGCGCAAGGAGGTGATTTGCAGTCGGCCACACATGTGTGGACGCACGCACAACGTGCTGCATCCTACGAAAGACAACATAAAAAAAATGTTGAGCGGTTGACGCCGTGTGCACAACGCATAAAGAACATCTTCTTTTCTATTCCTATTCATATGATTTCAGATACATGTCATCTTATTTTCTATGACTTTCCTATTCCTATAAACCAAAGAAGACCTGAATGTTGACAGGCCCGGATCCACGTGAAAATTGTACTAAATCGGACGGTGCCGAGCATAGGTTCGGGTGAACCATGGTCCTGCACCCGTCCGTGGCTCGAAGCTCCCCTACATGCACCCGCCATGCACATATCCCGAAAGAAGCTGCCCTCATATGTGTGGCAACGAGCATGGATTCGGCTGAGCCATGGTCTTGCCCAACATTTTCGTACCCTAATTGATTCGTGATACACATGTGTTGATATAAGCAAGACGGAGAAGCCTCCTCTCCTAGTCTCCCTCGCGTTGCCGTTATACTCTCACACATGTGCAGATGTGCTGCTGTTGGTCAACACTGGATGATGCATTGAAGTGCCGGACTACTGGCCATGCAGTAATGCCCAACTGCTGGGTATGCATGTAGTCGCGGTCGCTGTACTAGCAGTGGTAGATGAGACCTACTAGTTGGCACATAATCGATGACACTGTCGATGGTACCAATGCCAATAAATCAGGAAAAAAAAATTTTAACAGAGAAGGACCCCGAAGGGTCCAGAGCTGCTTTATTCGGTGGGCACACAAATTACATCAAGGACCTTACAAGAAAACGGAAATACAACCAAGCCCTTGAAAATTACAAGCAGGACCTCAAGAAAAAAGTTGAAAACACAATCAGGTCCCTGTCCACCGAGGAAGAAGATGCGCTCAACATCACGGCCGCCGGCGCCGCAGCCGGGGACGAAACCACTTGGCGTCAGGCTGGCGTTGAGCGCCGTGACAGAGTCGCTGAAGGGCCTCCCTATTGGCTCACCGGCCTGGAGGTTGAAGAAGCTGCAGTGCTCACAGCACCACAGCACGGAGTGGCCCCGATGACCATGGATAACCAAGGCAGAGCTTGGCCTCAGTTGATAACCTCTGCAGATAGCAGCAGCTCCTTGCCGTGTAGTTCGTTGCAGAGCAGCGCTCCACTTCCCTCCCTCTCCATCTCCATGATGGCTGAAGAAGAGAAGCCAGCACACCGCATCCCCCACCTCCACACAGCACAAATCCCCCAGAACAAGAACTGAAGGGAACAAAACGAGCTTATTTAGAGGGGCGCCACCAGTTCGGCCCACGAACTCCGCCTTCCACCATGGGAGACCTTGCCCGAAGAGCTTCACCTCGTCCAAACTGCAGCTCGAGAGCAGCCCAGAACTGCGACGCAGAAACGGCATAGCGCCAAACCGCCATATAGGCAAAACACACCCAAACCTACTCCTACAGATATGAACAAAGAGGAGCCGGCCTCCCCCTCCCCATCCCCTCCAGTCGGCAGAGCCGCCGGAGAGCAGAGGAGGAGGCGTCGGGGAGACTCGGAGGACTCTCAAAAAGGGATATTTAGAGCATCTCCACTCGTTAGCTCCCCAGGTACTCGAAATATCGCCGCTCGAGGGCGAACCGGCGAAAATTTTGACGTGGGGGGCTCGGTTCCCAGTCGCCGCCCCAAGACGACATTTTTTACAATACAAATTCGGCTAGATTTGGAAGAAAATGCACGAACTCGATCGAAATTCAGGCGGTTTTCATTGACATTTTGTACAAAATTAAAGACATAAACTAAAAAACTTAGAAAAATAAACTACGCCCTAAAACTACGCCGCTGCTGTCGCCCAGAGCCTACTGCATGCCGAGGAGCTTGTAGAAGTTGGTGTAGTCGCTGCCGTCGTTGTCGTGCACGCCGCCGCCGTCCTTGCTGCAGCCCTGTCCTGGGTCGCCGTGGCGGACGGGGTTGCTCGGCGCCGGCGCCTCCTCGTCGCTGTCCTCGAGGACGATGACGCCGGCCTCCTCGCGGCCGCGGCGTCGAGCAGTGATCTCCTCGAGGGCGCGACGCTGGCGCTCCATCTCCTCTCGGACATAGTCGTCCCGCGCCCATTTGAGGCTGGCTTCCTCGTCGGCGGCCATGTCGATATGCTCCTGCTTGACGACGGCGAGCGGCGTGGCCGGTTCCTTCTTCGGCCTGACCAGGCGAAGATGGCCGCGGGGAGTAGGGGAAGGTTGGCGGCGGCCCTCGTTTATGACAAGGCCGCCGCCGCGGCCGCGCCGGCGCTCCGGGGTCTCCTGGGGCTCGGCCTTGACGGCGGTGAGCGGTGTTGTCGTGTCGGAGGAGTGGGAGCTGGAGGACGAGGATGACGCCCCCGCCATGCGCCGCGGCATCCAAGAGCTGCCGCTCCGGCGCGAAAAAGATGGTGCCGGGTACTCCAGTGTCGTTGCATTGCCGCCCTCGATGTGCTCGAGGACGAAGTGAACGTGCGCCTGGGGACGCCCCACCACTGACAGCGGCCGTCGGAGTTGTGGCGCCACCGTGGCACCGGCGCGCCGTTTGTGGAGGCGAGCTGGTCGGCGTGGCGGCAAGCGAAGTATGCCGTCCACAACGCGTGGTTGTCGGGGGGCGTACTTCGGCTGCTGCCGCGCTTCCTCCGGCAGCGCCGCCCGGATGCGCGTGATCTCGGCCCGGCGGTCGGCGGCGAAGGGCGGGGGCACGGGGATGCCGCCGGCGCTGAGCCTCCACGAGCCTGGCACCCGCATGTCGGGCGACGCCGGGTAGTTGGCCTCGAAGAGAAGGTGCGCTTCCCACTCGTGCAGATGATGGCGGCCGAAGCCGTTGGCCGCTGCTCCGTCGCCGGGGAACCTCTCCGCCATAGGTCGCGGCTTGAGACGGGGAGAGAGAGAGGGCGTCGACCGCGAAGGAGAGAGGGGGCGTCGGCGTTGAGGGAGAGGCTGCGGCGAGGGCAAGTGTTGTGCGGCCAGCGGCGAGGGAGGGTGGCTTTTATAGCGGCGAGGGGCGACATCCGTGTGGACGCGTGGCGGGAGGGGAGGGGGGACGCGCGGCGGCGCGCCTTCACTGCGCCGCCAGTGAAATCAATGGAAGGTTGACCGGCAGGCAGCCTTGGCATTGATTCCTGCGGAAACCGAGGCGATGAGGACGACGAAGTTTCTTGGCGGGCCCACCAGTTTTCGCGCCATTTTTCTTTCCCCGACGCCCCCCAGCGCGCCGGGTTCGGCCTAGGTCTGCCGGCGCCAATTTCGGCCCTAACCGGCGAAATTTTGGCTCCTGAAGACATTACTGGGCCGATTTTTTCGAGCCGGCGATAAAAAAAGGACCGGGGGGAAGGGGGGGGGGGGGGGGGGGGGGGGGGGCGAGCGGAGATGCTCTTATACCCACATGTTGAGGTATGTCCTTATGTGCACCATGGGAAACCGATCACCACGCTCACGGTCCCCACCGCAAACTTCGTGGCTGGCCCTGCTTATCTAAGTCGTGTTCTGAATCGGAGGCAGCGTGCGATCCAATGGCCGACTTTGAATGTTGAAGCTGACGATGGATTCAAGCACCACCATATTGAGGCAACGTGCGATCCAATGGCCGACTTTGAATGTTGAAGCTGACGATGGATTCAAGCACCACCATATTCTTGGTACGCAGACCAGCACCGCTGAGGGCTTAGCCAAGTTGCCTTTTTAGCCATTTAACAACAAAGTGCTAGATATTGTAATGGGATAATTTTTTATGGATAGGATTTTGGTAAGGTATGCAAAATGTGTAGGCAAAATTTCATACATCTACATTGGCAGGTCTAGGCTCGTTGGAGAGCTTTATGCTTTTGATTGATTATGCTTAACACTTCTGTTCACTCATTACTTACTCTCTGTTCATAAAAAATATTTAACTTATACTAAATTGTAGCATGTTCGAGGGATGCATGCAAGCAAAGATGGCCATGATGCCAGCCAGTGGCGTAGCCAGGATCAAGCGACGACCCGGGCCAAGCTCATGGTACAGTAATGAACAGTGGTGGATAGTTGCTACAGTACCTAAAATTAACAAAGAAGCTTGCTGCCACGCCCTAGGCCATGGCAAGTGTAGCCTGGGGCCTGGCTACGCCACTGATGCCAGCTGATAGCACTCACTAACTTGAGAAGTTTACATACCTTTTCTCTAACTAAAACAAAGAGTTTCTTACCAACTACTGAGCCTACCAATTATAAATGAATGACTCTAAAGTAACTACTGAACTTCAGGTCGGTACTTTGTTGTATATATACCTCCATAATTATCCATCTAAGATACTAAAGTTTATTGATGATGCTTTGTTTCAGGATATGCGGAGAAGATATTTGCAATGCAGTTCAAGGAAGATCGTAGATTACATGGCTAAGCAGCCCACCTACATTGGTAATTCGTTGTTGTGATATTTAAATTAAAATGGTGCATGTATTCTGCTGGAGCAATCACATGCCATAGTAATTTCATAAGACCAATTTCTAATTTAATGGTTAATGTATTACTGTGTCTAATATGAAAATTCCAAGCAAAAACAGAGTCACAATTTGTATTTATATGATGAGTAATGAAAGTTTCAACTGTTAAAATTAAACTAAGGTTTTTAGAATAAATTGTGTCTCTCAACTTGTCTCATGTAATCCATTAACTAAATTTATTATATTAGCATGTCTAATTGTTAATGCAACCAGCAGTCAGCTTTATTTCATTTTGAATAAATAAGGTGGGCTATGCATTATATGTTCTCAATAGCTTCATTTGAACCCCGTTGCAACGCACGGGCCCTTTTGCTAGTTATAGCTAAATTATATTACTAAAGTTAGCTTATTGCTCTCGTGTTTTCCAAGCACTGCATTAAAAACTGAATAGTGCTAGAAAGACTACAAAATCCATCCATAAACATAAGAAAGAAAAAAAATGACCCTTGATTCATATTAACAAAACACAGTGTGTATATATTGCAACATGTCAATAGGTCATAAGTAGACAATTGAGAATCTGAACATCATAGAATATTTTTCTTTCAGAGGACTCAATTTCTATATCGGTATAGTAATGGATTCTTGGTAACCATCCTCTTCGATGAATATTAAATGTAGGGGGATATACACATAAACATATTATATAATTTGACATGGCATGCATCATGCAAGTACGAACGAACACTCAGGTGGAACTGCACTTGTTATGTAACTCACACCATCTACGACGTAGAAAGTACAGCTAAATTATATTACTAAAGTTGGCTTATTGCTCTTGTGTTTTCCAAGCACTGCATTAAAAACTGAATAGTGCTAGAAAGACTACAAAATCCATCCATAAACATAAGAAAGGAAAAAATGACCCTTGATTCATACTAACAAAACACAGTGTGTATATATTGCAACATGTCAATAGGTCATAAGTAGACAATGGAGAATCTGAACATCATAGAATATATTTCTTTCAGAGGACTCAATTTCTATATCAGTATAGTAATGGATTCTTGGTAACCATCCTATTCGATAACAATAAAGTTATAGACAGCTAGTATCTAAAAAAAAATGAACGATCAATCAAGACACATGTGTAAAAAATTGCGATGTAACAGAGTTCATCCAGCAGCAGTCCCTCTTTCCAGCAGCAAAAGCTATCATCCCGGCTATGACCCTCCTTCCAACATCAAAGAACAAAGAATATAGCGAACACTTCACTGCAAATATAGTTTTACTACTTCCAAGTCCAAATCCTTCAAGTTATATCGACAGTTTTGCCAATTTGGAGTTAACAATTTAATACTATTTGCATACATATATTCATAATAATTCTAGATTAGCATGCACCGCGGGAAGAACAGAAAGCAAAATTTTAGTTGCAACAATTTTCTGATGCAATTTTAGTTATGAACTTGTATTAGAGCACAAATAAACCATTATATATTATTGCGTATCAAAAGGAACATATTAGGCCAAAAATTAAATCAGTTTAATTTCTTAACACATATGGATGCAAGGCCGCAAGTAATTGTCGCAATTGCATATATGCATAGAAAAAAAGGGCAGCCCGGTGCACGTAGCTCCCGCTTGCGCAGGGTCCGTGGAAGGGTCCGACCGCTGTGGGTCTATAGTATGCAGTCTTCTCTACATTTCTGTAAGAGGCCGTTTCCATGATTGAACCCGTGACCATGGCAACAGCTTTACCACTGCGCCAACAGCTTTACCATCTATGCATAGAGCAGAAAACAAATTTAATGAGCGAATTGACTTCTCATTTCTCATCAATCTGAATAAAAGTGCACTGATGATGGACATATCTTTCCCTGATGGACAGGTTGAAATTGTTGTCAATGATAGGACCAAATGCACAGGAAATTCATGCCAACAACTCTGAATCAAAAAAAGAGAAAATAGACTCACCTGATTGAGCAACACACGACCAAGAATACAACTGCATATACTCCATGTATAAGGGCGCAAGCATGGCATGTACATGATTTATCCAATTACGGTTGGTGTAGGAACTTATTTTGAATTTTCTAAACCCAAAGGCCAATCTAAAATAATTTTCTTCCGAGCCTGAAAAAAGATAGTTAAAAGAAAAGAACACATATGTATCAGTACAGAAGGATTTCTGTTTACAACAACGCATGAAAAATAGTGATACATCCCTGTAATAGCATCCATGATGACCATATAGATAATTGAATAATAAAAATGGATGATAAAAGGTGCCTGCATGAAGAAATACACTGCTGTACGATCTTGGAGCAAAGTAAACATATCTGCAATCTTCAATCTTGCAGGCACATAGCGTTGGCCGTGTTTCCCAGGAGTTTTGCGGGTCATCGTCCTGATTAACAACATTTATCTTCAGGCCTTTGACTCTTCACCTCAAACATTTTCCTTAGTAAATAATCTGCAAAAGAAAGACTGAATTAGGTTGATAAAAGCAAACCACATAAAACAGAATACCAGAACATATCAAATGTGCCATCTAAAAATTGGTGCTCATCAAAGAGTGAATAAATCAATTCTGATTTCTATATCACTCAAATCAAATACTCCCTCCGTCTCATAATATAAGAATGTTTTTTACACTAGTCTAGGCAGGTTAGACCCAATACCGGTAGTGCATCCATGGGTGAAAAACAGTGGGGACAGCGTCCCTGCGGGCCGACAGTAGGCGGTGGCGGTGAGGCGACGGGCGACTATCTCTGGCCCGTATGAGTGGCCTGCGGCATAGGCAGAGGCAGCGTGCGGAGCGTGTTCCATCTCCCTTAGCAGAGCCGGCTCTAGGCCAAAATCAAGAAGAGACCCGGTTTGTTTGATGCACACGTGGAGTAATCGGATCATGCCCCTGCCGCCGCTGGTGATTACCTTTCTTTCTCTATTTGTCTCTCTGACCTAGGTCTCCCCCTAGGCGGATACGAGAGGTCGGGGGAAGCGGAACAGAGCTTGATGCCTTGTGTACACAGAGCTTGGCCCTTGTTATCCTCGCGCGTGGCGTGCGCGTTTTGCACTTCGCCGACGGCTGCCATGCTCGCGCGTTTTGCACTTCGCCGACGGCTGCCATGGATACTAACGCCATGTTCGGAATCGCGCCGCTCCACAATCCTCGCTCCGTGGATTCCGGGAGTGGCTGGGTTGCCAAACAGAGCCTCGTAAAAGGATTAAAGTTGGGGGCACAAACAAGAAATCGGACTAGATCCAACCGTAATCAGATAGTAAGATGTCTGCATGTTGGAACGATTCAGTTTCAGGCGAAGTAATTGGCGTCACAGGAAAAAATAATCGAAACTTGACGGGGCTGCAGCCGGCGTCGGCGCCCACGCCGAGCTCCCTCTAATGTCTAAACAGACTCAAGCACGTCCACCCCTGCATCAACCTCCGTGGTGGGGCCCCCGCCCGCCCGCCCGCTGCAGCTCGAGCGCCGCCCACGGACCTCCCCTAGTAGAAAACAGGGTACTAGTCCCGGTTTCAGAGAGCTTTTAGTCCCGGTTCTGGAACCGGGACAAATCAAACAGAACTAATGCCCAAAACCTTTAGTCCCGGTTTGCTTATGAACCGGGACCAAAGGCGGGCCACGTGGCTGTTCTGGGGCGCCCAGGGAGGACGACCTTTAGACCCGGTTGGTAACACCAACCGGAACTAAAGGGCAGCCACGCGTCAGCAACTCACATACTCTGGGGTTTTTGTTTTTTTTGAAAGGGGGGTTTATTAGGGGTTTTGGATGGTTTAATTAGGGGTTTCATATTGTGTTAGCTATAACTACTACATATAGAGAGAAGTGACCTCTCTTTCTTCGTGCTTGGTCGACGCTAGCTACTACATATAGAGAGAACTCGACGCTACTAAGCAAATGAAGGAATCATTAATTACACAAGATCGTCATGAACATATACAGAGAGAAGTGACCTCTCTTTCTCCGAGATTGGTCGAACAACAAGTTTTCGTATTTCTATCCGACGCTACTACATATATGCAATATAACATATCTTACGATCCTTGACATCATCTATCGAAAGTCAGCTTCAATTTCCACATGGTATTCACTAGGGGTGAAACCGGATCGGATTCGGACGGATAATCCTTATACCATATTTATTTTCGGATTCGGAAACGGAACGGATGCGGATTCGAATACCGGATTATGCGGATTCGGACACGGTACCGTAACGGAACGGCGTCGGATCGGAAACGGTCATTTACCATATTCATATACGAGGAAGATATAAATGCTTCAAACTAAAAGTAAACATACACAATGAGCAAATTTTAATACTTATACTCGTTAAGAACACATAAAGCACTAGATGGTATTAAAATAAGCCAAATAAATCACTAATAAACATATGTCTCGTCTCATAAGTAAAGATAACATTCATATATTACTATTTAATACTTACAAATTCACCCATAAATCGGATTCGGAAATTAAAAGGTCGGATTATCCGGCAAGAAAAAACGGATTATCCTAATGCATCGTATATTAGCAATACCATATCCTATCAATCGGACTCGGATTCGGATCGGATTATTGTCGGATGTGAAAAATCTCTTACCGTATCCTATAAAAACGGATTCGGAAACGGTTTCGGACGGAAATTATCCTTACCACTTTCCCTTGAGTATTCATCGTCTTTATGTATGACGTGGTCAAGAAAGAATCCCGCCAATTCCTCTTGAATTGCTCGTATGCGATCATGTGGTAGGAGTTCATCCCGCATCTGCCACATCTAATTTAAAGAAGGGGGTCAATATATATATATATATATGAAACTCAACATAATTGATGGTAATAAAATAAAATTGTGAATATTATTGTTTACGTACTTCATATTGTTTGTCAGAGTAGCCCCGCTCAGAGGTCGAGCTGCGCATGAACTCGCAAACGTAGTATCCACATAAATGATTCCCGCCTTCTTGCCACAAGCACTTTACGAGAATAGATTTCAATCAAACTGATAATCAAGCATGATAAATGGTATTGATGAAACTAGAATCAATGAGAGATGCGCGGAACTAGCTAGTACTACTTACTTTGGAGTGTGTAAATCGCAGCTCCTTCTGCAGACCCGGAACCATTCCGGTGAACTTTTTCCAAACATTGCCAGGCAAAGAAAATGATTACTTGATATCAAGAAATGAACGAAAGTTGCCGATATGGTGCGATAATGATTGAACTTACTTCTGGAGCATTGCAGTCATGCCTGCATACTCCTGGGGATCTTTACGTCTGGAGTCTAATATAGTTACTACTCCCCCGTCAAGCTTAATCTCTAGCAGAATAAAGTGAAACCTGCGCACGCATAACTCATCAATTACATTACTTAACCTCGATTAAGCGAAACCGAATATGCACAAGACAGTAACACTCACTTGAAGTTGTAAGGAAAGAGTATTTTCCCTTTGTTTTGATGTCGAAGGAACGATTGTAGCAAGTTTTCCTCAGTATCTTTGACTCTCTCTTTTACCGACCATTCATTTACGGTATTTGGCCTAATGAACCCAATGTCATAGATTTGTCCTTTTTTGCATTCGACGATCTTCAATCTGCATAATATAGTGAGGATAATTATATATACATGCAATGAACGAGCTGAGCTAGAGACTTAATTACAGAAGTAATACTTACAGACAGTAGCAAGTGATGAGTTGTTTGTCGAGGGCCTCTTGATTGAATAACTGAAATAACTCCACAAATTCAACATGCAACACCTCAACTCCAATGAGGTCGTGTTCCTCTTTAATTCTCAGCAACATATTGTCGGCCCCACTCTTTCTGCAGGTATCCATGTACCATTCACAATGTTCAAGAAATCGTTAACTGGTAGCTGCTCGTTCGGTTTAGGAGTAGTGATTAATCGGTGAATCATCCTATTAACTGGATTAATCGGTCGACCATTAATCGATAAATTGAATAGAAACTTGCCAACATATATCCAGATTTTTTTTATGTATTATACCATATTCTCATGCTCCCAGCTATGTAGTATACCAAAACATGCTGCCATACACATATGAAAAGTACAGAGAGGAGGTAAACTTATTAATCCTAGCTATTAAGGAGCGGGATGGGGCTGGAAGGGCTTACGGGCCTAAATTTTGGGCTTTGTTTGCCCACCCGTTAATGGGCAAGTAGGGATTAATCGGCATGATAACTGATTAATCGGTCTAACTGGCCAATTAATCGGCCTCACAAGTTAACACGATGAATAGGTGTTATTTGATTCGGCCATGCTATGAGTAGCGATTAACTGGTCTGTTAACTGATTAATCGGGTGAATTCTTAAACAGTGACCATTCATGCAATCTTCGCATCATCGTTGTTAGAGGAGGATGACCAGGTTTGACGAGAGGCTTCCCGTGCTCGTATCTGAAGATCTCTACTGTCTCTAACGTTTCAAACTGTACATCATCGCCCAGGTATCACCAAGATTGGTACCGGGCAGTAGCCCGGATGATTAGCGACGATATCGCTAGACACCTTGAGCGGGGGGCACAATTACTTCGCCTGTTCGCCGAGCTGGGGAATTGTTTTCCCACTTCTTCGTTTTGCTTCTCTTGCAGCACTGCAAGTACTTCCCGACCGCTGCGCTCCCTTATATGTCCTTTCAATAATGCACTCATAGTTGGATTGCGGCTGAGACGGTGGTGGTCGCTTAAGGGCACGCAGAGTGCGCTTCACTTTCACCTGATCTATTGTTTCCTTCGGAGGTGGAGGTTTCCGTGCAAAATGGCCTCCACTTCGGCATCACTGATTTCCGCGTTTTCCTCGTCGGTCCTCTCATATGGTAACTTTTTCAGAGGCTTAAGGCTTGGACCGTATTTGTATTTCTTCCCGCCTCTTGTACTGCTAGCCGCCGGAGCGGCGCCGTCTCTCTTCCGCCATTGCTGACGCGGCGGAGTCCGCTGATACACCGGAGAAGGCGGAGTGCTCCGACGCGCCGGAGGAGGCGGAGGAGGAGGCGGAGTGCCCTCACGCGCCGGAGGAGGCAGAGGAGGAGGCGGAGTGCCCTGATCACTCGCCGGAGGACGAGGAGGAGGAGGAGGAGGCAGAGTGCCCTTACTCGCCGGAGGAGGAGGAGGAGGAGGAGGCGTCCAGTTTGGAAGCTTGATGTGCTCCTTCCTCCATAGACAGGTACTCCTTAAAGCATAAAACAGATGAATCTCCCCTTCACCTGTAGGGTAGTCAAGCTCCAGCTCCTCAAATCCCTCCATTATTTCATCCACCGTCACAACAGCATAGCCATGTGGAATCGGACGGCAATGAAAAGTTCCCTCAGCTTGAGGAGGTACAATAGAGCCGACGGCCGCCTTCAAGGTCAGGTTCTGGCATTTCGTCATTAGCTCGCAATGTTCAGCCTCCGTGATACTATCCACGGGGTAGCGAGGAGTCGTAAAATTAGGCTGAACGAGCTTCGTGGAAGCCACGCCGCTTCTCCGCTGAGATGGTGGGGTAGCTTCTGGGGCAGCGTCGAAGCAAGGATCTTCGCGCCGCTGAGATGGTTGGCCGGTAGCTCGCTGGCTCTCAAGTTCCTCTAGCTTTGCTATTCTTGCATTGAGCTTCTGCATTTCGCTAGCTTCCGCTTTCCTCTTTCTCTCTCGGCTTCTGTAACCACCGCTGTCGGAAAACCCATGGACCCACGGAACGGAGCTTGGTGTGCCTCGTGTTTGTCCAGGATGCTCAGGATTCCCGAGGGCCTCTGTTAGCTCGTCCTTCTCTCTATCGGGAATGAACGTCCCTTCCTGCGCTGTCTTGATATATTTCTGAAGCTTCGTGATGGGTATTGCAAGTTGCTCGTCTGTCCAAACACACTCCCCTGTTTCTGGGTCCAAAGTTCCCCCAACCCCGAAGAAACAAGTCCTTGAACGATCTGGCCAGTTCAATGTCGCTGGTTGGACCCCTTTAGCAAGCAGGTCTTGCTCAGCTTTGTCCCACAACGGCTGGGCTTTGTAGTAGCCACCTGACCCCGTGTGATGGTGATACTTCTTCTTTGCATCATTTTTCTTGTTTGTCAGTGACCTTTTCTTACCCATCTTCGATTTCTTGTAGGCCACAAATGCGGGCCAGTGATCTCTTATCTTCTCATATCGACCGATGAATTCTGGAGTCTCCTTTTTCTCGACAAACTTTGTGTTCAACACTTTCTTCCAGTTCCTGAATAGTTCTGCCATCTTCTTAAGAGCAAACGCCTTGACCTTTCGCTCTATAACCGGGTTATTCGGATCCTCCTCTGGCGGTAGGCTGAAATTTGTCATCAACGAGGTCCAAAGATCATCTTTCTGTCTATCCTGGACATAAGAAACTTCAGGGTCCTTATTCTTATTCCATTGCTGGATGCTGATCGGGACGCTGTCCCTAACAACAACTCCGCACTGATGTACAAATGCGTCCTTGGTCCGCTTGGGAGCAATCGGTTGGCCATCTTTCACGACTTCTGTGATCATGAACCTTTCATCCTGGCGCAACCTTTTCTTCGGGCCTCGTCTCCTTACGGAAGTTTTGCTCGATCCGAAGGGCTAAAAGAAGAAAGAAGCGTTAATATATGTACATACCAAAACAATTAATGCATCAAGTCAGCACAGGCTTAATTAATATATATATATACCTCACCGGACTTTGCAACAGCTCCCTCCTTCGTTCGGTCACTGGAGCCGTCATCATGATCTCCTTCCTCCGCCATTCGGTCACCGAAGCCGTCATGAACTCCTTCCTCCTCCATTGTTGGATCACCAGAGCCGTCATCCTCTCCTTCCTGACCATCGGTGTCGTTGAGAAACGACAAGGGATCACCTCCGGCGAGGATTATATCCCCCAACAACTGTTCTTGTTCTAAGTCTCTTTTCATAGTTTCTGCAAATATTACAACATGGCAATATACAAACATGAGAGATGGATTAGTGGCAAACATAGACCTATAGCTAATCACAACAGGAATCATATGCATATATGAGCAATGTATTAGTTGCGGACCGCCTCTCTCATGCATGTCCGACGTCCCCCCTCATGTCGAAGTTATCGGGGAGGGGGTAGATCGACAACGATGCTCGTTCTTCTAGGGTTTGGGTGGCCTCGATACTTGGTCGGGCGAGCGGACCGCCTCTCTCTCATGCATGTCCAACGTCCCCCCTCATGTCGCCGTTATCGGGGAGGGGGTAGATCGACAATAACACTCTTTCTTCTAGGGTTTGGGTGGCCTCGATAGTTGGTCGGGCGAGCGGACCGCCTCTCTCTCATGCATGCATGTCCGACGTCCCCCCCTCATGTCGAAGTTATCGGGGAGGGGGTAAATTTTAACTTAGTGAGTCTTTTAATTAACTCATTTTGAATATATGAACATTTTAACTTAATAACTTGGTAAGTTATCGGGGAGGGGGCTCGGCGTCGTGGCATACATCCATGGATCATCATTGCTCATATATCCATGGATCATATATAAAAACTTTCTATGAACAAAAAAAAAGCATACATCAATGGACAAAAAAAATTCTATGAAAAAAAAATCATACATCAATGCATACATATCAATGGATCATACATACATCTGCATATACATATACATACAGCATCCATACATACATAAATGGACAAAAAAAATGTATGAACAACAAAAAGGCAGAGAGCAGGCCGGGGCTGTACGATTTGGAACAAAGTAAACATATCTGCAATCTTCAATCTTGCAGGCACATAGCGTTGGCCGTGTTTCCCAGGAGTTGTGCGGGTCATCGTCCTGATTACCAACATTTATCTTCAGGCCTTTGACTCTTCACCTCAAACATTTTCTTTAGTAAATAATCTGCAAAAGAAAGACTGAATTAGGTTGATAAAATCAAACCACATAAAACAGAATACCAGAACCTATCAAATGTGCCATCTAAAAATTGGTGCTTACCAAAGAGTGAATAAATCAATTCTGATTTCTATATCACTCAAATCAAATACTCCCTCCGTCTCATAATATAAGAGTGTTTTTTACACTAGTCTAGGCAGGTTAGAGCATCTCTAGCAGACCCCGCATCCCGCCGGCCCACAAAACGCGTTTGCAGTTCGCGGAAAAATGGCTTTGCGGGCCGGCGCGGACGGCCACAGAGGCAGACCCCCCAAACGGACCCGTATAAAAGGATATTCGTAGAATATACTTATTTACGGGTCGGCTTTGCGGGGTCTGCTCTTGCGCCCCTGCATCCCGCATCCCGCCGGTCCACAAATATCAATACCACACCACAAAAACAAAACAAACATCCACACAACAAAATAATTATTCAGAGAAATTATCAATACCAACACAATACAACAATCATCCACATTACAAATAATTATTCAAATCACCGAAGCAAACTAAATAATGGAATACAAAACTTGTCCCGAATACAAATACAAATCAATAGAAAAATGAGTTTGTTACTGTCCAGCCCTCTGCCAATGGTGCTCAATGAGATCCTCCTGAAGCTGAAAGTGGGTGTTTGCATTTTCAATCTCCTTGTATGTTTGAAGAAAAGCTCTAATGCGGTTAGGGTCTCTGGCTGGTTTGACACGGCTACCCACATTATCGTAGAAGAACTCCAAGTTCATGCCTCTCTCATCTTCGAGAATCATATTGTGAAGGATAACACAGCATGTCATGATGTTTTTCAAGGTTCGCTTGTCCCAAAAATGAGCAGGACCACGAACAATGGCAAACCTAGATTGCATAACCCCGAATGCTCTTTCAATGTCTTTTCGGGCTGCCTCTTGCACCCTTGCGAATTCACATTGTTTTTAGTTTTGGGTTCTTTGATGCTCTTGACAAATGTGCACCAAGGAGGGTATATACCATCTGCAAGATAGTACCCTTTTGTGTATTCATGCCCATTGATAGTGTAATTGCAAGCAGGAGCATCACCACTAGCAAGCCTAGCAAACAAATGAGACCGTTGCAACACATTGATATCATTGAGAGTGCCCGACATACCAAAGAAGCAATGCCAAATCCATAAATCCTCGGATGCTACGGCCTCTAGCACAATTGTTGCATCACGAGACTTGCCACAATACATTCCCTGCCATGCCTTCGGGCAATTTTTCCAAGTCCAATGCATACAATTGATGCTACCTAGCATGCCAGGCCAACCTCTCCTCTCATTAGATGCCATCAATTTCTTTGTGTCATCCTCATTGGGTGCCCGAAGATATTCAGGACCATAGACACGGATGATCACTTTGGCAAATCTACGCACTGACTCAATTGTGGTATCTTCACCAATGCGAAGGTACTCATCGGCATAGTCAGCCGGAACGCCATATGCAATCACCCACGTAGCTGCGGAGATTTTTTGATATGCACTAAATCCCTTCAAGCCCGCATCATTTCTCCTTTGAGTAAAATACCGACAATTTGCGTCGCAAGCTTGAACAATTTTCACAAAGAGGGATCGGCGCATTCGGTACGTTCTCCGGAAGAGGTGCGGTGGATATGTTGGATTCTCCGCGAAGTAGTCTTGCATCAACATCTCATTCCCGAGATGGCGATTTCGAGGAATGCAAAGACGCCTGACGGTCGACCCTCGCCGCCTCTTTCGGTTCTCGTCCTCGTGCTCCTTCACGGCAAGAGCCATCACCAACGTCTGCTGCTGAAAGTTTGAAAGCATCGTCTCAACATCCGAGTCGTCCGAATCGGACGAATCAGAGAGCAAAAACTTCTCGCACGGGCTCAATTCCATCTACATGAACAAGAATCACACGCCGCATCAACCAACTATGCATAGCGCTCGGCACAAAGCACAAACAAACACTAACCAGCGGCTCGTGGGGCAGGTGATCCCTGGTGGCGACGAGGGGCGGCTCGAGGGTGGTCGATCCCCGACGGCGACAGCGACGAGGGGCGGCTCTTCTCGCCGGATCCGGGGGGCAGTGCAGTGTATCGGTGGTGGAGGGTGGGTGACGCCCCCGCGGCGTGATTCCGCCCGTAGATTTGGCCGGAATCGCCGGCGACGGACGGGCAGAACCAATGGCGGGCGGCGGCGGAAGGAGGTGGGGAAAGGGCGCGGGCTGAAATGTCGCTCCCGCCAATCGTTTCACTGCGATACGGGGTGTAACATCCCCAGCCTCACACCACAGTGATCACCTTCTGATCATGCCAAGTCACCATGATAAACTGTGCTTGAACATCATTATTGTCATCCATTTCAAATTCCAATTCAAATTGCAATTCAAACCTAAAGTGAAAATATAAAAGATGTTCAAATCAGAAACTAAAATGTTCATTAAATAGAAAATAATTCATACTAATTATGTTCAGGAAAACAACATCACCAAAATTTTCTAAGTAATCCAAACAACTTAAAACAGTAGCTAACAACAACATTTAATAACATTTGATTTAATACAAATTACAAATGGAACCATATTTTATCCAAACAAGTTTCTGGTGGTAAGTAATATTGCACTGTATTAATTGAACCAACTAACACATTTTACAAAACTCAGCTGGAGGCCTAACATTTACCAAACAGTGATTAAAACATAAAACAGAAAATAAAAACAAGAAAAGGACTTACCAGATACTGTGCGGCTGGGCTTTAGTTGCACAGTGCAAGGCCCAGCCCACCTCGCAGCTCATCCCCATCCTCCCGCGCTGTCGCGCCCGAGCGCTGACACGGCGGCGCTCGCCTCGCTGTCGGCCATCGGATGGCTCTGCGACGTCGTTAAGTACTCCCTCGAGCTCCTCTCCCCTCCCCCAAACCCTAGCCGCCCCACTTGCCCCCACCTGCCTCGCTCCTCTCCTCTCTGTCCCGAACAAAAGCCGCCACCGCGCCTCGCCGTCGTTGCGGCCAGAGGCCACCTCGAGCTCCAGGAGCTTGCCCATCAGCCGTGCCTCACTCTTCTCCGTCGCCTGCACCACGAGCTCGACCTCGAGGAGCACCGGCAACGCCGCCCCTGCCGTTCTTCCTCACCGGGATCCGCCTCGGCTGCCGCCGTCGGTCCGCGTCTTCCGGCAACGCCCGTCGTCCCCGAGCCCTCTCCTGACCCCTTTGTGACCTCCACCTACACCCCTGCATCTTCTTGGGTTCGGATTCGAGCTCGAGCATGCCTATCCATCAATGACCGAAGCTTGCCGCCACCGTCGTGTAGCTCACCGTCGATGTAGTCCGCGTCTAGCCAAATGGGGCACGCAGGTGTGCTCCTTGTGCCCAGTACGCGCCGTTCAACCTCTACTTTCGCTCGTTAGTGAACCGCGTCGCCGTTTCGCTGTCACACCCGAGCGCCGCCGTCCGCCACCATGCTCACCGTCGCCGCTCCGGTGCATCTCCGGCGAGGCTGACCCCACCAGTGGAAGCGGCGCAGCTCTCGCTTCCGAACGCACCAAGTTCCGTAGCGAACCGTGCAGTGCAGCGGTTTTCCGGCGAACTCCGGCGAGGTTCTGGCCGTCGCCGCCGCGTCTCGCCTCACCGGTGGCCGGTGCCGACGTGGCTGCCACCTGGCACCGCAGGCCCCGCCACCTGAGCCACTGACCATGGGCTCCACTGGGCCCCTTGACTAGGGTCAACGCTGACTGGGCGACCCTGTGTCTATGACATGTGGGCCCCACTTCAATAAATGATTTAAAATAAATAGATAATCTGCTAATTAATTAGTTAGTTAATTAAATCACTAAACACCCACTGACTACTGGGCCCCACTCGCTAATTAGATTAGTTAGTTTAATTTAACTCTGTTAAGTTAGCTCAGTCAATGACATGTGGGTCCCACTGGACCCACTTGTCAGGTTTGACTGGTCAACCGACCAGTTGACCTGCTGAGGTCACCTCTACGTCATGCAGATGTCACACAACCACTGTTCTGGATAATGTTGAATTAAATGATCGAATAAATTCAGAAAATGTATAAAACTTTGAAAATTCATAGAAATTAAACCGTAGCTCAGATCGAAAAACTTTGTACATTAAAGTTGCTCAGAACGACGAGACGAATCTAATCGTGTCGTCTGATTCCATGTCGAAACCCTCTACGTAGGTGAACCCGCAACTTTACGTCCGTTTTCGGTAGATGAATAGTGCATATACACCGGTTAAGGAATCCCACTTAAATCCTAAAATAACTAAAATGACTTAGACATATTTTTAGGCAACCCTGCACTGCACCATAACATAGCATGCTCTGTGTTGCATATGTTTGCCGTGTATTTATTTGTTTCATCCCCCTCTTCTCTCTCGATAGACCCCAACACTAACGTCGTCCCCGAGGCCGACGCAGCTCCGGAGACCGACTACACCGTTAACGACCTTGCCCTTGCCACAGAGCAACCAGGCAAGCACCCCCCTTTTGAACATTCTGATATCGCCTATTCTCTTCTCTCTTATGCTTGCATTAGAAATTGCTGCTGTTACTGTTATCCTATTTCTGCTGCATAGCCTGTTTATTGTAACCTGCTATTGTTACCTACCTGCTTGTCCTAAACTGTTTAGTATAGGCTGGGTAGAGACCCATCAGAGACCCCCACCTTGTCCCGACTACCCCGCTGGATTATCAGAAGACCCGATCAACAATATCGAAGACCAGGCCCCGACACCGCACATCCCTTCCCCCTTAGTTGCTCGACACTACTGGGTTACTATCAAGTGTCGAGGGTGATACCTCGTCAGCACTTCTGATGTTAACCTTGTAGGTTAGTTCATTGGTTATGGTCATCGAGGGTGATTCATCCTTCACCACTCCCGGTAACGACACTGTCGTGCAAATCCTCAAGAGTGGACTTCGAGGGTGATTCCTCCTTTGTTCACCTTGACGATAACATCAGGTGGAATTCCCTCGAGGGTGATTCCTCAGGGTTCCCCTTGGTGTTAGACCCACCGTTACTATGGTTACTATGACTTTACACTGAACCATGTTACTAAAGACAGGTCGGCCCTGAGGGGTACCCGCGCAAGCTTAATTGCGAGAGATGTGGAGTCGGGTGGACCTGGAGGGTGCCCGAGAGTTGAATACAAGGCGTGGCCGGGCATTCTTAGCCCTTGCCGCAAGTCCTCGAGATGGGGCGACGGGGTCACATCGATCGTGAGTCTCTGCTCGTTACCGCCCGCTCCTAATCCACTACCGGTTGGAATATTTGATCCGATGGGCCTTTGGCCTGATAGCACTAACCATCACGTGGGCATAGTATGGGCGTTCTGCGTCGTATGCATGAGTCGAAGCTTAATTAACGTCAGCGAGGAGCGGCGCGCGCTGGATTGGACTGGTTAAGCCCGCGCTTGTATTAAGGGGGCTAGGTCTGCTTCCAGCCACCCTCGCAACGCACAGGAGCGCCCCGAGTGATGGCCCAAGACCCCTGGGGGCATAGGTTTAGTCCGGCGTGCTGACCTCTCTGTTAAGCCTAGGTCGGGTTGCGGCGTGTCGTTTGGCCGAGGCCGGGCATGACCCAGTAAAGTGTGTCCGGACGGAGTTAAGCGAGCATGGTGGGTATGCTGGTGCACCCCTGTGTGACAACCCCGGCTTAATCGTGCACTAACCATACACGCAAATGCACACAATCAAGCCTAAGGACTCACTTGAAGATATCACAACACAACTCTAAAACATAAATAAAGTCATACAAGCTTTATATTACAAGCCAGGGCCTCGAGTGCTCGAATACATAGCTCGATGGCATACAAGCGTCAGCGGAAGCATCAGATATCTGAGTACAGATATATTACAGAAATAGAGATAAGCCTTTAATTAGAAATGTGGGGCAAAATAAAATACTACGATCGAAAGGCGTAGGCCTCCTGCCTAGGACCCTCCGAACCTACTCCTGGTCGTCAGTCGGCTCCTCGTAGTAGTACTCGCATGGAGGGTAGTAGTAGTAGCCGTCGGCGGGGGCAGCTATCTCAGGGGCTCCGTCATCTGATTGCATCAACGGATATGGGGGAAAAAAGAAAGCAAAGCAAGCATGAGTACTCATCCGAAGTACTCAGCAAGCAAGGATCTACACTACATGTGCAACATTATCAAAGGAGGCTGTATATGTGGAATGAGCTGCAGAAATGCCAGAATAGAGAGAGAAGGCCTAGTCCTATCGATGACTAGCATCTTCAACATCTTCAGCGGTCTTGCAGCATTAGAAGAGTGCAGATTAGCATAAAGTAAAGTAGTAGTAGTGTTATCAACCTCGCCCAGAGATCCTTTCTCGACTCCCTGTGAGAAAGCAATCCCAGAGCCATACTATCCAGTTATCATCTCAAGTAACCAGTTCTAGCTGTACCGATCGGGATACAACTCCGAGTGTCCGTTACCGTAGGACAGGCTATCGATAGATGTTTTCTTCCCTGCAGGGGTGCACCAACTTACCCACCACGCTCGCTTAACTCCGGCCAGACACACTTTTCTGGGTCATGCCCGGCCTCGGCTAAGCAACATGCTGCAACCCAACCTAGGCTCTAAAGAGAGGTCAGCACGCCGGACTAACCTATGCCCCCAGGGGTCTTGGGCCTTCGCCCTGGGAACCCTGCACGTTGCGAGGATGCTCCGAAAGCAGACCTAGCCCCCTTAATACAAGCGCGGGCTTAACCAGTCCAATCCAAAGCGGGCCGCTCCTCGCTGTCGTCTATAGAGCTTCGGCTGATGTATACGACACAAAACGCCCATACTATGCCCACGTGATGGTTAGTGCTATCAGGCCAGAGGCCCCTCGGATCAAATATCCAAACCGTTAATGTGTTGGTAGTGCGGTAACGAGCAGAGACTCATGAAAGATGTGACCCCGTCGCCCCGTCTCGAGGACTTGCGGCAAGGGCTAAGAATGCCCGGCCACGCCTTGTGTTCAACTCTCGGGCACCCTCCAGGTACACCCGATTCCACATCACTTGCAATTAAGCTCGCGTGGGTACCCCTCAGGGCCGACCCATCTTTAGTAACCTGGTTCTGTGTAAAGTCATAGTAACAATAGTATCCGTGTGTCTAACACCAAGGGGGAACCCTGAGGAATCACCCTCGATGGAATTCCACCTGATGTTATCATCAAGGTGAACGAAGGAGGAATCACCCTCGAGGTCCACTCTTGAAGAGTTGCACGACAATGTCGTTACCGGGAATGGAGAAGGAGGAATCACCCTTGATGACCATAACCGATGAACTAACCTACAAGGTTAACATCAGAAGTGCTGATGAGGTATCACCCTCGGCACTCGATAGTAACCCAGTAGTGTCGAGCAACTAAGGGGGAAGTGATGTGCGGTGCTGGGGCCTGGTCTTCAATCCCGTTAATCGGGTCTTCTGATAATCCAGCGGGGCAGTCGGGATAAAGTGGGGGTCTCTGATGGGTCTCAACCCAGCCTATACTAAACAGTTTAGGATAAGCAGGTAGGTAACAATAGCAAGTTACAATAAACAGACTATGCAGCAGAAATAGGATAACAGTAACAATAGTAACTTCTAATGCAAGGATAAGAGAGAAGAGAATAGGCGATATCGGAATGCTCAAAAGGGGGGTGCTTGCCTGGTTGCTCTGCGGCAAAGGCAAGGTCGTCAACGGTGTCGTCGGGCTCCTAAGTTGCGTCGGTCTCTGGGACGACGTCGGTGTCGGGGTGTAACGAGAGAGAAGAGGGGGAGGAAACAAATAAATACACAACAAATAATGCAACACAGAGCATGCCATGCCTAGGATGCAATGCAGGGTTGCCTAAAGATTGTCTAAGTCATTTTAGTTATTTTTGGATTTAAATTGGATTTATTATCCGATGTATATGCACTATTCATCTACCGGAATAGGGCTAAAAGTTACGGGTTCTCCTATTTAGGGGGTTCCGAAAAGAAATAGATGACTTGATCAAATTTGTCTTGTCGTTCTGAGCAACTTTCATGGGCAAAGTTTTTCGATCGGAGCTACGGTTTAAAAGTTATGAATTTTTAAAGATTTAAATGATTTTTTGAAATTATTTTTATTAACAGAAAAGGATATATGACATCAGCATGAGGTCACCACTGCGTCAGCAGTCAACAGGACGCTGACCAGGGTCAAACCTGACATGTGGGTCCAGTGGGACCCACATGTTAGCCTCTGTTAGTTAACAAAGTTTAAATCTAAACTAAACAGAACTAATTAGGGTGTGGGCCCCATATGTCAGTGGGTGCACGGGTTAATTAACCAATTTTATTTATCAAAACATGTAATTAGCCTAATATCCAGAGGAGGCCCACATGTCATACACCGTGGGTGAACAGTAGCAACATTGACCAGAGTCAACGTGGTCAACAGAGGTGCTGGGGCCCACTCGCAGCCTCTCAACGGGCGGGCCCCACTTGTCCACGTCGGCGGTGCCGCCGGAAACAGCTCCGGCGACCATTTGCGCGGCGGCCGATCGCCGGAGTGCGTCGGAATCACGCTAGAGAGCATCATTTGGCACGTGGCTGGGTTCTTTCGGACGGCCTCTCGACGCCGCGTTGTTCTGTGGTGGTGGTCGGAGCTGGGGTGGCCGGAAACGGCGGTGGCGAGCGGCGGAGCGGACGCCGGATTTTGGACGTCGACGGATCCGGTGCTGCACGGCACGGGAAGACACGCTAGGGGCCTCGTTGGACTCGCACGAGCTCCAGGAGCTCGATGCGGGGTTTGGCTGCACGTGACGGCGACGATGGCCATTGCAGCGAGCTCGCCGGCGGCAGCGCGTTCGGGCGCAAGAGGAGCAACGGCTACGGCGTGAGCTAGGGAGCCTAGAGGGCAGAGGAGGGAAGTAGCTCACCTAGCGGCACACACGTATGGCCATTGGTGGGTTAGTAGCTAAAGAATGTCGCTGGGGAAGAAAAGGGATCGCCGGTGACCCGAGGTAGAAGACGGCGCGTGCGGGCGATGTAGAGCTTCTCGGCTCCCTCCAGCGGCTCCAGAAGACGTGGCGGTCCACGGCGGTCCTCCCAGGACGAGTAGTCGAAGCAGAGAGGCCGTTGGCCATGGCGGTGGCGAAGCGCGGCGACGGTGGCGCTCGGGCGCCGGATCTGAGGAGGAGGGGGAGCCGACGGAGCGAGCTGGGAGAGGGGGAGAATGACGAGGAGGACCAGGGGGGAGGCACTAGGCCTCATCCGTATCCCCTCGACGGCAGGGCGTCGGTGGCCGTCGTCGTGTCTTCGCGCGGCCGGCGCGCGCGCGCACAGCCACGGCGGTGGCGACACGACGAAGGAGAGAGAGAGAGAGTTGGGCCAGGTGGGCCGGAATCGGGGCACTGTGCACTTAGGCCCAGTGCACAGTGCCTCTTTTCTTTTTATTTTTCTGTTTTCTTTTATTCTTTTCTTTTACATTTTATTTTTAAGTCCATTTGACTTTTTAAAATATGTGACTTGCCAAATCAATTACTAGGCAATGGTTGGCACTGCCACAAAAAGTTTGGGCATTTTTGGAATTCATTTAGAATTTACAAAAATGAATATGGCACTTAAAAGGCTCCTTTTTGCACTGTTTTAAATGCTAATGCCAATTTGAACTGATGATGATGTTGTGTTCCTTAACATCTAATGGTTTTGGATTATTTGCTATAAGGTGAACATTTTTCCCACAAGTTTTGAGCAACTTCATATTTCACTATTAAATTTGAGGTGATTTCAGAATAGAATTTGGATTGTTTTGATTAACCACTATGACTAGGCACTGCAAATGAAGTGACTTGGCATTATTAGCAGATGATCACAGTGGTTATTACACAGGGGTGTTACACCCTGCAGGGAAGAATTAATCTACCGATAGCCTGTCCTACGGTAACGGACACTCAGAGTTGTATCCCGATCGGTACAACTAGAACTGGACACTTGAGATGATAACTGGATAGTATGGCTCTGGGATTGCTTTCTCGCAGAGAGTCGGGAAAGGATCTCTGGGCGAGGTTGATGACACTACTACTACTTTACTTTATGCTAATCTGCACTCTTCTAATGCTGCAATACCGCTGAAGAGGTTGAAGATGCTAGTCTTTGATAGGACTAGGCTTTCCCCTCTATTCTGGCATTTCTGTAGCCCAGTCCACATATACAGCCTCCCTTTGATAATGTTGCATATGTAGTGTAGATCCTTGATTGCTGAGTACTTCGGATGAGTACTCACATTGGGTTTGCTTTCTTTTTCTCCTCATATCCCTTTTGGTGCATCCAGATGACGGAGCCCCTGAGACCGTTGCCCCCGCCGACAACAACAACTACTACTACCCTGCTGGCGAGTACTACTATGAGGAGCCGTCCGACGACCAGGAGTAGGTTTGGAGGGTCCCAGGCAGGAGGCCTGCGCCTTTCGATCGTAGCTTTTGGTTTTGCCCGGCCTTCTTAAAGGCCTATCTATGTTTCTGTAATATATCTGTACTCAGATATCTGATGCTTCCGCTGACGCTTGTATGCAAGCTTATGTATTCGAGCCCTCGAGGCCCTTGGCTTGTAATATAAAGCTTGTATGACTTTATTTATGTTTTAGAGTTGTGTTGTGATATCTTCAAGTGAGTCCTAGGCTTGATCTTGTGCATTTGCGTGTATGGTTAGTACACGATTAAGCCGGGGTCATCACAGGTTGGTATCAGAGCCGACTACCTGTAGGATCCCCCTTTCCAACTCCTTGGACGAAGTTGAGTCTAGTGGTCCAAAAACTATTTTACTAACTTGGCTGTGTGGCTTACGGGCCCACGTCGCCATTGGGTGGTATTAGGATCTTTTATTCCTCGTCTATACTCTGGGGCTCTGATCTCTCGTCTATTCGGGTTAAAGCTTTTACTAACTCTAACATTAGGTTCTCGTCACCACTTCATCCCAGAGAACCCCTTCACTACCGAAGATCACTTGCTTCGACTGAAGATTCTGCAGATACTCCTCAAAGTTTTCGAGACCCTTGTTCCCACTATCTTTGCAAAACCTTACCACCGATAATCACTGTGAATAACTGAAGGAAATATGCCCTAGAGGCAATAATAAAGTTATTATTTTATATTTCCTTATATCATGATAAATGTTTATTATTCATGCTAGAATTGTATTAACCGGAAACTTGATACATGTGTGGATACATAGACAAAACACCGAGTCCCTAGTAAGCCTCTACTAGACTAGCTCGTTAATCAAAGATGGTTAAGTTTCCTAACCATAGACATGTGTTGTCATTTGATGAACGGGATCACATCATTAGGAAAATGATGTGATGGACATCACCCATCCGTTAGCTTAGCATATTGATTGTTCAATTTTATTGCTATTGCTTTATTCATGTCATATCTCATATTCCTTTGACTATGAGATTATGCAACTCCCGGATACCGGAGGAATACCTTGTGTGCTATCAAACGTCACAACGTAACTGGGTGATTATAAAGATGCTCTACAGGTATCTCCGAAGGTATTTGTTGGGTTGGCATAGATCAAGATTAGGATTTGTCACTCCGAGTATCGGAGAGGTATCTCTGGGCCCTCTCGGTAATACACATCATAATAAGCCTTGCAAGCAATGTGACTAATGAGTTAGTTGCGGGATGATGTATTACGGAATGAGTAAAGAGACTTGCCGGTAACGAGATTGAACTAGGTATGAAGATAACGACGATCGAATCTCGGGCAAGTAACATACCGATGACAAAGGGAATAACGTATGTTGCCATTACGGTACGACCGATAAAGATGTTCGTAGAATATGTGGGAGCCAATATGAGCATCCAGGTTCCGCTATTGGTTATTGACCGTAGAGGTGTCTCGGTCATGTCTACATAGTTCTTGAACCCGTAGGGTCCGCACGCTTAACGTTCGATGATGATTTTGTATTATATGAGTTATGTGATTTGGTGACCGAATGTTGTTCGGAGTCCCGGATGAGATCACAGACATGACGAGGAGTCTCGAAATGGTCGAGAGGTAAAGATTCATATATAGGACGATGATATTCGGACACCGGAAGTGTTCCGAGGGTATCGGGTACATATCGGGTCACCGGAAAGGGGTTCCGGGCACCCCCCGGCAAAGTTATGGGCCTTATGGGCCAAGAGAGGGACAGACCAGCCCCTGGTGGGCTGGTGCGCCCCCATATAGGCCGAAATAGGAGGAGAAGGAAGGAGGGGAAGGGAGAAGGAAAGGGGAGGATTCGGCCTCCCCCTTTCCTTCTCTCCCCCCTCTCTTTTCTTCCCCCTCCGACACTTATGGAAGGGGGGGAGGCCGACTTGTGGGAGGCGCCCAAGTAGGATTACTCCTACTTGGGGTGCCCCTTGCTGCCCCTCTCCCTCTCCCACCTATATATATGTGAGGGGGGCACTACTAGAATAGACAACATTGATCCCTAGCCGTGTGCGGCGCCCCCCTCCACAGTTTACGCCTCCGGTCATATTCACGTAGTGCTTAGGCGAAGCCCTGCGCGGATCACTTCACCATCACCATCACCAGGCTGTCGTGCTGATGGAACTATCCCTCGACACTTTGCTGGATCAAGAGTTCGAGGGACGTCATCGAGCTGAACATGTGCAGAACTCGGAGGTGCCGTACGTTTCGGTGCTTGATCGGTCGGAACGAGAAGAAGTTCGACTACATCAACCGCGTTGTCAAACGCTTCCGCTTTCGGTCTACGAGGGTACGTGGACACACTCTCCCCCCTTGTTGCTATGCATCTCCTAGATAGATCTTGCATGAGCGTAGGAATTTTTTTGAAATTGCATGCTACATTTCCCAACAGTGGCATCCGAGCCAGGTCTATGCGTAGATGATATGCACGAGTTGAACACAAAGAGTTGTGGGCGGTGATAGTCATACTGCTTACCACCAACATCTTATTTTGATTCGGCGGTATTGTTGGATGAAGCGGCCCAGACCAACCTTACATGACCACGTTCATGAGACCGGTTCCACCGACAGACATGCAACTAGTTTTGCATAAAGGTGGCTGGCGGGTGTCTGTTTCTCCAACTTTAGTTGAATCGAATTTGACTACGGCCGGTCCTTGTTGAAGGTTAAAACAGCAAACTTGACGAAACACCGTTGTGGTTTTGATGCGTAGGTAAGAACGGTTCTTGCTAGAAGCCCGTAGCAGCCACGTAAAACTTGCAACAACAAAGTAGAGGACGTCTAACTTGTTTTTGCAGGGCATGTTGTGATGTGATATGGTCAAGACATGATGTGATATACGTTGTTGTATGAGATGATCATGTTTTGTAAAATTTATCGGCAACTAGCAGGAGCCTTATGGTTGTCGCTTTATTGTATGAAATGCAAACGCCATGTAATTGCTTTACTTTATCACTATGCGTTAGCGATAGTTGTAGATGCAATAGTTGGCGAGACGACCACGACGCTATGATGGAGATCAAGGTGTCAAGCCGGTGACGATGGAGATCATGACGGTGCTTTGGAGATGGAGATCAAATGCACAAGATGATGATGGCCATATCATGTCACATATTTTGATTGCATGTGATGTTTATCTTTTGTGCATCTTATTTTGCTTAGTACGGCGGTAGCATTATAAGATGATCCCTTACTAAAATTTCAAGGTATAAGTGTTCTCCCCGAGTATGCACCGTTGCGACAGTTCGTCGTGCTGAGACACCACGTGATGATCGGGTGTGATAGGCTCTACGTTCACATACAACGGGTGCAAGACAGGTTTGCACATGCGGAATACTCAGGTTAAACTTGACGAGCCTAGCATGTACAGACATGGCCTCGGAACACTGGAGACCGAAAGGTCGAACGTGAATCATATAGTAGATATGATCAACGTAGAGATGTTCACCATTGATGACTACTCCATCCCACGTGATGATCGGACATGGTTTAGTTGATTTGGATCACGTATCATTTAGATGACTTAAGGGATGTCAATCTAAGTGGGAGTTCTTAAGTAATATGATTAATTGAACTTAATTTATCATGAACTTAGTCCTGATAGTTTTTGCATATCTATGTTGTAGATCAATGGCCCGTGCTACCGTTCCCTTGAATTTTAATGCGTTCCTAGAGAAAGCTAAGTTGAAAGATGATGGTAGCAACTACACAGACCGGGTCCGTAACTTGAGGATTATCCTCATTGCTGCATAGAAGAATTATGTCCTTGATGCACCGCTAGGTGAAAGGCCTGCTGCAGGAGCAGATGCTGATGTTATGAACGTCTGGCAAGCTCGATCTGATGACTACTCGATAGTTTAGTGTGCCATGCTTTACGGCTTAGAATCGGGACTTCAAAGATGTTTTGAACATCATGGACCATATGAGATGTTCCAGGAGTTGAAGTTAATATTTCAAGCAAATGCCCGAGTTGAGAGATATGAAGTCTCCAACAAGTTCTATAGCTGCAAGATGGAGGAGAATAGCTCTGTCAGTGAACACATACTCAAAATGTCTGGGTATCATAATCACTTGACTTAGCTGGGAGTTAATCTTCCAGATGATAGTGTTATTGACAGAGTTCTCCAATCACTGCCACCAAGCTATAAAGGCTTCGTGATGAACTATAATATGCAAGGGATGGAGAAGACTATTCCCGGGCTCTTCGCAATGCTCAAAGCTGCGGAGGTAGAAATCAAGAAGGAGCATCAAGTGTTGATGGTTAACAAGACCACTAGTTTCAAGAAAAAGGGCAAAGGAAAGAAGGGGAACTCCAAGAAGAATGGCAAGCAAGTTGCCACTCCCGGGAAGAAACCCAAGTCTGGACCTAAGCCTGAAACTGAGTGCTTCTACTGCAAAGGGATTGGTCACTGGAAGCGGAACTGCCCCAAGTATTTGGCGGATAAGAAGGATGGCAAAGTGAACAAAGTTATATTTGATATACATGTTATTGATGTGTACCTTACTAATGCTCGTAGTAGTGCCTGGGTATTTGATACCGGTTCGGTTGCTCATATTTGTAACTCGAAACAGGGGCTACGAATTAAACGAAGATTGGCTAAGGACGAGGTGACGATGCGCGTCGGGAATGGTTCCAAGGTCGATGTGATCGCCGTCGGCACGCTACCTCTACATCTACATTCGGGATTAGTTTTAGACCTGAATAATTGTTATTTGGTGCCAGCGTTGAGCATGAACATTATATCTGGATCTTGTTTAATGCAAGACGGTTATTCATTTAAATCAGAGAATAATGGTTGTTCTATTTATATGAGTAATATCTTTTATGGTCATGCACCCTTGAAGAGTGGTCTATTTTTGGTGAATCTCGATCATGGTGATACACATATTCATAATATTGATGCCAAAAGATGCAAAGTTGATAATGATAGTGCAACATATTTGTGGCACTGCCGTTTAGGTCATATTGGTGTAAAGCGCATGAAGAAACTCCATATAGATGGACTTTTGGAATCACTTGATTATGAATCATTTGATGCTTGCGAACCATGCCTCATGGGCAAGATGACTAAAACTCCGTTCTCCAGAACAATGGAGCGAGCCACTGACTTACTGGAAATAATACATACCGATGTATGCGGTCCGATGAGTGTTGAGGCTCACGGCGGGTATCGTTATTTTCTGACCTTCACAGATGATTTGAGCAGATATGGGTATATCTACTTGATGAAACACAAGTCTGAAACATTTGAAAAGTTCAAAGAATTTCAGAGTAAAGTGGAGAATCATCGTGACAAGAAAATAAAGTTTTACGATCTGATCGCGGAGGCGAATATTTGCGTTACGAGTTTGTCCTTCATTTAAAACAACGTGGAATAGTTTCACAACTCACGCCACTTGGAACACCACAGCGTAATGGTGTGTTCGAACGTCGTAACCGTACTTTATTAGATATGGTGCGATCTATGATGTCTCTTACAGATTTACCACTATCATTTTGGGGTTATGCATTAGAGACAGCTGCATTCACGTTAAATACGGCACCATCTAAATCCGTTGAGACGACACCGTATGAACTGTGGTTTGGCAAGAAACCTAAGCTGTCGTTTCTTAAAGTTTGGGTTTGCGTTGCTTATGTGAAAAAGGTTCAGCCTGATAAGCTCGAACCCAAATCAGAGAAGTGCGTCTTCATAGGATACCCAAAAGAAGCTGTTGGGTACACCTTCTATCATAGATCCGAAGGCAAGATCTTTGTTGCTAAATATGGATCCTTTCTAGAGAAGGAGTTTCTCTCGAAAGAAGTGAGTGGGAGGAAAGTAGAACTTGATGAGGTAATTGTACCTTCTCTCAATTTGGAAAGTAGCTCATCAGAGAAATCTGTTCCCGTGATGCCTACACCAACTAGAGAGGAGGCTAATGATAATGATCATGAAACTTCAGATCAAGTTACTACCGAACCTCGTAGATCAACCAGAGCACGTTCCGCACTAGAGTGGTACGGTAATCCTGTTCTGGAAGTCATGTTACTAGACCATGACGAACCTACGAACTATGAAGAAGCGATGATGAGCCCAGATTCCGATAAATGGCTTGAGGCCATGAAATCTGAGATAGGATCCATGTATGAGAACAAAGTGTGGACTTTGGTTGACTTGCCCGATGATCGGCGAGCCATAGAGAATAAATGGATCTTCAATAAGAAGACTGACGCTGATGGTAATGTTATTGTCTACAATGCTCAACTTGTCGCAAAAGGTTTTCGACAAGTTCAAGGAGTTGACTACGATGAGACCTTCTCACCCGTAGCGATGCTTAAGTCTGTCCGAATCATGTTAGCAATTGCCGCATTTTATGATTATGAAATCTGGCAAATGGGCATCAAAACTGCATTCCTTAATGGATTTCTTAAAGAAGAGTTGTATATGATGCCACCAGAAGGTTTTGTCGATCCTAAAGGTGCTAACAAAGTGTGCAAGCTCCAGCGATCCATTTATGGACTGGTGCAAGCATCTCGGAGTTGGAATATACGCTTTGATGAGGTGATCAAAGCATATGGTTTTATACAGACTTTTGGAGAAGCCTGTATTTACAAGAAAGTGAGTGGGAGCTCTGTAGCATTTCTAATATTATATGTGGATGACATATTGTTGATTGGAATTGATATAAAATTTCTAGATAGCGTAAAAGGATACTTGAATAAGAGTTTTTCAATGAAAGACCTCGGTGAAGCTGCTTATATTTTGGGCATCAAGATCTATAGGGATAGATCAAGACGCTTAATTGGACTTTCACAAAGCACATACCTTGATAAAGTTTTGAAGAAGTTCAAAATGGATCAGTCAAAGAAAGGGTTCTTGCCTATGTTACAAGGTGTGAAGTTGAGTCAAACTCAATGCCCGACCACTGTAGAAGATAGAGAGAAAATGAAAGTCATTCCCTATGCCTCATCCATAGGTTCTATCATGTATGCAATGCTGTGTAACAGACCTGATGTGTGCCTTGCTATAAGTCTAGCAGGGAGGTACCAAAGTAATCCAGGAGTGGATCACTGGAGAGCGGTCAAGAACATCCAGAAGTACCTGAAAAGGACTAAGGATATGTTTCTCATTTATGGAGGTGGCAAAGAGATCATCGTAAATGGTTACGTCGATGCTAGCTTTGACATTGATCTGGAGGACTCTAAGTCACAAACCAGATACGTATTTACATTGAATGGTGGAGCTGTCAGTTGGTGCAGTTCCAAGCAAAGCATCGTGGCGGGATCTACCTGTGAAGCGGAGTACATAGCTGCTTCGGAAGCAGCAAATGAAGGAGTCTGGATGAAGGAGTTCATATCCGATCTAGGTGTAATACCTAGTGCATCGAGTCCAATGAAAATCTTTTGTGACAATACTGGAGCAATTGCCTTAGCGAAGGAATCCAGATTTCACAAAAGAACCAAACACATCAAGAGACGCTTCAACTCCATCCGTGATCAAGTCAAGGAGGGTGACATAGAGATTTGCAAAATACATACGGATCTGAATGTGGCAGACCCATTGACTAAGCCTCTTCCACGAGCAAAACATGATCAGCACCAATACTCCATGGGTGTTAGAATCATTACAATGTAATCTAGATTATTGACTCTAGTGCAAGTGGGAGTCTGAAGGAAATATGCCCTAGAGGCAATAATAAAGTTGTTATTTTATATTTTCTTATATCATGATAAATGTTTATTATTCATGCTAGAATTGTATTAACCGGAAACTTGATACATGTGTGGATACATAGACAAAACACCGAGTCCCTAGTAAGCCTCTACTAGACTAGGTCATTAATCAAAGATGGTTAAGTTTCCTAACCATAGACATGTGTTGTCATTTGATGAACGGGATCACATCATTAGGAGAATGATGTGATGGACATGACCCATCCGTTAGCTTAGCATATTGATCGTTCAGTTTTATTGCTATTGCTTTCTTCATGTCATATACATATTCCTTTGACTATGAGATTATGCAAATCCCGGATACCGGAGGAATACCTTGTGTGCTATCAAACGTCACAACGTAACTGGGTGATTATAAAGATGCTCTACAGGTATCTCCGAAGGTATTTGTTGGGTTGGCATAGATCAAGATTAGGATTTTTCACTCTGAGTATCGGAGAGGTATCTCTGGGCCCTCTCGGTAATACACATCATAATAAGCCTTGCAAGCAATGTGACTAATTAGTTAGTTGCGGGATGATGTATTACGGAACGAGTAAAGAGACTTGCTGGTAACGAGATTGAACTAGGTATGAAGATACCGACGATTGAATCTCGGGCAAGTAACATACCGATGACAAAGGGAATAACGTATGTTGTCATTATGGTACGACCGATAAAGAACTTCGTAGAATATGTGGGAGCCAATATGAGCATCAGGTTCCGCTATTGGTTATTGACTGGAGAGGTGTGTCGGTCATATCTACATAGTTCTCGAACCCGTAGGGTCCGCACGCTTAACGTTCGATGATGATTTTGTATTATATGAGTTATGTGATTTGGTGAACTAATGTTGTTCGGAGTCCTGGATGAGATCACGGACATGACGAGGAGTCTCAAAATGGTCGAGAGGTAAAGATTCATATATAGGACGATGATATTCGGACACCGGAAGTGTTCTGAGGGTACCGGGTACATATCGGGTCACCGGAAAGGGGTTCCGGGCACCCCCCGGCAAAGATATGGGCCTTATGGGCCAAGAGAGGGACAGACCAGCCCCTGGTGGGCTGGTGCGCCCCCATAGAGGCCGAAATAGGAGGAGAAGGAATGAGGGGAAGGGAGAAGGAAAGGGGAGGATTCGGCCTCCCCCTTTCCTTCTCTCCCCCCTCTTTCCTTCCCCCTCCGACACTTATGGAAGGGGGGAGGCCGACTTGTGGGAGGCGCCCAAGTAGGATTACTCCTACTTGGGGCGCCCCTTGCTGCCCCTCTCCCTCTCCCACCTATATATATGTGAGGGGGGCACCGCTAGAACAGACAACATTGATTCCTAGCCGTGTGCGGCGCCCCCCTCCACAGTTTACGCCTCCGGTCATATTCACGTAGTGCTTAGGCGAAGCCCTGAGCAGATCACTTCACCATCACCGTCACCACACCGCCGTGGTGATGGAACTCTCCCTCGACACTTTGCTGGATCAAGAGTTCGAGGGACATCATCGAGCTGAACGTGTGCAGAACTCGGAGGTGCCGTACGTTTCGGTGCTTGATCGGTCGGAACGAGAAGAAGTTCGACTACATCAACTGCATTGTCAAACGCTTCCGCTTTTGGTCTACGAGGGTACGTGGACACACTCTCCCCCCCTCGTTGCTATGCATATCCTAGATAGATCTTGCGTGAGCGTAGGAATTTTTTTGAAATTGCATGCTACGTTTCCCAACAATGACTACACTTCCTTGCCGTTTGTATCCTCATTCCTAGTTACTCCTTTATGTACAAGATACCCCGAAATACCCCTCATTAATCCAGGAATCCTTTAACCTACTGCCGTGCAGCTTCTTTTGCACTACGGTTAATTCCTCACATCACCGGGATTCGTTCGTCCCCAGTTGTGCTTGTGTTTCCTGAAATATTTCATAATGCTATCCGATCTTCCTAGAATCTCCTGCAGCCTACTGCCTATGAGATTCTTCTTACCTGCTTTCATTATGGTTAATTCCATATGTCTATTAATCTTATCGGCATCCCTTGTCGCCATCAATTTTGAGTCCCTTGATTTATTATGTATGTGACTGCTTACTATTATGAATTAATCCTTAGGAATTTTCTTTCCGGATCAGACATCATTCCGGATATGAGCTGGTTCTTGCCCAATCAAGATTCGATCAGTGTGCCTCTAAGTCTGTTCAACCTATCCATCTTCGATCGGAGCAGCTGATTCTGATACACCGATCTAGAAATCAAATTTCTTTGAATTTAAGCATCGAATTATTCAGATGTTTCCATAAACCGATGGCCTTGCATTTCTTCTTCTTCTGGTTGAGTACCGATACTCACATCAGATCCCTTGTGGACCACCAAATCCCTGTTGGATTATATCCGGCAGTGTCCATCGTATTCAATAACCTTGTGAGTTCTTCCCTGATACAAATACCCTCGGTAAATTGTATCATCTGCTTTGACTTCGATACTCTGCTTTCGAACTCGCATACCTTATTTTGGTTGATGGTTGTATGGATTCGTAAAATTGTCCTGATGGGTTGTATCTATGGTTCTGCCATCTGCGAGAACCCAGAAACTTCTATGTGTCGTACTCTACTGGTGTTACGCCAGATAAATTTTCAACATTTCGACTTCACTAAAGACGAGAAGTGCATGAAAAGTTTATACATTGGATAAGTGTGAGTCGGCCTTGAACCTTTGTGTTCATGCCCATGGACCCGATGTAGCACTTATCATGGAAGCTGCTCGTAAAAATAATAATCCCTTGATAAAAATTCATCTTGTGCTTTGCTTTGATTCTTTGCAATCGTGGTTCCGACCATGATTGTTCTTCTTTGATCCCATTTCTCGGACAAGTTAAAATTACTTGTCTTTTGTAGATCATTTCACCTGTCCAACCTCTAATTTTAATCTACCTTCAAGTATTGCCCCATGTTATCTCATGGATATTGTGTCATTGCACTACCTCTCATGAATTCTTATTGGAATGATACTCCATCACATCATTCCTAGCCCGATCGGCTATATCATTATCGTATCGCTTCTTAATTTTGCTACCTGGTCCTTATACGAGGAGCACAACTTCCGATGATGAGCTAAGCTCACGTCGATCCTCCCCATCTTATCATGTCACCTCGAACAACAAGCTTGATTTCGAGCTTGTGACGCATCCGTGGCTTCCATAACCTTTCACTTCATCATTTCTTTTGCTTGACGCCATCGCTGTTCGATGGCCTCTTCATAGTACCTCAAGAAAATTTGTCATGATCACCATCAATATATTGACCTCTTCCAAATTATCAATTGAATTCATGGTGGGAAATACCATCCTTGCCCTTCGATGAATTGTGTTGTCATTGACAACATCCTTGCATTCCTGCCAACACAGACTTGATTATGTTTTGCTTACACCTTGTTTTCTCTACTATTCTTGAAACTATTCCTTTGTGCTGCTGGTGATCTTCGAATGCATTCTTTGTTTGAAACACCATGTTACTGCTACCTCGAAGCATGACTGTGGTATTCCAAATATCAACCGCAACATGGGAAGCACATTGCCAAATTTTTCTTGATCAATTATCCAAACACCGTTGTATGGGTAATACCATGATTCTTCCCTCGCCCCCTTTATCTAAATGCCTTGGAACTTGCTGTCATATCATGTATATCATGCTCCGCTTTCCCTTGGGAAGGATATACTCCCAATTCTTGTGTGTAAACACATTTTCCTTTCCATTGGTTTGTTTAACCTTCTCGTGATCTATATGATATAAGCAGAAATAACTCCATGCTTATGTAAACACCCTCGGTGCACAACTCCGTCAGTGAGACCCCGTTACCATTGTTGATGACATTCCGGTAACCACCGATGGATGAGAACCTTGCCGATTGGTCCGCCTCGTTTTAACGAGCAGGAAAATGGTTCTCTTCGTCCCTCGCCCTTGGTACCGATGTTGACACCGACGTAACTGACAGACTATTCTCTGACATACCTTGATGTCGTGACTGTTAAGATGCCACCGTTCTCCCTACTTTTGATCTACACCCCTCCACAGTTCCACAGGATTGGAACCTGACTCTCCTATACAACCTTGATTCCGGAATATTCTTTGCACTTGACTTTGTGTATTATCACGAGCCACCCTCCGAGAGATTATCTATTCCCGATGCTCTGAACCCCTTCTCACACTCTGTTCAGGTATCGGTCGTTTCTCTATTCACTTGAAACTTCCTATTGTACCTCCATACTTTGCCCTCGATGTTTTCTTAAGTTTCAACTCAAGAGATACTACTGCCGCATTCCCTGAATTGTCCATCAGATAATCGACCCTAAAAGGGTTAGTTCTTCCGAAGTTACCCTTCACTTCCCCACCTAAATCTCGGGATGAGATTTCTTATAGTGGAGGAGATTTGTAACATCCCCAGCCTCACACCACAGTGATCACCTTCTAATCATGCCAAGTCACCATGATAAACTGTGCTTGAACATCATTATTGTCATCCATTTCAAATTCCAATTCAAATTGCAATTCAAACTTAAAGTGAAAATATAAAAGTTGTTCAAATCAGAAACTAAAATGTTCATTAAATAGCAAATAATTCATAACTAATTATGTTCAGGAAAACAACATCACCAAAATTTTCTAAGTAATCCAAACAACTTAAAACAGTAGCTAACAGCAACATTTAATAACATTTGATTTAATACAAATTACAAATGGAACCATATTTTATCCAAACAAGTTTCTGGTGGTAAGTAATATTGCACTGTATTAATTGAACCAACTAACACATTTTACAAAACACAGCTGGAGGCCTAACATTTACCAAACAGTGATTAAAACATAAAACAGAAAATAAAAACAAGAAAAGGACTTACCGGATACTATGCGGCTGGGCTTTAGTTGCACAGTGCAAGGCCCAGCCCACCTCGTAGCTCATCCCCATCCTCCCGCGCTGTCGCGCCCGAGCGCTGACACGGCGGCGCTCGCCTCGCTGTTGGCCATTGGACGGCTCTGCGACGTCGTTAAGTACTCCCTCGAGCTCCTCTCCCCTCCACCGAACCCTAGCCGCCCCACTTGCCCCCACCTGCCTCGCTCCTCTACTCTCTGTCCCGAACACAAGCCGCCGCCGCGCCTCGCCGTCATCGTGGCCAGAGGCCACCTCGAGCTCCAGGAGCTTGCCCATCAGTCGTGCCTCGCTCTTCTCGTCGCCTGCAGCACGAGCTCGACCTCGAGGAGCACCGGCAACGCCGCCCGTGCCGTTCTTCCTCGCCGGGATCCGCCTCTGCCGCTGCCGTCGGTCCGCGTCTTCTGGCAATGCCCGTCGTCCCCGAGCCCTTTCCTGACCCCTCTGTGAGCTCCACCTACACCCCTGCATCTTCTTGGGTTCGGATTCGAGCTCGAGCACACCTATCCATCAACGACCGATGCTTGCCGCCGCCGTCGTGTAGCTCGCCGTCGATGTAGTCCGCGTCTGGCCAAATGGGGCACGCAGGCGTGGTCCTCGTGCCCAGTACGCGCCGTTCAACCTCTACTTTCGCTCGTTAATGAACCGCGTCGCCTTTTCGCCGTCACACCCGAACGCCGCCGTCCGCCACCGTGCTCGCCGTCGCCGCTCCGGTGCGTCTCTGGTGAGGCCGACCCCACCAGTGGATGCGGCACAGCTCCCGCTTCCGAACGCACCAAGTCCCACAGCTAACCGTGCAGTGCAGCGGTTTTCCAGCGAACTCCGGCGAGGTTCCGGCCGTCGCCACCCCGTCTCGCCTCACCTGTGGCCGGTGCCGACGTGGCTGCCACCTGGCACCGCGGGCCCCGCCACCTGAGCCACTGGCCACAGGCTCCACTTGGCCTCTAGACCAGGGTCAACGCTGACTGGGTGGCCCTGTGTCTATGACATGTGGGCCCCACTTCATTAAACGATTTAAAATAAATAGATAATCTGCTAATTAAATAGTTAGTTAATTAAATCACTAAACACCCACTGACTACTGGGCCCCACTCACTAATTAGATTAGTTAGTTTAATTTAACTCTGTTTAGTTAGCTCAGTCAATGACATGTGGGTCCCACTGGACCCACCTGTCAGGTTTGACTGGTCAACCGACCAGTTGACCTGCTGATGTCACCTCTACGTCATGCTAATGTCACACAACCACTGTTCTAGATAATGTTGGATTAAATGATTGAATAAATTCAGGAAATGTATAAAACTTTGAAAATTCATAGAAATTAAACCGTAGCTCAGATCGAAAAAATTTGTACATGAAAGTTGCTCAGAACGACGAGACGAATCTGATCGTGTCGTCTAATTCCATGTCAGAACCCTCAACGTAGGTGAACCCGCAACTTTATGTCCGTTTCCGGTAGATGAATAGTGCATAAACACCGGTTAATGAATCCCACTTAAATCCTAAAATAACTAAAATGACTTAGACATATTTTTAGGCAACCCTGCAATGAACCATAGCATAGCATGCTCTGTGTTGCATATGTTTGCCGTATATTTATTTGTTTTCTCCCCCTCTTCTCTCTCGATAGACCCCAACACCGACGTCGTCCCCGAGGCCGACGCAGCTCCGGTGACCGACTACACCGTTGACGACATTGCCCTTGCCGTAGAGCAACCTGTAACGTCCCCAGATCTTCACCCTGTTGTTAAGCTCATCAAACTTCCATGTCATCATGAGCCTCATCATGAAATTTGCATTAGGAAATAATTCAACTTCAATTCAAAACTCAAAATGCAAGTCAAATAATTATTTCTTCAAATAGCAAATCAAAAATGTTCATAGTGTTGCAAATAATCCCAAAGCTCTTATAAAAATATAAGCAACATTAATTGAATTTCCTAATTTACCCTAACATCCACAACAGTAGAATAATAGCCTCAAATTAAATCAGTTTCATTTAAATCAAATTCAAATAAATTCCAACAACTCCTAAACTTTTTGTGGCAGTAAGGATTAATGCATACTAGTTATTGGGGCTAGCCACATATTTTACAAAAGTCAATTTGTGGTCATACCATTTTCCGAACAGAACCAAAAATAGAAAACAGAAAAAGGAGTTAGAGAAAAGAAAGGAGGGAGGCCACTGTGGCCTCGACCCAGCACCACAGGTAAGGCCCAGCCCACCAGGATCGTCTCCCTCCTCCCCGTGTCAGCGCGCGCGCACCCGAGCCGGCGATGGCCAGCTGTTGGCCATGCCCCGGCGATGCTGCCGCCGCGATGGGGATAAGATCGACCCAGGGCACTCCCCCAGGCGAACCCTAGCCCCAATTTCCCCTTCCCCTAGCTCCTCTCCTCGATCCGAAGCCGTCCCGACGCGGTCATCGCCGCAACGCTGCGGATCCACGGCCACCGGCGTCTCCGAGGCTGGCAACCGAGCCTGGGAGGTGCGCCGTCCTCCGCGTCATCGTCCTCGTCCGTCAGTTGCAACCGGGGAGGTCGACAGCGACCACATTGACCTCTTCCCCTTTTCGGTGCCCGCCGGCGATTGTCGCCAAATCCGCCTCGTCTCTGCGCTACCGATCACCCGAGGGGCCTCCGTGAGCCCGCACGGTGAGCATCACCCCTCCTCTCCCCGTCCGTTTCCTCTTTCCGCGCCCGTAGCTAGCTAAATGCCGTGGCGCCATTGCCGGAGCTCCGCCTCGCTGTCGAGCTCGTCGCCATCGCTAACCTTACTGTCATGGCCACCTGAGCACATGGATGTGCTCAGGGCACCTCCACGGTGCGGCCGGTGGCCTTAGTTTGGCCGCTATCGCCGTGCCTCGCCGTGTCCATAACACGCCCGACAACCGCCACCGCCGTCGTCCCCCCAGAGCTCGTCTCCGGCCAACCCCGCACATGTGGCTACGCTAGATCGACGCGCGACGTCAGTGGCTTCCGAACGCACCCACACACACACCTCGCCGTGCCCCACAACACCGGATCCGTGCACGGCCGAACTCCGGCCGCCGCCGATTCCAACCACCTCAGCCCTCGCCACCACCATAGAACACCTCGTCGTTGACTGCTCGTTCGAATGAGCCTGGCCGTGCTCGAAATGGTGCTCTGTGCACGAAACCTGCCGCTGTCCCGACGAGCGCCGCCGCGCTCGACCTCGCCGGCGTTATTCCGGTGGCCGGCGCCGACGTGGCCGACCGGGGCCCACCTCTGAGCCACTGCCCGTGGGCCCCACGGGTCCACCAGTCAGGGTTGACTGAGTCAACCCTGCTGACTGGGTACCCTGGCCCGCTGACATGCGGGCCCCACTAGTTAAAACATTTTAAAAATAAATAAAACTATTAATTAAAATCTGTTAAATGATTATTTAGATAATTAGTCTCTGACATCAGGGGCCCACCCCACTAATTATCCCTATTAGATTAATTTAATCCACAGTTAAGCTAACAGAGGCTGACATGTGGGGTCCACATGTCAGGTTTGACTCTGGTCAGCTCTGTTGATGGCTGACGTCACTCCTACGCAATGATGACATCATATTTCCTTTTCTGTTAAATTAGATAATTCCAAAAAATGACTTAAATCTTTAAAAATTCATAACTTTTAAACCGTAGCTTCGATCAAAAAACTTTGTACATGAAAGTTGCTCAGAACGACGAGACAAATTTGATCGTGTTGTCTGTTTTGTTGCCGGAACCCCCTATGTAGGAGAACCTGTAGCTTTTAGTCCGATTCTGGTATATGAATAGTGCATAATCACCGGTTAATAAATCCCACTTTAATCCTAAAATAACTAAAATGACTTAGACAATTCTTAGGCAACCCTGCACTGCATCATAGCATAGCATGCTCCGTGTTGCATATATCTGTTGTGTATTTATTTGTTTCCTCCCCCTCTTCTCTCTCGTTAGACCCCGACACCGACGTCATCCCAGAGACCGACGCAGTTCAGGAGCCCGACGACACTGTTGAAGACCTTGCCTTTGCCGCAGAGCAAACATGCAAGCACTCCCCCTTTTGAGCATTCTGATATCGCCTATTCTCTTCTCTCTTATGCTTGCATTAGAGTTGCTGCTGTTACTGTTATCCTATTTCTGCTGCATAGCCTATTTATTGTAACCTGCTATTGTTACCTATCTGATTATCCTAAACTGTTTAGTATAGGCTGGGTAGAGACCCACTAGAGACCCCACTATATCCCGACTGCCCCGCTGGATGATCAGAAGACCCGATCAACGGGATCGAAGACCAGGCCCCGGCACCGCACATCACTTCCCCCTTAGTTGCTCGACAATACTGGGTTACTATCGAGTGCCGATGGTGATGCCTCGTCAGCACTTCTGATGTTACCCTTGTAGGTTAGTTTATCGGTTATGGTCATCGAGGGTGATTCTTCCTTCTCCATTCCCGGTAACGACACTGAAAGAACATGCGGTGCCCCCATGTTTGGTTTTGGTAATTGATGACAATCTCTATGGACTAATGGTTGCCTTGAGTTATTTTTGAAGGATTTGTCCATAGGCTTTTCTTGGAGTCCATTTGTTGGTTTCAAGGAGAGTTTGTGATGACCAAGATGCTATTCAAGGAATTACCTAAAGATTGGTCATGTGAGAGGTTGATCAAGACTAAGTCAAAGAGTGAATCAAGTTGATCAACACACAAAGCGTAGAAGATGTACCGAGGGGGACCAAGCGATCCCATGGTATGGTAAGCATTGTCAATTACGCTTTGTGTACTAACCCATGGTCTTCGTGAGAGTTCTTTGTGGGGTTAGGTTGCGCTGTGCAAGTTCAAGTGGATCATCACGAAGAGATCACATGCTTGAAGCTTGCCGTCCATTGTGGTGGCAATGGACTTGTGAAGATGAGCCAAAGAGTGGCTCACCCATAGTGGAGTATGGGGGAGCAATCAACTAGACTTCACCGAGCCAACGGAATCAAGAAAGGCGGTCCAACTTGAGGAAGTCAAGGTCGTCATCATCTAGCTCAAGTGGACTTTGTGCAAGGCAAAGGTTTGCCCTTGATAGGTTTTCTCTTTTACCGGTCTCATGGTGGTAGTTGGGAGACCGGGTTATAGGATCGATTGCCGTACTATCAAGGGGGGCTCTCAATGAGTAGCTTGATCGTATCGTTCATAGAGAGCTCAAACCATTGCATCCTTGCATCATCTTTGTTGGTTCTTGTTTGGTTCTCCTTGTGAGTTTTGGAGCTTATGGTCATCTTGATGACAAGCTCGAGTTCATCGAAAACGGAGTTCACTTGCATCTTCTATTGTGTTTTCGATGTTGGAGGTTATTCCGGTTCTTCTCTGTTGGAGGTTTCACTCCTCTATAAGCTAGGCATACCTCCCCTGTCGCTATTTGGATAGATCTCATCGTCCTCTATCCAACAAGCTTGAGTTTGCTCTATTCGGAGCTCATTTGCAGAAGTTATGGCAGTTCTGGTTTTATTGTATCCTTCCGTTTATCCGTGTCTTTACAAAATGAAGGCCTCCAAGTGCTGTAGTTCTATGGCGTGCGGTAGTACTGCTCAACGGAGCAGTAGTACCGCACTGGCCCACGGTAGTACCGGCCAGGGAAGCGGTAGTACCGCGCTATGCGGTAGTACCGCTCCTCAGGTGTGGTAGTACCGTGGCCTCTAGCCCAGAACACTGGCATGCGCGGAAGTAGGAGCGGAAGTAATTTTTTTACATCCGCGCCCTACGCAGTAGTACCGCTCTCAGCGTGCGGTAGTACCGCGCCGGATTTTTGCACAGATCGAGAATCAGTGGAAGTAGCCACGGATGTAATTTTATTAGTCCGTGCCTTCCCAGCCTAGTCGAACCCTGCCTTGCGGTAGTACCGCAAGGGCGCGCGGTAGTACCGCTCCGGCGGTTCTACCGCTCGTTGTTTTAACACAACAGGGCCTCATCTAGTCTCTGCCGCGGGAGCGGTAGTACCGCATCGTAGAGCGGTAGTACCGCAAGGCCTTGCGGTAATACCGCGGCTTGTGCGGTAGTACCGCATATCGCGGGCTGAATAAGTGGGTAACGGTTGGTTTTTTTCCCCTCCTATAAAAGGGGGTCTTCTTCCCCAATGGATCTAATCCTTTGAGCTCTTGTTCTTCCCCCATTTTTGACCTTCTTCAAGCTTGCTATCTCTCAATCCCTCCATGGATTCTTGCTAGTTTTGGGGGGAAAAGAGAGAGGAGATCTAGATCCACATTTCCACCAATCACTTTCTCCTCTATGTGAGGGGAACCCCTTGGATCTAGATCTTGGAGTTCTTGGTGTTCTCCTTCTTATTCTTCCTCTCATTTCCCTCCCTAGCATTAGTTGCTTTGGTGGGATTTGGGAGAGAAGGACTTGGGCACTCCGTGTGCCCTTGCCATTGCATTTGGTGCATCGGTTTGAGTTCTCCACGGTGATACGTGGAAGTTACAAGTTGAGAAGCTTATTACTCTTGGGTGCTTGGTACCCTTGAGCTTGTTCCTCTTGGGTGCTTGGGCGCCCTAGACGGTTGGTGGTGTTTGGAGCTCAATCATTGTGGTGTAAAGCTCCGGGCAAGCGTCGGGGTCTCCAATTAGGTTGTGGAGATCACCCCGAGCAATTTGACGGGTTCCGGTGACCGCCCCCAAGGGTTGCCAAAGTGTACGGGTTCGGTGACTGCCCCCAAGGGTTGCCATTTGTACGGGTTCGGTGACCGCCCTCAAGGGTCCCTTAGTGGAATCACGGCATCTTGCATTGTGCGAGGGCGTGAGGAGATTACGGTGGCCCTAGTGGCTTCTTGGGGAGCATTGTGCCTCCACACCGCTCCAAACGGAGATTAGCATCCGCAAGGGTGTGAACTTCGGGATACATCGTCGTCTCCACGTGCCTCGATTATCTCTTACCCGAGCCCTTTACTTATGCACTTTACTTTGTGATAGCCATATTGTTTCTTGTCATATATCTTGCTATCACTTAGTTGTTTATCTTGCTTAGCATAAGTTGTTGGTGCACATAGGTGAGCCTAGTTGTTGTAGGTTTTGTGCTTGACAAATTAACCGCTAGGTTTATTCCGCATTTGTTCAAGCCTAAACCATAATTATTTTAAAGCGCCTATTCACCCCCCCTCTAGGCGACATCCACGATCTTTCATACACCGTCGTGCAACTCCTCAAGTGTGGACCTCGAGGGTGATTCCTCCTTCGTTCACCTTGACGAAAACATCAGGTGGAATTCCATCGAGGGCGATTCCTTAGGGTTCCCCCTCGGTGTTAGACACACGGATACTATTGTTACTATGACTTTACACCGAACCAGGTTACTAAAGACGGGTCGGCCTGAGGGGTACCCGCGCGAGCTTAATTGCGAGTGATGTGGAATCGGGTGGACCTGGAGGGTGCCCGAGAGTTGAACACGAGGCGTGGCCGGGCATTCTTAGACCTTGCCGCAAGTCCTCGAGACGGGGCAACGGGGTCACATCGATCGTGAGTCTCTGCTCGTTACCGCGCGCTCCTAATCTACTAACGGTTTGGATATTTGATCTGAGGGGCCTCTGGCCTGATAGCACTAACCATCACGTGGGCATAGTATGGGCGTTCTGCGTCGTATACTTCAGCCGGAGCTTAATTGACGTCAGCGACTGAGCGGCACACACTGGGTTGGACTGGGAACGCAACCGCGCTTGTATTAAGGGGTTGCTAGGTCTGCTCATCGGTGGTGTACGCAACGTGCAGGAGTGTCCGGGGCGATGGCCCAAGACCCCTGGGGGCATAGGTTTAGTCCGGCGTGCTGACCTCTCTGTTAAGTATTCGGTCAGGTTGCGGCGTATCATTTGGCCAAGGCCGGGCATGACCCAGAAAAGTGTGTCTGGCCGGAGTTAAGCGAGTGTGGTGGGTAAGTTGGTGCACCCCTGCAGGGACGAAACAATCTATCGATAGCCTGTCCTACGGTAACGGACACTCGGAGTTGTATCCCGATCGGTGCAACTAGAACTTGAGATGATAACTGGATAGTATGGCTCTGGGATTGCTTTCTCGCAGGGAGTCGAGAAAGGATCTCTGGGCGAGGTTGATAACACTACTACTACTTTACTTTATGCTAATCTGCACTCTTCTAATGCTGCAAGACCGCTGAAGATGTTGAAGATGCTAGTCTTCGATAGGACTAGGACTTCTCTCTCTATTCTGGCATTTCTGCAGCCCAGTCCACATATACAGCCTCCTTTGATAATGTTGCATATGTAGTGTAGATCCTTGCTTGCTGAGTACTTCGGATGAGTACTCATGTTTGCTTTGCTTTCCTTTTTCCCCATATCCCTTTATGCGACCAGATGACGGAGCCCCTGAGACCGTTGTCCCCGCTGACGGCTACTACTACTACCCTCCCGGCGAGTACTACTACGAGGAGCCGACTGACGACCAGGAGTAGGTTCGGAGGGTCCTAGGCAGGAGGCCTACGCTTTTCGATCGTAGTATTTTATTTTGCCCCGCCTTTCTAAATGCTTATCTCTATCTCTGTAATATATCTGTACTCAGATATCTGATGCTTCCGCTAATGCTTGTATGCCATCGAGCTATGTATTCGAGCCCTCGTGGCCCTGGCTTATAATATTAAGCTTGTATGACTTTATTTATGTTTAGAGTTGTGTTGTGGTATCTTCAAGTGAGTCCTTAGGCTTGATCGTGTGCATTTGGGTGTATGGTTAGTGCACGATTAAGCCGGGGTCATCACACAACCAGGCAAGCACCCCCCTTTTGAACATTCCGATATCGCCTATTCTCTTCTCTCTTATGCTTGCATTAGAAATTGCTGCTGTTACTATTATCCTATTTCTGCTGCATAGCCTGTTTATTGTAACCTGCTATTGTTACCTACCTGCTTGTCCTGAACTTTTTAGTATAGGCTGGGTAGAGACCCATCAGAGACCCCCACCTTGTCTCGACTGCCCCGCTGGATTATCAGAAGACCCGGTCAACGGGATCGAAGACCAGGCCCCGACACCGCACATCCCTTCCCCCTTAGTTGCTCGACACTACTAGGTTACTATCGAGTGCCGAGGGTGATACCTCATCAGCACTTCTGATGTTAACCTTGTAGGTTAGTTCATCGGTTATGGTCATCGAGGGTAATTCCTCCTTCACCACTCCCGATAACGACACTATCGTGCAACTTCTCAAGAGTGGACTTCGAGGGTGACTCCTCCTTCGTTCACCTTGATGATAACATCAGGCGGAATTCTATCGAGGGTGATTCCTCAGGGTTCCCCTTGGTGTTAGACACACGGTTACTATGGTTACTATGACTTTACACTGAACCATGTTACTAAAGATGGGTCGGCCCAGAGGGGTACCCGCGTGAGCCTAATTGCGAGAGATGTGGAGTCGGGTGGACCTGGAGGGTGCCCGAGAGTTGAATACGAGGCGTGGCCGGGCATTCTTAGCCCTTGCCGCAAGTCCTCGAGACGGGGCGATGGGGTCACATCGATCATGAGTCTCTGCTCGTTACCGCGCGCTCTTAATCCACTAACGGTTTGGATATTTGATCTGAGGGGCCTCTGGCCTGATAACACTAACCATCACGTGGGCATAGTATGGGCGTTCTGCGTCGTATGCATCAGCCGAAGCTTAATTGACGTCAGCGAGGAGCGGCGTGCGCTGGATTGGACTGGTTAAGCCCGCGCTTGTATTAAGGGGGCTAGGTCTGCTTCCGGCCGCCCTCGCAACGCACAGGAGCGCCCGGGGTGATGGCCCAAGACCCCTGGGGGCATAGGTTTAGTCCGGCGTGCTGACCTCTCTGTTAAGCCTAGGTCGGGTTGCGGCGTGTCGTTTGGCCGAGGCCGGGCATCACCTAGTAAAGTGTGTGCGACCGGAGTTAAGCGAGCGTACGCTGCAGGGAAGAATTAATCTATCGATAGCCTGTCCTACGGTAACGGACACTCGGAGTTGTATCCCGATCGGTACAACTAGAACTGGACACTTGAGATGATAATTGGATAGTATGGCGCTGGGATTGCTTTCTTGCAGGGAGTCGAGAAAGGATCTCTGGGCGAGGTTGATGACACTACTACTACTTTACTTTTTGCTAATCTGTACTCTTCTAATGCTGCAAGACCGCTGAAGAGGTTGAAGATGATAGTCTTCGATAGGACTAGGCTTTCCCCTCTATTCTGGCATTTCTGCAGCCTAGTCCACATATACAGCCTCCCTTTGATAATGTTGCATATGTAGTGTAGATCCTTGCTTGCTGAGTACTTCGGATGAGTACACACATTTGCTTTGCTTTCTTTTTCTCCCCATATCCCTTTTGGTGCATCCAGATGACGGAGCCCCTGAGACCGTTGCCCCCACCGACGGCTACTACTACTACCCTCGTGGCGAGTACTACTACGAGGAGCCGTCCGACGACCAGGAGTAGGTTTGGAGGGTCCCAGGTAGGAGGCCTGCGCCTTTTGATCGTAGCTTTTGGTTTTGCCCCGCCTTCTTAAAGGCTTTTCTCTATTTCTGTAATATATCTGTACTCAGATATCTGATGCTTCCACTGACGCGTGTATGCAAGCTTATGTATTCGAGCCCTCGAGGCCCTTGGCTTGTAATACAAAGCTTGTATGACTTTATTTATGTTTTAGAGTTGTGTTGCGATATCTTCAAGTGAGTCCTAGGCTTGATCGTGTGCATTTGCGTGTATGGTTAGTACACGATTAAGCCGGGGTCGTCACATGGGGCACCGTAGGGGCGAGGCGGAAACCCGCGTATTCGTGGGTTGGGGCTGAGATTTTGTCGCGCCCCTCAAAAAATTTTATGGGCCGGCCGCGTTTGCGGGGTCTATTCAGGCGGGATTTTCCACGCCGACCCGCATTTTGGTGGTTATTTTGCGGGTCAGGGCTTTTTGCGGGGTCTGCTAGAGTTGCTCTTAGACCCAATACCGGTAGTGCATCCATGGGTGAAAAACAGTGGGGACAGCGTCCCTGCAGGCCGACAGTAGGCCGTGGTGGTGAGGCAACGGGCAACTATCTCTAGCCCGCATGAGTGGCCCTCGGCATAAGGCAGATGTCAGGACCCCGATCCTAAGTCACACCGATCTAGCATGTAACACATCATATCACTTTGTGGCCTCATGCATGGTATTCCCACGGGTGCCACCTTACCTCGCCCGGGACCGTTTGCCCCTTTTGGCTCACATATATGATAGTGTCGCTAGCATCCATATGACAGAGAACCCGGGCCGACATGACTAGTCGTAAACCCAAGGTGGCACAAACTTACAGGGACAGGCATACATGACCCAGCAATACAAGTGTCGGTCAGCAGCGAGTGAAACCGGGCTGTAGCAAGCTAACAGGACTCTGGTAAGCACCGTGTGACATTTCCCTGAAGGGACAGACACAGGAGCTAAGAAGGGCACATGCCGATCATCCCATGTGTTCCGGAGCAGTAGCAAGCTACCATGGCTAAGTGGAAGCACTAGGAGACATTTCCCCAAAAGAGAGGCTACCAAGAATAAACAACTAGATTGTCAGACCCCACACATAGCAATACACGTTACACATATGCATAACATGCAAGTATGTGTTGTACAACATGGCATCACAACATAACTCAACAACTCATATAGATAAAGGCCCAGAAGAGCCACATAGCATTTATTACAAGCAGGGTTCACATGACCCAACATACAGAGCATACAAGCAACGGAAGCATAACATGTCTGAGTACAGACAACTACAAATGAAAAAGGCTGAGAAGCCTGACTATGTACAAGACCCTCCCAAGGGTACAGGATCGTAGCTGAGGTAACAAGCTAAACATCGAAGTCCACGCGGAACTACTAGTGAGACTGAAGTCTCTCTGCAAAAACATAAATTAAGCAAACGTGAGTACAAATGTACCCAGCAAGACTTACATCAGAACTAGCTACATATGTAACTGTATCAACAAAGGGGGTGGTGGAGTTTAACTGCAGCAAGCCAGCTTTGACTCAGTGGCTAGCCTGTACTACGACTGTTGGTAACTCTTTCGAGGTGGCACACACGAGTCCACATATTCACCATATCAATACACCACTATGGATCCGCTCCCGTCTCCCTACGAGAAGGCCATCCATAGCACTCACGCTTATCTTGCGCATTTTAGAGTATCCACTTTCACTTGTCTATGAACTGCATAAGCAACCCAGTAGTCCATTACAGCGGACGCGGCTATTCGAATAGATCATATATAACCCTGCAGGGGTGTACTTCTTCACACACGCTCTCACCACTTATCGCCGTTTACACGACATGTATTCGGCAACCTTCAAGCGGAAGCCCAGCGAGGGTGTCGGCCATGACCTGACTAATCACACAAGTCTCTAGTCCAGGTTTATCGCCTATTCAGGTTCCATCCGCAGGGAGTCCGGCCGAGGTTTCCACTACGGCCCCGAACGATGTGTGCAGGGTTCCCGAGGCACCAAACGGGCGTCTTGGTACACCGGGCCACGTACCTGCCGCATCACAGCCCACCCCTAGGGTCAGCGCTTCGCACGGCCTCCAGTATACTACAAACACCAGAAACTAATTGCAACTCCTGGACAGAGAACAAGGCGATCAATAAGCCGAGAGGGTCCATGGGTTTCGGGCCCAATGCATGGTAGTAACTGTTCTTGGATCACAAACACAGAACTCAGTTCCTGAGGACGGTTTCAATGAGACAACCCACCATGTACTCCTACATGGCCTCTCACCGCTACCTTTACCAAATCATGTTCACACACTTAGCTCTCAACAGTAGGACATGTTCACACTATTCCAATCCATCCCCGATGAATCAGACCTGACGCAACTCTAAGCATAGCAGGCATAACAAGCAAGCATGAATGAGTAGGCACATCATGGCTCAAACAACTCCTACTCATGCTAGTGGGTTTTTACTAATTACTGTGGCAATGACAGGTCATGCAGAGGAAAGGGGTTCAACTACCGCAGCATGTAACCGTTGAAACGTTGTTGTCCTAATGCAGTAAAAGAGAGAAAGAGCGAGAGAGTGGGATTGTATCGGAATGTTCAATGGGGGTTGCTTGCCTGGCACTTCAGAAGATATCACTATGTCTTCATAAGTGTCATCGATCACATCGTCGAAACAATGTCTACTGAGAGGGGACAAACACCGGCAACAGAGAAGGAACACAATCAATGCAATGCAACAATATGATGCATGATCATGACATGGCAACATGCTGTGATTTGGGCTAATGCAGCTAGCAACAATTTAAATGGAGTTGGTGTGAATACAAGATTCAAATTCAAACTCCATATGTGATTATTCAAATGCCATTTAATTGGTTGGACCTGATCAGCAGGTATAAGTTGTTTAAACATGCATGAAAACAGTACCAATGGATAGATTCGATTTTTTTGATAAATTTTCATATATAAATTATTTCATTTGGAGTTACGGTTTAATTTCTATGATTTTTTGAAGTTTTAAACATTTCTTGGAATTTCCTGAATTATTTTTAATCCAGAAAATTGTTAACTGCGTCAGCATGACGTCAGCAAGTGAACAGGGGCGGTCCAGGTCAAACCTGACACTGGGGCCCACATGTCAGTGACTCTGTGGCTAATCCTAAATTAACTAACCCTAACTACGTGATTAGCAGGACTAGGCCCCGCATGTCAATGACCCAGGGGGGTCAAATCCCTGGTCAACTGGGGTGAAACCACCGGCGATTAGCCACCGGCGAGGCCCGAGACGGCGGCGTCACTCGGAAATCGCCTAGAGTGCACCGTTTAATGCGCGGGCGGGCTCTCTGGAGAGCTGCGGTGATGGCGCGTCCAACGGTGGGCTCGGCTGGAGCTGAGGTGGACGAAGCCGACGGTGGTGAGCTCAACCGCGGCGGTCGGTGCTCGGGTGCTCGCGGCTTTGGTGCTACGGGATGCAAACGAGGGAACCAAAGCGCTTGGGCTGCACTAAGTGAAGCTGCGAACGCGTTGCACACCGGCGCATGACCAAAAGGTCACCGGAGTGTCGCCGGCGTCGCGCTCGTGCGGCGGAGCGTCTCGACTCCGGTGGAGGAGGCGGCTAGAGCTCGAAATCGGGCATGGCGTTAGGGGGAAATGAAGCAAGGGCTCACATGGAGTCGGTAGGGCCGCTCAGCGAGCTCGGGAAGGTCCGGACGGCGGCGTAACGGGGAAGGCGATCTCGGCGCAGAGGCGGCAGGGTCGAGCTCGATGGCGAGGCGTCACTGCGTCCGGCGATTGCGTAGCTCGATGGAGTGGCGTGGGGCAGTGCCGCGCAGCTCTTGGACATGACAGTGGAGCGAGGGGTGGTCGGTGAGCACGGTGACAGCGGACGGCGGCAACGGTGGCTCTCGGTTGCGGGCGTGAGAGAGAAAAAGAGGAGGAGAGAGAGAGTAGCGAGTGAGGGGGAGGGGAGAGAGGTCTCTGGACGTCTCCGTGGCGCGAGGGGGGAAAGGGAGAGCTCGCCAGCGCGAAGCAGGAGGTGGCGCACGGGCGCGCGTGCGCTGGCTTGCCAGTGGGCACAAGGTTGAAGACAACCTTGCCCCTGGTGGGCTGGGCCAACAGTGCTAGGCCAGGTGGGCTGCCAGGTTAGTCTTCTTCTCTCTCTGCTTCCAAATTAGTTTCTATTTTGTAATTTATTTTGTCTGTTTTGATTTAGTAAAAGTACTAAACCATTCTAGTAAATTCTGAAAATATTTTTGGATGCTAACTAAATAATTCCAGAGCTCTATCAAAAGTTTCAGAATTATTGGAGCTGTTGAAAATATATATAGCATTCAAAAGCCCCAATTCAAATAGTTATGCTTTAATTCAAAAATCCAGAAATGACCTAAACATATATTCATCATTTTTGGCAGAGGTTTCCACCTTAACCAGAAATCATGAACTTTTCTTAGGGACATTTTGGGTTTATTGAAAAAGATTTTATTCAACCCCTATTTGAATTGATTTAGTGCTAGGGTTTGTACATCCCCAATTCAAATTCATTTGAATTTAAAACATGATGACATGATGATCAAGCAAGGACAACAGGGGCTGAGCTCGGGCTGTGACAACTCACCCCGACTAAACAAGAATCTCGTCCCGAGATTCAGGGCGTGAGGCAAGAAAACAGAGGGGACACAAAGCTAACACGATCTTCATGATGCAGCTAAATTTCTCGAAGATGTTGATCCATTGCATCATATTGGTCTTGACATCCTTGCTTTCGAGATCTTCATCCAACTATGACGATAGACAAAAACTCTACAGGAAACGATCTCCTCGAAGATCGAGCACTCAAGATCAACTCATGAAGTGAGACATAGGAACATCTCTTGAGTTGAGACATAAAACACACATCATGTGCAATGGGAAGAAGTAGATGAAAAGGTTCAATTGGGTAGGCAAAAATTCCACGTTGAAGAAGATGGTGCATGGTTTCAAGATAGTGATGAAATAATTGCCATGATTCCATAACGGGGCACCTTAGAGGAGGTGAGTCATAGAACTATTCCCTTAAGTGGCAAAAAGAATTACTTTTGATACATAGATCATCGAAACTCTCTATACCAGCCTAAGGCAATTCACCATCCATCGTTTGAAGGAGTTCGAAAGAATGGCATACTCCGACTAGAATGGATGATGTGGACTACCTTGTTGAAGACAACGCAATGGATGATTTTTGCTTATCATCGGAAATGGGTGGGACCCATGGTAAGCCCATTTTTGAAGATGATCCTGAATAACAATTACTGAAAAGGCAGACCATAGTAAAATGGCACAAAGGCGGGTGCAAGCTGGGAACAAAATGCAAATGCTGCGAATGTTCCAACCATCATATCTGCCTGAGATTCAGATCTAGTTGGTAACGGGATATTTCAGACAGCATGTCTAGAACAAGAAAGGTAGCAACACAAATCGACGAGATGACATGGCGAGATTCTCGAGAAATGAACTACGATAGCAAGCTCCAAAACATGAGCTGGTTCTACTACATACATGTGAACACGCTGTCCAAGACAAGCATGACCACGTAGAAGTCTTACAACAAAACACTACCAAGTTCAGGTGGGGAACCATCATCGAGGATATCGAAGTCCTAGCTTAAGTCATGATTCTTAAGAAGGAACTTCTTCTCCTTGAACAAATCAATCAGTGGCTTGAGGTGTTAGGAATTACACATGGAGTGGAGGTAGCGAGCCTATCAAACCAGGGAATACTTCACACATGCATGACTGACTTGGGATGATTCCAGAGGAAGCAAAACTAACTTTCTCGAATTCATGGTGGCAACTTGCACAAAATGCATGTGAATTAGAGGAAGTCACTTCTTTCATCCAAACATATGCTTCATGAACGGAACATGAAGATAATGCTTAGAAAAGTTTCCAACACTAGCTTAATGTTCAACAAAATCATGGAGAGGATAAGGATGTTGTCGATGGGCTCAACAACAAATCATCAAGTTTCCATGAAGATGGAATTCCACAATTATGTGAACAAGATGATAGCATTGGTCAAACCAAAAGATATAATGGTGTATGCTCGAGGAAACAACCATGAGTAAGACAACATTACGAACATCATTGGTTCTGATTTGATTTGATGATAGCCCACACTCAAATCAAAGTATTGACAAGACAGTGGATCCAACAATTGATCACAAGGATCAATCAATGAAGATATCATATTTCTTCAACACACACACAAAACAAAGATATCCCTTTGGGATGAACTAAGTCGGACAAGCTTTTATCTTCCAACTCTCCAAGTTGTTGTTTAGCTTAACCAATTAGTTCGGAGGTATCCAACACAGATTCTTGGAGAAAGGGTGGTTTATAAGAAAACCAACTTGATCACGGACTCAACATAACGGTCAGGGAACAACCTGGTGATACTTCTAAGAAGATATTCGGAAAATCACGAACCACCGATATGTTACTAAGCTTGAGAACAATCTTGCTTTTCAGGGCAATATGATATGATCAAAAGAGTGAGGGGTTAACACAATCATAACCCATTGATCGAGGAGTGCACCAGGAATATGGACTAGGCAGCATAATCAATCTTAGAATGATGATTCAATAACCAACACACGAAGAATGAAGTTATTGTCCATTAACTACCAAGCAATGAAGTTGCTAGGAGTATTGATTTCACACCTCACAATTCACTTGTCGGTATTCCGGTTACAATAACACGGAGACCGAGAAATGAACAATGATGGTGAGAAGTATCACTGCATCAAGAATTCATAAGAGATAGTGTAATTCTCCTGACAATCCTGACATAAAGGGTGTAATACTCCAGGATAGAACAGAACAGAAGCTAGATTGGCATTTTGATCTGCGGAGCACAACTACTTTGACACAATCCTGGATATGGATGAGGTTCTGGAGTTTGTTTCTCCTTGTCATTCTGGACTAGAATGGCTTGAAGAACTACAAGAGTAAAAGGCATCGATGATCATGAGTGCACAACTACTCCTAACTATCAATTGATAGACAAAGGCCAGAGTACAACTAAAGAGAAACAACGCAAGGAACACGTATCTTTCTGAGTTGTGGATGCATAGATTAGTATGTCGAGCAAGCTCAACATTTCTTCCGAATAACCCGTGCAGAAGAGGAGGACTGGCAGAGTCACAGTATAGAATGTGGAACTCATCGGGAGCACTCTTGTTGTGATCTTTTGGTTCAAAAGAACTTCTGCCATAAGCAGTTCATGGTATTTGGAAGAAGGAAATACCACAGAACTCGAGGACTATCGCAAAGGTTACTAATATCCTAAAGGAACGAGCAAACACTATCAACACGAGGTAGGTAGGGTGAATCTTGGGTTCAAGAACCTAGGAATGGAATGACTACTAACTAAATGGCATCATGAGATGCTTTTGAGAATGATGGCCAGAATCATCACACTGGGAATATAAAGCATTGCTAGATTACTGGGTGGTTCTCTAGGATACCCTAGTGTCATAATAATAGCTTCACCATATATATCGAGGCAATGGATTAGCTCAACACACCGATTAGTGTGCTTAATCTGAACCAAAGGACATCGGGAACATGGAGGAAAGATTTTCAAGTGCATCAGACTATTTAGAAACCTGGGATGACTCGGACAGCATAACGGCTGTAAACACTCAAGAAAGATTTGAGACATCCTGCAAAATGGTGGCATAACCACTCAACAACATCATGTCAAGGTTCCGAGACCAACTGTTATCACACGGAGGTAGTAGAAACTGAACTAAGACTTGAATCCATCAATCTTATAAGTCTACGGATTAGTAACACGTGATCCTGATAGAAAGATGAGAAGCCTAGTACTTAATCCCCGTAGAAAGGAAGAGGTTGACTCAGATCAGAAGGGCATAAGGTAAAGGAGTAAAAAGAGCCTTACGTTCCCTTCCAGAATCAATTCCCTTATATAACTAAAGCATTTCTAGACTCAACTTCGACCAGTTTGGCTTGGTAATCCTACAGGCACTCAGGCTCTGATACCAAAGCTGTCAGGACCCCTATCCTAAGTCACACCGATCTAGCATGTAACACATCATATCACTTTGTGGCCTCACGCACGGTATTCCCACGGGTGCCACCTTACCTGGCCCGGGACCGTTTGCGCCTTTTGGCTCACGTATATGATAGTGTCGCTAGCATCCATATGACGGAGAACCCGGGCCGACATGACTAGTCATAAACCCAAGGTGGCACAAACTTACAGGGACAGGCATACATGACCCAGCAATGCATGTGTCGGTCAGCAGCGAGTGAAACAGGGCTGTAGCAAGCTAACATGACTCCGGTAAGCACCGCGTGACATTTCCCCGAAGGGACAGACACAGGAGCAAAGAAGGACACATGCCGATCATCCCATGTGTTCCGGAGCAGTAGCAAGCTACCATGGCTTAGTGGAAGCACTAGGAGACATTTCCCCAAAAGAGAGGCTACCAAGAATAAACAACTAGATTGTCGGATCCCACACATAGTAATACAAGTTACACGTACGCATAACATGCAAGTATGTGCTGTACAACATGGCATCACAACATAACTCAACAGCTCATATAGATAAAGGCCCAGAAGAGCCACATAGCATTTATTACAAGCAGGGTTCACATGACCCAACATACAGAGCATACAAGCAACGGAAGCATAACATGTCTAAGTACAGACAACTACAAATGAAAAAGGCTGAGAAGCCTGACTATCTACAAGACCCTACCAAGGTTACATGATCGTAGCTGAGGTAACAAGCTAAACATCGAAGTCCACGCGGAACTACTAGTGAGACTGAAGTCTCTCTGCAAAAACATAAATTAAGCAAACGTGAGTACAAATGTACCCAGCAAGACTTACATCAGAACTAGCTACATATGCAACAGTATCAACAAAGGGGGTGGTGGAGTTTAACTGCAGCAAGCCAGCTTTGACTCAGTGGCTATCCTGTACTACGACTGCTGGTAAGTCCTTTGAGGTGGCGCACACGAGTCCACATATTCACCATATCAATACACCACTATGGATCCGTTCCCGTGTCCCTACGAGAAGGCCATCCATAGCACTCACGCTTATCTTGCGCATTTTAGAGTATCCACTTTCACTTGTCTATCAACTGCATAAGCAACCCAGTAGTCCATTACCGCGGACGTGGCTATTCGAATAGATCATATATAACCCTGCAGGGGTGTACTTCTTCACACACGCTCTCACCACTTATCGCCGTTTACATGACATGTACTCGGCAACCTTCAAGGGGAAGCCCAGCGAGGGTGTCGGCCACGACCTGACTAATCACACAAGTCTCTAGTCCAGGTTTATCTTCTATTCAGGTTCCATCCGCATGGAGTCCGGCCGAGGTTTCCACTACGGCCCCGAACGATGTGTGCAGGGTTCCCGAGGCACCAAACGGGCGTCTCGGTACACCGGGCCATGTACCTGCCGCATCACAGCCCACCCCTAGGGTCAGTGCTGCGCACGGCCTTTAGTATACTACAAACACCAGAAACTGCTTGCAACTCCTGGACAGAGGACAAGGCGATCAATAACCCGAGAGGGTCCATGGGTTTCGGGCCTAATGCATGGTAGTAACTGTTCTTGGATCACAAACACAGAACTCAATTCCTGAGGACGGTTTCAATGAGACAACCCACCATGTACTCCTACATGGCCTCTCACCGCTACCTTTACCAAATCGTGTTCACACACTTAGCTCTCAACAGTAGGACATGTTCACACTATTCCAATCCATCCCCGATGAATCAGACCTGACGCAACTCTAAGCATAGCAGGCATAACAAGCAAGCATGAATGAGTAGGCACATCATGGCTCAAACAACTCCTACTCATGCTAGTGGGTTTTTACTAATTACTGTGGCAATGATAGGTCATGCAGAGGAAAGGGGTTCAACTACCGCAGCATGTAACTGTTGAAACATTGTTTTCCTAATGTAGTAAAAGAGAGCAAGAGCGAGAGAGTGGGATTGTATCAGAATGTTCAATGGGGGTTGCTTGCCTGGCACTTCAGAAGATAGCACTATGTCTTCATCAGTGTCATCGATCACATCGTCGAAACAACGTCTACTGAGTGGGGACAAACACCGGCAACAGAGAAGGAACACAATCAATGCAATGCAACAATATGATGCATGATCATGACATGGCAACATGCTGTGATTTGTGCTAATGCAGCTAGCAACAATTTAAATGGAGTTGGTTTGAATACAAGATTCAAATTGAAACTCCATATGTGATTATTCAAATGCCATTTAATTGGTTTGACCTGATCAGCAGGTATAAGTTGTTTAAACATGCATGAAAACAGTACCGATGGATAGATTGGATTTTTCTGATAATTTTTCATATATAAATTATTTCATTTGGAGTTACGGTTTAATTTCTATGATTTTTTGAAGTTTTAAACATTTCCTGGAATTTCCTGAATTATTTTTAATCTAGAAAATTGTTAACTACATCAGCATGATGTCAGCAAGTCAACAGGGGCGGTCCAGGTCAAACCTGACACTGGGGCCCACATGTCAGTGACTCTTTGGCTAATCCTAAATTAACTAACCCTAACTACGTGATTAGCAGGACTGGGCCCCGCATGTCAGTGACCCAGGGGGGGTCAAATCCCTGGTCAACCGGGGCTAAACCACCAGCGATTAGCCGCCGGCGAGGCCCGAGATGGCGGCATGGCTCGAAAATAGCCCAGAGTGCACCGTTCGATACGCGTGCGGGCTCTCTGGAGAGCTGCGGTGATGGCGCGTCCAACGGTGGGCTCGGCCGGAGCTGAGGTGGACGGAGTCGACGGCGGTGAGCTCAACCGCGGCGGCCGGCACTCGGGAGCTCGCGGCTTTGGTGCTACGGGATGCAAACGAGGGAACCAAGGCGCTTGGGCTGCACTAAGTGAAGCTGCGAACGCGTTGCACACCGGCCCATGACCAAAAGGTCACCGCAGTGTCGCCGGCATCGTGCTCGTGCGGCAGAGCGTCTCGGCTCCAGTGGAGGAGGCAGCTAGAGCTCAAAATCGAGCATGGCGTTAGGGGGAAATGAAGCAGGGGCTCACATGGAGTCGGTAGGGCCGCTCAGCGAGCTCTGGGAGGTCCGAACGGCGGCGTAACGGTGATGGCGATCTCGACGCAGAGGCGGCGGGGTCGAGGTCGATGCCGAGGCGTCACTATGTCCGGCGATTGCGCAGCTCGGTGGAGAGGCGTGAGGCAATGCCGCGCAGCTCTTAGACACGATGGTGGAGCGAGCGGTGGTCGGTGAGTGTGGTGACAGCGGATGGCGGCAACGGCGGCTCTCGGTCGCGGGCGTGAGAGAGAAACAAAGGAGAAAAAGAGTAGCGAGTGAGGGGGAGGGGAGAGAGGTCTCTGGATGTCTCCGTGGCGCGAGGGGGGAAAGGGAGAGCTCGCCAGCGCGAAGCAGGAGGTGGCGCACAGGCGCGCGTGCCCTGGCTTGCCAGTGGGCACAAGGTTGAAGACAACCTTGCCCTTGGTGGGCTGGGCCAACAGTGCTAGGCCAGGTGGGCTGCCAGGTTAGTCTTCTTCTCTCTCTCTGCTTCCAAATTAGTTTCTATTTTGTAATTTATTTTGTCTGTTTTGATTTAGTAAAAGTACTAAACCATTCTAGTAAATTATGAAAATATTTTTGGATGCTAACTGAATAATTCCAGAGCTCCAGCAAAAGTTTTAGAATTATTGGAGCTGTTGAAAATATATATAGCATTTAAAAGCCCCAATTCAAATAGTTATGATTTAATTCAAAAATCCAGAAATGACCTAAAAATATATTCTTCATTTTTGGCAGAGGTTTCCACCTTCACCAGAAATCATGAACTTTTCTTAGGGACATTTTGGGTTTATTGAAAAAGATTTTATTCAACCCTATTTGAATTGATTTAGTGCTAGGGTTTGTACATCCCCAATTCAAATTCATTTGAATTTAAAACATGATGACATGATGATCAAGCAAGGACAACAGGGGTTGAGCTAGGGCTGTGATAGCAGAGGCGGCGTGCGGAGCATGTTCCATCTCCCTTAGCAGAGCCAGCTCTAGGCCAAAATCAAGAAGAGACCTGGTTTGTTTGATGCACACGTGGAGTAATCGGATCAAGACTCCCGTCGCCGCTGGTGCCATCAGTCACCTTTCTTTCTCTATTTGTCTCTCTGACCTAGGTCTCCCCCTAGGCGGATACGAGAGGTCGGGGGAAGCGGAACAAAGCTTGATGCCTTGTGTACACAGAGCTTGGCCCTTGTTATCCTCGCACGTGGCGTGCGCGTTTTGCACTTCGCCAACGGCTGCCATGCTCGCGCGTTTTGCACTTCGCCGAGGGCTGCCATGGATACTAACGCCATGTTCGGAATCGCGCCGCTCCACAACTCTGCTCCCGGAGCAGGCGGAGCTGCAGTTGAAAATCACGGAGCTGCAGTTTCCTCGCTCCGTGGATTCTGGGAGTGGGTGGGTTGCCGAACAGGGCCTAAGTAAAATGATTAAAGTTGGGGGAACAAACAAGAAATCGGACTAGATCCAACCGTAATCAGATAGTAAGATGTCTGCATGTTGGAACAATTCAGTTTCAGGCAAAGTAATTGGCATCACAGGAAAAAATAATCGAAACTTGACGGGGCTGCAGCCGGCGTCGGCGCCCACGTCGAGCTCCCTCTAATGTCTAAACAGACTCAAGCACGTCCACCCCTGCATCAACCTCCGTAGTGGGGCCCCCGCCCTCCCGCTGCAGCTCGAGCGCCGCCCGCCGGACCTCTACTAGTAGAAAACAGGGTACTAGTCCCGGTTTCAGAGGGCCTTTAGTCCCGGTTCTGGAACCGGGACAAATCAAACGGGACTAATGTCCAAAACCATTAGTCCCGGTTTGCTTATGAACCGGGACTAAATGCGGGCCACGTGGCCGCTCTGGGGTGCCCAGGGAGGAGGACCTTTAGTCCCGGTTGGTAACACGAACCGGGACTAAGGGGCAGCCACGCGTCAGCAGCTCCCAGGCTCTGGGGTTTTTGTTTTTTTGAAAGGGGGAGGGGTTTATTAGGGGTTTTGGATGGTTTAATTAGGGGTTTCATATTGTGTTAGCTATAGCTACTACATATAGAGATAAGTGACCTCTCTTTCTCCGTGCTTGGTCGACGCTAGCTACTACATATAGAGAGAACTCGACGCTACTAAGCAAATAAAGGAACCATTAATTACACAAGATCGTCATGAACATATACAGAGAGAAGTGACCTCTCTTTCTCCGAGATTGGTCGAACAACAAGTTTTCGTATTTCTATCCGACGCTACTACATATATACAATATAACATATCTTATGACCCCTGACATCATCTACCGAAAGTCAGCTTCAATTTCCAGATGGTATTCTCCATCTTTATGTATGACGTGGTCAAGAAAGAATCCCGCTAATTCCTCTTGAATTGCTCATATGCGATCATGTGGTAGGAGTTCATCCCGCATCTGCCACATCTAATTTAAAGAAGGGGGTTAATACGTATAGATATATATATATATATGAAACTCAACACAATTGATGGTAATAAAATAAAATTGTGAATATTATTGTTTACGTACTTCATATTGTTTGTCAGAGTAGCCCCGCTCAGAGGTCGAGCTGCGCATGAACTCGCAAACGTAGTATCCACATAAATGATTCCCGCCTTCCTGCCACAAGCACTTTACGAGAATAGAGTTCAATCAAACTGATAATCAAGCATGATAAATGGTATTGATGAAACTAGAATCAATGAGAGATGCGCGGAACTAGCTAGTACTACTTACTTTGGGGTGTGTAAATCGCAGCTCCTTCTGCAGACCCGGAACCATTCCGGTGAACTTTTTCCAAACCCTGCCAGGCGAAGAAAATGATTACTTGATATCAGGAAATGAACGAAAGTTGCCGATATGGTGCGATAATGATTGAACTTACTTCTGGAGCATTGCAGTCATGCCTGCATACTCCTGGGGATCTTTACGTCTGGAGTCTAATACAGTTACTACTCCCCCGTCAAGCTTAATCTCTAGCAGAATAAAGTGAAACCTGCGCACGCATAACTCATCAATTACATTACTTAACCTCGATTAAGCGAAACCGAATATGCACAAGACAGTAACACTCACTTGAAGTTGTAAGGAAAGAGTATTTTCCCTTTGTTTTGATGTCGAAGGAACGATTGTAGCAAGTTTTCCTCAGTATCTTTAACTCTCTCTTTTACCGACCATTCATTTACGGTATTTGGTCTAATGAACCCAATGTCATAGATTTGTCCTTTTTTGCATTCGACGATCTTCAATCTGCATAATATAGTGAGGATAATTATATATACATGCAATGAACGAGCTGAGCTAGAGACTTAATTACAGAAGTAATACTTACAGACAGTAGCAAGTGATGAGTTGTTTGTCGAGGGCCTCTTGATTGAATAAGTGAAATAACTCCACAAATTCAACAGGCAACACCTCAACTCCAATGAGCTCGTGCTCCTCTTTAATTCTCAGCAACATACTGTTGGCCCCACTCTTCCTGCAGGTATCCATGTACCATTCATGCAATCTTCGCATCATCGTTGTTACAGGAGGATGATCAGGTTTGACGAGAGGCTTCCCGTGCTCGTATCTGAAGATCTCTACTGTCTCTAACATTTCAAATTGTACATCATCGCCTAGGTAATCACCAAGATTGGTACCGGGCAGTAGCCCCGGATGATTAGCGACGATATCCCTAGACGCCTTGAGCGGGGGGCACAATTGCTTCGCCTGTTCACCGAGCTGGGGAATTGTTTTCCCACTTCTTCATTTTGCTTCTCTTGCAACACTGCAAGTACTTCCCAAACGCTGCGCTTCCTTATATGTCCTTTCAATAATGTGCTCATAGTTGGATTGCGGCGGAGACGGTGGTGGTCGCTTAAGGGCACGGAGAGTGCGCTTCACTTTCACCTGATCTATTGTTTCCTTCGGAGGTGGAGGTTGATGTCTGCTAGAACTACGTCGGTATTTCCCCAAAGAGGAAGGGAGGATGCAGCACAGCGATGGTAGGTATTTCCCTCAGTGATGAGACCAAGGTTATCGAACCAGTAGGAGAACCACGCAACACAACGTAAACAGCCCCTGCACACAAATAACAAATACTCGCAACCCGACGTGTAAAAGGGGTTGTCAATCCCTTTCGGGTAACAGCGCCAGAAATTTGCAAGTTGACGTGAGAAAGTTGTAATGGATTGGATAAATAGATCGCAAATAAAATAAAGTGCAGCAAAGTATTTTTGTATTTTTGGATTAATAGATCTGAAAATAAAAGCAAATGAAAATAGATCGCGAAGGCAAATATATTAAAGAAGCGACCCGGGGGCCGTAGGTTTCACTAGTGGCTTCTCTCGAGAAAAATAGCAAACGGTGGGAAAACAAATTACTGTTGAGCAATTGATAGAACTTCAAATACTCATGACGATATCCAGACAATGATCATTATATAGGCATCACGTCCAAGATTAGTAGACCGACTCCTGCCTGCATCTACTACTATTACTCCACACATCGACCACTATCCAGCATGCATCTAGTGTATTAAGTTCATGGAAAAACGAGTAATGCAATAAGAACGATGACATGATGTAGACAAGATCTATTTATGTAGAAATAGACCCCATCTTGTTATCCTTAATAGCAATGATACATACATGGCGGTTCCCCTTCTGTCACTGGGATCAAGCACCGTAATATCGAACCCATTACAAAGCACCTCTTCCCATTGCAAGATAAATAGATCAAGTTGGCCAAACAAAACCCAAATATCGGAGAAGAAATACGAGGCTATAAGCAATCATGCATATAAGAGATCAAAGAAGACTCAAATAACTTTCATGGATAAAAACATAGATCTGATCATAAACTCAAAGTTCATCGGATCCCAACAAACACACCGCAAAAAGAGTTACATCATATGGATCTCCAAGAGACCATTGTATTGAGAATCAAACGAGAGAGAGGAAGCTATCTAGCTACTAACTACGGACCTGTAGGTCTACAAAGAACTACTCATGCATCATCGGAGAGGCACCAATGAGGATGATGAACCCCTCCGTGATGATGTCTAGATTGGATCTGGTGTTTCTGGAACTTGCGGCGGCTGGAATTGATTTTCGTCGACTCCTCTAGGGTTTCTGGAATATTGGGGTATTTATAGAGCAAAGAGGCGGTGTGGGAGGCCACCGAGGTGAGCACAACCCACCAGGGCGCGCCCTGGTGTCTTGTGCTCACCTCGGGCCCCCTCTTCGGCACTTCTTTGGCCCACTGGGTGTCTTCTGGTCCAAAAAAATCCACAAAAAGTTTCGCTGCGTTTGGACTCCGTTTGGTATTGATTTCCTGCGATGTAAAAAACATGCAGAAAATAGCAACTGGCACTGGGCACTATGTCAATAGGTTAGTACCAAAAAATGATATAAAATGATTGTAAAACATCCAAGAATGAAAATATAACACCATGGAACAATCAAAAATTATAGATACGTTGGAGACGTATCAGCATCCCCAAGCTTAATTCCTGCTCGTCCTCGAGTAGGTAAATGATAAAAACAGAATTTTTGATGTGGAATGCTGCCTAACATGTTCATCACATATTTTTTCTTTGTAGCATGGACATTTGGACTTTTATATGGTTCAAAGCAATAGTCTAGTTTTGACATGAAGACTTTAATACTCAAGCATATCAACAAGCAACCATGTCTTTCAAAATATCAACGCTAAAGCAAGTTGTCCCTAGCCCATTATGCTCAATCATTGATCCATTCATGAAACACACTCGAATACTAGCTATACCCAATGCTTAAGTACGATCATAGTGCCCCTTAGTTGGTGCTTTATAAGAGAAGATGGAGACTCAAGTAAAAATAAAAATTGCATAAAGTAAGAGAAAGCCTCTTCGCGGAGGGAAGTAGGGATTTCTAGAGGTGCCAAAGCTCAAAGCAAAAATTGAGAGATAAAAACATTTTGGGAGGCATACTTTTCCCACCAACGAAAACGACTTAGAGTTCCCAACACTTTCCATGCTAGACATATCATAGGCGGTTCCCAAACAGAAAATAAAGTTTATTCCTTTTTTCACCATACTTTCACTTTCCATGGCTAACCGTATCCACGGGTGCCCTCCATACCAACACTTTCCAAGGAATTTATTATTTGACAACATAAAGTAAATTCATTTTTCATTTCAGGACTGGGCATCCCTAATACCTTTGTCGTACTCTCGTGCAATGACAAGTGAATAAACACTCATCATGAGAATAACAGATCTAGCATGGAAAATATCGACCACCCCTCACCGCCTCGTGAGCGGTACGAGCACACAAAAGAGAAATTTATTTTGAAAATTAGAGATGGCACATACAAATTTGCTTAGAACGGCACGAAAATGCCGCATATAGGTAGGTATAGTGGACTCATATGGCAAAACTGGTTTAAAGGGTTTTGGATGCACAAGTAGTGATCATACTTAGTGCAAATGAAGGCTAGCAAAAAGATTGAGAAGCGCCCAACCAAGAAATGAAAAATCTCGTAAGCGAGCATTAAGCATAACAAACACCGAATAATGCACCAGAAGTAGGATATAATTTTATTGCATAACTATTGACTTTCGTGCTTGCATAGGGAATCACAAACCTTAACACTAATATTCTTACCAAAGCATAATTACTAATCAACATGACTCACATATCATATCGTCATATCTCAAAACCATTACAAAGAACCAAGTTTATTTTGTCCAATGATCTTCATGAAAGTTTTTATTATATCCTCCTTGGATATCTATCACTTTGGGACTAATTTCATATGTTGCTTTTAATAAGCTCAACAAATATAAGTGAAGAACATGAGCATAGTATTTCTTTCTCTAAAAATAATCTAAGTGAAGCAAGAGAGAATTTGTTAAAAAATTTACTAACTCCCAAATAAATATAAGTGAAGCATGAGAGCATTTCTTCAAAAATAACAAAGCACACCGTGCTCAAAAAGATATAAGTGAAGCACTAGAGCAATTCCAAGGCTCTAAAAATTTAAGTGAAGTATAGGAGCAAGCATAGCATAATTTGTGGCTCTCTAAAAAAGGTGTGTCCAGCAAGGATTCAAGACTTAAAATAAAATTAAAACAAGCAAAGACTCATATCATACAAGACGCTCCAAGCAAAACTCATAATATGTGACTAATAAAAATATAGCTTCAAGTAAAATACCGATGGTCGTTAGAAGAAAGAGGGGATGCCACTCAGGGGCATCCCCAAGATTAGTTGCTTGATACTTCTTAAATATTATCTTGGGGTGCCTCGGACATCCCCAAGCTTAGCCTTTTGCTAATCCTTATTCCTTCATCCATCATAATATCACCCAAAACTTGAAAACTTCAATCACACAAAACTCAACAAAACCTTCGTGAGATCCATTAGTATAAGAAAGCAAATCACTACTATAAGTACTGTTGCAAACCCATTCATATTTTATTTTTGCATTATATATACTGTATTCCAACTTTTCTATGGCAAAAACTCTTCAAAGAAAACCATAAAATCATCAAAACAAGCACACAACGCAAAGAAAACAGAATCTGTCGAAAACAGAACAGTCTGTAACAATCTGGATATTTCGAATACTTCTGTAACTCAAAAAATTCCGAAAAATTAGGACAACGTGAAAAATGTTTTTATTAATCTTCTGAAAAAAGAATCAAATCAAAATCACTCTTTTGTTAAAAATGAGAATTATTTTTGTGAGCGCAAAAGTTTCTGTTTTTCAGCAAGATCAAATCAATCTCACCCAAATCATCCCAAAGGCTTTGCTTGGCACAAACACTAATTTAAACCACAAAAACACATCTAATCAGAGGCATAATTGGGTATTTTATTGAAAACAGCAAGAAACCAAAAAGCAAAATGATACAAGTTGGGTTGCCTCCCAACGAGCGCTATCGTTTTACGCCCCTAGCTAGGCATAATGCAAAGGATCTAAGTGTTGTCACTTTTAGTTCTAGATCCATACGATGCCCTCATGATTGATTCATATGGTGGCCTAATTCTTGTTCTAGGGAAGTGTTCCATACCCTTCCTTAGTGGAAATTGAAACTTAATATTGCCTTCTTTCATATCAATCACAGCACCAATAGTACGTAAAAACGGTCTACCAAGTATAATTGGACAAGATGGATTGCAATCAATATCAAGAACAATAAAATCTATGGGCACATAATTCCTATTTGCAAGAATAAGAACATCCTTAATTCTTCCCATAGGCTTTTTAATAGTAGAATCCGCCAAGTGCAAATTTAAAGAGCATTCTTCAATATCGGTAAGACCAAGCACATCACATAAAGATTTCGGAATTGTAGAAACACTAGCACCCAAGTCACATAAAGCAAAACACTCATAATTTTTAATCTTGACTTTGATAGTAGGTTCCCATTCATCATGTAATTTTCTAGGAATTGAAACTTCTAACTCCAACTTTTCTTCAAAATCTTTCATCATTGCATCAACAATATGTTTAGTAAAAGCTTTATTTTGTTCATAAGCATGGGGTGAATTTATCATGGATTGCAAAAAAGAAATACAATCAATCAAAGAGCAAATATCATAATTAAAGTCTTTGTAATTCAAAAGAGTGGGCACATCACTAGTTAAAGTTTTGACCTCTTCAAACCCACTTTTATCAATTTTCTCAATAAGATTTTCACCCTCCGAATTATCGGTACGCCTTCTAGCTAAAGTTGACTCTTCTTCAGTCCCTTTTTCATCAACCTTAATTTTACTAAACAAAGAATCAATAGAAGAAACACCAATCATTTTAAGATCTTCATCACTTTTATGAAAGCAATCACTAGAAAACGCTTTTTCTAAAAATTCTCTTCTAGCTCTAAGCATAGCAGTTCTTTTCTTACTTTCATCCATAGAAACATAAAGAGCTTTAATTGATTCTTCAACCTTAGGCACAAAAATTTTCACCTTGAGATTTTCTACATCATGAGAAATTCTATGAATACTTCTAGACATATCATCAACTTTATTCAGCTTTTCTTCTATCGTAGCATTGAAAACTTTTTGAGTATTGATAAATTATTTAATATTATTCTCAAGATCAGAGGTGTTCCTATTATTATTATAAGAAGGATTACCATAGGAATTACCATAATTATTAGAGGAATTACTAGGAAAAGGCCTAGGATTAAAATTACCTCTATAAGCATTGTTATTGAAATTGTTTCGCGAGATAAAATTCACATCTATGGCATCACTATTTTGCTCAATCAAAGTAGACAAAGGCACATCATTAAAATCAATAGGAGCATTTTTATTAGCAACAAACTTCATAAGAGCATCAACTTTTTCACTCAAAGAATTTATTTCTTCTACCGAATTGACTTTTTTACTAGTAGGAGCTCTTTCAATATGCCATTGTGAATAATTTGCCATAATATTATCAAGCAATTTAGTAGCTTCACCCAAAGTAATTTCCATAAAAGTACCCCCCACAGCTGAATCTAAAAGATTACGAGAAACAAAATTCAACCCCGCATAAAATTTTTGTATGTTCATCCAAAGATTTAACCCATGACTTGGGCAATTCCTTAGCATCAATTTCATCCTTTCCTAAGATTATGCAACATGCTCATGTTCAAGTTGCTTGAAATTCATGATCTGGGTTCTAAGGGAAATGATTTTTGCGGGCGGGAAATACTTAGTAATAAAAGCATCCTTGCACTTATTCCAAGAATCGATACTATTGCGAGGCAAAGAAGAAAACCAAATTTTTGTGCGATCTCGCAAAGAAAATGGAAATAATTTCAACTTCACAACATCATTGTCCACATCTATTTTCTTTTGCATATCGCATAATTCCACAAATTTGTTAAGATGGGACGCGGCATCCTCATTAGGAGTACCGGAAAATTGATCTTTCATAACAAGATTCAGCAAAGCAGTATTAATATCACAAGACTCCGCACTAGTGGCGGGAGGAGCAATCGGAGTGCTAATAAAATCATTGTTGTTGGTATTTGAGAAATCAGACAACTTGGTGTTCTCTTGAGTCATGGTGACTACACAACAAGATTGCACTCAAAAACAGATCTGACGAGAAAACGGCGAACGAAAAAGAAGGCGAATAAAACGGCAATTTTTTGTGAAGTGGGGGAGAGGAAAACGAGAGGCAAATGGCAAATAATGTAAAATTCAAGGAGATGAGATTTGTGATTAGCAACTTGGTTGATGTTGATGATGTCTCCCCGGCAACGGCGCCAGAAATTGGCGCGGAGAAGGGAGACTATCTTGACTTGATCCTCCCCGGCAACAGCGCCAGAAATTCCTTTTGTTGTCTGCTAGAACTACGTCGGTATTTCCTCAAAGAGGAACGAATGATGCAGCACAGCGACAGTAGGTATTTCCCTTAGTGATGAGACCAAGGTTATCAAACCAATAGGAGAACCACACAACACAACGTAAACAGCCCCTGCACACAAATAACAAATACTCGCAACCCGACGTGTAAAAGGGGTTGTCAATCCCTTTCGGGTAACGGCGCCAGAAATTGGCAAGTTGACGTGAGAAAGTTGTAATAGATTGGATAAATAGATCTCAAATAAAATAAAGTGCAGCAAAGTATTTTTGTATTTTTGGATTAATAGATCTGAAAATAAAAGAAAATGAAAATAGATCGCGGAGGCAAATATATTAAAGAAGAGACCCGGGGACCGTAGGTTTCACTAGTGGCTTCTCTCGAGAAAAATAGCAAACGGTGGGAAAAAAATTACTGTTGGGCAATTGATAGAACTTCAAATTCTCATGACGATATCCAGGCAATCATCATTATATAGGCATCACGTCCAAGATTAGTAGACCGACTCCTGCCTGCATCTACTACTATTACTCCACACATCGACCGCTATCCAGCATGCATCTAGTGTATTAAGTTCATGGAAAAACGGAGTAATGCAATAAGAACGATGACACGATGTAGACAAGATCTATTTATGTAGAAATAGACCCCATCTTGTTATCCTCAATAGCAATGATACATACGTGTCGGTTCCCCTTCTGTCACTGGGATCAAGCACCGTAAGATCCAACCCATTACAAAGCACCTCTTCCCATTGCAAGATAAATAGATCAAGTTGGCCAAACAAAACCCAAATATCAGAGAAGAAATACGAGGCTATAAGCAATCATGCATATAAGAGATCAAAGAAGACTCAAATAACTTTCATGGATAAAAACATAGATCTGATCATAAACTCAAAGTTCATCGGATCCCAACAAACACACCGCAAATAGAGTTACATCATATGGATCTCCAAGAGACCAATGTATTGAGAATCAAACGAGAGAGAGGAAGCCATCTAGCTACTAACTACGGACCCGTAGGTCCACAAAGAACTACTCATGCATCATCGGAGAGGCACCAATGAGGATGATGAACCCCTCTGTGATGGTGTCTAGATTGGATCTGGTGTTTCTGGAAGTTGCGGCGGCTGGAATTGATTTTCGTCGACTCCTCTAGGGTTTCTGGAATATTGGGGTATTTATAGAGCAAAGAGGCGGTGCGGGAGGCCACCGAGGTGGGCGCAACCCACCAGGGCGCGCCTGGGCCTCCAGGCGCACCCCGGTGTCTTGTGCTCACCTTGGGCTCCCTCTTCGGTACTTCTTTGTCCTACTGGATGTCTTCTGGTCCAAAAAAAATCCACAAAAAGTTTCGCTACGCTTGGACTCCGTTTGGTATTGATTTCCTGCGATGTAAAAAACACGCAGAAAATAGCAACTAGCACTGGGCAATATGTCAATAGGTTAGTACCAAAAAATGATATAAAATTATTATAAAATGATTGTAAAACATCCAAGAATGATAATATAACAGCATGGAACAATAAAAAATTATAGATACGTTGGAGACGTATCAGAGGTTTCCGTGCAAAATGGGCCTCCACTTCGGCATCACTGATTTCCGCGTTTTCCTCGTCGGTCCTCTCATATGGTAACTTTTCCAGAGTCTTGAGGCTTGGACCGTATTTGTATTTCTTCCCGCCTCTTGTACTGCTAGCCGCCGGAGCGGCGCCGTCTCTCTTCCGCCGTTGCTGGCGCGGCGGAGTCCGCTGACATGCCGGAGGAGGTGGAGTGCTCCGACGCGCCGGAGGAGGCGGAGGAGGAGGCGGAGTGCCCTCAGGCGCCGGAGGAGGCGAAGGAGGAGGCGGAGTGCCCTGATCACTCGCCGGAGGAGGAGGAGGCGGAGTGCCCTGACTCGCCGGAGGAGGAGGAAGAGGCGTCTAGTTTGGAAGCTTGATGTACTCCTTCCTCCATAGTAAGGTACTCCTTGAAGCATAAAACAGATGAATCTCCCCTTCACCTATAGGGTAGTCAAGCTCCAGCTCCTCAAATCCCTCCATTATTTCATCCACCTTCACAATAGCATAGCAATGTGGAATCGGACGGCAATGAAAAGTTCCCTCCGCTTGAGGAGGTACAACAGAGCTGACGGCCGCCTTCAAGGTCAGGTTCTGGCATTTTGTCATTAGCTCACAATGTTCAGCCTTCGTGATACTATCCACGGGTTAGCGAGGAGCCGTGAAATCAGGCTGAACGAGCTCCGTGGAAGCCACGCTGCTTCTCCGCTGAGATGGTGGGGTAGCTTCTGGGGCAGCGTCGAAGCAAGGATCTTCGTGCCGCTGAGATGGTTGGCCGGTAGCTCGCTGGCTCTCAAGTTCCTCTAGCTTTGCTATTCTTGCATTGAGCTTCTGCATTTCGCTCGCTTCCGCTTTCCTCTTTCTCTCTCGGCTTCTGTAACCACCACTGTCGGGAAACCCATGCTCCCACGGAACGGAGCCTGCTGTGCCTCGTGTTCGTCCAGGGTGCTCAGGATTCCTGAGGGCCTCTGTCAGCTCGTCCTTCTCTCTATCCAGAATGAACGTCCCTTCCTGCGCTGCCTTGATATATTTCTGAAGCTTCGTGATGGGTATTGCAAGTTGCTCATCCGTCCAAACACACTCCCCTGTTTCTGGGTCCAAAGTTCCCCCAACCCCGAAGAACCAAGTCCTTGAATGATCTGGCCAGTTCAATGTCGCTGGTTGGACCCCTTTAGCAAGCAGGTCTTGCTCAGCTTTGTCCCACAACGGCCGGGCCTTGTAGTAGCCACCTTACCCCGTGTGATGGTGATACTTCTTCTTTGCATCATTTTTCTTGTTTGTCAGTTACCTTTTCTTACCCATCTCTGATTTCTTGTAGGCCACAAATATGGGCCAGTGATCTCTTATCTTCTCATATCGACCGATGAATTCTGGAGTCTCCTTTCTCTCGACAAACTTTGTGTTCAACTCTTTCTTCCAGTTCCTGAATAGTTCTGCCATCTTCTTAAGAGCAAACGCCTTGACCTTTCGCTCTATAACCAGGTTATTCGGATCCTCCTCTGGCGGTAGGCTGAAATTTGTCATGAATGAGGTCCAAAGATGATCTTTCTGTCTATCCTGGACATAAGAAACTTAAGGGTCCTTATTCTTATTCCATTGCTGGATGTTGATCGGGACACTGTCCCTAACAATAACTCCGCACTGATGTACAAATGCGTCCTTGGTCCGCTTGGGAGCAATCGGTTGGCCATCTTTCGCGAATTCTGCGATCATGAACCTTTCATCATGGCGCAACCTTTTCTTCGGGCCTCGTATCCTTACGGAAGTTTGGCTCGATCCGGAGGGCTAAAATAAGAAAGAAGCGTTAATATATGCACATACCAAAACAATTAATGCATCAAGTCAGCACAGGCTTAATTAATATATATATACCTCGCCAGACTTTGCAATAGCTCCCTCCTCCGTTCGGTCACCAGAGCCATCATCATGATCTCCTTCCTCCGCCATTCGGTCACCGGAACCATCATGATCTCCTTCCTCCTCCATTGTTGGATCACCGGAGCCGTCATCCTCTCCTTCCTGACCATCGGTGTCATTGAGAAACGACAAGGGATCACCTCCGGCGAGGATTATATCCCCCAACAACTGTTCTTGTTCTAAGTCTCTTTCCCTAGTTTCTGCAAATATTACAACATGGCAATATACAAACATGAGAGATGGATTAGTGGCAAACATAGACATATAGCTAATCACAACAGGAATCATATGCATATATGAGCAATGGATTAGTTGAGGACCGCCTCTCTCATGCATGTCCGACGTCCCCCCTCATGTCGAAGTTATCGGGGAGGGGGTAGATCGACAACGATGCTCTTTCTTCTAGGGTTTGGGTGGCCTCGATAGTTGGTCGGGCGAGCGGACCGCCTCTCTCTCATGCATGTCTGACGTCCCCCCTCATGTCAAAGTTATCAGGAAGGGGGTAGATCGACAATGACGCTCTTTCTTCTAGGGTTTGGGTGGCCTCGATAGTTGGTCGGGCGAGCGGACCGCCTCTCTCTCATGCATGCATGTCCGACGTCCCCCCCCCCCCTCATGTCGAAGTTATCGGGGAGGGGGTAAATTTTAACTTAGTGAGTCTTTTAATTAACTCATTTTGAATATATGAACATTTTAACTTAGTAACTTGGTAAGTTATCGGGGAGGGGGCTCGGCGTCGTGGCATACATCCATGGATCATCATTGCTCATATATCCATGGATCATGTATAAAAACTTTCTATGAACATTCTTTTTGAGCTAAATGACCCTGAAATTGAAAAGCAGTACAAATGAACTCTGAAAAGGTTGAAAGTTGGCATGGTATCATCATTTCACCCACATAGCATGTGCTAAAAATTTGAGAGGGTTACGGCAAAACTTGGATTCACTTCGTGTACAAAATGGACAATCTCTATGGAAGTATCAGGGTTTCGAATGAAAACTCATCTTTTACAAAAGGCATTTCATTTTTTTGAACTTATTTGAACTCCACATTTTTGTGTCTTCAAAATGCACCATTCAGAGCCACATCATAAATTTTCAACCCTTTCTTACTTCATTTGGTATTTTTCATGCATTTACTGATTTTTTGAGCTAAATGACCCTGAAATTGAAAAGCACTACAAATGAAGTCTGAAAAGGTTGCAAGTTGGCATGGTATCATCATTTCACCCACATAGCATGTTCTAAAAATTTGAGAGGGTTACGGCAAAAACTGGATGTACTTCATGTACAAAATGGACAATCTCTTTCGAAGTATCAGGGTTTCGGACAAAAACTCATCTGTTACAAAAGGCATTTCATTTCTTCACATGTAACTGCAGTGATATTCTAGATCAAAGGCATCATCAGAATAGTTGTGGAGAGAAAGTCTTCACTTTTTCTTCGCTTGATTACTTTGCTTATTGCGCTGTAACCATGGATAATCTTCATTGTTTAACAGGGTGCTTGGGTCAGCCTTGACTTTGAAGGGAAGAATTTCATGAAACTTTTCATAATCTTCAGACATGTCTATCTTGCCCTCCACTCCCATGATGTCTCTTTTCCCTGAAAGAACTATGTGGCGCTTTGACTCATCGTATGATGTATTCGCTTCCTTATCTTTTCTTTTTCTCCGTTTGGTAGACATGTCCTTCACATAGAAAACCTGCGCCACATCATTGGCTAGGACGAATGGTTCGTCTGTGTACCCAAAATTGTTTAGATCCACTGTTGTCATTCCGTACTGTGGGTCTACCTGTACCCCGCCTCCTGACATATTGACCCATTTGCACTGAAACAAAGGGACCTTAAAATCATGTCCATAGTCAAGTTCCCATATGTCCACTATGTAACCATAATATGTGTCCTTTCCCCTCTTGGTTGCTGCATCAAAGCGGACACCACTGTTTTGGTTGGTGCTCTTTTGATCTTGGGCGATCGTGTAAAATGTATTCCCATTTATCTCGTACCCTTTGTAAGTCAATACAGTCGAAGATGGTCCCCTGGCCAATGAGTACAGCTCATCAGAAACAGTGTTGTCACCCATGAGATGTGTTTGCAACCAACTGCCAAAACTCCTGATGTGTTCACATGTAATCCAGTCGTCACACTGCTCCGGGTGTTTGGAGCGCAGAATATTCTTGTTTACATTGACATATGGGGTCACCAAGGTAGAATTCTGTAGAACTGTGTAGTGTGCTTGAGACCAAGAATGCCCGTCCCTACATATTATTGAGTCCGCTCCTAGCGTGCCTTTTCCAGTCAGTCTCCCCTCATACCACGATTGAGGGAGACCAATCTTCTTAAGGTCAGGAATGAAGTCAACACAAAACCCAATGACCTCCTCTGTTTGATGGCCCATTGAGATGCTTCCTTCTGGCCTAGCACAGTTATGAACATATTTCTTTAAGACTCCCATGAACCTCTTAAAGGGGAACATATTGTGTAGAAATACAAGGCCCAGAATGGCAATCTCGTCGACTAGATGAACTAGGACGTGCGTCATGATATTGAAGAAGGATGGTGGGAACACCAGCTTGAAACTGACAAGACATTGCGCCAAATCACTCCTTAACCTTGGTAGGTTTTCTGGATCGATTACCTTCTAAGAGATTGCATTGAGGAATGCACATAGCTTCACAATAGCTAATCGAACATTTTCCGATAGAAGCCCCCTCAATGCAACTGGAAGCAGTTGCGTCATAATCACGTGGCAGCCATGAGACTTTAGGTTCTGGAACTTTTTCTCTGCCATATTTATTATTCCCTTTATATTCGACGAGAAGCCAGACGAGACCTTCATACTGAGCAGTCATTCAAAGAAGATTTCCTTCTCTTCTTTGGTAAGAGCGTAGCTGGCAGGCCCTTCATACTGCTTTGGATGCATGCCATCTTTTTCGTGCACACGTTGCTGGTCCTCCCATGCCTCCGCTGTGTCTTTTGTCTTCCCATACACGCCCAAGAAGCCTAGCAGGTTCACGCAAAGATTCTTCGTCACGTGCATCACGTCGATTGCAGAGCGGACCTCTAGGTCTTTCCAATAGGGTAGGTCCCAAAATATAGATTTCTTCTTCCACATGGGTGCTCGTCCCTCAGCGTCATTCGGAACAGATAGTCCGCCTGGACCCTTTCCAAAGATTACTTGTAAATCATTGACCATATCAAGTATGGGATCACCAGTACGGACGGCGGGCTTCTTCCGGTGATCAGCCTCGCCTTTGAAATGCTTGCCTTTCCTTCGACATTGATGGTTGGTCGGAAGAAATCGACGATGTCCCTGGTACACATTCTTCCTGCATTTCTCCAAATATATACTTTCGATGTCATCTAAATAGTGCGTGCATGTGTGGTATCCTTGTTTGTCTGTCCTGAAAGGTTACTGAGAGCAGGCCAATCATTGATGGTTACAAACAGCAATGCATGTAGGTCAAATTCCTGCTGGTCGTGCTCGTCCCACACACGTACACCTTTTCCATTCCACAGTTGTAAAAGTTCTTCAACTAATGGCCTTAGGTACACATCGATGTCGTTGCCGGGTTGCTTAGGGCCTTGGATGAGCACTGGCATCATAATGAACTTCCGCGAACTAGTAGAAAATGGCCCATTTGTCCCGGTTCATAAGGCCCATTTGTCCCGGTTCAGGAACCGGGACTAAAGGGTCGGGACTAAAGCCCAACACCTTTAGTCCCGGTTCTTATATGAACCGGGACAGATGGGGCTCCACGTGGCCGCTGCGGCGAGCCCAGAGAAGAGGGCCTTTAGTCCCGGTTGGTAACACCAACCGGGACCAAAGATCATCCACGTGTCAGCAGCTCAGGAGCTGGGGTTTTTGTTTTTTTTAAAGGGGGGGGGGGGTGGGGGTTTGGGGTTTTTTAGGTTAATTTAGCGGTTTCATATATTGTGTTAGCTAGCTAATAGCTAGAGAGTAGTGTCCTCTCTTATCTCCGTGCTTGGTCGACGCTACGTACTATACGTATAGAGAGGACTCGACACGGTAGCTAGTAAGCAAATGAAGGAAACCATTAAGTACACAAGATCGTCATGAACATACACAGAGAGAAGTGATCGACCTCCTCCTTGTCCGAGAGATTGGTCGAACAACAAGTTTTCGTATATCTATCCGACGCTACTAGCTACATATATACAATATAAGATCTCTTACAATCCCTAACATTTGATGTCAAGTTCCACATGGTATTCTCCGACTGGATTGATGACGTGGTCAAGAAAGAATCCCGCCAATTCCTCTTGAATTGCTTTTATGCGATCTTGTGGTAGGAGTTCATCCCGCATCTACCAAATCTAATTTGAAGAAGGGGGTTAATACATATATATGAATGGAACTCAATACAAATGATGGTAATAAAATAAAATTGTGAATATTATTGCTTATGCACTTCATATTGTTTTTCAGAGTAGCCCCGCTTAGAGGTCGTCGCGTTGTAGATGTACTCGCAAATGTAGTATCCACAAAAATTATTCCAGCCTTCCTGCCATAACCACTTTACGAGAAATAAAGGTCAATCAAACTGATAATCAAGCATTATAAATTGTATTGATGAAACTAGCTAGAATCAATGGGAGATGCGCGGAACTAGCTAGTAGTACTTACTTTCGGGTGTGCAAATCGCAGCTCCCCCGGCAGTCCCGGAGCTTCTGTGGTGCACACTTTCCAAACCCTGCGAGACAAAGAAAATAATTACTTGATATCAGGAAATGACCAAAGTTGCCGATATGGTGCGATAATGATCGATTGAACTTACTTCTAGAGCATTTCAGTCATGGCCGCATACTCCTTGGGATCTTTACGTCTTGAGTCTAAGACGGTTACTAGTCCCTGCTCAAGCTTAATCTCTAGGAGAATAAAGTGGAAGCTGCGCACGCATGCATAACTCATCAATTACATTACTATAACCTCGAGTAATAAGGGAAACCGAATATGCAGAAGACAGTAACACTCACTTGAAGTTGTAAGGAAAGAGTATTTTATCTTTGTTTTGATTTTTAAGCAACGATTGTAGCAAGTTGGCCTCGGTTTCTTTCGCATGATATGTAACCGTCCATTCATCTATGAGATTTGTTTTAATGAACCCAATATCATAGATTTGTGCATTTCTGCATTCGACGATCTTCAATCTGCATAATATAGTGAGGATAATTATATATACATGCAATGAAAGAGCTGAGCTATATATAGAGACTTAATTACAGAAGTATAGTACTTACAGATAGTAGCAAGTGATGATTATTTTATCGAGGTCCTTTTGATTGAAAAACTGGAAGAACTCCTCAAATGGAACAGACAACAGATCAATTCCAACGAGGTCATGCTCCTCTTTAACTCTCAGCGTCAAAATATCCTTCCCAGACTTGCAGGTGTCCATGTACCACTTATGGAATCTTCGCATCATCGTTGTTAGAGGAGGATCACCAGGTCTGAAGAGAGGCTTCCCGTACTAGTATTTGTGTTCGTCCACCTCCATTGTATCAAAATGTGCATCGTCGGGCAGGTAATCACCAGGATTGGTACCGGGCAGCATCCCCGGCAGATTTGCGACGATATCGCTAGACACCTTGAGCGGGGGGCACGATTGGTTTGCCTGTTCGCCGAGCTGGAGAATTTTGTTCCCTCTTCTTCGTTCTTGTAACCTTTTGTCACTTGAAGTAGTTCCCGACCGGCGCGCTCCTTCCACTGCCTTTTTCAGAGCGCGGACATGGTTGTCATCCGGCGGAGGCGGTGGTGGTCGCTTCAGGTTCTTCAAAGTGCGCTTCAATTTCACCGGATCCATCTTCTCCTCCGGAGGTGGATTTTTCTTTGCAAAAAAGTCCTTCACTTGGGCTTGACAGATCTCCGCGTTTTCCTCCTCGGTCATCTCGTATGGTAACTTCGCTAGAGGCTTGAGAGATGGACCGAATTTGTATTGCCTCCCGCCTCTGGCTGTACTGCTAGACACCGGAGCAGCTGCGGCTGTCTTCCTTCGTTGCTTACGAGGCGGAGAAGGAGGCGGAGTGCTACGATGCGCCGGAGCAGCCGGAGCGGTGGCGGCTGTCTTACGCTGTTGTTGACGAGGCGGAGAAGGAGGCGGGCTGCTCGGACGCGCCGGCGCAGGCGGAGAAGGAGGCGGAGTGCCGCCACGCGATGGAGCAGCTGGAGAAGGAGGCGGAGTGCCGCCACGCGCCAGAGCAGCCGAAGAAGGAGGCGGAGTGCCCTGATCACTCGCCAGAGGAGGAGGCGGAGTGCCCTGACTCGCCGGAGGAGGAGGCGGAGGCGTCCAGTTCGGAAGGTTGATGAGCTCCTTCCACCATAGACATGGAGTCTTCAGAGTAAGACCCAGCTGAGTCTCCCCTTCACCGTTAGGGTGGTCAAGCTCGAGCTCCTCAAATCCCTCCGTTATTTCATCGACCATCACAACAGCATAGCCTTCTGGAATCGGAAGGCAGTGAAAAGTTGCGCCGGGTTGAGGAGGTGCAACAGAGCCGACAGCCGCCTTGACTTTGAGGTGCTGCCATTGCGCCATAAGGTGGCAATCTTGAGCCTCCGTGATATCATCCACGGGGTAGCTGGGAGCCATGAAGTGAGGCTGCTGAAGGAGCTCGGTGGAAGCCACGCTGCTTCTCCGCTGAGATGGCGGGCTAGCTTCTGGGGTAGCTTCGGTAGGTCGCTGCCTCTGAACTAGTGCTTGTTCCTCTAGCGCTCGTACCCTTGCATTAAGCTTCTGCAGTTCGGTCTGCTCCACTTTCCTCCTCCTCTCCCGGGTTTTGTAACCGCCTGCGCTGGGAAACCCTTCCTTCCACGCAACGGAGCCTGACGTGCCTCGTGTTCGTCCTGGGTGCTCAGGATTCCCGAGGGCCTGTGTGAGCTCGTCGTTCTCTCTGTCGGGAACGAACGTCCCTTGCTGCGCTGCGGCGATATACTTCTGAAGCTTCTTGATGGGTATTTCAAGTTGCTCCTTCGTCCAACGGCACTTCCCTGTTTCAGGGTCCAAGGTTCCCCCAACCCCGAAGAACCAAGTCCTTGAACGGTCTGGCCAGTTCAATGTCTCTGGTTCGACCCCTTTATCAAGCAGGTCCTTCTCAGCCTTGTCCCACAACGGCCGGGCTTTGAGGTAGCCACCTGACCCCGTGCGATGGTGATACTCCTTCTTTGCAGCATTTTTCTTGTTTGTCACTGACATCTTCTTACTCTTCTCCGATGTCTTGTGGGCCACAAATGCGGGCCAGTGATCTCTTATCTTCTCAAATCGGCCGGTGAATTCTGGAGTCTTCCCTTTGTCGACAAACATTGATTTCAACTCATTCTTCCACCTCCTGAATAGATCTGCCATCTTCTTAAGAGCATGAGCCTTGACCAATGGCTCTATAACTGGCTTATCCGGATCCTCCTCTGGCGGTAGGGTGAAATTTGCCTTCAGCGCGGTCCAAAGATCATCTTTCTGTCTATTGTTGACAAAAGACACTTGAGGGTCTTCGCTCTTAGGCTTATTCCATTGGTGGATGCTGATCGTGATCATGTCCCTAACAAGAACCCCGCACTGAGCAGAAAATGCTTCCTTGGTCCGGCTGGGTTCAATCGGTTGGCCATCGCCCTTGATTGCTGTGATCGTGAACCTTTCATCCTGGCTCAACCTTTTCTTCGGGCCTCGTCTCGTTACCGAAGTTTGGCTTGATCCGGAGGGCTAGAAAAGAAGAAAGAAGAGAGTTAATATGTGTACATACCAAAACAATTAATGCATGAATTAGCTAGTCAGCACAGGCTTAATTAATATATATACCTCGCCGGACTTTGCAACATCTCCTTCCTTCGTTCGCTCACCGGAGCAGTCATCACGGTCTCCTTCTTCCACCGGCATTCCGTCACCGGAGCCATCATAATCATGTCCTTCCACCTCCATTGTTCGATCACCGGAGCCTGCTTCACCCTCTCCTTCCAGACCATCGGTGTCGTTGAGAAACGACAAGACATCACCTCCGCCGAGGATTATTTCCCCCAACAACTGTTCTGCTTCGATGTCTCGGTGCTCCATAGTTTCTGCAAATATTACAACATGGCAATTAATATACAAACATGACAAATGGATATATTAGTGCAAACGTAGACCTAGCTAGCTCGACGCTTCTACGGTTTGGGGTTGCCTCGACAATGCTTCTAGGGTTTGGGGTGGCCTAGGCAACGCTTCTAGGGTTTGGGGTGGCCTCGACAACGCTTCTAGGGTTTGGGCCAGACCGCCTCTCTCGTGAATGTCCGACGTCCGGACCGACAAGGGATTTAACAAAATGACGCCATTCTGGATGTGCAGAAAATGGTCCAGATTTTTCCTGATCTCATCTACCCTTCTATATGTCACGTTGTCTAGTGTCAAAGAATTCAAGAAAACCATGACTTCATCATTAGCCGGAAATGACAGGTGCATAATGGTACGAAGCTCTTCAAAGTTGTTTTGGAACGGAGTTCCCGATAGAATAATTCGCTTTTTGGTACAAAGTTCAGCAAGAGCCTTCTGAATATCGCTATTTGGAAGGCCTTTGCTGAAATTCGTACCAAAAGGCGAATTATTCTATCAGGAACTCCGTTCCAAAACATGTCGAAGTTATCGGGGAGGGGGTATATCGACCCCCCCCCTCATGTCGAGGTTATCGGGGAGGGGGTATATCGACCCCCCCTCATGTCGAAGTTATCTGGGAGGGGGTATATCGACCCCCCTCAGGTCGAAGTTATCGGGAAGGGGGTATATCGACCCCCTCTCATGTCAAAGTTATCGGGGAGGGGGTATATCGACCCCCCCTCATGTCGAAGTTATCGGGGAGGGGGTATATCGACGCCCCCCTCATGTCGAAGTTATCTCAAAGTTATCGGGGAGGGGTATATCGACCCCCCTCATCATGCATATATAGCTACCACATACATATATACATTGAAAAAAAATTACATTATATATATATATATGAACAAAAAAATTACATCATATATATACATATGTACATCGACCCCCACCCCCCTCATCATGAACAAAACATGCTCTGAACAAAAAAATTAATACATTATGAATATCTACATACATATAGGCACATACATAAATATATACATTATATATATATATGAACAAAAAATTAATCTAATAAAAAATGAAAAAAAAAACAGAGACGGGGCGGCGCAGCGGCTCACAGCGGGGGCGGCTGGCGACGGCGATGGCGACGGCGACGACGACGGCGACGGCGGGGGCGGGCCGGGGCAGGGGCTTGGGCGCGGGGCAGGGGCCGGCGCGGCGACGGCGTGGTCGGGGGCAGGGCCGCTGGGCGACGACGACGAGGTGCGGGGAGCGGGCGGTGACGGCGTCGAGGGCTCGGGGCAGGGGCGGCGCGGCGACGACGTCGGAGGTAGGGCGACGACGGCGACGGCGACGAGGAGCAGCGCTGGGGCGTCGGGCACGAACTGGCGATGGAAATCTGAAAATTTCCTAAGTGCTGGCTTATATAGCAAAGGCTTTGGTCCCGGTTCGTGGCACCAACCGGGACCAATGCCCCCCTTTAGTCCTGGTTGGTGCCACCAACCGGGACCAAAGGTCTCTTTTCAGCAGCCCAAAGGGCGGGAAACAAAGACCTTTGGTCCCGGTTCGTGGCACCAACCGGGACTAAAGGGGGGCATTGGTCCCGGTTGGTGCCAAGAACCGGGACCAAAGGTGGGCATTGGTCCCGGTTCGAGCCACCAACCGGGACCAATAGCTTGTGCCTAGCACAGCCGCGGTGGATGTTTAGTCCCACCTCGCTAGTTTATAAGGTGCGGTGCGCCTGAGCTGTCGAGCTCCTCTCTAAAGCAGGCTTACGGGCCTAACCTCTCTGTGCATGCCTGTGGGCCTATTGGGCCTTCTGCGGGCCTGAATCCTGGCCCACCTGGATGGCTGGGTTTCTAGTCGTATTCAGGCTGTGATGGCCCAGTAGGTGGCATTTTTTTTATTTTTTTCCAGTTTTTTGTTTTGTTTTTTTCATTATTTATTTTCTTTTGTTTTTTGCTTTATTTTTTTAATTCTTTTTGCTTTAAGGTCAGAAAAATTATAAACTTTCTGTTAGTGCCATTAGTTTTCAAATTTGAATTCTTTGAAATTTGTGTGCATTTTTTTATTTTTTTCTAGTTTTTTGTTTTGTTTTTTGCATTATTTATTTTCTTTTGTTTTTTGCTTTATTTTTTAATTCTTTTTGCTTTTAATTACGTCAGAAAAAATATAAACTTTCTGTTAGTGCCATTAGTTTTCAAATTTGAATAAATTTGAATTCTTTGAAATTTGTGTGAATCACTAGTTTGTGATTAACTTTACTATAAAAATAGATTTTGGAGTCATTTTTTTCCTGCTATTTAATATACTGTGTTTATATCATATATCAAAAAAGTTTTGGTTGTATTTTAGATTCTAACAAAAAAATCTTTATGATAATTCTTTTTGCTATTAAAGTTTCTAACAAAAAAAGTTATTTATGAAAATTCTTTTTGCTTTTAATGTTTTGAACAGAAAATACTTTGATAATTTTAGTTGCATAAATTTTAGTTTATTATTTTTGCTATTAGAGTTTCATAAAAGTTTTCCAGTTCATTCTTTTTATATTAGTTCATTCTTTGAGCTAAATGACCCTGAAATTGAAAAGCACTTCAGATGAACTCTGAAGAGGTTGAAAATTGGCATGGTATCATCATTTCACCCACATAGCATGTGCTAAAAAGTTGAGAGGGTTACGGCAAAAACTGGATGCACTTCGTGTACAAAATGGACAATCTCTTTCGAAGTATCAGGGTTTCAGACGAAAACTCATCTGTTACAAAGGGATTTCATTTTTTTGAACTTATTTGAACTCCAGACTTTTTGTGTGTTTAAAATGAACCATTCAAAGGCACATCATCAATTTTCAACCCTTTCTGACTTCATCTGTTATTTTTCATGCATTTACTGATTTTTTGAGCTAAATGACCCTGAAATTGAAAAGCACTTCAAATGAACTCTAGAGAGTTGAAAATTGGCATGATATCATCATTTCACCCACATTGCATGTGCTAAAAAGTTGAGAGGGTTACGGCAAAAACTGGATGCACTTCATGTACAAAATGGACAATCTCTTTCGAAGGTCACGGTTTCGGCGAAAACTCATCTGTTACAAAGGAATTTCATTTTTGAACTTATTTGAACTCCAGACTTTTTGTGTGTTCAAAATGAACCATTAAAAGCCACATCATCAATTTTCAACCCTTTCTGACTTCATCTGTTATTTTTCATGCATTTACTGATTTTTTTGAGCTAAATGACCGTGAAATTGAAAAGCACTTCAAATGAACTCTGAAGAGGTTGAAAATTGGCATGATATCATCATTTCACCCACATAGCATGTGCTAAATAGTTGAGAGGGTTACGGCAAAAACTGGATGCACTTCATGTACAAAATGGACAATCTCTTTCGAAGTATCACGGTTTCGTACGAAAACTCATCTGTTACAAAGGGATTTCATTTTTTTGAACTTATTTGAACTCCTGACTTTTTGTGTGTTCAAAATGAACCATTCAAAGCCACATCATCAATTTTCAACCCTTTCTGACTTCATCTATCTTCACTTTTTCTTCGCTTGTGTCCTTTGCTTATTGCGCCGTAACCATGGATATTCTTCATCGCTTAACAGGGTGCTTGGGTCAGCCTTGACTTTGAAGGGAGGAATTTCATGAAACTTTTCATAATCTTCAGACATGTCTGTCTTGCCCTCTAATCCCATGATGTCTCTTTTTCCTGAAAGAACTATGTGGCGCTTTGGCTCATCGTATGATGTATTCGCTTCCTTTTCTTTTCTTTTTCTTGGTTTGGTAGACATGTCCTTCACATAGAAAACCTGCGCCACATCATTGGCTAGGACGAATGGTTCGTCTGTGTACCCAAGATTGTTCAGATCCACTGTTGTCATTCCGTAATGTGGGTCTACCTGTACCCCGCCTCCTGACAGATTGACCCATTTGCACTTAAACAAAGGGACCTTAAAATCATGTCCGTAGTCAAGTTCCCATATGTCCACTATGTAACCATAATATGTGTCCTTTCCCCTCTTGGTTGCTGCATCAAAGCGGACACCGTTGTTTTGGTTGGTGCTCTTTTGATCTTGGGCGATCGTGTAAAATGTATTCCCATTTATCTCGTATCCTTTGTAAGTCAATACATTCGAAGATGGTCCCCTGGACAACGAGTACAGCTCATCAGAAACAGTGTTGTCACCTCTGAGACGTGTTTCCAACCAACTGCCGATAGTCCTGATGTGTTCACATGTAATCCAGTCGTCACACTGCTCTGGGTGTGTGGAGCGCAGAATGTTCTTGTGTTCATTGACATACGGGGTCACCAAGGTAGAGTTCTGTAGAACTGTGTAGTGTGCTTGAGACCAAGAATGCCCGTCCCTGCATATTATTGAGTCCCCTCCTAGCATGCCTTTTCCAGTCAGTCTCCCCTCATACCGCGATTGAGGGAGACCAATCTTCTTAAGGTCAGGAATGAAGTCAACACAAAACCCAATGACATCCTCTGTTTGATGGCCCATGGAGATGCTTCCTTCTAGCCTAGCGCGGTTACGAACATATTTCTTTAGGACTCCCATGAACCTCTCAAAGGGGAACATATTGTGTAGAAATACGGGGCCCAGAACGACAATCTCGTCGACTAGATGAACTAGGACGTGCATCATGATATTGAAGAAGGATGGTGGGAACACCAGCTCGAAACTGACAAGACATTGCGCCACATCACTCCTTAGCCTTGGTATGATTTCTGGATCGATCACCTTCTGAGAGATTGCATTGAGGAATGCACATAGCTTCACAATGGCTAATTGAACGTTTTTCGGTAGAAGCCCCTCAATGCAACCGGAAGCAGTTGCGTCATAATCACGTGGCAGTCATGAGACTTTAGGTTCTGGAACTTTTTCTCTTCCATATTTATTATTCCCTTTATATTCGACGAGAAGCCAGACGGGACCTTCATACTGAGCAGGCATTCAAAGAAGATTTCCTTCTCTTCTTTGGTAAGAGCGTAGCTGGCAGGACCTTCATACTGCTTTGGAGGCATGCCGTCTTTTTCGTGCCAACGTTGCAGGTCCTCCCGTGCCTCCGGTGTATCTTTTGTCTTTCCATACATGCCCAAGAAGCCTAGCAGGTTCACGCAAAGGTTCTTTGTCACGTGCATCACGTCGATTGAAGAGCGGACCTCTAGGTCTTTCCTGTAGGGTAGGTCCCAAAATATAGATTTCTTCTTCCACATGGGAGCGCGTCCCTCAGCGTCATTCGGAACAGATAGTCCGTCGGGACCCTTTCCAAAGATTACGTGTAAATCATTGACCATAGCAAGTACGTGATCACCGGTACGCATGGCGGGCTTCTTCCGGTGACCTGCCTCGCCTTTGAAATGCTTGCCTTTCTTTCGACATTGATGGTTGGTCGGAAGAAATCGACGATGCCCCAGGTACACATTCTTCCTGCATTTGTCCAGGTATATACTTTCGGTGTCAGCTAAACAGTGCGTGCATGCGTGGTATCCCTTGTTTGTCTGTCCTGAAAGGTTACTGAGAGCAGGCCAATCATTAATGGTTACAAACAGCAACGCATGCAGGTCAAATTCCTCCTGTCTGTGCTCATCCCACACATGTACACCGTTTCCATTCCACAGCTGTAAAAGTTCTTCAACTAATGGCCTTAGGTACACATCAATGTCGTTGCCGGGTTGCTTAGGGCCTTGGATGAGTACTGGCATCATAATGAACTTCCGGTTCATGCACAGCCAAGGAGGAAGGTTATAGATACATAGAGTCACGGGCCAGGTGCTGTGATTGCTGCTCTGCTCCCCGAAAGGATTAATGCCATCCGCGCTTAAACCAAACCATATGTTCCTTGGGTCACCTACAAACTCAGCCCGGTACTTTCTCTCAATTTTTCTCCACTGCGACCCGTCAGCGGGTGCTCTCAACTTCCCGTCTTTCTTACGGTCTTCTCTGTGCCATCGCATCAACTTGGCATGCTCTTTGTTTCTGAACAGACGTTTCAACCGTGGTGTTATAGGAGCATACCACATCACCTTGGCAGGAACCCTCTTCCTGGGGGGCTCGCCGTCAACATCACCAGGGTCATCTCGTCTGATCTTATACCGCAATGCACCGCATACCGGGCATGCGTTCAAATCCTCGTACGCACCGCGGTACAGGATGCAGTCATTAGGGCATGCATGTATCTTCTGCACCTCCAATCCTACAGGGCATACGACCTTCTTTGCTGCGTACGTACTGTCGGGTAATTCGTTATCCTTTGGAAGCTTCTTCTTCAATATTTTCAGTAGCTTCTCAAATCCTTTGTCAGGCACAGCATTCTCTGCCTTCCATTGCAGCAATTCCAGTACGGTACGGAGCTTTGTGTTGCCATCTTCGCAATTGGGGTACAACCCTTTTTGGTGATCCTCTAACATGCGATCGAATTTCAGCTTCTCCTTTTCACTTTCGCACTGTCTCCTTGCATCAACAATGACCCGGCGGAGATCATCATCGAGCACATCGTCTGATTCCTCTTGATCTTCAGCTTCCCCCGTTGCAGCATCACCGTATTCAGGGGGCACATAGTTGTCATCGTCCTCTTCTTCTTCACTGTCTTTCATCATAACCCCTATTTCTCCGTGCCTGGTCCAAACATTATAGTGTGGCATGAAACCATTCTCAAGCAGGTGGGTGTGAAGGATCTTCCGTTCAGAGTAAGACTTCGTATTCCCACATATAGGGCATGGACAACACATAAAACCATTCTGCTTGTTTGCCTCAGCCACTTCGAAAAAATTATGCACGCCCTTAATGTACTCGGAGGTGCGTCTGTCACCGTACATCCATTGCCGGTTCACCTGTGTGCATTATATATAATTAAGTGTGTAAAAAACCATTACAAAACATCATGAATAGATAAGTGACCAAATTAATAGAAGTTCATCATCACATTAAAACCAAAGTACATACATAGTTCTCATTGAACAACATATAGCTCTCCAGAGCATCTAATTAAACCATACATTGAAACTATGTAAAACATTTCAATGCAACAACAAATGCAATCATAATCGCAACCAAGGTAACAATTGATCCAACGGCATAATGATACCAAGCCTCGGTATGAATGACATATTTTCTATACTTTCTAATCTTGAAGCGCATTGCATCCATCTTGATCTCGTGATCATCGATGACATCCGCAACATGCAACTCCAATATCATCTTCTCCTCCTCAATTTGTTTCAATTTTTCCTTCAAGTAATTGTTTTCTTCTTCAACTAAATTTAACCTCTCGACAATAGGGTCGGTTGGAATTTCCGGTTCACATACCACCTAGATAAAAAAATCTATGTCACGTTGGTCGGCATAATTGTCAAAAACAATAAATGAACCAAATAGTTATAAAATATAATATATACCACATCCGAATCATAGACAGGACGAGGGCCGACGGGGGCGGATACCAAAACCATCGCACTATATAATAACAAACAATAATAATAGTAAGAAAATTAGACAAGTACCTATCTAAATCATACAAGTAAGAATTTTTTTTCTTTTAGAAAGAAGATAAGAACAAGAGGCTCACCATGGTTATGCTGGCGACGAGATCGGCGCGGGCGATCGACGGCGGTGAAGACGGGGACGGGACGTGACGGACCGCTAAACCTAGACAAATCTTGAGGAAAATGGAGCTTGAAGGTCGAGCTTCGAGAGGAGAAAGCTTAACTAGTGTGGCTCGGGCATTTCATCAAACACCTCATGTGCATAGGAGGTGAGCTAGAGCACCACAAAGCTCTCCCCTCGCTGGCCAAAAAAAACAGAGCAGTGTGGAGTGCCCTGCTCGCCGGCGATGGGGTATATATAGCCACCTCATTGGTCCCGGTTCGTGCGTGGAACCGGGACTAAAGGCCCCCCTTCTGTCCCAGTTCAAGCCACGAACCGGGACCAACGGATGTGGGCCAGGAGCGAGGCCCATTGGTCCTGGTTCATGCCAGGAACCGAGACAAATGGGTCCAGACGAACCGGGACCAATGCCCACGAGGCCCCGGCCGGCCCCTTGGGCGCATGAACCGGGATGTATGCCCCCCATGGGTCCCGGTTCGTGACTGAACCGGGACTAATGGGCTGGGCTGGCCCGAACCAAAGCCCTGTTTTCTACTAGTGGTTCATGCACAACCAAGGAAGAAGGTTATAGATACATAGAGTCACGGGCCAGGTGCTATGATTGCTGCTCTGCGCCCCAAAAGGATTAATGCCATCCGCACTTAAACCAAACCATACGTTCCTTGAGTCACCTGCAAAGTCCCCCCATGTTCTCTCGATTTTTCTCCACTGCGACCCGTCAGCGGGTGCTCTCAACTTGCCGTCTTTCTTACGGTCCTCTTTGTGCCATCGCATCAACTTGGCATGCTCTTTGTTTCTGAATAGACGTTTCAACCATGGTATTATAGGAGCATACCACATCACCTTGGTAGGAACCCTCTTCCTGGAGCGCTCACCCTCAACATCACCAGGGTCATCTCGTCTGATCTTATACCGCAATGCACCGCATACCGGGCACGTGTTCAAATCCTCGTACGCACCGGTAGAGGATGCAATCATTAGGGCATGCATGTATCTTCTGCACCTCCAATCTTAGACGGCATAGAACCTTCTTTGCTCCGTACGTACTGTCGGGCAATTCATTATCCTTTGGAAGCTTCTTCTTCAATATTTTCAGTAGCTTCTCAAATCCATTGTCAGATACACCATTGTCTGCCTTCCATTGCAGCAAACAATAACCCGGCGAAGATCATCATCGGGCACATCGTCTGGTTCCTCTTGATCTTCAGCTTCCCCCATTGCAGCATCATCGTATTCAGGGGGCAGATAGTTGTCATCATCCTCTTCTTCTTCGTTGTCTTCCATCATAACCCCTCTTTCTCCGTGCTTGGTCCAAACATTATAGTGTGGCATGAAACCCTTCTCAAGCAGGTGGATGTGAAGGGTTTTTGAGTCAGAGTAAGACTTCGTATTCTCACATCTAGGGCATGGACAACACATAAAACCATTCTGCTTGTTTGCCTCAGCCACTTCGAGAAAATTATGCACGCCCTTAATGTACTCGGAGGTCCGTCTGTCACCGTACATCCATTGCCGGTTCATCTGCGTGCATTATATATAATTAAGTGTGTCAAAAACCATTACAGAACATCATGAATAGAGAAGTTACCAAATTAATAGAAGTTCATCATCACATTGAGTTCATACATAGTTCTCATTGAACAACATATAGCTCTCTAGAGCATTTAATTAAAACATACATTGAAACTATGTAAAACATTTAAGTGCAACAACAAATGCGATCATAATCGCAACTAAGGTAACAATTGATCAACGGCATAATGATACCAAGCCTCAGTATGAATGGCATATTTTCTAATCTTTCTAATCTTCAAGCGCATTGCATCCATCTTGATCTTGTGATCTTCGATGATATCCGCAACATGCAACTCCAATTCCATCTTCTCCTCCTCAATTCTTTTCAAAAAAAATTCAAGTAATTGTTTTCTTTTTCAACTAAATTTAACCTCTCGCCAAGAGAGTTGGTTGGAATTTCTGTTTCACATACCTCCTAGATAAAAACATCTATGTCACGTTGGTCGGCATAATTGTCATAAACACTAAATGAAACAAATAGTTATAAAAGATAATATACCACATCCGAATCATAGACAGGACGAGGGCCGACGGGAGCGTATACCAAAACCATCGCACTATATAATAACAACCAATAATAAAAGTAAGAAAATTATACAAGTATCTAACTAAATCATACAAGTAAGAATTTTTTTCTTTTAGAAAGAAGATAAGAACAAGAGGCTCACCACGGTGGTGCCGGCGACGAGATCGGCGCGGGCGATCGACGGCGGTGAGGACGGGGACGGGATAGGACGGACCGCCAAACCTAGACAAATCTTGAGGAAAATGAAGCTTGGACAAGGAGCTTCGAGAGGAGAAAGCTTAAGTGTAGCTCGGGCATTTCATCGAACACCTCATGTGCATAGGAGGTGAGCTAGAGCACCACACACCTCTCCCACGGCCGGCCAAAAAAACAGAGTAGTGGCTTTGTTCGCGGGCAGGGGTGGGGGTATATATAGGCCTCTCTTTAGTCCCGGTTTGTGGCTAAAACTGGGACTAAAGGAGAACCTCTGGTCCCGGTTCCAGCCACCAACCGGGACTAAAGGTGCTGGGCCAGGAGCGAGGTCCATTGGTCCCGGTTCGTGTCTGGAACCGGGACCAAAAGTGTCAGACGAACCGGGACCAATGGCCCCCGAGGCCCGGCCGGCGCCCTGGCCTCACGACTGGGACTGATGCCCCCTTTGGTCCCGGTTCGTGAGTGAACCAGGATTAATGTCCTTACCCAGGCTTCAACCAAAGCCCTGTTTTCTACTAGTGCTCCTTGACAGACAGCGCCACAGCGGCGCCGCTGCGCCCCCTCCACAGCAGCGGCCGGGGCTCCGTCTTCTCTGGCGTCACCAGATCCGTCGTGGCCGACGCCCCGGCCACCATCATCTTCCTGACCTTCCACGGCAACCCGGTGCAGGAGGTCGTCCTGGGCTTCTTGGATGGGGTGGCGGCGGGTTTAGTGGGTCCCAATGGGTTAAATGGGATAACCCATTTAAATTTTATGATGTCCCACGGGTATTCACTAAGCAATTTAAGTGGGATGCGCGGGAGCACTAGGCATCAGACTATTGATGTTTTGGTTCCATCAGACCACTCACAGGCCATCCGATCAAATGCATGTGCACCCTTCGATCCACTAGTAAATTGCCTTGCTTGATGTGCGGGATTATAGCGTTAATTGATTGCTTCCTAGTATTGCTGTCCGTGCATGGGCCCGGTGGTTGCGCCTTTTTTGCCGGGATGGGCTGGGTGGTAGTTAGTTTGGTAATTTATCAATCAGTACTTCCAAACGAATGCTTCCGAGATTCTAGAAAAACCAATGCTTCCAAAAATCACATCTGGCATGACGAAATTAATCTCCCAATTTCCGGAAACAATTTTGGTAATTATAAGAACAAATCTGGCATATTACTCACTATTTGTTTCTGAGATATATTTTTGGCGATGGTAATATGTTTTTCCTACCAAGGAAACATTCTTTTTAGTGGATAGAAGCATCATTTTCTTGTGTGATGGAAACAAGTAATTCACGTGATGATACATTTTTTGTGAGCGACAAAACAATATTTTCTATGCTACGGTATCATGGTTTAAGTGTCTTTGAACAAAAAACTGTCAAGGAAACAACTTTTTATGAGACGCAAATATTTGCTTCACAAAAAAATATCCAGTGGAAGCACGAATCTTCAAAACAAATTTCAGCCGATGCAAACAATAATTTACAACTCTGTTGACAAAAACAACAACAATACTATTACAAAAGCACTATTTTTTTCCTTTTGTGTCTTGTCCTGCCCGTCATCGACAATTTAGCCACCAACGTAAGTGCGGTACATAGTACCAGCCCCATTGCCCTCAAATTCATTTTATCATCATCCAGGTTGTGTGAGAAACTAACAAGCACGGCTGAAAACAGTTCAGCAAAATGTCTGTACAATGGAAGCACCGATGAGAAGGGACAAGCAATGAAGCACACACCAACATAGATCAAAATATAAAATTCTCTAAAAGAAGCAAAATGTCAGTAGAATTTACCAAGAGAGGCAAGACCGGCATTTTTGGAGCATACTTTAATGTCAATTGAAGCCAAAGTTCACTGCCGTAGTAACATATGTGAGAAACAATAATATATAGTTACATGTCTGTTGCTGTCCACGTTGTGAGCCCCAAGAGTCCGGTGAAGAGCAGCGACGCTGGCACCAAGGAGGGAACGACACCCTTGAACTTGGACAACCTTACGAAATGAAGAAGCATGATCAGTTTGATTTGGATACAATGATGACAAAACATGTAATTACAAAACGATGACAAAACATTGGACGCTGGAGATGCTCGATCTCATGTCACACTCCATGCCCGCCATCGATGATCATGACATGCTCACCGTCAGGAAAGCATGATCTTCCACTCTCGTGAGGCGTGCAGAAATTAAGGAAGCATGATTAGTTTGATTTGGATACAATGATGATGCCTAAGAAACAATATGAAGCATGTAATGAAGCAAACTGAACACAATGTAGAAGCACATGTGTGAATCACGTGAAGTAAACCATACGAAACGAAGAAGCATAACTATGGCGCGTATGAAGCAAAATGTGCACCATGAAGATGCACAAGTATGATACAAATGAATCATGAAAATTGGATGCATCATATTGATGTAATCTCAACATAATTTCCGTATAGTGGAAGCATATTTTGAACACAGAGAGAAATCTGCATAGTAAAAGCAGCAATGTGAAATAATGAAGTGCGCACACTCACAGTGGCTGAGACAAAAAATCACTCCGGGAAGCAACACCAGCGCCTAAAGCACACGCGGGCAGTGGGTGAAGCAAAACATATGCGAGAAATAAAAAAGTAGGAAGCATGGCTAACACGAAGCGATGATTTGCCGCTATCATACACTAGAAGCATAGACATTTGATTTGAGAAATCTGCATGCTTTCCTGGATGGGTGCAGCAGTCTAATGTCCGCAAAACATTGTTATTGTGTCACACTACATCTTTATTACATAGAAGCATATGGTAGAAATCATGGAAGCATGGTTAACGAGAAGCACTAATTTGGTGCTAATATGACATATATGAGACGCATTCGAAGCATACATGTTTGAATTCACAAAACATGCTTTGCCACTCAACATATGTAAATTGGAGGCAGCACAACAGATTAGTTGCATACCTGAACAAAGCATCAAGCAAAAAAAAAATAGAAGCAAAAAGAATTGCAAACATTAATCAATACAAATGATAGAATGTTACCCTTGTAGGGGAGGCTTCAGTTAGAGATCTGTGCTTTACCTTGTCACTTTCATCGTTTCTTTTCTCTTTTTTTTTCCCAGCCTTGCTCCCGGTGGACATGTAGCAGCAGCAGCAACATAATCAGGCCGGTCTTATTTGATTATCTCTACCTACTAACTGGATCAGCGGCTAGCAGCAAGGCACCCCACGCAGCAACAGGACCAGTGCATGCGGCAGCCTGAGAACGTCATTGGGTTTTCCGGAGAGAAAATCATGGGGCGGAGCAGAGGTGGACGCGTCGCTGCAGTGGACGACGAGGTGGCCGTGCGGCTCAACGACGAGGAGAGGAGGAGCAGGGGACGGAGCCGGGGAAAAGGGGATTTGGCGAGGCGAGCGAGCTATGCGCTCAGGGTGGAGGTCTGGAGGAAGAACTCCAGATGGTGCGGCCGGTTGGAATCTGGGAATTAGGAGAGGATTTCGCGCATACGTTGCGGGATCAGCTCCCTGCCGATTTGTTATTTTTCATAATTACAAAAGAAGGACAACTCAGGAGCGTCTGGTTTCAATTACATCGACGACGCAGCGATGGTCTGATGCTGGAATCTTATCAGACTATAGATACAAAGCGTTTCCCAAATTAGTCCCACTATTATCCACTCCCATCTGTAGCCTGAGCGAAGGTAAAGGTGAGCACACGCCCTGTTTCTCAACACGGGCTTGGGGAAAGAGAAGAGAAACGAACCGCGAGGCATTCCATACGCAGTTTCCGAGCCCAATTTGGCCCTGATAAATGGCATGACGCCCAGGTAACTCTGCGGAGCAGCTACCCAAGAGACGAATAAAGATGGCCAGACGAAGTGCGATAGATGAAATCAAACGGCCAACGAATCAAAGCGCTGTGGTGGCTCGTGGCTCGCCCATTATACTGTTCTTAATAATGTAAACCCACCATCCTCCTCGTCTTATCTCTTTCTCCTCTCCTCACCACATCCACGCCATACCCCTGTTGCTGTCACCGCCGCCAGATCCGGGGCGACGACAAAAGCGTCGGTTAAGGGTGCGACGACAGCGCCGACCATAGTGAACTCGGCGGACCTATCGCCCGTGGCTCCCTCGTCGGATCCCAATGCGGAGGAGGCATCAGGGAGATAAGGGGCACTGTCGTGGAGGCAGTGAGGACGTTGTTGAGCACCTGTCGTGTAACACTGTCATCGCTTCGATTGACACTCAAGGCATGGGGGAGCTAACATGTGTTGCGGTGTGCTCCCATCAACCGCGCCAGTGAAGCGATCATCCCGGCTACAGGCTCCTCCTCGCAGCAGATCGACGAGGTCAGCTAGAGGCTAAAGCTCGGCCTCGACAAGGTGATGGCGACACCGGGCATCGGGAACACTGCGGATAACGACTTCTCTAAATTCACCGAGGCAGTTTCTCTGCGGGCATTGAAGGCGTGTCTCGCCGCTGCTACCGCCCTACTATATTGTCCCACTCGGTCGCGACAGCTGCAGGCGCGACGTCGTAGGAAGCCGAGCGCGAGCGGAGGTTGGTACGCGCCGATGTGCTCGACAGGCCACGGTTCTCCGCAACGCTCTCCACGGAGAAGATCGAGGAAGACATCTACAACCTCACTGGTGCTCTCCCGCACAGCTGCCCTCTCCGCCGTTCCCCAGCGTGTAGAAGCAACTCGATGTGAGTTCACGTTCTTCCTCTGCTCCCTCCCTCACTCCCCTTATATTCCATACTCTGTCGCTCCTCCCCGGGGATCCATTGTAATTCCATGAACGTTCTTGTCTCTGGCTGCTACTTCCCAGTGCAGGATATCAGAGATCAACGCGGAGTCCTACCGGGTGCTGGATGATCGCTGACCCTCTCAACCCAACAAGCGCCGCCGCCTAACAGTAAGCAAGAAAAGTGAATTCGCCGATCACAATTCACATTATTCAATTCATTGCTACCATTGTGAACTACATAATCCATCGATTAATTGATCAGATAGAGTCAGAGATGTTATGTATGAATCCCATCAGCAAACTAGTTGTAAGCAACAAGTGATGACTAGTGTGTGATTTTTTATTTTGAGTTGTAGTTAGTGATATTTTGTTCCGTAGTAGCAATGGTGGTTCATAATTAACTTTGGTATCATCAGCAATTGGAAGTAATGTAGTGTGTTAGTAATTGCATTGCCCTTGATTTTCCAGCTAGCATGTTCGTGCCATCCCCTATCACAATCTTAATGCTAGCTAGTACCAGCTTTAGTGCATATAGTTTCTTGCTCTTCTTTCTGTAGAAGTTGTTTTTGGTAGCTAACTTCCATGTCAAGTGCCTGTACTACTGTTTTGCGTTCTAGCTAGCTGGCACGTGGGTCTGAGGCTGAACGGTTTCGAAAACCTTGGCATCGCACGGCCTTGGCGGTGGACGCTGTGCTGTTTCCTGGTTCCTCGTGGGGCTGGCGTGGCCCAGTGAGGTTGTTGAATTACAGGAACGTATCTGAACCTGCGGTGGTCCCGCTAGTAGAAAAAGGACCTAATGTTCAGCTCATTAGTCCCGGTTTGTAAATGAACCAGCACTAATATGACCATTAGTGCAGGTTTCAACGGCTAGGCGGGCGGCGCTCATTAGTCCCGGTTCGTGTCGAACCTCTAGTCCCGGTTCGTGCCACGAACCGGGACTAAAGAGGTGGTGGCAGGCTGGTGTCAGGTTGGGGCCCCACCAACACCTTTAGTCCCGGTTCGTGGTACGAACCGGTACTAGAGGTGTACCTTTAGTCCCGGTTCGTATAATCAACCGGGACTAAAGATCATCCTATATAAACCCTTCGTCGAGCCCGAGCTCTCTGTTCTTTCCCTTTCCTCTCCTCTCTGTTTTCTTCCTCTCCTCTCGAGCTCATCCTCCATTTTTGCCAAAATTTATCAAGATTTGAAGGCACCCCATCCATCCAAGTGATCTCAAAGGTTAGCAACTTTGTCCTTTCATCTCTCATTGCTAGATTAGCTCTTGCAATGCTCTATAAGTATAGTGATTTATGGGTTTTAGTTTGGGAGGAATTATATGTGGTAGTTTATTTAATTTATATGCAATTTGAGCTCAAAATAACTCTTAGTTTGCATATGTAGGTGTGGTTTACTTAGTGCCTTTCCGTCTCCGTCCTAACCATCGTCGATCGCCCGCACCGTCCCGTCGCCGGCACCACCTTGTGGTGAGCCTCTTGTTCTTATCTTTTTTATATAAAAAAATTCATGTTTGTGTGATTTAGATATATAGTTACTTGTATAATTTTCTTACCCGTACGTTGTTTGTTATACATAGTGCCATGGTTTTGATATCCGTCCTCGTCGGTCCTCCTCCGGTTTATGATTCAGATGTGGTATATTCTCTTTTATAACTATTTGTTGCATTTCGTGTTTATGACAAATTATGCCCATCAAGTTGACATAAATATTTTTATCTAGGAGGTATGTGAACCAGAAATTCCAACCGACCCTATTCTCGAGAGGTTAAATTTACTTGAAAAAGAAAACGAGTATTTGAAAGAAAAATTGAAAATAATTGAGGAGGAGAAGATGAAATTGGAGTTGCATGTTGACGATGTCGTCGATGATCACAAGATCAAGATGGAGAAAATGCGCTTGAAGATTAGAAAGATTAGAAAATATGCCATTGATAGTGAGGCTTGGTATCATTATGCTGTTGGATCAATTGTTACCTTAGTTGCGATCTTGATCGCATTTGTTGTTGCATTTAAATGCTTTAGCTAGAGAGTTTGTATGTTGTTTTATGAGAATAAGTGTGTATGAACTTGTATTAATTTGGTCTTTTCGGTGCTGTGTAATGAAGATGAGCCGGCAATGGATGTACGATGACCGATGCTCTCCCCAGTTCGTTAATGGCGTGCATACTTTTCTGCTTGCGGCTGAGGCAAACAAGCGGGCGGATGGTTTTATGTGTTGTCCATGTGCTGGCTGTAAGAATGATCACAATTACTCTAACTCAAGAACCATTCACTGGCACCTGTTTGAGTCCGGTTTCATGCCCCACTATAATGTTTGGACCAAGCACGGAGAAAGAGGGGTTATGATGGAAGACAATGAAGAAGAAGAGGACGACGACAGCTATCCTGGCCATGGGTTCACTGAATACGATGGTACAACAATGGGGGAAGAAGCTGAGCCGGCAATGCTGGAAGAAGCTGAAGAAGAGGCATCGGATGAGCCCGCTGATGATCTAGGTCGGGCCATTGCTGATGCAAAGAGAAACTGCGCAAGTGAAAAGGAGAGGCTGAAGTTGCAGCGCATGTTAGAGGATCACAAGAAATCGTTGTACCCAAATTGCGAAGCTGACAAAAAAAAAGCTGGGCACCACACTAGAATTGCTGCAATGGAAGGCAGAGAATGGTGTATCTGACAAGGGATTTGGAAAGTTGCTGATAATGTTAAAGAAGATGCTTCCAAAGGACAACGAATTGCCCGAGAGTACGTACGAAGCAAAGAAGGTTGTCTGCCCTCTAGGATTAGAGGTGCCGAAGATACATGCATGCCCTAATGGCTGCATTCTCTACCGCGGTGACTACGAGGATTTGAACGCATGCCCGGTATGCGGTGTATTGCGCTATAAGATCAGCCGCGATGACCCTGGTGATGTCGAGGGCGAGCACCCCAGGAAGAAGATTCGTGCAAAGGTGATGTGGTATGCTCCTATAATACCATGGTTGAAACGTTTGTTCCAAAATAAAGAGCATGCCAAGTTGATGCGATGGCACAAAGAAGACCGTAAGAAAGACGGGAAGTTGAGAGTACCCGCTGACGGGTCGCACTGGAGAAAAATTGAGAGGAAGTGGAGGGACTTTGCAGATGACGCAAGGAACATATGGTTTGGTCTAAGCGCAGATGGCATTAATCCTTTTGGGGAGCAGAGCAGCAATCATAGCACCTGGCTTGTGACTCTATGTATGTATAACCTTCCTCCTTGGTTGTGCATGAAGCGGAAGTACATTATGATGCCAGTGCTCATCCAAGGCCCAAAGCAACCCGGCAACGACATTGCTGTGTACCTAAGGCCATTAGTTGAAGAAATTTTACAGCTGTGGAATGGAAAAGGTGTACGTGCGTAGGATGAGCTCGATCAGGAAGAATTTGACCTACATGCGTTGCTGTTTGTGACCATCAATGATTGGCCTGCTCTCAGTAACCTTTCAGGACAAACAAACAAGGGATACCGCGCATGCACGCACTGTTTGGATGATACCGACAGTATATATTTGGATAATTGTAAGAAGAATGTGTACCTGGGACATCGTCGATTTCTTTCGAGCAGGCATCCCATAAGAAAGAAAGGCAAGCATTTCAAAGGTGAGGCAAATCACCGGACGAAGTCTCGCCACCGTACTGGTGATGATGTACATGATATGGTCAAGGATTTAAAGGTAATCTTTGCAAAGGGTCCTGGCGGACAATCTGTTCTAAATGACGCTGACGGACGTGCACCCATGTGGAAGAAAAAATCTATATTTTGGGACCTACCCTATTGTAAAGACCTAGAGGTCCGCTCTGCAATCGACGTGATGCACGTGACGAAGAATCTTTGCGTGACCCTGCTTAGCTTCTTGGGCGTGTATGGGAAGACAAAAGATACACCGGAGGCACGGGAGGACCAGCAACATATGCACGGAAAAGACGGCATACATCAGGGTCATGTCAGCTACGCTCTTACCAAAAAAGAGAAGGAAATCATTTTTGAATGCCTGCTCAGTATGAAGGTCCCGTCTAGGTTTTCGTCGAATATAAAGGGAATAATAAATATGGCAGAGAAAAAGTTTCAGAACCTAAAGTCTCATGACTGCCACGTGATTATGACGCAACTGCTTCCGGTTGCATTGAGGGGGCTTCTACCGGAAAACGTTCGATTAGCCATTGTGAAGCTATGTGCATTCCTCAATGCAATCTCTCAGAAGGTAATCGATCCAGAAATCATACCAAGGTTAGAGAATGATTTGGTGCAATGTCTTGTCAGTTTACTGATTTTTTTCATGCATCTACTGATTTTTTTGAGCTAAACTACTCTGAAATTGAAAAGCACTACAAATGAACTCTGAAAAGGTTGAAAGTTGGCATGGTATCAACATTTCACCCACATAGCATGTGCTAAAAAGTTGAGAGGGTTACGGCAAAAACAGGATGCACTTCATGTACAAAATGGACAATCTCTTTCGAAGTATCAGGGTTTCGGACGAAAACTCATCTGTTACAAAGGCATTCCATTTTGTTAAACTTATTTCAACTTCAGACTTTTTGTGCGTTCAGTATGCACCATTCAAAGCCACGTCATCAATTATCAACCCTTTCTGACTTCATTTGCTATTTTTCATGAATTTACTGATTTTTTTAAGCTAAACGACCCTGAAATTGAAAAACACTACAAATAAACTCTGAAAAGATTGAAAGTTGGCATGGTATCATCATTTCACCCACATAGCATGCGCTAAAAAGTCGAGAGGGTTACGGCAAAAACAGGATGCACTTCGTGTACAAAATGGACAATCTCTTTCGAAGTATCAGGGTTTCGGACGAAAACTCATCTGTTACATATGCATTTCATTTTTTAAAACTTATTTCAACACCAGACTTTTTGTGCGTTCAGTATGCACCATTCAAAGCCACGTCATCAATTATCAACCCTTTCTGATTTCATTTTCTATTTTTCATGCAGTTACTGATTTTTTTGAGCTAAATGACCATGAAATTGAAAAGCACTACAAATGAACTCTGAAAAGGTTGAAAGTTGGCATGGTATCATCATTTCACCCACATAGCATGTGCTAAAAAGTTGAAGGGGTTACGGCAAAAACTGGACCCACTTCGTGTACAAAATGGACAATCTCTTTCGAAATATCAGGGTTTCGGACGAAAACTCATCTGTTACAAAGGCATTTTATTTTTTTAAACTTATCTATGTTTTACCAAATTGAATATAATGATAAAACACACTAATATTAAACAGAAGAAAAAATAATCACTGAATGATCTATTTTTAAAGTAAAGTTATTCACAACTAGTGATTCACACAAATTTCAAATAATTCAAATTTGAAAACTACTCGCACTAACAGAAAGTTTATAAAATTTTTTAACCTAAAACAAAAAGATTCACAAAGAAACTCTAAATAAAGCAAAAAAAAACTCAGAAATAAAAGAAAATAAATAAAGCAGAAAACAAAAATTTTTAAAAAAAACCGCCTACTGGGTCACAACGGCCTGCATACGACTAGAAACCCAACCTGTAATTGGGCCAGGATGCAGGCCCGCAAGGCCCAGTAGGGCCACAGGGCAGCGCAGCAGAGGTAAGCCCAGAAGGCCTGCTTTAGAGAGGAGCTCGAAGGAGCAGCCGCGGCTGGGTTTATAAACCAGTGCGGCTGCCCTTCGCTCGGCGAGGTGGGACTAAACTTGTGCACCGCGGGTGGCAGCGCACCACCTTTAGTCGCGGTTGGTGGCTCCAACCACGACTAAAGGGGGGTCTTTAGTCCCGGTTGGAGCCACCAACCGCGACTAATGGTGGTCGCTTCCCGCCGCTTCGCCTGGCCCAGATGTTGGAAATATGCCCTAGAGGCAATAATAAAATGGTTATTATTATATTTCCTTGTTCATGATAATTGTCTGTTATTCATGCTATAATTGTGTTATCCGGAAATCGTAATACATGTGTGAATACATAGACCACAACATGTCCCTAGTAAGCCTCTAGTTGACTAGCTCGTTGATCAATAGATGGTTACGGTTTCCTGACCATGGACATTGGATGTCATTGATAACGGGATCACATCATTAGGAGAATGATGTGATGGACAAGACCCAATCCTAAGCCTAGCACTAGATCGTGTAGTTCGTTTGCTAAAGCTTTTCCAATGTCAAGTAACTTTTCCTTAGACCATGAGATTGTGCAACTCCCGGATACCGTAGGAGTGCTTTGGGTGCACCAAACGTCACAACGTAACTTGGTGGCTATAAAGGTGCACTACGGGTATCTCCGAAAGTATCTGTTGGGTTGGCACGAATCGAGACTGGGATTTGTCACTCCATGTAACGGAGAGGTACCTCTGGGCCCACTCGGTAGGACATCATCATAATGAGCTCAATGTGATCAAGGAGTTGTTCACGGGATGATGTGTTACGGAAACGAGTAAAGAGACTTGCCGGTAACGAGATTGAACAAGGTATCGAGATACCGACGATCGAATCTCGGGCAAGTATCGTACCGATAGACAAAGGGAATTGCGTACGGGATTGATTGAATCCTCGACATCGTGGTTCATCCGATGAGATCATCGAGGAGCATGTGGGAGCCAACATGGGTATCCAGATCCCGCTGTTGGTTATTGACCGGAGAGTCGTCTCGGTCATGTCTGCGTGTCTCCCGAACCCGTAGGGTCTACACACTTAAGGTTCGGTGACGCTAGGGTTATAGAGATATTAGTATGCGGTAACCCGAAGGTTGTTCGGAGTCTCGGATGAGATCCTGGACGTCACGAGGAGTTCCGGACTGGTCCGGAGGTAAAGATTTATATATGGGAAGTCCTATTTTGGCCACCGGAAAATGTTCGGGATTTTTCGGTATTGTACCGAGAAGGTTCTAGAAGGTTCCGGAGTGGGGCCCACCTGCATGGGGGGACCCACATGAACGTGGGTAGTGGGGGCAAGGCCCCACACCCCTAGTCAAGGCGCACCAAGATTCCCCCTTAGAAGGAATAAGATCATATCCCGAAGGGATAAGATCAAGATCCCTAAAAAAGGGGGATAACAATCGGTGGGGAAGGGAAAGGATGGGATTTCTTTCCTTCCACCTTTGCCAACGCCCCAATGGACTTGGAGGGCAAGAAACCAGCCCCCTCCACCCCTATATATAGTGGGGAGGTGCATGGGAGAAACAGCTCAGCCCCTGGCGCCTCCCTCTCCCTCCCGTGACACCTCTTCCTCCTCCAGTAGCGCTTGGCGAAGCCCTGCTGAAATCCCGCTGCTTCCACCACCACACCGTCGTGCTGCTGGATCGCCATCAACCTCTCCTCCCCCCTTGCTGGATCAAGAAGGAGGAGACGTCTCTGCTCCGTACGTGTGTTGAACGCGGAGGTGCCGTCCGTTCGGCGCTCGGTCATCGGTGATTTGGATCACGACGAGTACGACTCCATCAACCCCGTTCTCTTGAACGCTTCCGCTCGCGATCTACAAGGGTATGTAGATACACTCCCCTCTCACTCGTTGCTAGATGACTCCATAGATTGATCTTGGTGATGCGTAGAAAATTTTAAAATTCTGCTACGTTCCCCAACAGTGGCATCATGAGCTAGGTCTATGCGTAGTATCTTGCACGAGTAGAACACAAAGTAGTTGTGGGCGTCGATTTGTCAATCTTCTTGCCGTTACTAGTCTTATCTTGATTCGGCGGCACTGTGGGATGAAGCGGCCCGGACCGACCTTACACGTACGCTTACGTGAGACAGGTTCCACCGACTGACATGCACTAGTTGCATGAGGTGGCTAGCGGGTGTCTGTCTCTCCCACTTTAGTCGGATCGGATTCGATGAACAGGGTCCTTATGAAGGGTAAATAGAAATTGGCATATCACGTTGTGGTTTTGGCGTAGGTAAGAAACGTTCTTGCTAGAAACCTATAGCAGCCACGTAAAAACTTGCAACAACAATTAGAGGACGTCTAACTTGTTTTTGCAGCAAGTGCTTTGTGATGTGATATGGCCAAAGGATGTGATGAATGATATATGTGATGTATGAGATGATCATGTTCTTGTAATAGGAATCACGACTTGCATGTCGATGAGTATGACAACCGGCAGGAGCCATAGGAGTTGTCTTAATTTATTATATGACCTGCGTGTCATTGAAATTCGCCATGTAATTACTTTACTTTATTGCTAACCGTTAGCCGTAGTAGTAGAAGTAATAGTTGGCGAGACAACTTCATGAAGACACGATGATGGAGATCATGATGATGGAGATCATGGTATCATGCCGGTGACGATGATGATCATGGAGCCCCGAAGATGGAGATCAAAAGGAGCAAAGTGATAATGGCCATATCATGTCACTATTTTGATTGCATGAGATGTTTATCATGTTTTTGCATCTTATTTGCTTAGAACGACGGTAGCATATATAAGATGATCCCTTACTAAAATTTCAAGAAAGTGTTCCCCCTAACTGTGCACCGTTGCGAAGGTTCGTTGTTTCGAAGCACTACGTGTTGATCGGGTGTGATAGATTCTAACGTTCGAATACAACGGGTGTAAGCCAGATTTACACAGCAATACACTTAGGTTGACTTGACGAGCCTAGCATGTACAGACATGGCCTCGGAACACAAGAGACCGAAAGGTCGAGCATGAGTCGTATAGAAGATACGATCAACATCGGGATGTTCACCGTTGATGACTAGTCCGTCTCACGTGATGATCGGACACGGCCTAGTCGATTCGGATCATGTAATCACTTAGATGACGAGAGGGATGTCTATCTGAGTGGGAGTTCATTACATAATTTGATTAGATGAACTTAATTGTCATGAACTTAGTCTAAATGTTACATATCTATCTTGTAGATCAAATGGCCAACGCTAATGTTACCCTCAACTTCAACGCGTTCCTAGAGAAAAACAAGCTGAAAGACGATGGTAGCAACTATACGGACTGGGTCCGTAACCTGAGGATTATCCTCATAGCTGCCAAGAAATCATATGTCCTTGAAGCACCGTTAGGTGACCCACCTGCTCTCCCAGCACTGCCAGACGATTTGAACGTTTGGCAGACACGCACCGATGATTACTCCTTCGTTCAGTGCGGCATGCTCTTCAGCTTAGAACCGGGGCTCCAAAAGCGTTTTGAGCATCACGGAGCATATGAGATGTTCGAAGAGTTGAAAATGGTTTTCCAAGCTCATGCCCGGATCGAGAGATATGAAGTCTCCGATAAGTTCTACAGCTGTAAGATGGAGGAAAATAGTTCTGTCAGCGAGCACATACTCAAAATGTCTGGGTTGCACAGCCGCTTGTCTCAGCTGGGAGTTAATCTCCCGGATGACGCGGTCGTTGACAGAATCCTTCAGTCGCTTCCACCTAGCTACAAGAGCTTCGTGATGAACTTCAACATGCAGGGGATGGAAAAGACCATTCCTGAGGTATATGCGATGCTGAAGTCAGCGGAGGCAGAGATCAGAAAGGAACATCAAGTGTTGATGGTGAATAAAACCACTAAGTTCAAGAAGGGCAAGGGTAAGAAGAACTTCAAGAAGGACGGCAAGGGAGTTGCCGCGCCCGGTAAGCCAGCTGCCGGGAAGAAGTCGAAGAATGGACCCAAGCCTGAGACTGAGTGCTTTTATTGCAAGGGAAACAGTCACTGGAAGCGAAACTGCCCCAAGTACTTGGCGGACAAGAAGGCCGGCAATACCAAAGGTATATATGATATACATGTAATTGATGTGTACCTTACCAGCACTCGTAGTAGTTCCTGGGTATTTGATACCGGTGCGGTTGCTCATATTTGTAACTCAAAGCAGGAACTGCGGAATCAGCGTAGACTGGCAAAGGACGAGGTGACGATGCGCGTCGGGAATGGTTCCAAGGTCGATGTGATCGCCGTCGGCACGCTACCTCTGCATCTACCTACGGGCTTAGTTTTAAACCTCAATAATTGTTATTTAGTACCAGCTTTGAGCATGAACATTGTATCTGGATCTCGCTTAATGCGAGATGGCTACTCATTTAAATCTGAGAATAATGGTTGTTCTATTTATATGAGAGATATGTTTTATGGTCATGCCCCGCTGGTGAATGGTTTATTTTTATTGAATCTCGAACGTGATGTTACACATGTTTATAATGTGAATGCCAAGAAATGCAAGGTTGATAACGATAGTCCCACATACTTGTGGCACTGCCGCCTTGGTCATATCGGTGTTAAACGCATGAAGAAACTCCATGCAGATGGACTTTTGGAGTCTCTTGATTATGAATCATTTGACAGATGCGAACCATGCCTCTTGGGCAAGATGACCAAGACTCCGTTCTCCGGAACAATGGAGCGAGCAACCAACTTATTGGAGATCATACATACTGATGTGTGTGGTCCAATGAGTGTTGAGGCTCGCGGTGGTTATCGTTATGTTCTCACCCGCACCGATGATTTGAGTAGATATGGGTATGTCTACTTGATGAAGCACAAGTCTGAGACCTTTGAAAAGTTCAAGGAATTTCAGAATGAGGTTGAAAATCAACGTGACAAGAAAATAAAGTTCCTACGATCAGATCGTGGAGGAGAATATTTGAGTCATGAATTTGGCACGCATTTACGGAAATGTGGAATTGTTTCACAACTCACGCCGCCTGGAACACCTCAGCGTAACGGTGTGTCCGAACGTCGTAATCGCACTCTATTGGATATGGTGCGATCTATGATGTCTCTTACCGATTTACCGCTATCTTTTTGGGGTTATGCTTTAGAGACTGCCGCATTCACTTTAAATAGGGCACCGTCAAAATCCGTTGAGACGACACCGTATGAATTATGGTTTGGGAAGAAACCTAAGCTGTCATTTCTGAAAGTTTGGGGATGCGATGCTTATGTGAAGAAACTTCAATCAGAGAAGCTCGAACCCAAGTCGGAAAAATGCGTATTCATAGGATACCCTAAGGAAACTATTGGGTATACCTTCTACCTAAGATCCGAGGGCAAGATTTTTGTTGCCAGGAATGGATCCTTTCTAGAGAAAGAGTTTCTCTCGAAAGAAGTAAGTGGGAGGAAAGTGGAGCTTGATGAGATGACCCTCGAACCGGAGAGTAGCGCAGCACAGGAAAATGTTTCTGTGGAGCCTGCACCGGCTAGAGAGGAAGTTAATGATAATGATCATGATCAAGCTACCACTGAACTTCGAAGGTCCACAAGGACACGTTCCGCACCAGAGTGGTACGGCAATCCTATCCTGGAAATCATGTTGTTAGACAACAGTGAACCTTCGAACTATGAAGAAGCGATGGCGGGCCCGGATTCCGACAAATGGCTTGAAGCCATGAAATCCGAGATAGGATCCATGTATGAAAACGAAGTATGGACTTTGACTGACTTGCCCGATGATCGGCAAGCCATAGAAAATAAATGGATCTTTAAGAAGAAGACTGACGCGGATGGTAATGTGACCATCTATAAGGCTCGGCTTGTCGCTAAGGGTTATCGACAAGTTCAAGGGGTTGACTACGATGAGACTTTCTCACCCGTAGCGAAGCTGAAATCCGTCAAAATCATGTTAGCAATTGCCGCATACTATGATTATGAGATATGGCAAATGGACGTCAAAACGGCATTCCTTAATGGTTTTCTTAAGGAAGAGTTGTATATGATACAACCGGAAGGTTTTGTCGACCCTGAGAATGCTGACAAGGTATGCAAGCTCCAGCGCTCAATCTATGGGCTGGTGCAAGCATCTCGGAGTTGGAACATTCGCTTTGACGAGATGATCAAAGCGTTTGGGTTCACACAGACTTATGGAGAAGCCTGTGTTTACAAGAAAGTGAGTGGGAGCTCTGTAGCATTTCTCATATTATATGTGGATGACATACTGCTGATGGGAAATGATATAGAATTCTTGGAAAGTATAAAGGCCTACTTGAATAAGTGTTTTTCATTGAAGGACCTTGGAGAAGCTGCTTATATATTAGGCATCAAGATCTATAGAGATAGATCGAGACGCCTCATAGGTCTTTCGCAAAGCACATACCTTGATAAGATATTGAAGAAGTTCAATATGGATATGTCCAAGAAGGGGTTCTTGCCTGTATTGCAAGGTGTGAAATTGAGCTCGGCTCAATGCCCGACCACGGCAAAAGATATAGAAGAGATGAGTGTCATCCCCTATGCCTCAGCCATAGGGTCTATTATGTATGCCATGCTGTGTACCAGACCTGATGTAAACCTTGCTGTAAGTTTGGTAGGTAGGTACCAAAGTAATCCCGGCAAGGAACACTGGACAGCGGTCAAGAACATCCTGAAGTACCTGAAAAGGACTAAGGATATGTTTCTCATATATGGAGGTGACGAAGAGCTCGTCGTAAAGGGTTACGTCGACGCTAGCTTCGACACAGATCCGGATGACTCCAAGTCACAAACCGGATACGTGTATATTTTGAATGGTGGAGCGGTAAGCTGGTGCAGTTGCAAGCAAAGCGTCGTGGCGGGTTCTACATGCGAAGCGGAGTACATAGCAGCCTCGGAGGCAGCACACGAAGCAGTATGGATGAAGGAGTTCATCACCGACCTAGGAGTCATTCCAAATGCGTCGGGTCCAATGGCTCTCTTCTGTGACAACACTGGAGCTATTGCCCTTGCCAAGGAGCCCAGGTTTCACAAAAGTACCAGGCATATCAAGCGTCGCTTCAACTCCATACGTGAACATGTTCAAGATGGAGACATAGATATTTGTAAAGTGCACACGGATTTGAATGTAGCAGATCCGTTGACTAAACCTCTTTCACGAGCAAAACATGATCAACACCAGTACTCTATGGGTGTTCGATTCATCACAATGTAACTAGATTATTGACTCTAGTGCAAGTGGGAGACTGTTGGAAATATGCCCTAGAGGCAATAATAAAATGGTTATTATTATATTTCCTTGTTCATGATAATTGTCTGTTATTCATGCTATAATTGTGTTATCCGGAAATCGTAATACATGTGTGAATACATAGACCACAACATGTCCCTAGTAAGCCTCTAGTTGACTAGCTCGTTGATCAATAGATGGTTACGGTTTCCTGACCATGGACATTGGATGTCATTGATAACGGGATCACATCATTAGGAGAATGATGTGATGGACAAGACCCAATCCTAAGCCTAGCACTAGATCGTGTAGTTCGTTTGCTAAAGCTTTTCCAATGTCAAGTAACTTTTCCTTAGACCATGAGATTGTGCAACTCCCGGATACCGAAGGAGTGCTTTGGGTGCACCAAACGTCACAACGTAACTGGGTGGCTATAAAGGTGCACTACGGGTATCTCCGAAAGTATCTGTTGGGTTGGCACGAATCGAGACTGGGATTTGTCACTCCATGTAACGGAGAGGTACCTCTGGGCCCACTCGGTAGGACATCATCATAATGAGCTCAATGTGATCAAGGAGTTGTTCACGGGATGATGTGTTACGGAAACGAGTAAAGAGACTTGCCGGTAACGAGATTGAACAAGGTATCGAGATACCGACGATCGAATCTCGGGCAAGTATCGTACCGATAGACAAAGGGAATTGCGTACGGGATTGATTGAATCCTCGACATCGTGGTTCATCCGATGAGATCATCGAGGGGCATGTGGGAGCCAACATGGGTATCCAGATCCCGCTGTTGGTTATTGACCGGAGAGTCGTCTCGGTCATGTCTGCGTGTCTCCCGAACCCGTAGGGTCTACACACTTAAGGTTCGGTGACGCTAGGGTTATAGAGATATTAGTATGCGGTAACCCGAAGGTTGTTCGGAGTCTCGGATGAGATCCTGGACGTCACGAGGAGTTCCGGAATGGTCCGGAGGTAAAGATTTATATATGGGAAGTCCTATTTTGGCCACCGGAAAATGTTCGGGATTTTTCGGTATTGTACCGCGAAGGTTCTAGAAGGTTCCGGAGTGGGGCCCACCTGCATGGGGGGACCCACATGAACGTGGGTAGTGGGGGCAAGGCCCCACACCCCTAGTCAAGGCGCACCAAGATTCCCCCTTAGAAGGAATAAGATCATATCCCGAAGGGATAAGATCAAGATCCCTAAAAAAGGGGGATAACAATCGGTGGGGAAGGGAAAGGATGGGATTTCTTTCCTTCCACCTTTGCCAACGCCCCAATGGACTTGGAGGGCAAGAAACCAGCCCCCTCCACCCCTATATATAGTGGGGAGGTGCATGGGAGAAAGAGCTCAGCCCCTGGCGCCTCCCTCTCCCTCCTGTGACACCTCTTCCTCCTCCAGTAGCGCTTGGCGAAGCCCTGCTGAAATCCCGCTGCTTCCACCACCACACCGTCGTGCTGCTGGATCTCCATCAACCTCTCCTCCCCCCTTGCTGGATCAAGAAGGAGGAGACGTCTCTGCTCCGTACGTGTGTTGAACGCGGAGGTGCCGTCCGTTCGGCGCTCGGTCATCGGTGATTTGGATCACGACGAGTACGACTCCATCAACCCCGTTCTCTTGAACGCTTCCGCTCGCGATCTACAAGGGTATGTAGATACACTCCCCTCTCACTCGTTGCTAGATGACTCCATAGATTGATCTTGGTGATGCGTAGAAAATTTTAAAATTCTGCTACGTTCCCCAACACCAGATTGACCTTTAGTCCCGGTTGGTGTCTCCAACCGGGACTAAAGGTCCCTCCTATATATACAACACTTGAAAAAATTTCAGTTTCCCTCAGTTTCTTCCTCTCCGTCGATGACGCACCGCCTGCCCCGATCGACGCCGTCGCCGCCCCCGACGCGCCGCCCACGCCGTCCCCCGTCGCCGTTACCCGACGCGCCGCGCGCCGCCCTCCCTCGAGCTCGCGCGCCGTCGCCGTCGACGCCCCGCTGTGAGCCCTTGCCGCCATGGCCGCCCTCCCATAGATCAAGCCTGCACACACACACACAAATGCATATGAACACACACACGCGCACCCACACACACACATTTTCTTATTTTCTGTTTTTTAGTTTTTTTATACTTTTAGTTATAGAAATGTTAGATGAATGTTTTTAATTTTTTATACTTTTAGTTATATAGAAATGCTAGATATATAAATGTTAGATGAATCTTTTTTAGTTTTTTATACTTTTATTTATGTATTTGCAAAATCAAGTGAAAAAGAATTACAAAAATCAAGTGTGGATTAATTTGCATATAGGTTTTTTATGTCATAGGTAGAATGGTCTTTTGAATAGAATAGTAAACTAGTAATTGTATAGGTTTTTTAAATATAGGTTTATAATATAAATTTTTATGTCATTATCACTTTGTCATCAAAGAATGCTATACCTTTTAGGAGGATTGTTGATTCATTTTCATTCCGACAAATTTTAGGCGCTCGATATGTCCTATTTTATCAAAGGTCATGCCGTAATTTTTAATCTTTGAATTATGAACATATATAGGAAATGTCTGACGACGATAAGATCACCGAGTGCGATGACTGTACCGACGACGGGGGTATGTGCGACAGACCGCACCTACATAACGGTACATGCTTCTCCCTCACGCTTAAGGAGGTCTTCGAAGGTTTTATGGTATGTAACTTCAGTGGCACGTGTTTCTTCTGAATTAAGCATGGCTTAAGATTTTTGCTTTAACGTGTAATTTTCATTTTTTATAATTTGACTGGTGCATACCCTGCTATGCAAGACCATATGTCCTTGAGAAGCTATCTTTCGAAGAGATGTCCAAGGTGGACACGAAGATTGCTCACCTTAAAACGAAACATGGTTCCGATTTTGAGGTTAAGATCATAAATGAAGTAGGTCACACTCATTTTGGATGTTCAAATTGGGAAGGACTATGCAAGGCCTATGGATTCGATTAGGATATGAAAATAACTTTCGATCTTGGCAATCCGGAAGATGAAAACATTTGGCTGGATCCTAACATGATTCCGATTCTGCCTCCGTGTGAGTTTGTTAAATGATCTATATTCCTTATCTAAAAATACTTGTTATTCATACCTGCTGAACTTGTTTTTTATAATTGACAGGTTATTTTCTCTTTTCTCAAGAAATACAAAAGATAATAGATGACACCTACTACAGTCATGGCGCAGAGCTAACTTGGGAGGAGAAGAGTTATCTTATCTCCTTTGTTAAAGACGTTTTGCAACTTAAGATCATCTATGGAGTTGGGAAAAATTATGGTAAATATGTGCCACTAGTCCACGAGTTGTGCGATGCTAACATTCGTGCTAGTATCATGGTAAGATTTTTACTATTGTGTCACTATAGTTAGTCCATCTTTTTCATGCATTCTTCTGAAGTAAACTTCATTGCTAACTATATATGTTACTATTATGCTCTTCAACAGAAGCTTCCGGATGTGGTTGTGCCTCCATTTATGTTTGTCGAAGGTGAGATGACAGTTGTTTGCGTACGACCATGGTCGGAGGGTCTCAAATATGCATACTCGACCTCTAAAACAGTTGGAGGCCTCAAAATCAAGGCTTGGAGAAAAATAGTGGCTGAGCGAAGGCCACAAAATAGAGACAGTTGGATCTCTATGTTGCATAACGGAGAAGGAGGGGTTTTTCTGTTTTATGCTATGCTACCCGAGAGAAAGTAGTAGATCCTGCTACCTTACCTAGTGTAGTTGGTTAACTTATGATAATCATAATGGTGAGATTGTTATATCACTAGCACCTTACCTAGTAATGGTTAACTTATGATGATCATAATGGTGAGATTGTTATATCACTATGATCAAGATGAGTTGTATATATGACTACGATGATGATGAGTTGTTATATATATATATATATATATATATATATATATATATATATATATATCATTATGATGATGATATGAGTTGTATATCATTAGGATGGAAGAAACACATATTAAATTAAAGTGGATGTATCCAAGTGACCAAGTTGAATATATAGGAATATATGTTTGAAATGAAAAAGAATTAAATGCAAAACACAAAACTAAAACGAAAAATAAATCATAAACCCATAAACCCCTAAACCTTTTAGTCCTGGTTGGTGTAACCAACCGGGACTAAAGGTCTCCCAGCCCCCGGCGCGGGCTCGTGCCACGTGGTGGGTCTTTGGTGCCGGTTCATGGTACTTCGGATGAGCACTAGTGTCACTATTGTCACCCTGGAGCATCCCAGATTTGTACGCTCTCTGGGTGCGAGTGAGGCCGGTCGATGGGCTCCATCCATGCACACGTTTAATATCTTGCTGGCAGTAGCATGGAAAAGGTTATTGCGGAGGCAATTATTTGTCATCATATGTTAAACGAACTAGACGAATACCACGCGCGTTGCTGCGGGACATCTAGTAGGCTTCTAAATGTTAAAAGGCTTGGTCTCAACAACAATTGAATGGTTCTTTTGTTTTTTATGATTGGGCCACTGATCTCTTTTGGTTGTTGGCAAGAAATCAGCATGCGATTAAGTACATGCTAAATAGGATAGAGGATTTGTAATTAGTATTTTGAAGATTAGTCATACAACCATATAGCATTTAACACGGGTTCTGATATACACAAATACGGAAGCTGATCTGATTTGATGAATATTTATCAAAGGCAGCTGTTGATGTGGTGATTTAGTTTTGCAAGTTGAAGAAGTGGAGTTTTCCTTCAATAAATAGTGTAGAATTACAGACACAACAAGCAAATGAACTAGTTTTTCTTTTTAAAAAAGGTCATCTCCTCAACACTGCTTCAAAAGGTATTATTGCAAGCAGGCACAAACATAAGCCGAATGACGCTAATAACTCTAGCTTGTGAGTTTTGAGTAAACAAAATACTTATATAACCATATTCTCTTGACCTCATTGGTGATCACATATGATATTTTTAGGCCACCGCTATAAGTGGTTCACGACAATCACTCAACCGGCAACGACAACCTATAGAGATTAATTTTGGTCTCCCTTTTATGATGAATCAAATAAAAATTTAAATTCAATCGACACCTTAGGAAAGACAAATAAATTAAACTTCAATGGGACCAGCAAAATTGATAGATTTGTCCACACCTTGTTAAATCGAGCTCTGCTGCAACTCATGATAACAAACTATGCCAGTGGATATATTGATCTCCGCTTTGGTTGAATGCTTGAGAAAATTTGACTGAGATACAGAGAGACCACTACTGACTAGATTGGAGGTGACATAACTAACAAACCATGCTAGTGGCACCAGGAAGATAGCATCACTCTTCGGCAATATGGACGACAAAGACACGCGAGTAGACAGCTTTTGTCAGAACCTTGATCGGGTTGCCTGCCTGTGCCACTAGTAAGGAGCAGGAGCAGTAGGAAGATGCCACATATGACTCCTGCAATTGTATCTATGTAAACTGAACGAAATGTAAGGAAATTACCGACTTGCAGATTCTTGAGTTAGTTAGGTTGTACACGCCGTATGTACATTTTATTATATTATTATATATTATATATGTGCACAAAACTATTATACGCAAGATCAAAATAGCTAGTGTGTTCCTCCGTTGGACTGTGGTAAGGTTGATGTTTCCGTCGCAACGTCGACTTGTCCTGGATTCTTTTCCACTAATGCAATAGCTTGCACCGTATTCGATATTTCGATAAGGCAGTAAATAGGTAGTGGAAGGAAAAAAAATACTCTGACCCAGATGGAAATGAACGGATCGATTAGTTTGGAGACACAAGCAAGCTTAAACCAGGACCGACTAACTTGGAGACACCATGCTGGCAGACCAAACAATAGTTCAGTTTATGATTATTATTCCCTCGGTAGAGGCACGTACAGTACGTGCATCGTTCGATCACTTCACTTCTTCTTGGCAAGGAAGACATCGGAGAGCACGGTGTCGGAGCGGAGCGCCGCCCTGAGGAGGCCGAGCCCCTCGTCCATGCCGACGCTGACGAACTTCTCTGCGAGCTCCACGTCCTTGTTGACGCTGAACTAGTTGATGAGGGTGATGCTGGAGATGGCCGACATGGGGGTCACCTCCAGCCCGTCCGTCACCATGTAGGTGACGAGGCCCTTAACGTAACCGCCACTCTCGTCTCCGCCGGCGCCGCCAGACGACGACGACGCGGCCTTGGTCGCGGCGGATGGCAGCACGAACGTCACCTCGGTGGCCATCGCCTGCTTGCACTGCGGGCACGCCGCCTTGGCCTCCATGGTGGCCGTGGCGCAGTAGCCGGCGCAGGTGTACATCTTGAACCTCGCCAGCGGCGACGACGCGGCGTCCTCGTCCTCGTCCTGGCCATTACCAGCGCGGACGCCGCCCTGCAGCAGGAGCAGCTCGCGGGTGTCCGGGTGCAGCACCTTGGGCTGGAGCAGGTCGGCCTTGTCCTTGCCGGGGAGCAGGTAGCAGCCGCCGATGTCGTCCACGCTCTGGTACAGCCGGCCGATGCTGCCGTGCATGGCGCCGGCGGAGATGAGCTTCGCGACGGCGCCGACGGGGAGCGTGAGCAGGCTGAAGACGAAGTCGACGAACTCCTTGCCGGCCTCTGCGAACAGCACCTTCTTGGACTTGGTGTCCACCAGCAGCTTCAGCGAGATCTTGTTGCTGGAAGACATGGCTAGCTGATGGTTCCCGTCCCGGAGATGATCGATAGAGAGGATGGTTGGGTTGGGTATGGTGGTGGGATTTATATACGAGGGCCTCGTAATTAAGGAGGGAGGCGAAGGGATTTGGTTGCTGGAGTAGTCATCAACTGAAGAGAAGCGTTTGCGGTTGTCCCTTCGGGTTCTCGACGAGTAATAAAGGAGTTGTTTGGGAACTGTAAACACACGGAAGCGAATCCAATTTTCCTTCACAATCTTAGTAGTCATAGTGGGGACTAACTTAGACTAGTGTCATGCATTTGATACTAATATATGTTACTACCCTCATAGTGGGGAGCAAGGTTTTGGATCCCAAACGGACCTTTTTTCTCGAGGGGCACCGAAATTTGCGGTTACCACGGTAAACACGAAATACCGAAAAAAATTCAGACGAAATTTAAATTCAAATATTTTTGAGGTCGATATAGATAGGTATTTAACTCATAAACAACATGAACCTTGATCTGGCGTAGTGGCTAGCCACTAGGCCACGACCAGTTCTGTTGCTATAGAAGAGATGGTCTATATTTAACTCTACAATGAGCGTTTGAATTCAAAAATTTCGAAATATTCGAGATATTTTCCTCGGTATGAGTGTTTCTCGAGGGGGGACGGTAAACGCGGTAACCGCGCGAAATCACGAAATTTCGTTCGGTAACCAAATCGGTGGTGGGGAGTAACATAGAGGTAGTGGCATAGCATAGGTAGTTGTATTTATTAGCTTATAGACTCATTTTGTCTTGAAAAGCGCTAATGTGATGGTAACATAATATGTTACTCTAAACATCTCTCTCCTCATTAACTAGCTGCCACATAAGCAAACTTGTCTTGGGACGTGTTATGTTACTAGCTAAGTTACTCCCACTATGACTAGCCTGGATCCCATCGTGTTGATAAATGAATCTGCAGTAACGAAAGAAAAAGAGCACTCACAAGTCGTCTGAACTTGTGAAGAGAACTACTACACATGCTTAAAAAGTTAAAATAGTTATTTGTAAGTTGCATGAACTTGACACTTGAATAAGTCGTTATGGGAAGAAGACGACGTGCACGAGGTGCGGGAAGGCCGGCGAGGTCTCAGACGGGAGCTAGCCGGTGCTGGTGGCAGCGCCAAGGCTTGTCTGATTCGGATGAGGGGGTGCAGGCTCGCCGGAGAAATCTTGTTCCCAGAGGAGGTTCAGAGGGATCCTCAGGCAGACCACGGTAGGACGGGCGATGAGGCGCATGAGGGAGCGCCCTTGGCCGCTGGTGGCGGCAGCAAGCAGCCCGACCGGCTCTAGAATGCGGTTCAGAAGAAGGAGCAGCTGGAGGTAGAAGAACACACGAAAGCTATCCAATTTTGATCCAACAATGAAAATAATAATGACCTAAATGTTGTTTTCAAGGAAATTCTATATAGTTGGGCCCCTGAGAAGTATAGATTATATGAAAGTGTTGAAATATAGAGTGAGCCTCGGGCCCATCTAACAATTTCAGAGAATCTCTAATGACCCATATGGGTTATATGACAATGGGTGTGGTGGGAAGTTTAGTCTCATACCGCTAGTGGAATAGAAGTTGGACCTCCTTATAAGGGATTTTATTTGACATGTTATTAGAGCTTAAGAAGAGAAGTGGTTCCCCCGCGCTCCTCTTTCGCCGCCCGCCTCACCACGACGTTCGCGCCGTGGGTTGCGGGAACAAGCCGAGCTCACACCTAAGCACTTATTTTGCCGGTCAGGAACGGAGAGTCCTTATAGATGAGCCACGATCTAAGATGTCGATTCGTGGACTATTGTCAACTCAGACGTGGGTCCTGCCCACGTCTCTCCACCCGGCTACGCCGATATAACTGAGGCGTTTGCTAACCCTAGCCGGCACGAAGAACAGATCACATCTACTCTGCCTCCACGCGCACCGCCCGTTGTCGTTCCTTCTGTTGTTGCCATCGGTGATCCCATCCCGTCCGCCATATACATGGTTAGCGGCAGCAGGCAGCCCAACCGGTGCTAGAATGTAGTTGAGAAGAAGCAGCCGCTGGAGGTAGAAGAACACACGACAGCCATCCAATTTTGATCCAACAATTAAAAGAATAGTGACCTGAATGTTGTTTTCAAGCAAATTCGGTATAGTTGGCCCCTTAAGAAGTAGATTATATGAAAGGGAATATCCTCTAAGTTTCTAATCTCCAAGACATGTGAGAGTTTCGCTATTTTTCCCTTAAGAAGTAGATTATACGAACTTTGATTGTATATCCTGCAGTGACTATACACGCAAATGCACACGATCAAGCCTAAAGACTCACTTGAAGATATCACAACACAACTCTAAAACATAAATAAAGTCATACAAGCTTAATATTACAAGTCAGGGCCTCGAGGGCTCGAATACATAGCTCGATGGCATACAAGCGTCAGCGGAAGCATCAGATATCTGGGTACAGATATATTACAGAAAGAGAGATAAGCCTTCATAGAGGCGGGGAAAAATAAAACTCTACGATCGAAAGGCGTGGGCCTCCTGCCCTGGACCCTCCGAATCCTACTCCTGGTCGTCAGTCGGCTCCTCGTAGTAGTAGTACTCTCCGGGCTGGTAGTAGAAGTGGTCGTCGACTGGGGCATCTGGCTCCGGGGCTCCGTCGTCTGGATGCGGCAAAGGGATAAAGGGGGAAAAAGGAAAATAAAGCAAACGTGAGTACTCATCCGAAGTGCTCAGCAAGCACGGATCTACACTACATATGCAACATTTTCAAAGGGGGCTGTATATATGGACTGGGCTGCAGAAATGCCAGAATAGAGAGGGAAAACCTAGTCCTATCGAAGACTAGCATCTTCAGCATCTTCAACAGTCTCGCAGCATTAGAAGAGAGCAGAATAACATAATATAAAGTATAACAGTGCCATCAACCTCGGCCAGAGATTCTTCCTCGTCTCCCTGCGAGAAAGCAATCCTAGAGCCGTACTATCCAGTTCTCATCTCAAGTCATGTTCTAGTTGTACCGATCGGGATACAACTCCGAGTGTCCGTTACCGTAGGACAGGCTATCGATAGAAGTTTCTTCCCTGCAGGGGTGCACCAACTTACCCACCACGCTCGCTTAACTCCGGCCGGACACACTTTTCTGGGTCATGCCCGGCCTCGGCTAAGCAACACGCCGCAACCCGACCAAATACTTAACAGAGAGGTCAGCACGTCGGTCTAACCTATGCCTCCAGGGGTCTTGGGCCTTCGCCCCGGGAACTCCTGCACGTTACGTGCACCGCCGGTGAGCAGACCTAGCAACCCCTTATACAAGCGCGGTTGCGTTCCCAGTCCAACCCAGCGTGTGCCGCATCAGTTGCTGATGTCCATTAAGCTTCGGCTGAAGTGTACGACGCAGAACGCCCATACTATGCCCACGTGATGGTTAGTGCTATCAGGCCAGAGGCCCCTCGGATCAAATATCCAAACCGTTAGTGGATTAGGAGCGCGCGGAAACGAGCAGAGACTCACGATCGATGTGACCCCGTCGCCCCGTCTCGAGGACTTGCGGCAAGGGCTAAGAATGCCCGGCCACGCCTCGTAGTTATCTCGCGGGCACCTCTCAGGTCAACCCGACTCCACATCACTTCGCATTCATGCTCGCGCGGGTACCCCTCAGGGCCGACCCGTCTTTAGTATCATAGTATCATGGTTTAGTGTTCAGTCGTAGTAACCAAGTCTCTGTGTGTCTGACACCAAGGGGGAACCCTGAGGAATCACCCTCGTTAGAATTCCCGCTCGATGCTATCGTCAAGGTGAACGAATGAGGAATCACCCTCGAGGTCCACACTTGAGTAGTTGCACGACGACGTCGTTATCGGGGGTGGTGTAGGAGGAATCACCCTCGCTTACCATGACCGAATAACTAACCTACAAGGTTATCATCAGAAGTGCTGACGAGGTATCACCCTCGGCACTCGATAGTAACCCAGCAGAGTCGAGCATCTTAGGGGAAGTGACGTGCGGTGCCAGGTTCTAATCTTCGATCCCGTTGCTCGGGTCTTCTGAGAGTCCAGTGGGGCAGTCGGGATAAGTGGGTCTCTGATAAGGCTCTACCCATCCTATACTAAACAGTTTAGGAGAACAGGCAGGTATCAAAAGTAGGCTACAATAAAGCAGGCTATGCAACAGATATAGGACAACAGTAGCAGCAGTAACTTCTAATGCAAGCATAAGAGGGAAGAGAGTGGACGATATCGGAATGCTCAAAATGGGGGTGCTTGCCTGTCTGCTCGACGGCAAGGGCAGGGTCGTCGGGGACATAGTCGTACTCCGGAGCTGCGTCTGCCTCGGGAGCTACGTCAACGTCGGGGTCTACCGAAAGAGAAGAGGGGGAGGAAACAAGTAAATATAATGCAAACAGATGCAACACAGTGCGTACGATGCTATGATGCAGTGCAGGGTTGCCTAAATATGCCTCTAAGTTATTTTAGTTATTTTAGAATTAATCTGGGATTTATTAACCGGTGTGTGTGCACTATTCATCTACCGGAATCGAGCTCGGAGTTATGATTTCTCCTATGTAGGAGGTTCCGACAAGTAAACAGAAGGCATGATTAGACTCGTCTTATCGTTTTGAGCAACTTTCATGTTTTAACTTTTTCGATCTGAGCTACGGTTTAAAAGTTATTAATTTTTAAAGTTTAATTGGTTTTCTGGAATTATTTTAATTAACAGAAAATAATAAATGACGTCAGCATGATGTAATGCTGACATCAGCAAGTCAACAGTCGGCTGACCAGTCAAACATGACATGTGGGTCCAGTGGGACCCACATGTCAGCCTCTGTTACTTTAATCAGTGAGTTAAACTAATTAAATGGGTTAATTAGGGAGTGGGCCCCATCTGTCAGTGAGTTATTAGTAATTAGATTTATTTTTAAAAAACTATTTAGTTAATTAAGCACGCGGGCCCACTGGCCAGTGGCTGGGCTGCGCCCAGTCAGCACGTTGACCACGGTCAACGGTGTAACACCCCCTGTCATTAGCCACAGTAATCACTTTTGATAATGACATGTCAGCAAGCTTAATAGTGCATAATCATCATTAGCATCATATTGCATTTCAACTCCTAAGTCAAATTCAAATTTAAATGAAAGTGAAATATAAAAGTTGTCCAACATAAAAACTAAAATGTTCAGTAAATAATAAATATTGGAGAGACTATTCTAAAATTATAACCAACAAATAATAAAATAATTAGGTGGCACTAACATAATTAAAACAGCAAGGATTAATGCATATTAATTATTATAAAAATTGTGTGAACTCAAATTGACTCCAAACCAATTTTTGGTAGTGGTAGGTAATGCCTAGTAATTATTGGAACAATTCCTATGTTTTACAAAAATCATTTGGTGGCCTAACTATTTGCTAAACTGAGGAAAGAAAATAAATAAAAGAAAAGTCAAAAGAAAAACAGAAAAGAAAAGAAAAAAGAGAAAAAGGACCCCCCCCCGGCCCAACTGGGCCACAGCCCAGCCGGCCGGCCCAGCTCCCGGCCCACCCCCACGCCTACATGGCCTCCCCCTGGAGACCCCGAACCCTAACCCCCACTAACCCCCTCGCTCACTCCCCCCCCCCCTTTCCCCCGACCGAACCGGATCGGGATCGGCCCCGTCGCCGACGCCGCTCGACGCCGCCGCCGTTGCTTCTGCCTCGTCTTCCCCCCGCCCGACGCCGCCTCGTCGCTCGCCTCCCCATCTCCTCCCCAAGGGCCTCCCTCGAGCCTCGCCGCCCCCCTGGTCTCTACTCGCCCGTGAGGATCGCCTCCGCCTCCCCCTCTCCTTCCCCTGTCTCCCTCGCGCACGGTTCGAGCGGGTGCGCGCTGCGCGCCCGAAGCTGCGCGGTGGTGTGCTAGGAGCCCCTGGCCGCGCCCACGGCCGCCCCGTCGCCGCACACCCTGGCCACCGTCCGCGCCCCCCGCACCACGTCGCCCGCCTGCACCGCGTCGAGCGCCCGCCGCTACCCGCGCCTGCTGTCGACCGCCGTCTCCCCTTGCTCTGCCTGCTGCCGCCTGCCTTCTTCCCCCCCCCCCCACGCGCCTAACCCCGCCGCTGTGGCTGCTCCGGCTGCGGGCCACCGCCACCCTGCTGGTCGCGCGCCGTCGCAGCGGCGCCAGCCCGCGCCTCGCCGGCTCCCACCTCCGGCGCTCCGGCGCCCCGCCTGCCTCGCTCCACAACCGGGCGGGTTCGGCCTCCGCTCGGGCAGCGCCCGTTCGCACAGCCCCGCCCCGCGCCCGATCCATCGCCCAGCACCCGGTATGGCCCCTAGCCCAATGACAGCCGGGGCCCACCTCTGGAAAGAATTAAAAAAAAAATAATTAAAATTAATAATTAACTAATTAGTTAATTAATCTTGATTAGGTTAATCTAATTAAGTAGTTAGTGTTAATTAAACAGTAATTTAATTAGTTAATCCTAATTAGCTAAACAGTCTATGACAGGTGGGACCCACATGTCAGGACGCCTGCTGATGTCATGCTGACGTCATGCTGACGTCAGCATAACACTGTTTCGGATAATGTTGAAATTAAATAATTAAATAAATTCCAGAAATTAATAAAAACTTTAGAAAATCATATTAAATAAACCGTAACTCCGATGAAAATACTTTATACATGAAACTTGCTCAGAATTCCGATACGAACCTGAATACGCCCTCCGTATTCCCGTCAGATGCCTCTAGATATAAGAACATTGAACTTTTAGACCAATTTCAGTAAATGAATAGTGTCCAACTTTAATTAAATAAATCCAAATAAATTCCTAAATTAACTAAATCATTTAGTTAGGCAGTAGAACACCCCGGCATATCATTTAGGCATGTCATACATATTGTTTGCATTATTGCCGTGAATTTATTGTTTCTCTCCCCCCTTCTCCTTCGATAGACGCTGAGACCGACGACGCTGCACCTGGATACGACTACACTACCGACGAGCAGCCCGTTGACGACCCCTCTCTCTTGCCAGAGCAACCAGGCAAGCCCCCCCCCCTTGAGCATCCAGATATCGCCCATTCTATTCTCCTGCTTGCATTAGATTTTGCTACTGTTAATGTATGCTCCTATTCTGATGCATAGCCTGCTGTTGTAACCTGTTCATTGCTACCTTACCTGCCTATGATAAACTGTTTAGTTTAGGTTGGAATGAACCATCAGTGACCCCACCACCTTATCCTTGTTGCCCCTGCTTGATCATCGATGACTCGATCATCGTGATCGTCGACCAGAGACCGACACCTCACTTCACACCCCCTTAGTTGTACGACTCTGCTTAGTTACTATCGAGTGCCGAGGGTGATACCTCGTAACGCACTCCTGATGAATACTCTGTAGTCTAGCTGTTCGGTCGTGGTCATCGAGGGTGATTCCTCCTTCTCCACTTCCGATACGTCTCTGTCGTGCAACCCTCAGTGTGAACCTCGAGGGTGATACCTCATACGTTCACCCTGATGATTTTGTCGAGTGGAATCCGCCGAGGGTGATTCCTCGGGTTTCCCCCTTGATGTTATGACCACACGATTACTTGACCTTTGTTACAGGCGGGTCCACCCTGGTGGGTACCCGTTGGGGATCTATGATTTTCGGGTGTGCCAGAAGGGCACTCGAGTGTGACATTGTGGCGGAGCATCAGAGACTCTGATTGTCTCCGCTTGATACTAATTGAGCCTATTGGATTTGGGTGTGTGATCTGAGTGGGTCGACGTGCCCTATACGCACTACCACCACGCGGGATAATGGTTATGGGACCCTCTGCGAAGTACGTTTCTCCCGAAAGCTCGTTTGACGTCACGATTCACCGTGCGGGCTGATTGTCGGGATTGCGCTGGATACTTCACTGACGAGTTCAGTGTCGCGCCTGCACCCCGGCCAGTCTCGCAACGCGCAGGGTGCCCAGGGCGATGGCCCGAGACCTCTGGGTGCATAGGTTAGTCCGGTGTGCTGACCTCTCTGCCGAGCCTAGGTAGAGCGCTGCTTCGTGTTGATCTTCCGAGGACGGGCATTACCCAGCAAGTGTGTCCGGCCAGAGTTGATCGAGCGTGTTGGGTAACAGTAGTGCACCCCTGCAGGGATGAATCTTCTATCGATAGTCGGTCCTACGGTAAAGGACGCTCAGTTTGTGTATCCCGATCTACTACTTAAACTGGATACTTGTTACTTAATTGAAGCTTCGGGATCGCTTTCTTGCTTGGGAGTCGAGGAAGGATCTTTAAGCTGTACTTCAACATGTTTGCTAAATAAAATGCTATTCTACTCTCTTCTACTGCTGCAAGATGATGGCCTTGTGAAGATGTTTGAAGATGCTAGTCTTCGATAGGACTAGGCCTTCTCTCTATTCTGGCATTTCTGCAGCCCAGTCCACTTATACAGCCTTTCTCCATTGATAATGTTGCATATGTAGTATAGATCCTTGCTTGCTGAGTACTTCGGATGAGTACTCACGGTTGCTTTACTTTCTCTTTTCCCCATATACCCCACCTTGATGATACAACAGACGATGGAGTCCAGGAGCCATATGCCCCCACCGGAGCTTACTACCAGGAGGGTCCAGAGGGTACTTACTACTGGATCGAGCCAGCTGACCAGGAGTAGGATCGGAGGCTCCCAGGTAGGAGGCCAACGCCTTTCGATCTAGTGTCGTTGTTTGTGCTAGCCTTCTTAAGGCAAAACCTGTCTAACTATGTCTGTACTCAGATAATATTTGTATGACTGACTTGTGTATTCGGATCTTCGGATCCCTGGTCTGTAATATTGTGGACCTCTGTTTAAATTGTGTTAGAGTTGTGTTGTGATATCCTCCCGTGAGTTCCTGTGCTTGATCGTACATGTTTGCGTGTATGATTAGTGTAGGATTGAGTCGGGGGCGCCACAAACGGGACCCAGGGGGCCCAGTGGCAGTGGCTGTGGGGAGGCCCACGTGTGTTGCCACGTCAGCGGCGCCGGAACGGCGCCGGAGTTACCTCCGGCGACCATTTACCACAGCGGCGCGCTAGAGACCTGCCGGAAAACGGTTGTGGTGGTGCGTTAGGACCACCGCGAGCATCTACGAGACCGGGGCGACGTCGCGAAGCAGCTAGGGGGAAGCAGCGTCGATGGGGACGGCCGGAACTTCGCCGGAGACGAGCATGGCGGCGGTGGCTTTCGGTGGCGCGAAGGGAAAGTGGTTTGCGAGGCTCATTTGGTGCGGGAGTGGGCGCATTCGAACACGGGCATCACACCGCGTCGAACGGTGACATCGGCGGCCGTTGAAACGGGCCACAGCGTCGGCTGCGACGCTGACCGACGACGGCCGGAGCTCGAGCTCGTGGGGAAGCTAGCTACGGAGAGCTACGCGGCTCGAGGACAGGAATGGGGAAGGGGAGAAGCTCACTGAGCGGTCACGTAAGACCCTTGGGAGCTTAGTAGCGTAGGTGGTCGACGGAGCGGATGCGGCGGCCAGAGACGGAGACGACGACGAATCCGTCAGCAGCAGGGCTCCCTGGCCCCAGCTTTTGGTCGAGGAGGAAGAGGCGAAAGCCGGCGCTTAGCTTGGACACGGCGGAGGAGCAGAAGAGCGCCGGTGGCTGCGAGGACGGACGATGCACGGCGGCGACATCGCTCGGTCGCGGCGGATCTGGCGAAGGGGAAAAGAGGAGGAGAGCGAGCAGGAGAGGGGAAGTGAACTAGGGTTCATCGGGGGATCGCTGGGGATGCTCTTATCCTCCTCGCAGCGGCAGCGGCGCCGGGGGATGGGCGACAGCTGCCCATCGCCGGCTCGGGCGCGCGCGCGCGCTGACACGGGGAGGAGGGAGAAGGAGGAGAGAGGCAGGCCGCGGTGGGCTGGGCCACGGGCACTGTTGCTTCGGCCCAGTGGCCAGGCAAGCCTCTATTCTTTAGCTTTATTCCTGTTTTCTATTTTTCTTTTATTTGTTTTCTGTTTGGTATTAGTTAGGCCACTTGTGCACTTTTGAAAAATATGGAACTTGGTCCAGATAATGCAATGCAATATTACCCATCACCGAAAACTTGTTTGGACAGATTTGGATTTCATTTGAATTTAATAGGATTTTAAATGGATTTAATATTGCTGTTTTGGTGCTGTTTCAAATTGTTTGAGTCACTTAGCTTACTCCAATTATATTGATCATGGATTTATAAATGTTCCTGGATTATTTGCCAATTAATGAACATTCTTCCAACAGTGTTTGATCAACTTCATATTTCACTTATGAATTTGAGTTGATTTTCAGATTGGAGTTGATTTGCTTTGGATAACCACTATGTTTAGGCACTGCAATTGATATGACTTGGCAATATTAGCAGTTGATCATAATGGCTATTACACAGGGGTGTTACAGAGCCCTGGTGATAGACGAAGAGCGATGCGTCCGAGCGGGTGGAGCGGAACCCAAGCTGGTGTAGAAACGCCGCGATGCGCTGGTACCAAGCGCGCGGAGCCTGCTTGAGTCCGTACAAGGACCGCGAAAGCAGGCACACGTGGTCGGGAAGCGCCGGATCAACAAACCCGGTGGGCTGCTGCCAGAAGACCTGCTCCTCGAGGTGACCATGGAGGAAGGCATTGGAGACGTCCATCTGGTGCACCGGCCAAGCACGGGAGACCGCAAGGTGGAGAACCGTGCGTATCATGCCGGGCTTGACGACCGGAGCGAAGGTGTCGGTGAAGTCGATGCCAGCACGCTGTCGGAAGCCACGAACAACCCAACGCGCTTTATAGCGATCAAGGGTACCATCGGGACGGAGCTTGTGTTTGAAGACCCACTTCCCGGTAATCACGTTGGCGTGCCGGGGAAGGGGAACAAGCTGCCACGTCCGGTTGCGCAGCAGGGCATCAAACTCGTCTTGCATCGCAGCCATCCAGAGCGGGTCACGAAGAGCGGCTCGAACGGAGGACGGCAACGGCGATGGCGTAGAGGTGGACGCCGCGTGGACGTAGTCATCCGAGGCGTAGCACGAGCTCGGGCGAAAAACCCCCGTACGGGCGCGGGTGACCGGACCGGCCACAGGCGCCGGTTATGAGGGTGCCGAGTCCGCGGGCGCCGAGGGGGCCGCGGGCGCCGGTGGGGCCGCGGGCGCCGATGGGGCGGCGGAGCCCGCTGGCGCCGAGGGAGCGGCGGAGGCCGCGGGCGCCAGGGCCGTGGGAGGAGGGGGCGCCGGGGGCGCCAGTGCCGCGGCCGGAGGGGGCGCCGCATGCGGGGGGCGCGCCTCAAAGCCAGGGGCAGGCCAAGAGAGGCGCGCGAGCGCCCTGGGAGAGGCGTCGAGGAACCCGCGTCGTCGGTGGCGGGAGGAACAACCGGGGGTACCTGCTGAAACGGAAACACATGCTCATCAAAGTAAACGTGCCGGGAAGTGAACACACGGTGGGAGACGGGATCGTAGCACCGATATCCCATGGAGTTAGAGGGGTAGCCGATGAAGATGCAAGCGACCGAACGGGGTGCAAGTTTGTGGGGAGCAGTTTCGGCAGTGCTAGGATAGCAAAGGCACCCGAAAATACGCAAGCCATCATAGGACGTGGGCGTACCGAAGAGAAGGTGGTAAGGTGCATAGTTCCACCATGGGCGGCAGGGTCGAAGGTTAAGGAGAAGTGAAGCAGTAGCAAGTGCGTCCGGCCAGAAATGAGGCGGCACGTTAGCATGGAACAGGAGCGTGCGAATGCAATCATTCATAGTGCGAAGGACGCGTTCGGCTCGACCGTTCTGCTGTGAAGTATACGAGCATGTGAGACGAAAAACTGTGCCGTGGTGCGACAGAAAAGTGCGGAAAGCAAGGTTGTCGAACTCTTTTCCATTGTCAGTCTGAAGAGCAAGAATGGGATGCCCAAACTGCGTGCTGACATAGGAGTAAAAAGCCGTCAAAGTGGAGAGTGCATCCGACTTTCGTCGCAAAGGAAAAGTCCACACATAGTGAGAATAATCATGAAGGATAACCAGATAATATAAATAGCCCGAATTACTAGGAACCGGAGAGGTCCACACATCGCTATGAATCAACTGAAAAGGAAAAGAAGCTATGGTGGTGGAGTTATTAAACGGGAGGCGAACATGTTTCCCGACACGACAGGCATGACAGGTTTGATCCTCTATCTTATTACAACTGAAACTGAGACTCCTAAGAATATGACGAAGTGTGACGGGGTTGGGATTACCCAAACGAGCGTGCCAGAGATCGACGCCAGCGGAGAGAGCAAACGGTGCGATGGTGGAGGTGGACGGCGGATGCACCGGATAGAGCTCGTCGGGGCTGTCACATCGGTGAAGTACCATCCTGGTTCGAGCGTCCTTGACACAAAAACCAAGCTCATCAAATTCAACAGTAATAGGATTTTCACACGTTAAAGAACGAACGGAAACAAGATTCTTAATAAGATGAGGTGACACAAGTATGTTTGACAAAGTTAAAGGCAATGAATTGGAAGGAAAAGAAGTGTGCCCGATATGTGTGATAGGGAGTGTGGAACCGTCGCCGACAATGATGCGGCGGTCGGTGGTGACGGGAGTGAAGGAGGCAAGATTACCAGGATGAGCAAACATGTGAGCCGTAGCCCCGGTGTCCATGTACCAATCACCGCCTCCAGTGTAGTTGTTCGGCGTAGGCGCGGTGTGCAGCGCGGCAAGAAGTGCCGGATCCCAAGGCGCCGGCGGCAGGGCCGGCAAGGGCAGCGATGGGGCCGCAGGGAGACCGTAGCCGCCGCTCAGCTGCGGCGGTGGGTATCCTCCATACGGCTGCGGAGCTGCGTAGTACGCCTGGTGCGCCGGCGGGTGCGGCACGGGAAGGGTCGGTGCAGGGGCCCGTGGAACCGGCATGGTGTAGGCATGAACAACACTGGTCCACGGGTTGTAGCCGGAGGCCCACGGAGGGGGCACCTGGAACTGCTGCTGACGGGGCGGGCCGGTGTCCTGCGGCTGCTGCTGCTAACAGCCACTGCGGCGGGGGCGCGGCCGGGGCAGCGGGAGGCGCCGAGGACCCGCCGCGGGTGGTGCCGGCGGCGAGAGCGGTGTGGATGGCCCGCGCCTTCACCTGCTTCATCCGCCGCTCCTCCAAGCGGAGGTACGCAACGAACTTGGCGAAGGATTGGTTGGGGATGAGGCTGAGGTTCGCCGCGGCGTTGCCGAAGTCCTCGTTGAGCCCGACGGTGAGCGTGCTGAGGAGGAGGTCATCATCGATCTTCGCGTCAATATCGCGGAGCTCATCAGCGAGAGTCTTCAGGCGACGACAATAGTCGTCGACGGAGGTGTTGTCCTGGTGACACCCAAAAAACTCTTGCTGCAAAAAAACACGACGCTGGAGCTGGTTGTCGGTGAAGAGCCCGTTCAGCTTGGTCCACACGGCGCAGGCATCATCACCGTCTTGCACGACCGTCTGGAAGAGGTCCGTCGAGATGGTGAGGAAGAACCAGCGGCTGATTGTGGTGTCGATGGTGGACCAGTCATGGAACTCGGGGACGAGGCTGGAGTCGACAGTGCCGTCCACGTGATCAACGAGATGATACTCCCGGAACACGAGGGAGAAGTATGTCTTCCACATGTAGTAGGAGGAGTCCGCCTGAGAGAGACGAACCGGCACCCGCTCGTAGATGTTCAGGTTGCGGATGTCGTTGACGTCGGGAGGGTTGGCGTCGGCGAACGGGTTGGAGTTGGTGGACGCAGAGGACGTGATGGACGACATGGCAAGGATGAGGCGGCTTCGGCGGCTCGGGTGTGACGGCAGCAGCGGCTGCGGGCGAGAAGGCGACGGGCGATGCGGCTGCGGGCGGCTCGGCGATGCGGCTGGCGATCGGGCGGGCTGGCGAGCGATGCGGCTTGCGGGCAGATGCGGCTGGCAAGCGATGCAGCGGGCGGGGCTTGCGGGCAGCGGGCAAAGCGGCTGGCGGGCAGGCAAAGCGGGTTAGCAATTGGGCGGCGCGGCTGGGTAGCGCGCGCGGCAAGGAGAGAGGAACGGCGGCCGGCGTGGGAGGCGCGCGGGCGGCGGCGGCTGGGTGGCGGCGGCGGCGGCGCAGAGGAGGCGCGCGGCGGCGGCGGAGCGAAAGCGAGGAAAGAAACCTAAAAAACGGATACCATGTATGTTGTGGGAATTGCACGATGTATTGCTCATGTGCAAAGGCACGTATATATGATGTACAAGAGGTGGGCCACGACCTCAACTATACAAGGAACTAGGAGGTGGGCCTAATACACAGATATGCACAACACATATACTCAACAGGGTTTACTTCCAACAATCACCTCCTAAACACGACGTCATCATGTCACAGCTCCAACGCTGATCCTTCTTAGAATCTCCAAGAACTTCTCTTGATCCAAAGCTTTGGTTTGGATGTCCGTCGGCTGATCATCGGTGCGACTGTACTTGACCTCCGTCTTACCTTCTTCCACGCAATCCTTTATGTAGTGATACATCGTATCAATGTGCTTGCTCCTATCATGTCGCACTGGATCCTCGCGTAGAAAATTCGTAGACTCACTGTCAACATTGAGCACCACTTGTTCCGGATCTCGATTCATGAGATCACTGTGTAGCCTCCCTAGCCACACATCTTGATACTCTGCTTCACTTGAAGTCGATGTCACCACCTCCTACTTTCGTGATAGCCAGCTTACTTTGCTTCCACCAAGGAAATATGCCACGACCGAGGTACTCTTATGGTCGTCAACAATCCCTTCCTTGTCACTACCACTATAGCCGAGTAGTTTCACCATCTCCTTCTTGCTCAGCTCAAGACGAGGTTGCATTGAAGCGTCAATGTGATTGCAATCTTTCATGCCACGACTTTCAAGTACCTTCCTTGCATATGCCTCCTGGCATAGTGTGATCCCCTCCGGCTTTTGATGTACTCCGATCGCGAGGTAGTAACTCAATAGACCTAGATCATCCATCTTGAAAAGCTCCTTCATTTGTAGCTTGAACTTTGCAATCACCTCTTCATCAGCTCCAGTTATCAACAGGTCGTCGACGTAGATGCCAACTAGTAGACGATCCCTTCCTTCACCTCTCTTGTACATCGCATGCTCTAGTGGGGCTTTCTCGAATCCAAGAGAAATCATCGTCTGATCAAGTTTGATGTTCCACGCCCGAGAGCCTTGCCGTAGCCTGTACAAGACTTTGTGTAGCTTCAGTACCTTGTGTTCCTCTCCCTCTTTGATAAATCCCGGTGACTGATTCACATACACATCTCCTTCTAACTCCCCGTTCAAAAACGCGGATTTTACATCCATGCGATGTATGCTCCATGATTCTTGAACCGCAAGAGCGATGAGTAATCTCATCGAATCCATCCTTGCAACGGGAGCGAACACTTCTTCGAAGTCAACACCTTCCTCTTGCACGTACTCTTTGGCTACTAGCCTCGCTTTGAGCTTCACGGACCCTTCGGCATCTTTCTTGATCTTAAGTACCCACTTGAGATCCATGACTTTTTCATTGTTGGGAAGATCCACAAGCTCACATGCATTGTTGTCGTGGATCGACCTCAGCTCCTCTTCCATAGCCTAACGCCAACACTCCGTTGTATTTGCGTCATTAAAATCTGCCGGTTCCTCGGCACTTAGACACCGCCATCCACTCCTTCTCATCTTTGCCGGGTTAATCCTTCGAAGAGCTTCCTCCGGACGTTTGTCGAACACCGGGTATAGACAGTCGGTTGTAGATAGACATGTTCTTTCCTCCCATACTGTTGGAAGGGACGCAGATGCTGAAGAAGATTCCTCCTCTGCGTACAATTTTGTTGGTCCATCTCCAAGTGCAACACCTCCTGCAGTACTACTAACCAAGCCACCACGTGTCTCTTTTAAAGCTAGTATCCCTGGTGGTGCCCCTTCTAGCCATCTTGGCCTGCTAGTGGAGTTTGGACTGCTGCTATTGCGTTCAAGCTCAAGCCGCGAGCCACCCAGCCCTCCTGCTGGGTCAAGATTCCTTGCTGGACTGCTACTCCTGCCTGTACGTAGGCTGCAGCAATCTTCACGTCTATCGCCTGTTCCCTTGATGCTACCTTCCGGCCACTTTCCATCAGCGCCTGGGTTGCCTTGAGCGGCTGGCTTCGGCCCTCCTAGTAGTCCAGCGCTGACAACACCCGCTTTGTCTGAGCGAGCCGGGTCACCTCCCAGCATGCTCTTTGTACATGCCAACGAGACACTAGTACACATCATTTCGTGGACTTCTGACGCCACGTACGTCCTTATGTCTGTATCTTCGACACAAGTTTCAGAATCACCCCTCGCGTCCGTAGCATCGAGTTTCCAAACCATGATCTTGAGAGTGAACTTTTTCTTCACGGAGCGCGACAATTTCATTAGCCGACGCTTGAAGAAGTGGATCCTCCTCGTCCACGAGTTCACACATCAACATCATGTCACCTTCATCTTCTAGCTGGGCCATGAGCGCCTTCTCCTTCGGGGGATTCTTGTACTCCGACTTGAAGTGCCCGAGCAGATTACAGTTGTGGCAACGGATCTTTCTTTTGTCGAACTTTTTCTTCTTTGACTTCTCCGACTGTTCCTTGGTGTCGTTTGCGGGACGGTACTTTCCGCCGCTACCGAATGCCTTGTCGAAATTGTTCTCCTTGGAAACCAATGCCTGCCACTGAGCACGCGTAAGCATCAGGTACTCATCCTGTTTTGCGTCGCCGTAACTCAATTTCATCCTCTCGTCATGGGCCTTGAAACGACCAACCAGATCATCCAAAGTAAGAGTCTTGAGATCAACACATTGCTCGATCGCTGACACAATCGGCATGTAGCGTGGTGGAGCGGCACGTAGGAAACGTCGGACCACGGAGATGTCCTCCAACTTCTCTCCGAGACCGCGAATCCCATTCACCATCGTGGCAACCCTGGCTGCAAAGGCGTCCACTGTCTCGTCCTCTCCCATTCTCAGATTCTCGTAACTTTGCAGCAAAGTCTGCAGGTTCGCCTCGCGCACACGCGAGTGCCCTAGATGCAGTGTCTTGAGCGTGTCCCATGCTTCCTTCGCTGATTTCTTCGAGATTAGATGCTGTTGCACGTCCACCGGCATCACCGAGCAGATGGCCATGATAGCCTGGCGATCCTTCCGATACAAGGCACCACCCTTCAGGTACTCGTCACCGACGGGGTCGACGGCTTCCCAGAGCTCATTGGCCTCGAGCGCCCACTCCATCATGGTCGCCCACACCACGAAGTTTCCACGGTCGAATCGTGGATACTCCGATCTCACCGGAGCAGCAATTACTTTAGCCACACCGGAGTACTCCGCCAGCTGCTTGCTTTTCTCGTCGTCCGACATGACCTTCTGTTACTAGAAGATCAACCTTGCTCTAGATATCAATTGTTGGCCCAGCCCCGACGCCGAGTACTTCCGGCGACGGTGATACAACCGACGATGAACGACGATGACGAACGAATCTCACTGACGAACTCGACGAATTGCTTTTACGGCGAGACGCACCGCAGTACAAAGCTAATCTCCCAGCAATCGATCTATCTGGACGAGTATGTAGTACTAGTACGTACGAGCACTTCTAGCCGGAATCTTAACGTGATCTAGCTAGCTCATGTAAATAGCACAACACATAAGAATCGATTGGGATTGCCAAACGCACGTATCGTGCGTTTCTTTATTGCTTTGGTTCGACCGGACGTTGGGTTTACTTCCAACAGTCATTTCCCTGCCACCCCCTCCACCCTCTCTGTCTCTATATAAAAAAAAAATCCACCCTTGCGTCCGGTTCCAGCTTCTCCACATGTAAATTGTGTTGCGGATCGGTGGCTACACCTCTTCTCCGCGCCGCCCCGCCCCCCCCCCCCCCCCACTTGGCCTCCATGCTCCTCGTGATGCTGGCCTGCATCTTAGGAACATTGTATGTGCCTACACTTTTGGGATCGATATGAACGGGAAGGATAGGGCAGGGTCACTATGGCTCGTTGGCTACTACCTCAGCCCCGACATCGTGTGATGGTGATGGAGGGCATACTGTAATATGCATGTGACGAGAGCGAATGCATGCATGCGCGGATGTAATGGCTAGAGCATTAATCGTCTCCTCACATATATTGCCTAGAATTTACTATCTACCATGATTCCAGGGGGCAGATGAAGTTCAGTTTCTTTCTGAGTGTCGGGCCACCTAAGGCTGGTCATAGTGGGGGTAACATAACCGATATCATGCACTTGGAACTCGCAAACATGCTTATGTGGCAGATAATTAAAGAAGAGAGAGAGGGTTATAGTAACATAGGTAGATACCGTATCATAATAAATGTTATGATACTATGTGTCTTGCATGGCAATAAATGAGACCACCTATGATACTAATCTATGATACTATGCACTATGGATGTAGTATCATACACTAGTATCATATGCAGGATGGTGTCGGCGAGGGTGCGCCTTCAATGGCTGCGGAGAAACCGCCTCGGTGACCCTAGTGGTCTCGTTGTCCGCGGGGTTGCCGGCCCCCGATGTCGCGGTCACTTCACCGATGCCGAGTTGTAGCCTCTGGCTGACCTCGTCGAGATCCTGTGAGGAGGAGCCCATGGTCGGGGTGATGGGTTCGCCGATGCGGTTGACGGGTGTGTATCGCAACACTCGTCGGCTCCCCCGCGTCTTGAGTGTCGACGGGAGCAACGACAGCATCCCGCGGTGGGCACTCAATGACGTTGTAACTACCTCCGCGGCAGTGCCCCCGGCCTCCCCGACGTCGCCTTCGATCACGGGATCTGACGAGGGAGGCTCGGCCGGCGGCTCCGTCAAATTCACCATGGCCGCGGGCAAAGTCGCACCCTCAACCGGCGCTTCTGCAGCCGCTCCAGATCTGGCAGCAGCGGCGGCAAAAGGGTATGCTGTGGACCTGGTGAGGAGGAGTGCAGAGCGAGATACGACGGAAAGGAGGGTGGGTTTGTGTGTAGTGGTGGAAGTGTGGGCGAAAGGGGAAATAGGTGATGCATCCCTAGTGAATAAGTAAGGGGGCGCATGTGCATGCGTGAGTTCAGCGTGGGTTACAATGGGGGTTTTCACTTCTGCTTTATGTTTCTTTTGGATTTCTTTTTATGAAATAGTGTTTGGACTGTTGTGTGTACACACTATGTTTCTCCACGAATTTCTTCTTTCATGCTATTGTATGGATAAGCATTTTTTAAAGTGCTATTTAGGTGCACCCGTCTACTTAGGGAAAAGTGCATATAATGCAATGCGCATCTACACATTTGCTTTCATGTTGAATGGTTCCGTAAAAACTATAAAATTGCTTAAAAGCTTCCTTCCACAATGAACCTAAGGATATATTTTTAGTGACGTATGACACAAGTTTTGAGTCGAATCGATGATCTAAAAACCATGCGTGTCATACAAACCTGGAAAGAGATATTACCCATGTTCATGGGCACTAATATTTGTGTCGATATGACTATTGAAAGATTTTACATAATTCGTATCCTAGGGTAAATAGTTATAATTTTTTCATGCAAATGAGTTTTTCATATATTTTTTGTGTTTCTTTACTAACTTTTTGAACTTCTTTTTACACACATACTATTTCCTTCTTTTACCCATTAGAGGGTGCATAAGAATCACTAGTTTCCAAAAAATGTGCATTGTCAAATATCATTAATCGACAATTTAGATTTAGAAGGCTTTTTAGGATACATTACAACTAACGTTGATTAGATCATCACGGAACCCTTGCCATATGCATGTGATCTTCTCTTTGAGCAACAATGTGTCTCTGCCTTGCTTCTATTTGCACAACCCTTTTGAGTTTGAGGCTGAGAGCAGGAGGGGTAAACTGGGGTGTTGGCAATTGTATCTGAGGCATGGTTCATGCCATGTATAGGGGACGGTACCATTTAATAAATGTGCTTAGTTACTTCTCATGAACTCGACACTAGATTTCGGCCTCATTTAGCAATAGGCTTTTTCAGAACCATGGGGGTGGTCACCTTCCAACAATTATCAACGGATCTAACTAACACACGAAATTACTAACAACTTTTCGTATTATGAGTAACAAATGAACATAATGAAACATGGATTGATTAGCTATGGAATTTTGACCCAGCCTAGTCACTTGTGGGTTGAAACCTAAGAAGAAGAGAAGCCTGCAGCATGTGTGGTGCAGTTCCTCCACTTGCACTGGTCGATGGAGGAGCGTTGTCGGTCAACCAAAATGAAGGGAGCCGGATGGTGGAGTTGTTGTGACGTATTGTTTTTGTTGCATGTGAAACACGAAGAAATAGAAAGAGATGGACGTGGAGCGATTGTAGTGCTGGTGTGGCGTTATGTTGCCGAAGTTTCCTGCAGAAATTATCCCGACTTGACTCACAAATTAACCCCCCCCCCCCCCTCGCCTGAATTTTGAAAAGTACTCACAAATTAATTCCCCCTCGTCTGAATTCTGAAAAAAATGCGGATCAAGAAATATTGAAATTTTTGTAAAGTACTCACAAATCAATGCCACATCGCGTGAATTTGAAAAATAGTTCACAGATTTAAAAATGAAAAAATAACAATGAAAAAATAAAAGACTAAAAGAAAAAGGAAATATTTTTTTGCGAAAATATAAAGGAAACTTCTCAAACCATGAAAGGAAACATAGAAAAACTCCAGGTGAAGAACCTTGACAAAAACCATAGGGAAAAAAGAAAGAAAAAAGTGTCGCTCCACCATGTATTGGGCCGACCCAATAGCATGTGGAAGGGTGTGCGTTTGGTCGCTAACCACCAACCTAAATGTGGGGAACACATATTTGACAAGCGGCTCGTCAAATAGGAGGGTGACGTTTGCAAGCTAACACAACTAGGCCGGCCCAATTTAGCTTAACCAGCTGAAGCAAATGTTCCTATGTTTTTGGTCTATTTTCACTGCTCGTGTTTTTCCATTTCTTTTGTTTATTTTCTAGTTTTGGTAGTTTTTCATTTGATTTTCTACAAAATTATTTTTTATGAATTTTATAGAAAAATTTCTTTTAATTAAATTTGAGAGCTTTTATGTTTGAACAAAATGAACATTTCTAAAAAGACATGAACATTTATTAGAAATTCTAAATATTTTTAAAAATACAATATGATTTTTAAATTTTAGTTTTTTTTTTCAACTTGGGAACTTGATTCAAGATTCTAACCAAATTTTCAAGAAATCTGATTATTTTTTGAAATTTGTAAACATTTCTTTTTATAAAGTTCTTATACTTTTTGAAAAGTGAACATTTTTAAACTTTGGAAACATTTTGTCGATATTTTGTACATAAACTTGAAATAAAAAATTTAAAAACCTTCTAGATGGATCCCAAAACCAGAAATAAACCGGAGCAAAAGAAGGTTCCCAAAACCAGGTAAACTGAAGTCTGTCGAAGTTAATAGAGCCGGCCCATCCTAGCGCTTCCCAGTACATTTGTGTGTCAATTTGACGCAGTGAGCGTTGAATAGGGAATTTCCTATCCACGGACTAGGATTCAGTCCCTTGTCTACTACAAGATACAACAATAATCCTACAACTACTAAGCTAATATAAAGTTGTTACGTAACCTTCCTATTAACCCTCTCGGCCCCTGAATTTCATCAGGGTGGCCCCCTCCTTCCCCCTCCAATCCAATGAAAACTTGCCAACTGTTCTAGTCCCTAAAACGTACGTAAACAAACTGTGGATATAGCATTGTTGCTCAAGATACAACAGTGGCTTGCCTACTACTGTTCTGGATGGCTCGCCCCAGTAGCACGGTAGCAGGCCTCACCGTTTTCGCCTCTAGTTTTTTTTCTGGCACCTGATGTTTTTTTTCTGTTATTTTTCTATTTTGATATATTTTACTAGTAAACATGTCCATACGTTGCAACGGGAGAACACAATATATGAGGCGTATGGAGCACCAGTGAGGAAAAGAGACAGCGGTCGGGCACGGGCGTGCAGGAAAAAGAAACACCCAGGATGCCACATTTGCTAGTGAGGTCGATTGGTGGCAGGCAGACGGCCGGCCGTAAACGTCCATTTTCATTGGGCGAAATTAATTTGCGAGAGGAGGCTGCATGCGAGCGCCTAGGGGGTGAGGTTGCACACGCTGACGCAGTAGCCAGTGCACTTGCCTGATTTATTTTCATAATTTGTAATGGTCCATGTCTTTCCCATTGGTGCAATGCGGTCAATGGTGCAGCAGCCGCACATCCCACCGTCCCTTTTAATTAGAATCAACCAACCATGTAGACCACAGTTTCATTTATTAATTAGAGCAATTGTTTCTCGAGGCGCAGCAGCCGCGAATGTCATTTCTTTATTGGGTCTTCTTCTTTTTATTGGTCTCACCATCCGTTTGTTGTTTCTTGAGCCGCAACAATCCATGCATGTCCTTTCTTTATTGGGCCACTCTTTCTATTTTGTTTCTCGAGGCAATTCGCGGGGGTATATGAACTGGTGGCATTTAGTGTGAATGAGCAAGGTGAGACTATTTCTTGTGAGATGAATGTTTGCCTATACCATAAACATTATGTTACTTAGTTGACTGCGGCCACATTGGTAGGAGCAGGAGCATGTGGGTTTGATCCTCCACCACACTAATTATTTTTTGCCTTCCTGGAAGCCCAGTAGCAGGCCCATCAACACGTCATTGATTCTCTTCTTAACACATCACGATGTAGTTCAGTTGGACACTTTAGCATGTCATCGATTCTCTTCTCAACACAGCATGACTTAGTTTGGTTGGACGTGACCTTGTGCACAAAGTTGGAAGTCGAGGGTTCAATTCCGAACTAAGTAACAACAACAACAACAGCAACAACAGCAGCAGCAGCAACAACAACAACAACACCTTTTCCAAGGGCCCATGACGGACGGACGAAAAAAATAGGTGGGCCCATGACAGATGGAGGAAAAAAAATCTTCATATTGCATGGACGTATGTAAACTTCCTTATATATAGGTAGGTGAACGGACCGAAAAAAAGGAGAAATGCACCTCCCTATTAATAGGTATAGATTTTGTTTATTCTGTGTTTCTCTTTCTCTTTACTTTTTTAGCCTTTTCATATTTTTTCATTCACAACTCTTCACTTCTATATTATTTATTTCTTTATTCTTTGGGATAAAATACATGTGTATTTTTCAGGTGATACATGAACATTTTTCTTAAATATGTGCACAACTTTCTCTAAAACATGAAAATTTATTTGAGATGCATAAAAATTTAGTATTATATGCGTGGATTTTTTCCTGTAACATACAAACACACTTTTCACACATTTTTTAAATTTAGACGAATATATATATACACATTTTCCCTGCAATGAATGAACAGTTTTATTCACATGTGGAAGTTTAAAAAAATAAATGAACATTTTTGAAGAAAATATACAAGTGAATTTTTTTCACATGAAAAATTATTTTTAGAAAATTACAGAAGCATTTTTGGAAAATATACATGAGCATTGTTTTATGAAAATTTATACAACATTTCCTTATGTATGAGTCAACAATGTTTTTTAACTCGTTGACATTTTTCTGCTTCTGCTTTTAAATTGGATATGTAAAACTAGTGAAATTAAGATATTTTTAAAATAAAATAGATGGCTTCATGGCAAATATCCCACGTTCGATGTCGGCGAGGCTTGCTTTCTGTTTGTTGGACTACATCAGCAGAATCAGTACTTTATATTTTGTCATGAAAATCCAGGGCCAGTTCTAACATGTGAGGGGCCTAAAAATGAACCTTTGGGCTGGTAAAATAAAGCGTTTTTGGTCATGTAAATCAATTTAATGAACTTGAAAAGATGGAATCAAATTGAATGAGGAAAAATATATGGACTTGAGGCTATGTAAAAGGGATCTCATGAACTGAGTGTAGCTCAGATGGTTAGGTTTCCTTGTGGTAGAACGAGCCTACCAAGGTTCAAGTCTTAGACTTGACACTAGTACTGCATTTTTCTTGATTTATTTCAGTATTTCCAGCGATGTTCTTTCATCTAGAAGAGACGTTCCCGTCGACTACGAATGCGCCAGTAGTGACTTCGTCAATCTGAGATGATTTCTAGGTGTGCCGGGCCCACCATTCTACTCCACCGGTAGCCCCCTTCCCCGTGGCTCCGTCTAAGTGGTAGTGCGATGAGGCCCCGGTCTACGGGGCAGAGAACATAGTTTTGCCTGTTTTGGGGCTTTTAGGTATGTGTCTGTGTTAATCGCTTTGGCCCTTACGGCGGTGGTTGTGATGTCAAACAATAGAGTCGTCTTTGGTAGTGCATCGTTGATGGCGGCGGCGGTGTCTAGCTGCACTAGTAGAAAACATGGCTTTGGTCCAGGTGCCAGATTAGAGCATTAGCCCCGGTTCTTTTACGAACCGGGACCAATGGGGGCATCAGTCCCGGTTTGAGCGGCTAGGGCACCGGCCGGGCCTCGGCAGGAACCAGTCCCGGTTCGTCTGACCCCTTTGGTTCCGGTTCCAGACACGAACCGGGACTAAAGGGCCTTGCTCCTGGCACAGCCCCTTTAGTCCCGGTTGGTGGCTAGAACCGGGACTAAAGGTTGGCCTTTAGTCCTGGTTTTAGACACAATCTGGGGCTAAAGTTTTGCCTATATATATCCACGCCCCCCCCATCTCCTCTGTTTTTTGGCCGTGGAAGGGTGGGAGGTTTGTGCTACTCTGTTCTCACCTCCTATACACATGAGGTGTTTGATGAAATGCCCGAGCCACACTTAAGCTTTCTCCTCTCCAAACTCGACCTCCAAGCTACATTTTCCCCAAGATTTGTCTAGGTTTGGTGATGCACCAACTACACAAGTGTTCTAAAAGGTTATCAATTTCATCGTTTCATCTCTCACTGCTAGTTTAGCTCATTTCAAATGTTGTAAAAGTAGAGTGGTTTGTGGGTTTTAGTGGAGGAGTGTATGTGGGAGTTCTTTTGATTTAGATGCACAATTTGAGCTGAAATTAACTTCTTAGAGTCTGCACATGTGTAGGGTGCCGTCCCCGTCCCCTTCCTCACCGCCGTCGATCGCCCGCGCCGATCTCGTCGCCGGCACCACCGTGGTAAGCCTCTTGTTCTTATCTTCTTTTTAAAAGAAAAAATTCTTACTTGTATGATTTAGATAGATACTTGTATAATTTTCTTACTTTTATTATTGTTTGTTATTATATAGTGCCATGGTTTTGGTATCCGCCCCCGTCGGCCCTCGTCTTGTCTATGATTCGGATGTGGTATATTATCTTTTATTACTATTTGTTTCATTTAGTGTTTATGACAATTATGCCGACCAATGTGACATAGATGTTTTTATCTAGGAGGTATGTGAACTAGAAATTCCAACCAACCCTCTTGTCGAGAGGTTAAATTTAGTTGAAAAAGAAAACAATTACTTGAAGAAAAAATTGAAAAGAATTGAGGAGGAGAAGATGGAATTGGAGTTGCATGTTGCTGATGTCGTCGACGATCACAAGATCCAGATGGATGCAATGCGCTTGAAGATTAGAAAGATTAGAAAACATGCCATTTATAATGAGGCTTGGTATCATTATGCTGTTGGATCAATTGTTACCTTTGTTGCGATTATGATCGCATTTGTTGTTGCATTTAAATGTTTTACATAGTTGTATGTTAGTTTTAATGTATGTTTTAATTAGATACTCTAGAGAGCTATATGTTGTTCTATGAGAACTATGTATGAACTTTACGTATTTATTTTTTCAATAATAACATTTGATCACTACAGTACTTTGGTTTTAATGTGATGGTGAACTTGTATTAATTTGGTCACTTCTCTATTCATGATGTTCTGTAATGTTTTTTGATACACTTAATTATATAATGCACGCAGATGAACCGGCAATGGATGTACGGTGACCGACGCACCTCCGAGTACATTGATGGCATGCATAGTTTTCTCGAAGAAGCTGAGGCAAACAAGCAGAATGGTTTTATGTATTGTCCATGTACTGTCTGTGGGAATACGAAGAATTACTCTGACTCGAAAACCCTTCACTTGCACCTGCTTGAGAAGGGTTTCATGCCACACTATAATGTTTGGACCAAGCACGGAGAAAGAGGGGTTATGATGGAAGACAACGAAGAAGAAGAGTATGATGACAACTATCCCCCTGAATATGGTGATACTGCAACGAGGGAAGCTGAAGATCAAGAGGAACTAGACGATGAGCCCGATGATGATCTTCGCCGGGTCTTTGTTGATGCAAAGAGAGAATGCCAAAGTGAAAGGGAGAAGTTGAAGTTTGATCGCATGTTAGATGATCACAAAAAAGGGTTGTACCCAAATTACGAAGATGACAACACGAAGCTCGGTACCACACTGGAATTGCTGCAATGGAAGGCATACAATAGTGTATCTGACAACGGATTTGGGAAGCTACTGAAAATATTGAAGAAGAAGCATCCAAAGGGTAACGAATTGCCCGATAGTACGTACGAAGCAAAGAAGGTTCTATGCCCTCTTGGATTGGAGGTGCAGAAGATACATGCATGCCCTAATGACTGCATTCTCTACCGCGGTGAGTACGAGGATTTGAATGCATGCCCGGTATGCGGTGCATTGCGGTATAAGATCAGATGAGATGACCCTGGTGATGTTGAGGGCGAGCGCCCCAGGAAGACGGTTCCTGCCAAGGTGATGTGGTATGCTCCTATAATACCACGGTTGAAACATCTGTTCAGAAACAAAGAGCATGCCAAGTTGATGCGATGGCACAAAGAAGACCGTAAGAAAGACGGGAAGTTGAGAGCACCCGCTGACGGGTCGCAGTGGAGAAAAATCGCGAGAAGGTGGGGGGACTTTGCAGATGACGCAAGGAACGTATGGTTTGGTTTAAGTGCAGATGGCATTAATCCTTTTGGGGAGCAGAGCAGCAATCATAGCACCTGGCCCGTGACTCTATGTATCTATAACCTTCCTCCTTGGTTGTGCATGAAGTGGAAGTTCATTATGATGCCAGTGCTCATCCAAGGCCCTAAGCAACCCAGCAACGACATTGATGTGTACCTAAGGCCATTAGTTGACGAACTTTTACAGCTGTGGAATGGAAAAGGTGTACGTGTGTGGGATGAGCACAAACAGCAGGAATTTGACCTACATGCGTTGCTGTTTGTAACCATCAATGATTGGCCTACTCTTAGTAACCTTTCAGGACAGACAAACAAGGGATACCACACATGCACGCACTGTTTAGATGATACCGAAAGTATATATTTGGACAAATCCAGGAAGAATGTGTACCTGGGACATCGTCGATTTCTTCCGACGAACCATCTCTTAAGAAAGAAAGGCAAGCATTTCAAAGGTGAGGCAGATCACCGGAAGAAGCCTGACCTCCATACTGGTGATGCCATACTTGATATGGTCAAGGATTTACAAGTAATCTATGGAAAGGGTCCTGGCGGACAATCTGTTCCGAATGACGCTGAGGGATGTGCAGCCATGTGGAAGAAGAAATCTATATTTTGGGACCTACCCTATTGGAAAGACCTAGTGGTCCGCTCTGCAATCGATGTGATGCACGTGACGAAGAATCTTTGCGTGAACCTGCTAGGCTTCTTGGGCGTGTATGGGAAGAAAAAAGATACACCGGAGGCACGAGAGGACCATCAACGTGTGCACGCAAAAGACAGCACGCATCCAAAGAGTATCAAGGGCCTGCCAGCTACGCTCTTACCAAAGAAGAGAAGGAAATCTTCTTTGAATGCATGCTCAGTATGAAGGTCCCATATGGCTTCTCGTCCAATATAAAGGGAATAATAAATATCCCAGAGAAAAAGTTCCAGAACCTAAAGTCTCATGACTGCCACGTGATTATGACGCAACTGCTTCCTGTTGCATTGTGAAGCTATGTGCATTCCTCAATGCAATCTCTCAGAAGGTAATCGATCCAGAAATCCTACCAAGGTTAAAGAATGATTTGGTGCAATGTCTTGTCAGTTTCGAGCTGGTGTTCTCACCATCCTTCTTCAATATCATGACGCATGTCCTAGTTCATCTAGTCGACGAGATTGCTATTCTGGGTCCTGTATTTCTACACAATATGTTCCCCTTTGAGAGGTTCATGGGAGTCTTAAAGAAATATGTTCGTAACCGTGCTAGGCCAGAAGGAGGTCATTGGGTTTTGTGTTGACTTTATTCCTGACCTTAAGCCGATTGGTCTCCCTCAATCGTGGTATGAGGGGAGACTGACTGGAAAAGGCATGCTAGGAGCGGATACAATAATATGTAGGGACGGGCATTCTTGGGCTCAAGCACACTACACAGTTCTACAGAATTCTACCTTGGTGACCCCGTATGTCAATGAACACAAGCATATTTTGCGCTCCAAACACCTGGAGCAGTCTGACGACTGGATTACATGTGAACACATCAGGACTTTCGGCAGTTGGTTGCAAACACATCTCATGGGTAACAACATTGTTGGAGATGAGCTGTACTCGTTGGCCAGGACACCATCTTCGACTGTATTGACTTACCAAGGGTATGAGATAAATGGGAATACATTTTACAAGATCGCCCAAGATCAAAAGAGCACCAACCAAATTAGTGGTGTCCGCTTTGATGCAGCAACCATGAGTGGAAAGGGCACATATTATGGTTACATAGTGGACATATGGGAACTTGACTATGGACATGATTTTAAGGTCCCTTTGTTTCGGTGCAAATGGGTCAATTTGTCAGGAGGCGGGGTACATGTATACCCGCAGTACGGAATGACAACAGTGGATCTCAACAATCTTGGGTACACAGACGAACCATTCGTCCTAGCCAATGATGTGGCGCAGGTTTTCTATGTGAAGGACATGTCTACCAAACCGAGAAAAAGAAAAGATAAGGAAGCGAATACATCATACGATGAGCCAAAGCGCCACATAGTTCTTTCAGGGAAAAGAGACATCGTGGGAGTGGAGGGCAAGACAGACATGTCTGAAGATTATGAAAAGTTTCATGAAATTCCTCCCTTCAAAGTGAAGGCTGACCCAAGCATCCTGTTAAACGATGAAGATTATCCATGGTTACGGCGCAATAAGAAAGGGACACACGTGAAGAAAAAGTGAAGACTTTCTCTCCACAACTATTCTGATGATGGATTTTATCTAGAATATCACTGCAGTTACATGCCAAGAAATGAAATGCCTTTTGTAACAGATGAGTTTTCGTCCGAAACCCTGATACTTCGAAAGAGATTGTCCATTTTGTACACAAAGTGCATCCAGTTTTTGCCGTAACCCTCTTAACTATTTAGCACAGGCTAAGTGGGTGAAATGATGATACCATGCCAACTTTCAACCTTTTTAGAGTTCATTTGTAGTGCTTTTCAATTTCAGGGTCATTTAGCTAAAAAAATCAGTAAATGCATGAAAAATAGCAAATGAAGTCAGAAAGGGATGAAAATTGATGATGTGTCTTTGAATGGTTCATGTTGAACGCACAAAAAGTCTGGAGTTGAAATAAGTTAAAAAAAATGAAATGCCTTTGTAACAAATGAGTTTTCATCAGAAACCGTGATACTTCGAAAGAGATTGTCCATTTTGTACACGAAGTGCATCCAGTTTTTGCCGTAACCCTCTTAACTTTTTAGCACATGCTATGTGGGTGAAATGACGATACCATGCCAACTTTCAACCTTTTCAGAGTTCATTTGTAGTGCTTTTCAATTTCAGGGTCATTTAGCTCAAAGAATGAACTAATAGCAAAAAGAATGAACTAAAAAGCTTTTATAATACTCTAATAGCAAAAAGAATGAACTAAAAGAATCAATTAAAATATTTTGTTATGATCAACTAAAACAAAACTATAATATTTTTCAAAAGCAAAAAAAAATCAACTAAAAAGCTTTTATAAACCTCTAGTTATTAACAAAATAATATTAATTTAAAATTATATAAAATTTATGCAACTAAAATTATCAAAGTATTTTTTGTTAAAAACTTTAATAGAAAAAAGAATATTCATAAAGTATTTTTTGTTATAAACTTTAATAGAAAACTAAAATAACATAAAAAAATAAAAAATGCCGCCTACTAGGCCACCACGGCCTGCATATGACTAGAAACCCATCTGTACATGGGCCAGGATGGAGGCCCGCGGGCCCAGCTGGCCCAACAGGGCAGTGACAAAGGTTAGGCATGTAGTGCCTGCAATAGAGAGGAGCTCGAAAGCTCTGTCGCAGCGGGGCTTATAAACCAGTGCAGGCGCCTATGAACTAGCGAGGTGGGACTAAAGATTTGGCTGCGGCAGCACCAACCCTTTAGTCCCGGTTGGTGGCTGATGACCCACAAGTATAGGGGATCTATCGTAATCCTTTCGATAAGTAAGAGTGTCGAACTCAACGAGAAGCAGAAGGAAATGACAAGCGGTTTTCAGCAAGGTATTCTCTGCAAGCACTGAAATTATTAGTAACAGATAGTTTTGTGATAAGATAATTCGTAACGGGTGATACGTCCATTTTGCATCATGTTTACCTACTGTTATTTACATTGTTTTTATGAATAATAATGCTTTTTGGAGTATTTCTAATGCCTTTTCTCTCATAATATGCAAGGTACACACAAAGAGGGAGAATACCGGCAGCTGGAATTCCGGACCTGAAAAAGCTACGTCAGGCTACCTATTCTACACAACTCCAAATGAGCTGAAACTTTACGGGGAATTTTTATGGAATATATAAGAAATATTGGAGCCAATAAGTACCAGAGGGGGCCCACCAGGTGGGCACAACCCACCTGGGCGCGCCAGGGAGCCCAGGCGCGCCCTGGTGGGTTGTGCCCTCCTCGGCCCACCTCCGGTGCCCCTCTTCTGGTATATAAGTCATTTTGACCTAGAAAAAATAAGGAGAGGACTTTCGGGACGAAGCGCCACCGTCTTGAGGCGGAACTTGGGCAGGAGCACTTTTGCCCTCCGGCGGAGCGATTTCGCGGGGGGAACTTCCCTCCTGGAGTGGGAAATCATCGCCATCATCATCACCATCAACTCTCCCATCTTGGGGAGGGCAATCTCCATCAACATCTTCAACAGCACCATCTCTCAAACCCTAGTTCATCTCTTGTGTTCAATCTTTGTACCGGAACTATAGATTTGTACTTGTGGGTGACTAGTAGTGTTGATTACATCTTGTAGTTGATTACTATATGGTTTATTTGGTGGAAGATTATATGTTCAGATCCATTATGCTATTTAATACCCCTATGATCTTGAGCATGATTATCATTTGTGAGTAGTTACTTTTGTTCTTGAGGTCACGGGAGAAATCTTTTTGCAAGTAATCATGTGAATATTATATGTGTTCGATATTTTGATGGTATGTATGTTGTGATTCCCTTAGTGGTGTCATGTGAACGTCAACTACATGACACTTCACCATATTTGGGCCTAAGGGAATGCATTGTGGAGTAGTTATTAGATGATGGGTTGCGAGAGTGACAGAAGCTTAAACCCTAGTTTATGCGCTATTCCGTAAGGGACTGATTTGGATCCAAAAGTTTAATGCTATGGTTAGAATTTATTCTTAATACTTTTCTGGTAGTTGCGGATGCTTGCGAGGGGGTTAATCATAAGTAGGAGGTTTGTTCAAGTAAGAAAAGCAGCTAAGCACCGGTCCACCCACATATCAAATTATCAAAGTAGCGAACACAAATAGAACCAACATGATGAAAGTGACTAGATGAAATTCCCGTGTACCCTCAAGAACGCTTTGCTTATCATAAGAACGCATTTTGGCCTGTCCTTTGCCTCAAAAGGATTGGGCTACCTTGCTGCACTTTTGTTACTATTATTGTTACTTGCTCGTTACAAATTATCTTGCTATCAAACTACTAGTTACAAATAATTTCAGTGCTTGCAGAGAATACCTTGCTGAAAACCACTTGTCATTTCCTTCTGCTCCTCGCTGGGTTCGACACTCTTACTTATCGAAAGGACTACGACTGATCGCATATACTTGTGGGTCATCAACGGGTAACAAGTAACAAGTGTAAGAAAGGTGCATCAAGGTGGCCCAATCCTTTTTGTAGCAAAGGACAAGCCTGGACGAACTCTTATATAAAGCAAAGCGCTCCCGAGGACACATGGAAATTATTATCAAGTTAGTTTTCATCGTGCTCATATGATTCGCGTTCGTTACTTTGATATGTGGGTGGACCAGTGCTTGGGTGCTGTCCTTACTTGGACAAGCCTCCCACTTAACATTAACCACTCTCGCAAGTATCCGCAACTACGAAAGAAGAATTAAGATTAAATCTAAGCATAGCATGAAACATATGGATCCAAATCAGCACCTTATGAAGCAACCGCATAAACTAGGGTTTAAGCTTCTGTCACTCTAGCAACCCATCATCTACTTATTGCTTCCCAATGCCTTCCCCTAGGCCCAAACAATGGTGAAGTGTCATGTAGTCGACGTTCACATAACACCACTAGAGGAAAGACAACATACATCTCATCAAAATATCGAACGAATACCAAATTCACATGATTACTTATAACAAGACTTCTCCCATTTCCTCAGGAACAAACGTAACTACTCACAAAGCATATCCATGTTCATAATCAGAGGGGTATTGAATAGCATTAAGGATCTGAACATATGATCTTCCACCGAATAAACCAACTAGCATCAACTACAAGGAGTAATCAACACTACTAGCAACCCACAGATACCAATCTGAGGTTTTGAGACAAAGATCGGATACAAGAGATGAACTAGGGTTTGAGAGGAGATGGTGCTGGTGAAGATGTTGATGGAGATTGACCCCCTCTCAATGAGAGGATCGTTGGTGACGATGATGGCTTCGATTTCCCCCTCCAGGAGGGAAGTTTCCCCGGCAGAACAGCTTCGTCGGAGCCCTAGATTGGTTCTGCCCAAGTTCCGCCTCGAGACGGCGGCGCTTCGTCCCGGAAGCTTCCTTTTGATTTTTAGCAGGTCAAAACCCTCCATATAGCATAAGATGGGCAACGGAGACCTAACAGGGGGCCCACAAGCCCTAGGGGCGCACCTAGGGGGGTAGGGCGCGTGATGCGGCTTGAACTACGTCGGTATTTCCCAAAAGACGAAGGGATGATGCGGCACAGCTATGGTAGGTATTTCCCTCAGTGATGAGACCAAGGTTATCGAACCAGTAGGAGAACCATGCAACACTACGTGAACGGTACCTGCACACAAAGAACAAATACTTGCAACCCGACGTAAAAGAGGGGTTGTCAATCCCTCCTATGTAAAAAAGTAGATAAAATTGTAGTAGATTGGATAAATAGATCTCGATCGCGGGAACGCGAGATAAAATAAATAACAAAAAATTGCAGCAAGGTATTTTGGGGTTTTTGGATTAATGTATCTGAAAATAAAAGCGAATAAAAATAGATCTCGAAGGCAAATATGATAAAGAAGAGACCCGGAGGCCGTAGATTTCACTAGTGGCTTCTCTCGAGAAAAATAGCATACGGCGGGTAAACAAATTACTGTTGGGCAATTGATAGAACTTCAAATAATTATGACGATATCCAGGCAATTATCATTATATAGGCATCACGTCGAAGATTAGTAGACTGACTCCTGCCTGCATCTACTACTATTACTCCACACATCGACCGCTATCCAGCATGCATCTAGTGTATTAAGTTCATGGAGAAATGGAGTAATGCAATAAGAACGATGACATGCTATAGACAAGATATATTCATGTAGGAATAGACCCCATCTTGTTATCCTTAATAGCAACGATACATACATGTCATTTCCCCTTCTGTCACTGGGATTGAGCACCGTAAGATCGAACCCATCACAAAGCACCTCTTCCCATGGCAAGAAAAATCGATCTAGCCGGCCTAACTAAACCAAAGATTCGAAGAAGAAATACGAGGCTATAAGTAATCATGCATATAAGAGATCAAAAGACTCAAATAACTTTCATGGATAAAAACATAGATCTGATCATAAACTCAAAGTCCATCGGATCCCAACAAACACACCGCAAAAAGAGTTACATCAAATAGATCTCCAAGAGACCATTGTATTGAGAATCAAAAGATAGAGTGGAAGCCATCTAGCTACTAACTACGGACCCATAGGTCTACAATGAACTACTCACGCATCATCGGAGAGGCACCAATGAGGATGATGAACCCCTCCGTGATGGTGTCTAGATTGGATCTGTGGTTTCTGGAACTTGCGGCGGCTGGAATTGTGTTTCGTCGAGTCCCCTAGGGTTTTTGGAATATTGGGGTATTTATAGAGCAAAGAGGCGGTGCGGGAGGCCACCGAGGTGGGCACAACCCACCAGGGCGCGCCTGGGCCTCTAGGCGTGCCCAGGTGGGTTGTGCCTCCCTCGGGGCACCCCTCTGGTACTTCTTTGGCCCATCCTGTGTCTTGTGGCCAAGAAAAATTCTCCAAAAAGTTTCGCTGCGTTTGGACTCCGTTTGGTATTGATTGTCTGCGAAGTAAAAAACAAGCAAAAAAACAGCAACTGGCACTGGGCACTATGTCAATAGGTTAGTCCCAAAAAATGATATAAAGTTGCTATAAAATGATTGTAAAACATCGAAGAATGATAATATAACAGCATGGAACAATAAAAAATTATAGATACGTTGGAGACGTATCAGCATCCCCAAGCTTAATTCCTGCTCGTCCTCGAGTAGGTAAATGATAAAAATAGAATTTTTGATGTGGAATGCTGCCTAACATGTTCATCACATATTCTTTTCTTTGTAGCATGGACATTTGGACTTTTATATGGTTCAAAGCAATAGTCTAGTTTTGACATGAAGATTTCAATACTCAAGCATATCAACAAGCAATCATGTTTTTCAAAATATCAACACTAAAGCAAGTTATCCCTAGCCCATTATGCTCAATCATTGATCCATTCATGAAACACACTCGCATATTAGCTACACCCAATGCTCAAGTACGATCATAGTGCCCTTTAGTTGGTGCTTTATAAGAGAAGATGTAGACTCAAGTAAAAATAAAAAATGCATAAAGTAAAGTAGAAAGGCCCTTCGCAGAGGGAAGTTGGGATTTGTAGAGGTGCCAGAGCTAAAAGCGAAAAAGATAGAGATAAAAATATTTTGGGTGTCATGCTTTTCCTGTCAACGAAAACGATCAAGTAGTTCCCAATACTTTCCATGCTAGATATATCATAGGCGGTTCCCAAACAGAAAATAAAGTTTATTCCTTTTTCCACCATACTTTCACATTCCACGGCTAACCGAATCCACGGGTGCCGTCCATACCAACACTTTCCAAGGAATTTATTATTTGACAACATAAAGTAAATTCATTTTTCATTTCGGGACTGGGCATCCCTAATCCCTTCATCGTACTCTCATGCAATGACAAGTGAATAAGCACTCATCTTGAGAATAACACATCTAGAATGGAAAAATATCAGCCACCCCCTACCATTTCATGAGTGGTACGAGCATACAAAAAGGAAATTTATTTTGAAGATTAGAGATGGCACATACAAATTTGCTTAGAACGGCAAAAGAATACCGCATATAGGTAGGTATAGTGGACTCATATGGCAAAACTGGGTTTAAGGATTTTGGATGCACAAGTAGTATTCCTACTTAGTACAAGTGAAGGCTAGCAAAAAGATTGAGAACATCCAACCAAGAAACGAAAAATCTCATAAGCGAGCATTAAGCATAACTAACACCGAATAATGCACCACAAGTAGGATGTAATTTCATTGCATAACTATTGACTTTCGTGCTTGCATAAGGAATCACAAACCTTAACATCAATAATCTTACTAAAGCATATTTACTCATCAACATGACTCACATATTATATCATCATATCGCAAAACTATTACAAAGAATCAAGTTTATTTTGTCCAATGATCTTCATGAAAGTTTTTATTATATCCCTCTTGAATATCTATCACTTTGGGACTAGTTTCATATGTTGCTTTTGATAGCTCAAACAAATCTAAGTGAAGAACATGAGCATAAAAATTTCTTCTCTCAAAATAATATAAGTGAAGCATGAGAGAATTTCTTCAAAATTACTAACTCTCAAATAAATCTAAGTGGAGCATGAGAGCATTTCTTCAAAAATATTAAAGCACACCATGCTCAAAAAGATATAAGTGAAGCACAAGAGCAATTCCATAGCTCAAAAAATTTAAGTGAAGCGCATAGAGCAATTCTAACAAATCATAGCATAATTTTGGCTCTCCCAAATAGGTGTGTTCAGCAAGGATATATGACACAAACTAAAAAGCAAAATAAGCAAAGACTCATATAACACAAGACGCTCCAAGCAAAACTCATGATATGTGACGAATAAAAATATAGCTCCAAGTAAAATACCGATGGTCGTTAGAAGAAAGAGGGGATGTCACTCGGGGGCATCCCCAAGCTTAGTTGCTTGATTCTCTTTGGATAATGGCTTGGGGTGCCATGGGGCATCCCCAAGCTTAGGCTCTTCTTACTCCTTATTCCTTCATTCATCGTGATCTCACCCAAAACATGAAAACTTCAATCACACAAAACTCAACAAAGCCTTCGTGAGATCCGTTAGTATAAGAAAACCAATCTTTACTTTAAGTACTATAGAAAACCCATTCAAATTTTGTTATTGCATTATATCTACTGTATTCTAACTTTACCATGGCTTATACCCTCCAATACAAATCATAGATGAAGGAAATATGCCCTAGAGGCAATAATAAAGCTGTTATTTTATATTTCCTTATTCATGATAAAGGTTTATTATTCATGCTAGAATTGTATTGATCGGAAACTTAAATACATGTGTGAATACATAAACAAATACCGTGTCCCTAGTATGCCTCTACTAGACTAGCTCGTTGATCAAAGATGGTTAAGGTTTCCTAACCACAGACATGTGTTGTCATTTGATAACGGGATCACATCATTAGGAGAATTATGTGATGGACAAGACCCACCCATTAGCTTAGCATAATGATCGTTCAGTTTATTGCTATTGCTTTCTTCATGTCAAATACATATTCCTTCGACTATGAGATTATGCAAGTCCCGGATACCGGAGGAATACCTTGTGTGCTATCAAACGTCACAACGTAACTGGGTGATCATAAAGATGCTCTACAGGTATCTCCGAAGGTGTTTGTTGAGTTGGCATAGATCAAGATTAGGATTTGTCACTCCGAGTTTCGGAGAGGTATCTCTGGGCCCTCTCGGTAATACACATCATAAGCTTGCAAGCAAATGACTAAGGAGTTAGTCACAAGGTGATGTATTACGGAACGAGCAAAGAGACTTGTCGGTAACGAGATTGAACTAGGTATGAAGATACCGACGATCGAATCTCGGGCAAGTAACATACCGATGGATAAAGGGAATTACGTATGCTGTCATAACGGTTCGACCGATAAAGATCTTCGTAGAATATGTAGGAGCCAATATGGGCATCCAAGTTCCGCTATTCGTTATTGACCAGAGAGGTGTCTCGGTCATGTCTACATAGTTCTCGAACCCGTAGGGTCCGCACGCTTAACGTTCGTTGACGATATAGTGTTATATGATTTATGTGTTTTGGTGACCGAATGTTGTTCAGAGTCCCGGATGAGATCACGGACATGACGAGGAGTCTCGAAATGGTTGAGAGGTAAAGATTGATATATAGGTGATGACCCACAAGTATATGGGATCAATCGTAGTCCTTTCGATAAGTAAGAGTGTCGAACCCAACGAGGAGCAGAAGGAAATGACAAGTGGTTTTTAGCAAGGTATTCTCTGCAAGCACTGAAATTATAAATAACAAGTAGTTTGAAAGAAAGATAATTTGTAACGAGCAAGTAACGATAATATTAACAAAAGTGTAGCAAGGTAGCCCAATCCTTTTGAGGCAAAGGACAAACCAAAACGGTCTCTTATGATAAGCAAAGCGTTCTTGAGGGTACACGGGAATTTCATCTAGTCACTTTCATCATGTTGGTTTGATTTGTGTTCGCTACTTTGATAATTCGATATGTGGGTGGACCGGTGCTTACGTGTTGTTCTTACTTGAACAAACCTCCCACTTATGATTAACCCACTCGCAAGCATCCACAACTACGAGAAAAGTATTAAGAATAAATTCTAACCATAGCATTAACTTTTGGATCTAAACCAGTCCCTTACGGAATAGCGCATAAACTAGGGTTTAATCTTCTGTCACTCTCGCAACCCATCATTTAATAACTACTCCACAATGCATTCCCTTAGGCCCAAATATGGTGCAGTGTCATGTAGTCGACGTTCACATGACACCACTAAGGAAATCACAACATACATACCATCAAAATATTGAACACATTTAAAATTCACATGATTACTTGCAACAAGATTTCTCCCGTGACCTCAAGAACAAAAGTAACTACTCAAAAATAATAATCATGCTCAAGATCAGAGGGGTATTAAATAGCATAATGGATCTGAACATATAATCTTCCACCAAATAAACTATATAGTAATCAACTACAAGATGTAATCAACACTACTAGTCACCCACAAGTACCAATCTATAGTTCCGGTAGAAAGATTGAACAACAAGAGATGAACTAGGGTTTGAGAGGAGATGGTGCTGTTGAAGATGTTGATGGAGATTGCCCTCCCCAAGATGGGAGAGTTGTTGGTGATGATGATGACGATGATTTCCCCCTCCGGGAGGGAAGTTTCCCCGGCGGAATCGCTCCGCCGGAGGGCAAAAGTGCTCGTACCCAAGTTCCGCCTCGAGACGGCGACGCTTCATCCCGAAAGTCCTCCCCTTATTTTTTCTAGGTCAAAATGACTTATATACCAGAAGAGGGGCACCGGAGGTGGGCCGAGGAGGGCACAACCCACCAGGGCGCGCTTGGGCTCCCTGGCGCGCCCAGGTGGGTTGTGCCCACCTGGTGGGCCCCCTCTGGTACTTATTGGCTGCAATATTTCTTATATATTCCATAAAAATTCTCCGTAATGTTTCAGCTCATTTGGAGTTGTGCAGAATAGGTAGCCTGATGTAGCTTTTTCAGGTCCAGAATTCCAGCTGCCTGTATTCTCCCTCTTTGTGTGTACCTTGCATATTATGAGAGAAAAGGCATTAGAAATACTCCAAAAAGCATTATTATACATAAAAACAATATAAATTACGGTAGGTAAACATGATGCAAAATGGACGTATCAACTCCCCCAAGCTTAGACCTCGCTTGTCCTCAAGCAAAAACCGAAATCGAAAAACATGTCCACATGCTTAGAGAGAGAGGTGTCGATAAAAACAAAATACGGACATAGAAGCATCATGTATATTATTATAACAGCAACAAACTTTAACATAAAACTTTTATCATAGACTTCTCATGAATAAGTAACAATTCATCACAACATCGAAGTATAAAGCATAAACTCTATTGGAAATCAACAAACTATGTTCTCAGTCAACTTTGCAACTACAATTCATCATCTTTTCAGGAAGGGTCACGTATCGGAGCCTTTTTGGCAAGTCCACATACTCAACCATCATATAGTCTTCTATGATTGCTAACACTCATTGCATACACATGAGCAAAATGTTTTAACCGGACACATAGAAAGATAGGGGCTTATAGTTTCTCCTCCCAACGCATTCACCTCAAGGGTGATGTCAACAATAATAACTCATGCTACCCACATCCAGCTGGATATATGTGCCTAGATCTTTCTTCACCACATGATGCTTGCCAAAAGAGAAAATAAAAAGGAATAGAGAGAAAAACTTTGACTCTTTGCATAAAAGTAAATACATGAAAGTAAAAGATAGGCCCTTCACAGAGGGAAGCAGAGGTTGCCATGCGCTTTTTGTTTGTATGCTCAATCTCTTAGTGCAAAAGAACGTCACGTTATATTGCCCCTTATGATAGCAACCTTTATTATGCAGTCTGTCGCTTTTATTCTTTGCCATCACAAGTTCGTACAATGCTCAATTTTCTCTTACACTAAATGATCTATCACTTTTAGAAGCAATTTTTATTGCTTTATTGCACCGATGACAACTTACTTGAAGGATCTTACTCAATCCATAGGTAGGTATGGTGGACTCTCAAAACAAGATTTGGGTTTAAGGGTTTTTGGATGCACAAGTAGTATCTCTACTTAGTGCGGAATTTTTGGCTAGCAAAGATAGGGGCAAGCACCACATGTTAAAGGATCTATGATAATATAACTTCTATGTGAATATGAACAAACATGAATCATTACGTTGTCTTCCTTGTCCAACGTCAATAATTTTGCATATAATAATTTGATGGGGGCTCACAATCACAAAAGATGTCCAAGATAGTGTATTTGCATGTGAATCTTCTCCTCCTTAGTTAATTCTTTCATGAATTGCATCATTGACCAATGCTATGTTTGTAAATCTCCAATGAAATTTTCTACTTATACTCTTCCTAATGTGATGTCATTACTTACCATAAGATTAGCATATGATCTTTTGAATTTATTTCCTTTCTTTTTAATGAAACATGAAAGTAAAGAAAGCAAAACTTAAACTAAACTTTATTATATATCTCGCACACGATTACAAGGATAGATCACTAAGAAAAACTCTCAAAAAGAAAGGATCAAACTAAACTTTTATTCATCTAAAGCAAAAGATAACTATGGATCGAACTAAGATAAGTAAAGGCAAAAGATAGTGGAGGTGATACGATACCGGGGCACCTCCCCCAAGCTTGGCACAAGCCAAGGGGAGTGCCCATACCCGATACTCAATTTTCTTTTGGGGATGAAGGAGGCGGTGGTGATGAAGTAGTGATCTTATCCTCGGGTTTCCATGGAAGAGGCTCACCGTCATAAGAGGAGGAGTGAGTCTCTCGGTCCTGCAACTAGCAGCCAAACTCATACCTTTAAACCTCGCCTCATATTCAAAGACTTGGTTTTGGAGATCATATATCCGGCTTTGGTGGAATTTGAGTTGCTCGTTGAAGGTGAAGACGATGTCCTTCATGGACTTGCCATCCACCTTGAGATCACGGGTGTAGTCCGCGATCATGAGGTGATTGGCATTGAGTCCACGTTCCACCATCCCCTTGCACCGGAAGACCTCCTGCTCCATAGCTTCAAGCCTGGCCTCCACGGTTCCCGTCCCTTTGGGACCTTGCACATCGCGGATGTGAAGCACCCCCTCATGCATCGGGATAGCCTCAGGGTGCTGCATCACTTCCCGCAAATATGGGTTGATGACGTTCTCGAAGAACTTGTCCTTGGAGGAGCTTGAAGCGGCCATGGTAGATGGGATCTGTCAGAAAACAGCAAGAAAGAAGAACAGAAGATTTCTCTGCGATACGATGGTTAATAGGTTCGGGGGGTATATAAAGATTATTTATCTTGGGAAACAAGCAAGCGGAAGAAAAACGGAGTCCGGAAGGTACCCGAGGTGGGCACAACCCACCTGGGCGCGCCTGGCAAACCAGGCGCACCCTGGTGTCTTGTGCCCACTAGGGTCACCTTCCTGGTAGTTTCTTATTTTCCTAATTTTTTAAATATTCCAAAACTGACAAAAAATATTTTTGCAGATTTTTTGGAGTCCGTTTACTTACCGTATCACGTACCTCCTATTTTTTCATGATTCTAGAGTGTTCTGGAAGGTTTCCTTTATGTGTTCTTCCGGTGTCATAGTTTGAATAATATTGCTTTCAACATTAATGGGCGTACCTGAGGTATAATGTTTTATTCTTTGCCCATTGACAACCTTCGGGTTAATACCCTCGGCATTATTTATTTTGATGGCTCCAGATCGATAAACCTCCTCGATAACATAGGGTCCTTCCCATTTGGAGAGGAGTTTTCCTGCAAAGAATCTGGAACGAGAGTTGTACAAAAGAACATATTCTCCAACTTTGAACTCACACTTTTGGATTCTTTTATCATGCCATCTTTTAAATTTTTCTTTAAATAACTTGGCATTTTCATAAGCTTGGGTTCTCCATTCATCTAGTGAGCTAATATCAAATAACCTCTTTTCACCGGCAAGTTTGAAATCATAGTTGAGTTCTTTAATTGCCCAATATGCTTTCTGTTCTAACTTAAGAGGCAAATGGCAAGCCTTTCCATAAACCATTTTATAAGGAGACATACCCATAGGATTTTTATATGCTATTCTATAAGCCCAAAGTGCATCATCTAATTTCTTAGACCAATTCTTCCGGGACCTATTGACAGTCTTTTGTAAAATTAATTTTATTTCTCTATTGCTAAGTTCAACTTGACCACTAGACTGAGGATGATAAGGTGATGCAATTCTATGGTTAACATCATACTTAGCAAGCATTTTACGGAAAGCACCATGAATAAAATGTGAACCACCATTAAGCATTTTAATAGAGGTGTTGTGATCAACACTACTAGTTGGAATAGCTTCTACCCACTTAGTAACATAATCAACAGCAACCAAAATATGTGTATACCCATTAGAGGAAGGAAAAGGTCCCATATAATCAAAACCCCAAACATCAAATGGTTCAACAGCAAGAGAATAATTCATAGGCATTTCTTGACGCTTACCAATATTACCAATTCTTTGACATTCATCACAAGATAAAACAAACTTACGGGCATCCTTGAAGAGAGTAGGCCAATAAAAACGAGATTGCAATACCTTGTGAACAGTTCTATCTCCCGCATGATGCCCTCCATAAGCTTCGGAGTGACATTTTCGTAGGATTTGTCCCTGTTCATGCTCAGGTACACAACGTCTAATAATACCATCTACTCCTTTATAAAGATGTGGGTCATCCCAAAAGTAATGTCTTAAATCATAGAAGAATTTTTTCTTTTGTTGGTATGTCAAGCTAGGTGGTATATATTTAGCAACAATGTAATTAGCATAGTCAGCATACCAAGGAGTGTTATGAGAAACATTTATTGCAGCTAATTGTTCATCAGGAAAACTATCATTAATAGGTTGTGGGTCATCAAGAATATTTTCCAGCCTAGACAAGTTATCAGCCACGGGGTTCTCATCTCCCTTTCTATCAATGATATGTAAGTCGAATTCTTGCAACAAGAGAACCCACATAATAAGTCTAGGTTTAGCATCTTTCTTTTCCATAAGATATTTTATAGCAGCATGGTCGGTGTGAACAATTACTTTAGAATCAACAATGTAAGATCTAAATTTATCACAGGCAAACACCACTGCTAAGAATTCTTTTTCAGTAGTAGCATAATTTTGTTGAGCACTGTCTGGAGTTTTACTAGCATAGTGAATAACATTTAATTTCTTATCAACTCTTTGTCCTAGAACAGCACCAACAGCATAATCACTAGCATCACACATAATTTCAAAAGGTAAGTTCCTATCAGGTGGTTGAACAATAGGTGCTGAAATCAAGGCTTTCTTAAGTGTTTCAAAGGCTTCTACACAATCATCATCAAAAACAAATGGAACATCCTTTTGTAAAAGATTTGTGAGAGGCCTAGAAATTTTAGAGAAGTCTTTAATAATCCTCCTATAGAAACCAGCATGACCAAGGAAACTACGAATACCTTTGATATCTTTAGGACATGGCATTTTCTCAATTGCATCAACTTTAGCTTTATCCACCTCAATACCCCATTCAGAAATTTTATGTCCCAAGACAATACCTTCATTAACCATAAAGTGGCACTTCTCCCAATTCAAGACAAGATTAGTTTGCTCGCATCTCTGCAAAACTCGATCAAGGTTGCTTAAGCAATCATCAAAAGAAGTTCCGTAAACGGAAAAATCATCCATGAAAACCTCAACAATCTTTTCACAAAAATCAGAGAATATAGCAGTCATACATCTTTGAATGGTAGCAGGTGCATTACATAAACCAAAAGGCATTCGTCTATAAGCATAAGTTCCAAAAGGACAGGTAAAGGTGGTTTTCTCTTGATCAGGTTGTGAGACTGGTATTTGAGAAAAACCAGAATATCCATCAAGGAAACAAAAATGTGTGTGCTTTGACAATCTTTCTAGCATTTGATCAACAAAAGGCAGAGGGTAATGATCTTTTCTAATAGCTTTATTTAATTTTCTAAAATCAATTACCATTCTATAGCCAGTGACAATTCTTTGTGGAATAAGTTCATTCTTATCATTAGGAACAACAGTAATACCTCCCTTCTTAGGGACACAATGAACAGGACTTACCCATCTACTATCAGCTATAGGATAGATTATACCTACTTCCAGAAGCTTCAATATTTTAGTTCTTACCACTTCTTTCATTTTAGGATTTAAACATCGTTGGTGATCAACAACGGGTTTAGCATCAGGTTCCATATTAATTTTGTGCTAATAGAGAGTGGGACTAATGCCCTTTAAATCATCAAGAGTATACCCAATAGCACCTCGGTGCTTCTTCAGAACCTTTAATAATCTTTCTTCTTCATGTTCTGAAAGGTTAGCACTAATAATAACAGGATATATCTTCTTCTCATCAAGATAAGTATACTTCAAAGTGTCTGGCAATTGTTTTAATTCAAACACAGGATCACCTTTAGGTGGAGGAGGACCTCCCAGAGTTTCAATAGGCAAATTGTGTTTAAGCAGAGGACGCTATTCAAAGAAAATCTTATCTATTTCATTTCTTTCATGCATATGCATATCATTCTCATGGTCTAGCAAATATTGTTCTAGTGGATCAGTAGGAGGCACGACAATAGAAGCAAGACCAATTATTTCATCCTTACTAGGCAATTCTTCCTTATGATGCTTTCTACTAAACTTAGAAAAATTAAACTCATGAGACTCATCACCAAAACTAACACCGACAGTTTGTTTCTCACAATCTATTTTAGCATTAACGATGTTCAAGAAAGGTCTACCAAAGATAATGGGACAAAAGTCATCTTGTGGGGAACCAAGAACAAGAAAATCAGTAGGATATTTTATTTTCCCACACAAGACTTCAACATCTCTAACAATTCCAAGTGGTGTGATGGTGTCTCTATTAGCAAGTTTAATAGTAACATCTATGTCTTCTATCTCAGCGGGTGCTATATCATTCATAATTTCTTGATATAAGATAAAAGGAATAGATCTCACGCTAGCACCTATGTCACATAAGCCATGATAACAGTGATCTCCTATCTTAACTGAGACAACGGGCATGCCAACAACGGGTCTATGTTTATCTTTTTCATCGGGTTTGGCAATTCTAGCAGCTTTATCATAGAAGTAAATAACATGGCCATCTATACTTTCTACCAAGAGATCTTTAACCATAGCAACACTAGGTTCTACCTTGATTTGTTCAGCTGGTTTAGGTGTTCTAATATAACTTTTATTGACCACAGTAGAAACTTTAGCATGTTCCTTCATCCTAATAGGGAAAGGTGGTTTTTCAATATAAGAAGTAAGGACAACTGGATCAACATTATAGATAATAGTTTCATCTTTAGCTATTACCGGTTCTTTAATTTCTTCTTTAATAGGTGGGTGATATTTAAACCACTTCTCTTTAGGGAGATCAACAAGAGTAGCAAAATATTCGCAAAAGGAGGCTCCTATCTCAGAGTCAAGTCCATATTTAGTGCTAACTTTTGAAAAGCATCGGTATTCATAAAAGATTTAACACAATCATACTTAAGCTTAATACTTGACTCTTTACCTTCGTCGAGTTCCCAATCTTCAGAGTTGCGTTTGATTCTTTCTAAAAGATCCCACCAGAATTCAATAGTCTTCTTCATAAAGGAACCAGTACAAGAAGTATTGAGGATGGATCGATCATCATGAGAAAGCCGAGCATAAAAATTCTGAATGATAATTTCTCTTGAGAGCTCATGGTTGGGGCATGAATATAACATTGACTTAAGCCTCCCCCAAGCTAGAGCGATACTTTATCCTTCACGAGGCCCAAAATTATATATGTAATTCCGATCAGGATGAACTAGATGCATAGGATAATTTTTTTTGGTGAAACTCCAATTTCAATCGATTCCAATTCCAAGATCCAATATCATCGCATAGCCTATACCATGTCAATGATTTTCCCTTCAAAGATAAAGGGAAAACCTTCTTCTTAGCTTCATCTCCGGGTAAACCTGCAAGCTTAAATAATCCACAAATTTCTTCCACATATATCAAGTGCCTATCAGGATGTTCTGTTCCATCTCCTACATAATGATTAGCTAGCAGTTGTTCTATCATACCCGACGGAATTTCATAACCAATATTTTCAGTAGGTGCAGTAGGTTGAGGGGTGACTAATTGTGGTTCCGGTCGAGTGAAGATACCCCGAACAAACCCCTCATAGGATTGTTTTCCATAGTAACAAGTGACAGTAAATTTCAGCACGTAGTAATAATTTTTCCTTACCAATTTCCACTTACCAAGAGCGCTTCACTCCCCGGCAACAGCGCCAGAAAAGAGCCTTGATGACCCACAAGTATATGGGATCAATCGTAGTCCTTTCGATAAGTAAGAGTGTCGAACCCAACGAGGAGCAGAAGGAAATGACAAGTGGTTTTCAGCAAGGTATTCTCTACAAGCACTGAAATTATAAGTAACGAGTAGTTTGATAGCAAGATAATTTGTAACGAGCAAGTAACGATAATAGTAAAAAAAGTGCAGCAAGGTAGCCCAATCCTTTTGAGGCAAAGGACAGGCCAAAACGGTCTCTTATGATAAGCAAAGCGTTCTTGAGGGTACACGGGAATTTCATCTAGTCATTTTCATCATGTTGGTTTGATTTGTGTTTGCTACTTTGATAATTTGATATGTGGGTCGACCGGTGCTTAGGAGCTTTTCTTACTTGAACAAACCTCCTACTTATGATTAACCCCCTCGCAAGCATCCGCAACTACGAGAAAAGTATTAAGAATAAATTCTAACCATAGCATTAAACTTTTGGATCCAAATCAGTCCCTTACAGAATAGCGCATAAACTAGGGTTTAAGCTTCTGTCACTCTCGCAACCCATCATCTAATAACTACTCCACAATGCATTCCCTTAGGCCCAAATATGGTGAAGTGTCATGTAGTCAACGTTCACTTGACACAACTAAGGGAATCACAACATACATACCATCAAAATATTGAACACATATAAAATTCACATGATTACTTGCAACAAGATTTCTCCCGTGACCTCAAGAACAAAAGTAACTACTCACAAATGATAATCATGCTGAAGATCAGAGGGGTATTAAATAGCATAATGGATCTGAACATATAATCTTCCACCAAATAAACCATATAGTAATCAACTACAAGATGTAATCAACACTACTAGTCACCCACAAGTACAAATCTATAGTTCCGGTACAAAGATTGAACACAAGAGATGAACTAGGGTTTGAGAGGAGATGGTGCTGTTGAAGATGTTGATGGATATTGCCCTCTCCAAGATTGGAGAGTTGTTCGTGATGATGATGACGATGATTTCCCCCTCCGGGAGGGAAGTTCCCCCGGCGGAATCGCTCCGCCGGAGGGCAAAAGTGCTCCTACCCAAGTTCCGCCTCGAGACAGCGGTGCTTCGTCCCGAAAGTCCTCCCCTTATTTTTTCTAGTTCAAAATGACTTATATACCAGAAGAGGGGCACCGGAGGTGGGCCGAGGAGGGCACAACCCACCAGGGCGTGCCTGGGCTCCCTGGCGCACCCAGGTGGGTTGTGCCCACCTGGTGGGCCCCCTCTGGTACTTATTGGCTCCAATATTTCTTATATATTCCATAAAAATTCTCCGTAAAGTTTTAGCTCATTTGGATTTGTGCAGAATAGGTAGCCTGACGTAGCTTTTTCAGGTCCTGAATTCGAGTTCCGGTATTCTCCCTCTTTGTGTGTACCTTGCATATTATGAGAGAAAAGGCATTAGAAATACTCCAAAAAGCATTATTATACATAAAAACAATATAAATAACAGTAGGTAAACGTGATGCAAAATGGACGTATCAATAGGATGATGGTATTTGGACACCGGAAGTGTTTCGGGACGTATCGGGAAGGAATCGGGTCACCGGAAGGGGTTCCGGGCACCCCCCCGGCAAGTTATGGGCCTTATGGGCCAAAGGAGAGGACAGACCAGCCCACAAATGGGCTGGTGTGCCTCCTCCCTTGTTTGGCCAGCCCTAGGGAAGGAAAAAGGGGAGGGCTAGCCCCTCCTACCTTTCTCTCTCATGGGAAAAAGGAAAGGGGGGCGCGGCTTGGGAGGACCCCAAGTAGGATTCCTCCTACTTGGGCGCCTCCTTTGGATGCTCCTCCCTCCCTCCCACCTATATATATGTGAGGGGGAGCCTAGCACACAACAGACAATTGCCTAGCCGTGTGCGGTGCTCCCTCCACCGTTTACACCCCTGGTCATATTTTTGTAGTGCTTAGGCGAAGCCCTGTGGAGATCACTTCACCATCACCGTCACCACTCCGTCGTGCTGCCGGAACTCATCTACTACCTCGCCGTCTTGCTGGATCAAGAAGGCGGAGGACGTCACCGAGCTAAACGTGTGCAGAACGCGGAGGTGCCGTACGTTCGGTACTTGATCGGTTGGAGCGCGAAGAAGTTCGACTACATCAGCCGCGTTGTTAAACGCTTCCGCTTACGGTCTACGAGGGTACGTAGACACACTCTCCCCCTCTCGTTGCTATGCATCTCCATGGATAGATCTTGTGTGTGCATAGAATTTTTTTTGTTTTCCATGCAACATTTCCCAAGAGTGGCATCATGAGCCAGGTCTATGCGTAGATGATATGCAGGAGTAGAACACAAAGAGTTGTGGGCGGTGGTAGTCATACTTCTTACCACCAACTTCTTATTCCAATTCGACGGTATTGTGGGATGAAGCGGCCCAGACCAACCTTTCATGTCCACGCACATGAGACCAGTTCCACCGACAGACATGCAACAAGTTTTGCATAAAGGTGGCTGGCGGGTGTCTGTTTCTCCTACTTTAGTTGAATCGAATTTGACTACGGCCGGTCCTTGAAGTAGGTTAAAACAGCAAACTTGATGAAACACCGTTGTGGTTTTTCCCGTAGGTAAGAACGGTTCTTGCTAGAAGCCCGTAGCAGCCACGTAAAACTTGCAACAACAAAATAGAAGACGTCTAACTTGTTTTTGTAGGGCATGTTGTGATGTGATATGGTCAAGACATGATGTGATATACGTTATTGTATGAGATGATCATGTTTTGTAAATTATCTGCAACCGGCAGGAGCCTTATGGTTGTCTCCTTATTGTATGAAATGCGAACGCCATGTAATTGCTTTACTTTATCGCTATGCGTTAGCAATAGTTGGCGAGATGACCATGATGCAATGATGGAGATCAAGGTGTCGAGTCGGTAACGATGGAGATCATGATGATGCTTTGGAGATGGAGATCAAAAGCATAAGATGATGATTGCCATATCATGTCACATATTTTGATTGCATGTGATGTTTATCTTTTATGCATCTTATTTTGCTGAGAATGGCGGTAGCATTATAAGATGATCCCTTCACTTAATTTCAAGATAAAAGTGTTCTCCCTGAGTATGCACCGTTGCTACAGTTCATTGTTTCGAGACACCATGTGATGATCGGGTGTGATAGACTCTACGTTCACATACAACGGGTGTAAGACAGTTTTACACATGTAGAATACTTGGGTTAAACTTGACGAGCCTAGCATGTACAGACATGGCCTCGGAACACTGGAGACCGAAAGGTCAAACATGAGTCATATAGAAGATATGATCAACATAGAGATGTTCACCATTGATGACTACCCCATCTCACTTGATGATCGGACATGGGTTAGTTGATTTGGATCATGTATCACTTACATAACTTGAGGGATGTTAATTTAAGTGGGAGTTCATTAGTAATTTGATTAATTGAACTTAAATTTATCATGAACTTAGTCTTAATAGTTTTTGCATATCTATGTTGTAGATCAATAGCTCGCGATATAGCTCCCCAATTTTTTTATATGTTCCTAGAGAAAAATAAGTTGAAAGATGATAGTAGCAATGATGCGGACTGGGTCCGTGATCTGAGGATTATCCTCATTGCTGCACAGAAGAATTATGTCCTTGATGCATCGCTAGGTGACAGACCAATTGCAGGAGTAGATGCAGATGTTATGAACGTTTGGCAAGCTCGATATGATGACTACTTAATAGTTTAGTGCGCCATGGTTTACGGCTTAGAACCGGGACTTCAAAAACATTTTGAATGCCACGGAGCATATGAGATGTTCCAAGAGCTGAAATTGGTATTTCAGACTCATGCCTATGTCAAGAGGTATGAGACCTCTGACAAGTACTTTGCCTAAAAGATGGAGGAGAATAGCACAACCAGTGAGCATGTGCTCAGAATGTCTGGGTACTACAATCGCTTGAATCAAGTGGGAGTTAATCTTCCAGATAAGATAGTGATTGACAAAGTTCTCTAGTCACTATCACCAAGCTACTAGAACTTCGTGATGAACTATAATATGCAAGGGATGATGAAAATGATTCCTGAGCTCTTTGCGATGCTGAAATCGACGATGGTAGAAATCAAGAAAGAGCATCAAGTGTTGATGATTAACAAGACCACTAGTTTCAAGAAAAAGGGGAAGGGAAAGAGAGGGAGCTTCAAGAAGAATGCCAAGCAAGTTGCCGCTCCCGGGAAGAACCCCAAAGCTGGACCCAAGCCTGAAACTGAGTGCTTCTACTGCAAAGGGAATGGTCACTAGAAGTAGAACTGCCCCAAATACTTGGCGGATAAGAAGGATGGCAAAGTGAACAAAGGTATATTTGATATACATGTTATTGATGTGTACCTTACTAGTATTAATAGTAGCCCCTGGATATTTGATACCGGTTCAGTTGCTAAGATTAGTAACTCGAAACAGGAGTTGCAGAATAAACAGAGACTACTTAAGGGCGAGGTGACGATGTGTGTTGGAAGTGATTCCAAGGTTGATACGATCACCATCGCACACTCCCTCGACCTTCGGGATTAGTGTTGAACCAAAATAAATGTTATTTGGTGTTTGCATTGAGCATGAATATGATTTGATCATGTTTATTGCAATACGGTTATTCATTTAAGTCAAAGAATAATTGTTGTTCTATTTAAATGAATAAAACCTTCTATGGTCATACACCCAATGTGAATGGTTTATTGAATCTCGATCGTAGTGATACACATATTCATAATATTGATGCCAAAAGATGCAAAGTTGATAATGATAATGCAACATACTTGTGGCACTGCCATTTATGTCATATTCACTACTGGAATCAGCTGCTTTGCCGTCTGCCATAGCAGACGGCAAAGGCATGCTTGGCGGACGGCAAAGGCTTTGCCGTCCGCTAGCAGACGGCAAACACTCCGGCTGAACTGATGCCGGTAAAGGCCGCTTTGCCGTCTGCTGGCGGACGACAAAGAAGGAAAGTTCTTTGCCGTCTGCTAGCAGACGGCAAAGCTTGTGGACGGCACAAAAAAGGTAACAGCCCCGTTAGGGGGCTAACGGCGCTCTTTGCTTCTTTGCCGTCTGCTGGCAAATGGCAAAGACCTTGCTTCTTTGCCGTCTGCTGGCAGATGGCAAAGACCTTTGCTTCTTTGCTGTCTGCTGGCAGATGACAAAGACCTTGCTTCTTTGCCATCTGCTGGCAGATGGCAAAGACCTTTACTTCTTTGCCGTCTGCTAGCAGACGGCAAATTGGCTATATAGCCCCTGTTTTTTCTTAAATTCAATCAATTTCACAGGTATATATATATATATATTCATTTCAAAATATTTCAGCAAGTACATATAGCCAACATATCCCTGCCATATGGATCATCCAACATATCCAACACATATATCATCATCCAACACATATATACACCAAATGAAAAGTCCAACATATCCAACAATTAAGCAAAAGGTCCATATACAATATAGCCACCATCCATACATATATACGTAGCATCCATCCATACATACATATATACGTAACAAAAAGGAAGGACAAGGAGAAGAGTAGAGTCCAACGCAAGCTTCCGTGATCTGAAGCAAATCTGCAAAATGGGAAAGAAGAAAGTTAGAAGAACAAGAAGAAGAAGACTAGAAGAAGAAGAAGAAGAAAAAGAAGAAGAATTTTTCTTCTCTTTCTTTTTCTTCTTCTTATTGCTTACTTGTGTCATTTTAGAGCTAACCTAGTTAAATAGGCCATTTTTGACCTAAATAGGCTAAGTATGTCATAAATGAACTAAATAAGCTAAGTATAGGTCATTTTGGAGCTAAATAGGTCATTTTGGAGCATATTAAGTCATTTTGGAGCTAAATAGGTCATTTTGGAGCATATTAAGTCATTTTGGAGCTAAATAGGTCATTTTGGAGCATATTAAGTCATTTTGGAGTTAAATAGGTCATTTTGGAGCTAAATATGCTCCAAAATGACTTAATGTGCAAACTAGGTCATTTTGGAGCATATTAAGTCATTTTGGAGCTACATAGGTCATTTTGGAGCATATTAAGTCATTTTGGAGCTAGATAGGTCATTTTGGAGCATATTAAGTCATTTTGGAGCTACATAGGTCATTTTGCAGCATATTAAGTCATTTTGGAGCATATTAAGTCATTTTGGAGGAATAAATGCTAAGTATAGGTCATTTTAGAGCTATCCTAGGTTAAATAGGTCATTTTTGAGCTAATTAAGCTTATTATGTCATTTTTGAGCTAGCTAAGCATATTGAGTCATTTTGGAGGGAAAAATGCTAAGTATATGATTATGTCGCTAGTATCCATATGGCAGAGAACCCGGGCCGACATGACTAGTCATAGAACCAAGGTGGCACAAACATACAGGGACAGGCATACATGACCCAGCAATGCACGTGTCGGTCATCAGCGAGTGCAACCAAGTCGTAGCAAGCTACAAGGACTTCGGTGATACACCGCGTGACATTTCCCCGTAGGGACAGACACAGGAGCAAAGAAGGACACATGCCGGTCAATCCATGTGTTCTGGAGCAGTAGCGAACTACCATGGCTCAGTGGAAGCACTAGGAGGCATTTCCCTGTGTGGAAGGCTACCAAAGGCACACGACTAGGTCATTTCTTAAGCTAAGTATGCATTTGTTATGCTAAACACTTGGGAAAACTTACCATCATCAAGGAGGTGTAGCTGTAGGACCGGTCGCGCCAGTGGCAGACGGAGAAGCATCGGTCGATGCTTGTCGGGAGTTATGCTGCACCAAAGATCATTTCCAATGTATCGTTAGCATGATGCAACTCAAACGTGAAGACTAGTAACTAATGACCATTCAAATGAAACTCATCGTGCCCGCCGGAACAATGTCTGGCATCGCCGGAGGAGTCATGCCGGTCTTCTCGCACATGGTCTGCACATTTGGTTTTGACGAGTCAGTCATATTAGATACTAATGTAAGGAACATTACGTGCATGATTTGGCTAACATGCAAAAGAAAATTACCGCGAACATCTCGTATAGGGCTCGGGTAGCCATCATGTTCCGGTTCCTCTCCTCCTCCAACAGCTTAGCCGTCTGCCGGTCCCTCTCCGCTAGAAGCGCCTGCGTGTTTGCTCTCTCTTCCTCAATAGCAGCCTGGGTCTTCGCTCTCTGTGCCTCAATAGCAGCCTGCAACACCACTCGTTAGCATTGTAATAATCGACGGCCGCACACACAATGTAATGGAGGAAAGGTATCTGATTCCGTATAACTAACCTTGAATTGGAGCTCCACTGGCCGTGCACGAGGCAATATCTCTGGATCGGAGCTGGTCTGGCGCTTCTTGATCTGCGGGAGAGTGCTACTACAACGTATCAGTCCATTCCCAATGGCTAACGAGCCATGGGACCTCCCGCCACCAGATATCATCACCAGCTCTGGATCAAGAGGTTGGCTCGGGTTAAAGTCCGGCCCTTTCCTCGCCTTCCCCTGGTCTCTGTACATCACAAGCTTGTGGTGGGAGGTGGGGTTGGTGAATTTCTCTGGATCATCGAGGTCAGACTCAGAGAATGCCTTGGCCTTCTTGTACGAGGCAGTATTGGACATGGCATAGAGGTCGAACAGCTCTGGCACTGGAGCCTTGTTGTGTCGCGACTAAAAGAGAGGAACAGAGTATTAGTTAAGGGCTCAAGCTAGCATGAAGAATGAATTTGCATGAATCATGAAGCAAACCACATACCCAGTTTTCCCCGAACTGACGTAGGTTGACGCTGCCTAGATGGTGTGGGACACCTTTCATTTGGGCACGCTTGTTCTTTGCAGTGTCGTGGATGGAGCGCCATTCGGGAGGTCACCACTCTTCCACCAACGCCCCCCAACAGTCCATCCTATCCGCACACCATCTCGGGGGCACCTAAGTTAATCAAGAGAAATTTGAGCGCTACGCCTACGAATCAAATCAAGGAAACTAAGTACAAGGACTTAAGAATAGGTAATTACCTTCATGTACTTCTCCTTACTCATATACTTGACGTGGCACTTCCCTTTTTTCCTCCTAATACCAGCCGAGCCGAAGTAGTCTCGAACAGCCTGCGTCCGAGCCTCATGCTGAAAGTTTTGAAGTAGGCGCCTGCACTCGGTGTCGATAACCCGAGCCGCGGCCTCCTCCTGTCCCTCAGCACACCTGTAGAAGGTCTGTAATCAAACAAGAAAACACGGATTAGTACAATCACTAGGGTTGCCAATCAAAGAAGAAAACACAACGTAGACGGCAAAGGAGAAATTACCCAAAACGTCTGGATCACAATGTCGGCGACCGTGTGGCACTCGACATCACCGATCCTATGCCTCGGCGGGGCCAGGGCAGCCAAGTAGTGCTCCCAGGTCATTCCTAGCTCTCGAACCCGGCCCTCACTGGGCAATGTGACCCACCCCGGGAAGCTCTGGCGACAAATCACACCAAGGACACTGTTGGGCTTGCGGACATTCGGCTCGTGTGTCCAAGACCTGCAGTATGACAAGGCCAACGCATTAGATATTCGAAGAAACGTGAAGACAAAAGGTTAAAAAAGAGTAAATGCACTTACTTCTCCCCGCTAGGCGCAATCAACCACCTCTGGTCGGGGGTCGCCGGGGTGTCAGGGAGCTTTGTACCACCACGCTGGTAGACTTTGCGCCCCTCAACCCACTCACCCTCGCTATAGCTATCAGAGCTATAGCCACCCTCAGCATGGCCACTCGACTCCGGCGAGTCCTCCAAAGGGTTCTGCTGTGACTCAGCGTGATCCCTGCTGAGCTCCGGAGTCTCGTGGGACGGAGTCTCGCGGGACGAAGGCTCGGCGGCCCGACGCTCATCGGCCCGAGGCTCGTCGGCCGTAGGCGCGTCTGCCATAGGCTCGTGGACCGGAGTCCTAGGCGGCTCCACCTCAGGCGGCTCCATCTCAGACGGAGCACTCCTGTGGTCGGGTGAATCAGCTGGGGGTGGCGGCGAGGAAGGTGTAGCAGCAGCCTTCCTACCTCGCCCGCCGCCACGTCCACCTCTAGCAGCCTTCTTCCCCCCCCCCGACCTCTCCCGGCCGAAGAAGAAGCAACCGCCGGTGGTGTCTGCATACCGAGATCCAGCGCTCTCTGGAGGCTCTTGGGTGGACTGGAACTACCCCTCCCACCACGCGCCGAGGAAGGAGCCTCGGAGCGCTCTCGACCCGCGCCCAGCATCTGTCAACACCTACAATGACAAAGAGTAAACGAAATTAGTACAACATAAAAAGAATGAATACCTGACATGAATAATATGTATATAATTTTAGTGTATCATCATCATGAACATAATAAAAAATTGAATACCTAACATGAACTAATTAATAATATATATGTACATAATAATAATTGAATACCTGACATGAACTGTAATATTAATCTTCATCGTCATCATTAATAAATGCAACATCATCATCGTCTATATATGCTTCGGGGTCAATAAATGCATCAACATCATCACTATCAGTAATGACATGCTCATCATCATCAATAAATGCATCAACATGTGGAAGGCCTCCTGTACGTAATCGGTCAAGCATTGACAGGTCATCCGCAGCAGTAACCTCTTCTTGTTCCGGCTCAGGCTCGGATTCACTGCCGCTGTCTACTTCAATGTTCTGGGGTGAAGTAGAGCGGTTCTTGAAACGTTTTTTGGAAAGACGTGTTTCTTGGAAGAATTCTCCTTCATATGTGTCTGGGTTAATGTGAGGTTCATAATCCTCTTCATTGGGGGGAGGTGGTCTAACATGTGGCGGCACTTCATAAACGACATCCCAACCTTTGAGATTTGGATCACTTTGGTAGGTCCACGGTAGATAGAAAACTTGGGTCGCCTGTTGAGCCGTAATATAGACATCGGGAACATTCAAATGAGTGCTTTGTTTGATTTCGACTAGCCCTATATGTTCATGAGTCCTTCTAGTCTCCTTCGGCTGGAACCAATAACATTTGAAGACTACGACGTTCGGTGGGTTGGCACCATAGAATAGAAGTTCATAAATTGCTTCAACTCTTCCATAATACTCGGTATCTCTTTCGCCGATAGCAGAGACACAACAATTTGTAGACTTTCGGTCGGCCATAGATAGCTCTTTGCCATAGGTACGAAAGCGATACCCATTGATGTCGTATTTGTCAAATGAACGGACCTTATAGTCAAAACCATTAGCGACTTGTCTCAATTCGGCATCCATAGACTCTGAACTAGCCTACAAGTTTAATACGAAAGGATTGTTGCATTAGCCGGAAATTAGAAGAAGAAATGAAATGGTCTAATGGAAATTACCGTTTGTTTGAACCAAGAGATGAAACCGGGATAGCCGCCTCCATACATTGCCAGAAGCTCATACTCTTCGACGGAATCCTTTTGGATCACCGCTCCATACAAGAATTCGGCGACGTATCGACTGTATCAAATATCCGAGAATAAGAGCAGTTCAAAGGAATTAGAGGTTGCGAAACAATGTACCGAGAACTTACTCGATGTACAGCCGCACTTCTGTTAGGTTGTTCAAGATATACAACGTAATGGTCCGCCATTCATCGACATCCAACGATAAGGGAGTATAAGCACCGGCTGGTACGAGCTTCCCTTTGAATAGGCTGAGGTTGGATCCACCCTTTTTAGGGTCGCCAGCATTGTACCGAGGCTTCGGATTATGTAAATGATGATTTTTGGCTTCGTAGTGTGCTGTCACGAAGTTTGCCGCCTCCTCAGTAATGAATGCCTCGGCCATCGATGCTTCAATTCGACGTTTATTTTTACATTTTTCTCGAAGCGTCTTCTGCATCCTCTCAGTTGCGTAGCACCAACGATTCTGCACGGGCCTCCCCAATCGTGCCTCGGTCGGGAGATGCAAAATCAAATGCTGCATTGGATTAAAGAAGCTCGGTGGAAAGATCCTCTCTAACTTGCAGATCAACTCCAGCGCCAACTCTTCCAGTTCTTCTAGCAAGCCAGGCGATAGTTCTTTCGCACAAAGAACACGGAAGAAATAGCTCAGCTCTGCCAGTACTAGCCATTCATCCTCAGGGATAAAGCCACGCAACATCACCGGCATTACCCGCTCAAGCCATATGTGCAAATCATGACTCTTGAGACCAAATATTTTCAATTTTTCAAGGCTCGCTCCCCTCTTTAGATTCGCTGCATACCCATCGGGGAACATCAACTCATTTTTCACCCACAGGAGTATTTCCCTCATAACTGGCCTTCCAAGATTGAACCATGCCTTTGGCTTCGTCCAGTTCTTCTTTCCTTTCGGTTGTCGCATGTTTTGTAGCGGTCTATCACATAGAGCCTGCTGATTGACTCTAGCCTTAGGATTATCCTTTGTTTTCCCCTCTATGCCGAACAATGTACCAAAGAGGGCCTCGCCGACATTCTTTTCAGTGTGCATCACGTCGATGTTGTGTGGGCAAAGGAGGTCTTTGAAGTAAGGCAGATCCCACAAGCATGTCTTGTGAGTCCAGGCATGTTCGGAATTATACCCCTTGAAATACCCTGGACGCTCCGGATCCGGCTCGAGAGAGTTTAACTGATCCAGGGTCTGTTGGCCTGTCAACGCAGGTGGTGTAGAGTTTTTGACAACTCTACCTTTGATGAAGTTCTTCTTGTCTTTTCTGAACTTATGGCGAGGATCCAGGAACTGTCTATGCATGTCGAAGCAAGAAAACTTGCCACCCACCTGCAGCCGACGAAACTCAAGAGCTGCCTTGCATGTGGGGCACGGGAACCTTCCATGCACAGACCAGCCAACGAATAGCGCATACGCCGGCAAGTCATGCATCGAGTACATGTACCACGCACGCATTAGGAAGTTTTTTTTGTAGCGGCGTCGTATGTCTTGATCCCATTATCCCAAGCTTCTTGCAGTTCATCCTTAAGCGGCTGCATGTACACATTCATATTCTTCCCTGGATAGTTGGGCCCCGGAATTATCAACGTCAGGAAAATGTTCTTTCTTTGCATAATCTGTCCGGGGGGGGGGGGGGGGGGGAGATTGAGTGGAATGACAAATACAGGCCAACAACTGTATTGGGCTGCCATCATACCAAACACATTGAACCCATCCGTGCTTATGGCGAGTCGAGGATGCCTTGGATCTGCCGCTTTAGCATGATGTATTGCATCGAAGCGCTTCCACGCAAAAGCGTCCAATGTGTGTACCAACATCGGCTCCCCATCTGCATCTAGTTCGGTTCTTTTGCCCAATTTATGCCATGTCATCTGTCTGGCCGTCTCTTCGACCATGAAAAGACGTTGAAGTCTTGGTATGATTGGCATATACCGAAGAACATTAACTGGGATTTTTTGTCTGACTCTTCTCACCCATACCGTTGTCTACCTCAACATACCTGGAAGACTGGCAAACGGGACAATACTTCAAGTCCGCATACTCAAGCCTAAATAAGGCACATCCTTTCTCACAGGCATCTATCTTCTCATAGGGCATCTTAAGTACACGGAGGATTTTGTCCGACTGGTATAGGTTTGCAGGCATTACATGGCCTTTGGGTAGAAATCGTCCAAATAGTGTCATCATCGCGTCGTAGCATTCTCTGCCCAAGTTGAATTGAGCCTTCAGAGCCATTACTTGTGCGATGGCATCCAGCTGACAAAGCTCAGTGTGCTCGTGGAGAGGACGTTTTGAAGACTCCAACATATCATTGAAGGCCTTTGCAGATTCCTCCATCTCATCGTCCGAATCCCGAGCATCATCAAAGTCTTCCACCATGTCTTCCATCCCGGTACCATGCTCGTCGGTGCGACGACGACCCTCCTCAGCTCTGGCACGTTGGGCAGACTCACCATGAAATGTCCAGACCATATAATTAGGCGTGAAACCCAACTTCTGCAGGTGTTTGATCATTTCAAACTCTGACTTCTTATGAAAGTTGTCGCAGCGGACACAGGGGCACCAGGTTGTTTCCTGTCCATTTGCAAATGCGGCTCTCACAAACCCCTTGGTTTTTCTCATCCATTCATGGGTCATGTCTTTCTGACTAGTGTGACCGGTGTACATCCACGCACGATCACTCATCTTGCCTAGCTACTGGACACACAAGAAATACACACATAATTCAGCAAACCATATTCATCAGTTGATAGAGTTTGTCAGTTTTATTACGTCCATGCAACCTAGACGCTAGTAGGTAAGGATAGGTCCTAATCCCACCCGAGTATGTGTAGATTGGGTTCGTTTTCCCATGTTCTGCTCCGGATCCGACGCAAAATTTCGGCAGCACCTCCCCGCTATTCTCCTGATACACGTCTCGGCAATAAGCAGAGAGGATGTGTACCCGGAGAACAACAGGGAGGCACTGACAAAATTCTGCATCGGATCCGGAGCAGAGCATATGGGAAAACGAACCCAATCTACACATACTCGGGCTGTCCATGGATAACGTTGGACAATTCGAAAGAATCACGGTTATAAATATGCAAATGAATGCATATTTATAGATGTAACCCTTTCGAACGGGAGACGCATAGTGGTCATGCATACTGATGATTGAAGACACCTATAGCTAGCAAGTTTCATCGGCACGAAGACCGGAACAGAGCAAATGAAGGGGGAGAGGAGGAGATGTTATTTGTGCTCACCCCCGAACGTAGGGGCGGAGCTCGTCGAACGCACGTGGAGGTCGTCGAACACCAGACCCTCACAGCGACGAAACAACTGCACATTTAAATCCACCCGATCAACACAAATATATATGATGTTTTTCATAACAAAATCGGAAAATATATGACATAACTCATAATTCACAAATATATGACCCCGTCGGCCTCTGGAAGGCCGAAAAGCACCTTTTCGGTCAACAGGAGGCCGAAGAGGTGTCGGGGGTCGGGGGTGTCATGTCTGGGTGTCGTGGTGTCAAAAGGACAAAGATAAATTCAAAACGGATGTAGTAGTAGTAAATTATGTCTATCATCAGAAAGTCATAAAAGATATCCATGTCCAATACTAGGACAAACGATGTAGATAATATTTTACTATATACAGCATGTCTCCCTTAAAAAAACCTAAACAACATTTTTTTCCTTTGCTGAAATAACATAACAACATTCTTTATATTACTTTGCAGTAGTGGATGTAACATTACATCTTTCACCAACGGCGTAAAGAAACTGATTGAAATGATAACGGCTGATTGAACTAATTAATGCAAAACTATCCCCAGGGCTAGCTACCCAATCACATTATGCAGCACAGCGTGATCCTTTGCATCCAGTGGAACAAGCTAGCTGAGACCTATGGTGTATTCTCACTCCAAACTAGCAGTAATCACGACCCAAGCCGTGCTCATAGGCACCTGCAAGGGCAGAGAGGCGCTCTATTTTTTATCCTTGTGGTCAGCGAGGCCCTGCAAAGAGGTTTTCTTCTTCTAGTTAACGAACAGTCAACTAATCGATTTAATCATCTAGGACAACACATGAGTACAGCAGCAGCAGGCATATAGACAAGTCCCTACCACCGCCATGAACGTCTGCGGATCAGACTAGCATGGATCTGCTTGCTACCAACCAACAATTAACCTCCATAAACAAAAACAAAAACAAAAAATGCAAGGAACCAACAGGAGCATCTCATGGGCATTTATGTATCAAACTAGTAGTTGATTAACTACACAAATACCTCATTGTTCTTGCTATACTGCTACTAGCACGGTGAGGGAAGAAAATAAAAGAAAATATCCAGCAGTACAGGAATGGAGAGTCCGTGTGCTACAAGAATCGTTGGCTGTAGCAGTACAAGAAACGAGTTATAGATTTTCTGCATCAAGTTCAGTCCAAGAACAGGAGCACTAAGCAACCAACCAAGGGAATAAATAAATTAGAGAGCAGAGTCCCTGGATTGTACATGTTCTTCTCAACACAAGGCCATAACAGGTTCTTTAGAATGCAGAATTTGACGTTGGTGTGCCATATCCCATAGCAATAGGAACTGACTTGGAATGCATGAAGGATATGAACGGAACTTTCAAGATAAATAGGTCTTCTATGTTAAGAAATAGAATAAATAACTCTGAATAATAGTGTTCATCCTCTGAATAAATAACTCTGAATAATTCTTTTTGTTTGACAGCCACAACTAGCAGTACATGGTTGAAACAAATCATACGGAAATTAGTCCGGATATAAAAAAAAGTAGAAGAACTAGGCCATCAGTAGCACATGATCATGATCTGCCATAGCAGAACACAAGCACCACTTACACTTGGTACTTTTCTGCAAGTAGGAACACCAGCACAACACTAGCACATGGGCTAGTAGTACTGGATGCACCAACTAGCATCGACCATATTCATTTTAAACCACATAACAACTACATAGAGCATATTCATTTTAAACTGAAACACCAACTAGATTATAGGAAGAACTAGTACATGCTATAATCACAGGAACTAGTACCTGCTATAACTACTAAAGACAAATAGAACAAATCATAGTTATGAGAGTAACAGATAATTAAGCTAAGCCAAGAGAGCATATCATGACAGTGAGTATATGTAGGTAAATGGACCAACACCAGCAGCCAGCCAACTAGAGATCAAACCAGTGACTCCAGTAACCAAAATTAACAATTAACAGGAGTGTATATCAACTATAAGCAGTAGCTTATATGCAAACAAGGGCATATCAACCTGTTCAGTGACCAAGAACCCTAGGAAATTGGGGGAAACCAAGGCGGAGACGCCGGCGCTGGGGGGGGGGTAGGAGGAGGCGGAGTAGCTACCTCTCCCGGCGGCGACGGTGTGCTGGACCTGGCGGCGGCGCTGGGCGCCGTCGGGGCGGGCTGTGGTGGAGGACGCCGGGGCGGGCTGCGGTGGAGGGGCGGGCGCCGGGGCGCGCTGCGGTGGCGTGGCTGGGTGTGTGGGGCGGGCGCCGGGGCTGGCGGCGGTGGAGGGGCTGGGGTGGTGGGGCGGGCCCGGGGCTGGCGGCGGTGCTGGGGTGGCGGGGCTGCGGTGGAGGTGGCGGCGCCGGGCTGGGGAGGCGGGGCTGGGTGGTGGGGGCGGCGCCGGGGCTGGGGTGCGGGGCTTGCGGTGAGGGCAGGCGCCGGGGCTCGCGGCGGTTCTGGGCGGGAACGGCAGGGCTGGAACGGGGCTGGGCGGGAACGGGGCTGGGGTTGTGGGTGGGTGAGGTGGGGGGGGGGAGAGAGAGAGGGGTGGGGCCGGGCTGCAGGGAGAGATAGGGGTGGGGCCGGGCTGGGCTTTGCCATCAGCCAGCGGATGGCAAAGAACCCACCCCTTTGCCATCTGCTAACAGACGGCAAAGAGTTCTTTGCCGTCTGCCAGCAGACGGCAAAGGGGGTGACCGTTAGACAACCCCCGCCGTGACGCCGTGGGCCCCCCTCTCACCTCTTTGCCGTCTGTCAGCAGACGGCAAAGAATTGGCAGATGGCAAAGAGCTTGACCTAGCCAGTGCTGTGCCCCGTGGGGTCCACATTGGTCTTTGCCGTCTGCTGGCAGACGGCAAAGAACTCTTTGCCGTCTGCCAGCAGACGGCAAAGAAGTGGCAGATAGCAAACACACTCTTTGCCATCAGCTGGTTCTTTGCCGTCTGCTTTGGCAAGACAGACGGCAAACAGCCTCTTTGCCATCAGCTGGCAGACGGCAAAGAGCTGGCAGATGGCAAAGACCCTGATTCCAGTAGTGATTGGTGTAAAGCGCATGAATAAACTTCATGCAGATGGGCTTTTGGAATCACTTGATTATGAATCATTTGATACTTGCAAACCATGCCTCATGGGCAAGATGACTAAAACTCCGTTCTCCGGAACAATGGAGCGAGTTGATGACTTATTGGATATAATACATATCGATGTATGCGGTCCGATGAGTGTTGAAGCACGCGGTGGGTATCGTTATTTTCTGACCTTCACAGATGATTTGAGTAGGTATGGATATATCTACTTGATGAAACACAAGTCCAAAACATTTGAAAAGTTCAAAGAATTTCAGAGTGAAGTGGAGAATCATTGTAACAAGAAAATAAAGTTTCTACGATCCGATTGCGGAGGCAAATATTTGAGTTACAAGTTTGGCCTTCATTTAAAATAATGTGGAATTGTTTCACAACTCACACCACCTGGAACACCACAGCGTAATGGTGTGTCCGAACGTCATAACTGTAATTTATTAGATATGGTGCGTTCTATGATGTCTCTTACCAATTTACCACTATCGTTTCAGGATTATGCATTAGAGACAACTGCATTCACGTTAAATAGGGCACCATCTAAATCCATTGAGACGACACCACATGAACTATGGTTTGGCAAGAAACCAAAGCTGTCGTTTCTTAAAGATTGGGGATGCGACGCTTATGTCAAAAGGCTTCAGCCAGATAAGCTCGAACCCAAATCGGAGAATTGCGTCTTCATAGGATACCCTAAAGAAACTATTGGGTACACCTTCTACCACAGATTCGAAGGCAAAAATCTTTGTTGCTAAGAATGGGTCCTTTCTAGAGGAGTTTCTCTCGAAAGAAGTGAGTGGGAGGAAAGTAGAACTTGATGAGGTAATTGTACCATCTCTCGAATTGGAAAGTAGTACATCAGAGAAAACTGTTCCCGTGATGCCTACACCAACTAGAGAGGAAGCTAATGATGATGATCATGAAACTTCAGATCAAGTTAGTACTGAACTTCGTAGGTCGACCAGAGCATGATCCGCACCAGAGTGGTACGGTAATCCTGTCCTGGAAGTCATGTTACTAGACCAAGGCAAACCTATGAACTATGAAGAAGCTATGATGAGCCTAGATTCCGACAGATGGCTTGAGGCCATGAAATATGAGATAGTATCCATGTATGAGAACAAAGTGTGGAATTTGGTGGACTTGCCCGATGATAGGCAGGCCACTGAAAATAAATGGATCTTCAAGAGGAAGACGAACACTGATGGTAATGTTACTATCTTCAAAGCTCGACTTGTCGCAAAAAGGTTTTCGACAAGTTCAAGGGGTTGACTACGATGAGACTTTCTCACCGGTAGCAATGCTTTAGTCTGTCCGAATCATGTTAGAAATTGCCGCATTTTATGATTATGAAATCTGGGATATGGAGGTCAAAACTACGTTCCTTAATGGATTTCTGAAAGAAGAGTTGTATATGATGCAACCAGAAGGTTTTGTCGATCCTAAAGATGCTAACAAAGTGTGCAAGCTCTAGATATCCATCTGTGGACTGGTGCAAGCATCTCAGAGTTGGAATATACGCTTTGATGAGGTGATCAAATGTGACACCCTGGTTTTCGCACCTGTTTTTTTTTCTTTCGCGGGATCTGACTCCTGTCGACTTTTTTCTCGGTGTTATCGGATTTTATCTAGCTCTTGGGTAGATGAAGATGGTCATTTAGCCTTGCCTTCCCTATCCAATGAGAGATTCTCTCCAGTCTACCCTTGCCACCCAAGACATATTCTCAGGACTTTGCCACCGAAACCATACCTTCCGAGTTACCGGAAGGGAAATGCTAATCTTTCCAGTTACAAAGGAACCCCAATTTCCTTTGATCTGATGGCTCCCAAACTTTTCCCAGTGATCACCCTATCTTTGTAAACCCTGGATATGCAAAAATATTGCCAAGTCATTTGCAATATTTTTCATTTATAATTAATTCCTTTTTCTGCCAGTTAAAGGAATTAAATCCAGGAAAATATCTATCCATCCCCAAAGTTCATGAAAACTTGTGGAGATATTCTTTGTGATTATATTGAGCTCTCATAAAAATATTGGCCATAATTAAATAAGGGAAATTGCATTTTCCTATTTAACGCCAATATTTCATTTTGGGCCCTTTCTAAAGGAACTACCATTTTGGTAGCCAGGAAAAATCCCAAATAATTTGTGTTGCTTCTCCAATCCATATATTCACCATTTCCATCAAATCTAAAGTTCCATAGTTCAAGGTTTGAGCACATAATCCATCTGCAAATTCTGTCTAGATTTGCAGTTTGCAATGGAAGTGCTTGAACCCTTGATCTATTTGAGCTGAAATTTTTCATGGTGGTTAACATTGCTTAATCACTCATGGAAACCAAAAATCAGCTCAATCCATCCATCCATGCATCCACAGCAATTTTCCTAAGTTTCTGTCCATTTTAAAGCTCTGTGAAGGAAGTACCACTTTGGCATTTCCAAATGAGCTTAAATTTTTCCAGCATCTCCATATATTCAAATAGTCACTCTCCACCAAAATTAACTTCATTTCATCAAGCCAGATGAGTGCAGCTTCGAAATCCAGTTTCTGGACCAATTCTTGGTTTGTGAAGGAAGTGTATGCAAATGGGGTCTAAATGACTTCAAATTTTGCAAGCATATACTCCTTCCTACCACATCTCAATATGGCAAGGCCTCAGCTTCAATTACCTCTCCATTTTACCTCAGTTATTGCCCCAAGTTTCTATCTAGAAACTATTCTGGACCCCCTCGACCACTCCAGAGCCTTCCTGGTCCATCCAATGATCCAGCCCATCTAATTGAGCAGTGAGGCACATGTTTCACAAGGCCTGACAGGCAGACACGGGCCAGAGTGTGCGGTGCACGCGTTGACCGCGTGAACAGCTGAGAGAAACAGTGCTCTACGCGGTCGTCGCGTCGGCCAGCTCGCTTCGGCCAGCTTCGGCTTGTCCCGGCATGTCCGACGGCTCCGCAGAGGCCGCGTGCCCACTCTGCAGCACCTTCCCCCTCCAGTTTCTTCCTCGCCGCGCCGCGACAATCTCCGCCACTATGCGCCCGTGACCCGTGCCGTCATTTTCCTCTGTCTTTTCATCCTCGAGCTCTCCCAAAGCTGCTGCTGCCTTCTCCACGCTCCCGGAGGCTCTGCCGACATTGCCTCCGTCCTCCGTGTGTCCCCGAGCGCCAGTGCGCCGATGAGGACGCCACGGTAGCCGTGGTTATCGCCTCGCTCGGCCGGCTATAAATAGCCCGGCCGGAGCTCTCCCCGAGCACCACCACCACCTGCAGGTCCTCCCCGCCTTCAGTTTGCTCCGGGGCAGGCTGTAGCCTCAGCCCCGAGCTCACCATCGCCACCTACTGCCGCCATGCACCGCCGCGACGCCAACCCTCCCCGCCTCCGCCGAGCCTACCGCCGGGATCCCCAGTCTCTGGCGACCATTCCTGGCCTGTCTCCCATCGATTTTCCCCACCAGAGCTGCCCAATCGTCCGGCCCCGCCGCCCTCTGTCTCTTCCCGTCGCCGCGCCTCCCATCACCCCCGCCGCCCGTGCTGGCCGCAGCTGGACGCGGTGGTCGCCGGCGACCCCGTCCGCGCCGTCCCTGGCCGGCTAACCCGTCGGAGCGCCCACAGCTCACCGGGGCTCGAGCCCAGCCGCGGCATCGGACAGGTGGAGCGGGGGAAGAAGATGCCCCTGCAGGAGGGCCTAGCCCATCAGTGGCTCCACCCCCCACCTCTCTTTTTTTAAAGGCAGGCCGAGTGGGCCGGCCCAGGAGCAACATCAGCAGCGGCGGTGGGATTCAGCCCGAGCCGGCCCAGCTGCACAGTTGCATTTATTCTTTTCCAGAAAAAAACCCAGCCAGGGACCCAGAAGTAGGTAAAATATTTACAGACAGGTCCCTTCACTTCAACCCCTCACAACTTTTCATCCGTAACTCCGATTGAGGTGAATCCAACGCCCACTTCTTCATCTCTTCGAGCCCGTTCCGATGGTATCATTTTCATAATGTTTTCACGCTATGAAAATGACCATTTTGCCCTTGCCCTCTATCAGCCCTCCGAGAGAGAATCGCTTCCGGCGAATTCTTCCGCGGACTCTCCACACTTCTCCCCGGAGTATTCTTCGACCCTAGGCAAGCCGACCATCTGATATATGCCCTAAAGCATTACTCTGTGATATTTCTTGCATGTTTAAATTAATATGCTTGTGCTTGTCTGTGTAGTAGTGAGCTGTATGTGACTCTGACGAATCCTTGCTTGCACTTTCTTCGGTCACGGCACCACACCTGTGTTCTGAGCTATTTCTGGCCGTCCGGGGTGGATGCCAACTTTTATTTCTCTTGTCAGGAACTGTCCGTGTTCTGAGCTGCTTTTCGGCCGTCTCGGGCAGCTGTTGAATTTCTTTCCGTAGCAGTGACCCTATGCTCTGAGCTGTTTCTCGGCCGTATTAGGGAGCTGCTACATTCTTCTTATCAACACCGTCTCATGCTCTGAGCTGCTTTCCAGCCATCTTGAGCCGGGGTTGAGTTATTTCGTTAATGTCCCAGATCTGAGTTGTAGAGACTGTTCTGGTGGCTGCTGGTTTCTTTGCCGGTTTTATGCAAGGGTTCCGACGGTCGTAACTTACAGCTAGTAATTGTAAGGTGATGACTTGCCATTTAAATCTTGTTTCACTAAGGACTCATTGTGATGCTACATGGAGATAGGTTGTTATGCTTCCACAGTTGTTACCCCATACATAGTTACCACCATGTTAAGTTATTCATGATGAATATCCATGCTTCCTAAGTACTTGCAAAAACTAAACCTAGTCGGTTGATCCTGAGTCACCTGTCCGGACTTATCCATGCAACCACATTTGCTGGTATGGGACGGCCTTGACTTGGTCTGATCGCGTGCTCTTTTATCGGTAACGCCAAATATGGAAGGTTATGCGTGCGTGCTACCCTGGCCTGGTGGGCGACGATAACCTTGTGAGCCCAATTGAGTTATTTACCCGCGTCCCCATTTGGGACAGATTAGTTGGCCACGACGGTGGCAGATGTCATGAGATGACACAGGGGCCACCCAGGACATGACCCTGGGAGGGTATGATTGTCGGTGGTGTCGGTGCTACGGTGGAGGAGTCACGGCCTCACAGGTCAGACGGGTTTCGTTGGAGCAACACTGGTCCACCCGAATGGGATCACGAGGTCAGGTGCTCCATGGTGTGGGTAAACTGCGCAACCTCTGCAGAGTGTAAGAATCTATTCGAATAGCCGCGTCCACGGTATTGGACAATCCGTCCAGACCTCACTCGGTGGTCAACCGAAACAGTAATAATAATGATGGAAGAACTCATCTTATGATCAGAAGTACTAGATGATTCATGAGTATTCTGAGGATTGTAAGACAACCCGGAAAAGAGTAAGTTTATCAGATTTACAGTGGAGATGCATAGCCATCGGATGATGTCAGGAGTATGATATGTTAGCCATTGGATGGCTATGAAAGAGACGGTCGGATGACCGAAAGATTTGGATTGGATCATGAGAATGTTCGGAGTATGGATTATTTACTTGATATGCTTTACTTTACTGTATTCTACTTTAGTAGTTGTCTTGCTGGATAATTCTGCTATGGCATGATAATCAATGTTGCTAGCTAGTTATGCCATGTCATGATAATATTGCTCTAATAACAAATGCATGCTTGAATGCCATAGATTGCTTTGCTTGGTGTATATGTTAGTTTGGTTTGCTTGCGAGTACATTCAAAAGTACTCAACGACCTTTAACGTGGCCAGGTTCACATAAGGATCCGTCGTCCGTCGTCGAGGAGCCGGAGCATTTGCGAGCTAGGAGAGTAACCCAGTCAGATCCCAGTGGATTGGAGCCGCACCAGGACCATGCTGCCTTAGATAGAGCTTTTCCGCTGCCATCACTCTTGTGTAATATCATGTAAGACTTGTATACCCATTAATAGAAATGCATGTGTTCATGATACTTGTTGTAAGCGCGCATGCCAGAGTGATTTCCTGGGCTGGCATGCGTGGCGACCGTCCGGCTATAGTGGTAATCAGGCGGGGCGCCACAGCGGGTGGTATCAGAGCAGCCAGGCTGATTGTAGGTTACCCCTAGCTGGCCTTCATTGTCTTGTGCTCTGTGGAAAGCCAAGATGGATTTCAGCCATCTTTGCCAAGCAGGCACGGCTACTATTGATCATAAGGCAACCTCATAGGTCTTTGGCTCCATCAGATGCCATCTCTCGTGGCCTTTGCCTCCGGTAAGAAATGCTCGCACCCGGCAACGACCCATGAGCCCTGAACCCCTAGGCAAACCAGATATCCTTACCCTGCTTGCTAGCCATGGCATTCCTCTCCTTAAATCCAGTTTCCTTTGGGAAACGCCTATAAATTCCATCTTTTCCCTGACAACCCTAGGATCGTTAACTAAGCCATTTTGGCTATGGTCGTGTGTCGAGTTTGATGTTCCCTAAGGAAGTAGTAGGAGCTTGACACCAGTGCTACTAGGAGCATTGTGTGGTTTCGCTTCTAAATCCTTAGAGGTGCATCGAGTGCGCTAGGCTAGTTATACTAGTGGATCCTCGGCCACATATGTAAGGTCCGCAAATATTTGAGCTTTATTTGCTTTTGGTTTTTCGCGGTTTTTGTTTCTTTTGTCGGTTCCGTTCACTTCGACTGGATCCATCCGCAAGTGCCATCAAGAAGACCAGCATACAACTGGGATAATACCCAATAATCCCAATTCAGCAAGAGTCAAGTCAAGCCAACTGCCTGATATTCAGAACATTATCACCGGATCTGTCAAGAATGAAGAATGGGTCAGAAGCAGAATCTGTAGACAAGGCCAGAGTATACCTGAAAGAGTTGGCTTCAGAACAGATCATGCCTAAGGAGCAGTCAGATGAGCTACCAAGAATGAACACCAGTAAGGACAAATTACACGGTCCTCAATGCAAGGATTATTACAGTCAGTGAACCTTGAGTCCTTTCTCAATGGACTCAAGAATCATTTATTACCCACCGAAGATATATTTCAAGAATATGAATGTGCCAAGTGCAGCAACAAAACTACGGTACATTGATACAAACTTCAAAGCAAATCTTGAAGTTCACCGGTGCAAATACAAAATTTTCTGGGCACTGTGACAAGGTTTGCAAGGAAATATGAATGCGTTCGCGGTTGCCCAGAATCAATGAGAACTTCACATGCTTAGAAGATCAGCTAAACCGAATGGAATTATCTGTCACCTGCTTATTATTGGCAACACTTAGTTTGAATACAAAGGGTGTTCTGAATTAATTAACAACATGAAGTCTGCATCAGTTGTGCAGCCTTTACAGCAGCAATGATCAGACCAGCAGAGGACAAGAGATGTGCATGACCAACGGAACATCTTCAGTCAAGGTATGGCCTATACCAAGTTTGGCTCCGCTATGGGTAAAATTCTGGATACTTCGGAAGGAAGCCAGAATCGGCCATAGCTCCGACTGCGTACACAGTGAAAGGCTTCTGGTATAAGAAACCCAGCCTTCCTCCGCAAGACACTAGACTGCCAATCTTACTTGGTATGCCACTTGGTGAGAAAAATCTTCTGGGATACAACACTCGCATCTTTTCAGCATGCTACTTTAGCAGAAGCTTCGAGCATAAGGGACTCAGCCTTCTTCAACACACCCCGTGCCCACGACAATCGTGTCAGAAGCATGAACTAGCCCAGACACCAGTCTGCCTCGGAACTCAGTGGTTATGAAAGGATTTATCCTACACCTGCATATGTTGTGAGCATGCAGTCCAATGGATCAGTTCATGCGAGCCACTTGTACACGGGAATGACTATGTTCAGAGAAACATTGGCCCCATGTTGAAAAGAAGAATATGAGCACAGCAACCCCTACGAGATATGCAAGAGCAAGTTGTGAGAATGAGCCCGACCAACCAGGAAAACAATCAAGGAGCCGTGTTGGCAGGTCATTATAGGTCCATCAAAGGAATCTTCAAGAACAAAGAAGTGGTGGACAAACAACCTCCGTGATGGTCAACAAGACACAGCTTCACAGACAGAGTGGTATTACCAATCCATGTCAGACCCTTGCATATGCGGCCACAACAATGCAGCCAGCATGCCGCACTCATCATGAATATGGGCCATCAACCAAGACAAGAGGCCATGCTCCAAAAGATACACTAGATGTTAGCGATACTATGTTTAGCTCGGTGGTCACAACAAGGACTACAGAGGCTATATATGACAGAGTTATCTCCCCGAGCGACAGAGTTTGAAACAAGACATTTAGATAGAATGGCTCAATGCACATCAGCATCAATAGCTCAATGTCATTGGAATAAGAGATCACTGTCTATGATTACTTTGTGATCATGCCTGACACTTCAGTTGGGATACAGTAGCAATAGCTCGGTCATGTTGTTCCTTGAATTGTGGATCAGCTAAGAACTTAGTCAGAATGCCGAAGACAAAAGGAAATGTCAGTACGAAACCCACAGCCAGACTGAGTATTCTGACACAGCAACAAGAAAGTCACCCCTAGTCACTCGAGGCCATACGTGCACGTGAGCCTGGTACTAGGAAAGGATGTCTTGCCCGTGACAGTCAGGGTACGAAGCATTGCAATAAAACCCAAAGCAGATACTTCCAGGCCAGGGAAACCGAGTTGTTTGTTAGTATTACCCGCTACCCCACCCAGTAACACCACTGCCAGGAAAAAAGGTACACCTAACAGGAAAGAGCAGGATTCAAGGAAGCGGTGTGCAAAGACAACACATGGTTCATCAGAAGAGGCAGTTAAAAGGTCAGTGAACCCAACGAAGACAAGACAAATGATGGATCCAAGTCACACACACATAAGTCCCCTTCACTGGGAGGTAAGTCCGAAAATCTCGAGGACGAGATTTTCTTAAGGGGGTAGGTTTGTGAGACCCTGGTTTTCGCTCCTGTTTTTCTTTCTTTCGCGGGATCTAACTCCCGTCTTTTTTCTTGGTGTTATCGGATTTTCTCTAGCTCTTGGGTATATGAAGATGGTCATTTAGCCTTGCCTTCCCTATCCAACCAGAGATTCTCTCCAGTCTACCCTTGCCACCCAAGACATATTCTCAGGACTTTGCCACCGAAACCCTACCTTCCGAGTTACCGGAAGGGAAACCCTAATCTTTCCAGTTACAAAGGAACCCCAATTTACTTTGATCTGATGACTCCCAAACTTTTCCCAGTGATCACCCTATCTTTGTAAACCCTGGATATGCAAAAATATTGCCAAGTCATTTGCAATATTTTTCATTTATAATTAATTCCTTTTTCTGCCAGTTAAAAGAATTAAATCCAGGAAAATATCTATCCATCTCCAAAGTTCATGAAAACTTGTGGGGATATTCTTTGTGATCATATTGAACTCTCATAAAAATATTGGCCATAATTAAATAAGGGAAATTGCATTTTCCTATTTAACGCCAATATTGCATTTTGGGACCTTTCTAAAGGAACTACCATTTTGGTAGCCAGGAAAAATCCCAAATAATTTGTGGAGCTTCTCCAATCCATATCTTCACCATTTTCGTTAAATCTAAAGTTCCATAGTTCAAGGTTTGAGCACAACATCCATTTGCAAATTCTGTCCAGATTTTCAGTTTGCAAAGGAAGTGGTTGAACCCTTGATCTATTTGAGCTGAAATTTTTCATGGTGGTTAACATTGTTAAATCACTCATGGAAACCAAAAATCAGCTCAATCCATCCATCCATGCATCCGTAGCAATTTTCCTAAGTTTCTATCCATTTCAAAGCTCTGTGAAGGAAGTACCACTTTGGCATTTCCAAATGAGCTGAAATTTTCCCAGCATCTCCACATATTCAATTCATCACTCTCCACCAAAATTGACTTCATTTAATCAAGCCAGATGAGTGCAGCTTCAAAATCCAGTTTCTGGACCAATTCTTGGTTTGTGAAGGAAGTGTATGCAAATGGGGTCTAAATGACTTCAAATTTTGCAAGCATATACTCCTTCCTACCACATCTCAATATGGCAAGGCCTCAGCTTCAATTACCTCTCCATTTTACCTCAGTTATTGCCCCAAGTTTCTATCCAGAAACTATTTTGGACCCCCTCGACCACTCCAGAGCCTTCCTTGTCCATCCAATGATCCAGGCCATCTAATTGAGCAGTGAGGCACATGTTTGACAAGGCCTGACAGGCAGACGTGGGCCAGAGCGTGCGGTGCACGTGGTGACCGCGTGAACAGCTGAGAGAAAAAGTGCTCTACGCGGTCGTCGCGTCGGCCAGCTCGCTTCGGCCAGCTTCGGCTTGTCCCAGCGTGTCCAACGGCTCCGCAGAGGCCGCGTGCCCACTCTCGAGCACCTTCCCCCTCCAGTTTCTTCCTCGCCGCACCGCGACAAGCTCCGCCACTGTGCGCCCATGACCCGCACCATCGTTTTCCTCTTACTCTTCCGCCCCGAGCTCTCCTGAAGCTGCTGCTACCTTCTCCATGCTCCTGGAGGCTCTGCCGACATCGCTTCTGTCCTCCGTGTGTCCCCGAGTGCCAGTGCACCGATGAGGATGCCATGGTAGCCGTGGTTATCGCCTCGCTCGGCCGGCTGTGAATAGCCCGGTCGGAGCTCTCCCCAAGCTCCACCACCACCCGCAGGCCCTCGCCTCCTTCAGTTTGCTCCAGGGCAGGCCGTAGCATCGGCCCCGAGCTAACCATCGCCGCCTACTGCCGCCGTGCACCACCGCGACCCCAACCCTCCCCGCCTCCACCGAGCCTACCGCCGGGATCCCCAGTCTTCGGAGACCCTCCCTAGCCTGTCTTCCCCACCAGAGCTGCCCAATCATCCGGCCCCGCCGCCCTCTGTCTCTTCCCGTCGTCGCGCCTGCCATCACTCTCGCCGCCAGTGCTGGCCGCAGCTGGACGCGGTGGTCGCCGGGGACCCCATCCACGCCGTCCCTGGCCGGCTAACCTGTCGAAGCGCCCACAGCTCACCGGAGCTCGAGCCCAGCCGCGGCATCAGACAGGAGGAGCGGGGGAAGAAGATGCACCTGCAGGCAGGCCTAGCCCATAAGTGGCTCCACCCCCTCCACTGTTTTTTTAAAAGGCAGGGCGAGTGGACCGGCCTAGGAGCAACAGCAGCAGCGGCGGTGGGATTCAGCCCGAGCCGGCCTAGCTGCACAGCTGCATTTATTCCTTTCCAAAAAAAAAACCAACCAGGGACCCAGAAGTAAGTAAAATATGTACACACAGGTCCCTTCACTTCAGCCCCTCACAACTTTTCATCCGTAACTCCGATTGAGGTGAATCCAACGCCCACTTCTTCATCTCTTCGAGCCCGTTCCGATGGTATCATTTTCATAATGTTTTCACACTATGAAAATGACCATTTTGCCCTTGCCCTCTATCAGCCCTCCAAGAGAGAATCACTTTCGGCGAATTCTTCCACGGACTTTCCACACTTCTCCCCAGAGTATTCTTCGACCCCAGGCAAGACGACCATCTGATATATGCCCTAAAGCATTGCTCTGTGATATTTCTTGCATGTTTAAATTAATATGCTTGTGCTTGTCTGTATAGTAGTGAGCTGTATGTGACTTTGATGAATCCTTGCTTGCACTTTCTTCGGTGACGGCACCACGCCTGTGTTCTGAGCTGTTTCCGGCCGTCCGGGGTGGATGCCGACTTTTATTTCTCTTGTCAGCAACTATCCGTGTTCTGAGCTGCTTTCCGGCCGTCTCGGGCAGCTATTGAATTTCTTTCCGTAGCAGTGACCCTATGCTCTGAGCTGTTTCTCGGCCGTCTTAGGGAGCTGCTACATTCTTCTTATCAACACTGTCTCATGCTCTGAGCTGCTTTCCAGCCGTCTTGAGCCGGGGTTGAGTTATTCCGGTAATGTCCCAGATCTGAGTTGTAGAGACCATTCTGGTGGCTACTGGTTTCTTTGCCGGTTTTATGCAAGTGTTCCGACGGTCGTAACTTACAGCTAGTACTTGTAAGGTGATGACTTGCCATTTAAATCCTGTTTCACTAAGGACTCATTGTGATGCTACATGGAGATAGGTTGTTATGCTTCCACAGTTGTTACCCCATACATAGTTACCACCATGTTAAGTTATTAATGATGAATATCCATGCTTGCTAAGTACTTGCTAAAACTAATCCTAGTTGGTTGATCCTGAGTCACCTGTACGGACTTATCCGTGCAACCACATTTGCCGGTATGGGATGGCTTTGACTTGGTCTGATCGTGTGCTCTTTTATTGGTACCGCCAACTAGGGAAGGTTATGCATGCTTGCTACCCTGGCCCGGTGGGCGATGATAACCTTGTGAGCCCAGTTGAGTTATTTCCGGCGTCCCCGTTTGGGACAGTTTAGTTGGCCACGACGGTGGCAGGTGTCACGAGGTGACACAGGGGCCACCCAGAACATGACCCTGGTAGGGTATGATTGTCGGTGGTACGGTGGAGGAGTCACGGGTCAGGCGGGTTTCGTTGGAGCAACACTGGTCCACCCGAATGGGATCACGAGGTCAGGTGCTCCATGGTGTGGGTAAAGTGCGCAACCTCTGCAGAGTGTTAGAATCTATTCGAATAGCCACATCCACGGTATTGGACAGTCCATCCAGACCTCACTAGGTGGTCAACCGAAACAGTAATAATAATGATGGAAGAACTCGTCTTATGATCGGAAGTACTCAATGATTCATGAGTATTCTGAGGATTGTAAGGCAACCCAGAAAAGAGTAAGTTTGTCATATTTACAGTGGAGATGCATAGCCATCGGATGATGTCAGGAGTATGATATGTTAGCCATGGGATGGCTATGAAAGAGACGGTCGGATGACCGAAAGAGTTGGATTGGATCATGAGAATGTTCAGAGTATGGATTATTTACTTGATATGCTTTACTTTACTGTATTCTACTTTAGTAGTTGTCTTGCTGGATAATTCTGCTATGGCATGATAATCAATGTTGCTAGCTAGTTATGCCATGTCATGATAATATTTCTCTAATAACAAATGCATGCTTGAATGCCATAGATTGCTTTGCTTGGTGTATATGTTAGTTTGGTTTGCTTGCAAGTACATTCAAAAGTACTCAGCGCCTTTAACGTGGCCAGGTTCACATAAGGATCCGTCGTCCGTCATCGAGGAGCCGGAGCGTTCGCGAGTTAGGAGAGTAACCCAGTCAGATCCCTGTGGATTGGAGCCGCACCAGGACCATGCTGCCTTAGATAGAGCTCTTCCGCTGCCATCACTCTTGTGTAATATCATGTAATACTTGTATACCCATTAATAGAAATGCATGTGTTCATGATACTTGTTGTAAGTGCGCATGCCAGAGTGATTTCCTGGGCTGGCATGCGTGGCGACCGTCTGGCTACATTGGTAATCAGGCGGGGTGCCACATCAAAGCATATGGTTTTATACAGACTTACGGTGAAGCCTGTATTTACAAGGAAGTGAGTGGGAGCTCTGTAGCATTTCTGATATTATATGTGGATGGCATATTATTGATTGGAAATGGTATAGAATTTCTGGATAGCATAAATGGATACTTGAATAAGAATTTTAATGAAAGACCTCGGTGAAGCTATTTATGTATTGGGTATCAAGATCTATAGGGATAGATCGAGATGCTTAATAGGACTTTCACAAAGCACATACCTTGGCAAAGTTTTGAAGACGTTGAAAATGGGTCAGTCAAAGAAAGGGTTCTTGCCTATGTTGCAAGGTGTGAAGTTGAGTAAGACTCAAAACCCGACCACGGCAGAAGATAGAGTGAGAATGAAAGTCATTCCCTATGCCTCAGCCATAGGTTCTATAAAGTATGCCATGCTGTGTACCAAACCTGTTGTGTACCTTGCCATGAGTTTGGCAAGGGGGTACAATAGTGATCCAGGAGTAGATCACTAGACAACGGTCAAGATTATCCTTAGTTACCTAAGAGGACTAAGGAGATATTTCTCGGTTATGGAGGTGATAAAGAATTCATCGTAAAGGGTTACATCGATGCAAGCTTTGACATCGATTCAGATGACTCTGAATCTCATTCTGGATACATATTGAAAGTGGGAGAAATTAGCTAGAGTAGCTCCATGCAGAGCTTTGTAGACATAGAAATTTGCAATATACATGCGGGTGTGAATGTGACAGACCCGTTGACTACACTTCTCTCACAAGCAAAACATGATCACACCTTAGTACTCTTTGGGTGTTAATCACATGGCGATGTGAACTAGATTATTGACTCTAGTAAACTCTTTGGGTGTTGGTCACATGGCGATGTGAACTATGGGTGTTAACAACATGGCGATGTGAACTAGATTATTGACTCTAGTGCAAGTGGGAGACTGAAGGAAATATGCCCTAGAGGCAATAATAAAGTTGTTATTTTATATTTCCTTATTCATGATAAAGGTTTATTATTCATGCTAGAATTTTATTGATCGGAAACTTAAATACATGTGTGAATACATAAACAAATACCGCGTACCTAGTATGCCTCTACTAGACTAGCTCGTTGATCAAAGATGGTTAAGGTTTCCTAACCATAGACATGTGTTGTCATTTGATAACGGGATCACATCATTAGGAGAATGATGTGATGGACAAGACCCACCCGTTAGCTTAGCATAATGATCGTTCATATTATTGCTATTGCTTTCTTCATGTCAAATACATATTCCTTCGACTATGAGATTATGCAAGTCCCGGATACCGGGGGAATACCTTGTGTGCTATCAAACGTCACAACGTAACTGGGTGATCATAAAGATGCTCTACAGGTATCTCCGAAGGTGTTTGTTGAGTTGGCATAGATCAAGATTAGGATTTGTCACTCCGAGTTTCGGAGAGGTATCTCTGGGCCCTCTCGGTAATACACATCATAAGCTTGCAAGCAAATGACTAAGGAGTTAGTCACAAGGTGATGTATTACGGAACGAGCAAAGAGACTTGTCGGTAATGAGATTGAACTAGGTATGAAGATACCGACGATCGAATCTCGGGCAAGTAACATACCGATGGATAAAGGGAATTACGTATGCTGTCATAACAGTTCGACCGATAAAGATCTTCGTAGAATATGTAGGAGCCAATATGGGCATCCAAGTTCCGCTATTGGTTATTAACCAGAGAGGTGTCTCGGTCATGTCTACATAGTTCTCGAACCCGTAGGGTCTGCACGCTTAACGTTCGTTGACGATATAGTGTTATATGAGTTATGTGTTTTGGTGACTGAATGTTGTTCAGAGTCCCGGATGAGATCACGGACATGATGAGGAGTCTCGAAATGGTTGAGAGGTAAAGACTGATATTTAGGATGATGATATTTGGACACTGGAAGTGTTTCGGGACGTACCGGGAAGGAATCGGGTCACCGGAAGGGGTTCCGGGCACCCCTCCGGCAAGTTATGGGCCTTATGGGCCAAAGGAGGGGACAGACCAGCCCACAAAGGGGCTGGTGCGCCTCCTCCCTTGTTTGGCCAGCCCTAGGGAAGGAAAATGGGGTTGACTAGCCTCTCCTGCCTTTCCCTCTCATGGGAGAAAGGAAAGGGGGGGGGGGGCGCCACCCTCCCCTGCCTTTCCCTGCACTCCAAATAAGGAAAGGGGGGCGCGGCTTGGGAGGGACCCCAAGTAGGATTCCTCCTACTTGGGTGCCTCCTTTGGCTGCTTCTCCCTCCCTCCCACCTATATATATGTGGGAGGGGGCGCCTATCACACAACAGACAATTGCCTAGCCGTGTGCGGTGCCCCCCCTCCAGCGTTTACACCCCGGTCATATTTTCGTAGTGCTTAGGCGAAGCCCTGCGGAGATCACTTCACCATCACCGTCACCACGCCGTCGTGCTGCCAGAACTCATCTACTACCTCGCTGTCTTGCTGGATCAAGAAGGCGTAGGATTTCACCGAGCTGAACGTGTGCAGAACGCGGAGGTGCCGTACGTTTGGTACTTGATCGGTTGGAGCGCGAAGAAGTTCGACTACATCAACCGCATTGTTAAACGCTTCCGCTTACGGTCTACAAGGGTACATAGACACTCTCCCCCTATCATTGCTATGCATCTTCATGGATAGATCTTGCGTGTGCGTAGAATTTTTTTTTGTTTTCCATGCAACGTTTCCGAACAATAGATTCATCAAAATAAGCACACAATGCAAAGAAAACAGAATCTGTCAAAAACAGAACAGTCAGTAAAGATTCGAATTGTTCTGATACTTCTGTAACTCCAAAAATCTGAACAATTAGGACAACATAGGCAATTTGTATATAAATCTTGTGTAAAATATTCAGAATTTTTCGTCGCATCTGTAATTTTAAACAATTATTTTACTGGACACAATAGTTTCTGTTTTCCAACAAGATCAAATCAACTATCACCAAAGCTATCCCAAAGGCTTTACTTGGCACAAACACTAATTAAAACATAAAAAACACAATCATAACAGTAGCATAATTTTGCAAACACTCAAGAACAGAAAGAAAAAGACAAAAATAAATTTTATTCATTGGGTTGCCTCCCAACAAGCGCTATCATTTTATGCCCCTAGCTAGGCATAATGCAAAGATCTAAGTGTTGTCATCTTTATTACTAGATCCATAAGATGCCCTCATGATTGATTCATATGGTGGCTTAATTCTTGTTCTAGGGAAGTGTTCCATACCCTTCCTTAGTGGAAATTGAAATTTAATATTGCCTTCTTTCATATCAATCACGGCACGAATAGTGCATAAGAACGGTCTACCAAGAATAATTTGACAAGACGGATTGCAATCAATATCAAGAACAATAATATCTATGGGCACATAATTCCTATTTGCAAGAATAAGAACATCATTAATTCTTCCAATAGGCTTTTTAATAGTAGAATCCGCCATGTGTAAATTTAAAGAACATTCTTCAATATCGGTAAGACCAAGCACATCACATAAAGATTTCGGAATTGTAGAAACACTAGCACCCAAGTCACATAAAGCAAAACACTCATAATTTTTAATCTTGAATTTGATAGTAGGTTCCCATTCATCATGTAATTTTCTAGGAATTTAAATTTCTAATTCCAACTTTTCTTCCAAAGCTTTCATCATAGCATCAACGATACGTTTAGTACAAGCTTTATTTTGTTCATAGGCATGGGGTGAATTTATCATGGATTGCAACAAAGAAATACAATCAATCAAAGAGCAATCTTATATTTACTCATTGGAGGCACCATACGAGACACCACGTTAAACGGTAAAATTAAAGAAAATTGACCGTTCATCTGATATATAATGCGTGTGTGGCCGTTTGATGGAAGCCTGATGCGTGCTCTCCTATCCCACATTAGTGAGACGTCCTCCACTAGGACTCTCTCAATTTCCCTTGAATAAGAAACATGAGGTGTGTCCTCAAAAAAAGAAACGTGAGGTGTGCTCTCCCATGCCAAGCGTGCTCCACTAGGACTCTTCTTTTCCCTTGAATAATAAAAAAGCAAAAAGGCAATCTGAGCGTCTACTAGATTTGACATACACAACGCATCCTCTCCTTGGTCCCTCTCCCTTCCCTTGAATCAGAAATAAAAAAACATGGAAATATGAGCGTCACTGATTTGACATAGGCCGTGGAGCTTTCCTCAAAAGAAGAAAAAAAGAGCGTGTAACTTTTTCCCTAGAAAAAAAGGCAAGAGTCCAAGAAGATTTCAACACGTATTGGTGTATGGCTCTCCGTCCCATATCTCTATCTGCATCCGACAAAGAAAACACATCTTTGTTGCATGTATGTCCTCTGTAATTTCTCTGTTCTCTTCAATTCGTTTATCCCATGAAAAATAAATAGAAATTCATCTTCATGCATGTTGTCATGTCGATCTGGCTGGGACAAGTTCTAATCGGTAGCCCAACGTCGATTTCATGCAGTATATGCTGCACCTTTTTCTTTCCAGCGCAGAAATTCCTTCCACTAATCTTTTGACAATCTGCATCTTGCAGAACGATCGTGTGCATCCGCGGTAACAGCAACTGACATATGTGCAACCCCACTATTGTCTATACCTTGGCGCTAATAGTAGTCTCCCTCATCAACGGTAAGTGAAGATATCCTCTTTTCCTATTTCCAATCATGCAATCAAATCTGCGTTTTCTGTTAATTATATTGGCATCAAGAGATCTTTTATGGTTCTCCGCTATTGTAAAAAAATTGATATTTTTATTGATAATTTGTATAGTGAAGGAGGAAGATGAATCCAGTAGTTTATAAATGCGTATCTTGATCTATACAAGTTAATTATATTCTGCAGTTTACAGTCCAACAGTTTCCAATCAGGCAATCTGATCCACTTTTTAGTATTAATTATATTGGTATTAGAGGATCTTTTATGGTTCTTCAGTGTTGTAAAAAACGAGTTTTTCCAATTGATAATTTGCATAGTGGACGAGGAAGACGAATTCAGCAGTTTATAGTCCAAGCACACCTTGATCTATACAGGTTAGTTTTGCTACATCGATATTTCATTGAATAGATGCCGTGGCATTGCAGTTTTAAAATCATATATATATATATATATATATATATATATATATATATATATATATTTGCGTATTATATCTCGGACGTGTCACATAAGCATCCATAAACCATTACAAGCTTTTCACTCACGCTATCAATGTACACTTAATGGGTTGCAAATTATGCTCCATTATATAGACATACTAAATGGTTAGCAAGAATGCGAGCAAATTTCATCAATTAGGAGAATTGTTTCAGGTTTTATATTAAATGCTATTTTTATTCTTACTGCCGATTAAAGGTGCTGAGCGGGAGCGTCTAGCATCTTAATGGAACAAATCATGTTTGAAATATTCCCCTTTCTTAATTTTATGTATGCCTTCTGCGTTTTTTGAACTGTAATCGCACGCAAAGTCATCAATCCAACATGGCTGTAGATGTTGGTTCACCGCAATACATGCATTCTCATGAAAATTTGTACCCACCTCTAAGTTCACTCTCAATAAATATTTATCTTGAAATTTGTGCAATAAACCATGTATTCTAATATATCTTCTCTTATATACAAGAACCACACGGACATATTATTGCTGCCATATTGTATAGGGACTTTTATAAGGATTTGGTATAGTGAATGATCCATTCTACTAGGAATTGCTATATTTAGTGTTAACACGTCGATGTTAATCCGTCTAAAATTTTGGCTATGCTCGCTACAAAATTCTAAAGGTACTACTGTTACATATTTGGCTATACTGCTCCCTTCATTAAGCGTTTGGGACTACGTTTAAAAAAAGGCAATGACTAGATTTCTTAATAGCTCACTGATCACATATTAATGGTGCCAATGGTCATGCTACACTCATGGTCGTCTAGCAGGATACAGAGGAAGATTTATGGTGATCATGGTGGCATGCTGCAGAGCATCAATTGTCCATCATGCTTGGTTGCTTTATTTGCAGTAGATATGCGGAATTGCATCACGGCTTCACTGTTGTAGGATCTCTGAGTACGCAGTAGAATTTAGGGGATTCTAATTGAGTTGTTTTCTGGACCATTTTCCCCATGCACATGTAATTATACATTGGCCTTTTGACTATAGTTGCAGTGTACCATCCATTAATTATATTAGAGTTATATTTGTGTTTTATCTTTGTGGTATATCTTTACCTTGCTATGTTTTCTTCATTTTCCCTTGGCAGGAAATAGTCGCAAAACTAAATCCCAATACCATACAATGAAGGAAATAAATTTATTATTTTTCAGAGAAATACATAATTTGTTATCTTCATATATTTTTTCAGTAGAATGCGAACAACTAACTGAAGAAGAAAAAACTTCTTATAACAGTTCGTACGAAAAGGATTTCTTAAGTCTAGCACATATCATGAAATCTGTAATTTTTTTAAAATATCAACACATAGCTTTTATCAATCTTTATTTCTAAAGTGGAACCCGTGCGATGCACGGGGTTGATGACTAGTTATCATAATTAAAGTCTTTGCAATCCAAAAGAGTTGGTACATCACTAGTTAAAGTTTTGACCTCTCCAAACCCACTTTTACCAATTTTCTCAACAAGATTTTCACCCTCCAAATTATGGGGATGCCTTCTAACTAAAGTTGACTCTTCTTCAGTCCCTTTTTCATCAATCTTAATTTTACTAAACAAGGAATCAATAGAAGAAACACCAATCACTTTAAGATCTTCATCATTTTTATGAAAGAATTCACTAGAAAACGCTTTTTCTAAAAATTCTGTTTTAGCTTTAAGCATAGCGGTTCTTTTCTTACTATCATCCATAGAAACATATAAAGATTTAATTGATTCTTCAACCTTAGGCACAAAAGCTTTCAACTTGAGATTTTCTACATCATGAGAAATTCTATCAATTCTTCTAGACATATCATCAATCTTACTCAACTTTTCTTCTGTCGTATTATTAAAATTCTTTTGAGCATTGATAAACTCTTTAATATTATTCTCAAGATCAGAGGTGTTCCTATTATTATTATAAGAAGGATTAGCATAGGAATTACCATAATTATTAGAGGAATTTACAGAAAAAGGTCTAGGATTAAAATTACCTCTATAAGCATTGTTATTAAATATGTTTCGCGAGACAAAATTCACATCTACGGCATCACTATTTTGCTCAATCAAAGTAGACAAAGGCACATCATTAAGATCAATAGGAGCACTTTTATTAGCAACCAACTTCATAAGAGCATCAACTTTTTCACTCAAAGAATTTATTTCTTCTACCGAATTAACTTTTTTACTAGTAGGAGCTCTTTTGGTATGCCATTGTGAGTAATTTGCCATAATATTATCAAGCAATTTAGTAGCTTCACCCAAAGTAATTTCCATAAAAGTACCATCCGCGACAGAATCTAAAAGATTTCTAGAAACAAAATTCAATCCCGTAAAAAAAAATTGTATGATCATCCAAAGATTTAAACCATGAGTGGGACAATTTATTAGCATCAATTTCATTATTTCCCAAGATTGTGCAACATGTTCATGCTCAAGTTGCTTAAAATTCATGAGTTGTGTCCTAAGGGAAATAATTTTCACGGGCGGAAAATACTTAGTAATAAAAGCGTCTTTTCACTTATCCCAAGAATCGATACTATTGCGAGGCAAAGAAGAAAACCAAATTTTTGCACGATCTCGCAAAGAAAATGGAAATAATTTCAACTTCACAATATCATTGTCCACATATTTTTTCTTTTGCATATCGCATAATTCCACGAATGTGTTAAGATGGGATGTGGCATCCTTATTAGGAGTACCGGAAAATTGATCTTTCATGACAAGATTCAACAAAGCGACATTAATATCACAAGATTCCGCACTAGTGGCGGGAGGAGCAATAGGAGTGCTAATAAAATCATTATTGTTCGTATTGGAAAAGTCACACAACTTGGTGTTCTCTTGAGTCATTGTGACTACGCAAACAAGATTGCACACAAAACTAGATCTGACGAGGAAACGGCGAACGAAAAAGAGGGCGAATAAAATGGCAAATTTTTGTGAAGTGGGGGAGATGAAAATGAGAGGCAAATGGAAAATAATGTAAATTGCAAGGAGATGGGATTTGTGATTAGGAACCTGGTAGATGTTGATGATGTCTCCCCGGCAACGGCGCCAGAAATTCCTTTTGATGCGACTTGAACTACGTCGGTATTTCCCCAAAGAGTAAGGGATGATGCGGCACAGCTACGGTAGGTATTTTCCCCAGTGATGAGACCAAGGTTATCGATCCAGTAGGAGAACCATGCAACACTACATGAACAATACCTGCACACAAAGAACAAATACTTGCAACCCGACGTAAAAGAGGGGTTGTCAATCCCTCCCGGGTAAAAAGGTAGATAAAATTGTAGTAGATTAGATAAATAGATCTTGCGGGAACGCGAGATAAAATAAATAACAAAAAATGGCAGCAAGGTATTTTTAGGTTTTTGGATTAATAGATCTGAAAATAAAAGCGAATAAAAATAGATCTCGAAGGCAAATATGATAAAGAAGAGATCCAGGGGCCGTAGATTTCACTAGTGGCTTCTGTCGAGAAAAATAGCATACGGCGGGTAAACAAATTACTGTTGGGCAATTGATAGAACTTCAAATAATTATGATGATATCCAGGCAATGATCATTATATAGGCATCACGTCCAAGATTAGTAGACCGACTCCTGCCTACATCTACTACTATTACTAAACACATCGACCGCTATCCAGCATACATCTAGTGTATTAAGTTCATGGAGAAACGGAGTAATGCAATAAGAATGATGACATGATGTAGACAAGATCTATTCATGTAGGAATAGACCCCATCTTGTTATCCTTAATAGCAACGATACATATGTGTCATTTCCCCTTCTGTCATTGGGATTGAGCACAGTAAGATCGAACCCATCACAAAGCACCTCTTCCCATGGCAAGAAAAATCGATCTAGTCGGCCTAACTTAAACAAAGATTCGAAGAAGAAATACGAGGCTATAAGTAATCATGCATATAAGAGATCAAAAGGCTCAAATAACTTTCATGGATAAAAACATATATCTGATCATCAACGCAAAGTCCATCGGATCCCAACAAACACACCGCAAAAAGAGTTACATCAAATAGATCTCCAAGAGGCCATTGTATTGAGAATCAAAAGAGAGAGAGGAAGCCATCTAGCTAATAACTACGGACCCGTAGCTCTATAATGAACTACTCACGCAGCATCGAAGAGGCACCATTGAGAGGATGATGAACCCCTCTGTGATGGTGTCTAGATTGGATCTGTGGTTTCTAGAACTTGCGGCTGCTGGAAATGTGTTTCGTCGACTCCCCTAGGGTTTTTGGAATATTGGGGTATTTATAGAGGAAAGAGGCGGTGCGGGAGGCCACTAAGGTGGGCACAACCCACCAGGGTGCGCCTGGGCCTCTAGGCGCACCCAGGTGGGTTGTGTCCCCCTCGGGGCACCCCTGTGGTACTTCTTTGGCCCATCCTGTGTCTTCTGGCCCATAAAAATTCTCCAAAAAGTTTCGCTGCGTTTGGACTCCATTTGGTATTGATTTTTTATATAGTAAAAAAAGCAAAAAACAGCAACTGGCACTGGGCACTATGTCAATAGGTTAGTCCCAAAAAATGATATAAAGTTGCTATAAAATGATTGTAAAACATCCAAGAATGATAATATAACAGCATGTTACAATCAAAAATTATAGATACGTTGGAGATGTATCAGCGCCCCCCCAGGCTTGTGGCCTCCTGGTGGGTCCCCTCTGGTATTTTCTTCCCCCAATATTTTTTATATATTCCAAAATAATTCTCCGTAAATTTTTAGGACTTTTGGAGTTGTGCAGAATAGGTCTCTCAGATTTGCTCCTTTCCGGTCCAGAATTCCAGCTGCCGGCATTCTCGCTCTTCATGTAAACCTTGTAAAATAAGAGAGAAAAGGCATAAGTATTGTACCATAATGTGTAATAACAGCCCATAATGCAATAAATATCAATATAAAAGCATGATGCAAAATGGACGTATCATCTCCCCAAGGCTTAGACCTCGCTTGTCCTCTAGCGGAAACCGAAATCCATAATCATGTCCACATGTTTAGAGATAGAGGTGTCGATAAAATAAAATACGGACATGAAGGCATGATGATCATCTTTAGAATAGCAACATATTTTGTCATATAATTTCTTATGCTAAAGTAACAATTCGTTCCCAAGGTAAAGTATGAAACAAGAACTTTATTGGAAACTAACAAACTATGATCTCAGTCATTGAAGCAATTGCAATTTATCATAATGTAGGAAAGAGTCAATATAAGAGCTTTTCAGCAAGTTCACATACTCAACTATCATTTAGTCTTTCACAATTGCTAACACTCACGCGATACTTATGAGATCAAAGTTTCAATCGGACACAGAGAAAGATAGGGACTTATGGTTTCACCTCCCAACCTTTTACCTCAAAGGTAATGCCAACAATAAGAGCTTATGAAAATCTACATCCAAGTGGATATATATATCTGGATCTCCCCCCAACATACAGTGCTCGCTAAAAAGAAAAAGTGTAAAAAGGAATAGGTGGTGATCACCATGACTCGTGTATAAGGGTAGAAGATAAAAGTAAAAGATAGGCCCTTCGCAGAGGGAAGCAGAGGTTGTCATGCGCTTTTATGGTTGAATGCGCAAAATCTTAATGCGAAAGAACGTCACTTTATATTGCTGCTTGTGATAAAGAACTTTATTATGCAGTTTGTCGCTTTTATTTATTCTATATCACAAGTTCGTATAAAGCTTATTTTCCTCACACTAATAGATCATACATATTTAGAGAGCATTTTTTATTGCTTGCACCGATGACAACTTACTTGAAGGATCTTACTCAATCCATAGGTAGGTATGGTGGACTCTCATGGCAAAACTATGTTGAGGGATGTTTGGATGCACAAGTAGTATCTCTACTTGGTGCAAAAGTTTTGGCTAGCATGGGATGAGAAGCAAGCTCAACATGTTGGAGGATCCATAACAATATAACTTCTATTCGGATATAAAGAAACATAACCCATTATGTTGTCTTCCTTGTCCAACATCAACCTTTTAGCATATAATATTTTAATGAGTGCTCACAATCACAAAAGATGTCCAAGATAGTATATTTATATGTGAGACCTCTCTTTCTTTATTACTTCCTATTAATTGCAACAATGACCAAAACTATGTTTGTCAACTAACAACAAGTTTCATGCGACATACTTCTTATATTTGAAGTCGTCACTTCCCATAAGATCATTATATAATCTTTTTTTATTCTTTATTTCTTTTTCTTATGATCATAGCAAGAAAGCAAAGCCCTCAACTCAAAAATAATCTTTATTATATAACTCTCGGACTCGATTACATAGAGGGAACACAAAGCAAAACTCAAAGCTAGATCATACTAAAACTTTATTCTACTAAACCGAGATATAACCAAACGGACCGAACTAAGATGTGATGGTGATACGATACCAGGGCACCTCCCCCAAGCTTGGCAGTTGCCAAGGGGAGTGCCCATACCCATGTATTTAGGTCTCTTTCTTCGGAGGTGGTGATGATGGAGTTGTTGATGATGAAAGAATCTTATCCTCCGTATTCCAGGGCATAGGTTCACCATCGTAAAAAGATGAACGAGTCTCCGGGATCCTCAAATCTGCAGCCAAACTCATCCTCTTAAATATGTATTCATACTCACAGTTTTGGTTTTGCAGGTCATAGATCTGGGCTTGGAGATACTCGATTTTCTCATGAAGCTTGAAGATGGCCTCCCCAATGTTCTTGGTATCCAGCTTGTGATCATGGGTAAATTCAGCGATCATCAAGTGATTGGCGTTGAGTCCACGTTCCACCATCCCTTGGCACTTGAAGACTTGCTGCTCCATTGCTTCGAGCCTTGTCTCCACGCTTCCGGTCCTCTTTGGCCCCTCAACATCGCGGATGTGCAACACCCCCTCACGCATCTCAATGGTTTGAGGGTGTTGCAGTACCTCCGCGAGGTAAGGGTTGATGACTTTCTTGAAAAACTTGTCCTTGGGGGCGCTTGGAGACGTCATGGCGATCTGGATCTGTCAGGAAAAACAGCTCGAAACAAGAACATGAGATATTGCCGTGGTACGATGGTCAAAACCTTCGGGAGATTATATAATGAATTTTTACCGACGAAAATAATTGTTCCACAAGAAAACGGAGTCCGGAGGGCACACGAGGTGGCCACAAGCAAGGGAGGTGCGCCCAGGGGGGTTGGGCACGCCCCCAGGGCTTGTCGCCTCCTCGTGCACTTTTCGGACTACTTTTTATTTTCCTAATTTTTTAAATATTCCAAAACGGAGTAAAATTGCCATTGGAAAAGTTTTGGAGTCGGTTTACTTACCGTACCACATACCTATTCATTTTTGGAGTTTGGTTAGTCCTAGTAGGTATCCCTTATGTACTCCTCCGATGTTATGGTATTAATAATATTAGTCTCAACATTTATGGGAGTACCTGAGATATAATGTTTGATTCTTTGCCCGTTTACCACCTTCGGGTTGGTGCCTTAGGCGTTGTTAATTTTGATGGCACCGGAATGGTAAACCTCCTCGATAATATAAGGACATCCCATTTAGAGAGAAGTTTTCCTGAAAAAAAATCTTAAACGAGAGTTGTATAGCAAGACAAGGTCACCTACATTAAATTCACACTTTTGTATCCTTTTGTCATGCCATCTTTTAAATTTTCTTCAAAAAACATAGCATTCTCATAGGCTTGGGTTCTCCATTCATCAAGTGAGCTAATGTCAAATAACCTCTTCTCACCCGCAAGTTTGAAATCATAGTTAAGCTCTTTAATTGCCCAATAAGCTTTATGTTCTAGTTCGAGAGGTAAGTGACATGACTTTCCATAAACCTTTTTATATGGAGACATACCCATATGATTTTTATAAGCAGTTCTATAAGCCCATAATGCATCATCAAGTTTCTTAGACCAATTCTTTCTAGATCTATTAACAGTCTTTTGCAAGATCAACTTTATTTTGCGGTTACTCAATTCTACTTGACCACTAGACTGAGGATGATAAGGAGATGCAATTCTATGGTTGACATCATATTTAGCAAGCCATTTACGGAAAGCACAATGAATAAATTCTGAACCACCATCAGTCATTAAATATCTAGGGACTCCAAACCTCGGGAAAATAACTTCTTTAAGCATTTTAATGGAGGTGTTATGATCAGCTCTACTAGTTGGAATAGCTTCTACCCACTTAGTAACATAATCAACAGCAACCAAAATATGTGTATACCCATTAAAGGAAGGAAAAGGTCCCATATAATCAAATCCCCACACAACAAATGGTTCAATAACAAGTGAATAATTAATAGGCATTTCCTGACGTCTACTAATATTACCAATTCTTTGACATTCATCACAAGACAAGACAAACTTACGAGCATCCTTGAAAAGAGTAGGCCAATAAAAACCAGATTGTAATACCTTGTGTGCAGTTCTATCTCCAGCATTGTGTCCTCGATAGGCCTCGGAGTGACACTTGCGTAAGATTTGTTCCTGTTCATGCTCAGGTACACAACGTCTAATAACACCATCTACTCCTTCTTTATAAAGGTGTGGGTCATCCTAGAAGTAATGTCTTAAATCATAGAAAAACTTTTTCTTTTGTTGGTATGTGAAGCCAGGTGGTATAAATTTAGCAACAATGTAATTAGCATAATTAGTATACCAAGGAGCACTACGAGAAGCATTTACGACAGCTAATTGTTCATCAGGAAAGCTATCATCAATTGGTAGTGGGTCATCAGGAATATTTTCTAACCTAGACAAGTTGTCTGCTACGGGGTTCTCAGCTCCCTTTCTATCAATAATATGCAAATCAAATTCCTGCAGCAAGAGAACCCATCTGATAAGTCTAGGTTTAGCATCTTTCTTTTCCATAAGGTATTTAATAGCAGCATGATCGGTGTGAACAGTAACTTTGGAATCAACAATATAAGATCTGAACTTATCACAAGCAAAAACAACTGCTAAAAATTCTTTTTAAGTAGTAGCATAATTTCTTTGAGCAATGTCTAGAGTTTTACTAGCATAATGGATAACATTCAATTTCTTATCAACTCTTTGTCCTAGAACAGCACCTACAACATAATCACTAGCATCACACATAATTTCAAAGGGTAGGTTCCAATCACGTGGTTGAACAATAGGTGCAGAAATCAAGGCTTTCTTAAGAATTTCAAATGCTTCTACACAATCATCATCAAAAACAAATGGAACATCTTTTTGCAAGAGATTAGTGAGAGGCCTAGAAATTTTAGAGAAGTCTTTAATAAACCTCCTGTAGAAACCAGCATGACCAAGGAAACTTCTTATACCTTTGATATCTTTAGGGCACGACATCTTTTCAATAGCATCAACTTTAGCTTTATCAACTTCAATACCTCTTTCAGAAATTTTACGCCTCAAGACAATACCTTCATTAACCATAAAGTGGCACTTCTCCCAATTCAAGACAAGATAAGTTTCTTCACATCTCTGCAAAACTCGATCAAGGTTGCTTAAGAATTCATCAAAAGAAGTTCCGCAAACGGAGAAATCATCCATGAAAACCTCAACAATCTTTTCACAAAAGTCAGAGAATATACTAGTCATACATCTTTGAAAGGTAGCAGGAGAATTGCACAAACCAAAAGGCATGCGTCTCTAAGCAAAGGTACCGAAAGGGCAAGTAAAAGTAGTTTTTTCTTGATCCTCTTTTGACACAGGTATTTGAGAAAAACCAGAATAACCATCTAGAAAGCAAAAGTGTGTATGTTTTGATAGTCTTTCTAGCATTTGATCAATAAAAGGTAGAAGATAATGATCTTTCCTAGTAGCTTTATTCAACTTCCTAAAATCAATAACCATTCTATAACATGTAAAAATCCTTTGTGGAATCAATTCATTCTTATCATTAGGAACAATAGTAATACCTCCCTTCTTAGGGACACAATGAACAGGACTTACCCATCTACTATCAACAATAGGATAAATTATACCTACCTCCAGAAGCTTTAGGATTTCATTTCTTACCACTTCTTTCATCTTAGGATTTAACTGTCGTTGGTGATCAACAACTGGTTTAGCATTAGGCTCCATATTAATTTTTGCTGACATAGAGTGGGACTAATGCCCTTAAGATCATCAAGAGTATATCCAATAGCGGCACGGTTCTTATTCAGAGTTTTCAATAATTTATTTTCTTCATGCTATGAAAGGTTAGCACTAATAATAACAGGGTATATCTTCTTTTCATCAAGATAAGCATATTTTAGGGTATCAGGTAGTTGTTTAAGCTCAAACACGGGATCACCCTTGGGTGGAGGAGGATCCCCAAGAATCTCAATAGGCAAGTTGTGTTTCAAAACAAGCATTTGGTTAAAGAATATTTCATCTAATTCCTTTCTTTCATTCATGAACATATCATTTTCATGGTCTAGCAAATATTTTTCTAAAGGATCAGTAGGAGGCACAGCAATAGAAGCAAGACCAATAATTTCATCTTTATTAGGCAATTCTGTATCATGGGATTGTCTACGAAATTTAGAGAAATTAAAATCATGAGACACATCCCCAAAACTTACAGTAACAATTTCTTTTTCATAATCTATTTTGGCATTAACAGTGTTCAAGAAAGGTCTACCAATAATATTGGGACAAAAATCATCTTGTGGAGAACCAAGAACTAGAAAATCAGTAGGGTATTTTATTTTCCCACACAAGACTTCAACATCTCTAACAATCCCAATTCGTGATATAGTATCTCTATTAGCAAGCTTGTTAGTGACATCAATATCTTCTATTTCAGCAGGTGCAATATCATTCATAATTTCTTGATATAAAGTAAAGGGAATCACACTCACACTAGCACCCACATCACATAAGCCATGATAACAATGATCTCCTATTTTAACAGAAACAATAGGCATGCCAACAACAGGTCTATGTTTATCTTTAGTATCAGGTTTGGCAATTCTAGCAGCTTCATCACAGAAATAAATAACATGCCCATCAATATTATCAACCAAGAGATGTTTAACCATAGCAATACTAGGTTCAACTTTCATTTGTTCAGGGGGTGTAGGTGTTCTAGTATAACTCTTACGAACCACAGTTGAAGCTTTATCATGTTCCTTTATTCTAACAGGGAAAGGTGGTTTCTCAATATAAGCAGTAGGAACAATAGGATCAACATTATAATTAATAGTTTCCTCTTCAGCTTTAATAGGTTCTACTAGTTTTACTTCAATGGGAGGATGATATTTAAACCACTTCTCCTTAGGGAGATCAACATGAGTAGCAAATGATTCAAAGAAAGAAGCTACTATCTCATAGTCAAGTCCATATTTAGTGCTGAATTCACGAAAACCATCGGTATCCATGAAATATTTAACACAATCAAACTTGAGGTTTACACCTGACTCCTTACCTTCGTCGAGTTCCCAATCTTCAGAGTTGCTTTTAATTCTTTCCAATAAATCCCATTTGAATTGAATAGTCTTCTTCATAAAAGAACCAGTACAAGAAGTATCGACCTTGGATTGATCATTACGAGAAAGCCGAGCATAAAAATTCTGAATAATAATTTCTCTTGAGACCTCATGATTGGAGCATGAATATAACATTAAATTAAGCCTCCCCCTAGCTTGAGCGATACTTTCTCCTTCACGAGGCCAAAAATTATAACCATAATTCCGATCACGATGAACTAGATGCATAGGATAAAACTTCTGATGAAATTCCAATTTCAATCGGTTGTAGTTCCAAATCCCAATATCATCGCACAGCCTATACCATGTCAATGCCTCCTCCTTCAAAGATAAAGGGAAGACCTTCTTCTTGACTTCGTCCTCGGGCAAACCTGCAAGCTTAAATAATCCACAAACTTCATCCACATAGAATAGATGCATATCAGGATGTAATGTTCCATCTCCTGCATAAGGATTAGCTCGCTTGTTCTCTATCATACCCGAAGTAATTTCATAATAAATATTTTTAGTAGGTTCAGTAGGTTTAGGGGAAACTCTTTGCTCTTCCGGTCGGGGTGAAGATACCCCGAACAAACCCCCTCAAAGGATTATTTTCCATAGCAACAAGTGACAGTAAATTTCAGCACAATATATAAACATTTCCTTACCAAATTCCACTTACCAAAGGTGCTTCACTCCCCGGCAACGGCACCAGAAAAGAGTCTTGATGACCACAAGTATAGGGGATATATCGTAGTCCTTTTGATAAGTAAGAGTGTCGAACCCAACGAGGAGCAGAAGGAAATGACAAGCGGTTTTCAGCAAGGTATTCTCTGCAAGCACTGAAATTATCGGTAACAGATAGTTTTGTGATAAGATAATTCGTAATGGGTAACAAGTAACAAGTGTAAGAAAGGTGAAGCAAGGTGGCCCAATCCTTTTTGTAGCAAAGGACAAGCCTGACGAACTCTTATATAAAGCAAAGCGCTCCCAAGGACACATGGGAATTATTACCAGGTTAGTTTTCATCATGCTCATATGATTCGCGTTCGTTACTTTGATAATTTGATATGTGGGTGGACTGGTGCTTGGGTGCTATCCTTACTTGGACAAGCCTCCCACTTATGATTAACCACTCTCACAAGCATCCGCAACTACGAAAGAAGAATTAAGATAAATCTAACCATAGCATGAAACATATGGATCCAAATCAGCCCCTTACGAAGCAACGCATAAACTAGGGTTTAAGCTTCTATCACTCTAGCAACCCATCATATACTTATTACTTCCCAATACCTTCCCCTAGGCCCAAACAATGGTGAACTGTCATGTAGTCGACGTTCACACAAGACCACTAGAGGAAAGACAACATACATCTCATCAAAATATCGAACGAATACCAAATTTACATGATTACTTATAACAAGATTTCTCCCATGTCCTAAGGAACAAACGTAACTACTCACAAAGCATATCCATGTTCATAATCAGAGGGGTATTGAATAGCATTAAGGACCTAAACATATGATCTTCAACAGCATCAACTACAAGGAGTAATCAACAGTACTAGCAACCCTCAGGTACCAATCGGAGGTTTTGAGACAAAGATCGGATACAAGAGATGAATTAGGGTTTGAGAGGAGATGGTGCTGGTGAAGATGTTGACGTAGATTGACCCTCTCTCGATGAGAGGATCATTGGTGACGACGATGGCTTCGATTTCCCCCTCCGGGAGGGAAGTTTCCCCGGCAGAACAGCTCCGCTGGAGCCCTAGATTGGTTCTGCCCAAGTTCCGCCTCAAGACGGCGGCACTTCATCCCGAAAGCTTGCTTCTGATTTTTTGCAGGTCAAAACCCTCCATATAGGAGAAGATGGGCACCGAAGACCTGACAGGGGGCCCACAAGCCGTAGGGGCGCACCCCCCAGGCTTGTGGCCTCCTGGTGGGTCCCCTCTGGTATTTTCTTCGCCCAATATTTTTTATATATTCGGAAATAATTCTCCATAAATTTTCAGGACTTTTGGAGTTGTGCATAATAGGTCTCTTAGATTTGCTCCTTTCCGGTCCAGAATTCCAGTTGCCGGCATTCTCCCTCTTCATGTAAACCTTGTAAAATAAAAGAGAAAAGGCATAAGTACTATACCATAATGTGTAATAACAGCCCATAATGCAATAAATATCAATATAAAAGCATGATGCAAAATGGAGGTATCAGTGGCTCGCACCGGGACTAAAGGCCACCTTTCGTCCCGGTTTGTGGCACCAACCAGGACTAAAGGCCCCCTTTCGTCCCGGTTGGTGCCACCAACCAGGACTAAAAGCCTGTGCTTCCCGCCCATTGGGCTGCTGAAATTAACCGTTAGTCCCGGTTGGTGGCACCAACCGGGGTGAAAGGGGGCCTTTAGTCCCAGTTGGTGCCACAAACCGGGACTAAAGGTGGGGCTATATAAGCAGCACTTAGCAGTTTTCTTGAAATCTCAGTTCTTCTTCTTCCCCGACACCCCCGACGTCGCCAGGCTGCTCCTCCCCTGACCCCATCGCCATCGCTCCGACACCGCCGAGTCCTGCCCCGACGCCACCCCACTGAGCTCCGCCCCCTTCCCTTGCGCTGCCGCCGCCGCCGCCACTGCCCTGCGATGCCGCCGCCCCTGCCCCTTGCCTGCGCTGCTGCCGCCGCCGCCCCTGCATTTTTTTCCTTAAATTATTCATATGTTCATATGTATATATGTATGGATGGATGGATTGATGTATATATAAAATGTTCATATGTATATATGAATGGATGGATGGATTGATGTATATAGAAAATGTTCATATGTTCATATGTTTGTAAGAAAGTTAGAATTTTTTATGTTCATAGAATTTTTTTCTTAAATTTTTTTATGTTCATAGAATTTTTTTGTCCATGTATGTATGGATGGATGGATTGATGTATATAGAATGTACTCATATGTTTGTAACAAAGTTAGAATTTTTTTGTCCATGTAAAACACTTATGTGAAGTTTCTCCATTTAGAACTATAGATCAATGGCGATCATCTAACAAAGTAGAAAATTAACTGTAACTCCGATGAAAATAATTTATATATGAAAATCAATCAAAAAAATATGACGAATCCGAATATGCCCTCCCTTCGTCTGTCACAAGTAGTTAGCATAGCGAACCTGGAACCGTCCCCCTCCGGTTCATCTGTCCGAAAATGCAAACTTCGGGAAAACATTCCCGGATGTTATCCCCCTTCACCTATATCGTGTAGTGCCGCGTTAGAACACCACTAACTCTCTCGGGAATTCAACATATCCTCGATAACTTCGACATGAGGGGGGTCCGCAAATCCTTGACGACCATGAGAGAGGCGGTCCGCAAAGTATCCTATCTCGAAAGATAGGACAACTCATCAGACATGAGGGGGAAGGATGACAACCCACAAGTGTAGGGGATCATTTGTAGCCTTCTTCGATAAATAAGAGTATCGAACCTAACGAGGAGCTAAAGGTAGAACAAATATTCCCTCAAGTTCTGTCGACCACCGATACAACTCAACGCACACTTGACGTTTGCTTTACCAAAAACAAGTATGAAACTATTTTGCAAGAATAAAACTACAAGTACTTTGCGTGAATAAAACTACGAATAAAATGCAAGACGATAAAAGTGGATAGCTTTTGTCAACAAGAAAGTCATTTGTCCCTAGGCAATCGATAACCAGACCGGTAATCATTCATGCAATTTTATATGAGGGAGAGGCATGAGCTAACATACTTTCTCTACTTGGATCATATGCACTTATGATTGGAACTCTAGCAAGCCTCCGCAACTACTAAAGATCATTAAGGTCGTGAAACCCAACCATAGCATTAAGTATCAAGTCCTCTTTACTCCCATACGCAACAACCACTACTGCAGGATGCTGCTAACGCGACACTACGATCAGAGACCCTTTGACGAAACTGTGTGCGATGCTTTAATCGCAAACGGGGATCTAAAAAACCGTCAAAAAAGATGCAAAACATTTGCTATGGCGGAGACATCAAACACGGTCCAAATTTTAGTTATGTGTGCGATGCTGGGCATACGGTTGATCCATATGAACTGTTTGCGATTAGACAAAACAACAGAAACGGGCAGCCATATCAATGTGTGTGCGATATACGGCATACAGTTCGCTCCGATGAACTGTTTGCTATTAGGGAATGCAACAGAAACGGTCAGCCAGATCAAGGTGTGTGTGATATACGGCATACGGTTCACTCGGACAAACTATTTTTGATTAGGGAAGAGAACATAACCAGTTCAACTTAACAAGATGTGTGTGATATGCGGCATACAGTTCGCATAGATGAACTGTTTGCGATGAGCCAAAAGAACACAAACGATTTGTGTAAACAAGATGTGTGTGATACACAACAAACAGCCCACTCGGATGAACTATTTGCGATGAGAAATTATAACACAGACGGTTACTATAGTTAGTTCATGTGCGATTTTGTTTGTACAAAAAACTTTGAAAAATGCAAACTAGTTGCGTGCGGTGGCAAGGAGTATCACACACGATGCGTCTGCGAGTACTCGTGTGCGATGATTAGTAAGTTACACATACGTTTCCTTATGTTAACATGTGTGTGATAAATATTACATGGCACACATACGGTATTCGAGTTGTGTGTGTGCTCCACTTAGTCTTCCCGCGCTCCAGCAAATGCTTCCCGCGCTCCACATGGGTGAATTGTAAAATCCACGCCTCTTCTCTCATCGGTTTATCGCCACCAGCTAATGGCTTGCTGCATATAACCCAGGTGACAACGCACCGTCGCAACACTCTGCGCAGATCTAGTCCTCACCCATCTACCATTAGTTATTCCAAGCATGCCAGGTAACGACCAAAGCTTCGACATCGACCCCTACCTACGTTACATCTTCGGCGAGGAGAACGAGTCGGAGCAGGTCAGGGAGCAAGAGCTTCGTCAGTCGGTGCAGGCACCATGGCCCATCGGCAGCGATATCGGCGTGACAGTCCTTGGGCACACAATCGACATATTGCAGAGGAGGTGTGATGAGAAGTTTGCCATCCACCGTGCAAAAGATCCAGAGCTGCTCGGCGGCATGATCGACGACGTACCCGAAGAGCCACCATCACCAGTGCTCATCGAGAGCCTGATGCCCCGCAAGGAATGGGCAGAGGACCTCTGCGATTCAGTCAAGACACAGGCAGCCTGCGGCTTCATCATTGCCCACGGCGGCCGTGTCAACCTCGATCCCGACGATGTGGTGGCCAGGCTCGAGCGCATCCTTGGCGGAGTTGACGTCCCCGAGGAAGTAGAACATCACCAACGTGATATCTTGAGGATGCAGGTGATGGACGAAATTTGCTACCAGGCCAGAGAGACATGGAAATGGAGCGGTTACGCGGAGATATCATGCGCGTGATTGCACGCTGTCAAGCTCTTCTGGAAGAGGCCCAGCAGCCCCAAGAGCCTCCCAGCGCCAGCAGCTCCGTATGCAGAGGCAGGTCGGGACACTTGGAATGAACGGCCGCAAGGGTGCTTTGCTGATCATGGAGTCCGAGAAGACCGTCGTCAGAAGGCCGCCAGCTCAGCCTTTTAGCCTATATTTTATTATAATTGTATGCATATGTAGGTCGTGAGTGTTTTGGGCCTTGCAGCATGTGGCATTTTAAATTATCCTGAATATGTAAGACAATTATTAACTGTTGCCATTGTAAATTTGCTTCAACGGCGAGCAGAGCGCGCGTAGGGGCGCCAGAGCGGAGCGCGCCGCGGCCGCCTCAATGGTGAGCAAAACGCGCGGACGGACGCGAGCAGAGCACGCCGCGGCCGCCTCAACAAGGAGCAGAGCGCGCCGCGGCCGCCTCAACGGTGAGCAACCACGTGGTCAACCTTCTGGCACCCCGTGGGAGGCGCGATGGCACATCCATCGGACACGATGGTGATATCTTGACCGTGTGTGATAGTAGGCAGACACGTACATGTATATCCGAGAACACGGGCCCACTTTTCGGGCTTCCGATGCATGGCATACGGTTGATCCAAAAGAACTGTTTGCGATGAGCCAGAACAACAGAAATGGGCTTTGTAGGCCCAGAACCATCAATAAATTTTGACCTTGTTTCTCGTCACATTACAGATTACAACGCAATAAGTAATTGCAAATCTGTTCACACCGATCAAACTAATATGTGTTCACACTTAGCACCGGGCTATAAAAACTACCCACTCAAAAATTACTTCACAGTTCCTCTCCTCATCACCCACAAAACTGGTCTTTCCTGTCAAGTCATTCCGCCATGACCGGTAGGAGGAGTTTCGGGTGGACATATAACCAGGCAACCAAGACCAAGGCCGCGGAAGCACTAGAGAGGTACCGCCGTGAAGCGGCAGCCATAGCAGAGATGTCCCGGTGCACCGCGGAGCCCTCGAACGAGCTCTCACGGGCACACGAGGGCTCTCACAAGCGCACTCGCCGCGTCAGCGATCGTGACGAGCTGGTATTGCTGAAGTCCTTGGCCGGTGACGATGACATTCTTGCTGGCCTCATTAAGTAGCAGGAGCTAGTCGACGGCTTGATGAAGCTGCTCGAGATCAGCAATTCCTCGGTTGAGAAGGCGACCGGGCTCGTCGAGCAACTCATGGGTGACAATGCGAAGCTCCTCAAGGCGCTCGCCGAGAAGGAGGAAGAGGCTGCCGGCTGGAAGATGCTGCCTGAGCAGAGCAGTGCCTTGGGGATGACGCTGACAGCGGTCGTCGAGGAACTGATGGGTGACTTTAGGAAGCTCCGGATCGAGCACGAGCAGGAGGTGGAGGAATCCGTGGCTGCTTTCAAGCAAAGTCGTGAGGAATTGAAGAAGGAGCTGGAGGATGTCGTCACCCGGCGATCCATCGACGAATAGAGACAGTAGCGACCCAGATCGTTGTCTGCGATTTCCTTCTTCTCTTGCCCCCGTGTCTTCCGGGCTTTGCCGCGTGTGGCATTTTAAATTATCAGGAATATGTAAGACAATTATTATCCGCACCATTGTAAATTTGTCGCCGTATTATCCGTTGCAATTTTATTTGTCATCGTTTTATCCGTTGCCCTATGTGGCATTTTAAATTAGGCCGGAATACAAGTTGAAAACATGAACAAAGAAAATGCTAATGTTGAGAGGGGCCATGGGATCACAAGCAAACACCCTCCGTCCAGGTGCTTTAATTAACCGCGTGTTAAATAGCTCGCTTCCCGGTGAGCATTGGCGGCCTTGCTGCTCGCACGTGTCCCGTCGAGCCTGCGAGGTGGACAGGATGCACGCATCCCATCAAGCCTGCGCGGCGGACTGCTCGCACGCATCCCGTCAAGCCTGCACGGCGGACTTCTCGCGCTTGTCCCGTCTAATCAAACAGCTGCACGCACGCCACCGAGTATGGTTAAAATTTTGGCACATAATACAAAGATGACCAATGAACGAGGATGGAGGTAGCACTATCCCATAAGAAAAGAGGGATGCGTGGCTGCACTTAAATGGTTATGGGAACACACGGTTCATATAATACAACCGTTTGCAATATTAACGTGTCAGCTATTTGTTTCAGAATGACTTCATTGGCTCTTAATGTGTGTGCCTTATCTCAAACTAGACGATTTTTTTTACCATGACAAATGTGTGCCATGTCATGAAACCATGCCAAGTTTCATTTTTTTGGGTGAGTTTTCGATTTACTGGGATTTAAAAACCAACATTCTCAATGTTTTAGGACGACGAGAAGTTTGTAATTCATTCCCATTCCTTCAATGAGACCTAAACATGCACCCAGTGACACATGTATGATTTCCCACCCATTTTGCTTCACTGGAGCATGTGCTTGTAGTTCAAATTTGAATTATGGACTACATTAAATGCCTAGAAAACTTAATTAATATATAAAATAGCCAAATGAACCCTGAACAGTTTCAAATTTCTGCACAACACTCCTGTTATTCTATGTTGCCTGTAGAAAACAAAGTTCAAGGTGAGAAGAGGCAGCGATTAACGTTTCGCCCACAAGAGGGACATGTTTCCCTACTGGAACCACGAGGGTTGCGAGAAGCTTCGGTTTGTAAGAGGCTTGTAATATAGCTTGGCCCAAATTGGACAATTATTTTACCACGACATATATGTGCCATGTAGTGACACCATGCCAAGTTTCATGATTTCTTGGTGAGTTTTAGATTACAAAGATTTAAAAACCGAGATTCGCAATGTTTGTGGCCAAGCCAGGATGCCGAGACGGTTGAATTCATTCCCATTCCTTCCATGGGACCTAAACATGCACCCCAAGGACACATGTACATTTTTTCTAGCCATTTTGGTGCACTGTAGCATGTGTTTGTAGTTCGGATTTGAATTATGGACATTAAATGCCAAGAAAACTCAATTAATGAATAAAAAGGTCAAACGAACCCTGAATAATTTCAAAGTTCAGTGCGAATCTCCTGTTGTTCCGTGTTGCGTGTAGAAGAAAATACAAGGCTAGAAGAGGGAGCGATTATCGTTTCGCCCACAAGGGGACACATTTCCCTATCGGAACCATGAGGGTTCTTGAGACAGGCTCCAGTTTGTAAGAGGTTTGTAATAAAGCTTTGCCCAAATTGGACAATGTTTTTACCTCGATATATATGTGCCATGACGTGACACCATGCCACCTTTGATGACTTTCTGGTGAGTTTTGGATTTATTGGGATTTAAAAACTGAGATTCCAAATGTTTGAGGACGAGCCAGGACGCCGGTATGGTTGTAATTCATTCCAATTCCTGGCATGGGACCTAAACATGCACCCAAGGACACATGTATAATTTTTCTAGCCATTTTGGTGAACCGGAGCATGTATTTGTAGTTCAGATTTGAATTATGGACATTAAATGCGTAGGAAACTCAATTAGTGTATAAAAGGCCAAATGAACCCTGAATAAGTTTAAATTTCAGCACGGATATCCTGTCGTTCCATGTTGCCCGTAGAAGAAAATACAAGGGGAAATTGACAGTGATTATCGTTTCGCCCACAAGGGGAACACGTTTCCCTATCGGAACCACGAGGCTTGTTTGAGAGAAGCTCCGGTTTGTAAGAGGTTTGTAATAAAGCTTGGCCCAAATTGGACAATGTTTTTACCATGACACATATGTGCCATGACGTGACACCATGCCAACTTTCATGACTTTCTGGTGAGTTTTGGATTTATGGGGATTTAAAAACCAATATTCCAAATGTTTGAGGACGAGCCAGGATGCCGGTAGGGTTGTAATTCATTCCCATTCATGGCATGGGACCTAAACATGCACCCAAGGACACATGTATAATTTTTCTAGCCATTTTGGTGAACTGGAGTATGTATTTGTAGTTCAGATTTGAATTATGGACATTAAATGCCTAGGAAACTCAATTAGTGTATAAAAAAGGACAAACGAACCCTGAATAAGTTTAAATTTCAGCACGGATATCCTCTCGTTCCATGCTGCCCGTAGAAGAAAATACTAGGCGAAAAGAGGCAGTGATTATCGTTTCGCCCACAAGGGGGACACGTTTCCCTATCGGTACCACGAGGCTTCTTTGAGAGAAGCTCCATTTTGTAAGAGGCTTGTAATAAAACTTGTGCCAAAATGGATAAAAAAAATTCCTTGACATATATGTGCAATGCCGTGACACCATGCCAAGTTTCACGATTTTCGGGTGAGTTTTGGATTTACGGGGATTAAAAAACCGAGATTCTTCTCATGAATTGTTTTCAAATAGCAGATGGTTCACTCACGAAAGCCGTGTGCCTACCAAACCGTGGCCGATGCCCCGCTCCCCCCTACTGCGCGCGCGATCTGAGTCGTGCGTTTTGATTGGCCAGAACCCAAACCCCACGAATCATACGTCTGCACCGTTGGATGCTCCCAGATCGAACGGCAATCCTCAGCCCTTTCGACAGCACATGCAGTACATGGGTAAGCACTATGTGCATGCGTCGTGCTAGCTCACGCTTCCTTCTCTACTAAGTTTTCTATATTAATGTTGTTATATATCCAAACAGGCTACCGCTTCCTGCCACTCCTCTCATCGGTTTCCCACCACTCCTCTCATTGGTTTCCCGCCTCTTCTCCCATCATTTTCCCGCTACCAGTGTCAGTGCTCATTGAAGGCTAGGCGGCGACACACCGGCCATGTAAATATCGCACACAGTTTCTAAAAGCACAAATGTGTGTGATAGGAGGGAGTAGGTCCCATAGGGTGACCAGTGTGAAACGTCTTAAAGGCAGGGAGGCAACTCCTATCAGCAAGGGGCGGCTTCCCATCCGCTAGCCTAGTTGAATAGAATGCAAAAGTTAAGCATGCTCGGGCTAGAGTAGTCCAAGGATGGGTGACCCACTGGGAAGTTGCGTATCTCAAGCTTCATTTAAATGCTATGACACGGTCATTATAGAGATAAATATCCCTGTAGTGACCTGTCATGGAGATTATATAAACCTTGGGATCCTTGCTTTGCTAATTTGTAGAGTATGTTTTTATTGGTTATTTTTTGCTCTAAAAAATTAAAGAATGATTGACTCTATAGGGACCTTTCATGGTGATTATATAAACCTTTTTTAGGTTGCATGCAGGGTATAGGGGGTCGGGTGTTCTGATCGAGCATGTCTCCCTTGTGCGGTTTATAGACGCCGCACATATCTGTGGGCTCCCCGAGGTATATATATTATCCTTGACCGATAACGAGGGGGGCCCACACAATCTATCCCTTTGACCCAACAACGAGAAGGGTTTGACCATGATGGTTTCTATTGCTATGTGTGCCATGTTAGACCAAATAAAGTTTGAGCACATGCTTTGGCAACACCCCCCCTCCCCACCGCCGCCTCGAAGTTGGGAAACCGACATCGTACGTATTGAACCAGGCTTGGGGTCGGGTACGGTGTTCGGTTTGTAATATAGTTGGTGGCCCATCGAAGTTGTGCATTCAGGATTTAAACACATCACACACCACCATACCCATACATATTTTCGGGCCGCATGCAGTGTATACGGGGTCTTCTGATCGAACACGTCTCCCTTGTGCGTTTTTTTGTGACGACACGCATATCTGTGGGCTCCCTGAGTGTATATATATCATCCCTTTGACCGATAACGAGGGGTATGTGTTGGCCATGAATGGATTCCTCCTAGTTCGTGTTAGGTCCGGTCACCGTCACATGTCGTTCAACCAAAGCTCGAGCTCATGCGTTGTCAGGATTCCTTTCCACATGCTCGGATTGCTGGGTTTGACCTACACCATACCCTGCGTATCTTGTTCTTAACTACCTGGCCTTCATGGTTGTTGTTTGTATCGAGAGGTAGGCACCACATCTAAATTGTACATTATTCGATATTGAAAACACACATCACCCCTTCCATCGTACATCATTTTGGGCCGCATGCAAGAGGTGCTGGTTTTGTGGTCCCTCTCGTGCGATTTTTTATGATGGTTCAATCTATTGGCCCAAGCGGTTTATCAACAACAACAATTGTTGTTTGACCAAACGATAGATTCACTGGTCCGTCTTATGCTAGGTCATGGCGACATGCATGTATGACCAAAGTATCATTACGTGTGTCGGTGTAATGAGAACCAGGGTCTCATCAACCTTCTTAGCATGGGTCATACACGTCTAGGACCGTTGCCCGACAACCCCGGCAAAGAACCAACCTTGCCGGCAAGCAAGACATCCGGCAAACATCTTGATGAAAAGCACGAAGAAGGAACTAGGCCGAGCTATGAAGAATAGCACGGCTTGGGATACAAGACGAAGTCAGCACTTGCTGGCAAGGCACGAGCCGGCAAACCATGGGCCCGACAAGCTCCGTCCCGACAAGTCTTGCCGGAGGATAGTTGGGCACAAGTGCAAGACTACCGAAAACAATGTTCAAGCCAATAGCCAAAAGACAGAAGACTAAAAGGCAAAGTTCCCGGCAAGATCCTTGCCGGTAACGCTTGCGAAGCCCCGGCAAGATTCTTGCCGGGAATGTTTGCGAAGCCCCGGCAAGACTCACGCCCGGCAAAGATTCCACCGCTTTCCCACCGCTCTAGCACAGCGACCAGCCTGCCAGCCTGGCATCTCAGGCCTCGTCATCCTGGATGCGTGTCAAGGCGGAGTGAGGCGGCGACGGACGGGACAGGCTCTATTCCCGTCCCCGATAAAGCTAGGGGGCACATAACCAGCGCATTTAATGCGTTTTGTCCCGGGACGTCAGTGATAAGCATGGCTACTTTACACCTCCTGTGTGCCACTGTGGTAGCCCCTTGGACGTATAAAAGGAGTCCCAAGGCATACTGGAGGGGGATTCGAACTTTTCGGACTCTCCGGCCCAGCTTACATGCTTAGCAGCTAGCCGAAGCTCCAGAACACATAATATACACACAAAGCAGGACTAGGGTTTTACGCTTCCGAGCGGCCCGAACCTGGGTAAAAATCCCTCATGTTGATCGTTAGATCTGCTCTTTGCGCACCCCTCTTCCCTGCCAAACTATAGAAGGGATCCACTCGATCCCATAGGTGTGGTTTCCCCGACATCTTTGGTGCGCCAAGTAGGGGGCAGAGCGGTTGTGCGAACCTGATCTAGCGGTCAGCGCATCAGCTCCATCGTCCATGGCGACTTCGCTCTACTTACAGAAAGCTAAGTCCTAAAACTTTAATTGTTTTTTGCCGTTTAGTCTTATCCTTGATGGTATTTTTGTATGACCTCTGCGCAATGGAGCGTTCTTGAAATACTCTGCGCTCCTGGTTATCTGGGTCCACCCAGCAACATGGATGCAGCTGCGGTTGTTTCCAGAGTGTTAAGCTACCGAAGAGGCGGTGTTCTCGATAGGCTGCTAGACAGGACCTGATCCTAAGCGCCATCGACCGGAACATGCGCATTCGGCGAGTTTTCCAGCGAGCGTAGGGATTCATTGTACAAAAATGCAATCGTTCAAGGAAAATGCTAGATAAGCTTTATTTTTGAATTTCTGCGTAATCCCGTATGCTGAGGAGCCTTCCCGGGGCTAGTTGCACTCCTAGTCGCCTCAAGTCCACTCGGCGATGTGAGCAGCTGCACTAAAGCTGGAAAGGAAAACCCCTTCGGGAGGCGGCGTTCCCGGCAAGCTGCTAAGGATCCGTTCCTCAAGGCACTGCTGACTGGATCGTTCACACCGGGAGGCATTCCGGCAAGCAAGGGAATATTCGGCAGAAGTCGAAATAACGACAAATTAGTCATAAAGCCAGAAGCTAATTTACTTGTTGTGTTAAAACGCTGTCATGGCATTACATGCTCGAATCAGTGTTGAAGGGATACAGGTGGGCGATTACCTCGCAGCCTCCCCGACAGCATCCTTGCCGGAGGCCGGCTTCGAGAACGTCAAGGTTCTCCGCTGAAGTCATAAGCCTCCCCGGCAACGTCCTTGCCGGAAGCCGGCGTCGAGAACGTCAAAGTTCTCTGCTGAAATCACAAACTTTACCGGAAATATTCGTCCAACGAGGAACAACAAACCTTGTCGTTGAGCCATGCGCTCGGACAAGGGGGCTTTCAACCTTGTCGTCGAGCCATGCGCTCCGACAAGGGGGCTTTCAACATTGTCGTCGAGCCATGCGCTCCGACAAGGGGGCTTTCAACCTTGTCGTCGAGCCATGCGCTCCGACAAGGGGGCTTTCAACCTTGTCGTCGAGCCATGCGCTCCGACAAGGGGGCTTTCAACCTTGACGTCGAGCCATGCGCTCTGACAAGGGGGCTTTCAACCTTGTCGTCGAGCCATGCGCTCCGACAAGGGGGCTTTCAACCTTGTCATCGAGCCATGTGCTCCGACAAGGGGGCTTTCAACCTTGTCGTGGAGCCATGCACTCCGGCAAGGAGCCTTTTCGCTCTTGTCATTGAGCCAAGCGCTCTGACGAGGGCGGAAGCATAACGAGAATCTTGTCGTTGAGCCATGTGCTCCAACAAGGGGATTTTTTGCTCTTGTCGTTGAGCCAAGTGCTCTGACGAGGGTAGAAGCATATAAAATCTTGGGCATGACAGTCATGACCCATGCCGAATTTGGCCCCACCTCCACAATCGAGGTCTTTGAGTTCTCTGCTGAAGGCGGGCCTGGGGGCTCCTGTCGGTGTAATGAGAACCAGGTTCTCATCAACCTTCTTAGCATGGGTCATACCCGTCTAGGACCGTTGCCCGACAACCCCGACAAAGAACCAACCTTGCCGGCAAGCAAGACATCCGGCAAACATCTTGATGAAAAGCACGAATAAGGAACCAGGACGAGCTATGAAGAAGAGCACGGCTTGGGATACAAGACGAAGTCAGCACTCGCTGGCAAGGCACGAGCCGGCAAACCAAGGGCCCGGCAAGCTCCGTCCCGGCAAGGCTTGCCGGAGGATAGTTGGGCTCAAGTGCAATACTACCGAAAACAACGTTCAAGCCAATAGCCAGAAGACAGAAGACTAAAAGGCAAAGTTTCTGGCAAGATCCTTGCCGGGAACGCTTTCGAAGCCCCGGCAAGATTCTTGCCGGGAATGTTTTCGAAGCCCCAGCAAGACTGACGCCCGACAAAGATTCCACCGCTTTCCCACCGCTCCAGCACAGCGACCAGCCTGCCAGCCTGGCATCTCACGCCTCGTCATCCTGGATGCGTGTCAAGGCGGAGTGAGGTGGCAACGGACGGGACGGGCTCTATTCCCATCCCCGATAAAGCTAGGGGGCACGTAACCAGCGCATTTAATGCATTTTGTCCCAGGACGTCAGTGATAAGCATGGCTACTTTACACCTCCTGTGTGCCACTGTGGCAGCCCCTTGGACGTATAAAAGGAGGCCCAAGGCATACTGGAGGGGGATTCGGACTTTTCGGACTCTCTGGCCCAGCTTACATGCTTAGCAGCTAGCCGAAGCTCCAGAACACATAATATACACACAAAGCGGGACTAGGGTTTTACGCTTCCGAGCGGCCCGAACCTGGGTAAAAATTCCTCGTGTTGATCATTAGATCTGCTCTTTGCGCACACCTCTTCCCTGCCAAACTGTAGAAGGGATCCACTCGATCCCATAGGTGTCGTTTCCCCGACAACGTGCATCCGCCCCGCTGACACGAAGTGGGAGGTGGGTCAAGCACCCTAGCTAGCTACGACATTATGTCATTGTAGATATATCCAAGGGTGCTTTCGGGTTTGCGAGGCAGGTGCTACCAAAGTTGTGCATTTAAAGTTTTAAACATCACACCCTATATTCCTACATATATTTGGACACTTCCAGGTGGTTCTTGACTTCTGGCCCCTCTCATCGATCTTCGACCACGCGCCCAACCATGGGCTCGCGCGGTCAAAGTTGTGCATTGGAATTTTGATCATCACAGACCACCCTTTTCAATCATATATATTTGGGCCACACGCTGGTGTGGCTGTCTTCTGACCCTCTCTGACGTTTTTTTGCTGCAAAGACTCTGATGACGCTCAACGGACATGGGTATAATGTCCTAACCGTGTGCGATGCAAGTGCGCTATGAATCACCACGACTGTGCAAGCGCGAGCAAAGTGGAGGTACTGGCTAAACCATGTGCGATGCAAGTGCGCTGTAAAATCACCACGACTGCGCAAGCATGAGCAAAGGGTGGAGGTACTGGCTTAACCGTATGCAATGCAAGTGCGCTGTAAAATCACCACCTGTGCAAGCTAAAGGCGAGTAGTTTATTTAGATTGAATTCCACATCTGTGTCTGAAATTTAGGATGAACCGTGTGCAATAGACCAGCTAGCTAGAAATCTAAAAACAAACTACCCGCCTTGAGCGTTGCAAAAATCGGCGGTTCCGCCACTTTTCCTTATTATCATACACGCATATTCTTATTGGACCATGCGCGATCTTGGGTACTCCCGCCCCGCATCAATTCCTTTACCCAAATTTTAGTAGCCGCCGTACTTCAACCGTCACCCACACTCCTCCAGCACTGACCTTATAGTAAAATTGCAGTAGCCGAGGCATTTGAACCGTCGCTTTCCCTCGTCCACCACCATCTCCACCCACCATTACTAAAAAAATTAGTAGCCGCGGTGTATCCTCAAACACCACCCCCCCTCCATAGTCCCCCCACCCGGCCCTCTCCCCCCCTCGAACCATAGCTCGCCGCCGCCGCTGGCGCCGGCGCCAACCCCAGCCGGTCTACCCATTCCTCTTAGCTTAGATAATAAAGTTCAGGTTACCCAGCGATTCCCATACCATCGCCCAACTCCCCTGAGTTTTTAGATGAGGCTTGCAGTCTCCCTCCCCGCCAGATCCACATCCCCTGCTCCAGAATGTCGCATCCTAAGCTCGACCACGTATCCCGGGGAGCCCGACGAGCGTTCGGCCAAGAAGAGGTTTATCATGGCCTCTCGGGCGGACGTTGGCGAGGTGGCTGCCATTCGTCCTGACCTGTCGATCCCGGAGCAACACGTCACCATGGAAGCCGGCGAAGACGTTGACTACGTTGCCATGCTGAAGGCTTCATGTCAGCGGGCTAGCATATTACTCTATCTCGGGAAAGCTGGCTACGACATCAAGCTCGTCGACAGCGACGGCTTCATGCGGGCCATGTCACAGGTTAAGTGGTCCATCCCCAACCCCTCTGGTTCAACCACCGTCGATCTCTTCGACGACCCTTTCGCTCATCTCCTTCGCCAAGCGGTCAAGGATTTGCGATCCTTGTACGCCATTGAGCCCATTTTATCATTTCTGAAGGACACGTTCTACGGCGGCGGCTTGGGATCCTCAATTACCAAGTCAGATCTCATCGACCACGACCACGACCACGAGGAGGGCACCCACACAGGTTCTTCCAAGGATGAAACAACCCATCTGTGACATCAGAGAGCGCACCATGGGTCTGTGCTCTTCCAACTGGAAGGATCCTGTCCATGACATGTGAGGCAACATCCTATCAGCAAATATTACCTTTTCTATCTTGCCAACCCGTAACCTTCGTTGTAGTAGAATTTGCCGTGCGGTGCTTTAACTGTGCCGTGTTTAATTATTTCAGTTATGCAAAAATGTATTGTTCAATAGGGCTATGTGATGTTTAAGTATGAATTATCCACTTCAGTTTCACGAATGGTTATATTTGGTTGTTGATAGTGAGTAGATGCCTTGTTTATCTGTATTTGGTTGTTAGGTTGGTTTTAGTGAGCATTTTTTCAGTTATCGAGCAGATGCCTTGTTTATATGTATTTGGTTCTTAGGTTGGTTACAATGAGCATTTGTCCAGTTGTCAAGCAGATGCCTTGTTTATCTGTATTTTGTTGTTAGGTTGGTTGCAGTGAGCATTTGTCCAGTTTTCAAGCAGATGCCTTGTTTATCTGTATTTGCTTGTTAGGTTGGTTGAAGTGAGCATTTGTCCAGTTTTCAAGCATATGCCCTGTTTATCTGTATTTGCCTGTTAGGTTGGTTGCAGTGAGACTCTGTCCAGTTTTCAATGGCTATATTTGGTTGTTATACTGATCATTTATGCCTTGTTTATTTCAGTCATTCACAATGTGATGTCCATTATGTGCAAGTCGGAACTGTGCCGCTCGACTGCATCAATACCAGTTTGAACGGCTATATTTGGTTCCAGTTATGCCTGGTGTAGTTAACACATGCCCTTTATTTCAGTTTTACACATTTATCTAGTGTGATGTTTAAGCCTTATTTACATTCTATTCATTTTCAACAATGCTAGTTTGAATTGCAATATTTGATGGCTGTTAAGCCTGTTGTCGGTAACATTGCCTTCCATTTTATATCTGCTTTAACAGCATGCTGAAACCAACACATTCAAGCTATCATTTGGAGATGATGTTGTTTACCTTTGCTATATTTGTTTGATGTTAAGGTTATTGTACTTATCATGCCTTTCCACTACTTATGCAGGACAACAACGGGAGTGGCCACCATTTTCCGCCGAGGTTAGTTTCATCCCTCGGCTTGTACTCCCCCCGTCGTTCCATAATGTAGTGCATATAGATCCAGGCCTGGACACTTGTTAGCTTCTAATATTGACTTGTTTCTTGTAGGTACATATGCCCTTGGCAAGGATCCACGCATCGACCCTTTTTGCGTATGGGGCAATGAGATATTCATGAACAAGCATCAAGTGAGGAAACTAATAAGGATTATTAGCAAAAAGATACCAATGGTGGCAAGCAAATTATTTACTTATGCTCTATCCAACACAACAGTGAGTTGTAGGATGGTAACTACAAACTCTGCAACCTTCTCTTTTTACAGCCCATAATGAGTTGTCAAACAACAATGTCTGAATCTTTTTCATTCATAGTGGTTCCCGAAGCAGTTCACTCAAGATTACCTCGCAAAGTACATGATTGGTGGACACGCAATGAAGGTTAAAGTATTTCATCCAAACTACAATGAGCATCGAGAAGTCCTAATGAAGACAGTGAAGGATGGACGGGCAACCATCACAAGGGGTTGGCCTAGAGTCGTGCGCGCATTACGCATGGAGGAGGGCACAATATCGGCATTCCACTTCACCTTCTCCAGCAACCAGAATGTCTTTCGCCTCTCTCTTTACAGTCTATAGTACAACTGTAGTTCATCATTCTTTACTTGGTGCTTCTGTAGTTCTTCAGTATGTACCTGTGCATCGAATTATGCATTCGTGGTTGAACCTATATTTGTAATAAAAATGGTTGGATATGAAATAAGTGATTGCCTACTTTCAAATTCAAAACATATGATTTTAAGTTAGGGATTACACTGCACATGGTTTGCGAAAGCGAAACATTTGCGATAGACATGGAGATCAGACACATTTCTAGGATCCACTACGTGTGCGATCAATCTCTAGTGCACACACGATCAGCCAAGAAAAAACGTGTGCAATTAACAACAGCATCGCACACAGTTATTTCTTATTAAATGTTTGCGATAGTCACCTTATCACACACACTTCACAATTATGGACTATTTGTGATGTTGTGCGCATCGCAAACGTTTGGTCATAGAAGAACGCATGCGATAGGTCGATCATCTGACGCGGGTACGATAGATGAATCGTGTGTGATGTATTCAAGCATCGCGTACAGTTTTATAGCGGCAACTGTGTGCGCTCTTACATCGCATCACACACAGTCAAGCAAAAGTAAATGTGTGTGATTGTCTACTTCTATAATCGTGAACTATTTGTGATGGGTCGCGCATCATAAACGTAGCACCACAGAATACCGACTGCGATGGCAATGCGAGCACAAACGAGTAGGGAGTACTGTATATGCATCAAGGCTCCCTATCCCCGAAGGTTTCTGGGTCGTGTGGGAAGGACCCCCCTAGCGCAGTCACTCACTTGGCGACGGTGCAGAACACCGTCGCGGAAAGGGTTTAAAAACCGTTTGTATAGCACCTCGCTGTACCAGTGAACCCACTTACTTGGGTATGTGCTTCTGTCACTCACGCCACCCACCATAAGCGAATCATGAACATATTGCAACATCCTATAGTGGGCATCATAGGATAGCACCATGAATAAAATATACACTCATACCAACCAAGATCACGATTAGCCCATAGGACCAAATGGATCTACTCAAACATCATAAGATAACCATAGATCATTGGGAAATAATATATGGAGTTGAGCACCATGTTTAAGTAGAGATTACAGCGGGGAGAAGAGGTGTTACACCGCTTCATAGAGGGGGAGAGAGTTGGTGTTGACGGTAGCATGATTGTTGATGTAGATCGCCGTCACGATCCTTGCCCCGGCGGCACTCCGGCGCCACCGGGAGAGAGGGGGAGAGAGCCCCCCTCCTTCTTCTTCTTCCTTGGCCTCCCCCCTAGATGGGAGGAGAGTTCCCTCTCTAGTCCATGGCCTCCATGGAGGCGGAGGGGCGGGAGCCCCTCCGAGATTGGATCTCCCTCTCTGTTCTCTTCTGTTTCGCGTTTCCCAGATCTGGCCCTTCACGGTTTCTTCAATTCCTGGAGATCTGTAACTCCGATTGCACTGAAATTTTTACATGATTTTTTCCATAAATTATCTTTCTTGCTCCAGAAGAAGGGCCCAACCGCCTTACGGGGAGGGCACAAGACACTTGGGCACGTCAGGGGGTGCCCGGCGCGCCCTGGTGGGTTGTGGAGGCCGTGGGCCTTCGTTAGCATTGATTCCACCTCCCAAAAATCACATATATTCCAAAATAATTCTCCGTAAATTTTTATCGCGTTTGGGCTTCGTTTGATATGGATATTCTCCAAAACAAAAAACATGCAACAAACAGGAACTGGCACTGGGCACTGGATCAATTGGTTAGTCCTATAAATCATATAAAATGTTGCCAAATGTACGTGAAAGTTGTATAATATTGGCATGAAACAATCAAAAATTATAGATATGTGAAAGTGCGTTATATCGACTAGAGGGGGGTGAATAGGCGATTTTTACAAATTCGTCACTGAGGAATTTCAAGGTGAGGAAATTCCTATGCGACGAACTACTTAGCAGCGGAATGAGTACTCAGATGCAAGCATAACAGAGCAGTAGCACAGTCATCATGATGAAATGAAAACAAGCACAGAGTACGAGTAGCGTAAACACAGGATAAGCAGGCTGAAGACAAACTGACTGAAGAATTTGAACTGAGGAAATTAAGAAAGTCTTCAGACAAAGTCTTCAAACAGTAATGATCAAATACATAGCAAGTATGCGAGGAAATGAAAGGGTTGAGGAAATAGAACCAGTAGCTCGGTGAAGACACAAATTTGGTAGACCAGTTCCAACTGCTGTGACAGTTGTACGTCTGGTTGGAGCGGCTAGGTATTTAAACCTGAGGACACACAGTCCCGGACACCCAGTCCTGAACACACAGTCCAGGACACCTAGTCCTCACCGTATTCTCCTTGAGCTAAGGTCACACAGACCTCGCCCAACCACTCGTGGTAAGTCTTCAGGTGACTTCCAAACCTTCACATACTCGGTCACTCGGCAATCCACAATTTCCTCTTGGATGCTCTAGACCATGACGCCTAACCGTCTGGAGGATGCACAGTCCTCAAAGGTAACAAGCGTCGGTTCCACACAGGAACAATCTCTTCAATGATGCTCAATCACTTTGGGTTTGTAGGTGTTTGGGTTTTTGGGTTTTTCCTCACTTGATGATTTTCGCTCAAAGTCCTCGGAGGATGGGATGCTCTAAATGACAAGTGTCAATCTATTTCTTGGAGCAGCCAACCAGCTAGTGGTTGAAGGGGGCGGCTATTTATAGCCTAGGGAGCAGCCCGACATGACAAGACATAAATGCCCTTCAATGATATGACCGTTAGGTGGGTAGGATATTTGGACAGCTGGCGCGTAGCACAGCAATGGTTAGAAATTTGAGTATCAAATTCCTCAGGGCTATCATGTTCCTCACTTGTAGGCAATCCGCACTGGCGAATTCCTAACTCCTCAGTCAGAACAAATTCCTCAGAGAACAGAAGAACTTCGTCTCTGTCACTGAAGAACTTGACTAAACTGTATGAGATTTCCAATGGCTTCACTCGAAAGGATTGGGTAGGTGTAGGATTTTGAGTTGAGCATCACTTGGAAATTTTTCCTTAGTTTTACCTCGACCCCCTTTAACAGTACGGTGTTTCCTATGACTCAAGAAGAAGAAAATGAAACTACGAAAACAAAAGTCTTCACGCTTCATAATCCTCGCATGAATATCAAGTCTTCAGGGTCACACCAATTTCTTCACTTTCAAAGTCTTCAAGAAAACCAAAGTCTTCAGTTGAAGACATTCATTTTTAGGGGTCGACAATCATCGTAAATAACAAACTCCTCATAGACTTATAGACCTGTGTACACTCACAAACGCATTAGTCCCTTAACCTATAAGTCTTCAATACACCAAAATCACTAAGGGGCACTAGATGCACTTACAATCTCCCCCTTTTTGGTGATTGATGACAATATAGGTTAAGTTTTCAACGGGGATAAACATATGAAGTGTAAATACTAATATTGAGGAATTTGATTGCAAGATATAGAGGAACTCCCCCTGAAGATGTGCATATTTGAAGAATTTGCTTTGAAATAGCAAATGCACATTGTTGAGTAATATCATGGAGATCTCCTCCTATGTCTTGAGATTCATACACGCATTTATCATATGATATGAAGAATTTCAAATGCATGCTGAAATATGGTGTCTGACGGATTTCAGCATGCGTGCATTAAGGTACTTGAGGAAATAAGCATGCAGAAAGCAGTTCAAAAGTATCAGACCACCATAGGACTTAAGTTTACAACTCATCAGAGCAAACACCTCAGAAAAGCAAGAGTTGAAACTTAACAGAAATATATAGCCCATATATATAAGAGACCCGCTTGAAGACTAAACTCAAATTTCTCCCCCTTTGTCATCGAATGACCAAAAGGGACGAAAAAAGAGGACTAACGCCCCTGAAGAATATCATCATGATGTCGATGGAGGAGCGCCAGCATTGTTGGGGTCGTCTGTTGAGGTAGGGCCTGCCGCAGTGTCGTTCAAGTCTTCAGCTTCATCCGTCTCGCGCGATGAAGAATATGAACTGGCAACAAGCTGAGGAACTTTGACTTTCTTGAATTTCTTCGAAGGTGGCTGAGACCAGTCAAAGTCCTGTTGGAAGCCCATCTCCTTGAGTTCTTCAGCACTATGAAGATTAGACAGAATCGCCCAAGTGCGGTCAAAGACTTCATGCAAGTAGTAGTGATTCTTCTTCACAGTATTTTGAGTGACTGTCATGTTCTGAAGAATTGCACCAAACTGACGCTTGACCCACTTGTGATTTCAATCAACTTTCTGATGAAGACTAAGGAGAAGTTCACGATCAGTCATCACACGCGGAGCTGTGGCTTGAGGATGATGTTCTGAAGCTTTGCCGGCAGAATCTTGAGTTGCAGAGTCATCATTGGTGGAAAAGGAAGTAGCTTTGCGAAACTGTCCATCCAATGGACGAGTACCTTCAACAATAACAGCAGCTTTGCCCTTCTCGTCAGCTGAGGAAATAGTCCGTTTGAGGACTTCAATAGGGGGTAAATAGCTGAGATGATTTTGAAAGTCAGCCATGTAATGAATTGAAGACCTTGATCTGATGAATCTCATAATCCAGGGAGCATAAGGCTTCAACTCAAAAGGTGACAGTGCAGCATTGGCCAAAGTCCTCATGAAGAAATCGTGGTAGTTGATAGGAATACCGTGAATGATATTGAACAGCAGATTCTTCATAATGCCAACAACTTCTTCATCATCAGAGTTGTGGCCCTTGATTGGACTGAGGGTTTTGGTCAATATGCGATAGACTGTCCTTGGCACATAGAGCAATTCCTTGACAAGGAATTTGGTCCTTGGAGCTTGGCCTGGCTTCAAAGGCTTCATCAGCACTTGCATCAGATGATCAGACAGTTCAGGTTCAACATAGAGAAGCCTAGCACCTTCAGTAGGAGGACTGACTGGGACGGCATGAAGCAATTCAGAGGCCGGTGCTTTGAAATGAGTATTATCGGTCATCCAGTCCAATACCCATGAATTGACATCATCAACATTTCCAGTAATGTGCAGCGTGGCGAAGAATTGAAGAATGAGTTCTTCATTCCAATCGCAGATGTCGGTGCAGAAATTGAGTAACCCAGCGTCATGAAGAACACTGAGGACTGGTGTGAAGCAGGGCAGCGATTCCATATCTACATGAGGAATTTGCTCATGTTCAAAGATCTTATCCTTATCAACCAACAATGAGGAGTAGAAGTTCATCTGGCTTGCAGTCCAGAAACGCTTGCGACGAAGACGAGCAGAGTCATAGGGATTGTAGTCAGTGAAGAATATGTGCTCATTGAAGAAATCCTCAGCATTAAACTTCTGCTTCTTGGAGTGAGGGTTCTGTGGCTTGGGCTGAAGAATAACAGTTGAAGAATTTACAGCCTCTTGAGGTGTAGCCACGGGAGCCACTGGCTGAGGAATTTCAGCAGCAGCCTTGACCTCCATTTCTTCAGACATATGTACATCAACGCTAGTGGCTGGAACTTCTTCAGGTATAGAGTGAAGTGAAGCTTGACGTTCATCAGAGCCCGTATGAATTTCTTCAGTTTGCACAGGAGACTGAGGAACATGATGTAGAGGGGTTGTCAGAGGTGAATTGGGGTGATGACTTTCCCAAAAGTCATCATTCAGAATAGGTGTTGTAGACCCAATATCCACGTCCTCATCTTCTTCAGTTCCTTCGACGCCTGCCTCTTCAGCTGTGAACTGAGGCATGGGTGATGATACCAGTGGGGTTGAAGAGAAAGTATCCACTTCAATTTCTTCATCCATCTGCTCTGTCGAAGCAGTAGAAGGAATTTCTTCATCAGATTTACTTGGAATTTCATATTCCTCACCAAAGGGAATGATCTCCTTTGATGGCATGCTTGATATTGGAATAGCATCAATTGGGTTTTCAGATGAACTCCTCAAAGTCTTCAATTTCTTGGGGGCTGAAGACTCTGAAGATGCAGATGCTTTCCTTTTCTTCACAGCTGCTCGCTCCGCAGCCTTGGTTTTCTTCGCTTCTGATGAAGAAGGAAGGTGGATGCTTGTCATCGGTGCAGGAGGAGCAGAGGAAATTGGTTGAATTTCTTCAGGCACAACTGATGCAGTTGCCCTGGCTTGTTCAGATTCCTCAGGCACAGTAGCAGATGCTTCAACTGGCCTGGATTGCTCTTCAGGCGCAATATTGGAGGTTGCCCTGGCATTTTCTTCAGAGACTGGAATTTCTTCAGCAGACTAAACAGATGTTCCAGTCTGAGGAAATTTGGGTTGCGATGAAGCTGCAACACTTGGAGTAAATCCTTTTGCCATTCTGACGAATCTGACTTTGGCACCTAGCCAATCTGCATGGAATGCATGAAATTCATCACTGAGTGCTTTGATCTCAGCCTGCATAGTCACAAGTTCTTCAGGAGACATTTTCACAACATTGTTCTTCAGAAAACGCTCCTTCTTGTACTGAGCCTTCTTCACCTGCCTGGCCTTTTCAAATTTCCATTTTTCTTCATTTATGAAGGCCGTCAACATGTGACTTTGACCAGGAGTGAGGTTTAATTCAGGCAAAGGTGTGTTAGGGTTCTTGTGCCATAGATCAATAAAATCAAGGATCTTCCTTGGATCCAGCATGAGGGGCACAACACTGCCTTTGGCTCTAGCGGCCCTTTGTTGTCGATCTCTGATGAGCTCAGCTAATTCTTCATCATCAGCTTCGTCTTCGCTTGACGGAACCTAAAAGGCGACTTGCTTCTTGTGAGGACTTGGCCTTGTGCCTCGTCCAGCAGTGGCCTTTTTCTTCAGCAAGGTCGGAGTTGTTGAAGACTGAGGTGGAGCTGAAGAACTTGCAGAGACTCCTGAAGCAATTGAGATTCCAGTAGTCCTTTGGCATGTGGCAAGATGCACAGGTGCTGAGGACTTTGCAGGAGCAGCTGAGGATTTTGCAACCGAGGGAGTTGGAGCTGCTTTTGAAGAATTTGCTTGAGGAACAGGCCGTGAGGGCTTTGAAGAGCTTGGCCGTGAGGGCATTGCAGCTGAGGAACTTGTCTTGACAGCTGATTTCTTCAGCATAGCCTTCTTAGGCTTGATAGCAGAGGCCTCAGCGGCGGCAGCAACAGAATCTTCATTGAATTTCTTTACTGCCTCTTTAGCCACTTTGGCCAGCTTGGCTTGACACTTAGCCCACTCCTGAGGAAATTCCTCACCTCTTCTGATGCTAGTGGGATCAGCTTCTTGGCCAGGAGCCAATGGAGGTCTTGGACATGGAGGGTTAACAGCAAATTTCTTCATGTACTTGGGAGTGACATAGCGATATTCCCTCCATTCTCTTGCCCATCTCCTCTCAATCTTCTGAATGCGCACTTTGCGCTGATTTTTGTTCTCCTTGCCATGAGTTGCTTCATCAGGAGTACAATATTCATCATAGATGTCATCAGGGATCTCAAAAGCAGTATTTGTTTCTGGCCTCTTTCCTCCTTTCTGAGGTCTTTTACCATCAGCCATTTTCTTCACTTGAGGGTTTTGAACAATCGAATTTTTTGATGAGGTGTGCAATTTTTCTTCAAGGAACGCTGCAAATGAGTTAAGGTGATGAGAACCTAGAGATTCAGCAGCGGACATGTGTACCTGTGAACAGAATATAGGTGCGAAGAGTTTTGGAGAGGTCATATGCGTTCTCAGAAGATTTTCAAAAGTATCAAGTTTGAGGAAGATGACCAGGGGTGTCTTGAGGAATTTCACTAAGCATTTTTGACTTAGGTTCCAGAATTGTGTAGATTGAAAATCCACACAATTGAGGAATCTTGAAGAAAAACGTTGCTTAGAGAAACTGATCAAGGACAGAAGCAAGTTGGTGTTTAAGAACATGAAAGTTGAAGAATAAACACCTTTTGAAGATTTTGTGGAAATCATCAGAATCAACAAGGGCAGTAAAAATAAATTTTATTTACCCTTGACGAAGAACACGACGAACTGAGAGTGGCAGTGGAGATGTTCGTCCGTTCAGATCTTCCACGCCCTAACTTGGCGATGGAAAATAGCTACGGCGGCGGCGGAGTGAGGATTTCCGCGGCCGGCGTGAGTACGACGGCGACGAGGTCGAGGCAGTGAAGCTCTTCCTCACCGGCGACGATGGAGTGTAGCGGCGGTGCTAGGTCTGAGAGCTCGAGCGAGGGAGTAAGATCGAGCGGGGTAAATGAGCTCTGAGGAGGGTGAGGGTTATTTATAGCAGAGGTGAAAAACCGCTCGTCCGAAGAAAATGGACAAACGTGCCCCTGACCCTTCTCATCCTAGCGACATGTGTCACCCATGAACTGTGAAGTGGAGATCGTGTTAGATCGAGGGTGAATAGATAAATCTTATCGAGGGATAAGGAACGGTTTGAACGGCAAAAGCCGAAAACTCAGATAAGAATATTTTAATGTTTCGTTCGCAAATTCTTCAGCTGTCAAGGACACAGTGAAGACTTTGAACGGGTTTCAAATAGAACGCACATGAAGAATTTGTGAACGGACTGGATTGAGTTTAGCACAGAGGGGAAATGGGTCCGATCACATTCACTTAGAAGGAAAAAAAAACAACTTGAAGAATTAGCAATAAGTGAATGCTGTAGAGGACAGAAAACTCAAATATATATATATATATTCAATGAAGAACACAGACGGAAAGAGTGAAGATTTTGCAAAGTTGAAGAATTTGAAAATTTGAAGAATTTGCACAATGATGAAAAACTCAAATTTTGAAGATTTTCAACTTTTTGTGGTGGCGTGACCCACCGTGTAAGAATGATGATTTCAGACACCGCGTACAATTGTCGTAGGGCTCTGAGAATCAAATTCTTCATTAATTTCATCACACTTAGAGGGTTAGTCTTCATTGATTGAAGAAAAACGTTTCTTCATGTGTTGCACATCTAAGTCATCAATTTGCATAAGTGTTAGGATGTGTGTCCTTTTCAAAGGACATTCGAAGATTCTAAGATGTTTAGCTCACACCGCAACTTGCTAAATCTCTTCTCATCCAAGGGCTTTGTGAAGATATCCGCTAGCTGTTCTTCAGACTTCATGGGATCAATAGAGATGTCACCCTTCAACACATGATCTCGAAGAAAATGATGACGAATCTCGATGTGCTTTGTCTTCGAGTGCTGAACTGGGTTATGAGCAATTTTGATGGCACTCTCGTTGTCGCAGTAGAGTGGCACATTCTTCACATTGATGCCGTAGTCCTTGAGGGTTTGCTTCATCCATAGCAATTGAGCACAGCAAGAACCAGCAGCAATATACTCAGCTTCAGCAGTAGAGAGTGATACGCAGTTCTGCTTCTTCGAGGACCAACATACTAAGGATCGTCCGAGGAAATGGCATGTGCCTGAAGTTCACTTGTGGTCCACACGATCACCGGCATAGTCAGAGTCAGAATATCCAATGAGATCAAAAGCCGAGCCCTTGGGATACCATAATCCAAGTGTTGGAGTGTGAGCTAGATATCGAAGAATATGTTTCATAGCCTTATGGTGTGATTCCTTCGGTGTAGCTTGAAAACGGGCACACATGCAAACACTAAGCATAATATCCGGCCTAGATGCACATAGGTACAATAAAGAACCAATCATGGAGCGGTATACCTTTTGATCGAAGTCTATTCCATTTTCATCAGTGCATAGATGGCCATTTGTGGGCATAGGGATTTTGACGCCTGTGCATTCTTGCATACCGAATTTTCTCAGAACGTCCTTGAGGTATTTCTCTTGAGAAATGAAAATGCCATTATGTTGTTGACGAATTTGAAGACCTAAGAAGAATTTCAATTCTCCCATCATGGACATTTGATATTCCTCACTCATCATGTAAGCAAATTCGTCACTGTAATGTTGGTTAGTACAGCCAAAGATAATATCATCAACATATATTTGGCACACGAATAATTCATCATCATAGGTTTTGGTGAAAAGAGTTGGGTCGAGTGAACCGGGTTTGAAGCCTTTCTTCATGAGGAATTCCTTCAGAGTATCATACCACGCCCGAGGGGCCCGCTTGAGGCCATAGAGGGCCTTATTGAGTCTGAAGACTTTGTCAGGATGTTTAGGGTCTTCAAAACCTGGGGGTTGAGCAACATATACTTCTTCCTCAAGCTTACCATTGAGGAATGCACTTTTCACATCCACTTGATATAAGATGATATTATGATGGTTAGCATAAGCAAGCAATATGCGAATAGCCTCAAGTCTAGCAACAGGTGCAAAAGTCTCATCGAAATCAATTCCTTCAACCTGTGTGTAGCCTTGAGCTACAAGACGAGCCTTGTTCCTCACCACTAGGCCATTTTCATCTTGCTTGTTGCGGTAGATCCAATTGGTACCGATGATATTGTGCGTGCATTGGTCCGGTCGCTTGACAAGCTCCCACACATTGTTCAGCTTGAATTGATGTAATTCCTCTTGCATTGCTTGAATCCATTCAGGCTCCAGAAATGCCTCATCAACTTTGGTGGGCTCTGTGATAGAGACGAAAGCATAATGCCCACAAAAGTTAGATAAATGTGAAGCTTTTGAGCGAGTCAGAGGACCTGGTGCATTGATGTCGTTGATGATTCTCTCAATCTGTACTTCATTTGCAACGTGGGGATGAGCAGGTTGACGACTTTGATTTGGCTCAGCATTTTCTTCAGAGCCATTTTCTTCAGATGCGCCAGCATGCTGTTCTTCATGTTCTGGAATGATTTCTTCAGCAGATTCTTCAGTAGGAATGACATCCTCAGTAGCTTTGAACTTGATGGTTTCCTCAGGCGTCTTTTCATCTAGCACAGGAGGTAGGTGCTCTCTTTGCGAGCCGTTAGTTTGATCGAACCGCACATCTACAGTTTCAACAACCTTGTTGTGATAGGTATTGAAGACCCTGTAGGTGTGCGAGTCCTTTCCGTAACCAAGCATAAAACCTTCATGTGCTTTCGGCAAATTTAGAATTGTGATGTGGATCTCTAATCCAGCATTTAGCACCGAAGACTTTGAAATAACTCACATTGGGTTTCTTGTTAGTGAGGAGTTCATATGTGGTCTTCTTGAAGAATTTGTGAAGATATACCCTGTTAATGATGTGGCATGCAGTATCAATTGCCTCAGGCCAGAAGTGACGAGGTGTCTTGTATTCATCAAGCATGGTGCGAGCCATCTCAACAAGAGTCCTGTTCTTGCGCTCCACAACGCCATTCTGCTGAGGAGTGTATGGAGCAGATAGCTCATGAGTAATACCAAGTTCATCGAGATAGTCATCAAGACCAGTATTCTTGAACTCAGTCCCATTGTCACTACGTATATGCTTGATCTTCACGTTGAAATTCGTCGAAGCCCTTGAGGAAAATCGTCTGAAGACTTCCTGCACTTCAGTCTTGTAAGTAATGACATGCACCCATGTGTAACGAGAATAGTCATCAACAATGACAAAGCCATATAGAGATGCTGCATTTGTTAGTGTGGCATAATGAGTAGGGCCAAAGAGATCCATATGAAGCAATTCAAAAGGACGAGAAGTAGTCATGATAGTCTTCGAGGGGTGCTTGGCTCTGGTCATCTTTCCAGCCTCACAAGCCCCACAAAGATGATCTTTGAGGAATTTGACACCCTCGATGCCAATGACATGCTTTTTCTTCACGAGCGTGTGTAAGTTCCTCATGCCAGCATGACCCAGTCGTCGATGCCATAGCCAGCCTTCTGAAGCTTTAGCAAGTAGACAAGTGGCAGGCTGTGGTCCTGCAGAGAAATCAACAATATACAAGTCTCCTCTCCTAAAGCCTTCGAAGACTTTGGAATTGTCAGATTCCATGAGCACTAAGCAATGATATTTGCCAAAGACAACAACCATATCAAGATCACAAAGCATTGAGACAGACATGAGGTTGAATCCGAGGGACTCGACAAGCATGACTTTATCCTTGTGTCGATCCTTTGAGATTGCAACCCTACCTAGACCCAATACCTTGCTTTTGCCTTTGTCAGCGTAGGTGATATGCTTCAAGTGTGATGGAGATAAAAGAGTGTTCATCAGTAAGCTCTTGTCACCCGTCATGTGATTTGTACATCCACTATCGAGGACCCACTCAGTAGCTTTGGGTAAATCATCCTGTAGATGAATTAGTGCATCTTACGAACTCATATACTTCAGAGTGAAGAATATGACATCAAATTCATCAGACATATTTCATCAATTAAAGCAACATATGTATATATAGCAATGTGAGGACGTGAGAAATGAATAAATCATTTCTTCATGATTAGCTTGCGTCCTTTCAAGCATTTCAGGTCTCCAGCAAATTCTTCAGACGATTTAGTTCGTCTGGAGACCTGACCCTGCATAAGAGATTAGTTCCTTTTCTTCACCACCCACATCTGGAGGGGTGGCAAAGAGTTCATCATTCTGCGAGCTCCATAAGAGAAAGGTGGCATAGACGCCAGACCACTTCGTTTCAGATAAGAGGGGTTAGGGTAAGCATATGAATAAGCAGAGAAATTCTTCGAGGACTTATGAACATAATGATTTGAAGAATAATGCATATATTCATAGCCCTTAGGCTTTCCCTGCGAAACAGAAGTGTTAGCACGATGATGTTCATGTGAGGACTTTGATCCATGTGAGGAATTTGATTCATATGAAGAATTTGATCTGGGGTTCTTATTCTTCACAGGTGGTGTCATGAGGACATTCACCTGAAGACTTTCAAGGCACTTTTTGGGAACCCAGATTTTCTTCATAGGGGGACCATTCCTGCAGTTAGATCCAACATATCTAGCAAATACCTCACCATTCTGATTTTTGAACAGTTTATAGTTGGAGTCAAATGACTCATCAGATGAATATGAGGATTCACAAGTAAAGCCAGATAAAGTGGATGGATCTACGGAAGGTCCCTTCGCAGCAACCCATGAGGTTTTGGGATACTGCTCTGGTTTCCAGTAGGTTCCATCAGTATTGAGTTTCCTCTCAAAGGCAATACCCTCTTTCCTAGGGTTCCTGTTCAAGATCTGCTTTTTGAGCACATCACAAAGAGTCTGATGCCCTTTGAGGCTTTTGTACATGCCTGTCACATACAATTCCTTCAACCCTACATTTTCGTCAGTGATACTAGTGGTATCCTCAGATGAGGAATTTGTGACCACAGAGACAGTTGAAGAATTTGCAGCAATGGAAGCATTTGAACATTCAGGTGAAGAATTAGCAGTTTCACGTTCAATGCATTTCAAGCATGGTGGAATAAATTCTTCCTGAGCGGAACTGATCTGTTGAGCAAGCAAAGAATCATTTTCCTTCTGAAGATCTTCATGACTCACCCTTAGCTTCTCAAGATCTTGCTTTCTTTGAAGAAATTCATAAGAAAGCTTCTCATGATCGGCTAGGAGAGTTTCATGACGACCTTGAAGGTTGTCAAACTTAGACTGTAGTTGTTGAAGATTATCAGTCAGTGTTTGAGTTCGATCCATTTCCTCACCTAACAGATCATCGCTTTTGTCTAGCATATTTTGAACCTTTTCCAAAGCCTTTTGTTGTTTAACAGCAATATTAGCAAGTTTGGAATAGCTGGGTTTGAGGTTATCATCAGATTCATCCTCACTTGATTCAGAGGAGGGATATTTGAGTACCTTGGCACCTTTTGCCATGAAGCAATAGGTGGGAGCATAGTCATCGTTGCCGTCATCAGCAGTGTTGGGGAAGCCATTTTCCTCAGTGTTGAAGATGGACTTGCTAACTTAAGCAGTAGCGAGGGCTAGGCTCGCCACACCAGAGTCTGACTCCTCAGATGCCTCCTCTTCCTCATGTTCCTCAGATTCAGCTTCAGAGTCCATTTCCTTGCCAATGAATGCCCGAGCTTTCTTGGAGCTGCTCTTCTTGTGAGATGAAGACTTTGAAGATCTTGACGATGAGGACTTTGAAGATTTCTTCTTCCTCTTAGAGTCATCTGAACTATCATCCTTGTATTTCTTCTTCTTTGATTCCTTCTCCCACTGAGGACAATCAGTAATGTAGTGACCAGGTTTCTTGCATTTATGGCAAGTTCTCTTCTTGTAATCACGGGATGAGGAATCTGATTTCATGTCATCACCTCTTGAGGATTTTCCAAATCGGCCACGTCTAGAGAACTTCTGGAATTTCCTCACGAGCATTGCTAGCTCCTGACTCAGTTCTTCAGGATCACCGAGGCTGCTACCAGAATCTTCATCTTTAGATTCAGAGACTGCCTTGGCTTTCAGTGCACGAGATCTACCATAGCTAGGTCCGTAGAGATCTCTCTTCTCAGCTAGTTGGAATTCATGAGTATTTAGCCTCTCGAGGATATCAGCAGGATCAAGTGACTTGTAGTCTCCACGTTCTTGAATCATCAGTGCCAGTGTATCGAATGAAGAATCGAGTGACCTCAGCAATTTCTTCACCACCTCATGGTCGGTGATGTCAGTGGCACCCAGTGCTTGAAGCTCGTTTGAAATGTCAGTGAGGCGATCAAAGGTTTGCTGAACATTTTTGTTGTCGAGTCTTTTGAAGCGGTTGAAGAGATTGCGAAGAACGTCAACTCGAGAGTCACGTTGAGTTGAGACTCCTTCGTTGACCATGGACAGCCTATCCCAGATAAGCTTAGCTGTCTCCAAAGCACTCACTCTGCCATACTGCCCTTTGCTCAGATGGCCACATATGATATTCTTCGCTTGAGAGTCGAGTTGCTTGAATCTCTTCACATCAGCAGCGTTTACGGAAGGAGTGACAGAGGGAACACCCTTTTCCACAACATACCAGAGGTCGTTGTCAATTACCTCAAGATGCATGCGCATCTTGTTCTTCCAGTAGGGGTAGTCCGTCCCATCGAAGGTAGGACACCCAGCTGAGACCTTGATCATGCCTGCAGTCGACATAACTAAAACTCCAGGTGGTTAAACCAAAATCACACAGAACAAGGGAGTACCTTGCTCTGATACTAATTGAAAGTGCGTTATATCGACTAGAGGGGGGGTGAATAGGCGATTTTTACAAATTCGTCACTGAGGAATTTCAAGGTGAGGAAATTCCTAAGCGACGAACTACTTAGCAGCGGAATGAGTACTCAGATGCAAGCATAACAAAGCAGTAGCACAGTCATCATGATGAAATGAAAACAAGCACAGAGTACGAGTAGCGTAAACACAGGATAAGCAGGCTGAAGACAAACTGACTGAAGAATTTGAACTGAGGAAATTAAGAAAGTCTTCAGACAAAGTCTTCAAACAGTAATGATCAAATACATAGCAAGTATGCGAGGAAATGAAAGGGTTGAGGAAATAGAACCAGTAGCTCGGTGAAGACACAGATTTGGTAGACCAGTTCCAACTGCTGTGACAGTTGTACGTCTGGTTGGAGCGGCTAGGTATTTAAACCTGAGGACACACAGTCCCGGACACCCAGTCCTGAACATACAGTCCAGGACACCTAGTCCTCACCGTATTCTCCTTGAGCTAAGGACACAGACCTCGCCCAACCACTCGTGGTAAGTCTTCAGGTGACTTCCAAACCTTCACATACTCGGTCACTCGGCAATCCACAATTTCCTCTTGGATGCTCTAGACCATGACGCCTAACCGTCTGGAGGATGCACAGTCCTCAAAGGTAACAAGCGTCGGTTCCACACAGGAACAATCTCTTCAGTGATGCTCAATCACTTTGGGTTTGTAGGTGTTTGGGTTTTTGGGTTTTTCCTCACTTGATGATTTTCGCTCAAAGTCCTCGGAGGATGGGATGCTCTAAATGACAAGTGTCAATCTATTTCTTGGAGTAGCCAACCAGCTAGTGGTTGAAGGGGGCGGCTATTTATAGCCTAGGGAGCAGCCCGACATGACAAGACATAAATGCCCTTCAATGATATGACCGTTAGGTGGGTAGGATATTTGGACAGCTGGCGCGTAGCACAGCAACGGTCGGAAATTTGAGTATCAAATTCCTCAGGGCTATCATGTTCCTCACTTGTAGGCAATCCGCACTGGTGAATTCCTAACTCCTCAGTCAGAACAAATTCCTCAGAGAACAGAAGAACTTCGTCTCTGTCACTGAAGAACTTGACTAAACTGTATGAGATTTCCAATGGCTTCACTCGAAAGGATTGGGTAGGTGTAGGATTTTGAGTTGAGCATCACTTGGAAATTTTTCCTTAGTTTTACCTCGACCCCCTTTAACAGTACGGTGTTTCCTATGACTCAAGAAGAAGAAAATGAAACTACGAAAACAAAAGTCTTCACGCTTCATAATCCTCGCATGAATATCAAGTCTTCAGGGTCACACCAATTTCTTCACTTTCAAAGTCTTCAAGAAAACCAAAGTCTTCAGTTGAAGACATTCATTTTTAGGGGTCGACAATCATCATAAATAACAAACTCCTCATAGACTTATAGACCTGTGTACACTCACAAACGCATTAGTCCCTTAACCTATAAGTCTTCAATACACCAAAATCACTAAGGGGCACTAGATGCACTGACAATATGACGGAGACGTATCAGCATCCCCATGCTTAATTCCTGCTCGTCCTCGAGTAGGTAAATGATAAAAAAGATAATTTTTGATGTGGAATGCTACCTAGCATAAACTTGATCATATGTCTAATCATGGAATGAATATTAAGACACAAATGATTCAAAGCAATAGTCTATAATTTGACATAAAGACATCAATACTCAGGCATCCCAACAAACAATCGTGTCTTTCAAAATATCAACGCTAAAGAAAGCTATCCCTACAAAATCATATAGTCTTGTCATGCTCTGTCTTCTTAACATAAAGTATTTATCATACACAACCCCGATGACAAGCCGAGCAATTGGTTCATACTTTTTAACGCGCTTCAGCTTTTTCAACCCTCACGCGATACATGAGAGCAAGCCATGGATATAGCACTATGGGTGGAATAGAGTATGATGATAGGGGTAAATATTGAGAAGACAAAAAGTAAGAAAGTCTCACATCGATGCGGCTAACCAACAGGCTATGGAGATGCCCATCAATTGATATCAACGTGAGCAGTAGGGATTGCCATGCAACGAATGCACTAAGAGCTATAAGTGTATGAAAGCTCAACATGAAAACTAAGTGGGTGTGCATCTAATCCTATAATGAAAAATTCCCACTAGTATATGAAAGTGACAACATAGGAGACTCTCTATATGAAAAACATGGTGCTACTTTGAAGCACAAGTGTGGAACTAGCATGCCCCTTCACTCTTTTTCTTTTCTTTTTCTTTTTTTTTCTTTTTCTTTTTTTTTCTTTTTTCTTTTTTTTCTTTTTTTCTTTCTCTCATTGTCCGGAGTCTCATCCCGACTTGTGGGGGAACCATAGTCTCCATCATCGTTTCCACACTGGGGTAATGCTCTAATAATGAAAATTGATGATCATCACACTTCTATTTACTTACAACTCAATATTACAACTCGATACCAAGAACAAAATATGACTCTATATGAATGCCTCTGGCAATACCAGGATGTGCAATGATCTAGCGTAACATGCATAAAAAATGATGAACGGTGGCTGAGCCACAAATACTATGTCAGCTACATGATCATGCAAAGCAATATGACAATGAATGCTCAAGTCATCAAAATGGAAGTGGTGGAAGTTGCATGGAAATATATCTCGGAATGGCTATGGAAAGGCCATAATAGGTAGGTAATGTGGCTGTTTTGAGGAAGATATAATAAGGCTTATGTGTGATAGAGCGTATCATATCACGGGGTTTGGATGCACCTGCGAAGTTTGCACCACATCTCGAGGTGAGAAAGGGCAACGCACGGTACCGTAGAGGCTAGCAAATTGCGGAAAGGTAAGAGTGCGTATAATCCATGGTCTCACATTAGTCATAAAGAACTCATATAATTATTGCAAAAGTTTATTAGCCCTCGAAGCAAAGTACTACTATGCATGCCCCTAGGGGGATAGATTGGTAGGAAAAGACCATCGCTCGTCCCCGACCACCACTCATGAGGAAGACAATCAATAATAAATCATGCTCCAACTTCGTAGCATAACGAGAGACTATACGTGCATGCTTCGGGAATCACAAACCTTAACACCAATATTCTTACTAACCACAACCATTTAGTGGTACCTCCCACATATTCCATCTCTATATCGCAAAACTATTGCAAGGAATCAAACACAACATATTCAGTGATCCATAAGTTTTATGTTGGATTTTATGACCAATTCATGTTGACTCTCTAAATAGATATAAGTGAAGAAAGAGAGTTTAATTCTTTCTAAAAAATACCATGCTCTAATAAATATAAGTGAAGCAAAAGAGCATTCTTCAAATAACGGTTTTCTATGTGAAGAGAAACAGGCAATCCAAACTTCAAATGATATAAGTAAAGCACATGAAGCATTCTATAAAGCCATACTCAAAAGATATAAGTGAAGTGCAATGAGCATTCTATAAATCAACCATGGACTATCTCATACCAGCATGGTGCATAAAATAAAAATGAAAACTAAAGTCAAAAGACGCTCCAAGATTTACACATATCACGTGAACGAAACGAAGATGAAAACATATCGATACTTGTTGAAGAAAGATGGGATGCCTTCCGGGGCATCCCCAAGCTTAGACACTTGAGTATCCTTGAATATTTACTTGGGGTGCCTTGGGCATCCCCAAGCTTGAGCTCTTGCCTCTCCTCCTTTTCATATCGAGAACTCCTCGATCTTTGATCACTTCATCCACACAAAACTCAACAGAAACATCGTGAGATCTGTTAGTATAATAATGCAAATCACTACTCTAAGTACTATTGCAAACCCATTCATATTTTGTTTTTGCGTTGTAGCTACTGTAATATAACTTTTCCATGGCTTATACCACCGATAAAAATCGATAGTTTCATCAAAACAAGCAAAACAATGCATCAAAAACAGAATCTGTCTTAAACAGGATGGTCTGTAGTAATCTGAACATTCACCATACTTATGAAATTCCAAAAATTCTGAAAAATTAGAAAAAACTAAAGAATTTGTATATAAATACTGTGCACTAAGTTTCAGAAACTTTTGATGTTCCAGTAAAAAATGTAAAATCGCGCACTACAGCCAAAATTTCTGTTTTTGCACCGCACATACCAACAAGCAATCTACTCATCCTAAAGGCAAATCTTGGCACATTATTTTTATAATACAATGGATTTGTACAAGGGGATAATTATTTTTGTGAGAAACTTCCATGCAAAATTTACATTGTTTCCATGAGCATGAACACAAGTGTTAAAGGTCGACCCTCACTTCTCCAATGCATCACCTTTCAATCGCTTCTCTTTTAGAAAAAGGTTTTTAGGTTCCCCCTATATTTTTTTTTTGTTTTTAAACTTTATAAAAGCACTCAACAGAAATAAATTACTCTCTAAAACTTCCGGGTTGTCTCCCTGGCAGCCCTTTCTTTAAAGCAATTAAGCTAGGCATAAAGTGCTCAAGTAATGGATCCACCCGGATCCCAAGGTATATCAAAGCCAATTTTAATTTACAATGATTTATAATTTAGTAGTGAGCACAAAGCAACATAAATCATGCAATGCCGAAGTCTAACTCTCTTCCTATTCATCGGCATGTTAGAAAAGAACAATTCATGCACATCAAGTAAAGGCCAATACATAGCATAAGCAGTTTCTTGCAATTTTATCGTATCAGAAACATAGAGAGGTGGAGATGTAGTTCCTCTCTCATAATAATTGGAAGTAGGAGCAGCAAGCACATGCATATTATATTCATAAAAATCATCATGTGTAGCGGTAGAAGCTAACCCATCAATATAATCCTTAATAAGAGCAAACTTCTCCGATATAGTGTAGTTGGGAGAATTCAAAAAGATAATAGGACTGTCATGTTTGGGTGCAATAGCAACAATTTCATGTTTAACATAAGGAACAATAGCAAGTTCATCTCGATAAGCATAAGTCATATTGGCATCATGGCCATAAGCATGGCAAGCATCAAGTTCATCAAAAAGGGATATTTCAAATGAATCAACGGGATCATAGCAATTATCATAACAATCATTCTTCGGTAAGCATGAAGGGAAATTAAATAATGCATGAGTTGAAGAGTTACTCTCATTAGAAGGTGGGCACGGGCGATCAATCCGCTCTTCCTCCGCTTGTTCTTCGTTGTCCTCATCATTTTTTTCATCCAATGAGCTCACAGTTTCATCAATTTCTTCTTCCATAGACTCCTGCAAAATATTAGTCTCTTCTCGGACAACGGAGACTTTCTCAATAAATTCATCAATATCGGAATTGTATTTATAATTCTCATAGCAATATTTAAGGATAGCAAAATTTTCAGGTCTATAAACTAAATCATCAAAATCTTCAAACTTTTCAAACAAAGATTCGATTTCATAAGCACCCTTAAAAGCAACAAATTCTTCTATTTGTTCCACATCATAGTAATCATATCTACCATTAGCATAAGAAACCAAGGTTTCATATTCATTAAATTTGCATGCAAAAGGAAGGTGTGGAGACTTCATCCTAGAGCAACAAGTATAATCATATCTCAAGCATAGATCCCGAGGATACCAATGCAACATATGAATTTGATACCATAAAAGTTTCCCTTTTTGAGTCAAGCAATGATCCCTAAAGTATTCACGTTGATCCAATGTGTCTCCCATTATGAAGTTGAATGGGGTTTTCTCAGGATTATCAAAGTAGTGCATAATATTTTTCACATAACGAGCATCGTGGGTTTTAGGAGCTTCCCCATCTCCATGAGTAGCAAGTACCACTAATTTTTTTGGTGTTTCATGTTCCATATCCATAACTAAAGATAGAGAACAACATAGAACTGAAAATAAAAACTACTTAATGATAAAGCAAACAAGCATACACGAGAATACTCACCCCACGCTATTGCTCCCCGGCAACGGCGCCAGAAAAAGGTCTTGATAACCCACAAGTGTAGGGGATTGTTTGTAGCCTTCTTTGAAAAACAAGAGTGTCGAACCCAACGAGGAGCTAAAGGTAGAACAAATATTCCCTCAAGTTCTATCGACCACCGATACAACTCTACGCACACTTGAAGTTTGCTTTACCTAAAACAAGTATGAAACTATTTTGCAAGAATAAAACTATGAGTACTTTGCAAGAATAAAACTACGAATAAAATGCAAGACGATAAAAGTGGATAGCTTTTGTCAACAAGAAAGTCATTTGTCCCTAGGCAATCAATAGGGAGACCGGTAATCATTCATGCAATTTTATATGAGGGAGAGGCATGAGCTAACATACTTTCTCTACTTGGATCATGTGCACTTATGATTGGAACTCTAGCAAGCATCCGCAACTACTAAAGATCATTAAGGTCATGAAACCCAACCATAGCATTAAGTATCAAGTTCTCTTTACTCCCATACGCAACAACCCACTTACTCGGGTATGTGCTTCTGTCACTCACGCCACTCACCATAAGTGAATGATGAACATATTGCAACACCCTACAGCAGAGATCCCTCTGGTTGCGCGAGACGGAGGGCACTGTAGGACTGCACCATAAATAAAATATACACTCATACCAACCAAGATCACGATTAACCCACAGGACAAAATGGATCTACTCAAACATCATACGATAACCATAGATCTTTGGGAAATAATATATGGAGTTGAGCACCATGTTTAAGTAGAGATTACAGTGGAGAGAAGAGGTGTTACACCACTGCATAGAGGGGGAGAGAGCTGGTGTTGACGGTAGCAAGATTGTTGACGTAGATCGCCGTCACGATCCTTGCCCCAGCGGCACTCCGGTGCCACCGGGAGAGAGGGGGAGAGAGCCCCCCTCCTTCTTCTTCTTCCTTGGCCTCCCCCCACTACAGGAATTAGCTTCTTTGCTATCTGGCATGGCAGACGGCAAAGGCACCAAAGGCAGACGGCAAACCTCTTTGCCGTCCGCCATCGACGGCAAAGCTGCCCGGCAAAGAACTTGACGGTAAACAGCTTCTTTGCCGTCTGCTTTCCCAAAGCGGACGGCAAAGAACCTTTGCCGTCGGTGGCAGACGACAAAGAATGTGGACAGTAAAGAATAGGCGTTAGCCACGTTAGGTGGCTAACGGCAACCTTTGTCGTCTGCCAGCGAACGGCAAATGCTCACATCCTTTGCCGTCTGCCATAGACGGCAAAGGTTGCTGCCACGTGGCCTCTTTGTCGTCTGTGGCCCTTTGCCGTCGGTGGCAGACGGCAAAGAGGCTGCATTGCCTCTTTTTTCTGTTTTTTCTTATATCCAAGCAATTTCACAGCAAAATATATGATCTATATATATATATTTTTCAGAGGCATTTTCACAGCAGACATATGGCATATCCAACACACAAGTTACATCATACATACATAACCAACACATAGTTCCATCCATACATATTACAATAGTTTCACATTGTTCATCCAACACATAGTTCCATCCATCCATATAACAAGTTCCACATTGTTCATCGATAAAAAAGAAAAGCAGAAAGGGAAAACAAGCACTCCATCCATGCAGGCTTCCGTGAAGTGAATGAAATCTGCAAAATGGGAAACAAGAAAGTTGGAAGAAGACTAGAAGAAGAAGAATAAGAAAATGAAGAAGAAGAATAAGAAGACTAGAAGAAGAAGAAGAAGAAGAAGAAGAAGAAGACTAGAAGAAGAAGAAGAAGACTAGAAGAAGAAGAAGGTTTTTACCCTTTTCCTTCTCATTCTTCTTCTTTTATTCTTTCTTTTTCTTCTCTTTCTTCTTCTATTCTTTCTTTTTCTCCTCTTCCTTGTTTTTTCTTCTTCTTATTCCTTATTTGTGTCATTTTAGAGCTTACATAGCTAATTATGCCATTTTTGAGCTAACTAAGCTTATTCTGTCAATTTGGAGGAAAGTAAGGTAAGTATAGGTCATTTTTGTGCTAACATAAGTAATTATGCCATTTTTGAGCTAACATAGGTAAAATGGATCATTTTAGAGCTAACCTAGCTAAACTGGATCATATTGGAGCTAACCTAGGTAAACTTGGTCATTTTGGAGCTAACCTAGGTAAAATGGATCATATTGGAGCTAACCTAGGTAAAATGGGTCATTTTGGAGCTAACCTAGCTAATTATGCCATTTTTGAGTTAACTAAGCATATTATGCCATTTTTGACATAAGTAAGCTAAGTATAGGTCTTTATTGAGCTAACCTAGGTAACTAAGCATATTAGAGCTAATTTAGCATTTAAAGCTAACTTAGAGCTAACTTAGGTCATTTTGGAGCTAACTTAGGTAAAATTGATCATTTTGGAGCTAATTAAGCTTATTATGTCATTTTCGAGGAAAATAAGCTAAGTATATGACATGTATGAGGTTACCAAGGTTGTTATGCCATTTCAAACCAAAGTAAGCTAATTATGCCATTTTTTATATAAGTAAGCTAAGTGTATGTCACTATTTAGTAAACCTAGGTAACTAAGCATATTAGAAATAACTTAGCATATTAGAGCTAACTTAGGTCGTTTTGGAGGAAACAAAGCTAAGTATAGATCATTTTGGAGCTAAGTAAGCTAATTATGTCATTTTGGAGGAAGATAAGCTAAGTCTAGGTCATTATGGTAAGCATTTTGGAGGAAATAAAGCTAAGTCTAGGTCTTTATGCATTTCTTAAGCAAAACACTAGAGAAAACTTACCGTCATCACGGAGGTGAAGCATCGGCGTGGCTCATGCCGGTACCAACACCTCGAGAAGGATCGTGTGATGCTTGTCTGGAGGCACGCTGCACCAAAGATCATTTGCAATGTCTCGTTAGCATGACGACACTCAAATGTTAATACTAGTAACTAATGACCATTCAAATTAAACTCGCCGTGGTCCCCGGAGCAATCTCTGGCATCGGCGGAGGGGTCTGACCGGCCTTCTGGCACACAGATTGCACATTTGGTTTTGACGGGTTAGTCATACTAGTTAGTAATGAAACGAACATTACGTGAATGATTTGGCTAATATGCAGAAGAAACTTACCACGAGGAGCTCGTACATGGCCTGGTTTTGGATGTCATTCCGTGCCCTCTCCTCCTCCATCAGCCTTGCCGTCTTCTCCTCCAACTCCCGCTGCTTCTCCTCCGCCTGCCGGTCCCTCTCCGCCAGAAGCGCCTGGGTTCTATCTCTCTCACTCTGAAGAGCAGCCTGCAACACCACTCCTCATTAGCATTGTAATCATCGTTGGCCGCACACACAATGTAATGGAGGAAAGATAGCTGAGTCCGTATAACTAACCTGGAAGGTGAGCTCGACTGGTCGTTGACGAGGCCTCATCTCAGGAGCGGAGCTCGACTGGCGTGCCTTGATCTCCGGGAGAGTGCGAGGACAACGGATAAGTCCATCTCCAATGGCTATCGAGCCATGGGACCTCCCGCCACCAGATATCACACTAGCTCCGGATCAAACTGCTCGTTCGGGTTAAAGTCCTCCCCTTTCCTTGCTTTCCTCTCATCTCTGTACTTCACGAGTTTGTTGTGGGAGGAGATGTTGGTGAATTTCTTTGGATTATCGAGGTCAGATGGCTCGAATGCCTTGACCTTCTTGTACGGCCCAGTATGGGCCATGGCATAGAGGTCGAACACCTCTGGCACCTCCGCCTTATTGTATTTTGCCTGAAAGAGAGGAACAGTGTAAATTAGTAATTAAAGGTCTCAAGCTAGCATGAAGAATGAATTGCATGAATTATGAAGGAAACCACATACCCAGTTCCGCCCAAACTGAAATAAGTTGGCGCTGCCTTGATGGTGTGGCACACCTATCATTTGGGCACGCTTGTCCTTGGCATTGTAGTGCTGGGCAAGCCATTCCTTTGAGCACCACTCATCGACCAACACCTCCCAACAGTCCATCTGATCTGCACACCATCTCGGGGGCACCTAAGTTAGTAAAGAGAAACTTGAGCGCTACCCCTACGAATCAAATCAAGGAAACTAAGTACAAGGCCTTAAGAATAGGTAATTACCGTCATGTACTGCTCCTTCTGCAGAAACTTCTCGCCGCACACCTGCTTGGGCTTCTTAATACCACGCGAAGCATAGTAGTCTCGAACAGCCTACACCCGAGCCTCGTGTCGTAAGTTCTGTAGTAGGCGCCTGCACTCGGTGTTGATAACCTTTGCCGCGGCCTGCTCGTATCCCTCCTCACACCTATAGAAGGTCTGCAATCAAACGAGACAACATTGATTAGTACAATAACTAGCTATTTTAAGAATTTTAATTGTGTAAAGGAGAAATTACCCAAAAGCTTCTGATCACCATCTCTGCCCTCCTGTGGCACAAGACACCATCGATCATCACCTCTGGTGGGGCCGGGGCAGCCAAGCAGTGCTCCCAGCTCAATCCTAGCTCCGGAACCTGACCCTCACCGGGCAACGTGACAAAACCCGGGAAGTTTTGCCGGCAAAGCACACCAAGGATGGAGTTGGGCCTGCGCATAGTATCCGCGTGGTGCCAACCCCTATAGTATGACAAGGCCAGCGCATTAGATATTTGAAGAAATGTGAAGGAAAATGGTACAAAAAGAGTAAATATGCACTTACCTCTCCCCATCAGGGTAAATCAACCACCTCTGATCGCGGGTCGCCGGCATGGACGGGAGCCGTGTACAACCACGCTGGTAGACGGTGGCCCCCTCAACCACCTCGCCCTCGCTATCAGCCGGATCCCCGCCACCATCAGCATGGCACTCGGCCCCTCAGGCGGACCCATCCAGGTACCCCATCCGGACGTCTCCGGGGACGGAGTCTCGTAGGGCCAAGTCTCATGGGCCGAATGCCCGTCGACCCGAGGCTCGTGGACCGGAGTCCACGTAGCCTCCTCCTCAGACGCGTTCACCCTAGCAGTCCTATGCTCGGGTGAATCAGCTAGGGATGGCGGCGAGGAAGGCGTAGGAGCCTTCCTACCTCTCCCACGGCCACGTCCTCCCCGACCTCCTCCTCTCTTCTTCCCTCCCCGACATCCTCCCCCGGTGGGCAACGACGCCGACGAAGAAGTGCCCATCGGTGTCTTCATACTGTTATCCAACGCTCTCCGGAGAGTCTGGTGTGGGATGGAAGTACCCCTCCCACCACGTGCCGATGAAGAAGGAGCCTCGGAGCGCTCCTTACCCGCGCCCACCATCTTTCAACACCTGCCATGACATAGAGTAAAGGAAATTAGTACAACATAATTTTTTAATACCGACATGAATAATAATATGCGTATAATAGTACTAGTGTATCATCATCAAGTACAACATAACTAAGGAACCCCTCGGGGATTGTCGACCCCTCGCCCTCGACCCTCGACCCCTTGGCGACCCTCGACCCCTTCATTGTGAGCATTGAGCGGCTGTTGACATAGCATAAGATGCGGACGTGCCCGAGCTGAAGGTCATCAGCGCGAGCGAACTGCTTCCATCCGTTCTTCGCGCACGGAGGGAAGCAGTTCACCCACGCTCATGACCTTCATCTCGGGGACGTCCTCATCTTAAGGTATGACACCGGTCGGTCAGCACTCGGACAGGAAGATCCTCGACCATCGACCCCTAGACCCTCGACCCCTCGGCCCTCGACCCCTTGGCAACTGGTGACCTCGACCCTCTGCCCCGACCCTTGACCCCTTGGCGATCGGTGATCCTCGACCTGGTTCCGTCAGCGCTGACGCACCCCTAACCTCGACCCTTGACCCCTCGAAGAAGAAGAACAAGAAGACGAGGAGGAGGAGGAGGAGAAGAAAATAATAATAATAATAAGAAGAAGAAGAAGAAGAAGAAGAAGAAGAAAAAGGAGAAGAGGAGAAGAAGAAGAAGAAGAAGAAGACGATGAGGAGGAGGAGGAGGAGGAGGAGAAGAAGAAGAAGAATAAGAAATAAAGGATAAGAGGAGAAGAAGAAGAAGAGGGAAAAGGAAAACCGGGTCGAGGATCCTCGACCCGGTTCCGTCAGCGCCGACGCACCCCGTCGGTGATCCTAGACATGGTTTTCCTTTTTCCTCTTCTTCTTCTCCTCTTCTCCTTTTTCCTTCTCTTCTTCTTCTTCTTCTTCTTCTTCTTCTTCTTCTTCTTCTTCTCCTCTTCTCCTTTTTCCTTCTCTTCTTCTTCTTCTTCTTCTTCTTCTTCTTCTTCTTCTTCTTCTTCTTCTTCTTCTTCTTCTTCTTCTTCTTCTTCTTCTTCTTCTTCTTCCTCTTCTTCTAATTATTCTTATTTTCTACTTTTTTTCAGAACTAAACCTAAACCTAAAACTAAACTAAACCTAAACCTAAACCTAAAACTAAAAATAAATCTAAACTAAACATAAACCTAAAACAAAAAAAAAACAAAAAAAAGAAAAAAAAGAGGAGCTAGAGCTCACCTTCGGAAGTGGGGCGGCCGGTGGCAGAGGTGGCCGGTGGAGGAGGGGGGCGGGGCGGCCTGGGGCAGGGCCCGGGGGCGTCGGGTTGGAGAGGGGGTGCCGGGCGGCTGTGGCGGTGCAGAGCGGGGGGGCCGGGGCACGGCGGCGCCGAGCCGGCAGGGCGGCGGGGGCGGCGGGGCCGGCGGGGTGGTGTGGCGACGGGGCGGCGGCGGGTGGTGGGGGCGGCGGCGAGCGTGTTGTGTCGTCGGGGAGGAGAGGGAGAGAAATAGAGAGAGAGAGGGGCGGGTGCGGTGGGGCGCGGCCGTTAGTTAAGTCAAATCTTTGTCGTCTGCCTTTTTGCTCTTTGTTGTCTGCTAGCAGACGGAAAAAGGGGGCCGTTAGGTTTTTTTGTAAGCAGCTCATTAGTGGGGCCCACCTTACTCTTTGCCGTCCGCTAGCTGACAGCAAACCTCCTTTGCCGTCCGCTAGCAGACGGCAAAGAAGTGGCTGATGGCAAATATGATCTTTGCCATCAGCCAGTTCTTTGCCGTCTGTTTTTTGGGAACGGACGGCAAAGAGCTCCTTTGTCATCCGCTAGCAGACGACAAAGAAGTGGCTGATGGCAAATCCTCTGATTCTAGTAGTGCCCCTAGATGGGAGGAGAGTTCCCCCTCTGGTCCATGGCCTCCATGGTCGTGGAGGGGTGGGAGCCCCTCCGAGATTGGATCTCCCTCTCTGTTCTCTTCTGTTTCGCGTTTCCTAGATTTGGCCCTTCACGGATTCTTAAATTCCCGAAGTTCCGTAACTCCGATTGCGCTGAAATTATTACATGATTTTTTTCCATAAATTATCTTTCTTGCACCAGAAGAAGGGCCCCAACCACCTTACGGGGAGGGCACAAGACACTTGGGCACGCCAGGGGGTTCCCGGCGCGCCCTGGTGGGTTGTGGAGGCCATGGGCCTCCGTTAGCGTTGATTCCACCTCCCAAAAATCACATATATTCCAAAATAATTCTCTGTAAATTTTTATCGCGTTTGGACTTCGTTTGATATGGATATTCTGCAAAACAAAAAATATGCAACAAACAGGAACTGTCACTGGGCACTGGATGAATAGGTTAGTCCAATAAATCATATAAAATGTTGCCAAAAGTATTTGAAAGTTGTATAATATTGGCATGAAACAATCAAAAATTATAAATACTGCAGAGACGTATCAGAGGAGTCCTCGACGATTGTCTAAAACTGACTGTTATAAAACTTGTGAACTTTGCATGATGTTTACCACTAATCCATTGCTCATATATATGCATATGATTCCATGTTGTGATTAAGTCTATGTTTGCCACTAATCCATCTGTCATGGTTGTATATTGCCATGTTGTAATGTTTGCAGAAACTATGGGCAGAGACTTAGAAAAAGAAGAGTTGTTGGGGCATATAATCCGCGATGAATGTGATATCACCTTGTCGTTTCTCAATGACACCGATGGTGAGGAAAGAGAGGATGACGGCTCCGGTGATCCAATGGAGGAGGAAGGAGATCATGACGGCTCCGGTGATCGAATGGAGGAGGAAGGAGATCATGACGGCTCCGGTGATCCAACCAAGAAGGGAGCCTTAACTGTCGCAAAGTCCGGCGAGGTATATATATATTAATTAAGCCTGTGCTAACGAGATGCATTAATTGTTTTGTATGTACATATATTGATGCTTCTTTCTTCTTTTAGCCCTCCGGATCGAGCCAAACTTCGGTAAGGAGACGAGGCCCGAAGAAAAGGTTGGGCCAGGATGAAAGGTTCACGATCGAAGAAATCGTTCGAGATGGCCAACCGATTGCTCCCAAGCGGACCAAGGACACATTTGTACATCAGTGCGGAGTTGTTGTTAGGGACAGCGTCCCGATCAGCATCCAAGAATGGAATAAGAAGAAGGACCCTAAAGTTTCTTATGTCCAAGATAGACTGAAAGATGATCTTTGGAACTCACTGATGACCAATTTCAGCCTACCGCCAGAGGAGGATCCAAATAAGCTAGTTATTCTCCCAAAGGTCAAGGCATTTGCTCTTAAGAAGATGGCAGAACTATTCAAGAACTAGAAGAAAGATTTGAAGAAAAATTTTGTCGACAAAGACAAGACTCCAGAATTTACCGGTTAATATGAGAAGATAAGAGATCACTGGCCCGCATTTGTGGCCTACAAGAAAATGGAGAAGGCTAAGCAAAGGTCACTGATAAACAAGCAAAATGCTGCAAAGAAGCAGTATCACCATGTTATGGGGTCAGGTGGCTACAGCAAAGCACGACCTACGTGGGAAAAAGCTGAGCAAGACCTGCTTGCTAAAGGGGTCCAACCAGCGACATTGCACTGGCCAGATCGGTCAAGGACTTGGTTCTTCGGGGTTGGGGGAACTTTGGACCCAGAATCAGGGAAGTGAGTTTGGACGAAAGCTCAACTTGCAATACCCGTCAAGAAGCTTGAGGAAGCAATCAAGGCAGCGCAGGAAGGGAGGTTCCATTCCGACAGAGAGAAGGACGAGCTGACAGAGGCCCTCGAGAATCCTGAACACCCTGGACGAACACGAGGCACATCAGGCTCCGTTCCGTGGGTGCATGGGTTTCCCGACAGCGGTGGTTATAGAAGCCGAGAGAGAAAGAAGAAAGAGGAAGCAAGCGAAATGCAGAAGATCAATGCAAGATTAGCGAAACTAGAGGAACTTGAGATCCAGCGAGCTAACGGCTGATGACCCACAAGTATAGGGGATCTATCGTAGTCCTTTCGATAAGTAAGAGTGTCGAACCCAATGAGGAGCAGAAGGAAATGACAAGCGGTTTTCAGCAAGGTATTCTCTGCAAGCACTCAAATTATCAGTAACAGATAGTTGTGTGATAAGATAAATCGTAACGGGTAACAAGTAACAAAAGTAACTAAGGTGCAGCAAGGTGGCCCAATCCTTTTTGTAGTAAAGGACAAGCCTGCACAAACTCTTATATAAGCAAAGCGCTCCCGAGGACACATGGGAATTACTGTCAAGCTAGTTTTCATCATGCTCATATGATTGACGTTCGTTACTTTGATAATTTGATATGTGGGTGGACCGGTGCTTGGGTGCTGCCCTTCCTTGGACAAGCCTCCCACTTATGATTAACCCCTCTCGCAAGCATCCGCAACTATGAAAGAAGAATTAAGATAAATCTAACCATAGCATGAAACATATGGATCCAAATCAGCCCCTTACGAAGCAACGCAAAAACTAGGGTTTAAGCTTTTGTCACTCTAGCTACCCATCATCTACTTATTACTTCCCAATGCCTTCCCCTAGGCCCAAATCATGGTGAAGTGTCATGTAGTCGACGTTCACATAACACCACTAGAGGAAAGACAACATACATCTCATCAAAATATCGAACGAATACCAAATTCACATGATTACTTATAACAAGACTTCTCCCATGTCCTCAGGAACAAACGTAACTACTCACAAAGCACATTCATGTTCATAATCAGAGGGGTATTGAATATCATTAAGGATCTGAACATATAATCTTCCACCGAATAAACCAACTAGCATCAACTACAAGGAGTAATCAGCACTACTAGCAACCCACAGGTACCAATCTGAGGTTCTGAGACAAAGATCGGATACAAGAGATGAACTAGGGTTTGAGAGGAGATGGTGCTGGTGAAGATGTTGATGGATATTGACCCCCTCTCGATGAGAGGATCGTTGGTAATGACGATGGCTTCGATTTCCCCCTCCCGGAGGGAAGTTTCTCCTGCAGAACAGCTCCGCCGGAGCCCTAGATTTGTTCTACCCAGGTTCCACCTCGAGATGGCGGTGCTTCGTCCCGAAAGCTTCCCTCTGATTTTTTCCATGTCAAAACACACCATATAGCAGAAGATGGGCATCGGGGGCCTGCCAGGCGGCCCACAAGGCAGGGAGGTGCGCCCAAGGGGGTAGGGCGCGCCCCCCACCCTTGTGGCTGCCTGGTTGGTCCCCTAATGTTCTTTCTTCGCCCAATATTTTTTATATATTCCAAAATAATTCTCCGTGAAGTTTCAGGACTTTTGGAGTTGTGCAGAATAGGTCTATCAGATTTGCTCCTTTTCCAGCCCAGAATTCCAGCTACCGGCATTCTCCCTCTTCATGTAAACCTTGTAAAATAAGAGAGAAAAGGCAAAAGTATTGTGCTACAATGTGTAATAACAGCCCATAATGCAATAAATATCAATATAAAAGCATGATGCAAAATGGACGTATCAACTCCCCCAAGCTTAGACCTCGCTTGTCCTCAAGCGAAAGCCGAAATCAAAAAATATGCCCACGTGTTTACAATAGAGGTGTCGATAAAATAAAATACAGACATGAGGACATCATGATCATCTTTAGAACAGCAACATATAGTGTCATATAATTTCTTATGCAAAAGTAACAATTCATTCACAAGGTAGAGTATGAATCAGAAACTTCATTGAAAACTAACAAACTATGATCTCAGTCATTGAAGCAATTGCAATTTATCATAACATCGGAAAGTGTCAATTCAAGAGCTTTTCAGCAAGTCCACATACTCAACTATCATTTAATCTTTCACAATTGCTAACACTCACGCGATACTTATGGGTTCAAAGCTTTAGTCGCACACAGAGAAAGATAGGGGCTTATAGTTTCGCCTCCCAACCTTTTACCTCAAGGGTAATGTCAACAATAATACTTTATGATAACCTACATCCGAGTGGATATATATATCTGGATCCTTCTCCACCACATAGTGCTTGCCAAAAGAAAAAGTGTAAAAAGGAAAGGTGAAGATCACCATGACTCTTGTATAAGGGTAGAAGATAAAAGTAAAAGATAGGCCCTTCACAGAGGGAAGCAGAGGTTGTCATGTGCTTTTATGGTTGGATGCACAAAATCTTAATGCAAAAGAACGTCACTTTATATTGCCGCTTGTGATAAAGAACTTTATTATGCAGTCCATCGCTTTTATTTCTTCCATATCACAAGTTCGTATAAAGCTTATTTTCTTCACACTAATAGATCATACATATTTAGAGAGCATTTTTTATTGCTTTGCACCGATGACAACTTACTTGAAGGATCTTACTCAATCCATATGTAGGTATGGTGGACTCTCATGGCAAAACTGGTTTAAGGGATGTTTGGGTGCACAAGTAGTATCTCTACTTGGTGCAAAAGATTTGGCTAGCATAAAAGGGGAAAAGCAAGCTCAACATGTTGGAGGATCCAAGACACTATAACTTCTTTCCGGATATAAGAAAGCATAATCCATTATGTTGTCTTCCTTGTCCAACATCAACTTTTTAGCATGTCATATTTTAATGAGTGCTCACAATTACAAAAGAAGTCCAAGATAGTATATTTATATGTGAAACCTCTCTTTCTTTATTACTTCCTATTAATTGCAACAATGACCAAAACTATGTTTGTCAACTCTCATCAACTTTTATTCATCATACTCTTTATATGCGAAGTCATTACTCTCCATAAGATCATTATACTATCTTTTTATTTCTTTTTATTCTTGCTTTTATTTATATTCCCTCCAGATCATAGCACGAAATCAAAGCCCTCAACTCAAAACTACTCTTTATTATATATAACTCACAGACTCGATTACATAGATAGATCTCAAAACAAAACTCAAAACTATATCATACTAAAACTTTATTCTACTAAATCAAGATATAACCAAAAGGATCGAACTAAGAAAAAAAAAGGGTAAAAGTAAAGGTGTGATGGTGATACGATACCCGGGCACCTCCCCCAATCTTGGCAGTTGCGAAGGGGAGTGCCCATACCCATGTATTTAGAACTCTTTCTTCGGAGGTGGCGAGATGATATTCTTGGCGATGATGCCCCTTAAGGTGTGATTCTCCTCCTCGAGCTTATTATTTTTCTGTTTAAGATACATTATTTCCTTGCGAAGTTTGCCCGTGACGGCTAGAGCTCCAATCACCCATGGATGTTTCATAGTTGCAGGGGAAAAAGCAACACTCTTTTTCATATTTTCATAACAGAGAAATCTAGCATTGGGAGGGATGACCGAATTTGGTATTGCTGAGCTCTGAAGTTCCTCCAGCATGAGTCCAGTTTAAAGATGAGAGGTGACTTCTTGATCCTCCTCCATGGCATCCACTCTTTTCATGTCGTCCTCCATCTCTTCCTCCGTTGATTGCCCAAAGTGATCAGCTTCGCTGCTTGCTCTTGGGCTCGATGTTGGGTGAGAGACATGACTCTCCCCGAACAACTCTTGCGAAGACATCTTGCTCAAATTCTGCAGCAGAAACAACTCAAAACGAAAACAGGGTGTTTTGCCGTGGTACGGTGGTCAACACGTTCGGGAGATTATATAATGAATTTTTACCGACCAAAAGAAGTATTGTGCAAGAAAACGGAGTCCGGAGGGCACACGAGGTGGCCACAAGGTAGGGGGGCGCGCCCAGGGGGTAGGGCGCGCCCTCCACCCTTGTGGTCTCCTCGTGCATCTTTCGGACTACTTTTAATTTTCCTATTTTTTTAAATATTCCAAAATGGAGAAAAATTGCCATTAGAACAGTTTTGGAGTCGGTTTACTTACCGTACCACATACCTATTCTTTTTCGGAGTCTGAAATGTTCTGGAAACTGTCCCTTATGTACTCCTCCGGTGTTACGGTATCAATAATATTCGTCTCAACATTTATGGGAGTACCTGAAATATAATGTTTAATTCTTTGACCATTTACCACCTTCGGGTTAGTGCCTTCGGCATTGTTGATCTTAATGGCACCGGAACGATAGACCTCCTCGATAATGTAAGGACCTTCCCATTTAGAGAGAAGTTTTCCTGCAAAAAATCTTAAACGAGAGTTGTATAGCAAAACATGATCACCTACATTAAACTCACGCTTTTGTATCCTTTTGTCATGCCATCTTTTAACTTTTCTTTAAACAACTTGGCATTCTTATAGGCTTGGGTTCTCCATTCATCAAGTGAGCTAATGTCAAATAACCTCTTCTCACCGGCAAGATTAAAATCATAATTAAGCTCTTTAATAGCCTAATAAGCTTTATGTTCTAGTTCAAGAGGTAAGTGACAAGCTTTTCCATAAACCATTTTATACGGAGACATACCCATAGGATTTTTATAAGCAGTTCTATAAGCCCATAATGCATCATCAAGTTTCTTAGACCAATTCTTTCTAGATCTATTAACAGCCTTTTGCAAAATTAATTTAATCTCTCTATTGCTCAATTCTACTTGACCACTAGATTGAGGATGATATGGAGATGCAATTCTATGGTTGACATCATATTTAGCAAGCATTTTATGGAAAGTACCATGAATAAAATGTGAACCACCATCAGTCATCAAATATCTAGGGACTCCACACATCAAAAAAATAACTTCTTTAAGCATCTTAATAGAAGTGTTATGATCAGCACTACTAGTTGGAATAGCTTCTACCCACTTAGTAATGTAATCAACAACAACTAAAATATGTGTATACCCATTAGAGGAAGGAAAAGGTCCCATATAAACACAGCCCCAAACATCAAATGGTTCAATAATAAGTGAATAATTCGTAGGCATTTCCTGACGTTTACTAATATTGCCAATTCTCTAACATTCATCACAAGACAAGACAAACTTACGGGCATCCTTGAAAAGAGTAGGCCAATAAAAACCAGATTGCAATACCTTGTGTGCAGTTCTATCTCCAGCATGGTGTCCTCCGTAAGCTTCGGAGTGGCACTTGCGTAGGATCTATTCCTGTTCATGCTCAGGTACACAACATCTAATAACACCACCTACTCCTTTATAAAGGTGTGGGTCATCCCAAAAGTAATGTCTTAAATCATAGAAAAACTTTTTCTTTTGCTGGTATGTGAAACTAGGTGGTATAAATTTAGCAACAATGTAATTAGCATAATCAGCATACCATGGAGTATTACAAGAAGCATTTATGACAGCAAATTGCTCATCAGGAAATCTATCATCAATAGGCAGTGGGTCATCAAGAACATTTTCTAACCTAGACAAGTTGTCTGCAGCGGGGTTCTCAGCTCCCTTTCTATCAATAATATGCAAATCAAATTCTTGTAGTAAGAGAACCCATCTATTAAGTCTAGGTTTAGCATCTTTCTTTTCCATAAGTTATTTAATAGAAGCATGATCAATGTGAACAGTTACTTTGGAATCCACAATATAAGATCTGAAATTATCACAAGAAAAAACAATTGCTATTTTTTTTCAGTAGTAGCATAATTTCTCTGGGCACTGTTTAGAGTTTTACTAGCATAATGAATAACATTCAATTTCTTATCAACTCTTTGTCCTAGAACAGCACCAACAGCATAATCACTAGCATCACACATAATTTCAAAGGGTAAATTCCAATCAGGTGGTTGAACAATAGGTGCAGAAATCAAGGCTTTCTTAAGTAGTTCAAATGCTTCTACACAATCATCATCAAAAACAAAAGGAACATCGTCTTTTTCCAAGAGATTAGTGAGAGGCCTAGAAATTTTAGAGAAGTCTTTAATAAACCTCCTATAGAAACCAGCATGACCAAGGAAACTTCTTATATCTTTGATATCTTTAGGACATGGCATCTTTTCAATAGCATCTACTTTAGCTTTATCAACTTCAATACCTCTTTCAGAAATTTTATGCCCCAAGACAATACCTTCATTAACCATAAAGTGGCACTTCTCCCAATTCAAGACAAGATTAGCTTCTTCACATCTCTGCAAAACTTGATCAAGGTTGCTTAAGCAATCATCAAAAGAAGTTCCGTAAACGGAGAAATCATCCATGAAAACCTCAACAATCTTTTCACAAAAGTCAGAGAATATAGCAGTCATACATCTTTGAAAGGTAGCAGGTGCATTGCATAAACCAAAAGGCATTCTTCAATAAGCAAAGGTACCAAACGGGCAAGTAAAAGTGGTCTTTTCTTGGTCCTCTTTTGACACAGGTATTTGGGAGAAACCAGAATAACCATCTAGAAAGCAAAAATGTGTATGTTTGGATAGTCTTTCTAGCATTTGATCAATAAAAGGTAGAGGGTAATGATCTTTTCTAGTAGCTTTGTTTAATTTGCGAAAATCAATTACTATTCTATAACCTGTAACAATTCTTTGTGGGATCAATTCATTCTTATCATTAGGAACAACAGTAATACCTCCCTTCTTAGGGACACAATGAACAGGACTTACCCATCTACTATCAGCAATAGGATAAATTATACCTGCCTCTAGAAGTTTTAGTATTTCATTTCTTACCACTTCCTTCATCTTAGGATTTAACCGTCATTGGTGATCAACAACTGGTTTGGCATCAAGCTCCATATTAATTTTGTGCTGACATAGAGTGGGACTAATGCCCTTAAGATCATCAAGAGTATATCCAATAGCAGCTCGGTGCTTCTTCAGAGTTTTCAATAATTTCTTTTCTTCATGTTCTGAAAGGTTAGCACTAATAATAACAGGATATATCTTATTTTCATCAAGATAAGTATATTTCAAAGTATCAGGTAATTGTTTAAGCTCAAACCTGGGATCACCCTTGGGTGGAGGAGCATCTCCAAGGATTTCAACAGGCAAATTGTGTTTCAAAATAGGCATTTGGTTAAAGAATATTTCATCTAACTCCTTTCTTTCATTCATAAACATGTCATTTTCATGTTCTAGCAAATACTGTTCTAAAGGATCAGTAGGAGGCACGGCAATAGAAGCAAGACCAATGATTTCATCCTTATTAGGCAATTCTTTACCATGGGGTTGTCTACGAAATTTAGAGAAATTAAAATCATGAGACACATCCCCAAAACTTACAGTAACAATTTCTTTCTCACAGTCTATCCTAGCATTAACAGTATTCAAGAAAGGTCTACCAAATATAATGGGACAAAAATCATCTTATGGGGAACCAAGAACAAGAAAATCAGTAGGGTATTTTATTTTCCCACACAAGACTTCAACATCTCTAAAAATCCCAATTGGTGATATAGTATCTCTATTGGCAAGCTTAATAGTAACGTCAATATCTTCTATCTCAGCAGGTGCAATATCATTCATAATTTCTTGATATAAGGTATAAGGAATTGCACTCACACTAGCTCCCACATCACATAAACCATGATAACAACGATCTCCTATTTTAACAGAAACAATAGGCATGCCAACAACGGGTCTATGTTTATCTTTAATTCCAGGTTTAGCAATTCTAGCAGCTTCACCACAGAAATAAATAACATGCTCATCAATATTATCAACCAAGAGATCTTTAACCATAGCAATACTAGGTTCAACTTTAATTTGTTTAGGGGGTGTAGGTGTTCTAATATTACTCTTACGAACCACAGTTGAAGCTTTAGCATGATCCTTTATTCTAACAGGAACAGGTGGTTTCTCAATATAAGCAGTAGGAACAATAGGATCAACATTATAAGTAATGGTTTCTTCTTCAACTTTAATAGGTTCTACTACTTTTACTTCAATGGGAGGATGATATTTAAACCACTTCTCCTTAGGGAGATCAACATGAGTGGCAAATGATTCACAAAAGGAAGCTACCATCTCAGAGTCAAGTCCATATTTAGTGCTAAATTCACGAAAAGCATCGATATCCATGAAAGATTTAACACAATCAAACTTAAGGTTTATACCTGACTCATTTCCTTCTTCGAGTTCCCAATCTTCAGAGTTGTGTTTAATTCTTTCCAATAAATCTCATTTGAATTCAATAGTCTTCTACATAAAAGAACTAGTACAAGAAGTATCGAGCATGGTTTGATCATTACGAGAAAGCCGAGCATAAAAATTTTGAATAATAATTTCTCTTAAGAGCTCTTGATTGGGGTATGAATATAACATTGACTTAAGCCTCTCCCAATCTTGAGCGATACTTTCTTCTTCACGAGGCCAAAAATTATATATATAATTCCGATCACGATAAATCAGATGCATAGGATAAAACTTCTGATGAAATTCCAATTTCAATCAGTTGTAGTTCCATGATCCAATATTGTCGTGGATTTATCACGACAGATGCCCTAGTGAAAGGACTTAGGTTTGGAGTCATCGCAACGTAGGTTAGCTCAAAGGGGTTGCACGGGACAAAGGACACAAAGGATTTACCCAGGTTCTGTTGGGGAACGTAGCATGCAATTTCAAAAAAATTCCTATGCTCACGCAAGATCTATCTAGGAGATGCATAGCAACGAGAGGGGGAGAGTGTGTCCACGTACCCACATAGACTGAAAGCGAAAGCGTTAGCTTAACGCGGTTGATGTAGTCGAACGTCTTCGCGATCCAACCGATCAAGCACCAAACGTACGGCACCTCCGAGTTCTGCACACGTTCAGCTCGATGACGTCCCTCGAACTCTTGATCCAGCAAAGTGTCGAGGGAGAGTTTCGTCAGCACGACGGCGTGGTGACGGTGATGGTGATGTGATCCGCGCAGGGCTTCGCCTAACCAATACGACGCTATGACCGAAGGAGTAAACTGTGGAGGGGGCACCGCACACGGCCAAGAGAAATCTTGGTGTGTCTATGGGGTGCCCTCCACCCCCGTATATAAAGGAGGGGGGGAGGAGGCGGCCGGCCTAGAGGGGGCGCGCCAAGGGGGGAGTCCTACTAGGACTCCCAGTCCTAGTAGGATTCCCCTTTCCTTTTCGGAGAAGGGGGGAAGGGGAAAGAGGTGGAGGAGAAGAAGGAAAGGGGGGCCGCGCCCCCCACCTCTAGTCCAATTCGGTTTGGGCTTGGGGGGGCGCACGCCACCACCTGGCTGCCTGCCTCCTCTCTCCACTAGGGCCCATGAAGGCCCACTAGTCCCCCGGGGGGTTCCGGTAACCTCCCGGTACTCCGAAAAATGTCTGAACCTTTCCGAAACCATTCCTGTGCCCGAACATAACCTTCCAATATATCAATCTTTACCTCTCAACCATTTCGAGACTCCTCGTCATGTGCGTGATCTCATCTGGGACTCCGAACAATCTTTGGTCACCAAAACACATAACTCATAATACAAATCGTCATCGAACGTTAAGCGTGCGGACCCTACGGGTTCGAGAACTATGTAGACATGACCGAGACACATCTCCGGTCAATAACCAATAGCGGAACCTGGATGCTCATATTGGCTCCTACATATTCTATGAAGATCTTTATCGGTCAAACCGCACAACAAAATACGTCATTCCCTTTGTCATCGGTATGTTACTTGCCCGAGATTCGATCATCGGTATCATCATACCTAATTCAATCTCGTTACCGGCAAGTCTCTTTACTCGTTCCGTAATGCATCATCCCGTAACTAACTCATTAGTCACATTGCTTGCAAGGCTTATAGTGATGTGCATTACCGAGAGGGCCCAGAGATACCTCTCCGATACTCGGAGTGACAAATCCTAATCTCGATCTATGCCAACCCAACAAACACCTTCGGAGACACTTGTAGAGCATCTTTATAATCACCCAGTTATGTTGTGACGTTTGATAGCACACAAGGTGTTCCTCCGGTATTCAGGAGTAGCATAATCTCATAGTCAGAGGAATATGTATAAGTCATGAAGAAAGCAATAGCAATAAACTTCAACGATCATTATGCTAAGCTAACAGATGGGTCTCGTCCATCACATCATTCTCCTAATGATGTGATCCCGTTCATAAAATGACAACACATGTCTATGGTTTGGAAACTTTAACCATCTTTGATTAACGAGCTAGTCTAGTAGAGGCTTACTAGGGACTCGGTATTTTGTCTATGTATTCACACATGTATCAAGTTTCCGGTTAATACAATTCTAGCATGAATAATAAACATTTATCATGATATAAGGAAATATTAAAAAACTTTATTATTGCCTCTAGGGCATATTTCCTTCAGTCTCCCACTTGCACTAGAGTCAATAATCTAGTTCATGTCGTCATGTGACTTAACACCAATAGTTCACATCTTTATGTGATTAACACCCATAGTTCACATCGCCATGTGACCAACACCCAAAGCGTTTACTAGAGTCAATAATCTAGTTCACATCGCTATGTGATTAACACCCAAAGAATACTAAGGTGTGATCATGTTTTGCTTGTGAGAGAAGTTTAGTCAACGGGTCTGCCATAATCAGATCCGTATGTATCTTGCAAATTTCTATGTCTACAATGCTCTGCACGGAGTTACTCTAGCTAATTGCTTCCACTTTCAATATGTATCTAGATTGAGACTTAGAGTCATCTAGATTAGTGTCAAAGCTTGCATCAACGTAACTCTTTACGACAAACTCTTCATCACATCCATAACCAAGAAACATTTCCTTAGTACTCTTAGGTAACTAAGGATAACTTTGACCGTTGTCCAGTGATCCACTCCTGGATCACTATCGTACCCCTTTGCCAAAATCATGGCAAGGTATACAATAGGTCTGGTACACAGCATAGCATACTTTATAGAACCTATGACTGAGGCATAGGGAATGACTTTTCATTTTCTTTCTATTTTCTGCCGTGGTCGGGTTTTAAGTCTTACTCAACTTCACACCTTTGCAACACAGGCAAGAACTCCTTCTTTGACTGTTCCATTTTGAACTACTTCAAAATCTTGGTAAGGTATGTACTCATTGAAAAAACTTATCAAGCGTTTTGATCTATCTCTATAGATCTTGATGCCCAATATAAGTAGCTTCATCGAGGTCTTTCATTGAAAACTTCTTATTCAAGTATCCTTTTATGCTATCCAGAAATTCTATATCATTTCCGATCAACAATATGTCATCCACATATAATATCAGAAATGCTACAGAGCTCTAACTCACTTTCTTGTAAATACAGGCTTCATCGCAAGTCTGTATAAAACTATATGCTTTGATCAACTTATCAAAGCGTATATTCCAACTCTGAGATGCTTGCACCTGTCCATAGATGGATCGCTGGAGCTTGCACACTTTGTTAGCACCCTTAGGATCGACAAAACCTTCTGGTTGCATCATATACAACTCTTCTTTAAGAAATCCATTAAGGAATGCAGTTTTGACATCTATTTGCCAGATTTCATAAAATGCGGCAATTGCTAACATGATTTGGACAGACTTAAGCATCGCTACGGGTGAGAAGGTCTCATCGTAGTCAACTCCTTGAACTTGTCAAAAACCTTTCGCAACAAGTCGAGCTTTGTAGACAGTAACATTACCGTCAGCGTCAGTCTTCTTCTTGAAGATCAATTTATTCTCAATGGCTTGCCGATCATCGGGCAAGTCAACCAAAGTCCAAACTTTGTTCTCATACATGGATCCCATCTCAGATTTCATGGCCTCAAGCCATTTCGCGGAATCTGGGCTCATCATTGTTTCCTCATAGTTCATAGGTTCATCATGGTCTAGCAACATGACTTCCAGAACAGGATTACCGTACCACTCTGGCGTGGAACATACTCTGGTTGACCTACGAGGTTCGGTAGTAACTTGAGCCAAAGTTTCACGATCATCATCATTAACTACCTCACTAATTGGTGTAGGCATCACTGGAACTGATTTCTATGATGAATTACTTTCCAATTTGGGAGAAGGTACAATTACCTCATCAAGTTCTACTTTCCTCCCACTCACTTCTTTCGAGAGAAACTCCTTCTCTAGAAAGGATCCATTCTTAGCAACGAATATCTTGCCTTCGGATCTGTGATAGAAGGTGTACCCAACAGTCACCTTTGGGTATCCTATGAAGACGTATTTCTCCGATTTGGGTTTGAGCTTATCAGGTTGAAGCTTTTTCACATAAGCATCGCAGCCCCAAATTTTAAGAAACGACAGCTTAGGTTTCTTGCCAAACCACAATTCATACGGTGTCGTCTCAACGGATTTAGATGGTGCCCTATTTAATGTGAATTCAGCTATCTCTAATGCATAACCCCAAAACGATAGTGGTAAATCGGTAAGAGACATCATAGATCGCACCATATCTAATAAAGTACGGTTACGACATTCGGACACACCATTACGTTGTGGTGTTCCAGGTGGCGTCAGTTGTGAAACTATTCCACATTGTTTTAAATGAAGACCAAACTCGTAACTCAAATTTTCGCCTCCGCGATCAGATCGTAGAAACTTTATTTTCTTGTTACGATGATTTTCCACTTCTCTCTGAAATTCTTTGAACTTTTCAAACATTTCAGACTTGTGTTTCATTAAGTAGATATACCCATATCTGCTTAAATCATCTGTGAAGGTCAGAAAATAATGATACTTGCCGCGAGCCTCAATACTCACCGGACCGCATACATCGGTATGTATTATTTCCAATAAGTCATTGGCTCGCTCCATTGTTCCGGTGAAAGGAGTTTTAGTCATCTTGCCCATGAGGCATGGTTCGCAAGTATCAAATGATTCATAATCAAGTGATTCCAAAATCCCATCTGCATGGAGTTTCTTCATGCGCTTTACACCAATATGACCTAAACGGCAGTGCCACAAATATGTTGCACTATCATTATCAACTTTGCATCTTTTGGCATCAATATTATGAATATGTGTATCACTACGATCGAGATTCAATAAACCATTCACATTGGGTGTATGACCATAGAAGGTTTTATTCATGTAAACAGAACAACAATTATTCTCTGACTTAAATGAATAACCGTATCGCAATAAACATGATCCAATCATATTCATGCTCAACGCAAACAACAAATAACATTTATTTAGGTCCAACACTAATCCCGAAGGTAGAGGGAGTGTGCGATGGTGATCTTATCAACCTTGGAATCACTTCCAACACACATCGTCACCTCGTCATTAACTAGTCTTTGTTCATTTTGCAACTCCTGTTTTGAGTTACTAATCTTAGCAACTGAACCGGTATCAAATACCCAGGGGCTACTATGAACACTAGTAAAATACACATCAATATCATGTATATCAAATATACTTTTGTTTACTTTGCCATCCTTCTTATCCGCCAAATATTTGGGGTAGTTCCGCTTCTAGTTACCATTTCCTTTGCAGTAGAAGCACTCAGTTTCAGGCTTAGGTCCAGACTTGGGCTTCTTCCCGGGAGTAGCAACTTGCTTGCTATTCTTCTTGAAGTTCCCCTTCTTCCCTTTGCCCTTTTTCATGAAACTAGTGGTCTTGTTAACCATCAACACTTGATGCTCCTTCTTGATTTCTACCTCCGCAGCCTTTAGCATTGCGAAGAGCTCGGGAATTGTCTTATCCATCCCTTGCATATTATAGTTCATCACGAAGCCTTTATAGCTTGGTGGCAGTAATTGAAGAACTCTGTCAATAACACTATCATCCGAAAGATTAACTCCCAGCTGAGTAAAGTGGTTATGGTACCCAGACATTCTGAGTATGTGTTCACTAACAAAACTGTTCTCCTCCATCTTGCAGCTATAGAACTTGTTGGAGACTTCATATCTCTCAACTCGGGCATTTGCTTGAAATATTAACTTCAATTCTTGGAACATCTCATATGCTCCATGACGTTCAAAACATCTTTGAAGTCCCGATTCTAAGCCGTAAAGCATGGCACACTGAACTATCGAGTAGTCATCAGATTGAGCTTGCCAGATGTTCATAACATCAGCATCTGCTCCTGCAACAGGCCTTTCACCTAGCGGTGCATCAAGGACATAATTCTTCTGTGCAGCAACAAGGATAATCCTCAAGTTACGGACCCAGTCCGTGTAGGTGCTACCATCATCTTTCAACTTAGCTTTCTATAGGAACGCATTAAAATTCAAGGGAACGGTAGCACGGGCCATTGATCTACAACAACATAGATATGCAAAAAACTATCAGGAACTAAGTTCATGATAAATTAAAGTTCAATTAATCATATTACTTAAGAACTCCCACTTAGATAGACATCCCTCTAGTCATCTAAATGATCACGTGATCCATATCAACTAAACCATGTCCGATCATCACATGAGATGGAGTAGTTTTCAATGGTGAACATCTCTATGTTGATCATATCTACTATATGATTCACGTTCAACCTTTCGGTCTCAGTGTTCCGAGGCCATATCTGCATATGCTAGGCTCGTCAAGTTTAACCCGAGTATTCTGCATGTGCAAAACTGGCTTGCACCCGTTGTATTTGAACGTAGAGCTTATCACACCCGATCATCACGTGGTTTCTCGGCACGACGAACTGTCGCAACGGTGCATACTCAGGGAGAACACTTATGCCTTGAAATTTAGTGAGGGATCATCTTATAATGCTACCGCCGTACTAAGCAAAATAAGATGCATAAAAGATAAACATCACATGCAATCAAAAATATGTGACATGATATGGCCATCATCATCTTGTGCCTTTGATCTCCATCTCCAAAGCACCGTCATGATCTCCATCGTCACCGGCTTGACACCTTGATCTCCATCGTAGCGTCGTTGTCGTCTCGCCAACTATTGCATCTACGACTATCACTACCGCATAGTGATAAAGTAAAGCAATTACATGGCGATTGCATTTCATACAATAAAGCGACAACCATAAGGCTCCTGCCAGTTGCCGATAACTTTTACAAAACATGATCATCTCATACAATAACGTGTATCACATCATGTCTTGACCATATCACATCACAGCATGCCCTGCAAAAACAAGTTAGACGTCCTCTACTTTGTTGTTGCAAGTTTTACGTGGCTGCTACGGGCTTATAGCAAGAACCGTTCTGACCTACGCATCAAAACCACAACGATTTTTCGTCAAGTGTGTTGTTTTAACCTTCAACAAGGACCGGCCGTAGTCAAACTCGATTCAACTAAAGTTGGAGAAACAGACACCCGCCAGCCACCTGTGTGCAAAGCACGTCGGTAGAACCAGTCTCATGAACGCGGTCATGTAATGTCGGTCCGGGCCGCTTCATCCAACAATACCACCGAATCAAAGTAAGACATTGGTGGTAAGCAGTATGATTATTATCGACCATAACTCTTTGTGTTCTACTTGTGCATATCATCTACGCATAGACCTGGCTCTGATACCACTGTTGGGGAATGAAGCATGCAATTTCAAAAAAATTCCTACGCTCACGCAAGATCTATCTAGGAGATGCATAGCAACGAGAAGGGGAGAGTGTGTCCACATACCCTCGTAGACCGAAAGCAGAAGCGTTAGCTTAACGCGGTTGATGTAGTCGAACGTCTTCGCGATCCAACCAATCAAGCACCGAATGTACGGCACCTCCGAGTTCTGCACACGTTCAGCTCAATGACGTCCCTCGAACTCTTGATCCAGCAAAGTGTCGAGGGAGACTTTCGTCAGCACGATGGCGTGGTGATGGTGATGGGGATGTGATCCGCGCAGGGCTTCGCCTAAGCACTACGACGCTATGACCGGAGGAGTAAACTGTGGAGGGGGCACCGCACACGGCTAAGAGAAATCTTGGTGTGTCTATGGGGTGCCCTCCGCCCCCGTATATAAAGGAGGGGGGAGGAGGCGGCCGGCCTAGAGGGGGCGCGCCAAGGGGGGAGTCCTACTAGGACTCCCAGTCCAAGTAGGATTCCCCTTTCCTTTCCGGAGAAGGGGGAAGGGGAAAGAGGTGGAGGAGAAGAAGGAAAGGGGGGCCGCGCCCCCCACCCCTAGTCCAATTCGGTTTGGGCTTGGGGGGAGCGCGCCACCACCTGGCCGCCTGTCTCCTCTCTCCACTAGGGCCCATGAAGGCCCACTAGTCCCCCGGGGGGTTCCGGTAACCTCCTGGTACTCAGAAAAATGTCCGAACCTTTCCGAAACCATTCCGGTGCCCGAACATAACCTTCCAATATATCAATCTTTACCTCTCGACCATTTCGAGACTCCTCGTCATGTCCGTGATCTTGTCCGGGACTCCAAACAATCTTCGGTCACCAAAAAAAATAACTCATAATACAAATCATCATCGAATGTTAAGCGTGCGGAACCTATGGGTTCGAGAACTATGTAGACATGACCAAGACACATCTCCGGTCAATAACCAATAACGAAACCTGGATGCTCATATTGGCTCCCACATATTCTACGAAGTTCTTTATCGGTCAAACTGCACAACAACATACGTCATTCCCTTTGTCATCGGTATGTTACTTGCCCGAGATTCGATCATCGGTATCATCATACCTAGTTCAATCTCGTTACCGACAAGTCTCTTTCTCGTTCCGTAATGCATCATCCCGTAACTAACTCATTAGTCACATTGCTTGCAAGGCTTATAGTGATGTGCATTACCGAGAGGGCCCAGAGATACCTCTCCGATACTCGGAGTGACAAATCCTAATCTCGATCTATGCCAACCCAACAAACACCTTCGGAGACACCTGTAGAGCATCTTTATAATCACCCAGTTACGTTGTGACGTTTGATAGAACACAAGGTGTTCCTCCGGTATTCGGGAGTTGCATAATCTCATAGTAAGAGGAATATGTATAAGTCATGAAGAAAGCAATAGCAATAAACTTCAACGATCATTATGCTAAGCTAACGGATGGGTCTCGTCCATTACATCATTGTCCTAATGATTTGATCATGTTCATCAAATGACAACACATGTCTGTGGTTAGGAAACTTTAACCATCTTTGATTAACGAGATAGTCTAGTAGAGGCTTACTAGGGACTCGGTATTTTGTCTATGTATTCACACATGTATCAATTTTCTGGTTAATACAATTCTAGCATGAATAATAAAAATTTATCATGATATAAGGAAATATAAAAAAACAACTTTATTATTGCCTCTAGGGCATATTTCCTTCAGGTTCGGCCCCTCACAACAATGTAAAAGCCTACATCCTGCTTCTAGTTGTATTGCTTGAGTTTCGATTACAAGGGAGCGAATACGCTTGACCTAGCTCTCGATTGATTGTTTTTTTCTCTCCCTAACCCACTGCCGGGTCTCGCCTTTATATACACAGGTCGAGGTCCGGCAGCTTACAAGAGTCCGGGTCATATTACACAACGTAACCGACCCGATCTCTAAATTACCTTGCCTTGTTAGGCAAGCTATCATCAGGCGGCCACACCTTCAGGAACTGAGTCGCCCCCGTGTCATGGGCCTTCAATAGCCCGCTTGTAAGCCTTACCGGGACTTCAGTTATAAGTCGCCTACAATATGACCCGGCCCCTCCTGGGCGGGTCATATCCCGGGGTTATATCCCCAACATTAGGCCCCAGGTTGATTTTAACCTGTTCATGTCAATCTCCATTCTTCAGTTGGCAATTCCTTTAAACTTTTTTAACTCTGAACCTAGTAAACTTATATAACCTGCCATAACAAAGAGATGACATCACGCCGTTGATTCCAGAAAAAACCTTATGACATCACAACGGATCTTTCCATTAATCAGCTATTCCGAGAATGGAGGCGCTTCCGCTGTCAAGATAATGATGATGTCTCCTCGATTTCCACGCTTTCCGTTCACTGTTTCACTTTTCCCTTATAAGTAGGCACGAGGGGGTTCATTTTTCACTTTTACCCCCACCTGCTCCTCTTCTTCTTCCTCATGACGACCGACGCCGCCGGAGCTCCGCCGCCCCGGTCAACCACTTCATCTTGGTCGTTGCATCAACCTGACCTCGACCAGAAAACTGCAGTGCCCCTTCGCTGTCCATCGGCATCACCAGGTATGCATCTCCCTCAGTTCTCAATCTACATTAGGGTTTCTCAGTTCTTCGGTGTTCATCGGCGTTCACCCGTAGTTCATCGGTCTTATTGTGTTAGTTGAATCCAGATGCAATAGCAAAATCATGCTTCAACTGCTTTCAAATTTGCTATCAATCATAGATCCATTCATTCTTTCTGAGATTCACTCCTCAACACAGTAGTTCGTCCTCTATGTTTTAGGTTTAGCAATTTCTGCCTGTTTTCCGAATCGCCGTAGATCCAAAATTATAAGTAGGACCCATGAAACTTGTTTGTTCAGTACTTAGTGAAATCTTGCTCAAATCCAGATCTGTAGAGACCATGTTGATCACTGACACATAGGCTGCTCAGAGCGACATATTTTGTAACCCGCCAAGTACTAGCCGGCTTATTCACAAATGTTTAAACCTCCTGTATCTTTCCAATCAGTAACCATGACCATAATCTGTTGATGCTTCGCCGGGTTTAACAATGCATATTTACCTCCATCTCTTATAAGAGTCACTGTAATCTTATTTCTTTAACTGTTGGGCGGTTTACCATTGTAACTTCAACCCTCCAATCTTTCACTCTCAGGGTTCATTTGGCAGAAAATGACTAAGACCACCACCTCTTGCGATTAGGTTGCTTCTACTATTACTGAGCAGTCCCTGAATGAATATGTCACTATGGGTGTCTTACCAGCAAAAGACATCATTCACTGGCATGTCCCGGGACTGAGGTTCCACCTCAACTCAAAGAGGGTGAGGTTGTAATCTTTGCAGATCACCTTCTTCGCGGTTTTTCACCACCCGGATCAAAATTCTTTCGAGACATTTTGAGCTTCTATCAACTACACCCTCAAGATCTCAGCCCCAATTCTGTCTCTAATAACTGCAACTTCCAAGTTTTCTGCGAAGTGTATCTTCAAGAGGAGCCCAGTGTTGATTTATTCAGAGAGTATTATTACTTGAACCGCCAGACTGAGATGTCAGATGGACCCTGCCTTGAGCTTGGCAGGGTTTCAATCCAGAGGCGAAGAGACGCTGTCTTTCCTGCAGCAGCACTACCCAGCCATCCCATGGACTGGAATCAAACTTGGTTCTACTGACAAGACACTTCTTTGGCGGGTGAAAATCCTCTGCCGGGTTTTCGCACTTGCCGGCTTAGCCCAAGGCACCCACTCCCTGACCGGATCAGCGCCGCAGAACGAGCCAAATACGCACCAACCTTTTCAAAAATAAGGGCTTTGTTAGCCAACGGCTTAACTGGAGTTGACCTGGTCCGATGCTGGGTTGTTGGAGGATCATGCCTTTGAGCCGCCGCACCGGCTTAATGTGTGAATATACATGTGACGTAAAGGACCCTTAGAGGTATAATTCGACACGTCTTGAAGACCAAGATATCAACGAGATGACCAAATCATTACTTGGGGAGAGCCTCGAAAACTGCAGCAAGTCAGGCCTAAACCCCTTTGGCACTCTCAATCCAGCTCTGGACGTAAGTATCTCTGGCCTCTCATTATTGTACTTAACATTTCCTTATAAATTATACCATTTATCATCATCATCTGTGGTTTCAGGCCGGCTCTTCCTTCTAGAATAAGAAGCTACAGGATAAGAAAGCACAGGATAAACCGGCAAAAAAGTCCAGAACCAAAACCAAAGCTCCAAAGAAGACCAAAGGAAAGAAGCCTGATGCAACGGACTTATTCACCCTGGATGACGAGTCGGAGGTAGAACTTGATTCCCCTGGCTTTTTATTTATGCAACTTATTGATGCTGATTCCTCTCAGGATGATGCGGAGACCAGCCAGGCAAACGTCACAGAGGTAAATATCAATTCCTCTGACTCAGAGCGCTTGCCTAGACAGAAAACTCGGCAGGTGACCCGAAAAGTAAGGTTTTCTCACCCTCTTACTTACTTGGATCCCCACTTTATTTTGAAGAAACAACAGCACGAAGCTAGGCGCAAGACCCAGAGCGATGGTATTGAGGAATTGGTCTCCGTCTTAACAAATACGCCAGTTCCTTGCAAATGCCGCCACGAGGTGCTTCTAAACCCAACTCTTTCTTTTCCAAAGGCGGTTCTCATTCGTCAACCACTTAACCCGTCCAACTCAAATTATCAGGGAACTTCACCCTCGTCCTCTGGCGACTCAACTGGCACCCAGTTTCCTACCTTCAAGATTGCCCATGGGTAAGAGATTTTCATTTGCTGGTAAATACCTTATGATAACATGCTCATATTCTTATAGACCTTTCTTTCAGTGGTGTAGCCAAGACTGGCAATAAATTGAAGATGGGTGGACCGTCAGAGGACCCCAAGGTGAACGAGCCAGAGAAGTAGGCGCCAATAGTCTCAGAAGCTTCAATTGAGAAACCTGAGGACGCTGCTAATGACCCGCCGCCAAAAGCTGATAACACCACTGTGGATCCAATGAACACAGACGCTGATTTACCGAGCCCTAAGCCGCCAAGCCCTGCCAAACCTATCGAGGAGGCTGTTCTGGACAACACTGCCGAAGACGTCCTTATTACTGGCACCAGTTACACAGAGCCAAGAAACCCCACAGTCTTGGCTAAACACAGCGCCAAAGAAGAGCCGCCAGCAGGAAGTAAATTGAAACTGGACTTGGAAAGTTATGCTGCTCTTGGCGCTGGTGATATTCACGCAGGCTACCTTCACCGCCTCCATACTAGTCGTGACCTGGAAGTTGACTTAGTGAACCTCATGAGGGAGCGTTATGAGGTATGGCTATTAATCCTTCTTCATATGTATCCATTTAGCCACCAAGTCTAGAGGATAGGAATAACGGGAATATGCTGTAGACTTTCGAAATAATGTCCAAATTGTAATCCTCCTGTTTAACCTTATCCAGTAAGATCAAATCATGTAGCCCCCAAGGGCCGGCTTAAACTGACAAGTTGAGCCGGGACTTTTACTTTAAGAAATCCAAATATGTAGCCCCCAAGGGCCGGCTTAAACTAAAAAGTTGAGCCGGGTCAGAAAGCAAAAAACTGACCTATATTAGCCCCCAAGTGCCAAGGATATTGTATATAATGTGCTTGGGACTTGTAGCCTTTTTATGGAGTAAGATGTGAATCCTGACTTGTCATATCTGACTAGTTTTCTTAGGAGGCTTTATCTTTGAAGGATGCAGAGTTGGGAGACTTATCCAAGAGAATTAAACATCAAGAAACTGAGACTGTTAAAGCAGAAGAAAAATTTCAGTCTGCCATGAAGGAGAATGAGAAGATCAAGGCCGATTTTGCTACCGAGAGAAACGCCTTCGAGACAGAGAAGGCAAAGTTGATCAAACGTGCACAAGACACAGAAGCTCAGCTTAAACCCGTCAGTGAAGAGTTGGCTGGTTTAAAGGGTCATATTACCCACATGACAGCCGCCATCTTTGGTAAGAGTCATATTTAGTTCGTACTTCTGTTGTAATATCATTATAAACCGCCAAGCAATTCTCAATCTTTGTTGTATAAATGAATGTACAGGCCCCAGAAGCGCAAGTCTTGGGCAAGATTTGCTGTCGAAGTTGAAGGCCATCTATTCTTTCACAGAGCAGCTGTATAGTGGCGCTCTCCAAAGTTTGGTGGCGTTAGGAGGCAACCGAAAACCGCCAAGTCAAATTAAAGCTGTGCTTGATCATTTCTCCACTCTTCCCAGCCAAATTGAAGAACAGAGATTATCATCTGCCTGAGCCGAAGCTCTTGTTGCTCTTGGCTGTGCGAAAGCATGGGCCTCAGAACTTGACCCGGAGGAGATTGCCACCAGATGCCCCGAATTTAAGGATGATAAGTTGTCGTTTGAAGAGAAGGACTTCAACCAGTGCGTTCGTGAGATGTGACCTATGGCCTGCAAACTGGTGGAAGAGCTGAATCTGGTGAACTACACGGCGGCTTATAATGAGCACTACAAGAAGATTCCGCTGCCGACTTTCAACCCTGTCAATCTCATTCCTCCTCGGCATACGCATATTTTTGCTCCTATCAGTACTGGAATTAGATAATTTGCCGTCTGCCAGTTCTTTGCCGTCCGCTAGCCGGCGGCAAAGACCTTCTTTGCCGTCCGCTCACGAAAAGCAGACGACAAAGAACTGGCTGACGGCAAACTGCGCCTTCACCGTAAGCCAGTTCTTTGCCGCCCACTAGTGGGCGGCAAAGTAGCTCTTGCCGTCAGCTGGTTCTTTGCCGTCGGCAAAGATACTTTGCCGTCAGCTAGCGGACGGCAAACAATATTCTATCTCACGGCGCTGACGCGCTCGCCCCCTACCCTAACCCTAACCCTGTCTCCCACCCCCCTCCTCACTCCCTATGTCCTCTCCACTCCCCCTTCTCTCTCTCCTCGACTGCACCCCCCCGCCGCCGCTCCCAAGACCCCCCCCCCCGACGCCCCGCCGCTCCTGCACGCCGCCTTGGCCCTCCTTCGCCGGCACCGCCATCGGTGTTAGTGAACATTTTTCATCCCATTTTTTTCATTGCATTCAACATATATATTACATAGTTCAACATATATTTAAACCCTAAAAATAAAACTAGGCCATCACCATCGATCACTAGTCATCGTCATCGCTGGGCGCCAGCAGGTCGATCACGACGACGCCTTGGCCGTCACCGCCGCCGTCGCTACTGCTGTTGTTGGCGACGTCTTCCCAGTCGACGGGGCCGTCGCCCTCCATCGCCGCATCCTCGTCCTCCGCTGGCACCTCCTCATCCTCTGTCGGCGCCATCGCGGCCTGCTCTGCCGCCATGGCCGCGGCGGCTTCGATTGCTGCCGCAATCTCAGTGGCCTCCCTCGCAGCCGCCGCCGCAGCCGCCACTTCCGACGCCCGTAGGGCGACATGCCAGCCCGGATTGTCGTCCGGGTCGCCGTCCTCGCGGAGGACCACCTGTTCCGGTGGCAGCTCCACGGTGGTGGGGACGGCCGGTGCGGGTGCCAGCGCAGCCGCCGGGGGTGCTGGCTGGCGGCGGGCAGCTCCGCGACGGCGCTCCCGCGGGCCGGGCCGTGCGCCGGCGCCGGGGCGCGAAGGTGGCCGCTCGCGCCCGTGAGGTCGGGGGTGACGCCGACCTCCGCCAGCCGGAAGGCGGCGATGACCTCGGTGTGACGGCCGCCGCGGTGGGTCCGGGGCTCCTCCGCCGTCGCGCTGGGGCCGAGTGTCGGGTAGCCGTCGGCGCTGATATGCCACTGCTGGGGAAGACGGCAGCCCGGCGGCACGAGCAGGCCGTACCGGTAAAGCTCCGCCGTCTCCGGGTTGCCGAGGCTCGACAGCCAGGACCTCGGGGCGTCGTCGTCGCCGCCAGCGCTGCTGCTCCCGTGGTGGTAGGCCATCGCCGGTGCTACGCTGGTTCTCGTCGGCGGCAGGAGTCGGGGTGTGTGGTCGAGTGTGGGGGGACGACGGCCGGGGCGGGGTCTTATAGCCGTCCGGGCGATGGGAGTCGGGTGGCCGGGCCGGCGCCGGCATTACTGCTCATTAATGCCGGCACCTCAGGACGTGAGGCGACGACGGGACGGGGCGGCAACGGTGGAAGGCGAGGCGGCCGTCGACGGGACAGGGCGTCGGGGGGTGGCAGACGCTGCAGTTTGACCGGGTGACGTGCGTCTGTTTGACCGGGCGACGCGGCTGGACGGCACACGTCACGCCGGGCACGTGGGGTGACGTGTCGGAGCACGTTTTTCTGTCAGCTGGCGGACGGCAAAGGCCGCCGTTAGCCACCTAACGTGGCTAACACACGGTTTTTGCCGTCCATGTTCTTTGCCGTCTGCCACCGACGGCAAAGTGCCATTGCCGTCCGCTTTGAGGAAGCAGACGGTAAATAACCTGGTTACCATCGCCCTCTTTGCCGGGCAGGTTTGTCGTCGGTGGCAGACGGCAAAGGGCTTTGCCGTCTGCCATGGCAGACGGCAAATACACTGATTGATGTAGTGTGATGTTGATCATTCCCTTATTCTCAATGATGAAGCCAGTTTCGAAGCGTTAACCTGCATCGATTGGACAATGGATGATCTCCAGATGATAGACGAAGAAGAAGACCCGGCGCAGGATGACCTGCAATCTTTGAAAAAGCCAGGGGAAGAGTAGATAGTGGTGATCGGGGCGGCTCTCAAGCCGGCGCAGGATGTCTTGAAACATTTGCAGTCTAACACTTGTGTGAAGGCCCAGTGCTATGCCTTTGTAATAGGATAGCATAAAACAATGATCTGCCCTGTTATGCCTTCGCGCATATTTTTGACCTTGTGATTTGTGATCCGCCGTTGTGCTTTCTCATAAAATCAGCGTTTATGTGGGTCAGATCAGTATTTTCATATTTCCTGCACACAAGTTAAATAGCATATGCCCTGGCGGTTTAAGCCAAGGCGGGTAACAAACCCTAATATAATAGTTTTTGAAAAAATGTTATAGAAAGACTAGAGTAAAGGCCATCAAAGCCAAAACATTCTGGCGACTTAAAGTCTAAAGCCAGGGCGGGTTACCAAACCCCAAATATTCATACAATTATTGAAAGACATACCTGTAGACTGATACCATGGTGATGTCTTGATAATTATAGTCCAGAGTGGGTATCAACCCGAAGTCATGAAATATCATGATTTTGATTGCTCAAGGCAAAAATATCCTGGCAACTTAAAGTCCGCTACCAGGGCGGGTTACCAAACCCAAAAATGCTCAAATATGAGTCATATAATCAGGGCTGCATGGCCCGATCCGTAAAAAACACACTCGAGCAGAAAAAATATTTAAAGGATACAAATCCAAAATATTCAGAAGAAAAAATTCAAGTGCTTTCATAGGCCGCACAGCCTTAAAACCCAAGTGCTTTCATAGGCCGCACAGCCTTAGAGTTAATCCTTGCTCACCGTAAGCCGACCCTCACGTGACAAACCGCCGTTTTAACCTTAACGAGTTTAGGGTCTTGAAAAAGATTGACTGTTAAGAGTACGACGGGTCACTCAGGATTACCTGGCGGAATAGCATCATGCAAACAGGCAGGATAACTCGGGATTTGGCATCCACGCCTGGTAAAGATGGTATGAAAGCTAAACCCGGTGGGTTGGAAGCCCCCAAGTGACCTTATGAACAAATAATAAAGACTCAGATACTTAGAAATGAAACGACAGAGGCCCTGAATTATCAGGGATGCCGGCTTTATTATATTGATCATAATATATACATTGATAGAAGCATGTACAATGACAAGAGCCGGTGGCTCAAGTGTAATAAGGCCGAATATGAGCAATGTTCCAGGGCCGGCGGGTCTCCTCCTCCGACTTACGCGAGTCCTTGTGTTCTCGTATATCAATGAGGTAGTATGTGAAGGAAATATGCCCTAGAGGCAATAATAAAGTTGTTATTTATATTTCCTTATATCAAGATAAATGTTTATTAATCATGCGAGAATTGTATTAACCGGAAACTTGATACATGTGTGAATACATAGACAAAACAAAGTGTCCCTAGTATGCCTCTACTTGACTAGCTTGTTAATCAAAGATGGTTAAGTTTCCTAACCATAGACATGTGTTGTCATTTGATGAACGGGATCACATCATTAGGAGAATGATGTGATGGACAAGACCCATCTGTTAGCTTAGCATAATGATCGTTAAGTTTTATTGCTATTGCTTTCTTCATGACTTATACACATTCCTTTGACTATGAGATTATGCAACTCCTGAATACCATAGGAACACCTTGTGTGCTATCAAACGTCACAACGTAACTGGGTGATTATAAAGATGCTCTACAGGTGTCTCCGAAGGTGTTTGTTGGGTTGGCATAGATCGAGATTAGGATTTGTCACTCCGAGTATCGGAGAGGTATCTCTGGGCCCTCTCGGTAATGCACATCATATGAAGCCTTGCAAGCAATGTGACTAATGAGTTAGTTACAGGATGATGCACTACGGAACGAGTAAAGAGACTTGCCGATAACGAGATTGAACTAGGTATGATGATACCGATGATCGAATCTCGGGCAAGTAACATACCGATGACAAAGGGAATAACGTATGTTGTTATGCGGTTTGACCGATAAAGATCTTCATAGAATATGTAGGAGCCAGTATGAGCATCCAGGTTCCGCTATTGGTTATTGACCGGAGATGTGTCTCAGTCATGTCTACATAGTTCTCGAACCCGTAGGGTCCGCACGCTTAACGATCGATGACGATTTGTATTATGAGTTATGTCATTTTGATGACTGAAGTTTGTTCGAAATCCCGGATGAGATCACGGACATGACGAGGAGTCTCGAAATGGTCGAGAGGTAAAGATTCATATAACGGAAGGCTATATTCGGACATCGGAAAGGTTCCGAGTGATCCGGGTATTTTTTGGAGTACCGGGGAGTTACGGGAATTCACCGGGAGAAGTAATGGGCCTTATTGAGCCATACGGGAAAAGGAGAGGCAGGCCACGTGCGGAGGCGCACACCCCCCCTTGCCAAACCGAATTGGACTAGTGGAGGGGGCGCAACCCCCTCTCCCTTCCCCCTTTCCTACTTCGTATGGGAGGTGGAATCCTACTAGGACTAGGGAGTCCTAGTAGGACTCCACACCTTGGTGCGCCCCCCCCCCCCCCAAGGGCCGGCTGCCTCTCCCTCTCCCTCCTTTATATATACAGAGGCAAGGGGGCACCCTAGAGGACACAAGATCATTGATCCTTAGCAGTGTGCGGTGCCCCCCTCCACAGTTACACACCTCGGTCATATTGTCGCAGTGCTTAGGCGAAGCCCTGCGCCGGTAACTTCATCAACACCGTCACCACACCGTCATGCTGACGGAACTCTCCCTCGGCCTCAGCTAGATCCAGAGTTCAAGGGACGTCACCGAGCTGAACGTGTGTAAATCGCGGAGGTGCCGTGCGTTCGGTACTTGATCGGTTGGATCGCGAAGACGTTCGACTACATCAACTGCGTTACTAAACGCTTCCGCTTTCAGTCTACGAGGGTACATGGACACACTCTCCCCGCTCGTTGCTATGCTTCTCCTAGATAGATCTTGCTTGATCATAGGAATTTTTTTGAAATACTACGTTCCCCTACAGTGGCATCCGAGCCAGGTCTATGCGTAGATGTTATATGCACGAGTAGAACACAAAGAGTTGTGGGCGATAATAGTCATACTGGTTACCAGCATGTCATACTTTGATTCGGAGGTATTGTTGGATGAAGCGGCTCAGACCGACATTACGCGTACGCTTATGTGAGACTGGTTCTACCGACGTGCTTCGCACATAGGTGGCTGGTGGGTGTCAGTTTCTCCAACTTTAGTTGAATCGAGTGTGACTACGCCCGGTCCTTGTTGAAGGTTAAAACAGCACACTTGACGAAAAATCATTGTGGTTTTGATGCGTAGGTAAGAACGGCTCTTGCTCAGCCCATAGCAGCCACGTAAAACTTGCAACAACAAAGTACAGGACGTCTAACTTGTTTTTGCAGGGCATGCTGTGATATGATATGGTCAAGACATGATGCTATATTTTATTGTATGAGATGATCATGTTTTGTAACAGAGTTATCGGCAACTGGCAGGAGCCATATGGTTGTCGCTTTATTGTATGCAATGCAATCGCCATGTAATTGTTTTTACTTTATCACTAAGCGGTAGCGATAGTCATAGAAGCAATAGTTGGCGAGACGACAACGATGCTACGATGGAGATCAAGGTGTCGCGCCGGTGACGATGGTGATCATGACGGTGCTTTGGAGATGGAGATCAAAGGCACAAGATGATGATGGCCATATCATATCACTTATATTGAATTGCATGTGATGTTAATCCTTTTATGCATCTTATTTTGCTTAGTACGGCGGTAGCATTATAAGATGATCTCTCACTAAATTTCAAGGTATAAGTGTTCTCCGTGAGTATGCACCGTTGCGAAAGTTCTTCGTGCTGAGACACCACGTGAAGATCGGGTGTGATAGGCTCTATGTTCAAATACAACGGGTGCAAGCCAGTTTTGCACACGCAGAATACTCGGGTTAAACTTGACGAGCCTAGGATATGCAGATATGGCCTCGGAACACTGGAGACCGAAAGGTCGAGCGTGAATCATATAGTAGATATGATCAACATAGTGATGTTCACCATTGAAAACTACTCCATCTCACGTGATGATCGGACATGGTTTAGGTGATTTGGATCACGTGATCACTTAGATGATTAGAGGGAAGTCTATCTAAGTGGGAGTTCTTAAGTAATATGATTAATTGAACTTTAATTTATCATGAACTTAGTCCTGGTAGTATTTGCAAATTATGTTGTCGATAAATAGCTCGTGTATAGCTCCCCTGTTTTATTTTTGATATGTTCCTGGAGAAAACTAAGTTGAAAGATGATAGTAGCAATGATGCGGACTGGTTCTGTGATCTGAGGATTATCCTCATTGCTGCATACAAGAATTATGTCCTTGATGCACCGCTAGGTGACAAAACTATTGCAGGAGCAGATGCAGACGTTATGAACGTTTGACAAGCTCGGTATGATGACTACTTGATAGTTTAGTGCACCATTATTTACGGCTTAGAACCGGGACTTCAAAACCATTTTGAACGCCACGGAGCATATGAGATGTTCCAAGAGCTGAAATCAGTATTTCAGACTCATGCCCGTGTCGAGAGGTATGAGACCTCTGACAAGTACTTCGCCTACAAGATGGAGGAGAATAGCTCAACCAGTGAGCATGTGCTCAGAATGTCTGGGTACTACAGTTGCTTGAATCAAGTGGGAGTTAATCTTCCGGATAAGATAGTAATTGACAGAATTCTCTAGTCAATATCACCAAGTTACTGGAACTTCGTGATGAACTATAATATGCAAGGGATGACAAAAACAATTCCTGAGCTCTTCGTGATGCTGAAATCAACGAAGGTAGAAATCAAGAAAGAGCATCAAGTGTTGATGGTTAACAAGACCACTAGTTTCAAGAAAAGGGTAAAGGGAAGAAGGGGAACTTCAAGAAGAATAGCAAGCAAGTTGCTACTTCCGAAAAGAAGCCCAAGTCTGGACCTAAGCCTGAAACTGAGTGCTTCTACTGCAAAGGGACTGGTTACTGGAAGCGGAACTGCCCCAACTATTTGGCGGATAAGAAGGATGGCAAAGTGAACAAAGGTATATTTGATATACATGTTATTGATGTGTATTTTACTAGTGTTCATAGTAGCCCCTGGGTATTTGATACTAGTTCAGTTGCTAACATTAGTAACTCGAAACAGGTGTTGCAAAATGAACAGAGACTAGTTGAGGACGAGGTGACGATGTGTGTTGGAAGAGATTCCAAGGTTGATAAGATCACCATCGCACACTCCCTCTATTTTCGGGATCAGTGTTGAAACTAAATAAATGTTATTTGGTGTTTGTGTTTTGCATGAATATGATTGGATCATGTTTATTGCAAAATAAATGTTATTTGGTGTTTGCGTTGAGCATGAATATGATTGGATCATGTTTATTGCAATACGGTTATTCATTTAAGTCAGAGAATAATTGTTGCTCTGTTTTTACATGAATAAAAACCTTCTATGGTCATACACCCAATGTAAATGGTTTATTGAATCTCGATCATAGTGATACACATATTCATAATATTGAAGCCAAAAGATGCAAAGTTAGTAATGATAGTGCAACTTATTTGTGGCACTGCCGTTTAGGTCATATTGGTGTAAAGCGCATGAAGAAACTCCATACTGATGGACTTTTGGAATCACTTGATTATGAATCATTTGATGCTTGCAAACCATGCCTCATGGGCAAGATGACTAAAACTCCGTTCTCCGGAACAATGGAGCGAGCTACGGACTTATTGGAAATAATACATACCGATGTATGCGATCCGATGAGTATTGAGGCTCGCAGCGGGTATCGTTATTTTCTGACCTTCAAAGATGATTTGACCTGATATGTGTATATCTACTTAATGAAACACAAGTCTAAAACGTTTGAAAAGTTCAAAGAATTTCAGAGTGAAGTGGAAAATCATCGTAACAAGAAAATAAAGTTTCTACGATCTGATCGCAGAGGCAAATATTTGAGTTACGAGTTTGGTCTTCATTTAAAACAATGTGGAATAGTTTCACAACTCACGCCACCTGGAACACCACAGCATAATGGTCTATCCAAACATCGTAACCGTACTTTACTAGATATGGTGCGACCTATGATGTCTCTTACCGATTTAACACTATCGTTTTGGGGTTATGCATTAGAGACAGCTGCATTCACGTTTAATAGGGCACCATCTAAATCCATTGAGACGACACCGTATGAACTGTGGTTTGGCAAGAAACCTAAGCTGTCGTTTCTTAAAGTTTGGGGCTGCGATGCTTATGTGAAAAAGCTTCAACCTGATAAGCTCGAACCCAAATCGGAGAAATACGTCTTCATAGGATACCCAAAGGAAACTGTTGGGTACACCTTCTATCATAGGTCCGAAGGCAAGATATTTGTTGCTAAGAATAGATCCTTTCTAGAGAAGGAGTTTCTCTCGAAAGAAGTGAGTGGGAGGAAAGTAGAACTTGATGAGGTAGTGGTACCTTCTCTTGAATTGGAAAGTAGTTCACCACAGAAACCAGTTCCAGTGATGCCTACAACAATTAGTGAGAAAGCTAATGATGATGATCATGAAACTTCAGATCAAGTTACTATAGAACCTCGTAGGTCAACCAGAGTACGTTCCGCACCAGAGTGGTACGGTAATCCTGTTCTAGAAGTCATGTTACTAGACCATGACGAACCTACGAACTATGAGGAAGCGATGATGAGCCCAGATTCCGCGAAATGGCTTGAGGCCATGAAATCTGAGATGGGATCCATGTATGAGAACAAAGTATGGACTTTGGTTGACTTGCCCGATGATTGGCAAGTCATTGAGAATAAATGGATCTTCAAGAGGAAGACAGACGCTGATAGTAGTGTTTCTATCTACAAAGCTCGAATTGTCGCAAAAAGGTTTTCGGCAAGTTCAAGGTGTTGACTACGATGAGATTTTCTCACTCGTATCGATGCTTAAGTCTGTCCGAATCATGTTAGCAATTGCTGCATTTTATGAAATCTGGCAAATGGATGTCAAAACTACATTTCTTTAATGGATTTATTAAAGAAGAAGTTGTATATGATGCAACCAGAAGGTTTTGTCAATCCTAAAGGTGCTAACAAAGTGTGCAAGCTCCAGCGATCCATCTATGGATTGGTGCAAGCATCTCGGAGTTGGAATATATGCTTTGATAAGTTGATCAAAGCATATAGTTTTATACAGACTTGCGGTGAAGCCTGTATTTACAAAAAAGTGAGTGGGAGCACTACAGTCTTTCTGATAAGTATATGTGAATGACATATTGTTGATCGGAATGATGTAGAATTTTTTCTGGAAAGCATAAAGGAGTGTTTGAAAGGAGTTTTTCAAAGAAAGAACTCAGTGAAGCTGCTTACATATTGAGCATCAAGATCTATAGAGATAGATCAAGATGCTTGATAAGATTTTTTCAATGAGTACATACCTTGACAAGATTTTGAAGTAGTTCAAAATGGAACAGTCAAAAAAGGAGTTCTTGCCTGTGTTACAAGGTGTAAAATTGAGTAAGACTCAAAACAGGACCACGGCAGAAGATAGAAAGAGAATGAAAGTCATTCCCTATGCCTCAGTCATAGGTTCTATAAAGTATGCCATGCTATGTACTAGACCAGTTGTGTGCCTTGCTATGAGTTTAGCAAGGAGGTACGATAGTGATCCAGGAGTGGATCACTGGATAGCGGTCAAAGTTATCCTTAGTTACCTAAGAGAACTAAGGAAATATTTCTCGGTTATGGAGGTGATAAAGAGTTCCTCGTAAAGAGTTACGTCGATGCAAACTTTAACACCGATCTGGATGACTCTGAGTCTCAATCTGGATACATATTGAAAGTGGGAGCAATTAGCTAGAGTAGCTCCATGCAGAGCATTGTAGACATAGAAATTTGCAAAATACATACGGATCTAAATATGGCAGACCCGTTGACTAAACCTCTCTCACAAGCAAAACAAGATCACACCTTAGTAAACCCTTTGGGTGTTGGTCACATGGCAATGTGAACTATTGGTGTTAATCACATGGCGATGTGACCTAGATTATTGACTCTAGTAAACCCTTTGGGTGTTGGTCACATGGCGATGTGAACTATTGGTGTTAATCACATGGCGATGTGAACTAGATTATTGACTCAAGTGCAAGTGGGAGACTGAAGGAAATATGCCCTAGAGGCAATAATAAATTTGTTATTTATATTTCCTTATATCATGATAAATGTTTATTATTCATGCTAGAATTGTATTAACCAGAAACTTGATACATGTGTGAATACATAGACAAAACAAAGTGTCCCTAGTATGCCTCTACTTGACTAGCTCGTTAATCAAAGATGGTTAAATTTCCTAACCATAGACATGTGTTGTCATTTGATGAACGGGATCACATCATTAGGAGAATGATGTGATGGACAAGACCCATCCGTTAGCTTAGCATAATGATCGTTAAGTTTTATTGCTATTGCTTTCTTCATGACTTATACACATTCCTCTGACTATGAGATTATGCAACTCCTGAATACCAGAGGAACACCTTGTGTGCTATCAAACATCACAACGTAACTGGATGATTATAAAGATGCTCTACAGGTGTCTTTGAAGGTGTTTGTTGGGTTGGCATAGATCGAGATTAGGATTTGTCACTCCGAGTATCGGAGAGGTATCTCTGGGCCCTCTCGGTAATGCACATCATATGAAGCCTTGCAAGCAATGTGACTAATGAGTTAGTTACAGGATGATGCACTATGGAACGAGTAAAGATACTTGCCGGTAACGAGATTGAACTAGGTATGATGATACCGACGATCGAATCTCGGGCAAGTAACATACAGATGACACAGGGAATAACGTATGTTGTTATGCTGTTTGACCGATAAAGATCTTCGTAGAATATGTAGGAGCCAATATGAGCATCCAGGTTCCGCTATTGGTTATTGACCGGAGATGTGTCTCGGTCATGTCTACATAGTTCTCGAACCCGTAGGGTCCGCACGCTTAACGTTCGATGACGATTTGTATTATGAGTTATGTGATTTTGATGACCGAAGTTTGTTTGGAGTCCCGGATGAGATCACGGACATGACGAGGAGTCTCGAAATGGTCGAGTGGTAAAGATTCATATATTGGAAGGCTATATTCGGACATCGGAAAGGTTCCGAGTGATCCGGGTATTTTTCGGAGTACCGGGGAGTTACGGGAATTCACCGGGAGAAGTAATGGGCCTTATTGGGCCATACGGGAAAAGGAGAGGCAGGCCACGTGAGGAGGCGCGCACCCCCCATTGCCCAAACCGAATTGGACTAGGGGAGGGGGCACAGCCCCCTCTTTCCTTTCCCTCTCCCTTCCCCCTTTCCTACTTCGTATGGGAGGTGGAATCCTACTATGACTAGGGAGTCCTAGTAGGACTCCACACCTTGGTGCGCCCCCCCTAGGGCCGGCTGCCTCTCCCTCTCCCTCCTTTATATACAGAGGCAAGGGGGCACCCTAGAGGACACAAGATCATTGATCCTTAGCCGTGTGCGGTGCCCCCCTCCACAGTTACACACCTCGGTCATATTGTCGCAGTGCTTAGGCGAAGCCCTGCACCGGTAACTTCATCAACACCGTCACCACGCCGTCGTGCTAACGGAACTCTCCCTCGGCCTCAGCTGGATCAAGAGTTTGAGGGACGTTACCGAGCTGAACGTGTGTAGATCGCGGAGGTGCCGTGCGTTCAGTACTTGATCGGTTGGATCGCGAAGACATTCGACTACATCAACCGCGTTACTAAACGCTTCCGCTTTCGGTCTACGAGGGTACGTGGACACACTCTCCCCGCTCGTTGCTATGCTTCTCCTAGATAGATCTTGCGTGATCGTAGGAATTTTTTTGAAATACTACGTTCCCCTAGAGTATGACCAGTTGTTTAGGTTCTTGCTGTCCACAAAAGGTCCTTCCCAAGGTGGGGATAGCTTGTGCATATCTGTTTGATCTTGGATTAACCAGAGCACCAAGTCGCCTTCTTGAAAGGTTTGTGTCTTGACTCTGGGGCTGTGATAGCGACGCAGATCTTGCTGATAAATCGCCGAACGAGCCACCGTAAGGTCACGCTCCTCATCCAACACATCAAGTGCATCTTGACATGCTATCTCATTAGCAGCTTCAACATAAGCCGCCACACGAGGCGAGTCATGACGGATATCGCTTGGAAGAACCACCTCTGCCCCATAGACCATAAAGAAAGGCGTATAGCCTGTTGACCTATTGGGGGTGGTATTGATACTCCAAAGTACTGAAGGTAACTCCTCCACCCAACAACTCAGTGTTCTCTACAAAGTAACCATAAGCCGGGGCTTTATACCCCTCAAGATTTCTTGGTTGGCCCTCTCAGCTTGACCATTAGACTGTGGATGAGCCACTGAGGAAACGTTAAGATGAATATGCACCTGTTGACAGAACTCTCTCATAGCACCCTTAGACAAATTAGTGCGATTATCAGTTATGATACTATGAGGGTAACCAAATCGGAAGATTACTTTCTTTATGAATTGAACCGCCGTTCCGCATCACACTTGCTGACTGGCTCTGCCTCAACACACTTGGTGAATTTGTCAACCGCCACCAAGAGGTGGGTTTTCTTATCTTTAGACCTCTTGAAAGGTCCAACCATATCAAGCCCCAGACTGTGAATGGGCAAGTAATTGGAATCATCCTCAATTCTTGAGCCGGCACATGAGCCCGTCGAGAAAATTTCTGACAACCATCACACTTACTGACAAGGTCCTCATGAGCCATCAACCAATAAAATCCATGACGAAAAGCTTTAGCTACTTGAGATTTAGAGCCGGCGTGATGACCACAATCGCCTTCATGGATTTATCTTAAGGTCTCACGGCCCTCCTCAGAAGAAACACAACGCTGGAACACGCCTGTGACACTGCATCGGTGTAACTCGCCATTGACAATAGTCATAGACTTAGACCGCCGGGTTATCTGCCTGGCCAAAGTTTCATCCTCAGGTAACTCGCCCCGGGTCATATAAGCCAAATATGGAATTGTCCAATCAGGAATAGCATGGAGAGCCGCCACCAACTGTGCCACCGGGTCAAGAATAGCAAGATCCTCTTCTGACGGCAATTTGACTGAAGGATTATTCAACACATCCAGAAATACATTGGGAGGTACCGGCTTACGCTGAGACCCGAGCTGGCTCAATGCATCAGCCGCCTCATTCTTTCTTCTATCAAGATGTTCCACCTGATAACCTTTGAAACAACCAGAGATATTGTCAACCGCCCGGCGATAAGCCACCATGAGTGGGTCTTTGGAATCCCAAGTGCCTCATACCTGCTGAGCCACCAAATCTGAGTCACCGAAGCACCTCACCCGGCTTTGATTCATCTCCTTAGCCATCCGAAGACCATGGAGCAGAGCCTCATACTCAGCCGCATTTGTCACCTCTTGGGGAAGTTAAAATAACTCCAGCCCCCGAGCCTTCTAATTGCCTGGACCCTTCAAAATGAATAGTCCAATACGTGTTATCTGGCTTCTCCTCAGGCGTCTGTAATTCTGTCCAATCATTGATGAAATCCACAAGAGCCTGAGACTTGATTGCTGTTCTTGGCATATATTTCAAGCCATGAGGTCCAAGCTCTATTGCCCACTTGGCAACCCGGCCAGTGGCCTCTATGTTCTGAATAATATCTCCTAAGGGAGCAGAACTGACCACAGTAATAGGGTGGCCTAGAAAATAGTGCTTCAGCTTATGACTCGCCATGAACACCCCATAGACCAACTTCTGCCAATGTGGGTACCGCTGCTTGGACTCAATTAATACCTCACTAACATAATAAGTCGGCCACTGGACTGGGTATTCCTTACCCGTTTCTTTGCGTTCCACAACAATTGACACGCTAACAACCTTACTATTAGCCGCCACATATAAGAGTAAGGGCTCCTTCTCAACAGGAGCTGCAAGGACAGGCAGCTCAGCTAACTGCTTTTTGAGCGCCTCAAACGCCTCATTAGCGGCATCACTCCAGACAAAATGATATGTTTTCTTCATCATCTGGTACAGAGGAATCTTCTTCTCTCCCAGGCGGCTGATGAACCGGCTTAATGCTCTAATACGACCTGCCAGGCGTTGGACGTTGTTGACACACGCCGGCTTAGCCAATGAAGTAATAGCCTTAATCTTCTCCGGGTTAGCTTCAATACCTCTCTCGGAGACTAGAAAACAAAAAAGCTTGCCTACGGGTACACCAAAAACACATTTGGCCGGGTTAAGCATCATTTTGTAGACCCGGAGATTATCAAAGGTCTCTTTTAGATCATCCAATAGAGTCTCCTTCTTTCTGGACTTCACAACAATATCATCCACATAAGCATGAACATTCCGTCCAATCTGACTATGGAAACAGTTCTGGACACAACGCTGATAACTCGCATGGGCACTCTTGAGCCCAAAAGGCATAGACACATAGCAGAAAACTCCAAAAGGTGTGATAAAAGCCGTCTTCTCTTGGTCCTTGACTGCCATCTTAATCTGATGGTAACCAGATTAGGCGTCCAGAAAACACAAATGCTCACAACCCGCCGTGGCGTCTATGATCTGATCAATACGGGGACGAGCAAAAGGATCAGCTGGACAAGCTTTATTGAGGTCTGTATAATCCACACACATACGCCAAGTGCCATTTTTATTAAGTACCAGTACCGGGTTAGCCAACCACTCCGGGTGAAAAACATCAACAATGAAACCGGCCGCCAAGAGTCGGGCCACCTCTTCTCCAATGGCCTTACACCGCTCTTCATTAAAACGGCGAAGAAACTATTTCACCAGCTTAAACTTAGGATCAATATTAAGAGTGTGCTCAGCGAGTTCTCTCGGTACACTAGGCATGTCTGAAGGCTTCCATGCAAAGATGTCCCGATTCTCACGGATGAACTTGATGAGCGTGCTTTCCTATTTCGGATCCATGTTAGCACTGATTGTGAACTGCTGAGATGAGTCACCAGGGACAAAGTCAACCTGTTTAGTATCATCAGCCGACTTAAATTTCAATAAGGGGTCTTGCTCAGTAGTTGGCTTCTTCAAAGGGGTCATATCAGCCGGGTCAACATTATCTTTATAAAACTTAAGCTCCTCCGTGGCACAAGCAGACTCAGCATAAGCAGCATCACCTTCTTCACACTCTAAGGCAATCTTTCTATTGCCATGAACCGTAATGGTGCCCTTATGTCCTATCATCTTAAGCTGCAGATACACATAACAAGGCCGTGCCATAAACTTGGCATAAGCCGTCTTTTGATCTTAACCACTTCAAACCACAAAGTCTCTGCCCTGTAATCATAATCATCACCAAAGGCCACTTCCAAGGCAATCTGACCAACTGGATATGCCGACTTTCCAGGTACCACGCCGTGGAAGACTGTAGAGGACGGCTTAAGATCTTTATCAGTCAAATTCATATGGCGAAAAGTATCATAATAAAGGATGTTCATGCTGCTTCCACCATCCATGAGGACCTTAGTAAATTTGTAACCCCCAACCTGAGAAGCTACCACCAGTGCTAGCTGACCTGGATTATCAACCCAGGGCGGATGATCTTCTCTACTCCATGTAATGGGCTGTTCTGACCATCGCAAGTACTAAGGTGTCGCCGGCTCAACTGAACTGATCGCGCGCTTATGAACCTTCTGATCTCTCTTGCAAAGACTTGTGGTGAAAACTTGATACTGGCCACTGCTAAGCTGCTTCGGATTACTCTGATATCCTGACTATAGTTGCTGGTTACCTTGACTGGGCTGCTGATTATAACCACTCTGATTACCCTGTCCTTGATATCCAGAACTTGAGCCACCGCCGCCAAAACCAGGGCCGTGTGAGCCGGATCCTGACCCGCCATGCAGGCCATTGTTATTATCATGATTCTGAGGAAAGTCGGAATTCTTGTATTCCTTCATAATAAAACAATCCTTCCACAAATGACCTACCGGCTTATTGGGCAAGGTTCGTGCAACATTGCCTCAAGGTTAAACCTTGGTCCTCCAAACTGCGGTGGTTTTCCCTTACGATGCTGATTGTTATGTTGTGCATTGGTATTAGCCACAAAATCTGACCCGCCATCGGTTTGCTTGCGCTTACCGTTGTTGCCCTGATTATGTCCTGTCATATTCTACTGCTAACCTTTACCATTGCCGTTCTTCTTCCCCTTGCTAGATTTCTCCTCATCAGACCCAGGGTCCTTCGTGTTGTCTGAGTCGGCGTATTTGATGAGAGCCTCCATGAGCTCTCCCATGTCATTGCAGTGATGTTTAGGCCGCCCCAACTTCTGTTTGATCGGTGTGAAGTGGGAGTTCTTCTCTAAAATCAGAACAGTAGAACCGGCTGTGATGCTATCCGACGAGTAGATAATAGCTGAAACCCGGCAAACCCAGTGGTGGGCCGACTCATCCTCGCGCTGGACACAAGCGTCTAGATCAATGATCGACAGCGGCTGCTTACACATGTCTTTGAAATTCTAAATAAAGTGCATCTTCAACTCAGCCCATGAATTGATGGAGTTGGCAGGTAACCCTTTCAACTAGGTTCGAGCCAGCCCATCCAGCATCATGGTGAAATACTTAGCACATACATCATCATTAACATCCAACATCTCCATAGCCAACTCGTAGCTCTCAATCCAGGCCTCTGGCGGGAGATCTGTAGTGTAATTAGGCACCTTATAAGGGCCCTTGAAATCCTTAGGCAGACGCTCATTGGGTAGAGCCAGCGCTAAACATGGTACACCAACAGTCCTGGAAGTCATCCCAGCCTCCAAAGATGCCGAATGGTTTAGCTGAAGCTGCTGATGAGCTGCTAACTGAGCCGCTAGTTCCGCCTCTCCACGTGCTCTAGCCATATCCATAAGGGCCTGAACATTGTTATCATCACGGGGTAGGTTATGCCCACGGGGCGGGTTACGACGCCGCTCGCTGCTGGAAACCGCCGGTGACTCAATGCGCCGGCTGTAACTTCCACTCTGGCGTGGAGTTGAGTGAATTCGCTCATGGCTGTATGAGTAAGCCGCCTACTGAGCCACAGCCGTCTGAAGAAGTTGAACTGCGTTCCAGGTCTCTAACGTAGCTGGAGACTCGCCTTCGACTGGAAGAGCTGCCAATCGTGAAGCTGCAGCAATCATATTATCCAGCGGATTAGAGTAATGGCCCAGAGGTGTTGATACTCGCTGAGGAGGAGTCAAATCAATATGAGGTGGGTCTGGTATACAAGGTTGAGCCGCCGCCCCGGTCAAAGGCACCTCACCAGCCCGGGTCACGCCGGGCGTGTTACTCGGTCCCGCTCCGGGCGTATTGAAAAGGTTCCGCCCCTCAAACTGTGAAGGTAAACGGCTCTGGTGCCTCCTCCGAAGGACAGCATTTGACGCATTCTGATCAAGATTTAAGCTAAAGGCCTCTACCTTAATCTGCTGCGCCTCGGCCTCTAAGGAGGCTCGCTCTGTGGCCATCCTGACATTCTCTGCCTCCAGATCCTCTCGGGCCTTGGCCACTTCATCCCGCAGCTTTGCAACCTCTGCCTTATGCTGTACTTGATTCGTCGGAGTCACCTCTGTAGCTAACAGAGTTGCCAAAGCATCCAAGAGCTCAGATAGAACTTGAGCCGGCGGACGCGCAGAGCCACTCGCCCCAGCCGTCACAACAGCAGTTGAGCCAGATGTCATGGCCGTGGCAGTTGAGGAGTTCAACACTGGTTGCGTGCCCGCCATGAAAATAGCGGCCCTGCTCAGCGGCTCATAGGGGTCCGAAATACTGTCGCCGTCGGAATAGCCCCCAAGCCCGCCGTCTTGCAGTTGATAGATTGACTCGGTTTCACCAGTTGAGTTCTCATCACCTGAATAGATGGCTGTCTCTCCACTAGACATAAACCCTTCCTCGAGATCCGCCCCATGAACGAAGCCAATGGAAGCGCGCTTCCAGCCGGGTTGAGCCCTGGCGGGTTACGCGCGCCGAGCCATCTCGATGACATCGGCTCAGGAATCCGGCTCAGGCTCTGACCCGCCGATCTTGCCGATGAAGACGTGAATTCCGCCGAAGGGGACCCGGTACCCATACTTGATCGAGTCGGCCTCAGGGCCCCAGCCTGCGTCGTCGATGTAGATCTTGCCGCGGCGACTCTTGGTCATCCGGCTCACGGCGTATCCTTTGATCCCTGAGAAGCTGCCCTTCAAGAACTCGAAACCACCGTGCTCTGGCCCCATGGTGGGCGCCAACTGTTGTAGATTTATCACGGCAGATGCCCTGGTGAAAGGACTTAGGTGTGGAGCCATCGCAACGTAGGTTAGCACGAAGGGGTTGGATGGGACAAAGGACACAAAGGATTTACCCAGGTTCGGCCCCTCACAACGAGGTAAAAGCCTACGTCCTGCTTCTAGTTGTATTGCTTGAGTTTCGATCACAAGGGAACGAATACGCTTGACCTAGCTCTCGATTGATTGATTTTTTTCCCTAACCCGCCGCCGGGTCTTGCTTTTATATACACAGGTCGAGGTCCACAAGGCAGGGAGGCGCACCCAGGGGGGTAGGGCGCGCCCCCCACCCTTGTGGCTGCCTGATGGGTCCCCTGATGTTCTTTCTTTGCCCAATATTTTTTATATATTCCAAAATAATTCTCCGTGCAGTTTCAGGACTTTTGGAGTTGTGAAGAATAGGCCTCTCAGATTTGCTCCTTTTCCAGCCCAGAATTCCAGCTACCGGCATTCTCCCTCTTGATGTAAACCTTGTAAAATAAGATAGAAAAGGCATAAGTATTGTGCTAGAATGTGTAATAACAGTCCATAATGCAATAAATATCAATATAAAAGCATGATGCAAAATGGACGTATCACCGGCCAACCATCTCAGCGGCACGAAGATCCTTCATTCGACACTGCCCCCGAAGCTACCCCACCATCTCAGCGGAGAAGCACGTGGCTTCCACGGAGCTCGTTCAGCCTGATATCACAGCTCCTCACTACCCCGTGGATAGTATCACGGAGAATGAACATTGTGTGCTAATGGCGAAATGCCATAACCTGACCTTGAAGGTGGCGGTCAGCTCTGTCTTACCTCCTCAAGCTAAGGGAACTTTCCATTGCCATCCGATTCCACATGGCTTTGCTATTGTCGGGGTGGATGAAATAATGGAGGGATTTGAGGGGCTGGAGCTTGAGTACCCTACAGGTGAAGGGGAGATTCTTCTGGAAAATGCCTTAAGGAGTACCTGTCTAGGGAGACAGGAGAACATCAAGCTTCCAAACTGGACGCCGCCTCAGCAGACTCAGCCGGATCCTCAGCAGACTCCTCCTCACAGTCCAGCTCTGTTATCTCCACTGCCTGAGTCATCTCCGGTGCGTTAGCCATCTCCGCCGCCTCAGCGGACTCTAACGGAGGAGGCCCCTCAGCAGAATCCTCCTCCGCCTTAGCTGTCTCCGGCGCGTCAGCCGTCTCCGCTGCCGTAGCCGTCTTCGGTGCGTCAGCGAGCTCCGCCTAGGGATGGCACCCGCAGGGTTTGGGTACGGGTGGAGCCACCCCATACCCTTACCCATCATCCCATACCTTACCCATCACCCGTACCCATACCCGTTGACAGGTACAATTTTTTCCCATACCCGTCACCCTTCAGGGTAAATGGGTACCCTGCGGGTAAAATTACCCAGATTTGCAACACATCAATTTGAGCATTACATAGTCATAAACAACAACTTATAACAATAATTTATAAACAAAAACACATCATGACATCAATGCATACTCGTTCGTGGGCTAGCTATTGTGGTGCGGCGGCCTAACATGAATGCATGATGAGGTCTTGTTAGGGCTGTCAGATTTATGTACATATAATATGTTTAATATGTGGATAAACAATATATAAGGTCTATTTGTCAGAATATATGCGGGTACATGGGTACATGGGTATGGGTTATACTAAACTATACCCATACTCACTATACCCGATGGGTATGAAATTTTCCTATTTATGTACCCATGGGTATTTTTTTGACCCATACCTTTGCCCTAATAGGGTTTTTACCCGCAGGGTACGCGGGTAATGGGTACCCATTGCCATCCCTAGCTCTGCCGCGTTAGCGGACTCTGCCGCCACAACAACAGCGAAAGAGAGGCGGCGTCGCTCCGGCGGCTAGCAGCACAACAAGCAAGAAATTTAGAGCTGGTCCAAGCCTCAGGGCTCCTCCAAAGTTACCATATGAGTGGACTAACGAGGAAAACAAGGACATCGTGGATCCCAAAGTTTGGGCCCATTTTGAACGGAAACGTCCACCTCCGAAGGAAATAATAGATCCAATGAAAGTGAAGCGCACTCTAGATGCCCTTAAGCGACCACCATCACCTCCGCCGCCATCCAACTATGACCGCTGTATTGAAAAGACATATGATGAAGCACGGCAGTCGGGAAGTACAACCAGTGCTGCAAGATGATAATCCCCAAGTGCAAGGAATCATCGTAGCAATTTCCAAAGGTGGAAGTGATAAGTATGGAGTGTCGAACCCACAAGGAGCTAAGGGTAAGATCAATATTCTCTCAAGTCCTATCTGCCACTGATACGACTCTACGTACACCGAACATTTGCTTCCATCTAGAAATGAGAAATAAAACTACGTTGTGGGTATGAAGAGGATAGGTTTGCATGATAACGGAGAACTAAAATAAAAATAGGTGCTATTATCATAAAGTTAGAATATATTACTATATATTATAAATAGCGAGTGTGGAATAATGATGGATCGGTGTGCGGAATTGTCCTAGGCAATTGTTAACAAGATCGGTAGTCATTATTGCAATTTTATATGAGGGAGAGGCATAAGCTAACATACTTTCTCTACTTGGATCATATGCACTTATGATTGAAACTCTAGCAAGCATCCGCAAGTACTAAAGATCATTAAGCTAAAACCCAACCATAGCATTAAAGTATCAAGTCCCCTTTATCCCATACGCTACAACCCCCTTACTCGGGTTTAAGCTTCTGTCACTCTAGCAACCCACTATAAGCGAATCGTGAACGTATTGCAACACCCTACAGCGGGAATCCTTCAAGTGTGCGCGGCACGGAAGGCACCATAGGACAGCACCAAAATAAAACATACAACTCAAACCAATCTAGATCATCAATCAACCCAAGAGACAAAAGAAATCTACTCAAAACTTCATAGGATGGCAACACATCATTGGATCATAATATGTGGCATAAAGCACCATGTTCAAGTAGGGGATTACAGCGGGGTGTGGGAGAGTGGAACGCTTAAAACAGATGAGGATGGTGATGAAGATGGTGATGTTGATGAAGACGATCACCGCAGCGATGGTTCCCCCGGCGGCACTCCGGCGCCTCCGAGAGAGAGGGGGAGAGAGTCTCCCCATTGTGCTTCCTCCTCCATGGCCTCTCCCCTAGATGGGGAGAGGTTCTCCCTCTGGTCCTTGGCCTCCATGGTAATGATGGCCCCCTACAGGATCCTCCTCCATGGCCTCCGGTGATGATGGCCCCCTCTGGCAGGGTGCCAGAGAGGGCCTAGATTGATTTTTTGTGGCTAGAGAGGCTTGCGGCGGCGGACCTCCCGATCTAGGTTTCTTTCTGTTGGTTTTGGTATTCATACAAATTTTTGGCGTCGGTCTCATGTCAAGAAGGTCCACGAGGCAGCGGCAAGACAAGGGCACCCTCCCGGGGGGGTAGGGCGTGCCTCCCTACCTTGTCGTCGCCTCGGGACTCTTCTGGCCCAACTCCGATGCCTCGGGGGCCTCTTTTGGTCTATAAAAAATCACTGTAAATTTTCAGCCCATTCCGAAAACTTTTATTTCTACACAAAAAACGACACCACGGTAGTTCTGCTGAAAACATCGTATGTCCGGATTAGTTCTAATCAAATCATACCAAAATTATATAAAATTGTTGTAAACATGGCATGAATACTTCATAAATTATAGATACGTTGGAGACGTATCAGCATCCCCAAGCTTAATTCCTGCTCGTCCTCCAGTAGGTAAATGATAAAAGAAATAATTTATGAAGTGTGAATGCTAGCAAGGGCACAAGTTTGATCAATGATAATTTCTATCACTTTTTCTAGCATCATTATATATCATAAACAGTATCTCATCTCATAAAACTTCTCACGATCAAGTAGCAAGCTATTCACAAGTTAAAGTATAGACCATAAAGTTTCTTGAAAACTAACAAACCATGTTCTTAGTCATCAAACAATTGCAATTCATCTTCTTTTCAGGAAGGGTCTATGTAAGAGATTTGATTTAGCAAATTCCACATACTCAACTATCATATAGTCTTCCATGATTGCTAACACTCAAAGCATATTTTTAGAACAAATAGCATCCGTTAAACACAGAGAAAGATAGGGGCTTAATGTTTCACCTCCCAACTTATTTATCATATAGATAATTGTCAACAATAATAATTCATGATCAAATATATTTGAATGGCAATATATGCTTGGATCTTTCCCCACCACATGATGCTTGCCAACTAAAGAATAAATGAGGTTGAACTAAGAAGAAATACTATTGACTCTTGCATAAAAGTAAATACATGAAAGTAAAAGATAGGCCCTTCGCAGAGGGAAGCAGAGGTTGTCATGCGCTTTTAAATTTTGGATGTGCAAACCCTTAATGCAAAGGAACGTCACATTGTATTGCCCTTTGTGATAGCAACCTTTATTATGCAGTCTGTCACTTTTATTTCTTTACCATCACAAGTTCGTACAACGCTTATTTTCCCTTACAATAAAAGATCATACATATTTAGGAGCAATTTTTATTGTTTTTTGCGCCGATGACAACTTACTTGAAGGATCTTATTCAATCCATAGGTAGATATGGTGGACACTCATGGCATGAAACGGGGTTTAAGGGTTTTTGGATGCACAAGTAGTATCTCTACTTAGTACAATTTTTTGGCTAGCAAAAGATCCTAAGCAAGCACCACATGTTGAAGGATCCATAACAATATAACTTCTATACAAATATACCCAAACATAACTCATTACGTTGTCTTCCTTGTCCAATTTGAACTAATTTGCTCAAGTTTGAAAATAATTAATGGGGCTCACAATCATACAAGATGTCCAAGATAGTATATTTATATGTGAAATCTCTCTTCCTTCAATATTCTTTGATGAATTGTTCAAGTGACCAATGTTGAGTTTGCTAACTTTCAATAAATTTTACCACCTATACTTCTTATATGTGAATTCATTACTCCCCATGGGATAAGCATATGCAACATATATAATTTCAGATTTATGATATTCAATTCATTCAACCATTTACTCATAGGATATAAGTGAAGCACGAGAGTAAATGACAAAACTACTCCCAAAATGATATAAGTGAAGATCAATGAGTAGCCCAATAGCTAATTAGCCATGAGAGGACTCTCTCCCATTCAAGATTTCAGATCCAATGATTTTATTCAAACAGCAAGTAAAATGAAAATATGCTCCAAGCAAAACACATATCATGTGACGAATAAAAATATAGCTTCAAGTAAGGTATACCGATAGTGTTGAAGACGAAAGAGGGGATGCCTTCCGGGGCATCCCCAAGCTTAGGCGCTTGAGTCTTCCTTGAATATTACCTTGGGGGTGCCTTGGGCATCCCCAAGCTTAGGGTCTTTCCACTCCTTATTCTCATCATATCAACACCTCACCCAAAACATGAAAACTTCAATCACACAAAACTCAACAGAAAACTCATGAGCTCCGTTAGTATAATAAAACAAATCATTCACTTGGGTACTGTCAAGACAAGATTCATAATTGGTTCCACATAATTCGTACTGTACTCTATCATTTCCACAATTTATATCACTTAATATAAGCTATGGAAACACTAAAACAAGCAAACTATGCATTGAAAACAGAATCTGTCAAAAACAGAACAGTCTGCGAAGATCTGCATTGTTCTCATACTTCTGTAACACTAAAAATTATGAAAAATTAGGACAACGTATAAAATTTGTATATAAATCCTATTTAAAAAATATAGAGTTTTTCCACGTTCCAGTAAATTTTAACAATTCTGTTACTGGACGCAAAAGTTTCTGTTTTTGCACAGAATCAAATCAACTATCAACCATACTATCCCAAAGGCTTTACTTGGCAATTTATTGAAAAAAAAGATATAAAACATGATTACTACAGTAGCATAATCATGAGAACACACAAAAATAGTAGGGGTAAATATTGGGTTGTCTCCCAACAAGCGCTTTTCTTTATTGCCTTTTTAGCTAGGCATAATATTTTAATGATACTCTCACTACTAGGAAAAGGCCTGCTAGTGGCGCACCAGTTTTGCCTACTAATGGCGCACTACTGGTGCGCCACTAGCACCACGCCATTAGAATTAAATACTAATGGCGCACCCCTGGTGCGCCATTAGTATCTGGTATACTAATGGCGCACCACGCAGTGCGCCATTAGTATAGCCCACCGGGCGCCATTAGTATTCCTCCCGGGGGCCATATGTACCCATGTGCTTTGGCATACTAATGGCGCACTAGTGGGTGATGCGCCATTAGTGTCATTTTTGCAGTGCGCCATTAGTGTGCTGAGTGGTGCTCCACTAGTATGAATATTAGGGATTATTTTTTTTTCTGATATTTTCACAGGTTACAAAATATATTATTGGACAGAATATAGGCAGCACCACACAGCAACAGCAGATTCATCGAATACAATAGAAGATTAGTCTACGAATACAATTCATCATATTAGTCTCCGAATTCAAAAGACCGAACAAAGATAGAACATTACAAGTCTCGAGACCGCGAGTAGCGAGTTTGTCTTCACATTACAAGTCGATATCGATCATCTAAACTACCATCACATAGAAGAGAGCTGTGGTCATCACGATGAGCATAATCGCGATGAAACTGGTCTTCATCCGGTTCCTCCAACGCTCCCTCCTCTCTCCCGCTAGATAGCGCGCGTATCTAGATTCCGCCTCCGCCCTAGTGGTGTACCCTTTGTAACTGTTACCGCTGAAACGGTGAACCTGTCTCCGACACTCCTCCTAGTGGTCGTAGACTCCGGGAACCTTACCCTTGTACACGACATACGACGGCATCTCTATGCACTAGCCAAACAAAACGTTAGTAGCAATTCACAGACAATACATAAGCAATATATAAGTATGCAACAAAAGGATCGGAAGAGAAAAGCAAGACACTAATAGCATCGATTACATCTAAGTTGAACGACTGTCCAAACCAAAGAGACATACAAGTTCATTAAAGTTTAATTACAACATGAGCCAATCGATGTTTCAGAACTACACATAGCATCACTACTTTCGACTCGACTCAAGGGACCGGAGCGTGAATGAAGCCGCCGTCTCTCGTGATGGTCATGAAATCGCGGGCGTTGTCAGCCTACATTTGTAGCGTTGTGTCTATCTCACTGTTGGACGGTTGATTTCTGAGGTTGAACTGCCCCGAGGTACGAAGGACATCTTGATGGATGATTTCCGCAAACTCCGACTGGATGCGAAAGAATTCTTGTCTGATGTCCGCGTCCTGGATTGCCGACAAGCTCGCGGCCCAATCTTTGAGATTATTTGGTAGAAGAAGGTGATTATGGTCCCGTACGATCGCCCGCATGTGATGGAGGGCGTAGTAGGCATCCTTCTGACCGCCAGGCGGCTGCTTGACGCAGCAGAACGTCGTATTGTGGGCGAACACGTGCTTGCCGTACTTACGAACTGGCCTGGTGAAGGTGCCTCCAGATTTGGCGTAGCCGGGGAGAACATCATCAAGAACTTTCTTGATATTTGTGTAGTCTTTCTTCGACTGACGGTCCGAGTCGAAATACGTGGCCGTGGAATATTTCGGGCTTAAGTGGATGAGTGTGTAATGTGTGTCACTGCACAAAACACGGAATGTTAAAAAAAACGATCGAAATCTAAGAAATCATATGTTACGGGGCGGTTGAGGGGACGACTTACTCGGGAAAGTAAGGCACGAGGAAGTTATCCTTATCTGGGTTTGCCAGAATGACGCCTTCGAGGTAAGAACTCGCGACTTGCCGGTCCCCAGCGCTGCCCAAGATCTTGGCACGCATGTAGAAGGGGTCGACTATCACGATGTCCGGGGTCTTGTCTCTAATGATCCGCATCTCCATACTCAGCGAAAATAGCCGAACGAAGGTGTAGTGCAGCGGTACACGAAGCATTTTATTCATAATCTAAAATATATAATTGAAGTTCATAGAGCATTCTACAATTAATATAGATTGACCAATATCCAAGCTCAAAATATATAAGTGAAGCACACGAAGCATTCTATAAAGCCATACTCAAAAGATTTAACTGAAGCACAAAGAGCATTCTATAAAGCCATACTCAAAAGATTTAAGTGAAGCGCATGAAGCATTCTATAAACCAATGAAGTACTATCTCATACTAGCATGGTGCATAAAGGAAAAGGAAATAAAAACAAACACAAAATACGCATATCATGTGAACAAAACAAAAACCGAGGTATACCGATAATTGTTGAAGAAGAAAGATGGGATGCCAACCGGGGCATCCCCAAGCTTAGATGCTTGAGTATCCTTGAAATATTTACTTGGTGTGCCTAGGGAATCCCCAAGATTGAACTCTTGCCTCTTCTTATTCTTCTCATATCGATAACTCCTCGATCTTCGAACACTTCATCCACACAAAACTTAACAAAAAACCTTGTGAGATCCGTTAGTATAATAAAGCAAATCACTACCTTTAGGTACTGTTGTAAACTCATTCCAGTTTCATATTAGTATTATATCTACTGTATTCCAACTTCACCATGGTTCATACCCCCCGATATTACCCATAGATTCATCAAAATAAGCAAACAACACAAAGAAAACAGAATCTGTCAAAAACAGGATAGTCTGTAGCAATCTGGAAACTTCGTATACTTATGTAACTCCAAAAATTCGAAAAAAATAGGAAAAAATAAAAAAAATTGCATATAAGTACTGTGTAAAAATTTCAGAAACTTTTGACGTTCCAGTAAAAAATGTAAAATCACTCACTACAGCCAAAGTTTCTGTTTTTGCACCGCACATAGCAAACAAACAATCTAACCATCCTAAAACCAAATCTTGGCACATTATTTTTATAATACAATGGATATATGCAATGGGATAATTATTTTTGAGAAACTTCCATGAAATTTTTTACATTGTTTCCATGAGCATGAACACAAGTGTTCATGGTCGACCCTCACTTCTCCAATGCATAACCTTCCAATCACTTCTCTTTTGAAAAAGTTTTTAGGCATAAGAGGCAAGTAATTTTTTTGTATTTTGCATTATTTTAATTTTTTTGTTTGTTTCACCCACAACTAAAGAAAAAAAACAAAAGGGAAAACAAAATCTACTTAGTGAAGAAAGCAAACAAGCACACACAAGAATATCAACCCCACGCTATTGCTCCCCGGCAACGGCGCCAGAAAAGAGCTTGATAATCCCCAAGTGCAAGGAATCATCGTAGCAATTTCCAACGGTGGAAGTGATAAGTATGGAGTGTCGAACCCACAAGGAGCTAAAGGTAAGATCAATATTCTCTCATGTCCTATCTGCCACTGATACGACTCTACGTACACCGAACATTTGCTTCCATCTAGAAACGAGAAATAAAACTACGTTGTGGGTATGAAGAGGATAGGTTTGCATGATAACAGAGAACTAAAATAAAAATAGGTGTTGTTATCATAAAGTTAGAAAATATTACTATATATTATAAATAGCGAGTGTGGAATAATGATGGATCGGTGTGCGGAATTGTCCTAGGCAATTGTTAACAAGATCGGTAGTCATTATTGCAATTTTATATGAGGGAGAGGCATAAGCTAACATACTTTCTCTACTTGGATCATATGCACTTATGATTGGAACTCTAGCAAGCATCCGCAACTACTAAAGATCATGAAGGTAAAACCCAACCATAGCATTAAAGTATCAAGTCCCCTTTATCCCATACGCAACAACCCCCTTACTCGGCTTTAAGCTTCTGTCACTCTAGCAACCCACTATAAGTGAATCATGAACGTATTGCAACACCCTACAGCGGGAATCCTTCACGTGTGCGCGGCATGGAAGGCACCATAGGACAGCACCAAAATAAAACATACAACTCAAACCAATCTAGATCATCAATCAACCCAAGAGACAAAAGAAATCTACTCAAAACTTCATAGGATGGCAACACATCATTGGATCATAATATGTGGCATAAAGCACCATGTTCAAGTAGGGGATTACAGCGGGGTGCGGGAGAGTGGACCGCTTAAAAGAGATGAGGATCGTGATGTTGATGAAGACGATCACCGCGGCGATGGTTCCCCCGGCGGCACTCCGGCGCCACCGAGAGAGAGGGGGAGAGAGTCTCCCCCTTGTGCTTCCTCCTCCATGGCCTCTCCTCTAGATTGGGAGAGGTTCTCCCTCTGGTCATTGGCCTCCATGGTGATGATGGCCCCTTCCGGCAGGCTACCGGAGAGGGCCTAGATTGATTTTTCATAGCTACAGAGGCTTGCGGCGGCGGAACTCCCGATCTAGGTTTCTTTCTATTGGTTTTGGTACTTATAGGAATTTTTGGCGTCGGTCTCACGTCAAGGATGTCCACGAGGCGGCAGCACGACAGGAGCACCCTCCCGGGGGGTAGGGCGCGCCCCCTACCTTGTCGTCGCCTCGGGACTCTTCTGGCCCAAATCCGATGCCTCGGGAGTCTCTTTTGGTCCATAAAAAATCACCGTAAATTTTCAACCCATTCCGAGAACTTTTATTTCTGCACAAAAAACGACACCACGGTAGTTCTGCTGAAAACAGCATCAGTCCGGGTTAGTTCTAATCAAATCATACCAAAATCATATAAAATTATTGTAAACATGGCATGAATACTTCATAAATTATAGATACGTTGGAGACGTATCACAAGACGAAGTGGGAAAACAATTCCCCAGCTCGGCGAACAGGAGAAGCAATCGTGCCAGCCGCTCAAGGTGTCTAGAGATATCGCTAATCATCCGGGGCTAGCGCCTGGTACCACTCTTGGTGATTACGTGGGTGATGATGTACAGTTTGAAATGGCTGAGGTAGTAGAGACCTCTAGATACGATCACAGGAAGCCTCTCGTCAAACCTGATCAGCTCCCGCATCTACCAACGATGATGCGAAGATTGCATGACTAGTACTTGGAAACCTGCAGCAAGGATGGGACCGACAGTATGATGGTGGGAATTAAAGATGAGCACGACTTCATTGGAGTCGACCTGATGCCTGTTGAATTTGTGGAATTATTTCAGTTATTCAATCAAGACGCCATCGACAAACAACTCATGACTTGCTATTGTCTGTAAGTATTACTTCTGTAATTAAGTCTCTAGCTCAGCTCGTTCATTGCATGTATATATAATTATCCTCACTATATTATGCAGATTGAAGATCGTCGAATGCAAAAGAGGACAAATCTATGACATTGGGTTCATTAGCCCAAATACCGTAAATGAATGGATGGTAGAAAACAGAGTTGAAGACACTGAGGAAAACTTGCTAAAAGCATTACTTCGACATCAAAACAAAAGAAAAATACTCTTTCCTTACAACTTCAAGTGAGTGTTACTTTCTTGTGCATATTCGGTTTCTCTTACTCGAGGTTAAGTACTGTAATTGATGAGTTATGCGTGCGTAGGTTCCACTTTATTCTGCTATCCATTAAGCTTGACGGGGGAGTAGTAACTATCGTAGACTCAAGACGTAAAGATCCTAAGGATTATGCGGACATGAGTGCAATGCCCCAGAAGTAAGTTCAATCATTATCGCATCATATCGGCAACTTTCGTTCATTTCCTGATATCAAGTAATCATTTTCTTTACTGGGCAGGGTTTGGAAAAAGTTCACCGGAATGGTTTCGGGTCTGAAGAAGGAGTTGCAATTTACACACCCCAAAGTAAGTAGTACTAGCTAGTTCCGCGCATCTCTTATTAATTCTAATTTCATCAATACCATTATCATGCTTGATTATCAGTTTGATTGAACTCTATTCTCGTAAAGTGCTTGTGGCAGGCAAGCGGGAATAATTTATGTGGATACTATGTTTGCGAGTTCATTCGCCACTCGACCTCTGAGCGGGGCTTCTCCGACCAACAATTTGAAGTACGTAAACAATATTCACAATTTTATTTTATTACCATCAATTGTGTTGATTTCATTCATATATATGTGTTGACTCCCTTTTTTAAATTAGATGTGGCAGAGGCGGGAAGAACTCCTACCACATGATCGCATACGAGCAATTCAAAAGGAATTGGCGGGATTCTTTCTTGACCACGTCATACATGAAAAGGGAGAATACCATACGGAAATTCAAATGGATTTTCAGTAGATGATGTCAGGGATCGTAAGAGATGTTATATTGTATATATGTAGTAGCTTCGGATAGATATACGAAAACTTGTTGTTCGACCAAGCATGAGAAAGAGAGGTCACTTCTCTCTATATATGTTCATGACGTTCTTGTGTAATTAATGTTTCCTTCATTTGCTTACTAGCTAGCGTCGAGTTCTCTCTATATGTAGTAGTTAGCGTCGACCAAGCACGGAGAAAGAGATGTCACTTCTCTCTATATGTAGTAGCTAGTTAACACAATATGAAACCCCTAAACCCTCCAAAACCCCTAAATCCCCCTCCCCCTTTCAAAAAACAAAACCCCAGCGCCTGGGAGCTGCTGACGCGTGGCTGTCTTTTAGTCCTGGTCGGTGTTATCAACCGGGACTAAAGGTCCTCCTGCCTGGGCGCCCCACAGCGGCCACGTGGAGCTCCTTTAGTCCCGGTTCGTAAGCCAACCGGGACTAAAAGTGAGGGGCTTTAGTCCCGATCGTTTTGTCCCGGTTGCAGAACCGAGACTAAAGGCCCTCTGAAACCGGGACAAGTGCCCTATTTTCTACTAGTGCTGACTAATAACTTTTCGTCGAGCCTTCCAGTCTCCACGGTGTTGTCTGAGGTACCATTGAAGGTTTGCAAGGTATGTTGGCGCGGCACTGGCGGTGGCTTCCCTTTGCTGCTAAGTCCCCTGACCTCATTTCCATCATGTTGGTGTGTCCTCCGGCGTCGGTGTGACCGCGTGAGGACTGTGGGAATTGGTGGAGGCCAGCCTCTTAATTAGATCGGCGGCTCGTCATGTTGTGACTTCTTCTTCTTCTCTAGGGCGATGGTCTTGCATGTGTGCGGCTTTGATGACTTTCTGTCCATGATCAACAAGGATAGATGGGTATGAGCTTCCTCTGGAAGAGGGAGATGGAATAGCTGTGAGATGTGCTGGTGCTGAGATGCCTGGTTGATGGATACGTTCACTTTGTTGGAATAAGAATAGAGCTGTGGCCACAGAGTTTTAGATCAGGCATATGTCCATTTATCCTGCCAGAGCAAAGTAGAGCTGCCATCTTTGAGACCACAGGTAGCCTGAGATTTATAAGTACTTTTGTAGAAGCTTCATCATGCATGGAATCCCTCCACCAAAGTTTGCTTGTTCTTAGCACGTTCCTTCCTGTTTACACAATGCTAAAGAAAGACCCTGTAAGACTGACTGACACACCTACAGCTGGTCATCACGATGGAGGAACATTTTATCTGCCAGTTGTCCAAGCACCTGTACCTACTCGCGTATCCTTTACACATCGAGCAGCTGAATACACTTTGTCTGCAGGGCAAGAATAACTGGCACGATATACACAAGCCAACTAACTAGTCTATATATACGAGTGCAACTATACCCACTGTGCACTGATCGATATCGGGTGAGATGGAGGAGATACGCATCAGCTCGCCGCAGCCGGGCTCCTGCCCCGTGCCCTGCTGTCTGGAGCTGTTCATGGCCGCAAGCTTTGGCGATCACGACCGGCTACAGCAACTCCTGAGCCCGAACATGGCGCTGGCGAGCGCGGAGGCCGGCGACTCCGCAGCACTGGTAGGTAGTACCACCGAGGAGAACTCCTTACTCCATGTGGTAGCGACCGACGGGGACGGCCATGGGTACCTGAAGAGCGCAAAGGTGATCCATGGCAAGGCCCATCGGCTGCTGCTCGCGCGCAACAGGCACGGCGACACGCCGCTGCACTGCGCCGCCCGGGCCGGGAACAGGCACATGGTCTCTTGCCTGATCGAGCTCGCCGCCGGCGACGGGATGGCCAGGGCCATGGTGGGGGTGCGAAACGAGGATGGGAGGACGGCGTTGCATGAAGTGATCGGCTCCGACGACATGCAGATGGTCCAGGCTTTGATGGCGCAGGACAAGGAGCTGGCCCGAGTGGATGCGTCCGATGGGACTTCGCCGCTGTTCCTTGCCATCTCGCTGGGTCATCACCGGATTGCTCGCTGGCTGCACGAGTTTGACAAAGACTTATCCTATTCTGGCAACCACGGACAAAATGCCTTACATGCCGCTGTTCTTCACGACAAAAGTAAGTAGTACTACTCCCTCCGCTTTTTGAATACATGTATTATTCTACCATCTTGATACAACCATTTTTCACTTTGCATATTCTCCTCTTTCTCTCTTACCAGTGCTAGTTATTATTTCATCCATTTTGAGATATAAGATGCATTTTCCTTTTTATAGCCTCCAAGACAATGATTTTGACTTATAGTATGTCCAAAAATAGAAAAAAGACACATGACATAAACATATTTTGCAGAAAAATACAACAATAATTTTTTATATGTCCAAACCATATATCGTTTTGCCAATATTAATGGCCAACAAATTAAAATGTTGACCATATGCATAAAGACCCCTATGATCTTGATCCGACTGCAAGTGGGTTGTTGCACATTTTACAAATTGTTTGTGACCATATATTTAGAAATGTACACTCTATATATAGTTGCATTTGAGAACAAAAATTGCACACAACCTTTTTTGTTTAACTTTACACATGATATTCCGCAACTTGATTGACTGAGAGATGAGAATTTCTCACTCTTGCCGATTGCGCGAGTGTGAAAATGAGTTATCCAACTCTGGCACCCACATACAAAATGGGTCACATGATGTTCTCTTCACAACAATAGTAAGCAATCCTAGTTACTACCGCCTTTGCTTCAAAATACATTTAATTAATTATATTATCTCAAAATAATTTGTGCCATTTTTCTCTCAAAAAAGAAAGTTTAGCACGATTTTCCCCTTTGCATATACTTTTCTCTTTAGCTATTTCCAATGCTATTTATTGGACATCCACTAGAGTAACCCATATGCCATGGTAAAAACTGGTATGACACCTTTTCTACATTCGTCTTGGATGGTATGCAATCTCACATAACATCATGCCTTTTGGAATGGAAGGAGAGTAATATTTTAGAGTGCATGTGGCTCTCGACTCAAATCTCTTGTGAAATCTTGGTCGTTGATGTGAACCTTAAGATCATGACGGAACGGTAATTGAGTAGTTGCACATTTCTGAAATCGAGTGTAACTCTCGGTTTAGAAACATGGAACTGGCTAGTTTTATTCGAATCCCTAAATTTCATACGACTTTTTTGTGGAACTTTAGACCTGGTGTGGTTCAACCATGTTGAGAGCCACTAGGAAATATCAAATCTTTTACTTTTTTGTGAGTACTCATAACTACACTTACTAGGTATATCATCGTCCTCGTCGTCTCGTCATCTCCATAATCGTTATTATACTATAAAACTAGCAAGACCTTGTTCATAGATTTATAAAGGAAAATATAAGTAATTATCAGAAAAAGGAAAAGAAAATATTTGACCATAAATCATTGTAAGTTTACTATCCTATTGCAAAAGTAGTAGTTTATTGTTTTAACAATTTGAAGGAAAAAAGTTCTATATCATCTTAAATTACGACCAGTCTTATATGCTTTTACATTACATTAATATTGCCCTGTCTGCACATATTTGATGGTATTTTATTGTAATAACTTATGCATTTTTAATTATGAACTATTTAAAAATGGATAAGAAGATAATATGTCATCATGATTCTTATTTTTTTTATGATACTGCAATGTATGAAAATGAAGTTACAAAATAATTTAACTTTTCTGCAAAAATGTTTTTTAATTAATCATATGTATTCTTTTCCTATATCATGTCTAAATACTGTAATAGTTCTAATAAGAGCTAGCTTTCACGCTAGTTATTATAAACCAGTCCAAGTGAATTGCATGAAAAAATAAATGTAAAAAGGTCTACAATTTTCAGCCTGGTCTGTGTATATATTCCAAAATAGTGTGCTTACATAATTCATTACCAATAGTTCTGTGTTTATATTTCTATTTTTATTATATAATAAAACTTTTCAGTAAGAATATTGAAAAGGTAAATTTTATGCTCCCTCCGTCCCATAATATAAAAATGTTTAATTCCAAATATATTGGAACCATGGTGGGCCTCTCAATGGTTTTTCCAAAGTAGGTCTAGAAAGAATTTACCTTTACATAAAGGCAAAAGAAAATATGGGATCTGTTTTATTTTGTCAGACGTTGATGATTAATGAATGAGTATGGCACAAAAATACTACAAGAGAAGCCTAATTTTGTTCTTTTTGTTATTTATTCTCATGTCTGTTTTTCCACAATAAAAATGATATGTTACGGTAATCCTGACGTGAGTTGTGTTGTTTTATGCATAGTTGGTGTATTTACTCGTTGTCATATGGCCCATAGGTTTATAATATTTGTGAAATACACACATATGTGTACATAAAAAGGAGTATGCCCAAAATATGGTACATATTAACTTTTTTTGCGTGGTAATACGTGTCTGATTTATATCATAAGGATCATACTACAAACCATGTACACACTGACCCGACAAAATTGTAAAGACAGCAGAAATCTAGTCTTTGCACAAAGGAACACCAGGCAAGAAGAAAAAATACAATCAAGACCGAATAATCCTCTGAGCTTGACACCGACGCCCGTCACCCGCCTTTGGCACCACAACAACAGCCACCAAAGGAAACAATGACGGATCACCTTCACACCCGAGCTCGAAGCGGCTGCATCGCTGATATGCAGCTTTGCAGACCTCTAAAGTTGCTCACCAAAGGCGAAATCATTGCCATCGAACGAATCAGACCGGAGCAACACCCCGGACACGCCATCGATCTCCAGATCTGGCACCCCTACCTAAAAGAGTATACAAAGTACCTAAAACGTACAAAACACAAGTGGGAGTAACTACGCCATGTAGTAGGAAACATTTGTCCTGTATAATTCGTGCTGAATATTAGCGCACTCTTAGGAATTAACAGTACATGATATGGTCACACACCAGCAGCTATTTATGTTGCCTTCGCAGGTTTAAAAGTGCAAATATTGTATTCCTTGTTCCATAATTTTAGTGTAGCCCTTTATTGATGTAAAAGCTAAGCTACGACATTGGAACAAGGTTAGAGGGCCTAAACATATGTAAACTCCCTTTATTAATTATAGGAGATCACAGAGTCACCCTAAAAAGAATGTGCATATGATCAAATTCCAGTATTGGCGCTTCCAAAAAGTTACAATCCCCGGGATGCAACTTTGTACTTACGTCATTTAGATGATATAAATTTAAATATTCAATAGATTTTGATGAAAGAGTATACTATATGATGAAAGAAGTTCTTTTCTGCAAAACCATAAAAGTATAATTATATTCTATGTAGCCTGCGCAGAAATAAAAGAGCAAAAGATAATTATATTAAGAAAAATTGTGTATAGCCATTTGTTTATGAAATTAGTTTCAACGTAGGAGTAGCTAAGTAAGGTTAGCTGATCTCAACATATATAAAATCTTTGTCTCCATTTTGTGAGATAATGTGAGCCCCTTCTAAAGAATGTACTTCCTCTGTAAAGAAATATAAGAGCGTTTAGATCATTATTTTAGTGATCTAAACGCTCTTATATTTCTTTATAGAGGGAGTACATAGCATGGAGTGCCAATTATCAACACATGTAGTTTTTTTTTTCAATCCTTGAGATGTAACTTTATACAATTATTTATCCGAAGTATATTTTGGTAACAACGTAAAAGTATTTTCTTAGCCAGATTTTGACAAAAGATTAAAAAATGATAAGAGGGATTAAAACTTTAAAAACTAAATATTGAACAATAAATACCTAGGGCACATAAAAGAATTACATTTGCTTTTTTTTTACAAAATTTAAAAATAATTTTGGGATGTGATTTCTTCCAAAACATACTTCATCACCTCTTACTTCTAGCACTTCTTAACGTGAAATAGCGGCGACTGCAGGGATGGCGAAGGAGTTGCTACGTGTGTGGACCAAGGAAAACAAGGAAACAATAAAGAGGCTAGTCGAACAACGCGACCATTGTGGTAGTATGCCAGTGCATATGGCTGCATCAGCGGAAGATCCTACTCTGGAGTTTTTCCTTTTTGCTTTTGTTGACAGGAGCCTCGAAATCAAATCCTTCAGCTTCTACTATGATGTTGCACCATCCAAGTTGTTATACAAGTTTTATGCTTGGAAGAAACACCCAATGTACCTACTTGCCGATGCTGATCCATCTTCGGCATTTCAGCCGGACAAGAAAGGGTATTTTCCAGTGCATGTGGCTGCCTTGGCAGGCAGCTTGGTGCCTATCATCATCTTGCTCTGGCACTGCTCTCCAGGCTGCGCCAGATTGCGTAATTCCAAGGGGAGGACCTTCCTTCATGTCGCTGTTGATCATAAGAGGCTTAACGTCGTTAGATTTGTATGCAACAGGTCGTCAGAGTTTAAGTCAATCCTGAACATACAGGACAATGATGGTAACACTGCCCTGCACCTTGCTGTCTATGGAGGGGATTGGGATATATTCAAAACTCTCATCTGGAACCGACATGTCGTCTTAAATTTATCAAACAAGAAAGGAGAAACTCCCATGGATATTGCCGAGAAAAATGCTCCTTCAGCTTCTGGATTTAATTTCGGAATGGTACGTAATTGCATGACACGTACTTATCATCTTCTTGTTCTTGCTAGCTCCATATGAGATTCGACAATCTAACCAACCATGGAAAACAATTGAACTTATTTGGATGCAGCATGCACGGCGTAGGATACTTGGTTCTCTAACCTTTGTAAACGCTCAGAATGGCAACAGCAGGCGCGACGAACGTGTCGTCACAGAAGATAAATTTGTGGAGAAGGTCGAGGACCAGAAAATAACAAGCTTCGCAAAGATTGTGGGGATTGGATCTGTGCTCGTAGCCACGGCGACGTTCGCGGCAGCCTTCGTCATGCCTGACAAAGACAAAGCATCGCGCTCGTATGCTTTCAACGGGTTCGTCATATCCAACACCTTGGCATTTATCTGCTCGGCTTTGGCCACATTCAGTCTCATCTATACTGGGGTAGCTGCACTCGACATAAAGAAGCGGATAGAGCTGGTGTCCTTCTCTCTCGCACTGCTCATCGGTGCCGCGAGAAGCTTCTGTGCCGCCTTCGCTTTCGCGTTGTACGTGGAGCTTAACCAAGTGAATCACATGACTGCCATAGTCTCCTGCACCATGACAGCCGTTGCGTTGCTCGATGCCCTTTGGTTCATGAGGGCGATACTGATCGATACAACACTGGTTCTGAAGAGGGCCAAGCTGAAAAGTAACACTGGATGGAGATCAGTGACCGAGCGATTGCTCAGACTGGGGACTAGATTCTTAGCCAACATTGCCTATCTCTTCTGGCCCTACATCGTAATCTTCAGCCTTTTGGAAAGTACAAGGAATATTATTGGACTACACCATAAGCTGGGCTAAGATTAATTGCACGGCATCCATCAGTACATCTTCAGCCTTATATATATCTGATGCATGGTACATCATTACATATGAATACTCTACATATTTGTTTCGAATTGCAAAACAATATCAATGTATATTCAACTCTCAGCATCTATTTCTTTTTTACTTTCCTTTTGGCCATAGCGTGTAATCATTTGCTCTAAGTGTTGTATAACAAACATATATTAGTATGAAATAAAAGTACAGTCTTGCTAAGTCTTAATCGACTAAGACTTCGTCATGTCTCAGTCGATTCTATATCCATGAGATCCTGCATTAAGATCCGTGCAAAATTTTCTTTTCAGTTTTTTCTTTTTCTCTCTTGCATGTTATGTCATTTGACTGAGACTTGGTTAAATCTCAGTTGACTGAGACCTAGCCACATCCATAAAAATAAGTCACAGGGGTCATGGATGTACTATGTTTGCACCTTGAGTATGTTATATATGACCATATCATGGTTTTATATTCGGGATGCAAAAAGAAATCTCGTGGGGCACCAAGATTTTCGGTTACTGCGGTAACGGGAAAATACCGGGCGGTTACCGAATGATTTTTAAATGAATTTTCAATCTAAATAAAATTCTTTTAAAATTCAATTTAATGAATTTTTGATGTTTTTAACTTTCTAGAAAAAAGAATTACCACAAATCTAGGGCTCAATGCCCTTCACATATGTAGGGCTGCCTCTCCACACTACAAAACCGACCGGCCAAGACCTAATGCCAGTTGTTTGCAGTGTTGAGCGGCGGCTTGTAGAACTACACTTACCAGGTAGTTCACCCAAAAGCTCAACCTGATGGGGAAAGGTGGGCTATGCATATATATACTTCAACACTTCCCCTCACGTGTGGCTCCATCAGGCCTAAACGTGGACCAAAAGTGGACTACAAAATTTTATTTTTAAATTGTGTCAGTCGGGTCTTGAATTTAAGACCTCTTCAGTCTGATACCATGTAGAACTGCACGCACCAGCCAGTTCACCCAAAAGCTCAAGCTCATGGGGAAAGGTGGGCTATGCATTTATACTTCAACATGGCTCACCTCCACTCTATCCATGATGTCCTATGGGGCAAAGCTTTCCCTGCTTAATTCGATCATAAACCCCTCACAATTTTTGCACTCTACATACTAAAGTTTCTGTCAAAGATACTGGAACTTATAGATAAAATCCACAGGAAATGCCTTTGTACCAAAAAGTCTGATCAAGGGTACACATGTAACTCCCTTGCTGCTTGGCAAATGGTTTGCTGCCCTAAGGACAGTGGTGACCTTGAATCATTGACTTGAAGACACAAAGTGATGCTCTGCCGATCAAATACTTGCATAAATTCTACAACAAACTTGATATCCCATGGGTGGAATTTATCTGGTCCTCCTACTATAACACCAAAATTCCACATGCCTCGGATCTATGCGGTTCTTTCTGGTGCAGGGACGTACTCAAACTCATCCCAAACTATCGTGGCATCTCAAAAATCACTGTTCATCAAGGGGACAATGTTTTAATCTGTAAAGACCATTGGACTGGTACCATCTTGGCGGACTCGCACCCAAGGGAATTCTCCTTTGCAAAAAATGAATACATCTTAGTCAGAGCTTTCTTGGGCAGCACGTAACTGGATGAGGCCTTTCACCTTCGCTTTCCAAGCAAGCGCATGTGGAGGTAGGCCAGCTACAGGTGATCACTGCGAGCATTGGAGGTACTGAGAAAACTGAAGGAAATTATATATGGGAATATGTGCGGGATTTAAACAATACACTGCCAGAAGATACTGCAGATTCTACTTCCGAGAGGTCAAAGTACACAAGAGTTACCATTGGCTATGGAAATCAAAAGTGACAATGAAAATCGAGGTTTTTTGTTGGCTCCTTCTTTCTGACAATAGAAACATGCTCAAAAGATGTCACTATAACATTGGAGCGAGTATTCAAATTCACATGGAATTGAGATATAGGAAGCTAATCCAAACAAGTTTTGGTCGCACCATTCCTTTGATCCAAATGACATTAATAGGAGATGAAACCATAAGTTTTAAAATTATAGATATAACCTAAAAAAATAAAGAGTAGATTAAGCTTATTTCAACTTCATATGCACACTTGTCAATGTTGCATCCCATAACTAAGTTAGATGCACTTCTAGCATTATCGATATGCCGATCTCGGCCACCCATTGCAAAATAAGATGGCTTGGAGAGCAAAGGACTGGGATCATCGATGGACCGGGATCATCGATTAAACCATCTATTTTCAAACAGTATGGTGTTTTTATGATCAATATGAACCATATTCGTTTAACATATGCTGACGAATAACTAGCTCAACAGTAACCTTCTCGAGGCTACTGCTAAGAATAAACTAAGTGTGTGCATGGACGGAGGCCATCCAGGGGCCTCACTCGCACCCGGAAAAGCGTACAAACCGTGATGCATCAACGAATCCTGGGCCACTTCACGAGGATGACAGGAACCACCCAGGATTCAAATGCGTGTCTGTCATTCAACTACCACAATCGGCCCTCGTTGACATGCCATGCCTGTTGGGGAATGTTACATGGAAACAAAAAAAAATCTACGCATACCAAGATCTATCCATGGAGATGCATAGCAACGAGAGGGGAGAGTATGTCTACGTACCCTCATAGACCGTTTAGCGGAAGGGTTTATTAACGCGGTTGATGTAGTCGAATTTCTTCGCGATCCAACCGATCAAGTACCGAACGTATGGCACATCTGCGTTCAGCACACGTTCAGCTCGATGACGTCCTCGCCTTTTTGATCCAGCAAGACGGGCGAAGTAGTAGATGAGTTCCGGCAGCACGACGGCGTGGTGACGGTGATGGTGAAATCGTTCCCACAGGGCTTCACCGAGCACTACGGAGAAACTAGACGGAGGACTAAACTATGGAGAGGGGCGCCGCACACGGCTAAGAGATTGTCGTGGGTTTGTGTAGCGCCCCATCCCTATATATATATATATATATATATATATATATAGTGGGGGGAGGGAAGGCAGCCAGGAGGCGCCCCAAGGGTGGCCGGCCGGCCCCCTTGGGCTCCTGCCCTCTAGGCCCCCCCCCCCCCCCCTTTCCTTGTTTGGTGCTAGCGAGAAGGCAGGAGAGGGTGGCACCCCCCCCCCCCCCCCCTTTCCTTTATCCCATGAGGAGGGGAAGGCAGGAGGGGCTAGCCCTCCCCCCTTTCCTTCTCTAGGGCCGGCGACCAGGGAGAGGGCGCGCCAGCCCCCTTGTGGGCTGGTGTGTGCCTCCCCTTGGCCCATTAGGCCCATAGATCCGATGAATACCCCTTCTGGTGATTCGATGAATATCCGGTTCTCTCCGAAACTTTTCCAGTGTCCAAATAGCATCGTCCTATATATCAATCTTTACCTCCGGACCATTTCGGAGCTCCTCGTCATGTCCGTGATCTCATCCGGGACTCCGAACAACATACGGTCACCAAATCACATAACTCATATAACACTATATCGTCAACGAACGTTAAGCGTGCGGACCCTACGGGTTCGAGAACTATGTAGACATGACCGAGACACCTCTCCGGTCAATAACCCATAGCGGAACCTGGATGCCCATATTGGTTCCTACATATTCTACGAAGATCTTTATCAGTCGAACCTTATGACAATATACGTAATTCCCTTTGTCTGTCAGTATGTTACTTGCCCGAGATTCGATCCGTAATACATCATCTCGTAACTAACTCATTAGTCACATTGCTTGCAAGGCTTATAGTGATGTGCATTACCGAGAGGGCCCAGAGATACCTCTCCGAAACACGGAGTGACAAATCATAATCTCGATTCATGCCAACTCAACAGACACCTTCAGAGATACCTGTAGAGCATCTTTATGATCACCTAGTTACATTGTGACATTTGATAGCACACAAGGTATTCCTCCCGTATCCGGGAGTTGCATGATCTCATAGTCGAAGGAATATGTATTTGACATTAAGAAAGCAATAGCAATAAACTGAACGATCATATGCTAAGCTAACGGATGGGTCTTGTCCATCACATCATTCTCCTAATGATGTGATCCCGTTATCAAGTGACAACACATGTCTATGGTTGGGAAAACTTAACCATCTTTGATCAACGAGCTAGTCTAGTAGAGGCTTACTAGGGACACGGTATTTGTTTATGTATCCACACATGTATTTAAGTTTCCGATCAATACAATTCTAGCATGAATAATAAACCTTTATCATGAATAAGGAAATATAATAATAACAACTTTATTATTGCCTCTAGGGCATATTTCCATCAGTCTCCCACTTGCACTAGAGTCAATAATTTAGATTACATTGTAATGAATCTAACACCCATGGAGTCTTGGTGCTGATCATGTTTTGCTCGCGGAAGAGGCTTAGTCAATGGGTCTGCTACATTCAGATCTGTATGTATTTTGCAAATCTCTATGTCTCCATCCTTGACCATTTTGCGAATGGAGTTGAAGCGTCTCTTGATGTGTTTAGTTCTCTTGTGAAACCTGGATTCCTTCGCTAAGGCAATTGCTCCAGTGTTTTCACAGAAGATTTTCATTGGACCCGATGCACTGGGAATTACACCCAGATCGGATATGAACTCCTTCATCCAGACTCCTTCATGTGCTGCTTTCGAAGCAGCTATGTGATACGTCTCCAACGTATCTATAATTTTTGATTGTCCCATGCTATTATATTATCTATTTTGGATATTTTATATGCATTAATATGCTATTTTATATTATTTTTGGGACTAACTGTGACGACCCCGGCTTAATCGTGCACTAATCATACACGCAAATGCGCACGATCAAGCCTAAGGACTCACTTGAAGATATCACAACACAACTCTAAAACATAAATAAAGTCATACAAGCTTAATATTACAAGCCAGGGCCTCAAGGGCTCGAATACATAGCTCGATGGCATACAAGCGTCAGCGGAAGCATCAGATATCTGAGTATAGATATTTTACAGAGAGAGAGAGAGAGATAAGCCTTCACAGAGGCGGGGTAAAATAAAATACTACGATCGAAAGGCGTAGGCCTCCTGCCCTGGACCCTCCGATCCTACTCCTGGTCGTCGAACGGCTCCTCGTAGTAGTAGTAGTACTCGCCAGGCGGGTAGTAGTACTGGTCGTCGGCTGGGGCTTCTGGCTCAGGGGCTCCGTCGTCTGGTGGCATCAAATGGAATATGGGGGAAAAAGAAAATAAAGCAAACGTGAGTACTCATCCGAAGTACTCAGCAAGCAAGGATCTACACTACATATGCATCATTGTCAAAGGAATGGCTGTATATGTGGACTGGGCTGCAGAAATGCCAGAATAGAGGGGGAAAGCCTAGTCCTATCGAAGACTAGCATCTTCAACAATCTTCGACAGTCTTGCAGCATCAGGAAAGAGCAGATGAACAATAATGTAAAGTAGTAGTAGTAGTAGTATCATCAACCTCGACCTGAGATCCTTTCTCGACTCCCTGCGAGAAAGCAATCCCAGAGCCGTACTATCCAGTTCTCATCACATGTTCTAGTTGTACCGATAGGGATACAACTCCGAGTGTCCGTTACCGTAGGACAGGCTATCGATAGAAGTTTCTTCCCTGCAGGGGTGCACCAACTTACCCACCACGCTCACTTAACTCTGGCCGGACACACTTTTCTGGGTCATGCCCGGCCTCGGCTAAGCAACACGCCGCAACCCGACCTAGGCTTATAAGAGAGGTCAGCACGCCGGACTAAACCTATGCCCCCAGGGGTCTTGGGCCATCACCCCGGGAACTCCTGCACGTTACGGGGCCACCGAGAGCAGACCTAGCAACCCCTTATACAAGCGCGGTTGCGTTACCAGTCCAACTCGGCGTGCGCCGCTCCTTACTAACGTCCAACAAGCTTCGGCTGATGTGTACGACGCAGAACGCCCATACTATGCCCACGTGATGGTTAGTGCTATCGGGCCAGAGGCCCCTCGGATCAAATATCCAAACCGTAGTGGATTAGGAGCGCGCGGAAACGAGCAGAGACTCACGATCGATGTGACCCCGTCGCCCCGTCTCGAGGACTTGCGGCAAGGGCTAAGAATGCCCGGCCACGCCTCGTAGTTATCTCGCGGGCACCATCCAGGTCAACCCGACTCCACATCACTTCGCGTTAAGCTCGCGCGGGTACCCCTCAGGGCCGACCCGTCTTTAGTATCATAGTTTAGTGCAAGTCATAATATCCAAGGTAACTGTGTGTCTAGCACCGAAGGGAATCCTGAGGAATCACCCTCGATGGAATTCCCGCTCGATGTTATCATCAAGGTGAACGAAGGAGGAATCACCCTCGAGGTCCACCTTGAGGAGTTGCGCGACGACGTCGTTATCGGGGGTGGTGTAGAAGGAATCACCCTTGCTTACCACGACCGAGTAACTAACCTACAAGGTTAACATCAGAAGTGCTGACGAGGTATCACCCTCGGCACTCGATGGTAACCCAGCAGTGTCGGCAACTAAGGGGAAGTGATGTGCGGTGCCATGGTCTAGTCTTCAATCCCGATGATCGGGTCTTCTGATGTCCAGCAGGGCAGTCGGGATCAAGTGGGGGTCTCGGTCGTGTCTCTACCCACCTTATACTAAGCAGTCTAGGATAACCGGTAAGGTAACAAAGCAGGGTACAATAATCAGGCTATGCAGCAGATATAGGAAAACAGTAGCAGTAGCAGTTCTAATGCAAGCATAAGAGAGAAGAGAATAGGCGATATAGGCATGCTCAAAATGGGGGTGCTTGCCTGTTTGCTCTGGGGCAAGGGCAAGGTCGCCTGTGGTGTCGTCGGGGACGTAGTCGTACTCCTGAGCTGCGTCTGCCTCGGGAGCTACGTCAACGTCGGGGTCTAATCGAGAGAGAAGAGAGGGAAGAAACAGGTAAACATAATGCAAACAAATGCAATACGGTGCGTGTGATGCTATGATGCAGTGCAGGGTTGCCTAAATATGCATCTAAGTCATTTTAGTTATTTTTTAGAATTAATCTGGGATTTATTTGCCGAAGTGTGTGCACTATTCATCTGCAGGATACGGGTCAGGAGTTACGAGTTCTTCTACGTAGGGGGTTCCGACAAAGAAACGGACGGCACGATCAGACTCGGCTCGTCGTTCTGAGCAACTTTCATGTTTTAACTTTTCCGATCCGAGCTACGGTTTAAAAGTTATTAATTTTTAAAGATTATTTGAATTTCTGGAATTAATTTTTTATTTATAGAAAATGAATTATGACGTCAGCATGGCGTGCTGCTGACGTCAGCAAGTCAACAGTCGGCTGACTAAGTCAAATATGACATGTGGGTCCAGTGGGACCCACATGTCAGCCTCTGTTTAGGCTAATCAGTGGATTAATTTAATTACCAGGGTTAATTAGGGGGTGGACCCCACATGTCAGTGAGACATTAGGTTAATCTAATTAGTTTCTAATTAATTAAATCTTTAATTAGTCTAATTATCGAACGGGACCCACGTGTCAGCTACAGGGGTGAACAGTGCCCGCGTTGACTCGGGTCAACGCGGTCAACTGGGCCCGTGGGACCCACTGGCAGTGACCCAGGGGTGTCCCACGTGGCAGCCACGTCGGCGGCCGGCGCCGGAGTTGCGCCGGCGACCGATTCCGCGGCGGAAGATCGCCGGAGTGCTCGGAAATCGCCCACAGGGCTCGGTTCGAGCTGCGGTTGGGTGCGTTCGAAAGCCAGTGAACTCGCGCGTCGAGTGGTGGCACTTGCCGGACCAGGGGATGGCCGGAATCACGCCGGCGTTGAGGTTTGGCGGAAGCCGAAACCCGGCGGACTCGCGCGTGGTGATGCAGAGGTCAAAACGGGCTGCGCTCTACTCCTTCGGCATCTACTTGACGCCACGAACGCGACGGCGAGCCCGGTGGGTCGTGACGGCCACTGCTGCAACGGCCTCGAGCTCAACGGCGGAGCTCGGTTCGGGCCGCCATGCCGCGGCGGCTACGGAGGCGCAGAAGGCTAGGGGAGCGCGGGGAAGGATGAGGGGCTGCTCACCGAGAGGCTACGTAAAGCCGTTGGAAGCTTAGGAGTGCAGAACGTCGGCGAATCGTCGGGGCTCGCCGGCGTCAGAGAAGAAAGGGGGCGGAGTACTCCGGCTTCATCAGGGCCTCCCCGCCTCCACTCGCGGTCGGAGTCGAAGGAGTCGAGGACGGCGGAGCTCGCAGGCATGTTGGCTGAGCTCGGGGACGACGGTGGCCGCGTCTACGGCAAGGCCACGGCGACGGAGGCGCTCGGTTTCGGTGGATCTGAAGGAGGAGGAAGGAGGGAGAGGGCAAGCGAGCGAGGGGGAAGTGGATAGGGACGGAGAGGAGGCAGAGGGAGCTCCTCCTTATCCTCTCGCCTGGCCTGCGGCGTCGGGGTGTCGGCGCCGGAGCGGCGAGCGCGCGCTCGGCCAGGGAGAAGGCGACAGCGCGAAGGAGAGAGAGAGACTGGGCCAGATGGGCCGGCTGTCGGGGCACTGTGCACTTAGGCCCAGTGCACAGTGCCTCGTTGTATTTTTTTTCTGTTTTTGTTTTACCTTTTTCTTTATTCTTTTCTGTTCCAAAACAGCTAGCACACTTTAGCACTTTTGTAAAATGTGAGAGTTGACCCAAATATTGCATTGCATTATTATCTTTCACCAAAATTTGGTTTGGGGCAGATTTGGAGTTCATTTGTATTTTGAAATGATTTAAAATGGATTTAAATATCCTGTTTTGGTGCTGTTTCATCTTAGTTGAGTCATGCAGCTAACTCAAGTGGCATTGGATATAATTTTGTGAGTGCTTCTGGATTATTTGCCAATTAATGAACATTTTTCCAACAGGGTTTGATCAACTTCATATTTCACTTTTGAATTTGAGTTGATTTTCAGATGTGGATTTGAATTGGATCATTAACCCTTATGAGTTGGCACTGCAAATGATCATGACTTGGCAGTTTTAACAGAGTGTCATAGAGCTTATTACAAGGGGGTGTTACAAATTCTCCTCCTCTAAAAGAAATTCTCGTCCCGAGAATTTAGGAGGTAGAAGGGAAAAGTCCGGGATATTCTTCCCGAAGATGATCCTCGCGTTCCCAAGTGGCTTCGTCTTCAGTGTGATTCGACCATTGCACTTTTAGGAACTTGGTCGTCTTCTGACGAGTACGACGCTCAGCTTCGTCGAGGAGGCGGATCGGATGCTCCTTATAGGAAAGATCATCTTGTAGCTCGAGCATCTCATGATCCACTGCACGATGCGGGGATTCCTTGAAGCACTTACGGAGTTGCGACACGTGGAAGACATCATGAATATGGGAGAATTGTGGCGGCAACTCCAATTTATATGCCACATGTCCCCGTCTAGCCACGATGCGGAAAGGACCAATATAGCGAGGAGCTAGCTTGCCCTTGATTCCGAAACGACGGGTGCCCTTCATTGGAGTGACACGAAGATAAGCTTGATCACCAGGTTGATAGATCACACCCCATCGCTTGCGATCATAATTACTCTTCTGACGGTCTTGAGCTGCTTTGAGATTCTCCCGGACAATTCGGACTTGTTCTTCGGCATGCTGAATAATGTCCAGTCCAACAAGAGGTCGTTCCCCAGTTTCTGACCAATTCAGAGGGGTTCGACATTTACGTCCATAAAGAACCTCAAATGGGGCCATTTTTAAGCTGGCTTGATAACTGTTGTTATAAGAGAACTCGGCATACGGGAGAGATTCCTCCCATTTCTTACCGAAGGATATAACACAGGCTCGTAGCATGTCTTCAAGCACTTGATTAACGCGCTCAACTTGGCCTTGAGATTGGGGATGATAAGCTGAACTCCAGGTAATATGAGTTCCCATTGCTTTCTGGAAACTTTCCCAGAAATGGCCAGTGAAAATGCTGCCACGGTCTGAACTGATTTCCTTGGGAATACCATGGAGTGAAACAATTCTGGAGATATATAGCTCTGCTAACTGACTAGCGGTAATAGTCTCCTTAACTAGCAGAAAGTGTGCAACCTTGGAAAGTTGGTCAACGACGACAAGAATAGCATCGTGACCCTTCTGAGACTTGGGAAGACCAGTGATGAAGTCCATTTGCACTTTATCCCACTTCCATAGAGGAATAGGGAGCGGTTGCAGAATTCCAGCAGGTTTCTGATGTTCTGCCTTCACGCGACGACAAACGTCACACTCGGCAACATAACGAGCAATATCCTGCTTCATCCTAGACCACCAGTACCTTTGACGAAGATCTCGATACATCTTGGTACTACCCGGATGGATAGATAACGGTGTATCATGGGCCTCCTTCATGACTTTGTCAGTCATCAGCTCGAAGTGAGGTACTACAATGCGATCTCGGAAGTACAAGGTTCCATCTTCAGCAATCGAGAAATCCCTGTACTTTTGGAGGTGAAGCTCTTTCTTCATTAGATCAATTTCAGCATCCTTATATTGCGCAATCTTGACAGCTTTCTCAAGATCTGACTGTATCACAAGGTTATTAAGAGAACCCTGGGGAACAATTCGCAGATTCAGCTGAGTCAGTTCTGCGTGAAGACGAGGTTGAGCTTGCCTAACCATGAGGTTGTTGCAATATGACTTGCGACTCAGGGCATCGGCCATTACATTAGCTTTGCCCGGGGTATAAGAAATACCGCAGTCATAATCCGCAATAGCTTCTAACCATCGTTGTTGTCAGAGATTAAGATCCGGTTGAGTGAATAAGTATTTCAGACTTTGGTGATCGGTATAAATTTCACACCGATTACCCAGAAGGTAGTGTCGCCATAACTTCAATGCATACATCACTGCTGCAAGTTCAAGATCATGCACTGGATAATTCTCTTCATGTGGACGCAATTGACGTGAAGCATATGCAATTACTCTCCGCTCTTGCATTAGGACGCAGCCTAATCCCTGACGAGAGGCGTCGCAATATATGACCAAGTCCTTGCGAGAATCAGGAGGAGCAAGCACTGGAGCAGAAGTGAGCTTGTCCTTGAGGGTTTGGAAACTTTCCTGACACTTGTCTGTCCACTCAAACTTAACGCCTTTGTGGAGCAGATTAGTCAGGGGCTTGGCGATCTTGGAGAAGTTCTCGACGAATCGGCGACAATAGCTGGCTAGACCGAGAAAGCTTCGGACCTGCTTGGCATTCTTCGGAGGGGTCCAGTCAAGAATAGCCTGAACTCGCTCCGGGTTAACTGCAATACCATCCTTGGAGATGACATGTCCAAGGTAGGTTACCTCGGAAAGCCAGAATTCGCACTTAGAGTACTTGGCATATAATTGGTGCTCTCGAAGTCCCTCCAGAACTAGGCGAAGATGCTCAGCATGTTCTTCTTTGCTCTTCGAATAAACCAGAATATCATCCAGATATACCATGACAAATTTGTCGAGGTAATCCATGAATATGTAATTCATTAGGCGGGAGAATGTAGCTGGAGCGTTTGTTAAACCAAACGACATGACTGTGTACTCGTAAGAGCCATAACGAGTAACGAATGCAGTCTTCGGAATATCCTCTTCGCGAACATGGATCTGGTGATAACCCAACCTCAAGTCGAGTTTAGAAAACACCGAAGATCCAGCGAGTTGATCATATAAATCGTTGATCCGGGGAAGTGGATATTTATTCTGAATGGTTGCCTGGTTGATAGGACTATAATCTTGGACCAACCTATTCGTTCCATCTTTCTTCTTGACGAAAAGAGACGGTGCTCCCCATGCAGAGGAACTGGGGCGAATGAAACCCTTCCTTAAGGATTTCTCAATTTCCTCCTTAAGCTCGATGAGGTGGTGCAGAGGCATCTTGTAGGGATGCTTCGCAATAGGAGTGGTGCCGGGCTTCAAGTCGATGACGAACTCGACAGCTCTAGCAGGGGGTATTCCTGGAAGTTCTTCTGGAAAAACATCTGGGAAGTCACAGACAACTGGGATATTCTCGATCCCATCAAGCGGAGAAGCATTCAACGCGTTAAAGGCATAAATTTGAGCCTCGGCGTTCTGAGTGATATGAGCATGGTAATTCCCATCTCATTCGAGGGGTGCAAGAGGTGAACAACTTTGGTGGCACAATTGATTGAGGCATAGTGGGCCTTCAACCAATCCATCCCCAGAATAAGGTCAATCTTGGACGATTTCAGAATAATGGGAGACGCACTGAACTCCAACCCTTCGATTTCAACGGGAACATTATAGCTAACTGCAGAGGTTCGGCAACCACCCGCGGGGGTGTGTACCAATAAGGGTGTGTTCATGTATTCGCATTTAATGTCATGCATGCGTGCAAAATGTTCTGACATGAAGGAATGCGATGCTCCTGAATCAAATAAAACGGATGCAGGTACTGAATTAACGAGAAGTGTACCCATCACAGTATCTGGTTGATCTGGAGCTCCAGACATGTTGACGTGGTAGTACTGCCCACGACCATAAGAAGGTCTGGCATTATTGTTGCGCTGCTGAGGAATACCACGGCCAATTCCACGTCCAGCAGAAGGGAGAGCTAGTTGATTCTGATTCTGAGAACAATCTCTAGCACGGTGACCTGGCTTGCCACACTTGAAGCATAGTCCGCTGTCAGGACGAGGTGCTGGAGCTCGAGGTGCTGGAGCTGGCAGGGGCTGTCTCGGTGGTGGAGGTGGCAGACGTGGTGCAGCATAAGAAGGTCTGTTCGCAGGAGCTGCTGAACGGAACATGCCTTGGGGAAACCAGATGCGTCGCTTCTGGGAAGACGAGCCCGAAGATGAGCCCGACTCACGGGTGCGTCTGGACGCTACCTTGTGCTTCTTAAGTCCAGTTTCAACCATGATGGCCTTATTCACCAAGGTGGCGAAATCAGGGTAATCTTGAACAAGAAGGGCTAACTGAATGTCATGGTGCAGTCCTTCACGAAACTTCTCCTATCTGCGTTCATCAGTAGGAATGTCCTCTTCAGCGTAACGAGATAAGTCTAGAAACTCGCGCTGATAGACTTCCACAGTCTTGTTTCCTTGGACAAGGCTACGGAACTCAGCCTTCTTCCTAGCTATGATAGCTAGAGGAATGTAGCGGGCGCGGAAAGCAATCTTGAACTCTGCCCAAGTGACGACAGTACCAGGCGGCAGAGTCTGTCGGTGAGTGGCCCACCATTGGGCTGCGGGACCCTTAAGAAGATATGTCGCAAAAGTGACATAGTTAATTTCGGCGACACTAGCAGACTCCATCTCATGAGAGATATCACGCAGCCAGTCATCTGCATCCAGTGGGTTGACTGTGTTGCGGAAAAACGATGGACTGAGCCTCATGAACTCTGGTAAGGTAATGAATGGTTGCTGCTGATTAGCATCAGGATCAGGGAATTGCTGCATAATCCCCGTCATAAACTGGCGGTTGAGTTCAAACTGTTGCATCATCGCTGCCATGTAATCAGGTGGTGGCGGCGGTGGCGGGTTGTTGTCAGCCATCCTGCTATTCCAACAGGGGTATTTCAGCGATAGCTTATGCAAGTGTTTAACAATAAACATGAGGTAACTCGACATTATTGAAAGAGTGCAATAGATGCTAGAAGTAGTCATTAAGACGTACAGATCCATACATAGTCGGTTACATTCGGGCAGCATAACGGCGCAAATTGAAAAGCTAGACATGCTAGGCGGCGCGCAGGCACGCGGTAAGGAAGTACACAACGGGACATAGCAAAGGCTACATCAACGTCGGAGAAAACCACTGAAACGGGGTAACTGCAAGTGCGGACGATGGACGTTCGTCGCAGAAGGATCCTGCGCTCCATGGGCACTCTGATGCAGAACCCGGTCTCGAGAAGAAAGAAGAGGTCCACGTGCAGGCGTGTGACCTCCCACAGCAGGCCAGATGATCCCTGATGGCATCTCGGTCCTGCTCGGGTAAAGAATGTACTCCGGATGCATCCCTGCACGAACAGCTGGTAGCAACTGTGTCATAGCCTCGTAGTAGCGTGCTCGAGTGGCAAACAACTCAACAGCAAGTGCACGAACAGTGCGATCCAAAGCCTGAGTGCACTGAATCAGAACCTGCGGGTCGTAGCGTCGAGACTCATACGGGGCAGAGATAGCTGTGTAAAATCCAGTAGCATCTCCAACAGGTGCATACGGAATGTACCGAAACACAGTATCATCCAAGTTAGCACTGTGCCCTCCTCGGAGACGTGCGACAGCAGAGTAGGCGGCATCATGTACTGCCATCTCAATCGTCACGCCTAATCCATGAAAAAGATGTAGCTCGGTGTCTGAGTTGTTCTGCTGATCATAAATCCGAACTTCAGCATAGTACTGTTCCTGGTTGAACTCGCGATAAACCTCATAGACCATGTACTCGGGATACCAGCGGTAACCCAGTCTACTCAGGAGGGCGATCAGAACAGCTGGAAATCCAGGGGCATCACGAGCCCAAGTGCGACGCACAAGCTGGGTCGTAGGCCGCGGTGGAAACAGTCGATCCATCTGAAACAGAGAAGTTCAGGGTTGTCATAAGACAATGAGAAGCATAACCGATCCCGGAAGGAAAGGTTAAACAAAACAATGGAAAGGAAAATGATTATCAGACTAATCAGATCAAAGACAGGGAAATCGCACTGAATCCAGCTCTCCGGGTGGATAGAATTAACGAGAACCTAAATGTCAGTGTTAGTAAATTTTAGTAAACCCGAATAGATGAGAGATTAGAATCCCAGAGTAAAGACGAGGAATAAAAGATCCTAATACCACCCAGTTGGCGACGTGGGCCCGTAAGCCACACAGCCAAGTTAGTAAAACAATTTTTGACCACTAGACTCAACTTCGGCCAAGGAATTGGAAAGGGGGGACTCCTAGAGGCAGTCGGCTCTGATACCAACCTGTGACGACCCCGGCTTAATCGTGCACTAATCATACACGCAAATGCGCACGATCAAGCCTAAGGACTCACTTGAAGATATCACAACACAACTCTAAAACATAAATAAAGTCATACAAGCTTAATATTACAAGCCAGGGCCTCGAGGGCTCGAATACATAGCTCGATGGCATACAAGCGTCAGCGGAAGCATTAGATATCTGGGTACAGATATATTACATAGAGAGAATTTGGCCTTCACAGAGGCGGGGTAAAATAAAATACTACGATCGAAAGGCGTAGGCCTCCTGCCCTGGACCCTCCGATCCTACTCCTGGTCGTCGAACGGCTCCTCGTAGTAGTAGTACTCGCCAGGCGGGTAGTAGTACTGGTCGTCGGCTGGGGCTTCTGGCTCAGGGGCTCCGTCGTCTGGTGGCATCAAATGGAATATGGGGGAAAAAGAAAATAAAGCAAACGTGAGTACTCATCCGAAGTACTCAGCAAGCAAGGATCTACACTACATATGCATCATTGTCAAAGGAATGGCTGTATATGTGGACTGGGCTGCAGAAATGCCAGAGTAGAGGGGGAAAGCCTAGTCCTATCGAAGACTAGCATCTTCAACATTCTTCGACAGTCTTGCAGCATCAGGGAAGAGCAGATGAACATAATGTAAAGTAGTAGTAGTAATATCATCAACCTCGACCTGAGATCCTTTCTCGACTCCCTGCGAGAAAGCAATCCCAGAGCCGTACTATCCAGTTCTCACCATATGTTCTAGTTGTACCGATCGGGGTACAACTCCGAGTGTCCGTTACCGTAGGACAGGCTATCGATAGAAGTTTCTTCCCTGCAGGGGTGCACCAACTTACCCACCACGCTCACTTAACTCTGGCCGGACACACTTTTCTGGGTCATGCCCGGCCTTGGCTAAGCAACACGCCGCAACCCGACCTAGGCTTATAAGAGAGGTCAGCACGCCGGACTAAACCTATGCCCCCAGGGGTCTTGGGCCATCGCCCCGGGAACTCCTGCACGTTACGGGGCCACCGAGAGCAGACCTAGCAACCCCTTATACAAGCGCGGTTGCGTTACCAGTCCAACTCGGCGTGCGCCGCTCCTTACTGACGTCAAACAAGCTTTGGCTGATGTGTACGACGCAGAACGCCCATACTATGCCCACGTGATGGTTAGTGCTATCGGGCCAGAGGCCCCTCGGATCAAATATCCAAACCGTAGTGGATTAGAAGCGCGCGGAAACGAGCAGAGACTCACGATCGATGTGACCCCGTCGCCCCGTCTCGAGGACTTGCGGCAAGGGCTAAGAATGCCCGGCCACGCCTCGTAGTTATCTCGCGGGCACCATCCAGGTCAACCCGACTCCACATCACTTCGCGTTAAGCTCGCGCGGGTACCCCTCAGGGCCGACCCGTCTTTAGTATCATAGTTTAGTGCAAGTCATAATATCCAAGGTAACTGTGTGTCTAGCACCGAAGGGAATCCTGAGGAATCACCCTCGATGGAATTCCCGCTCGATGTTATCATCAAGGTGAACGAAGGAGGAATCACCCTCGAGGTCCACCTTGAGGAGTTGCGCGACGACGTCGTTATCGGGGGTGGTGTAGAAGGAATCACCCTTGCTTACCACGACCGAGTAACTAACCTACAAGGTTAACATCAGAAGTGCTGACGAGGTATCACCCTCGGCACTCGATGGTAACCCAGCAGTGTCGGCAACTAAGGGGAAGTGATGTGCGGTGCCATGGTCTAGTCTTCAATCCCGATGATCGGGTCTTCTGATGTCCAGCAGGGCAGTCGGGATCAAGTGGGGGTCTCGGTCGTGTCTCTACCCACCTTATACTAAGCAGTCTAGGATAACCGGTAAGGTAACAAAGCAGGGTACAATAATCAGGCTATGCAGCAGATATAGGAAAACAGTAGCAGTAGCAGTTCTAATGCAAGCATAAGAGAGAAGAGAATAGGTGATATAGGCATGCTCAAAATGGGGGTGCTTGCCTATTTGCTCTGGGGCAAGGGCAAGGTCGCCTGTGGTGTCGTCGGGGACGTAGTCGTACTCCTGAGCTGCGTCTGCCTCGGGAGCTACGTCAACGTCGGGGTCTAATCGAGAGAGAAGAGAGGGAAGAAACAGGTAAACATAATGCAAACAAATGCAATACGGTGCGTGTGATGCTATGATGCAGTGCAGGGTTGCCTAAATATGCATCTAAGTCATTTTAGTTATTTTTTAGAATTAATCTGGGATTTATTTACCGAAGTGTGTGCACTATTCATCTGCCGGTTACGGGTCCGGAGTTACGAGTTCTTCTACGTAGGGGGTTCCGACAAAGAAACGGACGGCACGATCAGACTCGGCTCGTCGTTCTGAGCAACTTTCATGTTTTAACTTTTCCGATCCGAGCTACGGTTTAAAAGTTATTAATTTTTAAAGATTATTTGAATTTCTGGAATTAATTTTTTATTTATAGAAAATGAATTATGACGTCAGCATGGCGTGCTGCTGACGTCAGCAAGTCAACAGTCGGCTGACTAAGTCAAATATGACATGTGGGTCCAGTGGGACCCACATGTCAGCCTCTGTTTAGGCTAATCAGTGGATTAATTTAATTACCAGGGTTAATTAGGGGGTGGACCCCACATGTCAGTGAGACATTAGGTTAATCTAATTAGTTTCTAATTAATTAAATCTTTAATTAGTCTAATTATCGAACGGGACCACGTGTCAGCTACAGGGGTGAACAGCGCCCGCGTTGACTCGGGTCAACGCGGTCAACTGGGCCCGTGGGACCCACTGGCAGTGACCCAGGGGTGTCCCACGTGGCAGCCACGTCAGCGGCCGGCGCCGGAGTTGCGCCGGCGACCGATTCCGCGGCGGAAGATCGCCGGAGTGCTCGGAAATCGCCCACAGGGCTCGGTTCGAGCTGCGGTTGGGTGCGTTCGAAAGCCAGTGAACTCGCGCGTCGAGTGGTGGCACTTGCCGGACCAGGGGATGGCCGGAATCACGCCGGCGTTGAGGTTTGGCGGAAGCCGAAACCCGGCGGACTCGCGCGTGGTGATGCAGAGGTCAAAACGGGCTGCGCTCTACTCCTTCGGCATGTACTTGACGCCACGAACGCGACGGCGAGCTCGGTGGGTCGTGACGGCCACTGCTGCAACGGCCTCGAGCTCAACGGCGGAGCTCGGTTCGGGCGGCCATGCCGCGGCGGCTACGGAGGCGCAGAAGGCTAGGGGAGCGCGGGGAAGGATGAGGGGCTGCTCACCGAGAGGCTACGTAAAGCCGTTGGAAGCTTAGGAGTGCAGAACGTCGGCGAATCGTCGGGGCTCGCCGGCGTCAGAGAAGAAAGGGGGCGGAGTACTCCGGCTTCATCAGGGCCTCCCCGCCTCCACTCGCGGTCGGAGTCGAAGGAGTCGAGGACGGCGGAGCTCGCAGGCGTGTTGGCTGAGCTCGGGGACGACGGTGGCCGTGTCTACGGCAAGGCCACGGCGACGGAGGCGCTCGGTTTCGGTGGATCTGAAGGAGGAGGAAGGAGGGAGAGGGCAAGCGAGCGAGGGGGAAGTGGATAGGGACGGAGAGGAGGCAGAGGGAGCTCCTCCTTATCCTCTCGCCTGGCCTGCGGCGTCGGGGTGTCGGCGCCGGAGCGGCGAGCGCGCGCTCGGCCAGGGAGAAGGCGACAGCGCGAAGGAGAGAGAGAGACTGGGCCAGATGGGCCGGCTGTCGGGGCACTGTGCACTTAGGCCCAGTGCACAGTGCCTCGTTGTATTTTTTTCTGTTTTTGTTTTACCTTTTTCTTTATTCTTTTCTGTTCCAAAACAGCTAGCACACTTTAGCACTTTTGTAAAATGTGAGAGTTGACCCAAATATTGCATTGCATTATTATCTTTCACCAAAATTTGGTTTGGGGCAGATTTGGAGTTCATTTGTATTTTGAAATGATTTAAAATGGATTTAAATATCCTGTTTTGGTGCTGTTTCATCTTAGTTGAGTCATGCAGCTAACTCAAGTGGCATTGGATATAATTTTGTGAGTGCTTCTGGATTATTTGCCAATTAATGAACATTTTTCCAACAGGGTTTGATCAACTTCATATTTCACTTTTGAATTTGAGTTGATTTTCAGATGTGGATTTGAATTGGATCATTAACCCTTATGACTTGGCACTGCAAATGATCATGACTTGGCAGTTTTAACAGAGTGTCATAGAGCTTATTACAAGGGGGTGTTACACTAACCTATTAACCTAGAGCCCAGTGCCAGTTTCTATTTTTTTCCTTGTTTTTGAGTTTTACAGAAAAGGAATATCAAACGGAGTCCAAACGAGCTGAAACTTTACGATGATTTTTTATGGACCAGAAGAGACACACGGGGCATCGGAGATGGACCAGAGGAGTCCCGAGGCCGCCACAAGGGTGGAGGGCGCCCCCCCTTAGGGCGCGCTCCCTGCCTTGCCGCTGCCCCGTGGACCCCCCTGACGTGAAACCGACACCAAAAATTCCTATAAATAGAGAAACTTCCAGAAAGAAACCTAGATTGAGAGTTCCGCCGCCGTAAGCCTTTGTAGCCACGAAAAACCAATCGGGAGCCCGTTCCGGCACCCTGCCGGAGGGGGAAACCATCACCAGTGGCCATCTTCATCATCCCAGCGGTCTCCATGACGAGGAGGGAGTAGTTCACCCTCGAGGCTGAGGGTATGTACCAGTAGCTATGTGTTTGATCTCTCTCTCTCTCGTGTTCTTGATTTGGCACGATCTTGATGTATCGCGAGCTTTGTTATTATAGTCGGATCATATTTGGTGTTTCTCCCCCTCTACCTTCTTGTGATGAATTGAATCTTTCTCTTTGAGGTTTCGTTATCTTGGATTGAGTATTGGATTTGAGAACACTTGATGTATGTCTTGCGATGGGATATCTGTGGTGACAATGGGATGTTCTATTGATTCACTTGATGTATGTTTTGGCACTCAACTTGTGGATTCCCGAGGTGACATTGGGGTAATCTATGCATAGGGGTTGATGCACGTTTTCGTCCTACGTTCTCCGATAGAAATTTTGGAGTGATTCTTTGTTGCACGTTGAGGGATTGTTATATGATCCAATTATGTTATCATTGTTGAGAGAACTTGCACTAGTGAAAGTATGAACCCTAGGCCTTGTTTCTAACCATTGCAATACCGGTTTTACTCACTTTTGTTACTTGCTACCTTGCTGTTTTTATATTTTCAGATTACAAAAACCTATATCTACTATCCATATTACACTTGTATCACCATCTCTTCGCCGAACTAGTGCACCTATACAATTTACCATTGTATTGGGTGTGTTGGGGACACAAGAGACTCTTTGTTATTTGGTTGCAGGGTTGTTTGAGAGAGACCATCTTCATCCTATGCCTCCCACGGATTGATAAACTTTAGGTCATCCACTTGAGGGAAATTTGCTACTGTCCTACAAAACTCTGCACTTGGAGGCCCAACAATGTCTACAAGGAGAAAGGTTGCGTAGTAGACATCAAGCTCTTTTCTAGCGCCGTTGCCGGGGAGGTGAGTGCTTGAAGGTATATCTTTAGATCTTGCAATTGAATCTTTTAGTTTCTTATTTTATCACTAGTTTAGTCTATAAAAGAAAACTACAAAAAAAATGGAATTGAGGCTGCCTCATATGCTTCATCTTTTTAATGTCTTTCGTGAAAATGATGGAAAGGAAAATTGTGCTCAAGTGTTAGAAGAAGAAGTCAATAAAATGTTTGGCACTAAATCTTTGAATGATAATCATGATTGCAATGTTGTTAGTGTGCTTGCTATGAATATTCATGATACTAATGATGATTGCACTAGTCATGGTAAAAATGTTTCTTATAAGCAAGTTAATTTTTGTGGAGTGCATAGAGTTTGTGAAGACATGTCTTATAGGGATGATAGATTTTGTAAGAAGCATAAACATGATGAAATTTTTGTGGTGTGAAGATTTGTCACATAAAAATAGTTGGTTTGAAGCTTTCATATTCACCGACCATGCTGAAACTACTCTTAAAGAAATCTATATGTTTTGCATGGTAAATTGCAATGAGAATTCTTATATTGCCAACTATAGAAAGATGGGAAAACCAATAGAATATAAAATAAATACTAATGAAAGTGTAAAGCTCTCCACTTTCCCTCCTATTGTCCCTCGTGATGAAACAGGTTACGAGAATGAGCTCCCTATGCAACCAATCTCATCAATAAGGAGCTCCAAAAAGTTGATTAAACCCACACATGACGTGGAGAAGAAAAAGAAAAGACGGAGAAGCAAAGGTAAAAAGGTATCTCTCCCAAATTATGTTGCTCCTATTATTGTTATGCCTCATGAGAATGAATCAAAAATAAATGTGGAAGATGATATACTTGATGACGATATTGATTCTTTGTCTTATGGTACAATGTCCGAAGAAACTATTGAGGATGATTTTGTAATGCCAATTACTCGTTGTGAGGGGGGAAATAATGATACTTCTTATAATCTTGAAAAATCATTTTGGCACCAACTTAGAAAATTGTGATGATAATAATTGCTATATTATTGGTTCTATTCATACTATTCATGATGAGAGTGATTATGTTTATGATATGCAAAGGACCAAGCTTGGGGATGCTATGTTTGATGTGAATGACATGTTTGAGAATTTATTTGCTGCAATTAATGTTTGTCCCAAGATTGGGGATGCTATGCTTAATGAGGATATTTTTAGTCCCCCAAGTTTTGATGTGCAAATTTATTGCGATGATAGCATGCCTCCTATTTATGATCATTGCAATATTTATGAAAGTGGGTTTGGAAGAGTGTCAACTTTAGATAGTAATTATCCCACTATTTTGGAGGGTGTTGAATCTTGTTGTAATGAGAAAAGTGGATTTGGAGAGGTCATGACTTTATTTAGTAATGATTCCACTATTTCAGAAGAGGTTTCAATTGACTATGATGAGAACAAAGTTGCTACTTATGATGATTTTTGTGATGTTACTTATGTTATAAAAAGTAGTGATAATTATTGTCATAATTTTGAATATCCTTTTACTGAACATTACTCTTTTAATGTGGAAACAATTTATAGTATTCAAGTTTCATATGATGCTCCCACTACTATTCATGAGAATAAATTTGCTTATGTGGAGAGTAATAAAATTTCTATGCTTGTGGATCATTAAAATAATGCTTTATGTGATGGTTATATTGTTGAATTCATTCATTATGGTACTGAAAATTATTATGAGGGAGGAATATATGCTTGTAGGAATTGCAATAATATCAAGTTTCTTCTCTATGTGTTGAAAGTTTTGAAGTCATGCTTGTTTTGCCTTCCTATGCTAGTTGATTCTTGTTCCCATAAATTGTTTGTTCACAAAATCCCTATGCATAGGAAGTGGGTTAGACTTAAATGTGCTAGTCATATGCTTCATGATGCTCCCATTATGTTTCAATTCTTATCTTTTATGTGAGCATAATTGAAATCATCATGCCTACTTAAAAAGGCATTAAAGAAAAGCGCTTGTTGGGAGACAACCCAATATTTACCCCTACTGTTTTTGTGTGTTCACATGATTAAGCTACTGTAGTAATCATGTTTCATAGCTTTTGTTTGAATAAAGTGCCAAGTAAAGAATTTGGGATAGTGTAGTTGATAGTTGATTTGATTCTGTGCAAAAACAGAAACTTTTGCGCCCAGTACAGAAATTCCTATGTTTTACTGGAACGTTAAAAAACTCTGAATTTTTTTACAGAGAATTGATATACAAATTTTCTACGTTTTCCTAATTTTCAGAATTTTTGGAGTTACAGAAGTATGACCTTAATTCAGATCTTTACATACTATTCTGTTTTTGACAGATTCTGTTTTCAATGCATAGTTTGCTTGTTTTCTAGTTTCTATGGTTTATATTGCTTAATATAAATTGTAGAAATGATAGGGTACAGTAGGAATCATGTTATAAAAATTATGAATCTTGTCTTGATAGTACCAAAGTGAATGATTTGTTTTATTATACTAACGGATCTTACGAGTTTTCTGTTGAGTTTTGTGTTGCGAAGTTTTCAAGTTTTGGGTAAAGATTCGATGGACTATGGAATAAGGAGTGGAAAGAGCCTAAGATTGGGGATGCCCAAGGCACCCCAAGGTAATATTCAAGGACAACCAAGCATCTAAGCTTGGGGATGCCTCGGATTGCATCCCCTCTTTCGTCTTCAATCCATCAGTAAATTTACTTGAGGCTATATTTCTATTCACCACATGATATGTGTTTTGCTTGGAGCGTCTTGTATGTTATGAGTCTTTGCTTTTTAGTTTTCCAAAATCATCCTTGATAGACACACCTTTTGATAGGGACGCACATTACTCGTGAATTTATTAGAATACCCTATGTGCTTCACTTATATCTTTTTGGAGTAGTTTGTCAGTTGCTTTAGTGCTTCACTTATATCTTTTTAGAGCACGGAGGTGGTTTTATTTTGAAGAAATTGATGAACCCTCATGATTCACTTATATTATTTTGAGAGTCTCTAAACAGCATGGTAATTTTCTTAGGTTATGAATTTAGTCCTAATATGATGGGCATCCAAGAGGGATATAATAAAAACTTTCATATAAAGTGCATTGAATACTATGTGAAGTTTGATTCCTTATGATTGTTTTGAGATATAAAGATGGTGATATTAGAGTCATGCTAGTGAGTAATTGTGGATTGGTAGAAATACTTGTGTTATAGTTTGTGATTCCCGTAGCATGCACGTATGGTGAACCGTTATGTGATGAAGTCGGAGCATGATTTATTTATTTATTGTCTTCCTTATGAGTGGCGGTCGGGGACGAGCGATGGTCTTTTCCTACCAATCTATCCCCCTAGGAGCATGCACGTAGTACTTTGTTTCGATAGCTAATATACTTTTTCAATAAGTATGTGAGTTCTTTATTACTAATGTTGAGTCCATGGATTATACGCACTCTTACCCTTCCACCATTGCTAGCCTCTCTAGTACCGCGCAACTTTCGCCGGTGCATTATATCCACCATATACCTCACTCAAAACAGCCACCATACCTACCTATTATGGCATTTCCATAGCCATTCTGAGATATATTGCCATGCAACTTCCACCGTTCCGTTTATTATGACACGCTTCATCATTGTCATATTGCTTTGCATGATCATGTAGTTGACATCGTATTTGTGGCAAAGCCACCATTCATATTTTTTATAAATGTCTCTCTTGATCATTGCACATCCCGGTACGCCGCCGGAGGCATTCATATAGAGTCATATTTTTGTTCTAAGTATCGAGTTGTAATTCTTGAGTTGTAAGTAAATAAAAGTGTGATGATCATCATTATTAGAGCATTGTCCCATGTGAGGAAAGGATGATGGAGACTATGATTCCCCCACAAGTCGGGATGAGACTCCGGACGAAAAATAAAATAAAAGAAAAGAAAATAAAAAAAGGGAGAAAAAAGAGAGGCCAAAGAGCCCAAAATAAAAAAATGAAAATGAGAGAAAAGAGAGAAGGGGCAATGCTACTATCCTTTTTCCACACTTGTGCTTCAAAGTAGCACCATGATCTTCATGATAGAGTGTCTCCTATTTTGTCACTTTCATATACTAGTGGGAAATTTTCATTATAGAACTTGGCTTGTATATTCCAATGATGGGATTCCACAAATTGCCCTAGGTCTTTGTGAGCAAGCGAGTTGGATGCACACCCACTTAGTTTCTTTTTGAGCTTTCATACACTTATAGCTCTAGGGCATCCGTTGCATGGCAATCCCTACTCACTCGCATTGATATCTATTGATGGGCATCTCCATAGCCCGTTGATACGCCTAGTTGATGTGAGACTATCTCCTTCTTTTTGTCTTCTCCACAACCACCATATTCTATTCCACCTATAGTGATATATCCATGGCTCACCCTCATGTATTGCGTGAAAGTTGAAAAAGTTTGAGAACATCAAAAGTATGAAACAATTGCTTGGTTTGTCATCGGGGGTGTGCATGATTTAATACTTTGTGTGATGAAGATGGAGCATAGCCAGACTATATGATTTTGTAGGGATAACTTTCTTTGGCCATGTTATTTTCAGAAGACATGATTGCTTTATTTAGTATGCTTGAAGTATTATTGTTTTTATGTCAATATTAAACTTTTGTTTTGAATCTTATGGATCTGAACATTCATGCCACAAGAAAGAAAACTACATGGATAAATATGTTAGGTAGCATTCCACATAAAAAATTCTGTTTTTATCATTTACCTACTCGAGGACGAGCAGGAATTAAGCTTGGGGATGCTTGATACGTCTCCAACGTATCTATAATTTTTTATTGTTCCATGCTATTATATTATCTATTTTGGATATTTTATACGCATTAATATGCTATTTTATATTATTTTTGGGACTAACCTATTAACCTAGAGCCCAGTGCCAGTTTCTGTTTTTTCCTTGTTTTTGAGTTTTACAGAAAAGGAATATCAAACGGAGTCCAAACGAGCTGAAACTTTACGATGATTTTTTATGGACCAGAAGAGACCCACGGGGCATTGGAGATGGACCAGAGGAGTCCCGAGGTAGCAACAAGGGTGGAGGGCGCCCTGACGTGAAACCGACGCCAAAAATTCCTATAAATAGAGAAACTTCCAGAAAGAAACCTAGATTGGGAGTTCCGCCACCGTAAGCCTCTGTAGCCACGAAAAACCAATCGGGAGCCCATTCCGCACCCTGCCGGAGGGGGAAACCATCACCGGTGGCCATCTTCATCATCCCGGCGGTCTCCATGACGAGGAGGGAGTAGTTCACCCTCGGGGCTGAGGGTATGTACCAGTAGCTATGTGTTTGATCTCTCTCTCGTGTTCTTGATTTGGCACGATCTTGATGTATCGCGCGCTTTGTTATTATAGTCGGATCATATGGTGTTTCTCCCCCTCTACCTTCTTGTGATGAATTGAATCTTTCTCTTTGAGGTTTCGTTATGTTGGATTGAGTATTGGATTTGAGAACACTTGATGTATGTCTTGCGATGGGATATCTGTGGTGACAATGGGATGTTCTATTGATTCACTTGATGTATGTTTTGGCACTCAACTGACAGATTCCCGAGGTGACTTTGGGATAATCTATGTATAGGGGTTGATGCATGTTTTCGTCCTACGTTCTCTGATAGAAACTTTGGAGTGATTCTTTGTTGCACGTTGAGGGATTGTTATATGATCCAATTATGTTATCATTGTTTAGAGAACTTGCACTAGTGAAAGTATGAACCCTAGGCCTTGTTTCTAAGCATTGCAATACCGTTTTTTCTCACTTTTGTTACTTGCTACCTTGCTGTTTTTATATTTTCATATTACAAAAACCTATATCTACTATCCATATTACACTTGTATCACCATCTCTTCGCCGAATTAGTGCACCTATACAATTTACCATTGTATTGGGTGTGTTGGGGACACAAGAGACTCTTTGTTATTTGGTTGCAGGGTTGTTTGAGAGAGACCATCTTCATCCTATGCCTCCCACGGATTGATAAACCTTAGGTCATCCACTTGAGGGAAATTTGCTACTGTCCTGCAAAACTATGCACTTGGAGGCCCAACAACGTCTACAAGGAAAAAGGTTGCGTAGTAGACATCATTATGTACTCCGCTTCACACGTAGATCCCGCCACGACGCTTTGCTTGGAACTGCACCAACTGATAGCTCCACCATTCAATATAAATACGTATCCAGTTTGTGACTTGGAGTCATCCGGATCAGTGTCGAAGCTAGCATCGACGTAACCATTTACGACGAGCTCTTCGTCACCTCCATAAACGGGAAACATATACTTGGACCTTTTCAGGTACTTTAGGATGTTCTTGACCGCTGTACAGTGATCCACTCCTGGATTACTTTGGTACCTCCCTGTCAAATTTATGGCATGGCACACATCAGGTCTGGTACACAACATAGCATACATGATAGAACCTATGGCTGATGTATAGGGAATGACTTTCATTTTCTCTCTATCTTCTGCGGTGGTCGGGATTTGAGTATGACTCAATTTCACACCTTATAACACAAGCAAGAACCCTTTCTTTGACTGATCCATTTTGAACTTCTTCAAAACTTTGTCAAGGCATGTGCTTTGTGAAAGTCCTATTAAGCGTCTCGATCTATCCCTATATATCTTGATGCCCAATATATAAGCAGCTTCACCAAGGTCTTTCATTAAAAAATTCTTATTCAAGTATCCTTTTATGCTATCCAGAAATTATATATCATTTCCAATCAACAATATGTCATCCACATATAATATCAGAAATGCTACAGAGCTCCCACTCACTTTCTTGTAAATACAAACTTCACCGTAAGTCTGTATAAAGCCATGTGCTTTGATCACTTCATCAAAGTGTATATTCCAACTCCGAGGTGCTTGCACTAGTCCATAGATGGATTGCTAGAGCTTGCACACTTTGTTAGTACCTTTAGGATCAACAAAACCTTCTGGTTGCATCATGTACAACTCTTCTTTAAGAAATCCATTAAGGAAGGCAGTTTTGACGTCCATTTGCCAGATTTCATAATTATAAAATGCGGCAATTGCTAACATGATTCGGACTGACTTAAGAATAGCTACGGGTGAGAAAGTCTCATCGTAGTCAACCCCTTGAATTTGTCAAAAACCTTTTGCGACAAGTCGAGCTTTGTAGATCCCTACAAAAAAAATGTCAACTTATGACCTTCTATCAGTGACCCTGGAAGAAATGGTCATAAATCTACGACCATTTGAGACCAATTGGTCGTAAGCTGTTCGGAGGGCTCTAAACCCTAAACTATAACGACCATTTTGGTCAGAAAGGTCATAATTTCCTTACACGAAATGGTCGTAAAGCAGACAGCACTAGTCCGCTGCCTTATTTCTAGCTGATCACGACCAATATAGATGGTCATAACCTTGTAAATTATGGTGGATTGCTATGACTAGGCGCCACCTCATCAGTTTTGCCTATGTGTCATGTCCATGTGTCAATTTTTGCCCTAGGTTGTCAAGCAACCTATATTTCTGTTATTCCCAAAATTCTCAAAAAAATCTCATAAATTCTTTGGATCATATCTTCGTCAAATATGTCAAAAACCATCCTTTCCTAGTTCAAAAATAATTCAACAATATTCATTTTCCTATTCTGTTCAGAACAGCACTTTGTGAAGGAAGTGCTATTTATATATTCTTGATTTCCCTCAAAAATTTTGGGCACTCTTTCCTATCCAAATCATTACCTCGTGACAAAATTCAGCTCCATTTTCCTAGTAAATCTTCCTCGGCAAATTTCCAAAGTTTTTGTTCAGCTAGAAGCTTTGTGAAGGAAGTATTAGCTATGCATATCCTAATGAGTTGAATTTTTGCCACATCTTATATATGCCCATATCGTAGCTCTCCACAAAATTTTAGCCCCATATAACAATCCATGAGAGATCACCATCCAATCTTTGTTTCTGGTAATATTTTCAGTTTGTGAAGCAACTATATTTTATATTGCTGACAATTTACCAGGACATGACCCTGCCCATATAATCTCCCTCCACCAAATTTTAGCTCATTTAATTTAACCATTTTCCCTCAATATTTTCCCCAATTTTCTGTTTAGTGGAGAGCATTGTGAAGGAAGTACCATTTTTATATATCCAAATGGCATGAAATTTATACAGTTCCTTCATATGCCCAAATTATCACCCTCCTCCAAATTTCAGCTCAATCAAATCAACTATGTGAGCGCAGGTTCAATTTCTATTTTATGTCCAGATTGGCACATTGCACAGCAAGTGTTATCTAGACCCCTCCTATTACCCTCAAACATTTTGGGCACTCTTCCATACCCAAATAATTGCTACATGATAATATTCAGCTCTATTTTCCTAATAAATCTTCCTCGGCAAATTTCCAAATTTCTATCCAGAGAGAAGCTTTGTGAAGTAAGTACTAGCTAGGCTTATCCAAATGATCTTATATTTTTCCAAATCTTCCATATGCTCAAATAATCACTCTCCACAAAATTTGAGCTCTATTAAACAAACCATGTGAGATCATCATCCAATCTTTTATTCTTGTCATATTTTCAGTTTGTGAAGCAACTATATAATATATTGCTTCATTATTTCTGAAACTTTACCAGGGCATGACCATACCTATGTAACTTACCTACACCAAATTTGAGCTCATTTCATTTATCCAATTTCTCTCACTAATTTTCCCAAGTTTCTATCTAGAGAAGAGCATTGTGAAGGAAGTACCACTTTGGCATGTCTAAATGGTATCAATTTTCTACAGTGTATCCTATGCCCAAATAACCATCCTCCACCAAATTTCAGCTCAATCCATTCATTATTTTCAGCCCAGCTTCAACATTCATATTTCAGTCCAGTGTGGTACTTTGCAAAGCAAGTGCCACCTAGGCTTCTCCATTTGAGCTGAAAATTTGTGAAGATAGTCTTCTTAGTAGATGATCATCCTCAGCCAAAACTCATGCCCATTGGCCATGTGCATTTCCCGTACCGCTAATCAAACACTTGGCTGCTAATTCATGTTTGAGCATAGTTCGGTCTCCTCGTGAGAATCTTCTGTTGTAATTTTCTTCCTAGCACCTACCTGGGGAGTTCCCAACCCACTAGACATTCCTAGGCTGCCCAGAACGCATGGTGATGCCACGGTCACGCGGTGACCACGCGGCGGGCATGCAAGTTTACGCGCTTTGGAGTTGGGGCCCTCGGCCACAGTCCAAACCTCGACGTATCACCACCAAACCATGTATTTCTGATTAAATAGATACTCATGTAACTATGAATGATTTTTGGAAAAAAATAAAGAGCAAACTATAAGGCAGCTGCAGTTCAAATTTGACCCCTTTCCTGCTGAATCGGCAGAAATTTATCTTTTTCACAAGAGGTGGATCAAAGCTTTTGAGACACAACCATTTTGTCAATTGTGCATTAAATATGGCCTAATATTTTATAAAAGTGATTTGGTACAATTTTGCAACAAATATATGGTAGGTCCTTCACAAAAAAACTCATTTTGGGCACTGGAAAAATGGAAAATTAATTTTTCGTCCAAAGAAAATAAAAACTCCCATAGGCAACATTGTTTTTCATTCCAAGATGCACCCTTGTGCACAATATTAGATCATTTGAACAAACTATGCCATGAATGTGGCCATAAGATTGATCATTTGGCTTGAAAGCCATGAATCTTCACACATGATAGCTCATTTTTTAGAACACTTTTTTTAAAGAATTGCCGTATTTCAATTTTATTATTTTTAATGGTAACTTGGTCACATATAATGACACAATGCGAAGGTTTTCCATTTTTTTGATTTTCTTTGAATTTTTTATGCCCATTTCAAAATGCGGTCAAAACGGCGGGCATGACCGTTCCTAGCTAGTGGTTGAATCTTGGAAAACTTTTGGTGTTTCTATGATTAAATAGATACTTATGTACCTAGAAATGATTTTTGGAAAAAATAAAGAGCAAACTATGAGGCAGATGCTGTTCAAATTTGACCTGCTTCCTACTAAATCGGCGAAAATTTGTCTTTTTCACCAGAGGTGGATCAAATCTTTTGAAACCCAACCATTTGGTCAATTATGCATTAAATATGGCCTAGTATTTCATAAAATTTATTTGGTCCAATTATGCAAAAAATATATGGTAGGTCCTTCACAAAAAAAACTCATTTTGGGCACTGGAAAAATGGAAAATTGATTTTTCGTCCAAAGAAAATGAAACTCACTTAGGCAACATTGTTTGTCATTCCAAGATGCACCCTTGTGCACAATATTAGATCATTTGAACAAACTATGCCATGAATGTGGCCATAAGATTGATTATTTGGCTTGAAAGCCATGAATCTTCACACATGATAGCTCATTTTTTAGAACAGTTTTTTTTAAGAATTGCCGTATTTCATGTTTATTATTTTTCCGGGTAACTTGGTCACATATAATGACACAATGCGAAGGTTTTCCATTTTTTTCAATTTTTTATGCCCATTTCAAAATGCGGTCAAAACGGCGGGCATGACCGTTCCTAGCTAGTGGTTGAATCTTGGAAAACTTTTGGTTTTTCTCTAATTAAATAGATACTTATGTACCTAGAAATGATTTTTGGAAAAAATAAAGAGCGAACTATGAGGCAGTTGCAGTTCAAATTTGACCCGCTTCCTACTGAATCGGCGAAAATTTGTGTTTTTCACCAGAGGTGGATCAAATCTTTTGAAACCCAACCATTTGGTCAATTATGCATTAAATATGGCCTAGTATTTCATAAAATTGATTTGGTCCAATTCTGCAAAAAATATATGGTAGGCCCTTCATAAAAAAACTCATTTTGGGCACTGGAAAAATGGAAAATTTATTTTTCGTCCAAAGAAAATGAAAACTCCCTTAGGCAACATTGTTTGCCATTCCAAGATGCACCCTTGTGCAGAACATGAGATCATTTGAACAAACTATGCCATGAATGTGGCCATAAGATTGATCATTTGGCTTGAAAGCCATGGATCTTCACACATGATAGCTCATTTCTGAGAACTCTTTTTTTAAAGAATTGCCGTGGTTCAAGTTTATTATTTTTCCTGGTAACTTGGTCACATATAATGACACGATGCGAAGGTTTTCCAATTTTTTGATTTTTTTTTGAATTTTTCATGCCCATTTCAAAATGCGGCCAAAACGGCGGGCATGACCGTTCCTAGTTAGTTGTTGAATCTTGCAAAACTTTTGGTGTTTCTCTGATTAAATAGATATTTATGTATCTAGAAATGATTTTTGGAAAAAATAAAGAGCAAACTATGAGGCAGCTGCAGGTCAAATTTGACCCGCTTCCTACTGAATCGGCGGAAATTTGTCTTTTTCACCAGAGGTGGATCAAATCTTTTGACACCCAACCATTTGGTCAATTGTGCATTAAATATGGCCTAGTATTTTATAAAATTGATTTGGTCGAATTTTGCGACAATTATTTGCTAGGTTATTTACAAAAAAACTCATTTTGGGCACTTGAAAAATGGAAAATGAATTTGGCATGCTGCATCCTTGGCAGTGAGCAATTTGCGGGGGAGGTGCTGGAAGTGGTAAACTAATTTGCTGGAACCGGCAAGATGGATTGCTGGAACTGTTGATTCAGGATGCTTCATCCTCGGCGGTGAGCAGCCTCGGGAAGGTGCTAGAACTGGCGAATGCTACAACTAGAGCACGTTGGGGTGATGCCAACATTGACGCGACAGACTACGGTTGTGCGCGACGGCGCAACAGCGGGAGGGTCAACGATGTGTTCTATCTCATGGAGAACGAGCAAGATGGGGAAGAAAGTATAACGTGGGGGTGAATCGAATGGTTACAGACGAAAACATCATAGGGTCACAAGGTGACCGACCCAAATTTAGGCCGATTGAACGGCGCCTAACAGCCGCCTTTTGGAAAATGGTATGGTCCAATATTGCAACACAGATTTGTAGGCATTTAAAAAAAATCAGAGATTTGGGTCCAAATTTTGGATTTTCGAGCGCGAGCCAGCTAGCCAATGAGAAGCGAGGAACCACCTCCATGTGGATCACCAAGTTGGACATGATCTGAGCCATCCATCACGCGCCCATCCAACGGTTGATCTTCTCCTGAAAAAACCAAAACCCTAACCCACCTACCCACCCATTCTTTATCCAGATCCAATCGAGACTGCCCCGCCTTCCTCTCCCTCGTCTCCCACCGATGCCATCCCCACCCACCACCGCCGCCCCCACCCTCCGCCGACCCCCTCCCCTCGCCTTCATCCCCCATATCCACTAGGCCAGGCGCGACCATGGCGTCCCCCTCCTCCTTCTCTGCTAGGGTTAGGATTTCCACCTAACCCTCCCCCGATCTGGCAGCCACGTTGCTCCACCGGCGACCTCGCTACCCGTCTCCGGTCTCCCCCACCGGCGCTACCCCCACCCTCGACGCCCTCCCCCCTGGGCGACACCACACCCTCTTCCCCTCCCCCACCTTCTCTCTCTTCCCTTGGTCGCCGCGCGACTATGGAGAACACGCGCCGCTGCCTCCTTTTCCCCGATCCAAATCAACGACGCCTGCTCTCACACCTTGCCGCCGCAACCGGGATAGGGATCTTCGACATGCTCGACCTGGCCGACGGCGCCTCGGGCGATGAGGCCGTCGCCCGCGTCGTCATGAAGGTCGTCCCGCCCGACGACCCGACAAGCCCACCAAGGCCAGCAAGAAGGCCGCCAAGGACATGGCCAACACCGCCGCCGCCCACGGGGCCAACGAGGACTAGCCGCCCCAGCACCACCACCAGCAGCACTACCCCCAAGGTATCCAACGCACGTGCCCCGACCCCGCCCTGTCCCGATCTGTATGTTGGCCCCGATCGCTACTTTCGATTCCCTAATCGGCTTGGTGACTGCATTCTGGTGTATCGTAGTGTAGCGGGGGTGTTGGATTCGGGATCTGACACTTTGGATCGGTTAAATCTTTGTAGATTCTTGCGTCTGGTTCCTGATTGCTCTAGTTTTGGTGGAACCAAGGGGCTTGATTTATAGCTTTAAGGTCTATATAATGCTTTCTCTGTAGAGATCGGTGGTGCTAGATCAGCCCATTCTCGCTGGGATGGAAGTGATCCAACCTTTATTTCACGTATCCTGATTGTAAAATAATATTTAGTCATTAAAGGACCATGTTCTGATTATCATTTTGGTTAGGGCAACAATATGAATTCTGATTATCATTTTCAGTTTGTGATGTTTCTTTTTTCAAATGCTTCTTTTAAAGGACCATGTTCAAATGACTAACCGGTGTTTTGTGCCCAGGCTATTTAACTTGTTTCTTGATTAAGGTGTTGATGGGCTGTAACTATTTGCCACTCTGAAGATAGAAAGTGTTGTTTCTTAAGGTGTTGATGGGCTGTGACTGTTTGTATCTGCAGCAGTATCCCGATTTCCAACTCTGTCCACTTCGGGTAGATGATTCAAAAACAAAAAAGTTAGGCCTACTTCTGACAAATTCTGGTCCATTTTCACCCTAGCTAGAGATAGATTGTTCATGGGAAATCACTTTATTTTCCAACGCACACACAACAAAACTATATGCAAGCAGAGGTAGATTGCTAAGGTCTGATGCAGATACACTTCCGATAGTACAACTACATGTTTTGAACCATTTCAATTCTGCAAATAATTAAACAACGTCTCAGTTTTAATGTGCAAAGAATGACATCAGACATTCATCAAGCTGTGCTACTACCACAAGATAGACTGCTTGTTCCATTCTTATGAGAATGTGCTACTACCACGCTGATTAGGATGAGTGTATCATGCATGCTTTTCTTATTCAACATGATATGTGTCTATATGGGTTGATGTACCAAATCAAGCTGGGTTTGTCCGCCCTCTTGAAGCATCTGTAGAATTGTTGTATAGGCTGTAGAGGGACATGCATGGGGAAAATTTGTTCTTGTTTCGAGTTTTATTGCCATTTATGCATAGTACCAGTTCGCATGTGCAATCCCTTTCTTATTTATTTTCCTGAATGTCTTGAACTGTCGAACATACTTCTTTAATTGTGTGATGTTATGTACTGTGGTACCTAAATGTTGCGATTAAATGATTAATTTAGCATGCTTATGAGGAATGTTGATTATTTTTGTGCATTAGCTTCTGCTAGGATTTTTTGGGTCGATTTGTACCCATTGGTCCATTATGGTGGTGATCCTCTTTATTTTATTGGCTGAATAAGTTTGATCTTGGAGTGATCGTGTATATTGGAACGTACAAGACTCATGAGGAATTAGGTAAGTTGGTATCAAATACATTTGTTGCATGCTCCATTAGTGGTTTATACTTGAAACCTGGCCTATCATTTTTAGTAAATATTACATCATCAAAGTTGTTTTATGCATGCTGTTGGTAACTGTATACTCTCTCCTAACAGTTTTATTACTTGTTGTATGCAGGCTGATTAGAGCCTACAATCAGGCTATTTTTTCCTTTAAACGCCTATTTTTTTGATATCAGGTGCTCCTTGAGTTGTCTAAGAACAAGCAGACCATCATTTCACCATCTTCATCCGCCCCAGGGTATTTCATCTCTTTGGCCTCTTCCAGAACTGTCTTCTTTGTTCCTGACTATAAAAATTGATGCATGTGCCCTGTTCTAAAGTGGAAAATCATTTGCTTGTAGCTTGTACTGTCCATCTATTGTGTTAACTTGCACTGTGCTGGTACTTATCATTTGCAAAATATATCTCAGTTTTCGCTATTATGAGAATGTCATATGCATTGTTTCCTATTAAATCTAAAGTTTTGCAGCAATTTTTCATTGTTATGAGAATTTTATATTCACGGATTCACTTGATTATGTTTCTAACTTATCATAATTTATTATTTGCAGATGTTAGCTTTCAGTCTTCAGAAGTTGGGTGTACAGGAGCTCTAGGAAGAAGAATCCTGAAGAAAACCCACACCCAGCAATGCGTTTTAGCTCACTCGACTAGTTATCTGTATATTTAGTTGTATTTTAGCTGAATACCAGATTTGTACTGTTATCTCACCGTTACCATATTAGTATTTTAGCTGAATACTAGATTTGTACTGTTACCAGCAATGCGTTTTAGCTCACTGGACTAGTTATCTGTATATCTGTATGATTGTAATTTACTTGGCTTGGCTGTTGTATGAAATAATATGCCTTATTGGCTCCTTTCGAATCAAATTATCTAATTGCACAAATATAGAACTGACGTGTGGTACAGAAAGAGTGATCCTGGTAATTGGTTCCCATTTGACTAGTGCGACCTACTTTAAATGAAAAAGAAATAAAAGAAAACTGACAAGTGGGCTGGAAAAAGGCCGAGGCCCAAAAAGATGTATACTGTAAAAGACTGGCCCAAAAAAATAAATGGCTGTTGGGCTTGGCCCATGTAGCTGACCAAAAATGAAAGGAAAAAAAATAAATAGGTTGAATTAACGGGCTCGGCCCGTATAGACACCGAATTGGACCAGGCTGATTCTAATCAATGACCTTTTCATTTTGTCGCAATTTTGCCACGTCAGCTTGCCACGTCGGATCCGACATGGCCTGGGCAGACAACAAACGACAAAAACAAAAGGTCATTGGTTCAACGACCTGTTGTTTTGGTTGTTGCCTTCTACGACCATATCACAGAGAAGGTCGTTAATTTCCATTAAAGACGGTCAGCTTTTGACCATCTGTTTTTGGTCACAAAAAGGTCGCAAATGAAAAACAATGACCATTCAGCGACCAATAGTGATGGTCGCAAGTTGACATATTTCTTGTAGTGGATAGTGACATTACCATCAGTGTCTGTCTTCTTCTTGAAGATCCATTCATTTTCAATGGCTTACCGATCATCGGGCAAGTCCACCAAAGTCCACACTTTGTTCTCATACATGGACCCTATCTCAGATTTCATGGCCTCAAGCCATTTATCGGAATCAGGGCTCATCATAGCTTCTTCATAGTTCATAGGTTCGCCATGGTCTAATAATATGACATCCAGGACAGGATTACCGTACCATTCTTGTGCGGAACATGCTCTGGTCGACCTACGAGGTCCAGTAGTAACTTGATCTGAAGTTTCATGTTCATCATCATTAGCTTCCTCTCTAGTTGGTGTAGGCATCACGGGAACGGTTTTCTCCGATGTGCTACTTTCCAATTCGAGGGAAAGTATAATTACCTGATCAAGTTCTACTTTCCTCCCACTCACTTCTTTTGAGAGAAAATCCTTCTCTAGAAAGGAACATTCTTGGCAACAAAGATCTTGCCTTCGGATTTGTGGTACAAGGTGTACCCAATAGTTTCCTTAGGGTATCCTAAGAAGACGCACTTCTCCAATTTAGGTTCGAGCTTATCAGGCTGAAGCCTTTTGACATAAGCGTCACATCCCCAAACTTTAAGAAACGACAGCTTAGGTTTCTTGCCAAACCATAGTTCATACGGTGTCGTCTCAACGGATTTAGACGGTGCCCTATTTAACATGAATGCGGATGTCTCTAATGCATATCCCCAAAATGATAGTGGTAAATCGGTAAGAGACATCATAGAATGCACCATATCTAATAAAGTACGGTTACGATGTTCGAACACACCATTATACTGTGGTGTTCCGGGTGGCGTGAGTTGTGAAACAATTCCACATTTTTTTAAATGAAGGCCAAAATCGTAACTCAAATATTCACCTCCGCGATCAGATCATAGAAACTTTATTTTCTTGTTACGATGATTCTCTACTTCACTCTGAAATTCCTTGAACTTTTCAAATGTTTTAGACTTGTGTTTCATCAAGTAGATATATCCATACCTACTCAAATCATCTGCGAAGGTCAGAAAATAACGATACCCGCCGCGTGCCTCAACACTCATTGGACCGCATACACCGGTATGTATTATTTCCAATAAGTCATTAGCTCGCTTCATTGTTCCGGAGAACGGAGTTTTAGTCATCTTGCCCATGAGGCATGGTTAGCAAGTATCAAAGGATTCATAATCAAGTGATTCCAAAAGTCCATCCGCATGGAGTTTCTTCATGTGCTTTACACCAATATGACCTAAACGCCAGTGCCACAAGTATGTTGCACTATCATTATCAACTTTGTATCTTTTGGCATCAATATTATGAATATGTGTATCACTATGATCGAGATTCAACAAGAATAGACCATTCATCAAGGGTGCATGACCATAAAATATATTACTCATATAAATAGAACAACCATTATTCTTCGATTTAAATGAATAACTGTCTCGCAATAACAAGATCCAGATATAATGTTCATGCTCAACGCTGGCACCAAATAACAATTATTGAGGTGTAAAACTAATTCCGAAGGTAGATGTAAAGGTAGCGTGCCGACGGCGATCACATCGACCTTGGAACCATTCCCGCCACGCATCATCACCTCGTCCTTAGCCAATCTTCGTTTATTCCGTAGCTCCTGTTTCGAGTTACAAATATGAGCAACCGAACCAGTATCAAATACCCAGGTGCTACTACGAGCATTAGTAAGGTACACATCAATAACATGTATATCAAATATACCTTTGTTCACTTTGCCATCCTTCTTATCTGCCAAGTATTTGGGGCAGTTCCGCTTCCAGTGACCATTTCCTTTGCAGTAGAAGCACTCAGTTTTAGGCTTGGGTCCAGCTTTGGGCTTCTTCACAGGGGCGGCAACTTGCTTGCCATTCTTCTTGAAGTTCCCTTTCTTTCCCTTGCCCTTTTTCTTGAAACTAGTGGTCTTGTTAACCATCAACACTTGATGCTCCTTCTTCATTTCTACCTCCGCGTCTTTAAGCATTGCCAAGAGCTCAGGAATCGTTTTTGTCATCCCTTGCATATTATAATTCATCATGAAGCCTTTGTAGCTTTGTGGTAGTGACTAAAGAACTCTGCCAATAACACTCTCAACTGGAAGATCAATTCCCAGCTGAGTCAAGTGGTTATGATACCCAGACATTTTGAGTATGTGTTCACTGATAGAACTATTCTCCTCCATCTTGCAGCTATAGAACTTGTTGGAGACTTCATATCTCTCAACCTGGGCATTAGCTTGAAATATCAATTTCAGCTCTTGGAATATCTCATATGCTCCGTGACGTTCAAAACTTCTTTGAAGTCCCGGTTCTAGGCCGTAAAGCATGGCACACTGAACTATCGAGTACTCATCAGATTGAGTCTGCCAGACGTTCATAACATCTGCAGTAGGTCTGTCACCTAGCGGTGCATCAAGGACATAATTCTTCTGTGCAGCAATGAGGATAATCCTCAAGTTACGGACCCAGTCCGTGTAGTTGCTACCATCATCTTTCAACTTAGCTTTCTCTTGGAATGCATTAAAATTAAGGGGAACGGTAGCACGGGCCATGATCTACAACATAGATATGCAAAAACTATTAAGACTAAGTTCATGATAAATTTAAGTTCAATTAATCAAATTACTAACGAACTCCCACTTAAATAAACATCCCTCAAGTTATGTAAGTGATACATGATCCAAATCAACTAACCCATGTCCGATCATCACGTGAGATGGGGTAGTCATCAATGGTGGACATCTCTATGTTGATCATATCTACTATATGACTCACGTTCGACCTTTCGGTCTCCAGTGTTTCGAGACCATGTCTATACATGCTAGGCTCATCAAGTTTAACCCAAGTATTCTGCATGTGCAAAACTATCTTACACCCATTGTAAGTGAATGCAGAGTCTATCACAACCGATCATCACGAGGTGCTTCGAAACGATGAACTTTGGAAACAGTGCATACTCAGGGAGAACACCTTTATCATGAAATTTAGTGAAGGGGTCATCTTATAATGCTACCGCCATTCTAAGCAAAATAAGATGCATAAAGGATAAACATCACATGCAATCAAAATATGTGACATGATATGGCCATCATTATCTTGTGCTTTTGTCCATCTCCAAAGCATCGTCATGATCTTCATCGTCACCGGCTCGACACCTTGATCTCCATCATTGCGTCGGGGTCGTCTCGCCAACTATTGCTTCTACAACTATTGCTAACGCATAGCAATAAAGTAAAGCAATTACATGACGCTTGCATTTCCTACAATAATTAAGAGACAACCCGAAGGCTCCTGCAGGTTGTCGATATTACAAAACATGATCAACTCACACATCAACATATATCACATCATATCTTGACCATATCACATCACAACATGCCCTGCAAAAATAAGTTAGACTTCCTCTACTTTGTTGTTGCAACTTTTACGTGGCTATTACGAGCTTGTAGCAAGAACCGTTCTTAACTATGAAAAAACCACAACGGTGATTTTCAAGTTTGCTGTTTTAACCTTCTTCAAGGACCGGCCGTAGTCAAATTCGATTCAACTAAAGTAGAAGAAACAGACACCCGCCAGCCACCTTTATGCAAAACAAGTTGTCAGTCGGTGGAACCGGTCTCATGTGCGTGGACATGTAAGGTTGGTCCGGGCCGCTCCAACCCACAATACCGCCGAATCAAAATAAGACGTTGGTGGTAAGCAGTATGACCATCACCGCCCACAACTCCTTTGTGTTCTATTCGTGCATATCATCTACGCATAGACCTGGCTCTGATACCACTGTTGGGGAATGTTGCATGGAAAACAAAAAAAAATCTACGCACACGCAAGATCTATCCATGGAGATGCATAGCAACGAGAGGGGAGAGTATGTCCACGTACCCTCGTAGACTGTTTAGCGGAAGCATTTATTAATGCGGTTGATGTAGTCTAACTTCTTCGCAATCCAACCGATCAAGTACCGAACGTACGGCACCTCCGCGTTCAGCACACGTTCAGCTGGATGACGTCCTCGCCTTCTTGATCTAGCAAGACGGGCGACGTAGTAGATGAGTTCCGACAGCACGACGGCGTGGTGACGGTGATGGTGAACTCGTTCCCACAGGGCTTCGCCGAGCACTACGGAGAAACTGGACGGAGGACTAAACTATGGAGAGGGGCGCCGCACACGGCTAAGAGATTGTCGTGGGTTTGTGTAGTGCCCCATCCCTCATATATATATAGTGGGGGAGGGGAGGCAGCCAGGAGGCGCCCCAAGGGTGGCCGGCCGGCCCCCTTGGGTTCCTGCCCTCTAGTGCCCCCCCCCTTTCCTTGTTTGGCGCCAGGGAGAAGGCAGGAGGGGGTGGCGCCCCGCCTTTCCTTTCTCCCATGAGGAGGGGAAGGCAGGAGGGGCTAGCCCTCCCCCATTTCCTTCTCTAGGGCCGGCGGCCAGGGAGACGGCGCACCAGCCCCATTATGGCTGGTGTGTGCCTGCCCTTGGCCCATTAGGCCCATAGACCTCCCGGGGCCTCCCGGAACCCCTTTCGGTGATCCAAGGAATACCCGGTTCACTCCGAAACCTTTGCGGTGTCCAAATAGCATCGTCCTATATATCAATCTTTACCTCCGGACCATTCCGGAGCTCCTCATCATGTCCTTGATCTCATCCGGGACTCCGAACAACATTCGGTCACCAAATCACATAACTCATATAACACTATATCGTCAATGAACGTTAAGCGTGCGGACCCTACGGGTTCGAGAACTTTGTTGACATGACCGAGACACCTCTTCGGTCAATAACCAATAGCAGAACCTGGATGCCCATATTGGTTCCTACATATTCTATGAAGATCTTTATCGGTCAAACCTTATGACAACATACGTAATTCCCTTTGTCTGTCGGTATGTTACTTGCCCGAGATTCGATCGTTGGTATCTTAATACCTAGTTCAATCTCGTTACCCGCAAGTCTCTTTACTCGTTCCATAATACATCATCTCGTAACTAACACCTTAGTCACTTTGCTTGCAAGCTTCTTGTGATGTGTATTACTGAGAGGGCCCAGAGATACCTCTCCGATACACGGAGTGACAAATCCTAATCTCGATCCATGCCAACTCAACAGACACCTTCAGAGATAACTGTAGAGCATCTTTATGGTCACCCAGTTACGTTGTGACGTTTGGTAGCACATAAGGTATTCCTCCCGTATCCGGGAGTTGCATGATCTCATAGTCGAAGGAATATGTATTTGACATTAAGAAAACAATAGCAATAAACTGAACAATCATATGCTAAGCTAACGGATGGGTCTTGTCCATCACATCATTCTCCTAATGATGTGATCCCATTATCAAGTGACAACACATGTCTATGGTTAGGAAACCTTAACCATCTTTGATCAACGAGCTAGTCTAGTAGAGGCTTACTAGGGACACGATATTTGTTTATGTATCCACACATGTATTTCATTTTCCGATCAATACAATTCTAGCATGAATAATAAACCTTTATCATGAATAAGGAAATATAATAATAACAACTTTATTATTGCCTCTAGGGCATATTTCCATCATGCCAACGAGGAATGAGGACACATGCGATGAATTGTGCAGCACTCACTGCCAAGGCCACGCAGAGCCAAGGTTTTTGACATTGTTTGGCCACCGGGCCCACGTACCAACCAGCACTACTAGAATCTGGTTTTGTCCCGAGTTCCAAGAGTTCGCCTAGTTCATTCTACCGGGAACTTGGTGAAATTCTGTCTGCCAAGTTTGATCCAAAATTTGACTCGGTAGTGATAAGCAACTCGGCAGAGCTGTGCCTTTGCCAGGTTCTGATGAAAAACGACTCGGGAAAAAACAAAAACTCGGCAGAATATCAATTTCACCGAGTTCCAGACGGAAAAAACTCGGTGAACACTGACATGTGGGCCACGCCTTGCAGCAAGCGACGGAGCCGGGACGGTGCTATTCGTTTATCGAGTTCCTTCTGACGGCAACTCGGTAAACATTTTCTATTACTTATTTTTTAAAACGTAATTCGAGGGGGCATATCTTTCCGAGTTTGCGACTAAAAGAACTTGGCAAACAGAGCTGGTGGTTTAGTCCCACCTTGTTTCTTGAGGAGCAGCGGGACCAGTTTAAATTGCCGCGTCATCCACAATCAGTAAGCTACAGTCATCATTGCACCATTTGTGAAAGATATGACTGTCACTATGAAATGTTTAAGCATACAAGATTCATGGTGATAGTTTGTATCCTTCACAAAGTAAGCATTGCTGACTGGTCTAGTCTTTTTTGAATCATTTTATCAGAATTCCATGGTTCATAGCTTTGCCGAGTTCCCGAAGGGAAGAACTCGACAAACATAGTTGGTGGTTTAGTCCCACCTCGCTTCATGAGGAACGACGGGACCAGCTTAAATAGTTGTTTCGTCCACATGCAGTAAGCTACGGTCAGCATTACACTTTGTGGTGAATATCACTGGCACTATGAAAGTTAGCAACTTTCACTTTCATAGTTACATATGGTATCCATCATTAAGTGCATTGCTGATTGGTCTAGTCTTTTTGAATCATTTCATTAAGCTCGAGAAATATTTTTATCAAAATATTTTTTGAACCATTTCATTAATTAAGATCCGTCGGTCCATACTGCCTATTCCATCATTTCATAAACCATCGTCGGTCCATATTTATATCAAAATATTTTTTGAATCATTTCATTAATTAAGATCCGTCGGACCATACTGCCTATTCCACCATTTCATAAAGCACCGTCGGTCCATACTTCCTATTTCGCAAAATATGTTATATCTTTAAATTTGCACTAACTACTTCATTCTCCAAAGGATCCGACAACGGTTAACTCGTACCATTTCATCTAATTAAAGTACTGCATAAAAACCACAATATATAGCTCCTCCGCCTCCTCCTCGCCACCATCATGCTCCTCCTCCCAGGCGTCGTCCTCGTTGGCCTGCGCGGGCGGCGTCCCTTCCTGGAACCTCATGTACTCGGAGTCCTCGGAAGTGCGGAGGTCGGAGAGCATCCTCATCCCACCCTTGTCGGTAAAGACAAGCTCGGGTGGCCTCTCCTCGCTGAAAAAATGATTTAAAAAACTCTCTCTGAATGTGATTACATATCCATCAATCCTCACTTTGTGAAGGTGTTGAACTATCATGTTACACAACAAACAATTGTTCATCTGCTTCACAAAGAGAGCATTATTGATGGTTGAGAAAGAAGGTTAGTGCTTTTGGAGTATATACGCGGCTATTTAAAACACCCCCCCGGTGCGCGCGGGGGTTAAAGCCATGCTTAATCATTGATCCATTCATGAAACACACTTAAATATTAGCTACATCCAATGCACAAGTATGACAATAGTGCTCCCTACTTGGTGATTTATAAGAGAAGATGGAGACTCAAATAAAAATAAAAATTGCATAAAGTAAATAGATAGGCCCTTCACAGAGGGAAGCACAGATTTATAGAGGTGCCAGAGCTCAAAGCTTAAATTGAGAGATAAAATATTTTGAGAAGCATACTTTTCCCGTCAACGAAAACGACCGAGAATTCCCAACACTTTCCATGCTAGATACATCATAGGCGGTTCCCAAACAGAAAATAAATTTTATTCCCTTTTCCACCATTCTTTCACAATCCATGGCTAATCGTATCCACGGGTGCCTTCCATACCAACACTTTCCAAGGAATTTATTATTGAACAACATAAATAATTTTTTTTGCATTTCGGGACTGGGTATCCCTATTACCTTTGCCACACCCTCGTGCATTGACAAGTGAATAAACACTCATCTTGAGAATAATGCATCTAGCATGGAAAATATTGGCCACCCCCTACTGCTTCATGAGCGGTATGGGCACACAAAAGGGAAATTCATTTTGAAAATTAGAGTTGGCACATACAAATTTACATGGAACGGCATGGAAATACCGCATATAGGTAGGTATGGTGGACTCATTTGGCACGACTTGATTTAAGGAGTTTGGATGCACAAGCAGTATTCCCACTTAGTACAAATGAAGGCTAGCAAATATATTGAGAAGCGACCAACCAAGAAACAAAAATGATCATAAACGAGCATTAAACATAACTAACACCGAATAATGCACCACAAGTAGAGTGTAATTTCATTGCATAACTATTGACTTTCGTGCTTGCATAGGGAATCACAAACCTTAACACCAATATTCTTACTAAAGCATAATTACTCACCAACATGACTCACATATTATTATCACCATATCGCAAAACTATTGCAAGGAATCAAACTTATCATATCCAATGATCTTCATGAAAGTTTTTATTATATCCCTCTTGAATATCCATTACTTTTGGACTAAATTTATATATTGCCATTGCTACTAACAAGCTCTCAAATAAATTTAAGTGAAGCACGAGAGCATAATTATTTCTTCAAAAATTTCAACTCTCAAAATAATCTAAGTGAAGCATGAGAGTAAATGACAAACTACTCCAAAAAGATATAAGTGAAGATCAAATGAGTAGTTAAGTAAATAGGTAGCTATGTGAGGACTCTTTCTCATTTAAAAAAAATTCAGATCTAAGTATTTTATTAAAACATCAAGCAAAAAAAATTGACATTCTAATAATAGCACACATCATATGAAGAAGCAAAAACTTAGGCTCAACTGAGGCTAACCGATAATTGTTGATGAAGAAAGGTGGGATGCCTGCCGGGGCATCCCCAAGCTTAGATGCTTGATACTTATTGGAATAATATTAACTTGGGATGCCTTGGGCATCCCCAAGCTTGAGCTCTTGTGTCTCCTTAATTCCTTTTATATCACGGTTTCCCTAAATCTTAAAAACTTCATCCAGACAAAACTCAACAAGAACTCATGAGATACGTTAGTATAAATCAATGCAACACCTTATCATTCTCTACTGTAACAAATCACTAAAATTATTATTTAACATTGCATACTAAATGCCTCTTCATATTTAATACTCCTATCCTCAAATAGAATCATTAAACAAGCAAACATATGCAAGCAATGCAAACATATCAGCAATCTGTCTAAACAGGACAGTTTGTAAAGAGTGCAATTTTACTCACACTTTCCTAACTCCAAAAATTCTGAAAATTTACCACACTGTAGAAAATTTATCATAGCTTATTTTGCAAAAAAAAATCAACATGTTATCACAATCTGACTTTTCTCAAGAATTCACACAATAGCGTGCAACTTTCTGTTTTGAAACAGCAACTCAAATACTTGCAAACTAAGCATGGTGAAGGATACTCATGAACTTTTATTGAAATAAAAGATATAAAACATTATTCTAAATAAAAGCAAGAAAATCCTAATAAAATAGAATGATGCACCAGGCAAAACTCATATCATGTGATGAGTAAAAATATAGCCCCAAGTAAGGTTACCGATAATGTTGGAGACGAAAGAGGGGATGCCTTCCGGGGCATCCCCAAGCTTAGTTGCTTAGATCTTCCTTGAATATTACCTTGGGGGTTCCTTGGACATCCCCAATCTTAGGGTCTTGCCAGTCCTTATTGTCCTCATATCGATATCTCACCCCAAATTTGAAAACTTCAATCACACAAAACTTAACAGAACTTCGTGAGATGGGTTAGTATGATAAAACAAATCATTCACTTGGGTACTATCGAAGACAAGATTCATAATTGTTCTCACACAATGCCTACTGTAACTTATCATTTCCATAATTTATATTGAGCAATATAAGCCATAGAAACTAGAAAACAAGCAAACTATGCATTAAAAACAGAATCTGTCAAAAACAGAACAGTACGTAAAGATCTGAATTATGGTCATACTTCTGTAACTCCAAAAATTCTGAACAATTAGGACAACATAGACAATTTGTATACCCAAAAAAATCAGAATTTTTTGATGCTCCAGTGATTTTTAACAATTCTGTTACTGGGCGCAAAAGTTTTTGTTTTTGCACAGAATCAAGTCAACTATCATCCACACTATCCCAAAGGCTTTACTTTGGCACTTTATTGAAACAAAAGCTATAAAACATGATTACTACAGTATCATAATCATGTGAACACACAAAAATAATAGGTATAAATGTCGGGTTGTCTCCCAACAAGCGCTTTTCTTTAATGCCTTTTTAGCTAGGCATGATGATTTCAATGATGCTCACATAAAAGATAAGAATTGAAAGACAAAGAGAGCATCATGAAGCATATGACTAGCACATTTAAGTCTAACCCACTTCCTATGCATAGGGATTTTGTGAGCAAACAACTTACGGGAACAAGAATAAACTAGCATAGGAAGGCAAAACAAGCAAAACTTCAAGATTTTCAACACATAGAGAGGAAACTTGACATTATTGCAATATGTAAAAGCATATGTTCCCCTCTCATAATATTTTTTAGTAGCATCATGAATGAATTCAACAATATAGCTATCACATAAAGCATTCTTTTCATGATCCACAAGCATAGAAATTTTATTACTCTCCACATAAGCAAAATTTTTCTCATTCATAATAGTGGGAGGAGCAAATTCAACAAAATAACTATCATGTGATACTTGATTGACATAATCAAATTGAACACTAAAATTATGATGACAACTTTCATGGTTATCATTATTCTTTATAGCATACATGTCATCACCATAATCATCATAGATAGCAACTTTGTTGTCATAATCAATTGAGACCTCTCCTGAAATAGTGGATTCATCACTAAATAAAGTCATGACCTCTCCAAATCCACTTTCATAAATATAAGCATCATAAATAGGAGGCATGATTTCATCATGGTAAATATTCTCATCAAACATAGCATCCCCAAGCTTATGGTTTTGCATATTATTAGCATTATGGATACTAGTCATCAACCCGTGCATCAGCACGGTCTAGCATTATACATAGTTATACTTAGGAGTTCATGAAAAATATTGATTTGTACTTGAATTTTTTGGAACGTGAAATATTGTCAGAAAAATGAAATGTACTCAAAATTCTTAGTATCATGTAATAGGTTTCATCATATATAGAATACATAAATAATGTGTCTTCAACCTTCTATAATTATGCCATAAAATGCATGCAAAGAATTTGAAGCAATGTTTTGTTCGGTTACGCTTGGTTTGCATTTGATAAATTGTGTTGTGTTGTGGTTATTTTATAATGACCATGAAAAACTAACAATGAAAGGACGTAAAGAGTGGGGCGAACAAAAACCAAATAGAAAAAAGTGGCTGTGGTAAATGGGAGCATGACAGTCCACCAAAATGTCAAACCAAGGCTTAATAATCATGTTGGGTTTACTATTAGATCGGATGTTATTGTAGCAATGTTATAAACTATACTTGTATTTAAACACCGCCATAAATGGAAGATGCCAGTTCATCCAGATCAACAAACAACAACTGATTTTCTCATGTGTGAAGTTTTACCTATCAGGTAATGTGCAAAAATGTTCTCTAGTTTCTGCAAGTAGAAATATGATTTTGAAATATTGAAATAAGCAAGTAGTATGAATAATAAAAAAAATATTTTTGGAAGTATATAACCTACAGAGACAACTACATATTACATTTAAGCTAAGTTAAAATGTTCGCACCAGATAGATTGTCGTATTGAGATGTATGGAAGGAAACTGACTAAATTTAGTTAACAATCAGTACTATATATATAGAAGATTGTTCTACACAATTTTATTGGAGGATTACCCAATCTAACATTCTTAAGAAGTTGTTCCCCACTTCTACCTATTTCTCTTATCATGCATACCATCCACATCAGCTTTGTGCCACGTCATCAATCAGTTTGCAAAATCAGCCAATCAGTCTTATTCCTCCTACGGTTCGTGGCGTTGAAAAAAAAAACTGTTTTTCCTATACCACAGCAACCGCTCATCCGGGGATTTCAACCCAATCTTTCCACCCATCCCGCACGGCCGGCCGCCCCATCAAATCTGCAGCGCCGGGCTACCCTCCTCCCTCCGGTCTCCTCGCAGCGCCCACGGCGACCTCGCCTCCACCGTGACACCACCGGAGCGCCTCCCGTTCGGCGCACTTCCTCCTCTCCTCCCTCCCGTCTACTCCACTGGCGCTGCGCCCAGCCATGCCTCCGCCGCGCCACATGCAGAGCGCCGGCTGTCCGCCGCGCTTCCTCCTCTCCCTCCTCCGTTCAACTCCACCCGCTGCGCGCTGCGCCCACGACGCACACACACGCATCCACCGTGCCCACCATGCGCACCGCCACCCCTGTACGCCTCCTCCGCCGCCAGACTGACTCCCGACCCCACCATAAGTCGCCGCTGCTGCTCACCGCGCCCTTAGCCGCTCCCCTCGCTCGCGTATCGCCCTGCCTCACAGCACACCTTCGTCGGCTCCAAGCGTGTAGGCGCAGTTGGGACGCGGGTCGTCTGCCATGGTCACCGGCCAGCGTCGTCCGCCATGGTCACCGTCCACCCAGAATGGACCCTCTGTAGTCTGTACACCGTTCCTCTGCTTTGCGGCGTCCATGGCGAAGAGCCCGATTCAAAGGCGATGTGAGCACCGCCGCATCTAACATTTACTTCACTGCTGCTAGCTAGGCTTCTGAAGCTGGAGGTCCTCAATTTTTTCTATTGCTGACACCAAACCACACAGGACACAGCCCACTTCGTGGACACCTCTGTAGCCCAATGCTCCGGGCCCAAGCTGTTTATCTTCTCAGTTGCCATCACTTAAACCCTTGTGCTACTGGTCATTAGTGATTGACGCTTCACTTCCTCTCCCCACGATCTCTGCAGAAGAAACTGATGGATTCCTCTTTAAATTCAGTGCTTCACTTGAACTCACTTTGTACCAATCATCCTCCATACGCGTTGTTCTGCTTCATGCCCTCCTCGCACCGGCGGTCTCAGACGTACCATGACCATCCCCCGTTTCCAGCAGATGAGTTCGGGAGGGAGAAGCTCGCTGGCCTGTGGCCTCCCAATGCCCTCTCTATGGCACTATGAACACCCGCAATACCAACTGAAGAAGAGCATGAGCATCTCTTCATGTGATTTGCCCGTCAGGACGTCAGTGCATTGCACTTATTAGTTGTTGTAGTCTTGGATTTCTGGTGGCGCTTTGGAGGATTAATCTTCTCTCCTTTTTGTTTGATTTCCATGGTCTGCACAGCACCGATCAAGATCTGTATCAATGGTGAGCTCGAGCCTCCGATCTGTTCTGGATTTCATGCTTTGCAATTAGCTTGATTACCTGTTATGATGTGGTGTTCGCATGTTTGTGGCGCTTGCTGATAGCTCCTGTTGTGATGTGGTGTTCGCATGTTTTGGTGCTTGCTAGGTTGAACTGGTCGAGGATGGCAACAACGCTTCTGCAGTTTAAATTCATATGCTCCTGTTGTTCTTCAGCTACTTTTGTCCTGTGTAGATGAACATGCTCGAACCCTGTGTAGCCCAATTCTTTGTTGTTCTTCGGATAAATAAGGGTCTGAAAAGTGCTTCTTGATGTGCAACCTAATCCTAATGCGAAATTCATGTACAACCATCTGACAGGTTTGGTACGTAAAAGCCCCCACTTTAACAAAACTTTTGATTTTTATTTGCACTACACATGCATTGCATTTGATTCTGCATATCTTAGATAGCAAAATCATTTGATTTCTTACGTCTGTTACATAGCCTATTGGATAATCTTGCTGCAGGCATACAAACCTTCTTAAACATTGTGTTTAAATTTCTGAAAAAAATTATCGGTTAATTATCTTCCTTTTGCGAGAAAAAACACATAGATTAATTGACTTCACAAAGTAACATATTTTCACTATTTCTATTGTAGGAATCATATGCATGGGTCCTCTGACACTCAATTGATTTCTTTTGTTGGTGATAAAAGAAAGATCTGATAAGTTAATGGTTATACTTATACAACATATATATCAGGTTAATATTCTTCTTCTCTTTTGCGGAGTTTTTTAGAGGTATATCAGGTTAGTATTAGGCACATACAATAGCTGAGTCATGGTATGCTTCCACCCATTAGTTTGTAAGCACTTTATCTCATCGCCTGAGTTGGCTTATGAGAATGTCACTTCTTCTTATGTGGAACAGTTGAGGAGGATTACTAAATTGCTTCATGTATCTATATTACAAGTTTTGTAAATCCTTTTTTCTTTGAAAAGATAGTTCTATAGGCCAAATTTTCCCATTGGTTTTATAATGGTTCCCGCAGCAACGCGCGGGGTATCTTCTAGTTATAACAAATCCATAATTCTAGTAGATTAACATTAGATTTGAGGAATTGACCTGTAGTATCCCCACACCCCTTTCCCAGGCAGATATGACACGAAAACGTCAGGCCTTCACAAAGTACATCAAAGGAATTGATCATACGTGTAAAAACATTGCAATATTTTTTACATATACACATAATTTAGGGATTCGTACAACTCACTTGTTCTCAAGCAATGATGGATGACTGAAAGAAACGAAAAAAAAAAACGACAACATGGAGACGGTTGAATATACACGACTGCTTGTAATACCAAAAGTTGAAACATGTTGGCCATGTTGCATATAAACCTGCAATTTCCAGTGTTGCTGCACAATTTTGATGGTTTTTCCCTGAACGGAAAAATATTTAATAATTGCAATGGACTCAAGTTGTTCCATGATAAAAAAAAGAAGGATTAAGCACTGGATTAGATACTGAGCTACAAATCAAACTTATAATATCTTAAATCCAAGACACGAATGTGTAAGTTTGTTGGTCGAATTTGATGTTATAGTTAGTGATCCTTTTTTGTAGTTGAACACAGGTTATTGCGCAAAACTAACATACAAAAAAAATCAAATCAAGTACACGGTCATGAAAACATTATTGTGTAATTTTGTTTATATTAGGCGAGTCTGTTCCTCTAGCATCTACAATTTAAAAAATATTTGACATTGCCCTGTGTTCTGCTTGCCACGTCGTCATGTGATCTCATTGTATAATTCCTGTTTTTTCTCAAAAATAATATAATCAACCATTGGACAAAAATTATAATATTTTTTATTGAAAATAACACACACCAATGCATTTACCCAACTTCAGCATTTGTTCACTTTCACTTTTCTTATGATTGGAAAATAAAGAAGCCACAAAAATAACAAAGTTGTGTTATAATACGTAATGCTGAACACTACTCAGCATTCATGTTCTTACACTTGTGGTAGCCTATATGCAAGTAATATTGTAGATATATATCTTTCCTATACACGCAGTTAACCATATACATATGGCAATGAAAAGGGAACATAAAGGAATCGACTATGAGAGAATACAAACCATATTTTGAATTTGCAAGGCTGCTTGCAGTGCACCGCGAGCACATCCGAGGCCGTGGCCGACGTCTCGTCCGTCTGGGCGTCCCAGGCCGGCGGGGGCGTGCTGCCAAGCATCTCGTCATCCCACATGCAACATGCTTGGCACATGTGCGTTTTGCTGCAGAACAAAAGCAATTGATGAGGCCAATTGATTGTAGTACGTACGTGTGTTTCTGGCTGTTTGAAAGCTAGCTAGCTACTTGTGTTTCCGGCCGATCGAAAGCTAGCTAGCTTTGCACCGAATCAATCTAGCAGCCTGACCCAAATCTAGATCGTGCACTTATCTTTCCCTAATAATAAAGCACGGATTGACTCCGTGGGTTCACCGTCACAATACACTTCTTCTCGTATGTTTACGCTTTTAGTTTGAATTTAAAACATATACGCGAGGTGGTACTAATTAACGGCTGGCGTCTAAAATTCTGTCCGCAGCAGCCCACTTAGGTGTCACCCGGTAGAAAGTCACCTGGACTGTGTTGGGCTTGATGGCCTCAGCCCATCTAAAAACAAAGCCGTCCCAGCAAAAATATACGTTGGTGCATGGACGGGGGAGACGATCTCTCAATGCTGCCGCTGCCTAGACCAGAAGTTGAGATGCATGGACGGGGTAGACGAGCTTGAATACACACACGCTGCCTGGACCAGAAGTTGAGATGCATGGACGGGGTAGACGAGCTCGACACTTACCAGCCGTCGCCCGACGGCGTTGACGACCACCAGAGAGAGAGGACGAGGTCAATAGCAGCAAGCGAGAACAAGACGGGCAGGCCGATATTCTGCAGAATGAACCAGTCGACGAAAAAAAAACGACTCTAAGACGGCCGGAGTACGAATGCACTGAGCGTCATGCTGTGACGCGACGTCGTTGCTTAGCAAGCACACACGCATATTTGTACAGAGTTAATTGCATGTTTGTGTTTTTTTTTCCGGGGAATTGCGTGTTTGTGTTTGATGGATCAAGAGTGCCGTTTGTGCCCAGTAAGATTTTTTTCTTCAGCCACAAACGTCCCTGCTACCAGGTTGGTTTACTGCTGCTCATGTTCCTCTAGATTGTTCTACTTTAGATTTTAGTGTGAGCAACCGAAAAAAACAGTGTTAACTAATTATCTGAAACTAACATCGTTCAACTATATCAATTTATTTGGGATAAATGTCTCCTGTCCCGAATTAAGTCAAGAGAACCTGCCCTCAGTAATTCATCGTTCTTAACCTAGATCAATTATTTTTAGATCATGTCTTGCCACAAAAAAAAAATTCATGTCACATGTCCCCAACTAAGTCGAACAAACTCTGTCCTCAATCAAATCATTATTTTTTCTATCACTGACACAAGTCCCGCAACCCAGATCTTCGGTTGACCAAACCTTGATCCATGGCAACTATCATTTGCCTCATAGAGAAGCACCTGCGAGGTTGCGACCTTCGGTATGCGCAACTGCACCGTCTTGACGTATGCTATTTTTTTCATCCGTTGCAACGCACGGACATTTTTGCTAGTATGTCTCTAATAGAAATAAAGCCAAGTCGTGTTTGTGCGCCTCTGAATCAAGCCAAGTCATATCCATGCATCGGCGCTGTGCCGACGCTGCCGCGCATGCAGTCCTGATTGGAGCTCGTCCAATCCGACGCCCGCATCATGAAACTTGCTCGCTCATGTTGGGATTCCAGGCTGCACGTCCATCCTATGGAACTTTAAAGTTGACGATGGCAAGAAGAAGAACGACACTAGGGTTTTTCGAGGACGCTTCTCTGCCTTGATGGACCCAATCTTCAAGGTATATATTTTTTTCTTACCGCATGCATTCCGCCATCGTTGTCGAGCACCGGCATGCCATACACGCCTCTGCCTCCGGTGTACAGCTTGCCGCCTCCGCCAGTCGAAGACAAGCACGGATATGATATTAGCAGCTAGTATCCTATGATCAGTCTCCAAATCTGAGCACTATATCCATATCAATATGCAATTCTTAGATCTTTCCTAAGCTAGCCCTCGTGCAGCATCCTCCTAAGCTAGCTCCCATGCAATATTAATGGAAAGTCAACTAATACGGCATCAGGTGGCATGCGAGGAGGATAGGGGAGAGAGGAGTATTTAACCAAAAACTACCACAATTCGTGGATCCGTGCCCACAAACTACCACTTTACGAATTTGTACCGAAAACTACCATTTTTTTCCTAATCCTTTGCTAAAAACTACCAAATATGAAAAATGGTCGATTAAACCTGATTATGACAAGCTAGGCCCACCCGTCCGGGCTGAAAATAGTCAACACCGTTACTTTGACCGTCAACCTAGGGGGCCCACATGTCAGTTCCATCTCCTACAACTCCTACCTCTGAAATTCCCCACCAAGCACAAGCCTGGGCACAGCTGCGGCCATGGCTAGCCAGCACGGCGGGCAGCTTGGCAGGCGGTGCGGCAGCCAGCCAGCCCGGCAGCGCGTAGGCTAGCTCGCGCGGCGGTGGCCATGGCCAGCTCAACCCCTAGGACACTAGAGCCTCGCTGGCGAGCTCTTCTTCCTCCGCTGTCGCGGCAGGAGCTCCGCCCGCACGAGCCCGCCGCCCAGTCCTTTCCACGCCTCTTCTTCCTCCGCCGTCGCGGCAGGAGCTCCGTCGGCGCTCGCCGCGCTGGCCGAGCCGGCGAACGCGCTGTCGCTGCCCGCCTGGGCCGTCCACGCCTCTTCTTCCTCCGCCGTCGCGGCAGGAGCTCCGCCGGCGCTCGACGCGCTGGCCGAGCCGGCGAACGCGCTCTCGCTGCCCACCTGGGCCGTCCACGTCTCCAGCGTCGCGGACTGGTACGTACTAGTACATGCTTCCTCTGCCGCAGCCTACTCCTGTCGAAGCTCCGCAGATCGAATCTCTGAGGAGGGGAATTGCAGAGGAAGGGGATAGAACTGACATGTGGGCCCCACATGTTAACGGTCAAAGTTAACGGTGCTGACTTTTTCAGTCCTGACGGATGGGCCTAGTCTGTCATAAGCGCGTTTAAAATGGACGAATCGGTCGATTTACAGACATGGTAGTTTTTAGTCATAGATTAGCAAAAAAATGGTAGTTTTTGGCACAAATTCGTAAAGTGGTAGTTTGTGGGCACGGATCCACGAATTGTGGTAGTTTTTGGTTAAATACTCGGGAGAGAGCCAGTGTGCAAGCTATTTTTTTTGGTAGAGCACAAAAGAATTTGCTAGGGAATAGACTCCTGCGTGGGATATTGGGCAAGGACTCCTGTGATATACTTCATCCGACGGTTGAACATAATTGATGAGGAGATCTAACGGACAATTTCGCTTATTTATCAGGATTAATGTGGGAGCTCGTTTGGTGCTTCCAATTAGTAAATATACTAGTCGTCAACCCGTGCATTCGTACGGGCTAGTATATTGAGAACCTTATTTTGTAAAATTTTAAACAATATTACAATTAAAATGTTGGTCGTTGACATTGGTTTTTCCGTTACTTTATAGTTTTACCAATAAATAGCCTTCTTCGTCTAGTTTAATCATACCTATCAGGGCCATATAAAAAGTTCATCGTTGTCGAGGTTAATGACATTCCATAGCCAAATTACTCCGACCTTAAGTTTCTAGGAATCCTTCTCATCGCTAATCTCATTGGGAATATTGCACACCATTGTTTTAAACCTTCAATTACAAAAGGAAGAAGAGATAGAAATTGAATATAACAAATTGCTGCTAATTTGACAAAAATATAATGCCGACATAATCTGTATTGGCAAATCCGAAGCAAAGCAGATTGATTAAACTACACAAATAAAACAACAGTCCGGTTATATGAAGAATATAGGAAAACAATCAAAACATAGCCTGTAGAAGAACACACATTTTTGAAAATTAATACTTGTTTAGTATTACATCATGGACCTTAAATATAATGGCTTAGATAGACTGATTAGTATAACCAAACAAATACAATAGCAAAATTTTGCCAATACAGATTATAGAAGAATATAGGGAATATCATGGGATTTGCCAATACAGATTATAGAAGAACACAAAATTTTGAAAATATCATGGACCCAAAATATAAAGGCTCAGACATAATCCGGCAAATCCCATGCAAATAGATGCTTATGAATAAGCAAATACAACATCAGTTCGGTTGTAAAAATAATAAAGGAAAACAAACAAATTTGACCTATAGGAGAACACAAATTTTGGATATTAGTATTTGTTACTCCATAGAAGCTTCCAAACCCAAGGATTTAATTGGAAAGAAAGCAATAACAAACTTTGATTATCGTGTAGTATGAAAGCAATAGGATTTGCTTAGTCCAATAATTTGAATTGAATTTCATACAACAAATTTTATCTAACCAACAGAATAACTAATCACTAAAAAAATTACGCGGGAAGATGATTTGCTAACCTGCACAGTTACAGCAACCGATTAGAAACAAACCTTCGTTTGGAGCGGGAGAAGCTTGACCAGCAACATCTAATGACATGGACCTTAAATAGAAGGTTCAACTAAACATAATCTTTATTTGCCAATCACATGCAAAAACAGATGCGTACAACAAAACAAATACAACATCGGTTTGGTTGCAAAACGAACATAGGTAGCTAATGAAGCATGACCTGTGGTAAAAAGCAAAATTTGAAGATTGGTATTTACTATTCCAGAGAAGGTGACAACCCAAATGTTTTAATTGGAAATAAAGGAATAGAATACATTGATTAGTTGTTGGTTATTGTGTAGTATGTAAACAATAGGGGCTGCATAGTCTAATGATCTGGTTCGAATTTCGTATATGAAGTTTCATCTAATCAGTAGAACAAATAAGCGCTAGAAAATATTATGAGAGTAGGTGATCTGCTAGCATGCACAATTATTGCAACAGATTGAACACAACCTTCACACCCAGCGGGAGAAGCTGGACCAATAACAATGGTGACAACCAACAGGAGGTTCCTTGATACTGTTTGTTTGGGAAACATGTTTTGCTTATAAGCTCACCCGATTGGGGACGAAATCCATGGAGAATAAAGACGATCAAACAACACGATAGAAAACACTTGAATTCATATCCAATAAAAAGTTTAACTTAAAACGATTTATATTCATGTAACAATATTATTTTATTATTTGTTTTTTCCCATCTTATCCATTCAGGCATCTACCAGTTTCCAGTGAATATGCATCACGGTCACCTGCAACATCATTTAATTTTTCCTCCATTACCAAATATTGTTTAATCCATATGTGCTTGTAGTCAGTCCGGGTCAGACATCAATTCTTTTTCTAAACGGAGTTAGACACCAAGGCTGGATTAGTCGGCGTCACTGATTTCAGAGTTGTCTGGCGGGCCTCAAATAGTCACATATTAGTAAAAGCATGCCATGAAAGAAGTTGTCAAGTTATCTGCTTCTTATTCCTCCCATCCAGGGGCACAGAAAGTGAAGCAAATACTGGTAATGAATACTCTGTAGGAACTTAATAATGTAAGTACATAGACAAATCTAAGAGGTAGTGTGACAAAACAATCATGATCGATTTAACTAAAGTACTAAACAGAGGTCACCTAATAGTTAACATGATAATTACCTTTTCTAAATTACCTAGTCAGTTGATCTGTGTAAGCATAGATCTTGCGTCTGCTCACTCTCCGAATATGTATACCATATATATGTATACGTTTTGGGGAAACGAACGGCATACAGTAATTCATCTTTCCGAAAACAGCATACAACTGTAGGACCAAATAGTATATATTCAGATGTTACGAAAATATGAACAATGCCAAATAGAACTATACAGTAGTATTCTTCAAACATGGAATGCCTTATTAGTGGAAGGCAGAGGGTATTGCCGTACGAACAACCAACTCAACAAACATGAGCACAGAGTTGTTGACAAACCTGACATACTAATATGTGTACAAACACATTGTTTCTTCATGCATACACATATTGTACTAATTCAGTGGAATTGTTGAATGATAGAATGTACCCAAGATCACAAAGATAGTGAGTCCGAATTTTTTTATCCAAATAAATCTATCACTATTACACATTTAGTAGTACGGACTTCTAGTAGAAAAAAAACATATGAAAAATTGGCAAACAGTTTGCCTCCATATATATATATATATATATTCTTCTATTACCTGAAGCATGCATGGAATTGGAGAGATTTGGTAGTGCCAAATTCAACAATTTGAAGGCTCTTTTCAGGACAAAAGTTCTTGTGGGGAGCAATCTCTCTGATGTTATGTCATGCACACCACATCACAAAATCTTGAACAAAACTGGAATAATCGTGGCAGCAACAAAGAGAAGCTATCTGTATGTGATCGTGCAGCAGCCATCAGCCGTAGTGTTTTCAGCATGATGTTGGCGTCTGGGCTGTAGCCGTGGGCCGTCGCTGCGGAGAAGCTATCTGTATGTGATTTGCCGATAATTTCTTTTTGATCTGAACTCCTCCTGATCGATTTCCTCTGCTTCCGCTCCAAGAGCAGACCATGGCTGTCTCCTCCGTCCCCGGCGAAACTCAGCCCAGTCGTCCCCTGCATCAACTTGGCCCCGTCCAGGTCCCTTCGTTGGCATTACATGAACTATTATCAGGAGCGGATCACGAGGATAGTTTCCGATTTTAGCTCATCGCCACCAGGTGGAGCCATGGAGGCAAAAATTAGAGACCACACCAGATCGCCTCCAGATGTCTTACTTTTTACGTAATTTGAGAGAGAAAGAGGCATGACCGTAGGAGAAGAGTCGCATATAAATCGAACTTGAACCCGCCAGAACAAAGAGATTCCCTGCAGGAGGAAGAGACGTGAAGTAGTTAGATAGATCGATATAGGACTTTTTTTGAAGGACATTGCGGTGGTTGTTCGATCGTATCCCTTTTGGTTTTTTCTTTTGGCTTCTACTTGACCAATTGACGTGAAAGCATTCTGGCCATCCAATGAATTTTTTTGTTTATTTTTTCTTTTTTGACTTGTATCTACAACCGTGGAAGAGGACTACATGGGATAATAGATCGCTGTTTGTTTTTTTCTTTTTGACTTCTATCTACAATCATGAAGAGGACTACATGGGTTAATCTAGACCGTAGTAACTCGGTCCCACCAGATGAGCGGTTCTAATTATTTGATTAACGTGGTAATTTCTTAAGAGTCTCTAATTAATAGAAGTATAGATAAGATTCAAAGAATTCATACTAGCAATATTGCAATCATGCTCATCATTTATGTCAACCATTTTATTGAATTCTTCTTCTATCAATTCAACATAATTTTTATTTCCATCATTTTCAAGGAAGACATGATAAAGACGAATACTATGAGGCCACCTCAATTCCATTTTTTTTAGTTTTCTTTTACGAACCAAACTAGTGATAAAACAAGAAAAAAAAGATTCAATTGCAAGATCTAAAGATATACCTTCAAGCACTCACCTCCCCGGCAATGGCGCCAGAAAAGAGCTTGATGTCTACTACACAACTTATTCTTGTAGACTCGTGTTGGGCCTCCAAGCGCAGAGTTTGTAGGACAGTAGCAATTTTCCCTCAAGTGGATGACCTAAGCTTTATCAATTCGTGGGAGACGTAGGATGAAGATGGTCTCACTCAAACAACCCTGCAACCAAATAACAAAAAGTCTCTTGTGTACCCCACACACCAAATACAATGATAATTTGTATAGGTGCACTAGTTCGGCGAAGAGATGGTGATACAAGCGTAGTAATGATAGTAGATATTGATTTTTGTAATAGGAATAATAAAAAACAGCAGGGTAGCAATTGATAAAACGGAGCACAAACGGTATTGCAATGCTTGAAAATGAGGCCTAGCGTCCGTACTTTCACTAGTGCAATCTCTCAACAATGCTAATATAATTGGATTATATAACCATTCCTCAACGTGCAACAAAGAATCACTCCAAAGTTCTTATCTAGCGGAGAACATAAGAAGAAATTGTTTGTAGGATACGAAACCACCTTAAAGTTATTCTTTCCGATCGATCTATTCAAGAGTTCGTACTAAAATAACACCAAGTTATCTTTTCCGATCGATCTATCCAAGAGTTCGTACTAAAATAACACCATATGATACGCATCAACCAACTATAATGTCACCTAGATACTCCAATGTCATCACAAGTATCCATGAGTTAATTATATGATACACATCAAACAATTTCAGATTCATAATACTCTCAACAACACAAAGACAACTCAAAGAGTGCCCCATAATTTCTACGGAGAAACAAGAACGAAAACGTGCATCAACCCCTATGCAAAGATTACCCCAATGTCCCTCGATCTGAGAGTTGAGTGCCAAAACACATATCAAGTGAATCAATATGATACCCGATTGTCACCACGGGTATTCATAGCAAGACATACATCAAGTGTTCTCAAATCCATAAAAGTATTCAATCCGATAAAAACGAAATCTCAAAGGGAAAACTCAATTCATCACAATAGATGGAGAGGGAAAAACACCGTATGATCCAACTATGTTAACAAAGCTCACGATACATCAAGATCATGCCAACTAAAGAACACGAGAGAGAGAGAGAGATTAAACACATAACTACTAGTACAAAACCTCAGCCCCGAGGGTAGACTACTCCCTCCTCATCATGGTGGCCGCCGGGAGATGAAGATGGCCACCGTGATGATTTCCCCCTCCAACAGGGTGCCGAAATAGGGTCTAGATTGGTTTTTCGTGGCTAAAGAGGCATACGCGGTGGTGGAACTTCTGATTTAGGGTTATTTCTGGGGGTTTCTGTATTAATAAATTTTTTGGCTTTGGTT